>OX638130.1:113287592-118087592 GCA_951804985.1 Dryomyza anilis
AATATAAATATAAATATAAATATAAATATAAATATAAATATAAATATAAATATAAATATAAATATAAATATAAATATAAATATAAATATAAATATAAATATAAATATAAATATAAATATAAATATAAATATAAATATAAATATAAATATAAATATAAATATAAATATAAATATAAATATAAATATAAATATAAATATAAATATAAATATAAATATAAATATAAATATAAATATAAATATAAATATAAATATAAATATAAATATAAATATAAATATAAATATAAATATAAATATAAATATAAATATAAATATAAATATAAATATAAATATAAATATAAATATAAATATAAATATAAATATAAATATAAATATAAATATAAATATAAATATAAATATAAATATAAATATAAATATAAATATAAATATAAATATAAATATAAATATAAATATAAATATAAATATAAATATAAATATAAATATAAATATAAATATAAATATAAATATAAATATAAATATAAATATAAATATAAATATAAATATAAATATAAATATAAATATAAATATAAATATAAATATAAATATAAATATAAATATAAATATAAATATAAATATAAATATAAATATAAATATAAATATAAATATAAATATAAATATAAATATAAATATAAATATAAATATAAATATAAATATAAATATAAATATAAATATAAATATAAATATAAATATAAATATAAATATAAATATAAATATAAATATAAATATAAATATAAATATAAATATAAATATAAATATAAATATAAATATAAATATAAATATAAATATAAATATAAATATAAATATAAATATAAATATAAATATAAATATAAATATAAATATAAATATAAATATAAATATAAATATAAATATAAATATAAATATAAATATAAATATAAATATAAATATAAATATAAATATAAATATAAATATAAATATAAATATAAATATAAATATAAATATAAATATAAATATAAATATAAATATAAATATAAATATAAATATAAATATAAATATAAATATAAATATAAATATAAATATAAATATAAATATAAATATAAATATAAATATAAATATAAATATAAATATAAATATAAATATAAATATAAATATAAATATAAATATAAATATAAATATAAATATAAATATAAATATAAATATAAATATAAATATAAATATAAATATAAATATAAATATAAATATAAATATAAATATAAATATAAATATAAATATAAATATAAATATAAATATAAATATAAATATAAATATAAATATAAATATAAATATAAATATAAATATAAATATAAATATAAATATAAATATAAATATAAATATAAATATAAATATAAATATAAATATAAATATAAATATAAATATAAATATAAATATAAATATAAATATAAATATAAATATAAATATAAATATAAATATAAATATAAATATAAATATAAATATAAATATAAATATAAATATAAATATAAATATAAATATAAATATAAATATAAATATAAATATAAATATAAATATAAATATAAATATAAATATAAATATAAATATAAATATAAATATAAATATAAATATAAATATAAATATAAATATAAATATAAATATAAATATAAATATAAATATAAATATAAATATAAATATAAATATAAATATAAATATAAATATAAATATAAATATAAATATAAATATAAATATAAATATAAATATAAATATAAATATAAATATAAATATAAATATAAATATAAATATAAATATAAATATAAATATAAATATAAATATAAATATAAATATAAATATAAATATAAATATAAATATAAATATAAATATAAATATAAATATAAATATAAATATAAATATAAATATAAATATAAATATAAATATAAATATAAATATAAATATAAATATAAATATAAATATAAATATAAATATAAATATAAATATAAATATAAATATAAATATAAATATAAATATAAATATAAATATAAATATAAATATAAATATAAATATAAATATAAATATAAATATAAATATAAATATAAATATAAATATAAATATAAATATAAATATAAATATAAATATAAATATAAATATAAATATAAATATAAATATAAATATAAATATAAATATAAATATAAATATAAATATAAATATAAATATAAATATAAATATAAATATAAATATAAATATAAATATAAATATAAATATAAATATAAATATAAATATAAATATAAATATAAATATAAATATAAATATAAATATAAATATAAATATAAATATAAATATAAATATAAATATAAATATAAATATAAATATAAATATAAATATAAATATAAATATAAATATAAATATAAATATAAATATAAATATAAATATAAATATAAATATAAATATAAATATAAATATAAATATAAATATAAATATAAATATAAATATAAATATAAATATAAATATAAATATAAATATAAATATAAATATAAATATAAATATAAATATAAATATAAATATAAATATAAATATAAATATAAATATAAATATAAATATAAATATAAATATAAATATAAATATAAATATAAATATAAATATAAATATAAATATAAATATAAATATAAATATAAATATAAATATAAATATAAATATAAATATAAATATAAATATAAATATAAATATAAATATAAATATAAATATAAATATAAATATAAATATAAATATAAATATAAATATAAATATAAATATAAATATAAATATAAATATAAATATAAATATAAATATAAATATAAATATAAATATAAATATAAATATAAATATAAATATAAATATAAATATAAATATAAATATAAATATAAATATAAATATAAATATAAATATAAATATAAATATAAATATAAATATAAATATAAATATAAATATAAATATAAATATAAATATAAATATAAATATAAATATAAATATAAATATAAATATAAATATAAATATAAATATAAATATAAATATAAATATAAATATAAATATAAATATAAATATAAATATAAATATAAATATAAATATAAATATAAATATAAATATAAATATAAATATAAATATAAATATAAATATAAATATAAATATAAATATAAATATAAATATAAATATAAATATAAATATAAATATAAATATAAATATAAATATAAATATAAATATAAATATAAATATAAATATAAATATAAATATAAATATAAATATAAATATAAATATAAATATAAATATAAATATAAATATAAATATAAATATAAATATAAATATAAATATAAATATAAATATAAATATAAATATAAATATAAATATAAATATAAATATAAATATAAATATAAATATAAATATAAATATAAATATAAATATAAATATAAATATAAATATAAATATAAATATAAATATAAATATAAATATAAATATAAATATAAATATAAATATAAATATAAATATAAATATAAATATAAATATAAATATAAATATAAATATAAATATAAATATAAATATAAATATAAATATAAATATAAATATAAATATAAATATAAATATAAATATAAATATAAATATAAATATAAATATAAATATAAATATAAATATAAATATAAATATAAATATAAATATAAATATAAATATAAATATAAATATAAATATAAATATAAATATAAATATAAATATAAATATAAATATAAATATAAATATAAATATAAATATAAATATAAATATAAATATAAATATAAATATAAATATAAATATAAATATAAATATAAATATAAATATAAATATAAATATAAATATAAATATAAATATAAATATAAATATAAATATAAATATAAATATAAATATAAATATAAATATAAATATAAATATAAATATAAATATAAATATAAATATAAATATAAATATAAATATAAATATAAATATAAATATAAATATAAATATAAATATAAATATAAATATAAATATAAATATAAATATAAATATAAATATAAATATAAATATAAATATAAATATAAATATAAATATAAATATAAATATAAATATAAATATAAATATAAATATAAATATAAATATAAATATAAATATAAATATAAATATAAATATAAATATAAATATAAATATAAATATAAATATAAATATAAATATAAATATAAATATAAATATAAATATAAATATAAATATAAATATAAATATAAATATAAATATAAATATAAATATAAATATAAATATAAATATAAATATAAATATAAATATAAATATAAATATAAATATAAATATAAATATAAATATAAATATAAATATAAATATAAATATAAATATAAATATAAATATAAATATAAATATAAATATAAATATAAATATAAATATAAATATAAATATAAATATAAATATAAATATAAATATAAATATAAATATAAATATAAATATAAATATAAATATAAATATAAATATAAATATAAATATAAATATAAATATAAATATAAATATAAATATAAATATAAATATAAATATAAATATAAATATAAATATAAATATAAATATAAATATAAATATAAATATAAATATAAATATAAATATAAATATAAATATAAATATAAATATAAATATAAATATAAATATAAATATAAATATAAATATAAATATAAATATAAATATAAATATAAATATAAATATAAATATAAATATAAATATAAATATAAATATAAATATAAATATAAATATAAATATAAATATAAATATAAATATAAATATAAATATAAATATAAATATAAATATAAATATAAATATAAATATAAATATAAATATAAATATAAATATAAATATAAATATAAATATAAATATAAATATAAATATAAATATAAATATAAATATAAATATAAATATAAATATAAATATAAATATAAATATAAATATAAATATAAATATAAATATAAATATAAATATAAATATAAATATAAATATAAATATAAATATAAATATAAATATAAATATAAATATAAATATAAATATAAATATAAATATAAATATAAATATAAATATAAATATAAATATAAATATAAATATAAATATAAATATAAATATAAATATAAATATAAATATAAATATAAATATAAATATAAATATAAATATAAATATAAATATAAATATAAATATAAATATAAATATAAATATAAATATAAATATAAATATAAATATAAATATAAATATAAATATAAATATAAATATAAATATAAATATAAATATAAATATAAATATAAATATAAATATAAATATAAATATAAATATAAATATAAATATAAATATAAATATAAATATAAATATAAATATAAATATAAATATAAATATAAATATAAATATAAATATAAATATAAATATAAATATAAATATAAATATAAATATAAATATAAATATAAATATAAATATAAATATAAATATAAATATAAATATAAATATAAATATAAATATAAATATAAATATAAATATAAATATAAATATAAATATAAATATAAATATAAATATAAATATAAATATAAATATAAATATAAATATAAATATAAATATAAATATAAATATAAATATAAATATAAATATAAATATAAATATAAATATAAATATAAATATAAATATAAATATAAATATAAATATAAATATAAATATAAATATAAATATAAATATAAATATAAATATAAATATAAATATAAATATAAATATAAATATAAATATAAATATAAATATAAATATAAATATAAATATAAATATAAATATAAATATAAATATAAATATAAATATAAATATAAATATAAATATAAATATAAATATAAATATAAATATAAAAATAAAATAAAATAAAATAAAATAAAAATAAAATAAAATAAAAATGAAATAAAATAAAATAAAAATAAAAATAAAATAAAAATAAAAATTAAAATTAAAATAAAATAAAAATAAAAAAAATAAAAATAAAAATAAAATAAAATAATATAAAAATAAAAATAAAATAAAATAAAATAAAATAAAATAAAATAAAAATAAAATAAAATAAAAATAAAAATAAAAATAAAAATAAAAATAAAAATAAAAATAAAAATAAAAATAAAATAAAAATAAAATAAAATAAAATAAAATAAAATAAAATAAAAATAAAAATAAAATAAAAATAAAAATAAAATAAAAATAAAAATAAAAATAAAATAAAATAAAAATAAAATAAAATAAAAATAAAATAAAATAAAAATAAAATAAAAATAAAAATAAAAATAAAATAAAAATAAAAATAAAAATAAAAATAAAAATAAAAATAAAATAAAAATTGACTGAACCCATTTTAAATACAAAACAATTACATATTAAATTATTGAAACAATAAAACATTTCATAATAACGCAATTAAATCCATTCAAATAACTCATACGCCCCCCTATGGTGCAGAACCGCAATTAATAAAATAACAATAATGTAAAAAAAATCATTTTAAATGTAAAAATGTCACATCATAAAACACTAACAATTAACCATACCTCGTGTTCGGTTTCCTTTCTGTCACGCTGTCGCTCTAATATGTATTGGATTTTTCGATTTGTTGCAACTACATAAAACATTTCAACCAAAAAAACAGGACATTTGTCGTCTGTCTCATTTATAAATTAACACGAAAATTTGTTAATTAGTCTATTGATGCCGCAACAACAGCAGCAACATCAACGTATTTTATTCATAATTATGCGTTTGATTGTTAATTACCAACAGAATCTCATTTTAAATATTTCATTTATAATATGCGTGAAAATTGAAAATATCACATAAAACAAATGCGCGCAAATTTGTCATATGCAGTCTATGCAAAAAAAAAAAAAAAACAAAATAAAAAATTAATATATTGTATATTTTGTGCTGCTGTGTCAGTTGATAATAGGCAAAGTTCATTGTTGTATTCAGGTTTATATAATTGGTATTTTTTTCGTATTTTGTGTTCGGTGAAATATGCTGTGAGTTGACAGCCGCAGCAATGGCCACAGAGTTCAATGTGGAGTGACAGCAAAAAAAATATATTTTAAATATACATAAAAAAATTTAAATTAAAATAAAAAAAATAATATAAAAAAAAATATATAAAAAAATAAAATAAAAAAATACGACTTTTTTTTTCTTTATACAAAAATGTTTTTCATTTAAATTTTTATAGTTGTGATTTTATTTTTTGTATGCTTTAGTTTTCCAATTACTGCTGTTGCCATTTAAAAGACTCACTTTCTGTAGAAAATATAAATTTTGGTATACGCATACTCAGCTCAATTTTGTACAAAACATGTTCTCGAAATATTTTCAATATAAGACATTTTTGTATTGCTGTGGATTTTCAAAAATATGAACATAATTCACTGAAAATATTTGTGTAGTATGAATTTTTATTTGTGTGTATTTTTTTCGCGATTAATATAAAAATATTCCATGCGATTTTTCTATGGGCATTCCATACATCATTTTTCAGCCAATTCTTAGCATAAATATTACTGAGTTGAACCTCATAGATGCCGAGGACAAAAAATTACAATCGAAATTCTAGGTTTTTTCAGCCACTTCTTAGAATAAACGATTTAGTTTTGCAAAAAAAAAATTAAACACAATTTTTCTCCTAATTGTGAAGTCTAATTTGAATATTCTAATAAATTTCAATATCGCGATATGTTTTGAAGATATCGCGATATGTTTCGAAAATCTCTTAAATTCAAAAACCCTACAAACTAATCGACGATAATTTTTAAATACTATAAAATAATGATAAATTTTAGATATAAAACTCAAAATATTTGAAAATTTAATTGCGTATTTTTTTATATATTTTGTTAAAAAATTAAAATTTCTGAACAAATAAAATTTGTTTATCGAAAATAAATCCATTTATGATATCTCGATATCTATAATGACAAAAACAACGATATCGTTAAAGACAGGTTCGTTTTTATCGAAAACCCTATCGTTTTCATATCATTATAGATAATCGAAAACGATAATTTGAGCCTATAAATGATATCGTTTCGACATAGTAAAATTATCGTTTGGTTTGCTAGGAATAAGTATTTTTTAGGTTTTTTTAATTATTGCCCCATAATAACTCAGCAAATTATCAGATAAATACATACTCTATATAAACAGCAATACGTGTATCAAATTTAATCCTTTAACATCAAGCAATCATTAAACTATAGCACAAAATAGTTTTGTTAAGTGCACTCCTTTGGAAAAAAATTTCAAAGTACTATTTTTCATTATCTGTGCTTGTAGCCCATATACATTTAGTAACTCAAATAGCTAAAATAACAATTTTTCTTTATTTCAACTATTTTTGAAAATTACACAAAAAATATATTTTACTACAATGCAATACTTAGTGTTCTACTATTGGATAGACAATAATACACTCACACATATAAAAACCACATGATCCTGCCTACAATCCTTGCTGCATAAACCGTCATTGAGTAGCACAGCTCAATGGTGCATTTGCCGCTGCACCGAGAACCGTGCGTGCGTGTCTGTAATTTCAGCAGATTAGTGCCTGGATTTCGTTCGATGCGCATCAGAGAAATATTTACAAAATTTAAAAATAAAACACACGCACACACACACATATGCTACAGCTAATAATTGTTCGTTTGCCGCATATTTAATACACTACTCTGAGTTCTTATTTTTTTGTCCCTGTTTTCTATTGATTTTACAATATTAATGGACGCACAGTGGTCTTTTAGGGATTACTCATGAAATTAACACACATTAATATGCATAATAAATTGTTAAATATTTTATAATATTTTACAGAAAAGTTATTAAATATATAACGTCGAGTTAAAGTTTACAATATTAATGTCATTGTACTTTATCGAGACAATTTTACCTAGAGACAATCTTTTCACTATTCTTCTTTATTCTTCTTCTTTATTCTTCTTTTATTCTTCTTTTTCTTCTTCTTTAAAACTTCTTCAAACAAT
The DNA here is from genome assembly GCA_951804985.1 of Dryomyza anilis. Taxonomy (NCBI): domain Eukaryota; kingdom Metazoa; phylum Arthropoda; class Insecta; order Diptera; family Dryomyzidae; genus Dryomyza; species Dryomyza anilis. The sequence goes on from OX638130.1 coordinate 113,296,624, forward strand.
TCTTTCCGGAGTCAATGCTTCCATGTACAGTTATTTTATTGACAATTCTTTACTGGTTACATTATCTCCGAGATAATTCTGCCTCAGACAATTCATTCACGGATAATTTTTCCCCAAGGCTATACTTCATCCCCACAATTTGGCTATAGGCAAAATTTACCAGAAACAGTCCCCCTACCGTACTATTTCCCTAGAATGTAAATTACCAGACAATTTATTCCCGAGACAAATTTGCTTTGGACAATTTGTCCTTGAGACAATTCTTCCACGGCCTTGGCCAATCCTTTGGAGTACAGTTCATCCCCGAAGCCATAAATAAATCTCAATACAATTATTCCCTATAAAAGACTGTAGTTCCTTGAACAATTTCATTCCCGTGAATTTCGTTTCCGAAACATTTTTTGCACTACAACAAGTATTCCTAAAAAATCTACTCTACTGTGTATTTTATTCTCTGAACCGCTGATAATTCTTCCTTGGGTAATACTTTTTCTGGACAATTCTTCCCAGGACAATTATATCTTGGTTTAATTTTCTGCATTAAAATACTAACCCAGACATTTTTGTCTCAGATAATTCTTCCTTAAACATTTCCATTGTCGGGTAATTCTTTCCCGAAACAATGTTTTCATCAAATGTTATTGTCCAGAAAATTCCTCCATGAGACAATTTTTCTTTGAGACGAATTTATCTTTGGGTCTTTTTTCCTCAAAAAAAAATAATTATTTTTTTGAAAATTCGGCTAAAGTTTACTTTATAGGGCCATTCGAAATATTTAAAAAATTGGCAATTGATATTTTAAATATTTCGAGTGGCCCTTCCGCCGTACCGAAAATCGAAAATATATTTGCCACTCGGCCCGCCATGAACTGACCATAAATCGAATACCGTCCGAGGTCACAACTAGTTTTTACTTTGTATCAAAATTGTAATGTCTTGCTTAAAGTAGCACTGAAAATTACAAAAATATAAAAAGTGACCTCACGGTCACGTGGTATTCCCTAAAAATCAAAAATTATTTTTTTTAATTCCTAGAACATAGTAGTGGAAAAATTAAATTTGAAAAAAATGTAAAATAACTTAGTTCTCTTGATAATTTTCCCCGAAACAAGTCTTCCATAGATAATTCTTTACAGTAAATTTTTTACTGGACAATTAGATTTTTTCCACAGTGCACAGTTCAATGTTTTCCGAGAAAGTTCTTTCGAAGTTCATCCTCAAGTACATCACCATTAGAATTTATGAGCAAACATTTATAGTGGGAAGAGTTTATCGGGAGATAAAGATTCCAGGAAATGCTACGATATATTCGGAAATAAATTGTCTGTGGAATAATTATTTGGGGACGCATTTTCCAGAGAACCTCTATATTGAGATTCATTGTCCTAGAAAAATTAACGAGGCACTAATTATTCTGGCAATAATAATATAGGAAAACACTATTCTTAAAAGTATTGTTCAAAAATGATAAAAATATGATGAAAAGAGATGAAAGAGGATGATTTGATGATGAAATATTGCTGAAGATTAGTCCGATTCCCCAATTTTGAAATTAAATTAACCCTCTTGATTTAAAACTATTGTCATAGTGTTTATATTTTGTATTTCTTTTAACTGATAGTAAATCCTTTCATTTTGTACTAAATTTACTAAAAAATTGTAGTATTTATATATAAGTAACACTTATGTATTCGATATTTAGAATACTTTAGTAGAAAAAGTTAAATAGAAATAATGTTTCTTACACTTGAGTATGGAAATCTTTTATTTTACAAAAGATATTGACATAAAATTAATATCAATTTGTTACCTAAACAATTCTCTTTCATGGCATATCAAAAGCATACCTAATAAATATCACTTTTTTGACCGTTTTCACCAACTTCGTTTAATCACTAACTGCCACTTTAACTTAGAGTAGAATATATGGAGTTAAAACACCTAACTGGATATTGTGAAAACGGTCCTTAGAATCCAAAATGAATCATTAATAAGTGGTCCTGCCATTGAAATACAAATTTCAATTATTGCACCACTGTATACAAATTGTTTTGTTGCATGTTCATCATTTGTACAACCGACACAAATTTATTTTATTTTTTTAAATCTTTTTTTTTTTTGCATTTTATCTTTTTATCTCTTTTTGGTTAGTGTGCATTGTAAGCAGTATTTACACTTGATGTTGACCATCACGTGCATCTTGTTTTATTTGTTTTTGCGTACTTTCAATAAAATAAACTATTTTATTACAATGCAATGCTGGACAGTTCAAAAATAGTACTATCTGCACATTCATTTTTTTTTTTGCTACCACTACTATATATGCAATTTTTTTAAATGTAGCGCATTTGTTATCTATAGCACGTTCGTGTTTTTTATGCGTTCACATTAAGCAGCCCAAAACCATTCATTATTTTCTACTGCTATTTTTTTCTATGGTTTTTGTTATATTTATATATTTTTTTGTGCCTTACATTTAAATATATTTTATGTATTTTAATTTTATTTTATTTTTTTGTATTTGTTTTGCTTGAGTTTATTGTCAAGTTTATTTATGCCTATTATGCATGCAAATGGCAGGCAGCTTTGTCGCTTTGGCAGCACACACGTGTCATGCCTACGTACGTGCATCGTTGTCTCTTGCATATAATAAATAATTTTTAATTAATTAAATTTTGCAAAATATATCGATACTTTTTTACACGTTTCATTTGTTTTTTTATACGCATGCAAAACATTATTGTGGAGTTTGCAATATATATAAAATATTTGCGATAGTAACAGGTTTTTTGAAATGCAACAATTACATTTTAATTTATTGTTAAATAAATACAAATATTAAAAATATTTTATGAAAAATTGTATTATAATTTCAATTTTCTATAATGAATTTAAATTAAAACTTTTTAAAATTAAAAAATTAAAACTTTTAATATGTTACAGTAATGTTTCTAAAATTTTATAAAAATATGTTCATCGGACACATATATTTTGAATATTTCAAAAGAAAATTCTTCAGTCCTAAAGAATTCACAAATAAATTTATTTATTAATGCATATTTAGTACTCTTTTGGACTGCCAAGCCAGAAATTTTCACAAACTTCAATACTTCATAATTGATTCAAAGTTTTTACTAAATAGTTAAAATTATGCTACCTACGTGATACAAATACCCTCCAAATACGTGTAAAATATGTTCCAAATAGGTTCCAAATATGTTCCAAATAGGTTCCAAATATATTGAAAATATGTTTCAAATATGTTACAAATATGTTCCAAATATGTTTCAAATATGTTCCATATATATTCCAAATATATTCTAAATATGTTCCAAATATGTTTCAAGTATGTTCGAAAAATGTTACAAATATATTACAAATATGTTACAAATATGTTATAAATGTGTTACATATATGTTACAAATATGTTCCAATTATGTAACACATATATAACAAATATGTTACAAATATACACAAATATGTTACAAATATGTTACAAATATGTTACAAATATGTTACAAATATGTTACAAATATGTTACAAATATGTTACAATATGTTACAAATATGTTACAAATATGTTACAAATATGTTACAAATATGTTACAAATATGTAACAAATATGTTACACATATGTTACAAATATGTTCCAAATACGTTCAAAATGTGTTCCTAATATGTTCCAAATACATTCCAAATATGTTCTAACTATGTTCCAAATATGTTAAAAATACCTTACAAATATGTTACAAATATGTTATAAATATGTTACATATATGTTACAAATATGAAACATATATGTTACAAATATGTTACAAATATGTTGCAAATATGTTCCAAATATGCTCCAAGTATGCCCCAAATATGTTACAAATATGTAACACATATATTACAAATATGTTCCAAATATACACAAATATGTTGCAAATATGTTACAAATATGTTACAAATATGTTACAAATATGTTACAAATATGTAACAAATATGTTACACATATGTTACAAATATGTTCCAAATACGTTCAAAATGTGTTCCTAATATGTTCCAAATACATTCTAAATAAGTGACAAATATGTTACAATTATGTTACAAAAATGTCTCATATTGTTACAATTATGTTCCAAATATGTTCCAATATGATTAGAGTTATGTTCTATCGAATTAATAGTTAAAAGGAATGTTTTTATTATATAACCTACATAATTTAAAAAAATATATAAATTACTTTTGATGAAACAATTAAAATATGTTTTCAAAATATTGCTCCTTCCGATTTTAGATTAGCAATCTACAAAAAAAAAACGTTTCTTTATAGAAGAAAATAATTGAAATTTTTATAATTAGTCTTTTATGTGATAAATAATGACAAGTATTTTAAAAAAGACATAAATTATAAATAACTGAAAAGCAAAAAAGATAAAAATGCAAAAATAAGAATTCATCAATTAAGTATTTTTTAAATTGAATTTTTTATTTTTGTTTTGCATCCATCATAATGTCAAAGCCAAGCTCAATGCATTCACTCACAGCATAGCATTGAGTTAATTAAATAGAGCAGCAAAAGCAGAAAAAAGCAGCATCACTGCACAAATTGCATGACCGACCATAGAGTCACACACACTCACGCACACAGAGCAGCAGCAATACGACATATTTAACGGAAATGCATAAAAATATGAACAGGCCTACGAATAGTAGTTGGTTGGCTCAACCAACCTCACTGCCTCCCTCAACTATATATTTCAATTGAAATTCACTTCAAAGTTGTTGACTGTAAAAAAAATTAAAAATATATAATGAACATAAAAAAAAGCAGAGAAAAAACTTTTAATTATGCAAACGGCATTAAATTTTGCTTCTAATTAAAAAAAAAAAAGAAAACCCCCAACAGGAGGGAGTGCTGAAAATTTAACAAAAACAACAGAAGTACTGCCTGAATTTTTGTGCATCTGTCGCGCGTTGACTGTTTTTTTCCTAGTGTTGTCCTCTTTTTTCTGCTTTTTTTCTTTTATTCACATTTTTTCTATTTATACTACTAAGAATTATTTATCCTCCAACTGCAAAACCAACACCAACACATAAATTGAAAAAAAAAAAAAGAAATATAGAACTCTGTTCTAGTTTTAAAGAGACGATGCCGCGTTGCGTTGCCATTGCGTTGCGGTTGTCAACTCTTCAGGTCTGAGGACCCCAAAAATTGCTGCAACAATCAAGCAACTGCTGCCGACGCAGGCTCAGCAACATCAGGCTCAAATAAAATTTGCATTTAGCCTCAAGCTAACGCAAAACTAGAGCGCATACAATTCTACTACTATTTTTTAGTACTTTTTTTAATACTTTTTTTACAACTTTTTTTTACAAAATTTTTTTATTTATGACAGCATATTTGTGTGCGTTTTTGCTTGTTTGTCGAGCTTACGAAAAAAAATGTATATGAAAGAAAAAAAAGTACTACATCAACTAGTCAAGGCATCAGCAAGGAGGATTCACATTGCATGGTCCTGCGTCTGTTTTAGTGTTCGTGGTTTCGGTTGTCCTTGCATTTTGTATTTATGTGCAGTGCGACTGAATTTGATTTCCAATGCGCGCGTTATGCGATTTTTATGCCGTTTCTGATTGCTGGCAACACGATTTACGCGAATATGCGAATAATTTAAGGATTCATTTCAAATGACACCAGTGACACACACGTTGCATGTAAGTGACAAATATGGGAATGCATTTTATTAAACCAACACACAGAACACTGATTTGTTAGGGTAACCAACTAAATTGCGCTACAGAATCATTCAACTGATAAATTAGTTGAGAAAACATCTAAATTCGGTTGTGGAAAGTAGTCTAAAAGCATGAGGTTGTGGCAACCTCCAAATAATTGAGCATGAGTTTGTGCCAACCTCTAAATCGATGATTATTTGGTTGTGATAACTTCTAAATCGCTAAACATGAGGTTGTCGCAACCTCCTAGTCGGTGCGTATGAGGTTTTCTAAACCTCCAAATGAAATTATATTTTACTAGAGTTATTTAAGTATATAAAATTATGTATGTAAAGTATTCTATATGTGTTATCGATGCGAACATATCTCGCGCACACAATTTCAAAATGTGTACCTACTAAAAGCTGCTCCATGATAAATAAAAACACTCTCAAAAGTCCTCTTGTTTCTGCATGCATTTAATATTTTATTTCTTCATAACTAAATCTATTTTCATGGTCACATATTTTCTATTTAATATAAACATATTATGATATATACATTTTATTGGCAACCAAACTGCTGACAGATATGAACTTAATTGCCGTAACAAATGCACGAAGGAAAATTTTGCAGAATGAATAATGCAATCATGAGGTTACGGCAACCAAATGTGCAGTTGCGCGGACTAACATTTTGGTTGTATTAAATAAGGTACGTTCATTTTAATGAGATGAGGTTACAACAAATGTATTTCGGTTCCAACACAGAAACGTTGGTAAAAAAAGTATTTGATTTGGTATTAAGTTTGACGTTACATTATATTATTTTGTATATAACTTAAAGAGACAATTGCCACACTAGGGATCCATATTAAGCGCAGCTATTATAAATTAGCTCATTTCAGCTGGCACGCAATTGGTGCGTGTTTTTTATGCCTTTTTCAGCAAATTTTTATATATTTTTCGCTGTTTTAATCTTAATTTTGACTTATTTTTTATGAGCCTGTTTTCATAAATATTTAGCAATACATTTGACGCACATAGAGTTGGATATATGGGTTGTGAGTTTTTGTCAAACTTTTTTGATTTTTTTTTCTTTTTGCAAATATTTTATGTATTTTTTTTTTTTTTGGATGATATTTGTGCGCGTTTCATGCTGTTTTTGTTTGCGCGCATTTTTCTGCCTATTTATTAATGCTGCCACTTCCCTACTTTATACGGAATTTGCTGGAATTTTTATTATTGTTGCTCTGGCGTTTATTTTTATTGCTGCTGCCGCTGTTGTTGGTCGTTGGCTGGTTGGTTGGTGTTGATGTTGATGTTGGCCTAGTTGTTAGGCTCGTGGTTTATTTTTGGCGATTAAGATAAAATCTTTTGTCCTTGAGTCATAACGTAATCTGTGTGTTTAGAACTATTTGCTGTTGTTGTTCGTATTTGTATTGGTGATAAGATTTTTTTTGTTGCTGTTGCTGAACAAACGAGCCTAATTGGCATGCAATATGAGTAGTTGGCCAAAAGCTCTATATTTAGGCTTTTGTTTTTTTTTTATATTTTTATATTTTTATATTTTTATATTTTTATATTTTTATATTTTTATATTTTTATATTTTTATATTTTTATATTTTTATATTTTTATATTTTTATATTTTTATATTTTTATATTTTTATATTTTTATATTTTTATATTTTTATATTTTTATATTTTTATATTTTTATATTTTTATATTTTTATATTTTTATATTTTTATATTTTTATATTTTTATATTTTTATATTTTTATATTTTTATATTTTTATATTTTTATATTTTTATATTTTTATATTTTTATATTTTTATATTTTTATATTTTTATATTTTTATATTTTTATATTTTTATATTTTTATATTTTTATATTTTTATATTTTTATATTTTTATATTTTTATATTTTTATATTTTTATATTTTTATATTTTTATATTTTTATATTTTTATATTTTTATATTTTTATATTTTTATATTTTTATATTTTTATATTTTTATATTTTTATATTTTTATATTTTTATATTTTTATATTTTTATATTTTTATATTTTTATATTTTTATATTTTTATATTTTTATATTTTTATATTTTTATATTTTTATATTTTTATATTTTTATATTTTTATATTTTTATATTTTTATATTTTTATATTTTTATATTTTTATATTTTTATATTTTTATATTTTTATATTTTTATATTTTTATATTTTTATATTTTTATATTTTTATATTTTTATATATTTATATTTTTATATTTTTATATTTTTATATTTTTATATTTTTATATTTTTATATTTTTATATTTTTATATTTTTATATTTTTATATTTTTATATTTTTATATTTTTATATTTTTATATTTTTATATTTTTATATTTTTTTATTTTTTTATTTTTATATTTTTATATTTTTATATTTTTATATTTTTATATTTTTATATTTTTATATTTTTATATTTTTATATTTTTATATTTTTATATTTTTATATTTTTATATTTTTATATTTTTATATTTTTATATTTTTATATTTTTATATTTTTATATTTTTATATTTTTATATTTTTATATTTTTATATTTTTATATTTTTATATTTTTATATTTTTATATTTTTATATTTTTATATTTTTATATTTTTATATTTTTATATTTTTATATTTTTATATTTTTATATTTTTATATTTTTATATTTTTATATTTTTATATTTTTATATTTTTATATTTTTATATTTTTATATTTTTATATTTTTATATTTTTATATTTTTATATTTTTATATTTTTATATTTTTATATTTTTGAAGCAAACTTTGAAAGCTAAAAAATGCTAAACATAACAAAAAGCTGAGGGCGTACTACTTTGAATTTTTAAAAATAGTAAAATTAAAAAAAGAACAGGTTGCAGCAAAAATTGAGACCAGCAGCTTTTTCACTTGTCGCTCAATGCAAGTAGAAACTGTAGAAAAAAGTAAAAATATGAAAAAATCTCAAATCATACAAACAACATGAAACCTACGGCAAAACATCAAAGAGCTGCTCAAGCTTTTGCTACGCTGTTTGTTTCTGTAACGTGTAAAACCAGTGAATCGTTGCGTTTCGTTGCATTGACTACAGTTTTTTCAGTTGTTTGTGTGTTGTGTATATTTGTGAAAGTGAGCTGCTGATTTGCATGTTGCACACACACAAAGAAAATCACGCACAAACACACTAATGTAGGTTGCAATGCCAACACATACGCAAACGCATACATTGTACCGATCATGGCACTCACATACACGATAACAAAGCTTATTTTCCGCTTGTTTTTGTATTGCCAAAATAGAGACTTAAAAAAAAATATCAAATGTTGAAATATTTCGTATAGAAAAACTCAAACAGCATGCCAAAAAAGTTGAATGCCAAAATATACGCTCTACAAATAAATTTATAAAATATCTGTTTGTCAATAATAAATTGCAATTTTCAATTTATTTCTATTCGTGAGAAATATATTAAAAAAAAATTAAATCAATTAAATATATTTCGCCGGCAGCCAATACAAACAATTTCAAAAATGTCTAGAATTTCAACAAATACGGTAATATTAACAAAATAACACTACTCAACAATCATTGCCTACATAAATTCTGCACAATACGTGTTTACTGATTTTAACAGCATACTCTGTTTTTTCTTCTATTACGTATTGTATTTTCAACAAAATTGCTACCGAAATTTTGGCTCCTTTCACCCACTAAAAAACAGATCCTTCGCAAACAAAGTTTTCCCAAAAAACGAAATTTTACTTACAATTGTCCAAGATAATATAAATATACTAAGAAAAACCAATATTCCTATATATTTTTAAGATTTTTGACTTTAAACTCGATTTTTTTTTATTTTGTTATGCTATTTTTGGTTGATTTTTTAGCAATTCAGATCTAATGATAACTAATAAAATGGTTTATGGTTATGCAGAATACAGTTTAAAGAAACTCTTAAAATCAATAAATTTTTCTTCTCTGTTCTAATTTTTAATTTAAGATATACCCTATCAAACAGTTTTTGACAAGAAATTTTAAATTTGAGTGATGAAATTGAAATGTCAAACCTTACATAAAATGGCGAACCTTACTGAAGAGAAATGTCAAAAGAGCAGCAAGAAATATGGCGTCGTTTGCTGTCCCTATCGCTCTACTTTTGTAGCGGCTCTGTTAAAAAACCCTTTTGGTAGGAACGTAAACCGTTGATGACGATTGTAATTAAGTCAAAAACCTTACGTAATAATGTAAAAAACTGAGTATGCTGTCAAAATCAGCACCAGCAACTTATACAGAATTAATGTATGGGATGTCCATGGCAAAAAACATGTTGAACATTGTATTTAGTTATACTTTTTAAAGTAAAAAATATAAAAATATTGAATAAAAATTCAGTAAAAATTAATAAATATACGACATATCACTTTAAACGCATCACTTTAAAAGCACTTGTTAATTATTATGATATTAAATATTCTTAAATTAAAATATTGTTATGATTTTGATAACAAAACCTTTGTGTGTTAAGTAATTTTACTGATGTAAAATTTTGTTTTTAATTTTACTTATAGTTTGTAAACGTTTTTGTAACTTTATTGCCACTTAATTGTAACTTAATGGTAACCTAATTGTCACATAATGGTCCCCTATTGTCATTAAATTGTCACTTAATTGTTACTGTATTGTCACTTACTGGTCACTAAATTGTCACTTAATTGTCACTTAATGGTAACCTAATTGTCACATAATGGTCCCCTAAATTGTCACTTTATTGTTACTGAATTGTCACCTAATTGTTACTGTATTGTCACTTACTGGTCACTTAATTATCACTTAATTGTCACTTAATTGACACTTAATTGTTACTGAATTGTCAGTTAATAGTTACTATATTGTCACTTACTTTTCACTGAATTATTACTTAATTGTGACTTAATTCTCACCCAACTGTAAGTAGATTGTAACGCTATTGTAACTTAAATGTAACTCAAAGCTAGCTTTATTGTAACCTTTTTGTTACTTTAGAGTGATTTATTGCCACCTACTTTAATTTAACTCATTATCAAACCAAAAAAACAAATATATGTGAAACTATTTGGGTAATTTATGACCAATCCAACCAACATACTAAATAATGAAATTTTTATTTTTATTACCTTTTTTTTAATTACTACCTACCCACTTAAAATATTAATAAAAACCAATAATAGTTGCTGTTTTGTAACTGTTTGGTAACCTAATTAAATTATTTTGGTTAATGAATGCTATATTTCTAGTTAAAGACATTTTATAACAAATTTGTTAATACTATTCTCTATTGAGTGAGCTTTGTATTCTATTTAAAACCATTTTGTAACTCTATTGTTTTGTAACCTAACTGAAAGTTTTTCTTAATGAATTCTATATTCCAGCAAAAAGATCATTTTACAAAAAAAAAAAAAATGTTTATCTTCTATAACTCTATTGAACATGTTTTGTATTCTAGAAGAAACCATTTTATAACCATTCTGTGACCATTATGACTGTTATGTACTTCTCGTGTAACTGTTTTGTAAACTCTTAAAAACATTTGGTATACATTTTGTATTCTATCTGTGAGCTTCATATATGCAAATCGACTGAGACTGTTTTGTAACCTAATTGAAACATATTTGGTTATGGATGACATTTTTGCAATCAGTCTGTAATCTCATCGTCTCCTCTATTATTGTTTTTTAACTTTAGTTAATGTTATATTTCTAGCTAAAGACAGTTTAAAACAAATTATGTTGGTACTTTTCTCTATTGATTGTGTTTTGTAACATATTTAACATATTTAAACCCATTTTTAAAACTATTATGTAAAAATATTGTAACCCTACTGTTTTGTAATCTAATTTAAAGCTTTAGGTAAAAAAAAAATGTTCGTAAAATTATTGTTTTTGTTCAGTAACTATATTGATTATGTTATATAACCATTTTGACTTATCTGTACCACTCGTGTAACTGTTTAAACTATTAAAAATATTTGAAAAATATTTTGAATTCTATATGTGACCAATTTGCAACTCTACTGTCACTGTTTTGGAACCTAATTGAAAGCTTATGGATGATACTTTGTAATCATACCTCTATTACTGTTTTGGAACCTAATTGGAACCCTATATTAAATAAATACAATAGTTTTAAATAAAGACATTATAGCACTGTTTTATTACTTCTTTTAATACATTTTGTAAACCAGTTTGTAACCATTCTGTAACCTTGATGCAACTGTTTTGTTGCAATTTTATTAAATTTAATTAAAGTATTTTAAAATATTATGTTAAAACACTTAAAATATTAATAAATGTAAATACAATTTATTTAATTTGTACATTTGAATACTTATTTAACAGTTTCTTAAAAAAAGAAATGCCAACTTTTAAAAATATATATTTCAATTTATTATTTGAATTTTGCTTTTTATCGTATTTTAGTATAAATAACTTTTAGCAGTAGCACATTTCGGACGTCACTAATTGAACAACTAACATTTAATTTAATTGGCTCAACGCTTGGCTATTATTAGCTGTCAGCTACCGGGGTCTCCTGGTCACCCTACCGATCACCCTTAATGCGCCATAATGTACGCAATAAACGAGGCACCTTGAGGTATGAGTAATGCGTTGTTCAAGAAGTTTTTCCTCTGCTGTTTTGTGCTCTCTTTCGTCACGCACATAAAGCAAAAGTTTTGTAACTAACGAAACGAGATAAGATATAAGATGGACAGCAAATAATATAAAATAAAATAAAACAAAACAAAAAGTAGTGCGGACAAAAGTTTGCAAATAACATTAAGTAAAGTCAAAGACGGCGGCACAAGTCACGACAAAGAATTAATAAAATCAATTGAAAAGTGTGTGCGTGGCAAAAAAAAAATATAGAAAAAATAGAAATAAAAAGAAAGAAAAAAAAAGGCAAAAAATAAGAGTAAATAAAACTAAAAGTAGCAAAAAAAAAAGTTTATCAACAAAATTACACCCAAGAAAAAAAAACAATGTCAAATTTTGTGCCTTTTGTGCCAAAAATGCTTTCTGCAAACAATTAGCCGAACATGATGCATTAAAGCAAATAAAATTAAATAAAAATGTTTGTCACACACTGAGTTTGTTATATGTCGTATGTGCGTCCATCCGTCCTTTTGTTCTTTCGTCCCTGCACTTCAGTCTCGTTTACGTATGAGTAACACGATATGTTGTGGCCCCCGTGGGCACCATGCGTTTTGATTAGCTTCCCCTTTGTGATTGGCCTCATTGTGATTGTGATTATCATTTTAGCAACATCATAAACATCATCATCTGCTTGCTATTGCTGTTTATTATTCTCTCTTCAACTTCTGCTTCATCATCAACTCATCTCTGTGTTGCGCATGAACTAATAAAAATGACACATTACACTCTGTCACATGTTGTGCCGCACTGATATCCGGTTACCATTGTTTTCCTATTTTTCTATTTTCCTAAAACACACAACGATTTGAGGCAAATAAAGTTTTGTGTCAACAAACGATGATAATCGTGATGATATCCGCCAAAGTTGCAACAGCCAAATAGCCAAAAGACTAAACTAAAAAAAATATATAAAAAAAAAACAATAGAAAACAAACTACAAATATTCTTTGTATTCACTCACTTACGTGCTGCCATATTAAATGTCATTGCGTTAATCTGCACAAAAAGCAGCTGAAATATAACAATAATAATCATCAAACAAAATTTGACAGTAGGAAGAATACAACCATACAGAAGACCAATACCCATTGTACCAAACAATAGAATTTTTAATAAAAATTTAAACTTTTAATGAAAATTTAAATTTTTAATGAAAATTTGTATTTTTTAGAGAAAATTTGAATTTTTAGTGAAAAATTTGAATTTTTAGTGAAAAATTTTAATTGAAGTGAAAAACTGAATTTTTAAGTGAAAAATTGAATTTTTAGTGACAAATTGAATTTTTAGTGAAAAATTGAATTTTTAGTGAAAAATTGAATTTTTAGTGAAAAATTGAATTTTTAGAGAAAAATTGAATAATTAGTGAAAAATACAATTTTTAGTTAAAAATTAACTTTTAATGAAAAATTCAATTTTTATGGAAATTTTGTATTTTGGTGAAATTATATTTATATTGAAAAATTGAATTTTAAGTGAAAATTTGAATTTTTAGTGAAAATTTGAATTTTCAGTGAAAATTTGAATTTTCAGTGAAAATTTGAATTTTCAGTGAAAATTTGAATTTTCAGTGAAAATTTGAATTTTCAGTGAAAATTTGAATTTTCAGTGAAAATTTGAATTTTCAGTGAAAATTTGAATTTTCAGTGAAAAATTGAATTTTTAAAGAAAAACTGATTTTTTTTTGTGAAAAATGGAATTTTTTATGAAAAATTGAATTTTTTATGAAAAATTGAATTTTTTATGAAAAATTGAATTTAAGTGAAAAATTGAATTTTTAGTGAAAAATTAAATTTTGGGTAAAAAATTGAATTTTTTAGTGAAAATTTGAATTTTTAGTGAAAAATGGAAATTTTAGTGAAAATTTGATTTTTATATTGAACAAATTAAAATTTTTTTGAAAAATTGAATTTTAAGTGATATGTTGAATTTTTAGTAAAAAATTGAATTTTTAGTGAAAAATTTAATTTTTAGTGAAAATTTGAATTTTCAGTGAAAATTTGAATTTTTAGTGAAAAATTTAATTTTTAGTGAAAAATTTAATTTTTAGTGAAAAATTGAATTTTTGGTGAAAAATTGAATTTTTAGTGAAAAATTGAATTTTTAGTGAAAAATTTAATTTTTAGTGAAAAATTGAATTTTTAGTGAAAAATTGAATTTTTAGTGAAAAATTGAATTTTTAGTGAAAAATGGAATTTTTAGTGAAAAATTGAATTTTTAGTGAAAAATTGAATTTTTAGTGAAAAATTGAATTTTTAGTGAAAAATTGAATTTTTAGTGAAAAATTGAATTTTTAGTGAAAAATTGAATTTTTAGGGGAAAATTGAATTTTTAGTGAAAAATTGAATTTTTAGTGAAAATTTGAATTTTTTAGTGAAAAATTGAATTTTTAGTGAAAAATTGAATTTTTAGTGAAAAATTGAATTTTTAGTGAAAAATTGAATTTTTAGTGAAAAATTGAATTTTTAGTGAAAAATTGAATTTTTAGTGAAAAATTGAATTTTTAGTGAAAAATTGAATTTTTAGTGAAAAATTGAATTTTTAGTGAAAAATTGAATTTTTAGTGAAAAATTGAATTTTTTAGTGAAAAATTGAATTTTTTAGTGAAAAATTGAATTTTTACTGAAAAATTGAATTTTGAGTGAAAAATTGAATTTTGAGTGACATATTTAATATTTAGTGAAAAATTGAAATTTTAGTAAAAATTTGAAATTCAAGATAAATTGAAGTGAGTTTTTAAATTTTTACTAACAAAATGAATTTTGAGTATCAAATTGAATTTTTTGGAAATATTTAATTTTTTATGAAAATTTGAATCTAGAGTTAAATATTTCATTTCATGTAAAAATTTCATTTATTTGTGACAAACTAAATTTCCAAAGAATCTAATTTCGTATTATGAAATTATAAATAAAACTTTTCATTATTTTAATTCTTTTCAAAAAGAAATTCTCTCAATTAATATTACATTCACAATGCATATATTTCCGAAATGAAACTTGAGCATCTAATTAAATTAAAATTAAATTAAAATTTTAATGCATTCCAGTGACTTGGCATCATCACAAATACCAGTTGCTTAGCAGTAATAATAATAATTATTAAAATTAGTTCAGTTGCATGCATTGTCTCTGCTTCTCATTATTGCCAATTTACTGACTCATTTTAATGTCATTCATCGTCGTCATCCAAGTTGATTTTGTTGACTGACCTGCAAAGTTAATAAATGCATGCTAGGAACTCACTGTGCCATGGCTCAGGGCCAATTCTACACTTCAGTGACTCTGAACTTAATGAAATTAGGAAATATTTAGTATTATGAACAGCTTTAGGTAATATAAATTAATAATGAAGACTTTAAAAGTATAAATACTATTAATATTTTTAATCAGATTTAAAGATAATAGTACAATTGGTATTAATATTAATAGTATAAATAATATTAATATTATCATTAGTATATCTAATTTTATATTGCAATGTTTCTAATATTATATTGCAATATTAATGTTCTCTTTAAGTTTAAAATTGTATATTATGTAAATTAAACTGATGGATCTTGGGCTCACATGTATTCGACTTATGAAATGCATATCGCATTCCCGTTGTGTCTAGAGCATCTATATTGTAGCAGCCGACAGACAGGATGCTGCTGGCAGTACCTATGTTGTAAACAATAGTTAAATGTCTTCAGCGCACATCCTTCAGCACAGCATCCTTGTTATTGTTGCTTCTGCTCCTTTCTATTCTTGTACAAAGCGACAACAAAGTTGCTGAGGTAAACAGCCATCTTTCAAATATGCATATGCATTAATAACAAGTCAAAGACCTTTACCCAGATCAGCGTCCTCATGTCCTTAGCACAAAGGACACACATGTGTGCTTAATATCAAAAAAAAAAAAAAAAAAAAAAACTATAAAAGGCTTTAAATTACTACTATAAATAACATTATTACTTTTAATACTATAAATACTATTAATACTATTAATACTATTAATACTATTAATACTATTAATACTATTAATACTATTAATACTATTAATACTATTAATACTATTAATACTATTAATACTATTAATACTATTAATACTATTAATACTATTAATACTATTAATACTATTAATACTATTAATACTATTAATACTATTAATACTATTAATACTATTAATACTATTAATACTATTAATACTATTAATACTATTAATACTATTAATACTATTAATACTATTAATACTATTAATACTATTAATACTATTAATACTATTAATACTATTAATACTATTAATACTATTAATACTATTAATAATATTAATACTATTAATACTATTAATACTATTAATACTATTAATACTATTAATACTATTAATACTATTAATACTATTAATACTATTAATACTATTAATACTATTAATACTATTAATACTATTAATACTATTAATACTATTAATACTATTAATACTATTAATACTATTAATACTATTAATACTATTAATACTATTAATACTATTAATACTATTAATACTATTAATACTATTAATACTATTAATACTATTAATACTATTAATACTATTAATACTATTAATACTATTAATACTATTAATACTATTAATACTATTATTACTATTATTACTATTAATACTATTAATACTATTAATACTATTAATACTATTAATACTATTAATACTATTAATACTATTAATACTATTAATATTATTAATACTATTAATACTATTAATACTATTAATACTATTAATACTATTAATACTATTAATACTATTAATACTATTAATACTATTAATACTATTAATACTATTAATACTATTAATACTATTAATACTATTAATACTATTAATACTATTAATACTATTAATATTATTAATACTATTAATACTATTAATACTATTAATACTATTAATACTATTAATGCTATATCCTCAATAAACCGCAATGTTTTCCATCTTTTTGCAGTTGTTTAATAGAATGTTTCTGAAACTATTTGATTTAAATTATTTGCAAGCAATTAAAAATTAAAAAGTCCCTCGAATATTAAGGACATTTTTTGTTTGTGTTTATTACTTTGACCATGATGCCAATGCGACAACTATGAACTACACATTGACATTGCGGCGATGTTGCTGGCAGCAGAGGAAGTTGCTGCCATGTTCGGCTGTCAGCAAACGGAAGTGTGGCAAAATATAAAACACAGATCAACACAACCGGTGCAATATAGAGGTAGTGCTTTAGATGAAAAAAATGGGTTGATCGTTTCAGTGCCTGCTCCTATAAAAATAACAAATATAAACATGAAAAAATTCAACAAACTGTATACATAAAATAATAATAACGACGCATATGCAACGCGCACAGATTATATTGCAAATTGTAACTATAAAACATACAAAATGTGTACCACCTACAGACAGCAAGTAACAACAGACAAGGACGACGACGACACAACAAAAATACGGAAACGGAAGTTAAAAATTTTGTTTATGGATTGCAAAACGATTTACAGCGTTGCCATATAACAACAATATTATTATGCTTGCGAGTGGGGGTGCTTGGGTTGGGTTTTGGGTATTGGGTATTGGCCTTCGGTTGTACAGGTAAATTGCAGCCTTATTTCATTTTTTGTGTATTTAATGGTCATGCGGATGAACGACTCATCGGCTGAATTTTATGTGTAGTATATGTTTTTGTATTGTGTAGCTTATATACAGCATTGTTCCGCTAGGTAGGTTTCAATGAACGGAAGAGATTCATTTCAATTCGGTTCGATTCAATTTCAATATGCGGCAAAAGTCGTAAATGTTTGAAGATTAACATTTTTAATAATGTGCGGTGGGGGTGCGCATGACGTGCAGCGGAAGTTCAGCTTATGCTTTATTGGGGGATTTGTTGATGTTTTTTACAATAAAATTTTAATAAATTATGTAAGGCATAAAATTAATAATTTAATATTTAATTATTGAATTTTGTTGATTATTTTTATGCTGCATATTTTTAGGATGCATTTTTTGTATTGCATATTTTGTTGTTGATTTTTATGCATTTTTCTATTGCATATTTTTATGTTGCATATTTTTTTAATGCATTTCTAATGTATTTATATTATATTATTTGATTCATGGCAGTCTTGTACTTCTTACGTGAATACGTTTTTACAAAAATATATTTGTTTCAATTTATTTTTTATAAAATTAATGTTGTCAAATGTATCGACAAATTTTCCACTTTGCGTTTTTTTTTAATATTTCAAATTCTGTTAGTACTGTTGTTGATAATGTCGTACCACTAAGAAAGTTTTTCATTTATCATTTATCACATACTACAAATATTGCTTATTAAAAGTTCCACGAATCAGTTTCAGTAACAGCAGCAGCAGTTTTCCATTGAATTTTTGTCGGCTTTGGACATCGAAAAGTCGAGTGAAAATTTCCAAGGACAACATTTCATTAAAAAGTTTACGGCGCAATTTTAATTTTACTTTTTTCTTTTTTTTTTTTTGTTATTCGTTTGTAGTAAGTAGTATGTAGCACGACTGACTTCGAGTTGTGCTCTTAACTAATTATAGACTTGGTTATTAATATTTCCGTCGCAAAAGTCAACTCAAAAGCGGAAAATGTTTGCGGAAATTAAATGAGTAGATTAAGCAGCAGATTGAATGCTAAATTGATAGAAAAACTCATGGTGGCTGCGGAGCGGCAAAAATTGAAAGCAAATTGAATTCCAAAAGTTTAGCATGCTTTTAGGCATTCATCGAATAGAGTACAAAAATATTATCCATATGGCATGAGGACAAAGTTCAAAAGTTTAATTAATTAAAATGTGCTTTCGTGTTGAAAGTATTGAAAATTAAACTTATTGATTGTTTAATTGCTGCAGAAGAGCGGATAATTTTGGTGGTAAAACATGAAGCATGCTTTTAGGTGCTCTATGGAAATTTATGCAAATATGGAAGAAAATACTGGGAAAATTAAAAAATAAAATTTCAAATCAACAAA
This sequence comes from Dryomyza anilis, assembly GCA_951804985.1. Classification (NCBI taxonomy): domain Eukaryota; kingdom Metazoa; phylum Arthropoda; class Insecta; order Diptera; family Dryomyzidae; genus Dryomyza; species Dryomyza anilis. The sequence continues at coordinate 113,316,055 of OX638130.1, forward strand.
ATAATATCAAATTTTCAGTAAATTTTAATTTATAACTAATAATTCATATTTTCACTAAAAATTCAATTTTTCACTAAAAAATTCAATTTTTCACTAAAAATAAAATTTTTCACTGAAAATAAAATTTTTCACTAAAAATAAAAATTTTCACTAAAAATTAAATTTTTCACTAAAAATTCAATTTTCACTAAAAATTAAATTTTTGACTAAAAATTAAATTTTTGACTAAAAATTAAATTTTTCACTAAAAATTAAAATTTTGTTATTCACTAAAAAATTCAATTTTTCACTAAAAATTCAATTTTTACTAAAAAAAAAAATCAGTTTTCACTAAAAATTTAGTATTTCACTAAAAATTCAATTTTTCTCTAAAAATTAAATTTTTCAATAAAAAGTCTTTTGAACAATTCAAAATCAATAAAAAGTCTTTTAAACAATTCAACAACAATTTATTTATCGAATGTCACTTGCCTGCTTTTGAGTATAAACCAACCTGATTTTGAGTAAAAATCTTAGAACCCATGCCACAAACACAAACAATTACTAAACAATATAAGCAACTACATCAGCAACAATTTTGACATAATTTCATTCTAAACAAACTTGTCAATAACTCTGCGGGGAGCTTTGATTGAGGGCAAGTTTATTCGTAGAAAACCCTGTCAACAATGGCAGCAGCAACATTGACAACAGCAACAGCAGTGGCAGCAGCAACAAGAGAACTGCAACACAAAAGCTCATTTGTGTCTCTATAGAGCAAGCAGCAGCAGCACATTAGCAGCAACAATGGCAGCAGCAGCAAAATCAACAGGACGAACGATGCTATGCTGGACATAAATTGTTGTTGCTGCTTCTGCTGTTGATGTTGCTGATGAGTTCTATTGAGAAGTCAACAGTAAATGTTGTTTCTTTTTTCTGATATTTTTGAGTTTTTATTTTTTTATTTTAATTTCATATAATATTTGCTTTGTTGTATTTTTTTTTTAACAATATAAAAAAACGAAGTAGGAAAAATGTCAAATTTTATAAAAGCGCTTTAAGTGCTTTTTACTGAAAATCGCCTCCGACCTTTTCTCAAACGTCTTTGTGTTAATTTCCTCGAGTTATTTACGTTGATTTTGGAACGGGACAACGTTGTTACTACAAACACTGTTTATGACAGTCTCTTTGTAAAAGTATCACTTTGACAAATACAACAACAAATATAACAACTACAACAATTATAATTTAAACTAGTGTTGTTGCGCTACTTTCTTGTTTGCTGTCAACACAGAACACAACGTTTGTATGAGGAATTTTTGAAATCGCAAATAATTATATTTTAAATTACACAAAAATAGTGAATATTTTAATTTTTTATATTTTGATTATACAAAATTTAATATTGAATGAAAAATAAATTTTTTTAGTCCTTTTTAGTAAAAAATTGTATTTTTAATGAAATATAGAATTTTTAATGAAAAATTGAATTTTTATTGAAAAATTGAATTTTTAATGAAAAATTGAATTTTTAATGAAAAATTTAATTTTTAGTGAAAATTGAATTTTTAATGAAAAATTTAATTTTTAATGAAAAATTTAATTTTTAATGAAAAATTTAATTTTTAATGAAAAATTGAATTTTTAATGAAAAATTGAATTTTTAATGAAAAATTTAATTTTTAATGAAAAATTGAATTTCTAATGAATAATTGAATTTTTAATGAAAAATTGAATTTTTAATGAAAAATTGAATTTTTAATTAAAAATTGAATTTTTATTGAAAAATTGAATTTTTAATGAATAATTTAATTTTTAATGAAAAATAGAATTTTTAATGAAAAATTGAATTTTTAATGAAAAATTTAATTTTTAATGAAAAATTTAATTTTTAATGAAAAATTGAATTTTTAATGAATAATTGAATTTTTAATGAAAAATTGAATTTTTAATGAAAAATTGAATTTTTAATGAATAATTGAATTTTTAATGAATAATTGAATTTTTAATGAATAATTTTATATGAATAATTGTATTTTTAGTAAAAAATTGAATTTTTAGAGAAAATTGGATTTTTATTGAATAGTTGAATTTTTAATGAAAAATTGAATTTTTTAATGAAAAATTGATTTTTTAATTAAAAATTGAATTTTTAATGAATAATTGAATTTTTAATGAAAAATTGAATTTTTAATGAAAAATTGAATTTTTAATGAAAAATTGAATTTTTAATGAATAATTTAATTTTTAATGAAAAATAGAATTTTTAATGAAAAATTGAATTTTTAATGAAAAATTGAATTTTTAATGAAAAATTGAATTTATAATGAAAAATTGAATTTTTAATGAATAATTGAATTTTTAATGAAAAATTGAATTTTTAATGAAAAATTGAATTTTTAATGAAAAATTGTATTTTTAATGAATAATTGAATTTTATATGAAAAATTGTATTTTTAGTAAAAAATGGAATTTTTAGAGAAAATCGGATTTTTATTGAATAGTTGAATTTTTAATGAAAAATTGAATTTTTAATGAAAAATTGATTTTTTAATGAAAAATTGATTTTTTAATGAATTAATGAATAATTGAATTTTTAATGAAAAAATGAATTTTTAATGAAAAATTGAATTTTTAGTGAAAATTGAATTTTTGATTTTTTAATGAAAAATTCATTTTTTAGTGAATAATTTAATTAAAAAGTTTTTGTTAACTCAAAAAGTGTTTTTGCGTCTCCCGCAAATTTCATTTTAAATTCTCTGAAATTTAAAAATGCAACTCTGAGTTATAGCATTTAAAATTTATGTTGTTGCTGCCGCTGTTCTTGTAGTTGCCACTTGCATGGAGCTGCCTCTTAACTATGCGACATGCAATTCTTTGCAACGGTGCAACAACCACTTTTGGTTGACTTTTATGTCACGTGTCGTCTGTGCGGTGCTGAACATATCAGTGGTAGGCACCGCCATCATACAAAGTCGTTCTTCACAGTTCTCAGTTTTAGTTGGTTTATTTATTCTTTTTTATATATTTTTTTTATTTCTATTTTTTTTTTTATATATATTTTATGCAACTTCTTTGTCTGCGCGCCACTTGTGTCAACTTCATGCTGCTGATCCAATAAAGTATACTCCAAATGGGCGGCATATCCTGCTGACGTTGGCAGCATCCTTGCGACACCGTGTCAAATGTTGCCATAACGTAGCAACTAAAAGCAGAAGCAGCACCAACACGTAACAGAAAAAAAAATACATTTAAAAAAATAAAGAAAAAAAGTCCACACTCTGAGGTTAAACAGATTTAAACTATAAAATATTTTTTACAATTTTATAACGTAAAACCAAACGGATTTAGTGCCATTTTTTATTACGAACGACGGCGCGGTTATCTTTGTTGAATATTCATGTGAGGCGGTAAAACGTTAGCGCTGTAAAATTCAATAAACTAGCAAATGGTTTCAAAGGACACCGTAGAAACAGTGTAAAACTTTAGACTATGAGACAGGCAATGTATAGGAGAAAAAGAATAGAAAAATGTTAAAAAAGAAAATCTTTAAATAAATTGTTGAGTTGAGGTAATTTTATGCATTTAAAGGTTGATCTATGTGCGTGAAGTATAACAATTTATTACAGTTGTTAAAAACGACATAATAAAATTAAATTTTTTTACAAAAAGAAAACGAACACCGTGTAAATTGATGCAGTAAAATTTTAATACATTTTCAAATTTGATTTGAAAAATATTTAGCAATATTCCTTTATTTATTATTTTTGTACATTTCTATTTATTTGATCAGATTTTACTACACAATGTATTTAACACTTAATTTCTTCATATAGTAGAACTGTAGTATATTTGCATATCTTTCTTGCATATTGTATAAAGTTAAATAAATACAAAATGTAGTAAAAAATTAAGATGTTGAATTTTTTACATATATACGAAATTAAAATAAATACAAAATTTAGTAAAAAAATTATATACTGATTATTTTACTGTTTTCATAAAGTTTAATAAACTTAAAATAAATAAAGATATTGTATTTTTTCTATCTATTATGAGTGTTTAAATTAATAAAGGGTATAACTTTAAATTAAATAGTAAATGTATAAAGTTGTTTCCTACACAAAAAAATACTATATTAATATATTAAAAACAAACAACTTTGCTTTTTTTTATTAACAAATGTATTTTTTTATGCCTTTAAGATGCTAAAAATATCAATTTCCTTAAATATGTAACTTAAGAATAAAAAAAAAAAAAAAAAAAAGGTAATTTTATATTTTATTTTTTATATTTTGTGGAATTTTTATCATAATTTTATTAAACATATTGAAAATATTTAAAAATGTAATTAATATCTTGATTTTTTACTATTTATATAAAATCTCTTAAATAAAATAAAACATAAAAAAATTAAATAAAAAAAATAATATAAAAAACAAGTAAAGTATACAAAATAATCACGAATATCAGCAAATTTTTGCCCAAAATAACAAAACAAGCTGACACATGATAAATTTCCGTACAAAATAAAATCACAAACTTACAACAACAATAGCAAACCCCCCCTTACAGACCACCAAGTGCTACCATAGTTTCTAAGAAAAATTCCTCTTCGATTGCTTTGATTTATAACTTCGATTTCCTGTCGTAAACTAAAAGTATTGCAGAAAATAGTAGAATAGAAATAGTGCAGAAAAAATTAACTAGAAATAACAAAAATAATAAAAACACTATACAAGCAACAGCAAACAGAAATAAAAATTGTAGCAACAAAATACAAAACAGCAGTAGCAGCAACAACAGAGAGAGACAGACAGCAGCAACCATTTTCATGTTAACTTCAAAAATTTCCGATGTCTTGTTTTTGTTAAGAGTACTAGCCAAAATAAGATAGGATAAAAATTATAGAATTAAACAATAAAATTTTGCAACTTTACGTAGCTAATATAACAAAAAAAAAAACACTACAACAATTGATGCAAAACACAAAAAACTATATAACAACTATACAATATTTATACAACAACTACTTTGCAAAACAAGCACAACAGATATATAACAAATTTACAACATTTAAGCAAGACCTTTTACTATATTACACAACGACTATACGCCATCTGTTGAATAGTTATAGAAAAACTTTAAAGTTATTATACAGTAACTATACAGAAAATATACAACAACTATACAACAATTTTAAAACAACTATACAACAACTATACATCAAATATACAGCTTCTACAGAATTACTATGCACCAACTATATAATACCTGTGTAAAAACTATACAACAACTACACAACTGCAACAGAGTAACTAAAGAACAACTATGATATTGAACTACATATTTACTCAATATACATCAACTATGCAACAAGTATACAACTAATATACAACAAATCTACAATTATACATAATACTAAAACTATACAACATTATTCAACAATAGTATATCAATTATACGATAAATATCGAATAATTATACAATAACTATCCAATTACACTGTGCGGCACTAAAATTTGAAATCCATTTTTTTTTTGATTTACAGGTTCTCTATGGTCAGTGGAACAAAAATGTAGTATAAACTTACAGCCCTGCACGTCTGCTTTAGGCGCTATGGCGTCCTAAAGGGTTCAAAGGATAACCAATATAGGTTGTCATTTTGTAGCGAAATGGTTCATACTACGTTATTGATGTCTAATGAGCGATTATAGGGAACTTCCTAAGGATGATTTCCACTGAACACTTTAAGTTTGTATCTTAACGATTTGCCACTATATTTAATGGTTTTCTTTTAACAAATTTGGTTAAGGAGTTATAACCAGTCGAAGAAATCAGAAAACTATCATAATGTCTTTGGTGAAAATATTCGTCATTAAAATTGAGCTAGAGTCTCTAAACAAACTAAATTTTCTAACACCTACTATTTCTGAAATAGAACCCTACTAATAACAAATAATAATTCTTACTTCAATTTTGAATAAAGTCGTAGAAACATATTATTACAATTATTTTAGTGCAGTAAAAATTGCATCAATTTTTAGTTAATTTTTGAGATATAGCCCATTTGTATTTTCTCTTAGATCGTTAAGACACAAACTTAAAGTGTTCAGTGGAAATCATCCTTAGGAAGTTCCCTATAATCGCTCCTTAGACATCAAAAACGAAGTATGAACCATTTCGCTACAAATGACAACCTATATTGGTTATCCTTTGAACTCTTTAGGACGCCATAGCGCCCAACCCAGACGTGTAGGGATATTAGTTTATACTACAACTTTTTATCGGTAGACCACATAGAAGCTCAATATAAAATCAAATCAGAGTTCAATTAAAAAAGGTGTCATTTTGCCGCACTGTGTAATTAAACACCAACTATACAACCACTTAACAACAGTCATTGAAAAATTATAAAACAAATATACAAGAACTATAACACAACTATACAACAACCATTCGATACTTATAGAAACATTTTACATAAATATTACAACTACACAACAGCTAAACAACAACTAAACCACAACTATACCACAACTATACCACAACTATACCACAACTATACCACAACTATATCACAACTATACCAGAACTATACCACAACTATACAACATCTATTCAACATGTATCCAATAATAGTAGAACCACTATAAAACAACATAAGAACCGATATACAACAATTATACAAAACGTATACAACAACTATACAGAAATATACAAGAACAATACAACAACTATACAATAATTATAGAACAACTACACAACCACAATACAACAACTATACAACAACTACAAAACAAGTATACAACAACTATACAACAACTATACAAGAACTATACAACATCTATCCAATAACTGTAGACAAATTATACAAAAACTGCACAAAAATGTACAACAAACATACAACAACATTTGTACAACTATACAACAACTATACAACATCTATCCAATAACTCTAAAACTACTATACAACTACTACACAACAACTATTAAACATTTATAGAGAAAAATATTCAAAAATGCATAGAAACTAAATTCACAGTGCTACAACAATAAAAAAAACAAACAAAAACATTGAAGAAAAATAATAAAAAAGAATACAATCAACGTAAAACTTTTTGGCACTACTATACAACAACAACTACAATAACAACAACATCATCAGCATGCTGCCAAAATGTTAGTTGCAACGAAAAAATAAAAACTTACAAAATAAAAACAACTAAACTCGCGTGGAAAATAGAAGAAAAAAAAACCCCTGAATACGCCCTCTACAAAATCCGTCAGAAATCCACCGCCTCTTGATGCTGCTTGTTGGGTGTCTTAAGTTAAGTTTTCCAAAGCAATACATTTTACAACGTTTTCTTCTTCGGTCTTTTGTATTTTTAGCAGCAAGTTTAAGTTTGTTAAAATAACAACATTAACATCAGCAATAACAACAACAAACAACAACAATGATAACAAAATATTGCACAACAGTTGAAAATTAAGGAAAATTTACCGAAATTGTAACAAGTTTAGGTAAAACATAAAAAGTCTTAAAAAGAGTTGAATTGTAGTAGTTGTCGAAAAATGTTTAAAGTGTTGGTTAAATTAGTAGTGGCAGTAAAAGTGTTTATAAAAGTACTGGTACTTATGAAAAATTACTGAAAGACTTGGTAGATCTAAAGTTGTGAATTTGTGAAATTAGATGTATTGCGAAAACGTAATAGAAAGGTTAAGTTTAATACATAAAAGCTTTTAAATTTAGTAACAAATCATCAGTGGAATTAAAATATATTATACATATTAATATATTTTTTTTATAATATTTCAAATGTAGATAAATGTCTTTAAAATAAATACATATTATTTGATTTACCATCAACCGTAAATGTATCTGTTTTTATTGCATTAATGTGGTTGTATTTGTATGAAAAACCACTACATAGATTTATTGCAGCTTCTGTGGTATCAAATGTTTATATCTGTATTTAATTTGACTACATTATGTATTTATTTAAATAAATGAAAAATGTAAAAAACAAAATAATAGATATGAGCATTTCCACGGAAATGTCTTCTCTACGTCACCTTTCTTTAATTGCTGATATCTTAGGACCATGAATTTCGATTATTTCTTTTCTTTACTAAATATAGGGCTACTTATGCTATACATTTAGTAAAAGGGAAAAAAATTGAAGTACATGGTCCTTAAATATAAGCAATTAAGGAGGGTGATGTGATATTACAACAGATGTGATATTTCCACAGAAATGGTTTTTCTGTGGAAATGAATTTCGTCCTTTAAACCATGATTTATTGTATTGAAAAATGATTCATAATATTGATAACTAAAAAACATCAATGTTATGAATTCATTCTTCAATATGTGAAGAATATGTTTCATCATATTAATGAACAAAAACATAAATACAACAAATGTGTACATCATATTGAAGAATGCTTTTCACCAAAGCAAATTTTAATCAAAATTGTTTGTTCATTTTTTGCCACATTTCTTGGTTCTCAAGCTCGACATGCATAAATTAGTAAAATGTTTTGTAAAATATTTATTTATAATTACAACTTTTTATTTATAAAAAGTTATATATGGGTGATTCCACGTCAGATCAACCGAAGGTTTGGCAGCACCATCTCAGAAACTAATGAAATTTGGTAGCGTGGTTTTATCACTTGAAATTAAGAAAAATGCAAAATTTCAGTTTCCTAACTGCAGTGGTTTCAGAGATATGAGTCCTTGAAATATGAAAAACTCATAAAAAATGCACAAAGTTGCACTAGCTTAACTTACTGTAACTTTAACTTACGGAAACCATTTAAACGACCATGTAAAGGTTATAAAACTGAGCAAAAGACGAAATATTAAAATTTTTAATATTAGGGTGACCATAAGTAGATATTAATCATAATATTTTTAAAAAATGATTATCTCAAAAACTCCATTTTTTTAAATTTTTAAAAAAATATATGTTAAAGAGTATCCTTTTGCTAATAAACTGTCAGAATTTCAGAGTGGTGTTCGGGCTTGTTCTCGAGTTATTAATAAAAATGTCTTATAAAGTAGAAATTTTCATATAAAATTTTTATTATATAATTTTGTAATTATTTTCTTTGTAATGTTATTGAACTATAAAAGCCAATAAAATTTATTTTATAGCTTTTAAAGCAAATAATTAATTTGGGGTGACCATATGTGTTAGATGACCAAATATACATATAGGTATAAAAATAAATTTTTGAAAAATAATATTTTTTTCAAAAAAATTTTTAAATGCATTTTTTTTGACAAAATTTTTGTTTCGAAAAACATTTTTTTTCGAATAACAATTTTTTTTTCGAAATTTATTTTCGAAATAATTTTTTTCTCGGATATTTTTTTTTAATTTATTTTTCAATAAATCTTGTTTCGAACATTTTTTTGAATTTTATTTATTAAAAACAATTTTTTTTTTTTTTTTGAAAAATTCGTAATAAAAATTTCGGTCAATTAATTTATTTTGAAAAGAAAATATTAGAATAATATTCTTCATTTTGAATATTTTATTAATTAATAATATAAACAATTTACAAAAAAAAATTTAATTATTCATTGACGATTCAAATTCACAATATTGAATATTTCGTTCTTCATGTTGACTATAGTGTGACTAATTTTATAAATATAATCATATCATCATATTGATGAATTTTTTCTATGTGCATTTATTTTTACTACATTCTGCATTTATTTATTTTTATATATGTATATGTTGAAATATTACATCTGCATTTTTTAAAATCTGTAGCCTCCAAAAGCATTTATTATAAATAAATATTTTAAAAATACATATATTTTTTATACAATGTAAAAAATGTTAAATAATGTGTAGACTTTGTAAAAATAATGTAGACAATGGTAACAATTTTGTAGTTTATTTTAACAATTATGTCGTATATAATCGACAATACAACTGTGGTAAACTTATGAAAATTATGTCAAAATTATTATAAGTAATAAAGCAAAAAATTAAATATTCCATTAGAAAAGTTTGGAAGACTCTGCGAATAATTCAGTATACAATGCCTACCTATTTGGAGCTAGTAATATTATTATGCTCAATTATTAATGATTAAAAATTAATTTATAATGCTAAAAACTTTTTCAATTAACTCTCAATATTTCGCATAAGGTCAACTTTCAAGTATTTTAATTTGAAAATAGTTTTAGTGCAATAAGCTGCATAATGATTTTTAATTTTAAACCTTTTGTAGTGCTGCTTATTTACGCTTCGCTATGTCAAAAAAAAACACTTTTTCCGTTAAGAATTTGCTTTATATATTTTTTTTTTAATTGCTTGTAATTATTATTATTTTGTGCATACTTAACATTTTTAATTAAAGCTCTTTATTTTCTCATCACTTAACATGCCGTAGCACTAACTACTACGACTTTACTGGCTGGCTGATCCTGCCACTTGCAACACTCCTCAACTCTACTCGACTCTCTTCGAGTTTCTACCACTCTCCTCCATTTTTCTCTACTTTTCTCGACTCTGCCGGGTCACTTGAGTCTTGTAGTCCGTCCATGGAGTCGTAAATGACCTCAACGCACCGTGCCCTGTCCTGCTCTGCTCTGTTGGCCTGCCCTCTACTTTGGCCACTTCAATTTGAGCTTAAACCATTTTATGCTGTTTTAAATAATTGCTGAACATTTATGATGCCATTAATAATTTCATATCTTTCAGCATTTTATCCACGTTGATTTGCACTCTTTCTTCACCCAACTTCTGCTTTGTCTTCATTGCCTTTTACTGCCTTATTTCATACTTCTTGCTTATTTTCTGCTTTTTTGCGCTTTGTACGCGCGGCACTCACGCTGCTCTGTTAGTCGGTCTGAGACAAGTTCATTACAACATCAATCTTCAGCGCCAAGACTCAAGATTTTAGCCACATCGTTTCTGGGATTTTCTGCATTTTCTTCGGCTGCTTTATTCTGCCTCTTCGTCGCTTAATTTTGCAACCACCTTGTTTTTGATCCTTTGGCTTAGCTGCTTTTGTATCCTTGGTCCTTGTTGCTGTTGTTTTCCGCGCTGAGTGGACATTACTTTGTTTGTATTATTACATAGTACTATTTTCTTTTTGTTATTTTCTACTTTTTGTACTGCTTTAGTGTTGCCTTAGATAGTCCGTCAGTGTTGGCAAGTACTACGTTTTCAAATTATCTACCTTTTTGTAGAAATATGGCGTAGATTACATTGAAATTTAAAAATCATAGAGTAAACAATACAGAAAAGTATGTAAACGGGGTAAACAATTGTATGGAATAAGTAAACTATGATGTAGACTTTGTAAACAATAATGTAGACTATGTAAATCGTTAGGTAGACTATGTAAACAATTATGTAGACTATGTAAACAATTATGTAGACTACGTTAACTTTTTATATAATATATGTTAACTACTTAAAATCGTTTGAATGTAAACAATGACTTGTACTACGTAAATTTTTATTTGGGCTATGTAGAAAGTTAGGTAGAATATTCCAAATTGTTGTAGACTATTTAAGAAAAATGTCAAATATAAAAATCAATAAAAGGCTACATAAAGTACTAAAAAAGCAGTACTCTACGTAAAGCATAATGTTGACTATATAAAAAATTAGGTAGAATATGTAAACAAAAATGTGGACAATGTTTAAGATTTATACAGACTGCGTAAATTACAATACATTTTGCAGACTATGTATATTATGTTGTGGCCTATGTATAAAATAATGCAGACTATGTAAACAATTATGTAGACTCTGTAAACTATTTTGTAGACTTTTAAACTGTATAAATTATAAAGTAAACTATGTAAACAATTACCAGACGGAGTATACAAATATGTAGACCATGTAAAGAATTATATAGACTATGTAAACAATTGTTTAGACTATGTAAAGAATTATTTAGACTATGTAAATAATTGCATTTACAAGTATTTATATACGAAAAATTATTTTTATAGTGTAAACAATTATAAAAAAACTATTAATGAAATTGCTTTACAATATTGCGTATTATAAAATTCATTTAAATTGTTTACAATTACTCGTTACATTATAAATATTTCATCCCAACACTACATATCGTTTTCTAAAGTGCAAAGAAGACATTTTACTTACCAGGTTGAGTTGAGAATGAAAAAAACGTAGTGAAGCATAAAATAAGAAAATCAAATTGAATTAAGCTCACAATATTTCCTGCTGTTCATGCTCACTAATGAGAGTGATTTTTTTGCATTTACTTTCAACCTTCTACAGTTCTAAATATTGTGTTGCAGCAAAAATATATAATATAGAAAAAAAATATATTACCTGCTGGTTGTAACATCCATCTCCACTGTCACTGTTTGATTGGGGAGCACGAACACGCGCACTTGAGGATGCGCTAAAGAAAATCATTGTTGTAATTAGTTGCAGCAACTATCTTTCTTTTTTTTTTCTTTTTTTTATTTGTACTGTCAATATAAATATATTGTAAATAGGATTTCAAGCTTAATGCAGTTATAATGTCACTTAAATGAAGCACAGATCGCAAAAGGCGGCGTAAAGCATAAAGAAAATAACAACCCCCAGCTAAACTTGTAGCGATATAGTAGTAGAAAAAATGAAATTAGTTTCAAAGGTTGTATTTGAAAGGCGCTCAGCTAATTAGGCTGCAATTAAAATGTCCAGCAGCAGTAGCTACTACAATTTACATAATTGCTCTAAAGGTCTTAATGCTTTTGTAGTTTTTATTTTTTGTACTACAAAGTCATTTTTAAAACATTTATATATTTATATTTGCATTTATGTGTTTAAAGTTTAACTGCTAATTAGAAAAAAAGATAGCAGAATGTATTTAAAAATAATTTGAATTAGACTAAAACTTAAAAAAAACTAAAATCGTAAATTTTAATAACAAATTAATATGTTTGTGGTAAATATAAAAATTATTATCATAATGATAAATATATGATTTTAATAACAAGAATAATAATAATATATTATTTATGTTTTCATCAATAAAACTATGTTTTCAGTAAAAATACTTTATTGCTTTACATGAAAATATTCGTTAGTAAAAACAAATTTTGTACCAAAAAGTACTAATTATGTTTACTGTTATTAATCTATTGTTTGTAGCAATTATCAATATGTTTGTGTTTCAAATAGTTTTTAGTATTTTGTTTGTTGTTATTATAATTTTAATTTGAAACAATACGTTTGAGTTAAAAATGTTTGTATAATTTACTACTAAACAATTAATATGCTTGTGTTATTATAGTTATATCTGCTGTCAAGTTTTGAATTTAATAAAATGATTTCGCCAAGAAATTCATCTAGTTCGTTCGTAAAAATTACTTTTCTACATACAAATTATAATGTTACTTTAAACATAAAACTGTTTGTTGCAAACATAATATTGCTTGTTGCAAACATAAAAGTGTTTGTTTCAAACATTTTATTGTTTATTGCAAACATAAAATGTTTATAAAACTAATAATATTATTGTTTATTGAAAAAATAAACATTTTTATATTAAAAATGTCCGTCATAATATTTTAAACGGTAAAAAAAATATATTTATTCAATATATAAAAAAAGACAAAACAAAAATATTATAAAAACCCTAAAATTGTGCTCAAGTGTGTTATTGTATATATGTGTCTCAGTGTTTGTGTGGCTGCCCTCGTCACTGTGTTTGTGCAACATTTGTGCATAATGTGAACACGATACGATGTGCATTGATTGCAAATTTGATGTGTACGCTGAAGAGGAACGCTGAACAATGGCGGCAATTGAACCAACAACAACAGTAGCAGCAGCAACTGTTGCTACCGCAATTACGACAACAGTTGCAATGACAACAATATCGGTAGCACCAGCAACGTGCTGTGCTGCTGTCAAATGCTATGATGTGCTATGTGTTTCACACTCAACGAAGAACGAACAAAGACGAAGGCGGTTGGCTACACATGGCTTTTAGTGTTGTTGTCATCATCGTCATCATCAGAGGCAGCAATGGCTTAAATGACATGTTAATGGTATTAAAATTGTCATCACCATCAGATCGGCACAAGGTGGTCGACAAGGATTTGCCAGACTACGACGCTACTAGCAACAAAAAAAGCCGCCCGCATAATGGTGACAACACTTTCGATACCTTCTGCGATGATGCAATTAATAGGAGCAACCGGTTCAACAATCGACCGACTAAATAATGCAGACAATGGAGCCGGTTCAAAGCATTTGCTTCGCTTTAGAATTCCTACGCTTTACCGTCTTCACGTTCAACTGGCAAAGCGTTTGGATTCTGAAACGAATTCTATGCTGAAGTGTTAAAAACTAAAGCAAAAAAAAAATATATTTGAAATTAAAAATATAAATGAAAAATAATAAGAAATCGTTGAGATAAAAGTTTACAATTTGTAAAAATATCAAAATATCAAAATATTAAAATATCAAAATATCAAAATATCGAAATATCAAAATATCAAAATATCAAAATATCAAAATATCAAAATATCAAAATATCAAAATATCAAAATATCAAAATATCAAAATATCAAAATATCAAAATATCAAAATATCAAAATATCAAAATATCAAAATATCAAAATATCAAAATATCAAAATATCAAAATATCAAAAAATCAAAATATCAAAATATCAAAATATCAAAATATCAAAATATCAAAATATCAAAATATCAAAATATCAAAATATCAAAATATCAAAATATCAAAATATCAAAATATCAAAATATCAAAATATAAAAATATCAAAATATCAAAATATCAAAATATCAAAATATCAAAATATATGAAAATATCACAATATCACAATATCAAAATATCAAAATATCAAAATATCAAAATATTAAAACATCAAAATATCAAAACATCAAAATATCAAAATATCAAAATATCAAAATATCAAAATATCAAATTATCAAAATATCAAAATATCAAAATATCAAAATATCAAAATATCAAAATATCAAAATATCAAAATATCAAAATATCAAAATATCAAAATATCAAAATATCAAAATATCAAAATATCAAAATATCAAAATATCAAAATATCAAAATATCAAAATATCAAAATATCAAAATATCAAAATATCAAAATATCAAAATATCAAAATATCAAAATATCAAAATATCAAAATATCAAAATATCAAAATATCAAAATATCAAAATATCAAAATATCAAAATATCAAAATATCAAAATATCAAAATATCAAAATATCAAAATATCAAAATATCAAAATATCAAAATATCAAAATATCAAAATATCAAAATATCAAAATATCAAAATATCAAAATATCAAAATATCAAAATATCAAAATATCAAAATATCAAAATATCAAAATATCAAAATATCAAAATATCAAAATATCAAAATATCAAAATATCAAAATATCAAAATATCAAAATATCAAAATATCAAAATATCAAAATATCAAAATATCAAAATATCAAAATATCAATATATCAAAAAATCTAAAATTATTATTTGAATACATACATAGATTTAAATTAAATTTATATACATAAAATTTTAAAGATAAAAACTTCGCAAACCCAAATACAAAAATTTTAAAATAAGAAATATCGATTATTGTATATTATGAGGCAGTTTTTACATTATCTTTGCAAATTATTTTTTTTTTCTACTACCCAAGTAATTTAAAAGTTTTTTCTGTACTCATTCCAACGTTACTTTTTCACAACTCACATTTCTACCACAACACGTCCCCCAACCAATTTAGTAAAAGCGAAAAAAATTTGATATACACGATTCTACTTCAAAGAAATTCTAATCAGCGTAAATTCCAATTTAAATACTCGAGTTTACGTTATACAACGACTACAACAACAAGAACCACAATAGCAAAAATATAAAACTAGAGCATGAGTAAAGAAAAAAATCCATATCATTTTATCATTATCATCATCATCTTATTTAAGCCACGATTATTTTAGCTTCAGTGCGTTTCGTTTTCGTATTTACCACATTGCATACTTTTGGGCGCTTTGTCTTGCTAGCCAGCTCATTTAACAAGCCTGACACAAGTTTAAAATTTCATTTTCAAAGCTTAAAACTATTGTCGCGAAAATCTAATGAGTTTCCAGATGACCGAAGATTGTGCAACACTATTTTTTTTAGTTTTACAATGTAATTTAAATATAATTTTTAGGGAATGTTTTGAGAATTTAAACTATTCCTTATTTTATTAAAATAAAAATATGAGAGTATGAAAATATAAGAATATGAAAACATAATAATATGAAAAGATGAAAATATGAAAATATGAAAATATGAAAATATGATAATATGAAAATATGATAATATAAAAATATGAAAATATGAACATATGAAAATAATTATAGATCAAATGATGAACATATGATAATTTAAAAATTATTTACTATTATAAAATTATGCAAAACTTGAAACTTAATTTAAACAAAATCTTCCAGCTTTAACGCATACGTCACGCTATGCTAGAGCGCCTTAAACTATGCTTTTATTACGTTTCATTTTCCGCATACTTATCTGCTTATTTCCAACGCACCGGCTTTGGTCGTCATCTTTGTAAATTTAGCTATTGTAGTTGTTGTAGTCTGAAACTCATTAAATGCGTCAAATTATTCATGAAGTAAAATTAAATACCCGGAAATATTATGTGAATTTTCAGCACCTTTTTCGCCAAATAGATATGATGGGCGCACACAATCACAAACGAGCCAACCGCAGCAAGAACTGATAACGTGCGCCGCCATAACTTAGGGTGAGTTAGGGTAGAAGTTGGAGTTGATATTTGGGTGTCTTGTGAACTAACAAATGTTTAAACGCTATTTATAAAGTGTTGATTTTTTTCTTCCTTTTCTGTTTTTGCGTAATACTCATATTCAACTGCTTCCACTATTTGACCGCACAGCCGGTAAGAAAACCACCCTTTTGGCCACTGTAGCCTTGTTAACAATTATTGCAACGCTCGAAAATTATGCAAAGACAAACGCGTCAAGACATTCTACGGCAATTGCCATTCAGTTTGAGCACTGTTGTAAGGTACTACGAAATAATATCCAAATGAAATAAACTCCAAAAGTTTTATGAAATTTACTACAACATTTCGGCATTTTCACAATTTGCCATTGGCACATTTCATCTGTTAAACATTTCATTGTTTCCATATTTAAGTATTTTCATTGAAGTATTTTATGAAATTACGAATTCATGAAACTATAAAATTATGAAATTATGAAATAATAAGATTATGAAATTATGAAATTATAAAATTATGAAATTATGAAATTATGCAATTATGAAATTATGAAATTATAAAATTATGAAATTATGAAATTATGAAATTGTGAAATTATGAAATTATGAAATTATGAAATTATGAAATTATGAAATTACGAAATTATGAAATTATAAAATTATGAAATTATGAAATTATGAAATTATGATATTATGAAATTATGAAATTATGAAATTATGAAATTATGAAATTATGAAATTATGAAATTATGAAATTATGAAATTATGAAATTATGAAATTATGAAATTATGAAATTATGAAATTATGAAATTATGAAATTATGAAATTATGAAATTATGAAATTATGAAATTATTAAATTATGAAATTATTAAATTATGAAATTATGAAAATTTTAAATTATTATAAAAAGTTATATTAATTTTTGTACTTTATTCTATTGGTTGTTTTTTCACTGGGGCTTATTTCGTAGCAACATTTCGTATTTGCTTTGGCTACTACTACGTTGAGTTCAACTTAAACTTCAACTTCAAGACCTCCGCCTTCTGCCCCTGTTACTGCATACTACTGCTCATTATCCTGTGCACCTCCTGCTTTATCTACTGAAGAAGGCTGCTGCCGCTGTTTAAGTCCTAATGCTGGTCTGTCTGTCGCAACCGCCTGCTTAATTAACGTCTTCTTCTCAGGCACTACATGTTGTCATTGTCTATGTCTCAGCAACATCAGGAGCAGCAGCATCAGCATCAGCGTCAGCAGCAACATCAGACAATGTTGGCAAAATTAAAGGATAACGTTATCCTTACTGTCGACCCATGACAACAGCAACAAAAAACCCACCACTACACCACCCTTGACATTATGCCACGTCTATGCCGTTGTCGTCTTGCCTCGACAAGCATAAAAATTATGCAAATTTCTTGGTGCAAGAAGGTTAAGAGTTTTGGTGTCACTGGCTATGCTGTATTTTTTTCTCCATCGCTGTCTCTTTTTGTTTTTTTCCTCTATTTCTTCATCTTCTTTTAGTTCTTCCACTTTTAATACTTCTTCCATATACATTTTGCTTTTATGCCCTCGTGCGCTGTAACTCGTTTTTCGCTCCTTTTTCACTTAATGAGTTTTCAGGGTTAACTTTGGTTTAGCAACATTCACTCATTCATTAATGAGAAAATTGTGTTAAATTTTGTGGGTCGCATAAAATGTGCTTCATTATAGAAATGTTTTTTTTCGTTTCTGCTTTTTTTATTTTTTGCAAAATTTTGCTAGGATTTTGTTTAGACTGTCCGCCTACGGCCTCTAATCTTTTGAAATATTTTAATGAAATTTTGTACGTTTCGCTGCGTAGTTTTAGGCGATCAGATAAAACCATAAAATGCCCAATAACTAAATTTTGACAGTTAACATTTATGCTTTTTTTGCTGCGATTTATTTTATTTTTAAGCCGTTTTATCAGAATGAATTTTTTCAACAATTTTAAATTCCACTTGCAGTCATGTATATAAAAAAGTACAATAAAATGTTGAATAATATGAAAAGATAAAATAAATTAAAAAATGTATATTTTGCAATAATTACATTTAATCCAAATCCAAAAATCAATCAATTTTGCGTAACCAGAAAATTGCATATTGCAAAATTTTCTATTAATTTTGTATTACGTAAATGGATTTATTTTGTGTGTTTGTTGCGTGGTGTGTCGTTTCGTTCGTCTTGTGTGTATTTTGCAATTACATTTGGCAGGTTGCGGCAATGGCAATGCGAACAGAAAGCAATGGTGGCTCAAATGCTGCTCACTATCGCACAGACAGTCAAATCATTGGCTCAAATAGAGCATAAACTCAGCTGCCAGCTTAACCGCAAAATGTCAGTGCAGTTGCTGTTAATGTTAGTCATAATTCAATCACAATATATACTGAGAAAAATTCTATTTTTACGAAAAAAAAAATAAATTTGAATATTAATAAATTCTAAAACATAAAATTTATATGAAATATTAAAATTTTAAAATTTAAAAATATGAAATAATAAATATATAAAATTTTGAAGTTACAAATTTATGAAATTATAAAATTTTTAAATTATAAAATTTTGAAGTTATGAAATTATGAAATTATGAAATTATGCAATTATGAAACTATGAAATTATGAAATTATGAATTTATGAAATTATGAAATTATGAAATTATGAAATTATGAAATTATGAAATTATGAAATTATGAAATTATGAAATTATGAAACTATGAAATTATGAAATTATGATATTCTGAAATTTTGAAACTATGTAATTATGAAATGATAAAATTATGAATTTATTAAATTATGAAATTATAAAATTATGAAATTATGAAATTATGAAATTATGAAAGTATGAAATTATGAAATTATGAAATTATGAAATTATGAAATTATGAAATTATAAATTTATGAAATTATGGAATTATAAAATTATGAAATTATTAAATTATGAAATTATGAAACTATGAAATTATGAAGTTATGAAGTTATGAAATTATGAAATTATGAAACTATGAAATTATGAAATTATGAAACTAAGTAATTATGAAGTTATAAAATTATGAAATTATGAAGTTATGAAATTATAAATTTATGAAATTATTAAATTATGAGATTATGAAATTATGAAATTATGAAATTACGAAATTATGAAAATATGAAACTATGAAATTATGATATTCCGAAACTATGTAATTATGAATTTATTAAATTATGAATTTATTATATTATGAAATTATAAAATTATGAAATTATTAAACTATAAAATTATGAAATTATGAAATTATGAAATTATGAAATTATGAAATTATGAAATTATGAAATTATGATATTATGATATTATGAAATTATGAAATTATGAAATTATGAAATTATGAAATTATGAAATTATGAAATTATGAAATTATGAAACTATGAAATTATGAAGTTATAAAATTAGTAAATTATGAAATTATGAAAATATGAAATTATAAATTTATGAAATCATTAAATTATGAGTTTATGAAATTATGAAATTATTAAATTATTAAATTATTAAATTATTAAATTATGAAATTATAAAATTATGAAATTATGAAATTATGAAACTATAAAATTATGAAATTTTGAAATTATAAAAATTTTAAATTATGAAATTTTAATTTAAATTAAATTTTATACAAAAAGCTCAAAATATTTATTTATTATCATACAAATTTGAAAATGGATAAATGTAATTTGCAGTTTTAATTTCCGCATTGGAAAATCGTAATTTCATTTGACTTTTTATTAAATTTTATCTGAAATTTCGCCATTTTAAATTTATAAATACAAATTAGTATTTTTACAATTTCAAAAATTTCATTGTGAGTTTGACCAATTGCAATGAGAAATCAAACAAAAATTTCAATTTCACTCAGAATTTCACAATTTAAATTGGAAATATTCTTATATGCCTAATAACTAAATAAAAAATATTTAAATATTTCTCACCATGTATAAATCTGACTATGTCTCTTCGCTCCCCATTCCTTTTCACCCTTTTCACCAACTCATGTCAATTCCCCGGTGCTCATTCTTAGCATCGTCATCTTTAAAGTGCATCAAGCATTTTGTGGCTCTCACAAATTTGTAGTTTCACGCGGCGCAGCATTTTAGTGTTGCCACCTGCCAGCGTTGCCACCTGTCATACTGCCAAATACACATGTGAGTCCGCAATAACGTGTCTGTCTTTCTGACTATCTGCCTGTCGAACAAACTATCTGTCGCTGTGCTTGATTGAACCGCAAAACTATTTATTGTTGGGTGGTTCTTGGTGTTGATGTGTGTGTGTGTGTGTGTGAAGAAAAATATTCATATATAAATTTGTTGCTTTTTTCCACTTAGTCAAACACACAAATACACACACACAAACACATTTATACTACATACAAATACAAATATAAATTCAAATCCACTTGCAATTCCAATCGGATTTATGCATGTCTTTAGCTGCGTTTTGTGTGTGTGTGTGTGTGCAATACCAAAATCCATTTCACGCTTAAACTGATTTGGAATTTCATTTCCTTTGCAGTGCATGGCAATAAATTTTGCTGTTGCAACAGTAGATGTGTTTGTGCGTCGCGTGTTTAGTCCTTCCATCATGGCCGCACTTCGAATCCTGTGTATTTTCCACGCTTTTTTTTAACTTATTATTAACTTTGATTTGAGCGCATACGCTGAATGCGTTTAATGCATTTTTGATTAAATTCATCATGTTGCAAAATCTATAACGAAATATTATTCGTGTCAGAGGTTGCAGCCAAATGTGCTGCATGCTTACGAAAAGGGTTTGTGAATGATTTTGAAGATAATACTTCGTTTTTCATATATTAGTATAATCAAATATTGTTATAGTCAAATTTACAAACATTTTTTGATGGATTTTAATATTGCGTATATTTCTGGAAAATGTTATAAACAAAGTTTGAAAATCATGAGGGATTTGCGTGAAAATGAGTATTTAAATAATTTAGATTCTAGTTTTTTAAATGAATTCAAACCTTTTATTTCACTTACTGCCTCTTTCAGTATTACGAAATTAAAGACTGACTATTAGACGAAAGTGACGTCAAATTTTCCTTTCTTTATTGATTTCGAAATACGGAAAGTGGATATTATATGATCTGAATACATTTGATATTTTGATTTTAAAATTTTTTATTTTCATTGGTTTTTGAAAATTTTATTTTTATATCTGTCGACTTTGACAATTATTGGGTAGCCATCATACAATACCCAACCAACAAAATTAGACATTCGTATGCCTAGCTGATTTTTCGTTTTTTTTAATGATGACACGTATAGACTCTGTGTAAGTAGGTTTTAGATCAGATTTCTTCCTCAAAGACAGATAAGGTTTCATTTGAAACCTTAACCAATTTTCATATGGGAAATTCAATTGAAACATGAAATATGGTTTTTCTTAGTTGCGAATTCATTAAAAGATTCGTTGTATTCAATTTTTACGAGTTTTTACATATTTGAATGTAGTTTTTCCTCAAGTATACTGTGCTAAAATCGCGTGTCGTTTTGTTGGATATTTCTTGCCACGAAAGTCAAAACTAATAGGGCGAATTTGAAAAATTGAAAATCTTGTCATCCCAAAAGGGCGAATCTTTTCGTTTTTTCGCCATAACTTTTTATTGGTATAAGATAAAATAGTGGTGTAAAGGCATTTATTGTTTGTTTTATCGATCTGCATCATTATTTAAAAATATTTTGCCAAACATTAAATTTGTTATTTTCAGGAAATAATATTAAGCAAATTATTTTTAATTAATGATACAGACTGATTATGTTTTAAAAACAAACAATACATGCCTTTACACCACTATTATATCACGTATCAATAAAAAATTATGGCGAAAAAACGAAAAGATTCACAATTTTAGCATGACAAGACTTTCAAATTTTCGTTTTTTTTTTTGTTATTTGCAAGAAAACATTTTTAATTAAAGATGCAGATCGAATGATGCAGAACGAAGAATAAATGCCTTCATACCACTATTTTATCTTTTACCAATAAAAAGTTACAGCGAAAAAATTAAAAGATTCGCCCTTTTGGCATGACAAGATATTCAATATATCCAATTTATTCATTTTTTTTACCTAACATATTTTCCTGTAAAAAACAAGTGGCAAATTAGAGTTTGGCGAAATATTTTATATAATGACTAGCTGGACCCGTGCACGACTCGTGCCAAGATTTTGTGAATTAAAAGATAAAACATTTTTATTATTTATATCAGGGGCCCGTGCTTGGCTGTGAAAGTTTTTTTATTGGTTTTATAAATGTAGTAGCCAAATAATAATTCTCCGCCAAAACAACATTTCTCAAAGACAATTTTTTCTCAGACTGCCCCGTAAAACTCTTTCCCATAGAACGCTTTGCCGTAGAATTCTTCCCGGTAGAAATCTTCCCGTAGAACTCATCCCGGTAGAATTCTTCCCGGAACAAAATCTTCCCGTAGAACTCATTCCGGTAGAATTGATCCCGGTAGAAATCTTCCCGTCGAACTCACCCCGATAGAATTGTTCCCGGTAGAATTTTTTCCCGTAGAATTCTTCCCCGTAGAAATCTTTCCGTAGAACTCATCCCCGTAGAATTCTTCACGATAGAAATCTTCCCGTAGAACTCATCCCGGTAGAATTGTTTCCGGTAGAAATCTTCCCGTTGAACTCATCCCGGTAGAATTGTTCCCGGTAGAATTCTTTCCCATAGAATTCTTCCCGGTAGAAATCTTTCCGTAGAATTCATCCCGGTAGAATTCATCCCGGTAGAATTCTTCCCGTTGAACTCATCCCGGTAGAATTGTTCCCGGTACAATTCTTTCCCGTAGAATTCTTCCCAGTAGAGTTTATCCTAGTAGACATTTTTGTGTGGTGAGTTTTACTGTGGTGAGTTTCAGTGTGGTGAGTTTGGGTGAGGTGAATTTTGGTGTGGTGAGTTTTAGTGTGGTTAGTTTTAGTGTGGTGAGTTTTAGTGTGGTGAGTTTTAGTGTGGTGAATTTTATTGTGGTGAGTTTCAATGTGGTGAATTTTATTGTGGTGAGTTTAAGTGTTTTAAGTTTTAGTGTGGTGAGTTTTAGTGTGGTGAATTTTAGTGTGGTGAATTTTAGTGTGCCAAAGGCATTGTGCATTTTTTAAAATATTAGGAAATCAAATTTTATAGTTTGAAGTGCTTTAAAATAAGTAAAAAAAAAAATATATATTTTTTTTTAAATGAAATGCAAAAATGTAAATAAAATTATACATTCAACCCTTTGGCATGATAATGACGATATTATTTCTATAATTTTCAACTTTATTTTCAATTTTTCAACTATATTTTTTTAAGTTTAATCGTGATTTTAAATTTCAACATATTGTAACATAACCACATTAAAGTATTATAAAAACAACAAATAAAAATCATCAAACATTTGCCACAAAAAGCACTCTGGCAAAATAGAACAAAAACTACTACGCAGTAGAATTTGACACGTCACGCGTCGTTCAGCACGTGCTACCGCCTAGCAAAATACTTTAGTTTTTATTTCGGCTTTTTTGTTGTTGTTGTATAGGGTTTACTCTTTACTAAAAAAAAATATATTTTAGTACAAAATGTGGCCACAGTAATAGTCAGGCGGCCAGGAAATTCCTCTAGATAGCAATACTTTTTTGTTTCTAAATTTTAAAAACGTGCCTACTACCATTTTCAGCATATACGAGAGAAACCAAAAACAAAAAAAAAATAAATTGCATGTGACTTATTTTTTTTCGAAAAAAAAGAAACAGTTGCACGTGTTCAGCATGACAAATTTTATAAATAGAGAGTAGGTTTTCACAACGACAAACGTTATTTTGACTTAAATATTTAAAAATCTAGTTTTGTGAAGATAATAAAGTTTCGACAAACTTATTTTGCTAAATCTGTCTGTAGTGCAAAGTTTGAAATGCTTTAAAAATGTAAAATAAAATAAAACAAAATTAACAAATCGTTTAGATTGAAAATATATATTATAAAATATAAATTTTAAAAATAAAATGTTTATTTAAAACTGAAAACTGTAAAATAATATATATTTTTTTTTTAATTTAAAAATTCAACCATTAAATAGGTATCAATATTTTAAAAGTTTATTTACTAAATTCATTCCCTAAATTTTAGGAATTTAAATTTATTTTAAATTAAATTTATTAATAGGCAATAAATCGTATTTTGAATTTTTAATATTCTTTAATTTCTTTTAAAATGTATGCATGACTTGAAGAATGACTGGAAGAATGACTGGAATAATTTGGAAGAAATGCAACAAACAGCAAGAGCTCAAAGAAAAACAACAACAACGCATGCAAAACAACAACAAAAACATACAATGCATTGCTCTTTTGCTCACCGCGTGTGTTTTTTTGTTGTTGTTGCTGTTGTTTTCATCTCTCACTCTCCTGACTGATCTTGTGTTGGCACCTGTTGTTGTTCTTGTTAATTTTATTTCTCGTCATTCAGTTGGTTGTTGGCACGCGTTGGGGAAGGTTTCTTTCTAATCTCTTTTGGCAATTAATTAGAAAAATTTGCAAAATAACTTTATACATATACTAAAATATTATAATATAATCATTTAATAATAATTGTGCATATTTTGAAACAGTTGTTGTGCGGAGGCAATTGTTTGAAAGAGTAATCGGAGTGTAATGTTTGTGTGACGTAGTTTCTTCCAGTTAACAGTTATTCGTGAAGATGAAATCGAGAAAATATTAAAAAAAAGGAAAACAAAAGTGTTCTGTGTGTCAAAAAATAGAAATATTTTTAATAATTAACATATACGCGAATAAATATTGCAATGATAAAAACTAAATAAATATAAATGTGTAAATATCAAGTGAAAACTTATCACTGAAAATACCAATCAATGCAAAAAATGTTAAGAAATGCAAAAATTTACCAAATACGTCTTTTTTTAATTGAAAAAGGTAAAATGATTTAACATCAAAATGTCAAAATATATTCAGACATTGCCATAAAATAAATTTCTTGACATTCAACTTTTTTTTTCATTAATTTACAAAAAATGCATATATTCTAAATAAAAGTAATTTGTAGATGTTTTATGAAATTGAATGCAATGAAATTTAAATATATCTAATTTTGTATAAATATTTATATTTAAATATTCTTAATTTGTTTAATTATTATTTATAAATATTTTCCAAATGCAATCACTATTTGCATTCGATTTTAATGAGTCGCATTTGTTTAGCAAAATTTTATGTGTTTTTAAATCGAATTTCAAGTTGTTTGAACATCAGTTTTAAATAAAAAAATATACCCTGCATATGTTTACTTCTGGCTCCCATGGTACTACCAAAAATTAAAAACTAATGTGGATATAAAACAGTGTTTTCAATTGAATTTTGAAGGTTACTAAATATAAATTGCAACTATAGCCCTCGCCCATCGAAATTTAAAAAAACTTTTTTTTTACAAATTAACCAACGCTCAGGGGATGCCCCCCATTCATACAATGCACAGTGTTGATCATACGAATGGATTATAGGTTCAAGGGAGGAGGATGAAGATGGTGTAGTGTCGGTGTATGTTTTCTTTAAATTTCCCAATATTAAAAATACCGGAAAAAACAGACGTAGGGAGATTGTTTCACAAAGGTATTGCGCGACTGAAGAACGTATTCTCTCTGTAATGCGTGGTTGTGTGGACTACGAAATGGTATAATAATAATAATAGTTTCGCACTACAGCTCTATAAGAACTTAGGCCCAGCTCTCTCACCATTTTGAGCTGTGCGTGTTAAATTTGTACTCAAAGTGGTGGGACCTACAGTTTATTGCCGAATCCGAACGGCGGGTGAGAGCTTTTCATAGGCAATTTTAACCCTCGGAGGTTTGCCATTTACTGCCGAGAGGTAGCGCGGTATAGAAAAATGTTTCTATGAAAAGATGTTGTTAGCCCCAGTCCAGGCTTGAACCGGGGACCTTTCGGCTCTCAGTCCAACGCACTAACCACTGAGCTACCGCGGCTAGGGTAAAAATGTGATATTTTAAAGGTAAAAAATATGTATAATATGAGCCATTTCACACAAAATTGACTAAGGTTTCAACGCATTCTCTTTGATTTCTATAAAACTTTTAGGAATTCCCCATTTATTTATATAATACGTTATTATTGCAATGAAAAACATTTTTTGTCTGCTGATAAATTTCATTTTTAGAAAAAAAAAATAATTTACATTTTAATGCCTACTTATTCCACATCAAATCGACCAAAATTAAGTCAAATATGAGATTTTACCTTTGCGTTTTCAATGAAATTTGATCTATTGATAAAGAGTTCCGATATACATAAATCATATTTTCCAACCACTACTTCTAGATATTCGGTTGTTAAAAGTTTCAAAAAAATGGGCCATAACTCACATTTGTATAGTTGTTCATATTTCAATATCTCCTTAACGAGAAATGGTAGTAACTCCACTGGGATTTCGTTGTAAAGCTAATAAAATAAAGTTTTTAAAATTTTATATCGAACCTTTTGGCCATTATTCTTGAAATTCAAATTTACTATTCTTTTTAAATTCTGAAAAAAGTTATAAATTGTTGTGGATTTAGTATGCCAAATTTCAAGATACTATATGAAAGTCAATTTTGTTCGAAGAACAAAGCATAATAAAGCTTACTCACTTACAAAATCTAAGGGAATAACAAAGGTAGTCATGATGTTACTTTGTGTGTTTTAATACAAAAATTCCAAATTTTAATGCGAAAGTCACACTATTATAGTAGCATTTATTAAAATGCGAGTATTATCATTTTCGAATCGCATAACATCCTAGTATATTCCTAAAGGATGGATCAGGTATGAAATTAAAATTTCCTTAGTCGACCCTTATATAAGTTTGGGTTTTAAATGTTTTTTTTTTTTTAATGCCCTGTCGTTTCTTCTCAGCCTTAACGAACTTAACCTAGTTCTTATATATAGAATTTTCAAAATTTCAATAAATTTTAAAAAATGTTCATATTTTTGTGGATTCTTTCTATGAAGCATCTAAATTTTAAATATATTTTGTTCACTAACCAAAGTTTTTTTTCTCTTTTGAACACTCTTTTCTTTGTAGAATTTTCAACTTCTTAATATTTTGCTTTGCAATTCTAATATTTGCATCGCTTCAACAGTATTATGCACGCTGATTATTATTAGCAGCTTGGTTTTGTTACCAACCTGAATTGTTTTTCCACCTGCTGCTTTGCTTGCGCACCGCCCATTCTATACCTTCAACCAACCAACCGCCCGCCTTCTTACTTTCGTTTCGTTCGTTCGCTGTATTTTATGCGTTTCTGAGTGGAATTCGCAATTATTCGTTCGTATGATTATGCATCATGCTGCATAATCATATTTGTGCATCAACAACAACAACAAAAACAAAAGCTACAACAACCATCATAAAATAAAGAATGACAAAAATAATAAACGTTATTCTTGCTGCCATTGCTTTCCGTCCAACCGTCTGTCCGCCAAACACCACCTCGTGCTCTTGATTTATTTAAAAACATGAAATTTTTACTCATTTTTGCTGCTCCATCACAGCAAACGCACTCGATGCTTCTCACTTTATCACTGTTTATTTTATTATTTATCCATCCTTATTATGCAGTTTTGTCTGCATTTTCGCCTGCTATTACTTTGGTCCTTTCTGGTGCTGTGCCTGCCACACGAAGGCAACGCAGCTGCCTTCGCGTATTTGCGTATTTAATTAAAACATTAATTCAGACAATTGTAATGAATCGCGATGGAATTCGTTCGCAATTCACGGCAGTGCATTTAAAGTGTAAAATATTCAATTTAGAATTGAAAAATATTCTTGCAAGAACTTTTGTATATATAAAACTTAATTATTAAAGTAATTTTAAGATAATTCAAAACAGGGTGTATGTATTTACCCTACCCAAATTCCTTAAACTCACAACACCCAAATTCACCACTCCTAAATTCACCGCACAGATATTCACCACAACGAAACTCACCACATTGATATTCAGCACAGCGATATTCACCACACCTATATTCACCACACCTACATACACCACACTGAAATTCACAACTCTCATATTCACCACACTCATATTCACCACACCCATATTCACCACACATATATTCACCACACATATATTCACCACACCGTAATTCACCACACTAAAACTAATAAAAAAAAAAAATATTAACACGAAGAGAAAGAATTCTACCGTGAAGTATTCTACAGGGAAGCATTCTACGGAGAAGAAATCTACTGGAATGAACAGTCCGGGGAATATTTGAGAAAAATTGTTTTGGAGGATAATTTTTTCTGAATTCCTGCTAGTTACTTATATTAATTAGAACGTTTATTACAAATCAAAAGTTATTTTTACCAAAATAATTGTTCAAATACAACAATGTTGTTTAATAATAAATGAAATTAAATAATTTAAATGCGCTCCTATACTGCCTTGCATACAATTCATAATACGTTCAGATAATATTATGTTTTCGGAGATGTTCTAAAATTTAATTTCGATCAAAATTCAAATATGAGACAACAAAAATTGAAATAAATCCATTTTACAAAACTGGAATGTATTAAAAATGACTAAAATACATATTAAAAATAAAAATTAAATACGATTTTAATCGAACGTTAAAAACTTTTTGGTTAAAAATTGATTAAAAGCCATATTTAACCAAAACATATTTCAAATTTTCTAAATTGTTCTTTTATTTTTTTTAATTGCAGAAGCTGACTACACGCTGGACGATTCATTTTGGAATGAAGAAAGTCCTGTCGGTAAGTGAAAACAAACTACAACACATTTCTTTCTATGCTATTTTTGAGGTTTTAAAAAATTAAAAAATAAATATAAATAATGCTAATTGCGGCAACAAATTGGCGCACAAATGCGCATTGCTATGTTTTAAGTGCAACAACATGGGCAGCAACATTTTAAGTAGCCATTAGTTGGCAACACAACAACAACATATAGGGACAAATAATGTTGTTGTCTATGTTGTTGTCATTGTGAACAACAACAACAATTTGCATTTGCGACTTTCGTGTTGCATGCATGATAAATGTTGCTCTATGAACTTAATGTGGGTCTCAGTGCCAACAACAACAAAAACAGCAGCAACAACAAACACTAATGATATGCACTACAAGCATTGGAACAACTTGAGCAGCAACTACTGCTACTAATGCAGCAACAATAGCGGCGACAACAACAAGGACAACAACAGCAACTAGTGCAACACCTTCAGGTTCATTTGTAGCAGTGACAACAACTACAGCAACAACATTATTGGCAACAACATCGTCAGCAGTAGCAGCTGTTTTTCGGCTTACGTTGCCTCGTTGCTCATTGCCCGCTGTTGTTGCTTGTGTATTTTTTTTTATGTTTAGGTTGCTGTCCTTTGCAAGTGAGTGCTGCTCATTTGTTCGCGGCGAATAATGACCCAAAGTGTTGCTGCCACAGACAGCAACATATGCCGCACAAACACTACCCAAAAACCACCCAAAATCTAGGACAAAACATACAACCATTAAATTTATTAATGCATTATTAATGGCAGGTCTTTTTTTTAATGTTAAAGTGTGCTGCCACAACAACAGGTTGCCTCGATAGTGACTATTTTTATGAAGTTTGTTAGTTATTTTTCTAAAATGTTGATTATCTTGCGGACGGGCAAGGACAACAAATTGTTGCTCAACATATTAGCATTATTGCCGTCGATTGCTGCTGCTGCTGATTTATGGCCAAAAATTGCTACGTGTTTGAAATGTTTGTTGCGTGCTGAGAGCTGCTATAAAATAATACTAAAAAAATAAAACATAAATAGCAGCTAAAATGCATTAGACGTCCGTGACACTAAAGTGCATTTTGTCAATGCAAATAGATTTCCGCGTGTCACGTCACATCAGGCCGCGTCTGCATGCCACAGCATACACTACGTTGTGTCGTTAATTAAATAAGCTATTCCCAAGGATATGCGTCACGTTATCGCTTTTTCATAGCGCATAAGCATAACGAAAATGTTGGTATGAAAATGGTTAAAATTTAAAATATTTCAAATAGTTTTGCGCTCATAATAATAATTGTCACTTACAACATGTAAAAAGCATCATTAAAAATAAATTCTATGATTCAAAATTTTTTATATTTTCAATAAAAGTTCACTATGTCACTAAACATTTTAATTTGTACTCAAAAAGCTCAATGTTTAGCACAAATTTACATTTTTACTTTTCACCTAAAATTATATTGTTCACTCAAAATTAAATTTTCACTCAAAATAAATTTTTTTACTCTAAATTAAAATTATCACTTAAAATTCAATTTATCACTCAAAATTCCATTTTTCACTCAAAATTAAATTCTTCACTTAAAATTCAATTTATGACTCAAAATTCCAAAAATCAAAATTAAAATTTTTACTCAAAATTCAATTTTTCACTCAAAATTAAATTTTCACTAAAAATTCAATTTTTCACTCAAAATTCAATTTTTCACTCAAAATTCCATTTTTAATTAAATATTAAACTTTTCACTCAAAATTAAATTTTTCACTCAAATTCAATTTTTCTCTCAAAATTCAATTTTTCACTCAAAATTAAATTTTTCACTCAAAATTAAATTTTCACTAAAAATTCAATTTATCACTCAAAATTCAATTTTTCACTCAAAATTCAATTTTTCACTCAAAATTCAATTTTTCACTCAAAATTCCATTTTTCAATATTCAACTTTTCACTCAAAATTAAATTTTTCACTGAAATTCCATTTTCCATTATATATTCAATTTTTCACTCAAAATTAAATTTTTCACTCAAATTCAATTTTTCTCTCAAAATTCAATTTTTCACTCAAAATTCAATTGTTCACTCAAAATTAAAATTTTTACTCAAAATTCAATTTTTCACTAAAAATTCAATTTTTCACTCCAAATTCAATTTTTCACTCAAAATTCCATTTTCCATTATATATTCAATTTTTCACTCACAATTAAATTTTTCACTCAAATTCAATTTTACTCTCAAAATTCAATTTTTCACTCAAAATTCAATTTTTTACTCAATATTTTAAATGTTTCAATAAAAAAATTAAATTTTGCACACAAAATTCAATTTTTCATTAAAAATTAAATTTTTCACTCAAATATATACTCTAAATTCTGTTTTCAACTTATAATAAATTTTTCACTCAAAATTCAATTTTCACTCAAATTCAATGTTCACTCAAATTCAATTTTCACTCAAAATAATTTTTTTTTCACTGAAGATTAAATTTTTCACTTAAAAGTCAATTTTACACTCAAATTTCCAAATTTCACTCAAAATTCCATTTTTGACTTAAAATTCAATTTTTCACTCAAAATTCAATTTTTCTCTCAAATTCAATGTTTCTCTCAAAATTTAATTTGTCACTCAAAATTCAATTTATCCCTAAAAATTCATCAAAATTAAATTTTTTCAAATAATTAAAATTTACACTTAATTTTTCACCCAAAGTATAATTTTTCACTCAAATTTATAAATTTTACTCAAAATTAAATCTCTACTCAAAACTGAATTTTCACTCAAAATTAAATTTTCACTAAAAATTCCTTTTTTCAATAAAAATAAATTTTGCACATCTTTCAAAATGTAAACTATGTCAAAATGTCTTTACCATATATTAATAATAATATGAACAAATATTTTTATATTAAAAATAAAATATAAATTGAATTTTCTGCATTTTCTTAAATATAATATGTATTCAAATAAATAAAATTTATCTGCATAAAATGCAGCTGCATTTTGGCAACATCTACTAATACAATTCCACATGCTGTGTACTTTATGCGCGAAATTCACTTGGTTTCCTTTTGCGTGTCAGACACAGAGACAGATGCAAAGTAAACACTGAAGTAGCAGCAGCCTCAGCCCCAACAGCAGCAGTAGTAAATTGCAGCCTCCGCTGTTAGTAGTTGCAGCAATTGCCGCAGCAACGGAGGAAGTGCGCTTACTTCCGTTTGGCGGAAATTCCTTGGTGTGCATCTCAAAAAGGCAGCTGGGATTCGACAGGCAGCAGTATTTGGCATTCGTTGCTACCAAGTAGATGTTGCTGCTACTGGCAACATTTAAGTGAATAAAAGAAAAACACATTTGCGGCAACAACAGCGCAAGTTAACAATTTCATCAATTGCAGAATTGATGACATTTGTAGCGGGCAGCAGAATTTAGTAGTTGACTTTAATGGTAGTGCAGCTGTTTGATGCTGCTGTAGCAACTTGCACACAGCAGCATCAAACAGCTGCTGCTCTTGTTGCTGATGTCTTCTTCATGGAGTGTGCAAACAATAAAAATCATTTAAGCAAGACAAACACGCTAAGAGCAAACAACGAATACAAAAATTTAAAAAAATAAAAAACTGAAAATGAAAAAATTCGCTGAAAAATTGCAAGCGGAATTTCACTTAAGTGCTAAAGCAACGCAGCAATTGCATTTGTCTTGTGGGAGGGAGTCACGCAACTTGTTCGTTTTCTATACACACACACACTCAAAAAACACTTGAGACGTAGCGGAGGCGCAGACCGAATTTCGTTGGGAATTCTTTAAAAATTCTACTTAAAATGTATAGAAAATTGTCTGCAGTTTAACGAGCTGCTGCAAAAATAGCGAAACATATATAAAATAATCAAATAAAAGTAGTACTTTGTTCGATTTGTGTTGATGCGCAAATAATAAAATTTTAATTTATTGCTCTCAATGATGTCATTGCTCAAATTGCTCTCAATGCCTTTACTGCTCCCATTGTTGACATTGCTCTTATTGCTTTGAAAGTATTCCGTTATAATAGTTTTTGTCTTAGATATTTAATAATTTTATATCTTAAATTTTTTCAATTAGTGTGTATTTTAAAGATCCCTGTTCCATTGGACGTATGCGTGATAAATAATTGAGTAATGCATTAAAAGTATCAATTCAATTATTCAATAAAAATTCAATTAATAAAAAAAAAAAATTAAAAAAAAAATCAATTTTACAAATTTAATTTATCATTATTAATTCAAATTTTCACTAAAAAAATTTAATAATAAAAATATGTATTACATATATTTGTTAAACATTTCACTTGTAATATTGGTTGTATGGGTAACATTAATAACGAAGCGCATTAATTGTCTTGCTTACCAGACAAAAACTCATTATTTGTTTTTCCTTATTTTACTAAAAAATCTCTGATTTGCATTAAGATAAAAAAGAAAAAAATATTTTTAGTAGCATAGCAGTCTGCGCAGCAAAATTCATTAAATACATCAACCATTGAACGAACGTCTTTGAATGCAAGCAAAAATGCGCACTTTTCGCTCCAATAATTTTGCAATTTGCAACAATATTTCTTTTTATTTTGCATAAAATACTTTGTAGCAACAACTACAAATTTTCTGTTGTACAAAAAAAGCATATTAAAGACAAATAGTCGCACATAACATACGCAATTTTATGCGACACAACATTTTTCATGTGTGCGCGCGTATTACATATGCGCCTGACTGCCGCACAAGCTTAAATGTTTTAAATCCTACTTTATGCTGGTGTTATCTGCAACATTTTCACTTTGATTTAGTTGCTGTGTGTTGTTTTTTTGTTATGTTTGCAACATGCTGCGCTTGCAACATTCTGCACTTTTGGAATTTTCATTAAGCAAAGTTTGGTGCATGTTGATTACGTCGTCGGTATTGGATGCGCCCTCACAATTATGTGTTATAAAGTGGGCGTGGTGGTGGAAAACAGGATGTGCCACAATACTAGACAATGCATTGTAACTTTGATTTTTTTTCTTTTACACAACACAAAGTCTCTACTATACAGAATAGTGTCTGTGTGCCTGCGTGTTGCCTGCCATATATGCCAAAAATTTTATTACAATTTTGTGAATTGATTCTTGTGGCTTCTGTTGCTGCTTCGGTGTGCGTTAGTAACAGCAGTTCGTACGTTGTTGCCAACAATGCTGCGTATTGCAACAAACACGTAGTTGTTACTGCATGTTATTGCGTTCGTTATTGTTGTAGTTTGCATGTTGTTGTGCCCCCTCCCCACTTCAGGTTGCACATCCTTTCATTCTTTAGTCTTACTACCTACAAAACAGACACCAAAAGACCCACCCAAATACTTGACATCTTTGCATTGCGCATTGTCTCTCTGAGTTGGCTGATAAGACAAACAGAACGAAGTGTGTTCGTATGGTGTGACGTGAAAGGATTTTTGCGAATTTGCAAAAGGTTTTCATCGAGAGTATTGTGTATTCCCTCCAACACTTGATATTCTTGGGCCAAAAGCCTTTGTTTATTGTCACAGCTCTGTGAAATTGAAATGCCGTACAAACTAAGAAACGTACGAAAGACACAAAAATGCGCAGGGTGCTGATGCAAATTGATAAAATATTGATTTTGGGATTTTACTTGCAATTTGCAGTAGTTGTCTTTCTTTAGCATCAACAACAACACAATGCTTTGTAAAACAATGCAAAAGTTAAAAGAAAAATGCTAAGATATTCATTATTGCTTCAATAGGCAAAATTTTCAGTTGTCACTATTTTGAGTTTTTATTTTTTTCACTTATAAATCTTTATCTAGTAATTTATATTTTATTGAATCCTATTTTTATAGAAATTATATCTTAATTTATTAAAAATCATCGTGAAATTTGAAATTTTTCAATTTGATATTCTGATAAATGCGGAAAACCTAAAAGAATGCTATCATTTTTTTTTTGTACTTTTAGTCATGTATTCTTTACTTATAGAGCACTTTCTTATTTAAACACATAAAAAGTATATAAAAACTAAAAAGTTGGCCATTTTTTTTAATTAAAACCTAATATTTAAGTTTTGCAGCTTTGTCCTTAAAGTATGCAATAGTTTCGATTTTAATTTTTTAGCATATTTAGAATAATATTTACCAATATATAAAATACTTTTATACAGTAAACCACTTTTACGTTAATTAAACACAATTTTTTCATAAAATGAATAAATTATTTCAATTTATTAATGTCAAAAGTGATGAAAACCTAAAAGTATGCAACATTATTAATTTTGTTTGTTTGTTTTTCATATACATATTACTTAGTGCTATCTTTAATTACGTTTTTAGATATCGACAATGTAAAATAAATAGTAAAAATCTACATTAAATTCATGTTCTATTAAAATTTAATATAAATATATGTATTTCCCTACAAGTTTCACTTAACGACGATGCTTATCATATAAGTAGTTTTGCAAATTCACCTAAAAGTATGCATTTTTTAATTTGTTTTATATGTAAATTATTAAAAAACCCATTGAAATTTGTGCAATTTTTTCAATATTGTAACAGTTTTAGTTTCTTTAATATATTTTGCGCCTCGTTTTAAAAATTACCTCACATCCTTGAGCAATGCTGCCAGGCATGCGTTAAATTTGATGCCATTTTGCGCCATATTCTATTTGAGTTTGTGCACTGCAAAACTTGTTTAAGTTTTAAGCAAATCTAAATTTTCTAAACCGTAAATCAAAGAAATTCACATAAAATGTTTTAGTTTAAGGGTTCACATATGCTAAATAGCATTACTTGTTTATGCTAATGCGTGTAAAATATTTTATTAGAATTTTATTACATAGTCTATATAGTTTGTTAATTTTGACTGAATTATGTAAATTTATTTTGGGTTTAGTTTTTGGAAAATTTTACAAGTTTTCAATTTGAATTTGAATTAAATTTTGGTTGAGATTAGTTTATGAAAATAATTTATGCGTATTGTTGCTTGAAATTTCTGATTTAACGATTTTTAAAAGGTTTTTGAGTATTGTGGTAAAAGGAGAAAAGTTTTTCTGAGAAAACTATGTCAATAAAACCATTTGCTTAGTTAAGTTATGCTTAATTAGAAAATGTTTAATTTAATGCTAATTTATGTCAAACAAAATGTTAATTAATATCTAAAAATGTTTAAAAAATGTTTCAAAATGATTTAAAAATACTTTAAACATGTTTAAACATGTTTAATAACGTTTAATAATGTTTAAAAATGTTTAGATATGTCTAAAAAATGTTTAAATATGTTTAAAAATGCTTTAAAATGTTTCAAAATATTTAAAAATGTTTAAAAATGCTTTAAAAATGTTTCGAAATGTTTATTATCGTTTAATAATGCTTACAAATGTTTGGATATGTTTAAATATGTCTAAGAAATTTTAAGAATGTTTAAAAAGTTTAAAAATGTTTAAAAATGTTTAAAAATATCTAAACATATTTAAAAATTTTTAAAAATGTTTAAACATTTTTTAAAATGATTAAAAATGTTTAAAAATGTTTAAAAATGTTTAAAAATGTTTAAAAGTGTTGAAAAATGTTAAAAAAAAAGTTTAATAATGTTTAAAAATATTTAAAATGGTTTAAAAAGGTTTAAATATGTTTAAAAATGTTTAAAAATGTTTAAAAATGTTTAAAAATGTTAAAAAATTTTAAAAATGTTTAAAAATGTTTAAACATTTTTAAAAATGTTTAAAAATATTTAAAAGTTTTGAAAAATATTTAAAAATGTTTAAAAATGTTTAAAGATGTTTGAAAATGTTTAAAAATGTTTAAAAATATTTAAAAATATTTAAAAAAGTTTAAAATTGTAAAAATGTTAAAAAATGTTTAAAGATGTTTGAAAATGTTTAAAAATGTTAAAAAATATTTAAAAATATTTAAAAAGGTTTAAAATTGTTTTAAAATGTTTAAACATTTTTAAAAATGTTTGAAAATGTTTAAAAATGTTTGAAAATGTTTAAAAATGTTTAAAAATGTTTAAAAATGTTTAAAAATGTTTAAAAATGTTTAAATATGTTTAAAAATGTTTAAAAATGTTTAAAAATGTTTAAAAATGTTTAAAATGTTTATAAATGTTTAGAAATGTTTAAAAAGGTTTAAAAATGTTTAAAAATGTTTAAAATTTTTAAAAATGTTTGAAAATGTTTAAAAATGTTTAAAAATGTTTAAAAATGTTTTAAAATGTTTAAAAATGTTTGAAAATGTTTAAAATTATTTACAAATATTTAAAAAGGTTTAAAAATGATTAAAAAAATATTTAAAAATGTTTAAACATGTTTAAAAATGTTTGAGAATGTTTATAAATGTTTAAAAAATGTTTAAAAATGCTTAAAAATCTTTAAAAATGTTTAAAAATGTTTAAAATGTTAAGAAATATTAAAAAGTAACTAAATAATAGAAAGGGTTCCAAATATTTAAAAACAAATGTTATAAGTTATAAAGTATAATATAATGAATTTTGCCATTTAGAAGTTAGTGATATAATATATGGTGACATGCTTTTTCACACTGAAAGCAGACAAATGTTTTTTTATACTTAAAACTTACACTACTTAGCGGCATTTAACACGCGCCACATGATAACACGAAGCCTGATTATTGTGGCATGGAGAAATCGACAAAAAAAAGTATTTCAAATAAATTTTATAAAAAAAAAACTAAACTAG
Source organism: Dryomyza anilis (assembly GCA_951804985.1). Lineage (NCBI taxonomy): Eukaryota > Metazoa > Arthropoda > Insecta > Diptera > Dryomyzidae > Dryomyza > Dryomyza anilis. The sequence continues at coordinate 113,354,409 of OX638130.1, forward strand.
GATATGTTAAGGATACCTTTTCTTGTCTTATTGCCGCTAGCTTTTTAACTACACGAAGGCATAGCAAAAACATTTCAACTGCTGCTGCCGCTTTAGCGGTATCTAATCATTGCTTACATGCACGCATACACACACATATGCACACAAGGATCTTTAACAAGGATCGAAAGGCAGACCGTGCCATGCTGTCGAGACAAACACGTGTTAAAGCGCCAAATGCTTTCCAATAGTAAAACAACAAAAACATATTTTGCATGCCTGGCAAGATAAAGGATATCAGCAAGGATTCAAATATGTGATGGCAGCACAAAAATAATACCATAGAGCACAAAATAAAATATAAAAAAAAAACATGGAGCAAAAAAAACAAAATACTTGCCAAGCCAAATCAAGCAAAACAGGCAAAAACAAATGTAAAAACTAAAGGATAATAAATGCCAGCGGCACCAGCTGCGCATTGTTTGACGCTCAACAAAAAAAAAAAAAGAAAAAAAAACAATAAAAATAAGTCGGGGTTGATGCTGAGGTTGCTTTTTCAAGTGGCATTAAAGGGCGGATTGGGTGTTGTGTCGATTTACACGTTGATTAAATTCAAAGTTCAATGAACAACGAAAAAGGCTTTCAACATTTTCTGAAGTCTTACAGAAATAGTTTTAAATATAAACTAAATTTGTGCTTATTAACACGTCAACTGTGTTACAATCAAATATGTCACGTTTGTGAATTCGCAATGTTCACGGATTTATTTTAAACAAATTTCTTGAACTAAAGTTATGCAGATTAAGCTGTAGGTATTTTTATTTGATGATTATTCGTTAATAAAAAATTATTTATTTGTTTACTTTCTAAGACATTTGCAAACATTTATGATCTAACATTTATAAATATTTATGAAGATTTTTAAACATTTATAAACATTTATAAACATTTATAAACATTTATAAACGTTAATAAACATTTCTAAACATTTATAAACATTTCTAAACATTTACAAACATTTATAAACATTTATAAACATTTATAAACATTTATAAACATTTATAAACATTTATAAACATTTATAAACATTTATAAACATTTATAAACATTTATAAACATTTATAAACATTTATAAACATTTATAAACATTTATAAACATTTATAAACATTTATAAACATTTATAAACATTTATAAACATTTATAAACATTTATAAACATTTATAAACATTTATAAACATTTATAAACATTTATAAACATTTATAAACATTTATAAACATTTATAAAAATTTATAAACATTTATAAACATTTATAAACATTTATAAACATTTATAAACATTTATAAACATTTATAAACATTAATAAACATTTATAAACATTTATAAACATTAATAAGTATTTATAAATTTTTAAAAATACCTTTATAAACATTTATAAACTTTTATAAACATTTATAAACATTTATAAACATTTAGAAACATTTAGAAACATTTATAAACATTTAGAAACATTTATAAACATTTATAAACATTTATAAACATTTATAAACATTTATAAACATTTATAAACATTTATAAACATTTATAAACATTTATAAACATTTATAAACATTTATAAACATTTATAAACATTTATAAACATTTATAAACATTTATAAACATTTATAAACATTTATAAACATTTATAAACATTTATAAACATTTATAAACATTTATAAACATTTATAAAAATTTATAAACATTTATAAACATTTATAAACATTTATAAACATTTATAAACATTTATAAACATTTATAAACATTTATAAACATTTAGAAACATTTATAAATATTTATAAACATTTATAAACATTTATAAACATTTATGAACATTTATAAACATTTATAAACATTTACAAACATTTATAATCATTTATAAACATTGACAATAATTTATAAACATTTATAAACATTTACAAACATCAATAAACATGTATAAACATTTGTTTACATTTATAAATATTCATAAACATTTATAAACATTTTCTTACAATTTTTTAAATATTTCAAAATGTTTTAAATATTTAAAAATGTTTGAAAATGGTTAAAAATGTTTAAAAATGTTTACGAATGTTTAAAATGGTTTAAAAATATTCAAAAATATTTAAAAATACTTAAAAACATTTAGAAATGTATTAAAATTTTTTAAAAAGTTTAAAAATATTTAAAAATGTTTAAAAAGGTTTAAAAATGTTTAAAAATGTTTAAAATTGTTAAAAATGTTTAAAAATATTTAAAAATATTTAAAAATGTATAAAAATATTTGAAAATGGTGAAAAATGTTTATAATGGTTTAAAAATATTCAAAAATGTTTAAAAATACTTAAAAATATTTATAAATGTTTTAAAATGTTTTAAAATGTCTAAAAATATTTAAAAATGTTTAAAAATGTTTAAAAATACCTAAAGTTATCAAAGAGTATTTAAAAATATCTGAAAATGTGTAATAACAATATTTTAAACAGTAATTTAAATGTCGTTGAGAAAAATACGTCCACCTAATAAACCAAAAAATATGAGAACACACGTTACTAATGACTTTTTAAATCACTTTAAAACTTTTTGGCAAATGATGTCACAAGCGGAGGATGTAGAACTATTGCTTATCGCACATCCAAATTGAGAACTATTTTACTAAATGCATATGTGGGAGTTGGTCACTATCAACTATGACGACTGATTGACTGACTGCAGTTAAATTTAAACATTTAAATTGTGGCTCTGCGGCTGTCAGCAAACGAGCCAACGCATGGTCATCAGCAACACATTTGCTGCAAATGTATTTCCGGCAATAGAAGAGGCAGAATTGCTGACAAACGAGGCAGCAAAGAAATTAGCAGCAGCATTGTTGCAGCGCAGAATGGCTTCAACAGTAGCAGCCATGACTGATGTATATGATGTGTTGCTGTTTGCTGCACTTGAAGTCGTTGCATGTGTTGCTGTTGCTCATGATATTGTTGACGATCAACGTAATAACCGGGAAAATCATTTTCTCATAAGCAACCCAACGAAAGACTGCTTGCTGCCTGTCTTCGAGGACAGCAACATGCAGCCACCAACAACGAGTTGTGTTTTTAGTGCAGCAATGAAACATTTAAATGTAATTTTGTGCACGATTTGTTGTTGTTGCAGCAGAAGTAAAACTTGCTTTCGACTAGTGCTTCAAGTGTGTTGCCAGGCTTGTCCTTGATGGGGAGCAAGCATCGCTGGCGCAAGGACGATGTGCTGTCGAATCATATGTGGTTTAAGTTCTTCAAGTTGCAGTCATAAAAGAAGACAACGACCATGCGTTGCAGGCTGCCGATAAGGCAAACGGAAGCTAAGTGAACCGCAACCAGGCCGGACGAAATGGAATGGCATAAAACGAAATGGAACGGACCGGACGAATTCACGCATTGTTACCAGGAGAGGCTGCTCAATGCTTGGATATTCAATGCATAACAACAATGGAACTGAGTTTAAACTTTCATTTTTCGAATATAATTAATTATTTTAATATTTATACAATATTTCAGATACAATATTCTAATATTCTTAAATATAATTAAACATTTTTAAACATTTTAATACAATTTAAACATTATTAAATATTTCTTGACATTTAAAGATGTTTGAATATTTTAGACATTTTAAAACATTTCTAAACATTTTAAAACATATTTAAACAATTTGAAATAATTTTAAACATTTCAAAGAATTTTTATTATTATTTTTTGATGCTTTTTGACTAAGTTAAACAATTTCAAACAAGTTTTAAACATTTATATGTATAAAGAAAATAATTTAAGCATTTTTATATATTTTTAAATATTTTGAAATAATTTTGGAGCATTTTTTATTATTTTTAAACATATTTCAACAATTGTTACTCGTTTAGAACTTTTGAAATTAGATTTAAACATTTGTAAAGATTTTCAAACATTTTTAAACATTCTTAAACATATTCTTTGACTATTTAAAATTACTAAAAGATATGGTTTGGTTTTTAAATATTAAAGACTATGAAATAAATTCTTTTAAATGTTTAGAATAAAAATCTAACACCATTTTGCGTAGGTACCACAAAACCCCCTAAAAAGTAATTTATTTTTCAATTATTCACACACTCGCACACTTTGTAAAAAGTGCAAATAAAAACTTGAAAAAAAAACTTAAAATAAACTGCAAACTATTACGATGTGAAGCGCAACGAATAACGAGCCACGTTTACAAACATATCTATCTTAACGTGAACTGACGTTGTAACAACAACAAAACAACAACCTCATCTATATACATATACAAAATACGTAGCCGACTACAACAGATACAAATACAGATGCAAAAGATATTCAATTGCAAATTGAATAAATTTACAATTTGGCTGCTGCGGGGGCGAAAAGCTTAGAACCACATAAAAAGGGCAGAAAAAAAAATATAACCAAAAAAAAAAAAAAAATAAAAAAATAAATGCAAATGGAAATTTAACAACAACAATAGCAACAAGAAAATAAGGCAGCAAAAGCAACTAAAATTCAGCAGAAGCCGTAAGAAAAATGGTGAAAATGCAAATAAAATGAAATAAAATAGAATAAGTAGAATAAAATAAAAAATGTCAGCTTCAGTCATTTTACAATGGCGCACACAAATTAAAAATATTTTCTATTTAGACGAAAGCAGCATTTTAGAGGTTTCTGCCCGCAATTCACAGGCCATGCCCAGGCACTATAAGGACAGAACGAAGGACGAGGCGAACAACACGACACGAACGACGAATGAATGCAATTTTCAGCAGTTGCTTTTTCGGCTTTTGGTTTTGGCTTCCGCTGGTTTAGACGAGATTAAATGGCCAGCAGAAGTTGCAAAAATGGAACACATTACGAAGGACACACTGCGAAGGACATTGTACAGGACACTATGCTGGAAACTGCAAAGGACACTATGCTGAGTACTATGCAAATACAATTAATTAAATTTGGCTGCTTTTAGAGTGGAACAACCAAAAAAAATAAAAATAAAAATAAATAAACCTGCTCAAAATGATTATATTATAAATGTGTTAAATGTTGCTCATACGTCAGACAGAACTAACATCAATTTAAAGTGTTAAAATATTTTTAGAATTGTATAAAAACTGTTCAAAATTTGCCAACAAAAAACTAACTCTATTCGCCACTAAATGTCCTGTGGCATATTTTGTAATTGCATTGTTACGATCTGCTGCTGTTGATTCATACCATTTCTATACATAGTTTTTATTTGTTATCGCACTTTTAAAACTTCGTTGCTTCTGGTTTAAAAAAACTAAATGTATCAAGACTACTATTTATATAGAGAATACAAATATAACAATATAATATTTTGTTGTATACTTTATGAGTTACTTTAAGATTTTCACACAAATTGTGATTAAAAATGTATTTTTTTATTAATATAATATTATATAATTTATTCAGTAATTTAATGCGGTACACAGATATTCGTCTGTACATTCTGAAAATAGGTGTTTTTTGTGAATATCTCGATCTCGTTTACACTCATGTGCAACCCATAGCTCGATTATGGAAGTTTCCACGAACGTATACACTTTACAAGATTGCTCGTTAGCATCTCCATCTTGTTTAAACTAATGTGTGTTAGCAACAAGACTGCACGGACGACAACAATACAATACGTTTTAGTCAGTCTTCGTGCAGTAACCGTGCAAGCAAGATGTTGCTCGATTCTAGAAGTTTCCACGAACGTCTACACTTTACGAGAATCCGCATCTCTCGTTCGCTCCTCCATCTCGTTTACACTCTATTGCAACCCATAGCAGGATTCTAGAAGTTTTCACGAACGTCTGCACTTTACGAGAATACGCATCTCTCGTTCGCATCTCCATCTCGTTTACACTCATTTGCAACCCACTAAAGATTCTAAAGATTTCCACGAACGTCTAGACTTTACGAGTTAGAATTTCCATCTCTTTTATACTCGAGTGCAACCCATAGCAGGATACCATAAACTTCTACACTTTAAGATAATCTGTATTGCTCGTGAGCACCTCCATCTCGTTTACACTCATGTGCAACGCATAGCATGATTCTAGAAGTTTCCACGAACGTCTACATTATACGAGAATCTGCAGTGCTCGTTAGCGTTTCTATATCGTTAAAACTCGTGTACAATCCATAGCAGGATTATAGAACTTTCCACGAACGTCCACACTTTACGAGAATCCGCATTGCTCGTTTGCATCGTTTGCATCGTTTGCACTCGTTTGCAACCCATAGCAATAAAATTTTGATGTATATTTTATGAGTTACTTCAAGATTTACAAATTATGATTATAAATGTATTAATTTATTTAATTATTATATATTTTATTCAGTCATTTAATGCGGTACACATATATACTTCTGTACATTCTGAAAATAGGTGTTTCTCGTGAATATCTCTATCTCGTTTACACTCATGTGCAACCCATTGCTCGATTATGGAAGTTTCTACGAACGTTATACTTTACAAGATACCGCATTGCTCGTTAGCATCTCCATTTCGTTTACACTCATGCGTGTGATCATACAAAACTACACGGACGACAACGACTTACAATACGTTCGTATTTGTTTTAGTCAGCCTTCGTGCAGTAGTCGTGCAAGCAAGATGTTGCTCGATTCTGAAAGTTTCCATAAACGTCTACAATTTACGAGAATCTGCATCTCTCGTTCGCATCTCTATCTCGTGTACACTTATGTACAACCTGTTCGATTCTAGAGGTTTCCACGAACGTCTGCATTGCTCGTTAGCATTTCCATCTCGTTTACACTCGTTTGCAACCAATAGCAGGCTTGTAGAAGTTTCCACGAACGTCTACACTTTACGAGAATCTGCATAGCTCGTTAGCATATCCATCTCGTTTACACTCGCCTGCAAGCCATAGCAGGATTCTAGAACTTTCCACAAACATATACACCTTTTAAAAATCTGTAATTGCTCAAAAGAATTTTCATTCTATTTACACTCACACGCAATCCACAGATCGAATCTAGAAATTTTCACAAACGTCCACACTTTACGAGAATCCGCATTGCTCGTAAGCATCGTTTTCAACCCATTGCGATACAAAAATATTTACACTTTATAGAAAACCGCATTGCTCTAAGTATCTCCATCTCGTTAACACTCACCTGTAACACATAGCAGGATTCTAGAAGTTTCTACAAACAATGGGCACATATTATGAGAATCTATATTTCTCGATCGCATTACTATCTCGTTTACATTAATTTGCAATACATTGCTGAATTCTAGAAGTTTCCATAAACTTCTATACTTTACGATAATCTGTATTGCTCGTAAGCAACTCCATCTCGTTTACACTCATGTGCAAACCACAGTAGTATTCTAGAAGTTTCCACAAACATATACACTTGTATTATAATCTGTACAATCTGTATTTCTCGTAAGCATCTTCATTCCGTTTACATTCATAAGAAACCCATTGCTTAATGCAAAAATGCATTATGTTTGTACTTATGTATTTTATTGTGATGACCTCTCATCTCTTTCTAGATCTTTACCTAAGTGCGTTGAATTATCTTACGTCTCATGTACTCTTCTTAATAGCGTGCACAGTGGAAGAAATTATATCAGTCTCATTTATTATGAGTAAACTAAAAACAGTCCTTCAGGACAATTTCCATTTCCAACATATATCAGGGAAATCTCTTCGAGGGAATGTCCAATTAAAAAAGATATCGATGAGAGAAAGTATCCATTTGGTAAAATTCCAATTCTGTGAAATATCATGGGAAAAATGTGCCTTCATTAGGGCCCAATCGAGAAAATGTTCTTTTCGACGAAATTTCTATGATCATATTTCCCATTCGGGAAAAGTTCTTTCAGGAATGTGTCCTGATAAATTTTAACGATCAGTTGTAGTTTTGTGATATTAATAGCTTTTTAAGCATTTCATACATAATATAAATAATTTATACATTTTACTTATATTTTTCAATGTGCTATTATAGCAATGAACGTTTACTTCTCAACTGAGTGATAATTTCATAATGACACTTTTGCATTAGTTTGCCGAAAATTGGAAATTTTAATTCTACATGGTTCCTTGCAAACGCAACTAAGCGTTGTACAATTTCATTAAGTTCCTCCGTGGAAATAAGTAGCAAGTTTTGCTATTTTACCCTGGAGATTTTCACTGCAACCCTCCCTAACATTTTATTTTACTTGACACTTTGCGTGCTGTGGTTTTTTTGTTACTGTCAAATGGTCAACAAAATAAAATGATGTGCAGAATAGAATGAAAAAATATCTAAAAGCATTTACATGTTAAATGCTGAACTAATATTATGGTTTTATATTTCTTCTATAACGTAAATTTAAGGAATTTCGATACCCTAAGAAAGGTACAACGCAAATCTGAACCATGCCCGAATATTTTGATTACAAATGTTTGTCTAAATTATAATTAGGTGTCTGTGGTTTGTGTTATTATTTATTTTATTATATTCATATTGATTTATAATTGATTTTTTTTGTATTTCTATTCTATCATTGAAAGTTTCATTATGCCTTACCTCTCTCAAATTTTGTAACTCAGCTGCTTAAAATTTGGTGACAGCACAAGTTGTTGCAATTAGGCAGTTCCCACCACAGAAAACAGCATTAAAACTGTCTCAAAAGAAGCTACACAATTTGCAATAAAATCCAGAATATCAACCACAGCAACCAGAGCCAGAACCACTACAAAACTCAACTTAAAACTGAAATGAAAATGTTGACAAAAATTATAATGACATTTGGGATTTTATTTTTAATGTGTGTTGAGCAGTAGAAACTGTTGCTGTTGCTATTATTTTTGCTGCAGCAGTCGCTCTTGCTGTTGCTGTCGCTGCCGGTGGTATGTTGCTGGTTGGCTTTATTGCTCGATGACTGGCTGGATGACATGCGCAACAGGACTGCAATTTATGCCTTGGCGGCAACGGCGGCACTGACTCTGGCTGTGGCTGCTGCTGCTCGGGGAGTTTGCATCATTTTATTTATTTGGCGCAAAGTAATAAAACACATAAAACTCAGGCAAAAGACTATCAGCAACTTTCATTACTCGGGGGGACATTGTTGATGATGACAAAAACTGGAAGATGTAGAAAAAAAGCAACCAGACTCTGGCAAAGATGCTGAAGAAGTCCTGAAGAGGTGCTGAAGATGTGGTAGCTCTAGCTATTGTTAGAAGATATTGCTTAGAGTATAAAGTAGCAACATAACGTACTGAGTTATAGAGTTGTTGCAAACTTTGCAGAGCATGTTTACTTTGTTTTAAAATTTAATAATTTTTTTTTCATTCTTTTATTTTCATTTTTATTGTTGGTGACAGTTTTTGTGGCAACGATAAAAACTCTTAATCGTCTTAATGACTGCAATTTTAGTAATTCATTCAGGCTAAACACTGAAGCATATTCAAAAATTATTTATTTCGCTCAAAAATTAATATTTTAATTGTTCAATTAAATTGTTCACTAAAAGTTCAATGGTTCAACAAAATTTAATCTTTTACTAAAAATTCAATTTTTCACTTTAAATTAAATTTTTTAATTAAAATTAAATTTTTCAATAAAAATTCAAATTTTCACTAAAAAAAAATCAATTTTCCACAAAAATTCAATTTTCACTAGAAATTAAATTTTACACTTAAAATTAAATTTTTCACTAAAAAATCTATTTTTCACTCAAAAATTCAAATTTCACTAAGAATTCTATTTTTCGCTAAAAATTCAAATTTTCAATAAATTTACATTTTTCACAGATAATTCAATATTTTACTCAAAATTCAAAATGTCACTGAAAATTGAATTTTTCACCAAAAATTCAATTTTTCACTAAAATTTAAAATGCTCACTAAAAATTTAAAATTTTTACTAAAAATTGAATTTTTCACTAAAAATTGAATTTTTCACCTAAAATTCAAATTTTCACTTACAATTCTATTTTTCACTAAAAATTCAAATTTTTACTAAAGTTAAATTTTTCACTGATAATTCAATATTTGACTCAAAATTCAATATTTTACTCAAAATTCAATTTTCATTAAAAATTCAATTTTTCACTAACAATTCAAATTTTCAATAAAATTTCAAATTTTCACTAAAAATTCAATATTTGACTAAAAATGGTATTATTCACTAAAAATTGAATTTTTCGCTAAAAATTGTATTATTCACTAAAAATTTAATTTTTCACTAAAAAAACAATTTTTCACTTAAAATTCAATTTTTCACTAAAAATTCAGGTTTTCACAACAAATTTAATTTTTCACTAAAAACTCAATTTTTCACCTAAAATTTAATTTTTCATTAAAAAATTGAATTTTACACTAAAAATCCAATTTTCACTAAAAATTCAATTTTTCACTAAAAAATTCAAATTTTCACTAAAATTTCAAATTTTCACTAAAAATTCAAATTTTCACTAAAAATTGTGCTTTTCACTAAAAATTGAATTTTTCATTAAAAATTCAAATTTTCACTAACAATTCTATTTTTCAATAAAAATTCAAATTTTTACTAAAATTACATTTTTCACTGATAATTCAATATTTGATTTTCACTAAAAATTCAATTTTGCACTAAAAATTCGATTTTTCACTAAAATTTCAATTATTCACTAAAAGTTCAATTTTTCACTAAAAATTCAATTTTTCACTAAAAATTCAATTTTTCACTAAAAATTCAATTTTTCACTAAAAATTCAATTTTTCACTAAAAATTCAATTTTTCACTAAAAATTCAATTTTTCACTAAAAATTCAATTGTTCACTAAAAACCCATTAAATTTTACAAAAATGAAAAAGTTTTAATATTTCTTTAAGTGCATAAAAAATATGTCGCAATGTCCTTTCATTTCGAGCATTTATGGCCTTCATCAAAATGTACTCTGCCTGTTGTTGCATGTGTGCACTGGTACAGAGTAAGTAAGGCCGCATAAAGGACATTTGCACGCACACTTTGCTGCATTTTGCAACACACACCCACTACCACATGCCTCACACAAACACTTTGTACACATCAAACAAAGCGCCTGCACAATAACGGAAAAAAGCTGAATTAAGTTGAAAGTTCTAAAGTGATTGCAAAAGCAACACTCGCGCACAAATAACAAAAAGAGACAAATGGTGCAACCAACGACGTGACGTATTCGAATTAAGTAAAATGAAGTGTGAGCTGCATCTATTTCACTCTGCTGTCTTTCAGTCGGTTGGTCGTTTGGTCTGTCGATCGTTTGGTCCTTGGGTCCTTCTGTGGGTGGTTGCATGACAGAAAACTACTTTTTATTTAATTGAAATTTTGTGGTGAATGAACGACGAAGTGGTTCACGTGCATGTTGCATCATGAATTCCTTTGCGTCGTCGTGGTCGTCTTGAAGTAAAATTTACTCTTTCGGCTGCAATGCCATCAACAACTTTGTGGCTCTAATAATTTTTATTTTTTGCAGCAGCCACACTAGCACGCCTTCACTATGTCTCTGTGTCAGTTATGACATTAAAATTTGTGAGCCATTCAGTCGCATGGGGAAAAAATGCCAAAGAAAAGTAATTTAAAACTCTGTACAAAGCTCTGTAGTATGATACAATTTAATTGCAGTTATATTTTAAATTTTTTCTTAATTCTATTTCCGTTTGTTTTCAAAATAGTAGTTCAAAACTGGAAAATCTGAAGCAAATTATTTCCATATTAGTTGTATAGTGGTTGAAAATTGCACAGAGAAACTGCAATTTTTTAATCATTTGTATTTCATTGAGAAAACGATTATAAAACAATTATTTCCAAAATTGGTTTGATAATGGTTGAAAAGTAGGCACACATAGAATAAACATTTTTGTTCTATGAAGGTACAAAACTTTGTATGTACTCTGCAAAATATTCGTATATTGATTTTATAGCATTTTAGCTTCATACACGTTTTAGCAATGTTTTATACATGTTTTAAAAATGTTTTATAAATGTTTTATAAATGTTTTATAAAGTTTTTTATAAATGCTTTGTAAATGTTTTATAAATGTTTTAGAATGTTTTATAAATGTTTTATAAATGTTTAATAAATATTTCATAAATATTTCATAAATGTTTTATAAATGTTTCATAAATGTTTTATAAATGTTTTATAAATGTTTTATAAATGTTTTATAAATGTTTTATAAATGTTTTGTTAATGTTTTATAAATGTTTCATAAATGTTTTATTAATGTTTTAAAAATGTTTTAAAAATGTTTTAAAAATGTTTTATAAATGTTTTGTAAGTGTTTTATAAATGTTTTGTAACTATTTTATAAATGTTTTGTAAATGTTTTATTCATGTTTTATAAATGGTTTTAAATATTTAATAAATGTTTTATAAATGTTTTATAAATATTTTATAAATGTTTAATAAATGTTTTATAAATGTTTTATAAATGTTTTTTAAATGTTTTATAAGTCTTTTATAAAAGTTTTGTAATGAAGAACTTGTAAATTAATATTTGAAGAATTATTCATATTGTCCAATTGTTTGTTACCCTTAGAAGTACAATTTTGGCTTTCATTTATTTTTAAATTCATTGCAACATTTTTCATCTACTGCTACTACTATTACTACGCTCATCTAATAAAGTGTGAACATGTGTCTCTCACTATCAATGAATATCCCGAGGATAAAAATACAAACTCCAACAGTGATTAATGATGTCAAAATGGGGACGATTCGCAAGAGTACGACGGACACTTGGAGAGTAGCCAACAATTGAAACATAGAGCGATGCTCAAAATTATGGTAGTTGAGAAGGAAAAATATTAGATAAAGTAGCAAATGCATTGTGGCGTTAAAATTATATTCCGGCGCCACAATTAATTTTGATGTTGAACTAAAAACTTCAATAAAAAGTGAATATAAAATAGAAAGCGGGAAGAAATTAATAAAGAGTGGAAAAATGGTAAAGCGCTAATGGAAGGTAAAGTAAGAAAATGACAGGTAATGCAAAATAAAGTTAGGAAATGTGAAATAATTTGAGGTACAGAATATAAAGTGAGGTAAAGAAGAATAAGTGATGGAAAAAAGTAAACATTGTATCCAATAAAAATAAGGTATAAATGGTAAAGGAGGAAAAAGAGAAGATATATTGTGGATAAGGAAGATAAAACGAGAAAAATAAGATAACATTAAAATATAGAAGTAAAGGAAGAAATTACTACTAGTCAGGGGAAAAAAAGTAAGGAAATGGAAGACATATTGAGTTAAATGAAAATAATGCGCGGTATTCTGTGGTATAAAGAGCAAGTACGAAAAACGAAACTTGAAGTAAAAAACTTCATAATAAATTATAACTGATGCTGTTGATGCTCACGATGATGAGAATGGAAGTGTAGAGTGTAGTAGTGACGAGGGTAGTTGAGGGTTAATTTGAGTGATGTATTACAGCGGTAACAACAAAAACAATATATAACTGAGTTGGTACAAATGTGGACCAACGAAATAAGGATGTTTTTTTTATTTCATTTATATTTTTGTAGTGCGTATGTCCAACACTCTGACAGTTCAAATAAAAGTTGGAAATACAGGAAACAAGTGGTTGAGGTAGTAATGTGGGTGATGCTGTTGGTTTTGCAATTTGTTACTGTTGATGAAAATTTGCGGTTGAGGTTGCTGGGTGTACACAGAAGGTTTTTTTTTTTAAATATCAATTTTTGTCAAAAAGTTGAACACAACAAGGGGTGTAAGGTTTGAGAAAAAATAAATAAATAATAAAAAGTTAAATTTTCACTATCAACTGACAGCAAATCGATTTGACTGACAATTATGGAATTGCTTATTTTGGAACTGCAAGGTGTCGAGGTGTGTGTGACACACGCAAAGAAAAATTTTAATTTTCACAAATGACGATCTTTACGAACTAAGTTTGTACCAAATGAAAATTTAACATTTTTTTATTTATTGCAGACTTAGCACGTTCTCTGCAAACATTTTTTTTCGTGTTTTTTTATTTCTTTGACTTTCATCTGTTGCCTCTTGATACTCCAAAGCACAGCCGCACATTTTTTTGCCAATTCTAATTAATTTCACACAAAGCCAGCGAAACCACATAACGCACGGCAAGAAACTTTAGCGCCTAAAATTATGTCTGCCATTATTTTACATCTGCATCACACTCTAAACCAGAGACAGAAAACGTAACAGACACAGAATGGGTTAGAGTGAGTAAGACATATATCTCATGGGTGTGGCAGAATGTCTAAGTGAATGAATGAGTGAAAAAGCGACAGGCATTAATTGACTCAACTCAACGTTACTTTTGAATTTGAATTTTAAAACGTTGGCGCGCTGTGCTGTGGCTGACAGCTTTTTAATTGGCTTCAAATACAATTGACTTCATTTGTTAGTTGGATGTGTGAGTGTGTAATGTTATATGTCTGTCCATGAGTGATTGCCGTATATTTAGCAGCAGCAAAACTGTTAAAATTATTAAAATAAAAAATGGTGAAAGAAAAATCAATTACTCACTTGCCGCACGTGGCGCTTTCAATTGTCTTGTTTTAAACATTTTTGTTTTATTTTTTTGTTCTAATTAATCAACGTTGTTTTGTACACGTTGCTGCAGCACCTGTTGCTATGCAAATTTATTTGTATTTTGTTGCTGTCAGTAGAGAAAAACTAATTAAAATGGTGTTGTAAAGTTATCAATAATTGTGAAGCCATTTAAAATGCTAGGTAATCATTGAAAAATTCCAAAAGTTTTTTCAAATGTGGTGAAAGTTTTTGAGAAGCTTTAGAAAACATGTTAAAGGTAATTAAAATACCATTTAATAAAAAAATGTTTTCCCTACAAAAAAAAAATTCAGTAAAAATTCAATATTTTTTTTTTTAGTAAAAAAAACTTTTTTTTCAGTAATATTTTCAATAAAAATTAATATTTTCAATAAAAATTAAATTTTTCAGTAAAAATTAAATTTTTCAGTAAAAATTAAATTTTTCACTAAAAATTCAATTTTTCACTAAAAATTAAATTTTTCAGTAAAATTCAATTTTTCAGTTAAAATTAAATTTTTCAGTAAAAATTCAATTTTTCAGTAAAAATTCAATTTTTCAGTAAAAATTCAATTTTTCAGTAAAAATTCAATTTTTCAGTAAAAATTCAATTTTTCAGTAAAAATTCAATTTTACAGTAAAAATTCAATTTTTCAGTAAAAATTCAATTTTTCAGTAAAAATTCAATTTTTCAGTAAAAATTCAATTTTTCAGTAAAAATTAAATTTTTCAGTAAAAATTAATTTTTTCAGTAAAAATTAAATTTTTCAGTAAAAATTAATTTTTTCAGTAAAAATTCACTTTTTCAGTAAAAATTCACTTTTTCAGTAAAAATTCACTTTTTCAGTAAAAATTCACTTTTTCAGTAAAAATAAATATTTCAGTAAAAATTCAAATTTTCAAAAAAAATTTAATTTTTCAATATAAATTCAATTTTCAGTAAAAATTCAGTTTTCAGTAAAAACTAAATTTTAAGAAAAATTTCTTCAATAACAATTCTTCAGTAAAAAATAAAATTTATAGTCAAAAGTTATTTTTTCAGTAAATATTCTGTTGTTCAGTAAAAATTCTTTATTCAGTACAAATTAAATTTCTCAGTAAAAATTAATAATTAAATTTTTCACTAAAGAAAAACAACAAAAGTATTATGCAGGATAATTCAAAAATAAAATAAAATTGATTTTGCCCTGCAATGTTTCATTAGCAATCAATTGTTAGCAAACCAATTAAAAATGCAAAAATCCGCTGAAAGGCAAAGCGTTGCTTTAACAATCACTATACAAAAAAAAAGGAAAACATTAAAAAAGCCACATTTTTAGCAAAGCAAATTGCAACATGTAACAACAATAACAAGTAAAATGGGAAACATTTTCAACGAAAATTGTTAATTAACAAAAACTGTGGTCACAGCACAGGAAGTTGAGTGGGTTGCTCTATAAACAAAATATGAAATTCGACAAAACCAAGAACCAAAAAACCGCCGCCTACACCAAACGAAGAAACCGCTAAAATGCGCCTTGAAAACGAAAACAAGGAATTATTTTTTTTTGTAATTTGTTTTTTTTTTTTTTTTTTTGGTAATTTTTATTCGTGCAAAATTATGTGGAATTCATGCGGAAATACAAAATGTTGAAAATTTGAAAAAAATATAGCAGCTCTACAGATATTGTATTGAGGTTTTCTGTTCCGATACTACTTTGGGTGGGTTTTGAGTTTCAGTTTGTAGTTTTTGTTGGTGCTCCTTTGAGTTGGTTGTAGCCTGAAAAATTGCAACTAAAATTTACATTTTGAAATATTCATTGGATTTTTCATTCATTGTACATATTTTTTGTTGTATGTGCATTAGAGAAAAAAAAATGTTTCTTTATGGGTCCTGTGCAATGTCATGCTTCGAACATATTTTGCAAATTTGCTGTTTTGCCTGTCGATCGTTGTAAGACTGCAATTTATTTGAACACAAATACATGCAGAAAGTTATAAGTCGCACTGAGGTAAGAAACAGTTGCAATTACAGCAGTCAATTCTATTGAAAATCCCACTTAAGTTTTGCATAAACGTTTTATGGCAGGATGTGCTAACTAATGGATTTTGCGTGGGTGGTGCAGTGGGTTTTTACTTAACTTGAACCATACTATTTTTACAAATTGTCTCTAAATAAATTAAAGAACATTTTATAAATTTTATATTTTTGAAAATTGTATCATTTTGAAAATTGTTTCATTTTTAAAAATTACTGAACTTAAAATTATATGATTATAGAAAGTTATTTAAGTTTGAAACTGATGTAATTTGGAAAGTTCTATGTTATTGTTATTTGCTTTCATTCAAAAACTATTTAAATGCGAAAATTCAAAATCTATAAAATTTTTAAAAATTCTGAAAATTTAAATAGTTTTTAATATTTCAAAGGTTTTATAAGTGCTACTTATATTTCATGATTTCTCAAAGTTTCTTATAAGTTTTCAATAGTTCGAACATTTTTTAAAGATTTCCTTATGGATTTTTAGTGGCTTCTTAATGGTTGCATAGGCTTGTCAATGGTTTTTTAATGTCTATCGTAAAGAAATTAAATAGTATCTTTAAGCTTTCTTAATGATTCCTATACATTTTCTTAATGGTTTTTTAGTGGTTTGCAAATTGTATAAAACTTGTCACTCAATGGTTTTATTATGGTTCTATAAAGGTTACCTAATTGCTAACAAATTTCTTTAAAATTTTTATTGTTTCGTTTTCGACAATTATTATTGGTTTCTTAATATTTTCATAAGTTTTTTTTTATAGTTTTACTTTTTTTTAAATTATTACTTAATGGTTTCTTAATGATTTTTTAATGGTTTCATTAAGGTTTCTTAATGGTTTCATGAAGGTTTCATATTGGTTTCTTAATGGTTTCTTAATTAATTCTTAACACTTTCCTAATTGAAACTAAAATGTTCCACAATAGTTTCACAATAGTTCCACATAAGTTCTGCAATGGTTCCACAATGGTTCCACAATGGTTCCATAATGGTTCCATAATGGTTCCACAATGGTTCCACAATGGTTTCCCAATAATTTCCTAATGGTTTCTTAATAGTGTTTCAATGGTTTTTAAGTTTCTTAGTGGTTCCTAAAAGATTTATAAATGGTTGCTTAATGGTTTATAAAAGATTTCACAATGGTTTCTTCATAATTTCCTATGGCGCTTTTTATTGTTTATTAGGTTTGTAAAAAACTTCTATATATAAAAACTTCTATATATCTTTTAATAGTTTCTTAATGGTTTTATAAAGATTTATAAATGGTTATGGTTTTTTTCATAGCTTTTAATGCTTTCTTAATGGAGAAAAGATTTTTTATAGTTTCTCTAAGGTTTCCTAATAGTTTCCTAGTATTTCCTTGATGGCTTCTTAATAGTTTCATAGTGGTTTCTTAAAGGTTTATAATGTTTAGTTAATGAATTCTAAGAAATTACATAATGGTTTCTTAATGATTTCTTAATGGTTTATAAAGGAAGTATTCTAGAAACCATTAATATTTCAAAATACTTCCTTTTGGTTTCTCAAAGGTTTCTTAATGGTTTTTAAATGGGTTATTAATGGTTTCTAAAATACTCCTTTTTTGGTTTCTAAAGAGTTTTGTAATGGTTTTAAAATAGTTTCATAGTGGTTTTTTTATTAGATTTATAATCGTTTCTTTTATGTTTCTTAAAGATTAATAAATGGTTACCTAATGAATTATAAAAGATTTCATAAAGGTAATACATTGTTTTAAAATATTAATGAAATGGTTTCTTGTGGTTTTAGAATAGCTTCTGAAATGTTCTTGAAGGTTTCCCAATGGTCTCTTGAAGATTTCTTAATGGATTCTCAAGGTTTTCTTAATGGGTTTCTTATAATTATCTGATTGTTTCCACTGGTATCTTAAAAATATCTTTTAGGTTTTATCTTAATAATTTTTTAAAAAAGTTTATTTAATGTTTTCTTAATATATATTTTTTTATTAATTTTTTATTCATTTTAATATTTAATATTTTATAATATAAGAAAAATGTTTAAAAATATATAACAAAAACTCTTCGCACCTTTCAAATTCCGTTTGGATTTTTTTTTTAAACATTGAAATACTTGCACAGCAACGATTAAATAGTTTTTTTTTTCAAAACCATATAACATACTTTTAAGTGTAGCAACCACTCTAGTTAGACGTACGAACAGGCCGCAGCAATCATAAAATTGCAAAGTAACAGCCAGCAACTATTAGCATCAAGTCGTAGCAATTTTTATGTGAAAAACTTTTGTTGCTGCTGCTGTTGCTCTAGCTATTGCTGTTGATGCTGATGTTACTGGCTTTTGTTTTAAGTGAAACTCTTCAAATGAAACTCTTCACAACACACAAGTAATAACAGCAAAACTAAATAATATAGAAACACATCAGCAATAAAAATGCAAGCAACAAAAGACGATGAAGAAGAGCAACAACAGTTGAAACAACAAGAACAATAACAGCAACAACCGCAGCATTTTATTACAGCTGTTTCTCATTTTCTTCTATTGTTTTTATTTTATTTTTACATTTTTATTTAATTCTTTTTATTTTTATTTTAGTTTTTATTTAATTTTTGCCAGATACATAACTTAGTCTTATTCCACTTTATATGCATAAAGTAGATGGCGTAACTTGCTCTGCATAAAAAATAAATATGCAAAAAATAAATATATATTTTATTCTGCGGTTGTTGCGGTTGAGTTTTTACTGTAGTTGTTCGTGCTGCAAATATAGTGAAAAAGATTTATTTTCGCAACTTTTCTCTTAAGAAGTACTTCTTTGTTTTCATGTGTTTCATGTATTACTCAGTTACTGTATGTTATAATAATAATAATAATAATAATAAAAATAATAGTAATAATAATATAGAAATGAATTGATGTTGCTCATACGTCGTGTGGTGTGACAGAATACAACATTCAGTTGATTGTAGTTAGTAGTAGCAATAAATGCCAGATTGCATTGTGTAGCATACATAAATTAAAGCTATAAGCTAAGCATAAAATATATAGTTAAAATTAATTTTGAAAATATTTTAAAATGTATAATTTTGAAAATTGTAGAATTTTGAAAATTGTACAATTTTGAAAATTGTACAATTTTGGAAAATGTATAATTTTGAAATTTTATTAATGGAAAATGTACAATTTTGAAAATTTAAAAAATTATTTAATTTCATATATTTGGAATTTTAAATTTCATTTTTGAAAATTATAAAATTTTTTAAGTTTATCTAAATATTTCATAACTAGCTAAAAACCCTTTTAGAATTGCACAAGGTGCTGGCTGCCTACGACTTTAAGCCCTGTGCGGCGCCGCCTGACAGCTGCGTGACAGGCGTCGCGTCACGTCTCTTAATTAAGTCGTGACAACGAATGCCTCTCAGCAATTTTGCTTTCACCCTAAGTATGTCGTTCAGTCTGACATGCTTTGCCATGTGTCGTGGGTTTTAGGCAAATTATATGCTCTACTCTGACTAAATCTGCGGCTGTTTCTGTGCCACATTACACCGACTTAAAGCCGTAAAAATATTCACTTGAATCGTAAAAGTTTCAACTGCTTCAAGTAATTCGGTCGCCAAAAAGTCCCACAAAAACAACTGTCAAAGGAGTGAAATTTTGAATAAGTCTTTTTGACACGCAACCCGACACAAAGGCAGACAGGCAAACAAATAGACAGTCAGACAGACAGTTGGATAAATGAAAAATGCAGACGTGAAGAATGGAAAGAAAAAAAAAATTGTTATTTTGAGACTAATAAAAAATAAAAATTTTCTTAAATATTACAAAATATATTAAATTTGTTGATTTGATATAAATTTATTATCAAATCAACAAATTTAAACTAAAAAATCCAGTTCTCACTAAAAATTCAATTTTTCAATAAAAGTTAAATTTTTCACTAAAAATTTAGTTTTTCACTAAAAATTAAATTTTTCACTAAAAATTCAATTTTTCACTTAAAATTCAATTTTTCACAAAAAAATCAATTTTTCACTAAAAATTCAAATTTTCACTAAAAATTCAATTTTTCACTAAAAATTCAATTTTTCACTAAAAAATCAATTTTTCACTAAAAATTTTAATTTTCACTAAAAAGCAAATTTTTCACTAAAAATTCAATTTTTCACTAAAAATTCAATGTTTCACTAAAAATTCAATTTTTCACTAAAATGAAATTATTAATTTTTTTCACAAATTATTTTTTTTTTTTTTATAAAAAATAAAAAAAAAAGTTTTTATTTCATAATTACGAAACATTCTAATATGTATTCGAATTATGCCATATTTTAACTTATTCATCTGAATTTAAAATGTGTAAATTATACCCTTTAATTGCTGCGAATTCTCTAAATTACATGGTATTGTAACTGAAGTTTTCGCACCTGCAGATTATCTTCTATAGTTGCAAGATGAACAGCTTCATTAGCAACATAATCAACAGCATTGCTGAACAACACCAACATGATAATCATGCATTGCAAGTGTTGGATGAAGCAACATATCCGACGAACACACACAGAAAGAATAAAAAAGAGTGAAGGCGAAAATTTAATTTATCAGCAGCCAAAGCCAAAAGCAACGGCATCCAAATTGGAACAAATTGTAGCAGCAGCAACAGCAGGAGCAGCACCAACAGCAACAGAAGTAAAATTATGTTGCTGCAACGCGAACGAACACGACATAAAAAGCAATTTGAACAAATTTCTGAATAATGTAGCAAGCAATATAAAAACTGGCGAACACACCGCTCACACATGTATGCGCTGCTGTCTGTCCGTTCTCATGTCTGTTAGCAAAAAAAAAAAATAATAATAAATAAATAAATAAATAAAAAAAATGATAACAATTTCGATTTCTATGAATTTAAAATGGATTCATTTGCCATCGTGTGCGTTCATTCATTCTATCTTCCTTTCGTACATGGCGATGCAATGCATTGGGTTCGATGCTGAGCACGACGAATTTTTATGTACAAATAAATTGCAAAGGTTTGGCTACCCTGCAGGAAATGTCATAAGATAGTTCACAATATGTATGCTTCAAGCATAGATCAGAATAAATGTTAAGAATGTTATGAAAAACTGCATATTTTTCCATTGCATTCAATTATCATTAATATCTGAGATTTCTTAATATCATTACTCAATTGCACATTCATCATTACATCATTTCTATACATTATTTCTATAAACATATTTTTTATATAATTCAAGATTTCACTGATTTGGACGTAATACTCAGTTTTGTTCTACAAAAAAATTATTTCAGTTAAAAAGTTATTCATTTCCTTTGAATTCATTTTATTTCAATTCATTTCAATTCATTTCAATTCATTTCAATTCATTTCAATTCATTTCAATTCATTTCAATTCATTTCAATTCATTTCAATTCATTTCCATTCATTGCAATTTATTTCAGTTCATTTAAATTTCATTTCAATTTCATTTCGATTCATTTTAATTCATTTCAATTCATTTCAATTCATATCAGTTAATTGATATTCATTTCAAATCATTTCAAATCATTTTAATTCATTGCCATTCATTTCAATTCATTTCAATTCATTCCAATTCATTTCGAATCATTTCAATTCATTTCTATTCATTTCAATTCATTTCAATTCTTTTCAAAAAATTTCAATTCATTTCAATTCATTGCAATTCATTTCAATTCATTTCAATTTCATTTAAATTTCATTTCAAATCATTTCAATTCATTTCAATTCATTTCAATTCATTTCAATTCATTTCAATTCATTTCAATTTAATTCATTTCAATTCATTTCAATTCATTTCAATGCATTTCAATTCATTTCAATTCATTTCAATTCATTTCAATTCATTTCAATTCATTTCAATTCATTCAAATACATTGTAATTCACTTCTATTATGATATCATCATATTTGTACTCATATGTACATTCAAGACTACTTAACGTCTATTCATTGATGACCTTGAACGCAATGTATTAAATTCCTGCAGGGTACTTTTAAGATTGTCTCCTTGGCTTGGTGTATGTGTGATGAAGTCACTAGGTGTATGGTTGGTATGGGTTTTGAGTAAAAATGCATTTTTCATGTATACAATTGCAATTTATGTGACAACATAATAACGTAAGCGTATAAATAATGAAGATGATTTCAGCTGTGATCGTCGTCGTCTTTGGGTTGCTTTTTTTCGAACAATAAAAATACAGACATTTGCTGCATGCCATGACTGCCAATTGCGTAGATTTGATAAATAAATTCTACAATCTACAACATAGTGTCGAAAATAATTGTATAAATGGAGGTTAGGGTGCCGTGTCTTTGCGGTTTTATCGACGGTATTTAGAATGATTGCAAAATGTGTTACACCTGGTTTTCGTGAGAGGGTTTAAATGTTCTTAGAGTTTGTAGATTAATTTTTTACTAGTGAAGGTTTAGCAATATTAATACTTAAATTTATTATCTTGTGTATGGGAAGTATTAAATAGTTTGAACAAGAAAAAAAACTTTGAAACTGCTTTGCTAATAGAACTACTAAATTTAAAATACAGAATACATTTTGAAGGGTATTAAAATTGTTTAAATTAAAGTTGCATTAAACTGAAAAAATATAAAAATAATGATAAAAATATTCATGCATTTATAATATTGTTGAAAAACTTTTTCTTAATTTTGTTCCAATTTATTTTTATCCTACACTTAGTCCTTGGTCTGGGAAACAACTACAGGCACACCTTGTTTGTATGCGCAACACACACAATGCAAAAGAAACTTTCATTGTTGGCAGCTTTTGTTTCAAATCGCAAAACTATGTAAGAGTGTGTAAAAGGGTGCATTGTATACCGTGATACAACAATGCGGTGTAAAATCAACAATAAAATGCAGTGGCAAATAATGGTCACTGTATTGTTTTTGTTCTTCTGTAGTTTTCTAGAACTTAGCTGTCGAAAAAATAAGTAAAAAAAAAAACAAATTAAACAAAAATATAAAATTTATAAATTTCAAAATTAATAATAATGAATATAAATGAATTGAAATGAATTGAAATTAATTGAAATGAATTGAAATGAATTGAAATGAATTGAAATGAATTGAAATGAATTGAAATGAATTGAAATGAATTGAAATGAATTGAAATGAATTGAAATGAATTGAAATGAATTGAATTGAAATGAATTGAAATGAATTGAAATGAATTGAAATGAATTGAAATGAATTGAAAAGAATTGAAATGAATTGAAATGAATTGAAATGAATTGAAATGAATTGAAATGAATTGAAATGAATTGAAATGAATTGAAATGAATTGAAATGAATTGAAATGAATTGAAATGAAATGAAATGAATTGAAATGAATTGAAATAAATTGAAATGAATTGAATTAATATAAATTGAAATTAATAATTGAAATGAATTGAGTTAAAATAAATTGGATTGAAATTATTTGAAATGAATTAACCGAAGCAAATAACAAAATAATAAAATAATAAAATAATAAAATAATAAAATAATAAAATAATAAAATAATAAAATAATAAAATAATAAAATAATAAAATAATAAAATAATAAAATAATAAAATAATAAAATAATAAAATAATAAAATAATAAAATAATAAAATAATAAAATAATAAAATAATAAAATAATAAAATAATAAAATAATAAAATAATAAAATAATAAAATAATAAAATAATAAAATAATAAAATAATAAAATAATAAAATAATAAAATAATAAAATAATAAAATAATAAAATAATAAAATAATAAAATAATAAAATAATAAAATAATAAAATAATAAAATAATAAAATAATAAAATAATAAAATAATAAAATAATAAAATAATAAAATAATAAAATAATAAATTGTTTACAATTTTCTAAATGTGTTCTACCTTTATAATTGCAACGCTACCTTTACTACGAATGTGGTTTCTGACTATTTTGTTTTTTTTTTTTGGAATGCACTGTTTGCTGTTTTACAATTTAGAAACAACAATAACAAATCTAACAATGCACATACATAACGGAAACGGAAACTCTATTCACGCCATTGTCATAATATTGCATTTAGTTTTGCCCCAAGAAGTAAAAACACAAAACTGTTTTGCCACCCATTTGCTATTATTGCATGCGATCTGCAGTATTTTCAGATTTTTCGTACACCGACAGACAGACATATGTACGCACATCGAGGACACTGCTGCTAAATTAAGTTTTATATTTTTTAATAATTCTTTGTACTATTTTTGTATTTCTATTTTTATATTTTTAACTTTTTTTTTATTTCAACGTAAAATTCTTACAATTGTTTGCGGTTTTTCATGGCGCATTGTTGACCAACACATTGTCACCATTTAACGGTGCAATTGTAGAAGACAGACAGACATATTGCATACACAAACACTGAAAAATGCACTCATACTAACACAGACAATGGCACGCTTGCCAGTAGTGCTTTTGACTGTCTGCAATTAAATGCAAACATTTATTTTAATTTCAGCACTAAACGAAAAATGAGCGGCTTTTATAGCGCTTTATAGTCATAGCTGAAAGTATTTCTTATTTTGTTAGATTCACATCACACAAAGGAACAACAAATGTGCTCAATTATTATGAAAACATTTATGAAATTAAAATGAAATTCTAAACATTTTCTAAATGCTACTTCAGACATTTGCAATTATATATTTGGACACTTTTGTAGTTACGTTCTACACGCATTAATATCAAATAATGTTTTGAAACAATGTTTAAAGTTTTCTACTGTATTAAAACATATTAAATATCAACTGACTTTAATTATTTAAAACTTTATTCAGAACACTCAATTAATTCCTACTTTAATTCTACTTGGAACTTGAATACGACTTAAAACTACTTGGACCTTACTTGAAATCTTCTTGAATATAATTAAAAACTTATTTGAAATCTACATCAAACCTTATTGAAACCGACTTCAATTCTCTTTGAAACTGGTTTGAAACTTACTTGAACCTATTTGAAACCTTATTGAAACCTTCTCGTAACATACTAGCAACCTACATAACATCTAATTAAAATCTATATGAAACCTACTTGAAACTTATTTGAAATATACTACAACCCTTTATGAATACTACTTGAAACCTATTTGAAACCTGATTTGAAACCTTCTTGAATAATACTAGCAACCTACATAACATCTATTGAAAACCTACATGAAACCTTCTTGAAACTTATTTGAAAAATACCCTTTATGAATACTACTTGAATCCTATTTTAAACCTCATTGAAACCTTCTTGTAACATACTATCAACCTACATAACATCTATTGAAAACCTACATGAAACCTTCTTAAAACTTATTTGAAATATACATCAAGCCTTTGTAAATCCTACTTGAAACATACTTGAAATCTATTTGTAACCTGATGGACACTTATTTGAAACTTGATGGAAACTAACTTGAAACCTACTTGAAACATATTTGAAACCTGATTGAAAGCTGATTGAAATCTCCTTGAAACATACTATATACTGGAAACCTATTTGAAACATACTTGAAACATTCTTGAAACATACTAGCTGTCTACAAGAAACCTATTTGAAACCTACTTTAAACTTTCTTGAAACATATTTGAAATCCTTCTTGAAAATTATTTCAAATATACTTCAGCCTTTAATGAATTCACTTTAAATCCTACTTGAACCAATTTGTAACCTGATCGAATTCTACTTGGAACCTATTTGAAACCTACTTGAAACACATTTGAAACTTACTTGAAATATTCTGGAAACTTATTTGAATCATTGTTGAAACTTACTTGAACACACATTTAAAACATATATAATACCAGTTTAAAACCTACCTGAAAACTTCTTGAAATTTGCCTGAAATCATTTTTAAATCTATTTGAATCATTATAGAAACATACTAAAAACCTACTTGAAACACATTTACAGCATTTAATATACTTGGTTACTTTTTAAAACTTTCCTGAAACATAATTTAAATATTTTTGTAACATTATTGAAACACCGTAGAAACCTACTTGAAGCAAACTTGAAATATACTTGAAATTTACTGAAAGATACTTCAAATCAATTTGAAATATTGATATAAACCTGCTTGAATCATAATCGACACCTACTCTAGACATCTTTAAACTTTCTTTATATCTACTTGAAATCTACTCAAAACCTGCTTTAATCCAACATGAAAGCATCTTGAAATCTACTTGAAACCCATTTGAAACAAACATTCATTTAATCTACTGGAAGGCAAATTTAAACCTTCTTAAAACCAACTAGAAATTTACTTCAAATCAAATAAAAATCTTCTTGCAACTTATTTAAAACCTGCATTATGTCTACCTTACACCTACTTGAAATCTACTTTTTCCTAACCTCTATTTCCAAAGATCAATTAATCGAAACCTACTCCAGACATCTTTAAACTATCATTATATCTACTTGAAATCTACTCAAAACCTGCTTTAATCCAACATAAAAACATCTCGAAACATACTTGAAACCCATTCGAAACAATCATTCATTTAATCTACTGGAAGCCAACTTTAAACCTACTTAAAACCAACTAGGAATTGACGTCAAATCGACTAAAAATCTTCTTGCAACTTATTTTAATCCTGCATTATGTCTACCTTACACCTACTTGAAATCTACTTTTTCCTAACCTCTATTTCCAAAGATCAATTAACTCTTACTATTATAGTCTTCTACTATTATTTATATATTTATTTTAAACCCATTGTATTTTTTTCTAATACTTTATTTCTCTACATTAAAATGTCAAATCATTGTTATTTAAATTACAAAATAAAACAAATGAAAGTTAAACTCCAAACCAAATTATTGCACAAATTGACATCCGTTTCCGATTTACAAAACACTCAAATTACATGGACTATAAATGGACACAACAGGAAAAACTGGATTTTCTAAGTTTTCAGTCATACGTTGTAACCCCCAATGCAAAGAAAGCAAAGTGCACTACCACTACCCATTTTTATTTTCTACATTCAAGTATAATTCAAACATATGCAATATATAGAAAACATATAAAAAAACCCAAGTTTTATTAAGTATTACAACCAACAATTTGCACGTTTTCATTTAAGGCCAAATTCAGCCGCTTGGCCCAACTTTCAAAATCAACAGAGTCAAATATTAAATAAGAAGTCACAAAAATAATGTAATCTTTTGAGGAATTACATCGGTTGTCGGTGCTGTTTGTTCGCCCTTATTCAACAATTGCTGTGTTTCAACAGCAATAGTTTCGATTTCCCTAAATATAGGACAGCAACCAAAAAATAAAAATCCACCCCACTTATACTACACACGGACTCTCTACTCTACTAGAGTAACATATGAAAAGGTCTGCCTTAGGGTTTCCGCTCGGCCAAAGTAAAGTAAAGAAACGAACAAACGAACAAAATATTCTAGCAATATTGACTATAAAATTGAAGCCAACAATTTACAATGGCCAACAAGAGCCCACATTCATTCATTCACTCATGCACTGAAGCATTGTATATCCCGGTCCGGTTCAGTTTACTCTGGTTCGTACTGCCCTGTCTGCTCTGCTACTTGATCCCTCAATCAACTTTGGCTGCCTGCTGTTGCCGCCGGCTGCCTGAGGAGCCTCAGAATCTCACTCAAATTGTTGCTGTAATTTGTTTGAAAACTGCCAAGCATGAAACTGTAAATTGAATGTTGATAAGAAAAAAACTTCATTTATTGAATGGTTTCGTTGAAATTCAATGTTTTTTACTCAAAAGAGCTATGTACTGTTGCTGCTACTGCTGCTCCAGTACTTGCAGAGATAAACGAAGTGGACAATTTAATTTAGTAATATTAAATGAAATCAAGTATTTCTTCAATTAAAGTTGTATTAAAGTCGAATTTAGAATATTCTTTAGAATCTGATACGAAAATGAAATCTAATTAAAAGGAATGTTGAACCATTTTGTTGTATATTTGGTTTTGATAATTGTAATTTACTTTTCGTTACTAAGTATTTTGATATTTTTTGTGCACTAGAAGTACCAGTCCACTCTAAAGTAATGACTTAAAAAACACCTCAGATATGCCGCATTTATATAGTGCAGTTTTGGATTCTAGAAGTTTCCACAAACTTCTACACTGCACGAGAATTCGTTTGGATCTCCATCTCGTTTTTAATCAAGTGTTGCAGCATACTGCCAGATTCTAGAAGTTTCCACAAATTTCAAGTATCTAAGAATCGATAGAATTGTTATTGGGTAAATATTTTTATACCAATGATTCGATTTGTCAAACGCAAAAAAGATTAAAAGACGAATTGAAATCAAATCAAGCTAACAACTTAAAACTTTACTGACTATTTTAATATTTTTTTATACATTAGATTTACTAGTCCAGTCTAAAGTAACGACTTACAAAACACCTCAGATATTTCGCTTTTATATAGTGTAGTTTTGAATTCTAGAAGTTTCACAAACTTCTACACTCACGGGAATTTGGATTGATCTCCATTTCGTTTTTACTCAGGTGATGCAGAAAAATTGCCAGATTCTAGAAGTTTCCACACATTTCATTTATACAGCATTCAATCGAATTTATACCGGGTTTGTTTCAAAATTTGTATAACAATGATTTAAAGTTCGATTTATCAAATGCAAAAAAATGATTAAAGGACGAATTCAAATTAAATCAAGCTAACAACTAATAATATTATTGTTTATTTTGATATTATTTGTTCACTAAATGTACTAGTTTACTCTAAAAGTTCACTGAGAAAAGTTCAGATATGTCGTTATTTGTATAGTGCATTATTATATTCTAGAAGTTTCCACAAACTTCTACACTGCACGAGAATTCATATTAATCTCCATCTCGTTTTTACTCAGGTGTATCAACATATTACCTGTTTTTAGCAGCCTCCACAAATTTGAATTATCCAGAAATCGATTGTATTGTTATTGATTTTCTTTTAAAATGTGTAAACCAATGATTCGATATCTCAAAAGTAAAAAAATGATTAAAAGACGAATTCATATCAAATTAACGTTACAACTAACAACTTTTCTGACTATTTCGATATTTTTTGTTCACTATATGTACTAGACCAATCTAAAGTAACGACTGAGAAAAAACCTCAGATATATCGCCTTTATGTAGTATAGCATTGGATTCTAGAAGTTTCCACAAACTTCTAACCTGCACTATAATTCGTATTTATCTCCATCTCGTTTTTACTCAGATTTTGCAGACTATTGTCAAATTCTAGAAGTTTCGACATATTTAAGTTATGCAGCAATCGGTCGAATTGTTATTCCTTTTGTTGAAAAATTTGTAAAGGTCGAAATACGAATTCAAATCTAATCAATTGGATGAAAATTATTGGAAAACCAAATTTCTGTACTGAGCAATTGAATTAAAATAGTAGGTTTTATTACAAATTTGCTTATTATATTTGATCGGTATTCGTACGAAAGCTGGAATATTTTAAATTTTTAATATAATTCCCAACGACACATTCAGTCTGTTTTTCCGTACCCAAAATATTTCGTGAATCTGCCTATGAAATTCTACAAAATTTGAGAACCTGCTATACACTTCCGAAAATATTCCATTTATCTGCATGTTTGTCCGAAATATTCCTGAAAAATTACAGAAATTTTGTCTCTTGTTGGTTCTTTGTACTTGTGTGAGTAAAATATTGTTACGAAAAGGTGTAATTTGCCCCATAGTGCAAGCAATCAACAATAATTAGAAAGAGACGGTAGATCATTCAGCGCACTGAGTCAGTGTGCGAGAAAGAGATGGAAGATCAGCGCATTACAATACATGAGTGCGAATGAGATGCCAATAGCTTGCGTCATTCACGAAACGAGTAGAAGGTTCTCGAAACACGTCGAAGCTTGTCGAAACGTGTCGAACTGATGCCTGCAGTATGTAAGGGAGCCGCATCTGAGGTACAGCACTTTAGTTGTGATTTAATAGTGAACTAGTGCGTCTCGTGAGTGAACATTGTAAAGATAAATTGTAGTAATTCAGCAGTTGATATAAGTGATTATTCTTTAAGTTGTTATTTAAATTAATAATGTTAATTAATACTAGTTGAAATAATACTAGTTAAAACCAAATATAAGTGCGTTTTTATTTTGTACACAATTCAGCAATACGAACTCGTAGAACACTTTTCCGTAGACTGAACTTTCGTAACAATATTTTGATTTTGTATTCAAAATAGTGATCTATGCAATAAAAATAATATTAACACAAAAACCAAAATCAAAACCGTAACTTGGAACCAGTAAAATGTAACAGTTTCGGTTTAGAACTCGAAACAATAACCAAAAAGAACTTTTTGGTTTAGGTTTCGCTTCTAGATTTCACAAAATCTTTTAAAACTCTTTTGATTTCAATATTTAAAGCTATTGCTATGCAAGCACCCCTGCAACGAGTTGACCCTCTTCTGCTGCATGTGTCGCCATATGGCTCGACTCTTCTTTATTATTCACAGCACAGCAAGTTGCATGCTGTGGCCTGGTCAGGCGTAGGTCACTGTCCGTCAGCACGTCCGTCAATTGTATTCGTCGTCGTCGTCGTTCTTGTCGTTTTTGTTGTCGTTATAGGTTGTCGAAGAACGCATGCAGAGAGTGAGACTTGTACAAGAGACATGTGGAAGTTTCTAAAACAGGAGAGGGTGGTGAGAGCGCCACTGCTGAAGGTTGAGTGAACAAACAAGCGTCGCTGGAAGAGACTTAAAAAAAGGACACTGAAAATAATGTCACTCTGTGTGTATAGAATAGTTTTGTTTACAATTGCATGTGTCAATGTACGTATGTGTGTGTGTTTTTTATGTCCGTCTATATGTGGACACGCATACAGCAGTAAATGCTTTGTTGAATGTTTAATAGCCATGGGGTGTATTTTATTTCTAAGCAAATACTTTTATATATGCTGTGGAAAACAATAAAAAAAGAGATTTTTTTTTTTTATTTTTACTTGTTTTTTTGTTCTAAATTTTTCTTTTTTCTTTTTACTTTTTTTTTATTTTTTTTTATTAAAACCATGTACAAGCCAATTGGCAGACTGTAGCTGACTGTCAAGTTGTTGAGTTTTTGCTGCTTTTTTGATTTTTCACATCTTCTTCTTCTCGTTAGCTATTTTTTCATTTTTTATCTACTTCTTTTCATTTTCTTTTATACAATTACATTGCAGAGGTCAACAGCTCTATTTATAACGTAGTTCACAACATTTGTAACCGAAAGAAATTTAAAACTCACAGTTGAAATTGTGCGTACAAAGCTTTGAAAATGATAGCGCTACTTAATTATTTTACAAATATAATTCGGCTACTTAGTAAGGCTTCACTAAAGCTTTTAAAAGGTTTTTCTTTTCTTTAAAAAGATAGCTATATCAAAAAAAAAAAAATCATAATAAATAACAAAATTATAAAAAAAACTGTCTGTCCAGTGTTGACATAAACAACAGCAACAAATGAAGACATTTTACAAATACATTTTCTAAAAAAATAACCAAACATTAAACAGTATTTTATCGCATTTCAAACACTTGAATGAGCACAACGACAGAAATGTATAAGAAATGCAAAAAATAGGAATTTTATAAAAAAATAAAAATCTAAACATTGCAACGAAAAAAAAAGTAAATGTTGTCATAATTCCCATGTCAATGAGATAATGCGCTTGATTAGATATTGACAAAAAGCGCCTACGCTATGTGTACAAAAAAAACTCCGGGTATTTTTTAAAAATTTTACAACCTTTGATGCCTTCGAGCTGTCCAATACACACAACTGGCAGCCATGTGGAAATAATTGAATTTTGTCTGTAAGCAAGCCCAAAATTATAGCTTAAAATATAGCACCAAAAATAAATATAAAAAAAAATTCTAAATAAACTTTTAAAAATTACAACTTTATTAAAGTGTCTATTTTTTTTTTAAATCAACGTAGTTTATTAAATAATTTATTTAATCATATTTACTTTACTTTGTATTGTTATTTTTAAAATGTAAAAAACTTTATTATCTTTAGTGCTTTGTTGCCACAGCATAAGGCAAAGTTTTGCCAAAGCTCTGCAAACTACAAACAATATAAATGCCTCCCATACGCGGTACCACCGCACTACTTACCACATGCATTAAATGTATTTTGCACATAAAATAATTAAATAAACTGTGCAGGACATAAAAAATTAAAAAAAAATATATATATAAATTAACAACAAGTTAAATAGACCAGCAGAAAATATCAGCTCGGTTCAAACTGAAGAACACAACATCGAAATACCCAGCGTATGGTTTAAATCTACTGAAAATTTCCTTTAAAATGTTCACAAAAATGTTCGTCAATTCATGCATGAAATTCATTATTACTTTTTGAAAATTCTACTGAATTTTTCAAGTACTAATACCCTTTAGAATATCGGTTACGATTCCAAGATTTTTAAAATAGCGAAATTATATGTGTTCTAATTCCGGTTCACATATTTTTAATAACGATTCCAATTCAAATATTTTCGGTATATTTTCCGATTTTCGTTCTTTGCGGTCCGTGAAATTTGTAGATTTTTTTTATATTTTTTAACTTGAGTACTACTTTTATTGATTACCTTATTATTTTAGGACAACACACTGCAGATAGAATAGAAAATTGTTGCGTCTTTGTCCAACGAACCTTTCAACTTCCAATTCGGTTTCCTTAACTGCTAATTCGGTTCTTATAGTCCGTACGTACAGGTTTTAGTTAGAACTTAAACCAATTTTAAACAGTCTTGAGCATATTTTGGTGTCTGTATTTGATAAAATATCAAGCGCCAACTGAAAGATCAACCAATGTTTCATAATTTCATTTTACCGAGTGCAGTTAGTTCTCACAACGCACTTTTTCGTTTTTAAAACCTCATGCCAAAATATGATTTATCTCTGTGTACTAAAACATTCGTGTCCTGCTAAATTCAAATATGAGTTATTCGGAATGCTTCTTATTGCAAACAAGTTTTAAAATTCAATTCGATCGAAAATGTTTTTTTTCCAGTTTTAGAATTCGTGTTATCAATATAAAATGAACGTATTTTAAAATATTATAATTCGTTCAACGTCAGTAAAATGAATTCGAGTTTAGTTGTCAAATATTTGAATATCGTTTGAAACACTCAGAAAAATATACCTCAAAAAAATATCAATAGGACAATTATTTGTTTAATATTATATAAAAAAAAAATAAATACTTTTATATAAAATTAAAACTATTTTCATAGTATCTTTAATAAGAAAAAGTACCATATAATTAATAGTTTTTTTCATATTAAAATTAGTCAATAATATTATAATCGGTAAATTCTAAAAAATACAATGATATTTCCATAGGTTTGTTATAAAATTATTTATTTTTTGGTTAATGTACTTTGAAATTTCCGTATGGTATTAAGTAATTTAATTAATAATTTAGCATATTGCCTAATCTTAATAGTAAAAATACTATTAATTGTATGGTATTTTTTTATTGAAGTGAACATCGACACGTATCCGAATTATTTGATAGGCAGTACTCTGGCAAAAGTAATGGCCTAACCCGGATGAAAATTTCATATATGTTAAAAATATATGTTAAAATATAATAATAATAGTTTGGCACTACAGTTCTATAAGAACTTAGGCCGAGCTCTCTCACCATTTTGAGCTGTGCGTGTTATATTTGTACTCAAAGTGGTGGGACCTACAGTTTATTGCGGAATCCGAACGGCGGGTGAGAGCTTTTCATAGGCAATGTTTTTACTCTCGCAGGTTTGCCATTTACTGCCGAGAGGTAGCGCGGTATAGAAAAATGTTTCTATGAAAAGATGTTGTTAGCCCCAGTCCAGGCTTGAACCGGGGACCTTTCGGCTCGCAGTCCAACGCACTAACCACTGAGCTACCGCGGCTAAAATATATGAACATATATAATAGACCAAAATCAGTATATGTTGTCATATATGATAAAATATATATGTTAATATTTTATAAGTTTTCATATATGTCAAAATATATATGATAGAAAAATATATTTTATTTTACATGTTATTATATATGTTCGCATATATTTTAACATATATGGTAACATATATAAAAATATGTTTATATATTTAAACATATATTTGCAACATATACTGTTTTTGGTGACATTATTTTCATACGGGAAATATTCAGGACTTAGTTCCAAATAAAATACAATTTATTTAATAATTTAGATTTGCATTTACTATGTACTGAAAACAGTTCACAAATGTATTCTCTAAATAGCGCACACACTGGACTGAATTTTCCAGACATAAATATTTCAGAATCACTTCAAATTTGATTTTCTACTGGGATTTGTAGTATCTGTAGTTGAAGTTGTGTTTGTACTAAAAACCAACACATAGTGTTGAAAGTTGTGTACATAAACTAAGCGCAAACTTTTTATTATCTGCAATGTTTTGTTTTACACTTCTGGTTCGCTATTTGATCAAATAGAGCAAACAAATTCTTAGAGATAGTGAGAGAAACAGCATTCAGTACTCTCTAAAACAAAATGAAAAAAATAACATAATTATAAACAACAGACATATTGAAAATATGACTAATTATCCTGTTGTTTAAATACACTGGAATACACCGAAATATTCCAAGCAAACAAAAAGAGATTTTTGTGTCATTCGGTACTCTCAACTGCAAAATAGTTTCATATTACTAAGATAATTTACAGACAATTTTAGACAAATTCTTGTTGTGTGTATATGCTAAAGTTTCCATCAATCAATCAATCAATGTAGTAATATCATTTTAACCGAATTTTTAAATTCTAAAATTTTTGGTTGTTACAACCAACTTTTTCCATTCTCTCAACCTGAAGCAAAAGTGTGGAAATATGTGTGAAAGTGTAATAAATTTCGTTGTTAAAACCATTTTTTTAGTTCTCTCAACCTCAAGTCAAAGGGTGGAAATATGTCTGAAATTGTAAAAATTTGGTTGTTACAACCAACATTTTCTCAACAACCAACCAACTCTCTCAACTTTAAGCCAAAGGGTAAAAATATGTGTGAAAATGTTAAAAAATCAATATTATTTTAAATATGTATATCACAATATCTTTTAGAGTTTCCGTATACATTTTTTTTATACGTACTGAGTTGAACAAAATGTATTTCAATTTTCGACAATTTCTTTGACAGACATATAAAACGTCACGTGTTGATACTTGCAACGATATTTGAAATAGATTTAAATAGATCTTTCTTTATTAAAAAAGCAAGACTACACATTTTTCAGGACAATATATACGTGGTCCTATTAGATTTTTAAATAAAAATAACTTCTCTAGGTCTAGATAAAATATTCTTCTTTGTAATTTCACGACATATGGTATATTTATTTTATTTAGAAATTATTGTAAATTATTTTGTATATTTTGTAAATGTATTTGTAGATTTTTCTTTTTGTATGACATATTATTTCTGCCAAAATTGTACATTAACTTGTTATTTTATTAAAAAAAAATCCATTTTAAATACATTTTACTTGATGCTACCCAAACTCATTAATTCAAGTATTTTCCCCATACAAAAAGTTGTTCGCATTGTCAAATCTTGCTGCCGTTTAGCATAAGAATCATTTAAATGGAGTATCTCTTTAGCGCATTGCTTTCTTAAGCCTTTGCTAATTTATTTAGTATTTTCTTGACTTTTTTTTACAATTTTCTACTATTTTTTGATTTCTTTTTTTTTTTTTCATTTTCCTATACAAAGCTTTACTTCTGAAAGCTAGCTGGTTCATTGATTCTTTGTAAATAGTTTCCATGGTATTCAGCGTAAATCGCTCGTTAACTTGGCGAAAAACTCAAAGTGCTGCTTTCTGCAGCCACTTTTAGTTAATTAACTCGAATATTAAATGCTGTGCTCTCGTCTTTATGCAAAGCAGTTTTTATCTTTGATATTGGATATAAAAAAAATCCCAAAGAAATTCATAGAAAAATGAGATATATAGAAAAATACAAAATTTTATTCTGTATACTTTGAATTAATACAAATTGTTTTTTCTGTGAAATTTAACAAATCATAGTATGATCTTTGAACTAGCTGCTTGAGAAATATAAAAGTTTGAAATAAAATAAAACACAAATATTCCAAAATTCAGTTTTTATGAAATTGAAATTGAAAATTTTTTGAAAGAAATTGTTTCACAAAATTTGAACAGATTGAATTCGTTGGAAATTATAAAAAAAAAAAACAATAAATTCATTGTGATGAATTGGTAAAATTCTATTTTTAAAAAATTACAATATTTTATGTGCAGTAAGTAATTCTATAAGTGTAAAATTTAATTCTATAATTTCGAAAATATAAAATAATTCTACATATTTAATTAATTTGATAGTATTGTTTAAAAAATAATAAAATTTAAATAAGTATATTTAATGTCATTATATTACAAACAGTTGTCAACTTATATTCATATTTATAAATATTTATTATTTATGTATATAATGCATTATAATATAATTCTGTTTCTGATGTTTCTGCCGTTTCGTGCACTTCCTTTGTGTTGGCATTAATTTTTTCTTGTACTTTTTTGCTTTTATTCTGTAATACTTTATTTTGCTGTTTGTTAATAACAAAAAACACAATAATCCGTTGACTTTCATGCTGACGTTTTGTGATTTTCAAGCGTTGCAGAGTTTTTCGCGCAGTTTTCGCGTAGTTTTTTTTGTGATGAATTGGTAAAATTCTATTTTTAAAAAGTTATGATATTTTATGTGCAGTAAGTAATTCTAAAAGTGTAAAATTTAATTCTATAATTTCGAAAATATAAAATAATTCTACATATTTAATTAATTAAAAAAAAAATAATTTAAATAAGTATATTTAATATCATTATATTACAAACAGTTGTCAACTTATATTCATATTTATAAATATTTATTATTTATGTATATATAATGCATTATAATAAAATTCTGTTTCTGATGTTTCTGCCGTTTCGTGCACTTCCTTTGTGTTGGCATTCATTTTTTCTTGTAGTTTTTTGCTTTTATTCTGTAATACATTATTTTGCTGTTTGTTAATAATAAAAAAACACAATAATCCGTTGACTTTCGTGCTGACGTTTTGTGATTTTCAAGCGTTGCAGAGTTTTTCGCGCAGTTTTCGCGTAGTTTTTTTCTAGCAGTAGCAGTTTTTGCAATGTTCCAACGTTACAAACAACATAATCCGTTTGCTGTCAATGCAAATTATTAGCGTAGAACATTTGTAGTTTTTGCATTAGTTTAGCTTTAACTTCAGACACAGTAAATTTTATATTTGAAGCTTTTTTTTACTTGAATATTGCAATAACTGCTTTCTAGTTTTATAACAAAATGTATTTGCAAATTTTGTTTATAGTCTTTGCAATAAAAAAAACAAGTATATCATTTTTAATAAGAACATTTTGCTTTTCATTGAGTTTTCTTTAAAATTGTATAGATGATTTTATCAAAAATGTATCCCATTCCACATCCATCTAAAGCTACTGCTGATGTACTCTATGATTTGCATAAATTTAAATTTATCTATGATACTTTCTCGTCACCGTGCATAAACCTCGCTAACGGCCAGCACAGTAGACCAGTCCCATTTGTCGTTGCTCAGTTCATTTAATAATCCAGAAATTGTAGAAAAATATAAAATATGCCTCATGTTTGGTGGTGACTTTCGTTTATAAACTGTACACCATTTTAAGCTTAAAGTAGTTGACATTTTGTTTAAACGGAAATTTCGGAAATTGAGAAATTTAAATGCAGATTTATTTTAAATGATGATTTTTGGGGTTGTTGCACTCACTTATATCCTTGTTCATTAAGTTATTGTTGTTGTTTTTATTGTTTTATTGTACATTTGTTTCAGCAAACCTTTTACTACATTAACTTTTATGTTTTTTAATTAATTTAAGTGCAATTTTTTTTATTTTCACTGGTGTTGTATTCGGTTAGTCCGTTTGTATAAGTCCTGCCTTGTGGTGTGTGCAATTAGGCATTTCTATCTTTTTCATGCAGTCCACGTGCAGGTTGTTAAATTGTGTGCAAAAAATATTTAAAGTATTTGAATATAAAGCTAACAAATTTTACAATTCGTAAAAACCTATTTATTCCATTTACCTTATATAGCGCAGATTTAGAGACTCTACCAAAAGTTTTTTTTTTGTTTGTTTTTAAATACCTAATTGCAATATGAAAATTTATAGGAGTAAACAATTCTTTTTCTTACGATTATTCCCCGACCATTTTCCGCCTTAAATTCTTTATCGAAATGATTCTTTCTCGAAAAATTCTTTCCCGGATAATTCCTCGCCGTGCAGTTTTTACAAGACTCAATTATTCTTCATGACATTTTTTCCAGAGACTTTTATTCCCAATACAATTTTCACCATTATATGTTTTATCCGGTTAATTATTCCCTCAGGTTATAATAATAATAGTTTGGCGCTACAGTCCTGTATAGAACTTTGGCCGAGCTCTCTCACCATTTTGAGCTGTGCGTGTTATATTTTTACTCAAAGTGGTGGGACCTACCGTTTATTGCCGAATCCGAACGGCGGGTGAGAGCTTTTCATAGGCAATGTTTTTACTCTCGGAGGTTTGCCATTTACTGCCGAGAGGTAGCGCGGTATAGAAAAATGTTTCTATGAAAAGATGTTGTTAGCCCCAGTCCAGGCTTGAACCGGTGACCTTTCGGCTCGCCGTCCAACGCACTAACCACTGAGCTACCGCGGCCTCAGGTTATACTGAAATGAAAATTCTCGGATAATTCTTCACTTGACAATTCTTTAATTGTTCCATTTCAATAATACCAATTATTCCCAAAAAAAATTTGACCCGAGAGAATTCTTCCCAGAGTCAATATTTTCAAGAAAATATATCCTGCAAACATTTCTTACCCACGAAATATCGCCCAGCCATTTTTTTCCCAGAACATTAATTCCCTAAAATTTCTTCCCCAAGGCATTCCTACGCCATGGCATTTCTACCCAAAGACAATTCTAATAATCCTAATAATTCTTCACCGAGGCATTTCTACACCGAGACAATTATTTCCCACAAAATTAATTTCCCGAACAGGAATAGCTTTTAGAAAGAATTATCTTTGAAATAATAGGTCGGGGAAATATTTCATTTGAGAAGAATTTCCTGAGAGAAGAATTGTCCGGACTAAAAGTGTCTCAAAAGAGAATTTCTTATGGATTGTTATGGATAATAACTATCTGAAGAAAAATGTGTTAATATAGAGAATATTCCCAAAAACGTTTCTTCCTCAATATAAATTATTCCCCAGACAATTATGCACCGACGCAATTTGTCGACAGACATTTTTGCACCGACGCAATTTGTCGACAGACATTTTTGCACCGACGCAATATGTCGACAGACAATTTTGCCACGAACTTTCATACTCGAACAAATTTTTCACTAGACAATTCTTAATAAAATTAGAAAGTAATTTCCCTGACGAATAATTCTCGAATGTGCCTGATATAAGATTTTTTTTTTTTGGGGGAGGAATTTTCTTAGGAAAAATTTTTCCAGTAAAAAATTTCTCAAAGAAAAATTGTCACGGTGAAAAATTGTTGCGGGAAAAATTGTCTGAAGAAAAATTGTTTATTAAAATAAATATCTGAATAGAGATAGATATCTGCTAAGAATCTTATTTTTCAAACAATTTCGCATCGATACAATTATCGGCAGACTATTTTTCGTTCGTCGCATTCATTCGCGGACATTTTTTTTTCTCCTAAACAGTTCTTAATAATAATAATAGTTTGGCGCTACAGTCCTGTATAGAACTTCGGCCGAGCTCTCTCACAATTTTGAGCTGTGCGTGTTATATTTGTACTCAAAGTGTTTATTGCCGAAACCGAACGGCGGGTGAGAGCTTTTCATAGGCAATGTTTTTGCTCTCGGAGGTTTGCCATTTACTGACGAGAGGTAGCGCGGTATAGAAAAATGTTTCTATGAAAAGATGTTGTTAGCCCCAGTCCAGGCTTGAACCTGGGACCTTTCGGCTCGCAGTACAACGCACTAACCACTGAGCTACCGCGGCTACTCTTACCCGAGACGTTTTTTTAGACAATTCTTCTTCAAAACCAATTTTTATGAACAAGAACTGTTTTGGAAAGAATTGTCTTGGAAATAATTCATCGAAAAAAAAATTCCTATAGAGGCTTAAGAAAGAATTTTCAAAAAAATATATATATATGGAATAATTGTTCCGGTTAAACATTGATTCGGGGAATAAAAGTCTTTTTGATGCGTATTTTTTCTTCACTCATACAAAACCAAATTATTTTTGTCTATCTCTTCAATCATCGCTTAAACATCTTTTTTCTCCAATTACTTCATCACCCTTCATTCCTTTCTTCAGCACTTTAACCTGACCAACCGTTTGAATATATTTTGTGCTATAATTACTAAACTAAATAATTTACATTACATTAACTGGGGGCAATTATTGCTTCCGCTGATTAACTCAACAGTCCAAAGTGTTCAATCAAGGATGTCGAACTGCGCCGTTTTATGCACAACAACAACAACAAATACTATAGCAATATGCAGTATCCTGTTGGAACATCCTTTTTACAACAATAACAACAACAACAGCAATTAAATAGAACATAGATGTTGTCTTGAATGATGCGTTCAAACGATATATGCCTCGATAATCGTTTCGCTCATTAAGAGCTGACCAAATTATTTTAATGATTATGATCAGGAAGTAGAAAGCATGAACAGACGGACAGAGAAAAACTATCGCTATACTATCGATAAACAACTAAACAGGAAATTATTCTAATTTTCGCAATTGAATTTAGCGAAATACTTGATTTATGCGCTGCTGTGTTATCCGCTTCCTGTTCATCTTTCTGCCTGTTTTCTTCGTTTCTTGAACAGACAATCCCTGGAAAGCATTCATTGTTAAATTGCATTTATTTCAATTAATTTAATGTCTATGTGGCGTGTATATTTAATAGAACATTATGCCAATATTGCTGTTATTGTTAGAGCTATAATTAATTTAATATTGACATGCGAATGCGTAATTACGTTAGTTTGGCGTGATTTGTTCAATGAATATGCATGAAGTCGCACCGATGATGATTTTACTAAATTCTAGTATAAATTATTAATGCGAAAATATTTGGTATTTTTTATGTATT
Organism: Dryomyza anilis; assembly: GCA_951804985.1. Lineage (NCBI taxonomy): Eukaryota > Metazoa > Arthropoda > Insecta > Diptera > Dryomyzidae > Dryomyza > Dryomyza anilis. The sequence continues at coordinate 113,396,196 of OX638130.1, forward strand.
TTTATCATTTCAAATTTAAGTCCTAAAATACTTTTTTAGTTCTTCGTCCAGTCTTCCCTCTTAGCCAATAACTCTCTATTTTGAGTTATTTCTAGTAAATCTATAGTAAATTTAATAATTAAATTAATTCTTCTATAAAAAATTTGACTTTAGAGAATTTGACTATAGAGAATGTGACTTTTGAAAATGTTACTACCAAATAAACATAGTTGCTATAGTATATAATTTCGATAGCATTACGAATTCGTAACGATATCGTTAAATTTCTATACAATCTGTATTGAATTATTTGTCAAAAAAATGCTATTCTGAAACAATTTAACAAATTTAAAAATTAGAAGAAATGTTAGAAATTTTTTAAATTTAGTAAGTATGAAATATTGTTTTGCTGGATCAATAAACTAATTTTTAATCCCAAACTAGGTAAACAATTTTAATCTTGTGAATCCTATAGAATACTTGGTGCACAGCTCCATGAAAGATAATTTCAAGGCAAATTAATTTGAATAGTATCGAATAGTATCGAAAAATTTGAATATAGGTAATTTAACCGTATAAAATTTGACTATAGCGAGTTTAAATATAACTAATTGAACCATATAGAATTTTACTATATGTAGAGATTTTAGACTTTTCCGTTTTCTCTTCTCCCGTTCTTCCTTTCTTTAATTCTCCATTTTTCCGTGCATCCGTTTTACCATTTTTTCCTTTTTGAGTTCTCCGTTCATCTGTTCTTCCAAACTTCTTCCATTTATAAAGGGTTTTTTAACAGGGACGCTACAAAAGTAGAGCGACAGGGACAGCAAACGACGCCATATTTCTTGCCGCTCTTTTGACATTTCTCTTCAGTAAGGTTTGCCATTTCATGATGGAAAGATATACGAGCCAACAACGAGTCGAAATTATTAAAATTTACTACCGAAATTCGAAATCGTACATCTTTCCATCATGAAATGACAAATCTTACTGAAGAGAAATGTCAAAAGAGCGGCAAGAAATATGGTACCGTTTGCTGCCCCTGTCGCTCTACTTTTGTAGCGTTCCTGTTGAAAAACCCTTGAAAAAAAAATTTGTAGCGCTCTTATTGAAAAACACTATACATTGAATTTTTTTTCGTCCTAATGTTTTTCAGTTTTTCTAATCTTAAATTCATCCGTTTCTTGCTTTTTGCATTCTTATTGTCTTCCGCTCTTCAGTTTCACGGCTTCTTGTTTTTTCTACCTTTTCATTCATCCGTCCATCGTTCCTCAGATCTTCTGATTTTCCTTGTTTCTTCTTTTCCTTGTTTCTTCTTTTCCTTGTTTCTATTTCCATCTTCCGTTCTTCCTCATCTGTTGTTCCGTAATTTCGTACTTCTACTTTCTGTTCTTCTTCTATTTATTTCCTTCTTCAGTTCTTTCATTCTTCCGTTCCGTGTTTCTATCTTTTATTCTTGCATTTGTCCTTCTTGTGTTCTACCATTCAACTTTTATCCGTTCTTTCTTTATTTCGTTCTTCCCTTCTACCGTTCTTCGAGTCTGCCGTTCTTCCTTTTTTTCGTTCTTCAGTTTTTCCATGCATCTATTCTTTTCTTCTTCTGTTCTTCCGCTGTTTCAAACTTCTTTCATTTCTTCATTCAAATGTTCTTCCGTCCTAGTGTTCCTCAGTTCTTCAATTCATCCATTTCTGTTTTGTTTTGTAATTTCATACTTCTACTTTTTCTTCTTCTGTTTTCCTTTGTTCTTTTATCCTTTATTTCATTCTACGGATATTCCATTCTTCAGTTCTTCTTTTCTTGCATTTTCACTTCTTCAGGTCAGATGTTTTACCATTCAACGCTTCTCCGTTCATACCTCAGTTCATTATTAAGTTCCTCCGTTCATCCATTCTTCCATATTTCCTTTCCTCAGTTTTCCGTTAATCTATTCTGTTCTTCAAGCTTTTTGAATTCTTCTGGTCTTCCGTTCTTCAGTTTCACGGAACCTTGTTTTTTCTGTCTTTTCATTTATCCGTACATCGTTCCTCAGATCTTCTGATTTACCTTCTCCCGTTTTTCCCTTGATTTTATATCCAACTTCCATTCTTCCACATGTATTTACTAAGTTCTTCCGTTCTTTAGCTCCTCTTCTTTCGTCATATTTGAACTTTTCCTAACGTTCCTTACATCATTTATTGCCTTAAAGTTTCCTTTGTATGTCACTTCTCATTTTTCGATTATTGTGGAGGATATGACTATAGATAATTTGAATATGGAATATTTTAATATAGGGAATATTACTGTGAAGAATTTGACTACTTAAAACTGTACTATAGGGGTTTGAGAACCGTTTTAAATATGTTCTGGTGAAATAATGAAACATATAAAGAATTCAGTATTTCACAGGTGCTAGCGTTTCAACGATACTCAGATGTTATGCATAGCAACGTATCAAAATATTTTCATTTCAAAGTTTTGCCATGACCAACATAAAAATTATTTTTTCTATTCTTTGTTTTTATTTTTTGTTTTTTTTTTACTCAAAATCCAACTAAAATAGGCCAAGCAAAAATGACAACAACACTAAAAGAAAACAAGCAATTTTCAGAAAACATAAAAATCATAAAAACAAAATAACAAAAAAATGCTTTAAATGAAAAAAAAATAAAAATACCAAATGTACCTACGTAAAATAAGCTAAACGTTTATTGCATTTAATTAAGTAAAATGGACCAACATTTATGCAAGGACACGCAGCAATGCGTTGCTATGATTGCTGTTGTTGTCCAATTTTTGTGCAAATAGCCAGTCGGACAATTTTATTTTTATTTTAATGCTACTTTTATTTTTTCCCATCATTGTAATGGATCTAGTGGGCGAGTGTGGGCATGAGTTCGATTGCTCGGATACAGCGTCCTACAGCGCATCGTCTTTAATGAGATTCTTTAAATACCCTAGCCTTAAATTGCTTCATTTCTGTTGTGCCGCCAGTCAAGTCATTTGGAAAAACAACAAGAACAACGCATTTTAATGATATGCAATCACATCATGTGCTCAAACATCATTCATTTACAGTCAATTTATAATGTTGCTGTTGCTGCTGCTGCTTCTGACGATGTTGCTGCTGCTGCCACCACCGTCATTATCATCACTTAAGCGGCAGCATCATAAGGATAATGACAGCAGAAAAAAATCATTGCTAGCGACATATTTTTGGGCGCAGAGCACAACTGTCGTGCCTCTTCTGTTGCTTCTTTTAATAGTACTTTATATGTTCTTCTTTGACTACGCCTTCTTGTGCCGTCTTTTCCCATGTCTTTGACAGTCTCGAACGCCATCTGTCTCTCTCACATCATGCACTTCTTTTGTCAATGCTTTCAAAAAGTACATTTTTATCTTTTGCAATTAATCTTAATACTATTTGGCAACATGTCTTACATTTATGTGTGCGTGTGTGTCTCGAATGCTTTGTGTAAACCCAGTGAAAATGAAGAAACATTCTCTTTCTGTGAGTTCTTCTACCTTATTGTGGCGTTCTTTGCCTTACTTCAGTATTTAATTGTCTTTTCTTGAATAGTGCCTTCTTCCGTATTCCCTTCTTTTACATACGATCTGAAAAAACAGAAGTTATTTCGACCTTTCGCTCTTCTGTTCTTCGTTTTATTTTTCCATTCGTTCTGCCTTGTTGTGGCGTTCTATGCCTTTCTTCAGTATTTAATTATCTTTCCTTGTATTGTGCCTTATTTCAATGTCTCTTCTTTCGTTTTTTATTTCTTTTGCTGTTTCTTTATTGGGCTATTTTTCACATACGTTTCCCTTTACGTCGAAAGATCGAAGGAACAGAAGATACGTCGAACTTTCGCCCTTCTGGTCTTCGTTTTATCTTTCCATTCGTTGATCCTTTCAATAATTCATCCGTTCTTTCGATGTTTCGTTTATCTTGTGTTTCCGTTTTACTTACGTTTTCCTGTTCTTCTGTTCTTTCGATCTTTTGTTCCTTTTATCTTTCAGATGCGTTATTTCCATACGTTAATCCATTCAACTGTTCTTCCCTTTTTTCGATGCTTCGTTCATTTTGTATATCCGTTTTTACATCCTGTCGTTCTTCTTTTAATTTTTTCACACTTCCTTTCATTTCATCGGATCTTTTGTACATCCATTCATGTTTCCGTTCTCTGTTCTACATTTTTCCGTTCTTTTATTATCGGCTTCTCGGATCTTCTGTCTTTTGTTTTTTTGAACTTAGGTTCTTCCGTACATTCGTCCCTCCATTTCACTGTTTTACCAATGGAATGAATTCCTCCTTTAATTCTATTTTCATTACTTCGGTTAATCCGTTGTTTGGTTATTTGGTTCTTCGATCCTACGTTCCGTTCCTTATTTTTCCGTACTTCTGATCTTCTTCGGTGATCGTTTTTCCATTATTCCATTCTTTATTCTTCAATAACTCCTCTTCTTATACATTCTGTTCATCCTTTTTATTTGTTGTATTGTTGTTCGGTTTCTCCGATATTTCTTCTTCGCTTTTCACTCCTCGGTTCTTCCATTCTTCAGTTTTTTCAAATTTTACGTTCTAGAGTTCTTTCTATTACTGTATTCTCGGGTTTTTGGTTCTTCTCAATTCCATTCTTTCATTTTTCTTCTTAGGTCTTCTGTTTTATAAAACTTTCGTACCCTTCACCATTATTACAATCTTTTTACTTTTCTAATTTATTATATTATTCCGTCCTAGTGGTCCTTCATTATTAATTTCTTCCAATATGCAATCCTTTCCTTTTCTGGTTAGTTTCTTTTTTTCTTCTTCGGTTCTTCCTTCTACTTTACGTTATTCCATCCTAGCGGTCTGACATTCTTAAGTTCTTCCAATATTCAATCTTTCGTTATACCTTTTCTGATTCGTTTTTTTGTTCTCCTATGATTCTCCCTTCTTCCGTTCTTCCAATCTTCAGTTCTGCCTTTCTTTATTCTTTCTGTTCATTCGATATTTTTTCTTTGATCCTCGGTTCTTGCAGTCTACAGTTTTTCCATTTTTTAGTTTTTTGCATTCTGGAGTTCTTCCGTATTTCTATTCTACCAATTTTCAATACCTTCCTTTCTTCATTATTTTCGTTCATAATTTCTACCGTTCTTTGATTTATCGGTTTTTTTCAATCTAACATTCTTTTCGGGTTTTCTGTTCTCCCTAATTTTAATCTTCCATTTTCGTTCCTCAGTTCTTCCGATCTTCCATTATTTATTTCTTTCCTTCCGCCGGTCTTTATCTTCTCCATGCATTCGTTCCTGCGATCGAAGGTCCTTTGTTTTATAAAACTTCCATTCTTCTCTTCATCCATTTTTTCAATCTTCTTAAATTTCTTTATTCTTACGTTATTCCATCATAGTGGTCTTGGGTTCTTAAGTTCTTTTAACATTCAATTCTTTCATTATACTTTTTCTGGTCCGTTTCGTTTTTTTTGTTCTGTTCTCCCTATATTCAGTTAATTTGTTCTTCCAATGTTCCGTTCTTCTATTCGTGCATTTAGAGTTCTTCCATTCTAGCGTTCATATTTCTTACATTATTTTGTGCTTCTGCTCAGTTCATCTGTTCTTCTATCTTGCTTTCGTGTATGTTTCTTGTATTCCACTCTTTGTTTCCTCGATTTTTTGGTAATTATACCCTACACCTATGAGGTACAGGGTATATTAACTTTGTGCATATATTGTAACGCTTCTTAGGAAACGTGTCCGGTATGGAAAAGTATATATATATTCTTGATCAGCATCACTACCCGAGTCCGTTTAGCCATGTCCGTCTGTCTGTCTGTCTGTCTGTCTGTCTGTCTGTCTGTCTGTCTGTCTGTCTGTCTGTCTTGCTGTCTTGCTGTTCGAATACAGAATAACTTGAGAAATACTGATCAGAATGCGATGAAATTTCGTCTCAATATATTTTAGCGAAAAGTAGGCACTGAGTTTGAAAATGAGCCAAATCGGTCAACGGACACGCCCACCTCCCATACAAGTCACTTTTATATAACTCTTTCGGAACTAATAACTCAAAAAGTATTAAAGGTATAGTTATAAAATTTAAAACATATTGTTAGAATTCACCTAAAAATATGTGGTCCAAAAATGGGCGTGATCCGCCCACTTTTTTTTTTAATTATTTCCCGGGTTTTCATAGTGGAAAATTGATCCGTAAATTATTAAAATCAAATCTATGAAATATTAGCCTTTCAACATTTTTTTTCTCTGTTTCTGTTCTTCTGTTTTTAATTCGCGATTTCTGCGTTTTTCCGTTTCTCGTTCTTTCATATTTAGTTATTCCGCACATCCAGACTTTACTTTTCCCATACCTTCTTCACATTGCTTGGAATCATAAACCTTTCCATTTTTCGATTTATTTCATTCCACACATTTAAATGACTTAATGTTTCATTTTCTACCCGACATGGACCACTTTTTGTATATGGATTTGAGCATTTTAGGAAGAATAAAAAAACCCCCTCAATATCAAGTGCTGCGCATCTAATTACAGCACAATATGCGGTTTCGAATGCGTTGTGCGGTTTTGCACCAACACGTGCCTCTAATCCACAAATTAAACCCTTTGACAACGATTAATAATGGCTGGCCATAAAGTAATTAATATTTATGCTAATGAAGGCAGTTGCCATTGGCATTTTGAAATGTAATCTAATCTCCTGCTAAAACTAAATACTATTTATTTTGAGTTATAAAACAGCAATAGCGATTAAATATTTAGTTTTATATAAATATTAATTTCAATTTTCAAATGATTAAATTAAAAATATAGATTTTTGTTTTAATTTGATTTAAAATTTATTAAAACTAATAACTCAAAATGTTCATTAAAAACACGATTTATGCCTCACTGCAATGATTTAAATTAATTTTATTTGCTAAATTTTTGTAATGCATATAAAATACATTTAACAAGTATCAGCATGCGCGTGAAACTTATGCTTAAAATTTTTAATTTTAATTACAAAAGTTTGCGTGCTACAATTCCTGAAAGAAACACAACATTCACTGCAGCAGAAAATAATCCTTGAAAAGTTATTAAAGAGGTGCTTTACTGATGAGTCTATGAAATATTGTTTTAATGCTGCGATTTTATTTTTAAATTTTTGTATTATAGTTTTTTTGCAATATGCAAAATCAAACAATATGCTATGACTTTTGCAAGTGGAGTTTTCTGTTTTATTCACTTTTACACATGCTCAAGAACAGTCGCACTCTTCTATTTCTTTTACTCACACTTCTCTGCACAGCCTCTAGCGTTGTCTCTTTCCAACACTGGCGCCTTTGCAGTTCTTTGTGCTATCGCTATGCAGCATCGTCTGCATTTTGATGTCTGCTTAACTGCACTCAACAACTCATAAAACATGATAATCACAGCTGTCATTGTCATGGTGTCAGTGTGTATCGGTGCATATATGTGTGTGTGTGTCTGTCTGTCTATCTATCTGTCCGTCATCAAAACATATAAAACAAACACATAAAACAGCCGTCTGACAGTTTTCGAAAATGTAAAAATATGCATTTCAATTATTTTCAGACAAAATTGCTGCGTTGCTTAGCAACCTTAAACTCTGCTTTTCTCTCTTTATTTTTCTATTTTTTCCATCACACACACACACACACATCTGCAGTGTTCATTAAATAGTTTTGATAAACGCCGTCACTAGCAACATCGCCCTCGTCGACATCGTCAACATCAGTCGCGACAGCAACCACATCAGCAAAGACAGCAACATCGCTGTTGTCACCGTAAACAACATTGTGAGTTCTTGTTGACTTTTCGTGTTGCTCTTATTACTCAATGTTATTTTATTTTTGTTTTTCTACAGCGCACTACTTGTCATCATAGATCTTGCAGCTACTACTGCTCTGTATACTCCTCATCCTTATTACTGCTCATCAGCAACATCCACACAGCATCATCCTTATAGTTTTATGTTATCCTTCTGTAATTTTTGTTCATTTGCAACATGCCGATGTTTTGCCGTTCGCAGTTGTTGGTTTTTGGCGCTAAATGCTAAAATTTACCTAATAACTTGTAAAACAAGTCAAGTCGCAAGCATTCTGCAGAATGTGTCACTTGTAATGAGCGAGGTATTGTTGTTGGTAACAACAATAATAAATATTAAATGTTAACAAAAATAACTTGTAGTTTTAACAATAACAAAATTATAATATTGTTGATTTACTGCGTGGCTTCTTGACATTTATCTTCAAGTTTGAAATTTATAAACTTACAAAATACAGCGTTCATTTATAATTCTAATAGTTACCTGTTGAAATGCACAGAAAAATACTGATTTTAAACATGTTTGTAATAAATTTATTTAATTAATTTATTAGTTTGTGGTTTACACTAGTACAAAATGACAATATAATTATAATATTGCAAAGAAACTAATTTCATTTTAAAATTTAATAGTAACATATTAAAAATTAGCACATTCGTCTATACTTTAAATATTTGTGTAGTAAAATTTACTAATTTATATAATAAGTATTAATTTATTGTTTATGTGATTGATATGTTAACTCATTACTCCAATAAAATATCTAAAAGAAACTTTTCTTTTTCATTTAAATAGTGACTATTCAAAATGATCAAAAAATATTGATTTTAAATATGTTGATAGTAAATCATAATGATTACTAAATTTATAATTTTTTGTTTATTTCGGTAGCTGTTTAAATAAATTATTAAATACAACAAACCAACCATTTATCTTTAAAAATCAATAGAGACATATTGAAAATGTACACACAGAAATATTGATTTTTACTATGTGTGTAGTAAAATTTAAAATTCAATGAATTTATTTTTAAAATTATTTTAAACAGTTAACTCTTTACTTAATAAATATAATAGAGGAACCATTATTCTTTTTATTCAAAAGTGAAATATTAATTGTGCGTATATTAAATTTGATTTTAAATAAGAATGTAGTAAAATTTACTAATTAAATAATAACATATTTTAGAATTTCTGTACAGATAAATATACGACATTTTTAATATATAAATAGTACAACTAAAACACTTAAAAACCTTAAAACAAAGGCCACAACCCTAGTAGAAATTTTGGTAGGGCCATGGTCATGAAGTGATCATGTCATTATTTGAGATGATCGGGATATGACGAGGCCCATAATGTCCTTGTAACGCAGTGTCCTGATTATGTACTGACCTCAGGCCATGATCATGTACTGATCGGGCAATTCCCCATTTTATTATTTACCCGACAATTGCCTTGTCAGAGCCCGAGCATAATAGGGTTTCTCTCATTAAATCTCGATCATTGTCTGATGTCATAATATGATAATGTAGCTATGATCAGGAACATTGACTATTTAGATAATGCAAACCCTGGTATGGTAAGCATGATAAGGGCATGCAAAGGCAATGATCATATTTTCTCTAATAGGACTTACCCAACGAAATGCCGATCATTTCCCGATGGCGCATCGGGCAAATTTCAACTAGGGAAGTAACAACAGATTAAGAAGAAAACTTAATACTAAACTAAAAACTACTTTTTGTATTTCGAAACGAACGACGAATACAAATTTCGATTTTGTTTTACTTGACTATTAAAGTTTTGAAATTTATTTAAAGTTACGTCACTTTTGCTTCGAATTACAGATAGGGACACTAACTAATATGTTTGTCGGAAAACTTTTAAATTTTGTAATTTTTAACTTTGCTATAAATAAGTGGGAATTGTCAATATAAAGTTCTCAATGGTTCCTCAGTAATACTGATTACTACATTTTTGCGCATTTCGATATTATATTTCTGCATCAAACATAGATCTCAAAATGATATTGAAACGAATAACAAATTACGAGGACATCCTTCAAGGCGTTAATAATACCAAAATGAAATTGGATTATGGTCACCTATTTCATTGGAATTATATAGCGGTAATAAAGCCGAAGAACAAAATTTGGGATTAGGACTGACTCGAAGGGGGACATCATCCCAAATACGTCATTTGGAATTATGTTCCAGCGTCAACGTCACGGCACCTTTCTACTGACTCCCGAGAGGTATCGCGGAATAGGAAAATGTTTTCTGTGAAAATATGAAAATATTTTCTAATTTAACTGTTAAACATAAGAATCATAACAAGAAAATAAATCATTTGAATTTTGACTTCGTTTATTGACTTCGTTTATTTCAAAATTTACTAATTTCAGTTTAAAATTTACCAATTTCTGTTTAAAATTTACTAATTTCTGTTTAAAATTTACTAATTTCTGTTTAAAATTTACTAATTTCTGTTTAAAATTTACTAATTTTTGTATAAAATTTACTAATTTCTGATTAAAATTTACTATTTTCTGTTTTAAATTTACTAATATCTGTTCAAAATTTACTAATTTCTGTGTAAATTTAGTTTTTGCTGTTTCAAATTTACTATTTTCTATTTAAAATAAAAGTGATTCTAGTAAAATTTCAAAATTTTGCATATGTCTTTAGAAAAATATTTTCGCAATAGAGTTCAACATGCATATGCTGCATATTATGTTTTGTGGAAATTCTTGTTGTTGTTTACATAAAATTTATTGTTTTTGTTGTTCTTGCTTTTGTTGCATTGCTTAGCATACATCATACATACTACTACTTGATATGTTAAGTTATGACAAGTTTTCAGCTGACATTTACATGCGCGCATATAAATGAGAAAAGTTTCCCGATTGGATTATCCTTTCTTTTGTCTGCTGACGTGTTGCTGTGGCTGTGTATTTTCCATCTATCTATGTGTGTCTGATGTATATGTGTCTATGTTAATAGAATTTCTCAACTACATATATATATATTTAAATATATAAACGAAGGTAGGTATGCCTACATGCCTTTCACAGACAGACTCTATATGATTGCGGAAATATGCCTACTTGACTTCGACTTGACTTTGTGCCACAAAGTTTTAACGTGAGATAGATACGTCGCACGATGTCTGTCAGGGATTTGTTCGGTTTCACAGAGCTGTTAATGACATTTGTCAGAACGTCGACGAGCTTTAAAGTATACATAGAATAACACAAAAAGAGCTTCAAGTGGTTGCAAAGTTGTGCAACTTTTGAAAAATATGTGAATAATAATAAAGTTTTTTTTTTTACTTTTATATAAACCTAAAAAACAAAATAAAATTGGTTTATATGTTTGTGATGTGGTCAGTTTTCAGCTGTTGATAGCATTTTGAAAATTATAATTTATATTTATTATAAAAATTTGTTTAATTTATAATTTTCAAGAGCTTTTATAAACTAAGAACATTTTTTGGCAGACACAATTCGCCGTAAGTCGAATTTTCAAATTTTCAAAGCCAATAAAAGTGCGATATTTCTGTCCATTTTCTTAATATTTCAAGAATTTGACATAAAAATTACAGAAAAATTCAAATCGGACGATGTTAAGAAGACAAGGGTGAAGTTTACATCAAATACTACCCAATTTCTACCCCTGCCAAAATAATGCCTCTAACCTGCCTAAAAAATACAAAAAAATGGATAACCTGCTATACACGGCACAAATTCTTGCACTCAGAAAATATATCGTCACTATCAGCCAAATGGGCGAATGTGCAATTTTTGACATTTGCGTTTTTTTACATTTTTGAATGTAGGCTATCCTCAAGTACGCTGTGCCAAAATCGCGTGTCATTTTGTTGGATATTTCTAGCCACAAAACACAAAAGCAAAAGGGCGAATTTGAAAAATTGAAAATCTTGCCATGCCAAAAGGGCGAATCTTTTCGTTTTTTCGTCATAACTTTTTATTGGAATAAGATAAAATAGTGGTGTAAAGGCATGTATTGTTTGTATTCAAAGCATCTATCGTTCTGCATCATTAATTAAAAATATTTTGCCAAACATTAATTTGCCATTTGTTATTTGCAGGAAAAAATGTTTGGCAAAATATGTTTAATTTATTATGCAGATCGATAGGTGCTTTAAAAACAAACAATAAATGACTTTACATCACTACTTTATCTTGTACCATTAAAGAGTTATAGCAAACATGAAAAGATTCGCCCTTTTGGCATGACAAGATTTTCTAGTTATTAATTGTTTGTTTTTTTTTGACAGATTTTTGGTAGGCTCAAGGCAGTTTAAATCATTGTTTAGACAGATTTTAAATAATAAGGTTGAATCTGTGACAAACGTTGCATTGTATTCATCCATTCCCGAAATATGTATGAATTAAGTATTTTAAATTCTACCAAATTTGATAACTCGATATATACCTCCCTCAATCTACCTTTTATCCATGCGTTTGCCTGCTAAATAACCAATATTTCGCAAAAAAATGCCTGAATTTTTGTCTCGATTATTCAAACTACATTTTATTTAAATTTTTGACACAAGGACCATATTTTTTTAGCTTTATGTAAATATCTAGTCCTAAATGCAAACAATGCCTAATGGTGTAAAGCAGCATTTTTTGTGCTGCTTTTTTTCTTTTTATTTCCGCTTTTGCCGTTTTTCGTGTTATTTGCACGCGCCGTGTACTGTTCTACTTAGTTCTATCAAATGAAATTAGCATGAAATCACATTAAAAATTATTTCAATAATTGGCTTGCATTACATCCGCTTTTTACTTTTGTTCTTCACTTTTTTGTTTTCTAACTTTTCGTGTCTAATTTTGTCGCATTCAGTTATATTTCTTTCGAGGATTTTCTGAGTTTGTACAGTGCCTAAAGACATTTATTTTATGCAAATAAGCTAAAGCAATGCATTGAAAAGTGCGACGACATACAAAGCTTAATTAGCAAAGGAAAAAAAAATTATGTAAAAACTGCAAAAGTAGACAAAAATTAAATTAAATACAGATATCTTTTAATTTATGCAACATTAAAATTATATATTTTAAATTTAAAACCTACCTCTTTTTAAAGATTAAACATTTAAATTTCAATATTATTTTTAAAACAGCTTCAAACTACGAATTCGGGTTTAATTAATTTTTTTCCAAATAATTCGAAATATAAAAAAAAACCAAACAAAACAAAAAATACAATTTAAAAAAAAAACAATCCTTCTGCTTTTGAAGTCACGAAATAATTAAATTCTCTTCTATATATGAAATAAAGCAATACCACACCAAACAGCTTAACCGACTAAATTCTCGAAAATCCACACATATTAAAAACAATTTACCGCAGCAGCAGTCGCAGTAGCTCGGGAAAAAGTTGTATAGTTTTCACCAGCAAACTTTTGCCACTCGATACTTTTGCATACTTTTTAACGACTTACACCTGCTTCGCAGAAGCTGCCATGTGTTGTGACAAAGAAAAAAATAAAGGATTATAACGAAAATATTGTCTGAATAAACTACAGCGCAAAATAAAATCATAAAACATATACATCCAGAAAAAAAACATGCTAAATTAATAATATTTCAATAGAAAAATCACAATTTATAGTATTAAATAGGTCAATAGGATGCATACCATTAAATTCATAAAATTCAAACTATTAAAACAATATGTTGCTGTACTATAAATTATATAATGTACTCTCTTAAATACAAAAGCAAGATCTATAAGTATATTTTGATATATGTTTTATGTCATAGTCGAATTATATTATTTACTTAATAATTTATTAAAAGAAACGTGGTATGTTATTAACTTGAATGCATAATTTATTTTTTTTAAATTTCGAAATTTAATTCACATCTAAAAAATTAAACACTCATTTAAAAATATACTGCTTATTGCAAAAGATTTCCAATAATTGATTATAATAATTGAATCTGCATTTATTTTTTAGTCCGTTGTCATAATAAAATTCTATGTACCATTTATATTCTGTAATAATTAAAGTAAATGCTAAATATATTAAATTTAAATTAACTACATTGGATCCTAACCAATGATGCGTTCAATAATGTGAACGGATTATCACAAATACAACAATGTTTCTTTCAATTTGTGTTTAGGTTTTTATATAGTACAAAGTGAGACGTTTATTTTTATAGGAGAAAAACCATTAAATCAATAGTATGTATACCTTTAATTCAATAGTATTGAAAATTATTAAATTAATGGTACTTAATACTATTAAATTTATTAGAAAACTTTTAAATAAATATGAAAAACCGATTAATACATAAGTAATAAAATCCATAGTCATTATTATTGGGTCATTTTCTTCTAAGTGTACCCTTTTTTGTGTCTTTCCGTCGTATATCCTGCTGATGAGCTGTAAAACACGGTAGCGAGAAAAAGAAGAATTTGAAGTAAAATAACCTGATGAGTAGAAATTCCACTGAAGCGACATATGTGACGATGTTGCTAAAGTTGTAGATCACCTTGTTGTTGTTGTTGTATAACCCATGATGTACTGACTGCGGAAACAAATGATTTTGCAATGCATTATAATCTGCTGCACAGGATGTAATCAGGATATGAAGCATATAACGTGTCTTTCTTCATCGTGGAACACAGCTACTTTATTGAGACGGTTATAAAGAAATATGGGGTATTTTTTTTATTATTTTTTTTTTATTATTTTTTATGTGTAAAGTAGCGACAGACGATGTGAGCTCAGCTGCTTGTGAGTTGATATATTTTTGGTTATTTTTCACGGAAGATATTTCCATTTTGGAGGGTTGGAAAGTACTTTCTTTTGGATAACTTAAACGAAGCATTAAATGTATTTGTAAGTTGATTAATGTTATTGAGCGATAGCAGAATTTGTCAATTTTCATGAGCAGCATTTAGCGTAAATCGAACTAATTTGTTGCGAAATATAAAAAGGCAGGTGACAGCGTGAAAGTGAGGTTTTTTTCGGTGCGATCTGAAGAAAAGTAATTAATCGCTAGATGGTATTTTAAGTAGATTTTTTTTAAATAATGTTTTCTCATTTAATAAATTTAACTTTTCATAAATTCATAATTTTTTAAAAGTTTTTCATTTTATTGAAAACCAAATTTTATTGAAAAACACATTTATAAAATTCTCTACTTTTTATCAAATGCATTTCGCCCTCCAAAAATGTAATTTTTAGTTATTCAAGTAATAGATCAAATAACTTCAACTTCTAAAATGTTGAAATCAGCGCTTTGCACAAAATTCCATCCATTTGCAATTCATTTATTTTCATCATGAACCTTTCTTCTATTCAACTTTTGACACACATTTTTACATGCGCCAATCCACAACGTATACTCGTTCGTTTTCATTTGCAACATTTTGATTTCAATCCCAGCTACCACTACCACAGCAAACAATGCTCCAAACTTCTACGTTCATTTTTTGCAAATTGCGTCGGTAATTAATTTTCATCAGAAATATAAGTTTGGAATGCCTTTTTGTACCCTTTCGTTTACCCTTTTTTCGGCGACTGTTTTAGTACGGAATGAGAGTTTTTTTTTGGTTTAACTTGACGCAACTTTTCTGAGGTGTGTAATGTGTTTTACACTTGATGTTTTATTTGTATTTTTTTTTCTGTGTTATAAAACCGATCATTTATCACTCACACTGTGACTTTGTTCTTTTTTTTTGTTACGCCATATCTAATGCCACTCTCAATGTGAATCTCTTATTTTAACGACATCGATTTTTAGCTACCACTTCTAAATGTTTTCGACGAGATTCATTAGATTAGCTTTTGACAATGGGACAGCATACCTTGAAGTACCTTTTTTTTGCATTTCCTGTCAAATGTTAAAATATCACCAGTGTTATAAATAACAACAGTAATAAACTATCACAACACGATAAAATATTGTTATAACAATTGTAGTGTAGCTTAAATCGAATCAGTGATAGAAATATTTGCTGTGATAAAATATCACAAGCAAACAAAAATAAGTTGAAACAGTTACCGTTTATCAAAGTGATAGTATTTTATTGGAGATAAATAATAAAACAACAAATATTTAATGTCAATAAAAATAATATATCACCAGTGACCTAATATTATCAATAGAAAAGTATATCATTAATACTAAAATAGTAAAACAATTATTTAGATTATTTGCAATAATAAATTATTAGAAGCATTCAAATATTGACATACATATATTATTAAATGTTTGCTAAATATTACAAACTTTAAAATATTGCAAACTTTAAAATATTGCAAACTTTGAAATATCACAAACTCAAATATATCACAACTTTTAAAATATCAGAAATTGCTATTTAACGTTACCAACGAAACTGTAAAAACAATTTTCATTTGCACTAGTGATAATTAGTAATTGTCAATTAAAATATCAATATACCATGGAATAAGGTCAAAATATCACTATATAAACTCAAAATATCACTACTTTTTAAAGAACACGAATTTTAAATAGATATTCAACATAGTTAAAAAAGTAATTTAAAATCATAGATGACAATACAATCATAGATGACACAGATATAATGAATACCCGTAATTAAGTATCACAAACGATAACTTGCTGTCATCACAGTTATTGAATTAAATAAGTTAAACAAAATATAAAATACCACTAATTTTAAAAATATGAATTAAAAGTAGGCAATGATTAATTTATGTAGTATATATGTAAATGATATATCACAAATATATATAAGTATTTATCTGAAAATATGAAATGTCACAAATAAAACACAAACAATTACATCGCATATGAAAATAATATAAAATTTATAAATAAAAATAGTTTGATATAATGATGTTTCAATAAAAAATAATTAATTGATAAATAAAAAGCATTGTTGGCAACTTTTTACTTAAATTGAATCTTTTAAAATGTCATTACTTTTATAAATAAAAAATATCACAAATGACATTTTGTAATCACAGTTGTTATTTAAGTTATTCAAATAAAATTAGTGATACAAAAAATGCATGCAGTGATATTAAAAGAAGTTATGTGTGATAAAATTTCACTTTCAATAAATTACCATATAAATTAAGATATTCAGCTTTGGATATTTTTTGTGCTTTAGCTTTCTTTTTTGATTTGGCGTTTTGGTTTTTTGTATTTTTAAATTAGCTTTTGTATGTTTCTGCGTTTTGTTTTTTTTTTTGTTTACTTGCTTTTTTTATAGTACTCTTGTTTTTATATTTAATGCATTGTTTTTGCTTTCGTTTTTCCTCTTTAGTATTTATTGTTTTTGCTTTTGTATTTGCGCATTTGCGCATTTTAATTAAGTATTTTTGTAATTTTGATTTTATTTTTGTTTTTCTGTTTTGATGTCTGTGTTTTTGGGTTTTTTACTTTTGTGTTTGCGTTTTAGATGATATCTGTGTGTTTTTGCTTCTGTTTTTTTGTTTGTTTTTGATATATTTTGCGATTTTGCTTTAGTTTTTTGTGTTTTTGATTTTGCTTTAGTGTTTTTTCTTTTGTTATTGCGTTTTGGTTTTTTTTTTGTATTTTTGTTTATTTTTTTATTTTTATTCTTACTTATTTTTTTCTGTTTTTGATTTTTTTTCTGTTTTTGTGATTTTTTTGTGTGTTTTTGCTTTTGTTTTTGTGTTTTTGCTTTCGTTTTTGCACTTTTGTATTTTTTGTTTTTGTTGCTTTGCTTTTGTATTTGCGCATTTTAATTTAGTATTTTTGTTATTTTGATTTAATTTTGTTTTTCTGTTTTTATGTTTGTGTTTTTGGGTTTTTTACTTTTGTGTTTGCGTTTTAGATGATGTCGCTGTATTTTTGCTTTTGTTTATTTGTTTGTTTTTGATATATTTTGCGATTTTGCTTTAGTTTTTTGTGTTTTTGATTTTGCTTTAGTATTTTTCTTTTGTTATTGCGTTTTGCTTTTTTTTGGTATATTTGGTTTTGTTTTTTTTTTTTATTCTGACCTATTTTTTTCTGTTTTTGTGATTTTATGTGTGTTTTTGCTTTTGTTTTTGTGTTTTTGCTTTCGTTTTTGCACTTTTGTATTTTTTGTTTTTGTTGCTTTGCTTTTGTATTTGCGCATTTTAATTTAGTATTTTTGTTATTTTGATTTAATTTTGTTTTTCTGTTTTTATGTTTGTGTTTTTGGGTTTTTTACTTTTGTGTTTGCGTTTTAGATGATGTCGCTGTATATTTGCTTTTGTTTATTTGTTTGTTTTTGATATATTATGCGATTTTGCTTTAGTTTTTTGTGTTTTTGATTTTGCTTTAGTATTTTTCTTTTGTTATTGCGTTTTGCTTTTTTTTGGTATATTTGGTTTTGTTTTTTTTTTTATTCTGACCTATTTTTTCTGTTTTTGTGATTTTTCTTTTTTTTTGTGTTTTTGCTTTTGTTTTTGTGTTTTTGTTTTTGTGATTTTTCTTTTGTATTTTTTCGAATCAAATCCCGGACTAAATTTTAATGAGCTCTGGTCAACGAAAGTCGGCTAACATCGCTCTATACCGTGACCATTAAAAATGAGATAAAGATAAAAGATAAGATATTATAAGATAAAAGATAAAAAATGTAATTTTATCAGTGATAAAACTTATTTTAATAAACTTTAATAAAAAGATAATAAGATTTATGACAAACTAGCTTTTTGTTAAAATATCACAACGTATATAAAAACAAAAAGTATCTATAAATTTACTGACTTTTAATATAACCTCAAAAAATTGCAAATTTTATTAAACATCACCTGTATTAAAGGCTACAATAGCATTTTAAAAATAAAAAAAAGTAATAAAATATGTAATCCAGAGTAAAACAATTTTACAAATTAAATCTACATATTGTTAATTTAACATTTGTTCATGTTTACTCTTGAAATTCTTGAAAATCATAGACATTTCTAAAAATATATAGGTATTTTTTGTGCTGTCCAACAACCCACAACATTCCTCAAAACATGCCTCTCCTCCAGAGCGCCACGTTTAGCAGTAGCAGCATCATCGGAAACAAACTTTGAATTACTGCATAAACCTTTTTAACCCTTTTCACACAAGTTTTTCCACGTCAGCTCAAACTCAGACTTCAGATCCCATTCATGTAACGAGGCCTTGTTGTCTCAGACTTGGTTGTTACACAGGTCTCGACTCGACTCGGCTCGACTCGGCTCGACTCGCTCACTTTCAGTCTTCCCTTGAAAATCTTTGCAAATCTAATTTCCGTTTTTCTGCAGCATTTGAACTCATTTAAATCAAACACTCGAGCAGACATAAAATAAATTATTATATTTGTAACTGAAGGACGTAACTGGGTGTAGCAAGCAATCACCAGAGCCTGCCCGAGTGCCTGCCTGCCTGTCTGTCAGGCTACTGCTTTTTCGTATTTAACTCAAAAATTTATTTTTTTCTTTTTATACTTTTTATCTACTTTTGGTTTTATTTTATGCGGGGGAGGAGGTAGCATAAAAATAAAAGGATCTGACGTATATTTTTTACAAATTTAATTGAAAGCGAACATGAGTGGAGGACTCGTAGTGGCAAAGTTGTGCGCGCGCCCTTCTTATTTTTTTATTTTTTATGGATTTTGATTTTACTTCATTGCCATAAGACTTAAACTCTCACAATCTACTACTACATATACTATATAAATATTTTCGAATTGCAAAAGTTTTGCAGTTTGTAGTAAATTTGTAAATTATGCATTTTCATGCTGCTGTTGATCTGCTTCTTCTACTCTTATGAAGTTTTAATTAATATTTTCCTCTAATACATTTTTTTTCCTACCATTTGTTTCTTGCAGGTGAAGTGGAACGTCTTCTGAAAGAATATCGTCAGAATCAGGAACTGGTACGCCGTATCGGCGGCCATTATTATCAGATCATATATCCGGTGCAGTTGAGGCATCACGAAAAGATGGGCATATCAACGCGTGAAGTGAGCCCACCCAAGGTACGCAATCGTATACGTAAACGAAATATTAGCAATTACACAATGGTATGTTCACAGTCATTCCTTCATAATACATCATTTTCTATCATTGAATTCCTCATGCATTCAACCAATCACTCAAACATTCAGACACTCTCGAAAATCAATAGAGCCAATTAAACAATATTATATGTATATTTGTCAGTCAAACAATCGTTGCAAACAAACAAAACCAAAAAACATTTATCACATTTCAACACAGAATTAATTAACAATGTTCAAGGCACATTACACAATGCATAGCACACTTAAAGTTTAGGTTAAGCTAAGTTATTAAAAAGGACATCTATATAAATATCATTATATTTGAGAAATATATGTTTACAGCAAGCATATTTTATATATTCTTTCTGTTTAATGTTGTATTTTCCAAACTTTTTAAATTTGCAAATCTTTTTTTCTTTATTATGGACGCGGTAAGAGTTTTATAATTTCAACAATCATACAATTTACACAAAATATGTTTACAGCAAACATGTTCGTATTATTTAAAAATTCTGTTTGAAATTGTTTATCGCAATACTTAACTAACTGTTATGTTTCTAATTATCATAATCTGTAAAGTCTTATATTTCCTACAATCATTTCGTAGCGAATTCTATTATAATATGTTTGTCGTAAACATATATTATAATATTTTTTACAAAATTAATTTTTACACAAAAAAATAGCTGTTTTAAAAACAAAAAAAAAAAGAAAAAAGAGAAACAGTTTTTACTGAAATTTTTTTTTTCTAGATTTTTCACAAACATATTTTTTTTCTACTAAATATTAAATTTTTCACTAAAAATTTATTTGTCATTAAAAATTTAATTTCTCACCAAAATTCAGTATCGAATTTTATTATAATATGTTTGTCGTAAACATATATTATTATATTATTCAGAAAACTAATTTTTACACTAAAAAAAACTGTTTTAAAAAAAAAAAAAAAGAAAAACAGTTTCTACTGAAAATTTGATTTTTCTAGATTTTTCACAAACATATTTTGTTTTTTACTAAATATTAAATTTTTCACTCAAAATTTATTTGTCATTAAAAATTTAATTTCTAACCAAAATTCAGTTTTTCACTAAAAATTTAATTTTTCACTAAAAATTTAATTTTCAATAAAAATTCAATTTTTAACTAAAAAAAAATTTAAATTTGTCACTTAAAATTCCATTTTTCAATAAAAATTAAATATTTCATTTAAATTTTAGTTTTTTTTTTTTTTCACTAAAAATTTTATATTTTCAGTAAAAATAAAAATTTTCATTAAAAACAAAATTTTTCATAAAAATTTCCAATAAAAATTAAAATTTTCACAAAAAATAAAATTTTCTCTACAAATTCAATTTTTCACTAAAAATTCAATTTTTCACTAAAAATTAAATTTTTCACCAAAAATTCAATTTTTCACAAAAAATTAAATTATAATTTAAATTTTTCCCTAAAAATTCAATTTTTCACTAAAAATTCAATTTTTCACTAAAAATTCAATTTTTCACTAAAAATTCAATTTTTCACTAAAAATTCAATTTTTCACTAAAAATTCAATTTTTCACTAAAAATTCAATTTTTCACTAAAAATTCAATTTTTCACTAAAAATTCAATTTTTCACTAAAAATTCAATTTTTCACTAAAAATTCAATTTTTCACTAAAAATTCAATTTTTCACTAAAAATTCAATTTTTCACTAAAAATTCAAAGTTTCCCTAAAAATTCAATTTTTCCATAAAAATTCAATTTTTCTCTAAAAAGTCAATTTTTCAATAAAAATTCAATTTTTCACTAAAAATTTAATTTTTCACTAAAAATTCAATTTTTCACTA
Source organism: Dryomyza anilis (assembly GCA_951804985.1). Lineage (NCBI taxonomy): Eukaryota > Metazoa > Arthropoda > Insecta > Diptera > Dryomyzidae > Dryomyza > Dryomyza anilis. Next base: position 113,417,793 of record OX638130.1, read on the forward strand.
CAAATTAAATTTTTCTCTAAAAATTCAATTTTTCCCTAAAAATTCAATTTTTCACTAAAAATTCAATTTTTCACTAAAAATTCAATTTTTCACTACAAATTAAATTTTTCTCTAGAAATTCAATTTTTCCCTAAAAATTCAATTTTTCCCTAAAAATTCAAATTTTCACTAAAAATTCAATTTTTCACTATAAATTCAATTTTTCACTATAAATTCATTTTTTCACTAAAAATTCAATTTTTCTCTAAAAATTAAATTTTTCACTACATTCGATTGTTAACTAAAATTCATTTTTTTAATAAAAATTCAGTCATTTACTTATAAACTCAAAATTCAATTTTTCACTATGGTTTATTTTTTAACAAAACCATATATTGTTTTTTTACTTACACTCAGTTATTGATTTAATAGTATACAAAATTATATATTTTCATATAAACTCTAAAATAATTTAATAGTATTTGATACTATTTTTCAGTATTTTATTGTATTTACCTATTAAAATAATAATTTATCCTATTCACTAATTTTTATAACAAAAATTACAAAGTCTTTGCATTCATTACAAACAAAACACATAATTATCTCTAGAATATACCATTGTCTAACCTTAGTCAGTTTTTTTGTATGCCTAGTTGTAGTCACTCCTTTTGAAATACTACTTAATAATTAGAACAAAATTTGCATGATATTTTCAAACAATTAATTAGAAGAACACTTAAAAACTTTATAAGGACTTTATAAATTATTTGATTCTTATACGATTTAAATATTTTTAATTAAATTGAATGGAATTGAATTGAATAATTTAAAAGTAAAACCTAAAATAAGAACGAAAACTTGAGCTGCATCTAGAAATCATTGCCTACCAACAGATAAGCACTGAAACAATTAATTAATCCATGGAGGCTGCTCAATCAAAAGATAAAACCCGTAATGGTAGAAATATCGTAATAGCCTTAAAAGAAACCATTTTATAGTTGCGCAAATGGCGGCTTCTTAATGTAAATGTCATTTATATGGCCAAACGACAAACTGATACATTTAAGATGACAATTAATTAATATCCAAGTAGAGCCATATTCTATACAAACCGAAGTCCCAGCTAATTTAGAAACATTTGTCGTACTTTGGCAAAAGTTTTGTGATTTTCGAAAATGGTACAACATGCAGCCGCTATTAAATAATTGAGCACGTAATAACAATTTGAATTTTTCATACGACAACCATTTGAAGGCAGCCTTTTTTGAAGTAGGTCTTTTAGTGCTTTTTTTGTTGTAGGTTTTCTTCGATGTCACAAAATGTTGTTAATGAATTTCTATTGCCAGACGGGGATAAATTTAGCTAAACATTTGGAGAAACTTTAAAGGGTTCTAAATAGCAATAGCTTCTTTAGCGCGCCACACAAAATGCCGACCAGCAGTTTATAAATAAATGAAAGCGTTTTTGCATCATCATTATTTCGGCAACAACTGTTGGACAAATCATTTTTAATTATGCATTCAGTTTATTCTAATTAATGGAAAGCATAAATCAATTGAATAACTTTAGAAAACAATAAAGCGGCGTAGAATGCTTAGAAAGTTTTGCAAGACTTTATTACTTCTTGCAGATCAAAGCCAAAATTTTGTGTTTATTAAATGCAACTTTAGCATTTTTTTTATTGTTAAGTTTTAATGGTTTCTTTGATTTTTTATTTTATTATCAAATAAAATCATAATGCTTAGTTTGCATTATTTATGAGCTTTTGTATTTAAATGCACGCACATTAATCTTTAGTGGCATTTTTGATTAGAAATCATCGAATATTCGTTATGCCTTATGCGTGTCCTTCAAAATGACTACAAATTACACTCGTCCATTCAGTAATATGTTTGTCTCAAAAAATAAAAATGAAATAGTAGGATATAGAAAACGCATTATAGACAATACAAAAAACATATGAAATAAAAATAATATGATTTATTACAGTGCGTGTCCGAGAAAACGTTTTGTTTTTTTTTTTTGTCTAGACAACGTTAGATTTTTTTTATGTAATTTTTCATATTTTCGATTCCACAGTTAGGATATATGACATTTAAATTGAAGAATGAATAATTGAAATCCAAAAATACATTCGAGTAAAAATGATGAAAATTAATTTTTACTAAAAATACGAAACTTCGTCAGTAATTTGAATTTTCACAACAAAAACACAGACAAGTAAAAAAAAAATCAAGTTCAAATCTTACAATACGATTTTTCACTTCCACAATTTTTCACCTTCAAATTTCCACACATTGTACAAAATTTCAATATAAAAATGAATTTTAATTCTCAATACGAAAATTCAGTAAAACTAAATTGACTAAATTTACAAACTCGGTAATATGTATTAAGAAATTTTAATAAATTTACGAATATCAAATTAAATATAAATTTAAATTATAAAAATTAAAATTTTAGGAAATTTCCCTAAAAATACAATTTTTATGATTAATAGGAATTTTACTAAATACGAAAATTTACAAAAAGTATAACATTTTATTAAAAAAATATGAAATTTTACTAAAAATACGAATTTTTATCATAAATACGAAATTTCACTAAAAATTCAATTAAAATACGAATTTCTTTAAAAAAATACAAAATTGTTCTAAAAAAAATATAAATTTTATAAAAATACAAAATTTTAGTAAAATTCAGCTAAATTTTGACTAAATTTACGAATTTAGTAATATTAAGAAATTCTACTAAACTTACGTATACTAATTTAAATATAAACTTTAGCTATAAATACAAATTTTAAATTATTTAACTAATTTTAATTAATATGATTTTGGATATAAAAATGAAAATTCAACAAAATAAACGAAATTTTACTAAAAATACGAAATTTGACTAAAAATACAATTTTTTTTTTAAATACGAAATTTTTCTTAAAATACGAATTTTTATCATAAATACGAAATTTCACTAAAAATTCAATTAAAATACGAATTTCTTTAAAAAAAAATAAAAAATTGTTCTTAAAAATACAAATTTTATAAAAATACAAAATTTTAGTAAAATTCAGCTAAATTTTGACTAAATTTACGAATTTAGTAATATTAAGAAATTTTACTAAACTTACGTATACTAATTTAAACATAAACTTTAACTATAAATACAAATTTTATATAATTTAACTAATTTTAATTAATATAATTTTGGATATAAATATGAAAATTGTACAAAATATACGAAATTTTACTAAAAATACGAAATTTGACTAAAAATACGATTTTTTTTTTTAAATACGAAATTTTTTTAAAATACGAAATTTTTCTTAAAATACGAATTTTTATCATTAATACGAAATGTCATTTAAAATACATAAATTATATATAAATTTTCAGTAAAAACACGAATTTTCAATAAAAGTACAAAATTTCGTTAAAAAAATAAAAAGTTTTTACTAAAATTACGAATTTTCAGTAAAAGTACGAATTTTGTATTTGCTAAAAATACGAATTTTCACTAAAAAATCGTAAATTTAGTAACAATTCGTAAATTACGTAAATTTTGTATATTTAGTGAAAATTCGTATTTTAAATTTACTTATTTTTTCATATATTACGATTTTTTTTATTTTTACGAAATTTTACGATATTTCACTAAAATTACAAAATTTCCAAAAAAAAAAAAAACCTTTCATTTAATTTATTTCAAAATACGAATTTCATTTAAAATAATTTTTTGTGACAATATGAATATAAATTAATATGAATATAAATTTTCAAAATAATACGAGTTTTACTATAATACGGAATTTTAATACAAATATAAAATTTAACTAAAAAATACGAAATTGTACTTAAAATACGAATTATCGGTAAAAATACGATACACGAAATTTTACACGATACACGAAAAACAATTTTCATTTAAAATACGATTTTTCATTGAAATACGAATTTTATTTGAAGAGTTACTAAAAATATTAATTTTCATTAGATATACGAAATTTTACTAAAACTACGAATTGTTACTAAATTTACGATTTTTTCTAGTTATACCATTTAACAAAATCGTTACTAAAAAAAAAAAGAAAATTCACTAAAAATATAAATAACACTCAAAAATAATACGAAATTTCAATGAAAAGAAAACCGTGACTTTAGGAAAATTCACTAAAAATTCGATGTCTCACAAAATGTACGAAATTTACTATATATACGAATTGTTACTTAATATACAAATTCTTACTATATTTACGATTTTAACGAAAAATACAAATTTTCAATAAAAAAAAACAACATTTCATTGAAACTAAATAAATATATAATTATATAATATAAAAATTATTTTTGTAGAGTACATCCACTAAAACTTAAAGTTTTGTTAAAACTTTTTATTGAAAAAATCAAATTTATATTGAGATATTTTCCCTTATGCTCTTTTTGAAAATTTCCAATTATTCACTGTGTAGCAGTTTCTGAAAACGCGTCGTTTTAATTCTTTACTTATTTTTTTTTTATTTTTTTTTACATTGTTGTTTTCTTTACTTATGCTATCTCCGTATGTACTTAGTGTCCTGCTTAGTCCGTTTCTCTGACTGGATTTCAGTTATATAAGGCTAACCTCAGGCTACAAAATTTCTTTTCTTTTCGACGAGTATCTTTTTTATTTTGTCATTTTTTTTTACAATTTTCTTTTTTCAATTTTTTTTACATCGTCTACGCCGTGGCGCAGATTTAATGTAAAAATCATACAAAACAAAATAAAGATTAACAACATTATATTCTTGACCGTTTTATTGTGCATAATTTAATATTATTCTTTATTCTACTTTAAGTTGGCAACAATCATATAAATGACGAGTACCTGATCATAATGTAGCCGCTTATTTTATGCTGTAAAAATATTACTTTGTATTTTTGAATGTTGTTGCCATCATGATAAATTGCTACCACTTTAAAGTTAACGAACAGACAATATTTTGTAATTTAATACTTTTTGTTTTGTTGAAGCTGCCTTCAAATATGGGTTTCTTTTTGTGCGCTGCCAGTAATCAATCTAAGCAGCCAATAATGAGCCTATAATAAGGCATATTTTCTACAAAATTTGGCACAATTTAAAACGCCGTTAATTAACTGAATTGTATTTCAAATAATTAAAGCCAATTTTGAATATTTTATTTGCAAAAATATCTAAAAACCCTAAATACTTCAATGTATTTACCACAAAATTTATGTGTTGCAACTGTCAGTTGAACATTTGAATGGTAGAATCGTATTTAGTTTTAAAAAGGCTTTTCACTCTGACAGTACTGACAAACAGTACGACCAACCGAATATCTGTTCATACGTCAGTCCGCCAGTCACTCACCTACTCATACGACTGTCACTCAACATTTTGTATTTATTTAGAGTTTATTTCATGTTTTTCTTTGTTTGTTTCATTTGATCGTTTCCGTCAGACATGATTTTGCTATTTTCGATTGGCAACCAAAACAAATTGTTATTAAATATTTTATTTAAAAATTGGTTTCAAAGACAAATAATTTCCGGGCTTTGCATAACAGCATTACAGCAATATCAAAACCATGACATACCATAGAATACCCACCCCACCTAGCATTCGCATAATAGAAACCACATACAAAAATACAACAGGAACATAAAAATGTTTGTTATTCCAAAAAATTGTATAAAATAAATTGAAACATTTGCATGAATGAGTGCACACAGTCAGCTATGAATGAAACGTACGAGTTACTGTTACGGACATGCTGTAGTTGATTGGGTTTATGTTTTTGTGATCATAGTCAAATTGTTAGTGTGTGTATTTGAACTAGGACAGACATTATACAGTGTTTTTCAACAGGGACGCTACAAAAGTAGAGCGACAGGGACAGCTAACGAGCCATATTTCTTGTAGCCCTTTTCTATTCAGTAAGGTTTGCCATTTCATGATGGAAAGATATACGAATTCGAATTTCGGTAGTTAATTTTAATAATTTCGACTCGTTTTTGGCTCATATATATTTCCATCATGAAATGGCAAACCTTACTGAAGAGAAATGGCAATAGAGGTGTATCCGAATATAATGTGCAACAAATATTAGTAAAAATACAAAGTTTAACTATTAATTTTAATTTTAAAATACAATTTATTCTAGTACGACAATTTTTAATATCAATACGAATTTTATTTTCTGTTTAAATTTTTAATATAATTGGATTTTTATTAAAAATATAATTTTTATAAAAAAAAAAAAAATTTTACTAAAAACAAAAACAATTTTTTCTTAAATTTATGAATTTTATCTAAAAAAATACGAATTTTTACTTAATATTAGAATTTTTCCTAAACATACAAAATTTTAGAAAAAAAAAACTAAAAAATTACGTATTCTTACAAATAATTCGAATTTTTACTAAAACATAAAATTTTAGTAAAAATATGAATTTTTATAACAATACGAATATTGAATAAAAATACAAATATTGACTAAATTAACGAATTTTACTAAAAATAAAAATTTTAATAATAATACGAATATTGACCAGAAAAACACATTTTTACTAAAATAAGAATATTGACTAAAAATACGAATTTTTACTAAAAATACGAATTTTTACTAAAAATACGAATTTTTACTAAAAATACGAATTTTTACTAAAAATACGAATTTTTACTAATAAATACGAATTTCCACTAAAATACAAATTTTCATTACAAATACGAATATTGACTTAAAATACGAATTTATACTAAAAATACGAATGTTTATTAAAAATACGAATTTATACTAAAAATTTTTATAACAATACGAATATTGAATAAAAATACAAATATTGACTAAATTAACGAATTTTACTAAAAATACAAATTTTAATAATAATACGAATATTGACCAGAAAAACACATTTTTACTAAAATAAGAATATTGACTAAAAATACGAATTTTTACTAAAAATACGAATTTTTACTAAAAATACGAATTTTTACTAAAAATACGAATTTTTACTAAAAATACGAATTTTTACTAATAAATACGAATTTCCACTTAAATACAAATTTTCATTACAAATACGAATATTGACTTAAAATACGAATTTATACTAAAAATACGAATGTTTATTAAAAATACGAATTTATACTAAAAATACGAATTTTTACTAAAAATACGAATTTATACTAACAATACGAATTTATACTAAAAATACGAATTTTTATTAAAAATACGAATTTTCACTAAAAATACGAATTTTCACAAAAAAAAATAAGTAAATTGAGTAAAAATACGCAAAATATATATTTTTTTTACTAAAATGTTTACTAAAAATAAAAATATTCTCCAAAATGCGAATTTTCACTAAAATACGAATTTTCATTACATATACGAATACTGACAAAAAATACGAATTTATACTAAAATACGAATTTTTACTAAAGATACGAATACTTATAAATACGAATTTCCACTAAAATACGAATTTTCATTACAAATACGAATATTGACTAAAAATTCGAATTTTTACTAAAAATACGATTTTTTACTAAAAATACGAATTTTTACTACAAATACGAATTTTTACTAAAAATACGATTTTTTTCTAAAAATACGAATTTTCATTACAAATAAAAATATTGGCTAAAAATATGAATTTTAACTAATATACGAAAATACAAATTTTTACTAAAAATACGAATTTTCACTAAAAAAAATAAGAATATTGAGTAAAAATACGAATTTTTACCAAAAATATATATTTTTTTTTTACTAAAATGTTTACTAAAAATAAAAATGTTCACTAAAATACGAATATTGACCAAACATACGAAGTTATACTAAAAATACGAATTTATACTAAAAATACGAATTTGTACTAAAAATACGAATTTTTACTAAAAATACGAATTTTTACTAAAAATACGAATTTTTACTAAAAATACGAATTTTTTACTAAAAATACGAATTTTTACTATAAATACGAATTTTCACTAAAAATACGAATTTTTACTAAAAATACGAATTTTTACTAAAAATACGAATTTTTACTAAAAATACGAATTTTCACTAAAAATACGAATTTTTACTAATAATACGAATTTTTACTAAAAATACGAATTTTTACTAAAAATACGAATTTTTACTAAAAATACGAATTTTTACTAACATATGAATTTTTACTAAAAATACGAATTTTTACTAAAAATACGAATTTTTACTTATAATACGAATTTTTACTAAAAATACGAATTTTTACTTATAATACGAATTTTTACTAAAAATACGAATTTTGACTAAAAATACGAATTTTTATTAAAAATACGAATTTTTACTAAAATTACGAAATTTTACTAAAAATACAAATTTTACACAATATACGAATGTCTACTAAAAACACCAATTTATATTAAAAAAAATACAAAAATTTACAAAAACACCAATTTTCATTCAAATTCTCCAAATACGTCGAAATTCTTCCTTCGCAATTCCACACATTTTTAAAACCAGCTCTATACTGTCGAAAAATTTCCGTTTTGTACGTGTGCTTGCCGAAAATATATTGGATTTATTTTTTAGACTTGAAATTTAGTAATTTTTTTCATATCTCGAAATATTTTTAATTTCTCGACACCAATTTTTTGAAAACACATGCAATGTATCGTAGTTTTTTAAGTAGTTCTGAAATATATAAATTAATAGCATGCATTTAAAATTTAGTTTATTTAAACTATAATAAATAGAAATCAATATTATTATTTTTTTTCTTCTGTATCGAACAAAGAAATATAAAAATAGGTACTATTTAGAAATTTGCGTTTAATGCTATACAACATTTCACTGTTATTTAAAAAAAAATCAAATTCAATCAAATCAATTAAATCTTGAATTTATTGCTAAAATTAACACAATAGAAAGACTTGTAAATTATACAATTTAAAAAGTATTAATTTATTTGTAGTATCTATTATTAAGCATGTCATTTCCACTTCAAACTCCCAACGCCGTATTTTTTTTTATTATATATTTACTTAAAAATTGTTAGCACTATTTCGATGCCTCTTACGAAAATCAGCACAATTTGCTATAAGAATAACATGTAAACGTGCCGTTTTTCGTAAGCAAATTGGAACGTGCTGGTTTTTGGTAAGAGGCGTCGATATAATATATATAAAATATTCGAAAGTATTGTTTGATTGCACAAATAATTTTCTTTGCATAAACTTAAACTTAAACTGAGCTGATGTTGAATTTGATATTATAATAAATTACGCTAAAACAATTTTTGCAATTTTTTTTCGTTTTTTCTTCTTTATTTTTATGTTGTACAGCCGGGCCAGCGTCCACGTCCGCATGATGATGGTGGTTTCAGCAGAGGTAGACCAAAGGTAAGTCATATAGTATAATGTTTTTTTTTTTTTTTGCACTACAAACCCAAGTCACATAATTAATACGAGCGACCCGTTGGTAATTTGTTCAAATTAAAAGGAAAATTTACATATGCGCCAAGGGTGTTTACAGGCGCCTAGGGTCATTTAGGATTTTAAGCATATTATATGTGTGAGTTTGTGTATTTTATAGTGGGGGTTCTAACATTTTAAATATAAATTCATGTCTAAGATTTTAAGACCTTTAATTAATTTTTGTAAGTTTACACCATACATAGAGAAAATAAAAACAGACTGTGTTGAACACACACACACTCACACATGTATTAAACTTAATTTAAATAAATATAATTTATACACAGAAAAAATGTATATGTTAAGGTTAAAAAAATTTCATTCATCAATCTGATGAATGTCTAGGAAAATATTGTACACTTTTTAAAGTGAAATCGTAGTTTTTACATTATGAATACAATCATAATATTGTATTTATTTATAATATTGTATCGACAATGTATTTTATTCATATACTGAGTTATCGATATATTATTTATATATATACATTTTTATCGATAACAAATTTATAAAATTAAAAATACAAAACTTATTTATATAAAATATGTATGAGAATTATACATAAACTGGATTAAAATGCCGTTTTGTAAACTATTATAATAAATCAAAATATAAACTAGACAAATATAATTTACTGATTATAAATATTATAATAATACAAATTTTATTTTTAAATGCTACATTTTAAATTCAAAACAATTATCAATTATTAGAGTTTTTTTTTCAAGTGTAACGCTTTTGCTTACTTAAACAACTGACAAAATAGTCAACTTCATTTATTAATTCCCCTAATATAAACTGGTTGAATGTGTAAAAAAGCAGCGCAAATCCATTCGCTTAATTAAGTAAGCATTAAAATTATACAAACTCATACATATACATTTGTGTCACACACACACATACACTCATATATATTCCCACACACATACACATTAATAAATCAAAAATAATATGCTTCATTTATAAACATTAGATTAAAAGCATATAAAGGATACTCATGCAGTCTACTAATACATGCTTAGCTGCGTGACAGACACACACTTTTACACATACAAATACATAAACATATTTATATAATGTATCTATGTACGTCATCACGTTCACTCTTACAACCTACGCTATGTGCTCTGGCGCTCTTGAGGCTTTATTAAGGTTCTGAAGTGATGTTCATCTCATCTTACCGCACAAAAGTGTGTCTGTGACTTTTTTTTATCTCTCCCCTTCTTTATAAAGTGTGTTAATGTGTGTCATGATATATTGCATCACCTGATTTTTTTACACAGACACACACATTCTTTATAAAAAAATTATTACTAACTATGAATTTTAAATTAACTCTTTAATGTTATAATTAAAGATTTTTTTTTAATAATTACTGTAATTTTTATAAAGAATTTTTATTCCGCTAATTTTGTATATTGTCACAAAGCCATATATATTAACTTATTCTCTTTACAATTAAATAGCTTGTGCATTTAAATATTTCAGTTACTTATCCTCACCATAGTTTGAAAACCTAGTGTGGCATCTCCATCTCTAGAAGTTTCTAGAAGTTTCCACAAACTCCAACACTTAACGCGATTCCGTGATGCTCATATGATATTGCCATCCTTGTCGCACTCATGTGTTTCGCATGTTTGTGAGAATTATGCCTGATATATTTGTTGTATATTTTTGCAAAAAAATATATAATAAATTTAATTTACAATTAAAGAGGTTGGGTATAAAATCGTTTACTGCAATATTTTAGTTACTTATCTTCACCATAGTTCGAAGATAAAGTGTGGTATCTCCATCTCTTTTGCACTCATGTGCAGCGCGTAGCCAAGTTCTAGAAGTTTCCACAAACTTCAACACTTAACGGGAGTCCGTGATGCTCATATGATATTGCCATCATTATTATGCCTGATATATTTGTTGTATATTTTTGCAAAAAAATATATAAAAAATTTAATTTTCAATTAAAGAGGTTGGGTTATAAAATCGTTTACTGCAATATTTTAGTGACTTATCTTCACCATAGTTCGAAGATAAAGTGTGGCATCTCCATCTCTTTTGCACTCAAGTGCAGCGCGTAGCCATGTTCTAGAAGTTTCCACAAACTTCAACACTTAACGGGACTCCGTGATGCTCATATGCTATTGCCATCTTTTTCACACTCATGGATTTGGCATGTGTATGGGAATTATGCCCGAAATATTTGTTGGAAAATTGCGTAAATTTTATGTCGAATACAAATATTAATGCTACATATTTGTTGCTCGAAAAATGATACAAAACATTTTTATAGTAACAAAAAATAATTGGAAATATCAACGAAAAACCAATCGAATAAAAACCTAAAATCAAGTTCAAAATTTAGTAGTAGTAGAAAACTTAATTTTTGGTTAAAACATATTTATGTTTCTAATAACGTCATCTATTAGGAATATGTTTTCGAGAAAAAAATGATTCTTTATTGATTTTTTTTTTAATTATAACATGAAAAAAGTTTATGCGACTAAAAAGTCAAGGTTACATATTCGTGGTATTTTCTTGTTTTTCTAGTTTTGAAGTTAAAAAGATTTATGCAAAAATCTATATTAAATAATACACTTTATTTAGAAATTAATTAACTTTATGTTTTCTTATATATTATAAAATAGAACCAAAGTTTTCCCTAAAAAAAATTAAAACAACATCCGCTTTCCTGCAATAAAACTCAACAACTTTTAGCCAAACAACAATGCAAAGTTTTGCACAACATTTCAAGAATCACCACGAACTGAAAAACCGTCTACTAAAATAAACCGAAAAAGCAACAGCACCAGAAAACCACATACATAACGAAAAAATTATGAAAATCTACCAAGTTAATTATACGAAATAAACCCCAACAAAATAATGCAAACTTTAAAACTCAACAAACATAAAGAACCAAACCCAAACCAAACAAAGGAAGACATACAAAATTTTACAACATACTACAAAATACAGTTAAAGTACTATAAGGCCGGACAGTATGATATGGTAGCAGTACCGAGAAGAAACCTACTGAACTTAATAATTATGTGCTAAGGGATGTGGCTGTCGTGGTCATAGTAGCAACAAAAACCTATAAGAATAACAACAAAACAAGAATAAAGAAAGCAAAAAAAAACTCTTAAGAAAAAATAACCTGCAAGACAACCAAGAATGTAGGGCAGTAAAATATGAAAAAAGGTAATTTTTACTACCAAATGTCTACGTCACACTTGCAAAGCAACTGTCCCCCCCTATGGTATGTGTTTTACCTGCTACGTTATGCCTAGACTTACTACATACGTACTACATAAAAGCACGAACTTCATTTAGGTACTGCTAGATAAAAATTATATTTAAGATATGTTGAAGTTTGAGGCATATTATAAGGCATATTTTAAGGAAGTAGATTTTCAAAGGAAGTTGATGGAAAGCATGAAGCCGTAGGTGATGCGGCAATTTAAGACATGGGTCAAATTTTAAACAAATTATGTTTTGTTGCCTCGTCAGTTCATTAATTTGATGCCTCAAAGTTTTTAGCGTCATTAGATGAATTAAGCATATTTGCTTATAAATTGCTTTATAAATAAATATTACATTTTTTTTTGTTTGTATAAATAGAGAGAGGTCTTTTATAAATAATGAACTTGTGCAATTTTTTTTTTTGGGAAGTAAATCATGAGGCATAAGGATGCGCTCGACCTTTGTCATGATGTTGCTGTTATAGACATTCATCAACCCTACTGGCAAATTACATTAATGTTTTATAAATTCTATTCAATGCTAACTCTTTTATTTGTATTTTTGTGTTGGGTCCTTTTTATGATTTTTTTTTTTTTAATAAATGACTGATTTTAGGGCTTTTAATAATAGTCAAATTTCACGGTAATGCTTTAATCTAGATTTTTGTAATACCTTACTTCCCTTTTTGTTACTTATTCTATATGCCTAACTTCATTTACTACTTCTTGCTATAATTTTTGCGCTTTTCTTCTTGCATACCAAAATTTTTAAATTGTTTAATTCCATGACATTGCCATAAATGGCTAACAAAACTTTTTATCCCAAAAATTTCTCAAATCATTTATCATTTATGCAACGTTCTATTATCTAAAATTGATCAAAAAATGATATGTGTTTTTCTTCACAAAAAATAATAGCAAAAACCACATATAATGCATTATGAAAAATGAAAATGCCACAAATCGCATTATCCCACAAAAAGGCCAGTCAACAAAAAAAAAAGGCTCTAAGCCAGCCAGACAATGTCCTGCAGCAGTATCAATTCTAAAAGCGCCAGCATCATCACCACAACAACCAGCACCACAAAAACAAAGAATTGCAATGCTTCCAAAAATAAACTGTGCAGTCGTCCGAAACCTACACGTTTTCAGCAACCACACTGTAATCGAAGATGTAACCGCATAGATATATTGCAGTTAACAGGCAGCACCATGTCCTTTGGCTGGCACCATATTCTTTTGCCTTGCAGTTGCTAAACATTTTTGTCGACTCACTGACTGAGTGCGGTCAATCAGCTGTTGATTTTCTTTTATTTTTTTATTTTTTATTTATTATAACAAAAAAAAATTAGAGTATATATTTTCCTTTTCAATTTATACATCATGCTATGCATAAATTTTTCAGTTTTCAAATTTCCCACGGGACGTCGTTATATATAGTCAATATATTGGTGGCTTTTATCCTTTGAGTTGTGCAATTTTTTTCACATGCTGCTCATGTCCTTTTTTTACGCTGTTCATATTTTCATGAACTATGAATTTTGGCATATGCTGCATTGATGTGGCTACTCAAATTTAATTCGTTAGACCTCATACACCTATATCTGATATGTGCTGGTCACTCAGAGTTTCTTTGCCTTTCTTTGTATGTCGTATTCTGTTCAGCCGTTCGTTGCTTTCAGCAGGTTAATAAGCTCAAGCCGAGAGCAATAATTTAATGTTATTTTCGTCTGTCTGAAGTTGACTTTATGTTATTGTATTTTCTGGCTTTTCATAGTTGTTGTTGTGTTTCTTTGTTCTCAAATTCTGTAGGATTTTGAACTATGCTTGGGTGGTCAGTTTACTTAATCTTTTGGGTTTATCAAATTTTGTGAAGAAAATTAAATGGAGCTTAGTGAAATTATGAATTTTATTTTTTTGTATTGTATTAAAAACTAAATGAAAGAAAAAAAATTTAATTTACCCAAATATGATACAAAATTTTCTGCACAAATTCTTGAGTCTGACTAAAATTATCTCTTCAATATACTCTTCAAATATATACAAATTTTTAATAAAAGATTTTATTATAATGTTTTAAATTTTAAATTAATGTTTCTCTCAGGAAAAAATATATATTTTATAATTTCAGTTTTTAAGTTTTAAAAGGTAGCTTTCAAATGGAATGAAAGTCAAATGGAACTGTCCGCCATGATTTGGTTAACTCTAAACTTTCTCGAATAATTTCGATCTCGTTGCTTTATCTATTCTAAATTTTAAAATTTCTCGTACATTTAAATTTTTTGACAAGATAGGATACTTAAACATCGATATCGCAATATTTTTCGAAACATTCTGAAACTTTGATTATTTTTTTTTCTATATCTTTCCGATTTTAAAATATATCTCATACCATATAGGTTCCATTAAAATTCATTAAATTCTCCTTCTCCTTCCCAGTCTGCAATGTCTCGGACACCTTCCATTCCTCGAAGATTTCTTCATTTAACTTCGATAAAATAGTTCAATCTCGTATTCATTAAATTCTCCTTCTTCTTCCCAGTCTGCAATGTCTCGGACACCTTCCATTCCTCGAAGATTTCTTCATTTAACTTCGACAAAATAGTTCAATCTCGTAGCTCAAAATTAAGAACATTTATCACATCGATATAGCAATTTTTCGAAGAAATCTCGAACTTTCCTTATTTTTTTCGTTAATATTGTTTCGATTTCTAAAAGCTTCTCGTACCTACCAATATTTATCGATTTCGAACATCCAATTTGACGCTCGATATCGTTCCGAGAGTAGCCGCGGTAGCTCAGTGGTTAGTGCGTTGGACTGCGAGCCGAAAGGTCCCCGGTTCAAGCCTGGACTGGGGCTAACAACATCTTTTCATAGAAACATTTTTCTATACCGCGCTACCTCTTGTCAGTAAATGGCAAACCTACGAGAGTTAAACCATTGCCTATGAAAAGCTCTCACCCGCCGTTCGGATTCGGCAATAAACTGTAGGTCCCACCACTTTGAGTACAAATATAACACGCACAGCTCAAAGTGGTGAGAGAGCTCGGCTGAAGTTCTATACAGGACTGTAGCGACAAACTATTATTATTATTATATCGTTCCGGGAACGGGTCCGATATCGTGTGATTTCTCCATCTACTCGCATTGAACTCGTATGAATATCGACAAAAATGACATACTCTGTTATTTTAAATATTGAATGCAGATTTGATTAAGTTTTATCCACAGATTGTTCAACAAATTGCCGACAGAATATTAATTTTCAATTAGATATTCTGCCTGCCAGCTAAAGGCAGCACAGAGGCAGGTAACATTGAAACTTTGTAAAAAGGAATTTTATAGTTTGACAATTATCATACTTAACTTAATGTTTAACTGCGTTTTGTGAACGAACAATGTTTGTGTTTTGAGCCTGTATTTTTAGCATGCATGCTTATTTGAGTTGAATTGATGACGTTGTAATTTGAAGTAGAGCTGTATTTTCCATAATTATGCTAAGTCTTTAAAATCTATACAATATGTGTTTATGTCCTACCTTTTGCATGTCACTTTGGTTCTGCTAATACTGACTACCACTCCTTTGGTTGGCATTTCCCTAACAATTGTGCACTCTCCTTTTAGCAGGCAATAGTCAGATTTTGTGCCCACTCTCATCTTTATCTACCTAAAATCTTTCATATTTATTAACTAATTAAATCGATTGCCTACTACTTCATTTTCCTGCCTAAAATATTTTCTGGGTTTCTACAATGTATGTATTGTTGCTTCCTACTATTATCTACCATTTTGGACCCAGCTAGGCTTGTTCTTCCATTTTGATACCAGCCTATTCACCATACACTGCATATAAGTGTATTTTTTTTTAATTTTGCTTCGACACTTTGATCACATTCATCGCCTACCTTAAAGTACCCTACTAAATAGATTTTTCCATATGTAAACATTCTCTTGTCTTCTTTTTAACTGATTAAATATTGCCAGGAAATTTCTATTATTTTCTAGAAATACTTTGTGCGACTTTGAAGCTTAAATATTAAAATAATAAAATATTTTTTAAATGCAGTTTCCCGGAAAAATTTGGAAACAGGCAGAAAATAGACATCTTTTGATACTAAAATCGCCTTTGTGTGCTAGAAATCTTTAGATAAAAAGTGTCTACCTACCTTGAACTCGCCTAAAATTTTATCTGGGAACCCGGGACAAAATGTTTGTAATTTTTAGAGAATACTTCGGCATATTTCCGGCAAACACACATATAAATGAAATATATTTTTGGGAAGTATATATCAGGTTGTCGAATTTTGTGGAATTTGTAGACAGCTTGTGATATCGACTCCATCTTTGTCTGTTAAAAATATGTCGAACAAATTTTTTTAAACTACCTCGAATCTGCCAAAAATTTTGTCTGTGGAAGGTTATCAATTTTTGTGAAATTTTGAAGGCCGGTAAATTTTTGGAAAGGGTAGAAAAGAGGCAGTTTCCCGGAATATTTTGTAGTTTATATAAAATGCACAATCTCAGCATTTATCTGCTAGAAGTTTTTGTTACAAAAAGCCTGCCTAAAATGCGGTCTGGGGCAGGTTTTACTACAAACTCTGCATTCTGCGAACGTGAGCTTTTTCGAAATCATATTTTTAGCCTCCCTTGAGACTAGGTAAGATTTTCTCTCGAAATCAGAGACAACATTTCTATCAGATTTTCGGCAAACACGCAGATAAATGGAAGAATATGCGAAGCTTATAACATTTTCTGTGGAATTTTAGTTGAATTTCAATTAAAGATGTCTGGCATATTTATAAATTAAATAGATAGAAATACAGGATTTTTAAATTTGTCTACTTGAAGTCTTTCGGATTGTCTTTCAAAAAGTCTTTCCAAAACCATACACCCAGAAAAAAATTCCCTCAAATCCTATTAAAATTGGTCAATAGTACAATTATTGATTTAATAGTATACAAAAAATAAATCTTTTCATATAAACTTAATGGCAATGTCATGGTATTTTCTAGTATTTAATGGTATTTTCCGATTAAAATAATAATTTATCATATTGACAATTTTTAATAGTAAAATACTATTATTTATATAGTATTTTTCTGGGTGTACCTAAACTGATGTCTGGGGCAGGTTTTAATACAAACCATTTGTAGTACGCTCGAAGATATATTTCTAGACTCCCTTTGATTTTGGTACGTAGCCTAGAAATATTTCTGGAATCATTCGGAAATATATACGGCAAAAACATAGATAAAATGAAGTTTGTAAAAGACAACAGCAGGCTGTGAAATTTTGTGGTATTTTAAAGGCAGATGATTGGTATGTTTTGGAAGGGATAGAAAAGATAGAGTTTCAAAATTAGTCCGCATGAAGTCTTTCGAATAGTCCTTTCTAAAGTACTTCCAAAAGCCTGTCTACAGTAATGTATGGAGTAGGTTTAATACAAACTCTTCTTTTTCCTTCAAAAACATATTATTAGAATTCCTTGATCCTGCGTTAGATTTAGTCTGGACTGCCGCAACAAATCTTCTAGAATCTTTCGGAAATATTTCCGGCAAATACATAGATGAAAGGAGGTTTGTAGAAGACATCAGCATGTTGTGAAATTTTGTGTGATTTTAAAGGCAGATGATTGGTATGTTTTGGGAAGGGATAGAAAAGATAGAGTTTCAAAATTAGTCCGCATGAAGTCTTTCGAATAGTCCTTCCTAAAGTACTTCCAAAAGCCTGTCTAAAGTAATGCATGGAGTAGGTTTAATACAAACTCTTCTTTTTCCTTCAAAAACATATTATTAGAATTCTTTGATCCTGCGTTAGATTTAGTCTGGACTGCCGCAACAAATCTTCTAGAATCTTTTGGAAATATTTCCGGCAGATACATAGATGAAAGGAGGTTTGTAGGAGACATCAGCATGTTGTGAAATTTTGTGGTATTTTAAAGGCAGATGCTCGGCATATTTTGGGAATATGTAGAAAAGGCACAATCACAGTATTTGACTGTTTGAAGACTTTCGCAATGTCTTTTGAACCAGTGTAAAATTATGTATGGGGAATACTTTCTATTCTTATCTTATATTTGATGATAATTGACAATATTTAAAATATTTCAATTTTCGAATTATATGTCGTTTTCTTTAATAGTTGGCTGCTTAAATAAAACTTAGTTTGAAATGCTTCTTTTTATTTCAAGTAATAAATATAGCTATTAAAGCTTTATTTTACACCCTAAAGAAAATATATTTCTTTATGGCCTAAAAAGCTGCAAGTGTAAATATTTCTATTAAATGTACATTTCATTTCTTTTTTCTAGTATTTTTTGTAGTATTTATATTACGTATGCGTTGGTTGTAGCTTTAGCTGTCTTTAAAACTAAGACAACGTATATAGTAAAGTTGAGGTTTTTACAAAAAGCTATAAGAAATTCAGTCACAGTGACAGAAAGCATACAACAAAAAAAAAACAACAAGACATGCAAAAAGTCGACTTAAACGTTAAAGTTGAGCCACGCGAATATTGTTGTCTCATGGCTTACTGAGGGCCCTTACGGCGTGGCTTTATTTCACTGACTGACTGACTGACTGACTGATGTATGTAAATGTGGATGATGTATATGCCATACAGATAGCTTCATTTGAAAGACAGACAGACAGATCGACAAACATATACAGGAAGACAGACAAGAAGACAAACAGAGTACCTACAGCAAGACAGTTGTCTGTGTTGAACAATATAATAAAGACATGCAGTCTTTATTATTGTCGCTGTATCGCAATGATACCAAGAAGGACCTTTGCCTGCATTAAATATGCTACATATGAAATGTGTGTGTGTGTGTGTGACTGTGTATTTAATCTCACCTTGGGTGTGTTTGTGGCAATATGACTCTTTTAAGCTTTTAAGTGGCATTCATAAAAAGTGTTGCCGCAAATATTTTAAAGAACTTAATATTTATTTGCAAATAAATTTTCCCAAAATCCATCTGAAAATCGTTGCCGTCTGCAACAATTAACTAAGTGTCTGGCAATCAAAATACATAGTACGTTCTTTAATTCATTTGCTTCTGTTGTTGCTCCCACTGGCATTTTGTTATATACTATAAGAAGACACAAAATTCTATTATTTCGCAGATTATTTGCGCTACTTGAGGGCAGGCCAAACACTTTCTTGTTAAATCATCACCCATCGTCGTTGTGTTGTCCAGAGACCAGAGGTTGGTCGGTTGTTTCCTTGTTTTGTTGGTTTATTTGTTTGCTTAATTCGAAATGTCCAGAGGGCTGTATTATAATAATTTTCTGGCAGCTTTCGAGTTTCTATAGTTTCTGTATTCCCTGCTCAGTGTTTAAAATGCTGTACATTTTATTTAAAGCATTTTCATTGGCAACACAAGAAAATCATAACATGTTTTGGTTGTATTTTAGGTGAATTCATATTTCTATTTTGATATTTAAATAGGTTTTCAAAAATATATATTGTCTGGAAATATTTTAGATAGGAAACTTAATTTTGAGACTTCAGTATTTCATATAATGTATTTTTGTGCAATAATTGAAACTGAAGATACTTTTATATGCAGTGTTCACAAAGAACTGGGATCCAACTCTGATCCATCGCCTGATGCGCCATCGGAAAATGATCGGGTTTTCGTTGGGTAAGTCCTATAAGAGAAAATATGATCATTGCCTTTGCATGCCCTTATCATGCTTACCATACCAGGGTTTGCATTATCTAAATAGTCAATGTTCCCGATCATAGCTACATTATTTGTTCCTCATAACGAAATGACATCAGACAATGATCGAGATTTAATGAGAGCAACCCTATTATGCTCGGGCTCTGACAAGGCAATTGTCGGGTAAATAATAAAATGGGGAATTGCTCGGTCAGTACATGATCATGGCCTGAGGTCAGTACATGATCAGGACAATGCGTTACAAAGACATTATGGGCCTCGTCATATCCCGATCATCTCAAATAATGACATGATCACTTCATGACCATGGCCCTACCAAAATTTCTACTAGGGAAACGGCTGCGGAACCATTTTTGAAACCGGAATCAGAACCGTTATTAAAAAAGGTGCGAAAACAGAATCGGAACCCATAAAATGTATATGGTTGGAAAAGGAACCGATATTTCAAAGGGTTTTAGTCGCTTTTCTATTTATGAAACCAGAATTGGTTCCAAGATTTCCTTTTGTTTTTTTTATTTTTTTATTTTAATATTCTTTTCTGTAGAATTTACTTTTTTTTGTTTTCAGACTTTCAAATATCTCTGTAATTTATAGATTTTTTTGTTCTTTATAATTTTTTTTTTTTTTGTTCTTTTTGTTATTTTCATTATAGATTTTTATTTTTGTTAATGATTAATTTTTGTGTTTGTTTTGTATTTGATTTGTTTTTGTGTTGGATGTTTTGTTTTCTTTAGAATTTTTTCTTTAGTTTTATTTCTACATTTTGTTTTTTTTTGTGTGTTTTAAATAAGATTTTCTGTTTTTACATTTAGTATTTTTTTTTATATTTTTGTGGTTTTTGCTTTTATTTTTATTTTGGCTATTGTGTTTTTCGTTTATTTTATTTCTCTTTTTCCATGTGACCTGTGATCTGACAATTTATATTCAAATAACTCATATAAAAATTTACATCTGCAGTTCAATTTTACTGTATACGTCTTAGGTAAACTTTTTTGGTCAAATATATATTAATATCATGCTCAAATACATGATAATAATGTTTTCCGGCGAAAAGACTTGTGGTTCACAAAAAAAAAATCGAAATTCGGTACACCTACCCATTTGTAAATATGGGTATCAAATGAATGGAAATTCTTCAGCGATTGAATGTTTGTAGTTATTTTCAGGATTCGTATACCCTGGTGACCTATATATCACTTTGAATGGTAACCACACATATGTGTAGGGTATTTATAGTCGGCTTAGACCGACTATAATATTGATAATTCTAACTATCATAATTACACCTACTATAAAATTTCTCATGTGATCTAACCTTCCCAACTGGTTTTCTGTTGATTTTAAGTTTTTGTTTACGATATTTTTGCCTTTTTCTTTTATTTTGCGTGTTTACTTTTGATTTTCTCTTTTGTTTTTGATTTGTTTTTGTTATTTTTAATTTAAGGTTTTTGATTTAGTGATTTTGATTTTGTTTTTTAAAATAATTTTTGCTTTTATTTTTATATTAGATTTTCTGTATTCTTTTGGATTTGTTCTTTAAATTTATGCAATGTTTTTTTTTTTTTTTTTATACTTTTTTTTTTAATTTTTCTATTTGTGTTTGTCTTTGTTATCTTTTTGGTTTAATTTGTTTTTTTTTGTTTTCAACGACTCAATATCCTTTAATTCAGCTGTTTTTGTCTGTTGTTTTTAGGTTTTTGTTTATGATTTGAATTTAACTTTTGAGTTTGTTTTATTTGTTTGTTTTATATTAAAATATTATTTTTTCTTTAGTTTTTGTCTAGTATTTGGTGTTTTCTTTTGTATTTTTCTTTAGATTTTGGTTTTTTATTTAGTGTTTATACGTTTATTATTATTTTTGCTATTGTATTTTTACTTTTTATATTCTGGTTTTGCTTTTAGGGGTTTTCCTTTGATATTGGATTTTTGTTCGTGTTTTTTTGAATTTTGGTTTTGTATTTTTTTTTTTTCTTTTTTGAGTTAATATTATTGTTTTGAGATTTTCTTTAGTTTTACTACTTAAGTTCATTTCTTTGTTTCTGATTATATCTTTGTTTTTTGTGTTTTAATTTTTTTTTATTGTGTTTTGTTTTTGTTATTGCGTTTTTAATTCTGTGTGTGTTTTTTTTTTATTTTGGATTTTATTTTTTTTATATATTTGGGTTTTTAATTTGTGTTTTGCTTTCGTTTTTTCTCAGATTTTTGGTTTTTGTTTTGGTTTGTTTGTTTTTTATTTAATTTTTGTTTTTATTCAAATTTAGATTTCGAATTTCTGCGTTAATATTTTAATTACGTTTTTCTTTTGAGTTTTTGTATTTAATTTTGCTTTTGATTTTATTTTTGATTTTGGGTTTTTAGATTTTTGTAACAGCACGAAAACAAATTTGATTGTAATAAAATGTATCTACTTATTTTTAGAATTTTTTGTGCTAATACAAATGAAAAGTTATAAAATGGAAAAAAAATAAAATTTGATTTTAATTTATTTTAGTTAAAAATCAAATGCAAACAAACACATTTTAACCCTATTCAGTGCTGCTAAAATCTTGCAAAAACCAACCTTTCCATTACTGGACTCTATATTCTATGCTTTAAACCCTTCCCTGGACCCACATTGTCACTCTTTACTTCTGCATTGTGCTGTTTTTTTTTCACATATTCGCCCCCGTGGTCATTACTCGCATTTCCTTGAATTCGTTGACGTCGTCGTTGTTCACGTCGTCGTATTTTGTCATCTCATCAGTCGTGTGTGACATTAATTACCATGGACGGTTGTCACATGCGTTGGCAATGATTTGCACGCTGTTGTAAACCGAAAAACAACAAAAACAAACAAAAAAAAAAACCAAACAGAAAAAATAGAAATAGTATCAAAAAAAAACCTCACCAAGAGCAACGTAATAAAAGCCACATGAAAACACAAACATCATTCAGTCAGTTACACAGACAGACACACACATACACATTCATATACTATCATTCACGCACACAGACGCTCAAACCGTGGCAGGCAGGCAGCTCCGCCGCGAGTCCATCACTCTTTTGCAGTCAGCAGCCGGAGTCATCGCCAGCGCCATCATGTGTCAGCGGTGAAACATTAAAATAACAATTAAGCGTTAATTTATTTGGTTTTTGTTGATCACCGGGATTTCGACGCGTTTGCGATTTTTAATTTTTTTTTTATTTTGCTTTCTACAGTTTTTTTTTACTTATTTTATATTTTTAACGTACAGCATGAAGACTTTAATGACATCATAAAACTGGCGAAATGACTTTGGCGGAATGGTTTTTGGATAATGCGACGGGGTTTCATTTTGATGCCGCCTTCCCGCGAAAGGTCAATGCGCGCAGCATGTGGCAAAAAAGCGGCTGGCATTTTTGAAAAATTCCAAGAATTGCACGTGTAGTGTAATAATTTATTTGATAAAATTCCGAAAATAAAAATTTATTTTTAGTGGTAAAATGAATTTTAATTAAAAATTAATTTTTAAGTAAAACATTGAAATTTGTGTTAAAAATTTAATTTTTAGTGAAAATTTTAATTTTAGGTAAAATTGAATTTTTAGTGAAAAATTGAATTTTTTAGTGAAAAATTGAATTTTTACTGAAAATTTTAATTTTTTGTGAAAAATTGATTTTTTTAATGAAAAATTGAATTTCTTATACAAAATTGAATTTTTAGTAAAAAAACTTAATTTTTAGTGAAAAATTGAATTTTTAGTGAACATTTGAATTTTTAGTGAAAATTTGAATTTTTTTAGTGAAAATTTAAACTTTTAGTAAATTTTTTAAATTCTTTATTTTTTTAGTAAAAATTAAAATTCCATACCTTGCACAAATTTACATTCATTGTAGATATTAAAATTCTTTCAATGCCATGTGGTCATTGTCAGGTAAATCTCAACTTTGGCAAACATTTAATAATACTAAAATGCAACGTTTGGCAAATTCTATTGCATTCCTGTGCGTAATTTACAAGTTGCAACAAGGTCTACTTCGTGCGAAATACTTGATAATCGAGAACCTGTGTGCTGCATGTTGTGAACTCGTTAGTGAGCTCCAAAGTCGAGGCAGAAGCATGTCAGCAACATGGCAAATTTTCGATTTAATTTTCGATTTAATTTTCAATTTTCAAGTGAGAAGTTTTTGTACTAACGCAAAGCAATTTAGTGTGGGCAACTTGCCAAAATTATGTGTGGAATTTTAAAGGCCAGGACATGCGGTTGAGTTGGAAAATTTATGAAACACTTATAAACTATGCCAGAAATGGCAAATTTAAACTTAAATCAACTTGTAGAAGAAACTAAATGCTGGAGAATTTATTACATAGCCAGCGGCGGCAGTGCTAATGTGGCGGAAGTAAAGTTGAAAAGGCAAATAAAATACAAAAAGAAAAATAAGAAAAACGTTTAGAATTTATAAATAATGACTACAAAAATGCTGTACCTGTGATAAACTCTGAATTTAAGAAAAACCAGTGCCTTAAGAGATCTTTTAAGTTGATACTAAATATATTCCAGCAGTATAACAGCAGTATAACAGCTGTATAATAGCTGTATAATAGATGTATAATAGCTGTAATAGTAAAGCAGTAATAGCAACTGTATTTTAGTAAACGTAAGTACATACATAACTCAAAATAATTTAAAAAGGTCTTAAAAGCTCTTTTAGAGCCATTTAAGAACTCTTTTATCAATATCTAGTATTCATATTGTAGAACTTTGTATTCATTATAATTTGAATTTACTTAGTACGAATTAAATAAAGATGCCGTACACAAAATATGCTTTTAGAACTAATTCAATTATACGAGAAGCTCTATAAGAACGCTTTAAGGGCTGCATAAGAACAACCTATTCAAATTCTAGCACAAGCTATTAAAATTCTAGAACTCACGCCAGATGTCTTCTATGAGATAAAGAGCTCACTAAAGGCTGACTTATCAAGAACTCAAAAAATAAACTATTACTATACTTCACAAAAAACAATGAAAATGCTCTTTTAAAGCCTTTAAAGAGCTAATAATGAATTTAGACCTAAAAAATAAAATTCCATTACAATTTCAATTGAATAAAAATTAACCATACAATAAAATGAAACAATTATGCTTTAAGAAATGAAAAGAAGCTGCTTAAGATTCCATGAATAACTCTATAAGAGTGCTTTAAGGGCTCTATAAGAACTACTAATGAATATTCTACCCAGTAATCATTGCAAGATAGCGAATATGGGAAACAAAAAAGGCTTTAATTATTGCAAAGGTTTTTGGCTCTCTGTTCATGTTAATGTGTATGTGTATATTTGTTTATGTGTGTGTGTGTGTAAATCGTTGCGTGGCAATGATTAATTTGTCTCTGGCGGCTAAGTTACTAAGCAACGTCAATGACAACGCAAGTCAAAAGTCATGTTAAGCACTTTGACAGGCGATATGCCTCAGCACACACACACAGACGCAAAAGTTACAAAATCACACACACACATACTCATACATTAACGCACACTACCAAAAGGAAGCCATGAAAAAGGCCGTATTTAGGCCGCAAATGACCGCAAATGTAAACAAAAGGATTTGGCGTTAATTATGCTCCATCATTTGCCAATATGTATAATATATGTATTTGTGTAACAAAGTGTTTCAGTGTGCAATATGTGTCTCTGTGTGTGTGTTCGAAACAGTTGTGCGTGTGTATTTGGAGGGGTTTTTAAGCGTTAGTTATTTATTTGTCGCTGACATAAATTAAGGCAGCCGCATAAATCAAATATGCGCGCTTATGCGGCGCTTAAGAGGTATTTCAGATTCAGATTCTCTACAGCTTGTCGCCACAAAAAGCATTAACCGGTTATTGCTGCGGCACAGATTTATCTTATTAGTGGCAATCGAAATTTTAGAACTTTAGTCAAATTAAGTTAACAAGAAATTAAATTAAGAAAAAATAAAAAGTAAGATTTTTTTTAAATTCAATTTTAAATGTTCGTATTTAAAATTATGTTTACAGTAAAAAAAATAAAAATCTAATAAAACTGTTACCAAAAATTAAAATTCGACACTAAAAATTCTAATTTGTCACTGAATATTCATTTTTCACCAAAACTAAAAATGTTCACAGAAAAATAAATTTTTCACTAAAAATTCAATTTTTCACTAAAAATTCAATTTTTTACTAAAAATTTAAATTTTTACTAAAAATTCAATTTATTACAAAAATTTATCACTAAAAATTCAATTATTCACTAAAAATTCAATTTTTCACTATAAATTCAATTTTTCACTCAAAAATTAAACTTTTCAATAAAAATTCAATTTTTCACTAAAAATTCAATTTGTCACTAAAAATTCAAATAACAATAAAAATCAATAATAATTCGATTTTTCACTTAAAATTTAATTTATCACTACAAATTCAAATAATAAAAATTCAAATTTTCACTAAAAATTCAATTTTTCACTAAAAATTCAAATTTTCACTAAAAATTCAATTTTTCACTAAAAATTCAATTTTTCACTAAAAATTCAATTTTTCACTAAAAATTCAATTTTTCACAATAAATTTAAATTTTCACTAAATATTCAATTTTTCACTAAAAATTCAATTTTTCCCTAAAAATTCAATTTTTTCACTAAAAATTAAATTTTTCTTCAAAAATTCTACTTTTCAATAAAAATTCATTTTTTCACTAAAAATTGAATTTTTCACTAAAAATTGAATTTTTCACTAAAAATTGAATTTTTCACTAAAATTTTTTTACTAAAAATTCAATTTTTTACTAAAAATTAAATTTTTCACTAAAAATTAAATTTTTCACTAAACATTAATTTTTTAATAAAAATTCAAATTTTTCAGTAAAAATTCAATTTTTCACCAAAAATTAAATTTTCCACTAAAAATTCAATTTCTCATTAAAAATTCAATTTTTCACTAAAAATTCAATTTTTAAACTTTTCACTAAAAATTCAATTTTTCACTAAAAATTCGATTTATCACTTAAAATTAAATTTAAAACTAAAAATTCAAATTTTCACTAAAAATTCAATTTTTTTACAAAAACTCAATTTATCATTAAAAAAAAATCATTTTTTTACAAAAATTCAATTTTTCACTAAAAATTAAAAATTTCACTAAAAATTAAATTTTTTACTAAAAAATCAAAAAACAATAAAAATTCAATTTTTCACTAAAAATTCAATTTTTCACTAAAAATTCAATTTTTCATTAAAAATTCAATTTTTCATTAAAAATTCAATTTTTCACTAAAAATTCAATTTATCACTAAAAATTCAATTTTTCACTAAAAATTCAAATTTTCATTAAAAATTCAATTTTTCACTAAAAATTCAATTTTTCACTAAAAATTCAATTTTCACTAAAAATTCAATTTATCACTAAAAATTCAATTTTTCACTAAAAATTAAATTTTTCACTAAAAATTAAATTTTTCACTAAAAATTCAATTTTTCACTAAAAATTCAATTTTTCACTAAAAATTCAATTTTTCACTAAAAATTCAAATTTTCATTAAAAATTCAATTTTTCACTAAAAATTCAATTTTTCACTAAAAATTCAATTTTTCACTAAAAATTCAATTTTTCACTAAAAATTCAATTTTTCACTAAAAATTCAATTTTTCACCAAAAATTCAAATTTTCAATTAAAAATTTAAATTTTCACTGATAATTATAAATTCAAATTTTCACTAAAAATTAAATTTTCACTAAAAATTCAAATAACAATAAAAATTCAAATTTTCAGTTAAAATTAGATTTTTCACTAAAAATTCAATTTTTTACTAAAAATTAAATTTATAACTAAAAATTCAATTTTTCCATAAAAATTAAATTTATAACTAAAAATTCAATTTTTCACTAAAAATTAAATTTTTCACTAAAAATTCAATTTTTCACTAAAAATTCAATTTTTCACTAAAAATTCAATTTTTCACTAAAAATTCAAATTTTCATTAAAAATTAAATTTTTCACTAAAAATTCAATTTTTCACTAAAAATTCAATTTTTCACTAAAAATTCAATTTTTCACTAAAAATTCAATTTTTCACTAAAAATTCAATTTTTCACCAAAAATTCAAATTTTCAATTAAAAATTTAAATTTTCACTGATAATTATAAATTCAAATTTTCACTAAAAATTAAATTTTCACTAAAAATTCAAATAACAATAAAAATTCAAATTTTCAGTTAAAATTAGATTTTTCACTAAAAATTCAATTTTTTACTAAAAATTAAATTTATAACTAAAAATTCAATTTTTCCATAAAAATTAAATTTATAACTAAAAATTCAATTTTTCCATAAAAATTCAAATGTTCACTAAAAATTCAAAATTTTTTTTACAAAAACTCAATTTATCACTAAAAAATTCAATTTTTCACTAAAATTAAACTTTTCACTAAAAAATCAAATTTTCACTAAAAAATCAATTTATAACTAAAAATTCAATTTATAACTAAAAACTCAATTTATAACTAAAAATTCAATTTTTCACTAAAATTAAACTTTTCACTAAAAAATCAAATTTTCACTAAAAAATCAATTTATAACTAAAAATTCAATTTATAACTAAAAACTCAATTTATAACTAAAAATTCAATTTTTCACAAACAATTGAATTTTTCACCAAAAATTCAAATTTTCTATAAAAATTTAAATTTATACTGATAACTAAAATTTGTCACTATAAATTCAAATTTTTACTAAAAAATATTTTTTATTCATTTTTTGTAGTAAGAAAGTAATAAGAATTTACAACTCTTATTTTGAATTTTAATTTTTTTAACGTTAAGTTATTGTTTATTTTGAAAATAAACCACACCAAAAAAAAAAACAATCCTTGCAATGTAATAAACTACCAATTTGTTTGGCTATATCTATCGAGTATCTTTTGCGGCCTCCTCAAAGAAAACAAAAAAAAACCCTTAAGGTTTAATGCTCCAAAGAGAAGAAAAATACCGCACGTAAATAATTGATCGGTTTTGCGCGGCGGTGTTCTTTATTGGATTTTTTTTTTGTTTTACAGCTTTTTATTTTTGCAATTTCGATGTTGTTTTTTGTTGATTTGTGCGTTCTTCCTTAACCTTTTTATGCATAATAGAAGGTCAAGTGCTTTGAAGCTTTTAGTGGCAAACCGTTGAAAGTTTCCAAAGGCTGATGTTGTCGTTGTTTTTATTATTTTTTCTACTCGTTTATTTTTGTGTTTTTTTGTTTTTTTTTTTTTTTGTTTTGTTTTCTGTATTGCTAAACATCGAACATACACAAAGTTATTTGTGTTTTACAAATGAGTAATTGGTGGGTAGCAATGCTGAAGTCTATGTTCAACTTTGAGGGGGGTAATAAAGGTTTTTTTTTTGGATGAAAATGTGAGAAAATGAAGAAAAGTTTAGTAAAGACCAGAGCAAAGTGAAGTAAAGTTGCTCAACATTAAATGGCGGCAAATGCAGATGATGTTTACACAAAAATGTAATTAGAGAAATTGGATTTTTACCAATTTCAATTTAATTAAGTGAAATTTTGTTCGTATTTGTTATGGGGGCTACGTTGCGAACTATGCTTCCTCTGTCTGCTGTAATTTTATATATTCTTCTTTTTTTGATTTTTTTATTTTGTTCTTTGTCTCAGCATGCCATTCGGTTCGATATGACAACGGAAAAGATTCGATACGCCGACGATTTTTCTGATAATGATGGTAGTTCTTCGACTGATTATATCTTAAAAGTTCTATTAAAATTGTCGTCATATATCGAACCGAAAAATCGATGTTATTTTGAAATGGGTACTGTTCGAATTTTATATTTGAAAATAATTTTATGAATAGGTCTTTAAAAACGGTCTGCAGATATTGAACGAACAAATTTAAATAATTAAAAAAAAAATAATATTCGGACGAGTGTCCAAATATTGTATTTCCAAATAAAGTCACATTATAAAAATGGGCATAAAACTCAAATTCATAGTTTTTTATTTGGAATTCAGAAAGGTTTCAGTTGATATTTTCAGAATTCAAAATGATATGTAAGGTATTGTAAAAATGTCTGAATTTCAATTGATGTCTTTTGAAATTAAAATGGAATTTCTGAATAACAATTGATGTCTTTTGAATTTCAAATGGAGATTTGGAATAGCAATTGATGTCTTTTGAATTTCAAAAGAAATTCTAAATAATAATTTCAATTCGAATTTCAAATGAAATTTCTGAATTACAATTGATGTCTTTTGAAATTCAAATGGAAATTCTGAATTACAATGGATGTCTTTCGAATTCCAAATAGAATTTCTGAATTATGATTGATGTTTTTTGAATATGAATTCAATATTTCTGAATTACACTTGGAAATAGTGCAAATTTGATAAGAAATTGAGGTCGAATTTATAACTCGAAGACAACTCTAAAATTGTTTGGTGTTTTCTGGAGGTTCCGAATCATGCAATACTGCAGAATATCTTGTTTTTAATTTGGGTGATTTGCTATATCATATAATTTCAGATAAATTGTATTTCCAAATAAAGTCACAAAGTTTCATGTGTAGAGCATACCATTTTTCTGTGGGTGGTTTGCGGACTAAAATCTAAAAGTTTCAACTCATTTATTTGATTGCTTGGTGTGCTGCATATTTAACTCTTGAACTGTTGTTTTATTGTTGCTGTTGTTGTTGTTGTACCACTTACTACCACTAGCACTTGTGCCAAGACGCACAATTTTCGAAAAGCCTTGGCTGGCAGGTGCTTCAACTGCCAGCGTTGCCATAACAACAGCTTCAAGTGTTGCCAACAACGCACTTTAGTTTTAAATATTGCGCCACAGCACAGCAAGCACATCACAATTTTGACCTTAAAAGTTCATCAAGGGAAATGCAAACACATACACAATACACACTTTTAAAATCCTCTATCAACCGAAACGTTTTCCGAACCATTTGCACATGGCAACCCTAGTGGTTGAACACTCACACACACACTAAACCCACCGCAAAACACAACGCAAAACTTTTGGCATGTAAAACTTTTCGTCAGCCACACTAGTTTTTGGTAGGGAAAACATATGAAATTAAAATTTAATTTCATAAATCCGTTTTTCGGATTTTCATTTCGTTGCATATGGGTTGGTAGTGTTCTTGTTCTGGTTCACGTTGTTGTTATTATTTTTGTTGGCATGTTCATGCGGTTTTGGTAATGCACCCGTGAGCGCTCATTTGACACCCTCATCAAGCGGTATCCTCCAAAATTCCATGGTACAGAATAATCTCAAAAATAGAACAGAACAACCCCACCCCGTCAATTACACAGAACAAAAATAAATTCTTCATATTGCGTGAAAAATTTAAATTTTTAATAAGAATTCAATTTTTTTTTAATAACTTGCAATTTTAGTGAGAAATTGAATTTTTAGTGAAAAATTGAATTTTTATTGAGAAATTGAATTTTTAGTGAAAAATTTAATTTTTGGTGAAAAATTGAATTTTTATTGAAAAATTTAATTTTTAGTGAAAATTTGAATTTTTAGTGAAAATTTGAATTTTTAGTGAAAAATTGAATTTTTAGTGAAAAATTGAATTTTTAGTGAAAAATTTAATTTTTAGTGAAAAATTGAATTTTTAGTGAAAAATTGAATTTTTAGTGAAAAATTGAATTTTTAGTGTAAAATTGAATTTTTAGTGAAAAATTGAATTTTTAGTGAAAAATTGAATTTTTAGTGAAAAATTGAATTTTTAGTGAAAAATTGACTTTTTATTAAAGTTTTTTTTTGTGAAAATTTGAATTTTGAGTGAAAAATTGAAATTTTAGTGAAAAATTGAATTTTTAGTGAAAAATTGAATTTTTAGTGAAAAATTGAATTTTTAGTGAAAAATTGAATTTTTAGTGAAAAATTGAATTTTTAGTGAAAAATTGAATTTTTAGTGAAAAATTTAATTTTTAGTGAAAAATTGAATTTTTAGTGAAAAATTTGAATTTATATTAAAAAAATAATTTTTAGTGAAAAATTGAATTTTTAGTGAAAAATTGAACTTTTAGTGAAAAATTGAATTTTTAGTGAAAAGTAGAATTTTTAAAGAAAAATTGAATTTTTAGTGAAAAAATTGAATTTTTAGTGAAAATTTGAATTTTTAGTGAAAAATTGAATTTTAGTGAAAAATTGAATTTTTAGTGAAAAATTGAATTTTTAGTGAAAAATTGAATTTTTAGTGAAAAATTGAATTTTTAGTAAAAAATTGAATTTTTAGTGAAAAATTTAATTTTTAGTGAAAATTGAATTTTTTGTAAAAAATCGAATTTTTAGTGAAAAATTGAATTTTTAGTGAAAAATTGAATTTTTAGTGAAAAATTGAATTTTTAGTGAAAATTTGAATTTTTAGTGAAAATTTGAATTTTTAGTGAAAATTTGAATTTTTAGTGAAAATTTGAATTTTTAGTAAAAAATTGAATTTTTAGTGAAAAGTAGGATTTTAAGTGAAAAATTGAATTTTAATTAAAAAAAGTAGAATTTTTGAAGAAAAATTGAATTTTTAGTGAAAACTTGATTTTTTTAGTGAAAAATTTAATTTGTTGTGAAAAATTAAATTTTTTGTAAAAAAAATTTAGTAATAGTAATAGTAATTTTTTTTCTGTGTACTTTAAACTTCAGCGCACATCAAAATGCTGCCTGCCACCTACGCTCACTTTCGGAAAACCCCCCTTTTAACATCACATCTAAACATATCTAAAACAACTAAAATATTTTAAACTTTGCGTAAATGGTTTGGCAGCCCTCGACGCGATTCAAAAACACACAAACAAAATGTCAGCACTCGGCGCAGCGGTGTCGTGAGTCACGCACGACGTCACACAAACGCCGTAGTACTTACTGCACATTTATTTAGTTTTTGATTGTATAAGTTGCACGTGTTCGTCTATGTTTCTGTGTGTGTGTGTGTGTTCGAAACTAGCGTTAAAGCCGCTTAAAAGCTTCGCTAATCCCTGAATATTTCCTGATTGATCGAGATTAGTTCTGCATTACAAGAGCAGCCATATTTAGTGGAGAGTGTTGTATGTCATTTTGGGCATATGTGTCTGCATAAGTGTATTTTCATATGTATGTGTGTGTAATATTTAAGTGTCCTTCTATGAGTTCCCATAAACCCTTGCTACAAGGCGACGACATTATCAACATCACCGCCATTGCATTTTACAATATTTTTTTTTGAAAACTTTATTTAGTTACAATGTTACAACAGTTAAAGCGCAAGTGTAAACCATATTTATTAGCATGTCGCATATATGAGAAAAGTTTTCCGAAGTTCTATGAACAATT
This sequence comes from Dryomyza anilis, assembly GCA_951804985.1. NCBI lineage: Eukaryota > Metazoa > Arthropoda > Insecta > Diptera > Dryomyzidae > Dryomyza > Dryomyza anilis. The sequence goes on from OX638130.1 coordinate 113,451,463, forward strand.
TTTGGAAAAGTATCTATTTAGTTGTGAATTTAGTATTTTTTTACAGTACCTACATTTATTAAAAGTAATTTGTAGTGAAATTAAAAGAAAATTATACTGAACGATGGTATTTATAGTATTTTTTAATGGGACTATACCATAAATTGATAGATGTCAAATATACCTAATTGATTTCATTAATGAACAAACTAATCTTTAAAAGTGGCAATTTTTATTCAGCATTTTTAGTATGGTATGATAAAAGTTATTTTTTAAAAATTATTTTTGGTTATTTTGGTGTCATTTATATCAAAAATATTTTTTGATTTGGAGAACTTTCTGAATTATAAATACTGATTTTGTGTGGCTATTTCCTGACCAAAAAGCAACTATTTTTATTTTTATGCCATTACTTTTCATGGATACAAGATAAAATAGTGATGTAAATAGTGATGAAAATCTTGTCATGCCAAAAGGGCGAATCTTTTCATTTTTTTGCCATAATTTTTTATTGCTACAAGATAAAATATTGGTGTATCGACATGAATTGTTTGTTTTTAAAGGGCCTATCGATTGGCATCATTATTTAAAAATAATTTTTCGACTTTTTGTTTTTTGCAAGAAAAATATTTGGCAAATAATTTTTAAATAATGATGACAATCAATATGTGCTTTAAAAACAATAAATGAATGCATTCGCAATGAAAAGTAATCGCTAGCAAATAACATAATTTAAAAAATTGAAAATTTTGTTATGCCAAAAGGGCGAATCTTTTCGTTTTTTTGCCATAACTTTTTATTAGTATTAGATAAAATAGTGGTGCAAGGCAATTAATTGTTTATTTTTAAAGTACCTATTAATTGGCATCATTATTCAAAAATAATTTTTCGATTTTGATTTTGTTATTTGCAAGAAATTTATTTTTTAATAATGATGCCAATCGATAGGTTCTTCAAAAACAAACAATTCATGCCAATAAATCAATATTTTATCTTGTACCAATAAAAAGTTAAAGCAAAAAAACAAAAAGATTCGCCCTTTTGGCATGACAAGATTTTTCAATTTTTCAAATTCGCCCTTTTGGTTTTTTCTTTGGTGTCTAGAACTATCGAACAAAATCACACACGACAGTATACTTGAGAAAAACTACATTCAAAAATGTAAAAAACCATATATTATTAACTTTATATTCATTTTAATCAATCATAAAATATAATTTTTGGTTTGCTCTAAATCAAAAACAAATTTTGTAACTCCTTTAAATAAAAACTTAATATTTACAGCAAATGCATATTTTAAACCCCCACTTTACATAAAACCCAAATTGTCTCTATCAAATATCAAACTTTTATTATAGTTTGTACTGCGCCGCGCTATGCTAAACCTTAAAACGTTTCATTTATTTGCTGTTGGTTTTTGGCTCTATTGGTCTTTTGGTGAATTCATCAAATATGAATGCACCATGAATATTAATTCGAATCCCCAACGACAGTAACAAAAACAACAACTACAACAAGAACCAGTACTGGCTCTATCCTAATAATCTATCTCTATCGAGTAGATTTGTAACTTTTCAGCCAACTCAACAACATTTTTGCACGCTATAAAATTCATAGCAAATTAAGTGGCTCTGGTGCGGTGCGGTATCAAGTTTTATATGCTGTGGTCCTTGACGATCTCTCTCTCTCTCTGTGCATTTGTAATTGTATTTAGATTTTATTTTTTATTTATTCTTTATTTTGCACATGGCTTAATGGCCGTTAATTGCAAACGCACGTCAAGTCTTAATTAAGCCAACGACAGCACAGAATAGCACAGCATAGCACAACGTAGCACAGATGCGGCGCAATTATGCCACAAATTTCATTACGAAAGGAGGTCAAATCAATTACAACATTACGTTGCCAATGTTATGGTTTGTTATTCCTCATGTCTTTTGGTTGACATTGACCAGCATTAAATATTGAGCTGAATGTAGCGACCAATGGATGGTGGGAGGGAGGTAGCAATGCAGATTGTTTACGTGGCAAACGACTGTTGGTTGGTGAGTGCAGAGCATTTTGTAAATTTTATTAAAATTAATTTTCGCTTATTTTTGTAAAATTTTAATTAATAAAATTTATAACGTTCGTGCGCTGCATTTTTAATATCATTTATTTTTGAGTGTTTTCATTTTTGTTTTAATTTTTAAATGAAATTATTATAAATATGAGGTTACACAGAAAACACGCAAACTTGCAACATATTGAAGAATTTCGTTGTTTAAATCATTCAGCAGAATAATGTGAGCAGAACAATTTGTAAAATTTATGATTGTGAACAAAATATTTTCCAATTTTTGACAATATTATCTACATAGTCTACATCATCTGCACAGAAATCTGCATTTTTTAAAAATGGTAAATAATATATAATATTCTACATTAGAATAACGACATAATTGAGATTATTATTAAGTTTTCATACACAATTATCCAATTTATCTACACGTCTTACGCATTATTTAAACAAATATCTAGAAATATAGAAACCTATTCTCTGAAATATCTTGCGTCACAGGTATTTGTTACCGGGCTTTATAACTTTTTGTCGATATTTGCGTTTAATGCGCACTTAACTCCTTTGCACACAGAAATGCTCTGTCTAAAATGTCCTGTCGAAATCCATGTATTGTGTGCAGCTGCGTTTGCCGGCTCGTAGCTCGAAACCTGGTGCCGCTTCACTGCAGCTGTTGCTATTGCTGCTGCTACCGCTACAGTGGAAGCAACAGTGCATTCAGGCTGAAACTGAAACGGAGCGCTGTAGCAAAAGTGCTGCGGGGGTCAAAAACAAATAGCAGCTCATTTGTGAGAATACAGCAAGGATTCAGCTGTGACAGCTCCTTGACATGAAGACGACGATGGCGACGACTACGATGAAGAAGATGATGATGATTATGATGACCGTGGCGTCGTAGAGGTTGCACATGCAAATGTTTTACGGCATTAATCTATCATTTTCAATAGTTTCAACATAAACACATATATGACTATATTTTATTAAAATTTTGTATACACTTTTCTTTTTTGCATTTTTTTAATTATTTTGAAATTTATCATATTTATTGGAATTTTTTTAGAAGAAATGAAATATCTTTAAAAATTGAAATGCTCCTAAATTTTATGTATCACATATAATTTCTCCAAAATCTCAATATTTTAATTTTCATAATTCAACAAAAATCTTCTATATATTTGTGAATGTTTTTATGTGTGTCTGTATGTATGTTCCGAATAGACGTCAAAACGACTGAACCGAATTGAATAAAATGTTGACACAATATGTATGTAGGGTCCCTGCAAAGTATAGGTTATATCTCGGTGAGATTGGTGGACTGGCCGTGGTACCTCCTATAAAAGGTACATTTCCAAGATGGTGTATGTCAATAGTTATTATGGTGAGATCAAGATATTTCACACCAGGGTATCAACCACCCCAAATTCTTTAAACTCACCACACAGAAACTCACCACACCAAAACTCACCACATCAAGATATTTCACACCAGGGTATCAACCACCCCAAATTCTTTAAACTCACCACACAGAAACTCACCACACCAAAACTCACCACACCAAAACTCACCACACCAAAACTCACCACACCAAAACTCACCACACCAAAACTCACCACACCAAAACATCTACTGGGAAAAACTATACAGGGATGATTTCTACGGGAAAGCACAAAAAACCTTGCACGAGTCGTGCACGGGTCCAGCTAGTAAATTATAATCTTAAAAATTTATGGAATCTTAAAACTCACCACACCAAAACTTCTACTGGGAAAAACTATACAGGAAAGATTTCTACGGGAAAGCACAAAAAACCTTGCACGAGTCGTGCACATGTCCAGCTAGTAAATTATAATATTAAAAATTTATGGAATATTAAAACTCACCACACCAAAACTCACCACACTAAAACTTCTACTGGGAAAAACTATACAGAGAATATTTCTACGGGAAAGCACAAAAAACCTTGCACGAGTCGTGCACGGGTCCAGCTAGTAATCACGAAAATAAAAATTTTCTTAAGAATAAAACTTTGCTAAAATTCATAAATTAAAAGTTTCTTCAAAAATAGATTTAGCATATTTGTTGGAATATTTTAGAAGAATTGAATTATCTTTAAAATTGTATTGTTCATCAAGTATTTTTATCCCATATATTATTCTCCAAAATCTCAAAGTTTTAATTTTCTTCATATTCACCGAAAATAGATTATCGTATCAACTTTTTTTTGGGATTAAAATTCCATTGAAAATTTAAATTTCCCTTTAAAAACTCAAATTTCTTTTTGAAAATTAAAATATTCATTTTAAAATTAAAGTTTTCTTTTGAAATTAAAAATTTACCTATGATAATAAAAATGTTCCTTTGAAAATCAAAACTTCCCTTTCCCCCACACTTTTGTTTATTACAATTTTCATCTCATATTAAAATATCCAATTTCAATCACGAAAATATTTTTTTTTTTAAATCGAATTTTCGTTAAATAAGTTTATCCTTCAAAAATAAAATGTTACTGTGAAAATTTTAATTTCTTTAAAATTATTATTTTTTTTTTAAATTAAGAATTCGATCAATCATTAAAAACATATGGCCATTTTCTGGTGTTTCGGACGAGACGTTCGTACGTTTAAAACTTTAGTATCTCAAAGGAAAATAAATGAATTAACTTTTGTGCTAGTAGTATTTAAATAGGACTACACATTTGCAAAAAATTAAAGAATTATATATGGTAGATCAAAAAAACATAAATTAAATAGTAGTCGATCTAGACGGAAAAAACAGAAAACCATGCCGAGGTTCATATGAAAAGTCCAAAAAGTCAATGAATTTTGCATTCTCATTATTTTTTTTGAATTAAATATAAAAACAGCTGATACAATGAGCTTTATTTGTAAATTAACACTTTTTTATAAAATGTATACTTTTTTCATTATAAATCACAGAAAAATTCCGGACGGGACAACATTTTTATTTTTTTGTCTAAAAATACTTTTTGCATACAAATAATTTTTTTGAATTATTTATAATGATAGCTGAGATCATTTGTATTATTTTTGTATATGAGCACTTTGTGCCTAAAAATTTTAGTTATTTCAGAATAATTCCGGACGCTCCGTATGAAAATTTCCACTACGATTTTTTCTGCTAAAAATAATTTTATATAGAACAATATTAACTCTTTTAGTAAATATTTTTTATTTTAAACCTAAGACATTCTTAAGGTTTTTCCTAGAATCATTTTACGTCCAATAAGACCAATTCACTTAAAGTATAAAAAATATTGTAACGAAAATTCAGTCTGCGGAAACCTGTTCTACAAATTTGTATCTCTGGATTGTGTACAAAATAAAAACACACTAACGTTTGGTGCACTCGACTACTTTCCAAGTGCTGTGCCTCAGATGCGGCGCCCTTATATACTGCATACATCGGTTCGACAAGTTTCGACACGCTTCGACATGTTACGAGAACCTTTTACACTTCTCGTGAATGCTACATGATTTTTGCATCTCATTTACATTCATGAGTTTTAATGCGTTAATCATCCATCTCTTTCTCGCACACTGCCTCAGTGCGCTGAATGATCTTCCGTCTCTTTCTAACACATTGCTTAGTGCGCTGAATTGTTTTGCGTCTCATTTATTATTGTTAATTGTTTGCACTATGGGGTAAATTACCTCTTTTTGTAATAATATATATTTTTTGATGATTTTTTGAATTGTAACCATATGTTACGTTTTTAATAAAAAAAAGATAAAAATAGTGTAATTTTTTAAATTTAAACAAATATTCAAATTAATTCATTCGACACTGAATACACTACTATTTAATAAAAAATAAATACACAAGTTTAAAATATCATTTAATTTAAACATAATAATTATTAAAAATGGTGAACATATCACCTCACATAAGTATATTTCTTTATCAACTTAATTTATTTACCAAACCATAATATTTATCATAAATTATAAGTTAACATATTACTGTCTAAATATTTTAGCAGAGAGTATTTAAAAATGTCTTTGAAAAGATGTTACCATATGGTAACAAATTACTGAAAGGGTTAATAATCATTATTACGAAATAAAAAGTTATGTACGAATCAAATTTCCAGATGTTTTGTTTTTTATTTTTGTAAATTTTGTTGTTTTTTTTAACATATTTTTACATTTTTGGTACTCAAAGTTCCGAATATAACGATTTAAATTAGCTGTTCAAATTGTTCTTGAATTACTAGGAAATCGATGTTTACATATTTTAAAATGTCGAGAAAATTATGTATTAAAAACAGAGAATCAACTCTTTAAAAAATGTTGTTAGTTTAATATGATAATAAATGTATTTTTTTGGTTACGTACGTGACAATAGACACCCTTATACAAAATCAAACTTTGTTAATTTTTGATTTTTTCGGTCGTGATTGACGTTTTTCTGGAAATGACCATATGTGGTTTTTACTAGTTTGTAATAATGAATATGTAAAAATGTTACAAACCTCGTTTTCAGGTTCAAAAAAAAAAACAAGTGTATTATAGGTGACCTTTTCAAACCCTTGTTTTAAACGAATATTAATTAATATAATATTTAATATGTGGTATAACATTCCAAATGTGTTCTTATTGGTCTCAGTGTTGCATCTTGAAATCTGAAATACATGTCGCAATCGCACTGACCTCCTCGACCAACAAGTACTGGCCTTAATAATTAACATGTCATCATTTATTGCAACAGCAGGTGTATTTCTGAGTGTGTGTGTTTGTGTGTGAGTGTATTTAATACACACAAACATTTGGAGATATTGATGTGGTTTATGCTGCTGCTGCTCTTGTCCTGATAAAGCATTTGTAAAGCGTTATCTGCGCGTCTGCATCACAAGGATATGAGAAACGCAAGGATATGAGAAACGCTTTATTTTAACAACCAGGCGGCTGGGTTGGTATTTGTCATCTTTGTTGTATTTCTGCGTGTGTTATATGTTTGTCTATCTGTCCGTCTGTCTGTCATTTTAGTTTTGCAACAGTGTATGTGTGTCCAGCATGCACGACAGCTGTCAGTGGGGGGTCATATGGAACGGCAGTCGCCACGCCATGCCTCGCCTCGTCTTGCACCACATGTGGCAGCTCAAGAAAACATAAATTATAAGATTTGTCACATATATAGCTACACACAGACAAACATCTACTGATCTCAACACACACACACATTCGTTCAGCCACAAAAGATGTCATTGCGCAAATATCCGGCGGCAGTGATTTTTAATAGCATAGTTTGTCTTTCACAAATAGTCGTCGTTCTTGCGGCGAGATTTACAAAACTCGTTGGCGAAATGTTTAAAAAAAGATATTTGGAAAATTTGTTATTCAAATGTTGCGGAGTAAATTATTCTGATTTATTTTAAATATTTTATTCACTAAAAAAAAATTTTTTTTTTTTTGTTATCTAAAAATTAAATTTTCACTAAAAATTAAATTTTTTACAAAAAAACAATTTTTCACTAAAAATTCAAATTTTCACTAAAAATTCAATTTTTAACTCTAAATTCCAATTTTTCACTAAAAATTCAATTTTTCACTAAAAATTCAATTTTTCACTGAATATTAAATTTTTCACTATAAATTCAATTTTTCACTAAAAAAAAATTAATTTTTCACTGATAATTCAAATTTCATTAAAATTTCAATTTATTCACTAAAATTTCAAATTTTTACTAAAAATCGAAATTTTCACTAAAAATTCAATTTTTCACTAAAAATTCAATTTTTCATTATAAATTCAATTTTTCACTAAAAATTAAATTTTTCACTACAAATTCAATTTTTCACTAATAATTCAAATGTTTTTACTAAAAATTAAATTTTTCACTAAAAATTCAAATTTTCACTAAAAATTCAATTTTTCACTAAAAATTCCATTTTTCACTAAAAATTCAATTTTTCACTAAAAATTCAAATTTTCACTAAAATTTCAATTTTTCACTAAAAATTCAATTTTTCACTAAAAATTCAATTTTTCACTAAAAATTCAATTTTTAACTAAAAAATAAAATTTTTCACTAAAAATTCAAATTTTCACTAAAAAGTCAATTTTTCACTAAAAATTCAAATTTTCACTAAAAATTCAATTTTTCACTAAAAATTCAATTTTTCACTAAAAATTCAATTTTTCACTGAATATTAAATTTTTCACTATAAATTCAATTTTTCACTAAAAAAAATTAATTTTTCACTGATAATTCAAATTTCATTAAAATTTCAATTTATTCACTAAAATTTCAACTTTTTACTAAAAATCGAAATTTTCACTTAAAATTCAAATTTTCACTAAAAATTCAAATTTTCACTAAAAATTCAAATTTTCACTAAAAATTCAATTTTTCACTAAAAATTCAATTTTTCACTAAAAATTCAATTTTTCACTAAAAATTCAATTTTTCACTAAAAATTCAATTTTTCACTAAAAATTCAATTTTTCACTAATAATACCATTTTTCACTAAAAATTCAAATTATCACTAAAAATTCAATTTTTCACTAAAAATTCAATTTTTCACTACAAATTCAAATTTTTACTAAAAGTTAAATTTTTCACTAAAAATTAAAATTTCTTACTTAAATTATAAACATTTATTTGTGACTTTTGTAGCTGCATGCCAACCTTACTTGAAAAGGTTACAGCAAGCAGTTTGATAACACACACACTGTCACACATATGCACACTCCCCGAAATACATTGGTCCTGTCACGTTCGTCCTTTTGTAAAACGTGCATTTTGACCATATTGACCACAGAACACGGCGAACAGTGGAACAACCTGGCGCCGCGTCGAACTCTGTCGCTCGCAGTCGCTTGCATTGTGTTGCAGGACAAAGCATGTTACACGGAGGACGAAGAAGGACGTGAGGTCAAAGTGCGTTCGAACAGTCGAACGAGTTGGGACGAGAGTATTTGAGTTTCTGTTTAGAGCTGCTTGTGCTGCGAATTTTGTGCACGGTCAGTGCATAGTTTTCGTTCGTTCGTCCACTACCAAGTTCGTCCTTTTTGATGTAGGAACAGTTTTTGTCCTTTGCCATCGATGGCTTTTCTTTTTTTGAGAACATTTTAGGTGGCGTTGATTCGGGTGTCAGACTGCCGAAAGGTTTCATGGTGTGTGTCGTGCATTAATTTTCAAAAATTTTACGAGGATTACGTTGTTTGTATTGCGCTTGGCAGTGTGTGTTGTGGGAGTTCGAGTGTGTGTGAGTGTGAGTGCAGGACACATGCTAATGAGCCATGTGTGTGTGTGTGTGAGAGTTTATGTGTGATTGTGATTTTGTGGTTATTGTTTAGGATTTAATTTGACAATTAATTAAATTGCAATGTCATGTTGTGCGAGTGCATGTGAAAAATTAAGCTTCGACGCTCAATAAAATGGATTTACGGAATTTAGTGACATTTTTCTGGCTGTAATGGACATTTGCATTTAACACTGGTTAAGACTGAACTCAAATAATTAATTAAATGTTTGTTTGAACTATACGAGGGTGTTGAAACTGGTAAAAAGTGTGGAATATGGAAAAATTAAACAGTGAATCGAAAATACAGTTTGTTCAAGCTTTTGTAAAAGTTGAGAATAAAAATAAAAATGAAAAATTTGTTACACATATTTTCAGAAATGTTTTTATTACTTAGTGAGTATTGAATTTTGATTACAAAATTTAAATTTGAGTGAGAACATGTATTCTGAATGAATTAATTCATTTTTTGTGACAATTCGAATTATTTGTGAAAAATTAAATTTTTATAGGGAAACGGAATTATATTAAAAAATATAATTTTGGGTGAACAATTTTAATTTGAGTGAAAAATTAATGTTCATAAAAAAAAAACAATTATTAGAGAAAACGTTTATGCTGAGTGATAAAATAAAAAAAATATATATTTTGAGTTATAATTTGTATTTCCGATGAAAAAATAATTTAAATCATGAATTTATAAATTCTCGAATTCGTAAATTCATAGATTAATAAATTATTAAATTCATAAATTCTTTAAAACATAAATTCATAAATTCACAAATTCATAAATTCATAAACTCGTAACTTCATGAATTCATAAATCCATATGTCCATAAATTCATAAATTAGGAAATCAAAAAATCATAAATTCATAAATACATAAATTTATAAATTCTTAAATGCATAAATTCATAAATTTATAAATTCATAAATTCATAAATTCATTAATTCATAAATCCATAAATCCATAAATTCATAAATTAATAAATTCGTAAATTCCTAAATTCATAAACTAATAAATTAATAAATTAATAAATTAATAAATTAATAAATTAATAAATTAATAAATTAATAAATTAATAAATTAATAAATTAATAAATTAATAAATTAATAAATTAATAAATTAATAAATTAATAAATTAATAAATTAATAAATTAATAAATTAATAAATTAATAAATTAATAAATTAATAAATTAATAAATTAATAAATTAATAAATTAATAAATTAATAAATTAATAAATTAATAAATTAATAAATTAATAAATTAATAAATTAATAAATTAATAAATTAATAAATTAATAAATTAATAAATTAATAAATTAATAAATTAATAAATTAATAAATTAATAAATTAATAAATTAATAAATTAATAAATTAATAAATTAATAAATTAATAAATTAATAAATTAATAAATTAATAAATTAATAAATTAATAAATTAATAAATTAATAAATTAATAAATTAATAAATTAATAAATTAATAAATTAATAAATTAATAAATTAATAAATTAATAAATTAATAAATTAATAAATTAATAAATTAATAAATTAATAAATTAATAAATTAATAAATTAATAAATTAATAAATTAATAAATTAATAAATTAATAAATTAATAAATTAATAAATTAATAAATTAATAAATTAATAAATTAATAAATTAATAAATTAATAAATTAATAAATTAATAAATTAATAAATTAATAAATTAATAAATTAATAAATTAATAAATTAATAAATTAATAAATTAATAAATTAATAAATTAATAAATTAATAAATTAATAAATTAATAAATTAATAAATTAATAAATTAATAAATTAATAAATTAAAAAATTAATAAATTAATAAATTAATAAATTAATAAATTAATAAATTAATAAATTAATAAATTAATAAATTAATAAATTAATAAATTAATAAATTAATAAATTAATAAATTAATAAATTAATAAATTAATAAATTAATAAATTAATAAATTAATAAATTAATAAATTAATAAATTAATAAATTAATAAATTAATAAATTAATAAATTAATAAATTAATAAATTAATAAATTAATAAATTAATAAATTAATAAATTAATAAATTAATAAATTAATAAATTAATAAATTAATAAATTAATAAATTAATAAATTAATAAATTAATAAATTAATAAATTAATAAATTAATAAATTAATAAATTAATAAATTAATAAATTAATAAATTAATAAATTAATAAATTAATAAATTAATAAATTAATAAATTAATAAATTAATAAATTAATAAATTAATAAATTAATAAATTAATAAATTAATAAATTAATAAATTAATAAATTAATAAATTAATAAATTAATAAATTAATAAATTAATAAATTAATAAATTAATAAATTAATAAATTAATAAATTAATAAATTAATAAATTAATAAATTAATAAATTAATAAATTAATAAATTAATAAATTAATAAATTAATAAATTAATAAATTAATAAATTAATAAATTAATAAATTAATAAATTAATAAATTAATAAATTAATAAATTAATAAATTAATAAATTAATAAATTAATAAATTAATAAATTAATAAATTAATAAATTAATAAATTAATAAATTAATAAATTAATAAATTAATAAATTAATAAATTAATAAATTAATAAATTAATAAATTAATAAATTAATAAATTAATAAATTAATAAATTAATAAATTAATAAATTAATAAATTAATAAATTAATAAATTAATAAATTAATAAATTAATAAATTAATAAATTAATAAATTAATAAATTAATAAATTAATAAATTAATAAATTAATAAATTAATAAATTCATAAATTCATAAATTCATAAATTCACTAATTCGTAAATTCATAAATTCATAAATTCATAAATTCATAAATTAATAAACTCATAAATTCATAAATTCATATATTCATAAATTCGTATATTCATAAATTCATAAATTCATAAATTCATAAAGTCATAAATTCATATATTCATAAATTCATAAATTCATAAATTCATAAATTCATAAATTCATAAATTCATAAATTCATAAATTCATGAATTCATAAATTCATAAATTCATAAATTCATAAATTCATAAATTCATAAATTCATAAATTCATAAATTCATAAATTCATAAATTCATAAATTCATAAATTCATAAATTCATAAATTCATAAATTCATAAATTCATAAATTCATAAATTCATAAATTCATAAATTCATAAATTCATAAATTCATAAATTCATAAATTCATAAATTCATAAATTCGTAAATTCATAAATTCATAAATTCATAAATTAATAAATTCATAAATTCATAAATTCATATATACATATATTCATAAATTCATAAATTTATAAATTCATAAATTCATAAATTCATAAATTCGTAAATTCATAAATTCATAAATTCATAAATTCATAAATTCATAAATTCATAAAATAATAAATTCATAAATTCATAAATTCATAAATTCATAAATTCATAAATTCATAAATTCATAAATTCATAAATTCATAAATTCATAAATTCATATATTCATAAATTCATAAATTCGTAAATTCATAAATTCGTAAATTCATAAATTCGTAAATTCAAAAATTCATAAATTCATATATTCATAAATTCATAAATTCGTAAATTCATAAATTCGTAAATTCAAAAATTCATAAATTCACTAATTCACAAAATCGTAATTTCATAAATTCATAAATCATAAATTCATAAATTCATAAATTCATAAATTCATAAATTTATAAATTTATAAATTCATAAATTCATAAATTCATAAATTCATAAATTCATAAATTCATAAATTCATAAATTCATAAATTCATAAATTCATAAATTCATAAATTCATAAATTCATAAATTCATAAATTCATAAATTCATAAATTCATAAATTCATATATTCATATATTCATATATTCATAAATTCATAAATTCGTAAATTCGTAAATTCAAAAATTCATAAATTCACTAATTCAGAAAATCGTAATTTCATAAATTCATAAATTATAAATTCATAAATTCATAAATTCATAAATTCATAAATTCATAAATTCATAAATTCATAAATTCATAAATTCATAAATTCATAAATTCATAAATTCATAAATTCATAAATTCATAAATTCATAAATTCATAAATTCATAAATTCATAAATCATAAATTCGTAAATTCATAAGCTCATAAATTTAAAAATTTATAATTCATCTAATTCACAAAATCGTAATTTCATAAATTCATAAATTTATAAATTCGTAAATTCGTAAATTCATAAATTCATAAATTTATAAATTTGTAAACTCATTATTGTTTTGACAAACATTAACTTTCTCAACAATAAAATCTCAATTTTTCATTAAAAAAAACACAAAAAATTAAATATTAGTAAAATTTTGTATTTACTTAATTTTTACTAGAAATCGTTTTCAAGATATATAAATTTTCTTAAAATTTAAAATTGTCTGTAAATTCAGTACTTAATACCCTCTTCTGCCTACCACAAAACTCAACTCCTTGGTATTCTGTTTGGCTCAAGAACAAAGAGCACTTGTCGAAAATTGCGTACTCATTTTGGCCGCATTCTGTCGTCAAATAAAAAAACAACATACATAATTGCAATTAATTAAAACATAAGACATACTGTCACACATAAACCCAACGCCTAATCAGCGGCGACAGGTGCGTGTGACAATTGTAGTTGTCATGGCAACCTAAATCGCTCCTCAATTATGTGCCAAATTTCTACGGCAAAGCATTGTGCGAATTTGCCAAAATTCGTCAAAATAATTACCTGTCACTTGACGTACACCAACACTTGTATGTACACGTACATGTACTAACGCACGTATTCACGCACGCACGCATTCACGCACGCACACACACACACACACAGATATCTAACGCAATTAGCGCAAATAATTATAGCCCTCACGTAAACTGAATCGCATGCAATTTGAACCTAAATCTGTCGTAATTAATGCTATATTGAAGAGATTTAAACGCAAATTTATTATAATTCAAGAATGTCTATAATTTAATTGTTAATTCGCGGCGAAATTTCTTAAAGTTTTGAAATATTGACATGAATGACAAAAAAAAAATTAAATCACGCATCAATCAAAAACTGTGCGGAGATTTAAATTTTTGTTTTTGTCTGAAAGAAAGCAAAAGTGATGCCATCAATTTGGACGTGCCTGGCATATAAATGGATTTGGTAAATCCTGTTTAAAAGCACTACAGATATAGCATAATTTTAAAAGACCACATACCCTGTCGGAATTGTGTATAGGAATTTTATTTTTGGATTGTGTATAGGAATTTTATTTTTGGATTGTGTATAGGAATTTTATTTTTGGATTAATTTCGAATACTTCGTTTACGGTATTTGTTTAGAAATTGTATAGAAATATTATATAGATTATATTGTTTGTGAAAATATAAAAATGAAGTACCAAATAATGCTGTCAAAACTACATAGTCACAATTTCCGTTTTTTTTGTTTATAATTTCATTTCATATTTTTCCGCTGTGTCAGCATTTATTTTCTTATTCATGGATAATAAACGCGCCGCCCCGTCGCTCATACTATCGAACTGTTTGCCAGCGGATTTCATAACAACTCAATTAATATTCCAAACATTTGTAACTCAATTTTTAAGCTGCCAATGCAAAACAAAAATAACAACTACAACTAAATATAAAACGAAGGACAGCACCAAACAACTGGCATACAAAACTAGATACATTCATGTTTTGGGGGCTAGGGTGAAGTCGTCATCTACTTTACAAAATTCCTCATACTTTGAAAATAAATTTCCGCAACGACACGTTACGTGATATGCATTTATTTTATCTGCTTCGTAAGCTACAAAACTTAATATTCATCCACCCCACCTGTCTTCTTTTTCGAGTATTTTATGAGCCATAAGCACTACGTGGAGATACTTTGTGAGCCTTCGTAGTTTATAAGGACCTGTATGGTTTATGTTTATGTTGTGCAACATACCTTATTGATGCAGTAGACTTTCATGTGAAAAATTGGCACCAGCTTTTTTTATTATTAAATGTAATTTTTCCCTAAAAAAATATTTTTTAAGTCATCAACATCTCAAATTGAGTGTGTACCTTTTTCAGACAGTAATGTTTATAACTTGTGTAATAAACCACATAAATAAATTAAATTTCTGCCACATTGTCGCAACATATATCGCTACTTATTTCCAAAAAATTAGCATTATACGTCAACTTTAATATCTCAAACCCTAAAGAGTCTCAAATTGTATATTTTTGGAATAGACCATTTTTTGACAGTTACGTTTATAACTTGCAAAATATACCACATAATTCAACTAAATTTATACCATAACATCGCACTATATATAGCTACATATATCATGAAAATTATCTTGATTCGCCCACTTATATTATTCAATTTGTAAAGAGTCTTAAATTATTAAGTTTTAATATGGATCATTTTTTGACAGTTACGTTTATAACTTGCAAAATATACCACATAATTCAACTAAATTTATATCATAACATCACACTATATATAGCTACATATATAAAGAAAATTAACTTGATTCGATCTTTTCTATTTTACAATTTCGAAAGAGTCTTAATATGTTTAGTTTTAGTACGGATCATTTTTTGACAGTTACGTTTATAACATGCAAAATATACCACATAATTCAACTAAATTTATACCATAACATCACACTCTATATATCTACATATATCAAAGAAATTGCCATGATTCGTCCACCTTTATTTACCAAGTCCTTAAGAGTTCCGAATTGTATATTTTTGGTATAGACCATTTTTTGACAGTCAAATAAACCACATAAATCAATTAAATTTTTTCCATATTATCACAATATATATCGGCACTTTATGCCATAAAAATTAACTTAATTCGCTAACATTTATTTCGCAAACATTAAAGAGTCTCAAATTGTTTAGTTTTATGATATACCATTTTTTGACTATTACGTTTATAACATGCAAAATATACCACATAATTCAACTAAATTTTTACTAAAACATCATACTATATATAGCTACATATTTCCAAAAAATTACCATGATTCGCCCACTTCTATTTTTAAAATTCTACAGAATATTAAATTGTTTAGTTTTAGTATGGATCATTTTTTGACAATTACGTTTATAACCTGTAAAGTATACCGCATAAATCAACTAAATATATGCCACAACATTACACTATATATCCCCACATAAAACCAAAATTATAGCTTTATACAACTACGTTTACTTTTCAAATTCTCTAAACCTTATTTTCTAATTTTGGCTATTTTCGACTTTTATCTACTTTTCGACAGACTCTGCCTGCACTGTAATAAATTATCCAACTGCTTTTTAGTATAGCTATTAAATAAATTCAAGTACCTATTGTATTCACTAACAATACCGCGCAATGCAAACAAATCTTGAAAATTCAATTGAAATTCAAATGGAAAAAAATGACTCAAATAAAAATCAACAGAAACTCGTATAAAAATCCAATGAAACTAAAATAGAAAAATCAAATAAAATTCAAATCAAAATCAAATTAAGCTCAAATATGTCTCAATTCAAAATAAATTAAACAAAAAACATAAAAGTAAAAAGAGGAATAACAAAAAAAAAATACAAAAGCGCTAAACTTGAATGTAAAATAATATTGAAAAAAAAGCGCAGCCTAAATTTCAAAGTAAACATGCTTGAGGCGACAATTAAAAGGTTTTATTAGAATAAACCGCGAGTATTCTTTTTTTGTTATTTTTTTTCTATAATTGTTCATCTATTTTATAGGTTTTTCTATACTTAAACATTTTTCAAAATTAAAACACAATATCATGATGGTCTCTAAAGAACCCCGTGGCTACCATTATACAAATTATCAATTGAACGACGTTAAAGTGCGTGCAAATCGAAATTTCGAAATTTGAGTGTGGGGTAGGTAGTTGGTTCTATAAATTGATTGCTATAGGACAGCAGCATAGATGAATAGCATAAATGTGCGCACAAGATGGATTACATTAGAGTGTTTGAAAAAAAAAAATAATAAAACGAAAAAAACAGCCGCAAATATTTCGTGGTTCAATAAATCGTTTGCAAGTTGGAGATGGATACGCGTTAAAGTACTAACAGTTTCGATTCAATGATTTTGGTAATGGCAACGATTTAATGATGGTGGAAATTGAAAAGCCTGTCTTGGAAAAACAAATTAAAATGAGTGTGTTTTTTATTTTGTTAGTGTTGATTTATTTTATTGATGATTTTTTGCCATTTTTTTGAAATTTCAATATTTTTAGAAATTTAGGGGGAAATATTATCATCTTTCATTAATGCAAATGTTGAAGTGTAAAAAATTTATTTTTTCGGCTGGCATTTTTAAGTGCTTTCGCGTGGAATATTTTAATAACGGAAGGCATAAATTTCAGAATACTTATTAGTGAGCACTTGTTTACAGCGCGTGCAAATGAAGCGCAATTCACATAATTTAGGCGTATCTTTTTCATTAATGTTTTTCGAGTGTTTGTACTTCAGTAAACATAATCTTTTGCAAGTACTAAGTAATATTGACAAAAATTTAAAATGAAATTATATAAATTACACAACAATCATATACAAAAAAAACAAAAAAAAAAATACTCGAAAAATTAGTATGATATTCCGATGGCCTCAAGACCTCATACTTGGTTTTTTCATATTGCCTCAAGTTTTTAAGTTATTACGTAAAACAAATATTTGGTAATTCTCGCGTTTTTCTTCATATTTTGGACTTTAACTTTTTCCAGATTTGAGTTTTTAATCTGATTTCATTTGTATTCTATTGAGAAAACTTCAATTAAAATTTAGAAATGAACCCAATGAAATTCGGCTTGGTTTGACCAAAGTTATGATCAGTCAAACGCCAAAAATATAAATTTAAAGGTTTACCTATTTTTTATTGCTTAACATCTATGATATTGATAATCAAATAAAATTATATATTTTATATTAGACTCGATCTTCGTGGCTATGCTTTCTCTTACGCTTTATAGAGAGAATTCGTTCTTCAGTCGCACGATGTTTTTCCCGACATTTTTGATATTGGCAAATTCAAAACATATATTCACCGATACTACCTCATCTTTCCTCCCTTCCTCTAACCCTAATCCTTTCCTACGAACAACACTGTGCTTTGCATAAATAGGGGGCATCCCCTGAGTGTTGGTTAATCTGAAAAAAAAAGGCTTGATCCATTCCCCTACTTTTATTTTAGAAATCCTTAATTGTTTGAATTTGTTTTATACCAATTTTTGACTTGTTAAAATTATAAACTTGTTAAATATTCAACATAATAATAATAATAGTCACCATTTTGAGCTGTGCGTGTTATATTTGTACTCAAAGTGGTGGGACCTTCAGTTTATTGCCGCATCCGAACGGTGGGTGAGAGCTTTTCATAGGCAATTTTTAACTCTCGTAGGTTTGCCATTTACTGCCGAGAGGTAGCGCGGTATAGAAAAATGTTTCTATGAGAAGATGTTGTTAGCCCTAAGTCCAGGCTTGAACCGGGGACCTTTCATTCAGCTCGCAGTCCAACGCACTAACCACTGAGCTACCGCGGCTATTCAACATAAATCAACTAAATTTTTACCCTAACATTACACTATATATCCCCACATATATCTAAAAATATAGCTTGATACTACTAATTTAAATTTTTAATTTCTCTGAACCATATGTGTGCCATATTATTATTATGGAATCATTTCTATTTTCTATTACAAACTTCAGTAAACAATAAAATTTAAAATACTACAGAGCATGTTTTAAAAATTCTCTTTCAATCAAAAAATAATGATCTAAAGACACAAATTGAATTTATTCCGTTCAAGAAAACTAAAGTGGTTTTAATTTGATTTAAATACGTTTATTTAATTTTAAAAATACAAATTATTTCTTGAACAAAAATCAAAAATTAAAATTTTAAATCAAAAATTTCAATAATGTTGAAATTTTTACAAAGCACCACTCACTCCCCTCATAGGTTAAAGGTGGCAAAATGTAAAATTCGAGTAATTTTCAAGCAACACCCTGCCACTGAATCTAGTTGCCACGACATCGTCGGCGTTGCCACAAGAAATGTTGCCATGCAGTTGCCCTGCAACATATAGCGAATTCCAGTAAATACCAGACCAGCAACAATAATAATAGCACTTCGTAGTCTTCTTCTTCGTCTTTAAATGTTGCCACGACATGTAACGCCCCCGTACTCAAACGCTACTCCCAAGAGAGAGCTGAGTAATGTCTTTTGTTATCTTCGTCAAAGAAATGAACACAAAGATTGATTTCTATGCAGACATTGCACATACATCTTCATGGTTGTACTAGCTACCCAGTGGGGAATGGTTGGCATAAGTAATAAAATAAATAGTTATTTAATTTACATCTAACTAATATGATCTGAAATAAATTTAAAGCTTTTTATATCAACCCGGTTCTGAAATATAGTTTAACGTTGTAAAACGTGACTCTCACAACTCAATAACAAAAAAATGATATTTATAATGTTTCGATAAACACTTTATTGGTAATTTCAGTGTTTTTATATATATTATGAACTTTGACATTTTACTATTTTAATTTTGTGTTCGTTTAGTGTTGAATTTTATTAAGGTTAAATTTTTAATGCAATTATAAACTAACTATAGGTTACACCTTTCTATCCAAGGCTTTAGTTTCTAAACAAAATGCTCGAATATTGATAAATTTTACAGAAAAAAGCACAATTAGTAATTGGTTCATATAACATTTTAACTATTAGTGACTTTTGATTTAAATTTGACTTAATTAATACAACACAAAAAAAAAATTGGTATTAAATTCAGAATTCAAAAATTAGTTGAATGCAAATATTTAGCACGTAGGACTTAATGCGAAACTGTACAGCTACAAACGGAAAAGTATATGAAAAGTATAAGAATTTTCGCATATTAGTTAGTACAAGGGAAAAGCCACATTTGAATGCTTGTTATTCCTTTGAGTCGTCAGAACTGATGATGATAAATGTTATGTAAATATAGTTGTTATACATATCCGCAAGTATGAATAAAAATGTATTTTGCTTTACTCTTCGTTTTGCTTTACTCTTAAATATATACAGAATGTAGTAAAAATAAATGCGGATGTAGTAATTTTATTAAATATTTTTGATTGTTGGAATAAATACAAAATATAGTATTTTTCATTGAATTTCAAATAAATGTAGTTATTTTTCAATACAAAAATAACTACATTAATATAGTAAAAAATTTTCCTTAACACGTTAATCAATAAATATTTATTTTATAAAATGCATTTATTAATACAGTAATTACTTTTATATTATGGATATATTTAACAAATGCGAACAAGGTAAATAAGTTTTACACCGACAACGATTATATTACCTTAGACATCGATTAAAATTTCCTACTGGGTATCCAGTTGTACACACACATACATTCTTATATTTTTACACTTGAATTCACACATCTGCAATGAGTGCCCAAGAAATGAGAACAATTTTGTAAAGTTGACAGCAGAACGAAGCGTTAGTGGTAGGTGGATCGAATGGATCGAATGAATGTGTGTTGGTTGGCTGTTGGGTCTAAGGACGTGGCGCGAAATGCGAATTTCTAACACACAACGATTGAACGAAGACTTAGAGGAACATAAGACATACAGTCACAGCTACAGACATAAAGACAAAGTGCAAATGCAAGTGCTCGCCGATCAAGAACAAACCAGACAGACAGATGGACATACAGAACTTCATTGGCGCAGCAATCTGCGCACCAACCCACCCAGCCACCCAGTGTACTGTCGTCGCGAGTCGTGTGAGTGAGGATAGTTCAAGGGGGCAGTAAATTGCATTGTTCAGACAAATAGTAGCACTTTTGAAACTACTTCTTCAAATGCTACACTTTATACAACTAGTACTTTTTAGCTGCTATTACTTCATCTGCTACTATTTCTCTGAGTTTTTTTTATTTTCTACTACTATTTTTTATATTTTTGCCACACTCAGCTGGCATTACTACTGCTATTACTTCATCTGCTACTATTTCTCTGAGTTTTTTTTTATTTTCTACTACTATTTTTTATATTTTTGCCACACTCAGCTGGCAACAGCTGCCACCGCTGATTTTGTTTGTTGAGTGCAAAGCGTGTGATAAATGATTAACAACGATGTTTTTGACTGGGGAATCGGTTAGGTAAGGGGATTGACAGAATACAAAAAAAATTTACAAATGTAAAATAATCGGAAACGCAATGAAAACTATGATTGAGGTCAAAATAAACACCTGCGTTTTGTATGGGTTTTACGTTTTCGGTTGATAAAGTTGTCTACTACTATTTTACTACTATTTTACTACTATTTTACTACTAATTAACTACTATTTTACTACTTTTTTACTACTATTTAACTACTATTTTACTACTATTTTACTACTATTTAACTACTATTTTACTACTATTTTACTACTATTTTACTACTATTTTACTACTATTTTACTACTAATTAACTACTATTTTACTACTTTTTTTACTACTATTTAACTACTATTTTACTACTATTTTACTACTATTTAACTAATATTTTACTACTATTTTACTACTATTTTACTACTATTTTACTACTATTTTACTACTATTTTACTACTATTTTACTACTATTTTTCTGCTATTCTACTTCTATTCTACTACCATTTTACTGCTATTCTACTCTGTTTATTCATTTTTTCCAACTTATTAATTTTCTCATATAACATTTAAAAAAAAAAAATTTATTGAAATTCAGAAACTCCATTTTAAATTCAAATACTTTAATTATACATAATTTAAAAATACAGAATTTTCAATTCAAATTTAAAACATATCAATTGTATTTCAGAAATTGCATTTAATTTTCAGAATGCATTAATTGAAATTCATAACTTTCCATATGGAATTCATACTACATCAATTTAAATTCCTAATTTGAGATTTTACATGATAACATGATTGACAAAAATATAACGAAAAAAATCATTTTACACAAAAAAATGTAACTTAGAAAATGCATATACATTTTTTTGTATATCAGTTATTTTAAAAATAATTAAAATGACAGAATCAGTGTTAATTGTATGTGGACGTACACCTATGTTATTGAATCTACTTCCACTTTGCAATTTCTCCTCTATACATTTATTATACTTCATTAAAAATAATAACTTTTTGCACTGAACTGTAAAACTTTTGAAATTAAAATTTTCCAATTTAATTTCATTTATAATAGAACAAACTAAATTGATGAAAATCGGATTTTCATGAAAAACTGTCTTTTCTTTCCCACATATTTTTGTCATGTCTTTATTGCATTTCATTTTATTTGCTCGAAACAATTGCCAACCAAGCATAGCAGTGCAGATCTCACACAACACTACACAAACTGTTGCCAAAAATAATTGTCAGGATAAAATTATCCTTGCACAAGAGTTCAATTTGTCATACGCTATATGTGTTCGGTGTGTGTTTCAGTGTTTTTGTTTTGTATAATGTCCCAGCGGGCACTGAACTAAAAGCTTTTCTAATAAATTTAGAAATAAGCGCTGCTGATATCTTTTATTATATTTACAATTGTTGATTTAAAGTGCTTTCCAATGAGTAAACCTAAAATTTAATCAGCAAATTGTTTTTGTTACTCTCATAGTTACTTTTTGTGATTTTAATTAATATGAAATACAATATTTTATCTTTACGCTCACTTTAGTGCTTAAAAAACGCATACATATAATGCAAAAATTTATATATTTTGCATTAATCGCTTTTATAGTCTTTTAAAGAATTTTTTAAAGTTGCTCTTTTTCCCGTTGGGGTTATCGTGTATATTTGTGTGCGCTCACTCGCAACTTAATATTAATGAACACTAGAAAAACAAGTCACAAAACAACTACAAAACGAAAAATAACACAAAATTATACTTGTTAGTTCTGACAGCGTTTGTTATTGCTAATATTTTATCTTGTTACACATACGTAAACAAAAACCAAACACAAACACAAACAAAGCGTAACAGTCATGTATGAGTGTGTGTGTGTTTCGGACTATCTCTATGTATTTCAATTTTTGTGTACGGAGCTTTGTGCCGAAAACTATAATTAAATCTTTTGCACACAATGAGCTCAAAGTCTTAATGCAAATTGACATTTTGGAGTAGTAGTTGAAAAATTGATAAACAATTTTTTGTAGTTTTAACAAAGAAAATTCAAATTTATATTTTTACTAATAAAAATTTAAATAAACCCTTATAGATTATATTAAAATTCAATTTACAATATTTTATTATAATTGTCTTGTAATTTTAACAATTATCTGGCAAGAGTTCTGATTTCTCTTGTTGCACAATCTGTTGCCAAAAAGCCTAAATTGCTTTTAATGTGGTAATAGTATTTATTATAGTTTAATTGTTTTGTCTATGGTCTAAATGTGTGGTCAAATGATTTTCAAATTACCACTTATATTGTTTCATTTAAGTTAAATGAATTCTGCTAGCTTATTTGGTTTAAATTGTGTTAATTATATATAGAGCAAATCAATGTAGTTACAATTACTACAATTATGTATTTGTTTTGCATAATTTTTCTCTTATTTTTTTATTTTTAAATACATTTGTACTTATTTCACAAGATTTTACTACACAATGTATTAGAAATTATGTTTCCATATACTTCACTACCTGTTGTATGTATTTGTTTTCTGCATTTTTTTTATTATTTGAAGATCGTATGCCACAAACGACAGACGTACATGTGAACGAAATGCCTTTAAGATAGAATATAAGACAAATTCATTCATATTAAAATTTAGTAAAAGCAACAATTAAATACTTTTGATTCCTTTGATATATCAGAACTAATGATGAAAAATATGTTTCTATTTTTCACATCTGAAAAATATATTTGTTTTGCAGTTTTACTAACATTATTATATTTTTTTATTTATATTTAAATAAACACAAAGTGTAGTAGAAGTAAAAATAAATAATATAATGTGTTTTCATTTCATTTTATGAAATTTAAATAAATAAATACATATTGTAGTAAAAATAAATGCATATGTACTATTTATCTACGTATTCATTTTAATAAATACAAAATATACCAATTTTTAATACAAATATTGTCAAAATTGTGTATGTTTGTCATCTTTATTTAGCAACAGCACAGAAAATATTCTTTAACAATTCTTTATTGCTGGCAAATACAAAAGTGCAAAAATATGTTTTGGTTCAAAGAAAAATGAAACGAAAAAAAGATGATTTTTCACTGCAACCGACTAAGCACTGATGATGGGTCTGAAATGAACAAACGACCGACAAGACACAGCGGTTTTTCATAATTTAAGAAAAAAAAAGAAAAACTAAAAAATGATGAGTTAAGTAGCGAAGAAAACGAATGACCAAAAGCATACACAGTAAAACCCACAAAGTAGATGGAATTTACAATTTTTGTCTGTTTTTTGTTTTTCTGTTGGCATCTTCTACTCGTTCATTTCGTCATCGTTGCGACATTTTGTAAAATTGATTAGAATTCTTGGTGAATGCGCTCGAGCGCTGTCCTGTTGGCCATAATGTGCGGTTTCGCGTTGGACAGAAATGTTATTGCATTGGGCGGATGTGGTGCTGCGTGCATTGGTTGGATTTGTGTGTGTGTTGGACATGATGTTGCACTTGGCAGTTGGATGTTGGCAGTTGACAGTGTTTTGTGGCCAAAGTTGTTGCTGCTGTTGTCTGACATTTTGTAGTTTGTGTTGGCCAAAATTCAATGTCACATTACATGCAATGCGCGCTGCTGCCGACTGAATCTGTATGTGATGGGTGATAAAGTCAAATGCCAAAAAACAAGCAAAAAAAAAATATAAATTTAAAATAAGGACATGAGTTGCGATGTTGTCTGTCTATGCATGATGTGCTGTTGATGAGGACATTTATGGCGTACACAAATGATATAGTGTATTTGACAGACTTAATCTGTTCAGTTTTTTTGCAATTGAAAATAGCAAAACAAAAAAAATATATTTCGAAATAATATACAAGTATGAAAATTCTAATGAAAAAACAGCACTTTAAAAAATATTTATTTAAATTATCACTGTAAAAGTATCACTGATAATATATCACTGATAAAATATCACTGATAAAATATCACTGATAAAATATCACTGATAAATTATCATTGATAAAATACCACTTATTAAATATCACTGATAAAATATCACTGCTAAAATTGAATTGATAGATTACTGATAAAAAAATCACTGTAAAATACAACTGATGAAATGTCACTGATAGAATATCGCTAATAATATATCACTAATAAAGTATCACTGATAAAACATAACTGATAAAACATCACTGATAAAATATCACTGATAAAATATCACTGATAAAACATCACTGTTAAAATATCACTGCTAAAATATAATTGATAAATCACGGATGAAATATCATTGAAAAAGTATCACTGATAAAATATCGCTAATAACATATCAACTGATAAAACATCACTGATAAAATATCACTGATAAAATATAACTGATAAAACATAACTGATAAAATATCACTGATAAAATATCACTGATAAAACATCACTGATAAAATATCACTGATAAAATATAATTGATAAATCACGGATAAAATATCATTGAAAAAGTATCACTGATAAAATATAACTGCTAAAATATCACTGATAAAACATCACTGTTAAAATATCACTGATAAAATATCACTCAAAAAAAAAAACACTGATAAAATGTCACTGATAAAATATCACTATTAAAATATCATTGTAAAAATAAAATTACTTAAGTATAACTGATAAAAAATTACTGAATGTAATTACTATATAAATATCTCCTTATCATCAAAGAATTATTTAAAAATAGTAATATAAAATGTATCACTAAGAGAATATCACAGCAAAAATATCACTGAAAAATATCGCTTAAATTGATGTCACCGAAAAGCTATTGTTGACAAAATATCTGTAAATAATATTACTAATAAAAATCAATAGAAAACTAAAATTGAAAATGTATTAATAAAAAAAGATTGCCAAAAAACAGAAATTTAATAATATCATTTAAAAAATGTCACTAGTGAACATATATCTTAATACCATTGGAAAAATATAACAGAAAAGTATCATTGCAATAATATCTATAGAAAAATATCAGAAAAAAATATTATTAAATAATTCTTTAAAAAATATCACTGAACAAATATCACCTAAAAATTCATTACCAAAAATTATTACCGAAAAAATATGATGGAAAAAAATATAATTGAGAAAAACAGAAAAATATCACGATCAAAAAATACGAAATGTATTTAAAGCATTTAAAAAAACTAAAAAAATATTAATAGAAACTGTACACATTTGATTAAATGATAATATCACTGGAAAAATATCACATACAAATAAATACTAAAAATATCATTGAAAATACATGAAAGAAAAAATGTCACGAAAAAAAATCATAAAAAGCATCAACAAAATATAATTCTAAAGTGATGCTTTAAAAGCAAATAAATTGATAAATCATTCATATGTCTGTTGTCACTGGTTCTCATGTGTTACAGCTTTATAAACAATTATTAAAATTTTTTACAGACATTGCTAAACATTCTCTATTTTCTTTCTCTTTACAGAAACATTTTCACCGAACCTCACTATTAATTAAGGCCTTTAATCATAAGTTTCGTTTAGATTTGGAATTAAATTCGTAAGTACCTGTCTCACAGTAAATATTATAAAATATATTAAAATGTTGCTGCCACATAAATAGGTACATCAAATGCAATTAAATACAATTTACAGAAAATAACTAATTTAATATCAAACACGTATATCATTTATTATAATTTTTAAATTCACATAAAATACCAATAAATGCAATAACATTAAAGTATAATATATATTAAAAAGTAAATATAGCATTTTGTTGTGCAATTGAATTGCAATAATAACAGCAATAAAAACAAAAAAAAAACCCAATTCATATATTAAATACAAATTCAACTTTGACCAAAATACACGTAGTGCACTAACCGTAATAAAAACATCAACAGCCACTAAAATAAATAGGGCGCAACCGAAAAACCAACCGAATAACCGAAGCAGAAAAACACACACAATATAAAAATCACTGGCCAGTGGAAATTGCAGTTAAACGAATATAATTTGACAAAATATGTGATGTACATTTAAATGACTATAAAATAGTCAGTCATAAAACAACAGTTATACGTGTATTTTCCAATTTACTACTGATAAGTTTGCAGTGATTATGTAGAATGAAGTTCGTAATAAGTTAAATATCTGTGATAATTTTTTTTTATATTAATTAATAACTAAACTTAATTTTTTGAAAAGTTTTATCTGTGATATTATCTTAGAGATTTATATCATTATCATTTATAACATATCATTTAAACTGCTATTTAAAAGCATTTGCTTGTTTAATATATATATGAGAAAAAATGAAATTTCAAAAAAAACTACAGGCATAAACAATTTGTGATGAAATATATATGATAATATATCACAAAATCACTAAAATCTAATTATATCACTGAACACATGAAAACGTGACACACCACTGAAAATATATCACTAAAAAAAATATAACTAAAAAAATGTGACTAAAACTATAACTAAAAAATATCACTGAAAAAAATATCACAGAGAAAAATATCAGAGAGAAAAATATCAATATGAAAATTGTTACTACAAAGCGATAGTGATAAAATTAAAAAGTATCACTGAAAATTGATTACAAAAAATCACTAAAAAAAATATAGGTTACTAAAAAATAATCACTAAAAAATATCACTAAAAAATATCACTTAAAATTATCACTTAAAAATAGTGACTAAAAAATATAACTAAAAATATCACTGAGAAAAATTTCACATGAAAAAATAAAAGTGTCGCTGAAAAAATGTTCTAAAAATGATATCATTGAAAAAATATCACTGAAAATATATCAATACAAATATACGACTAAATAAAAATATCCCTGAAAAATATCACTAAAAAAATGTGATTAAAAAATATAACTTAAGAGGTATAACTGAGAAAAATATAACAGAAAAAAGAAGTTCATGAAAAAAATAGCACTAAGTAAAAAATCACTATGAAAAATGTTACTAAAAAGTGTCACGTAAAATGTATTATTTAAATATATTATTGAAAAGATATCACTGAAAAAAAATCACTGAAAAGGTTTCACTGAAAACATATCACTGAAAAGGTATCACTGAAAACATATCACTAAATATATATCACTTAGAAAAATATCATTAAGAAAAATATCACTCGAAAAATCTAACTAAAAAAAAACTGTACTTTAAAATATCACTAAAAATATATCACCATAAAAATATGACTGACTGAAATATATTACTTTATAAATTGGTTTTACTAATTAAATAATATATTATTGATTTGAAAAAATTTAAGAAACAATTCAAAAATAAATATCACTCGAATTTCATTTGCAACTGGGACTCATCACAAAGCATACACACCAGCAAATACGCTGCTAATTATTTTAATACGAGCTTCACAAATGCCTGCTGCCGTTTGTTGGTTTAGTCAGGCCTGTCTGTTTATTTGAGTACTATCTATAAAGCCAGTCTCTCATTTGCAACTATATACCTTCCACCCCCCTCCACATCCCAGTCAGTGAGGCAGTCCACTCCAGTCGTGTCGGTTTATTTGCACAGCTTCTAACTACGGTTCAACGCAGCAGTTTATTTGTTCGCTGCACAAATAGCAATTTCCTAAATGACCTGCCTGGTTGAGCCTATGGCTAAGTATTGAAAATATAAACGCGCAATAAAAATAATAACATCCGGCTACAGCAACAACAACCATAACAAAAAATATTTAGGAAATTTAGGCTGTCTAAATATAGGCAACACATTTTTGCACTTACTTTGTGGTCAACATTACCGGCTCGGTGTCTCACCCATCGCTGGCGACCGACCCGGCCGACAATGACTTGTGGCATTAAGAAAAGGTTTTTTTTTTGCACTCTGCCCCAACACTTTTTGTTACCTTCGACGACCGTTTTAATCTCATAAAATGTTTATCTTAATTTTCTTAGTTTGTGAACCGCAGTTTTTGTTGTGTCGATTGTTACACCTTTTTGTGGCGCTTAGTTGTTTTGCTGCGGGTTAAACGCAATTTTTTATTATTTTTTTTTTTATATTCCCGCCCCAACAAACACATTTAGCCGTTTATTACCCTGCACGGGCAACATATTTTTTTAGATGCGGTTAAAAGGGTATCGGGTTGGGTTGGGTTGTGTTGCAAAATACCTTTTTGCGGCCGGCAGCAGCCGGTAAACTTGTAAAGCCCATTAGCAAGTATTTCTTTGTATTATTGCGCACTTTTTCTTTATGATTTTTTCTTTATTTTTTTTTTATTTCTTCCCTTCTCTTCGACTGATTCAATTTTATTTCTTTGATTGTGTTATCATTGCAAAGTGCAGAAAATATATTAAAGCAACAACAAGCATAATAAGAAAAACATATTAAGATTTAGTAGAAAAGCATTGAAAAAGAGGGTAGCAGTTGTTAGCACTTAATAAAAATTTAGTAGCCTTCTTTATTGACCTTCATTAATGCATGGCACATGAATGTTCCGGCAGTTATCCATACAAATTAATATCAATGCTCATAAATTGCTGTAACTACAAAAATTAAGAAATTATTTATTAGTGATGATATTTATAAAATATCAACTATAAAATATCACTGATAAAATATAACTGATAAAATATAACACATAAAATATCACTAAAAAAAATTGAAAAATAAAAACAACGTAGTATTATTGTTAAATTATAACAGAATATATATCACAGATAAAATATGACTTATAAAATGTCGCTGATAAAATATCACAAATAAAAAATCACTTACAAAATTGAAAAATATAGTACTCTTGATTACATCACTGAGATAAAATTACCGAATAAATATCACTGATAAAATATCACTTATAAAATATAACTCATAAAATAACACTGATAACATATCATCGGTAAAATATCACTGCCATAATATCAATGTTAAAATATCACTCATAAAAAATCACTTATAAAATAGCACGGATAAAATTGAAATAAAAATAATAGAGTATTATTAATAAAATATCACTTATAAAATATCACAGATAAAATTGAAAAAAATATAATAAAGTATTATTGTTAAAATATCAATGAATAAATAACACTAATAAAATGTCACTGAAAAAATAACACAAATAAAATAAAATATAACTGATAAAATATTACACATAAAATATCACTAATAAAATTGAAAAATAAAAACAACGTAGTATTATTGTTAAGCGAAGCCAGCGCAATCCTTGTAGGTGTCGTCTCAAGTCAACTCACTGGTCACCAGAATTGACAAATTGTCAAATGGTGACACCTCCACTTCGGTGGAAGTCCTCCTCGTGGAAGTCCCTGGAAACGGCGCTCTACACCACCCGGTGTAGAAGTCGGCTAAAGTGAGTGGCGAGCATCTCCCTCAGAGTGAGGGTTCGTGCGTTGGGTTTGGGTCCCACCACGGAAAAAACCTATGCGCCCAATGAAAACAAAAAAGAAGCCTCGGATAACGACCGATTACAACGATGACGACCCACGCAAACGTTTTAAGGACCATGATTTACGGATATGCACCTGGAATGTCCGGACCCTTTATAGGGAAGGTGCCTCTATCCAGCTGGCAGATGTCCTCGAAAAATATAAGGCTGACATCACCGCTATCCAGGAGATGCGATGGACGGGACAGGGCTGTTCGAAACAAGCGTCCTGTGATATCTACTACAGCTGCCATGCGGAGAGACACGAATTTGGATGTGGATTTGTGGTCGGCAAGAGACTCCGCCACCTTGTCTCTAGGTTCACGCCCGTGGACGAAAGGCTGGCAACAATCCGCATCAAGGCTAAATATTTCCATATCAGCCTAATTTGTGCACACGCTCCGACGAACGAGAAAGATGACGAGACAAAAGAGCGCTTCTACGAGCGCCTAGACAACGCATACGAGCGCTGCCCCCGCCACGATATCAAAATCGTGCTAGGCGATTTTAACGCCAAGGTGGGCAGAGAAGCCATCTATTGTCCCACAATCGGAAAATTTAGCCTCCATGCCAACACTTCCGATAACGGAACGAGACTAATCGACTTCGCCGCAGCACGAAACATGGTAGTTAGTAGCACTAGATTCGAACATTTCGATATCCACAAGGCCACATGGTTGTCGCCCGATCAAAAAACTCGAAATCAAATTGATCACGTTGTGATTGACGGAAGGCACTCTTCAAGCGTGATGGACGTACGCACTATCCGAGGTGCCAATATGGACTCGGATCATTACCTTGTAGCAGCCAAGGTCCGCACACGCTTAAGCGCTGCGAAGAACGTACGGAACCAAACGCAGAGAAAGCTAGACGTCGGAAAGCTGCAATCACAACAGACAACGCAAGCCTTTTCCACTCGACTCTCACACCTGCTTAGACAAAGCACTCCTCCTCTCGATGATATAAGCGCGCAGTGGAATCATATCTCCTGCTCTATGCGTACGGCTGCCGAAGAGGTGCTTGGATTCCAACGCCCCCTGAGGAATCAGTGGTATGACCAAGAGTGTCGCGCGGCCACTGCAGAGAAAGACGCTGCGTACAAATCCACCCTGCAG
Source organism: Dryomyza anilis (assembly GCA_951804985.1). Taxonomy (NCBI): domain Eukaryota; kingdom Metazoa; phylum Arthropoda; class Insecta; order Diptera; family Dryomyzidae; genus Dryomyza; species Dryomyza anilis. The sequence continues at coordinate 113,483,585 of OX638130.1, forward strand.
TCAGTAGCTACGCGAGCTGCGAAGGAGCGATACAAAGAGAAGAGGAGGGAAGAGAGACGTCTTTTCAGGCGAAAAAAAAGCGAGGCAGAAAGACGTGAGTGTGAGGAGATTGAGATGCATGGGGACAGGAATGAGGCTCGAAAATTCTTCGAGAAAATAAGACGCCTAGCCGGAGGTTCGAAATCCGGAGCCTCTTCCTGTAAAGATGAGAACGGAAATCTAGTGACAGATATCCAGAGCACACTGAAAATATGGAGGGATCACTTCTCTAAACTGCTGACCGGTGATGATGACCTCAATTCCACCGATAGAGAAGCAAACCCGGCAACCCCAGTACTTGATGACGACGTTGAGATTCCGCCACCCGACCATGACGAGGTCAGAACAGCCATTGCTCGGCTGAAAAACAACAAAGCCGCAGGTGCTGATGGCCTGCCTGCTGAATTGTTTAAGACCGGAGGCGAAGAGCTAATAGAGAGCATGCACGAGCTCGTAAGCAGAATATGGTCGGATGAAAGCATGCCAAGTGACTGGAACCTCAGTGTACTCTGCCCAATCCTTAAGAAAGGGGATCCCACTATCTGCGCCAACTACCGTGGGATCAGCCTACTCAATATCGCATACAAGGTTCTATCGAGCGTATTATGTGAAAGACTGAAGCCCATCGTCAACAGACTGATTGGACCTTATCAGTGCGGCTTCAGACCTGGAAAGTCCACCATAGACCAGATTTTCACATTGCGCCTAATCCAGGAAAAGACCCTAGAAAAACAGATCGACACCTACCACCTATTAGTCGACTATAAAGCCGCCTTCGACACTCCGATAAGGGAACGATTATACGCCGCAATGTCTGAGTTCGGTATACCTGCGAAACTTATAAGACTTTGCAGGATGACCCTGAGCAACACACGTTGCTCAGTGAGAATAGGAAAAGACCTCTCCGAGCCATTTCATACCGAACGAGGTTTCAGACAGGGTGACTCCCTATCGTGCGACTTTTTTAACTTATTGATGGAGAAAATAGTTCGAGCTGCCGAACTCCGTCAAAGCGGCACTATCCTCAACAAAAGTGTCATGCTGCTCGCATATGCCGACGATATTGATATCATTGGCAGGAGCACACGAGCAGTCAGCGCAGCATTCTCCAGATTGGAGAAAGAGTCGCGTCGAATGGGTCTAGCGGTGAACGAGGACAAGACGAAGTTCCTTGTGTCAACAAGCAAAAAAGAGTCCGTGCGTCTTGGACAAAAAGCTGATTTTGACACCCACAAGTTCGACATTGTGAAGGACTTCGTCTATCTGGGATCCAGCGTAAACAGCAACAACGACGTCAGCCTGGAGATCAAACGGAGAATAACTCTTGCCAACAGGTGCTACTTTGGGCTCAGTAGGCAATTGAGAAGCAGAGCCCTCTCTCGCCGGACAAAAATAACGCTCTACAAGTCACTCATCATGCCCGTCCTACTTTATGGTGCAGAAACATGGACGCTGGCCACCACCGATGAGAGAGTACTGGGAGCGTTCGAGAGAAAGATTCTCCGTAAAATCTTTGGCCCTATCTGCTTTGCTAACGAGTATCGAATCAGGATGAACCACGAGCTATATGAGTTATTCGACGACATTGACATAGTCAAGCGCATCAAGATCCAGCGGCTTCGCTGGCTAGGTCATGTCGAACGAATGGATGAAAACACTCCAGCCAAGAAGGTGCTTGAATCGAAACTCGAAGGTGGACAGCGTAGAAGAGGGCGTCCAAATCTGCGTTGGAAAGACCAAGTTGAGGACAACCTGGCAACGCTTGGTATTTCTAACTGGCGTCAGCGCGCGCAAAGCAGATCCGACTGGCGCGGCTTCATCTCAGCGGCCAAAACCGACCCACGGTTGTAAGGGCCATTTAAGTAAGTAAGTAAGTAAGTATTATTGTTAAATTATCACAGATAAAATATGACTTATAAAATGTCGCTGATAAAATATCACAAATAAAAAATCACTAACAAAATTGAAAAATATAGTACTCTTGATTACATATCACTGAGAAAAAATTACCGAATAAATATCACTGATAAAATATCACTTATAAAATATAACTCATAAAATAACATTGATAAAATATCATCGGTAAAATATCACTGCCATAATATCAATGTTAAAATATCACTCATAAAAAATCACTTATAAAATAGCACGGATAAAATTGAAATAAAAATAATAGAGTATTATTAATAAAATATCACTTATAAAATATCACAGATAAAATTGAAAAAAATATAATAAAGTATTATTGTTAAAATATCAATGAATAAATAACACTAATAAAATGTCACTGAAAAAATAACACAAATAAAATATCACTGATATAATTGAAAAATAGTATTATTGATAAAATATCACTGATAAAATAATACTGATAAAATCTAACTAAAAAAATATACTTACTAGTTAATATCCCTGCTAAAATATCACTGGTAAAATACAACTGATAAAAAAAATAACATTGATAAAACATCATTGATAAAATATCATTGATAAAACATCACCGATTAAATATCACATCTAATATAGAACTGATAAAAATATCATTAATCCGATATCATTGATGCGATATCACTGATAAATTATAAAAAAGCTTGTTGACAATGAATATTATAAAAAAAAAACTGAATGTCATAGAAAAATTAAATATCACAGACAAATTTGAAACCCTACACAGCAAAATTTTAAAGAACATTAACATTTTGAAATGCAATTAACAGCATTTCGACTTGGGCTGTCTATTGCTATTCATAAAACAAAGAAAAAATACAATTTAATTTTTTAAGTCCCCTTATGTACCTGTCATAGAACTTCAAAGACTCGACTAAATCATCGTCATTGCCTACAAATGAATGCGGCAGCATAAAAGTTTATTATTAACTTATTAGCTTGGAAATATGATATCCACTCAATGTAACTACGCCTTCCCTCCCCTCCACCATCTATTCACATTTAACAAGGCAACGCAGGAACAACGCATCCTTCCGCCGCCCCTTGAGTGGGCGCAATAAAAATGCGTATAAAATATGCGCGCTCTCAAATTAAAACAGAGTGCCGCCAAAGAGAACTGAATACCAAGACGTACAACAACATAACACAAAAAATAACAAAATAAAATAAGAAATGTTGAAAATTCGAAAAAGTGCTTAAAAGGCCAAAACTTGAGTCGCTGCGAAGAGCAAACAGAGTGGCCCCACCAAAAAAAAACAAAATAAAAAAATAAAAAAAAAAGAATTTAAGATAAACGAATTTTTTATTGCGTACTTTATTTAATTTTTCAGCCATTTACGGCGCGCTTAACTCGAGTACAGCAACGAGCAGTCGCAAGTTAAGCAGTCGAAGTAGCAGCCAAAAATAAGCGAAAAATAATTGGCTTCTTATGATGCAATTGTTGGTGGGAAGGGGTCACAAGGAGAAGGATGCCAGTAAATTGAACTGAAAGTGCGTTGGCAACGCAATGCGGCTGACGACGACGCCAAGGGCAACGATGGTGCTGCTGCTGTTGCTGCGACTGCTCCGGAAAGCATAGCCAAAGTTCAGAGTTGAAAAGTGAAAATTATCGCATTTTTTAGGCTGCTTTTCTATGGGCTGCAAACATGGGCATGATTTGACAAAAAAAATCGATGTATTAATATCACTGAGAAAACAAACTAATTTAATTTATAAAATATGATATAAATGATAAAAATTGATGAAATATCACAGAAAAAATCACTGGTTAAAATATCACTGATATTTTATTAAAGGTGAAATATCACAAAAAATATCTCTGATAAAATATCGCTATCAAAAATCACGAATAAAATATCAGTGATAAAACATAACTGCTAATAACTAAAATATCACTCATAAAATATCATTAAAAAAATATCACTGATATAATATTGCTAATAAACATCACCGTTAAAACACATACATTAAACGTCACTGATAAAATAGAACTAATGGAATATAACTTGTAAAGTATCACAGATAGAATATCACTAATAAAATATCACAGAAAAAATATAACTGATAAAAAATACAAGTACAATAGCACAAAAAATATATAAAATATCATTACTAAAATATTTCTAATACATTTTAAATAATAAAAATGTCATTAAAAATAAAATTCTTTAAATATTGTATTTATAAAAACCCAAAAAAAAAAATTATGTCACAGAAGAAATGAGTAATATTGCTGACATTGCACTTATTTTTCTTTATTGTCCCAATTTGATTGTTAATAAAAAGTACCTTAAAATAAATTAAGCTGCTATTTAAATTTGACAAAATTTAAGTAGTTTCGTCCTGTTGCTAATTAAGAAAAATCACGTTGTTTATCACAAAATTTATGAGGCGGCCGACCATCAAACAAACCTCCATTTAGTGCTTAAAACATCGCAATAAAAAAAAACAACCAAGCTAAATTTAAACTTAATGCGCTTTTAGCACGAATCTCCGCCAAATAGAAGGTGGTATTTTTAGTGGTACTTTGGTGGTTGAATTTTTTAGTGCCCATAGTGATATTTTGGACAATTCTCGCTCGCTCTGTGCGACAAAGTGCTGAGTTTATGCATGAATTTTTTATATGTTTTGTGGGCGTTGACACAACGCTAAGAGCATTTACGACTCTGTCGTCACCGCTGCTTCAACCATCACTGTGATGGTTGACGATTATGTTGATGAGGACGATGATGCCTCGATGGTTGTTTGGTTGCTTGGCAGCATGCTGTTGATTTTCCATTGGGTTTTTGATGAGTTATTGCCTGTGTGTTGTGCCAACATTTGAAAACACTAATTGTGGTCGGCGCAGTTATTTGCGGCCGTAGGCTCATCAAATATTTATTGGCACGAAATTAAATGGAAACTTGCCGGAGGCGACGAGTAGCAGCAACAGGTTTGCGGTTCGCGAATTCAGTCAATATTTTAAGGGAATATTATTTGTGTGTGTACAAAACCGGGTAAATAGCAGCGAACTAATTACTGTATAGCATCAAATAACTACAGACAATTTGGGAATATAACAATTAAATATCACTAAAATGAAATCATGAAATTAAAAAAAGGAAACTCATTTTAATTAATAAAATGTATAAAAAGTGCAACTGATAAAATATCACTGATAAAATATCTTTAATAAAATATCAGTGAAAATATCAGTATGACTAAAAACATTTGACTAAAAACTAAATGCTTAAAAACTTCTGATGAAATATCATTTATAAAATGTCACTGAAAAGAAAAATCACATATTAAACATCAGAGATATAGTCAAAATGATAGAACATTACAAATAAAATATCCGTGATAATATATCAAAGATAATTGTCACTGGCTAAATATCACTGATAAAATATCACATAAAATAATATTAATAAAATATAACTGATAGATATCGTTTTTAAATATCGCATATAACATTTTTAATAAATTATCACTGAAAAATAGCACTGACAAAATGTCACTGATAATAAATTACTTATATAAATTATTGAAAAAATATCATTGATAAATATCACTGATAAAATATAACTGATAAAACATCACAGATAAAATATAACTAATAAATGATCACTTATAAAACATCACTGAGAAAATATCACTGAGAAAATATCACTGAAAAAAAATCACTGAGAAAACATCATTGATAAAATATCAGAGATAAAATATCACTGATAAAACATCACAGATAAAATATCACTCATAAAATATCATAGCTAATATATGTTTTATAAAACATCACCGCTTCACCATAACAAAAAAAACGCATTTCAGTACGTATTTATTTTTATTATTTACCGACAATATAAAAATGAATTAGTTATCACTCATACGCAGCATGCGCCATTAGCGGCAGTAGCAGCAGCAAATTAAATTCAATAAACGTAAGCAGTAGGCAAACACGTAAATGGCTTCAAAGAATGTTCACACATGCACACACAGAAAGACTTTTGGCAATACGCACAGAAACTAACACCTCTCCCCCAACTGCGTCAAACAGCAAATTAATTGATTTTATGTGCAGTGTACATGTGTTTGCGTTTGCTGCCCCTCGCAATCAATACAAGGAGCAGCAGCAGTCACTATTTATATAATCTGCTTGGATATTTTTGCAAAATCCTGCTCAAGCATTCAAGATTTGCGCTTCTGCTGCTACTGCTACTACATTGCCTGGTCGTCAATTTCCAAGACATTTTTAATTAACCCAACAAACGAGGGCAAAACTCAACGCAGGACCCTTTGCCTCCTTGCCTATTTGTGAATGTTGTAGTAGATATTGTTGACCTACACGTATCAATGTCTGCTGGTGTTGATTTTGTTGTTTGTGTTGCTCATGTTGTTTTTATTTTTGCTGGCAGTCCTTGTAACTTTGCAGCAGTCTCAGCCAGCAGCAACATCCGCCAGTTTTCTATTTACACAAAGCATACAGCGAACGTGTTTAGACTTCTGCTACGTTCGTCCGTCCTACCATTTTGTATCCTTGTTGCCTTGCAGAACATCTATAGTTGATGCCTGATTGTATGCGTGCGTCTTACACCCAACTAATACATTATTATTTGCTATTAATTGCGTGCTTGAGAGCATTTTCAGGGCGAACATGTGCGCCATTCTTATTTGTATCGCACAATAAATATTTGCCCCTAAAATGCGCCGCCCCTTAACACAAAGGATAAGAGCGTGCTTTAATTGTATTATTTTTGCTGCTGTTTTTTTTTAGAAAAAAAACGCATAAAATATTTTATTCTTCTGAAAAAATAAAAAAGAAATATGTAAATTTCTGCATTATTTCAGCCAACCGCAAAAGTGTATAAAATTTCAATATTAATTTCGTTGCTCATATTTGGCTGCTCACACCAAAAATATATCGATTTACTAAGTACTTGAAAACAAGCAACATCAATTTAAAATTGTTTGCCACCAGCAGCATCTACCCTGTATCCCCGTCTCTTTCCATTAATACACTTCAGCAAATTGTGTAAATATTGAGCAGTGTTACTGGTTTTCGACTACTATCCGCCTGCCTGCCAACCGAAAATCGTGATCGCACAAAAATTATCCAGCTTCCAGCCAGCACTCGAAACCATTAACCACCCTTCCACTGAATTAGTTGGGTAGTTGAGTGTCAGCAACCACAAAACCAAACAGTATCAATTTTTGTCGAAAAATAAGAAAATAAATGAAAAGAAAACCAATACACTGTTCGTTTGGTTGATGGCGTGGTTTGGTGTAAAATGAATTAAACGAAAGATAAATTATTTTTATCCACGTAAAATCTCAATGAATGAATGTGGCAAATATTGTCAGGCAAAAGGAAAATTTAGTGAGAATTTATATGCAAACATGGAACAAATTTTGGCAATTGCGGTGTCTTCTGAATAGGAGTGATAAATGTAAAGAAGATGAGAAATATTTCAAGTAATTAAAATTATCAATACGAAGTTAATATAGTAAAAAAATATCATTCTACAGATGTCACTCCTAAAATAACACTTTAAAAATATAATTTTAAAAATATCAATCCTAATATTGATCGATTATATATCACTAATAAAATATAACTGATAAAATATCACTGTTAATACATCACTGATAAAAAGTCACTCTAATAACTCACTGATAATATATAAATGATAAAATATAATGGATAACTTTCACTGATAAATATATTAAATAAAATATCACTGATAAAATTGCACTTACGAAACATCATTGATAAAATATTTATTGGTAAAATATTAATCATAAAATATCATTGATGGTAATATATTACTAATAATATACTAATAATATTTACTAATAATATATCACTGATAATATAGCATTGGTAAAATATCACTGATGAAAAATTACTGATAAAATATCACTAAAAAAATATCTCTGATAAAATATCACTGATAAATTATCACATGAAAAATATTACTTCCAAAAAATATCACCCATAAAATATCGCTGCCAAAAAATATCACTGATATATACTCACCAAAAATTAAATCATTCGTTTTTAAATAACACATCATCGCTCATAAAATATAACTGAAAATATAACTTAATAAACATATTTGATACAATATCACTGATAAACATCACTAAAAAATATCGCTTCCAACAAATATCACTGATAAAAAATCACTGATTAAACATCACTAATAAAATATAACCTTCAAAAAATATCACTGATAAGTATCACCGATAAACTATCACTGAAAAATATCACTGCCAAAATATATCACCGATAAAAAATCACTGCCAAAAAATATCACTGATAATATATCACTAAAAATTAAATCACTTATTCGTTTTTTCTATGACACAACGAGAATATCACAGATACAATATGTCTGATCACTAACAAAATATTGTTAAAAAAAAAACTTAAATAACTTTACTTTAATAATATAACTTTAAAACTATCACATCATAAATATAATATTGATGATAAAATTAACTGACAAAATAGCAGTACAATAATAAACTATTACTGATAAAATAGTAGTTGAAAAATGATTAAATTACTAATGATTAAATGTAGGAGACATTATTTTTTAGTTAATTAAGAAATGTAAAATATTTAAATATTGCATATGGTATTCAAATTACATTTTTTTTTTTCAAATTTCCAAAACACAATAAAAAAATGTTAAAAACTAATACATATAGGAATAATTGATTTTTACCCCAACAAAAATCTCTTTAATACATTGCGATATAAAGGATTTTTCAATAAGAGCGCTACAAAAGTTTAAATAAAACAAAAACTGTTTTGGATATCAATGAAATTCTTTATTCCTGTAAAAGTACGTTCGATGCCATTATATATGGAACTCGATTTCTTTTGCATGGCCACCACGGGCACGCTTGCAGAAGTCCAGACGCTGAACCCAATTTTCGACAGTTTTCAAGCATAAATCGGCCGATACTGCTGCAATTTCACGTTCGATATTCGTACGAAGTTCATCAATCGTCGCTGGCTTGTTAGCATAGACCATAGACTTGACGTAGCCCCACAGTAAATAGTCTAACGGCGTCAAATCGCACGACCGAGGCGGCCAATCGACTGGACCATTTCGTGAGATAACACGTTCTCCAAACTTGGTTTCCAATAAATTGATTGTGGCATTCGCTGTGTGGCTTGTGGCGCCGTCCTGTTGGAACCACATGTCCTCCAAGTCCATATCACCCAAATGGGGCCAAAAATATTCAGTTATCATTGAACGGTAGCGACTCCCATTCACAGTAACGTGCCGGTCTTGATCATCACAGAAGAAGTACGACCCAATGACGCCGCCGGCCCATAAACGGCACCAAACCGTAACTTTTTCGGGATGCAATGATGACTCATGGAGTACGTGTGAATTGCTGTCTGACCAATAACGCATATTTTGTTTATTGACGAAGCCATACAGCCAGAAATGAGCCTCATTGCTGAAGATGATTTTTCGATGAAAATCCGAATCATTTTCAAGTTGTTGCTCAGCCCAATTCACGAACTTACGACGCTTCTGGTGGTCAAGCGGCTTCAGTTCTTGCGTCAATTTGATTTTGTAAGGATGTAGGCCAAGATCTTTTCGCAAAATTCGCCACAAGGACGTCACAGAGATGCCCAACGCTTGAGAACGACGTGTGAGAGACACATTTGAAGCCTCAGCGGCAGCAATATTCTCGACACTACGGGCACTTCTTTGTCTCACTGGCACGGGAACATTTTGTACTGTGCCTGTGGATTGAAATTTTTCCACTGGACGCTCAATTGTTAATCTGCTAGGACGAATATGACGACCATAAATTGGACGTAGCGCTCTTAACGTTGAGGACACTGACTCCTAATTTCGGTAGTAAATTTTAATAATTTCGATTTTTTGTTGGCTCGTATATCTTTCCATCATGAAATGGCAAACCTTATTGAATAGAAATGTCAAAAGAGCGGCAAAAAATATGGCGTCGTTTGCTGTTCCTGTCGCTCTACTTTTGTAGCGTCCCTGTTGAAAAGCGACAAAATCGACAAAAAAAATTTTTAACGTATGAGCAACATGACGTATGAACGATATATCAGCTATATTTTGTTAAACTAATACTGAATACTGCTAAAATATCACTAAAACTAATAAATAACATTGTTGTAACAAAATATCACATCTAAAAAGCAAAAATAAATCAAATAAATGCTTGTTTTAAAATAGCGACAACGTGACGAATGCGCAACATTTTTATATATTTCTATTTTATTACAAAAATATTTTATATTTTGTTAAGGATTTTATAGTATTTTACAAAATTGATTTTTATCTATTCAAATACAGGCAACTTTTATCACCTAATATACAACAAAAACACTACCATGTGGGTGGATATCTTGTGGATGGTAATAGACACGTAAGTAAATCAAAACCTTCATATATTTTAATGTTATTAAAAAAATGCAGTATTTAAGCTTTAAAACTGTAACAGAAAAACTGCAAAAAATTTGTAAAAAAAAGTAAAATAAAATTACAAAATAATAAAATTACCACCAGTGAAGCAAATGAAACTTGTCACCAAACAAGAACAAGTGAAACCAAATGTGGCGTGACTTAAAAAATGGCAAATTTTATCTGTGTTTGTTTAGTGTTTTTGTTTTGTTTTTCTTTTTTTTTTTTATGTTATCAATTTTTTTTGTAATTTTTTTGTTGTAACGTAGTAGAATTTCAATTATGGCGCACTCTTTATGCTCTATTTATTTGCACAAACAATGCTAAAAAATGTGTGAAAGTGACAATAATTGTATGTTTGTGTGTGAGTTATTGTGCTTGTGTGCAAAAAGTATTTTTATGTATTGTGTTGCTGTAATTGATTTTTGTCGTTTGTATGTTGAACACATTTGACGCCCAAACAAATCACATCGCATCGGATGGCATGCCATGGCATCAACAAAACATGCCAAATTTATTAACAAAAATCAAATCTCACACGTACTGTGATTTTTAAGCAGTGCCAAACAAGTACGTGATGTTTTTAGTTTTAGTATTTTTTGTATTATTTTATTTAGAAAAATAAAAAAAATTAATAATAAGTTTAAGAAATTAAATATTTTATTTTACGTAATTTTGTCGTACTTATTTAGTTTATTTTTATAACAAACCTAATGTCTACTTTAGAAGAACTGGCTGTCATTTTCAACATTTTTTTTTTTATAATTTTTTTATAATTTAAATTTTATTATATAGGTACAATAACAAAAATTAATAAAAAGAATCACATTTTGACCCTCTTCATGTGTGCTTCACATTCAAACATTTTGACAAAATAAATCTGTTCTCCCGAAATGAGATTTAAATTCTTTTGTTGTACAAAATTTTACGCACAAATCCAATTCATATTATAATGCCGCAATTTGATTTATTACTCGTTTATTGTTTGTTAGTTATTTTCTTATCAAAATAATATAATGTGTTTATTAATATAATAAATTAATTTTTTTTTTATTTTAGATTTAATGTATTTATTTTATTTTTTAAGAATTTCTATTGAAAATAAAAATTTATATTTTTGCAGGATATCGAACATTGTTATTATCATGGCACAGTCAAAGATTATCCTGGTGCTAGCGCCGCCTTTCATACGTGTAACGGCGTCAGTGGCGTCATACACATCGGCAACGAGACATTCGTAATACATCCTTTCTATGGCGGCGATCTATCGGTAAGTTTTAGAAGATAATAATATTATAAAAATATTATATTAGATACTATAAAATAAAACATATAATTGTTTTATTTATTATTAAGAAAATTAAATATTATTTATTTAGAATCAAATACTTTGAATACTTTCCTTGACAATTCATTCCCGGATAATAATGTTTTGAGACAATACTCATTTGAATATCGCATTGAATGTATTTCACATTTGAATGTGTTTTAATGCTAGGTGTTTTTGTTGTGAGTTTTACACATTTTGGTGTTTTTAGTGTGGTGAGTTTTGGATTGTTTAGTTTTTCGTGGTGAGTTTTGGATTGTATAGTTTTTCGTGGTGAGTTTTAGTGTGGTGAGTTTTAGTGTGGTGAGTTTTAGTGTGGTGAGTTTTAGTGTGGTGAGTTTTAGTGTGGTGAGTTTTAGTGTGGTGAGTTTTAGTGTGGTGAGTTTTAGTGTGTTGAATTTAGGTGTGGTGAGTACCAGTGTGGTGAGTTCCAGTATGGTGAATTCCGGTGTGGTGAGTTCCAGTATGGTGAATTAAAGTGTGGTGAGTTTCAGTATGTTGCGTTTACAGATTTCTGAGGCAGTTCTACTCACTTGGTATAACTGTAATAACTGTCGACATACAGCATCTTAAAAATGTAATTTTCACGGACGATATCACACCCTTCTAATCTAACCTCGTCCATACATTCATATTCATTCAAAAAAAATGTATAATTTATTTAAATATTTTTGTTGATTTTAATATTTTCATAACAATTCATTTATATAATTTATTATCATTTATATATAATAAAATCATTTCATAAAAAAATAAAACATTGAAGTAATTCAAATCCTAAATTTATTTTACAACCAATTTTTACCACACCAAACTGCGTTGGCTCTAAATCATATCCTTCAACATCTGGGGATCAAACCAATATTATTTATGGTACATGTGCAGTGGCGGTAATATCAAAAATCCAACGTATTACCACATTTTTTTTTTTTCATTGTTAACTTAAAAATGGTTTTGCAATTTTTTTTTTGCATATTTAAACATAGGCACTACGGCTTCCATGCGCTGGGATATACAATCCACAAAATATTTGAACACTTCCTCCCACCCATTTATTTAAGACACGTTTATAGTGCTGCTTGCCCTTTCATTTCTCGTATTCTACATTTGCTGCTATTTTATATAGTAGCTACTATTATTTTTCATCCACTATTTCGTATAACTTTCATCCTCATCGTCGTCTCAGACAACACCGCCACCAGAAATGAAAAGTGAAAACCAATATTTATGAATTTCGGTTCTAAAGACAACAAAGACAAAAGGTTAAATGTGTGAAAATTTATGTGTGTGTGTTGAGTGTAACACAAGACGAAAAAATAAAAATCTATTGTCAAATTTAAATGTGATTCAGCATTGTCGCGTTGACTTTGCCATTTAGGCTGAGTGTTAAATCTAGTGCGCTATTTATATTGATTTCCATTACTTTTTATGGATATTTGTACTTTTTCCAGCATGTGTTTGTGTTTATGCTTTTATATTTTTGCTAGTATTTATGGGTATTTGTTTATGTTTGCGATTTTCAAAAGGGCAACAGTTATACAAAATGTGTTTTCTAAATGTTTAATAAAATTATATGTTTTTCATATTTAAGATAAAAGTGTGTATCATTGTTGCAAAATTTTATATGTAATTCAAAAATTTAGTTTTTATTTGCTTCAAATATTTTTAAGGAAAGTTAATTATTATCGTATTCGAATTTATTATTTTGTTTTTAATTTAATTATTTTTTTATACAATTTAATTATTTTTTTATATAATTTCATACCTATAATTTAACTATTTTAATATTTTATTTAATTTATTTTAAATTTCAATTAAATATTTTATTACTAGCTGGACCCGTGCACGACTCGTGCAAAGATTTTGTGAATGCAAGGATAAGTTTAATTAATATAAAAAACATTTTCATTTTTTATATCATGGACCCGTGGTTCGCTGTGGACGTTTTATTATTGGTTTTATAAATGTAGTAACCAAAACAAAAATAATTCTCCGCCAAAACAACTTTTCTCAAAGACAATTCTTTCTCAGACTGTGCCTCTCCGTAGAATATTTCGCCGTAGAATACTTGCCCGTAGAATATTTCGCAATAGAAGTATTAGTGTGGTGAGTTTCGTTGTGTTGACTTTAGGCTGGTGAATTTTAGTGTAGTGACTTTTGGTGTGGTGAGTTTAAGTGTGGTGAATTTTAGTGTGGTGGGTTTTAGTGTGGTGAATTTTTATTGTGGTGAGTTTTAGTGTGGTGAGTATGAGTGTGGTGGATTTTAGTGTGGTGAATTTTGTTTGCGTTGAGTTTAAGTGTGGTGAATTTTAAAGTGGTGAATTTTAGTGTGGTGAATTTTATTGTGGTGAGTTTCATTTGACAACAAAAATTATTCGACAAAAACAAAATTTTCGAAAAAAAAAATTGTTAAATTTTGGAGGACAAAAAAAGGACGCAATGGTCGAAAAAAATGATTCGACAATAACAACCATGTTCGAAAAAGAAGGCAATGGTCGAACACCATTTGAAAAAAAAATAATCGACAAAAACAACAATGTTCGAAAAATTTTGGACGACAAAACAATGGTCGACAATGGTCGAAATTACCATTTTCCAAAAAAAAAAACAATGACGAAAAGATAAATGTGTTTTTGCTTTTGTATTTTTTTTGTTTATTTTAAAAATTTTTATATATATTTTTTCGCTTTTAATTTTTGTTTATATTTATTTATTTATTTATTTATTTATTTATTTTATTATTTATTTATTTATTTATTTATTTATTTATTTATTTATTTATTTATTTATTTATTTATTTATTTATTTATTATTACAACAATTTATTTATGTATATTTTAGTGTATATTTATTTCAATAAATTTCGCAATTAATTATAGTATTAATATAAATATTTTTATATTAAATTTAAATATTTTTAAATTAGTTTAAATATTTTGACTTTAAATATTTATTTTAACAATTTAATAAAATTTAATTAATAATTTTTATATATAATAAAAATATGTTTATACTTATGTTAAATATTGTTGTGTTTACTTTTAAGTAGTTTTATAATAAAATTAAATATTTTTATAATTAATTTATTATATTTTGTATTTCATTTAAATAATTTTATTTTGAATTAAAATATTTTTAGATTTATATTACATATTCTTATAACAATATTTTTCTCAATTATTTTTATATTTACTTTGAAATATTAATATTGTAACAAGAAAACATAAAGCAATGACACTTAGAACTCAGATTTTGTGTATACCTATGCTATTTTGTAATGAAAAAGTGCGTAATCGTTCGTTATATGACATACAATCCACCCACTTTAATACATATATCGCATATAACACTAAAATTTGCGTGGGATTTTTTTTTTTCGAATGAATTGAACTTATTATTTTGTAAACCCCTATGGAATAATATTATTTTTACATTTTCTATTATATTTTATATATATTTTTTTAATAAATTCATATTTTTAGCTTTCAAAATTGTCTCCTTCATCAAATGCTTCCAATTCAATTATGCAAGCAACTCACGTTGTGCTCTTCTTTGTCTTCTGTTATTCGCTTCGATTGTTTTGCTATTGTTGCCAAAATAAATTTTGTGCCATAAGCCCCATCCTACTCCCATACCCCCCACGCATAAGACACCTTCTAAGTCATAACAGTAGCAGGCACCATTTATTTAACCCTCAATTGCCGCATTATTCACGTATCACATCCGTCTGACTTTCATTTATTTGCTCCACTTTCCGACATATTTCGCCGCAGTAGTTGCAACGTATTTTGCTTAAATCTTTGCCAATTTTATTGAAATCTTTTGTTTCTTTCTACGGTGCTGCTGCTGCTGCTTTGTCTCTAAATCAAACTTTGCCGCTTGGCTTTGTGCCTGCGGCGGCTGCCATATATATAATTTTTAGCTGTAAATAAATTTGAAATGTTGAAGGTTATGATTATGAATGGGGTACGAAAATATGACTGCTGTGAGTTATATATTTTTTTTTCTAAATTGTGAAAAAATTTCTTATTGTGATTAATGACGCACAGGTAAAAGAGACAGGCAGACAGACGGACGCTTTTGAATTATTGCTGCCAAAGACTTTTGCTTTTAATTGTTATTAATTGCGCTATAATTTAATTGTATTTAATGTTGCCATAAAAATCTTAATCATTACTACCACCACCAGCAGTAGCAGCAGCTGTTCTTTGTACATTCACATTTGACTCAATCATTAAATCCAGCCAAACGAGGCTTTAATTATCTCAGTGACTTGATTATAAAGTAGTAACATTCGACAACTACATTTGGCAAATGTTCGTTCGTTCATTTAATTTACTTGGCAAATAATTCAGCATTCAAAAAAAATCCTGCAAATTCCGCATAAACTTTGCTTCAATTCGCAATGATTCATTCTATGCCATGCTATGTGATTCTACAGAAACCCCAGCCATTATCTCTGGCGAGGCATTAAAATTATTTAACTGCCTTTTTATTTGCAAATAAAACACTTAATGGGCCGCTGCCTGCTGCTGCTGCCGGCAACTGCCAGGCTGCCACATGTTTATTAGTGCGCGTATTTTCCGTGCCATATCCCGACATTATCTCCGCTTTTATTGTTAGCGTACCGTACTACACCGTATCGTTTCGTATCGTAACGTTTCGTATCGTTCTGTAGCGTACTTTTCATGAGACCTTGTGCTATCTGTCTGTCTCGCTGTTAGTCCGTCGATAAATTCCAAAACAGCAGCACACAGTGCAAAGAAAAACAAATAAATTAAAATAGCATAAAAGTGTGGCAACCTGCTTTTTTCGCTGTCTGCTTTTTTAGCACTTGAAAAAACAAATATTTCAACACAAAACATACTAGTTTGGAAGATGTCTTCATTCTAAAAATTAATTTATAAGTGCCGCGATTTATACTCACATTTTACTTTGTATGCCCAACAAATATTATAATTAATGCAATTAAAATTTTGATTCTCACATTTTTATAATTTTTGTATTATAATTTATTTTTTTATTTTATTATCAAATGTTTATATGTTTACAAAATATTTTCAAAAAAGCATATTATGTTTGCAACAAACACATAATGTTTGCAACAAACATATAATGTTTGCAACAAACATATAATGTTTGCAAAACACATAAAATAATTACAACAAACATAAAATGTTTGCAACAAACATAAAATGTTTGCCACAAACATAAAAAGGTTGCAACAAACATAGAATAGTTGCAACAAACATAATATGTTTTTATTGTTTAATTCATCACTTAAAATTCAATTTTTCACTAAAAATTCAATTTTTCTCTAAAAATTCAATTTTTCACTAAAAATTAAATTTTTCACTAAAAATTCAATTTTTCACTAAAAATTCAATTTTTCACTAAAAATTCAATTTTTCACTAAAAATTCAATTTTTACTAAAAATTGAATTTTTCACTAAAAATTCAATTTTTTTTTTACTAAAAATTCAATTTTTTTTAATAAAAATTCAATTTTTCACTAAAAATTCAATTTTTTTTAATAAAAATTAAATTTTTCACTAAAAATTCCATTTTTCACTAAAAATTCATTTTTTCACTAAAAATTCATTTTTTCACTAAAAATTAAATTTTTCACTAAAAATTAAATTTTTCACTAAAAATTAAATTTTTCACTAAAAATTAAATTTTTCACTAAAAATTAAATTTTTCACTAAAAATTAAATTTTTCACTAAAAATTAAATTTTTCACTAAAAATTAAATTTTTCACTAAAAATTAAATTTTTCACTAAAAATTCAATTTTTCACTAAAAATTCAATTTTTCACTAAAAATTCAATTTTTCACTAAAAATTCAATTTTTCATAAAAAATTCAATTTTTCATAAAAAATTCAATTTTTCACTAAAAATTCAATTTTTCACTAAAAATTCAATTTTTCACTAAAACTTCAATTTTTCACAAAAAAAAAAAATAATTTTTCACAAAAATCTCTACTTTTCCAAAAAAAAAAAAAATCTAATCTTCCATAAAAAAATAATTTTTTAATAAAAATTAAATGTTGCACTAAAATTCAAATTTTCTATCAAAATTCAATTTTTCACTAAATATTCTATGTATTTTCTAAGTGCAAATTTGGCTATGCGCTATGCTCAATCATTTGAAGTCCACGAGTCTCTGATGATACCCTCCATTTTTGTTCGTGGCTATTTTTGATATCTTTTGTAGGCTTGGTGTTGTTTTTTTTTTTCATTTTATGTTTTGTTTTTTTGTTCTGCTCAATTGTTGTTGATTACTGTGCCGCTTCCATCCATCCATCTATCTTTTACTGTGCGGCGTTACTTTTATTGTTTATTTAATTTGTGTCGCTCGCGCACGTAGCTGAATCAACGTTTAACAACTTTCTAGATTTGCATCGACATTTATGTAGGCATTGTCACATATATGTGTTGATGTGAGTCCTTTTAAGGACTTTTAAGGACATTTGGTACTATTTGCCAAAGACAAACACGCGACATGCTGTCTTTCGCATCGCAGATTAAGCTGTTTTATTTGCATTTGCGCGATGTATTTAGAAATTTATTTGCCTGACGCGCTTCGCATAAATTTGTGATTTTTGCATGATGAGCTGTGAACAGATTTCTGACAACTACCAAAGATTTAGCATATTTTTGTTGGCGCGTGCATTAAATTGAAATAAGTTTTTGTATTGCAAATATTCAGGTTGATGAATCGTGAAGTTTTTGTACTGCATTTTATTTACATTGAAAAGTTGGGAATTTTTAGAGCAATAATATTAAATATTTTATATTTAAAATTTTATGTACAATTTTTTAGCCAGTTATTGAAAGCTAATTGATTGATTTAGTATTCAACCTAATTATTACTTTCTGCAAGCATATTTACACTTCTTTTATATAATTTTATATATATATTGTAAAAACAGATAATTTTATTTCAATTAGTTTAAATATTTGCTGCAAGTATTATTTTGCTGGCCCCTATACATTTCTTTAAACTATTTTATAATGTTTTTTTAGCAACGAATATTTCAACCAAATTAGTATTTACTGCATACACATTAAAATTGTTTTTTTTTTTTTATTTTAGTATTTTCTGAATGATTTGAAAATGTAAAAAACAAATACTTTTATTTTATTTTTTTGTCATATGTGCTGCAAGTATTATTTGGTTGACCCAAATATATTTTTTATAATATTTTATTACGGTTTTGATCAACCAAATAATTATTTTAACCAAATTAATATTTACCGCAAACATATTTGCAATTACAAAATTTTAGTTATATTTTAATATATTATGCAAGATCTTAAATTGTAAAAAACAAATACTTTTATTCCAATTAATTGATATATTTGCTGCAAATATTATTTGATTGTCTCAAATAAACCTTTTTATTTTAATATTTTTTTTAGCATATGTTGTCATATTTTTGGCATACATATCCATTTGTTAAATAGTAATTGCAATCCTTTGCAAATATTTCAATATTTACAGTGATAACTGGAATATTTACCGTAACAATTTAAATGTGTACTATTACAATGTTTATTTTCGAATAGAATCATTGAACATATCTTAGTTTTAAAAGTTAAATTTTTGTTTTATATTTCAAGGTTTTGTAAAATTATATATGTTGGGCAAACATTAAAATGTTTGCATTCAAAAAATATCAGTTAAAATATTTATCTGTATGAAACGCGAAATTATGTATGCTTCGTGCAAATAAACATTACAAAATTAACAATCAATTGATTATGGCAAACAATATAATGTTTGCAAGTACAATATATTCCAAAATATACAGATAAGATATTTTGGAATATTTTATAAATTATTTTATATTTATCGCAAGTATTTTATAAAAAAACGCGTTGTTTGCTGCAAATACAAAAAACAAAAAAAAATATTAATTTTTTTTCATTTTAAATTAAGCG
Organism: Dryomyza anilis; assembly: GCA_951804985.1. NCBI lineage: Eukaryota > Metazoa > Arthropoda > Insecta > Diptera > Dryomyzidae > Dryomyza > Dryomyza anilis. The sequence continues at coordinate 113,503,287 of OX638130.1, forward strand.
ATTTTCTCATTTTAAATTAAGCGATTACTTATTTATGCTTGCTGCAAAAACACAGAAATTGCTGCAAACATAAAAATATTTTCATGTTTATAATTATGTTTATATATATCACCAATTTGATTGTGATTCCTGCAATTAAACTTATATTTCTGTCATACATTCAAAAGTGTATGCAATATTTGAATAATAATACTTTTTTTTTTATTTTAAATTTATTAAAATTTCTATCATTTAAACATATTATGTTTCCATTTACTCATGCTGGAAAATTCTTTCTTCTTTTCTAAAACATTTGCTTCTATTGCTACACAATTAATACTGCTACGAAATTTTATTAATTTTTAATTGAACTATTTCAATTTGTGCAATTTAAGCACAATTATTACAAACAATGAATCAATCACAAATTTTTAATTGCTCAAAATTAGAGCAAAAACAATGGCAGCCAGCAAACAAATCAAGAGGAAATTTGCGCCAATTGTGATTGTTGTCAGGACGAACAACAACAACAAAATAAAAACAACTAGCAGCAGCAACAGCAAATTAGCTAAATTCAATGATTTTGATTTTTATTTTTTTTTTCGTTCGTTCGTTCACATTTTCACACAAATCCTTGCGATAGAGCTGTGAATGCTTGTAATTAATTGCCAAACAATTGAACGCGATTGAATGCTGGCTGCCTGGTTGGTTAACAGCAGCAACTCATGCCGAATCATGCTGTTGCCACTGCTGATGTTGTTGCTCATGTTGCTGCCTCGGCAACACATTTCGCTTGGCACGGAAATGACTGCAATTATTTCAAAAATCACTGATCACAATGCGCTCAAGAATTTTATTAGCAATCCATCGCGACCAGTAGCAGCAGCAATTGCTGTTGCTATTGCTGATGATTGTGTTGTTGAAGGGTGGCGGCTACACAGCGCAAATCATTTTTCAATTGTGTTTTCACATAAAAATTTTCCAAATCGGCTTGAAACACAAAGGAATTCGTTTTGTTCATTGTTGAATTTGACGCTGATTGCAGCCAGTTTGGGACCAAACACAGCGCAGAGCATGTAGCATGTAATGTGGTGTGGGCAGGTGTAGCAGCAACATCGTCTGAAGCAGCACCAGCAGGAAATTGAATATTGCTAGTCATCAACGAGCGGCAACGTCCAATAAACATGTTGCAGCAAATATCAAAATTTTGTACAAAATTACATTAATAAATTTGACTTTTGATTTGGATTAGCAAATTTATAATTTCAAATAATTTGAAAGTTCTGGAAAAAAAATTTAATATAAATCGAAAATTAATTTTTGAAACAAATATTCATATTTTAACCAAAAATTCATTTTTAACCAAAAATTAATTTTTTAACCATAAATTATTTTTTAACCAAAAATTATTTTTTAACCAAAAATTCATTTTTCAACCATAAATTCATTTTTGAACCAACATTTATTTTTAAACCAAAAATTCATTTTTTAATCAAAAATTCGTTTTTGAACAAGAAATTCATTTTTGAACCGAAAATTCAATTTAGAAACAATAATTCATTTTTAAATCAAAAATTCGTTTTTGAATTTGAAATTCGTTTTTAAACAAGAAATTCATTTTTGAAACTTTAATTTTTAAACGAAACATTTTTTTTTAATCAAAAATTTGTTTTTCAACAAAAAATATTTTTTTTTTTTTTTTGGTACCAATAATTTATATTTGAACCGAAAATTAATTTTTGAACCAAAAATTCATTTTTGAACAAAAAATTAAATTTTGAACAAAAACTTAATTTTTTAACTAAAAATTAATTTATGAACCAAACATTTATTTTTAAACCAAAAATTCTGTTTTTAACCACAAATTCAGTTTTGTACCAAAAATTAATAGTTGATCATTATTATAATATAAACATTTAGAATAAAAAATAATTATTCCCAAAAATTCGTTTGTTCACTAAAAATAAATTTGTCCACGAATATTGTCTACCAAAAATTAATGATTGGGTTTTTTTTTTCAAAAAACTCAATTTTTAACTTGAAAATTAAATTGTTCACTAAAATTAATAATAAATTTTCACAAAAGGAAAATCAGCATCTGCTTCAACATTTAAATCTGCGTTTACCGCTTACTTTAAACCACTAAATATTAAGCGGCTTAATTTTTCGTTTAAACCAAAAATTGTTTCATAAGGTTTCCACTTGATCGAAAGCACATAACCACATAACCACATAACGACGTAGTTCATATTGTTAAATACGTACATTAATCACCGGGAAAATTTGCATTAAGAGTGAAAAATATTTATAATTGTCCACATAATTGGCTTTATTTTTGCATTAAATAAATCTACTTTTAGTAATTTTTTAAAAAATTAAATTTATCGATTACTCATAATATATAAATGTCATACTTTTTTTATTTTTCTTCTTTTTTGCTTATTGCACAGCAAACATTTTTTTTTTCATTTAGTTTTTTAGTTGTTTTATTTCTCATCCCTTTGCTGCTTTGTTTCATTGTGTAAATTGCTCGATGTCCATAGTGCGCCGTGTGTTACCCAAGATTAATGCTTTTGCTGCGCCAAACAAATCGTCGTCAACGCCCAGCCTAGGTTCGCCTTCCGACCACCGTCTGTCTGCCTTCAAGGTGCTGTATGCCTTGCTGCTTGCGTGCCTGTTCATTGCCTAACGATTCAGCAGCGCCATTCTTTTATTTCCATACAGTAATAAAATGTGTTAATTTATGGTGCTGGTGCCGCTCAGCGTCAGCTGGACCACATTATAGTGGACGGTCACACATGATGCATACAGACAACGCACCAAAGTGCACTTCGGTGGTATAGTCTGGTGTTTGCTCGACTCTCAAACTGACTACAAAATTAGGTCATTAGACGTAGAGCGAACTCTTTGTTGAATTGGTTTTCTTTGGAGTTTTCTAAAATTGCTTCTTTTGTTTTTATGTGCAAAACAAGTATTAGAGTTTTTGGGCAAGTTTGTGAAAGACTCTAGGCAGTTGAAAAACATGTCTTTAAATGATTTTTAAAAGAGTAGTTTTTATAAAAAATAAGTTATTATAAAATATAATTTTTTTAAACAAAAAATTTTAAATTTTTTAAATTTTTTAAACAAAAATAGAATTTAAAAAAAAAAAAAAATTGCAACAAAATTCAATTTTTTGTGCTTTTCAATTATATCCTTAAATTTAAATTTGGTATTAAAAATTAAATTTTGCATTAAAATTCAATTTTGTAAAAAACCCAACTTTGTATTAAAAATTCAATTTTTAATACATCTTTATATTAAAAAATTCAATTTGGTACTAAAATTAATTTGCTCCAAAATTTAAGTTTGGTTCTAAATTTAAAAAATTGTACCAAAAATTAACATTTAAAATAAAATTTAAATGTTGTACTAAATATTAAATTTTGTTTTAAAATTTAAATTTTGTAAAACATTTAAATTTTTTACAAAAATTTAAATTTTGTACTATAATTTAAATTTTGTACTAAAATTTAAATTTTGTACTAAAATTTAAATTTTGTACTAAAATTTAAATTTTGTACTAAAATTTAAATTTTGTACTAAAATTTAAATGTTGCACTAAAATTTAAATGTTGCACTAAAATTTAAATTTTGTACTAAAATTTAAATTTTGTACTAAAATTTAAATTTTGTACAAAAATTTAAATTTTGTACTAAAATTTAAATTTTGTTTTAAAATTTAAATTTTATACGAACATTTAAATTTTGTACAAAACTTAAAATTTTGTACAAAAATTTAAATTTTGTACTAAAATTTAAATTGTGTATTAAAATTTAAATTTTGTACTAAAATTCAAATTTTGTTTTAAATTTTGTACAAACATTTAAATTTTTTACAAAAATTTAAATTTTTACAATATTTTAAATTTTGTACTAAAATTTAAATTTAGCACTAAATTTTAGTACTTAAAATTAAATTTAGTAATATAAATCAATTTTGTAATAAAATCCAATTTTGTATTAAAAATTCAATTATGTATTACAACATTCAATTTTGTACTAAAATTTAAAATTTCTACTAAAAAAGAGATTTTGTACTAAAAACTCAATTTCTTACATTTCTATCTCATATTCAGACTCATATTTGCATTATAAATTCCATTTATTACTAAAATTCAAAATTCAATTTTATTTTAAAATTCGATTTTTTAATAAAATTTCAATTTCGTACCAAAAATTTTATTTTGTGCTAAAAATTGAACTAAAAATTGAATTTTGTACCACAAAATTAAATTATTTACTGAAAACACAATTTTGCACTTAAAACTCAATTTTGTACTAAAAACTGAATTTTGTACTGAACATTATATTTTCTAGATACTAAAAACTCAACTTAATACTAAAAATAATTTTTTTTTATTAAAATTCGATTTTTAATAAAAATTAAATTTAGTACTAAAAATTCTAGTTTTGTGCTAAATATTCAGTATTTTACTAAAAACTCTACTTTATACTAATTATTTAAAAAATTGAAAAAAAATTCAATTTTGTACTAAAATTCAGTATTGTACTAAAAACTTCTTTAATCTTTATACTAATAATTTAATTTTGTACTGAAAATCAAATTTTTTACAAAAAATTAAATTTTGTACTAAAAATTCAAATTTAAACTAAAAATTATGTTTTGTACTTAAAACTTAACTTTATAGTAAAATATCAAATTTGTTCTAAAAATTCAATTTTGAAAAAAATTTTAAATTTTTGTACTAAAAATTTAATTTTGTACTAAAATGTTAATTTTGTTCTATAAATTCAATCCTGTACTAAAAAATCTAAATTTAACTAAAAACTAAACTTGTACTAAAGTATGACATACAAAGTATAAGCCATAAATTCAAAATTTATTTTATAAAAAATATATATATTTTTTTATTAATAAGGTTTTAACAAAAATAGTTAATATCTTTAATATTAATTAGAATAGGTATTTTTTTATAAAGGAAAGCCTGAGGTATATGAGACAGACAGGGCTGACAGTTTTTCTTTTCCTCATAAAATTTATCCAACATCAAATTTGTCCTTCTTTATTTTATAATTAACGTTTTACTATTAAAAAATATTTTTTGTTGTATTAACTTATCTCAAATTCCGTAATACTTTTGTTCAGAGATAAATTTATTCTACCATATTATATGCAACCATATTTTTTTGTGGAATTCTATTTAAAGTACCGCTTTTTTAATTAACGACTTTTTTTAATTTTAAGAAATGTCACGTCACAAGTGCGTTCCAATATTTATAAATATATCGTAATGAAAAAATTAATAAAAGGGGTTTCGCGCGGCATTCTTTTTCATTATTTACAATGCAATGTCTCATTTCATTTCCATATTTTGAGTTAGGTATAAGCAACATTTATTTAAAATATTAAAATACTTTGATATAGAGTTAATTAATATCACAAGGTTTGAAGAAAGTTAATTTGTAAATGAAATTTCAGCTTTTATTACAAACTAAATACCACGCAAATCACTCTAAATATCTTTGACGTATGAGTTTCCCTTTAGTTATAAAAAAAAAATCATGACGTATGAGTAACAATTGTTTGAATAAACATAAAGTTGGCGTAGTTGTAGAAGTAAAAAACTATTCAAAGAAATATATTCAATAAAATATTTATTTTTATTTTATTTATTACTATTAAAAAAACAGTTGATGATTTTAAATGACATTTATTAACATGTCTGTTAATAATTAAAGTGTACCAAATAAGAATAATATGTGAAAATGTAAATTAAAAGCATTCTCCAATATTCTCAAAACAATATATACTACAAGAACACGAATTCTTATACATTGTGCAGCAAAAGCAAGTAATATAAATACAAAAGTATTTAAAAACTGAAAAAAAAGATTTTCTAAACAGATTCATTGTGTATTAAATTTTAATACAATAAATAACTCGATGTATTATATTCATAAAGCATTTTATTAGCTTGAAGCATAAAATATTCTTAATGCATATAATATGCTTTATGCATATAATATTTATGTATATAATATGCTTTATATATATATAATATGCTTTATGCATATAATATGCTTTATGCATATAATATGCTTTATGCATATAATATGCTTTATGCATATAATATGCTTTATGCATATAATATGCTTTATGCATATAATATGCTTTATGCAAATAATATGCTTTATGCAAATAATATGCTTTATGCATATAATATGCTATATGCATATAACATGCTTAATGCATATACTATGCTTTATGCATATACTATACTTTATGCATATAATATGCTATATGCTTATAATATGCTATATGCATATAATATGCTTAATGCATATAATATGCTTTATGCATATAATATGCTTTATGCATATAATATGCTTGATGCATATAATATGCTTTATGCATATAATATACTTTATGCATATAATATGCTTTATGCATATAATATGCTTTATGCCTATAATATGCTTTATGCATATAATATGCTTTTTGCAAATAATATGCTTTTCATATAATAAGCTTTATGCATATAATATGCTTTTCAATATAATATGCTTTACGGATATAATATTCTTTATGTATAAAATTTGCTTTATGCTTATAATATTCTTTATGCAAAAAATATGCTTTATGCATTTATGATTTTAGCTTTATTCATTTTATAAGCTTAGGGCATTTTCTGTCGGATATAAAACGTTTTTTGTTAAATTTTTAAAATGTAGTTGGTAATATTTACTTCAACAACGACAATATATTAATGAGGAAAAAACAGCAGTTTGGCACAAAAGATTTTAATAAATTCACTTTTAATTATTATTTACAACATTTTATTTAATAGAAATTTATTTATAAATGAGAAAACCATAAATAAAATTATCAAATAAAATAATTTTGTTAGTACTATTACCTGACGTATGAGTAACATTTGTATAAAGAAACATAATATTTTGAGAAGCAAATATATACCCTATTCTTTACAACGTTTGAACAAAAAAAATGTCCTTAATTAAATTGTGAGATACCAGAATTCACTATTTTAGTGATAAATAAGTAAATATCATATATTTTAATACTTTTTGTTTCATTAATACCTGACGTATGAGAAACATTTATTATTAGTAACAACATTAAAAAGAGACAAATTAAAAAATTAAATAAGGAAATATATAAGAATTTGTAAAATAAATCATTTTGCCCTTAGTCCACATTAAACAAAGTGCTATGAAAAATTCACTACGTACGTCGTTGACGTATGGGTAACATTTAACTAAACAAAAAATGTTTTTTTTGTTCGAGTTATATTTTGTATCACAATATTCTTAAATGCAAATAGAGATTATAAAGATAATAAAATTGTGTTTTTCTTGAGAAAATCTTTAAAAAAGCCTTAAGCACCAAAGCTGATAAAAACATTTTAAACACATCAACCCATTAATTTTATTTGAAATATTTATTCTTCATACTTTATATTATTTTTTATTTCAATTGGCAAAAATGTTGCTCATACGTCGCGTCAACAAAAACATTATTAAACTAAAATATGATGTATTGTTTAAATTTCTAATTACACTGCATAAAATATGAATGGTTTTTGTTGGCTCAGTGTAAATGTTAATTGTTTGTTTGCCTGTCAGTCTACTGCACATCCTGAGCATATCCTGTCATATCCTGTCGGTCGTTGGCTCGTTCGTTTGTTCCGTTTATTTGCTCGTTCGTTCTATCGCTGGTAATTAATTTTGGCAAACGTCATCTTTTTAGCCGCAAACAATGCGCAAGAAAACAATGCAATTTAAATGCATGTTGGTGTTACAGGCAGCAGCTGCAACAGCAACACTGTCGTTATTTATATATTTTTAGTTGCAATTTTTGTTGCTATGCAGCTGCTCTATCTTTGAAAATATTCGCTAAATTTTGGCAACTGTTTTTTTGTTGTCAGTGTTGCTTATGGCGCTTGTCAGTGGCACCACGACCAATACTCACGATGCCAACAACAGCAGCAGTAGCAAGAACAGCAGTTGAACTAGCAACAGCAACAACAACAGCAGTTGTTCGCGGTTTGCCTCGCATACGCTGGCGGCTGTTGCGAACATATGGCAACGCCGCCACCAACAACCACACACTTCATTGTCATTGTCACTGTGTATGTGTGTGTCAAGTGCTGTTGCTACTGCTGCTAGCAACAGCAACACACAGTTTGTATATTTCGCCTCTGATTTGATGCGGTTTTGTCGTTATGATGTTTTTGGTTTTCACTACGAAAAATACAAAATTTGCGTCACTTGCAGGACGTATATTAAATTATCTACTAAATGCACTGCTAAATTTGTGACCATGTCTAATTGCAGAGACTGTTCGATGCCACAATAAAGGGAGTGCTTTATAAAGAGGAGGTTTAATAAAAGCATTCAGCAAATGCATTATTAAATAATATTAATATAAATACACATCGTCGTTGTAGAACCAAAAGTCATCAAATACATTTTTATGAAAAACTTAAATTTCGAATTTGTTGAATAATATTGTAGAAAGTAATTGATGAATTTTTAAAGTTGAAATATCAATTGATAGACTAACATTTTTTTATCATGTGGTAAAAAAAAATTGATTGAAAAAAATTGACAGATATATAAAGATTTTTTTTTGTCAATGAATATTTGGAATTTTGAAAATGTATTTGGTGATTTTTTGTTCTACAACGTCGATATATATTTAAAAAGTCAAAAACATTTATTGTTTTTTTAGATACTTGAGATTTAGTCTGTATTATACCATCATAGAAAAATATTAGTAAATAGTAGTAAAATTGTAAAAAAGTAGCAAAAATGTAGTAAAAAAGTAGTAGTGAAAAAAATAGTTAAAGAAATTAGTAGTTAAAAAAGTAGTCAAAAAAATATTAATGAAAACGTAATGAATAATAAAGCAGTTAATATATTACAAAATATATAATATAAAGTAGTATTTGTAGTTTAGAGTTTTTGTACAATTTTGGTAAAAAGTCTAAAAATATTATTAAATATATAAAAAAAAATACTACAAGTATTTATTATGAAAAATACGTATGTAATAATACGTATGTAATAAGTATTTATAGAAATTTTCAAAATAGTAGCAAAATAGTATTAAAAAAATTAGTAGTAAAAAGAATAACTAATGCAAATTTCTTATAAAGTGTAAAAAATACTCAAAAAAATATTTTTTAAAAAGTAGTAGAAAAAGGTATTTGTTGTTATCGAGCTAAATAAAAGTAGTAAAAATAATTACACTAAAAATTAGTAAAAATGTTGTAAAAGTAAAACAATTACACAAATAAATTAGCAAAAATTAGTTAAAGTAGAATATGTAGTAAATAAAAACTATAAAAGAGTAGTATGAGTGCAGTATATAGTAAGGAAAACATATTTGAAATATTTACTAAAAAAAGTTATTGTAAAAAGTACTCTAGAAAGCAGGGACTAAAAACCTTTGGAATAGCGGTTGCGGATTTGGTGCCAAGGTTTTTAAAATAACGGTTTCGGTTCCAACCGAAAAAGAAATGGGTTCCGTTTTCAGTTTCATACATTTTTTAACAACGGTTCCGATTCTGATTCTTTGTGGTTCCTGGCAGGGTTCTGGTTCTGGTTCCAACATTGTTTAAAAAGTACTCTTAAAAGTACTCTATGAATACTCCCACAAACAATTTTAAAAGTATTGTTAAAAGTACTCTAAAAGTATTATTAAAAGTACTCTAAAAAGCCCTCTAAAAAGTTCAATAAAAATACTTTAAAAAGTACTATAAACAGTACTCTACAAATTATTTTGAAAAATTGTAATAGAAAAATAAGTGCGCCAAAAATGTAAAATTCACAAATTTTTCTGAAAATAAAATAGTAGTAGAAAAAGTTATGCAGATATGTTTCAAAATAAATAGTATATCAAAGTTTGATAAGCTGCACCAACAAAAAAAATCTATACTAAAAACTGTACTAAAAAAACGAATTGCAAAAACAATGTAAATAAAGTAGTAAATAAAATAGTAGCAAAAATAAATAAAAAAGTAGTAGAAAAAGTTAATGCAGCTATGTTTCAAAATAAATAGTAGTAGAATAGTATTAAAATGAATTACGAAAAAAGTAGCAGAAAATATTTAGTAGTAAAAACCAAATAATTAAAACTATACAGTAGTGTAAAAATAGTATTTTAATTTTTTATAATAAATTACCAAATCAAAAAGTAGTAGACTATAAGTAATAAAATAATTAGTAGTATACATATAGAATTGTGTAAACAAATAGTATTCAATGCTGTATTGAAGAAGTAATAGTAAAAAACTTGTAATCGGAAAAATGGTAAAAAAGTATATAAAAAATATAAAAAATTAGTAGTCAAATTAAAAAAATATTATTCGAAAATGTACTCAAAAAAAAGTAATTTCAAAATTTTAGTAAAGAAAAGTAATTATCATAAAGTAGAATGAAACTTAATTTCACAGAAAGTGCTAAAAATTGTGTAGTTTTTGCTTCTTTTTTTAAATCAGCAAAAGCATGCAACTCAATAAGCAGTGCTGCAACAACATTACAAAAATAACAACAACATCATCATCGTCATCATAATCATCATCATCTACATCATAATCATCATCATCTACAAAAACAAGAACAACAACCAACAGTCCAAAACAGACACATTACAAATGTTCAAACCCTAATGAATGCAGCAGCCATACTTTTAGTCGTAGTCGTAGCTACATCCTGCAGGCATTAAAAACACATAAAACCTCAAATGCAGCACCGAGTAGTGCCGAGCAGAGCCCCTCACAAATACTGCGAATGCTGCATTCAATGGAATTGCATTTCATTTGCATTTCTTGCGATTGCAAACACTGTCACTTGCACAGATAGACAACAGTCACACGGGCGGACGGACGGCGACACAATTGCATATAGACCTTGTTGAGTCCTTGCAGCGGCCTTGCAGTGTTCGTCCTCAAAGTTACACTTGTTATCGCATGCAGCAGTCATGGTGCTGAAATCAATCAAAGGCTTTTGCGTTTTATGCATTTTTGCATTTACCACATTTACAACTCTACTGTTCGTGGATTTTTGATTTTTGACTCTGTTTGAAGCATTTCTTTTTTTTTTTGCATTCTATGGTTTTCGAATTTATGTTGCTTTTGCTATTTTCGATTTGATTACCTCCATATGAAGCATGTTTAGGTCATTCGCATTGTTTTCGGTTTGGAGTAAATCAATGTCCTTTGTCAGCCGTAATGACAAATATCTCACAGTCTCACAATGCAACTGTATCGAAATACAAAAATTTCTGTAATTACGAAAATGCTTTTACTCTAAACTAGGAAATGTCTTTGTGCAAAATGGTTTGGATTAAAATTTTCAGAAAAGAATTGTCTCGGGGATGAATTGGCGAAGAATATAGTATTTCCCATTAAAGAATTGACAAGGAAGTATTCAATATTTATCACGGGAAATATTGTCCGAAAAATAATTTTCCGGAAATGAGGAATACCGTGAAATTTTTGGCTCGGGGAAGAATTTTCTTGGGGAAGAATACTTCTCGAATGAAAAGAATTAGAATAAAATGAGCTCGTTGAATAATTGCTTAGGGAATAAATGACTCGGAAAAAATTGTCTGAGACAGTGTGGTCCAGATACAGAATTCTCTGAGTGAACATTTTTTGGACGATGAATTATCCGGGGAAGATTTGCATCAAGAGAGAATTCGTAGACAATTTTTTTCGTCAAATAATGTCCCAAAAATAACTGCCGAAAATAAACAATTTTAAAAAATTATATGTCAATGAATTAAATAAGTATTTGCTCAATGGTATTAATAATCATAAAATATAAACAAAAATATATTAAATTTTTCTACTTTAAAACTGTCACTTTATATCTATTTTTTTTTTTTCAGAAACATCCGCATGTGATATTTGAGGCACGCACCAAAGCCAATAAAGGCTGCGCCAATTCGGGCAACTTGGACTCGTGGCGTTTGTCACGTCGCACCAAACACCTGTCGGCCGGCGTCATCGATGAGATGCATCCGAACGGTGCCGGACGTTATAAGCGCGATGTGCGCGAGACCACAAAATACATTGAGACCGCCATCATTGTCGACAAGGCGATGTTTGAGAAGCGCAACGGCAGCACACGCGCCGAAGTGATACACGATGCGATACAAGTGGCGAATATTGCGGATTTGGTGAGTAAACAAACAAATTTAAATAAAATTTTTAATTTTTTAAATTTTGTATTCAAATATAAAAAATTTTTGTTATATTTTTAATTTTATATTAGTTCTGTTTTATATTTATTAAATATTGTTACTATTTTATTATGAAAAAATATTTTTTTTTTAAGTATATCAAATTCATTTATGAAATTTATGCGAAATTTATTTATGAAATTCATATCAAATTCATTTATGAAAATTCTATGAAATTCATTTATGAAATTTATGCGAAATTTATTTATAAAATTCATATCAAATACATTTTGGAAATGTCTATGAAATTCGTTTATAAAATGTCTATGAAATTCATGAATAAAATTTCTATGAAATTCATTTATGAAATTTCTATGGAATTCATTTATGAAATTTCTATGAAATTCATTCTTGAAATTTCTATGAAATTCATTTATGAAATTTTTGACAAATTCATTTATGAAATTTCTATTAAATTCATTTATGAAATTTCTATTAAATTCATTTATGAAATTTCTATAAAATTCATTTATGAAATTTCTATTAAATTCATTTATGAAATTTCTATAAAATTCATTTATGAAATTTCTATGAAATTTATTTATGAAATTTCTATGAAATTCATTTATGAAATTTCTATGAGATTCATTTATGAAATGTCCATGATATTCATTTATGAAATTTCTATGAAATTCATTTGTGAAATTTCTATGAAATTTTTTGTGAAATTTCTATGAAATTCATTTATGAAATTTCTATAAAATTCATTCTTGAAATTTCTATGAAATTCATTTATGAAATTTATATGAAATTCATTTATGAAATTTCTATGAAATTAATTTATGAAATTTCTATGAAATTCATTTATGAAATTTCTAAGAAATTCATTTATGAAATTTTTGCCAACTTCATTTATGAAATTTCTATAAAATTCATTTATGAAATTTCTATGAAATTTATTTATGAAATTTCTATAAAATTCATTTGTGAAATTTCTATGAAATTCATTTATGAAATTTCTATGAAATTCATTTATGAAATTTCTATGAAATTTCAATAAAATTTATTTATGAAATTTCTATGATATTCATTTATAAAATTTAAAAAAAATTCATTAATGAAATTTCTATGAACTTCATTTATGAAATTTCCATGAAATTCATTTATGAAATTTCTATGAAATTCATTAATGCCATTTCTATGATATTCATTTATGAAATTTCTATGAAATTCATTTGTGAAATTTCTATGAAATTCATTTGTGAAATTTCTGTGAAATTCATTTATGAAATTTCTATGAAATTCATTTCTGAAATTTCTATGAAATTCATTTATGAAATTTCTATGAAATTCATTTATGAAATTTCTATGAAATTAATTTATGAATTTCCTATGAAATTCATTTATGAATTTTGTATGAAATTTTTTTATGAATTTTCTATGAAATTCATTTATGAAATTTCTATGAAATTCATTTGTGAAATTTCTGTGAAATTCATTTGTGAAATTTCTATGATATTCATTTGTGAAATTTCTATGATATTCATTAATGAAATTTCTATGAAATTCATTAATCAAATTTTTATGAAATTCATTTATGAAATTTCTATATAATTCATATATGAAATTTCTATGAAATTTCTATGAAATTCATTTATAAAATTTCTATGAAATTCATTTATGAAATTTCTATGAATTTTATTTATGAATATTCTATGAAATTCATTTATGAAATTTCTATGAAATTCATTTGTGAAATTTCTATGAAATTCATTTGTGAAATTTCTATGAAATTCATTTGTGAAATTTCTGTGCACTTTTTGCCAAATTCAATTTTTAACACATTTTTTTTAACACATTCCATAAATTAATATCTAATTCATTTATGAAAATTATAAAAAATTCCCTGAAGAATTTGTTTATTTATAAAATTTTTGTTTAATATATTTTTGAAGTTCTTATTCAATTTAAAAAAAGTGATTTATATTTGCAACATTGTAGAGGTAAAAATTCGAAAATAAAAATTACTTTTTTTTTGGAAATTTTGCATTTATCTATTGAAATTTTTGCAAAATATTTAAATATTGCATATATGAATTTAAAGCTGCTGCTGCTGCTTTCACCCAAGTTGTTGCCAAGTTTAATGAATTTTAATACAAAATTCAAACAAAGAGAGTTTTGCACAAAACTAAAATAATCAGAGTAGCAAAAGCTAAAACTCAAATTTAAACTCAAAGACTACAAAGCATTAAAATGCCAGTTCCTTGCAGTGTGTATCGCGCGCCTTTGCAACATCCTTTTCAGTGTTGCTGTTGGTGCTGCTACTCATAGAATTTGAAAATCGCAAAATACGGAAGTGATGACTACGAAATTAAGTTGTTTGCATGGTACAAATGAAGTGGGACGAAAAATCTCAGCACGTCACAGCTTTAGTTGCTGCTGCTGCTGCTGTTGCTCCTTCCGTTGTTGCTATGCTTTAACTTTGCTCAAACACTTTGTCTGCTGTGACTACTTTGCAAGGTATTGCGCTTGGCCAGACCTCGTCTCAGGCACAGACAGCTTCAGTTCAGCTGCGTAACAATAACGCAAGATTTATGCGTTGTGCTCCACAAAGATTTAAAAGCGTCCAGCCAACTACACGAGGAGTCGAGCAGCAAATGCAAACAGCAACAAATTTAAACAGACAGCAACAGCAATAAAGTTGCTTCCATTGCAAGCACTAAGACAAACAATATTATCACTTAACATGCGAAATAATTGTGGCGAAAAATGAAAAAGAAAATCCTTAAATCTTAAGCATCCGCCAATTGTTTAACAGAAACTTTAGCAAACATATCAGCGTCATTTTTGCAATGTCTGCAACATTTTGAAAATGTTTTCAATGTTATTTGAAAATAATTAAACAAAAATATCTAGATAATATATTAATATATCTTTAATGCAATATTAGTGCATAATATATGCAATATTTAGCAATATAAAATGTTTATTTTTCCATAGTTTTATTCTTCTGTCATATTAATGTAACGTTAATGCTGCATTTAATGATGTAAAACATTTATTAAATATATAGTAAATATAAAAAACTAATTTTGCAACATTATTTCAACTTTTCAATATTTATTTTAGCATAATTATTGCATGTACAAACAAATAAAATATAAAAAAAATGTTTATACAATATATTTTCAGTATTTACACACAGATAAAAATACTATATAAATAATAGTTTATTACTATTAAAAATTGTCAATAGGATAAATTATTATTTTAATCGGAAAATACCATATAATACTATAAAATACCATGACATTGCCATTGAGTTTATATGAAAAGATTTATTTTTTCTATACTATTAAATCAATAATTGTACTAGTGACCAATTTTAATGGGATTTGAGGGATTTTTTTCTGGGTGTATACAATATGTTTGCAGTATTTATACGATATGTTTGCAGTATTTATACAAGATGTTTTCAAAATGCTTGCAGTATTTATACGAAATGTTTATAAGAATTATACAATATGTTTGCAGTATTTATACAAAATATTTACAACATTTATACAAAATGCTTGTAGTATTTATACGAAATGTTTAAAATATTTATACACAATGTTTGCAGTATTTTTACAAGATGTTTGCAGTATTTCTACAAGAGGTTTACAGTATTTCTGTAATACGTTTGCAGTATTTATACAAATTGTTTGCAATATTTGTAGTATTTATACGAAATGTTTACAATAATTATACAATATGTTTACAGTATTTAAACTATATGTTTGCAGTATTTATAAAAAATATTTGCAACATTTATACAAAATGCTTGTAGTATTTATACAAAATGTTTAAAATATTAATTCAAAATGTTTGCAGTATTTATACAATATGGTTCCAGTATTTATACAAAATGTTTGCAGTATTTATACGAAATGTGTGCAGTGTTTATACAAGATGTTTTCAAAATGCTTGCAGTATTTATACGAAATGTTTATAAGAATTATACAATATGTTTGCAGTATTTAAACAATATGTTTGCAGTATTTATAGAAAATATTTACAACATTTATACAAAATGCTTGTAGTATTTATACGAAATGTTTAAAATATTTATACACAATGTTTGCAGTATTTTTACAAGATGTTTGCAGTATTTTTACAAGATGTTTACAGTATATCTGTAATACGTTTGCAGTATTTATACGAATTGTTTGCAATATTTGTAGTATTTATACGAAATGTTAACAATAATTATACAATATGTTTACAGTATTTAAACAATATGTTTGCAGTATTTATAAAAAATTTATTTGTATTTATACAAAATGTTTAAAATGTTTGCAGTATTTATACAATATGGTTCCAGTATTTATACAAAATGTTTGCAGTATTTATACAAGATGTTTGCAAAATGCTTGCAGCATTTATACAAGATGTTTGCAAAATGCTTGCAGTATTTAACCAATATGTTTGCAGTATTTATACGAAATGTTTGCAATATTTGTAATAAATGTTTGCAATAGTTGTAATAAATATTTGCAATACCTATTTGTAAAAAAATGTTTGCAGTATTTAAAAAATATGTTTGCAGTATTTATACACTATGTTTGCAATGTTATATCGACACTGACATGCTAAAGGTGCGAATGTGAATTTTTAAAAATGTTGCGAAAACAAATTATAAAGTTTGAATTACTTTAAAAACTAGTAATTTTTTTTAATTTTGTTTTTTATTTTGTTTTATTCATCAATTAGCATTACGTACATACAATATCTATTGATCTGGACAACTTACTAAATTAAAAATTCGGATACTTATAGATTATATCAATAGTTAAAAATAAATTTTTTGAATTGTTTGTTATTAGCAAGATAAATGTTTGACAAATTAATTTTAAATATTGATGCCATTCGATAGATACCTTAAAAACAAACAATTAATGCATTTACTACACCGTTTCAATTTGTATCGCTTGCAAATAGCAATATTCGAAAAATTGAAAATCTTGTCATTTTTTTGCCATAACTTTTTAATGGTACAAGATAAAATAATAGCATAAAACTATTAATTGTTTGTTTTTAAAGCACCTATCGGTTGGCATCATTATTTAAAAATAATTTTTCGAATTTTTGTTATTTGCAAGAAATTTATTTTTAAAAATTAATGCCAATCGACAGGTGCTTTAAAAACAAACAATTAATGCCTTTACACGATTATTTTATCGTTAACCAGTAAAAAGTTATGGCAAAAAAACTAAAAAATTCGCCCTTTTGGCATGGCAAGATTTTCAAATTCGCCCATTTGGTTTGGCTTAGGCCGAGCTTCTCTCACCATTATGAGCTATGCTTGTTATATTTGTACTCCAAGTGGTGGGACCTACAGTTTAATGCCGAATCCGAACGGCGGGGTGAGAGCTTTTCATAGGCAATGAGAGGTAGCGTCGCATAGAAAAATGTTTTTTATGAAAAATATGTTGGCAGTCGCTGGCGATCGAACCGGGGGCGTTTCGGCTTGTAGTCGAATGCACCAGCGACTTTTTCGCTCGTAGTCCAATGCACTAACCAACGAGCTACCGATGCTACGAAGTATAGTTTAGGAAAAACTACATTAAAAACTGTAAAAAAAAAACGAAAATATCAGAAATTACACATTCGCCCCTTTGGCATGATCGTGACGATACTTAATATTTATATAAAGTGTTTGAAATATTGATTGCAACACTATTGCAACTTTAATTACACATTTTTTTCTTTAATATTTTCAAAATAAAAATAAAATTTAGATTTTCTACAAATATAGTCAAATAACATTTATCTAAAATTGCCAAATATTTTGTCAGCAACAAAAATTGCAGCCACTCTGCAACCTAAATTCATCATACGAAGTATTAATGTTTTAGTTAGCAACAAACATGTTGTTTGTTTATTTGTTACCACTAACTATAACAACGCGACTATTGGGTTTTTGTAGTTGTTGAGCACTTGATGCATTTTCGCTTGTCGTGTCTGTGGTTAGCACCGGCTCTATTGTGAAGTTCTACACGAATTTTAGCTACAACTAGTAGCAGCAATAGTTGTTGCTGTTGCTGCTACAATTTTTGTTGTGTTAGGGATTGCCGCAGTACTACAAATGATTGCACTCGAGCAATAAGCCAGCAGAAGATGAAGCAGGACTCTAAAGCATATCTTTGCCTTTGGATTTGCGGGCGCTTTAGATTATTTTATGTTTTTTTGAGTTTTTTGTTTAGTTTTTTTTATTTTTACTATTTCAGAGCAACACACATGAGTTGCTGTTGCTGGTTGCTGGTAATTTATGAGCTTTGCATTAAAATGCAACCAGTGAATAGGAAGAAGGAAGCAGACGGAAATGGGAAGTGGCTGCAGTGGTGAGACGAAGTTGGAGCGAAGGAAGCACTATACAGGATTTTTGCACGCACATCAAGTGCAGTTAAAGGCAATGAAAGGAAATGCAGCTCGTTAGTAGCACAGCGGCATTTGAAAGCAACGGTAGCTGTGTGTGTGTGCGGAATATATGCGTACGTGCATGTGTGTGTGTGTGAAGTACTGTCTATGCGTGATTGTGTGCTTCGAGTAATATATGTGAAACAACTTGGTTGCATTTCTTTTGGTTTTGTGCGCTACTTGCTGCAGAGAAAATGGCTTAATTTGTGTGCTTAAAGCTTTGAGGGGATTTGTGAAAAACAAAAAATGGAAAACTAAAAGAAATATAGAAATGTTGGTGTCGCAAAGAGTGTCTTAAATTTGTATTTATTGCATATAGTTGCGCTTGCAATCAACGCAGCTTAAAAGCTCATGTAGTGCAATAGAAATCGTTTTAAAAAAATACACTTGAATTATAAGAAATACTGAACAATTTGTATTCACTATGTCATAATTGATTATTATTAATTTTAATAATCCTTTTAATTATGACATGACATTTATAGTCTTTAAATATAAATTTAAGTTTTAGCATTTGCTACTCTGATTATTTTAGTTTAGAATTTTTTATTCAAAGTAATTCAACTGGACAACAATTTAGGCGGCAGCAATTACGTTCAAATGTAAAATATAAAAAATATTTTGCAAAAATCTCTTAAATTAATATTTGTTACTTTCAACTATTTTTACCTCTACCATGTCGAAAAATATAAATCATTTTCCTAAATCTTATCTATGCGCAAAAATAAACAATATTCTTAACAAAAAATATGAAAAAAATATATTTTAATTTATGTACAGCTCCTTTGCTATTTCACGCTGATTCATCGCAGCATATTTTGTCGTCTTAAAACGACGTCCATTCCAAATCATAGCCATAAATTGTTGCTGTATGCAAATTACGTCTTTTGCAACCATACAATTCGCATGAAAAAAAAAAACAAATTCAAAAAATTTTAAAATTTTCTTTTAAATATTTATAACGAGCAATGACTCCAAAAATTTATTCATATGTGTCCAGCATGAAGGTAGCAAGGATAAGAGGATGGAAGGAGCATTCACTTTAATGATATTAAATGCGCACGAGTTGGCAGCTATTCTTAACATTCATACCTTTCTAGAACTGAAACAAATTATAATGCAGAAAAATAAAATATTTGCAGAATTTAGAAAATGACTGAATTTGAAAAACACTAAATATTAAATGAAAATTCAATTATTCTGTTGAAATTAAATTTAAGTGAAAAATTATACTAAAAATATTTAAATTTTCACTAAAATTAAAATTTCCACAAAAATTAAAATTTTCACTTAAAATTAAAATTTTCACTAAAATTCAATTTTTCACTAAAAATTCAATTTTTCACTAAAAATTCAATTTGTCACTAAAATTTCAATTTTTCACTAAAAATTAAATTTTTTCACTAAAAATTCAATTTTTCACTACAAAATTAAATTTTTTAATAAAAAATTCAATGTTTCAATAAAAATTAAAATTTTCACTAAAAATTCAATTTTTCACTAAAAATTCAATTTTTCACTAAAAATTCAATTTTTCACTAAAAATTCAATTTTTCACTAAAAATTCAATTTTTCACTAAAAATTCAATTTTTCACTAAATATTCAATTTTTTACTAGAAATTCAATTTTTCACTAAAAATTCAATTTTTCACTAAAAATACAAATTTTCACTAAAAATTCAAATTTTCACTAAAAATTCAATTTTTCACTAAAAATTCATATTTTCACTAAAAATTCAAATTTTCACTAAAAATTCAAATTTTCACTAAAAATTCAAATTTTCACTAAAAATTCAATTTTTCACTAAAAATTCAAGTTTTTACTAAAAATTCAAATTTTCACTAAAAATTTAAATTTTCACTAACAATTCAAGATTTTACTAAAAATTCAAGTTTTCACTAAAAATTCGAATTTTCTCTAAAAATTCAAATTATCACTAAAAATTCAAATTTTCACTAAAAATTCAAATTTTCACTGAAAATTCAATTTTTCACCAAAAATTTAATTTTTCACTAAAAATTCAATTTTTCACTAAAAATTCAATTTTTCACTAACAATTCAAGTTTTTACTAAAAATTCAAGGGTTCACTAAAAAATTCAATTTTTCACTAAAAATTAAATTTATCACTAAAAGTTCAATTTTTCACTAAAAATTCAATTTTTCACTAAAAATTCAATTTTTCACTAAAAATTCAATTTTTCACCAAAAATTCAATTTTTCACTAAAAATTCAAATTTTCACTAAAAATTCAATTTTTCACTAAAAATTCAATTTTTCACTACAAATTAATTCTTTTACTAAAAATTCAATGTTTCAATAAAAATTAAATTTTTCACTAAAAATAAAATTTTTTACTGAAAATTGAATTTTTACCTAAAAATTAAATTTTTTACTAAAAATTCAATTTTTAACCAAATATTCAAGTTTTCACTAAAAATTCAATTTTTCACTAAAAAAAAAATAAAATGTTCACTAAATATTCAAAATATTATTAAAAATTCAATTTTTCACCAAATTTAATTTTTCATTACTAATTTTATTTTCCACTGAAAACTTGAATTTTTCACAAAAACAAAAAAAAATTTCATTAAAAACTCAATTTTTTATAAAAATACTATTTTAACTAAAAATGCAATTTTTCACTAAAAATTCAATTTATCACTAAAAATTCATTTTTTCACCAGAAATACAATTTTCAATAAAAATGTATTTCCCTGATATTTCAAATTTTCACCCATTATGTGCTTTCAACTAATGGCCACTTTGGCAAATTCATCAGAGTACTTAATACAAAAACAAAAAGCATTTTAATTACATGCTTTACAATTGCAAAGCTCAGCAAAAGCTGCTCGGAGTAGATACTGAGCAGCAGCTCAATGACATGCTATCAGTCTATTAAGACAGACAGACAGACAGACAGATGGACAGACACACACACACACGCAGGTCTGTATTTGAGCTAATAACTTAATGAATACTGACATCGGCACAGGCAATAAATAAGCAGCAGCAGTAGCAGCCGACGCAGCAGGATTTGCACGGCTCCTGCTGTGCGTTGCGCTGCTCAGTTCTGCTCTGCTCAAAAAGCTCAAACCCATGCAACGTCCTTTCTTCCTTCCTTCCTTCCGGTTGCTCAGGTTCTTGGTCCCTAAGAAAACAATAAAAGCAAAATTGAATTCATTTGAAAACAATGCAGCGGATGTTTAATACATACACAACGCACACACACACAGGCACTTGCAGGACACTCGCAGTATATACAGGCTATTCGCAAACACAAAAAACATCATTGCCGTGGTTTCGTGTGTCTTCTTTGTTATTTTGGCATGTCACGTCTCTCCCCACCACTCCGACTAATGGCCAGCACTACTACGTTGCACTTCAATTTCAATTATTCTATGTGTTACAACAAACTTCATGTGGCTTGGTCCTTCTTTGCCTTGGTCCTTTCTATGCCAATGTCTGTGTGTGTGTGTTGTATCAAATGATGTGCATTGTTCCCATGAATGCCGTAATTAATCTTCATAATTCTGAGTTGAGTAGCATGAGCTAAAGTATTTAGTGGACTCTGTAATAATAATAGCAATAACAACAACAACAATATCAACTAGAAAACCACAAGGATGCTGCCACAATAGATACCTTCGTATTGCACTTCGTTCCGCAACCTTCGTCCTTTGATGCGTTTATGAATTACATTTAGACACATTTAATGGATTTCTTCACTTAACAACGCATTTATCTTAGTTTTTTTTTTTTTTTATGTTTTTCTATTTTTGTAAATTTATACTTAAACTAAATTCTACTTAAACTACTTAAACTGACTACTTATCAGGCTTCTAAGTGTGATGCATTAATTTCTATTTAGTTTGCCTATTTTGCGTTGATAAGTTTCTGGCTATTTAATCAAATAATTGCAATAGTTACTTTTTATGTGAAATTAATGAATACTGTGATACGATTGTATTTATTGCAGCTAATTTATCATAAAGATCATAAAGATTTTCTCTGCTTTTCATGAACAAATGATAAATCTGTTGTTTAAATTGCTGGTGTGAGTGAACATTTTAATTGCATTTTAAAATATAATTTAAAGTAATCATTCGAAGTAAAATATTCGTTAGTGAAATAATTAGATACAACATTTCTAATGAAAATTGAATTTTTAGTGAAAAATTGAATTTTTAGTGAAAAATTGAATTTTTAGTGAAAAATTGAATTTTTAGTGAAAAATTGAATTTTTAGTGAAAAATTAAATTTTTAGTGAAAAATTGAATTTTTAGTGAAAAATTGAATTTTTAGTGAAAAATTGAATTTTTAGTAAAAAATTGAATTTTTAGTGAAAAATTGAATTTTTAGTGAAAAATTGAATTTTTAGTGAAAAATTGAAATTTTAGTGAAAAATTGAATTTTTAGTGAAAAATTGAATTTTTAGTGAAAATTTGAATTTTTAGTGAAAATTTGAATTTTTAGTGAAAATTTGAATTTTTAGTGAAAAATTGAATTTTTAGTGAAAAATTGAATTTTTAGTGAAAAATTGAATTTTTAGTGAAAAATTGAATTTTTAGTGAAAAGTTGAATTTTTAGTGAAAAATTGAATTTTTAGTGAAAAATTGAATTTTTAGTGAAAAATTGAATTTTTAGTGAAAAATCAATTTTTAGTGAAAAATTCAATTTATAGTGAAAAATTGATTTTTTTAGTGAAAAATTCAATTTTTAGTGAAAAATTGAATTTTTAGTAAACTTTTTCTTTATATCGAAACTATGAATTTTGGTGTTGTGTTGTTTTTTTTTTTTAAATAATTTTTAATGATATAAAATACAACTTCGGGGCGATGATATGTCAATCGACAATTGGAGCTTATACTAAGAGGTTAAGTCATATTCGAAGTAAACAAAAAATTAAAAAATTGCAATAAACTACTTATTTTATTCGTTCATTATAACCAAATTTAAATTGGTTTTAGTATTGACTAACGAAATACAGAACATTTTGGTGTGTGTCTATGATATTTTTGTTGTGGCCACCGACTTTAGCAAATCCATTAACCAAATGCATTTGGTTTTAATAAAACACGTTTGATTTATGCCTCTTTTACTTCATTTTCCCACGACGCTAGGGAATTCTAAGTTCTATTTCGACAAATTTTGAAAAATACCAACTTTATCTGTATAAATCTATGAACATTTTTCAAAAACTGACGACGAATATTTGTCAAAACATTTAAAAACAATGAAATTTAACTTTTAAAATTTATCTGTTAGTGTATTTTATTAAAAAAAAAACTTAAGGTGCGACTTAAAAATAAAAACCTATTATTTTATCTTGATTTTTATTTTTTCCAATATATCGTTATTTTTTGATTATTTTTTTGAAATGAATTCAGTTTTTGTTTTTTTTTTGACTTAAAATGTTATATAATGCATAACTTTATTTCCATTTTCAAATCTCTTCCACAGTATTTTCGCACTTTAAACACACGCGTCTCCGTGGTCTACATCGAGACCTGGGGCAAAAATCAGGCGGTCATCGATGGCAGCAAGGACATCAGCAAAGCGATATCGAATTTCAATGATTACACATCGCGTAATCTCTTTCAAATTGAACGAGATACAACGCAGCTGCTCACGTAAGTCAAGAAATAATAATGAAAATGTACAGCATGTTTTTTCGGGGAAAATGATTAAAGGAGAGAGTGAGTGAATGGGAGTGAATAGAGTAATATAGTAGGGTAGAAACGTAGGGTAGAAAATAGTAGATGTGTGGTTTTTGTTCTTTTATTTGGTAAAAAATGCCTTTGCCATGTCAACAGATCTATCAATAAGTGACAGCAGCATAATTTCGGCAAGGACACGTTTCAGGCTGTGCATTCGTGCCGGAGCCCCATAGTTCTATCACTTAAGAATTCTCAACGTATGCCGCAAATACATCGAGACACGCGTGCAGTGGTGACAATTGCGCCAATAAGTGATGCCTACTCAATCAAAATCAATTTGGGCACAGCACAGCATCAAATACAGGATATAGGCACAGAAATGTGAAAGCTAGACTGCGAAAAAAAATGTGTGACATAACTCAGGGTACCCCAAAAAAACACATTTAACCCTAGTCACATGTCACCTTTGCACAAAAAATAAAATGAATTCTTGAAACGTAAAAAATTCTTCAAATAACAGATTCAGTGGAAGAAAATAAAAAACCTGCCGCATAATGAAATCGATTTCTACGTGACCAGCAGCTGCAATAAAATTAGGCTTTTGCAACGACAATCTTGATGCCATGTTGATTGAACGTTGCTGCCCCTACTACTCATTGCCCCTACTCTTTCGCCCCTTCTACACAGAGCTAATCTAAATAGCGTCGCGCGCGACTACCAGGCATGTGGCAACATTTTGCTCTCAAACGGCAGCCTGCCAACAAATGAAAAACTTCAAAGCCTAACAAAAAAAAAACAAAAAACCAAACAGCAAATGTTGCCCGACAGCCGTTTATAACATTTAAATTGCCAAAAAAACAGATGAACAAAAGTCGCGTGCAATCGGAATGATGTTGGGTCGCTTGGTGTTGTGTCGCATCGCATCTCAAAACCCTGCGCACAATGTAAATATTTATGCAACAATTGAAATGTTGCGCGCATATAAATCATGCTTTTGCCGCCGCTAATGTTGCCGCAAATATCTTGGCAGCGATAAATTATGGTTTGTCGTCGCGACATTGACAAAATGCGGCTGCCGCTTAAGCAGCAGCATTAGCAGCAGTAACAACAAGCAATAGTGAAAGCAGCAACAAAACAAACTTTTATTTTATTTATTTAAAAATTCGCTTTATTCTGGCAAGCACAATATAAATTTAAATTTGGTATTTAAGGCATGTCGCTGACTTTGGCAAATGATTGCGTGCGACTTTCGCGTGTCGCATGTGGCGCATCTTAGCTGCTTTTTTTAACTGACAAAGGATTGACATTGATTTGAACATTTTGATTGATTTATTGAGTAGTTGAAAATGCGAATATATTTATGAATTTATATTTAGGCAAAATTAAATTTGAATAGCAAGTGGCGTCTAAAAATAAATTGCAGATGATTGCAATGTGTCGCGTCAAAAAAAGCAAAAATAAAAAATATAATATTTTATTTAAAATTTACTGAAACATAAATTGTTCACTAAAAAATTAACTTTATATAAATTTAATTTTTAATAAAGAATTAAATTTTTAATTTAAAATGTTATTTTTAATTTAAAATTTATTTTTTAATAAAAAATTTAATTTTTAATTTAAAAATCATTTATACATTATAAATTATATTTTTTCACTAAAAAAATCAATTTCTCCCAAAAAATTCAATTGTTCACTAAAAATTCAATTGTTCACTAAAAATACAAATTGTTCACTAAAAATTCAATTGAACACTAAAAATTCAATTGTTCACTAAAAAATCAAAATATTCACTAAAAATTCCAAGTTTTACTAAATTCAAATTTTTACTAAATTCAAATTTTTATTCAATTGTTCACTACAAGTTTAATTGTTCACTAAAAATTCAATTGTACACTAAAAATTCAAGTGTTCACTAAAAATACAAATGGTTCACTAAAAATTCAATTGAACACTCAAAATTCCATTGTTCACTAAAAAATCCAATTATTAACTAAAAATTTAATTGTTCACTAAAAATGTAATTGTTCACTAAAAAATCCAATTATTAACTAAAAATTTAATTGTTCACTAAAAATGTAATTGTTCACTAAAAATTTATTTATTGACTAAAATTCAAGTTTTCACTAAAAATTCAGTTCTTAAAGTTCAATTTAAATTAGTTCGATTTAGTTAATGGAGCCATGAATACGCATCAATGCCAAACTATTTATAAGCGATTATTTAAAGTGTATCCAAAAAGCACATACGCCTCAAACTGACGCAAATAATCTTGATTAATGCCTGCCAACAAGTGTGCAAAAGCCACCCGCCGACAACAACAATAACAACCCCATTTTAGGGTCATTTTTTAAAAGCCTTTCCCACTGTCGGCCGCCCGCAATGTCTGCCTCCATCGAACTGCTGCAAAATATATTGAGTGTAACAGTGAGTGGCTTAAGAATCACGTGACAAATCTTCTGAGTGTGCAACAACATTCTTCGACCCTGCCGCAGTCTAAACCCCCACCCCCTAAAGAATGCCTGAATAATATGGCCGCCCACCTGCGGTCCATCGGTCGCCCTTTCCAGTCGCCCGCATATAAACGGTCGCCAGGAGATTTCGAACGACAGCAGTGGCAGCAGCAGGCGGCACATGATA
The DNA here is from genome assembly GCA_951804985.1 of Dryomyza anilis. Lineage (NCBI taxonomy): Eukaryota > Metazoa > Arthropoda > Insecta > Diptera > Dryomyzidae > Dryomyza > Dryomyza anilis. The sequence continues at coordinate 113,530,238 of OX638130.1, forward strand.
TATGGCGTCAGTGGCTAAAGCACGACACAACTTTGTCGAGTGCTACGTTTTTTTTTTATTATTTTGTTTAATTAATGACATTAGGAACGGTACAAATTACGGATTGGATACTACATTAGACCTATATAGGAAAAAAAGAAAAGTCACAACACATATGAAAAATGCAAAAAGGGTTTTTTCGACTGCTACTTTTGTTAGTTTCCTGAGGCTTATTTAGTCCTAGGTTGTTTATGCGTTTCTCCTTCTATCCGTCTGCCTGCGTAGCACGTACGCAACTATTTTGTGTATGTGTGGCTCTATTTTATTTGGGTTGTATATGTGTTTCATAAATGTGTGTAGAGAGTGTTTTGTTTTATTACTTAGTTTTATGCATGTGTGTCATGTGAAAAATGTGCTGCGAAATTGTTTTACAAGTGTAAAGTGTCAGTGGAACAATTTTGATTAGTTCGCCGGGACCTTTCTTTGGTCCTTTCAACATTGTCTGCCTTACTAAGTGGCTGGCTGAGTAAAATTATGTGAGACACGCACATTTATCAAATGCTATGCCGGTTTGTATAGAGGAATTTGCTTCTTATCTCAAGATGTAGTGGACAGACACTATTTGAAATACTGAACGTGTAAAACATGCTTTTTATTGATGACTTCAAGATTTTGAAGAGTATAACATTTTGGTAATATTACAAAAAAAAAAAGGTTTATGGTGTTTTTTAAAGCCTATAAATAAGTCTTATATAATTTTCGGGTAACAACACGATTTTTGCTGTGGCTATTTTTATATTTTGAGTACATTTTTTAGTACAAATGTAACGCTTAAATGATGAGAGTGCCCGTCATACGTTCTTCAGAGCTGTAGCATTAAACTAATAATATTTTTTAATATTTTTAATAAATATTATTATTATTTCTTAAAGCGGAACTTTTCCTAACACATTTCTAATTCATATTTTAAACCTACTTCTTAGTACAAAATGTTGTACTTTTCAAAACAAGTTTTTTAAATGTGTAAATTAAATACTTTTTTTTTAGTTGAAAGTATTCATTTTAGTATAAAACGAAATTATCATACTCCAATTAAGCTTTAAATTATTTGCATCTAAACTCATCAAATTTTTGAACTTTAAAAACTAATTTTAAATATTTTTTTTATTATTTAAAATCTAATGACATAACTGAAAATGATTAATGTTTATCCAGAACAGAATTCAAATTTATTTCTAATATCATTATTTGTTTATATCTGTTCCACATTCAAATATTCCAAAGCTCAAAAAATAAAATTTAGTTGAAATCATAGTAACACTTGTGCAAATACCACATTAATATAAAATACAGCACAACAAAAAAAGTATCCGCAATCTTAGTATATTTTTCCAATGACCTTGACCTTATACCCCATATTTTAATCTTGCCTAAAATTTCTGAATTATTAATTAAAACAAAAGAAAATTATTTTTCCTGTGTTTCTATATAATTTGGACTTTATATTGAATTTCTCTTTTGATTTCTTATTTTCTCTTTGATTTCTTTAGTATCCATTAAGAATAGTTCACATAATATTTTGAAATAAAAACAATGAAATTTAGGTGAATCTGAATAGAGTTATGACCACACTCAGAAAAAAATACCATAAAATCAATAGGTTTTTGCTATTAAAATTAGTCTATAGGATAAATTATTATTTTAATATGTAAATCCCATTAAATACTACAGAATACTATTAAATACTATTAAATTGTTTTTTGTTTACATGAAAAAAATTATTTTGTGTATACTATTGTGTATACTGTCATATTGACCAATTTTAATAGTATTTTTTCTGATACAGTTTTCAAAATTAAAAAAAAGTGTACTTATTTATTTATTTATTTATTTAATTATTTATTTAATTATTTATTTATATTTTATTTGTTTATTATTTAAGTTATTCATGTACATAATTTTCCCGCATAACATTTAAGGCTTATTTGCAGATCAAAATTATGCCATATTTTACATTAAACTAGAATTATAATTCTATGCTTTCTCCTACTTTGTTATTGCATAGTAAGAGGATTCTGTGACCTATCATTTAATGCTAAATCGGATCGTTGGGATGAGACTCTTTTTCAAAATAATATTTGTATCTCGTTGGCCATGGTTTTCCGTCGTAAAAAGTCACTATTTTCAACAACATTATTTAACTTTAAAACTAGTTCGTAGATTTTGTTAATTTTTCTTTAACAAAATAAGAAAATATCGAATAATTTACAAAACATAATAAAAAGAGGAGTTTTTGCTATGTTATTTCTCAAAATCCGGAGCCAATATCAAGGTGATTTTTTTATTTATTTTTAACCATATTGATAATAATCTGAACTGAATTAGTCGAAAAAAGGATATCGCTATAATTAATAATTTATATCAAATTAATAACATGACATAATAACCCTGACTCTGGAATGTTTGAAGTGAGATTTTACAAAACGTAGATAAATTAATGGACTTTTGATATTATTCTATTTTGTTACATCCTACATTTATAAATTTAAGTAATATAAACATTCAATAGTGCGTGTTAAATGTCAAGTTAAATTATGAAACACTGAACACTTAAAATCAAAGAAATAAATTTATAACGAAAATTGTAGTATCTATTTATATATATAAAACTCTTGGTCCGTCTGTCAGTCTGTCGGTCTGTCTGTCTGTCTGTCTGTCTGTCTGTCTGTTTGTTCCAGCATCACGTCTAAACCGCTCAACCGATTTAACTGAAGTTTTGCACCAGGATACTATGGAGTCCGGAGGGTGTCATAGGCTATATAGGGCGGGATTGGACAAAGCGGCGTGGAACCTCTCATACAACCTAAACTTTCAAAACGACATAACTCGGCACATACACAAGCTAAGAAGATGAAACAAAAAACTCAAATACAATAAAAAAAATACAAAAGCAAAAACACAAAAACAAAATCAAAATCAAAAATCAAATACAAAAACAAAAGTAAAGGCACAAAACTTAAGCTATAACTCAAAAACAACAGAAAAATAAAAAAGGATAAAAACAAAAACAAAATCAATCACACTAAAATTCACCACACTAAAATTCACCACACTAAAACTCCTCACATTAAAATTCACCACACTAAAACTCACCACACTAAAATTGACCAGACTAAAACTCACCACACTAAAATTCACCACACTAAAACTCACCAAACTAAAATTCACCACACTAAAATTCACCACACTAAAACTCACCACACTAAAACTCACCACACTAAAACTCACCACACTAAAATTCACCACACTAAATTTCGCCACACTTAAACTCACCACACTAAATTTCACCACACTAAAACTCACCACATTCAAATTGACCCACTTAAACTGACCACACTAAAATTCACCACACTTAAATTCAACACATTAAAACACACAACAATAAAACCCACCACACTAAAACTCACCACACTTAAACTAACCACACTAAATCTTCTACTGGGAAAAAGTCTACGGTGAAGAATTCTATGGGAATGAATTCTACGAGAAAAATTCTATCTACGGGAAGAATTCTACCGGGAAGAATTCTACGGGAAAGCGTTCTATGGGGAAGAATTTTGCGGGAAGATTTCTACTGGGAAGAATTGTACGGCGAAACATTCTAGGGGGAAGCACAGTCTGAGAAAGAATTGTCTATGAGAAAAGTTGTTTTATCGGATAATTAGTTTTGTTTTATAAAACAAAATAAAAAAAACGTCCAGAGGAAAGCACGGGTCCCTGATATAAATAATAAAAATGTTATTTATATTAATAACATTTGCTCAATAACCTTGCATTAACATAATATTTGCACGAGTCGTGTACGGATCCAGCTAGTTTCACTATAATTTTCATTTAAACCCTAGGATACTTTTTCTTTAAAAGGTGTTTATTTTGTAAACCGGATAATTTAGTTTTATTCCATATATTTATGTATGAAATGCATTTTTTTCCTATTTTTGCAGACTCATATTTCTTATACTGATGATGCTATAGGAAAAATGGTTACAGATTATACTTACGTGATCTTTATGAAACAATTAAAATAATTTAAGATATTGTCTTAACGTGCTCAAGGTCCAGTCGGTACAAATTGGGTGTTTTGTACCAACAAATAAAACAACAAACAATTGTCAAAATTGTCAAATGAAAAATATTTAAAATTATTAAAAAATATATTTTGGTCATTTTGTTCAACGTGCATTGTATCACATTTACCATTAATTATATTCGAACATTTTTTTTATTCGAAGTTATCAAATATTTTTAAAATTCGTGAAATCTGTTCACATTAATAATAATAGTTTGGCGCTACAGTCCTGTATAGAACTTCGGCCGAGCTCTCTCACCATTATGAGCTGTGCGTGTTATATTTGTACTCAAAGTGGTGGGACCTACAGTTTATTGCCGAATCCGAACGGCGGGTGAGAGCTTTTCATAGGCAATGGTTTTACTCTCGTAGGTTTGCCATTTACTGACGAGAGGTAGCGCGGTATAGAAAAATGTTTCTATGAAAAGATGTTGTTAGCCCCAGTCCAGGCTTGAACCGGGGACCTTTCGGCTCGCAGTCCAACGCACTAACCACTGAGCTACCGCGGCTACTGTTCACATTAGGACCACTTTAATCTGGACGATTCAGAGATCCCGATGGTATATACTAATGTATTAAATATATAATAGTTCTACCTAATATCCCAAATCTCAAAATTTTCTATGTGGCCTAACTTTTATTCAGAACGTTGTAAAAGGATGGAATTGGGGTTTAAATGGTTTTTCGATGGGTGCATTTTGTAGTGCTTCCCGGAAAACTCCATTATTTAAGTAATGCATTGAATTTTCTATAGAATTGAACTTCTTTTTTCTGATATTTTTGCACAAATGAAAAGGCATCGATTGCACGCACCGACCGACTTTCAACTCGGACTGTCAACACGTGCCTCTTAGCCACGCATTGTCATGGCTGTTAATTAAGAGCAACAGCACACAGCACGCACATGGACAGACAGCCAGACAGACGGACAAATACATATGCCGACATGTATCTGACAATAGCCCTGAGCAATATTTGCGTTTATGAGCACGTCGTAGAGTGTGCTACGCGCGCTCGTTGCGTTTTGGACAAATTTGTAGCACATGAAATATTTACGTTTATTGTTGCTTGAGATGATGTAAAAGTGAAGTGCTACACAGTACTAGTAGTAGTAACAAAAAAAAGCAACAAAAATATATATATTATAGCAAATAAGCAGGAGCCAAGGAGCAGCTTAACCGAAAAAGGATCAAAGCAAAAAAGTGTAAAAAAAAACGAAAAAAGCAGCAAAAAGAAAAAAGGCTTATAAAACATGGTGGTGGTACTTGTTGTTGTTGGCCAAATTTGCGCCGCTTTGTAATGCTTTGGCTAATAGCTTAAGAACTCTTAGGGGAGCTGACGACGACAGGCGATGTGCGTCAAGTGTGCAGGATGTAGGATGTAGTGAAAGTGTGCTTTTTTTATTACAACAAGTAATTGGCTGTGCTTTATGTTGTTGTTATACACTTTGCCCTTTTGCACGTATACTACACACACCAAATAAATATATGTTATAGAAAGATTCATATAGGCGAACAGGGAAGCAGATTTGTGTATACAACCGTTTCATTTAAGTTACCGTTAAAGAAACTGAAATTATTTAAAAGAAAAATGGTACTTGGTACTTTAAAATGGCTGAAAATAACATTTTTGAAGCAGAGCATCTTACATTTTATACTTATATTGGCGGGAATAAATCCGTATCAGTTTAAAAATCGTAAAGAAAACTAAAAATATTCTATAATATATAAATATATCAACAGAGCGTATTTTAAAATTGTCGATAAATCAGAAATCCGATGACATATATGCTAATTTAGAGACCATACCCATTTTTAATACCAGATAGCGTATGTTATAAGTTGCATTGATCTAACTATGCTTAATTTTTTGTTCCCCTGATTTTAAAAAACAAGAAAACATTAAATAAAAAAACTACTAATTTTGCACCCAATTTAAGATACAGGGTATTTAAGAAATACATAAAGTGTTTTTCAACAGGGACGCTACAAAAGTAGAGCGACAGGGACAGCAAACGATGCCATATTTCTTGCCGCTCTTTCGACATTTCTCTTCAGTAAGGTTTGCCATTTAATGGTGGAAAGATATACGAATTCGAATTTCGGTAGTACATTTTATTAATTTCGACGCGTTGTTGGCTCGTATATCTTTCCATCATGAAATGACAAACCTTACTGAAGAGAAATGTCAAAAGAGCGGCAAGAAATATGGCATCGTTTGCTGTCCCTGTCGCTCTACTTTTGTAGCGTCCCTGTTGAAAAACACTTTATGTATTTCTTAAATACCCTGTATCTTAAATTGGGTGCAAAATTAGTAGTTTTTTTATTTAATGTTTTCTTGTTTTTTAAAATCAGGGGAACAAAAAATTAAGCATAGTTGCGATCTTGTGGTTAGGTGGGTGAAATTAATAAAAAAATCAAAATAATATATAAATGTATACATTTATTAAAATTATAATCATTACCATATTTCTTCATATAAACTTATTTTCTGATTATATTTCCAAACATATATTTTTTTTATTTAAACCAACAAATCATAAGACTCGACACTATATAATTATTTCTGCAGCATTTCTCATCACGTTTATATCACTGTGAATAGTAAAAACTACTGGGTATACAATTATAAATTTAAAAAACTGGGTGATCCGTTACCAAATTTTGAGAAAATCAATGACAAAGTCAAAATATGTATTTATATTTTTGTATATTTCAACTTTACGTATATTAAAAAAAAAGAAAGGAATTAATCATGCATTTTGAAAATTTAATACACAATTTTAAATAAGGACTGCATCGAATAAAATTGTGCGCTACAAAAATGAAAAAATCTAGAAATCGAGTTATCGAATTTTTATAGAATAAAATATTTTATTTTGCAAATTATTTTTAGATTTAAAAAAAAATATAAAAAACCATAAATTAATATTTTTTAATAAAAAGTTTTAATTTTTCCGGTACCCCTTCCATTAATGTTGTAATGGTAGTGTCCGACACCCTCACAGCTGCTGAAGACCACCTTCTTTTAAAGTCTTGAAGGTCTTTGGCCACATTTGTTGTTGTCTTCATCTCCCTTTTTACTAAAGCCCAGTATCTCTCAATCGCCCTGAGTTCTGGACAGTTTGGTAGATTGGCTTCTCTAGTCACCAAAATCACTGCATTTTGTTGGATCCACTCTAAGACCGTTTTGCTGTAGTGACATGAAGCGAGGTCAGGCCAAAAAAATGTGGACACTTCATGTTGGCGTAAAAATGGAAGCAATGTCTTTTGCAAGCATTCCTTCACATATATTTCGCTATTAATTGTACCCGATGTCACGAATGAGCTGCTCCTTTTTCCACAACTGCAAATTGCCTGCCAAACAAGGAATTCCTTTGGGAATTTTGTCATTTTTTTTTATTTGAATTTTTCAGCGACATTTCCCCGAGAATCGGCTGTATAAAATTCCTGCCCAGTTAGCTGAGAAAAGTCCGCTAAAACATAAGTTTCGTCGTCCATTATGCAGCAATCGAATTTTTTAAAAAAATCTTGGTTCAGCTATTTAGCTCGTTGTTTTGCGGTTTCATTCTTGACGGCATTTCTATCTGGAACTTTTTGGACCTTGTACGTCTTCAGCCCAGCTTCTTTCTTAGTCCTGCGCACGAAAGATTCTGAGCAATCCGCCTTTCTCGCCAATTTCCTTCCGGATATGCTTGGATCTTTCTTTAAAATATTCACAACCTTCTTCGACTATTCACGTTCATGTGGGCCTTTTTTTACCAGAATCTTTCTTCCGATCAATACTCAGGTCTTCCTTAAAGCGGTTGATAACGCGGTCTTAGGGTTAGCCCCTACCTCCTTGACAATTTTTTTAAAAGACCAACTAGGTTGTTTTTGAAAAATTTTAATTACATTTTCTCGCACTTCCACTTCGTTTGCCATTTTCGCGTTAAATAAATTTTGTATTGACTATAACTGACACAAATTATTTTCTGCCATTTAATTCAGAGCTACTATGATCAAATTTTTTTAATTTGAATCTTGCAATAGCACATTATGGGAAGATATGTAACGGACAATTTTATTCGATGCAGTCCTTAGTACACATACACATAAATTTATAAAAGATTATACTTTATAACTAATTTGTTTGACTATATATCGTCACTGTCATGCCAAAGTGGCGAATGTGCATTTTTAAAAATGTTGGGAATTCAAATTTTAAAGTTTGAAGTGCTTTAAAAATAAGCAAAATTAATATATTTTTTTTAATTTTTTCTGTTATTTTGGTTTATTTGTCAATTATAATAATGTATGTAAAATATCTTTAGATTTGGATAACCTACTGAATTATAAATACGGACTTTGTGAGACTATATCCTGCTCAAAACGCAAACATTTTTGTTTTTATACTATAACTTGTTATGAGCGCAAGATAAAATAGTAATGTGAAGGAATTATTTGTTTGATTTTAAAGCACCTATCTATTGGCATCATTAATAAAAAATATTTTGTCAAAAATTTATTTGCAGGAAAAAATGTTTGGCAAAATATTTTTAAATAATAATGCCAATCGATGGGTGCTTTAAAAATAAACAATAAATAACTTTACACCACTATTTTATCTTATACCAATAAAAAGTTATAGCGAAAAAACGAAAAGATTCGCCTTTTTAAGCATGAAAATATTTTCAATTTTTCAAATTCGTCCTTTAAGTTTTTTCATTTGTGGATAGAAATATCCAACAAAATGACACGCGATTTTGGCACAGCATACTGGAGGAAAAACTACATTCGAAAATGTAAAAAAAACGCAAATGTCAAAATTTGCACATTCACCCCTTTGGCATGATAGTGACGATATTATGTTAGTAATATGCATTTCTGAAACACCCTGTATCTTAAACTGTGTGCAAAATTAGACTTTTTTTTGCATTTTCCTTTTTTTTTTTAAACAAAGAATGACCCCCTGAACAATCAACATGGATGAACCGAACACCCTGTGCATACTTTTACATACCAGACGTGCCTCTTTTCTATTATTCTTTGTGTAGGGTATACTTATAATTGGAAATTTTAAATTTTATATGAACTATCTTTCAATTAGAGCCATTTTCATAACACAACAAATGTAGTACTATTTTAATCAACAGCAATCTTATTGTGGTATTCCGATGGACCTCATAATTTGTTTTTTGTTGTTGTCTAAAGTATTTGAATTATTACCAAAAACAAATAAATGAATGATTTATTCCTTTAAATTGAGTTTTTTTGTCTAATTTCTTTTGTGTTTCATGCAGAATACTAGAATTAATATTTTGTATGCAAACCATTGACAATTGAGTGGATCTGACCAAAGTTATGAACAGTCAAATGCCAAAAACTATAAATGTTTTTTATTACATTTATTACATAAAATACATAATTTTCATATTTAAAAAAGTATAAATTATTTATAAAACCAGCTATTTTGCACAATTCACTTTCCTGAGTTAAAAGCTCAACAATAAAATGATTTCTTAAACAATAAAAATTAAAATTTTTATAAAAACCTAAATCTAAATCAAACCGTTATTCAATTCCGTTGCAATCCCTGTGTTTTTCGCAAATTTACACTGTACAGAGAAAGCAAACATAATGCTAAATCTTATGAGAAAAACCTTTGCCTTTTCAAGGGTAAAATTTGGCAAATGCCTTAAAGCGCAGACAATAACAACAACGGTACATGAACCCGTTAAGAGCAACAATAGTAGGCACTACGTACGCTGGGCTCAAAGCTAAGAAATCTAAAAAAAAAAATAAAAAATTATTCCCTGAAAAAGTGCCAACAAAACTGCTATAGCGCGAAATTGCAAAATAGGCAAATGCACACACAATGTACCGACTACAGCGGATGTGCTGCCATTTTGGCAGTGCGTTGGTTGTTTGCCCTTTTTTATTTGTGCTTTATTTTATTTGATTTTTTTATATTATATTTTTTATATTACTTATATTTTTCATTTTTATATTTGTTAGATTTTTTTTTACATTTTCTTCATATTTTTTGAAGTTCATATTTTGCGGATTTGCCGCATAAAAACTAATGAAATGTAAATTTTGTATATGTTTGCATAAATTTCAATAAAAAAAAACATCTATTTGCAAAAAAAAAGCGCAAAGAAAATAAATTGAAAAATACATGCACAATAAACAGAAATTACCATGGTGCTGGGGTAAGGCTTGAATGTTGTAAGTACCAATAAAGGGTTGCATTTCATACGGAAAATTAAAAATAGATCTATGGGTGTTTTTCGCAAATCAAACAAATATCAAAATCAGCTACTAATGCTACTTCTGAAATATTTAATAAAACAATTGAAGTTGGACTTTCGAGTAATACTTTTGATTTAATGTTTGCCAAATGAAAATGTGCACAAAGTTCAATAGGTTTTTATTTATTGCAAACCTATTATATTTTTCTTTTTTATGTTGATATATTCAATTAATGAACAATTTCAGCCCCATGCTAGTTCCAAAACGTTTTCTTCTTATATTCCTCGTAAGAAATTTTTTAAGGGCCATCATGTGAATTGATTATAAAGTTTTCCTTATCATAACCGCTGTAGTTACATAATTTACATGATAAGGTCTACCCTAATAGATTTAATTTCGATAATTCCATGATAGGTGGAATTTTAGAATTTTGTGTCATTGAAAGTTGTGCCAAATGGATTTCGAACGGTTGGATTTTGTTGCGAACTACATTGAAATATGTTTTCACTGGCAATTGGATGGCAAAAAGTATATTTCGCATGATTTACAACAAACACTTTAATGGCAATTGTGCGGCTACCACTTAAGCTGCCACAAAGTGGTTACTTGGGTAGTGAACACTTTAACTTTGTTCCAAATGAATTTTGAAAGTGTGAATTTTATGGTGAACTACATTAATATACGTTCGTCGCTGGGTCAATCAATTTTTTTTGTCATAGTTCGACCAGCTTTTATTAGGTAAAATTTCAAAATTACCAAAACTTTCGGATTTTTATATTTTTTTCAAATGAATTTTGAACGGTTGGATTATGTGATAACCCACCATTTGTGATAACCCAACATCATATTATGATCAATATGGCAGATTACCAAATTTTTCGGAAAGGCAGATTTCCGGCATATTTTGGGAACGTGCTGAAAATGGACAATTTTTAGTACAAATAATTTTTCTTTCCAATTTTGACTGTGAAAAAGGTTCTCAAAACTTCTATTAATGTTCAAAAAAAAAATTCCTTAAGAATGACTTATTTTATTTTTAGTTATATTTTTGTTTATAAAATTCATTTAATGGAAAAATTGTTATGAATTGCATTCATTAAATTTTTTTTACAAAACTATAAAATTTAGAGAATAAAATTTTAAATATATAACAAATTACTGAAATTTTAAAATTGTTAAAGGAAATTTAACACTATTAAATTATATATTTTTTGTGTATAAATTATAATTATTTCTAAATTTTGAAATGATTTAATAATTTGAGTTAATTTTAATAGAATCTAATAATATTTACAATTTTAATATATTTTAAAATCATTTAATTAATTGTGAAAATTATTTATTTCAGCGGCGAAACATTTGCCGGTGGTGAGGCCGGAATGGCGGTGCCCGAAACCGTTTGTACGCCGCGTGCCGTTGGCATCAGCGTTGACATCAATGTCTATGAGCCGCATCTGTTGGCTGGAACGATGGCGCATATGATTGGTCACAACATTGGCATGGGACACGATGATGGACGTAAGTAAAACCAAATTAATTTTATACAATAAAAGACATCAAATATTTTATATATGCCATTCAATCCCATTCAATGTCAAGACTTTGTATTAATAGTGATAAATTGATTAACAGTGATTTTTTCAATTTTTAACAAATTATTTGTCAACTTTTTATGAGTTCTTTGATTTGCAAGGCATATAAAAACTGAAAAATAAGATATAATGAAACTCTAAAAAAACATAAAGGGAAGGATACAGGAATTATGATTTGTATTAATGTTTTACTTTTAAGGCAGGCACTAACATTTCAAGATCATATCGTTTATTTTACTGGTTTCGTTAATACTAGAAAAATATTCAATAAGCAATACCCGCATGACGAAAACATATTCTAAAGTACAGCAGGAATCAAGCAGTATACAAAGTGATACGCAGCTAACAGAAAACTCTCTTAATTATAAGAAACAGATCTACTTAGTTATCAAAATGTTACAAAGAGCAAATATTCTTGATTACAAGAAAATTATTTATTAATTATCAACGCAAAATCAAGAAGAATTAAACTCGTTTACTTTTTTAATAACTAAGTAATTAATAATAATTTTTTGACGCAAACCTTTCTCGTGGTCGGACGTTATTTAATAAATAATAATAATAGTTTAGCACTACAGTCCTATAAGAACTTCGGCCGAGCTCTCTCACCATATTGAGCTGTGTGTGTTATATTTGTACTCAAAGCGGTGGGACCTACAGTTTATTGCCGAAGCTTTTCATAGGGAATGTTTTACTCTCGTATGTTTGCCATTTACTGACGAGAGGTAGCGCGGTATAGAAAAATGTTTCTATGAAAAGATGTTGTTAGCCCCAGTCCAGGCTTGAACCAGGGACCTTTCGGCTCGCAGTCCAACGCACTAACCACTGAGCTACCGCGGCTATTGCTGTCTTAAAGTTCAGATGATTAATTCTTAAATTTTAGTAGTATTTTTTTGATAGTATAGTGAAATTCTGCTATTTTGTATTCGAGATAAATTTCTCCGTCTTTTTAGAAGTTTATTTCGCCCCATGCGAGAATTATAAGAAATACTATATGGCAATTTCTACTTGCACCCAGAAAAAAATTCCTTCAAATCCCATAAAAATTGGTCAATAGGACACTTGTTGATTTAATAGTATACAAAAAATAAATATTTTCATATAAAATCAATGGCAATGTAATGGTATTTTCTAATATTTAATGGTATTTTCCCATTAAAATAATAATTTAGCCTATTGACTATTTTAATAGTAAAATACTATTATTTATATAGTATTTTTTTTCTGGGTGTGGAATTCTCTAAATTAGAAGAAACAAATCATACAAAATAAGAAAAAATAAAAAGAAGTATCAACATTTTTAAAGCCTCAAAACGCCGTAAGAAAAAATATAGAATAAAGTAAATTTTAAATCTAGCTAATGTCGAAAAACTTTGCAACTTAAATAGACAAAATAATATTTTTGAATAGTAGAGAACAATGTAGAAAATTAGTATTAACTGTTTTTTGAATTGTACAGAAAATACTACAGTTTTATATTTAAACATTATTCGACATTTTTATTTTCGAGTTTTTTTAGTTTAGGCATTTTTCTACATCTTCTCTTTGGTGTTTTAAGTTTAAATATTTTAAATTTCGTTTACTTATATCAGACTCATTTCACTATTCCAAAGTATTCTATTCTTCATAATTCTCCTACATCTGATTTTTCCTAAATTCGTGATTTAATATAGTTTTTTTTGTAGTTTAGTTTTTCGATTTATTGCAGCCATTAAAACAAATTGTTTTTAGTTATTCACTACACTAAATTATTGCGCTGTTTAGCATAAAGAAATCCATAAATAATTTTGAATATTTTTTCAAATTAATGTTTTTGTTATTCCACCAAAACTGTATCTCCCGGCATGTCTTACTCATATTTTATAGTATTTTTGTATGATATATTTTGCTATTGTGTAACATTTGATGCAACGCACTATTAATCTATTTTATTACAAACCCATTTTCTCTCTCTCTCTGTCTCTCTCGTGCGCATAACGCAGGCGAAGAGTGCTTCTGCCGCGACTGGCACGGCTGCATTATGGCCCAGTCGATTGTGGGTCAGGAGAACGTACAGCCCTACAAATTCTCCGAGTGCAGTAAAAAGGACTATATCGATGCGTTGCGCACAGGACACGGCCTATGTCTGCTGAACAAACCGAATGAGGTGAGTGGGAAATTACATTAAAAATACACAATAATAAAAATTAAATTAATAAAATTTTAAATAAATAAAAACCTGATAATTAATAAAAAATATAAATATAAAATATTACTTAAACAAATAACAAATAGCGCGAAGGAATGCAAACAATATATATATAGTTATTAAATTCATTTTCTTAAATAAAAATATTTGTTTTTAAAATATTTCTTTAAATAGAAAATATGATAGGGAATTTATTGAAACTTTAAATCGTAATTTCGGAAATTCCCCTGACAACAATCAATTCATGTTTTCCATTTAAAAGGGAAATATATCCATAACTTTGTAGAATATTGTAGTATAAAGGGAGATGATGTATAATCTGGTGAAAAATAAGTTTGGCAGCAAACACATTATATTACATACTGCTTACATTTCCAGATCACAATTTTAGTAACAAATTCTATTTTTCACTAAATAATCAACTTTTCACTTTTTTTAAATTCATTCATTTAAATTCATTAAAAATTCAAATTTTCAACAAAAAAAAAAATCATTTTTCACTAAAAATTCAATTTTCGCTAAAAAAAATTAATTTTTCATCATAAACTCAATTTTTACTCAAATTTCAATTTTTATCAAAAATTAAATTTTTACTAAAATTTCAGTATCTATATATATAAAACTCTTGGTCCGTCTGTCAGTCTGTCGGTCTGTCTGTCTGTCTGTCTGTCTGTCTGTCTGTCTGTCTGTCTGTCTGTCTGTCTGTTTGTTCCAGCATCACGTCTAAACCGCTGAACCGATTTAACTGAAATTTTGCACCAGGATACTATGGAGTCCGGAGGGTGTCATAGGCTATATATGGGCGGGATTGGACGAAGGGGCATGGCACCACCCATACAACCTAAACTTTCAAAACGACATAACTCGGCACATACACAAGCTATGAAGATGAAACAAAAACTGAAATACAAAAAAAAAAAAAAAATGCAAAAGCAAAAACACAAAAACAAAAGCAAAAATCAAATACAAAAATAAAAGTAAAAGTAAAAGCACAAAACTTAAGCTATAACTCAAAAACAACAGAAAAATAAAAAAGGATAGAAAACAAAATCAATCACACTAAAATTCACCACACTAAAATTCACCACACTAAAATTCACCACACTTAAACTCACCACACTTAAACTCACCACACTAAAATTCACCACACTAAAACTCACCACACTAAAATTTACCAGACTAAAATTCACCACACTAAAATTCACCATACTAAAACTCACCACACTAAATTTCACCACACTAAAACTCACCACACTAAAAATAACCACACTAAAACTTCTACTGGGAAAAACTCTACGGGGAAGAATTCTACGGGAAAGAATTCTACTGGGAAGAGTTCTACGGGGAAGCACAGTCTGAGAAAGAATTGTCTATGAGAAAAGTTGTTTTATCGGATAATTAGTATGGTTTTAGATGTAGTAACCAAACATTTATAAAACCAATAAAAAAACGTCCACAGCGAAGCACGGGTCCCTGATATAAATAATAAAAATGTTATTTATATTAATAAAATTGATCAATAACCTTGCATTCACATAATATTTGCACGAGTCGTGTACGGGTCCAGCTAGTTTACTATAAATTTAAAATTTCACTAAAAATTCAATTTTTCACTAAAAATTCAATTTTTCACTAAAAAATTCAATTTTTCACTAAAAATTCAATTTTTCACTAAAAATTCAATTTTTCACTAAAAATTCAATTTTTCACTAAAAATTCAATTTTTCACTAAAAATTCAATTTTTCACTAAAAATTCAATTTTTCACTAAAAATTAAATTTTTCACTAAAAATTCAATTTTTCACTATAAATTAAATTTTTCACTAAAAATTCAATTTTTCACTAAAAATTCAATTTTTCACTAAAAATTCAATTTTTCACTAAAAATTCAATTTTTCACTAAAAATTCAATTTTTCACTAAAAATTCAATTTTTCACTAAAAATTCAATTTTTCACTAAAAATTCAATTTTTCACTAAAAATTCAATTTTTCACTAAAAATTAAATTTTTCACTAAAAATTCAATTTTTCACTAAAAATTCAATTTTTCACTAAAAATTCAATTTTTCACTAAAAATTCAATTTTTGACTAAAAATTCAATTTTTGACTAAAAATTCAATTTTTGACTAAAAATTCAATTTTTGACTAAAAATTCAATTTTTCACTAAAAATTCAATTTTTCACTAAAAATTCAATTTTTCACTAAAAATTCAATTTTTCACTAAAAATTCAATTTTTCACTAAAAATTCAATTTTTCACTAAAAATGCAATTTTTCACTAAAAATGCAATTTTTCACTAAAAATGCAATTTTTCACTAAAAATGCAATTTTTCACTAAAAATGCAATTTTTCACTAAAAATGCAATTTTTCACTAAAAATTCAATTTTTCACTAAAAAATTCAAATTTTCACTAAATATTCAATTTTTCACTAAAAATTCAATTTTTCACTAAAAATTCAATTTTTCACTAAAAATTCAATTTTTCACTAAAAATTCAATTTTTCACTAAAAATTCAATTTTTCACTAAAAATTCAATTTTTCACTAAAAATTCAATTTTTCACTAAAAATTCAATTTTTCACTAAAAATTCAATTTTTCACTAAAAATTCAATTTTTCACTAAAAATGCAATTTTTCACTAAAAATTCAATTTTTCACTAAAAAATTCAAATTTTCACTAAATATTCAATTTTTCACTAAAAATTCAATTTTTCACTAAAAATTCAATTTTTCACTAAAAATTCAATTTTTCACTAAAAATTCAATTTTTCACTAAAAATTCAATTTTTTACTAAAAATTCAATTTTTCACTAAAAATTCAATTTTTTACTAAAAATTCAAATTTTTACTAAAAATCAAAATTTTCACTAAAAATAAAAATTTTCACAAAAAATTCAATTTTTCATCAAAAATATTTTTTCAAAAAAAGCATTTTTTTCGAACAATTTTTTTTTCGGAACAAATTTTTTTTTCGCAATTTTTTTTTGTCCGAAATTTTTTTTTCGGTTAATTTTTTTTATAAATTTTTTTACTGTTATTTTTTAAATAAAATTTTTACAAAACTTTTTTTTTGAATTATTTTATATATATATATTTTTTTAATATTTTGAACAAATTCATCAATATGTCAATTCAAATTCATTGTATTGAATATTTTGTTCAAATATAAATTGAATGCATTCAATAATATGACATTTAATGAACGGTGGTATTAATATGATAAATCTGGTAAAAATTAAATTTTTCACTAAAAATTCAATTTCTCACTAAAAATTCAATTTTTCACTAAAAATTCAATTTTCACTAAAAATTCAATTTTTTCACTAAAAAATCTAATTATTCATTAAAAATTGAAATTTTGATAAATCTCATTTTTTATAATTTACAATTTTCATTTCAAAATAAATTTTTCTCAAAATAAAAAAAAAACGATTTTCAAAAAATATTGAAAATCTCATTAATTAAATCCCTAAATTTGTTGCATTGTAATTATTGAGCTATTAGTCTCACTTACGAATGTGCATTACTTTGGCTCTCGCGTGCTGTCCACGTGTCATTCTCGTAGACCGACTCCACCCAAACAGCCTAAACGAGTTCATGACTATAAAACTCTTAATTAAGTGAGTTCACTCGCATTTCAGTTGCATTGCATTGCGTTGCATGCGCATTGTGCCCACAGGCGAAGGTAGCTGCCTACAATTGTCACCGCCACAGCTCGGCCTCTATCGGCTGACAGCACAAACAGTCGAACTATTACTATTCGCCGCGACAAATGTCGTTTGTTTTACAATTTCACGACTCGAAGCAGAGTCGCTGCTATTTGTGCGCGCTAGCAGGTTTAGCTGCAGGACACTTTGGTGGCAGGCACCGACTGTCAATGGCTGCCAAAGCCAAAAAGTGACTTAGCGCAAAGTGCTGTTGTATTTTTTGCTATTTTTTTATATTTTTTGTATATTTTTAAAAGTTATTATATATTTTTACATTTAATTTTTATTTTCATTATATTTTATTCTTTACTTTTATTATGATTTCTAAAAAATTGTTTGCAACATATTTTGCATTGTTTTCTTTTTTTTTTACTTTTTTTTTGGTTTCGTTTTTTATATACTATTTTTCAGTTTTTTAGTATTTTATTCTAAACATTTTATTATCTCTTCAAAACTTTTGTATCATATTTTGCATTGTTTGAGCTTTTATTGTGTTTTTTGTTTGTTTGTTATTTTTTTATTATTTTGTTTTCTAGCACTAGGTCACCATTGCGCTGCACTCGTCCTGCCACAAGCAGCTTGATTTAGGTGCAACTTTTCTACGGCACAATTCTTGGCACAAACAGCAGCAGCAACCCTTTGAGATTTTTGCTGCGATGCTGCAGTGCTTTGTTGTCTTTTGTGGCTGTTCTTTTCAGCAGCACGAAATAGCGTACAATGAAAAAACCTTCCATTGAAAGAGCAATTTTTCATGATGAATCGAGTGGTCGAAAATTTTATTCATTTCTATATTAAATCAATTGTTCCAGCAATTTCAAAACTCTTGCTCTTTGCTTTCTAAATGTTGACTCACTTCCAAAACTCTCACAATTTACTTAAATACTCGCTCTTTGCTTTTTGAATGCTTTTTGACTCACATTGAAAGAGCAATTTTTCATGATGAATCGAGTGGTCGAAAATTTTAATCATTCCTATATTAAATCAATTGTTCCAGCAATTTCAAAACTCTTGCTCTTTGCTTTCTAAATGTTGACTCACTTCCAAAACTCTCACAATTTACTTTTAAATACTCGCTCTTTGCTTTTCGAATGCTTTTTTTTAATTCGAATTAACTGTGAAAGCAATATAAATTTTTGTGTTTTACTCTGTTTGCTTTAAATGTTGTTAGACATTTCAAAAGCAAGGAAGCAAAGTCTTTTTAACATATAAGCATTTAAAATACAATCAGTGAAATCCTTTTCAATTTTAACTCATTGCTCAACAAGAATAAATATTATTGCTTTTGTTCAAAGTATTGCACCCAAATAAATACTTTCGCCTTTTTGTTGTTCAAATGCTGGCTCGATTGAAATATTTTTTACTTTAATGTAACTGTGAAAGCAAATAAAAATAAAAACAAATTGTTTGTTTAAAATAATAAAATATGTTCAACATGTAAGCATTTCAAATAAAAGGAGTTAATGTTTTTATAAATCTAAACGCATTGTTAAACAAAAATAAATGTCTTTGCTTTCTTTCAAAGTATTGCTCCATGTATATACAAAATACTTTTGATCTTTAATTTTCGAATGCTTGTGGGGTTGGATGCAGATATTTTTACTTTGAAGTAACTGTGAAAGCAATAGACAAGAAAGAGTTTTAATTTGTTTGATTTTTGTTTTAAATATTCTGAAGCATTTCAAAAGCAAGAAAGCAAAGTATTTGCAACATGTGAACATTTCAATTGCAAGGAGTAATAGTATTTTATATTTTAAAACATTGCTCAACAAGAATAAATAACTTTGCTCTCTATCAAAGTATTGCTCCCAAGTATATACAGATATTGCTTCATTTCAAAGCATTACTCTGTAAAGCTTTCGCTCGAGAGCAAAGCAATATAAAGTGAGAGTTTGCTCTATGCTTTCTTTATTTTCACACCCCATAAAATGGGAAAAAAGTGTAAAAATGTTATGAAAATATTGAAATTTACCTAATTTTTTATATGTATTTTTATTTTTTGTAGATTATTTTAGTTGGGTGTATTTTATTTGAGGAAATTTTATTTGGGGGCTATGTCGTAGTGTTATTGTTTTCGTTACTTTTTTGTTTATGTTCTGTTTTGGTTTTGGTTTAGTTTTTATTTTTAGTTTTCTTTGCAGTTTTTTTTTTTATTATTTATTTTTAGTTTTTTTTTGTTGTATTTTTTACATTTATAAAAATTGTATTTTTCATCTATTTGTGACCCACTCTAATTGTTTGGCCTCCGCCTCGAGCAGCGTCTATAAATACGGCCAGCTAACGCCCGTCAGTCTGTCAGACGTGTCACGCGCATCACTAGAGTTAGTTGTCAAATTCAGACTCTTTCGTCCTTCAGAGCCGTTCGTCCTAATAATAACGCCACGCTCATTTCCATTTCCGCGACCTCAGTGATTCTATTTTGTTGTTGTTATAAAAACAGTTAATTGGATGGATGCTGGTTTTGTTACTGCTTGAAATATTGCTTCGCGTCTCACGGTGATGATGTCACGTGGCAGCATTTGAAGCGCATTCGGCACGATTGCATCACACTGGCCGCACTCGGTGCTGTGCTGTGCCGCCGCAGTTGCACTCGTTGGCTGCTGCGAGTCAGTCGAACGAACGTGTGCCAAACGACGATTTGGCAGTCGTGTGAAAAATAGTCGTCGCCTCGGTACCATTGTTTTCTGCGCCATTTAACGAACGAACGACTGTTATGTAAGTGAGCTATTGCCAAAAATTAAATAAATCTATAAAAAAAAATTAAAAAAATGCAAAAAAAAAATAGGAATAACTCTGAAAAAGTGAAAATTCATTTTTAATTTAAACAAATAAAAGTTTAAACAATTAATTATCTAAATAGCAGCAAAATTAAAAAAATAGCGATATTAATGTTAAGGCAATTTAAGTTTTTTTTTTTAGTTGCTTAGTTTTTTATTACCTTTTCTTTAATATTTAATTTTTGTTGTGGTTTTGTCTTTAGGACATTTTTATATTATTTAATTTTACTACTTTCAATTTGCAAAATATTATTTGTGTGCCGCACTTTTTCATTTTCAAATTAAATTTATTTTAAAATATAAAATATTTGTATTTCTTAAAGTTTTTCATTTAAAAAAAACAATTCTTTTGAATTAAAATTTTAAAATAATACAATTTCAATTAAAACAAAAAGGAAATGCAATAAAATAAAATTTGTTATTAAATAAAATATCCAGTAAATCGCTTCTTTGACACATTGATACTGCTGTTGCCGGCCGCTTTTGTTGCTGCTGCTGCTTTATTCCGTCTGATTCCCATTGCTGCAACTTTTCAATTAATGCCGCCGCGCGCGTAAAATGCGCCAAAAGCACAGCTGCGTTAATAGCTTTTAATAAAGCAACGAACGATGGCGGCAGCCATTGCATAATGCGCTAGGCTTATAACATTTCCTTTAACATAAAAGTCGTCGAATTTTACGCATTTTAAACGGAATTTAACGTGTGCACGGGAAAAAGTCAATATTTCAACACGGAACAAATTTTTTTTCTTTATATTTTTTTTTTATTTTACAATTTATCATCTCCATTTTTATATTTCAACATTTCTTCATTTTCATATTTTGCCATTTCCAAATTTAAACATTTCACCATTTTCTAATTTCACCAATTTCCACCATGTCCAAATTTCACTATTTACATAATTCACTATTTCGAAATTTTATCAATTATACATTATACGAATTCCACATTTTCTCGAATCCACCTTTTACCAATTTATCATATAATTATTTCATTATTTCACCTTGAACACATTTCGTATTTCAATAATTAAAGATTTCCTAATTTCGTCACTTCCAACTTTTACCATTTTCTCATTTCGCTATTAATACATTTCATTATATTAACTTTTCATAATTTTCACATCGCCTCATTTTTCCAAAATCACTCCCACATTTCACCATTTTCATATTTCAATATTTCTGCAATTTAGTTATTCTCCATTTTTATATTTCAACATTTTCCATTTCCACTTTGCACCATTTTCAAATTTCACCAAGTCATCATTTCTCCACTTTACCATTTTACAATTTCCCGATTTCACATTTACTCATTTCCCCATTTACATAATTTATAATGTCCACATTTCATCATTTTCAATTTTCACCTTTCGCCATTTCCACATTTCACTATTCGCACCTTTCATCATTTCCATATTTCAGCTTTAAAATATTTCACTATTACTAATCACTATCACCATTACCAAATTTTAGAATTCCCACAATTCACCATTTCCAAAACTTGCCACTTCCACATTTCATATTTCCATCGTTCAGAATTTGCAAATTTCGCCACTTCTCAATTTTACCGTTTCCACTTTTCATAATTTCCAATTTCCATCTTTTACCATTTCCACATTTCATCATTTCCAATTTTCATCTTTCACCATTTCCGCATTTCATCATTTTCATATTTCAGCATTAAAATATTTCACTATTACTAATCACTATCACCATTACCAAATTTTAGAATTCCCACAATTCACCATTTCCTAAATTCGTTAATTCTGCTTTTCATATTTCCATTATTCAGAACTTCCTAATATCGACACTTCTAAATTTTACCATTTCCGCATTTCGTCAATATTACATTATATTATTGTAATATTTCATAATTTCCACATCTTCACAATTTCCTAAGTCACATTCACATCTCCATTTTAATACTACAATATTTCTCTATTTTCTCATTGCACTATTTCCATGTTTTACCAAATTATCTTTTCTCCACTTTACCATTTTTCAATTCCTAAATTTCACATTTTACTATTTTCACATTTCATATTTTTCCATTTCCATATTTTATAAACCTCCACTTCCACATTAAACCATTTCTATATTTTACCGTTTCTCCATTTCCACATTTCACTATTTCCCATATTCAGCATTCCTATATTTCATTGTTTCCAGATGTCTCCATTTAATGTTTTACTATTACTAATTTTCATCATTCATTCACATTTCCAACTTATATTTTAAATTTTTACATTTCGCCATTTCCCAAATCCGACATTATCTTTATAGTTCATTTTAATTCATATTTATTATAAGTAAAATTAATAAAAAATTGTCTTCAAAACATTTGTTTATATTTAAATAAAATCACTTTGTATTTACAATAAGTATACACGTAATAAATTCAATTATTTTCATACTTACTTCAAGCTCTTTTTATTCTAGTATGAAAAAAATATATCTCAGCATTTATGCAATTCGCCATTTCCTCATTTTAATTTTTCCACTCTTTATTATTCCGACATTTCTGATTTAACCATTACCACATTTTACTATTTTCACATTTCAAATTTTATTTCAATTCAACATTTCATAATTTCTATAATCATAAATTTTCTTATCAACACAATTTTATTAATACTTATTGTAAGTATTTTTGAAACAATTAACACATATGTTTTCTTTAAAATATTTTTTTAATATTAAATTAAATCATTTTGTATTTCCAAGAAGTATGAACGTATTAAATTCAATTATTTCTATACTTACTTCAAGCACTTTTTATTCTTGTATGAAAAAAAAAACATTTCATCTTTTATGCAATTTTCCCATTTTACTTTTTTCGCTCTGCATTATTCCTACATTTCCAGATTTTACCATTACCACATTTCACAATTTCCAATATATATTATATATTTCTACATTTCGCCACATTCCAAATCCGATTTTTTGTTGGTTGAATTTTATTTATTGTAAGTATTTTTTAAATAATTAATAAAAATTTGTCTTTTGTTTATAATTAAATAAAATCATTTTGTGGTTACAAGAAGTATGAACATACTAAATTCAATTATTTTCATACTTACTTCAAGCACTTTTTATTCTAGTATGGAAAAAAAATATTTCAGCATTTATACCATTTCCTCATTTTACTTTTTCCACTCTACATTATTCCTACATTTCCGGATATTACCATTACCACATTTTACTATTTCCACATTTCAAAATTTCGAAATTCTTCAGTTCCACATTTCACCTTATATTTTCTTCAATTCTACATTTCACAACTTCTATAATCCTAAATTTTCTTTTTACCACAATTTATTCATATTTATTGTAAGTATTTTTGAAACAACTAATACATATTGTTTCTTTAAAACGTTTGTTTATAATTAAATTAAATCATTTCCTATTTACCAAAAGTATAAACATATTAAATTCAATTATTTCCATACTTACTTCAAGCACATTTTATTTAAGTATGAAAAAGTACATTTTCTTTTTTTACAAGTGTGCAATTAAAACCCCGTATGTAGGACCCACACAGCAAATAATGCATTAAATTAAAAATTACTTCAGAAACAAAAGACGCCACGCCATATTTACGTGCATGCATAAAATATAAAATAAAACGAAGCACAAAATAAAAAACTACATAAAAAATAAAATAAAAGTACACACACACATACACACAGTTTATTTGTTTTCATTGAAAATGCGTAAAATTCTTTATGAAAACAGCAAATTTCTGAACAATGAACTGAAATACAAGACGCACACACAAGCAGCTTTGTTTCCATTTTGTGTCGAAATAAAAATAAAAATTTAAATTTAACATTTTTATTCATTATTTTTTCAGATCGAAATGCGACGCAATTGCGGCAACAAAATCGTCGAAGAGGACGAAGAATGCGATTGCGGCACATTCGAAGAGTGCGCCTTGGATCCTTGCTGCGACGGCATCACTTGCAAACTGAAATCGGAGGCACAGTGCGCCAGCGGCGCCTGTTGTGATAAATGTCGTGTAAGTATTACAGCATTTTACTGCATGTAAAAGTAAAATCAAACAAAATAAAAAACAAATATATTTAATATTTTTAACAAAGTACTCTTCATGCTTGTTCCTGTTGTTGATTAATTTAATTGCATAAATTGTTTCTTCCTTTGCTGCCGTTGGCCACATGATTTACAACCATCTCCCGTACGACACCACGACACGTGCAGCTGCGTTCCAAGGACTATATTTGTCGCGACTCACACAACGAGTGCGATTTACCCGAGTACTGTGACGGCGACAATGGCCACTGTCCCATGGATGTCTACAAAAAGAATGGCTCGCCGTGTGGACACACGAAGGCAGGAATTTCAGGTAAGATTTCGATTTCGGCATTCAAGTGCAGTTCGAATTTTGTGCATTCAAATTTAATGCTTTAGTATTTTTAAAATACATTATTTTTACATTATATATACCCAATTTATTCTTTTCTCAATTCAAAATTTGTGCATATTAAAATTTCCACATCAATTAGATTTTTACATTTTGCGCTTCTACATTAAGGTTCCACATATGTAAAAATATGCCAAAATTGAAATAAATCAAATATATGCAAAAAATGCAGAAATATGCTAAAACGTGAAATATACAAAAATGTAATATATTCATAATAGAAAAAATATGCAACAAACGCAGCATATTAGATGCATAGTACTTAAATTTATAAATATACATAATATACAAAACTATTCGAAAATATGCAGTCATATAAAAAAACATGAAAATAAATGCAAAAATCTATAATATAAAAAACAAAAAAAGCATATTAAGTTTGATGAAAAATATGCCAAAATATTCAGAAATATGCCAATATATGCAAAAAAAACCTATTGCAGAAATATATATAAATTATGGAAAAAAAATCTTCAAAAATATAACATGCAAAATATGCAAAAATATTCAGAAATATATTGTTACGAAAATTCAGTCTACGGCAAACTATTCTACAAGTTCGTATCTCTGAATTGTGTACAAAATAAAAACACACTTATATTTGGTTTAAATTATAACAATTTATTTTATTAAATCACTTTTATAAACAACTTTATCAATAACAAATTGTAAGAACTGCTGCATGTTCACTACTTAACTTGACATTGATCACACACGAGATGTACTCGACTACTTTCCAATCACTACTGAAGTGCTGTGCCTCAGATGCGTCGCCCGTATATACTGCATGAATTAGTTCGACACGGTTCGTCATGCTTCGAGAAACTTCTACAATGCTACAGCTATTTGCATCTCATTCGCACTCATGTGTTTTAATGTGCTGATCTTCAATCTCTATCTCGCACATTGTCTCAGTGCGCTGAATGGTCTTTCGTCTCTTTCTAACACATTGCATAGTGCGCGAAATTGTCTTGCGTCGCATTTATTGTTGTTGATTGCTTGCACTATAGAGCAAATTCCATCTGTTCGTAAAAATATGAAATAATATGAAATATATGTCAAAAGATATGCAAAAAAGATTAAATACAAAAAAAAACACCTAAGAGTAAAAAATAGCATATCAAGTTTGATGAAGAATATCTAAAAATATTTGTAAATATGCAAATATATGCAATAACTAACTAATGCCAAAATATATAAATAAATAAATAAAAATGTACTAAAATGGACAAAATAAAATGATTAAATAATTGAAAATATTGAATAATATACAAAAATATAGTAATATGCTAAGAAAAATTTATTGCAAAAAGTATTGCAAATATACACAATAAATGGATTATTGAAAATATGCAAAAACTACAGTAAGCTACAAAATATGCAAATAAATGATAAAAATTAAATATGCCAAAATATCCAAATATAAAATAATATGCAAACAATTAAAAAAAATAAAAAATTATAAAATATGCACAAAATTTAAAAATATGCACAAAATTTAAAAATATGCCCAAATACACCAAAAATATTCAAAATAGAAAAATATGCTAAGACAATAAAAAATTACTACTTATTAGATGCATATTCATTTTGCTTATATTTTTATTAGACAAATACGCAAAAAAATTTGTTAAAAAAAGAAATGGAAAATTATGCAAATATATGCGAAAAAAAACTAATTCAGAAATATGACAAAATAAAATATATTAAAACATATGCAAAAATGGACAAAATACGCAAAATATGAAATAATTGAAAAGAATTGAATAACTTTCATATATGTAAAAATATGCATAATAATTGGAGTATTACAAATATGAATAACAAATGAAGTATTGAAAATATGCAAATAATAGATTTTGGAAAATATGCAAAAATTTCAATATGGCAAATAAAATCTGCAAATATATAAAAAATAATAATAATAGTTTGGCGCTACAGTCCTGTACAGAACTTCGGCCGAGCTCTCTCATCATTTTGAGCTGTGCGTGTTATATTTGTACTCAAAGTGGTGGGACCTACAGTTTATTGCCGAATACGATCGGCGGGTGAGAGCTTTTCATAGGCAATGGTTTTACTCTCGTAGGTTTGCCATTTACTGACGAGAGGTAGCGCGGTATAGAAAAATGTTTCTATGAAAAGATGTTGTTAGCCCCAGTCCAGGCTTGAACCGGGGACCTTTCGACTCGCAGTCCAACGCACTAACCACTGAGCTACCGCGGCTAAAAAATGGAATATGCTCAAATATCCAAATATATAAAAATATGCACAAAATATTCAAATATATGTAAAATATGCAAAATAGAAAATATATTCATGAAAAGAAAACTATTGATTAAAAATATAAAAAATGTAAAAAATATGAAAGATATGCAAAATACTTAAAAAAACAAAAAAGAATTGCATAAATTGGTAAATATTGGTAAATATTGAAAACTACTTAAATACTGCATATAAAATGTAAATGATAATAAAAAAATGCAGAAATTATAAAATAAACAAACATTTTCAAAAATATGAAATAATTGCAAAATAATCAAAAATTAAAAATCAAATATGAAATTTCGTAATACTACATATTCAAAATATGCAAAGCAATACTGTAGAAAAATAAAAAATATGCAAAAAAAAATATTGAAAATAGTGCAAAAAATTAAGTAATTTAAAAAATGCAAAAAATTTTAAAATATGCAAAAAAGAAAACAACTGAAAATATCAACAAAAAATGAACAATCTTTCTGAATCGATTAATGGAAAATATGCATTTATTGTGTTTTTTTTAATATGCAGTAACAAATATTTATTAAGATATTAATATTTATTTAGTATTTTGCTATAATTAACATTTTTGCTTTAAAATTATACATATATTTATGACTTTTAACTACCATCTTTAGTACTAAAATTTAAACAAAAAAAATTTAAATTAAAAAAAAAATCGATATTAATTATAAAATACCTCTTTTAATTGCTGATGCATATTACAAACTGTATATTGAGCAAAAAAATTAACAAAAAGTACATATTTAAAATTTTAAAAACACCATAAATGCCATTAAACTACTGACAAATCCAGCTACGGAACTTGTGGCGTATGAGTAACTTTAATTAAAAACTCTCGGAAGCTGCAGGCATTTTAAATGCATTCGTTGTGAAGTCAGTAAAAATCACCTGCTCTATAAACTCTGAAAAATTCCAGTTTTCAATGTTTTTATTTTGTTAATAATGTTTTTCAGCGCGCAAAGTAAATAAATAAAAACATTATCTCGACCTCATCGAATGCCCTCATTAACGACTGCGTGCTGAACCAATAACTATTTTCATGAATATTAAATGCATGGCATGCAGCAGATGCACCTGTGCCTAAAGTTTGTTGTAATTTGCGTTAAAAATGCTTTTTGCAGCAATTATTAAAAAATATAAATGATATAAAAATTTATACATTAAACTGCTTTTATATTTAAAAAAAACAAAAATTTAAAAATTACGAAATTTAAAAATTAAGAAATATATTTCACATTTGAATCGAAATCGAATACACATTTCTTTTTGCTTCAGTATTTAATTAGTTTAAATTCTGTGAAATAAAATTCCATTCGGCTTTTTGTTATCAAATATTTGACTTTCGTTCGAAGAAGAATTTCAGTAATACGGAATAATTGAAATTTTATTTTTTGTATTTCTTTTTTTTTAGGTTACTGCTTTCAGGGCGACTGTCCGACTTTGAGTCTGCAATGTGAGAATATCTGGGGTTATGGCGGCTCTGCGGCAGATCGTCAGTGTTACGAACAATTCAACTCAAAGGGTTCCATCAATGGGCATTGCGGACGCGATGCGAATGAGCACTATGTGAAATGTGAACCAGAGTGAGTACTTTGAGGAGTTTTTAATATTTAAATTGAGGCACTAATGTGAATTGAAATGAATTTTTTTATACATAAAATTTAAATTAAAAGTTGACGTTCATTAATATTTGATTAAAGTTATGTTAAATTTCAATCATTTATTCGACAATGTTAATTAAATTTTATTAAAAATTAACATTTCACTAAAAATTCAATTTTTCACTAAAAAATTCAATTTTTCACTAGAAATTCAATTTTTCACTTAAAATTCAATTTTTCACTAAAAATTCAATTTTTCACTAAAAAATTCAATTTTTCACTGGAAATTCAATTTTTCACTAAAAATTCAATTTTTCACTAAAAATTCAATTTTTCACTAAAAATTCAATTTTTCACTAAAAATTCAATTTTTCACTAAAAATTCAATTTTTCACTAAAAATTCAATTTTTCACTAAAAATTCAATTTTTCACTAAAAATTCAATTTTTCACTTAAAATTCAATTTTTCACTAAAAATTCAATTTTTCACTAAAAAATTCAATTTTTCACTAGAAATTCAATTTTTCACTTAAAATTCAATTTTTCACTAAAAATTCAATTTTTCACTAAAAAATTCAATTTTTCACTAAAAATTCAATTTTTCTCTAAAAAATTCAATTTTTCACTGGAAATTCAATTTTTCACTAAAAATTCAATTTTTCACTAAAAATTCAATTTTTCACTAAAAATTCAATTTTTCACTAAAAATTCAATTTTTCACTAAAAATTCAATTTTTCACTAAAAATTCAATTTTTCACTAAAAATTCAATTTTTCACTAAAAATTCAATTTTTCACTAAAAATTCAATTTTTCACTAAAAATTCAATTTTTCACTAAAAATTCAATTTTTCACTAAAAATTCAATTTTTCACTAAAAATTCAATTTTTCACTAAAAATTCAATTTTTCACTAAAAATTCAATTTTTCAGTAAAAATTCAATTTTTCAGTAAAAATTCAATTTTTCACTAAAAATTCAATTTTTCACTAAAAATTCAATTTTTCACTTAAAATTCAATTTTTCACTTAAAATTAAAATTTTCTCACTATAAATTCAATTTTTCATCAAAATTCAAATTTTCACTGAAATATAACGCATTTAACTAAAATTTACAAGAGTTACCGTTGAAAAATTTTAAATTTTACTTTAAATAAAAATTTAATTAAAAATGAAAAAAAATAAAATTTCATTTTTTTTTTAAATGCTTTTATAAATCCTTCACCGAGTAAGGCATATTATTTACAACGTTCGCTGTGTACGCTGTCAGCAATTCAATTAGTGCTAAAAATTGATGGACATGTGCATCAAACTGACTATAAATTGCACTTTACTGTGTGCCACACAGCCAACAAACCACCACCCGACTCTCCCACCTCCACCTCGATTGCCTACTCCGCACAGCCTTTGCAGGTAACTCATAGGCAACTCGTCATCGGCCATGGCACACGTTTGAGTGCCACACAACAGAGACCATAATTCATGTTGCATCATACAAAATGCTGATTTGTAGACGTGCCACTGACTGACTAACCAACTGACTTATTGAGTGACTGAATGACTGACTGACGTCATTGCCTGATCGACTGCCAACCTTTTACCGCTGACTGCACTCGCAGTTAATTGACTCAGAAGAGGCCAAGTCAAGTCAAATTCAGGTTTTAAACTGATTTATAGCAACCTAAATGATGAGTACAACGTTGACGAGGCGACGAAGACGACCACGAGTTTGAGTTCGACAAGGACAAAGACGACGACGATGTAGTTGCCAATGACGATGCCTCAATTGTGCAGGTGAGACACGTAGGTTGGGCACAAATGTTGGTCATCGCCGACGGCTTAGTTGCTGCCATAGATACAAAGTATAGGCAGCAGGATACGGTATTCTCCAGTCCGGTCGGTTGGTCTCTATTTTGCTAAAGGTGATGAATTGGCTGAACTCGCAGATTGATTCAATAGAATGGGGGGGGTCTGGGTTTGGTCTTATTCAATGCTTTGACTTACATTTCATTTGTTACTAAGTACAGCATTGCATAAACTTGAAATTTAATAGACTCGGACGTCGTAATTAGAATTGTGATGCAGAGACCAAAAATGACTAAACATTTAGAAGCTTCTAGACCTGATTTATATTACTTAAGATGGGCTTCAGAGACTGGATGCTTTTAGTTCTAACAATTTACGTTCCAATAATGCAACAAACACAGACAAAATATATAAAATTGATAATTAAAATGTGTATTTAATAAAAATCAATTTTTCACTGAAAATTAAATTTTTCACTAAAAATTCAAATTTTCATATAAAATTCAAATTTTCATATAAAATTCAAATTTTCATATAAAATTCAAATTTTCACTAAAAATTAAATTTCTCACTAAAAATTAAATTTTTTAATAAAAATTAAATTTTTCATTAAAAATTCAATTTTTCACTAAAAATTAAATTTTTCATTAAAAATTCAAATTTTCACAAAAAAAAAATGCAATGTTCACTAAAAATTAATTTCTCACTAAAAATTCAATTTTTCACTAAAAATTAAATTTTTCACTAAAAATTCAATTTTTCACTAAAAATTCAATTTTTCACTAAACATTCAATTTTTCACTTAAAATTAAATTTTTCACTAAAAATTAAATTTTCACTAAAAATTCAATTTTTCACTAAAAATTCAATTTTTCACTAAAAATTCAATTTTTCACTAAAAATTCAAATTTTCACATAAATTTCAAATTTTCACTAATAATTCAATTTTCACTAAAAATTCAATTTTTCACTAAAAATTCAATTTTTCACTAAAAAATTCCATTTCTCACTAAAAATTTAAATTTTCACTAAAAATTCAATTTTTCACTAAAAAATCAATTTTTCATTAAAAATTCAATTTTTCACTCAAAATTCAATTTTTCACTCAAAATTCAATTTTTCACTAAAACTTCAATTTTTCACTAAAAATTCAGTTTTTCACTAAAAATTCAATTTTTCACTAAAAATTCAATTTTCACAATAAATTAAATTTTTCATTAAAAAAATTCAATTTTTCACATAAATTTCAAATTTTCATAAAAATTCAATTTTTCAGTAAAAATTCAATTGTTCACTAAAAATTCAATTGTTCACTATAAATTAAATTTTTCACTAAAAATTAAATTTTTATCAAAAATTCAAAATTTTCACTTAACTCAATTAAAATTCCATTTTTCATTCAAAGTTATTTTTTCACTAAAAATTGTATAAAACTTATTTAATTTAAAATTATACTTAATTCGCTATCTTAAATATTTCCTTTTTTCTTTCGAAAATATTTGTCTCAATCAATCTCCATCATTTCCATTAATCCGCACCTCCAACAGAAATGTACAATGCGGCACCCTGCAGTGCAAGGAGGGCGAACGACAGCCAATTAACGATGGCATTGATCAACTTTACTCAAGGACAATTATATCAATTAAAGGCCTGGAATTCGAATGCAAGTAAGTCTCGTCTTTGTGTCTTTGTGCCAACTTATGTCCAATTTTCTCAGCTTTGCTGCAGATTGATTATCATTATTTTTCTTTTATTTCTTTGATTTCTTCTACCTATGTTGCAAGTAAAAAATGAATTATTTGTTGTTATCATTATTTCCAAGTGGTACCCGTGAGACATAAGTCTATGGAATGTGCTTCAATATGATTTGCATTGCATTGTTCTACTCCAAGTCATGTCTTTGAATGCATTTTGAAATGAGGAAAGTGCAGAGAAAAAGTATAGTTTCTAGAAACAAAAGTACTTCTTTAATTAAATCTATCTCCCTGATTCTCTAGTGGTTATTAGCAAATTGCAGTATAATTTTTATTTATTGTCTTTTAAATGTTTACAATCATTTTTGAAAATGAAATAAATTTTAAAATTCCTACTCGTTAGACATTAGCAATGATGCCACACTTCATTAATTCTTTTCATTAGTTTTAATTTGTGTTCTGCAATTTCAACAGCTATTCATCCATTTTATTGCTTCTCTTTTTTTCTAATACTTTTTCTTATTTTTCTTCAATGTTTTTATTCTTTATTCCTTTTGGTTTATTTTCCCACCAGAGCAACCAGCGGCCAAGTGGGCTCTAATGAATACCCGGAGCATGGTCTCGTTAAGGATGGCACACCATGCGGTGATAATTTGATTTGTTTGAATCAAACATGTGTCAGTCTCTTCCCGCACATTGACCAGACCAAGTGTCCGACAAATAAGCAGGGCCAGGAGTGCTCCGAGCGTGGGGTAAGTTTCTAGAATTTATTTTTTCTTTTCGTTTGCTTAATGTTTTGAGGAACACTAATTAATTTATGGTATAATTTAAATAAAATCTAAACCTATTTGAAATAAGATTGGCAGCTTTAATACCTTATTTCAAATAAGTTTAGAATTTATTTACTTTAATTTGTATTATATAATTGTGAAAATGGCTTATAAACCATTTAAAAAACACTTGAGATGTTATTGATTTTTTTAAATTGTATTGTAGAATTCCTTCGTAATATTATTAAATTTGATTTTTTTTTCATCGTTTTAGATTAATACTTTGAGTTGAGTTGTCAATTATTTTATACTATAATCTTTTAAATTCATACATTTCAATATTTACCATTCTTCAAAATATTTCTATATTTCATAGTACTAAAACCGTTAAATTTTTTTTAACGAAAACCGTATCCAAAACCTTATTCAAAAAATCAAACGAACTGAATTTGTTTTCATTGGAGAAAACATAAATCGAAATCGATATTGATTTATATTGGTTTCAGTATTGACTATAAACAAATATAAAACATTTTGGTGTGTGTCCGTGATATATTTTGCTGTGAAAAATTAAAATTCGCCATACGTTATACCCAAAACTTCTAAGAGTAAATATAGAACAATCTATTAACTTTGTTCTCATATATATTAAATATGTTTATTTTAGTATTGACTAAAAGAAATATATAACTATTTGGTTTGTGTCGATGATATATTTTGCTTTGACAACCGAATAACCCAAATTAACTAGGTTCTCATAATAGTTAATATGTTTCCTATAAACCAAAACTAATTTATTTTAGTATTGACTTTATGAAATATTGCATCATTTGGTGGTGCATTCATGATATAGTTTGTTGTGGCAACCGAATGATACAATTTCATCATACACTGTACCAATGTACCAATTTGGTTGTTACAAACAATAGTTATATTTCTTCCAAACTCATTCCAGAAAAATCCAAACAAATTTAT
Organism: Dryomyza anilis; assembly: GCA_951804985.1. Taxonomy (NCBI): domain Eukaryota; kingdom Metazoa; phylum Arthropoda; class Insecta; order Diptera; family Dryomyzidae; genus Dryomyza; species Dryomyza anilis. The sequence continues at coordinate 113,564,409 of OX638130.1, forward strand.
TTTAGTATTGACTAAAAGAAATATATAACTATTTGGTTTGTGTCCATGATATATTTTGCTTTGACAACCGAATAACCCAAATTAACTAGGTTCTCATAATAGTTAAATATTTTTCTTATAACCAAAAGGAAGCTGACTATAAGAAATATTGAACAATGTGGTGTACGCCATGATATATTTTGCTTTTACAAACGATTATGTCAATTCCATCAATAAATTTGTAGAAAATTCATCTCAACCCAATATATTTGGTTTGTTCATCCAAACTCATACCATAAAAACAAATATCGGTTTGACTAATTTCCTAACCAACATATGTGGTGCTCAGAAAAGTAAAATACATTATGTACCTTCTATCTTTAATTTCCAAAAAGAAATATATATTTTATCACATATTATATACTCATAAATGTTAAATAAGTTTCCAATAACTAAAAACAATTGGTTTTAGTATTGAATACTATAAATATTGAACAACAATTTGGTGTGTGCCCATGCTATAATTTGCTGTGACAACCGAATTTGCAAATAAGTGAACATTTCACATCATTCGAAGGAATGTAGTTGTTACAAATAACTTTTCTTTCGTCCCAATCTAACTCCAGAATAAAATATTTTCGATTTAATTGATGGATTTTCTTTTTTTTCATATTTTCAATAGAACAATTGAAATATATATTAAATTTATTAATAACATTAAAATCAAATATTTATTAAAATTAATTATTAAGAAGATTAATAAAAAAAAAATCAAACAATAAAAAATCAATTTAATTATATTAAGTGTATATTTTTTACAAATTACAAATTCAAGTATTTAATTCTATATGTTATCACATACCTATTAAAATGCCAGCTATATTGTCGGCTTTAAACATTTCAATTGTTGTGCTTATTGCATTTTTAATTGCAACATAAACAATAATTTGCACCCAAACGAACGAGCATTAATCATAGCAAAAAGCCGCAGAAAAATATTTAAAACAATTGAGTGCATTTAAGCTGAAATTGCATTTTAAAACGTTTACAATCAGCTTTTGAGGCTGACAATACCACGTACCATGGCGTCGTACCATGCGCACATTTTACAGTCCAGTTCGAAAGGCAGGTTTTTCTGTTGTCCGACAAATTCGGTCGGCAATGCAGAAAAAATTATGACACGCATGATTAATTCATTAAAAATATACACAACAATATTAAGGCCAACGATGTTCGCTAAAAATTAACAAAAATAAATAAACGTTGCAAATTTTTATGGATTTTTAAATCAAAAACAATTCGTCAGTGTCATCAATTTTTATACCCTACAAATAGAGAAGCAACGTCATAATAAACAGAATTCCAGTATTAGTTAAAATTTGAGTATATTATCGAAATCAAAAGAATTATTCATATGTTTGACTGTTCAGTTGTTTATGTAGAACTTGTACTTATTACTTATAAATCTTTGTGGAATTTATGAAATTTTTAAAGCAATACTATAATTTAAATGTTATTAAAAATATGTTTATTTATCTTCAATATTAATTTTAGTTTTATCTCAAAAAGTGTTTAAAACATAAGTTTAGTATCTACTAAATTATCTATTCGACATCTGCACAAATTAATTTGAAGTACCCTCTGTAAAATATGTACTGCTGCACTCTAAAGTATTTATTACATTTTGCAATGACAGTATACAGTATTATAGTGAGTCTCCCCAGCGACTACACTTCACTGCAGTATTTGTTTCATTGATGTCAAGTAGTGTCAAGACATTCAATGTTTTGAAAAGTAAAACCAAATGACACTACTGTTGCTGAAAATTCAACAAGTACAGTGAGTGCAGTGAGTAAACGCAACGAGTATGGATTAAAAAGACGAACATCGAAAACAACAAATCTGCCGCTCGGCGTTCGACGTTCGACGGTATTTATGAAACAAACATTATTAAAAAAAAAAGTTCCAAAAATTTTTGGACGACAAAAACAAAGAATTGGTCGAAAACTATATCTAACAACAACAAAAATTCGTATTATAAATAATGAAGAAAATCTTGTTCGATATATAAAGAACTATAGATTATATGATTATATTATATATGATTATATTATATATGATTATGTTATATATGATTATATTATATATGATTATATTATATATGATTATATTATATATGATTATATTATATATGAGTATATTATATATGATTATTTTATGTATGATTATATTATATATGATTATGTTATATATGATTATATTATATATGGTTATATATTTTTATACCTTTTAAGATTTTTCTATATTTCAATATTAATGAAAATTCCTTAGAGTAAGAATGATAAAAAAAATGTAAAATGCACTTAGTACACAAGTATAAGCAGTTCATTTCAGTATTTGAATTTTAATTGCACATCATTGCAGACCTCTTCACTACAACTATGTCTTGTTTGTGTTGACACTACTTGTTCTGTGTTGTTCTGCGCAACACATTCATTTGATTTTGTCTTGAAATTATATGAATGTCTTAATAAAGATCTATGAAATCTATCTTGAAATATAATTAATGTACATTCTTTAAATGACATTGTTTATGGCATGCCATGCATTAAGTAGTAGCCATTTGTATGAAAATGTCATAATTTACACGGCGAAAATGCTATCGGTCACAGATGGTACTGTCATGACATAAGGGAATCATTAAGAAATCATTAAGATACATTTACCCGAGTAGCAGTTTTTCATATTAGGTTCAATAAGATCGAATCCTATTCAAATTTATCATGTAACTAAGTAAAATATAAGTCAAATATTTTATTATAATTTTCCAATTAAAATTTATTCAAGTGCTATCTATACGAAATTTGTCAAGAAAATCTATTTTAATTTTAAAGCGGACTTTAAACTTTTGTATAGTATTTTAAAAAATAAATATTCGGGCATGTTTCAGCTTTCCATCGAATTACGATCGAATTACATGTAAAAATTTATAAAAAAACATTTTTGAATTCGATGTCTCGTACAAATTATTGTTTTTCAAATGAATACAATCTGTTTCCTTTGACTTGAACGATTTGAATTCACTTTAAGAACGGGTTTTTATAAATTCAGAATGGATTGTTTAAATTGTCTTAATGAAATTCGATCGGAATCCGACTAAAACTGGTTCATTCAATAAAAATATTCTAAAGATATTTTAATTTTTTGAAATGAACCATTTTGGAGTAGTGCATACCATTGTAGTGCATACCATTGTAGTGCATACCATTGTAGTGCATACCATTGTAGTGCATACCATTGTAGTGCATACCATTTCTATTCAAAAATGCTAAAATACAAATTATTTAGTTTGATAAAAGATTAAAAATTATTTTTTTTTTTTAGTGTTATGTAATTGAAATATATTTTATATAAATTTATGTTACATGGGAGTTGTGTAAAATCAAACCAAAATGTCAAATTCCACCGCCTATAATAATTCTTCTTATATTTTGTATCATTTCATAATTCCTGCTCTGAACGATAATGCTTCAGCTTACACAGTACAAAAGTCAATTTGTTTGTTATGTTAATGCATCTCATTTTTAATGAAATTAAAGTGCATATTTTTTAAGCGCTACCAATAATGCATCCGCAACCATCAAGTGCAGCATTTTATATAAAAGAATACAAAAAAAAATATTTTGCGCAATAATTAAACTGCTGAACTTCGGTAATTATGCAGGCATTAAATGTTAAAAAATACATTTTTTTTTTGGTTTAACAAAAAGTAAGACATTTATTATATAAATTATAATTTTATCGGCTACTCATTAATACACATGACTTAATGATTTTTCACTCAATCACCATTATTATTATTATTCCCAGGTCTGCACGAATACCAACCGCTGTTTCTGCGACATGGGCTGGGGTGGCATCGACTGCAGTCTGGTGGTATTACTGACCACGCCCATACCGACGGAGGCGCTACCCACACCGGAGAATACCATCAAAATGGAAAAGAAGGAAACGCCATATGGTAAGAGTGGTTATATTTAATGTAACAGAACTAAAATAAAACTCTTAAAATATATTCGAGTCTACTTTAAAAATAATCTAACGTAATTTGCAGTAATAATTTTTCGACTGCTCTGACAATGGTAAATCAAGCGCATTCTTTTGTAATTTTTGTACATATTTCATTTGTGGGAGTACATTTTTCAATAAATACTCGCGCAATTTTAAACACTTTTAATTGCTTTCTTTACACAATCATTACAGCCTATATTTCATGCCCTACAAGAAAAGACTTTTAAAAACCTTTGTTTTTTTTTCCAACAACCCCATTGTTTTTTTCCGTTTACTTTCAATACGCATACGCGCGTTCAGGCACCTCGGATCAGAATAGGATCAGCACCCTGACCATGGTCATCATATTAACCGTTATCGTGAAGTGTGTCTTCATTAGTTTCGCAACCCTGGCCGTCTGTTACAGGTAGAGTACCAAGCAAAAAAAATAAAAACAATTTAACAATATCGAACATTGTTTAAATTAAAAAATTAAGAAATAAATTAAGAAAAAATAATTTCAACGAAAAAAAACACACATACAACATACACAGACTAAATTGTCATCTTGAGAAATTCACTCAAGCTCTTAAAACTAATGAATCGTTTCTAGATGAATCTACATTATTTTGATGAATTTTTATAAATCTAGTTTATAATATTAATAATGCATTCATTAATGCATTGAAAATAAAACATACATTTTATTGATAATGTTGATGAATCAATTCTTAAAGTTGGTGTATATAAATATTTAAAATGTAGATGAATCTATTCATAATTTTAATAAATCAATTCGTACTGTTGATAAATGAATTCATAATATTGGTTAATCTATTCATAATGTTTATGAATCTGTTCATTTGTTCATTAATATATTTATAATGTTGATGAATCTTTTCATAATTTTAATAAATCAATTCCTACTGTTAGTAAATCAATTGATAACGTTGGTGAATCTATTCATAATGTTTATGAATCTGTTCATATTGTTATTAGTATATTTATAATGTGATGAATCTTTTCATATTGTTATTAATATATTTATAATGTGATGAATCTTTTCATAATTTTAATAAATCAATTCGTACTGTTGATAAATCAATTCATATTATTGATGAATCACTTCATAATGTTGATAAATAAAATCATAATGTTGATGAATCTATTCATATTGTTTATGAATATTTTATAAAGTTGATGTAACTAGTAAAACATAAAAAAACATAAGTTTAAGAAAATCTTCTTTACACTTATTATTTCAATAATATTTAAAGCGTATTATTGACTAAAATAAAACTAAAAATAATTTTGACTACTATACCTGAACTATAAAAATCATTATTATGATATGTAGTTTATATGATTGATGTAAAGTGATTGAAAAAGAGACATTAAAAATAATTCGCATGAATATTATGAATTACAAAATTCATCAAATGGATATACAGTTTGTAATTCTGATGTAAAATTATTTATCTACTTTTAATACTTTACTATTGAATAAATAATATTAAAGAATACTATAAACTACAACATTCATCATGTGCATTTCATAATTACAATGTTCATAATTTTGATGTACAGTGCAGTTCATAATTTGTAATTTGATGTAATGTTGTTTATATAGCATTAAAATACATAAATATTGAATTAAAATACTTTTGACAAATATTATGAACAACTATGAGCTACAAAATATCTACATTATATTGATGTATAGTTCAGAATAGTAATGAAAATTTTTTAAATAATAATAATATACATAATTTTTAAAATACAAAATTCATCACATTCATGTATAATATTGATGTAAAGTGGTTTAAAATTATAAAATACATAAATATTAAAATAATAATAAATTTTATGAATATTATTAATTACGTTGATCTACAAAATTCATCATTTGTTTGTACCGTTTACAATATTAATGTAAAGTTCTTCAAATAGCATTAAAATACATGAGTATTAAGTAAGTAATAAATTTGTCGAATACCAACAACTGCAAAATTCATCATTTTGATGCACATTTCATAATATTGAAGTAGAGTTGTTTAAAAAATATTATAATGCATAAGTATTATATTAATAATAATTATGATGTATACTAAACAATTCAATATATTGATGTACAGTTCATAATATTGATGCACAGTTTATAATATTGAAGTACAGTTCATGGTATTGATATCAATTTATTTAAATAGCATAAAATTGCATAAAATCTAAATTTAAATTAATTTTCGAAAATATAATTAACTAAAAAATTCATCATTTTGATGTTAAGTTCATAATATTGCGGCAACATTTTTAAAAAATATTAAATACGAATTGATGTATAGCTTAAAATTCCGATGAAAAGTTTAAAATTTTAAAATAAAAACATGTGGATAAAAATTATAATATTTTAAACCAATTCTTTAAAATATTAAGAACCGTTTCATAAACACGATGTACCGAAAAATGCATTACAAATTTGATTTATTCAATAAAGTTAAAAACCGTCTGTCTAAAATATTTTGATTTCAATAGAATTCAACAATATTGATGACTAATTTAGTTCTGTGTAAATTGAAATTTAATATTAAACAAAATTATTTATTTTTATTTCCAATTTGTATGCTGCACTATGATTTTTATATTATTTTTAATTTTTACAAAATTCAAAACTACAAGTACTACATATACAACTCATTCAAAAACTACTACAAAATACTTTGCTTGGTTTTCTGTCCTACGTCTCTGTTTGTGTGTATGTGATGTGATGTGTCTGTGTTTGTATAATGAGTACCTACTTTAAAATGTTGTAAAGTACTTGAACACACATACACTACAAAATACATACATACTCATGTATGTGTGTTCATTTAATTTAAAAATATTTATTTTCACCAGAAGAGCAAAATAAATAAATCAAAAAATAAAATACAACCTACAATAACTGGTAATTGGTGTCATTTTGTTTAAGTATTTGTATTCGTACTTATTTGTGTTTCAATTTATTTATTTATATATGTGTGTGTGTATGTGTATTCGTATCTAACGCTTACATATGTACATGTTGTATATATATATATTTTATATGTATGTAAATCTCTCTGTGTATACTTAATACATATGTATTTCATCATTTTTTTTTTATTTTTTTCAATTATTTGGAATTTATTTCATTTGCTATTTATTTAATTTAATCAAAATTTCTCATTTATTTTTGTTATCGTAAAACACATAAAGTGATTTTGCGCCCATCACTCAGTGCTATTCAATTCAATTACGATTAATTGAACATTTCAATTAAATTGTGATTTTCATCATTCAAATCAACCGCATCAATTCGTCAACGACACAGCAAATATCTACTAAAAAAAAATATTGTATCCCAAATATTAAACAAGTCATACAACTCTACAACTGTATTCATACAAATTTCAATTATTATTTAAATTTCATTTTAATGTGTAGTAGTTCTTCAAAGAAAAATCAGTATGATTTTGTTGAAAATAAATCGTTTATACTAAAATGTTTTTGTTATGTGCTTCAATACTATTTTTGATACACATTTTTATAGAAAATTCTGAATATCAAAGAGTATATTTTTTTCAGTTTTTTAAACATTTATATATATTTTTAATAGATTATCTATCTATCTATCTTTCAAAAATACTTAAAAACACATTTAATATTATTACATACTACATTGTCGGTATCTTTCGATCTACGACCTTTAATATAATGAAATATAAAAATTTATTTTTCATGAAAACAAAATCATATTTATAATCAGCCCAATTCTAAATAAATACTCCCATAAATATTTGGTAGAAATTGTTGGGAGAACAAAAAAACGTCGTATTGAATTAACAAACAAGCTTTTTTCTCTCAAACAATTTCTCCCAAATATTTATGGGAGTATTTATTTAGAATTGGGCTGAATGATTTCTTTTTTATTCAAAACTATAACTTTGTGTTATATTTATTAAATTATAATGTATAACTATTAAATTTAAATGTAAATTTATTGAAAATTTATAAACTTTTTATATAACACTAAAAAAAATATTGCCAAGCTTTTTATTTAAAAATAAAAGTTTTACGAATGTTATAAAAAAGTAAATCTTAAAAAATAATTTTATAACAGCTTTTTATAAGAGATTTTTATAAGAGCTTTTTATTGGAGTTTTTTTTATAAAAACTTTTTAAAAGAGCTTTTTAAAAAAGCTTTTTAAAGGAGCCTTTTAAAAAGCTTTTTAAAGGAGCTTTTTATAAAAAAATTTTATGGGAGTTTTTTATTAGAGTTTTTTTTATAAATGCTTTTTTATAAAAGCTTTTTAAAAGAGCTTTTTAAAAAAGCTTTTTAAAGGAGCTTCTTATAAAAGCTTTTTATGGGAGTCTTTTATAAAAGCTTTTTATAAAAACTTTTTATGGGAGTTTTTTATAACAGCTTTTTTATAAAAAAAAATGTATAAAAGCTTTTTATAAGTGCTTTTTAAAATTAGATTTTTATAGGAGTTTTTTTTATAAAAGCTTTTTATGAAAGGTTTTTATACGAGTTTTTTATAGAATCTTTTTGAAAAAGCTTTTTTTAAGAGCTTTTTTATAAAATCTGTTTATATGAGCTTTTTTTATAAAAGCTTTTTATAAGATATTTTTTTATAAAAGCTTTTTATAAGAGCTTTTTTATAAAAGCTTTTTATAAGAGCTTTTTTATAAAAGCTGTTTATTAGAGCTTTTTTATAAAAGCTACTAATAAGATATTTTTTTATAAAAGATTTTTATAAGAGCTTTTTTATAAAAGTTTAGCTTAATTACAAAGCTTTTCTATAAAATCTTATTCACAGAGCTCTTTTTAACCTTTTTAAAATTTAATTTTTTATAAAATCTTTTTATATATGTAAAAGATTTTTTATAAAAACCTTTTATATCGAAGCCGACAACAACTCAAGAATTTAGGTCAATTGAAAAAACGCATATTACAAAAATAAAGCTTGTATTTGAAGTGTTTACATAACACTAACATTTTTTAAATAAAACCAAAAGTACTCACATTGACTTTAATAACAAATATAAATATTTCAATAAAAATCTATGCTTCACTTGGTTTACCATTGTCACAGTGTACACTCGCACTCGAGTGTATTGAAAACTTGTTAATATTTTTCCGCTATATACGAATTTTTAACTAATTAACTTGTATATGTATTTTTTTTCCAAAAAAAAAACAAAAACTCTTGAACACCCATCCAATCCAATCCCAACAATACTGCGTACAAACAAAATGCCGTCGTTAAAATGGATACAATTGCAAAAAAAAACACGTAAATAATTAATAAACAAAAAACAATATTAAAAAAAAAAACAAATACGCAAAACATAAATTCTACAAAAAACCTATTAATGCCTATAAATGTGATGCATCTTCGTAACTCGTATAGAGAACTACCACGGCTCAAATACAGTCTTTCTAGTTGGGGTACTAATGTCAATTGTTGGGTTCGTTTTTGTAACATTCACCTTGATGGCACTGTGCTACAGGTCAGTTGTAGTACATAGAAACTTCTCCCTGTGTCTGAGGTTAGTTGAAAAGAAGTAATGAAAAAACTACGCAAAACAACAACAAAAATGATTATTGCTATACAAAAAAAAAAAAAAAGAAAACGAAAAAAAACCGTGCTAAAGCGAAAAACTTTTCAAATGCTGAAAAGTTTTTCACAAATTAAATATTATTGTTTTTATGTTGTGTTTTCATTTTATATGTATATTTTATATGTATTTAGCAAAAAAACAAAGTATAATTTTTATTTTTCTTTTCAATTTTTTTAATTTTTAAAGACACTAACAACAAAAAAATACACTTAACAAACACTAACAAAAAAACACTAATACAATTAACAAAACTACGCTACACTAACAGACAAAACAGCATTGTCAAGTACAAAAGTTTGTAAAAAGTTTATAATTTTGCATAATTTATATTTCTCGTTAAGTCATCACATTAACCCTCATAATACACATGATTTCCTCTGTATGTAAATTTTCCTACATTTTTGCTAACGTATTAAAAAAAATCATTTTTTATTTAATAAAATATTGCAATTTAATTTGTAGCGCTATAGTTTTTATTTATTTTAAACAACTCATCCAATAACTACTCTTTTGCTCCATATGTGTGTTTATTGATTATGTATTTTATTTTATTCGTTTTACATTTTCAACTAACTCTATCTATCTCTCTCTATCTGAGTCTATTTTCTGTACATTTCTGTAAGATTTCTTTGTGTAAGAGTAGCGTTGCTATACCTTTTCATACTCTCCAATTCTACATACAACTCTCACTCTCTCTCTCTAAGTTTAACCTAAACAAAATCTTCTCTTTATAAATATTGTTAAATACTACACTTTTGAAGTAAGAGCACAAACGTTATTAAACCAAATCAGATTGAACTTAAAATTCACTTGCTGACGGTAAAGTTCAATTATTGCTACTACTTTTGGCTTAATCAACAAATAGTTTTATTTTTTAAATTTATACAAAAATTTCGCTTTAACAATATTTATTAATTTTATAGATTTTTCAAATATAATAATAATACAATTAAAATAAGAAAACAAGTTCCTTAAATTACACTACTCAACAAAACGAGAAAAATATTTTGCCATGAACATCGAATACATCTATTCTAATTAAATTGTGGTTACTGTTTATAACTGCATACTCGAATATTTTAAAAATTGCTATCGAAATTTTAGACATTTTTTAGCCAGTTTTCAGAATAAAAAATACTGTCCCTTACAAAACTAGTTTTCTAATAAACTGTAAATTCAATTTCTCTTCCAAATATAAAAACTTATTATAATATATCAATAAATACTAATATTCTGACACGTTTTTAAAATATTTGAATCTAAACTCGAACATTTTTCATTTTTTAGACTATTTTTTGACGATTTTTTAAAAATTTAAAATCTATTGATAAGTACTAAGTACGAAATAAGAATAAGTATTCTATAAATATGACGTAGTGTTATTTTCAGATAATATTCGTGTATTTTTATTGAAAAATTGATAATTTAAAAGAGTAACAAAATTAGTTTCACAGAGCATATTTTAAAAAGTATAACATATAGAAAAAAGTCAGTATTTTTTAAATTTGTGTCGTTTATGCTCTGTATTACCATAAATAATTTTCTTGTTTATCATTAGATCCTAAATACTAAAAAAAAATATTAAATATAATGTTTAAAAAAATAATAAATGTAATGTTTAAAAAAATCAAAATTTAAAATCTGAATATCTTGAAAATGTATTGGAGTATTATTTTTTAAAAGCTTTTTATAAGAGTTTTTTATAAAAGCTTTTATAAGAGTTTTTTATAAAAGCTTTTATAAGAGTTTTTTATAAAAGCTTTTTATAAGAGCTTTTTTAAAAAATCTTTTTATAATAGCTTTTTTAAAAAAGCTTTTTATTAGAGCTTTTTTATAAAAGCTTTTTATAAGAGCTTTTTCAAAAAAGCTTTTTATAAAAGCTTTTTATAAAAGCTTTTTGTAAGAGCTTTTTATAAAAGTTTTTTATAAGAGCTTTTTTTAAAGCTTTTTTTAAGAGCTATTTTATTACAAAAGCTTTTTATAAGAGCTTTTTTATAAAAGCTTTTTATAAAAGCTTTTTTATAAAGGATTTATAGTAAAAGCTGTTGTATAATAGCTTATTTACAAAGCTTTTCTATAAAATATTATTCACAGAGCTTTTTTGAAACCTTTTTAAAATTTGAATTTTTATAAAATATTAAATATAGTGTTTAAAAATATCAAAATTTTAGATATCTTCAAAATGTATTGGAGTATTAAGATTTATTATTAATAAGAATTTCAGGAAAAACTAAGTTTAAAGTTTTGAATAAAACTGTTTTTCAGCAGTTCCATATTTATTTTATTCTAAAATGTGCGTGAGAATGGCTTAAAATTGCTGTTGTAATTTTCTCAAAAACGTTACACAATTTAAAAAAAAAACTGAGTACGCAGTCAAAATCAACACCAGTGAATTATATAGAATAGATGTATGAATTGTTCATTGAAAATCGTGTTGGGTAGTGATATATCATCTATTGAGATTAATGAAACAAAAAAGTTCCTATAAATTGCCTTTTTGCGCGTCACTAAATTCACTACGCACAAAACATTCATTCACTCAAAAACCAAAAAAAAAAAAAAAGAACCACTCAGTTCAGAACATTAGACGCTCCATTCTAAACAGAATATCTCCAACCTACCTTAGATAACTAAGCAACCATATTCCATACAGTCAGTCTCAATCTCAGTATCTCAGTAACTCTTAAGTTGAATTATTTCTTTTTACAAATTAACAACAAATCTTTTTCAAGTCACTAAATTGCTGGACGGTAAATAAAAAAACCAGAAATGGTACTGAAAACCAACCAACCATATAACTTTTATTATATTAATTAATATTTTTATGATTTGTTTATTTTTGAAAAGCAACCAACTACTAATAATAATCGATGTATTATTTTCACTTGGATTTAAAAATATTATTATACAAAAATAACTAAAAAAAAAAAAAATATGAATACAAAAATCAAAAAAGTTGTTCAAATAAGTATCAGGCAAGAGTTTTTCATTACTACTTTTGTCGTCATTGTGATTGTTAACGTCTATGTAGACCTAGCAAAGTCTTTAAAAAAAAATAAAATAACCTTGGTACTACCCTACGACGTAATGTTAGTAGATTTTAGTCGAAAAGAGCATTTTTTTTTGGCTCCTTATCTAAAAAAAAAATCAATGAAAGAAAAAAACATAGATGATCTCTGCGGAGAGAACTAAAACAAGAATTGAATTAGTACCAAAGATAAAGCATAACAAAAAAAGGCGAACCACTATTTATTCTATCTTTATATAATTTAGTTTGTTTCAAAGTCTATTACAAAAAAAAAAACAACAGTTGCTAAACGCATTTTTAGTTCAGCCAACAAATTGCTGGTAAGTACCATACTTAAAACTTAAATAATGCCGGCTTAAAATTTTAATTTATATTTATTTATTTTTCTTATAATTTATTATATATGCTGTGCATTATTTACTAATGCAATACATCAACTGTAGTTATATTTTATTTAATTTTAATTTCTTTTTTTTTAATTCAATCAAATTTTAATTAATTTCATATACAAATTTCCACATTTATAATTTCAAATTATATTCTATACTTAAATACATTAAAGCTCTATGTGCATTATCTGCACTTTGTGTGCGTGGAATTGCATTAAATGCAATTAATTTGCAATATCATTAATTATGTTGGATTATATTGAAAATTGTTAATTTATTTGTGCCCATTTTTTGCTGCTATAATGAACTTTGGCAGCTTACACATTTTAAAGCCTAAAATCGCATAGAATATTGTGCTTTTACAATTCTAAAATAGATTAAATAGTTTTAACAGGTTTTAGATGTACCGACAATTTAAAATTAAAAGCAGCATACAGAAATTTTAGATTTTTTTTTTCTGAAATTTAATTTTAATGTTTTTCGTTCTTTTGTAATTAAAATATTATACAGAAAATATTTAAATTAAATAATATTTAAGTTATCCTTTTTGGGATTCAAATTTAATTTATATTTGTTTCTATTTTTTACGAGCTTTCATACATTATGTTGTATAGCAGTTTTATAACGACTTAGTACCTGCATTAAATGCTGTATAAATGTTATAAAATTTATGTTTTTTCCGTTTAAATCTTAAACAATCTTTATATTTTTAATCAATTATTTGAATTTATTTGAATCGTCAAATATTTTCCATACCGTATGTTTTATAACAGTTTTATAACAGAATTATAAATGCTTTATATGCTGTATAACTAACATACTATCCCTCAAGATATTTTTTCATGTTGCATATAGCCTATATAAATATTTTTATAAATTGCTCTTTATGGTCTTAATATTGTATAAAGGCTTTATATATACAGCAATTTTATATCCTCTATTAATGCGTATACTCCTTATCTTTAACAACCATTATATTGTTTAATCATTATTTAAATCGGCAATGATTTGCCTACCAAATATTTTTAAGAGCTTTATACATGCTCTAAATGTTTTATAAGCATTGAATAATCATTTCTATCGTATATGCTTTCAATTTATTATGTTGTATAAGGCTCATATAAAGTGTTATATAATTACTATATAAATGCTCGTAATGAGGTATAAATGCTGTATAAACTTGAAATCTTCAATTTAAGTGGTAAATGATTTTTTTATAATAGTATAAAAGCTAAAGATAACTAGAAAGGTTATTTGTCCCAGTCTTTATACAATATTCTCATAGACTATATACATTACCACTCAATTTACTGTGTTGATACAGAACTGAATTTAGTACAAATTACAAAAAGTTCACTAAAAAGAAAAGGTTTTTATAAAATGTCTCTGGAAACAACACTTCAACTATTGTACAATATGAAAGTACTTTTTTTAAAAACCGTTTCATTTTCGTTAAATGATTTAACAATGACGTAATTGCTGTACAATATTAATAAAGAATTATACTATATAAGAGCTGTATGTACTAACTGCATAAACACATAGTAATTTGTCAACGCAATAAAACAATTGCTTTTCGTATATTTTAGTACCAGGAATTAGTTTTAGAAATGCTTTTCAAATTAGTTTACAATTCTATTAAATTAAAATTAAAAATGATAAATACGATATAAATTCAAAAATATGTGGCGATTTTCCAACATATTACGATTTCTACAATAAACTTTATCTCTTGTACATTATGAACTTTGTCAAACAACTTTTTCCACTAAAATCATTTTAACAAAGACTTAATGCTGTATAAGTTATATATAAATGAAGTGTAATTACTGTATAAGTACTGTATAAAGTAATATGCATAATTTTCTGTGTGTGTCAACGCAATAAAACTATTTCCATACAGGAATTAGTTTTGTAAAAACTTCTTAAATTAGTTAGCAGTCACAGTTAATTGAAATTAAATTAAATAATGAAATATAAATTAAAAATGTTAGAACAGTTTTCAAAATATAACGATTTCTACAATAATTTGTTCAAATGTCATCTTTAAATCAATGAAAGTAATTTTCCATAACAAAATTGTCCGCTTAATAATTCTAAAATAGGCACATGTAATATTTTTACTGTATAAGAGTTGTATAACATAATACAAATTCAAAAATCAAAGCCAATTCAACATCAAATTAAAATTTCGATACTAATAATACTAATAGTGTGGCGCTAGAGTCCTGAAGAACTAAGGCCGAGCTCTCTCACCATTTGAGAGGTCCGCTTTGTACTCAAAGTGGGGCGACTTACAGTTTAATTCTTGAATGTCGAAAGTAAGAGGTTTTCATGGAATAAAAAATAAAATTCTACTTAAATAAAACAAAACATTTTATAATAAACGTGCAGCTTTAAATAATTTAAAAAATATATATTTTAATTACTGATAAATTTGAATGGAATTTATTTTACACAGCACTTATACAGGCAGAAGAAAACTTTTAATATATATTTTTTGAAATTAACCATTTTTCGTTTTAAAAGTATTATTTATCCAGAACCAATATTAGTAAAAAATCAACTTTCATATATTTTTTTTCCTTTAATACAGTTTTAATACTGTATAAGAGCTATATAAGCTAATTAGCTATTTACGTAAATTTAACAAGAAATTACGTTTTAAAATGATTTTAATTTGAATTTAATTTATATTATTTAGCACTAGGAAAAACAATTTTTGCATTAAATCATATTATTGCTGTATAACATACAGTATTAATATCGTATAATGATATGTTATATGACAATTTCATTTTATAATTTCTCAAAAAATACTGTATTGCTAGAAAGGTGTTTTAAGATTGAACATTGCAGTATTTATCCTATATAAATGTCCTATAATCAAACAGCCCCATAAATTCAGATTTATTTTTAATATTTTTGGAATATCACAAATTATAAAAATTAACATTCTATTAATTGCAAATTGAATTGTTAATCATTACTAAATCAAATCTAAATCAAGAATATTTTTATTATAAAACTATTCTTACAAAGGCGGCTTCTATGCAATGCAATTTATATTATTCAGCCTATATAGACGCTGCATAATTGCATTCCAATTTAGGAGGACTCAATATAAATAGGGATCCGTACGATATGTCGAAAAAAAAATGTCGAAACCTAAAAATGTCGAAATTTTAAAAGCCTTAGAACGCCGAAACAATATTTGACCGAATCAAAAAATGTGGAATATTTCGTCTACAACACGTTTAATTTTAAAAGCCTTAGAAAGCCGAAACAGAATTTGGCCGAATCAAAAAATGTCGGAAAATATTTTAATGCTAGAAAATTTCGAAAAATCTTTTAAAATAAAAAAACACACTCGTTTAATTCCTTTAATAAGATATTGCAGCATGAATTAAATCTTATAGAGGTGAATTTCTATGAGCAACTTGTTTAAAGGTATTATACAGTCTATATCTATATTTTATACAGCCTATAAGATTTATAAATTTTTAAAAATGAGCATATTTCATCTTCAACACGTTTACTGTAATTAATAACCTATTTTTTGTATTCTTTATGCAAAGTTTACATTATTTTCATTTAAATTAAATCTTATGCAGGCAAATTTATATATAAAACTTTTTAAATTTCACTTAAAACACTTCTACTGCAAATAATAATGTTTTTTAAACGAAATTTTGATTACTTTTCATCAACATTACTTTTTTAAAGCCGAATTTATATATACAGCTTTTTTCAAAGTTTTATTTAGACTGTATAAGCGCTGTATAACATAATTTCATATTAAATACAGCAGTAATCAATACAAATATTTTACAAAACTAATAAAAATTAACATATTTATTTTTTTAAACTTTAATGCAGTTAATAAACATATTTTATGTTTTCTTAAAGTTTATTTAATAATTTATTTTATTTTAAATATATTTTAAATTGCTCGTGCAACTATTTACAATTAAAAGTGAGTAAGTATTATTGTTTGTAAATTGTTCGCATGCTGTATATAATTGTAAATAAATGTTTTTGTAAAAATTCAATAGTTGGACCAGGGAGTCTACCACATTATATTATATAAAAAAAACAATATGCCTTAATACTTTATAAATGTATTATATATTTTGTATAAAAGAAATGCATGTTTTACATATACTAAGTTTAGCTTTATTAACAAATTAATAATTTAATTTTTCAAATTATAACTATTGCATAATACTATTTTCTGTAATCTTTTTTTTTTTTGAAAAGAAATTTTATTTTTATTAAAATTTCAATTTAATACTTTCTAATACTTCACGCCTTTAATGCCTTATAGAGCATAACTTAGCTTTTGATAAACTTACTATAAACTCTAACCAAAAAAGAGGTACTTTTTCACAAAAGTCTCTAAATCTCGCATATTTCCGAGATGCAAACGTACTGAATTTTTTGAGTTATGGTGGTGCTTTCTACTGAGACCAATGTATATATGAAAGTAATCTAATATTACTAACACACTGTACAAATCTACACACATAAAACATACACATGCATTTGTCTGTTTGTGTTTTGTTTGTGTACGTTCGTATATGAGAAAGTAGAAAAACAAAATGAAAAAGTCCCATAAAACGTACTTCAAAATGCTATAAATAATGAATACAATATAATAATAAATGTTTAAAATAATATTTAAAATATGAATAACATTACTAACATTCAGAAAAATAAAACTTTACACATTTCGCACCAAAAACATGCTTTCGCAGAAAAAAATTTAAAATTTCCATTTTTAGTTTTTAAACAAAAAAAAATTAAAACTTTTGTTCAAATAATTCTCTGGATTATAGATAAATTATTTTAAATATTATATTAATTTATTTACAATAATTGATTGTTTGTGTTTTTTGAATTTTTTGTTATTTTTTATTTATTTTTGTTTTTGTATTTATTTTAAATGCTATTATATGTGCGCTTATCTGCCAAAAAAAAAAAAATACACAAATTGCATTGCATCCGTAATACTGTCAGCTAATTAAACATTGAATGCGAAAGCAAAACACGCTGTATCTATCTATCTCTGTAAATGTGACATTGATGTTGTAAAAATACAAAACAAAAATATTTTATTATTTATTTTTTTCGGTTGCATATTGAAAATTCAAAGTTGAACACAAAACAAAATCAACATTCATGCATTTTCGCAAACACTTTTCATTTATTTATGATTTTCACAGATAACATTTTTTGTTTTTATTTCAATTGCACATTTAAATTAAAGTACTCTAAACAAACTATCAAAATTGAAATTCTAAACAAAAACGTATATTTTTTTTTATTCAAATTTCATATATAAAACCAAACCAAAACCTAAATCCAATCAAATCGAAACAAAAAATCTTTATTCAAAACAAATCGAACAAAACTTCAACAACATCAACATCATCATGTATCATGAATTACTAAACTAAAAAAAAATAATAATAAATCAAAACTAATAACACTGAAAATAATCTATGCAAAAATTAACAAATCTATAACAATTGAATGCTAAACCACCACCTCCTAATCAATTCTAATTCTATAATAAAAATACAAATATATATCAACATTAAATATATAAACACGCCCCCTAAAAAAAAATACAATTCATGCCACAATTCAACACGTTCAACGGCCCATTTCGTTTTGTATCGCATCGCAACGTACCGCTTCGTCTTTGAACTGCCAGGCGCAAGACGACCACCCTAAAATACGATCCACCCTATTCGAAGAAGCCCATTACCAAGGCCTATGGTAGCGCGGGCAATGCGGCCAATCATCACTCGGTCGAGGAGGTTTCACTGGACGGTTCCAGCAAATTGATGTATGCCAATCAGAGCGGCTTCAGGTAGATTTCAACATTTTTTTTTTTTTAAATAATTTTCAAATTTTCAAAATTAATATTTTTACTATTCCACCACAGAGATAAAAGCATACATGTGCGTCGTTTGACCGGCTCGGGCAGCGAGGAGGATCAAGCCCACTTAGGTATTATGCATATATATTATAAACTAATGTAGCTACTCGTTATTGATATAACTAAAATCGAATATATACTCGATTTGATATGTGTTCTTAGCGCATTTTACACTGTATACATAGAGAGTTTACACTAAGAAAATGCTATATTTCAGTGATGCAAATATGAATATACTAACTTTTGTATTATTATAAAGTAGATAATTTTAAAAATAATAGAGCATATACAATTTAAAGTGGACTTTAATATTAAAATCAGATTTTCGACATTATATTCTTTAAGAAAATTGTCAAAACATGTTGACTTTTTAAAGTTGACTTTAAATTGTCTATAAGAATGTGCTGATTATTTTATTATATTTATTTTATAAAAGTTTAGTTTTTTTTTAACGAATATTTTTTAAACCTTTTTTCTTTAGTTAGTATTAAAAATGAACTTTATCGGTTCTGTTAAGTGATCACACCTGTAATATTGAGAAATTTACTTTATTTGCTTTGTAGATTCATCTATGATTTTCATATAAAGTATATAAGTTATGCCAAACTAGATCTATAATACTTACAGAAAAAATAATCGACGTAAATTTTGCAACCAATATTATTTGCATTCATTAATCAATGCAGCAATGAAATTCACTAATTTAACGAAAACATTTGCTATTCTTTGTTAAATCAGCAACTCCTTTTGATAATATGAATATTTGAATGCAGCAAATTAATTAGTCAGCGCCATTTCAGCGAGTATATATGCAAATTATATAAACCAAATGTTTTCATTAAATAAGTGAATTACGTTGCAGGATTGATTAATGAATGCAATTAATATCGGTTGCTATATTTACGTAGATTATTTTTTTCTGTGTACACAGTCTGCCATTATCTTCGACCTTCAATGCTTTAAAGCTTGCTCAACTTATTTCGATAAAAACTTCAATCATGCTTCTAATTTTTTCTTTAATTTCTTTAATTTGTTTTTAAAACAATATCTTGTGATAATTTTTAAACATTTATCACATCGATATTACAAATCTTGGTATCAAGAACAAGCCTCATTCAAATAACTATAAATTACAGGCAGCAAATTAGAAATAAGTTACTCTAAATAAACTAAATCCGCTACCAAATCAAAAACTGTATTGTTGAACTGAGAATTAAATATTATTTTTTTTTTTTTTTTCAATTTTATTTGATGAACAATTTATAATTTCATTAATAAACTTATAAACATAAATGTAAATATAAACTAATGGCAGTTAGTTTAAGTTTATAATTTTTAATTTATTATAAAAATACTTTCGCCAACTATATTCATATTTGTATCAATATTTGTATCAATATAAAAAATGGTATGCTTTATTATGTATGATATGTAATTAAGTAATTGTGAAAAAACACAAATTCTTAAAAATTTATGATTATTTAAGAAAAACACACAACTTGTTCCCAAAAATACATCTTAGGGGCATTCTTCCTAGAGACAATCATTTACGAGAGACTGAATCCCCAAGAATATTTATTCCTAAGATAGTTCTTTACCAACACAATTTTATTTAAAATAATATAAAACATGAAAGGTTCCAGAATTATAAAATGGAGTAAAATATTTAAGGGAATAATTTAAAAAACTGTTTTAGAACAATTTAGTACAGATTTAGAACCATTAGGAGTGTGTATAGACTAATATTTAATGTGTATAGGCTAATATTTCGATTTAACCTAATAAAGTTGGTTGGTACAACTAACTTTTCATTAGATTAGTCTTTACCAACACAATTTTATCTCAAATAAAATAAAACATGAAAGATTCCAGAATTATAAAATGGGGTAACATATTTAAGGGAATAATTTAATGAAATTAGGTTGAAAAAGCATATTTTATTAAGTATAACAGATCGGTACATAAGTATTAGTACACACAGAGTAGAGATTTATTACGCCAACCAATTATTTACCGAACCAACCTTTTCGGTTCTCCCAACCGCTTAGTCGGTTGTTATTGTCAAAATAAAAATAGTTGTAGTTTGTACTGCAACCAATTTGGAACTATTTTAGAACAATTTAGTGCAGATTTAGTACCAGTAGGAGTGTGTATAGACTAATATTGTGTATAGGCTAATATGGCAGTTCTGCTAGCAAATTTGTAAACCATTCGATTTAACCGAATGAAGTTAGTTGGTACAACTAACTTTTTCATTCTTCCAACCTCATGCCAAAAGAGGATTTTTCTGTGTGTAGCTATATAATACAAATTTTATAACACATCAGGGTTATGCTATATGGTCTTCAATAGGATTAAATCGTTAGAGATTTGTTGTAGAGATTTGTTGCGCCAGCAAACTCTTTGTCCAACTAACTTATGCGATTCTCTCAACCGCTTTTCGGTTGTTATTGTCAAATTAAAAATAGTTGTAGTTTGTATTGCAACCAATTTCGAATTGTTTTAGAACACTTTAATGCTGATTTAGAATATTTGGAAGCGTGTATAGACTAATATTTCATGTGTATAGACTGATATGGCCGCCAGCAAATTTGTAAACCATTCGATTTAACCGAATAAAGTTAGTTGATACAACTAACTTTTTCATTCTTCCAACCTCATGCCAAAAGAGGATTTTTCTGTGTGTTCATTTGATCGTTAGTTTCTCTGGGAAAATGTTATTAGGAATTTTTATTATACGCAGTATTTTTCTTAAAAAAATATTATAAAAAAAAAGAGGACAAACATTATGTTGAGAAGTCATATTTTGAAAATAAGGACAGATGGAAAAAAGTTAGTAACATTGAATTATGTTCTCGATAACCTTAAATTGTTTTTTTTTTTTTGTTCACCGTTAGTTTCTAAATGCAACCAAATAGTTGAAAAATTGTCTATAAAAATCAACATTTCTGGAGGTTTGATCCAAATATTCTAAAAATGTTAAGGAATATAAGTATTAAAGGGTTTTTCATTAAGGGCGCTACAAAAGTTTTTTTCAAGGGTTTTTCAACAGCGACGCTACAAAAGTAGAGCGACAGGGGCAGCAAACGACGCCATATTTCTTGCCGCTCTTTGGACATTTCTCTTCACTAAGGTTTGTCATTTCATGATGGAAAGACATACGAGCCAACAACGAGTCGAAATTATTAAAATTTACTACCGAAATTCGAATTCGTACATCTTTCCATCATGAAATGGCAAACGTTACAGAAGAGAAATGTCAAAAGAGCGGCAATAAATATGGCTTCATTTGCTGTCCCTGTCGCTCTACTTTTGTAGCGTCTCTGTTGAAAAACTCTTTATTTAATATATTAAAATTAGTCTAAAAAAACTAGTTATATCACATAGATTTTTTTTATTTATTATAATAAGTAGCTGAAAAGAGAAATTTTGTTTTTGGAAAAAACTGAGTATGCAGTCAAAATCAGCACTTAGCAGTGTTTGGTATATAGCGTTACAATAGGGATCTTTTTTTTTGTAGAGAAGTATTATTGATATTTTAGTTTCTGTGATGAGTTAGGTTAGAAGAGGTCCATTGTGATACCAGGGATATATTTCCTAATTCTCCTCGTTGAACAAATTTTGTCAACCTGTGATGAATGAACTAGGGATCATTTATTGGGAGCTTGTTGTGCATGACCTTGAAGTAATCTTTATTATTAAATAATGATTTCACTCGGTGTAATTGTCTGAAAAATATTTTCCAGATAGGTTTAAATTTACAACAATTATTTAATTATATAATACACATAACATACACTTAAAGCATAATAATTAATCGATGACAATGTATATAATTTATAAAATTTTCGAATATTAATTTTACTTAGTGTAACACATAAATGAAATAGTTTGCATACTTGTTGGCGTTCATTCATTGTTTAGAGCGATATACATACACGAATATGATACACGAAACACTCCGCATATTGTCCAAGATCCTTTTCAAATCAAAACTCCCTAAATACACAAACTCATTAACATTGCATTCAATACACTAGTGTCTTGTATGTTCGACATAAATATATATACTACTCGTAATACTTGTAATAGTGCTCGAAACTATAGGCATTATTTTGCATTTTTAGTCTAGATTATAACAACAACAAAAAAAAACATAAACACATGTTGTCTAACTGTGCTTTTGCAAAACCACTGCATTTTACTTTTATTTTTAATTTTTTTCTTTTTTTAATATAAGAAAAGCTCTATAATCCCCTCGAATGCATATTTTGGACTTAGTGTGCCACACAAATCGACGCGCGCGTCTTTTTCATTTTCGTACGAGTTTTTCAGGCTCCTTTTCTAGAACGAGCGCTCGCACTCACGCACGCACTCATGCACGCATCCTCGCACAGCAATCAATGAACGTCAGCACTTAAATCACACAATTTATACACTACAACAACCAAATACTTAAACAACGTTCTCTCTCTTTTTTTGCGCTGCACTCTATTCGCGCGCTTCGATCTATTTTTCTCTCCGACTCTATTCAATGCTACTCTCTCACTCAATCCTTCTCTCACCTGCGTGCAGAGAAAGGCATTCTGAAGAAACACGGCTACGGCCTCGTCTTGGGTGACCAGATGAAAGACAAATGGGGCGACGACGGTCAGTCGGATAATCTTGAGTTGATCACACAACAGGACGGGCCACTCACCGGCTCCAGTGGCGTCGCCGTCTCCGAGGTGGAACGCACACTCAAATCACTCAACGGTTATCATGAGGACATTTTGGAGGCGCTCCGCAATGCGGCCTCGCATCGTGGTACCGGCACCGGCAACACGCCCGTCGGCAGCGGCAGCCTCAGCGAGGAGATGCTGCGCAAGACGTTGCAAGAGTGCAGCGCGGCGCAGTTGGGCTACGCCACCGAGCCGTATAAACGTGCGAGCGGCTCAAAATCAAGTTCACGCGAAAATATTTGCGATGCTGGACAATCGCACACGGTGCTCGTGGAGGGCGGTGGCGGCGGCATGGGCGGTCATGGTGCCATTTTGCATCATCATCGTTCACAACATCAGCTGCATCAGCCGCCATCGTTGTCGGCGTCACAGCAGCAGCAACAGCAGCAGCTACAACAGCAGCAGCAACAACAGTTGCAACTACAGGCGGACGACGATGATGCACCGTCGACCGGACCGTTGCGCATACGCAACCTCGAGGATCTGATACGACAGTTGGAGCATCACTCGTCGCGTCACATGAGCCCCAGCGGCTCCGAGGACATTCGAATGTCGGAAACGGAGGCCGATCGTCATTATAGATTAGATAGTTCCGCAGCTTGTAGTGAATCCTCGCAAGGGTTAGTAAAGCAAAAAAAAAAAAAAGCAAAGAAATAACATAAACAGTGCAAGTATAAGTTAAAAATGAAGAAAAATCCAACAAAAGTTAGAAGAACACGACAAAAGTTAACAAAAAGTACAGCGAAAAGTTAACTTTTACTTGTGAAAACATAAAAAACTTAAACTTGCCCGGTGTGGATTTGCTTTTAGGTGCCTATTTAACATTTGTAACCACATAGCCAACTGCTTCAGTTTTGATGTTCAGTGCCTTACGTAGTACCTAACGCATAGTTTGCGCGCTCCCGCAACCTGCTTACTGCTCAATTAAAAATTATGAAATACTACATTAAAGCTCGTTGTTCGTTCCTTATTAAGCATCGTAGCATCGTTGCATTTGTGTACTTTTTGCATTAAGTTTGTATTCTTTTGGTTTCTTTTTTTTTTGCCTATTTTTGCAGGCTACAGACTGGAGTACCTTGTGTGATAAAGGTTGGTTCAAGACCCCATACACCCCCACAAAGATCCGTACGTCAAGTCGAAAAGCTTTTTGCCTTTAAAGTTGTGCGCAACACAAGTAACTACAAGAAATGTATTACACAAAATAAAAAACCCTTGGATAAAAGTCAAATAATGTAATCCTTAAATAGGCACCTAAACTCAATCCAAGCAGTGGCGGAGAGAAATTTTGCGACTATGAACAAAATTAATAAGGAGTATTGAGATAATATAATTTATATTTAAATAAATTCGACATATTTCAATTTTCAAATTTAAATTTCAGAAATATTTTATATTTGATCAGATTTCACAATAACATAAATCTTTAATACTAAAAAACAAATATTTATTTTAAAAAAGTCTCCTATTAATTTACAATTCGTTTAAAACTTCTCTTCGCTCATCATAAGGAATTTTGTTTCAAAAATACTAACCATTTCTTTTGTATTTCTCTTCTTCTCTTCCACTCTATGTTTTCTATATTTCTCCATTGTCTTCTGTATTTAATTTATTCCGTTTTCTAAATGTTTTTATTTTTAATATATTTTTAATTGATATATATTATAATTAAAATATTGCTTCATTGTTAATATTTATTTTAAATTTTATTGTAATTTTTATTTTCGATTTTTTATTTTTTTGTTCTTTTTATTCTATATTTTATTATTTTTTCTTTTTATTCTATTTTTCTCTCTTTTTAATTGATTTTTCCAATTTTTATTATTTTGCTATCTTTTTCTATCTGTTTTTAAATTTTTACCCATTTTTTTACCTATTTTTAACCTATTTTTGTCCATCTGTTCCATTTTTTCCATCTTTTCTTGTTTTATATATTTTTGTATATTTTTGAATCGTTATCTATCTTTTTTCTATCTTTTCATATATTTTATATTTTTTCTATCTATTTATATTTCTCTATCTTTTTTATTATTTTCTATCTTTTCCTATTATTTTCAAAATATTTTCTTTCTTATTTATATTTTTCTATCTTTTTCTATTATTTTCTGTATTTTTCTATTATTTTCATTTTTTTTCTTTCTTATTAAATTTTTTCTATAATTTTCTATATTTTTAATATTTTTCCATATTTTCCTATCATTTTTGTATTTTTGCATCTTATTTCTATCTTTTGTTTATATTTTTTCTATTATTTTCTACTTTTCAATATTTATTTTATATTTTTATCTTTTTAATTTTTTTATATAATTCTGTCTTTTTCTATAATTTTCTAAATTTTTTTATCCTTTTCTATCTTGTTTATATTTTTCTATAATTTTCTATATTTTCTATATTTTTTTATATTTTTTATATTTTTTTATATTGTTTTTTCTTTTTTTACATTTATATCTTTCCCTTATTTTGTCTTTCTCCTCTTTTTCTTTTCTTCCTCTATTCTCTCTCGCTCTCTTTCGATATTTATTCTAATTTACAGCTCAAATCAACAATTAGCACAATCACAGAAAACCGCTACCATTCATCCGTCTTACAGCAGTCGCTGTCGGCCCCGCTCCGACGAGGAGTCACGCTTTGTCTATGGCAGGTACAGGCATCCAACAGCAACAAGTAGACAGCAACAGCAGCAGCAGCAACAACAACAACAGCCACATCCATCGCATCAGTCACACTCACCGCATGCTTTCGGCCATCATACGCATCATTCGCACTCGCACGGCCATGCCTCGCATGGTCCACACTCATCGCATCATTCGTCGCATACGCATCTGCATCAGGATGACGAGGGCATCTACGAGAGCGCCGATCATCACGATCGTTCCGCCGTAGATCCTCGTCTCGATCCGCGCGAAACACCAGACAGTGAAAGGTAGGTGTACCGCACAATACGCGCTTTACTCTTTTTTTACTCTCCTTATTATTGTTGTTGTCTAAAAGTAGCCTTTTTGAATATTTTTTTTTGTTATTTCGAAAATTATTTATTTATTTTGATTTGCTCTATTTTTGCTCCTTAATTGCTGTACACCCCGCAAAACAAATATTAAACTCATCCTATAATTTTAATGTGTATTACAAATCATGTTAAAATCCGTTCCAAACAAAGTATTTGAAATATTAGTCAAAATAGATTTATTAACAGTGATTTAATAAACACTAATAATGGGAAAAATCAATCGAAAAAAATGAGGTGTCGGGGATTAAAATAGCTATTAATGCCATTTTTTGAGAAAACTATGAAATATGTGTATTAGGAAAACGGTAATTTAAAATCTTTAATTGTCAAATGATACATTGAAATTTAAGTCTTTTTACAACAATTTCCAACAGTTATGGTGGTGTTATTCAGGTCTGAAGATGCGATTATAAATTTGCAGATTTGATTACAAAGTTATGTGGTTTTTAAATTACCCGTAGATGATAGGTTTATATTTTGTATTTCGAATATAAACAGAGTTCGCAAAATATCCCTCAAAGGTATTTATTAATTAATATTTCCCACAAAATGAGGGATATGATGAAAAAACAAATTCCATCATGGGCGATATTTTTATTTTCATCATTGATGAGAAAAAATAAAGGGTTTTTCAACAGGGACGCTACAAAAGTAGAGCGACAGGTACAGCAAACGACGCCATATTTCTTGCCACTCTTTTGACATTTCTCTTCAGTAAGGTTTGCCATTTCATGATGGAAAGATATACGAATTCGAATTTCGGTAGTAAATTTTAATAATTTCGACTCGTTGTTGGCTCGTATATCTTTCCATCATGAAATGGCAAACCTTACTGAAGAAAAATGTCAAAAGAGCGGCAAGAAATATGGCGTCGTTTGCTGTCCCTGTCGCTCTACGTTTGTAGCGCTCTTATTGAAAAACCCTTTATATCGCTCAATGATCGAAAATAATTCTCATCTCAATAGTAAACCACATTGATGATGAAAATAATTTTTATCTTAAAATTTTCTCGTCATTGAATGATAAAAATTCGCGACGTTATGCTGTTTTCTTATCATTCAATGATGAGAAAAATTTAAGATATACATTATTTTCATCATCTATGATGAGTACTTTTGAAGATGATAATTATTTCGATCACTGAGCAATATATTTATTTTCAAAAATTCTCATCTTTATTGTGGGATATAAATTGAGCGATAATAAAAAAATCATCTTCGAACCCTGAATAGAAGTGGTCGGGACATCGGTCTGATCATGCCCCATTTCAATACCAGATAGCGTAGGTGTATAGGTAATCTATCTTCGATATTTCATTACACTAGCTCTTCTAGTTTTCCTGTAATCGTGACGATCATACAGCCCAATTGACGGACATAGCTATATTAAATCATGAGATCACGCTGATCAATACTTTTTCATACCGGTCACGCCTCCTTCTAGGTGTTAAAAGCGAATAACTAAATTTCAAATATACCCTTTTATTTTTAGTGTAGGGTATTAAAATATATGAGATTCTGGACTGGACACATTTTGATACAAGACTTTCGGATCTTTCCTAGTAAAAAAATGTATGTAAACATTTAATTAGGGTAGAGATAATCATGGCTAGTTCATCTTCGACTGTTCGGTTTATGACAAGAACAAAATTCAGTTTCCTATCATGACCCTAATTCAATTTCTACCAGATTGCTTTAAACTAAAACTAACTTACTTCGTAATTCTAAAATCGTTGAAATTATAAAAATTCTAACATCAGTTACAAAAAAAAAATGGAATCCGCACTGGAATTAATTACTATTGATCCCCGACGACTCAAATATGCATATGTTTGTGAAAACAGAGGAATATTTATTAAAAAAATAGCAGTATAGAAAAATCTTTTCTATGAAAAGTTGATGTTAGTTCCAGGTTAGGTTTGAACCACACACAGAAAAAAATTCGCTCAAATCCCATTAAAATTGGTCAATAGTATAATTATTGATTTAATAGTATACAAAAAATCTTTTCATATAAACTCAATGGCAATGTTATGATATTTTCTAGTATTTAATGGTATTTTCCGATTAAAACAATAATTTATCCCATTGACTATTTTTAATAGTAAAAAAAACTTATTTATTTATAGTATTTTTTCTGTGTGCAGTGCTACGGGACCTTTCGGTTGGCAGTCAATGTTTACTAACCACCCCGTGTAAAATGGAGAACTTATCCAAAAAATCATAGTTCTAGAACTAGTCTAAAGTGAACATGAACAAAAATTACTAGTTGTGGTACTAGTTCAGCACTAGAGTGAAGTAGTGCAGAATTCAAACAACTCTCGCAATGACAAAAATCAAAGAAAAAATCGATAGAATTTAGATTTACAATGTCTTGAATTTTATCTATAACACACAGGGAAAAATTATGTTATGCAGCAAACATAATAATGTTACACGTTACTTACATGAATTTTCAAGATTTTAAAATAAATCTATATATATAAAACTCTTGGTCCGTCTGTCAGTCTGTCGGTCTGTCTGTCTGTCTGTCTGTCTGTTTGTTCCAGCATCACGTCTAAACCGCTGAACCGATTTAATTCAAATGTTGCACCAGGATACTATGGAATCCGGAAGGTCTCATAGGCTATATATGGGCGGGATTGGACAAAGGGGCGTGGTACCTCCCATACAACCTAAACTTTCAAAACGACATAACTCAGCACATACACAATCTAAAAAGATGAAACAAAAAACTAAAATTCCCCACACTAAAACTCACCACACTAAACCACTCTAAATCTCACCACACTAAAACTCAACACAATAAAGCTCACCACACTAAAACTCACCACACTAAAAATTCACCACACTAAACCTCACCACACTAAAACTCACCATACTAAAACTCACCACCTCGAAACTCACCACACTAAAACTCACGACACTAAAACTCACCGCACTAAAACTCACCACACTAAAACTCACCACACTAAAACTCACCACACTAAAACTCACCACACTAAAAATTCACTAAACTAAAAATTCAACACACTAAAACTCACCACATTAAAAGTAACTACACTAAAACTTCTACTGGGAAAAACTCTACGGGGAAGAATTCTACCGGGAAGAGTTCTACCGGGAAGAATTCTACGGTAAAGCGTTCTATGGGGAAGAATTTTACAGCGAAGTTTTCTACTGGGAAGAATTCTGTGGCGAAATATTCTACTGTCTGAATTGTCTTTGAGAAAAGTTGTTTTGGCGGAGAATTATTATTTGGTTACTACATTTATAAAACCAATAAAAACTTCCACAGCGAATCACGGGCCCCGGATATAAAAAATAATAATAATGTTTTTTTTTATATTAATAAAATCGCTTTATATCTATGAATTCACAAAATCTTGGCACTAGTCGTGCACGGGTCCAGCTAGTATGTTAATAAAAATATGAAATGAATAAACAATTTCAAACATTTCGAATTAAAAGTAAAATCCAATTAAAGTCATCAAATTTACGATTGTAAATATATTATGTTTGCTGCAAACAAAATTTTTACCCGCGTGTAGGCAGCAAATACAAAAAAAAATCAGAGTTGGGTAGAGGATTTTAAGTCAATACAGATCAAAATGAGTCCAAATTTCACGAGTATATAATAATAAATATGTTTAATAAATTTTAAATATGTTTAATAAAGATATTAAAAAAACAATAATCTTTGAACAGCACCTCACAATCCCATTTAAAGTGATTTACAATATTTTTTTTATATATTTATAACCTATTTAAATAACGAATACACTCCCGTTAATAATTTTAAGAAATATTTATTTTTAAACCCCCATTAAATGACAATTGTAAAATAATACAAATTATTGTTTTGAAATAGGCTATAGTAGTATTAATACCAGTAGCATAATAAATTCCAACGACTACTGAAACGTTTTTTTTTTTGTATAAAGCGCTATATTTTTGTAAAAAGCGCATATATAAAATCTGCACCTTCTGATGTCCTATACTTCCTTGGCAATGATTCTCTTAAAATATAATTTTTTTTATATATTTTTTTAATCATTTATGTTTAATAGTTTGCTATAATTTTAGTTTATTTCTAAAGTTCTTTATAGCATTTCGCACCCATTCTCACCACTAGCATTACATACAACCAACTCTGTCATCTATCATACATTAGCATATATTTTTTTGATATCAACACATTTTAATAATTTCAAATATTAAATATTTTTACTACTAATTTTCATCAAATTCAAATGATTAATTCTATTTGTTTCTGGCATTTCTTTCTTTTCTCTTCTTCAATTATTTTACATTTTTTTGAATATTTTAAATAAAATTTTACATTTTTTTATGTTACTACGTTCATCTTTTTCCCATATCATCTACATGACTCATACCATTTACGCTTCATACCATTTTTTGGGTTTTCAAAATTTTACACATTCTGTTGCCGATTTCTGTTGTTCAATTTTTGTTTTTCTGATATTACTATTATGTAACTTTGTATTATATTTATGTACAAAAAACAATTGTCCCCCAAATTTTAATTATTTGAAATTTTCTTTATTTCGTCCCAAACCACAATTTTAATTTTTTTTTTTTTTTTAAATTTTAATTGTGATTTTTCTTGAATATTTTTGGATTTTCAATATTTTATACTTAATTTGCTCATTTTTCGTTCGTTTTTCATTCGTTTGTACTTCGTACGTTTTTCGTTGGTTCTTCGTTTGTTATTCGTTCATTCCTCGTTTGTTGTTCGTTCATTCTTCGTTCGTTCTTCGTTTGTCTGTTGTGTTCCTTCGTTTGTTTTCTCCATGTACCGTCGTTCCTGTTATGATTATTATTTTCTAGTGATGACTTTATTCAAGCTCAACAACAGTTAGCCCGGTGGGCGAGTGAGGATGTGGTATCCGTCGTGGTATTGGATCAACAGCAGCCCGGCACAATGTCGGATTCCCAACAATCCAGCGGCGTCGGGCCCATGTCAACGGCTACCACGAGTACCGTTATCCACCATCAACATCCACACCAGCACCACGGCGATCATCCATCCTCATCGGCGGCAGCGGCGGCCGGCACAGTTTCGGCAGCGGCTGCGGCAGCGGCGGCAGCCAACAACAACTCTATAATGGTTTTGGGGGGCGTACCCAATGGTATAAATGTAAGTCAGAGGGACTACTACCCCTCGCCACCCTCAACGGAGACGGAAAGCAGTGGAAGTGTTATTCAGCCGCTCAGCCGCCGCATTCCTATGCAACAAGATACAAGTCAGCTGCAACTGCAGCAGCAGCAGCAACAACATCAGCATCAGTTGCATCAACATCATCTGCAGCAGCAGCTGCAACTGCAGCAAGGCGACACCAGCAGCAGCAACAACAGTCAAACAGGGCCAATCATGGAGAATGGACGTTATCCGGAATATAAGCACTGATATCAACAACAACAATACTAACACCAATAATTACTACAACAACAAATACAACACCAGCAACATCTTCATCATTCACAGCAACATAAAAACCAACTACAAGATTCATTACTACAATAGTTGCCAATATTAATTGAAATGTTATTGAAGGTATTCACTATGGAAATTAGGTCTCGTTTTTTATAGCCTTCTCTATTCATACCATACCCTAGCATAAACTAACTCTTAATAAATGTGCGCTCAGCCGGTAAAGTGAATTTCCCAATACCAAAATCATTTTCTTTAAAATTTGAGTCCTGCTTCAATGGGTTTTTTTTCGAATTCCCTGAAATTTGTATAACAACGTAGAACAAGGAACAAAGATGCATCATGTGATTTTATATATTATTATTATTATTTACATTTTAAAGCAATTGATTATTATTCAATTTATAATCATAAATTGAACAATGTAAATTTTTCGAATACTGCAAAAATTAAAACAAAGGCAGCTTTGTTTTCTATACCGAGTATACAAGATACAATTTTTGATATTAACTCAATTTTGTTTAATATTGAAATTCTCTGAAATGAAAATTTTAGTTAGTAATCATGCTCTTAGTACCTCCTCCTTAGTATCTCCTACGACTTCCTTCTTTACTTAAAATTCAATTTCAGATAGTGAAGGAAGTTGAATGCTCAGTGAAAATTTATATTTTTGAGAATAACCCAAATTAAGTCAATTGATTTTACTAAAAAATGTGAATATGATTTTTAAGTGTCAATGGAATTTTTTTAGTAATTATTTTGTATTTTTTTTTTTTGTATTTATGGTGAAAAATTTAATTTATTTATGGTGAAAAATTTAATTTTTGGTAAAAATATTGTGATATATTTATTTTTGGTGAAAAATTAATTTTTAGTGAAAAATTGATTTTTTTATTGAAAAATTTTAATTTTTAGTAAAAATTTTAATTTTTGGTGAAAAACTGAATTTTTGGTGAAAAATGTAATTTTTGATGAAAAATATAATTTTTGATGAAAAATATAATTTTTGGTGAAAAATTTAATTTTTGGTGAAAAATTTAATTTTTGGTGAAAATTTGAATTTTTGGTGAATATTTAAATTTTTTGTGAAATTTTTAACTTTTGGTGAAAATTTGAATTTTTGGTGAAAAATTTAATTTTTGGTAAAAAATTTAATTTTTGACAAAAAATTGAATTTTCGGAGAAAAAATGAAGTTTTGATTGAAAAATTAAATTTTAGGAGAAATATTAAATTTGAGGTGAAAAATTGAATTTTTGTTGAAAATTTGAATTTTTTTGTATAAAATTTAAAATTTGACAAAAAAGTGAATTTTTGGTGAAAAAATGAATATTTTATTGAAAAATTTAATTTTAGGTAAAATATTAAATTTGAGGTGAAAAATTTAATCTTTGGTGAAAATTTAAATTTTTGATGAAAAATTGAATTTGTGGTGAAAATTTTAATTTTTGGTGAAAAATTGAATTTTTGGTGAAAAATTTAATTTTTGGTAAAAAAATTCAATTTTAATTTTTAGTGAAAAATTTAATTTTTGTTGAAAAATTTAATTTTTTGTGAATATAAAAATGTTTGGTGAAATTTTGAACTTTTGGTGAAAATTTGAATTTTTGGTGAAAATTTTAATTTTTGAAATTTGAATTTTCAAAATTTGAAAATTTGAATTTTTTGTGAAAAATTAAATTTTTGATTAAATATATTTTTTTTTTGTTTATTTAGGTATAATATTTATTTTTATAATACCCGAAAATGGAGCTAAAAATATTGACATCTACCCTAGTAGAAATTTGTCCGATGCGCCATCGGGAAATGATCGGGTTTTCGTTGGGTAAAAGCCCTATTAGAGAAAATATGATCATTGCCTTTGCATGCCCTTATCATGCTTACCATAGCAGGGTTTACATTATCTAAACAGTCAATGTTCCCGATCATAGCTACATTATTTGTTCCTCATAACGAAATTAGCATCAGACAATGATCGAGATTTAATGAGAGAAACCCTATTATGCTCGGGCTCTGACAAGGCAATTGTCGGGTAAATAATAAAATGGGGAATTGCCCGATCAGTACATGATCATGGCCTGAGGTCAGTACATGATCAGGACACTGCGTTACAAGGACATTATGGGCCTCGTCATATCCCGCACATCTCAAATAATGACATGATCACTTCATGACCATGGCCCTACCAAAATTTCTACTAGGGTAAGGAGGTAACATGAATAGGTTTTCATTAAAAGGTAGAGGTACGAGAGGAATATTCATAGTTGAATGTTAGGTCATTTTGTATATTGACTTGTGTGGGCTGGTCAAAAATGGGATAATTTATATAGTCGAAAAAATGCATGAAAATAGATCTTGTTCAACTTTTGATGGGTTATTTGAAAAGTTCTAAGAAAAATTCAAATATATTTCAAAATTTCAATCATTAAAAAGTAGATTTTAGTTTATGATAAATGTCAATTTTAATGAAATCAACAGATATCAATAAGGTTCAAAATATCGTGTTCGATTAAATATAATAGTATGATACAACAAAAATACGATAGTTAGAAATAACGAATAACAAAATTTCGATATCACAAAAATTTTGATTTCCAATATTGAAATCTCTTTTTCTTGCAAAATATTTGACGATCACTTCAGAATTCAATAATTTGATTTGATTTATCCATTTCCATTGAACATCAATCATTATACATATTTCTTATTTTGAATTCCAAAAATCACAAACCACTCAGATTCCAAGCAGCAGGCAGGTAACATGTAAATATTATGCATACTTAATACGAGAATCAAATACTGTTTAATTTAAGCGCACCCATATTTAATGTTTATCCCAACACACAGAGATATGCACAGTAAGAAATGCAAAAACTATGTAAATAATAGACAAGAACTTGAATTTAATTTAGATAATATCTAGCAATTAAGGCGTATTAGAATTGATTATAATTGAGAGACAGATTACAAAAAAAAAAAGAAATGAAACTAAAATAATTAATAATAAAAACACATTGTTGTAAAATATAAATTTTAAGGAATACACACAAAACTTACTTACACTAGCTAAATAATAAAACACTTTCATACCAATTACAAACGACTTTGTGGCAAAATAGAAAAAATAGACAATTGCGAATAAATATTTAACAAATAGATAAATACAAGCACTACAAATAAAATAAATAAACAAAATTAAATAATGCATGAAAATGACAAAAATACATAGCTATTTAAATAAACAATTGACACCGCAAACCAATAAAAACACAAAATAGAAACCACGAATTGTAAGAGTGTAATGTAATGAATATGAAATTTAAACGTCAATTTTAACAAATTAAAGTATAATAAAATGAAATACTTATAATAAAAAAACTCAATGAATTTGTAGCCAAAACCAAAAGCAGTTTTTAGCAAATTACACAAATGAATTAAACTAAAAAAACAAAAACCAACAAAATTCTAAATCGTTAATATAGCATATAAAATAGATAAATAATAATAAAAAAAAACATATGTTATAAGCGAAAAACAAATTAAAATAAATCATATGATTATTTACTAGTTGTGTAAATAATTTCTATTGGCAGAGTTATGAACAATATAGCATTAAACAAAAAAAAAAACATATAATGAATTTATTGCAAGACTATGAGAATTATGTACACAATACAAACCAAAAAAAACACACTCAAAGTATGTGCGTATTTATTAAATAAATAATTATGAAATAAATAATAAATATTAAATGTGCGTTTCAGAAGAAAAAAAATCATACTAAAAACTAAAACCCAAATTCAGAATAGCAAATTAACTGAACACGTAATATTAATATTAGTTATATTTAAAATAAAATGGAAAACAGGTAACTAAAAAAAAACAACAACAACAAATTAAGTAAATATTTAGTATAGCTACTTTTTAAATGTTTAATAACTAATGAAATATATAAAAAAATTAACGAGGAAATGAGAATACTCTACGTATTCCAATAAATACGAGTTAGTTCAAGCAACAAAAATTATATTGCTGATAACACATAATTTAATACAACAATTTATAGATACAATTAAATCAATAAACTATACTGTCAAGTATTGCGGTAACCCTAATAAATTCAATAGACTAAAAAAATTATAGCAGGTGCAGCTAGAGTTAGCGCATAGGTCCTTCTACAACTAATTATACGTCTCTAAAAGTAGTACTACTCAAAACAAAAAATATTATTTCCTGTAGTCAGCAAATACCTTATTTTTATATAATTCAAGAATTCTGTTTCTGACTGCATACTAAGTTGTTTTTATTCAGTAGCACATAACATATTTTTTTTTAATCAATTCATTTGTAATTTCCGACCTATTGAGGTTACTTTTTAGAATAGTAAAATTTCAAAAAATTGAACCGATATCAAAAAGTTAGTAATTTTTATCGTTAGTTTGGACTATATTCTGTATAATCACGAAATATTTTACTTTTTATTATTGTATCCTACATACCAATTAAATATTACAAAAAACACACTAAAACAATTGAAATGTCAGTTCTATTGAGGTTACTGTTTTAAAAGTATTAAAATTAAAACCGATATCAAAACGTTGGTAATTTTTGTCGTTAGTTGAGAATATATTCAGTATAATCATGAACAATTTTCAGTTTTTTCATTAGAATTTAAATACCAAATATATAATACGAAAACTTACTAAAAACATTTGAAATTTCAGTCCTATTGAGGTTACAATTTAAAATAGAAAATTTTACAAAAAGGCAAATTGATATCAGAAAGTTAGTTATTCGTATAGTTGGTTTGAACTATATTCTGCTTAAATTGAACTATATTCTTTTTAATCATAAGACCTTTAACCCAAATATAAAACACAAAAACTATTCTAATTTAGAATCAAATATTTGTAAACCAAATGAAATATTGACATTTATTTTTATACATAATGCAAATTTATTATTGTAGCAATATGGCAATGAATTGTTGTACCAACTAACTAATTCGATATTCTCTACTGTCAATTCGGTTCTTATAGTTAATACTAAAAAGATTGTAGTTTATACTACAACCAATAATATTCCGTATATAATAAAATTTAAAGTTCTAACCGAAAATGGTAGTTCCAAAAATCAAGTAGTAGAACTGTGATTTTAACCGATAGATGTTGGTTGTACCAACTAAATTTTTCTTTCTTTCAAATTTAAATTGCAAATTTATTATTGTAGCAATATAGCAATGATTTGTTGTACCAATTAATTTACCAACTAATTCAATATTCTCTACTGTCAATTCGGTTCTTATTGTTAATACTAAAAAGATTATAGTTTATACTACAACCAATTATATTCCGTATATAATAAAATTTAAAGTTCTAACCGAAAATGGAAGTTCAAAAAATCAAGTAGTAGAACTGTGGTTTTAACCGATAGATGTTGGTTGTACCAACTAAATTTTTCTTTCTTTCAAATTTAAATTGCAAATTTATTATTGTAGCAATATAGCAATGATTTTTTGTACCAATTAATTTCCCAACTAATTCAATATTCTCTACTGTCAATTCGGTTCTTATTGTTAATACTAAAAAGATTATAGTTTATACTACAACCAATTATATTCCGTATATAATAATATTTAAAGTTCTAACCGAAAATGGAAGTTCCAAAAATCAAGTAGTAGAACTGTGATTTTAACCGATAGATGTTGGTTGTACCAACTAAATCTTTCTTTCAAGCTGGAGGATTTTTCTTTGTATACAAACATTAGCCTGGACAATTAAATGAAAATTTGGATTTAAAATTTGATTAAAACTTAACATACAAAGAATATGATTGAGTTGGTTTCTTTAATCAAAACTAAAAGGTTTGTAGTTTAGCTCTTGTGAAAAGATTTTTTTTTGTGTACATAATTATATAAAGTTCTGAATTTTGTATTGTATAATAATAAAGTATGCAGTCAAATTCAGCATCATCCAATTATATAGAAATATTGTATGGGACACCCAGAGAAAATCGTCTTTAGTTGTTTTATTAGTTAGAAATTTTATAAAATAAATGTGATTTATATTATTTGTTCTATATTATTTAAGTTCTAATTTGCATTTAATATAAAACATATTCTTTGCATAAAACATTTTTTAAATTTCGCCATAGATACCTTTTTCTTACATTAATAGATAGCTTTCGATATTTTATTTACTTCTTAAATGTGTAGAAATTTAATTTTTTTAAAGTTTGTTTTGAAGTTTTTCCGACAATTCAGAGCATTTTTTTTTATGGAGAAAAAAAAGCAAATATTTTTCAGAAATTTATGAATAATTATAACCAATATTTAAAATATTCATGAAGAAAGTGGAACGCTCTAACATTAGTGATCGATTATTTATCGGATTTTGTAAACAAATTTTAATTACTTTTTTCGAATTATTTTGTTAAAATATATATTTTTTTTTAATTCATAAAAAAAATTACATCAATTAATTTATTTCGAAAAAAAAAATATTAGTTGAACCATATTCATCATTTTAAATATTATATTCATAAATATTATGAACCATTTGCAAATAAATTTTAAATTATTCATAGATTTATGATTATATTCATCAATAGGACGATTCAAATTCATTGTTCGAAAGTACGAACAAGTTCATATATATATAATGAATACATTCATAAATAAATATGTCATTTAATGAATGGTAGTATCAGTATGATGAATCTAGTAGGTGGTGAAAAAATTCATAATATTTATGAATAAATTCATCATATTGATGATTTTTGCTTTTTATTGTTTATTTCAATTCACGAATTAGTAACCATGAACTATGATTTAGTTGCGTATTTTACAAAAACGTTCCTTAAACAACGGCATAAATACAGAATTTCGAGTGAATTTCTCGATTTCTTTTCAATTTTCCATGCTAATGCAGTGCGAATATTTTAATGCAATTTTTATTTTAAAATAAAAATATGTCTGCTGATTACCATTTAAAAAATTAACAAGATTTACACATACTTAGAGGAATGGTTAAATGAAAATCTGTTAAAATCGTAAAGAAATTAAATAACGAAACTAACAGGCCTGATATTGTAAAACCAGAGGTTAACCTTTTCAGAGGTTCCTCTCACTGAATAACATTTATTAAATAAATCAGTGAAAAAACAATAATTAAAGAAAAGAAGGAAAAGGTATAGGTCTGAAAGAAATCTTTAGTTTTGAAAAAATTTGTTTTTGGTCTGAGAGAAACCTATATTTTTGAAACTGATGGTATTTTTTGATTAAAAATTTGGGTATATGTGTAAAAAAATATCTAAAATTAAACATTTTTTATCAAAAAAAGAAATTGTTAAAAAATGTTTGGTCGACAAAAACCACAATGTTCGAAATATTTCGAAAAAAAAAATTTTGTTAACATTTTTCTGCGATAAAAATAACGCAATATTCGAAAACACCATTTTCCCAATAATGTTCGAAATACGAAATTTTTTTCAAAAAAAATGTGGGCGATAAAACAACGCAATCACCAGTTTCAAAAGAAAAAAATCGACAAAAACAATGTTCGAAAATTTTTGAAAAAACACTTCTGGATGACAAAACAACGCAATGGTTGAAATCAGCATTTTGAAAAAAAAAATATTCGTCAAAAACAACATTCTAGCAAATTTTCAAATAATGTTCGAAAAAAACAACAATGTTCGAAAATTTTCGAAATACGAAATTTGTTACAAAAAAAAGGGCGATAGAACAACGCAATCACCAGTTTCAAAAGAAAAAATCTACAAAAACAATGTTCGAAAATTTTCGAAAAAAAAATCTGGATGACAAAACAACGCAATGGTTGAAATCACCATTTTGAAAAAAAAAATATTCGTCAAAAACAACATTCATGAAAATTTTCGAATAATGTTTGAAAAAAACAACAATGTTCGAAAATTTTCGAAATACGAAATTTGTTACAAAAAAAAGTGCGATAGAACAACGCAATCCACCAGAATCAAAAAAAAATCGGCAAAAACAATGTTCGAAAAATATCGAAAAAAATTATGGGCGGCAAAAACAATGCATGGTAGAAATCACCTTTTTGAAAAAAAAAATGTTCGTCAAAAACAACATTCTTGAAAATTTTCGAATAAAAAAATTTTGTTAAAAACTATCTTTGGACGACAATAACAACGCAATGTTCGAAACCAATATTTTCCAACAACAAATTTTTATGTTTTTCCAATCAATTTCTGCCACAACAGAAATTTCCTATACATGAGACCAATTGAATGTTCGGTCTACTAACAACCATTAAACAAAGACCTTTAAAATAAAGGTTTTTCATATATCTTTCGTATATCTTTTTAAAATAAAAATTATCTCTCAACCAAAGACCTTTATATTTGCTGAAAAATAAAATACTTCAGTGAAACACCAAATGGAAAGAAAGGTTAATAGTTATTTCTGATCTCTGTGTAAAACGAATATATAACGAATCGAATTCGTCGGAAATTTTATAACCCCCCTATAACGTAAAACGAAACAAAATCGAATTCGGTTTGAATTTGGTTTAAAATAAATAAAAGGAA
The DNA here is from genome assembly GCA_951804985.1 of Dryomyza anilis. Lineage (NCBI taxonomy): Eukaryota > Metazoa > Arthropoda > Insecta > Diptera > Dryomyzidae > Dryomyza > Dryomyza anilis. Next base: position 113,605,193 of record OX638130.1, read on the forward strand.
AACCACCACGATTTAAACAACTGAACAAATTTAAAATAAAAAATGTAACTTTTGTATTTTTTACTTTTTTCCATTTACAAAAACCCCATGATTATGCGAATATTTGTGTAAAATAAAACCTATTATATTTGCAAATAGCTCTGTTAAAAAAACAACAATTTGTATAGCAATTTATTTAAATAATTTAAAATAAGCACTCTAATTAGATTTTGTAAAAATATTTATAAATGCATGATGCGCAATATTTGGCAAAAATAAAACAAAAAATTTTCAAAAAAAAAAAACAAATCATAATTTTTAAAACAGTTTAATTGGCTACCAATGCGCAGGGTCACTGCTGATATTTCAAAATGGTAAGGTAAAGTTTCACCCCACCATTCGCATCATTTCATACTCACCGAAAACTCGCTTGCTCGCCTAATTCACAAAAAACCAAAAACAAAAACAAAAACAAAAAAAAACTTTTCTGAATGCTGCTGCCAAATATACTTTGTTGTGTGTTCTCTTTTCTCAAATATAAAAAGAAGAAAAACTTTTAATGTGATTTCTTTGATTTTTCAGATATGAGAAGTAAAAACTCTAAACTCAGGTGATTTTTTCCAATGAAACAGCTAACTTATCAAATACAATATATGCGCCAAACATTTTTCAATTTATAAATAAAACCTAAACCAAATCACACAAGTACACAACCGATTTGTTACAATGTAAAATGCTGTAAATGCATTTTAAAAATTTATTTTTATTTTTCTTATTAAATTTAATATATTTTATTAATTTTGCTATATTTTAATTTTTATTATTTATAGGTTTAAAAGTTGCAAGCTTAAATATAATAAAAATATATTTAAAAATAATAATCAAAATGAAAACTTTTCAACGCCTCAAACGTCAGACACCGTCAAAGGGATATTTATTTTTGACTCGCCTGTATATAATTGAATACTTTTTGTTAAACACCCATTTTTGAAAATCCTGCGCCATTATTCCGCCCTTTTGCTTGTGCTGTGTTTCTATTCATTGTTTTTATTTAATTTTGTATATTTCTGTTCTTTTAAAAATCCTCCACTCCTTGTCATGTATTTCTTAGATATATCTAATATGTATATGTAGTAAGATATATGTGCAATTTTATATTTATACCAGTCTAAATACGTGTTTTTCTTTCTTTTATTTCTCCCCATATTTTACAGATATTATCGCTAAATATGCAAAAATTTATAATAATAAATTGAATGATTGTGTGACAGACAGGATGAGGTTCGTACAGAACGCGCGCACGCCTCATCCATCTCGATGTGCTGTGCGTAACGATTTCGAACGTACGAAATCGTTAACTTAACGTTTAAGCCCCCCCATTTAAGCCAACACAAAACAGCCTAAGTTTAATGTAAATATTTTTAACTAACTTTATAGCCAAACAAAAACACAAAAATAAACGACGCGTGAATCAAATCTAGTTTAATTAAGCACTGTAAATAAACGTGAAAAATTTTGTATATAATTTTCAAAAAACGAAATCAACTTTTTTAAAAACTCATTTTTTAAACTGTTTCTACTGCATGTGTTTTTTAGTTTAAATCTTTGCATTTTTTTTTTAATATTTTTCCGGAATTTATGTCATAAAATATATCATTTTCAATATAAATTGATTGCTTTCCAAATGAAATTTGAAAAAATTCAAAATAAATTTGTGTTTTTTTAATTGAAATTTGTAGATTTCCAAATTTAATTAAGGTGCCATTCCACACCAAATCGACCAGCGGTTGGAACTCACCTTCTTCGATTTCAATGAAATTTTGGCAACTGATAAAGGGTATCGAGACATGCACTAAACAATTTTTTTATTTTTTCCGACCACTACTTCCAGAGATACTCCCAGAGATCGTTTTAAAGCTAATAGAACAAGCTTTTACAACTTAATTTTTCTAAAAGCTTGTTCTATTAGCTTTAAAACGAGCCATTAACGGAGTTTCTAGCATTTCTAGTTCAAGAGATATTTAAATATGAACAACAGTACAAAAGTGATTTTTGGCACTTTTTTTCCAACTTTGAGCCACTGTATCTCTGGTAGTAGCGGTCAGAAAAAATAAAAAAAATTGTTTAGTGCATGTCTCGATACCCTTTATCAGTTGCCAAAAGTTCATTGAGATCGAAAAGGTAAAATCTCAAATTTGACTTTTTTGGTCGATTTGGTGTGGAATGGCCCTAAGATGTTTTCATTTTAAATTGAGAAAATATCAAAATGAATTCTGATTTTCTATTTCAAAATGATAAAAATTTCAAAAAAAATGAGAAATTTTCGAAATGTGAAAATTTCCAAATGCGATAATTTCGAAATGACATAATTTCGAAATGACATAATTTCGAAAAAACATAATTTCTAGTTGTTCCAAATAAAATTCACATTTTTTTTTTTAATTTAGAAAAATTCAAAAGAAATTTTGATTTACCATTTTTAAATTGAAAAATTTAAAAAAAAATGCATTTTTAATTTTGAAAATTGCAAAAGCATTATGAAATTGAGATATTTCCAAATTTTATGATGTTTTCATTTCACATCGAGAAAATTTCAAAGTAAATTTTATTTTCTTTTTATTTGATAATGAGAAAATTTAATACAAAGTAAATTATTCCATTTCGAAATAAGAAAATTTCGAAATTAAGTTTTTTCTATATGATATAATTTCCATTAAAATTAAATTGTTACATTGCAAATAAAATTGTGATTTTTTCATTTTAAATTTAGAAAAGTTCAAAATAAATTGGAAAATTAAAAAAAAAAACATTTTTTAATTTTTAATTTAGGAAATTGCAATAGAAATTGATATCCAATATGAAATTAAGAAATTTCAAACATTTTTGATGATTTCATTTCAAATTGAAGAAATTTCGATGTAAGTTGTGATTTTTTCTATTAAGAAATGAAATAATTTCGAAATGAGAAAATTTCAATTAAAATATAAAAATGTTTATTCAAAAAATATCATAAAAATATTTGTTTCTTTCTTAATTTTATTTATGAAATTTTCTTTATTTAAATTTAAAATGTACTCAAAACATCTATTTCAAACTTAAATTATCACAATTTTTGTTGAAAATGCTATACTTACTATGAGTTATTGAGATAATTTTATTAAGAAGTTATTTATTTAATTTCGAAATGAGAAAATTGCCATTGAAATGGAACAAACTCGAAATGAGATAATTTAGAAATGACATAATTTCGAAATGAGATTTATTTCTAGTTGTTGTATTTTAAATTAAACAAAATAATAAATAAAATAAAGAATTTTTATTTTAAATTTAAAAAACTCCAAAAAGAAATTGAAATTTACCATTTTTAAATTGGAAAAATTAAAAAAAAAAACATTTCTTAATTTTCAATTTAGAAAATTGCAAAAGAAATTTAAATCCAATATGAAATTTACAAATTTCAAACATATTTGATGATTTTATTTAAAATTGAGGAAATTTCAATTTGAGTTGTGAGTTGTGATTTTTTCTATTTCGAAATGAGATAATTTTAAAATGAGAAAATTTCATTTAAAATATAAAATTTTCAATTGAAATATAAAGTTTTTAATTTTATTTAAATTTTTTGTTGTATTTTAAGTTAAACAAAATAATAAATAAAATAAAGAATTTTTATTTTAAATTTAAAAAAACTCCAAAAGAAATTGAAATTTACCATTTTTAAATTGGAAAAATTAAAAAAAAAAACATTTCATAATTTTCAATTTAGAAAATTGCAAAAGAAATTGAAATCCAATATGAAATTTATAAATTTCAAACATATTTGATGATTTTATTTAAAATTGAGGAAATTTCAATTTGAGTTGTGAGGTGTGGTGTGATTTTTTCTATTTCGAAATGAGACAAATTTCATTTAAAATATAAAATTTTCAATTGAAATATAAAGTTTTAAATTTTAATTCAAACTTACAATTTCACTTTGAAAATTTCTTCATTTAAATTGCAAATTTTCTAAATTCCCAATGAAAAATCTCAATATAAAAAGAAAAAACCTATATTTGAAATGAAGAACGTCTATTTCAATTTGAAATTATCTCAATTTTTGTTGAAACGTTGTATTTTTTTTTTGTATTTTTTGTAAATTATCTTCTAATGTCTGTCTACTGTTTGTTGAAGTTTCTATTTTGTCTATGTTTGAGCTGCAACTTTTGAAACTTATTTGAATACTATCGCTAGTCTCTAATGCTGTACCTGAGTTTCGAACGTATTTCGGGGGCGCCACCGGTTGGCGCTCTAAATGCACTTTACTTCATTCATTTATGAAGAATAATTTTAATTTTATAAAACGATAAAATATATTTTCAATAATTTTTAACTTTTTTTTTACATAAATTACACAATTATTAAAAAAAATTGGTTAATTTTTAATTAATACCTTATTATTTTTTAAAATTTTTCCTAAATCACTTAATAAGCAAAGAATTAGCATAGTGAACATTTAGCTCAGAATGATATCATTGTCTGATGAGACTTGCCTGTCTGGAAATAAGACAATGCTCAAGATCCAATGATCATGCTTGCCTGATTTTAAACTAGACTGTATTTAAAATAACTTTCTGATTAGGTTGTCTCAGGAATCGGAAATCTTAACCGAAGCATATTTTATTCATTATAAATTTAAAATCTCTTAAAATTCTGTTAACGAATTTGGAAATATTTGGAAATACATCTCAGTGATTATTAATATTTTTGTACAACGTGAACGTTCCAAGTCGAAATGAGGAAATGTAAAGCCAAATTTTTTCATAAATGGAATCATTTTAACTATTGTTTAGATTATAAAAATTACAATTTTCTTTTAATTCAAAAAATGTAATTTTTTCAACCAATTGATTTGTTTCAATTTTCGAAACAAAAATATTTTCGAAAAATTTCGACTTTATTTTTTAAATACTTTTTGGTTTATTTTATAGCTTTTATTTTCTAATGTACCCGAGTAGAAATTGGTTAAGGTTAGCCTTATTTCGCATTCGTCCCTGATCAGACTATCATAAGACATCTCTACCAAAGGAAGTCATTCTGATCAGTGTAATCGAAATTGCAAATCTACGTAAGGCAACCTGATTCTTTCTTCATTAAAAATCCGGTTCTTAAGACTACTTAATGGAACATGATGATAATTATTAAAAAAACCTGAAATTATTATAACACCGTGCGACAAAAATCAACTCATTCACACATAAAGTACGCAAAAAATAAAATATATTAAATTTTCGGCAGAACATTTGAAAATTTGGGTTTTACTTCATAGCTGAGACATCACAGAGTATGAATATGAAAATGGTTGTCCGATAACAATTCGTTTACAACTTTTATTTACATTTAATAAATTTGAATTGATTTTTAAAATACTTCATAGTACCATTTCAAATGAGAATGAAACCTTTAAATAAATTGATATTGGAAAACCTTTTTTATATCAATACACAGGGAGATCTCTACTACAAAATATGTTGAAAAAAATCAAAATAAAAAAAAGATTATGAAAATACGATTTGCAATTAATATGCAAAACGTAAATTCTAGTAGCCGCGGTAGCTCAGTGGTTAGTGCGTTGGACTGCGAGCCGAAAGGTCCCCGGTTCAAGTCTGGACTGGGGCTAACAACATCTTTTCATAGAAACATTTGTCTATACCGCGCTACCTCTCGGCAGTAAATGGCAAACCTCCGAGAGTAAAAACAATGCCTATGAAAAAGCTCTCACCCGCCGTTCGGATTCGGCAATAAACTGTAGGTCCCACCACTTTGGGTACAAATATAACACGCATAGCTCAAAATGGTGAGAGAGCTCGGCCTAAGTTCTTATAGAACTGTAGTGCCAAACTATTATTATAAATTCTAGTTTTTCGTTCTGGTCGATTTTTTAATGGGTGAAAAATAGTAAAAATAGTGTCGGACGGTGTTGTCAAGATATTATTAAAAACCTTTTAAGAAAAAAAAACTGGGTAACAAAATTCTTCTAAATTAAAAAATATTAAAAACAAATGAAAAAGAAAGAACTTGAATTTGGTAAAAGCAGTTTCAGTAGAATTTAAACGTACATCGAATGAAATACGTTTAGGATAAGGGTAATATCATGAAGTCAGATCATTCAACCTGTTCAGGATAGCAACTTCAAATTGCGTCACGTTCTGATTCCGACACTGATCGGTAAACCAGGCATTTGAAACTGATTTTTTTAAATCAGTAAGTCCGATCAGACAATGTTTTCATCCGGATCAAAATTTGCACCCTCGAATAATATAAAAATTATGATGTATGAAAAGCTTATAGGAAAAACAATTTTGAATAATATAAAATATATTTTTTTTTTTGATTGGAATTTTTTTTATTTAATATATATATATTTAATATATATATATATATATATATAATTATTTAAAAATAAAAAAAAAATTAAATTTTTTTTTCAACAAAAAAAAATCAAATTTTTTTTTCAAAAAAAAAAATCAATTTTTTTTTTTCAAAAAAAAAATCAACTTTTTTTTTTTAATTTTTTTTATTTAATATATATATATTTTGTTAATAATAATTATTTAAAAATAAAAAAAAAATAAATTTTTTTTTTCAACAAAAAAAAATCAATTTTTTTTTTCAAAAAAAAAAATCAATTTTTTTTTTTCAAAAAAAAAATCAACTTTTTTTTTTTTTTTTAAATAATTATAAAAAAAGATTATTATATATCCAAATTTTTTTCAAAACAATTTTGAATAATATAAAATATATTTTTTTTTTATTGGAAATCTTTTTATTTAATATATATATTTTGTTAATAATAATTATTTAAAAATAAAAAAAAAATCAAATTTTTTTTTTCAAAAAAAAAATCTAATTTTTTTTTTCAAAAAAAAAATTAATTTTTTTTTTCAAAAAAAAAATCAATTTTTTTTTTCAAAAAAAAAATCAAATTTATTTAAAAAAAAAAAATCAATTTTTTTTTTTTCAATAATTATAAAAAAAGATTATTATATATCCAAATTTTTTTCAAAACAATTTTGAATAATATAAAATATATTTTTTTTTTGATTGGAAATCTTTTTATTTAATATATATATTTTGTTAATAATAATTATTTAAAAATAAAAAATAAAACATTTTTTTTTTTCAAAAAAAAAATCAAATTTTTTTTTTTCCAAATTTTTTTCAAAACAAAATTCCAAATTAAATAAAAAAAAAATCCAAATTTCAAAAAATTAAAATATTTTTTTTTTGTATAATTAACAAACGCATATTATGCATGCAATTTAAAGCCACTTTAAACTTCGCCTAATTTTCCTCACATTTTTAGTACCAAACCAATTTAATGTAAAAATCAAACGCAGTTTAGTAAACAAACAAAAAAATATTAATAATTGTAAAATATTTGTTGAATATCGTCGCCAGTGTAAATATGTAAATTTTATGTTGTATATGAATAAAGTAAAATTTAGTTAAGTTAGTTTTTGTTTTATTAGATAAATCAAAAAAAAAAAACAAAAAACAAAAATAAAAATGTTATTTTTTGCATAAGTATAAAAACCAAAGAATAAAATAAATAGTAAAAAAATAAAACGAAATTGTAAAGAATTTCATAAACTCAAAATTTTGTACAGTATTTTATAAGTTAGACAAGTATTAAAAAATAACAAAAAAAAAAACACAGAACAAATTGTCAAAATAAAAGCTAGTGTTAGAATTAATAAACGTAAATAAAATAATTAAAACAAAAAAAAAATAAATTGAAGAAACTAAAGAAAAATATATATATTAAAATAAAACAAAGACTTATGACATAAAAAACACAAGCATTAAATTAACAAGATGAAAATGTTAAAAAAGTACACTTTACATTTTAAAAACTCTTAGCAAAAATAAAAATAAAACTAAATAAAAAAAAACCACACACAATTTCTTGAAACCACATCAAAATCAAAGATATCAACACAAAATGCGAAATAAATGAAATACAAAACAAAAACCCACAAAAAAAAATAAAAAAAAAACTTAGCGATTATGAAAAACTTTTAAAACTGCACGTAATTAAAAATATAATAAAAAAATAAAATAACTAACAAAAATCCATAAGAGAACTTAGCGCGTTCTCGCTGTTGTTTCAAAACTGACTCTATCAATCACACACACACCAAACACACACACACATACGACACACACACACACAGTGAAAGCCACTTTGAATATTGAATGAATCTACGATTAAATGAATTTAACTAAACTTAAGTTAGTTAAAGCCAAACACAAAATTTTCCGATAAGTCAAGACGAGATGACGAGATGATGACGTTTAACAAAAATTTAAAAAAAAAAAAAACACAAACAACAAAAAAATAGAAGAAACATTAGTTAATAAATTAATAGACTTAACAACATATTCTAAAGTGAATTTAATTTAGTAAATTAAATATTTAATAATTAAATGATTAAGAAATTAATGGAGTCGTGAAAACCACAAACACAAAAAATATGAAGAAAATGTCAGAAAATTGTGAAAAATGCGTAACGAAAACAAAACAAGATGAAAAATAAAAATAAGAAAATAAATCTTCAGATGCAAAAGAAAAGTTGTATTAAACTAAGTAAATAATTAAAAAAAAAAAAACTACAAGATGAAAAAATCATTAAAAGTAAAATCAGCTGAAAGCACTACATGCATCAGGCATGGCAAACGAGGCAGTAGAAAAAAGATATGTTTTTTGAAAAAAATTATAATTTTCATAAAAAAAATGCATACATTCTATGAAATAAAATTATTATTTTTATATAAATAACAAATGTTAAATATTATATTAGCTAAAAAATATGTGTTTAACTTTTGTTAAAATCTTTTCAAGTTTTCAACACATTTTAGTAAAGTTAACAAGTTTTAGTAAATTTAACAAATATTATTAATTTAACAAATTTTATTAAATTTAGCAAATTTTAGTAAACTTAACAAATTTTAGTAAGTTTAAAAAATTTTAGTAAATTTAACAAATTTTAATAAATTTAACTGATTTTAGTAAATTTCACAAATTTGAATAACTTTTTGTACATTTAGCAAATTTTAGTCAATTTAACAAATTTTAGTAAATTTAACTAATTTTAATAAATTTTTGTAAATTTAACAAAGTTTAGTAATTTAAATAAAATTTTAGCAAATTTCAAAACTTTTAGTAAATTTCACAAATTTTAATGACTTTTTGTACATTTAGCAAAATTTAATTAAAAAACTTTAGTAAATTTAACTAATTTTAATAAGTTTTAGTAAATTTAACAAATTTTAGTCAATTTAACAAATTCTAGTAAATTTAACATGTTATAAAAAATTTAACAAATTTTAATAAATTTAACTAATATTAATAAATTTTTGTAAATTTAACAAATTTTAGTCAATTTTAAAAAAAAATTTATAAATTTAACTAATTTTAATACATTTAACAAATATTAGTTAATTTAACCAATTTTCGTAAATTTAACTAATTTTAATAAATTTTAGTATATTTAACAAACTTTCATAAATTTATCTGATTTTAGTAAATTTAAAAAATTTTAGTAAATTTGACAAATTTTAGTAAATTTAACAAATTTTAGTAAATTTAAAATAAAATATTTTAATATATTTAACAAATTATAAAAAATTTAATAAATATTATTAAATTTTCAAATTTTAATAAATATAAAAAAAAATAGTAAATTTAATAAATTTAACAAAGTTTAATAAATTTATCAAAATTTAATAAATTTAACAAAATTTAATAAATGTAACAAAATTTAATAAATTTAACAAAATTTAATAAATTTACCAGAATTTTGTAATTTTTATAAACTTTTTCATAATTTTAATTAATATTTTCAAAAAAATTTAGAATACATAAAAAAAAAACAAATTTAATCATTTTAAAAAAACTTTTTTTCATATTACAAAAAATTATTAAATAATTTCAAAAACATTAAATAATTTCCAAAAACTACTTATGTATATTCTAAAATGATTTAATAAAAATTATTTAATTGTTTGAATAGTTTCAAAAATTAAAAATAGTTTCAAAAAGTACTTAGTAACTAAAATAATATTTGAAAATTAAGTTTATTACATAAAATACTGTTTCTATTTTAAAGATTTTTTTTTAATTATTTAAAAAAAAATCTTTTTCAAAAATGTTTAAACAGTTTCAAAAATTATTTAGTAATTTCAAAAAATATCTCATTATGTAAAAGATTTTTTAATAATATAAACAAACACTTTCATAATTTCAACCAACTGTTTAATAATTTTAACAAACATTTTATGATATCAACAAACAATTTAATAATATCAACAAACTATTTAATAATTTTAACAAACTATTTAATCGATAAATAAAATTATTTAAACACTTCATAAAAAATGGATCCATCATATTAAAAACTATTTTCAACTAAAAAAAGATATTTAATTATATTAAAAAAAAAAAACTTTTTTAATAATGTCACAATAATTTTGAATAATTAAAAAACTTATTTAATAAATTTAAAAACTTTTTATTGGTATGAAAAACTATTTTAACATTTCAAAATTTAATTTTATATATTTGCTATATATGTTATTTAATTTACTACAAAATTATTATATAGTATGTAAAACAGTTAAATTTGTATTAAATAATTTATAGTTCAATTTATAATAAAAATATGTAATATAATTAAAAAAAAGTAATATTTTCTATTAAGAATTATCATTAGAAAAAATATTTATAATAATTTTAGAATATTTTATTTAAAAACAATTTAGAAAAATGTTTAAAATAATAATAGAAATATTTATTTAAAACAAATAATTAACAAAAACGTATATAAGAACAAAAATACAAATCATTTTTGGTACATTTTTCGATTTTTGCATTATTTAAATCATTCGAATTTCCTCTCAATTATTGCCATGCATTAAAAATTGTAATTATTTGTATTGCATACAATTCAAACAATTGTTTGAATCTACAGTATTTATTTTTTGAACATGTTTTTTAATACAATTAAAATCACTGCCCGTGACACAAAAAAGAAATATAATTAAAAAATTAAATCTTTGTAACAAACACAAACAAAAAAAAATTAAATGGTAAAAATTTAATTAAACAACAAAAAGAAAAAAAACGATGATGAATAAAACTGCATGTTATATAAAAAAAATTAAAAATGTAAAAATTGTGTTTTTCTTTGGTTTTTATAGGTTCTATGAACTTTTTCGCGTAAGTATAACAGCGAAAATGAATTTTAGCCAATGCACACACCACAAAAATCTAAAAATTTATGGCGAAAATAAAATGCCGAAAAGTATGCAATAAATTACTATTTGAAAATTGCCGAGTACAAATTGACAACCCTAAAACTATGCACTGTTTTTTACTTACATTGATTTTGATTTAGCCGAGACACCAACCTTTCAGAAATTCGAAGATCACTTCGAAAGTAAAAAATTTCAACCGCCTACTTGCTACTGTTTCTGTTCGCCTGGTATTTTGCGATTTTCATAATTTTGATGAAATAACAAAAACAACAACAACAATTTAGAGCAGTGTTTTTTTTGAGACCTTTTTATATATTTATTTATAAAAATTGAACGGTTCGATGGATTTTGATAAAATTAGCACGAGATGATTCAGTTGATGATGCTAATGTAGGAAAAAATACAAGAGGCGAAATCCATGATCAGATACGCCCATTATTTGCAATATACTAACTTTTTACTGCAATTTTTTGACAAACTTTTTGATAAATTGATTTATTTAAATTTAACGCATTATAGGATTTAAATGAAACTTTGCAGTAGGGAAGGTAATGATTTGGGCTTCAACGTGAAAATAACACTTAACTGATTTTTGATTAACCACGCCCACTATTTAAAATTTAAAAGTGGTACTAGTCTATGATTTTTTAAAATTTTTTGAATGATCCGATTTGCATCAAACTTAGGATTATGGAAGCCAATGATTTGGGCTTTCATGTATAAATATCACTTAGACAATATCATGTTCCGACACGTCTTTTAATTACAAGCAAAAAACATTATACGTTCTCTTGTACACTTTGATTTTTCTTATTTTTAGTAATAAACCGATTTTATTAAAAATTTGTAAAAGTGAAGCTTATTGTTAAGGCTGATGTATGAAAATAACTTTTTAGTAATCGGTCAAGTGATACGCCCACATTTGAAAATCATAAAAAGGTATATGCTAACATTTTGACTGATTTATTTAATTTTTTGTAATTAACCGATTTTTATGAAACTTAACAGAAGTAAAGCCTATGATAGCTACTTTAATTCAAAAGTAACAGTTTAGTATTTTTTCAACAAAAACGACAACTATTGTATAATCAAAAACGAATTGAATTTTGTTTATTTATTAAAATTTACTCCGAAAAGTATGCAATATAAATTTGTCCCCTGCGCTGCCATAAATAATTTCAACGTCTACTTGCTACTGTTTCTGTTCGCCTGGTATTTTGCGATTTTCATAATTTTGATGAAATAACAAAAACAACAACAAACATTTTGGAACAGTGTTTTTTTTGAGACCTTTTTATATATTTATTTATAAAAATTGAACGGTTCGATGGATTTTGATAAAATTAGCACGAGATGATTCAGTTGATGATGCTAATGTAGGAAAAAATACAAGAGGCGAAATCCATGATCAGATACGCCCATTATTGGCATTATACTAACTTTTTACTGCAATTTTTTGACAAACTTTTTGATAAATTGATTTATTTAAATTTAACGCATTATAGGATTTAAATGAAACTTTGCAGTAGGGAAGGTAATGATTTGGGCTTCAACGTGAAAATAACACTTAACTGATTTTTGATTAACCACGCCCACTATTTTAAATTTAAAAGTGGTACTAGTCTATGATTTTTTTAAATTTTTTGAATGATCCGATTTGCATCAAACTTAGGATTATGGAAGCCAATGATTTGGGCTTTCATGTATAAATATCACTTAGACAATTTCATGTTCCGACACGTCTTTTAATTACAATCAAAAAACCTTATACGTTCTCTTGTAGACTTTGATTTTTTTTATTTTTTGTACTAAACCGATTTTATTAAAACTTTGTAAACGTGAAGCTTATTGTTAAGGCTGATGTATGAAAATAACTTTTTAGTAATCGGTTAAGTGATACGCCCACATTTGAAAATCATAAAACGGTATATGCAAACATTTTGACTGATTTATTTAATTTTTTGTAATTAACCGATTTGTATGAAACTTAGCAGAAGTAAAGCCTATGATAGCTGCTTTAATTCAAAAGTAACAGTTTAGTATTTTTTCAACAAAAACGACAACTATTGTATAATCAAAAACGAACTGAATTTTGTTTATTTATTAAAATTTACTCCGAAAAGTATGCAATGTAAATTTGTCCACTGCGCTGCCGTAAATAATTTCAAAGCCTACTTGCTACTGTTTCTGTTCGCCTGGTATTTTGCGATTTTCATAATTTTGATGAAATAACAAAAACAACAACAAACATTTTAGAGCAGTGTTTTTTTTGAGACCTTTTCATATATTTATTTATAAAAATTGAACGGTTCGATGGATTTTGATAAAATTAGCACGAGCTGATTCAGTTGATGGTGCTAATGTAGGGAAAAATACAAGAGGCGAAATCCATGATCAGATACGCCCATTATTTGCAATATACTAACTTTTTACTGCAGTTTTTTGAAAAAGTTTTTGATATTTTGATTTTTTTAAATTTAATGTGATATCGGATTTAAATGAAACTTTGCAGTCGAGAAGGCAATGGTTAGGGCTCCAACGTAAAAATAACGTTTAACTAATTTTTGATTAAGCACGTCCCTTATTTGAAATTCAAATATGTTACAAGTCAAAGATTTATTTAATTTTTTTTAATAAATCAATTTTAATCAAAGTCAGAAATTTTGAAGCTAACGTTTTGCTCTTCAATGCCAAAAGTAGCATTTTAATAATTGCTGATTAGCGACATGCAAAATTTTGCAAATAAAAAAAGTATACTCAACTTTTTAGACTTCGATTTATTTATTTATTTTTTATAAAGCGATTTTTACGAAACTTCTCAAAAGTGAAGCTTATGATAGAGACTTGGATATAAAAATAATTTTTTGTTGATCGGTTTACAGACACGCCTACTTTTCGATATCGTAAAATGTTATATTAGACAGATTTATTTAATTTTTACTAATTAGACAATTTGCAATAAAACTTATCAGTAGTACAGTTTATGTTTGCTACTTTGATGTATAATTAACAGTTTAATATTAGTACAACCGCCACGTCCATTTTTAGAAATCAACAAACTTTATATATAAATTGTTCCGTATTTTTCGATTTACACATAACGTAGCAGTGATACATCTTACGATCCTGGCCATAATGTACCTATAAATAGATAAACAAATATAAAATTTAGATATTTTATTAAATTTTTTCTTTGTTTTATATTAAAAATACATTTTCACTAATTTCAAATTGACAAATTTTGTATTTCTTCTTAAATAACGTGGTTACATTTATTATTGATTAAAATAATTAAAAAAAAAATTAATTAAAATATATAAAATAAAAATTAATCAGATATTTAATGTTGTTTGTTTTTATTGGACCTTAAAATAGAGTAATGCAAAAACTAATTTGTCGGGCTTTAGGCCTACCAAATGCAATATGTATTTTGCACTGGTTCAAAAAACAACAACAGTAATTGACAAAAAACCAAAAACTTGATGACCAACCGTACAGCTGTTTCGGAAGCAGCCAAGCTTCCTCATCAGCGGTCTTGTATGCAGTTTGTGCTTAGTTAAACCTATAACTTCACTTTGTATAATAAACAGAATGCGAATTCTGTTCTGCACAAAGTGACGAGAAGGCAGGCAGCAAAAACTGCACCAAGTTTAATTTTTGTCAATTACTGTAGTTGTATTGCAGCAGATTCCGACAAATTAGTTTTTGCATTATTTTATTTTAAGGTCGAATAAAAACAAACAACTTTAAATTGTGATGCAAGGGCACGGCGCATAAAACTATACAAATCCATTGATTTAATTTTTATACAAAGTGCAGTTTTCGTATTTGAACACTGTAGAGACTCTAATATTTTTAAAATTTTAAATATTTTAATTTAATTTATTAATAAGTTATAGTAATCGTAATTAATATAAGTACCCAAGTAGAACATTATACGAAATGATACCTAAAAGGACGTCTTTATAATGTTCACTTATTTGCATTCTCAAAAAGCTATCGAAGAGGTGAATTTCTAACAAGTCTCATTTGCATCGTTTTTACGTCAGCTAAACGATGACAGTATTCCGTAAACTTATTTGCATACTCAAAAAGTTTCCAAAAAGGCGACTATTTAACAAGTCCCTTTTTATCGTTTTGTGGTCAGTGTAAAGATGCCAACATAATGTTTGTTTACATTTTAATTTTCAATCTGACAAAAACAAAAATATATTTTTCAAATTTTCTTGCCGTCGCGCAACATCTAAAAAATTAAAAAAATAATACAAAAAAATCCTGGCTGCATTACGCATAAACTCCGCAAATTTAGAAGCCGCGTTCCTTCTCCGTGTCGCTGTTCGCCGCTTAAAAATGCATGCAGCACAACCTGCATCATCGAGCTCACTCGCATGTCGGAAAGTCATGCCGAAGCTCTGACTATTGGCCCCGAAGTCAGATCCATCACGTGGGTGCGGACACGTGGACGCAGCGGAGCCATGAGTTGCGGCGAAATTCACATCATTGTGTTGAACAAGTCTGCAGCGGCAGATGACATTGAACGGATACCGGATACCGGACACCGACAACAACCAGCAGAGAAATCACTACACCTCGCTAATGATTAAACTAACGCGCTAAGTCGTTGAAGCAGATGAAATGAGTAACTGACAGAATGTAACAGCCCAATGGCTTTATTCAAGACCAAGTGTTAGGATTCTGTCGCGAGGCGTACGAGGAGTGGCATTCCGTTCTCGTTCCTAAGATGTGTACAAATTTGCACAGAAGGCATCAGTGAATAAATAATAAAATATATTATGAAATATTAAGATTTGTTTTGATTTATACCGAAAAAAATCAATGCTTAAATATTTGTCAAAAGAACATTTCTGACGTCAACTTTTAGACATATTTTTACATACTTTTGGATGACTTAATTCGGTAGCCTTTCAGTTGTTAAAAAGACTACTTTTAGACAATTACTTTAAGACTTCTTTATGTATACCATTAGGACATCATTCAGACAAATCAAAAAGGCACCTTTCGGTCAATCATTTGTATTACAAAAGGACATCTTTCTCGTAACATTTCGAACAAATTTCGGACAAATTTCGGACATCTATAACATTTAAAAGATAACTTAAAGATATCTTTTAGACATAATTTGTCTAGTTGGGTAGGATACGTAAGTGATATCTAAGACACACACCGCAAAGAACAAATCGAATACCGAAATTCATACGTCGTGTTTTCACGAAATAAATTCATGAAATTTTCCAAAACTGGTAATTATGGTTTGAGTAGCTGCTGCAATAGAAAATCACTGCCGCCAACTTAACGAAGTTATAATATTACATGGATGTAAATGAAATAAAGTTAATTTAAAAATCAATTTTTATATAATAAGATGATTCACATAAATATTTTAAATATCTAAACTTAATACAATATTTATCTACATTTAATACAAATTTGGTAAGATACTAATTTCTGGTGATATCACTTAACATATTTTCCGGACTATATGTACACTAAGAAAACCAGATGTTTATGAAAGTCTTGCAGCAACTATCCTTTTAAATTTACGCCTTGTAGCAAATATTCAAACATCCCATAAGTTTCAATAAAGTTGCAGCAA
This sequence comes from Dryomyza anilis, assembly GCA_951804985.1. NCBI lineage: Eukaryota > Metazoa > Arthropoda > Insecta > Diptera > Dryomyzidae > Dryomyza > Dryomyza anilis. The sequence continues at coordinate 113,622,084 of OX638130.1, forward strand.
AACTATTAATATTTTTGGAATATGACATATATGCAGATAGTTACGAGATGTTAGCCACAACAGCAATGAACATTGAGATATTTACAGTTGACTGATAGCAAATATCCTGAGTTCTTGGACATTTGCAGCAAAATTTTGAGATATTTTGACATTTAACTACCATAAAAAAATGGAGTACTTTTTCCTGACGTTCGATTTATCCACAACAATTAAGTAAATTCAATGGTGTTAAAAAGTGCCCACTCAAATATTACATGTTCATGGTAGAAGTAAAAATAAAATATCCTGTTATTTAAATTATCAACACGTGATGGAAAATATTTCTTTTTAGAGTTTACTTTGATGATAGCGTCGCCGGTCGGATTTGGTTCTTCTCCGAAGAAGTCTCAAGTCTTTGTACAATTTTACATTCGAATGATTTATAAAGACAATGGCGATACTGTTTTAAGTCTAGAATCAATACATCTGATTTCTTTTATTTCAATTCAATAAAAATTACTCCGCGAATTCTAATGGAGTACCTTTTCCAAATATTCCTCAACTATCTTCTTATTTGTAAGATGTTTGATTGATGGTTGCTATAAATAATCGAAAATTTGAAAGATATTTGCCCGAAATATTTATCGTATTTGTCGGATGTTTGAGTGATGGTTCCCTCAAAGACGATCTAAATAATTTATAAATAACTTGATATTTAGGGCTGTGATATTTCTGGCAATCATCTTTGTTTTCTTAGTGTAGGTAATAAATAATAACAACTTTTTCACAAACAATTGACAACTAATGTTAAGATAAAAATCTTTATGTATACTTTTTACCCATGAAAAACGACAAATAAATCTCATAAAAATGTTGCTTTAATTTCTACTGTTTCTGTTATTTACAAGATTTACGCGGCAGACATGAATACCCTTAATACTTAGGAAAAGCATTACAAACAAAATAAATCAAAAAAATTATACCGTAAACAAATTTTTAGTAAATTTCTACTAACGGAAATGTGCGTACTTTCATCTAACTAAGGAACATTTAACTTTGAACACAAAATATAAGAAAAATACCAATTTATAATAATTCCCAGACATTATTTTTGGCAGGGTCGAAAGTAGTTTAAAAACATATTTTTCGATATATTTCAAACAGACAAAGGTGGATTCGGTCTCACAAGCTGTCTGTTTTCTGTCTGCACCCAAAATATGCCGGGAATCTATGAAAAAATCCACATAATTTGAAAATCTGTTATACACTTCCGAAAATAGTACATTTATCTGTGTGTTTTCCTGAAAATGCCCGAAATATTACTGAAAAATGCCAGAAGTTTTGTCTCGGAATGTATTTTAAATGGAAACAAATCATTTTTCAATTAAATACACTACTCAAGAAAAAAAATTGCAATGGACATCAAAACATCAATTTTTCATAATATTCGGTTTCTGATTTTATTTATCTACTCAGTTTTTTTAATACAACGTAACGTTTTTAAGAAAATTAATATCGGAATTTTAGGCCCTTTTCAGCAACGTTTAGGCCCTTTTCAGCAACGTTTTAGCATTTTAGGCCCTTTTCAGCAACGTTTTAGAATAAAAGATACAGTCCGTTACTTAACTAGTTTTCCTAATAACTGTAAACGTAATTTGTCTTTAAATTGTCAAGACTATTTACAATATACCAATATTTTTATACTAATATTTTTATATGTTTTTAAGAAATATGAATCTAAAATCGAAAATCATCTTGGCATGAGGTTGGAAGAATAAAAAATGAGTTGTACCAACTAACTTCATTCGGTTAAATCGAATGGTTTACAAATTTGCTGGCGGCCATATTAGTTGTACCAACTAACTTCATTCGGTAAAATCGAATGATTTACAAATTTGATGGCGAAACTGCCATATTAGCCAATATACCTGAAGTATTAGTCTATACACACTCCTAATGGTTCTAAATCTGTACTAAATTATTCTAAAACGGTTCGAAATTGGTTGCTGTACAAACTACAACTCTTTTTATTTTGACAATAACAACCGACTAAGCGGTTGAGAGAACCATATAAGTTAGTTGGGCAAAGAGTTGGTTGGCGCAACAAATCTCTATTCTGTGTGTACTTAATATAATTTTCATTTAATTAAAGCATTCAGTAATTTATCTATAACTTACTTTTATATTGTAGATTAAGTTGAAGTATTTTTGAAATACGATTTGAATACTCGTCATTCATCTGGATCACATATTTTAATCAGCTGTCAAAAAATCAAAGAGCTGAAAAACGAAAATGAATTAAAAAAATTTGTTACAATTTCAATATATTAATAAATTAAGCAAAAGCAATAAAATAATTGCTGCATATCGAGTAATATTTTTAGAACAGCAAACAATCAAAAAAAAAAACGAAAAATAAACGTATCGATAATCAGAAATAATTAGCCATGGTTCTTATTTTGTCGCAACCATCGCTGCGTTGTCAAATATAAGCCAAACGAATCCGGTTCCAAACAATAATCCATAAGGTGACAATCGAAGAATTCAATTCGCAATTGTCAGCAAACAGAGAATATATAAAAAATAATTAAAAAAAAAGAAAAACAAAAAATTAAAAACTGGTCGCCACATAAATCGATGACAGAGCGCTTTAAGTCCATTATTATGATTTTTTTATATGTCCATGTTAAAAAAATGAAAATTGAAATCATATAAAATAGAACATCAACCAATTGACCACATCAATCAATTCTAACAATTCTTTGTGCTCACTTGCAAGTAACAAAAAAACAAAACCTTTCAAAATGAAAGTGAGTAACTTGGCTAATATTTCAAAATATTTAATAAATGTATTAATTTTTCTTTTCTTCAAATAGTTCATCATCTGCTTCGCTCTTGTCCTGGCTGTTGCACAGGCTCATGTCATCGCTCCAGCATCCGCTGTGACCTATAGTGCCGCAGTTCCCGCCGCCTATACAACCTCGTATGTGCGTAGCGCTCCTCTGGCCTATGCCGCTCCTGCATACACGGCCTCCGCATATGCTGCACCTGCATATACCGCCAGTGCTTATGCCGCCCCAGCCTACACCAGCTACAGCGCACTGCCAGCGACCACCTATAGCGCCGCTATCGCTGCCCCATCTGTCTACAGCGCCCCTGCTGTGTACTCGACCTTGTTAAAGAAGTAAAGCTCTTGTTTTCAAGAAACTTCGTTAAAGGACATATTGCTTTTCATGCTGGTCTATGATTTTGGAAACTAATTTATAAAGCTTTCATAATTTTCAACAATTAATAAACGTTTTAAAATATAGAAATACATTGTTTGAATTGATTACAACATTCATATAAAAAACTATATTAAGAAAAATAATTTTGTATATTTATTACCAGAAAATTTAAAAATATTTACTACAAGCACCAGTATTTTTATATCCCTGCCCAAATTTGGCAAGGTTATAACAAAAATAATAACCTACACACATAACAGAGATTTGTTGCGCCAACCAACTCTTTGCCCAACCAACTTATTCGGTTCTCTCAACCGCTTAGTCGGTTATTATTGTAAAATGAAAAAAGTTGTAGTTTGTACTGCAACCAATTTAGAACTGTTTTAGAACAATTTAGTACAGATTTATAACCATTAGGAGTGTGTATAGACTAACATTTCAAGTGTATTGGCTAATATGGCCGGTTTTCCAATGAATTTATAGACAATTCGATTTAACCGAATGATGTTAGTTGGTACAATTAACATTTGAATTCTTCCAACCTCATGCCAAAAGATGATTTTTCTGTGTACATTTCAAGACGATCATTTCCTGATAATGTCTACCCTAAGTACGTTAATTTCTACTAGGGTGGTAATAAATAAAAATTAAGCTTATGTTTCTTAGATTTTAAGTATACACACAAAAAAATCCTCCATTGGAATGAGGTTGGAAGAATGAAAAAGTTAGTTGTACCAACTAACTTCATTTGGTTAAAACGTATGGTTTACAAATTTGCTGGCGGAACTGCCATAATAGCATATACACCTGAAATATTAGTCCATACACACTCTTAATGGTTCTAAATCTGTACGAAACTGTTCAAAAAAAGAGTTCGAAATTGGTTGCAGTACAAACTCTTTTTATTTTGGCAATAACAACCGTCTAAGCGGTTGAGAGAACCGAATAAGTTGGATTTAAATTTTCTATTTCCACATTACTATGTATTAGCGAACTTTGGGCATAAAACTAACCATTTTGGAGTTTTTTTGTTATTATTCTGTTTAATGGCTACACACAGAATAGACATATGTTTCGCAAAAGAACTCATTGCCCAACCAACTTTTCTGTTTGTACTGCTAGTTTAGAACAATTTAGTACAAATTTAGAACCGTTAGGTATGTGTATCGACTAATATTTCATGTGTATATGCTAATATGGCAGTTCCGCCAGGAAATTTGTAAACCATTCGTTTTAACCAAATGAAGTTAGTTGGTACAACTAACTTTTTATTCTTCCAACCTCATGCCAAAAGAGGATTTTTCAGTGTGTGGTTATGAGACCATTATGTTATTTTATGGATAATATTTTTGTCAAAGAGAGTATAGCAGTCTTTTGTCATGAGGTTGGATAACGAAAAAGTTAGTTATACCAACTAACTGCATTTGGTTAATGTTTGCTTTTTATTGTTTTTTCGAAACATTTTTTTCTCGGATAACTTTTTTTTTAAACAAAATTTTTTGTTTTTTTTAAATAACATTTTTTTCAACAACATTTTATTTACGAATTATAATTTTTTTTTTTCGAAAAATTCTTTAAGAAATGTCCATTAATTAATTTATTTGGAAAAAAATGTTAGTTCAACAATATTCATCATATTGAATATTATATCTTCTTATATATATATATATATATATATATATATATATATATATATATATATATATATATATATATATATATATATATATATATATATATATATATATAAAAGAACAAGTCCTGATTGACTGACTGACTGATCGATTAACGCCCAGACCAAACCCTTAGACCTAAGAACATGAAATTTTGACCGACGTAGGCGCGCACAAAGTCGGGATTTTTCGAAATTCGCCCCCTAAGGTACAAAAATGAGCGTGGCAAGCTTTTAATTACAAATATCTGTGTACTTAAGACAGTCACAGTCGTGCAATTTGGTCCAACGATGTATATTGTGGTTTTCATCATTTTTCAAAATGTAAGCGAGATAGGACCACGGGGCGTGGCACCAAACCAAAACATATAAATTGCTATAACATCTGACGTATTAAGTGTAGAGTTATAAAAGTCAAACCAAATGTTCATATTTAAAACTCAAATCGTCACGTAGAATGTGGGCGGGATTGGATCACGGGGCGTGGCACCTCCCATATAACCAAAACATTAAAATTGCTATAACTCCTGACATACTAAGATTAGAGTTATAAAAATCGAATCAAATGTTCATATTTAAAACTCTAATCGTCACGTAGAATGTGGGTGGGATTGGACCACGGGACGTGGCACCTACCATTTAATCAAACATTAAAATTGCCATAATTCCTGACATACTTAGAGCAGAGTTATAAAAATCGAATCACATGTTCATATTTAAAACTCCAATCATCACGTAGAATTTGGGGGGGGATTGGACAAAGGGGCGTGGCACCACCTGTATAACCAAAACATTAAAATTGCTATAACTCCTGACCTACTAAGAGCAGAGTTGTATAAATAGTAACAAAGGATCGTATTGAACATTGTAATCTTCACGTAGAATGTGAACGGAATTTGACAAAGAGCGTGGCATGTGAGCAGGAAAAAAATGGCGACGTAAACATGCACTACAAATGGTAAAAGGGCCGTAATTAAAAAAGATATAATTTTGCATTTACAAAAACTTTTCACGGGCAACGCTGTGAACGGGTCCAGCTAGTTCATAATAAACAAATTCATAGATATTGTGATTATATTCATCAATATGACGATTAAAATTCATTGTATTGAATATTTCGTTTTTCACTATGACGTTCGATACTATGATTGAGTTCATATATATAATGAATGCATTCATCGATATGTCATTAAATAAACGGTGATATCAATATGATGTATATGGTAGTTGGTAGAAATATTTATAATTTATTTGAATAAATTCATCATATTGATGATTTACTTTTCTGTGTGTGGATATTCATTGATTTTCGATGCCTATCCAAAAATATAGTTGGTCAGTTTTACTTATACTTCACAAAAATGAGACGGTTTAAAACGGATATCAATATCGATTACTGCTTCAATATCAATTATATTTATAAAAATTCATTCATAAAAATTCACACACACAGTGTGATAAGAGATTCCTCTAATATTTGCATACAAAATGATGATGTCGCTAACAAGTGATATTTTTAAATGTATTAAGTTTTAACGGGCTGCTGTTGCCGCCGTTTAAATTACTTCCTTCAACATTAACAAAGTGATTAAAAAACACGTTCTACATCAAATTTAAGCATTTTAATGTGCGATACAAAAATCAAAAAAAAAAATTATGCAGTTACGCACGAGCGCAAATCTTGAGCTTGACAATGTGCATCAGAAGTAGTAGCATCAGAATTAGCAGCACAGCTTGTGCTAATTTAGCACTTTCCAATGCTAAAAGCACCCCGCTGCAAATTATGCTTCCTTGCATTTAAAAATACCTTTTTTGCAATCTGTATTTTTAATTAGGCTTCATATAAAAGGCAGGTGTCGGCCATCCAGTCGATATCATTGCAGGACTTTAGCTCTCTTCGAACACACGTAACACAGAAACTGAAGCAAATCTTCGAAATGCAAGTGAGTTATACGGTAGCGAAGATCTTTTTAACATGAAAAACTAAATATTTTTTCTATATTTTTAGTTCCTAAAATACACCACCATTTTGTTGCTGATCATCGCACAGGTCTTCGCCGCACAGGTCTTCTATCCGGCGATACGCATCAGTTCCATTCCAGTGCTACGCAACGGCCATATCGATGTCGTGCATTCCGTGGAGAAATCGGAACCAGCACCCATTGTACCCAGAGACATATATGGGCATCGAATTCATAGATATTAAAGTTTAGACCATAATTATAAAATTAATTATAGAAATAAATAAAATAAATAGTTTAGCATTTAAAAAATGTGTTTTTATTTTTCATTTTTATGGTTGTTGGGTCATTTTAGCAAGTTCAAAATTTTTGTCTGAATCTACTTCTTCAACAGTGTAGAGTAGACAGCAGGGGCGCTGTAGACGGCTGGAGCGGCGGCGACAGCATGACCCGCAGAGTATGTGGTATAAGCGGGTGCGGAGTAGGCAGAGGCAGTATAGGCAGGAGCGCTGTAGACCGATTGGGTATAGGCTGGTGCGCTATAGACCTGCGAGGTGTAAGCTGGTGCGGCGGCATAGGTGGTGTATGGAGCGGCAGCGTAGGTGGTATAGGCTGGAGCAGCAACGGCAGCGGAGTATGTCAAAGGGGCGACAATGCCAGCCTGGGCGGCGGCGATGAAGAGAGCCAAGCAGACGAGGAACTATAACAAAATTAAATTTAGAATTATAATTCTTGAACTATGTCGTCCTTTTAATACTCACTTTCATGTTGATTAGTTTTTTGTGGATTTGTTTGTTCTTGTTGAGAAGACAAATGTTTGTTGATTGATGTTCTCTCGTTCGTTGCTTGGCGTATTTATAGTGGTAACATTTTTGGTTTTTCTTTTGTGCCAACATTCATTTGTATTTTGCCACCTACTCGAATTGTGCTCGAGGTATTTTGTTGACGTTTATAATAGCGTATTATCTTGAACTGATTTAAAACAGAAAAAAAAACAAGTTTTCGCGGCACAACTTCTATTCATGATATTATTTTGAAGTTTTAGTAATGATTAATATCATTGCATTTAAATTCCTTATACCAAAATATTATAAGGAACAAAATTCTTTGAATTTTATGATTTTATATAATAATTGGAGGTATTTTGAAATAATACACATTTGTTTTAACTTATAAAATTACTCTATAAAGGAAGTAGTGTTATAGCATATATCATTTCTTTATAAATATATTTATTATGAGATTTTGAAGTAAATTACAAATTAAATTTAATTTTTTAAAATACAAAATTATAGTACAAAAGTCGATTTAAAAACTTTTGTACACGATTTTTTAGATATCAAGGAAAATTAAAAAAAAAAAAATCAATATTTTTAATCTATTTTTTTTTGCTAATAAACTACACCCAGAAAAAAATCATGGTAAATTGATAGTATTTCAATAGAAAAACAATAATTTATACCATTAAAATTGGTCAATAGGATGCGTCCCATTAGTTCAGAAATATTGAAACTGTTAATACAATGTGTGGTTGTACTATAAATTTTATAATGTGATATTTTAATTACAATAAGAAAGACCTATACAAATTTAATGATACATATTATTAGTTTTATGGTATAGTCGAATTACATTTTCCTAATAATTTATTAAAAAAAAATGTATTTTAGTTAATTTATTGTATATATTATTTTATTTAAATGTCGAAATTGATATTCACTTTTACAACACACACATAAAAAGACACTTCTTGCTGCAAAAGGTTATAACACATTTATTGTTTGCTTTGGTTTCCAATAATTGATTGTAGTTCTTGAGTCTGCAGTTATTTTTGAGTTCGTTGCCGTAATAGAAGTTCGATGTATTATTTATTTTCTGTAATAAAACAAAATATATAAATATAATATATTTACATTAAATACATTGAGTCCTTACCAATGTCGCGTTTAATAATGTGGATTATTACAAAAAATACATGCGACCATTTTAAGTAAACACGCAGAATGACGTACAAAACGAACATGTTGGTATTCGTTTTTATGTTTTTTTACACCACGTTTATTATTATAGGAGGACACCATTAAAACAACAGTATTTATTCTATTTAAAATATTAATATTGAAATATTTAAATTCATGGTACCGAATTTTTCAAATACTATTGAATTAATTAGAAAACTTTTGAATTAAAAAGATAAAACTATTAATACATGAACCATAAGATCAATGGTCGTACCATAAAGTACTTAATGGTACATTTTATTCTGAGTGTAGCAAAGCAATCGATTTATTAACGATGTCATTTCTAGACCAAAATTATCGTATTCGATAACATGCCCTAAACTTAGAAATAATACCAAAGAATCAATTTTTTTATGTTATTAAAAATAGTGAATAAGATAAACTATTATTTTAATAGTTAAATACCATTAAATTCTAGAATATACTATTAAATACTATTAAAATTATTTTTGAGTATGATAATATTTTTTTTTTGTATACTATTGAAACAATAACTGTCCTATTGACTAATTTTTATAGGATTTTTTCTGAGTGTACACTCATTTGTATTGCAGCAATCTTTGGATACATTCTGGTGCTGATTTCAATTGACTCTAGTTTTTAAGATATAGCCCATTTTCCAATTTCTCATTATTTGGGTCATCTTTTAATTGTAAAATAAAAAAAAAATTAAATTATTTTTTCGTTATTAGACGCAGAAATTATGGTGCTACAATACACAAATTTGGTTTTCGGCAAAAAAAATTGTTTGCGAGAAAATGTTAAAATTTGTCAAAAATTACAAATTTTGTGAATAAAATGCGTTATTGCTTAACTGAGAAAACTGTTAAAAATGTTTTTATGCACTGTTTTGTATGTATCCTATTTAAAAGCCAAATTATGAATATAAATTACGGCTGTTGGTTTAAAAATTATAAATACAAGACTAAATAAAGGCAACATTGTTATTTTTGTTAAATTTACAAAATTTACTTTACTGCCAAGACTCTAAATTTATTTTCTTGAATAGAGGTATAAAGTCGATACAATGCGATACATAAAATGCGACAACTAATATTTAAATTTTGTCGCGGAGTGTAATCTATAACGATACTAAAATGATTGGAATTTCGATGAATAAACTTTTTTTTATAATAACGCTATTTTAGTCGTTATATCGACGCCCCTTACGAAATTTCTTACATATTTTTTTCCTTTACGAAAATATATACATATGTTAATTTTAAGATTTCAGCAAAAAAGTATTTATGTGTTTTGCAACGATTACTAGTATGTTTTTGAAATTTCCGAGTATATGCGCATGTAAATCTGTGTATCTACGCATATAAAAATGATTCAAATTTTGCGACGAAGATTGTAATCTTTTGTTGAAAATGAATAACGCATTTATGTTTGGGGCCTTTTTATGAAATCTGTACATATTACAGCATAGTATTAAGTATATGTAATCGTTTTATAAAGATCACAGACCATTGTATAATTAATTTAGTCCTGAAATTAAACCGAATAACACATGACTTTGAAAATGCTAAAACTGAACACGTGTTCTATGGCCCTAATAATAATAATAATAGTTTGACAATACAGTTCTGAAGAACCTATACCGAACTGTCTCACCATTTAAGCGGGTTTTTTTATCTCAAATATCGGGACCTACTGTTTAACGCCGATTCATAACTTTAATGGGTGATGTTGTTACTATAGTAGGTTTGCCTTTATCTGCCGAGGTAGCGCGGATAGAAAAACATTTTCTATTTATTTTTTTGATGTTGCATTTGCTGGTGTTTTGAACCAGCGACGTTTCGGCTAGTATTCCAACACACTAAACTTTTGAGCCACATTATATGGTAATGCATATTTTATATCATAATAGCGTAATTATTTAAAATTTTCTCAAATATATTTTTCAAATGACATTTATCAAAAGCTCCAACATTCGTCTAAAAATTTGAGACATACACATTTTTCACAGAAAACTGTTTGTTGTTTTAATTTTCTGTGAAATCTTGAAAACTTTTAATATTCGTCATTTAAGTAAAAATGAAAATGCATTCGTTTAAAAGTGATATATACTTTTTTTCGTAAGACAATTTTTATAGAATAGTTTTCGTAAAGAGCATCGATATGTAGATATCGAATCGATATAGTAAAAAAAATATTTCTTCAGAATTTATTATTTTTTTTTTTTTGACAAAAATTCTATTAATTTAAATCACTATATCTTTTTGCATTACGCATAAAATCGATTAGTTCCACTGGATTCTTTAAAATTATAAGATCGTCGACATCCGAAGAATACAAAAATTATAATAAGTTCTTATTAACATATTTGTCGCACTTATAAAATCTGAGAGAAATGTATCAAGAAATGTTAACGATCAAACAAAATACCTCCAGCACAATTTGTGTAGGTGTCAAAATACAACTGAAAGTGCGAACAAAAGAAAAACGAAAAATGTGACCACTATAAATACGCCAAGCAATGAACGATAGAACATCAATCAACAAGCATTTGTCTTTTCAACAAGAACAATTAATTTCTCAAAAAAACTAATCAACATGAAAGTGAGTATTCGAAGAAGGATATATGAATTTCAAGTATCATAATTCTAAATTTAATTTTGTTATAGTTCCTCGTCTGCTTGGCTCTCTTCATCGCCGCCGCCCAGGCTGGCATTGTCGCCCCTCTGACGTACTCCGCAGGCATTGCTGCTCCAGCCTATACCACATACGCTGCCGCGCCATACACCACCTATGCCGCTGCTCCTGCTTACACTTCGCAAGTCTATAGCGCCCCAGCCTATACCCAATCGGTCTACAGCGCTCCTGCATATACTGCCTCTGCCTACTCCGCACCCGCTTATACCACATACTCTGCGGGTCATGCTGTCGCCGCCGCTCCAGCCGTTTACAGCGCCCCTGCTGTCTACTCTACTTTGTTGAAGAAGTAAATTTTTTACAAAATTAAATCAACTCAAAGATTAACTATTGCTGGACTATATACAAATTTTAAAAATAAAATAATTTCAAAAGAAATATTTAAAAATTATTTTTATTTAAAATTTAAATAGGAAAATAGATTATATTGTGGTTTGTGCTAGAAAACATTCGGCTACTTGGCTTAGTACAATTTTTTTTCTAATATGTTTGTCAGATATATTCGACTATTTGTACAATGCATTCTTTCTTACAATTGATAACAGAGCCTTTTGAAAGTCACATGAATGCTAAGTCACATAAATTGGTCGGGACCACCTAGGGAATACGTTATAAAGGTTTTTTTTTAACAGGGACGCTACAAAAGTAGAGTGACAGGGACAGCAAATGACGCCATATTTCTTTCCGTTCTTTTAACATTTCTCTTCAGTAAGGTTTGCCATTTCATGATGGAAAGATATACGAATTTGAATTTTGGTAGTAAATTTTAATAATTTCGACTTGTTTTTGGCTCGTATATCTTTCCATAATGAAATAGCAAACCTTACTGAAGAGAAATGTCAAAAGAGGGGTCAGAAATATGGCGTCATTTGCTGTCCCTGTCACTCTACTTTTGTAGCGTCCCTGTTGAAAAACCCTTGAAAAAACTTGTGTAGCGCTCTTATTGAAAAACCCTTTATCTTGTGGGATATTAGCAATACTCTTAAATTTTTAAATTATTCATTATGCTGTATATCCTTATATTATTATTTCCTCATAAATGCTAAATTCATCATTCTTATATAGTCCAATTTTAAAATTTTGTTGGATTTTATTGGCAGATTCACGACATATATTGGGTACGGACTGAAAGCAGACAGCTTGTAATCCAGAAATATAATATGAAATATATAAAAAAATGTCTCTATATAGACTCGAATGCCAAAAATATTGTCTGGTGATGTGTATAATTGTTATAACCTACACTAAGAGTGAAAGGGTATATTCAGTTTGGTACGCCGTTTGTAACACCCATAAGGAAGCATCTCCGGTATGGAAAAGTATATATATTCTTGATCAGCATGACCTCCTGAGTCGATTTAGCGATGTCCATCTGTCCGTCTGTCTGTCCATCTGTCCGTCTGTTTGTCCGTCTGTCTGTTGAAATCCCTACTACTTTTAAAATTGAAGAGCTAGATAAATGAAACTTATAACTTAGATTACTAATATACCTACGCTGTATGTGCGAGATCGGTCCATTGTGACCTATGATCCGACCACTTATGTTCAAATACCTCATATAAAATGTACATATAAAGATCAATTTTTATGTATACGTGCTTAGGTAATCTTTTTTGGTCAAATATATATTGACATCATGCTCAAATACATGATAATAATGTTTTCCGGCGAAAAGACTTGTGGTTCACAAAAAAAAAATCGAAATTCGGTACACCTACCCATTTGTAAATATGGGAATCAAATGAATGGAAATTCTTCAGCGATTGAATGTTTGTAGTATATTTCGTATACCCTGGTGACCTATATATCCCTTTGAATGGTAACCACACATATGTGTAGGGTATTTATAGTCGGCTTAGACCGACCATAATTTTGATAATCCTAACTATCATAATTACACCTATTTTAAAATTTCCCATGTGATCTAACCTTCCCAACTGGTTAAAACTAAAGTCGTTCAAAATTAATATTAAACGACTTTTCGTCAATAATTAGGACTGAAGATTATAATTTATATATTGTCCAAATGTATACAAGTAAAAGTTGGTGGATTAAGCTGTAATGTGTAGAAATGTCAGCACATTTTCATATAATATATTCAATAATAAAATTTTGTATTTAATATTATTTATTTAATAAACAATTATTATGTACCGATCTGTGCTATGGAGCTTTTTTATATTGATAATTTTAAGCCAAAGAAGTACCACAAATAGACAAATCTGAAATTTACCTTTACAAATTATGTGCTTTTATTTATGAATTTATTTATAATTGCATTAATTTGATTTTATTAATTCAAAATATAATATTTAATGAATTTCCGTATTGAGTTAAATTATCTCATATAATATAGGTACAATAGAAACGACATTAAATATGATTGCTAATATATTTTATCTGAATTCGGTTTCAATATATTTACTCCGACTTCTAAATATAAATAAAAAAATATTTTCTTTGTAATAACACCTACTTAAAAGTCACTTATTGGTAGAAATTATAAAACAAGAAATAATATAGAAGTTTAGGTCACGTGGAAAATTTAGAAGTAAGGAATTTTCGATAGTTGATTTATTGAAGTTAATAAGAAAATAACTTGTAATAGCAAAATTATTTCTTTTTATTTAATTGAGGTCCAACTCTAAATTTTTCAGTGTTGGTGCAATATTAAAATAGAATTACGAAGCTATACCAAAGCCATCACAAACCAAAAATGACACTAAGCTTTTCAATATTTAACTTATGGTTCACGTGCTACAGAGTTTAATTGAATGCAAAATCTTGTTTTTCAACGAAATTTTTGAATATATAAAGGGGCGCTACAGTTCTGTGGAGAACTTTTTAAGCTATACGTATTACATTTGTCCTTAAAATGGTTGGACCTACAGTTTAATGCCGAATCCGAACGGCGGATTGGAAGCTTTTCATAGGTGATCTTGCAGCCACGGGAATCGAACCAGCGAATCAGCTCGTACTTCAACGCACTGTACATCTGAGCTACCAACGCTACATATATACGATCAAAAAAAGTAATTAAAATAAATATATGTCAGAAAAATAGCGTTCGATTTAACGGGGAATGGTCGATCTGTACGAATGGATGATGTACCGAAAAAATGTTGCTTAGTTATCTAAAATAAAAAATCGATTCAATATCTACACAGAAAAAATACAACATATCGATGAATTTCAAGCCGTGATTCATTGTATTGAAGAACTATTCATAATATTAATGACTAACGGCATCAATGTTATGAATGAGATCATCGAAATAGTGCTCGAAATAGTGTTCTTCATTACTGTATGTAATGAATATGTTATATCATATCGTCATTGTCATGCCAAAGGGGCGAATGTGCATTTTTAAAAATGTTGGGAAATCAAATTTTAATGTTTGAAGTGCTTTAAAAATTAGAAAAATTAATATTTTCTTTAATTTTTTCTGTTATTTTAGTTTATTCGTCAATTATTATAACGTATATAAAATATCTTTAGATTTGGACAACCTACTGAATTATAAATACGGATTTTGTGAGGGTATATCCTGATCAAAACGCAAATATTTTTTTTTTTATGCTATAACTTTTTATTAGCGCAAGATAAAATAGTAATGTGGAGGCATTAATTGTTTGTTTTTAAAGCACCTATCGATCTGTATCATTAATTAAAAATATTTTGCCAAACATTAATTTGACATTTGTTATTTGCAGGAAAAATGTTTGGCAAAAAAAATTATAAATAATGATGCCTATCTATAGGTGCTTAAAACACAGACAATTAATACCTTTAAACTACTATTTTATCTTGCACGAATAAAAAGTTATAGCAAAAAAACGAAGAAATTGGAAAAATTGAAAATCTTGTCATGCCAAAAGGGGGAATATTTTCTATTTCGCCATAACTATTTATTGGTTCGAGATAAAATAGTGGTGTAAAGTCATTAATTGTTTGTTTTTAAAGCACCTAGCGATCTGCATCATTATTTAAAAATATTTTACGAAACATTTTTTCCTGCAAGTAACAAATAGCAAATAAATGTTTGACAAAATATTTTTAAATAATTATGTAGAACGATAGGTGCTTTGAATACAAACAATAAATGCGTTTACACCACAATTTTATCTTATTCCAATAAAATGTTATGGCGAAAAAACAAAAAGATTCGCCCTTTTGGCATGACAAGATTTTCAATTTTTCAAATTCGCCCTTTGGGTTTTGACTTTGGTGGCTAGAAATATCCAACAAAACGACACGCGATTTTGGCACAGTATTCTTGAGGAAAAATTACATTAAAAAATGTTAAAAAAATATATTTTAAAACATTTTTTTTTTTAAACTAGTTTTTTAAACTAAAAAAAAAAAAAATCGGAATTTTTTTTTTCGGATAATTTTTTTTTAATAAAATTTTGTTCAAACATTTTTTTAAAATTTGGTTTTTAAGGAAATTTTTTTGGAATTTTATTTTCCAAATCAATTTTTTTATTTTGACAATAACCATCGACTATGCGGTTGAGAGAACCGAATAAATTGGTTGGGCAAAGAGTTGGTTGGCGCAACAAATCTCTATTCTGTGTGTAGATATTATATAATCTATTCATCAATATGACGATTTAAATTCATTGTATTTCGTTCTTTTCCATGATGTTCGATGGTAAGAATAAGTATATATATATATATATATATATATATATATATATATATATATATATATATATATATATATATATATATATATATGTACATATATAATTAATGCTTTAATCAATATGCCGTTCAATGAACGCTGGTATCAATATGATGAATCTGGTACTTGGAACAAAAATTTATAATATTTTTGAATACATTTATCATATTGATGAATAATTTTTTTCTGTGTAATGCTAATGTTTGCCACAAATGAATTTCAGTTAAGGCAAACTAGATTTGGCAGTTGTAAATGAATATTCCTTGAAATAACTGAACGCCAAGCAATATTTTTGTGAGTAACGATAACGTTCTGGATAGGTTCGAAATGATCAAAATCCCTATCATTTTCGTATTATTATAGACTACTGAAAATGATAATTGGTCCTTCAATTGATAACGTTTCGATATTGTAAAAATATTGTATGGTTTCCTGGGTATTAACATTTCTTTTAAACTTATTAATCCGCAATAATGTAGCAAGCAATGTTAACGTTCAAACAAAATACCTCCGGCACAATTGTAGTAGGTGGCAAAATACAATAGAATCTTGGCACAAAAGAAAAACCAAAAATGTGACCACTATAAAAACGCCAAGTAACGAACGATAGAACATCAATCAACAAGCATTTGTCTTCTCAACAAGAACAAACTATTTCACAAAAACTAATCAACATGAAAGTGAGTATTAGAAGGACGATATTAGTTCAAGGATTATAATTCTAAATTTAATTTTGTTATAGTTCCTCGTCTGCTTGGCTCTCTTCATCGCCGCCGCCCAGGCTGGCATTGTCGCACCTCTGACCTACTCCGCAGGCATTGCTGCTCCAGCTTATACCACCTACGCTGCCGCGCCATACACCACATATGCTGCCGCTCCTGCTTATACTTCGCAGGTCTATAGCGCCCCAGCCTATACCCAATCGGTCTACAGCGCTCCTGCCTATACTGCATCCGCCTATGCTGCGCCCGCCTATACTGCATCCGCCTACTCCGCACCCGCTTATACCACATACTCGGCCGGTCATGCTGTCGCTGCTGCTCCAGCCGTCTACAGCGCCCCTGCTGTCTACTCTACTTTGTTGAAGAAGTAAATTTTTACAAAATTTAATCAACTCAAAAACGAACTATTGCTGGACTATATTAAAATGAAAATAAAAAAAAAATTAAAAAGAAATATTTAATATTTTATTTTTATTAAATAATTAAATGAGTAAAATTAATTTACTGGGACATAATAAGAATCTGATAATTCTCATATTTGCTGCGAATTTCAGTGTTTACTGAGAAATTAAAATTAAATTATACTCAGGACTACCCGTGTGGAAATTGGTTAAGGTTAGCCTTATTTCACTTCTGTCACTGATCAGAATATGACAAGGCTTCCCTACCAAAGACCACCTAAAATGATCCTAATCAGGGCTTTACGACCTAATAATCCTAATTTCATATGATCTAAAGTCGACTTTATGAAACTTGATCTGACACCAAATGTAAATCGTATTAAAAAAAAGTTATTAAAAACTTTTTATAATAAAATTATATATATAATTATTCTAATAATTAAATATTAACACCAATGATAGAGAAATCCAAATTAATTTTTAAATATTTAAAATTTATCATTTATAGTCAAAACGTTGACCTGTTGTTATTGCAAAAGTTATTAAGACAACTTTCACTTTTAGAATAATTTAAATATACATCGAATGATATAAAGCTAGGATAATGGTAATATTAGGATGCTTGATCAGGCAACTTTATCAGGATAGCAACTTCGAATATCGTGACGTTTTGAATCAGGCACTGATATGGAAACCTGATTATTACCTTATTTGAAATCAGGCGAGCATGATTAGGCAATGATCGCATCCTGAACTAAATTTCCACTCAAAAACAAAATACCATGACATTGCCATTGAGTTTATATGAAAAGATTTATTTTTTGTATACTATTAAATCAATAATTGTCCTATTGACCAATTTTAATGGGATTTGAGGATATTTTTTTCTGGGTGCATAACTAAAAGAACTGTGGTTTGTACAGCAACCAATTACGAACTTTTTTGAACAGTTTAGTACAGATTTAGAACCATTAGGAGTGGGTATAGACTAATATTTCAAGTGTATAGGCTAATATAGCAATTCCGTCAATCATTTTGTAGACATTTCGATTTAACCGAATGAAGTTAAATCAAATCATTCTTCCAACCTCATGCCAAAAAAGGATTTTTCTGTGTCTCTTACTATAGATGTCAATATAAATTCTGACAAAAAAAAATAATTCTCTTACAGCGAAAATTAAAAAGCTATTGAAATTAATAAATCTGACAGACATTTAAAATTTTTCCAAAAATCTCAAATTTCTTAAAAATATTACAAAAATCTCACATACAATAGAAAAATCTCACAAAAAATCTGGGAATAGAAATTTACGCGCGTTTCATGAATCCCCTTATTACTGTTGACAAATAAATATTTTTTTTTTTATCAATTATTAATAAAGGATTTTTCAATAAGAGCGCTACAAAAGTTTTTTTCAAGGGTTTTCAACAGGGACGCTACAAAAGTAGAGCGACAGGAACAGCAAACGACGCCATATTTCTTGCCGCTCTTTTGACATTTCTCTTCTGTAAGGTTTGCCATTTCATGATGGAAAGATATACGAGCCAACAACGAGTCGAAATTATTAAAATTTACTACAGAAATTCGAATTCGTATATCCTTGGATCATGAAATGGCAAACCTTACAGAAGAGAAATGTCAAAAGAGCGGCAAGAAATATGGCGTCGTTTGCTGTCCCTGTCGCTCTATTTTTGTAGCGTCCCTGTTGAAAAATCCTTTATTAATTTTAATATTCATATACGTTTGTACGATATTTTAATCTAAACTTGAAATTAATTTTTATATTTTAGATTATTTTTAGATGATTAGTTTTTAGCATTTCGAATATAATGATAAATAAAAAAAATGATTTTTACCGTTTCCTATACTTCTTAATATAAAATATGTTTATAAAATACGTTTTTGATATCGATTCAGTATTTTCAATGAATAGATAAGCGATATCTTTCTCAACATGTTAGAGTTTTTGTATCATTATTAATATTCAACAAAAAATGATTATTTGAGGTTATTAAGATTTCGTTTAAGTATATCATACATATTATTTTGAATTATGTATGATTTAATTTTTTGTCATGAAGTTTGATAAAAAATTATGTTATTGATTTAAAGACCAATGAAAAATAAACAGGGTAATAACAGCGTTATGTAAAATTCATTTCAAAATATACATATTGTAGTACCAAGTGGACAATGTCCGATAACTTCGATAAATATTCAGATCGTTCTAAAATAACAAATACAATAAAATACACATCTAATAAAATAAAGTAATAATAAAGACATTACGAAAAACCTTCATCTGCATGAATAAATAAAAATAATTAGAGTTAGTGAACTTGTTAATCAATTTACAAAAAAAAAAATGCAAGCGTCATCAAAACAAGCAAATGCTGCCCTTGCCCTTGAAGCCCTCAAATATTTAATAAAATCACAAAAATCAGTAGCAGTTCATTCCATTCAATTAAAACTCAATCAACCCAAATTCACGTGTCTGAAATCATTTAACACAAAATCAAAACCAATAGGTTTCTTTATAGCTATTGTTATCAAACAATAAGCTCCCCAAAAACGGGCAACTTCGTAATGAACAGACAAGCGCACTAATCCATTAAAAACATTGTAAGATTATTTATGATAAAAAAAAAACAACCAACAATTGTCAGAATAGCCCAGATCAGCATAAACAAAGTGTAACGAAATGAATATCTACTTCAAATATGCGTTGAAATATTTAGAAAATCCATCAGAAAAACATCCGCGTTCAATGCACGTCTGAATAGTGTGTGTGGGTACGGTACGGTACATGAACAAAATAATCCCAAAACTTGTTTGCAACAAATAATCAATATAGTTGCGGCAATGCGAAGCATAAGAGAAATAAGTAAAATGTCATGGTATAGCGAAAATTCTTGGTACACCGCACAGAGCTAATGCTACGGACAACATAAAAAATAACACTTGGAAAAATGGTATAAAATATCAGTCAGAATTGGTAGAGATCATCAGTTCACTGCTTCTTGTTCAGTAATACAGAACCAAAAACCACAAAACAATTCAAAATGAAAGTAAGTTTCGAAAAGGATAACAAATTAGCTAATATTAAAAATATTTCTTATTATAAAAAAAATATTTCTTATTATAAAAACTATTTCTTATTATAAAAAAAAATATTTTTTATTATAAAAAATATTTTCAATTTCAGTTCCTCGTCTGCTTGGCTCTCTTCATCGCCGCCGCCCAGGCTGGTATTGTCGCCCCTCTGACCTACTCCGCAGGCATTGCTGCTCCAGCCTATACCACCTACGCAGCTGCACCCTATACGACTTATGCCGCCGCCGCTCCTGCCTACACCTCACAGGTCTATAGCGCCCCCGCCTACACCTCGCAGGTCTACAGCGCACCTGCTTATACTGCCTCCGCCTATGCCGCGCCCGCCTATACTGCCTCTGCCTATGCCGCACCCGCATATACTACCTACTCTGCCGGTCATGCCGTCGCCGCCGCTCCAGCCGTCTACAGCGCCCCCGTTGCGGTCAGTGCTCCCGTGGCTGTCAGTGCCCCCGCAATCTACTCGACCCTGTTGAAGAAGAAGTAGAGTGGAATATTTTGTACATGTAAAAACAAAATTTATCCTGCCTATATTGACCACTGACCTATGCAATTTTAAATGAATAAATGATTTTTGAAAAGTAAAAATATTTCTTTTAATTCTTTTATTTAGAAAATCGTCTTATATATTATTTTTTATTTTGATAAAGAATTCAAAATCATAATAAAATTTAACAATTTTGGTGGTGCTATAATGGCTTTCAAAAAATAATATTATATAAATCAAGTTCAATTCAATTTTTAAAAAAATATAATTTAAATATTTTCCAATTCATAAAATCATATAGTTTTCGATCTGCATAACTCGATCTTATTGAAAAAAATATTAACCGAAATAATTAGAAAACTATGCAAAATTGATCATATATTGAGCAACCATTTTCAAATGATTTCTGAAATCTAAAATACTTCTAATTATTTCTTTTAATTTGAAATAGCAACATTTTGTACTTAGAAAAATAATTCTACATTATCAGAATAAACATTTTTCATACAATAAGTATTAGACATCTGCACAAATGTATGTATCTCGGTTGACTTCACATCACTGCAGTATCTGTTTCATTGGTGTCAAGTACTGTCAACACATTTTTTGTTCAAAGCATTCAATGTTTTGTAAAACAAAACCAAATGACAATACTGTCGCTGAACATGCAACGAATGCAGTGAGTGCTGCGAGTGAGCGCAACGAAAAACGAGTGACATTGAAAACAACAAATCTGTCGCTCGGCAATCGATTGAAGTATTGAAGTGTTTTTAAAAAATACAACAAACAATATTAAAAAAAAAATTATACGACAATAAGAACGCATTGGTCAAAAAACCATATATCCAACAAATGATATATTTTTTTCTTTTAATTTTTTTTTCTATTTTAATATTAATGAAAATTTCTTAGAGTAAGAATGATACAAAAAATGTAAAATGAAATGAGTACTCAGTGTCATTGGCAGTTCGTTTCAGTATTTGAATTTTTATTGCACATCATTATAGACCTCTTCACTACAACTACATCTTGTTTGTGTTTTGTTTTGACAGTACTTGTGATAGATTAAATATAATTATATTTGTTAAAACCAAGGATTGAAACCGTAACCGAAACCGAAACCGATATCCGTTTAAAACCGTTTCATTTTTAAAACCGAAACCGTAACCGAAACCGTTATACGAAAATCAGAAATAAACCGATATCCAATACCGATATAAACGGTTTCGGTTTTATACCGGTTTAAAACGGTTTTTGAAAAAGTATACAAAAAACCACGAACACATATTTTATTTTATATAGAAGATCTTAAGTAAAATTTCATTAATTAAAATTTGGAGTTCCCAAAATTAACATTTTTGGTTGTACAAAAATTCACATGTTGTTTTTTGAGAAACGATATTTCCAAAACAACGGTATTTGGTCTAAAATTTGTTTTTTGTTTCATTAATCGAATTAACAACAAAACACCAGCAACTCCAAGCAAAATTTTTACGTTAAAAAATGATTAAAATTTTAATAATATTGGTTTCTTTATTTATTTTATTAGTAAAATATATAGGGGAGCTTGAGGTAAAGTGGAACAAGTTTTGAAAAGTTCATTTGAATATATTTTAAATTTTTTTAAATGATCTATTCAATAAAATACCATTTATAAGTCTTTTAATGGATTTTTGACTGATGTTTCAAAACAGCTCAATTTCGGACATAAACAAAACAATGTAATGCAAAAAAAAATGTGAAAAAAGTTTCAAATTATTAACATCTCAGTACCTATTTAAGGAAATACGAAAAATAAAGTGCAACTTAGACAAGTTTAAAAATTTCAAGTATAAGGCAGATATTTGTTTACATTAGTGATGATTAAAAATTTCTTGTTCTTGCATTTTTTTTTTGCAAGAACAAAAGCGAGAACAAAATCGAGATTTTGCAAGAAAAAGAACAAGAGCAAGTGCAAGACTAAGACTGCAAGAAAAGGAAACTCTAGCGTTTTTTTATGATTTTAATGTATTTATTATGTTTTTAAGATAATAATGATATACAAAAGAATTCATGATATTACTAAATATTGAACAATAAGTAACAATGGAAAGCGTGCAAAATATTTATGAACGTGAACATTAATGAAGATGTGTGGTTTTTTTGTTTTTGTCGAATTCTAAAGAATATAAGCATCTTACAAATAAGGCCTGTGAAGCACTTTTGAAGCGATAAATAGCTTTAAAAGTGCTTCAAAAGTCGCTTCAAAAAGATAAAATAGACAAAACAATGTTTTTTTCTCTTTTCTTCGCTACGCAAGTTCGTACATCGATTGTGCATATGCACTGTGCTTATGCACATTATTATTTTAGTTTTACTTTTATATATAGTTTTTTTGATACTTGTAAAATCATTAAGTTATAAAAAATAATATATTAACATTTTCACAGTGAGATATATTTAGCTGATATATTGCTTTTTGTGTTTTTCTTTTTTCACAAATCCGCTGATTCGTTTGAAAGTGCAACAACAACAAAAATGCGAATAAAGCTTTTGATAGAATTTTGGCGGGACATTTTTTGTACCACAAAGAGAACTCGTTATTGTTGCCAACTAGAGAGCTGTACTAGATACATACATGTACATACCGTTGTCATGCGACTGTCTGTTGTCATGCGTCTGTCCGTTGTCATGCGTCTGTCTGTTGTCATGCGTCTGTTTGAGGGTTGTCGTTGTGAAAGTGTGTGTATACGAATCGTAATCGTTATTGTTATATTCTCTTCTTTCTGTTAGTATTCGCTTAGTAGCGTTTGAGTTTGTGTTCGCAAAGAAAAATGTTACTCTGCAAGATATTATTTGAGTTCTCTTGACATACGGTACGTGTAGCATACGGATTTTTTTAATCTGTGACGAAAACAGAAATATGCTTATACGAAATATTCCTTATATTTATTGTATATGTATATCGTATACTGTATATCGTCGTTGTAGAACGAAAAGTCACCAAATACATTTTTTTGAAAAACTTAATTTTCGAGTTTGTTGATTAATATTATAAAAAGTAATTAATGCATTTTTAAAGTTGAAATATCAATTGATAGATTTACATTTTCTTATCATGTGGTAAAAAAAATGGAGATCATCGATTAAAAATTAACAGATACATAAAGATGTTTCTAAAAAATATTTAGCATTTTGAAAATGTATTTGGTGACTTTTCGTTCATTTTATTATGGCCTTGAGATTTTGAATTGTCTTGTCAACATCACTTGTTTTATACAATTATTTTTTTATTTGTTAATTCTTGTTAAAATATAATTCAAATTTTTATGTTATTGGATTTTTTTTTGTTAGTAAAATGTTGTAGAAATTGAAAATATGGAAAAATAAGTAACTTAAATACAATTAGTGTTCAAATTCTATTCGTTTTCATAATTAATATGCAGTTTAAGATATTTGTCTTCGATCTTTATTTAAAATTTAAAAGATTAAGATTAACATTTCTTGCCTTGCTCTTGCAAATGATCATCGCTAGTTCACATATGATCATCGCAGTTCACAGAATTGTTGAAATTTAATTTCTTTGGCTTTTATGGATGAAAATTGTACAAAATTCATCTTCTTTTCAATTCAGATCATATATCAGGTGAAGTCAATATGTTGCTTTTCATTGGTTTGTGGTCACGAAATTTTAAATTAAATTTTTTTCTTGACGTAATCAATTAAATAATTCATATAACACACTATTTTTACTGAAATAACAACAAACATTGTTTAAATTACGTTTCCCACTTTACCCCAGTAATTTAGGACCATATAAAAAATGTAAAATTATTTGAAAAAAAATGGAAATAAAGAAAATTTATACAAAAACCGAAATCAAAACCGAAACCGTAACATGGAACCGGTATACCGAAACCGTTTCGTTATAAAAACTTAAAACCGAAACCGTAACCGAAACCGAAACGCGGAAAAAACCGAAACCGAAATCGAAACCGTTATTCGTTTAGGTTTCAATCCTTGGTTAAAACTGTGCCGACTAAATAATTAGCTGCATTACGTACAACTATTAATATTAGCAAACGCAATTGCTGATTTAACGACGATTTAGTTTATCGGTACTGTAACTAGTAGCATCGTTGTCTATGATTCAAAATCCGCGACGAGCTCCAACAATAATAGAAAATATTTTCTATACTACACTCAGAAAAAAAATGTCCTTATAATAAGGAAAATGAACTTGAAATAGCGTTAAGGAAAAAAAATATATTTTTCTTATATTAAGAAAAATGTTCCTTATAATAAGGAAATTTTACTACTATTATGGAAAAACCTTCCTTAACATAAGTAAAATTTAACTTAACGATATTTCAAGTAAAATTTTATTAATGTGAGGAAACTGTTTTCTGAGTGTATACTAACTGTCTGGCAAAGCTCCAAGAGTAAGTATTCCTTGGAAAGCTGTTTAATATCGCGAAATACGTAAAAAAAAAATGAATACTTCTATTTTAAATGCAAAAGAATATTGAATGTTTATTTACTGAGTTTGGTTTAGAAAGATTTGATTACAAAAAATTATATATTTTTTTTAGGTTTAACAAAATTCAGTTTGGTTTAATGGCCATGGCCATAACCAGAGGATCCATGACCTGAATTACCATGTCCTGAATAACCATGTCCTGAATTACCATGTCCTGAATTATCATGTCCTGAATAACCATGTCCTGAATTACCATGTCCTGAACTACCATGTCCTGAACTACCATATCCTGAAGATCCACGTCCCGAAGATCCATGTGAATTGTATTCATCGTGTCCATGATGACTATCACCAGCATAGGCGAAAGCGACCAACAAGAAGAATGCAAAAATAAAGAAGACCTGTTGCAAGAATCAATGCTATTAAAATAATATTTGTAATTTAAACTATTAACTTTCAAAATATACCTTCATATTGTATAGTTTTGTAGTAGTTTTTAGTCTGTACGTGATTAAAACACTTGAGTGACTGTTGAAATCCTCTAAGATTTGCCTCCTTTTTATAGCAATATTTCGGCAATACGGTTTTTTTTTTAATATTTGTTATTTCATTTTAATAACAACTTATTTGTTTACTACAAGTGACTTGTTTATCTAAATCAATATTTTTTGTTATTGCAATTTTTGCATCCAGTTTTGTAGAAACACGCCCCTTACTAAGTGCACATGCGTGTATACAATGTTCTTCCAAATCTTTTATTTATTATTTTGTTTCAAATAAACAAGGTATTTTTTATAATTTTATTTACTTTTTGTTGAGGTTGACTGACCCACATATTTTTATTCTTTTTATTTTTTAATATATGGTGCTAATTTGCATTTATTATGTATTTAAATAAAATTTAGCAGGTATTTGTTTCAATTAAAACATGTTTATTAGCTAGATGATTATATTATTTTTTGAGTTGTATATAAAACCTGTATAAAATACGGGTATATCAAACAAAGAAGTACTGAAATGCACAAATATAATAATATTTTCAAATATTTATTTTGCCCATCAATTTTTGTATTATTCTAATTAGGCGGTATAATCAGTATCGGTACCTATATCATCTGATGTTTGTGGATGAGTAACATCTTGAATTAGGTATGATTAATTTATATTATTTTGAAATCAAATATGATAAAAACTTTTGATATAATTCTAATCAGCAATATCCCTAGTAGAAATTTTGGTAGGGCCATGGTCATGAAGTGATCATGTCATTATTTGAGATGATCGGGATATGACGAGGTCCACAATGTCCTTGTAACGCAGTGTCCTAATCATGTATTGACCTCAGGCCATGCTTATGTACTGATCGGGCAATTCCCCATTTTAATATTTACCCGACAATTGCCTTGTCTGAGCCCGAGCATAATAGGGTTTCTCTCATTAATCTCGATCATTGACTGATGCTAATTTCGTTATGAGGAACAAGTAATGTAGCTATGATCAGGAACATTGACTGTTGACTATGGTAAGCATGATAGGGCATGCAAAGGCAATGATCATATTTTCTCTAATAGGGCTTACCCAACGTAAACCCGATCATTTCCCGATGGCGCATCGGGTAAATTTCTACTAAGGATGAGACGACTAAGCGTCAGTTTTTTTAGTTCTAGTTGAACTTAGTTTGTGGTTTAAACTTAGTTTAAAAAGAGAATTGAATTTTTTACTAAAATTCTGTTGTCCTTTAAACTTAGTTTAACTGATCGAATGAAAATTTTATTTTCATTGAAAAATTGAATTTTTAGTGAAAATTATAATTTTTAGTGAAAATTTTAATTTTAAAGATTTAAATATTGACTAAAAATTAAAAACCGATTACCGCCTAATTAGAATATTACGTCAATTGATGGGCAAAATAAATATTTGAAAATATGCATGTCTTTGTGCATTTCAGTACTTCTTTGTTTGATATACCCGTATTTTATACAGGTTTTATATACAAATCAAAAAATAATATAATCATCTAGCTAATAAACATGTTTTAAATGATACAAATACGTGCTAAATTTTATTTAAATACATAATAAATGCAAATTAGCTGCATATATTAAAACATAAAAAGAATAAAAATATGTGGGTCAGTCAACCTCAACAAAAAGTAAATACAATTATAAAAAATACCTTGTTTATTTGAAACAAAATAATAAATAAAAGATTTTTTAAGAACATTGTATACACGCGTGTGCACTTAGTAAGGGGCGTGTTTCTACAAAACTGGATTCAAAAATTGTAATAATAAAAAATATTGATTTAGTTAAACAAATCACTTGTAGTAAACAAATAAGTTGTTATTAAAATGAAATAACAAATATAAAAAAAAACAATATTGCCGAAATATTACTATAAAAAGGAGGCAAATCTTAGAGGATATCAACAGTCACTCAAGTGTTTTAATCACGTACAGACTAAAAACTACTACAAAACTATACAATATGAAGGTATATTTTGAAAGTTAAGAGTTTAAATTACAAATATTATTTTAATAACATTTATTTTTGCAACAGGTCTTCTTTATTTTTGCATTCTTCTTGTTGGTCGCTTTCGCCTATGCTGGTGATAGTTATCATGGACATGATTCACATGGACAGGGTTCACATGGACATGATTCACATGGACACGATTCACATGGATCTGTAGGATATGCTGGTGATAGTCACCATGGCGATAGTCACCATGGCGATAGTCACCATGGATCTTCGGGAGGACATGGTTCTTCAGGACATAAATCCTCTGGTTATGGCCACCATTAAACCAAACTGAATTTGGTTAAGCATAAAAAAATACATTTTTGTTTTGTGAAAAAATCTTTCTAAACCAAACTCAGTAAATAAACTTTCAATATTCTTTTGCATTTAAAATAGAAGTATTCATTTTTACACGTATTTATCGATATTAAACAGCTTTTCAAGGAGTGATTACTCTTGTAGCTTTGCCAGACAGTTAGCTTTGTATAAAAAATATTTTCTATTATTGATGGAGGACGTCGCTCATTACGAATCCTACGCAACGATGCTACTAGTTACAGAACTGATAAACTAAATCGTTGTTAAATCAACAATTTCGGTTGCGAATATGAATATTTGTACGTCAATGCAGACAATTATTTAGTCGGCGCAGTTTTTGCAAATATAATTGCGTAATTTGCTGCATTAACGTACACATATTCATATTATCAAACGGAGTTGCTGATTTAACTACGAATAGCAAATGTTTTCATTAAATTACTGACATGCATTGCTGCACTGTATGACGGATGCAATTAATATCGGTTGCTATATTTACGTCGATTTTTTTTTTCTGTGCAGACAATTCTCTTCTCGAGGATAATTTTTAACTTTTTATTTGAAAAGTACTATAAATGTATTGCTCATTGTAATTATATAGCACCGCAGAAGGAATTTTTTATGATGTGATTTAGTTTGGTGACTTTTGAAGTGGTGATTTCTCTGTTCAAAATTGAGACATTGGCCATACCACACCAAATCAACCAAAAAGAGTCAAATTTAAGATTTTACCTTATCGATTTCAATAAAATGTTGGCAACTGTTAAATAGTATCGAGATATGCATGTATCATTTTTCTATATTTTCCGACTACTACTTCCAGAGATACAGTGGTTCAAACTTACAAAAAATGAGCCTAAAAAATGAGTATGGTTGTTCATATTTAAATATCTCTTAAACTAGATAAGTCTTACCTTTTCGATTTCAATAAAATTTTAGCAACTGTGAAATAGTATCGAGATATGCATTGATAATTTTTTATATATTCTGACCACTGCTTCGACCGATACAGTGGTTCAAACTTATAAGAAATGGGTCTACAATTTCCTTTGTATGGTTGTTCATATCTCTTAAACCAGAAATGCCAGAAACCCCGGTCTCGTTTTAAAGCTAATAAAACAAGCTATTTATAAATTTAAGTCATAAGTTTTTAACTTGAAAATATGGCCAATGGTTCTTATTCTTGTACTTAAATGTTGATGTCCTTAAAAAGAACCCTTTTCTAAATTCTGAAAACAAGCGTAAATTTTGTTTAATTAAATATAAATGTTCATGCCAAATTTAAAGGTGGTATTTTGATGCCATCATATTTTAAAAAATATTTTTTTTTGTTTTTATTTATATTTTGTATTGAATAAATTTTTTTCTATAGTAAAAGTTGCAATAATTCTTGAATATATTTGTAACTCTGATTTCTAAAATGGCGTCAGTTTTATCATATTTATTCTAGCACAAGTACTGTCAAAACAAAACACAAATAAGATGTAGTTGTAGTGAAGAGGTCTATAATGATGTCCAATAAAAATTCAAATACTGAAATGAACTGCCTATGACACTGAGTACTCATTACATTTTACATACATACTAGGAAATTTGTATTAATATTAAAATTTATAAAAAAATAAGAAAAGAGTAAAATGTATTGAACATTTTCATCATTATTTTTTTTTTTTTTTGGTTTGATATATTGCTTTTCGACTAATATTTACGTTCTTTTTGTCCTACACATTTTTTTTTTTTTTAATAATGTTTGTTGTATTTTTTATACACAGTTAAATAGTGAAACATAATTGAAAAATGAAAAATTGAATTTTTAATGAAAATGAACTTTTAGTGAAAAGTAAATTTTTGAGTGAAAATTTTAATTTTTAGTGAAAATTTTAATTTTTAGTAAAAATTTTAATTTTTAGTGAAAATTTTATTTTTAGTGAAAATTTTAATTTTTAGTGAACATTTTAATTTTTAGTTAAAATTTTAATTTTTAGTGAAAAAAATGAATTTTTAGTCATATACTGAATTGAAAAATTGAATATTTGTGAAAAATTGAATTTTTAGTGAAAAATTGAATTTTTAGTGAAAAATTGAATTTTTAGTGAAAAATTGAATTTTTAGTGAAAAATTGAATTTTTAGTGAAAAATTGAATTTTTAGTGAAAAATTGAATTTTTAGTGAAAAATTTAATTTTTAGTGAAAAATTGAATTTTTAGTGAAAAATTGAATTTTTAGTGAAAAATTGAATTTTTAGTGAAAAATTGAATTTTTAGAGAAAAATTTAAATTTTAATAAAAAATTAAATTTTTAGTGAATAATTGAATTTTTCACGAATAAGTGATATTTAAGTGAAAAAGTGAAGTTTTTGTGAAAAATTTAATTTTTATGTAAATTTTTAGGAAAAATTGGATTTACATGGATCTTCAGGTCATGGTTCTTCAGGACATGATTCTTCTGGACATGGATGCTCTGGTTATGGCCACCATTAAACCAAACTGAATATTGTAAAGCATAAAAAATCTTTTCACTTGCTACACTAAACTCAGTAAATAAACTTTAAATTTTGCAATAAATTAATGAGTTTTTATACCCTACACCTATGAGGTACAGGGTATATTAACTTTGTGCATATATTGTAACGCCCCTTAGGAGGCGTGTCCGGTATGGAAAAGTAAATATATTCTTGAGTCCGTTTAGCAATGTCCGTCTGTCCGTCTTGCTGTCTTGCTGTCCGAATACAGAATAACTTGAGAAATACTGATCAGAATGCGATGAAATTTCGTCTCAATATATTTTAGCCAAAAGTTGGAACTGAGTTTGAAAATGAGCCAAATCGGTTAACGGACACACCCACCTCCCATACAAGTCACTTTTATATAACTCTTTCGGAACTAATAACTCGAAAAGTATTCAAGATATAAGTATAAAATTTAAAACGTATTATGAGAATTCACCTAAGAATATGTGGTCCAAAAATGGGCGTGATACGCCCACTTTTTTTTTCATTATTTCCCGGGTTTTCATAGTAGCCTTTCAAAATTTTAAGTTTTCTAGTTTTTTTTATACTTTTATATACATTTTTTAATTTATGGGGATATAAGACGTAAATTTCTGATATATGAATAATATTCTGAGGGTGGGGAGGTTCAGCATAATTAAAAACTTTAAAATTAAGGTATGCAATTAAATATCCCACATTAATATCCCCACCAAAGGTGTAGGGTATTCCATAGTCGGGCCCGACCGACTATAAAAATCCGCCCCATGTGACCCAACTTTCCCAACTCGTTTCTTATGCAAACGATCCAAACAATTACCCTTCGTAGTGAGCGCTTACGTCGGGAAATGAAAACACTGTCCAAATTTCAAGTTCTAAGGGTCAAATTTAGATTTTTCCTTTTCTTTTTTTCCTAACCACTCTTGAATTGACACCAACAAAATACAAAAAGAATCCGGAAAATCCGCTGGTTCGTTCTCCCGTGATGCTCTGACACATTTCATTTTTATATATTTCGGGAATATTTTGTTTTTTTTTAATATTTTTTCTTTTATTTCAATAAATTATTTGTTTGCTACAATTGACTTGTTTTGGTAATTAAAATTTTTGTTTGTTATTGCATCCAGTTTTTTTTTAGAAAGATGCCTCTTACTAAGCATTTCATGTTCATTGAATTTTTTTATAACAAGGTATTTTTTATTTAATTTGTCGTTAAGGTTGAAAGACTCAATTATTGATATTTACTAAGTTTCTTTTTAAAATAAGGTGCTAATTTGCATATTTAATGCATTAAAAAATTTTAAATGTTGGAATTTAAGTTGAATTTTCACTATAAATTCGATTTTTCACTAAAATTTCAATTGTACACTTTATATTGAATTTTAAAAATTAAAGAAAAAAAAAATTAATAAAAAAAATTGAATTTTTAGTGAAAAATTGATTTTTTAAGTGAAAATTATAATTTTTTTGTGTAAAATTAATTTTTTATTGAAAAATTGTGTCAAAATTTGTTTTTTAATTATGTTTTTTTTTTGTGAAAATTAAGTTTTCTTGTAAAATAATGAATATATTGAAATTTATTTATTTTGTCTATATTATGATTTATTATAAACAAAAATAATTTTGTG
Source organism: Dryomyza anilis (assembly GCA_951804985.1). NCBI lineage: Eukaryota > Metazoa > Arthropoda > Insecta > Diptera > Dryomyzidae > Dryomyza > Dryomyza anilis. The sequence continues at coordinate 113,654,423 of OX638130.1, forward strand.
TTTTTTGTGAAAATTTGATTTGTTTTTTGTGAAAAATTGAATATTTAGTGAAAATTGAAATTCTTTTATTTGGTTTAGATATTGTATTGATATAGAAAAAATTTTTAGTTTACTTTCAAAATATTATAATTGTTATGTCGAATATAAAAATATGATAATCAACATATGTAGCCGCGGTAGCTCAGTGGTTAGTGCGTTGGACTGCGAGCCGAACGGTCCCCGGTTCAAGCCTGGACTGGGGCTAACAACATCTTTTCATAGAAACATTTTTCTATACCGCGCTACCTCTCGTCAGTCAATGGCAAACCTACGAGAGTAAAAACCATTGCTTATGAAAAGCTCACCCCCGCCGTTCGGATTCGGCAATAAACTGTTGGTCCCACCACTTTGAGTACAAATATAACACGCACAGCTCAAAATGGTGAGAGAACTCGGCCGAAGTTCTTATAGGACTGTAGTGTCAAACTATTATTCTTATTAATCTATATATGGTCCATTCCAAACCAAATTGACCAAAAAAAGTAAATTTTGAGATTTTACCTTTTCGATTTCAATGAAATTTGGGCGCCTGATAAAGCTTATTGAGATATACATTGACCAATTTTTTTTATTTTTTTCGTTCTCTACATCCAGAGATACAGTGCTTCAAAGTTACAAAAAATGGTCCAAAAATCAGTTTTGTACGGTTGTTCATATTTCAATATGTCTTAAAGTAGATAAACTAGAAACTCCATTGATGGCTCGTTTTAAAGCTAATAGAACAAGCTTTTAGAAAAATTAAGTTGTTACTTCTAAACTGGAACATGTGGCCCGTCGTCATTCTCCTAGCACTTCAAAATTGATGTCCTTAAAAAGTACCATTTTTAAAATTCTGAATAAAATGGTCAATGCATATATCAATAAGCTTAATCTGCTGCCCAAATTTCATTGAAATCGAAGAAGGTGAGTTCCAACCGCTGGTCGATTTGGTGTGGAATGGCCCATATATAAAACTCATTTTCCGTTTGTTTGTGTGTGCGCTATGCAAACGTACACCTGTGCACGGATTTCCTTAAAATTTGGAATATATATCCCACAGATCCAGGAGAAGGTCACTATATAGTTTTCGTTGACCGCGCTCACATTAACGCCCATTTTTATTTTTGGTGTTTAATTCAGATGCATAGCAAAACCACTGAATAGTACCCTAAGACAGAAATAAATCATTTTGAACAGAGGGGCGTGGCACCTTCCATAGAATTCAAAAATTTAATATGCTATATCTCAACCCTAATGTTATCGATTACAACTATACTTTAAATTTGTATGTTACTCATCTTCCTTAATCTCACCATACCAATCTGACCACACCTAAATTCAACATACCAATACTGAATATGAATCCTCTGCACGGATTTCGTTAAGATTTGGAATATATATTCTACAGATCCAGAGGAAGATCACTGTATAGGTTTCGTGGATCAGACCCACGATTACGCCCATTTTTAATGAGGGTGTAAGTTTCAGATTCAATGCAAAATCGCTGAACCAATTTTTCTGAAAACTTCCATAGGTATCCTAAAGTATAAATGAACCAGATAGGACAGAGGGACTGGCACCTCCCATACATCCCAAAAATTAAAAATTCTGTACCTCAGTACAAATGTTATCAATTTTAACTATACTTTAAATTTTGATGTTAATAATAATAGTTTGGCGTTACAGTCCTGTATAGAACTTCGGCCGAGCTATTTCATCATTTTGAGATGTGCGTGTTATATTTGTACTCAAAGTGGTGGGACCTACAGTTTATTGCCGAATCCGAACGGCGGGCCTACTCTCGTAGGTTTGCATTTACTGACGAGAGGTAACGCGGTATAGAAAAATCTTTCTGTGAAAAAATGTTGTTAGCCCCAGTCCAGGCTTGAACCGGGGACCTTTCTGCTCTGAGTACAACGCACTAACCACTGAGCTTCCGCGGCAACAAATTTTGATGTTACTTATCTAAATAAAACTCACTACACCAAACTCACCACAGTAGAACTGACCATATCAAAATTCAGCAAACCAAAACTAAATTTTAATCCTCTGCACCAAATTCCTTAAAATTTGGAATATATTTTGTAGAAATCCAGGAAAAGTTAACAAACTCAATTAGATTAGCGAATATAAATAGAAAAAATTGTCTTTATACTAATTAAAAAATTTATGCACGAGTCGTGCACGAGTCCAGCTAGTAAAAATATAAAATTGAAAACTTAAAGAAAATCAAAAATGGAAATGGCACATATTTTCTCATACACTAAGAAAACAGAATGTGTTATGTGTTAATTTGTTGGGATATTATAATTATAAAAAAAAAAAATGATTTTTGTGAATCTACCTTTTTCACAGTGTAAAACACACATCTCTTATGGTCGATCGACTAAAAAGTAATTTTTAAAACAAGTAATTATTTGTTTGTTGATTTTTGTTAATGCGTTCAATAAAGTTCAATGTCAAGATTCATTTCTAACTAGATATTTTAATTAGTGGCATAAGTAAAATTTCATTTTGTACAGATTTAATTTTTTTTTTGTTGCAATAATTAAATAAACTAGTTAGAAATAAAATAACTGCACTAAACAATGAGTAATGCTTATTTGAAGTAGTTAAAAACCAGTCGAAACACTTAGCGCCTATTCGGGTAACAAAAAAATAACAGACTCTGTTATAACGGGTTCCCGAAAGTAATGCAATTTATAGCATCCAGCAGTGATATAAAGAGTCCCATTTTTGGAAACAACAATACAGTTTACCGTTTGATTACACAGTATACAGACAGTCAAAATGAAGGTAAGCCTTTTGGTTTTTTTTTTATACTTCTTCTATATATTAGGTGCTTAGTAATTTGTTTTATTTATTGCAGTTTTTAGCCTTTCTGATGTTCTTGCTTTTGGCCTGTTTCGCCTATGCGGATGTCTCACATTTGCAGCCAGCTCAACACGGTCATGGTCACGGCGCACCACACCAACAACAGCACCCTCAACACCATGCCGGAAGCTCCCCACCAAAATCATCACACTCATATGGTCACCATAACTAAGGCATAAGTGTGAATTTCATATGAACAGCTTATAGTGTCTTTCAAGAATATAAATATTTCAATAAAGTGCTGTTTTTCGATATACAAATTTGTATTTAAATTTACTTTTTAAAATCACTTTCTATTTATAAACATAACCAAAATGCTAATATTTTAAAAGCTTCGAGAATCTGATTTTTTTATTTTATTTCATTTATTTTTCCTAAATGTAAAATTTTCAGAATACCACTACGCAATACAAAAATATCTGCGGTTAAATATTGTGCGCATACTTTCAGGCTTTTTAACAAATTCAAAACATCACAGTGAAAGGGGTCAAAAAGGCAAAAAAAAGGTTACAATTCAGACAATCATTTATTATCTAATGTTTCATAGGATTATATAGCTTTGTTAGATGCTTCTGTTTAAAAGGTGTATTGGTTAATCATGAAAACATGTGAATATTTGTATTTATTTAAAATAAATGAAAACGCGTGTGCGCTAATTTAAAATTGTGTCACGTAACCACACTTAAAATATTTTGTTATGGAATTCGGCATCATTACAAAAGAGACCAACCTTTTTATTTGTAAAAGTTTTATTTACATTTGTAGACATTTAAAGATCAAAAAAATGTGTAGTTCCAAACTAGTACTACTATATAGGGAGCATTGGGTAAAGTGGTACATTGGGTAATGTGGGAAATTGCGTTTTTTGGACATGTTTTTGCAATTAGAAAAATATAACAATTTTAAAGTGCTTCTTAATAAAGCAACAAGTTTTTCAGCAATGTTTATAATCAAATTAATTAATTTTTAATGCTTTCTAGAACAAGTGAAAAAAAATTTTAAGTTTTTTAGAGTGTTCCCAATCAACCACTTTATAACAACTTTAATGATAGCCACACAGTTGCCATTAAAGTGTTCTAAATCATGCGAAATATACTTATTTGCCACCCAATTGCCAGTCAAACAGCCCCGGGCGAAGCTTAGTTGCCACAAATTTTGATCCATTCAAGTTTCGATTCACCTATTTGGAACTTGAACTGTAATTTTAACTTGAACTGTAATTTATGTGTAGATTAAAAATAAAAATATTAAAGATCCTACGCAGTGCCATTAACATGAATGTTTGTCCTGTAATAAAAATAAAAAAATGCATGGCATAATAATAGAAGTCTTTACGAACAGAGTTTTGGAAAAATTACAACTCGAATTTAACGAACGATTAAAGTTTGCGGGTTAAACCTTACATCCTAAATTTTTTATTTGTACACAACACAACTTTTCATAAACATATGTAGTGGATCTTATAAATATATCGTGTATAATAATATACATTTATTAAATTTTAAAGTTAATTATATATAAACATTTAGGTTCTTCATTATATACTTGCCACATATATGGAACATAATACATTTAATAATTTGCCACCGAATAGCAACAAAGTTAACCCCGCCCTTTATTGTATATGTTCCATTATCAGAATGAATGACTTATTTATCACAGCATTGCGACATAGTATTGTGTAGGTTCCATACATGTTATTAGTCACCTCTTTGGGACTACATATTATTAGTTTGCAACACTGGTGTCAGAGGTAACTTAAAAGGTACACATATGACACAATGGTTTGTGGCAATTGTCGAGTCGTGGTTGGGACCCTATTCTTGTTTAATGAGAAATATAAAATAAGAATGAAAATGAAACATATTTTCTTCATAATATAAAAATATTTTTTTATCTCTTTTTTATTTAATATTTCTCATTAAACGAGAACCAGGCACCAGTGTTTCCTATCAAAAATTGAGAATTTTTATCATTTTTAGTTAAGACGGTATGTTTAAAATGATCGCATATTGCATAACTTTACAAATACAAACGTGTTTTGAAAATAATTTAACATTATTTAAATGGTGCTTAGTTATGCTCATATTGAGATACTGGGGCAAAGTAGGAAACATTTTCTGGGGTAAAGTGGGACACGTAATTTCAGCAATGTTTGTTGTAATTTTAGTGAAAATATTGTGTATATGAATTATTTAATTAGTTTAGACAAGAAAATCTTCAATCGTGGCTACAAAACAATAAAAACCAACATTTTGAGATAAGATGAGAATTGCAGAAGAAAGTCAAAAAAAGAACCTTTGGATTTTATGGATTTGTATTTTTCTGATAAAGTTGAAGAACATTTATCGATGTATTCTTTATACTTCATCAGAAAAAATAAAATTTCAACAATTCAGTGAACTACAATATCTACAAACGGCCTGTACAGATTTCAGATTTCAAATGGAAATTTCTGAATTTCAAATGGACATTTCTGAATTTCAATTGGTGTCTTTTGAATTTCAAATGGACATTTCTGAATTTCAATTGATGTCTTCTGAATTTCAAATGGAATTTCTGAATTTCAAATGATATTTATGAATTTCAATTGGTGTCTTTTGAATTTCATATGAAATTTCTGAATTTCAATTGATGTCTTCTGAATTTCTAAATTTCAATTGATGTCTTTTGAATTTCAAATGGAGTTTCTGAATTTAAAATGGTATTTATGAATTTCAATTGGTGGCTTTTGAATTTCATATGGAATTTCTGAATTTCAATTGATGTCTTCTGAATTTCAAATGGAATTTCTGAATTTCAAATGGTATTTATGAATTTCAATTGGTGTCTTTTGAATTTCATATGGAATTTCTGAATTTCAATTGATGTCTTTTGAAATTCTATTGGTCTTTTCTGAATTACATTTGTAAAAGGTGTAGACGTCCTGCTACTTAACCTCTCTCCATTGATATACAATATTTGATATTTTGATAAAAAAAACCAGAGCATTTCGGTAAAAATTTTGCGGTTTCCCACTTTACCCTAACATTTTTCAACAATTACGAAATTGAGAGGTTTTGAAAAATTCGCAAAAAATAAATTAATAGGCATATAATTAGTTTTCTGTTTATGCAAAAAGATAGATCATCAACCCTTCAAAGAATATAAAAAATTATTCAAATGTATTGTTGTCGAGGAAAATCCCCAGACCCCCTACTTATCATCAATGGTTTTACTTTGGAATTGTCCCAAAACAAAGAGAATTTTTTAAGAAAACCTTATTACTGCTCACTATTATTCCATTCCCATTCACAGTCATCCGCTTCAGAAAATTTAAATAAATCAGAAAACAAAAACGTACGACAGATTCTTCAATTTGTAGAGAACTAGTTTTTAATACATTATGTAGTAAAATGATGTCAAATAAATAAAAATAAAATTGAAAAGAAAAACAAATACAAAAATATAATAATGTTTAGTACATTATTTTACTTGGTGTTAAATTATGCAAAATAGAGTCAAAGATAAAACATATGATTTACATTTATTTTTAATGAACATATTTCAATGAAGTCAAATATTTTTTTTTGTAGTGTGCAATCCTAAGTCACAGTTAACATCAATAACATTAAAGGCCCTTTATAGCGATATAATTAATGACTTTTTACGGTCACACTTAGTAGTAGACAAGAAAAATGCGCATCCTGCGTGTCACGCGATGCAAATTCTCCAGCAGAAAACCGCTGATAGCCAACAGATGACCGACGAACAACACTAACCAGGCAAACTGAAAGTGCTGAAAACTTAAGCCGGGCGACGAGGTCAACCGCTCCGTGCGCAGCTGCAAAATGCCCGCACGAAAACCATCCGAGGCCGCCTCTTGCATCCACTTGGGCGTGAGTCCAGCGGCGGCGGCGCGCATCACAAAGCGATTGAGTGTCGCCTCAAACTGCGAACGGGGTGGCATCAAAAAACCGAGTGGCGTCGTGGCGATGCATTCGCTGGCGACATGTAGCAGCGGCTGCAACAGATGTCGCTGCTGTTGCAGCACAAATTCATAGAGATCCTCACGCGCGGCATATGCGACGCTGGCGTTGAGCAGCAGCAGCTGTTGCAGCCAGATGCTAGCGTTGCGTGGCCTTAGCAGCGTCGCGATGGCGGGCGTTAAGGCAGCGGCATTGCGCAAAATGAGCGGCACCTCGTAGTCGATGGCAAGCACGGGCAACGAGCGCTGCGCCAGCTGAGTGACGCTGTCGAGTTGCGTGTCAAAGACGAGTTTGGTTAAAAAGCTCGTGAGCAGCGCCAGATATAAGTTGGAGAGCATAAAACCGAGTAGAGCGACGAGCAAAAACCCGAAAGCATGTTGTACGTGATAGTGTCGCTGCGAGACGGCCGGTGCGGGCAGTGGCAAAAACATTAGCAGGCGCAGCACATCGAGCAGAGCGCGGCCGTAGGCGTTGCGGAAAGTGCGTCCGCTGAGGCCACCACTCAATGCGCGCTGAAAACTCAAATAGAGCAGCGCTACAATGCACAAATGCCATGTGGCTGTCTGAAATGGGCGTAGAAAGTAGGCGTATGCGGCGATTTCACCACTCGCCGGCACTACCAGACACCACTGCATCAGTTGCAGCGGATAACTGAGCCGCACACCTGCATACGGTATGTAGGGATTCATGCTGAGATCGACGTCGCCGGCGTTGAGCTGCGCTATAATGGAGGGCAGTTCGTAGCGACTCGAATTGTGCAGTTGCACCACCTCCAGTGTGGCGTTACGCTGCGCGAGAAACGCGAGAAACAGCGTGGCGGCGTAGCCTTTGAGCCGCCGCAGTCCACTGAGGCCGGGACGTTTGCTTAGCAAAAAAACGCGTGGTGGATCGTGCTGTACGGGCGTGCGTAATGCATAGCCGTGCATATTGTCGAACTTTTGCGGAAAATAGTCCAGAACAACCGACGGCAGCAGCAGCACTTGTAGCATTGGAAAACGTGTATAGGCGAAAGCATGATATTCGCCATTGACATCTTCAATGTCGCCACGTCTAAAATTCTCTAATAAAACAATTGAATTGACGAATCCCATACGCCAACACCACTCGAAATGTTCGGTCAACATGCCGAGCGATCTGCGCGCCGCCTGTTGCGGCACCAAAAAGACGCCGCGGACATCGCCCTGCATACCGTCGAACGCCGTATTTAAATGTTGCAGCCACGTGCGTCGATAAATGCCACCAACTACAATGTAAAACATGTTGCGATTGAAGTCGAAGTCTGTGATGCCCGTGCCGTCATAGAATTGCAAATCGCCGAGCGCCTCTGTGCTGACAATGCGTGGTGTTGACGGCGCTAGACTTATGAGTGGCTGTAGGTCGTCGGGTCGCGCGAAAAGCACAAGCGTTCGTATAGGGTGTTGGGCGACGGCAGTGCTTAGTACGGCGTAGAGTGCATTGAACGGCCAAGTGCTGATATTCGTGGTGGTCGGTAGTGTAAGAGAGAGCAGCTCAAGAAAGTTCAACGACAACGACGACATGTCGTAAGTGACTGAAAGTCGTTGCTGCAGTTTTTGGCCTTTTTCGAATGGACTCTATTTTAAAATGAAATCAATCACTTTAAAATAGAGGTGATGTACTTTAATATGCACAAAACAATGAAGAGAAACCAAATTGCCAACAATTACATAAATTACATAAATTAAGGAAAAAAAAAAACAACATCTACGATATAATTAAATAGAGCTGTTTGAAAATTAATGAGATTTGCTAGCTAAAAAGCACAAGAATGGTGCTCACCTGGATACCGTTAAATAAAATCTCTAAAAATCACAAAAGTTCGTTCTTTTTACTCATATCCCAGGATTCTAAAAGTGAATTTTTCAAATAGTTATCAATATTTGAAAAAAGTTTGATTTAATATACAACGCTTTTAAAACCGTAAAATGGATAAAAATGTCTGCATGTGGTTTCTGTAAATTTTTGGTGAGTTTAAGTGTAGTGAATTTTATTGTTGTGTGTTTTAGTGTGTTCAATTTAAGTGTGGTGAATTTTTGTGTGGTCAGTTTAAGTGGGTGAATTTTAGTGTGGTGAATTTTAGTGGGCTGAGTTTTAGTGTGGTGAGTTTTAGTGTGGTGAATTTTTATGTGGTTGAATTTTTTTTTGTTTTTTATCCTTTTTTATTTTTCTGTTGTTTTTGAGTTATTGCTGAAGTTTTGTGCTTTTACTTTTGTTTTGGTGTTTGATTTTGCTTTTGTATTTTTTTTTTGTATTTGTGTTTTTTGTTTCATCTTTTTAGCTTGTGTATGTGCCGAGTTATGTCGTTTGGAATGTTTAGGTTGTATGGGAGGTGCCACGCCCCTTTGTCCAATCCCGCCCATATATAGCCTATGACACCCTCCGGACTCCTTAGTATCCTGTGGCAAAATTTCAGTTAAATCGGTTCAGCTAGGAACAAACAGACAGACAGACCGACAGACTGATAGACGGACCAAGAGTTTTATATATATAGATATATAGAAACGCGCCTTGGGTGTCGAAAGTGTTTGTCAATGTGAATTTGATCCCACACCAAATCGACAAAAAAAGTCAAATTTGAGATTTTACCTTTTCGATATAAATGAAATGTTAGAAACTATAAAGAGTTTCGAGATTTTTTTTTATTTTTTCCGACCACTACTTCCAGAGATACAGTGGTTCAAAGTTACAAAAAATGATTCAAAAATTGCATTTGTGAGGTAGTTCATATTTAAATATCTCATGTGGCCATTGGTCATTAAACTTGTATTTGAAATTTTATGTTCTTAAAAAGGCCAATTTTTAAAATTCTGAAAAAAAATCGTAAACTTTCTTTGATAAATGTTCATGCCAAAATTCAAGACTTTCTAAAAATTTATTTATTTTTTGTATTGAAAAAAGAATATATTTTTTTACAGTAAAAGTTGCAGTAATTCTTGAATATCTCACCAAAACTCACCAAATTTAAATTTACCACACCAAAACGAAATATGAATCCTCTGCACGTGCTTCGTTAAGATTTGGAATATATATCCTACAGACCAAAGAGAAGGTCATTATATAGTTTTCGTTTCACCACATCATCTACTATATATTTGTGAATGTTTGTATGTATGTTTGTATGTTCCGAATAAACGTCAAAACGGCTGTACAGAATTGAATAAAAATTGGACACAATGTGTGAGATTGGTGGACTGGGCGTGGCACCTCCCATATACCATCACACCGAAACTCACCACACGAAATTCATCACACTAAAACTCACCACACTAACACTTCTACTGAAAAGAAACTCTACGAGGGAGTATTCTACCGCGAAGAATTCTACGGGAAGACGTTCTCCGGGAATGATTTTTACGGGAAATTATTTCTGTTTTGGTTATACATTTATAACACCAATAAAAAACATCCACAGCTAAGCACGTTAATAAAATCACTCTATATCCTTGCATTCACAAAATCTTTGCACGAGTCGTGGGGATTCTCGTGATATAAAGGGGATTATCGTGATACGAAGTATAGTCTAATTTTTCCACATATCAAGGCTGTCATTCGGAATATCTTTTTTTTTTAAGTTTTAAAGATTACTAAAACAAAAGTTACTCATACGACACCACATCGGCGACGATACTGCAAAACCATCTAACTGCATCTGGAAATTGCGGGTTTTTCAAATGGGACGCTACAAAAGTAGAGCGACAGGGACAGCAAACGACGCCATATTTCTTGCCGCTCTTTGGTTTGCCATTTCATGATGGAAAGATATACGAGCCAAAAACGAGTCGAAATTATTAAAATTTACTACCGAAATTCGGAGTCAGTGGCCTCAACATTAAGAGCGCTACGTCCAATTTATGGTCGTCATAATCGTCCTAGCAGATCAACAATTGAGCGTCTAGTGGAAAAATTTGAATCCACAGGCACAGTACAAAATGTTCCCGTGCCTGTGAGACAAAGAAGTGCCCGTAGTGTCGAGAATATTGCTACCGCTGAGGCTTCAGTTGAAGAAAGCCCAAACGTGTCTCTCACACGTCGATCTCAAGCGTTGGACATCTCTGTGACGTTCTTGTGGCGAATTTTGCGAAAAGATCTTGGCCTACATCCTTACAAAATCAAATTGACACAAGAACTGAAGCCGTTTGACCACCAGAAGCGTCGTATGTTCGTGAATTGGGCCGAGCAACAACTTGAAAATGATTCGGATTTTCATCGGAAAATCATCTTCAGCGATGAGGCTCATTTCTGGCTGAATGGCTTCGTCAATAAACAAAATATGTGTTATTGGTCAGAGAGCAATCCACAAGTACTCCATGAGTCATCATTGCATCCCGAAAAAATTACGGTTTGGTGCGGTTTATGGGCCGGCGGCGTCATTGGGCCGTACTTCTTCCGTGATGATCAAGACCGGCACGTTATTGTGAATGGGAATCGCTACCGTTCAATGATAACCAAATATTTTTGGCCCCAATTGGATGATATGGACTTGGAGGACATGTGGTTCCAACAGGACGGCGCCACAAGCCACACAGCGAATGCCACAATCAATTTATTGGAAATCAAGTTTGGAGAACGTGTTATCTCACGAAATGGTTCAGTCGATTGGCCACCTCGGTCGTGCGATTTGACGCCGTTAGACTATTTCCTGAGGGGCTACGTCAAGTCCAAGGTTCTATGCCAACATGCCAGCGACGATTGATGAACTTCGTACGAATATCAATCGTGAAATTGCAGCAGTATCGGCCGATTTATGCTTGAAAACCGTCGAAAATTGGGTTCAGCGTCTGGACTGCTGCAAGCGTGCCCGTGGTGGCCATGCAAAAGAAATCGAGTTCCATACATAATGGCATAATGGCATTTTACAGGAAAAAAGAATTTCATTGATATCCAAATACTTTTGTAGCGCTCTTATTGAAAAACCCTTTACGACCAATTTTTCGATATAAAAGTAACTTTAACAGTAGTTGATTGTTTAAAAATCGAAAATTCGGACACAATTGAATTAAAAAAATTATCTCAGAGACCTAAAGTTTTAATATAAAATTAAACTAAACAAAATTCAAATTTAAAAAAAATAATAATTGAAGTTTGCAATAAAAATATATTGTATTGTTTCAAAAATGCACCAACGATTATAATTTATATGTTCTTTTGTATATCTAGTTCTGGTTAATTTTATACATATAATTATATTATAATAATTTCAAATAATACTTCGACATTTTCAACATTACTAAATGGCGCCAAAACGTACCAGATGCAATATAGCCGTTTAATTTGTTTTGGAACAATATAATTTCATTTTAGACAGCCATATGCCGCATATTACAATATTATAATAAATTTAATTTTGCCGTGTTTGCTTTTTTATTACCTTCTTATTAAGTATTTTCGTTATTTTGATTTAAAACCAGTTTGTTGCGAAGCAATTTATTCAGTTTATAGTCTGAAAACATCAACCACAAATCTGCGCTAATAAATTGAATTGATATCATCTTAATTGCCAATTAATAGCCTTTTAAATAACCAAAAAAAAAAATGAACTGAATATCGTCACAGAAATTACTTTGCTTACAATAAAGCGTAATAAACTGAAATACAAAAATTAACGACTTTTTGTAATAAAACTGCTGTCGTTAGTGTTTTTATTATATTTACAATGTTTTATAATTTAACTACCTATATTGTAATTATAACAGAACTAAAAATCAGCCAATAAAATATTTGAATTAAATTTTGAAAATTTAAATTTTTAGTAAAAATTTGAATTTTTAGTAAAATTTATAAATTTTAGTAAATATTTGAATTTTTAGAAAAATTTTTAAATTTTAGTAAAATTTTTAATTTGAATTTTTAGTAAAAATTTGAAGTTTTAGTAATAAATTTTTATATGAAATTTGAATTTTTAGATAAAATTTGAATTTTTAGAAAAATTTGAAATTTTAGAAAAATTTGAATTTTTAGAAAAATTTGAATTTTTTGAAAAATTTGAATTTTTAGAAAAAATTTGAATTTATAGAAAAAATTTTAAATTTTAGTAAAATTTTGAAATTTTAGTAAAATTTTAATTTTTAGTTAAAAATTGAATTTTTAGATAAAATGTGAATTTTTAGAAAAATTTGAATTTTTAGTAAAAAAAATGAATTTATATTAAGTTTTAGAAAAATTTTTAAATTTTAGTAAAATTTTGAAATTTTAGTAAAATTTGGAAATTTTAGTAAAATTTTGAAATTTTAGTAAAATTTTGAAATTTTAGTAAAATTTTGAAATTTTAGTAAAATTTTGAAATTTTAGTGAAATTTTTAAATTTTAGTAAATTTGAATTTTTAGATAAAATTGGAATTTTAGAAAAATTTGAATTTTTAGTAAGAAAAAAATGAATTTATATTAAAAAAATTTGAATTTTTAGTAAAAATTTGAATTTTTAGAAAAAATTTGAATTTTTAGAAAAAATTTGAATTTTTAGAAAAAATTTGAATTTTTAGAAAAAAATTTAAATTTTAGTAAAATTTTGAAATTTTAGAATTTGAATTTTTAGTAAAAAAAAAATGAATTTATATTAAGAAATTTGAATTTATATTAAAAAAATTTGTATTTTTTAGAAAAATTTTTAAATTTTAGTAAAATTTTGAAATTTTAGTAAAAATATGAATTTTTAGAAAAAATTTTAAATTTTAGTAAAATTTTGAAATTTTAGTAAATTTTTGAAATTTTAGTAAAATTTTGAAATTTTAGTAAAATTTTGAAATTTTAGTAAAATATTGAAATTTCAGTAAATTTTTAATTTTTAGTTAAAAATTGAATTTTTAGATAAAATGTGAATTTTTAGAAAAAAATTTTAATTTTAGTAAAATTTTGAAATTTTAGTAAAATTTTAAAATTTTAGTAAATTTGAATTTTTAGATAAAATTTGAATTTTTAGAAAAATTTGAATTTTTAGTAAGAAAAAAAATGAATTTATATTAAAAAAAATTTGAATTTTTAGTAAAAATTTGAATTTTTAGTAAAAATTTGAATTTTTAGAAAAAATTTGAATTTTTAGTAAAAATTTGAATTTTTAGAAAAAATTTGAATTTTTAGAAAAAATTTGAATTTTTAGAAAAAATTTGAATTTTTAGAAAAAAATTTAAATTTTAGAATTTGAATTTTTAGTAAAAAAAAATGAATTTATATTAAGAAATTTGAATTTATATTAAAAAAATTTGAATTTTTAGAAAAAATTTTAAATTTTAGTAAAATTTTGAAATTTTAGTAAATTTTTGAAATTTTAGTAAAATTTTGAAATTTTAGTAAAATTTTGAAATTTTAGTAAAATTTTGAAATTTTAGTAAAATTTTGAAATTTTAGTAAAATATTGAAATTTCAGTAAATTTTTAATTTTTAGTTAAAAATTGAATTTTTAGATAAAATGTGAATTTTTAGAAAAAATTTTAAATTTTAGTAAAATTTTGAAATTTTAGTAAAATTTTAAAATTTTAGTAAATTTGAATTTTTAGATAAAATTTGAATTTTTAGAAAAATTTGAATTTTTAGTAAGAAAAAAAATGAATTTATATTAAAAAAAATTTGAATTTTTAGTAAAAATTTGAATTTTTAGTAAAAATTTGAATTTTTAGTAAAAATTTGAATTTTTAGAAAAAATTTGAATTTTTAGAAAATTTTTAATTTTAGTAAAATTTTGAAATTTTAGAAAATTTTGAAATTTTAGTAAAATTTTGAAATTTTAGTAAATTTTTGAAATTTTAGTAAAAATTTAAATTTTTAGTAAAAAATTTAAATTTTAGTAAGAAATTGAATTTTTTGTAAAAATTTGAATTTAATTAAAAATTTGAAATTTTAGTAAAAATTTGAATTTTTAGTAAAATTTTGAATTTTTTGTCAAAACTAAACTAAATATTTTTTTTCGAAAACACAAAAATGGTCATCAAACTTAACATACTGCAACTCACCATACCATTAGTTCAAAATAAAATAAGTAATTTTATACAACCTATTTCTTGTCAATCAATCATGCCAATAAATAAAATTGACTTCGTCCACAAACTCCGCACATATTTGCCTTTGAAAAACAGAAATTTACTTCAAGAAATAAACATAAAATTAGCAGGTAAATATAGCCCCGACCAGACTCCATGCAAATATAAAATACAAAAAATAATCAAAATAGAAAATTTATACTCTTTCTTCTCACTTGCAACAAAGAAACAATGGGACGCATTTCCGTTGGCCGCCAATTTGTATTGCAAGTAATATTACCTCTTCTTCCTTCTCCCTGGTTCATTGTTTTTCCACCAAATTTTCCCCACCACTAAAAACAGCTGCTCAACAACAAGTCAATGAATGAAATGGTACAACAATATAAAAATTCCCACTACAAATAACAACAACTCTAGCGCCAAAAAGAAACACTTTTTATTTACATTACAGACACGTGATTGTGGGGCATGCGCATCGTAATCACTCACGCCGACTGTCACTTTGCTAACGATTTCTCACCACAGCAGCTGTCAAAGTGTGCATGGCGCCAAAAATGAGCATCGTTTGCTACAGCATATTTCCAACACCCAAATCACCCACATCCTTCGCAGCAGATCCTTTCACTTTCGACCAACGTACGGCGTGTGCGGATTTTTCACGCAATTTGCCTTTTAGTCCATCAGTTGCATCGCAGCCATTTGTGTGGAAAAATAAATTTCTCTTCTTCAGTTGAGAATTTGAATTCGAATCATTTTGTGCGGTCAGATAGTGCGCTCTTCGAAAATTGCAGTTTCAAGTGTTAAATATTGGAATTTTTGATGTGAAATACAATTTTAAAAATTGTAACTTATATTTTGTTCTCTTTAATTTAATTTTTGGTATTTGTTTCTTGGCTATTTCTGTATAATTTATTAAAAATACAATTTTTAGACATGTTTTGTGCGCGTAAGTTCGAAATTTGTTGGTGGTAAGCATTCATACTAATTTAGTACTTAATACTAAAAACATTTTAAAGAGTTCTCGATTTAAGTTAATAATTTAAAAGTGTTGGCTATTGAACAAATGCTCGATCCAAAGTGCGAACGAAACGAAATGTTTGAAATTGGTTATACCAATTTTTAACGAAAGGGACTGGAAACTAATCGTAGTCGTTTTATAAACATCCGGTCCGAATGCGTGAATTAACTTAAAGAATATAATTTCTTATCTTGAATTATAATAAATTATTCCATTGATCAAACATTAACCATGACAACGATTTCGTCAGAAAATCATTTATAAATATATTAAACATCGTGTAATTAAGGGTATATAACTTATATTTTTAAGTTTTTAATTCGGCAAACGTATTAAAATACAAAAAAAAGAGTATTCAGATAAAAGAATGAATGAAACGAAACCTTTAAAATACGTTTTACGAATTTAAAATGCAGATTACTGGAAATTAAACCCAATCAGACGGTTATAAAACTATATATGATTAAATCGTATGAAGAAAGAATACATATACCCAAAGTTATAAATTATGGTTGTTAATTTGGAGAATATTCTGAGGAACTACGAACCATTTATATTTTTAACATATCGTCACTGTTATGCCAAATTTGAAAGTTATAAATGCTGTAAAAATTAGCAAAACTTAGTCATCAGTTTTGTCAAATTGTCTTTAGTTTTTGAGATATAGTCTATTATTTGATTTCCCATTATTTTAGTCTTCTTTTATTTTTAAAATTCAAACAAAACAAAACAATGAAATTATCTTTTCGATATTAGACACACTAAACATCGCCCTGTTATACACAAATTCGCTTTTATTACTAAAAAAAAATTGTTTGCGAGATATAAGCAAAGAAGTTCAAAATTTTTCAAATAATTAAAAATGTTATGAATAAAAACATTACTACATAATGGAAAAAAAATTCAAAACTGTGAATTAAAATATATAATTTATGTTCTATTCTTTTAATTATATGGAGGACTAGATGGACCCGTTCACAGCGTTGCCCGTCATAAATTATTGTAAATGCAAAATTATATATTTTTAAATTGAAGATTACAATGTTGATTATGATCATTTGTTTCGATTTTTACAACTCTGCTCTTAGTTGGTCAGAAGTTATGGCAATTTTAATGTTTTTGTTATATGGGAGGTGCCACGCCCCGTGGTCCAATCCCGCCAAAATTTTACGTGACGATTAGAGTTTTAAATATGAACATTTGATTCGATTTTTATAAATCTTCTCTAAGTATGTCAGGAGTTATAGCAATTTTAATGTCTTTGTTATATGGGAGGTGCCACGCCGCGTGGTCCAATCCCGACCTCATTCTACGTGATGATTGGAGTTTTAAATATGAACATTTGGTTCGGTTTTTATAACTCTACCCTTAGTATATCAGGAGTTATAGCAATTTTAATGTTTTGGTTATATGGGAGGTGCTATGCCCCGTGGTCTTATCCCGCCCACACTTAGAAAAATGATAAACAATCACAATATACATCAGTGGGCTAAATTTCATGACTGTGGCTATCTGAAGTACAAAGATATTAGCAGTTAAAAGTTCAGGTTTGCCACGTCTGAGGCGAATTTCAAAAAACCCCTTAGAGCGCGCATACATTAGTAGATGAACACCTTGTCCAAATTTCATGTTCCTAGGTCTAATGGTTTGGGCTGGACGTTACGCTACCGAATTTCAATTTATTTTTCAGGCACCACAATTTGTTTCGTGGGCAAAACAATTATTTTCTATACTTGAGCATAAAGTCTATATATTTTTGAACAAACAGTATAAACGGTATAAACCTCATATAACAAAAGTTAGTGTTATATGAGGTATTTCACATTAAATGATTGGTTCACAGGTCACAATTCACAATTCACCGATCACGCCCATTTTATGTATCAGGCAGCGTAAGTGAATAAGTAATCTAATTTCATTGCTCAAGCTATTCTAATTTCTATATAAGGACTGCGTCGAATAAAATTGTCCGCTACAAAAATGAAAAAATCTAGAAATCTAGTAATCGAATTTTTATAGAATAAAATATTTTATTTTGCAAATTATTATTAGATTTAAAAAAAATATATAAAAAACCAGAAAATAATATTTTTTAATAAAAAGTTTTAATTTTTCCGGAACCCCATATATTAATGTTGTAATGGTAGTGTCCGACACCCTCACAGCTGCTGAAGACCACTTTATTTTAAAGTCTTTAAAGTCCCTTTTAACTAAAGCCCAGTATCTCTCAATCGGCCTGAGTTCTGGACAGTTTGGTGGATTGGCTTCTCTAGGCACCAAAATCACTGCATTTTGTTGGATCCACTCTAAGGCCGTTTTGCTGTAGTGACATGAAGCGAGGTCAGGCCAAAAAAATGTGGACACTTCATGTTGGCGTAAAAATGGAAGCAATCTTTTTTGCAAGCATTCCTACACATTTATTTCGCTATTAATTGTACCCGATGTCACGAATGAGCTGCTCCTTTTTCCACAACTGCAAATTGCCTGCCAAACAAGGAATTTCTTTGGGAATTTTGTCATTTTTTTTTATTTGAATTTTTCAGCGACATTTCCTCGAGAATTGGCTGTATAAAATTCCTGCCCAGGTAGCTGAGAAAAGTCCGCTAAAACATAAGTTTCGTCGTCCATTATGCAGCAATTGAATTTTAAAAAAAATCTTGGTTCAGCTTTTTAGCTCGTTGTTTTGCGGTTTCATTCTTGACGGCATTTCTATCCGGTACTTTTTGGACCTTGTACGTCTTCAGCCCAGCTTCTTTCTTAGTCCTGCGCACGAAGGATTCTGAGCAATCCGCCTTTCTCCCAATTTCCTTCCGGATACTCTTGGATCTTTCTTTAAAATATTCACAACCTTCTTCGACTTTTCACGATCATGTGGGCCTTTTTTTTACCAGAACCTTTCTTCTGATCAATACTCAGGTCTTCCTTAAAGCGGTTGATAACGCGAGAAATGATGTTGGGGTTAGCCCCTACCTCATTGGAAATTTTTTTTAAAGACCAACTAGGTTGTTTTTGAAAAATTTTAATTATATTTTCTCGCACTTCCACTTCGTTTGCCATTTTCGCGTTAAATAAATTTTGTATTGACTATAACTGACACAAATTATTTTCTGCCATTTAATTCAGAGCTACTATGATCAAATTTTTTTAATTTGAATCTTGCATTAGCACATTATGGGAAGATATGTAACGGACAATTTTATACGACGCAGTCCTTAATCATGATTTCAACAGACATACAGGCGGACATCGCTAAATCGACTAAGGAGGTCATACTGATAAGCCTCTTTACGTCTTAGACTCTTAGTTTTGTAGGTTATAAAAAAGCATTTCTAATGAAAACATTAATTTTATTTAAAAACTTTGTAAAGTGAAAATTTGTTGAGTTCTAATGAATTCAAATTATTAAAAAAAAAATTGAAATTTATATGAAAATCTGTTATTCTTATTGAATGTTCAAAATTTTTTTGAAAATTTAAATATATGTCAGAATTTTAATTTCAGAATATAAATATTCTTAAAATAGAGTTTTTAACATAAATTCGAATTTAAAGTCAATTTTCTAAATTTTAATGTTATATAGATTACATAGTGAATCTTTAAAATTTGTAAAAATTGCAATTTTTAGTTAAATAAAATGTTTATAAAAAAAATTAGTGAATAATCTAATATTAAAAAAAAATGGTTTAGTAAAAATTCCAAATTTTAGTGAGGTTTAATGAGAATACGAATTTTTAGTGTAAATTTTACTATTTTGTGAGATTTCGACATTTTAATAAATGATTCAATTTGTCAAATTTAGTAAAAATTTCAATTTTAAGACATTTTTATGGAAAATTTGATTTTTAGTATAAATTTAAATTTTTAGTGGATATCTAAAATTTCGTGAGAAATGTTTTACAATTTTAGATTTTGAAAGAAAATTTTAAATTCAAGTGAAAATTCAAATATATTTTGAATTTTTTTTTAGTGATTTATTGTTAAAAAGCAGTAATTTATAAATTGGTTTTAAAACGGTTTTTCAAATGAAATAAATTAATTGAATTAAAAAAAAAATAATGACTGCCATTTTTTAGTTTAAACCCTAATCAAACTACATGTCACTCCTTGCAGTAATTAATAGAACCGTGTTCTGTATCGTGTACAGCAGCACATAGCATGTGTTGCAATTATGCATTATTTTCTGTCGAATCGATAAATTAATATTCGATAATTCAAAATCTTTTTCACATGTGTGTGTGTGTGTGTGTGTGTGTGTGTGTGTGTGTGTGTGTGTGTGTGTGTGTGTGTGTGTGTGTGAAAAACAAAAAATGAGCACAAATGCCTCATTAGCATTACGTTGACTGATACATGTTATAGTCGAACTATAAGTAAAACTAAAAAAAGACTATTTTTGCAAATTAAGCAAAATCTGCTGTCACGCCAAACACTTTGATTCGAGAGCTGTCTAAGCTAAGCACATATTAAAAACAAAAGCAACAATAATTAAGTAAAAATAAAAAAATATATATTAAATTAAATTTCATTTGTTTAAGTAAAATACGCAATTTTTATATTTTATACTGAATTTATTGAATTAAATTTTGTTGGATAACGTATGCGGGTACGCAATACAATACAATTCAATTAAATTGAAAATGTTCTCGTTCTACCGACTACCCGTCTGTCTGTCTGTCCATCGAACACAATCTCAAAATGTCGGTTCGTTGACTTTTTGTGACAGCATAAAAATTGTGCGTCGCCTTAAAGGACTTTCGTCCGAAAAACCTATTATGCTGGCATAAATGTAGCCAATCATTATCATCAAAAGCGGCACTGTAAGTGTTTTAGTCAACGAAGCCACTATAAAGCCGCTATGCAGCCACTATACAGCCCTTAAGCCACCCTAAACCCACCCAGCCACCAGCATCATCACCTCGCATTTAAAGGCTTAATCGCTGATGCTGCTGCGGCCACTGTCACTATCCACTTATTTAACATAAAAATGATATAAAAACAAAACCGAAATATTTTATTTTCATTTCATTATAACAGTCACTATTTATATTGCAAATATTATGCGTATGGTTTGTCGGAAAATGGAATTTTTCGTTGACTTGAAATTTTATTTCAATATATTTTCTTTTTTTTTTTTTGAGTGGTTTTGGTAGGTGACAATTGAGAATACGTAGCATTGGTCATTGGGATTAGGGTTATTGGACAGCAACCATTTGATGTCAGTCAGTATTTTCGGTATGTCGTTGAGACCCTAGAGTATCGAATGTTCTTCTAGGCTAATGGATTCTAGTAATTACCACACATACATTTCAAATTATTTCTTTTCATTTTAGTAGGGTTTCTATGAACAAATATTTCTTTTAAGAAGTTTCTTTTATCTTATCGTTTTCTAATATTTTCGATATGATGCCTTTAAAATTCCAACCTAAAATTTGAGATGTACATTTACATATTTAAAAAGGTATATTCAAGAAAATAAAATTTGGAGTGAGCACTGACAAACTCTTAAAGTTTAGAAATGATTTAAGTTTTATAAAGGCTTGTCTTATTAGCTTTAAAAGAGATCTTGACTGAATGTGTATTACTGATCGGCCAAAAGATATTTTAATATAAATAACGATATTTGAAAGAATATCAGAAATTGAAAGAATATCAGACACATAAATTTACTCAAAATCAAAGTGGTGAAATCTCAAACAATTCAAAATCGATATAATGAAACATACTATCTTTTAATACGGTAATATACTGTCGGAATTTTATCGTTACGAGACAAATTTTTGGAAATCGCAATGATGACTAAAATAAAAATTATCAAAGTTCGAGATTGCTTTGAAAAATATTGCAATATCGTTGTGATAAATGTTTTAGTATCGTATATTTCGAAAGAATTTAAATTTAGTAGGTACTAGAAAAGTTAAATATTAGAACCGAGAGTTATTCGAGAAAGCTTCGAAGTATTCGTAAATGGGAGACTGGGTAGTTATTTAACCAGAGAATCTTCGAGTCAATTTCAGAATAAATTTAAGAGCATTATTTTTATACCCTACACTAAGACTGAAAGGGTATATTCAGTTTGGTACGCCGATTGTAACACCCAGAAGGAAGCATCTCCGGAATGGAAAAGTATATATATTCTTGATCAGCATGACCTCCTTAGTCGATTTAGCGATGTCCGTCTGTCCGTATGTCTGTCTGTCTGACTGGTTTTTTCTCAAATTATTTGTACAATGTATTTTTTATAGGGACGGATCTTTATATGCCTTTCAAAAAAAATAATTGGACTAAAAATGCGAAAGAAAATTAAAGAAATATAGAATTTTTGACGAATGGGGTCAATTTAAGAAAGACCAAATGAAACGAAATGTAACGGTTACTTTATGCCATTTTATAGGCGAAATACCTCCAAACTAATTTGATTTAGAAATCCGCTTTTTTGTGTTTCTTTTTGTTCTACTTGTAAGTTAAAATTAGAAAAATGACAAACATATGATCTTGTTTTTCATGATAGTGTAAATTTCCACTATGGACATATTCTGAATAAATGAAAATTCAAATATTTGACAATGTTATTATTTAAGATGATCGGATATGACTAGGCCCACAATGTCCATGTAAAGCAGTGTCCTGATCATGTACTGACCTCAGGCCATGATCATGTACTGATCGAGCAATTCTCCATTTTATTATTTACCCGACAATAGCCTTGTCAGAGCCCGAGCATAATAGGGTTTCTCTCATTAAATTTCGATCATTGCCTGATGCTAATTTCGTTATGAGGAACAAATAATGTAGCTATGATCGGGAACATTGACTATTTAGATAATGTAAACCCTGGTTTGGTAAGCATAATAAGGATATACAAAGGCAATGATCATATATTCTCTAATAAGGCTTACCCAACAAAAACCAGATCATTTCCCGATGACGTATCGGGCAAATTTCTACTAGGGTAGTAGAAATTTTACTAAAGCCATGAGGAACTTGTCATTGTATTTTTGCCTTGTTACAACCCGATCGATAACATTATCAACATAAGTTTACCCATTGTGGTCTACCCTAATAGTGCAAATTTCTATGTAAAACTTAAAAATTACACTATATGAAAATATAAAAGACTTAAATCAGGTACTAAAGCTCTTTGGAATATCGGTTCTGGTTCTAAGATTTTTATAATAGCGCTTCTGATTCCGATGCTGGTTTCAACCAAAAACATTATATGGGCTCTGATTCCGATTCGAAAAATCAAAACGTTTCCGGTTACGGTTCTTTGTGGTTATTGAATAGAAAGGTTACAGAATATCATGGGTTTCTATTGCGTTTCCCGTTCTCCCACGAAACGGTTTCGGTTCCTAATCCGGTTCTTTGCGGTCCCTGATTTAATTACTATTTTTTTTTTATACAATTTTTCTACTTACCACATATTCAGCATGATATTATAATAAGTAAAATGTATCTGAAATAAAAAAAAAAACATTTTCTAAATGTTTTATTTTCATAGACAAAAAGACTTTTCGAAAACAATAAGAAAGGTCGAGAATTGTTTTGGTCAATCTCAGTGTAAGTTTCAGCTATTTTGTGTCCTAGGAAATATGTTCCAAATTCAAAAATAATACATCATTTTGAGGCACTGCCGCACGTCGATATGTTTGACAAATTCTTGACGCGTTGGCCTACAGCAGACTGAATGGGACACAAATTAAATTCCCCGCACAGGTTACAACGATTTTTATTTTTTATTTTTTTTTTCTTATCGTTTTTTGTGCTTTAAATTCGTAGGTGCATAGAAGAGGAAACATTTCATAGTTTCGGATGTCCTTGCTTCCATATGCAGGACGAGCAGAATGCAACCGTGCAAAATGCAAGAAGCATAAAAAATGACATGAATGAAAGCCAAGGAAGGAAAGAAGACTGGGGCATTTTTTTGTATTTTTTTTTTGTATTGTATGTGTCTGTCAACAGCTGCAGGGCAGTCAACTTTATGAAAGGGCGTTAGGGCGTTTGTGGTTTATATGGAATTGAAGGATTTAAATTTTGCTGTTTTAATATGGTGAAAAAAGTGCGCTCAATATTAGTACAACTATTTAAAACCTAATTATAGTTGAGAGCAGTACGTGTTAACTTTTTCTTTTTGTTTTATTGTAGAAAAATAGGTGAGGCCTATGTTGAAGAAAGGCAAATTTTAAAAGAGAAATAACTAAAAATTAAAATTTTCACAAAAAACAAAAATTTAATTTATCACTACATTGAATTTTTCACTAAATTGTATTTTTCACAAAAAATTAATTTTTTCACTAAAAATTCAACTTTTATTTAAAAATTTAGTTTTTTTCACTAAAAATTAAATTTTTCACTAAAAATTCAATTTTTCACTAAAATTTCAAATTTTCACTTAAAATTGAATTTTTCACATAAAATTCAATTTTTCACTAAAAATTCAATTTTTCACTAAAAATTCAATTTTTCACTAAAAATTCAATTTTTCACTAAAAATTCAATTTTTCACTAAAAATTCAATTTTTCACTTAAAATTCAATTTTTCACTAAAATACAATTTTTCACTAAAATACAATTTTTCAATCAAAATTAAATTTTTCACAAAAAATGAAAATTTTTACTAAAAATTGAATTTTTAACTATATATTCAATTTTTCACTAAAAATTCAATTTTTCACTAAAAATTCAATTTTTAACTAAAAAATTCAATTTTTAACTAAAAAATTAAATTTTTCACTAAAAAATTAAATTTTTCACTAAAAATTCAATTTTTCACTATATATTCAATTTTTCACTAAAAAATAATTTTTTTCTGTAAAAACTAAAAAAATAAAATTTTTCTGTAAAAACTAAGAAATAAAATTTGTCTGTAAAAATTCAAATTAACACTAAAAAATCAATTGTTCACTAAAAATAAAATGTTTCTCTATAAAATACAATTTTTCAACCAAAAATAAATTTTTCTCCAAAAATTCAAATTTTCACCAAAAATTCAAATTTTCACCAAAAATTCAATTTTTCACAAAAAATTCAATTTTTCACTAAAAATTCAATTTTTCACTAAAAATGAAAATTTTTACTAAAAATTGAATTTTTAACTATATATTCAATATATGTTAAAAAAATTCAATTTTTCACTAAAAATTTAATTTTTCACTATATATTCAATTTTTCAATAAAAATTTTAATTTTCACTAAAAATTCAATTTTTCTTTAAAAATTCAAGTTTTCACTAAAAATTCAATGTTTTACTAAAAATTCAATGTTTCACTAAAAATTCAATTTTTCACTAAAAATTCAATTTTTCACTAAAAATTCAAATTTTTACTAAAAAAATTCAATTTTTCACTACAAATTTATTTTTTTACTATAAATGCGATTTTTCATTAAAATTCGATTTTTCACTAAAAAAAAAAAAATTTTAACCAAATATTCAAATTTTCACTACAATTCATGAAATTCAGTGAAAAATTTAACTAATAAGTTAAATTTTTCACTAAAAATTCAAAATATTAATTTTATATGACTATTTTCTAGCAATTAAAAAAATACTAAAAATTGTAATTTTCAATTTAAATTTGTTTCTTTTTTAACAATTTTTTCTGTTTCAAAACCCTATGAGTTACCTTAACCTATATTCTCAACACCCTTGACTTGAGCTCGACAGCAATTTTACACGACTAGGTTATGAACATTTTTAGCGCATATTTCATAATATTTCCTAATTTCCAAACGACGACAATAACTGACCAAATGCTTAAACCATCCTATATAAAAAATTCATAAACACGTTTTTCCTCGAGACGCCGGCATGCACTTGACTCACTTATTGCATTTTTGAGCATCACTTAGAGTCACTTATTACATAGTCACTACAGAGTCACTACACAGTCACTATGCAGCAGTCACTACACAGTTACTACATAGTCGCTACACAGTCAACATCACTTTCACTCTTCGTCACACTGTCAAATGGTACCAAGTCAAGCACATGATTGCCGCACCATTTGGCAAAAAAAGGTTATCAGACCCGCAAGTAGTTTTTCATAATTTTGTGACGAAATAATTCTACTACTTTTTTTTTTGCTTTACAATTTGTGAGTTTTCCTCATTCGGTTTTTTCGTGACAAGTGCTAAATGACTGGAAGGAAATCTTTCGTTGTTTCAAAAGTGTGTGTTGTACGTTGACAATGGCAGATTTAAATAAAGGATTAGAAGAGCCAAGTGACATTGACGGTGAAATGAGTTGGTGAAATTATTATGTTAAAATGACGCTGTATTTCTATGCTTCATTATTTTCTAGCATCACTTTCTCTCACACTTACTCGTTCACGTCATTAACTGCATTAGAGAGAAGCATTAACGAAGACTTTGAAATTTTTGAAATTTAGCTTATGTTGGAATTTATGCCACGAATTCCTGGACAAAGTTTCAGAAGAATTTTACTATATGAGATGTTAATTATTGTATGCTAAATTTTGCATAAATATTTATATTAAATTTTACGTGCAAATTTCGAGGGTTAATTTTTGTTTTGGTAATTCTCAAAATTTAGAGATTATCTGGAATATAAGAAATATTCTCATTGAAGTCATTTTCTTCACATTTAAATCTTCGCATAATATATAACAAAACGATTTTCACTTTTACAAAAAAAAAAATGAGTAGCGTATAAAATTTGCTAAAGGTTTGCGTACCAAAAAACGCATTTTATGTACCTTGTCCTGCCCTTTTCATTTTACTAAGTAAATTTTGAAAACGTATGCTCTTAAGTAAGACATACTCTAATTTATTGTACATATCACATAAGCAAATATGTGTTAAACATTCCCTTGGGCACTGAACCTACTAAATAATGTCACTACTACATTTTGTATTTTTATTGAGTTTTGCGCCGACATCGCCCCTAATGAGAACGTATTGCAAGCACTTTCCCAATTTTATGGTCCCAATGTGACTTTGTTCTTTGGGGAGAAAACTGAGATTTCTTTGTTTTTTCTATTATTTTTTGGACAACAGCGTCTTAAGTACATTTCACACTTGACACTTTGGCTTTGCCGCGTCGCTACACGTAGCAATTTGTTGATTTCTTTCTATATATTTCTTTTTACATTTTTTTTTTGCTATCTTTCAGGCACTTTTAAGTAAAGTCTGCATTTTGGTTTTTTTATTTTATTTTATCACAAAAATTACTACGATTTAGTACTGCACAGAGTCTAAGAACAGACTTGGCGCAAAGTGCAAAGTGTCGAGGTACTGGGAGTTCATATGAATTGACAGGACCTGGCGTCCTGTTGATGGTTACACATGAACAGGGGCAAACACATGTGTCGCATATCCTTGATATGGTATTTAGTTGAAAGTTTTCCTTTGGTACTGATTTTGATTTCTTCAATGTTGAAAAATAGTAATTTGTAGAAGAAATTTCATTTTTATACGCAGATAAATTGACAGTATTAAGTATTTAGTTTCGAAAGCTTAATCAGTGTTTACGCTGTCAGATTTTTTCTGTCAATTAATTAAGAATGTAATATACAGTCATTGTAGAGATTGCCTTGGATGTACAACTAAAACCACACATCCAAAATATGTTTTGCAAAAAATTTAAATTTAAAAAAAATAATAACTTTCACTGTGTACAATTCTTCCCCAAGAAAAACTCTCCCGTTCCTGATAAAAATCTTTTCAGAGACAATTCAATTTATCCCGTGACAATCATTTTTCCTCAGATAATTGCTTCATAGAAAAATTATCTCCTAGACAATTCCTTCGCAGACCCAATTATTCATTTACAGACATTATAAAAAAAAATTATAAAAAAAATTCTAAATCCTGAATTCGTCGGCGAAACAATTCTTCCCCGATGTAAATCGTTCTCAAAAAAATTCTCCCACCGATACAATAACACAATTACTTTCCAAACAATTTTTCCCCAAGACAAATACTACTCATGAAAATTCGTCTCCCGAGTCAAATATACAATTTATCCGCGTAACAATTATTTCCCAGGAAATATACCCCCTAAGGAAATCCATACCTAGTACAATTTTTTCTCAGGCACTTAAACACGACAACTTCTTCTCAGACAATAATTTTTCCCGATGTTATTTTTCTCTACTGGATTTCTTTACTGGACAATTCCTTCGTAGAGACAATTTATTCGCCGAAAAAAATATTTTACCGACCACTTTTCACTGAGAAAATTATAAAATCCGCTCAAAATCATCCGTTTAAAAAATTTCTAAATTCCTCGCCGAAACAATTCTTCCTCTACACAAATCGTCCACAAGAAAAATCTTTCACCGATACAATTATACTTATACTCCGCGAAACAATTCTTCCCCAAGGCCAATATTCCCCATGCAAATTTTTCTCTGGGCTATTCCACACCAAATAATGTCAAATTTGAGATTTTCCCTTTTCGATTTTAATCAAATGGCGACTGATAAAGAGTATCGAGACATGTACTAACCATTTGTTTTTATTTTTTCCGACCACTACTTCCAGAGATACAGTGGCTCAAAGTTGTAAATAAAGGCTCAAAAATGGCTCCTTTTAAAGCTAATAGAACAAGCTTTCAGAAAAATTAAGTTGCAACTTCTAAACGTGAACATGTGGCCCGTGGTCATTATCTTTGTACTTCAAAATTGTACTTCAAAATGTCTAGCATTTCTAGTTCACGAGATATTTAAATATGAACAACCATTCAAAAGTGATTTTCGAGCATTTATTTCCAACTTTGAGCCACTGTATCTCTGGAAGTAATGATCGGTAAAAAAAAATAAAAAAAATTGGTTAGAGCATGTCTCAATACCCTTTATCAATTCCCAAAATTTCATAGAAATCGAAGAAGGTGAGTTCCAACCGCTGGTCGATTTGGAGTGGAATGGCCCATATACAATTTAAGCGTAAAAAAATTCTTCCCCGATACAAATCTTCCCAAAAAAAAAAAAGATTCACAGAGATTATTATACAACACACAAAAAACACCAACAACCAGTATTCATCATATTGATTATTTCATTCATTGAACTAAAATCGTATTTTTTAATGTTTTACATTTTCAATATTTTTTAAACCATCAAATTTTAAATTAAAATTTGTCACTATTTACACATTTACGTATTTATAATTCTTATAAGATTTATGATATTTAAATAAATATGGTTTGATGAACCAAATTCATCAACATGATGTTCACTTTTTCATAAATATTATGAAATGAAGTCTTCGAATAATTAGCCATTAAATATTATAAATCCTTTAAGAATTATAAATACATAAATGTGTAAATGGAGACAAATTTTAAAAATACGATTTTAATTCAATGAATTAATTCATCAATATAATGAATCCAGGTAGTTGGTGAAATATTTGATGAAATTTATTGTGTGAACTTCTTTTCAAAACAATTCTTTCTTATACCAAGTTCTCCCCAACAGACTTCCGACAGATAGACGCAATGGCAACTAGTCGAACAGGCAGACAGTCGACGTACAAATGGCCAGGAGGTGGTGAAGGAGATCAATAAAATTCTTCCTCAGTACACTTCGATTTCAGACAATTACCCCACGACAATTCTCAGACAATTTCTTAACTACACAATTCCTTCACAGAGACAATTATTCCCCGATTATCAGAGAATTCTGTATTCATACGAGAAACCATTCTTCCCAAGACAAATCCTCTCTAAAAAAAAAATATTCCAGCGAGATAATTATAATAGTTCTTCGAAAAACAATTTTTTCTCATGCAAAATTCCCCTGACAGACTTTCGACAGATAGATGCAACAATAGCTATATGAACAGACAGAGGTATTCAAGAATCTTTATAGTTTTCCTTACCGCATTTAGAGGTTACACACCATTGCACTTTTTGTCTAGGATTTAAAATCTATGTAAGTTCATGTAGTTTTCCTTAAGAGTTCTTAATTTTTTTCATTTCTTTTCATATTTTCATTTATATCTGAATAATTTTGATAATATATGATGATCAAATATTAAACTTTCGAGTGGTAATTTAAAAC
Organism: Dryomyza anilis; assembly: GCA_951804985.1. Taxonomy (NCBI): domain Eukaryota; kingdom Metazoa; phylum Arthropoda; class Insecta; order Diptera; family Dryomyzidae; genus Dryomyza; species Dryomyza anilis. The sequence continues at coordinate 113,684,307 of OX638130.1, forward strand.
TTAAAATTCATTAACTACTTTTGCAAATATAAATCAATAAATAAGTCTATGATGTATAGGTAAAGATAGTTTTATCTATACATCATCGATTTCTACTTATCAAACACTTCATATTTGTTAATTAAGTTGTCAATGCACATTTCTTATTAAAGACAAATTAGTTTTCATTCTGGAAATAAAAAGTTTTTTCTCAATCGCATTAGTAGAGATTATGCATCCGTTCTAAACCGTGCCGTTCGGAACTAAACTTTAGCAAAGAAAATATTAATGATGTTTGTTATTTGAATTTGCAGTTTATTTGTAATAATCGTTGGCCTGCAGACAAAATGCTGTCGAGGCATACCAACTACAACAACAATAAAAGCAACAATAACAAATGAAACAACCACAGCAATAATGCAAACGCATCATAAGAAACCGAGAACAACAGATGATAAAAATGATGCAGCTCTAAATATAACTTTAACCCCAACAACAAGAACAAGAACAACAACAACACCATTCCGAAAAACAATAACAACATTATCAACAACAACTAGAAGAACAACAACATCAATGTCACCAAAGACCATAATGACCACAACAAGTTTTACCAAGAAAATGCCGGCCATGAATGACTCCATCCAAGTTTTACTCGATGAAACAGGGTCTGTTTTGTTATAATTTAAAAATTTTAAATTTTATGTTAAATTTTGATATTCTTTTAAATAGAAAATTTGCGCCTTCTCAAAATACACCGATCACCAATATAAGTCCACCACGCATTACCGCGGATATTAAAGCGGCACGTATTTATGAATCTTTTCGTACCACACCTGATGATTATGATGTGGAGGGGGGCGCCACTAGCGCTGAAACTACTACCCGCCGGATCAAACGTTACTCTGTGGCAGCGCATATGGAGGCCACAACATATCGCGCCTATGTAAATAGCACCGCCAGCACCAGAAGTCCGATTATGATGCGTAAACGTACCGCATCTGCGGATATGTTGAGTCGTAATATATCCATATTGCTGGAGAATTTGCTCAAGAGCTATGAGCAGTCGCAGTTGCCGACACATGGACAAGGTTTGTAGTCGTTGGATTTGCAATTAATTGAAGTTCTATTGATTCTATTATAGAAATTTATATATTTTATAATTTATAAATAATTTTTTTTGGCAAGGATCAGTTTAGAAACATTTTTCATCATATTCCAAACAGACAAAGGCGGAGTTTGCATCACAAGCTGTCTGTTTTCTGCCCGTTCCCAAAACATGCCGTGAATCTGCCAGCAATATTCCACAAAATTTTACAACCTGTTATACACTTCCCAAAATATTCCATTTATCCGAGAGTTTGCCGGAAATATGCCCGAAATATTCCTGAAAAATGCCATCAATTTTGTCTCGGCAAGCTCAATGCAATTTAGAATAACTTATTTCAAGCGGACAAATGCAGATTTTGTATCACACGATGTTTGTTTTCGACTAGTTCCCAAAATATTCTTTGAATCTGTCAATAAAATTCCACAAACTTTGTCTCGGGTATAGTACGATAGACTACGATTTTATAGGCCGCTGGTTCAAACACTTACGAATTCAACATCCAAAATTCTTTTGAAAGATCGATCTGAATAATAATAATAATAGTTTGGCACTACAGTCCTATAAGAACTTAGGCCGAGCTCTCTCACCATTTTGAGCTGTGCGTGTTCTATTTGTACTCAAAGTGGTGGGTCCTACAGTTTATTGCCGAATCCGAACGGCGGGTGAGAGCTTTTCACAGGCAATCGTAGGTTTGCCATTTACTGCCGAGAGGTGTCGCGGTATAGAAAAATGTTTCTATGAAAAGATGTTGTTAGCCCCAGTCCAGGCTTGAACCAGGGACCTTTCGGCTCGCAGTCCAACGCACTAACTACTGAGCTACCGCGGCTACTGATCGATCTGAATACAATTATTTATATTAATTCTTTGCAGAATTGTCTGTCATTTAGTGCATAAATTATTAAATTAGAAACCCAGAGTAAAATCATAGATTGTGAAATTCAGACGTAATACCAACTATTAGAGATCAGCATGATTTTAATTTCACGGATACAGAAATGAAATTTGGCACGGCCATTCGTCTCAGAAATATATATCATTTTGAATAAAATAACTTTTAACCAAATTTCTTTAACTACTAACATAGGTACCCCCACCGTTGTGCGCACCAATATCCTAATACGCAGCATGGGTCCCGTCTCGGAGCTCGATATGGACTATTCCATGGACTGTTATTTTCGACAGTATTGGCGTGATAAGCGACTCAGTTTTCAGGGACCCATCAAGAGTCTTTCGTTGAGTATTAAGGTAGGTCTCTGAATACCAATTAATAATTTATACTAAACGAGTTATTCCATATAGATGCTTGATAAAATTTGGCGACCAGATACATATTTCTACAACGGCAAACATTCGCACATACACACAATAACGGTGCCGAACAAACTATTACGGCTCGATCAAGATGGCGGTATTTTATATTCGATGCGTTTAACCATTAAGGCCACATGTCCGATGGAACTGAAAAACTTTCCGATGGATCGTCAGTCATGTCCGCTGATATTTGGTAGTTGTAAGTTTTAAATTATATCTCCTTGGTGAAAATTTTGATAGGAGCATAATGGAAAATGTACTATTATTCTTGTCATAGTCCAATCCCTAGTAGAAACTGTTCTTGGGCCATGTTAGATGTACAACATGATCTGGTCATGATAATGTCTACCTTAATAGGGGAAAATACAAGTGATAAGTAATATCATGAACATGATCTTGTCATGACTATGTCTAGTATAAGAGCGCAAATATGAACTACCCTAGTAGAATTTTTATGATCGGAGAATGATCATGCCTACGGGAAAATATTATGAACCGGTCCTAGTTCACTCCCTTTTATATGAAACCAACCGGTAACTGATAACATGGCCCTGTGATAGAAAGGGGTGAATTAACACCTCATGCAGACCTATCACTGAATTGGTCTTTAATTGGAGAATTTTAAACTGAATCAAAATATCCAATTGAAGACCAGTTCAGTGATAGATCTAAAGATCTATATGACGTTTAAGATCAGTTCATTGATAGGTCAAAATGTCTACATGAGATGCTAATTCACACCATGTTAAAGTTGCCGGTTGGTTTCGTATAAAGGGACAGAACTAGAACCGATTCATAATATTTTCCCGTAGGTATGAACCAGATATACTGTCTACCTAATAGGGCAAATATCTGCTAGAACAGAGACATTGAAATTTGTTAAATATTTCAATTATTTTTATTTTCTCTAGATGGCTACACAAATCGTCAATTAGTGTACGAGTGGAAGGATCAGGATGACGCAGTCTCATTTGTACCCGGCATGACACTCAATCAATTCGATTTGATCAGCATGCGTTATCGTAATTCTTCATATACACGACGTGAAGGCGACTTTTCGGTGTTGCATGTCGCATTTAATTTGAAACGACACACTGGATATTTTCTCATACAGGTTGGATTAGTAATGACTTTTTAGTAAATATTTTTTAAAAATATTATTGCAAATATATTTCAGGTTTATGTGCCGTGCATTTTGATAGTCGTTTTGTCTTGGGTCTCTTTTTGGATACATCGTGAGGCGACCAGTGATCGTGTAGGTCTCTGCATTACCGCAGTGCTTACTTTATCCACGATTAGTCTGGATTCAAGAACCGATCTGCCAAAAGTCAAATATGCCACAGCACTTGATTGGTTTCTACTGATGAGTTTCTTATATTGCATTGCAACATTGTTGGAATTTGCTGGTGTACATTATTTTACAAAGGTTTGCAATATAAAGCTTTAAAATATTTAAAGCTTTTTGAAAATAGAAGCTTTGCTAATCTATATTTTCAATAAAAAAAAAGCTTGGCAGTGGCGAGATACCACTGAGTGAAGACGAATGGGAAGATATTGATGAGGCGGCTGCGGAACCCGATGAAGAACCTGAAAGTTGTTCCTCCATCAAACATAGTAACGAATCCATTTGTGAAGTTCCACCCGTTGTCACTGAAAGCTTTCGAAAACGTAATGCGATGATTTGTCCCATTTACAATGTAAGTAGAAAAGGTAACCTAGAGATAACACTAGACAAAATATTTAACAGGCAGTTAAGAAACATATTTTCGTAAGATTTGCAGCAGACAAAGGCGGTGTTTGTAGCAAAAGCTGTCTATTTTTTGCACGTGCTAAAATATTCCGCGACTCTGCCTTAAAATCCATAAGATTTGAAATTCTCCCCCTATACAATGTTTCTGGAATTTTTCAGAAATGTGTTGGGCACATTTCTTGCAAAGAATGAAATATTTTGGAAAGTATAGGCTGTAGAATTTGAATGGCAGATTCACGGCATATTTAGAGAATTGGCAGAAAACAGACAACTCGTGATACAAACTCCGCCTTTATCTGTAAAAATTTTTAAAATCTACTTCAACCCTGCCACAAGTATTGTCTGGGGCTACCATTCACTGCCCACAGACTTCCATTTATCTGTGTGTTTGCCTGAAATATGCCCGAAATACCGGGAAATATGTTGTTTCGGGCAGATTCATAAATTAGGATGACTTTTTACTTTAAATAAAATTCGAATTTGTATTAATAACCGGAAATAAAATTTCTGGCATTTTTCAGTAATATTTCCGACAATCACACTATAAATGAAATATTTTGGGAAGTGTATAGCAGGTTGTAAAATTTTGTGGAATTTTAATGGCAACTACCCGACATATTTTGGGAACGGGCATCAAACGAATAACTCCGTTTTGGTTTGGTCTAAATATGTCAAAAAAAATTCTAAACTGCATAGACCCTGCCAAAAATTTGCCTGGGGTATCCGAGACAAATTTCTGACAACATTTTTCAGGAATATTTCAGGCATATTTCCCGCAAACACACAGATAAGTGGAATATTTTGGAAAGTGTAAAGCAATTTTTTGTGGAAATTTAATGGCAGATTCACTGCATATTTGGGGAACGATTAAAAAACAGAAACTCGCGATACAAACTCCTTATTTTTGGTTTGAAAAAATTATGAAAAAATGTTTATGAACCTCTTCGGCCCTGCCAACATTTTGTCTGGGGATGACTAGAAAATGAATATCTAAAATTAAAGTTTTAAAAATGTATATTATTGTGGTTCAAAAAATAATTTAATTTTGATCTCTTTATTATCTAGGATCCCACACACATGTTTCAGGCACCATCCTCACATGCCTCCACCATGGAACGCACCACTCAAACCGAACCGCCCATCATTTCAAAATCTCGTCAAATGTGGCTCTGTTTTATTGGCGATGATAAATTTCGTAAGCAACGCGAACGTGATGCGGCATCAGTTAAAGGTAAATTCATTCAAAATTATAATAATATTTTAGGCGAAATCATCAATTTATCAATTAAACAGGTGCTCGTCCGGTTAACAGTGTTTCCCTCATTGATCGTGTCGCTCGTTATGCATTTCCGATGTCTTTTGCTCTCTTCAATCTACTCTATTGGCTGGCCTACGGCATGTACAAAAAGGAGTTCTCATGGTCTACGGTCAAGGGTTAAATCGACCAAGGGTTCATTCTACCAATTATACAGGGACACATATCAACGAATGCGTCATAATCACTTCAAAACAAACAGTATTCTTAAGTTTATCAATGGAGAAATAATAAATGTAGTTGCCATATTGTATAATTATTTATAAAAAAAAAATTGTTGTTAAAAAGAGCTTTTTATGTATACAAATTTAAATATAAAATAATACAATTGCCATAATATAGCTAACTTGATAGTTTCAATAAAACAAACGAAATGCTGAACAAAACTTGGTCTTTTTAATGTAATAAATGCTATTATTTTGGATGCTCCAAATAATAATGTGGAGATGTTTTTTTAGATACCAAACACTAAAAGTGGAAGTGTTTGGTCGTTTGTTTGTAACATCAAGAAGAAGTTGTGGAAAAATAGGCTGTGTCGATTTGTGATTTTGTGATGATAGTCTTTCAGTTTAAACCCTACACAGAAAAAAATAATTCGTAAATATAGCCAAAAAGGTACATCAACACAATCAAATTATTGCTAAAACTGCGCCGACTAAATTATTAATTGTATTAGCGTACACATTCTTCATATTAGCAATCGCATTCGCTGGCAACAGCTATATGTATTCGCATACCGCGTTGATGTTATAGCAGTGCGTGGTCGCTATAACAATGCGTGGTGTGTGTTCGTGTACTCGCTTACAGCGCTGGTGAATTTAAGGGAATAGGTGAAATTGGTGGAATTCGCTTAGAATTAGAATTTATAGTTGGCGCGCATATCAGTTCACATTTGGTTGATGTCAAAAGAAACGCTTATAGAGTTTGATCAAACTCTATTGGTCTCGTTGAAAATGATGATGCAATAGTTGCATATTTAATTATGCTACATCATCAGAAAAGTATATTTGTTATATACTTTTACAAGAATTACTATTATTCTTTTTTAATAAACTAAAAAAGAATTATAAGAATACTGTGAACATAAAAAAATGCTACTTAAGTAAAATCATTTATTGGAATATTTTTGGACGCAAATAACATTTTTAGCGAATGTGTTTGCTCAATACATGAAAATGGCAAAAATGTATTTGCTAGACCAATGAATGGAGTACAATTAATTTTGATTGCTGTATTTACGTCGGTTATTTTTTTCTGTGTACTTCAAAACAAATTTGTCAACTCATAATTTGTATTTAATAATAGAAAATACCTCTATAAGGGAAGGTATGATAACGGTCAGATCACATTTCTCATATGATTGATCGGGTTATGATCAACTAGGTATAAAATATCATTTTCATAACACGACTAGTTATATTAACTATGATATCGATCATTTACTACATGAGTGTCATAACTCAAAAAACGCGATTTTTGAGTTAATGATGCAGAATTATCCTTTATATTATGTTTCCTCTTGTGTAAGTCATAATACTAATAATAGTTTGGCACTACAGCTCTATAAGAACTTAGGCCGAGCTCTCTCACCATTTTGAGCTGTGCGTGTTATATTTGTACTCAAAGTGGTGGGACCTACAGTTTATTGCCGAATCCGAACGGCGGGTGAGAGCTTTTTCATAGGCAATGGTTTTACTCTCGTAGGTTTGCCATTTACTGCCGAGAGGTAGCGCGGTATAGAAAAATGTTTCTATGAAAAGATGTTGTTAGCCCCAGTCCAGGCTTGAATCGGGGACCTTTCGGCTCGCAGTCCAACGCACTAACCACTGAGCTACCGCGGCTAGCTTGTGTAAGTCATATCTATATATATTATTATAAAATCTTAAATAAAAAAGTTTTTAAAATTTTTTAAACCTGCAAAAAAATATCTAGCAGGGATGGAATTGAAAATTACCTATCGATATTTCTATTTAGTATCAAAGCGGCGATTTAGAACCAAATGCAAAATTATAACAATGATTAAAAACTTAACCTATTTTGATACCCTGGGAGCTAAATTTCGAGTATGTTCTACATATTTGTATGCGACATTTAGGAACATAATGTGTCGATGTTCGCATTAAAAGCAAGTTCTCTGACATTTTAAAAAATCGAGAATTGTCGCACGAAAATGTCAAATGCATTTTTCTGTTGAAATGTATTTCGAATGAATACGCATGAACTCGAGAATTGGGTAGGGGAAAGATCCATAGGTTGGGCAGGTCCGTATGCTGGGCCACCGCTATTTTTTTGTTTTTTTACACTGGCGATCTCAAAGTTTTAATGCTACATCTTACATTGCACTCCAACTTTTCGCGAAACTTTGAAATGAAATGGCCTGTTGCTTATAACTCATCCAGACGAATACTAAAATATACTAAAAAAAAAGGTTTTTTGTTGACTTTTTCAAGTGTTGATTAGGTGGTCAATTTACATTATAAAACGAGTTGGGAAAGTTAGGTCACATGGGTTAGTTCGGTCACATGGGGCGGATTTTTATAGTCGGTCGGGCCCGACTATGGAATACCCTACACCTTTGATGAGGATATTAATGTGGGATATTTAATTGCATACATTTTAAAGTTTTTAATTATGCTGAACCTCCCCACCCTCAGAATATTATTCATAAATCAGAAATTTACATCTTATATCCCCATAAATTAAAAAAATTATACAAAAGTATAAACAACTAAAAAAAAAAAAAGAATAATATAATTGGGCGGACCACGCCTATATTGAAAATTTTGAAAGGCTAATATTTCATAGATTTGATTTTAATAATTTACGGATCAAATTTCCACTAGGAAAACCCGGTAAATAATGAAAAAAAAAAGTGGGCGGATCACGCCCATTTTTGGACCACATATTTATAGGTGAATTATAACAATACCTTTAAAATTTTATAACTATACCTTGAATACTTTTCGAGTCATTAGTTCCGAAAGAGTTATATAAAAGTGACTTGTATGGGAGGTGGGCGTGTCCGTTGGCCGATTTGGCTCATTTTCAAACTCAGTTCCTACTTTTGGCTAAAATATATTGGGATGAAATTTCATCGCATTCTGATCAGTATTTCTCAAGTTATTCTGTATTCGGACAGCAAGACAGCAAGACAGCAAGACGGGCAGACAGACAGACAGACAGACAGACAGACAGACGGACATGGCTTAACGGACTCGGGTAGTGATGCTGATCAAGAATATATATATTTTTCCATACCGGACACGCCTCCTAAGGGGCGTTACAATATATGCACAAAGTTAATATACCCTGTACCTCATAGGTGTAGGGTATAATTAAAGGTATATTCCTTTTTATAATGTAAACAAGTTTTCTATCAAAATTAGATGCAGAAAAAATATGTAGAATTTTTCTCAAAATTTGATAAGAACGTAGGTTGGGTCACTCAAGGTTCGTAGGTTGGGCCACCCATTTTCTCATTATTAGAAGCACTCACAAAGATTTTTCTAGCATATAATTGCTCAAACGCAAGTGTCATAGTGTTTTTTTTTTAATATAGAGTGTCAGATCAAAAAATTTTTAGTTAATTTTGAATGATTTTTCAATTTAGGGTTTTTGCTTCACATTTACGTATAAAATATAACCAGTTGGGAAGATTATATCACATGGGAAATTTTAAAGTAGGTGTAATTATGATAGTTGGGATTATCAAAATTATAGTCGGTCTAAGCCGACTATAAATACCCTACACATATGTGTGGTTACCATTCAAAGTGATATATAGGTCACCAGGGTATACGAATCCTGAAAATAACTACAAACATTCAATCGCTGAAGAATTTCCATTCATTTGATACCCATATTTACAAATGGGTAGGTGTACCGAATTTCGATTTTTTTTTTGTGAACCACAAGTCTTTTCGCCGGAAAACATTATTATAATGTATTAGAGCATGATATCAATAATAAATTGATCTTTATATGTACATTTTATATGAGGTATTTGAACATAAGTGGTCGGATCATAGGTCACAATGGACCGATCTCGCCAATTTTTTCGCACATACAGCGTAGGTATATTAGTAATCTAAGTTATAAGTTTCATTTATCTAGCTCTTTAATTTTAAAAGTAGTAGGGATTTCAACAGACAGACGGACAGACAGACGGACAGACAGACGGACAGACGGACATCGCTAAATCGACTCAGGAGGTCATGCTGATCAAGAATATATATACTTTTCCATACCGGAGATGCTTCCTTCTGGGTGTTACAAACGGCGTACCAAACTGAATATACCCTTTCACTCTTAGTGTAGGGTATAAAAATATGGAGTTTTGAGGAATGATCTAGTTATGTGATAATGACCTTTAATTAAAACAAGTCATATGTCATATTAAGGGCAATTTTAAAGTCTTTCAAATGATATTTCAATTAAAATGTGTGTAAACTACTTTCTATGATAAACACAATAGAGTTAATTTTGGTTGAAAATTTTAATTTTTAGTGGAAAATTCAATTTTTAATGGAAAATTGAATTTATAGTAAAAAATTAAATTTTTAGTGGAAAATTGAATTTTTAGTGAAAAATTGAATTTAGAGTAAAAAATTGAATTTATAGTGAAAAATTGAATTTTTAGTGAAAAATTGAATTTTTGATGAAAATTTTAATTTTTAGTGAAAAATTGAATTTTTAGTGAAAAATTGAATTTTTAGTGAAAAATTGAATTTTTAGTGAAAAATTGATTTTTTAGTGAAAAATTGACTTTTTATTGAGACATTTCATTTTTATTTAAAATTTTAATTTATATTGAAAATTTGAATTTATATTGAAAATTTGAATTTATATTGAAAATTTGAATTTAAATTGAAAATTTGAATTTATATTGAACATTTTTATTGAATTTCGAAACCGTTTCATTTTAAAACATAAAACCAAAATCAGAACCGAATCTGAAACCATTCCTCGTATAGATTTCAATTTAAGATTAAACATATTTGTATTTATTTATTTGCATGATTTTATAACAATTTTAATCCAATGACAATAGAAAAAATAAAATATTTCCAAAAACAAAAATCTCATCAAATTTAAAAAAAACATTTTTACAAACAGCTCCACCAAATACGAATTTTGTACAATATGTATAAAAAAGGCAATTAAATTTAATTTTATATAAATAAAATTCAACGATTTCCAGCAACATTCAACAACAAACAGTAACCGACAGAAGCCACCATATGTTTCAACCAATCGAGCATGAAACTTGAACATATTATAAAATGCGACAAAAATCATGTAGTGAAAAGAGTGAAAAATCAACGCATATTTATAAGAACTAACAAAATAAAAATAAAAAGTCATGCTGAAGCTTTAAAAAAACCAAACCCACAAGGTTTCGATTTTCACACCATACACACTGAGGGTATAGAGTGTTATTGCTCCCTCAGGGTATTTGAATGAGTGGTACAACAAAAAAAAAGGAAGACAGAACGGAAGTTAAGTCCACACTGAAGAGTTAAATAACGTGCTGTATATATTTGTGCATGGATGGAGATATTTTTTGGCACTATGCGTTGAATGAATTTTTCGCAATTTGTATATCCTATAAGAATGAGTTGATGTAGTAGATATTTAGATATATGAAAAACAAACAAAATAAAAAAAAATGCGTTAAGGAAATGACAAATAACGCAGAGAACCTTTGACAAATTTGCCTATGTTGACATTTACTAAGAAAATATTTGTATGGTTAATATTTATGCAAAGATTATTTAAAAAAAATCTTAATATTGACTTGAAATTTTGTTATTTCTATTTAGAATTTAAATTAAGTTCTAATATTGCATTTTTGTATACATTATTCTTTAATATTTCAGTATTTCTTTCGTAGACATTTGTCATATTTCAATTTTAAAGTCAATATTTGCAGAATCCTTTATTTTGTCTTATAAGTTCTCTGCTTAATACCAACAGTATTTGATTTTGCCACAGTCGTTACGCATTTGCATAAATATTGATCTCCTTAATTATGAGACAAATAAGTTCAAGTTTGATTTTGATTGTTTGCGCCAACAAGAGTGTCATATTTACTCATTTGCAAAATACTCTATAGAGTTTGTTAACGAAAAGAATGTCGAAATATGTCAAAGGATTTGCATCGAAGTCACTGCCAAGAATATCACAAAAAAAACGACATATTATATTATATTTTTACTAATAGTGTTTTTGACTTTGACCAGCTGGATGTTGTCCAAAGTTCAGACGTTTATTGTAGAGAATGTTTGGAACATAAATTAATAATATTTATAATTCATAATTGTACCAAATCAACAGAGGTTGAATTTTAAAATTTTTCTAACTCAAAAGAACTGATATGCTTTTGAAATCAAATGTTTTTGATATTTATATATTTTTTTTGTTTTTTGGACTACTAATTGCGGTGTTATCATGTTAAATAAAGTATTGAAAAATAGTCTCTGTAATTTTGGTAGAATTACCTTTTATTGGGTACTTGAATGTGAGCTGTACTAAACTTATTTTTTATTTTTAAGTTTATTTAAGGGAATAAAATATTCCCGTTGATTCCGTAAATTCAATTCCACACTGAAAAAAATATTGAACGTAAATGAGATTAATTGATAAAAAATAATGAATTCTATTAATATAATTAATTGGATATAAGAATTATTTAATAGTATAAATCAAATCCTATCTGGGTTGGTTTATATGCTAAAATATTAACATATATAAACCATATACAACAACCGGCATTTTTACAGGCAAAACACAGTAATACGTGAACTGTTGTACCGATCTAATTTTACATTGGTCCATCGTAACGCGTGCTTGCCTATTCGATTCGTCGGGTCGTTTTTTCCGTAAATCGTGCGTATATCATGATATTGATATTCATCACCATATTTATGCTTGAAATTTCCCTATATATATAGTTCTCTTGTGAACGTGGTTGAAACTTCGAAGAACCAAGTGGTAATAAAATAAGTAAAATAAGAGTAGTAAGTAAAATAAAAATAACTAAAAATAAAATAAGAAATAAAAAATACAAATAAATATAAAAAAAAAAATATAAATAAATAAAATTATAAATAAATAAATAAAAAAAAAAATAAACTATTTTTGTGTGTTTATTTTCTTTAATTACACTACACAACAAAATGAGAAAAAAAGTTTGCGCAGTAAATTTCATTATTTTTGTATTATTGGAAATAACTCGAAGAATTTAATATATGAATTAAAAAAATTTCTACGGATAGGATTACGAGATCTCGGGCAATAACTTTTGTACTGAGCTTTCAAAAAGGTGGTCACATATATTTGTAAATATCTCGCGTTTAATAAAACCCATAAACTCAATTGTTATATCGAATGAAAAATAATTAAATATTTAATAAACATTTCTTACAATAGTTTGGAATTGGTTCACTGGTTGAAGAGAACTCTATAGAAGAACTCGAAAAATGTAAATTTTGTCGACCAACATTTTATTAAAAAATGCATTTAAAAAATGGCAAAAAATTGAAAACGCAAGATGATGCACAGTTTGTAATATTGCAAAATTATCCTGTACATTTTTAAAGAAAATGATGTAAAAATAATGGAAATCTATGGATACGTTTCGAGAACAGAAAAAATCATGTGAAAGCATTACAATTGGGTATTAACTAAAAAAAATCGCATAATATGTTTATACCCAATACCCATGGGTTACAAGTTATAAAATATATGTGAGGATATTTTAGCGCCTCTTAGTAGGTGTGACTGGTATGAAAAAGTTTATATTTTCTTGGTCAACATCACTTTCCGAGTCGATTTAGATTTAACCGTCTGTCTGTCCGCCTACACATGATAACTTTAAAACTGCTATTCCAAATGATGTGAAATTTATTTCCAATATATTTTAGTAGAATAGTAATTCGAAGTTCGACAATGAGTTGATTTAGTCAACGTAATCTACTACATCCACTACGAAATATGGGTTTACTCTTTAGGATCACATATCTCGTTAAGTATTAAAGATAAAGTTATAAAATTTAAAATTAATTACAAGCAATCATCTATCAATAGGTGCTCAAAAAATAATCGTGATCCGCTCACATTTTTTATTTTTTATTTGTATGCCTATTTGTATAGCACTCAATTATATTGCTTTCACATAACTTTTTTTATCCTCAAATGTTACCCATATATTTTTGTCATTTATAGCTCAATTTCTTCGAAAGAGTGTGAACTAATTTTGAAAAATTAAAATTTGAGTATCATCTTACTTTCTCGATTTTTTTCCATTTTTTTAAATGAATTTTTTCTAAAATTTTTGTTGAAAAAAAACATGTTTTTTCAAGTTCTTTTAAACTAATGAACCAATTTAAAAATGTACTAAAAATTTTTATTCGATATTCAATTAACTTTCATTCGATATAACATAACATGTGTTATTTAGATCGCGAGATATTTGTAAATATATGCGACCACCTTTATGAAAGCTCGGTCCAAAAGTTATTGGCCTATATTTTGTAAACCTATCCAAAGAAACATTATTAAATCATATTTTCGGAATAAGGGCGTCATTATACATAATACAAAAATAACCTTCACTGCTGCGCAGAATGGCTGTTGTTCAAGTAATTTATTAATTAATATAATTAACTATTTAATCAATTAACTATTTAATCAATTAACTATTTAATCAATTAAATGTCGTATTGGCAATGAAAAAATTAAAAATTAATTGTATTGATACATTTTTTGCTATATTTACACACATATATTTTTTTGTGCAATTTCTTTCCCTTGTAATCGTGAATTCAATAGATGATTAGGCAGACAAACAGTAGAAAAAACAAAATATGGACGGACATTGTCACTATGAGTATAAGGCTGCCTCACACTCCACACAAAATTCCATGTACATACCCCTAATAATGACCTTGGTTTATTTTGTGTTGATTTCTAAAATATTTCGGCTTTATCGTTTACCGTTGAAATGAGCGAGTTCGATATGTTCGAGTCTTGATCACAATAATGCTCCATTTCATGTTAAAATTCAAGATATAGAAAATTTTTGAGATCAATAACATTGTTAGTGCATTGGACTACGAATCGAGTCGCTGTTTGGATCATCGTTGGTTCGACTCACCATCAAACGATGCCGTTGCGCTCGAAACCGTAACGTGCTCACGTGTGATTCACGCTAAAATCTGCTCAGGTGCCCATCTCTATAAGGTAAACCTTTAAAATATTTTTTTTTTGGCTGTTCACAACTTTGGTTAAATCAATCCGAATTGTATGCGGTTTATATCAAAATGTTAGCTGAAGTATTCTCAATGAAATACAAACATTTAATTCTGTAAAATGTTAAATTCCAAAATATGTAGAAAAACACGATAATTTTCATATATTTGTTTTACAGAATAACTGAAAAACTTGAGGCAATATGAAAAAACTGAGTATTATGTCGTGATTAGAATTTTAAAGGCCATCGGAAAATCATACTTAGATTGCCAGTAATTTGTATACCCTACACTAAGAGTGAAAGGGTATATTCAGTTTGGTACGCCGTTTGTAACACCTAGAAGACTAGAAAACTAGAATTAAACTACTAATTTAGATTACTTATATATCTACACTATCTGTCAGTGAAAATGGGCATGATCAGTCCATTGTGACCCGTGAACCGACCACGTATGTTCAAATACCTCATATAAAACATACATCTACTGCTGTAATTTACTGTATACGTGCTACGGTAAACTTTTTTGGTCTAATATATATTGACTTCATGCTCAAATACATGAAAATAATGTTTTCCCACGAAACGACTTGTGATAAAAAAAAAAATAGAAATTCGGTACACCTACCCATTTTTAAATATGGGTATCAATTGAATTGAGCGATTAAAATTTTGAAAATATTTTCAGGATTTGTATACCCTTGTGACCTATATACCACTTTGAATGCTAACCACTACATATGTGTTGGGTATTTATAGTCGGCTTAGACCGACTATAATTTTGATAATCCTAACTATCATAATAACACCTACTATAAAATGTTCCTACTTTAAAATTTCTCATGTGATCTTACCTTCCCAACTTTCTTTTTCTTTATATTCGAAATGTTTTCCATAAAAATGTAAACTATGATTTTCGCTTACTTTTATTTATTTAATCATTAACCCTTGTAAAATATTGACGTTATCTAAAAAAAAAGTCAATTTTTAAAAACATTCTCTTGATGTGACATCGCGAATGACCATTTTTCAATGCACAAACTAAAAAACCAAAACAAGTATTTTAAAATTACGAATAGTTTTAATTAAACTTTAAAATTATGAGTGATATTTTTGAATTTTTCTTCGTATTTTAATTATAGTATTAGGATTTTATTCCAAACATAGTCTGAACCATAATAGTTGCCGCGCTTACTACTAGATGTCGCTGTGATTACCAACTGCCGTAAATATACCATTAAATAATGACAGTTAACTGTCACTTGAAACTGTCAATCGCAGCATAGAGCGCGCAAACGCAATGTGAACTGTCAAAAAATACTACATTCTTGGAGAGTCATTATCAAACACATGACACAGAGTAGACTCAGCGCTGCTCAATTCGCTCCGAACAGCATCCGCTGTGGCCAGCATAGAACAGACAGCATCCTGTGGAGCAGCATGGAAGAATTTTGCTCATTTGTCAGATAGAAACGGACGTGTTGTTGGACGTGTTAGGTTAAAAAGGTTGCGCGAAAAATTTGAAAAAAAATAAAAAAAAAAAATAAAAAAAATAACCAAATTTAATTTAAAGACTTTTGTACGAAGGAAAAGTAGAAGGAAAATGAAATTTAAATAAATGAAAAAATCCGAAAAGGAGCGTGTGAAATGAAAGTGAAATTGTGAAAATGCAGTGCTAAAGTTGAATTAAACATAAAAGTTTAGAAAAGTGTTTTAAAGTGAAAATATCGATGAAAGTTGAAAAAAGTAAATAATTATGTAAAATGTATAAAGTGTTGAAATGCAAGAAATTATTCAGTAAATATAAAAAAATGGTGCTTTAACATAATTGACACATTTGGTTGTTCTTATTGCTATTCTTCTTCTTCTTTTTTTTTCATTGAGCTCTAAACCTATTTTTGCCCATAGACAAAAAACACCTTACAAGATATAGTTACAGCATAATCATATTCATAGTCAGCTCTATGTCCGTCTGTCTGTATGTCTGCTTAAAACTACCGCTGCTGCTTCTTCTTCTTCTTCTTCTTCTTCTTCTTCTTTCATACAATGCCATGCATTTATTGAACATCGTCGGGCGCTTCTTCTGCCCTTCAAGTAGTTGTTCGAGGAGCCAAACTGCATAATGTGTTTTATTTCAGTTCGTTCGTTAGATCCCCCCCCCCTCTATCCCCTCATAAAAGCAGCAACACTTTTTACACTCTAATCCGAAAATGGGTCAAAATTTCTGTAGCATCGACTGCGATGCAAACGGTGTCGGAGACGTTGACGTCGACTGCGACCGCGTCTGTGTCGCCGACTGCATTGCTCTTTAAATGCAGCTGCACAAGAGGCAGCATTTTGCTATAGCCAATAATGATATTCATGTTGTTGATAATGATGAGGATGACGACAATGTTGTTGTTATTGCTAATGAGGTTATGTTGACGGTGATTATTGCCACTTGTAAAGAAGGCAATATTTAACAAAGATTTTCAAAATTTTTAATAATAAACTAATTTCGAAAAATTTCAAACAAAAATAATTTTAAGATGATAAATTTACTTTATTTTTTTTTTTATAAAAATCTTTTGTAAACATTTTAACTAAAAAATAAAAAAAAATTAAAGAAATTAAAATCATAACAAAATCTTAAAAACTTGCATCCATTATATTGTTGAAAATACTTTTTTTTTCAAAAACTATTTTAAAAGATTGTTTAAAAGATTGTTGCTCAAAATTTATCTCATCAAATTTGGAAATTTCATATAATACAGGGTTTTTCAAATGGGACGCTACAAAAGTATTTCTTGCCGCTCTTTTGACATTTCTCTGCAGTAAAATTTGCCATTTCATGATGGAAAGATATACGAATTCGAATTTCGGTAGTAAATTTTAATAATTTAGACTCGTTTTTGGCTCGTATATCTTTCCATCATGAAATGGCAAACATTACAGAAGAGAAATGTCAAAAGAGCGGCAAGAAATATGGCGTCGTTTGCTGTCCCTGTCGCTCTATTTTTGTAGCGTCCCTGTTGAAAAAC
Source organism: Dryomyza anilis (assembly GCA_951804985.1). NCBI lineage: Eukaryota > Metazoa > Arthropoda > Insecta > Diptera > Dryomyzidae > Dryomyza > Dryomyza anilis. Next base: position 113,702,043 of record OX638130.1, read on the forward strand.
CCTTAAACAAAACTTTTGTAGCGCTCTTATTGAAAAACACTTTAGGTTAAAATTTTCCCATCATTAGATACAAATATTGGTCTCATCGAACTGAAATTGTCAGATATACAATTAGTTATATTTTAAAAATGTGTTTTGTGACTTTATCTTCAACGTCATTTATATCGTTGTTGTAGAACGAAAAGTCAACAACTACATTTTTATAAAAAACTTCAATTTTGAGCTTGTTGATTAATATTATAAAAATTAATTGATGTATATTTAAAGTTGAAATACAAATTGTTAGATTTACATTTTCTTGACATGTGGTAAAATTGAGATCACCGATTAACAATTGACAGATATGTGAAGATTTTTGTAAATGAATATTTGGCATTTTTAAAATGTATTTGGTGACTTTTTGTTCTACAACGACACTATATAATAATTTTAAATATGGGTAATTATACCCTATACTAAGAGTGAAAGTGTATATTCAGTTTTTTTTTTTTTAAATAGGTATAATTGATATGTTTGTAGCCGCGGTAGCTCAGTGGTTAGTGCGTTGGACTGCGAGCCGAAAGGTCCCCGGTTCAAGCCTGGACTGGGGCTAACAACATCTTTTCATAGAAACATTTTTCTATACCGCGCTACCTCTCGTCAGTAAATGGCAAACCTACGAGAGTAAAACCATTGCCTATGAAAAAGCTCTCACCCGCCGTTCGGATTCGGCAATAAACTGTAGGTCCCACCACTTTGAGTACAAATATAACACGCACAGCTCAAAATGGTGAGAGAGCTCGGCCGAAGTTCTATACAGGACTGTAGCGCCAAACTATTATATTATTATATTATTATTATTGATATGTTTCGTTCGCAAATTGATCTCGCCAATTGTTATGATATTTTGGTTGCGGATAACATTAATGTATTGGAAAAAAAATACAAAATTTGAGTATCCTACGTTCTATATTTTCCGACATATATGACCACCCATGTAGGAAAAAACGATGGGCCCAAGGTTGGCCCAGTCTTGCGCCAAGAATGCATTGCTCTGGGCCAGATCTGGTACCAAAAACTGGCTGAATACTGGTTAAGCCTTGGAATGAAAAGAAGGGTGCAAGACTGGCTCTAAGTATTCGGCCAAGACTGGAAAAAAATACTTGACCAATATAATATAACAATAATGTGGCAAAAAATGTGGCAAATATTTTTTTTACTTTACTTTCCTTTCTTTTATTTTTCTTTTTCTGATTTATTTTATTTCTCATTTATTTTATACAATTTCCAAGTTTTCCTATTTTAAGTAATTTAACAATTGTAGAAAAAATTCAGATGTCACAAACTGGAAACGAACTCTTGACTGGGAAGTTAACGTCCACTGCTCTCCCCGTTAGGCTACGCATTCAACTTATATTGTCTGAGATTTTTGCTTCAAAAACAAAATATATGTTTTTTTTCTAATTTGACAATTTTTTCTGATGTGATAGAAATTTTTAAATTATAAAGTTCAAGATTTAAAAAAAACGCTATGAAACACGTGAATTTGATAGCGTAACGGGTAGAGCTCCGGACTTGTACGCGGGAAATTCGGGTTCGAGTCCCATATTTATATATTTTTTTTAATTGAAGTATGATTTGGCCGCTTGGTCTTTGCTAAATCTCCATTCACGAAGACATATTCAATGAGTTTTGATTGACATTTGGAAAAATATCCAAGACTTGCTAATCCAATCATGGCAAAGACTATTAAAGTCTAATCAGCCATGCCTTGGACGGCCAAGGTTGGCTATGCCTTACGCCCGTTGTCAAGCCTGGCGTTTCCTACATGCGTACGCAAGTATATGTCTGTTAGTTATGGCTGAGTCTTGGGCAAAGGTGTTTTAACCATGTATTGGTTTGTCAATTCTGGTTGAGTCTAGGGCGAGAACTACCGTACCAGGGTTCCCAGTTCTGGCTGAGTATTGGACGAAGGTTCATTAACCAAGCATTGGTCTGCCAGTGCTGGTTGAGTCTTCAGCCCGTCGTCAGGCCTGGCATTTCCTACATGGGCAGTAGGTGATTTCTGTTATTTTTTCGATCAAAGATGTGGACTCATATTGTCGATTTGAAGTCAAAACGACGCAATTTACATATCTTGTCGAATAATTTTGTTGACTGCACAATTTTGACGTCACAGAAATCGACAATTTTATCGCTTGATTTACAGAAACTAGCTGTAGAACTCCTAAACAAAGTCAAAAAGAGGTTTCATATAAGTTGATCAGGAACCAATCGTTTTAATAAATTTAAAGTTTGTCTGAAAGCCTAAATATATCTACACACACAGAAAAAACTGTTGAAATTCGACAGTTATTAGTTGTTATTATATTTTGAAACAATTGACACTAAAACTGGTCCTTTTTTATCAAAACCGTTCTTAAACTGTTACTTTAGTAAAAAACGAGTTGGGAAAGTTAGGTCACATGGGACGAACTTTTATAGTCGGGCCCGACGACTTTTTACTGTAATGCGTGGTTCGGTTGAGAGCCGAGTTAAATACGAAGGGATGGGCTTGGTTCGATGCTCGAGTAGAATGTGAGATCACACGCCCAGGTGGAATCAGAAAACTTAACATTGTAATACCTATAAAATAAGCTTACACATCCCATGGTTGCATGGTGCTCAAGAGAACCAATAGATATAATAATAGTTTGGCGCTACAGTCCTATAACACTTAGGCCGAGCTCTCTCACCATTTTGAGCTGTGCGTGTTATATTTGTACTCAAAGTGGTGTGACCTATAGAATAGAACGGCGGGAGAGAGTTTTTCATAGGCAATGTTTTACTCTCGTAGGTTTGCCATTTACTGCCGAGAGGTAGCGCGGTATAGAAAAATGTTTCTATGAAAAGGTATTGTTAGCCCCCTTCCAGGCTTGAACCTGGGACCTACGGCTTGCAGTCCAACGCACTAACCTTGAGCTACCGACGCTACCAATAGATGTTTTAGATTAGCAAAAGCTTGACCCAATAATACTTTATTCTGACCTATTTTTATAAATTACGACTGCCCAAGAAATAGTTGAAGACCTTAATTATAATGTCGTCGTAAGACTGGGTCTAAGATTTGGCACAAGATTGCGCCCAGAAATTAACAGTTAACAAACTGTAGAAAAAATGCTTTAATTTAGTTGTAAACAGTTGGCATTGAGAGTCTCCTGATCTGTTCCGAGAACCACTGATTTCCCCGATAGGCCACGCATCTATCTCTGAGATTTTTGCTTCAAAAACAGAATTTATGAATTAATTTTATTTTTCAATGATCTAGTTGTCTTGTCAATCCGTATCAAATTCTAGTCGTTTGATAGTACAAAGTTTTGAGCAAATGTTCTGAAACAAGTAAGGTGATAACGTAACGGGTAGAACTCCGGTATTGTACGCAAGAAATGTGGGTTCGAGTCCCATGAGTCGTAAATGAATTTTGTTATTGAAAAACAAAAAAAAATAATATACGAATCCCATGTGATTTAACTTTCCAAATGAAACAATTCATAAAGAGTTTGAGAGTTGTCGGTTGTTTAATTTTGTCCTGTTAAGAATTACGAAAATGTCCATTCATCAAGAAATGTTAAAGGGGTCTTAGTTGAGTTTTGGTAAAAGTAGACTGAACCGAAATTTCGCCGCTGAATCTTAGCAAATTCTTGAACGAATGTCTATTCTGCAAGACATATTTTCCATAACATGTACAAAAATTTTTTAGAAAAATATAGACAATTTTTCCTAAATGTAATATAAGTATTATTTAGCCAGTTTTAATTTTTCTATTGGAAAATAAAAAATAAGTTGTATTCATATGGTACATTTTGTAGTTATAACCAAATATGTCAAGTACATCAAAAAATTCAAAAAATTGTGTTTTATCAGAATGGTTCTTACAAATTCATATTTAAAGGGTTTTTCAACAGAGACGCTACAAAATTAAAGCGACAGGGACAGCAAAAGACACCATATTTCTTGCCGCTCTTTTGACATTTCTCTTCAGTAAGGTTTGCCATTTCATGATCCAAGGATATACGAATTCGAATTTCTGTAGTAAATTTTAATAATTTCGACTCGTTGTTGGCTCGTATATCTTTCCATCATGAAATGGCAAACCTTACTGAAGAGAAATATCAAAAGAGCGGCAAGAAATATGGCGTCGTTTGCTGTCCCTGTCGCTCTACTTTTGTAGCGTCCCTGTTGAAAAACTTCTGTAGCGCTCTTATTGAAAAACCCTTCACGTCTACTTTAATGCCTTTTAAAGACAACTTTTCAGACACTGATAATTTTATATGACCATTTTATATCGCAACTCATTCATTTATTTAAGCGAACATCTCTTTTAAATTTCAATCATATTAATACTCAAAATAGTAATAACTAAAAATAGATCCTTAAAAATATATTTTATTATAAATATAAATATAAATCAGTAGAACCACTGAGTCTATCTTACTTTGGCCGGAAGTTAAAAGTTTAGAAAAACAAAACCTTTTAAAGTCAAAATTTAAGCCGGATATTAATATATAAAACTATTCAATGACCAACAGGAAGAATCTTTCTTCTCTCCTTGACTTTATCCTTCCATCCAACAGCAGTCATTTAATCGCATACAGCACCATTTTAGGTCAATTACGATGATTGCAATTAAGTGAGAGCCCTTTAGCGAATGCATTTGAAACCTTGGCATAATTTGACATTCAAATTGAATTAATGCAGCTTCCGTACTATGTATAACGTCACACAAATACACACACAAACAAAACTGATTCAAGGATGTAGAACGCACACAAATAAGTCACAAGAAAAAAATCATCAATGAAATTGGAAACAGCGCAAAGACATAACCAACAAAAAAAAAAAGGCCGTCGGCAAAATTTTGGTACAGATTTAATTTAATTGGCAGGCCAACAAACAACCTAATGTTTCCATTTACAGATTGAATAATACTAGTGACAAAAATTTACATTTTTGGAATATTATTTAATTAAGTAGAAAATATTAAAATTAATAATGTAACAAAAATACTGTTGTATTTGCTTTCATAATCGGATATTTGAAATTCCCCTTTTGGCTACGAATAGTCTGTTAAATGGTTTAAGTTTTCTGCGATTGAATTGCTAGTGATTCTTGTTGGATGAGAAATATTAAATGAGAATTAAAATGAGATAAAAAAATATTTTCATATTTTGTTTATAATATAAATAATAGTTTTTGTTTCATTTTCATTCTCATTTTATACTTCTCTGAAATTGAAAAACTTTAATAATCGAAGACGTCATATTGGATCTAACTACGAATTATAGTATTCTGAAATATTTTTTACTACAGACAAACAAGTTCTACATAAAACTACATTACACAGAAAAAATAATCGACGTAAATACAGCAATCAAAATTAATTGTACAATGACATTTTTGTCATTTTCATGTATTGAGCAAACACATTCGCTAAAAATATTATTTGCGTTCAACAATATACCAATAAATGATTTTGCTTAAGTAGCAAATTATTTAATTGGTATAGTCGACGTTTTAAAAGCAATTTTATATTTTCACAGTATTCTTATAATTCTTTTTTAGTTTATTAAAAAAGAATAATATAAATTCTTGTGAAAGTATATAACAAATATACTTTTCTGATGATGAAGCATAATTAAATATGAAACTATTGCCATCATTTTTATTTTCAACGATACCAATAGAGTATGATCAAACTCTATAAGCGTTTCTTTTGACATGAACCAAATGTGAACTGATATGCGCGCAACCACCAACTAAAAATTTGAATTCTAAGCGAATTCCACCAATTTCACGAGTTCCACTAAATTCACCACAGTCTAAATTCACCACTTACTGCTATAGCGACAATGCACTGCTATAACATCAATGCGGTATGCGAATACACATAGCTGTTAGCAGCAAATGCGATTGCTAATATGATGAATGTGTACGCTAATACAATTAATAATTTAGTCGGCGTAGTTTCAGCGATAATTTCATTGTGTTGATGTACCTTTTTGGCTATATTTACGATTTTTTTTTTCTGTGTAGGAGATTATTAATTTCTATAGGACAAATATAAAAAGAGATTTTAAATTTCATGATTTTGAAAGTTGTCGATTGTTTAATTTTGTCCTGATAAAAATAATGATAATTTGTAAATGAAATCATAAAATTTAATAAATTATTAAACAATGATTCACTTTCATTAGAAAAAGGGAATTATAAAATTTTACTTTTCTTTTTTTTTTTGTGTTAAAAGTTGAACTTTCCTTAAGGTGACGGAATTGGGTACACTTACATTAGGTGCTATAATCATATGAAATAATATTTTTTATTTAAAAAGCCAATTTGTATTATTCAAATTAAAAGCCAATAAAATATGTAAATCTACTAAAAATATCACATTTACAAATATCACATTTAATGAATGCACATTTATAAAATACCAATTAGTGTCGCCGTACGCCAAATGTTTTAGTTGTCGATGCGATTATTTATATCCATGTTTATTCATAACTTTTTTTTGTATATATCAATTTTTGTTTGTTTGTGAATATGAAATGAATATTTACGATATAAATATTTAATGCTCTTATTTGCATAAATGTAAACGAAATTCCATTCAAAAGTAATTGAATTCAAATATGTGATGCTCACCAACACACAATAAATTAATTTATAATAAAAATAGATGAAATAAATAAATAATTCAAATGGAAAAAAACCTGAAACACATTAGAAGAATTGTATAGAAAAATATTTCATTGAAATGGAAGAAGTACAAATAATCATCAGTAGATGATGCACGTATCCAATAACAATGTGTTACATTCTAGATTTTTTTTTTTTTGCACATTTTCACATCTATGTAAAGATTCTATTTATACAGATTTCAGAATAGTATTTGTGTTGGCATTGCATTTGATCATACACTAACAAAAAAAAATTATCTTTTCACTAAATATTCTATTTTTCACTAAAAATTTAATTTTTCACTAAAAATTCAAATTTTAACTAAAAATTCAATTTTTCACTCAAAATGAAAATTTACACTAAAAATTCAAATTTTCACTAAAAATTCAAATTTTCACTAAAAATTCAAATTTTCACTAAAAATTCAAATTTTCACTAAAAATTCAAATCTTCATTCAAAATTCAATTTTTCACAAAAAATTGAAATTTTCACTAAAAATTCAAGTTTTCACTAAAATACAAATTTTCACTAGAAATTCAAATTTACACTAAAAATTCAAATTTACACTAAAAATTCAAATTTTCACTAAAAATTCAAATTTTCACTTATAATTAAAATTTTCACTAAAAATTCAAATTTTCACCAAAAATTCAAATTTTCACTAAAAATTCAAATTTTCACTAAAAATTCAAATTTTCACTAAAAAATTCAAATTTTCACTAAAAATTTAAATTTACACTAAAAATTGAAATTTTCACTAAAAAATTCAAATTTTCACTAAAAATTCAAACTTTCACAAAAAATTCAAATTTTAACTAAAAATTCAATTTTTCACTCAAAATGAAAATTTACACTAAAAATGAAAATTTACACTAAAAATTCAAATTTTCACTAAAAATTCAAATTTTCACAAAAATTCAAATTTTCACTAAAAATTCAAATTAACACTAAAAATTCATGTTTTCACTAAAAATTCAAATTTTCACTAAAAATTCAAATTTTCACAAAAATTCAAATTTTCACTAAAAATTCAAATTAACACTAAAAATTCATGTTTTCACTAAAAATTCAAATTTTCACTAAAAATTCAAATTTTCACTAAAAATTCAAATTTTCACTAAAAATTCAAATTTTCACTAAAAATTCAAATTTTCACTAAAAATTCAAATTTTCACTAAAAATTCAAACTTTCACTAAAAATTCAAATTTTCACTAAAAATTCCAATTTTTACTAAAAATTCAAATTTTATCTAAAAATTCAATTTTTCACTCAAAATGAAAATTTACACTAAAAATTCAAATTTTCACTAAAAATTCAAATTTTCACTAAAAATTCAAATTTTCACTAAAAATTCAAATTTTCACTAAAAATTCAAATTTTCACTAAAAATTCAAATTTTCAATAAAAATTCAAATTAACACTAAAAATTCAAATTTTCACTAAACATTTAAATTTTCACAAAAAATTCAAATTTTCACTAAACATTCAAATTTTCACTAAAAATTCAAATTTTCACTAAAAATTCAAATTAACACTAAAAATTCAAATTTTCACTAAACATTTACTAAAAATTCAAATTACACTAAAAATTCAAATTTTCACTAAAAATTTAAATTTTCACTAAAAATTCAATTTTTCACTAAAAATTCAAATTTTCACAAAAAAATTAAAATTTCATTAAAAATTCAAATTTTCACTAAAAATTCAATATTTCACTAAAAATACAAATTTTCACTAAAAAATTCAAAATTACACTAATTTCAATATTTCTCTTAAAATTCAATTTTCATTGAAAACTCAATTTTAATTAAAAATACAAATGTATTTAAAAATTCCAGTTAATACTAAAATTTCTATTTTTTTTTACCAATAATTTAATTTTTCTCTAAAAATTTAATTTGTTCCCTAATAATTCAAATTATCAATTTTTCACTAAAAGTTAATTTTTTTTACTAAAAATTCAATTTTTCATTAAAAATTCAATTTTTCACTAAAAATTAAATTTTTTACTAAAAATTTAATTTTTCACTAAAAATTAAATTTTTCACTAAAAATTAAATTTTTCACTAAAAATTAAATTTTTCACTAAAAATTTAATTTTTCACTAAAAATTCAATTTTTCACTAAAAATTGAATTTTTCACTAAAAATTCAATTTTTCACTAAAAATTCAATTTTTCACTTAAAATTCAATTTTTCACTAAAAATTCAATTTTTCACTAAAAATTCAATTTTTCACTAAAAATTCAATTTTTCACCATAAATTCAATTTTTCACTAAAAATTCAATTTTTCACTAAAAATTCAATTTTTCACTAAAAATTAAATTTTTCACTAAAAATTCAATTTTTCACTAAAAATTGAATTTTTCACTAAAAATTCAATTTTTCACTAAAAATTCAATTTTTCACTAAAAATTCAATTTTTCACTAAAAATTCAATTTTTCACTAAAAATTCAAATTTTCACTAAAAATTCAATTTTTCACTAAAAATTCAATTTTTCACTAAAATTCAATTTTTCACTATAAATTAAATTTTTGACTAAAATTGAATTTTTCACTACAAATTCACTAAAAATAAAATTTTTCTTTAAATTTAATTGAAAAAAAATATTAAAATTTCAATTTAAACAATATCATTTTCCAAGAATTTAAATTTAAAACTTTTAAACTCGAATTTTTCTCAGTGCTGTGCTTTCATTCATTCGTAGTTTTATCACATTCCTACTTCCTGTGCGACGCTGTTGCACGCAGCCAGTGCTGATATTGAGTCGCATAAATTCGCATTTCGTAGTGCGTACGTGCGACGTTCGTCCTTGCGCACGTAATTGTGACAAACACTCACTCGTCGACCATGAGGCAGTTAGTTTTTTTTGTTAGATTTTAGGTCCACAACCACTTACAGTAGCTACTCCACGCAGTCGTCCCCACTTGAGGCCATTACCGCCGCGCACGCCACATATTTCGCCACAATTTTTCATTAAATTTATAAAATCCATTTAAGTGTTGAAAGTGTTTGTATGTCTCCGACAATAGGTTAGTGTGTTGCATACACTCACACATGCAAACTCGACAACACACACACACACGTTAAACGCCACAAGATGGCGCTCACCGGAAGTGGCATTTATGCCATTGTTTTGTGCGCTGTCGCAGCTCGTAATTATTTGTTGCAGCTGTTGATGTCGACGGCGTTGTATTTTTTGTTCTTTTTTTACATTTTGCTTTTCATTGTTTTTGCTTTCATTGTATTTGCTGCTGCTATTGTGTTTTGCAGGTGTGCCACAAAATGTCATACTACCGTCTCTTTCTGTCCTTTATATCGTTGACATCGTTTTGTCCCTGTCGCACCTGCTGTCGTTGCGCGCCGCAAGTAGTTTGCAGCAATTAAACACTTGAAACAATGATTTTCTTTTTATGCCTGAGTGCCATGTGATTGTTTTGTTATTTTTCTATTCTTGCTCTTTTTTTTAATTTAAAAAATCACTTTGCTTTTATTACAGAAATGATAGCCAACAAAAGTTGAATAAACTGCAGACCTTGATAAAGTGTTTTTTGTTTTTGCACTTTCATTTCAATTTCATTTTAGTTTTTCAATTCTTCATCTTTTTTCTTTTAGCTACTAAGTGATTTATTACCGCCTGTTTGTCATCCAACCCCTTAAGCCTCATGTTGATCCTGTTTTTAGCCGCGCGCAGCCTGCCACAAACACTTCCATGACCGACGCCTTCGCCGGGAACCCAACAACAACTTTAGAGCAACATGTTCAAAGTTGTGGGCCTGAGTTTAGTCGGTGTGCTGATGATGATCACGATGATGCTGATCTTTGTGCCAACGGTGAGGTAAGTAAATCAGCAATTGATATTATTTAAAATTAAAAAAATAATTAAAAATAAACAGCATTATACAGCAATTATACAGCATTCATAGAAGACCAATCCATTTAGAAGGTTTATGTTTAATATGTTTAGGTTTCCAATATTTGAATGATTTTTGATTAAACAATAATAAAAAAATATACAAAATAAAAAACAAAGAAAAAAAAAACAAAAAAAAAACAAGAAATAAAACACAAATAAAAAAAAAACTAAGGAAAAACAAAAACAAACCCCATAATCATATCAAAATAAAAACGCAAATAAAAAACAAAAACCTAAAATCAAAAACAAAATTAGAAACAGAAAATCAAAATTGAACAAAAAACAAACAAAATCAAAATAAAAAAAACACAAAATCAAAAGATAAAATACAAGATCAAAAAAAAATACAATAGAAAAAATAAAAGTAACAACACGAGCCACGAACCCAAAAATCGCAAAAGAAACACATAATCCAATACAAAAACAAAAACAGCAATAAAAGTAGTAACAAAAGAAAAAATATAAACAATACACAAAATCAAATGCATAAATCAAAAACAAAAAATAAAAAAAAACGATATGATAAATTAAAATGATATAATAACGCTGAAAAACAAATATAGACCCGAAACGCAGACTGTTACGTTACATTCATACGCACATTTCAGCATTTCAATAATAAAGGACTGAAAATTAACTTCGGCCGCTATAAATTGAAATTCACAGTGTTATATGAGGTAATTGACATAAGTAGCTGGGTCACAGATCATAATAGACCGATCATGAACATTTTCAATGCCAGATAGCATAAGTATATAGGTAATCTATGTATAGTCTAATCAATTACATGATCTAACTATTTTAGTTTTAGTGTAATCGTGATTTGAACATACATAGAGAACACAAATAGACGGACCGACGGACTACTAGATGTACATACCGACGTAAATAGAGGCGAATCGATGGACCGATCGACATCGTTATATCGACTCAGAAGGTCCCTCTGATCAAGAATTTATATACTTTTCCTTACAGGACACCCCTCCTTTTGGGTGTTGCAAACGGATGGTCAAACTGAATATACCCTTTCACTTTTAGTTTAGGGTATAAGTAGCAATAATAAATTAAAATAATGCGCATACATGATTTGACTACATGATGAAATGAATTTAGGGGAGTCTCAAAACTAATTTTGATGTTGTACAATAGTTTTCCGAAGGTTTTCTAATATAATTTGTATGACAAGTGGTAACAAACAATTTTGAACACTTAATGAATAAAACAAATGATTTGTTAAGCATTCAAATATATATTTTTATTACATAAATATTGTGTTGTCGAAGTATTAAATCAAAATAATTGTAAAAAAATTGGTTTATTTTGTTTTTTTTTTCTTATGAAAATTGAGTATGGACCAATGAGAAGTTTTTTTCAACACAAAAGCACGGTTAAACTGAATACTTTTAATATTATTTATAATTACATCTAAAAATATGATTCTGCAGTATTATTTATCTACATATATAACATTTGTTGTGTGCCTTGTTGTTTAGAAATTATGAAAGTATTTAGAATGGACTGTTACGTTACATTATTTTGAAGTAGATTTTAAGTATGGTATTCTGTTGGAATATATTCAACGTGCAGTGCAGTGCATAATTTCGAAGCTTCAGAATGAACTTAATAAATTAAATTTTAATTACCTGAAAACGTTTTCTATAGAAGCAAACATTTTTGAACTGTTATGTTACAAAAAAAAAATGCTGTTTTGATTCATATAACAATTTAAAAATATTAAAACTAAAAGCAAAACAAAAGCAACAAGAAAAACATTACTATTTGATTTCAGAAAAATATCGGAAAAATGCCGTTGAGCAGCCTGGGTGCAAAGTAATACCAAATATATAAAAAAAAACTTAAACAATATGTTGTATATTATTGAACCATTTAAATAATACTTAAAAGTTCCTAATTACTAAAAATATTAAATAATTTTTTTTTTAAATATAAAAAGTTTTTAATGCGGACTTTTAGCATCCAATACCCACGTTTCATTTTAAATCATACTAAAAATTCACCTTAAAAACGTTATATATAAAAAATTTATTTTTTTATTTCATATTTTTTGTTTTTCTTATTTTTTATTTTTCTTATTTTTTTTTTGTCAGTTAGATTTTTATCGGACAGAATTTTAAAGTTCTAATATTATTAAAATTATAAATATTCATGTTTCAATGTTTCTTTAATTTGGAATCACAACGATAGAACCATGATGAACCGGATGGCAAGAAAACGATAATATTGCATTGTCATCCAGTTTGAGGAAATATTTCAAATCTCAAGTCTGTAGCTCATCGCGAAGGTAGTTTAAAATCAATTACAAAATTTGTACCGAACAGACAGACAAGAAAGCAACCTATTAAAAACGTTTTAAAATAGTATAAAAAAGGAACCCTTTTATTTATATATTGGAAAAAGTGCGGCAAAATGAACAACATACACTGAAATTTCTAAGTCTTTAATTTTTTTAATTTTGATTTTTTATTTGTATTTTTTTTGAATTAATAGGTTCACAAAATAATTTCTAATATTCTAAACAATAATTAAAAAATATATTTTAAAAGATTTATAATTTATTTTAAATTAAAAATTATAAATTTTATTTAATATGAACAAAATGTTCACACATAGCTTAAAGCTTACTCAAAACAATTAAACAAACATGTCACTTATGCGGTTTCTGCTTGCACAACACTCAGATATGCAAATGCATATAAAACACAAAAACAGCTACACGCTGCGAATCAGACACTAACCCAGAAAATCGCTAAAGTACATGAATAATACATGACGGTAAAATAGGGGGATGCCAGAGGCAGGAATGGATGCAACGTTTAAAATCAGCGCATGGCTGACAAAAAAGATCAGGGAAAAAATAAAAAAAAAATAAAACGCTAAAAGTTGTTAAAATAAAGCGCGAATTTTATGTGAGTAATCAAAAGGGTCTAAAATAGTTAAGAGCAACAAAAGTTACTTAAACGAGCTGAAAAAACTGCTGCTGCTCCTTGCTGCTGCCTGCAAATGAAGCCAAACTAATGAAAATCTGAAATAATTTTCAATTTTTTCATTGCAGATGCAAACGAAAAGAAATGGCTGCTGGACGCCTCGAGAATGTCACACAAACGATAGCAAAAATACTCAAGGGTTATGACATAAGACTGCGTCCAAATTTCGGTGGTAAGTCGGAGGGTGTTTAATGGGCTGCAAAACAGCGAAATGCAATTAATAAAAGTTTTTAACTATTTTTTTGTGTTGTTAAAATATTAAGTAGAAAAACATAAATGAAATTAAATGTTTTTTTTTATGGTTACTTCGCACAGGTGATCCTTTGACTGTGGGCATGGATCTGACCATCGCCAGCTTCGATGCTATTTCGGAGGTTAATATGGTATGTCAAAAATTAGATTTTATTTGATATTATTCAACAATATAGGTATATATATTTACTTAAGTGACGAACATTATTGAAAATTTGATAAACGAAGCTCTATCTCAGAAAAAAACGACGGGTATCCAAATATGCAAAATACTGTAGTATTGGTTCTAAAGTATATACTATGTAAAATGTTCATACAATGTTGGCACGATGTCGTCCGAAAACCTTGGTTTTTTTCCGTCGGTTAAAATAATCGATGGAGTCTTTGCATAGATTTTAAAGTTAGGAATTCAGTTCATTTTTTCTTTATTTCATAATTAAATAATACACATCTAAAATTATAAACAATCCCTAACTCTAGTGGAAAAATTACCCTATTAGGGTAGACATTATATTTATTAGATCATGTTCGTCAGATAACTGGGGCCCTAATATCGTTTGATGAGAAATTTAAAATGAGAATGAAAATAAGACAAAAACTATTATTTATATTATTAACAGAGTATTAAAATAGTTTTTATCTCATTTTTATTCTCATTAAATATTTCTCATCAAACGAGAATGGTGCCCCTGGTCGGGTTATGAAAATGAAAAGTTTAATGACGAAGGGAAATAAAATTCTAAAACTCGAGAAGAATTCGGTTAGAAAGAAAAATAGTAGAACTTGACTAATATCAATAAAATACAAGAATTTGTCATCTGGATATAAAGAAAGAAAATTACTTATTTGTCAAAAAAGTAAACAAACTTTATTCAACTGGATTTTCAGAAGTTAATTTATTGATTATTAAAAACCAAAAAAAATACGCAAAATTGTTGCTGTATTCATCGCAAAAAGAACACGTGTTCATGTTTGTTGTTGTTTTCATCGAGGTCGCCATCTGTTTGTTAGTCTGCCTGTCTGTCTGATGAAAGTAACTAAGCCAAATTTTTCTAGATATTCAGACATTAAGTTCTTAGGTATCAAAAAAGTAACTAAGTACAATTTGTCTGGATTGCAAATTTTTTTCTTCTTAGGTATCAAAAAACGGCGTGATATGCAATGTTTGCATATGTGTGTTTTCACGAATAGAACAACAAAGCACAGCCAGACAAGCAAGCGTCTGTGTATGTATGAATGTTATAGATATAAATAGAAAAAACGAATTTTTACTAGAAATATTTGAATGGTTTCAG
This sequence comes from Dryomyza anilis, assembly GCA_951804985.1. NCBI lineage: Eukaryota > Metazoa > Arthropoda > Insecta > Diptera > Dryomyzidae > Dryomyza > Dryomyza anilis. The sequence continues at coordinate 113,717,211 of OX638130.1, forward strand.
TTCGTAAATACAAATTTGGGTTCAATTTTGCATAAATACCAAGTTGATTTCATTCCATTGTTATCTAAATACACTATACAATGCTTATGGGTAACGTGCGAAGGGTTTATACATAACCAACAGAGGAAGCAACAGAAGAGGTGAAAGTGTATAAGGTGTATAACGGTTTCAGAATAATATACAGAGATTAAATTAAATAATAATAATAAAATAAAATAAACAATTCAATTACATTAAGTATTCAAAGAAGTCATTTACTATACAAAAATGTATATAGGTAATAAAGTTCTAAATAAACAATAAATTAACTCGACTATATTTTTTTATTTATTTTATGTTAGCTTCGAAATAATTGCTTTTAGTTACTTTCAACATATCGACAGACAGACACACGAACAAACAGATGGGGCTGACAGATGGACAAAGTAAAACAAATCATAATAGCGACAAAGCAAGATCAAAAAAACAACAACTATATGAACACGTGTTCATTACATTTTTGGGCGAAAACAACAACAACATTTTTGATACCTAAGAAATTTATAACTGAATTCAAGACTTATTCTACTTAGTTACTTTTTTGATACCTAAGAAATTAATAACTGAATCCAAGAATAATTCTACTTAGTTACTTTTTGACAACTAAGAAAATAAATTTCTTGAAATTAAGAATTTTTCGGTTTAGCTGGATATCACTCCGTATACTTCTTGATTCCTTCTGGATTTTAGAACTTTTTTCCCTCCGTGTAATATTGCAATTTTACTAAAAATTTATCTTGAAAGTTAGTATTACACCGTACTACAAATATCGAAAAAAAATGGCACACCGTAAAAAATTTGACATGTACGTGAAATTAGGGATCATTCTGAAAATTTGTGCGAAAACTGTTTTTTTGATCGACTTGTTTGCGGTTTTTATTTGCATTTGAAATGCAAGTGAATATCATACATACATATTATAAAAATATATATATTTTTAGTAGAACTTTTAAAAAAAGTTGGATGTAATTCATAGCTGACACATCTCTACCATGAAAAATGTTCTCAAAATGGAACAATCTTTTTTGGTTAGATAACCAAGCAAAATAATAAAGTTACAATTTTACTTGGTTAGTTTAACTATATTGGTGGTAGAGAATAGTAACTTTACAATTTTAAAGTTAAGTCATAGCATTTTGGTGGTTAAACTTATATGCTATAATTCTTACGATTAGTTTAACTATTTTCATGGTTAAAAATGTAAACATTTATTTTAACAATTTTATTCTCATCAACAATAGAGAAGAAAGAGAGGGGATACTTTGCGTCGGAACAATCTTTGCGGTTAGATAACCAAGCAATATTGTAAAGTTACAATTTTACTTGGTTAGATTTACTATTTTGGTGGTAGAATATAGTACCTTACAATTTTAGAGTTTAGTCATACCATTTTTGTGGTTAAATTCTTACGATTAGTTTAACTATTTTTAAGGTTAAAAATTTATAAATTTATTTTAATAATTTTTTGTCGATTCAATTAACCACCTGAATAATACTTGTTGTTTGTGTTTTCAATACAAAATAGAAAAATAGTTTATTAACAACTTTTTTCGGTTAGATTAACCTATTTTATTTTTCTGTGTGTATTATCAAATTTTAATTAAAAAAAAATTTAATTCATTTTTAAAATCTCTCATAGTAGCATTTCAAATTGGAATAAAACTTTTAAATTAATTGATATTGAAAAACCGTTTCGAGATTCATACTTAGAGAGATCTCAACTATAAAATACATCAACTTTTTTTAGCATAAATTTCAGAAATTTTAATCTGCTTTTCAAGAAACTTTCATTTGAATTGTATTTTCCACAAATGTACAGCAGCTATTAAAAGTACTTTCATGGCCACTCAAACACCCTATAATGAGTTAAAGTTGTCTTATTTATTATTGTTCTTATTGATAGATTGTTGTTGTGTCAAGGGGGTCGATTTTCAAAGTTTTATTGATTGGCTATAACCATCCATTTATGGAGAAGGAAGTAGCATACCATTTTTCTGAAAATAGATCCTAAAAACCCCAATGAAATGGTATTTATCCAACAAAAAATATGCTTATTATTTCACTTGAGTTAACTTATAAAATTCTTTATGGGTAATTCCACATTGTTCAATAAAATATTTCCGCCAAAATTAGTTTCTCACTGAAAAATATTTTAATTAAAAATTCAATTTTTCACTAAAAATTTAAAAATTTAATTTATCAAACTATTCAACTTTTGAATCAAAATTTCATTTTTGACTCAAATTTCCATTTTCACTCAAAATTCCATTTTTCACATCAAATTCAATATTTCACTCTTCAATTTTTAACTCGAATTCAATGTTTCAGACGAAATTCAATTATATACTCAAAATTCACTTTTTCACTCAAAATTTAATTTTTCATTAACAATTCAATTTTTCACTAAAAATTCAAATTTTCACTCAAAATTAAATTTTCAACTCAAAATTCAATTTTTTACTCAATATTAAATTTATCTCAACAAATTCAATATTTCACTAAAATTTCAATTAGTTTGTATTAAAAATCAAAATGTTCAATAAAAATTCAAGTTTTCACTCAAAATTCAATTTTTTTCTCTCGTTTGCTGACCGAAGGTATAGTAATTGGTAAACTCTACTCAAATTTTGTTCCGTTCTGTGGTAAAGACTAACCAGTCTTTTTTAAATTTATAATTTAATTATAACTCAAAATTCATTTTTCACTTAAAATTCAACATTTCACTCAAAATTCAAATTTTCACTTAAAATTCAAATTTTCACTCAAAATTTAAATTTTCACTCAAAATTCAATTTTTCACTCAAAATTCAATTTTTCACGACAAATTCAATATTTCACTCAAAAAACAATTTTTCACTCAAAATTCATATTTTCACTCAAAAATAAATTTTTCATTAGAAATCAGTTTTTTCACTAAAATTTCAAGTATTCACGCAAAGTAAATTTTTCCCTCAAATTCAAATTTTCACTCAAAATTCAAATTTTCACTAAAAATTAAATATTTCACTCAAATTTAAAATATTATCTCAAAATTTATTTTTTCACTCAAAATTAAATTTTTCATTAAAATTTCAATTTTTAGTTTATGCCTTTGAATATAAAAATAAAAATTATTAATTGATTTTTTTTCGAAATTTCACAAAATTATGAAGCTTCAAAAACACATTTTATATAGAGGTGACTTCGAAAGCCGTTAACTAGGACAATATAGTTGCAAAATGTACATTTTTGGTGTCTATAAAGCTAAGAATTGAATGTAGTATTAGTTTCTATTCTAAATTATTTTTTTTATAATTTGGTTTATAATCGAAAAAAACAGTTTTTGATTTGTATTAATAAATATTATTGTGCATACATTTTTTATAATAATCGATTTGAAAATTTTGACTTAGAATTTGATATGAACTTTTTTTAATAGATTTGTTATAGTGAATTTGTTAGTTAAGTTTTCAATCTACTTTTTTGGCTTTCGTCATTTTTGATTCATTTAATATTTTTTCCAAAATTACTTTGGTCCATGTTTTAAAGGGTTTTGTTATAATTGTAGATGTGTTTTGTGATTTAAGCGGGCTATAATTTTTTTGAAATATGTACTCGAATTTTTTTTGTTTTTTTTTTCAAAGCTGATTTTAGTTTTTCAATTTAAAATTTCATAGAAAAATATATATAGTGCTGTTTTTTAAGAAGGCGACAACTTTTAATTATTTTTTCCACCAAATATAAATAATTCATACCTTTGTAAATATTCCAAATCATTGAATAAATATTTGCAAATTAACTTTTTTTGTTTTCAAGTATAGCAAAATTCCTATAACCCAGAAATAATATTCTACCCTTAAGTAAAATTACCCGTTTTTTACAAAGTATAAACCATTATAAATGTACCAAATTAGCATATTTTGCAAACACCCACACAGACACATAATAAATAGTAATATTTAGCGATATGTATATTTATCAGTTTGTCTGTGTGTTTGTGCCGTACGGGGGGCGCTTCCGAGAGAAATACAATTTTCCATAGAAAACTCATTAAATCCACATTAGAGCCATCATTTTTATGGTCATTAAAGCAGGCAACGAATGAACGTACTACCGACCGACCGACCGACCGACGGGTTGGTTGCTGGTTGCTACGTGAGCCACTCAGAAGAGTGGTTGCCATGGGCGCAGGCGGTAATTTGTGGTACTTTATGGATTTGTTGTAATTTATGTACTACGTTACAAATAAATGGCTGTATTTTGTCGGCACAAAATAAAGGCAACATAAAATGAAAAAGGCAACAAATCAGTGGCACCAAACACAGACTAAGTAATGGCTTCACATGACGTATACTCATTCTTTAGAAAAAGAGTCTTAGTTTAGAAAAAAATTATGACAAATTTAAATTTTTACCAAAATTTTAAGTTTTTTAAAGTCCCAGATAAAATTTGCCGAATAAAATAAACCAGTTGGGAAGGTTAGCTCACATGGGAAATTTTAAAGTAGGTGTAATTATGATAGTTAGGATTATCAAAATTATAGTCGGTCTAAGCCGACTATAAATACCCTACACATATGTGTGGTTACCATTCAAAGTGATATGTAGGTCACCAGGGTATACAAATCCTGAAAATAACTACAAACATTCAATCGCTGAAGAATTTCCATTCATTTGATACCCATATTTACAAATGGGTAGGTGTACCGAATTTCGATTTTTTTTTTTGTGAACTACAAGTCTTTTCGCCGGAAAACATTATTATCATATATTTGACCAAAAAAGTTTACCTAAGCACGAATACATAAAAATTGATCTTTATATGTACATTTTATATGAGGTATTTGAACATAAGTGGTCGGATCATAGGTCACAATGGACCGATCTCGCACATACAGCGTAGGTATATTAGTATTCTAATTTATAAGTTTTATTTATCTAGCTCTTCAATTTTAAAAGTAGTAGGGATTTCAACAGACAGACAGACAGACAGACGGACAGACAGACAGACATACGGACAGACGGACATCGCTAAATCGACTCAGGAGGTCATGCTGATCAAGAATATATATACTTTTCCTTACCGGATATGCTTCCTTCTGGGTGTTACAAACGGCGTACCAAACTGAATATACCCTTTCACTTTTAGTGTAGGGTATAAAAAAAATATATATTCTCGGCATATCTGACTTCAAAATTCCACAAAATATAAGCACTAGCTATGAGTTTCCAAGAATCTATCATTTATCTGTGTGTTTTACGTTCCCGAAAGATGTCAGAAGATTTGTGGCGGTAGGCCAGATAAAATAATTGGCAGAGTTTTGCGAATGATTTTAGGCAAACAAAGGTAGATTTTATTAAATAATGCCAATTTTCTGCTCAATTTTAAATTAAGATTCCCAAAATATTTATAGAACGGGTAGAAAAAAAGCAGATTTTGATCTGCTCCTTTGCGAAAAAATGATTCAAAGGTATGTTGAGTCTATCAAAAATATTTGTCTATCTGAAACCGAGACAACATTTTGTTTACAGCCAAAATTCCATCTTTTGTATTGCTTTAAAACCACTTGAATTTTATTTGTTGTTCTTTATCATTATTTTATACTTCTTATGTTTGTCTATTCTCTTGAACTTCTTTTGTTTGTCTTTGTAATTATGTAGTACTTCTTCTTCTGCCCTTCTTTTGGTCTTCGAGAAATATACATAAATGTACATTTTCTTGTATTTCTTATGAAGTTATTTTATACTTCTTGTCTACTTCTTTTATACTTTTTTTGGACAACTTCTTCGTCATTTGATGAAATAATTATACCCTACACTAAGAGTGAAAGGGTATATTCAGTTTGGTACGCCGTTTGTAACACCCAGAAGGAAGCATCTCCGGTATGGAAAAGTATATATATTCTTGATCAGCATGACCTCCTGAGTCGATTTAGCGATGTCCGTCTGTCCGTCTGTCTGTCTGTCCGTCTGTCTGTCCGTCTGTCTGTCTGTCTGTCTGTTGAAATCCCTAAGACTTTTAAAATTGAAGAGCTAGATAAATGAAACTTATAACTTAGATTACTAATATACCTACGCTGTATGTGCGAAAAAATTGGCGAGATCGGTCCATTGTGACCTATGATCCGACCACTTATGTTCAAATACCTCATATAAAATGTACATATAAAAATTAATTTTTATGTATACGTGCTTAGGTAAACTTTTTTGGTCAAATATATATTGATATCATGCTCAAATACATGATAATAATGTTTTCCGGCGAAAAGACTTGTGGTTCACAAAAAAAAAAAATCGAAATTCGGTACACCTACCCATTTGTAAATATGGGTATCAAATGAATGGAAATTATCAGCGATTGAATGTTTGTAGTTATTTTCAGGATTCGTATACCCTGGTGACCTATATATCACTTTGAATGGTAACCACACATATGTGTAGGGTATTTATAGTCGGCTTAGACCGACTATAATTTTGATAATCCTAACTATACCTACTTTAAAATTTCCCATGTGATCTAACCTTCCCAACTGGTTTTTTATTTACATCCGGCAGGGACAGATCAAATTTAGTGTAGTAGATTTTTGGCATATTTTGGTACCGAATAAAAAAAAATGCTAAATTCAATTCAAACTCCCCTCCCCCCATAAAATCCTTCAAAAACCGATTTCTAAACTGCCATAAGCCTGCCAAATATATTATCTAGGGAAGATAGTGCTTAAAATAAAAACCCCCTATCCATTAAAAACTAATTAAAATAATAAAAATGTAAATTTTAATTAACAGGACTACACGATTACAATGTACTTGAATCAGTACTGGCGCGATGAGCGTCTGGCCTTCAACGCCTATGGACCCTACTATGATGATGACGCCGATGATGATGGCGTCAATGATGTGCTGACGCTATCAGGCGATTTTGCCGAAAAGATCTGGGTGCCGGATACGTTTTTTGCCAATGATAAAAATAGGTTTGCGAAAAGTTTCAAATAATGACAAATTTCAACTCAATAAATGTCTTTTTGTTTTTTTTTTTAAGTTTCCTGCATGATGTAACCGAACGCAATAAATTGGTGCGTCTGGGTGGCGATGGTGCAGTGACCTACGGCATGCGATTTACTACAACACTAGCCTGCATGATGGATTTGCATTACTATCCGCTCGATTCGCAGAATTGCACCGTGGAGATTGAGAGTTGTAAGTTGAAGCACTGCTTTGTAACATTTTTGTAACTAAATTTAGTAGTTTATTGGATGCACAGTGGTTGCACAGTAGCATCAAGAAATATAGCTTGATCCCATACATTAATTCTACATAATTCGTGGATTTGACTACATGCACAGATTGTTTATATTTCGTAATGTTTTCAAGAAAATTGATATCGCACTTTTAGACCCTTTTTAGACACTTTTTAAATTAAGAAAATAGAAACCCTTAACCAATCTCTTAACCATATTTGTAAACGTAGTTTTTTTAAGATTGTCACTAATAATGATAATAGTTTGGCGCTACAGTCCTGTGTAGAACTTCGGCCGAGCTCTCTCACCATTTTGAGCTGTGCGTGTTATATTTGTACTCAAAGTGGTGGGACCTACAGTTTATTGCCGAATCCGAACGGCGGGTGAGAGCTTTTCATAGGCAATGGTTTTAATCTCGTAGGTTTGCCATTTACTGGCGAGAGGTAGCGCAGTATAGAAAAATGTTTCTATGAAAAGATGTTGTTAGCCCCAGTCCAGGCTTGAACCTTTCAGCTCGCAGTCCAACGCACTAACAACTGAGCTACCGCGGCTAGGGTATACTGAAACATAAAATATGTGAAAAAACTGATAATTGCAACATATTCTATCCAACAGACAATTACTAAGACTTGATGAATTCAGGGTTAAATTCTGTTTTTCGTATTCAGAACTGAAGAACTCAGTACAGTATTTATACTTAAATATTGTGTGAATTACATGCATAACTACTCAGTACAGAATTCAGCCTGAAATTATTGCATTTATGATGTTCTGGAATCTGCGATCTCAATTCAGGAATGAATTCCAAATAGAATTCAATTTTTAATTCATTATGAAAGAAAGATTTCCAGAGAAGTCAGGAATTTACGGACATTAGTGTAAACATTTTTATAGAAGGTGTATTCAGATCTACTTACACAGGGGCTTTTGGTACTGAATTCAAATCAGAACAGACCTAATATAATTTGCTAGGTTAATATTGAATCAAATATTTAAAAACATCATAGTATTTAATTTGTTTTCAGTTACAATGAAGTCCTGAACAATTCTTTTAAATACATTTCTTTAATTTCATTTAACTCTCATCTTCTTCTAGATGGCTACACCGTCAGCGATGTGGTCATGTACTGGAAACCAACACCAGTGCGTGGCGTCGAGGACGCCGAACTGCCACAATTCACCATTATTGGCTATGAGACAAACGATCGCAAGGAGCGCCTCGCGACCGGCATTTACCAGCGACTGTCGCTGTCCTTCAAGTTGCAGCGCAACATTGGTTACTTTGTGTTCCAAACATATCTGCCCAGCATACTGATTGTGATGCTGTCCTGGGTGTCCTTCTGGATCAATCATGAGGCGACGAGTGCGCGTGTGGCGTTGGGTAATAAAAAAATTTTAATTTTCACTACAAATTAAATTTTTCACTAAAAATTTAAATTTTCAATAGAAATTCAAAATTTCACTAAAAATTCAATGATTCACTAAAAATTCAATTTTTCATTATAAATTCAATGTATCACTAAAATTTCAATATTTCACTAAAAATTCAAATTTTCACTAAAAATTCAAATTTTCACTAAAAATTCAATTGTTCACTAAAAATTCAATTGTTCACTAAAAATTCAATTTTTCACTCAAAATTCAATTTTTCACTAAAAATTAAATTTTTTACTAAAAATTAAATTTTTCACTAAAATTTCAATTTTTCACTAAAATTTCAATTTTTTACTAAAAATTCAATTTTTCACTAAAAATTCAAATTTTCACTAAAAATTCAATTTTTCACTAAAAATTCAATTTTTCACTAAAAATTCAATTTTTCACTAAAAATTCAATTTTTCACTAAAAATTCAATTTATCACTAAAAATTCAATTTTTCACTTAAAATTCAGTTTTTCATTATAAATTCAATGTATCACTAAAATTTCAATATTTCACTAAAAATTCAAATTTTCACTAAAAATTCAAATTTTCACTAAAAATTCAATTTTTCACTCAAAATTCAATTTTTCACTAAAAATTAAATTTTTTACTAAAAATTAAATTTTTCACTAAAATTTCAATTTTTCACTAAAAATTCCATTTTTCACTAAAAATTCAAATTTTCACTAAAAATTAAATTTTTCACTAAAAATTCAATTTTTCACTAAAAACTCAATTTTTTACTTTAATTCAATTTTTCACTTAAAATTCAGTTTTTCATTATAAATTCAATGTATCACTAAAATTTCAATTTTTCACTAAAAAATTCAATTTTTCACTAAAAATTCAATTTTTCACTAAAAATTCAATTTTAAACTAAAAAATCAAATTTTTACTAAAAAATTCAATTTTTCACTTAAAATTCAATTTTTCACTCTAAATTTAATTTTTCACTTATAATTCAATTTTCATTATAAATTCAATGTATCACTAAAACTTAAATTTTTCACTAAAAATTAAATTTTTCACTAAAAATTAAATTTTTCACTATAAATTAATATTTTCACTAAAAATTCAATTCTTCACTAAAAAAATCAAATTTTCACTGAAAATTCAAATTTTCACTAAATATTAAAATTTTCACTAAAAATTTAATTTTTTTAATAAAAATTCAAATTTTCACTAAAATTAAATTTTTTATTTGAAATTCAAATTTTCATCAAAAAATCACTATAATTAAATTCTGTTGCTTCTTCTCAAATTTTTAGGCATTACCACGGTCCTCACCATGACCACCATCAGCACTGGCGTGCGCAGTTCCTTGCCCAGGATATCCTATGTGAAGGCCATCGACATCTATCTGGTGATGTGCTTCGTGTTCGTCTTTGCCGCGCTGCTCGAATACGCGGCCGTCAATTACACCTACTGGGGCAAACGAGCCAAAAAAAAGGTGAAAAAGTCCAAAGACGGTGAAGTCAAAAGGACGGGTGGTAAGTTGTGCGCGTCACTTGAATTAAATTTTAATTCATTTTTGCATAAAACAATTAGTAAAAAACGATAAATCCGAAACGTGTTCAGCCACCGAGGACATCATTGAGCTGCAGGATGTGCGCATGAGTCCGATACCGTCGTTGCGCAAGGCCAACTATAACAGTACCATCGGGGCGATAGGCGCGGAGACGCTGGACTTTGCCAAATTCCCGCCCAGTTTTCGTATTACACGCAACTATGGCACGAATCGCACGAATATGCGTTATCGTGGTCAAAGAGGTAATGTGTATTTTTGGTAATTGAAATTAATTACGAGTTAAATTTATTCTAAATATTCCAAAAATAGGCGCCACCAAACCACGCATGCTGCATGCTATCAAAAAAGGCGCCTCCGCCATCAAGGCCACCATTCCGAAGATCAAGGATGTCAACATCATCGACAAATACTCACGCATGATATTTCCGGTCAGTTTTCTGGCCTTCAATCTCGGCTATTGGCTCTTCTACATTTTCGAATGATAGCACCTGACGACACTTCACGCCAAATAGGAAGAGCAACCCTAATATAGTGTGTAGTGTTCACATCCCAATGCAAAAAAGAAATATCTAAACTACGACACAACCCAGAAACAATCCTCAAGGAGCTTATTAAACTAGACGTTTCAAATTGCAAATGCTTACAGGACAAAAATAAAACGAAAAATTAGGCGAAACTAAAACTAATCGAATTATAAATCAAAAAGGACCATTTGAAAAATAAGTCAACAACACCATTTGAAAAACGTGACGAAACATAATTGGATAGACCATTATTGGACCAGACTTTACTACGCAGCGCACTTCTGCGAAAGACACTGATTTTCGATTGCAAGTTGGATTCATTGAATCTGAAATATGAGTATTTAAATTTAGTTTTTTATAGAATTTTTATATTTTCTAAAAAATTTTATGAAATTCTATTGAATAAGTGTCAAATTTTAAAAAAATAATAGAATATTTATTTCATGGTTTTAAAAGTAAAACCGAACAAACACATAATGTATTGAATAATGTTATACCAGAAATCTATATTATCTGTCAATTTCAATATTTAAAAAATTGGAATGCAATTCAATAATTTAATTCATTTAATTCATTTGAATAAAATATTCATCGACCATAGTAATACCTTATAGTTTTAAATTGAATACAATTATTATTCACAAAACGACTCATTCGAAAATAAACTCCGTAATGAAAAAAATAATATCAATTTTACGAATAGAATGTCTTATTACACCATCTAACAAATTTGAAAATTATCTATATGGCATATTTTCTATTCTAAAAGATGAATATTCCAGGGATATTTTTCTCCAGACTATTCTTCCCCGAAACAATTCTTTCTCGTACAATTGTTCATCATCTAAACATCTAAAAGATGTATATTCTAGAAAAATTCTTCTCCGAACAATTTTTCTCCGAACCATTCTTCCCCGAAACAATTCTGGAGACCATTTTACCCTCTAGACCATTTTACCCAAATTTTCCAGGAAAAGATTTACTTGGGCAATTATGTCTCCGTGAACAACTAATTCTTGTGATAATTCTTCCAGACACATTTCATCTCTTGAAAATTATTTTGTGAGAAAATTTTTCCTGATACAAATATTTCCGGACAACTCCGAGACAATTCATTTTCGGAAAATTTATATTCAAGACAATTTGTACCTGAGACAATTATTTTGCCATGGACTATTATTTTCTTAATAATTTTCCCCGCATTTTAGTTTCACGAATTATTCTTTACCGAACAATCGTTCACAGAACAATTCTTTCGTGAGACATTTTGAATAAGTTATTCCCGGACAACTTATATCCGAGACATTCTTTTCCCGAAAATTCTCTACCAGATAACTGATTCCAGAGACTATTCGTTTAGCCCCGGACTATTATTTTCATATAATTAAACACCGAACAAGTTATCACTGAACAATTTTTCACCGGACAATCATAATCGGACAAACCTTTATTGAACAGTTCCTTCTTTAGAGAATTCTTCCCTGAATAATGCTTCCACAGACTCTGTATAGTCTGACATTTTTTTTGCGAAAAAATTTTTCCTGATACAAATATTTCCGAGTATTATATATCCGAGAAAATTCATTTCCGAAGCATTCTTCGCCGTACAATTTATATTCGAGACATTTTTTATCCGAGACCATTCTTTTTGCCACGGACTATTATTTTCCAGATAATTTTCTCCGCACTATTCATTCTCGGACAATTTACCAGACTATCCTTAACCGGACAATTCTTTAGCAAGACAATTTCCGTGAATTATTTATTCCCCGACAACGTATATGCGAGACATTCTTTTCCCGATAATTCTTCAGCAGACAATTCAGAGATAATTCAGAGACTATTCTTTTTGCTCTGGACTATTATATCCCATATCATTTTGCTCTAAATGTTTTATCACATGAAATTTTTGACCAGACAGTCTTTATCGGACAAATCTTTATCGGCCATTTCTTTTCCGAACCAATTTGTTTTTGAGTCAATTCTTCCCTAGACACTTGTTCTAATAATAATAATAATAATAGTTTGGCGCTACAGTCCTGTATAGAACTTCGGCCGAGCTCTCTCACCATTTTCAGCTGTGCGTGTTATATTTGTACTCAAAGAGGTGGGACCTACAGTTTATTGCCGAATCCGATCGACGGGTGAGAGCTTTTCATAGGCAATGGTTTTACTCTCGTAGGTTTGCCATTTACTGACGAGAGGTAGCGCGGTATAGAAAAATGTTTCTATGAAAAGATGTTGTTAGCCCCAGTCCAGGCTTGAACCGGGGACCTTTCGGCTCGCAGTCCAACGCACTAACCACTGAGCTACCGCGGCTTGTTCTCAATTGACAATTATTTTGCGAGATAATTTTTCGTGATATAAATATTTCCGCACAACTTACATCCGAAACAATTCATTCCCGGAGAATTTATATTTGAGATAATTTGTACCCGAAATAGTTGCTTTTGCCACGGACTATTATTTTTCGGATAAATTTCCCCCGCATATTCTTTCTCAGACAATTTTTTACCGATAAATCAGTCACCTAACAATTCTATCGCGAGGTAATTTTTTCTGTCAGTTATTCCCGGAAAACTTATATACGAAATATTCATTCCCCGACAATTCTTCACCAGACAACCAGATACACTTTTTTTTTCCCCGGACTATTATTTTCCATATAATTTTGATCCGAACAATTGATTCCAGGAACATAATTCTTATCCGAAAAACTTTTAATGGACATTTTTTCGTGAATTTATTTGTCCTTTAATCATTTCTATCCCAGACACTTCTTTTCCTAAAAATTCTTTTACGATACAATTTTTCCTATACGAAAAAGGTTTCCTAGAGCAATTATTGCTTTAGAAAATTCATTCTTGGACAATTGTTACCTTGGACAATTGTTCTTCCCCAGACACATATTCTCCTGACAATTCATTTTCGGTACAATTTTTTTGATACAAATATTTCCGGACAACTTATACCCGAGACAATTCCTTCACGAAAAATTCTTCTACAAGATACTTATATCCGAAATAATTTTTACCAGAGACAATACTTTTTGGCAAGAACTATTATTTTTCGGACAATTCTCTGGCGACAAAATTTTTCCTGAGCAATTACTTTCCAGACAATTATAATAGTTACTCCCCGAACATGTTTTTCCCGTGAACAAATTTTTCCCAGAAAAATTTTCCTTGAATATTTATAAAAAAAAAGAGTTAAATATTGGTATTAAATGTTACATTTTGAACATAAAAAAAACTAGAACCCACGATTATTTTATTTAAATTTGTACTGTGTTTTCAGAATATTTTGAATTAATTTCATAATTTTATTTAGAAAAAACCTATTACTAAATATAAGTTATTATTAATTCAACTTGCAATCGTTCATCATTTGAAAGACTCAAAATTAAAAATAATTACCAGAAGAAAATATGCTTCAAAATATTATTAGAGAAACACTAATTAATCAATTGAAATTCCAAAATCCCATAAAAAAAACTCAAATTCATAAAAAATATAAAAATGAGACAAAAAAACAATTGAAACTGCTCAATATAGTTTTAGTTATATAAGTTAATAATTAAAGAAAATTTAAAATAAAAAAATATATATAAAATAAAATTAAAACATTTCAAATATCAAACAAATATAATGTAAACAAATTACTAAACATGTTATAAGTAACTGAATTTAAAGCAAACATAAATTTAAATAAATACAAAAAATTGTTAAAATTAAGCAAATTTATAGCAGTTCCAAAAATAACAATAATAATATCATTAAAAAATATAGCAAAATTTAACATGAATTAAGTCAAAGAATTTTACGAAAATGTTAATAGAGTTTTGGTTATTTCTACCCTAGGCAAGTACATAATATAACAAAATTAAAAATTTATTTCATTTCCATGCCAATTAGTGCTCAAGAAATGCCCACAAAAAAAAAATGAAACAATTGGAAGTAACCCTAACATAAATTAAACATTCAGAAAAACCTCTGTAAAATTCATTTTACATAGATCTATAGTGTTGTTAAATGTAATGATGGAAATTTTAATATGTTTGCAGTATTTAGTGTAAGCCACGGAGAACGTAAAAACGAAATAATAAAAATAATATATGGAAATCTTGAAAATTTAAAAAGTGGTTTTATTTATCATTACTGGGCACGATTTCGAAATATTTTTTATTTTATATTTTTATACAAATTAGGTCCAGTTTTTCATGTTATATTTTTAAATTAAACTTAGTTTAAACTAGATGTCATTTCGTCGACAGTCAACATAACACATATATCTTAAATATAATTTTAATTAATTGCTAAATTTCTTTAAATCTGTGAAATTTAACGATAATCGGTCGTTTTGATTAGGAAATTTTGAAAAATGTGGAAAAGTTTAAGGAAAGTTTAAACTTTAACTTAAAACTGTGTCGTAGTGCATTTTGTTAGTCAAACTTTAGATAGTTCAGATGTAATTTACTTGGTAAAAGGGTACTTAAAATTTGAAAACACAACGGGTCTACAATACGATTCTGGTTCTTACTTACTTTTTGTCAAAAAAAACTAAGTAAGCTATTTTTGATTCCTGTAGCATTTTTGTATTTTTTACAGTTATTTGTTTTGTGGATTTGTGCTTAAATTAAATAAAACAAGTTCCACAAAAAGCACAAAAGCTTTTTTGACCAGTTTCACACATGTCAAATGCATTTCGGATAGTATCGGTGCTTGAAGCTTTTGTCAAATAGTCGGATTTTTTATTTGATTAGTTAGCTTCATTCAACATTGAAGAATGGCGGAACAAAAAAAAATGCTATTGATTTTAGATTTTTTTTTTTTTAATTTATAAAAGGTCATAGGTCATTGCAGTGGCATTTTGTCTATGAAATCTTCAAAAGCATCACTACTCAAAGTCACTCAGGTTCAGCACACACACACACACACACACTGAATGTCATAAGGACGAGGACATTAATAGCCTAAATTGCTGGCAGCTATTTTTGGCTTAGCTATTATCATTAGACGCTTAAGAAAATAAAAAGCAGACAAATGAGAGACACACCCCCGATACCACATGCATCAATGTATCTATCGTACACATACTATTAAAAATGGTTTTATAATATTTTCGATTTTTAGTAGATAAATTCATTTTAATTTCTCTTACTAAATTATAATTATAAAATTAAAAATTAAATGTTTTACTAAAAATTCAAATTTTCATTAACAATTTAAAAAATTCAATTTTCACATAAAATTCAATTTTTTATTAGAAATTCAATTTTATACTAAAAATTCAATTTTTTAATAAAAAATTCAATTTATCACTAAAAATTAAAATTTTCACTAAAAATCCAATTTTACACTAAAAATTTAATTTTTCACTAAAAATTCAATTTTTCACTCAAACTTTCCTAAAAAATTCAAATTTTCACTAAAAATTCTATTTTCACTAAAAATTCAATTTTTCACTATAAATTCAATTTTTCACTCAAATTTTCCTAAAAAATTCAAATTTTAACTAAAAATTCAAATTTTCACTAAAAATTCAAATTTTCACTAAAAAATTCAAATTTTCACTAAAAATTAAATTTTTCACTAAAAATTCAATTTTTCACTAAAAATTCAATTTTTCACTAAAAATTCAATTTTTCACTAAAAATTCAATTTTTCACTAAAAATTCAATTTTTCACTAAAAATTCAATTTTTCACTAAAAATTCAATTTTTCACTAAAAATTCAATTTTTCACTAAAAATTCAATTTTTCACTAAAAATTCAATTTTTCACTAAAAATTCAATTTTTTACTAAAAATTCAATTTTTCACTTAAAATTCAAATTTTCACTTAAAATTCAAATTTTTACTAAAAATTTAAATTTTCACTAAAAATTCAATTTTTCACTAAAAATTCAAATTTTCACTAAAAATTCAAATTTTCACTAAAAATTCAATTTTTCACTAAAAATTCAATTTTTCACTAAAAATTCAATTTTTCACTAAAAATTCAATTTTTCACTAAAAATTCAATTTTTCACTAAAAATTCAATTTTTCACTAAAAATTCAATTTTTCATAAAAATTCAATTTTTCACTAAAAATTCAATTTTTCACTAAAAATTCAATTTTTCACTAAAAATTCAATTTTTCACTAAAAATTCAATTTTTCACTAAAAATTCAATTTTTCACTAAAAATTAAATTTTTCACTAAAAATTCAATTTTTCATTAAAAATTCAATTTTTCACTAAAAATTTAATTTTTCACTGAAAAAATTCATTATAAAATTTTAATTCTTCACTAATATATTTTTCATAAAAACCATTTAAAAAAAAAAATAATTCACTAAAAAATTAATTTTTTTCCCGAAAAAAAGTTTTAGAAATTGAAAAGCAAAGCTTGTGTTAAAAAATTGAAAGGCCGGTAGGATTCTTCCAGAACTTAAAATCTGTATTTAAAAATACTTTAAAAATAGTTTTAAATTTCACTGATAATACTATGCTGAAAATAGTAACAAAAAGTTTTTACCACCCTCCGCAACCTGACCAACTTAACAAACAACAAATTAAGAGTTGTCTGTGACTCCTGCCTGGCACTAAAACCAAAAAAAGAAACAGAATCAGAATCACTCCCTGCTGTTGGTAGCTGCTGAGATTGAGACATTTATTCACATACGTACTACGTAGATAAGTATTTTGTATAAAGCTTCTGGGGCAGATGAATGAATTTTGTGTTGAGACCTATGCAGCCAAGAAAACATCCTTGCACGTTGACTACTTCAAAGTATGTGTGTTAGTATATATAGTTCGTCCGTCTGTCTGTTGCTCAAATCGTGTGTGGGTGGCAACTAATTTCACAAAGAATAAAAGTCTCTTTGCGCTGAAAATAAAATGTTCAATTTTACAGATCAAAACTAAAATAAAAACAGTAAAAAAGCACACAAATCCAACTGTGGGTCAAACTGAAAATAGCTGCCCAAACAAGCTTTTAATGGCGGCTGCAAAACGACGTCCCACACACACATACCCCAAGCAGCAGCAGAGACAGAGATGGCAGTTGGACTGAACTCTTCTTCAAGTAAACTCTCTGCAACACGATGTAATACAAGTCGCACAATAAAAGCTTTAGGCGCACCACACAAAAGCTCTGAAAGTTGAAGGGATGCTGGAACCAAACGCAGATTTTTACATCTGTATCTACCAGATGAGATTTTTTCGCAGAGCAAACAATTGAAGTCGACGCGTTTGTGGAGGACGTTACAAAACGCGCTGCGGAATGCAGAATTTTTTCTTCAAACTTGAAAATTATATAGAAAAATTTTGCAAATAAAATTTTAAATAATTAAAAAGTGCACAAAATTATTGTGCAATAGAGAAAAGTGAAATTGAAAAATATGTTGTGAATTATGAGCTGTTTTAAATTGAAGAAAAATTAATTTTCAAGGCAAAGCAAACAGCTGCTCCTTTTTTCATGGTGGGAGTATAGAACGACGGTCTGTGTGTGTGTGTATGTGTTGTATAAAATTTTCAAATTGAAAAGTTTTTTTTTTATTTCAAGTGTAAAAATTATATAAAATTGAGCATAAATTAAAATTTTCACAATTAAAATGCGTTGCAAATAAAAGTGAGTTTTTTGCGGTGAAAAATTGGGATTGACAGCAGGCAAACGCCCTAAATACAACAACAACAAAAGCAACCAACAAAGAAAAAACAACAAAAATCGGCAGCCTTTGTGTGCTGCGCATACATACCGCGCGTCGCTACACCTAGAGGGCGCTACTCAATTCGAGTCTACGCCAAACGACGAACAACGAATTCTATGAAAATTGTGCCTCGTCGAAAATGTCTACGGGTTTTGGCAAAATTATGCAAGTGACATTTCATATACAATGAAACGTGGCTATAAAAGAAGACACCATGGGTTTTGGCCGATTTCACGTTGAATCGGCGAACCCGAAATATTAAAACATAAAAGAAATAAAAAATAAATAGCAATTAAAGCAAAAATTATATAAAAAAATAAAGTATTTATAAAAGAAACATAAAAAGTGCTTCAAAAATTCAAAATTGTGCAAGAAAAACTTGAAATTTCATAAAAACTACTTCGAATCGACTACGTTTATACTAAAAACTACTACAACAACTACTTGAAAAAAAAACTGTATTCGTTGCAACATTGAAAATACTTGAAACGACTAAAAACGTCGACGACAACGACGTTAGGAGTGCCAAAGGCCACAACGTAGTGCAGACGAAAGCACGCCCACACACAAGCACGCACCACTCACTCGACAGAGACAGTGTGTGAGGCGCGTAGACACCACACACTTAAACGCATACAGACGACCGCAGCCTCGCAGTGCCATCAAACAGCAGCAACAAAAGCAGCCTCGACAACACGAAACGAATCGTTCGTCGTTCGACGCTTTTTCGGCCACCCACACACAGCAGAACGAATTCAAACGAAAGCACGACAAACACGAAACCAAAACGAACGTACACAACTCGTCACGAAGACGCAGCAGCAGCAGCACAAACTCACTTAGCCAGACAGAGAGACACGTACAAACGACGCACCTCACCACCACACACCACCACACATCCCCTCCGGCAACGACTTGTATCATGCATATTTCGTTCGTGTTCTTGATTTTCGTGCGTTACGGTAAGTTTTTGAATTAATAGAGAAAGCTTTTAAATTTGTTAAATTATTCAAAAAAATAAAAATATGTTTTAACATTTTCCAAAAGTCTTTTATATTAACTTCTTGTTAATATTTAAAACTATAAAACAAAAACTTGATTTACCCTTAACCTACGCCCTTGGTTCTACTTATTGGCGATGCCACCTGTTACTTTTTTGTGTTTGCACACACACTCTCATTGTGCGCTGTTTTGCTCTACTTTTCAATCGTCAAGGTGTAGAGAAAAATATTTATGCATGAAGCGCTAGTTGCGCCTGTGGGTGTATTTTCATTAGTAGATCCTGATTTTTTCATCTTATATTACAAAAAAATAAATACTAAATTTGTGCCAGTTCAACCTTTAAAAAAACAATTGAAATCTAAGACGAATAACGATTTTGATTTTAGTTTCGATTTGCTGGCTTATTTCGGTTTCGGTTACGGGTCTCTTTTTCTGTTATAAAAGCCATTAAAACAAAAAACGATTTTGATAAAATTTTCAATTTAGATAACGGGTTTATGTTTTTATATCAGTGTTCCGCTTTTAAGATACGGTTTCTGTAGTCGTTTTTTGTATTACCGATAGTTTACTATATTTGTACAAAAACTAAACTAAGAAAGCACATTAAATTTTCACGGCGATCTAGAAGTCGTCCTCGCCTAGTATAACAAAAATGTGTATAAAAAGTACAAAATGGGTTTTATTCATCATCATTTCTAGTTTAACCAGTTGGGAAGGTTAGATCACATGGGAAATTTTAAATGATAGTTAGGATTATCAAAATTATAGTCGGTCTAAGCCGACTATAAATACCCTACACAAATGTGTGGTTACCATTAAAAGCGGTATGTAGGTCACCACGGTATACGAATCCTGAAAATAACTACAAACTTTCAATCGCTGAACAATTTCCATTCATTTGATACCCATATTTACAAATGGGTAGGTGTACCGAATTTCACTTTTTTTTTTGGAACCACAAGTCGTTTCGCCGGAAACAATTATGTTCATGTATTTGAGCATGAGTCAATATATATTTGACCAAAAAAAGTTTTCCTAAGCGCGTATACAGTAAAATTGATCTGTAGATATAAATTTTATACGAGGTATTTGAACATAAGTGGTCGATTCTCAGGTCACAATAGACCGATCATGCCAATTTTCTTGTTCAGACAGCTTAGATATATAAGTAATCTAAATCTAAAGTTTCATTGCTCTAGCTCTTCTATTTTTTCTGTAATCGTGATTTCAACAGACAGGCGGACAGACAGACAGACAGACAGACAGACAGACAGACGACATCGCTAAATCGACTCAGGGGGTCATGCTGATCAAGAATATATATACTTTTCCATACCGGAGATGCTTTCTTATAGGTGTTACAAACGGCGTACCAAACTGAATATACCCTTTCAGTTTTAGTGTAGGGTATAAAAATGCGTTTGAACCAAAATGCCAAAATTAAAAAAAAAATATTTTGTATGGTCTACTGATAAAAAGTGTAGTATATTCTTATACCCCTACACGTCTGGGTTAGGCGCTTTGAGCTCTGAAATATAGTTCGTCATTTTGTAGCGAAATGGTTCATAGTACGTTTCTATTGTCTAAGGAGCGATTATAGAGAACATCCTAAGGATTATTTACACTGAATACTTAAAGTTTGTATATTAACGATTAAAAATAGTTGTTAATGGTTTTCTAATAACAAATCCGTTAAGGAGTTATAACCAGAAAAAGAAGTTAGAAAACTATCATGCACAGAAAATATATTAAATTAATCATATTTATTTAATCACATTAATTAATAAATTAACAGAAAATAAACCAAAAAATTACATCAATACATTTAAATGATTTGCTGAAGCTATTATTGAGTTAATTGCATTAACAATTGCCGTTGCTAAGCACACGATGTTGAGCACTCGACGCGTCGCCGCATCATGATGCGAGCTTGCAGCGAATTAACGTCGTCAAACAAGGAAACGATGGAATTTTTGTTTGCGCGTTACTCGCATATTATTCCCATTTGGTATATGACAAAATATACGATTATCATATAAGTGTGTCGTCAAAAATGGTGATGATGGCAATGGTTGTATATTTAATTATGCCTCCAACTTCATCATCAGAAAAGTATATGTTGTGTACTTTCACAATAATTTATAACATTATTTTTTAATTAACTGAATGAGAATTATAAAGACTGTGAATATAATAAAATTACTTTTGAAACGTCGGCCATACCCATTTTGAAGCAAATCACATTTTTAGCGAATGTGTTTGTTAAATACATTAGAACTCGTTGCTAGACCAGTTAATGGTACACAATTATCTATGTTTGCTGTATTTACTTCGATTATTTTTTCTGTGTAGTATACACATTTTTACTTCAATATTAGCTGCGTTTTTTTTCATAATTTAAATTTGAGCTGGAACAAATTTTAGACGCAAAACAAAAACAACATTTGAACCAGATAAATTTTTGGTATAGCTATCCGGCTCAACTCATTGAAAATGTTTACTGACTAAAACGTATACGGCGAAGATTGCTGAATATTGCTGACAAAAATTGACAGAAAATAAATTTAAAAATTTTTGGTGAACAAAAAATATTTTTATTGAAAATTAGCTGCAATTTCTTTTGGTGACGACAACCACAACTCCAACCGCTCAAAAAAATGATATCAAATTATATTGGACCTTGGGACCACTGCTGTCGGAGAACCTGCGGCATACCCAGTATTCACAAGAATAAAAAGTGTGTCTGTGTTTTTGTTTTTTTAGTGTGTGTTAGTGTCACAGTCGTAGCTACCTTTTGCGGTGCTGCAAGAACCATTTTCAATAGAACAGTGCCTTCCGCAATCACTCTCATTTGTTGGTAAAATTCCCGTGGTATTTTCAACCATGATAATCGCCGCTGCTTCAATTCATTTAAAATATTAAGTGTCACACCAAAGACACAAACCTTTCATATATTAAGAAGAAAGGTTTGTGTATTACTTAATTAGAGCCACATCGTTTTTTAACAATTGCTTTGATCCGAAACAAAAAATTATGAAAAAACGCAGCTATTATATGTTTCTGAAATGTTTTATTAAAAATTTGGTGTTTCATTTTTGAAAAGTGTATTCCAAATAGAACACTTAGCTATTTTTTATAATATTTTTCCATAAATCCATATTTGACTTGATTTATATTAAGAACTAAATCGGTAATTAATAGTGAGACCCTGATCATGATATATATATCGGCCATTCCACACCAAATTTCAACGAAATTTGAGCAACTGATAAAGGGTATCGAGATATACATTGACCAATTTTTTTTATTTTTTTATTTGATCACTACTTCCAGAGATACAGTGGTGCAAAGTTACAAAAAATGTGACAAAAATCACATTTGTGTGGTTGTTTGTATTTCAATATCTCTTTAAGTAGAAATGCTAGAAACTCCGTTGATTGCTCGTTTTAAAGCTAATAGTACAAGTTTTTAGAGAAATTAGGATGTAACTTCTAAACTGTGGCTCGTGGTCATTATCCTTGCACTTCAAATTTGATGCCCTTAAAAAGGACCTTTTTTAAAATTCTGAAAAAAATCATATATTTTGGTTGATTTAATATAATGTAGCCGCGGTAGCTCAGTGGTTAGTGCGTTGGACTGCGAGCCGAAAGGTCCCCGGTTCAAGCCTGGACTGGGTCTAACAACATCTTTTCATAGAAACATTTTTCTATACCGCGCTACCTCTCAGCAGTAAATGGCAAACCTACGAGAGTAAAACCATTGCCTATGAAAATCTCTCACCCGCCGTTCGGATTCGGTAATAAACTGTAAGTCCCACCACTTTCAGTACAAATTTAACACGCACAGCTCAAAATGGTGAGAGAGCTCGGCCGAAGTTCTATACAGGACTGTAGCGCCAAACTATTATTATTATTAATATAAATGTTCATGCCAAATTTCAAAATGGTATTTTGATGGCATCATATTTGAAAAAAATTTTCTAAATTTTTACATATTTTTTGTATTGAAAAAAAAATCTATTGCTCTAAAAGCTTGTTATATTAGCTTTAAAACAAGCTGTTAACAGCTATCATTTCTACTTTAATAGCTATTGAAATATAAGCAACCATACAAAAGAGATTTTTCATTGAAATCGAAAAGATGAAATCTCAAATTTTACGTTTGCTGGTCGATTTGGTGTGGAATGGTACACAGAAAAAAATATTTCGTAAATATAGCCAAAAAGTGCATCAACACAATGAAATTATGGCTAAAACTGCGCCGACTAAATTATTAATTGTATTAGCGTACACATTCCTCATATTAGCAATCGCATTTGCTGGCAACAGGTATGTGTATTCACATACCGCGTTGATGTTATAGCAGTGCATGGTCGCTATAGCAGTGAGTGGTAGCTGTAGCAGTGCGCGGTCGCTATAACAGTGCGTGGTGAGTGTTCGTGTACTTACAGCGCTGGTGAATTTAGTGGAATTAGTGAAATTGGTGGAATTCGCTTAGAATTTTTAGTTGGCGGTTGGCGCGCATATCAGTTCACATTTGGTTCATGTCAAAAGAAACGCTTATAGAGTTTGATCATACTCTATTAGTGTCGTTGAAAATGATGATGATGGCAATAGTTGCATATTTAATTATGCTTCATCATCAGAAAAGTATATTTGTTATATACTTTCACAAGAATTTATATTATTCTTTTTTAATAAACTAAAAAAGAATTATAAGAATACTGTGAAAATACAAAATTGCTTTTAAAACGTCGACCATACTAATTAAATAATTTGCTACTCAAGCAAAATCATTTATTGGTATATTTTTGGACGCAAATAACATTTTTAGCGAATGCGTTTGACCAATACATGAAAATGGCAAAAATGTCATTGCTAGACCAATGAATGGTGTACAATTAATGTTCATTGCTGTATTTACGTCGGTTATTTTTTTATGTGTACATATACATACCTAACATGTCGCTAATGTTGATTTTTTTAAATACTGATCAAAATAAAAAATACTTAAGTTCGAATCACACGATTGACTAAATTGTATCAATTACAGTTTGAATAAACACAAAAATTGATGTATATTTTTGATGCTCGAGTAGTCAACAAAAAGCGACGCAATTTGGTTGATACTTTTTGAAATGTTGTACTGTAACTAACATAAAAATAATATATCGTCAGTGATACTGCAAACCGCCTATCTACTTTTTCGAATAACTCTTACAAAATGAATTTTACAGAAGAAACAAAACTATTTTAAGTCTCAATTCTGCACTTACTTCATAAAAAATTATGTAAGTCATAACTGCTAATGGCATTTATCTGATTTATCCGATTAACATATCATTTAAAACCGGATTATAACACAAATTTAGGCGTAATTTTGACATGCAGTTAGGCGGTTTTGGAGTATCATCGACGATATGAAAAATTCCCCTCATTTATTGATATTTGACAAAATTTTGTTGATTGTTGCTGCTTTGAATGTAAACATGTAAACATAAGTCAAATGTAAAGTAAGTGGTCTGTTCACAGATCACAATCGACCGATCATGCTCATTTTCTGTATCAGAGAGCGTACGTATATGGGTAATCTAAGTACAGAGTTGTATAGCTACTCAAATTTTTCGGTATTCGTGATTTAAATAGACATAGAATAGGAAATTGTTAAATCTGATCTAAATATACCCTTTTACTCTTAATGTTCGTATTGAGTAAAAATAGAATTTTTATTTGAAAAGTAGATATTTCATCTGGATCAACTATAGTTTGAAAGTGTGCACCCAAATTTCATTGAGTATTAAATTTATCTATAAGCTATTTTTTCATCACTTTCAAGTAGAATATACCATATAGACATTTATAATTATTCTACTTGGTGTTAATATTAAATTGTTTTAAATTAAAATAAAAATTGATAAGAATTGTAACAAAAATCAATGCATATAAAGTTGTGTCAATTATGCCAAACTGCGTCCTTTATTTTTCGATTCTCACCCTCCACCCTGCTAAAGCATCGTTAACAAGTACGCAGCATCTAGATTCCGTCGTTTGACTTCGTGAATAAAACACGAGGACAACAAAGCGTCGTGAAACGTTTTGTGAATCAAGAGCTTTTTTCTTTCAACAAAACCCCGATTTGTATCCTTGTCCTTGTTTTCGTTTATTTTCTTGTCTTTTTAATGCTCTTTGCTGTTATTAATTAAACTTTACGGGATGTTTGCTGATTCTATTAAAATATATGAGAAATAACTAAAGAGGCATAGAGAGTAAAAAGAGAAACACAGAGAGAGAGAGAATGCTTTCAAAGCTTTTAGTAGCAGGAAATGAAATTGGAATAAAACAGAGCAAATTTGTTTTCAGAGAGTTGGGTCCTGCAAATGAAGTTTTGAGTTTTGTATTTTGCAGATTCTCCGAGGTTAGTTACAAACAATTTATACATGCACGTATTATACGTAAATATATAGAAATTTACTCCTTAAATTTCATTGTCGCTGCGTGTCTCTTTGTCCGTCCGTCCGTTCGTATGTCTGTTCACCTGTCTGTCTCTGAGTGTGTGCAATATCAAGGATATTTTCCCAAACATGTCACGTAGTAGTTGATTCAGTTGCAATACTTTATTTTATTCAATGAAAATTTGATGTGGTCTACTTGTGAGTTCTTTCATGAACCGAAATTTTGTTTATTTTCAGGCAGTTTTATAATTTAGTAGTGAGCACATATTTGGAGAGTTATGAAAATATATTGTTATATTTATTTCGAATCGATTACATTTATCTTTTTAGAGTATATCGGACAGGGATTTAAGCCGTTACCGAATCCGATTTCCATTTAAAACCAAAACTGTAACTAAAATCGTAATTGAAAAATCAAAAATAAACTGTTCTTTTGAACCCATACAAACCGATTTATAAGCAACTAGCTGGACCCGTACACGACTCGTGCAAAGATTTTGTGAATGCAAGGTTATGGAGCAATTTTATTAATATAAATAACATTTTTATTATTTATATCAGGGACCCGTAGACGTATTTTTTATTGGTTTTATAAATGTAGTAACCAAAACCAAAATAATTCTCAGCTACAACAACTTTTCTCATATACAATTCTATCTCAGACTGTGAATCCCCTTAGAATACTTCCCAGTAGAATGCATTCCCGTAGAATTCTTCTTCGTAGAGTTTTTCCCAGTAGAAGTTTTAGTGTGGTGAGTTTTAGTGTGGTGAATTTTAGTGTGGTGAGTTTAAGTGTAGTGAATTTTATTGTTGTGTGTTTTAGTGTGTTCAATTTAAGTGCGGTGAATTTTAGTGTGGTCAGTTTAAGTGGGTGAGTTTTAGTGTTGTGAATTTTAGTGTGGTGAATTCTAGTGTTGTGAATTTTAGTGTGGTGAATTTTGGTGTGGTGAGTTTCAATGTGGTGAGTTTTAGTGTGGTGAGTTTAAGTGTGGTGAATTTGAATGTGGTGAATTTGACTGTGGTGAATTCTAGTGTGGTGAGTTTTAGTGTGGTGAATTTTGTTTTTGTTTTCTATCCCTTTTTCTGTTGTTTTTGAGTTATTGCTTAAGTTTTGTGCTTTTACTTTTATTTTTGTGTTTGATTTTTGATTTGTTTTTGAGTTTTTGTTTTTGATTTGTTTTTTGTATTTGATTTTTTTGTTTCATCTTGTGTAGGTGCCGAGTTATGTCGTTTTTAAAGTTTAGGTTGTATGGGAAGTGCCACGCCCTTTTGTCCAATCCCGCCCATATATAGCCTATGACACCCTCCGGACTTCATAGTATCCTGGTGCAAAATTTCTGTTAAATCGGTTCAGTGGTTTAGACGTGATGCTGGAACAAACAGACATACAGACTGACAGACGGACCAAGAGTTTTATATATATAGATACAAAAATAAAATAAGTAATAATATTAAAAAATATTAAAATTAATAAAAATATTTTTTTATTTGAGACATGGCTAAATCGATGTTTAGAAAAAATTTAGTTAAACTCGAATTCGTATTCTAGAGCTTATAAATTCAGTTCAACATTGTACATCAAATTTGACACAAAATTCATACAAGCTAAGTCCATTTCTAAATCATCTAGATAAAGGTCCCTGATTTGAAGAATGTATTGTAATAAATATTAAATTTTATTATTTAAATGTTATATATCTTATTTGATATATAAAATTTTGAATTGGCGTTTGTTTCATACATGTTAATCATGTTTTTATCAAACAGAAGGACTATTAATTCACAACTTCCTGATTTTTCAATTTTTTTTTTCTTAAAATTCTAAATAAAATTATCAGGTAATTGGTCTGTAGTAGGGTTTCTCCGTTGTGCTAAGTGAATCGGTTTTCTGAAACGTTGTAAGAAATACTTCACTCCTGCTGATTTGCGCACTGCCTATATTCGATCGAAGATGGAATACAATTCGCACATTTGAGCACGGGCTTCAACATCTTTGGAATACTAACTCAAAAATGTGTTATTATTTTATTTTAAATCTTTGTGTACTGAAATATATAACACATCCAAAACTGTTAAAATCTAATGAGAAAATATGTTTGCCATGAACATCTCCCATACATCAATTCTATATAACTTGAATTTGCTGATTTTGACTGCATACTATATTTTTTCTATTACGTAATGTGTTTAAGAAAATTGCTCTCGAATTTTCAGGCCCTTTCAGCCACTTTTTAGAATTCAAAAATTATAGTCCCTTACACAATCAGATTTTCAAAAATCTGTAAACCCAATTTGTCTTTCAATTGTCAAGACTAATTACAATATATTACTATGTACAATGTACTATTATTCCGATAGGTTTTAAAGATATTTTAATTTAAATTCGAAAAATATTGATATTTTATACCCTACACCTATGAGGTACAGGGTATATTAACTTTGTGCATATATTGTAACGCCCCTTAGGAGGCGTGTCCGGTATGGAAAAGTATATATATTCTTGATCAGCATCACTACCCGAGTCCGTTTAGTCATGTCCGTCTGTCCGTCTGTCTGTCTATCTGTCCGTCTTGCTGTCTTGCTGTCCGAATACAGAATAACTTGAGAAATACTGATCAGAATGCGATGAAATTTCGTCTCAATGTATTTTAGCCAAAAGTAGGAACTGAGTTTGAAAATGAGCCAAATCGGTCAACGGACACGCCCACCTCCCATACAAGTCACTTTTATATAACTCTTTAGGAACTAATAACTCGAAAAGTATTCAAGATATAGGTATAAAATTTAAAACGTATTGTTATAATTCACCTAAAAATATGTGGTCCAAAAATGAGCGTGATCCGCTGACTTTTTATTTTCATTATTTCCCGGGTTTTCATAGTGGAAATTTGATCCGTTAATTATTAAAATCAATTCAATGAAATATTAGCCTTACAAAATTTTAAATATAGGCGTGGTTCGCCCAATTACACTTTTCTAATTTATTTGTTTTTATACTTTTATATCAATTTTTACAATTATGGGGATATAAGCGTAAATTTCTGATATGTGAATAATATTCTGAGGGTTTAAGGTATGCAATTAAATATCCCACATTAATATTCCCACCAAAGGTGTAGGGTATTCCATAGTCGGGCCCGACCGACTATAAAAATCCGCCCCATGTGACCGAACTTACCCCTGTGACCTAACTTTCCCAACTCGTTTAGACTATTTTTGGACGATTTTTTTTTTGCATTTTGGTTTTATCGATAAATAAGAAAATGATTTATGGTTATGTACATGATTCAAGATAACGATGAAAATCACTAACTTTAAAAATTATTAACAATAACAATAAGCCTACTTTATATACGATGTAATGATATTTTCAGATTAGGGGCATTAGTATTTTTTTTTTTTGAAAATTGATTAAATAAAAGTTAAAAAAACTTAGTAAGTTTTATAGTTAGTTTGGATCAGTTCCCGATCATGATCTTAGCAAAATTGACTTCAGATACTAATTTTTTTTATTATAAGTAAAGTAAATAAAATTTCCTACAATGTTCCATCACTTAATTTATATCATTTATATCCAAATTTCCCTCACACTCTCTCAAACACAGACAACAATTGCAAGACAAAATTTTGTCGAATTTGTGATCAATTTTTTGAACCGCCTATTTTAAAAACCATTAAAACATTTATAAAGTTTTTGCAATATTATTGTTTTAAAAAAGTTCATACTTTAAAAAGAAAAAATGATGGAGTAATTTCACGTTTTTTTAAAATTTTGTTTTCATTTACAAAGATGAAAACAAAAACGTTCCCAGTTTCATCACTGTAGCTCTATTAATTTCCAATATATGACATTTTGAAAATTTTTCTTATATAGGAGGAGCTACGCCCACTTGTTGCATCACTGCAGCTCCCGTATTTCCCAACATATGGGTGAAAATTTGTCAACCGTACCCGCTTCAAAAATTGTTTGCTTCCGATTTGAGCGAAATTTGGTGAACCTTATAAAAACCTGTTAAGTAGGAGGGGCTAGTATGCCGAGTGGTCGAGATATTGGGGTCCAAAAATTGCAAATTTGACCGTGTAGAGTTGTATTGAATTAATTATAACTGCTATTAGAGTAGATCAATAATAAACTTCTATGACTGCTTTAGAAAGTATTTTTCATGAACTTTACAATAAAAATATTTATTTTGGTAAAATTAATTTTTTTAACCAACATATTTTAATTTTGAAAACGTTTTTGTGGTTTTTGAAAAATAGCCAGTTTGTCTTTTTTACAAAAAAAGGATGTACAAACGAAAATGGGATTGCAAGTATTGAATGTACTACAAACATTTTAAGTCGCGAAACTGACGTTTTCAATACAAACTTAGTTTGCGTAGCTTGTTGTAGCATGCGAGAAAATTTGTACGGTCTGTTGTTCCCGCAGTCTCGCATGCTACACAAGCAAAGATTGTATGAAAAACATCAGTTTCGCGGATTAAAACTGTTGTAGTACTTTCAATACTCGTAATCCCATTTTCATTTATACATCATTTTTTTAGGAAAAAAGACAAGCTTTCATTTAAAAATAAAAAACAAAAATAGAAACAGTATATTTTTCAAACACAACAAATACGTTTTTAAAATTCAATAATTTCTGCTAAAAAAATTATTTTTTCCAAAATAAATATTTTTATTGTAATGCTCATGAAAAATATTTTCTAAAGCAGTCATAGAAGTTACACTTGGATCTTCTCTGATAGAAGTTATAAGTAATTCAATACTAGCCAACGCGGTCAAAATTTAATTATTTCCGTTGTATGGAAGTTACCAAGCCCTCTTTTAAAAATCTACATCTAAATTTTTATTATTATAAAATTTTCATAAAATATTAGTCAATCTTCATACTTATTTTTCTAAAAATAACACATTTTGAGCTAATCGCCAACTTTTGGTACTCCCTGACCCACTGTACGCCGTTCGGATTCGGCATTAAACTGTTGGTCCCACCACTTTGAGAACTGTAGTACCACCAGTTCAGGACTGTAGCGCCAAACTATTATTATTTTTATTTATGTACAATAAAAACCTTATTTTTAAGATGTGAATAATATTTATTCACATCTTAAAGATATCCTTTTAAATTTCTCATTGTCATTCTCATGCCATTTTTTTTTTATTTTGTAATCGCACATTATATGGTTTTAAAAAATGTAATACTTGACATATTAAATATAAAAAAAAAATTGATATGAAAATGTTTTGATGTCCGTGATAAATGCATGATGAAGTTAACATTTTGTTCAAAGAAAAACCTAAAATCCTCAATCCGTCATCACTTCCATACTAAAAATTATATACTTATCTGTCACCCACTTTTGTTTTAACAACTTATTAAAAATACCATCTTTATATAATTTAACAAAAATGGAAACATCTGAATTTCGTGTTCTTATTTTAGGAAGGAAAATTTATTTTACAAATTTCATATTGAATTGCATTGTGGTCGTACGAGCACTAAATTGATAATGGATTTTCATGATTTCAAATCGAGAAAAGCTCAACTCCTAGAAATGCTCTGTTGGATGAGAAAGTTGATGAGGAGAATTTTCATAAATATCCGAATATGGAAAATGGACCCTTCGGGACATCAAACTTCGCGTTTTGGTACCCAAATTGACCATTTTTAAATTAAATTGAAATGTCGTCTCCCAGGGACAAAAAAACTAAAAATATGGATATGCCATCTGTTAGCACATTTTAATACTGTTGCAACAAAGTATCAGCTATGAAGATAATGTTTTTTTTTATTTTATTTTTTTCAATACATGTGGAATAATTTTTGTTGACTATATCGAAAAGTGCAAAAAATAACAGATCAATGTTATGCAACACTTTTAAAAAAAATTTACGAAAAAATTAAATATTAACAGACCCCATATATCCCCATATATCCAAATTGTTCCATCACTATATAACCTGCTAATTCTTTCTCTTTCTGTTGCATTGGATATATTGGTTGAATTGCGTTATAATTGCTGCCTAATCCATCATATTCGCATGATTTAACTCCGTCTGAATAAATCCTACTTCAAAATACGAAGAAAATGTTTTGCTGGAAAAAGATTTTAGTCCAAAAGTGAGGTTATCTCCGAAATTGGTATGTATTACCAATACTACTATTTCAAAAATGAAAGGAACTTCGCTGGAATAAGTATATAGATTTAAAAGAGGTTTATGTTAAAAACTAAAGAACAAATTCATTTAATTATCCCGAACTTATAAAACAATCCTTGTACTTTATAACAAACACTTTTGTACAAATTGTTAAACATTTTCATCTGTTTGCTTTTAGCAAAATAAGATCCTAAAACATCATTATAAAAACATTTTTTTTTTTTAAATACGCCACCTACGAAAAAGTGAAAGCCCATAAAATTGTGACGCATGCGCCGGCAGAGAATGCATAAAATCAGCATGAATTGAATATAGCTCACTCCAGGCAATGCTGCTCTATGAGGGAATTCGATCAATTGGTTTGCGAAGTTTTACGGTAACCTGCTGGAGTCTAGGAAAGAAATCAATTGTTATTGAAGGTTGAAAATGGTAAAAGCTAAGGTTCATTCATTAAAATTAAAGCTTTGTTAGTTTCTGCAAACTGAGAGTGAGAGTAAAATAGCTTCGTGCAGATATATAGAAAGAAAGAGCAGAACAACCAGCGGGAGAAAGCTTTAAACTCGAACTATATTTAAGGCAGGGTTATTAAATTAGATACTTTGCAGCGCAGTCACTTGTTGTTGTTTTACGCATGTATCTGGTGTTAGAGACGAAGTTCAACTTTTTTGAATGTTGTTGCGCACGAAGAGAGTTCGTGCCCGATATAAGTTTTCCATGAATGAAGATGTTTTGCATAGAATGATGGCAGCAGCATTTTTAATTTTATGAGTACAAAATTTTTATAGGACATATTTAAAAAACCAACATAATGTTTTTTTTATCTTTTTTATATAAGCTGTATCTGATGATGATGTCTCGCCTCCAACCTGGCCCAGCCTCTCCGCTGTGTATGCCAAAGTGAAGCAGGGATCCGCTCGACAATTTCTGGGCTCGAGTTTTGTACGCGACAGCGGTCTTGCGGTGCAGCAGCAACAACTGCGTTCGGGCGCTGGCGCTGGAACGCGCAAACACACCCAAAAGCAACAAAAACAACCACAAATTCCATTACAACCGCAACTTCCACAACAATATGCCGAGCACATCGAAGAGGATCATCTGTTAGACCCATCAGAGTATCCACCATTGGACCACTTCGATGAGGATGAAGCCGAATTGTTTGAACATGAGATTCCCAATTATGCACACGAAATCTTTACCACGGAACCACTGCAACCAGGTATTGCACCAGGCTCTGCGCCAATTGGACGTCTGGATGTGGGCTCACGCAGTGGTAGTCGCACCGAACTGTATGGCGTACGCGAATCGGGTGATCGACGCGATGCAACTCGCGGTCGCGAAACATACATGAACATGTTGCATACGAAACAGAAAGTCTTCCGTCCGCATGTGTCGTTGGTGCACGACGAATCGGGCCTGATGAATCCGAACGACGGCGCATTACATGAGTGTCCGAACATGTGCGGTGAGTTTCAGTGGCAATGCTTCACCTCGTGCGACTGCATCGATCACACGGAACGTTGCGACAAGGAGCCGCAATGTGACGATGGTTCCGACGAATTCGACTGCGATGCGGTGGGTGATATGATGTCCAAATTGCAGAAGGAGTGCGAGCAGACCGGCATGCATGTCATGTGTCCGAAGACTTATCGTTGCATCAACAAGGAGTGGTTGTGCGATGGCGATGATGATTGTGGCGACTATACGGATGAGACGCACTGTGGTGCGCGCACTAATTGTACAGAAGATCAGTTCGAGTGTCAGAATGGATTCTGCATTCCAAAGCAGTGGGCATGCGATGGCGAGAACGATTGCAAGGATTTCTCGGATGAGTCAAACTGCAGCAAGATAACGTAAGTGATCTCTTATTACAGAATTCCTAACAGATTTGTCAATATCCATTATATGTTCTATATCTTATCTCATATATGTTTCCTTTCTTCTTTTCAGCTGTTCTTCCGATCATTTCACCTGTCGCAGCGGTTATTGCATCGCCTTGGCTTTCCGCTGCGATGGTGAAGCCGATTGCCCCGATGACGATGATGAACTCGAATGTCAGCGCGTTACGACTAGCTGTCCTGAAGGAGAGTTTAAATGTCGTGGTGGCCTTGGCGGTTCTGGTGGCCCTAGCGGCCATTGCGTCCTGAATCGTTTCCGTTGCGATGGCGATAACGACTGTGGTGACTGGAGCGACGAAGAAAACTGCACCAAGAAGCCAACACAATGCTCGACCAGCGAATACAAGTGCGATGATGGCACTTGCATACCAAAGCGCTGGAAATGTGACAAGGAACAGGATTGCGATGGTGGCGAGGATGAGAAGGACTGCGGAAATATGAATTCAAGTCAGCAGACAACGTGCGGTACAGATGAGTTTGCCTGTCTTAATGGGCGTTGTATTCTGGTATGATGATCATTTTAAAAGTAGTACATATTTCAATCAACTACACACTCTATTCCCAATACAGCGCACATGGTTATGTGATGGTTATCCGGACTGCTCCTCTGCTGAAGATGAAGTCGACTGTCATCTACAGTGCGATCCCGGACAATTCTTGTGTCCAGCTAAGAAGAATATCACCAACTTAAAGTGAGTCCTTTGCGTATATTGCTTTCTTGAATATTTGAAATACCCATTATTCCGTTTTTAGAATTTGTGTTCATCAAAAGCATGTTTGCGATGGTCAAAACGATTGTCCACTGGGCGAGGATGAAATGAATTGTCCACATGCCAGAGATTGCACATCTAACAGCAAATGTGAACAGCTCTGCATTACATCCTCGCGTGGTCATGAGGAATGTGCCTGCCGTTTAGGTTTTCTGATGCATACAAATCGACGCAAGTAAGTATTATGATTACGTGAACGTAATAACCAATTCAACGTAATATAACAACTAACTAATCCATTTGTTTAAAATAGCTGCACTGACATCGACGAATGTCAATATTTGACCAACCCTGTGTGCTCGCAAAAATGCCATAATACACATGGTTCATTTATGTGCGCTTGCGAAATGGGTTACATATTGCGTCCTGATTTACGCACATGCAAGGCACTCGGCGGTGCTATGCAACTCCTGGTCGCTAATCGTCGTGATATACGGCGCGTTTTTCTCAGCAACAATCGATATAATGCCATAGTCAAGGGTCTGCACAATGCTATTGCCTTAGATTTCCACTACCGCAAGGGTCTACTCTTCTGGTCAGATGTTTCGACGGACGTTATTAAGATGGCGCATGTCAATGGCACACGTGTGCGTGATATTATTAAATGGGGTTTGGAATCACCTGGCGGCATTGCAGTGGATTGGATACACGATTTATTGTTTTGGACTGATTCGGGCACCAGACGCGTGGAGGTATCCAACTTTCAGGGAAATTTACGTGTTGTTATTGCTGCCAATGATTTGGATAAACCGCGTGCAATTGTTGTACATCCGGGCGAAGCATCAGTTTTTTGGAGTGATTGGGGTGGGTTTAAAATATCTAATTATATTTCGTTATAACTAAAGGAAATTGCTGATTTTAGGTCCAAATCCCAAGATCGAGCGCTCTTTCATGGATGGTTCACAGCGACAGGTTATTATCGCAAATGGTGTTACCTGGCCTAATGGTCTTACCATAGACTATCCGAGCCGTAAACTATACTGGGCTGATGCCAAGCAGCACGCTATAGAATGCTCCAATTTGGATGGTTCGGGTCGCGTAAAGATACTTAGCACTCACTTACCACATCCCTTCGCTTTAACGATTTTCGAAGATACCATGTATTGGACCGATTGGAATACCAAAACGGTGTCTGCCGCCAACAAAATTACAGGCAAAGGTTTTCGTTCGGTTCATGAGAACTTTCACTTTCCCATGGACGTGCACGCGTATCATCCGGCACGTCAACCTGAATACACTGATCGTTGCCAGAAGGATCGACGCGGTTTACGTGGTGGTTGTTCTCACATGTGTTTGCCAAATAAAAATTCGCGACGTTGTGCCTGCCCGGTGGGCCTGACTTTAAAGGAAGATGGGTTCGTTGAAAACTATTAAAGCGATGAAACTTTTTTTATTTAATTTTGTTTTTTATAGGAAAACCTGCAATAGCATTCCCGATAAATTAGTGCTAGTAGCACGTCACAAAGATATTCGATTACTTCAACTAAATTCAAAAGGATCAGCCCATAATAATGACATTGATATGATCATTCCCCTGGACAACTTGAAACATGCCGTCGCATTGGATTGGTGCAGTGAAACTGACTTTATCTACTGGAGCGATGTGGAACGCAGCTCAATAAACAAGGCACATTTGAATGGCAGCCACCAGCAAAAGGTTATACACACCAATTTGGTGTCGCCTGCGGGTTTAGCTTTGGACTGGATTACCGATAAAATTTACTGGACTGATCCGGGTACCAATCGAATTGAGGTGGCGACATCCAATGGCAAAATGCGTTCAACGCTGATCTGGGAAAAATTGGAAAAACCAAGAGATATCGTAGTGAATCCCATAGGTATAAACAGGAGTCTCATTTGTTTTACAACTTTTTTATATTTAATATTCTTGCAGATGGGATTATGTTTTGGTCAGATTGGGGTGAACAAGCCATGATAGAACGCGCTGGTATGGATGGCAAGAATCGTATGATTGTGACAGCAAAGAATCTTAAATGGCCTAATGGTTTAGCCATTGACTATGATCAGCAGAAATTATACTTTGTCGATGGCGGAACCAAGACATTGGAGAACATCAATTTTGATGGCAGTTCACGCAAAGTGATATTGAGCAGCGGTCTCGGTCATCCATTTGGATTAGACATTAATAACAATAGAGTATTTTGGACGGACTGGAATACTAGTAGTGCTCATAGCGCTGATAAACTTACTGGCAAAGACATCACGACCATTATCGCCAATACTAGTAACCTGATGGATATACGCGTATTTCATCGCTCACGCAGGCGTGTACATAATACGTGTGCCATTTTTAATGGTGGCTGTTCGCACTTGTGCCTGTTGAATCAGGAAAGCTACTCATGCGCCTGTCCCATTGGTGTGCAGTTAAAGGTATATGAGTTGGAATAGTAACTCCTTCATTCATTTATCATGCATTTTTATTACATAGGATGATCAACGCACCTGTTCCGATGGACCCAGTCGATATATTCTTTTCGCTCATCGCATAGACATACGACAAATCTCTTTGGACTTTGATCATCTGATCGATGTGGTGTTGCCACTTCCTCCAATATCCAATGCTGTCGCTCTGGATGTTGACCAACAGACGGGAGTGATTTACTGGGCCGACGATGTCGAGGATGTAATTATGAGCTCAACACATGATGGTTTGAATATACATCAAGTGATTGGCGAAAATTTAGACAGCACTGATGGCTTGGTTGTGGACTCTGTGGGCCGAAAAGTAAGAATTCATATTTGTTATCATTAAACGTTTTAAACTCTGTCTTTGTGTAGTTATACTGGACTGATGCTGGTCGTCATACGATTGAAGTAGCCGATTTGGATGGCTTGAATCGCCATGTAATTGCTTGGAAGGATTTGGATTCACCACGTGGTCTTGCATTGGATTATGAATCCGGTTACATGTTCTGGACTGATTGGGGCTTTAATCGGAAAATCGATCGTGCCGACATGGATGGCGAGAATCGTGAGCACATTATTACCTCCAACTTGGGTTGGCCCAATGGACTCACACTAGATCTGAAAGCAAAGCGCATCTATTGGGTTGATGCACAGCTAAAAACCATTGACTCTTGTGACTACACGGGTAATAAGCGACAGATGATTATGTCCTCATTGCGACATCCGTATGCACTAGCGCTTACTGATGACTATATCTATTGGACCGACTGGAAATCGAAGGCATTGCATATGGCTGAGCGTAACAATATATCTGCAAAGACTGATGTTATTCAAAATATCGATGGTCTGATGGATGTTAAAGTTATAACGGTAAGTTTATCTATGGACACATCAAATCCTTCACCACTTATTCTTGTTATATTTTAAAAACAGACTAATATTACACTGCCGGAAAATGTATGTGGCTCCAACAATGGCGGGTGCTCTCATTTGTGTCTTCGCAATCCGCTCGGCTATTCCTGTAAATGTCCTATTGGTCTGAAACTAAAGCAGGGCAGCTCTACAGACTGTCAAACTATTCCAGATGTACGTACTTTTCTGTTATAAAATATTCGTACTTATAGAACTTTTATTACTCTATTCACAGGACTATTTGTTGATTGCTTTACGTTCGGGTATCGGCATGATTTCATTGAATACCGTCGACTTTATGGATGTCGTTCTACCAATTAGCAATGTTCATGGTGCTGTTGTTCTTGATTTCCACTACAAAAAGGATTGGCTCTTCTTTGCCGATGTCAACTTGGACATTATACGTCGTGTCAATGTGCGCAACTATACAGACTCCAAGGTTATTGTTAGCACAGATCTTCTCACACCGAATGGTATCTGTGTTGATTGGATTGCGGACAATATATATTGGTCGGATACCGATCACAAAGTCATTGAGGTTGCACGTCTCGATGGCAGCTCACGTAAGAAATTGCTTACCGAAGATTTGAGTGATCCACGTTCGATGATTGTGCATCCAAAGAAGGGGTGAGTTAAAACAAATAGTTGGGCTCTTCAAATAATTGATTTTATTTTTATCTGAAAAGGTATCTCTTCTGGGCCGACTGGGGTGCACCACCACGAATTGAACGCAGTTTGCTCGACGGCTCCAATCGCACACATATTGTCACGCAGAAACTTGGCTTTCCCACAGGACTTACCATTGATTTCGAGTAAGTTTTACCAATCATTTTTAAAACATTATGCCTCACTCTTAACCTCTTCCCTACTCCTCTACTGCAGCAATCGTCGGCTATTGTGGGCAGATGCTCTGGATGACTGCATCAATCAGGTGGATTATAGCGGCATTAAACGTACTACGATACTCATGTATGCGCCACATCCCTTTGGACTTACCATGGTATATAACATAAAATTCAATTCAAATAGTCGCTGTTCTCTATTTTTGTTTTGTTTTTCAAAGTTTGAACGCACCTACTACTGGACCGACTGGTACAACAAGACTGTCTATCAAGCATATCCTACCAATCGCGGCCTCAGTCAGGCTGCCATCGTGCGGCGCTCCCTGATCGGTGCCCTAGACATACGTGCTGTCTCCGCTAAACGTCAGCCAACTGACTGGAATCAGTGCGTTCAGGACAATGGCGGCTGCACACATCTTTGTCTGTATCGTGGTACGGACTATGTCTGCGCATGTCCTGACAAACCTGACGGACGTACATGCAAATTGACTCCCAAGTCCGTGGTGCCAGCGCGCAATGATGATTCCGAATATCCGGATGAGAGTGCACAGGACAACAGCAATAATATTGACGACGCTGATGATGAAGATCGGAATTATAGGGCCAGAGAGGCAGCTTCACGTGAGACTTTTGTCATAGTTGCCAGTGGTGTGGTAACTGTGATGCTGATTTTGATAATAGTCGCCATTATATGTAAGTTAAAAGTGTTAGTGTTTATAAACTCTATTAATGTTTAAAATTTCTTTTTATTAGTGCTCATGTTCAACTCGAAGCGCACGAAAACAACCAAGCGTCATTCACGCGGTTCAAGTCGTTCTGTTTTGACCTTTTCTAATCCCAATTACAATGTGGATGGTACACCAATGGAACCGAAGACAAATATCTGGAAACGTTTTAAGTACGACAAGTCACAGGTTAGTCAAGATATACTCATTCTTTTTTTAAGGAATCATTCTTGAGCATGTTTAAAGATCACTTTATAAAATTGGAGGACAAATATCAAATTAAATTCGTTTCACAGAACTTAAACGGAAATGTATTCGATTGAAAAAATTGTATTATACCTCAGTATGTCATTCATTTCGATATCGTTATGAGATCAATGCGAGTAGAAATCATACGATATCTCAGCCGTTTTCGTAACGATATCGAGCTTCAAATTGGACCATCGATGCGTTCTGTCGGAGTTTTCTCGATTCGAAAAATGTTTCAAAATCGGAACGATATCGAAGAAAAAAATGATCAAAGCTCGAGATTGCTGCGAAAAATATTGCGATATCGATTTGATAAATGTTTAAATATCGTATCTTGTCAAAGAATTTGAATGTACGAACATTTTTAAAAATTAGAATCGAGAAAGCAACGAGATGAACCATTGATTAGTAGAGATTTAGATAGTCCTCCATAGCTCCATTTCCCCTTTTAGGTAAGTTATTTCATACACATAACCTAGACTTAAGAACTACCAATTGAGTGTATATAGGTAGGGACGCCGACCAAAATGCATTTATTACTGTCCGGTATTAAGAGGTTAACCAACATGGCAGGAACTCACGTTATTTAAAGACTTCACTGTCTGGTTGTCTGTTAAAATAATGATTACAACAAAACAAAAAGAGGAACTCAGATCTTAGATTTTTGGGAATATCTACTAAGTTCCACAGCACTCAAATAGGCTATATGCATTGTACTGTGAAATCCTTTCCCTACGTTTAGTGGTTAATATCACCACTAGCACCCATGCCTAAGCCGGGATTTGAACCCGAGATCTTTAGAATGGAAAGATATACGAGCCACCAACGAGTCGAAATTATTAAAATTTACTACCAAAATTCGAATTCGTATATCTTTTCATCATGAAATGGCAAACCTTACTGAAGAGAAATGTCAAAAGAGCGGCAAGAAATATGGCGTCGTTTGCTGTCCCTGTCGTTCTACTTTTGTAGCGTCCCTGTTGAAAAACCCTTTATAGTTTGAGGAAAAATCGACACATAAGTGTGCTCTGTAAAATCGGGTCTTAGACTGAATATAACCTGTTTAAAATCTAGCTAACTTCATTCCATCATCTATCAAAATGTCACAACTTCCAAATTTCCCATATAGGCATTTCCAGAAAAATGTCAACCACGATTTTAAATTCAAAATGCTCAAACGATGAATTTAGAAATCTTAAATACCTGAATTTAAATATCTGAAAAGAAATTTCTATGCCGTTAACGGTAACGTATGAAAATACACTCATAAAGTTATTTTACTATGCAATATGTAAATATACCAATTTTTCATGTATTTTGAGTAACCAAATTAAGTAAAGACATTAAAACTTTTACTACCTACAAAATATTATTTTCTGTTTTTTTAGGTAACATTAATTCTAAAATTTAAAAATAACGGAACGGAATAACGAAAATATTTCGATTTTTGTCTGAGGGTTTTCGAAGTCCCGTCCGGAACCAAAAAGATACATTTATTACCATAGTAAACTGAAAAAGAGTTGAAGATTTTAAAGAGTTGGATCCACTGTTTCTAAAGCAACTGTTTCGGCATTTCCAAAAATTTAAACATCAATTTCTTAGTAATTCTAGAAAAATGTTGACAGCTAATTGAAATTTGTCCCATCCGGAACTTTGAGTACCAAAAGTGTAAAACTTACAGTACAAAAAATTTCAAAAAAAGTAAAAAATAAAAAAAAATAAAAATAACATCTGGAAATTCGAATAGTACATCACTTTTTATTAATATTGTCATATAGACAAAAATTTGTAGTGCAAATTTCCATACGGAACGTCCGGAATTATTCTGTGATTTATTACGAAAAAACTATAAACTTTAAGAAGAAAGTGAACATATATTAAAATAAAGTAAATTGTCTCAGCTATGTTTTGAGAGAATTCAAAAAAATATATTGTAAGAAAATAGTATTTTTTAGAATAAAAATCGTACTGATA
The DNA here is from genome assembly GCA_951804985.1 of Dryomyza anilis. Taxonomy (NCBI): domain Eukaryota; kingdom Metazoa; phylum Arthropoda; class Insecta; order Diptera; family Dryomyzidae; genus Dryomyza; species Dryomyza anilis. The sequence continues at coordinate 113,759,037 of OX638130.1, forward strand.
ATTTCAATACGGATTTTTTTGTTCCGTTCGGAATTTTTCTGTGATTTATTATGAACCAGTTGGGAAGGTTAGATCACATGGACAATTTTAAAGTAGTTATGATAGTTAGTTAGGATTATCAAAATTATAGTCGGTCTAAGCCGACTATAAATAATCTACACATATGTGTGGTTACCATTCAAATTGGTATATAGGTCACCAGGGTATACAAATCATGAAAATAACTACAAACTTTCCATCGCTGAAGAATTTCCATTCATTTGTTACCCATATTTACAAATGGGTAGGTGTACCGAATTTCGATTTTCTTTGTAACCACAACTCGTTTCGCAGGAAAACATTATTTTCATGTATTTCAGCATGATGTCATTCTATATTTGACCAAAATAGTTTACCTAAGCACGTATACAGTAAAATTGATCTGTAGATGTAAATTTTATATGAGGTATTTGAACATAAGTGGACGGTTCTTAGGTCGCAATATACCGATATTACCAATTCTCTTGTTCAGACAGCTTAGATATTTAAGTAATCTAAATCTAAAGTTTAATTGCTTTAGCTCTTCTACTCAGCTCGACTCAGGAGGTCATGCTGATCAAGAATATATATACTTTTCCATACCGGAGATGCTTCTTGTGTGTTACAAACGACGTATCAAACTGAATATACCCTTTCACTCTTAGTGTACGGTATAAAAATCTATAAACTTAAGGAACAAAGTGTAAATATACAAAGAAAGCACATGATTTTAACTATTTTTCAAAATATTTCAAAAAAATCACATGTACGCAAAATTCGCTGACTGTTTAGAATATCCATATGAACCTCGATATTTACTTCCGTTTATGTCCCGTACGGAACGTCGACTATTTTATTTATATGTTTTGAACTACCGTAAAGAATTCTATATTTTTATGCAGATGTTTAGTCCTCTTTAAATACTACATGCACAAAAAAAATCAAGTATATCCCTTCTCGTCCGGAACCCCAGGAAATGCCCATATGAGCTTACCTCCCTTACTGGTTTTGTATTGAAAAATCGAACTTTGGAACAGGAAAAAACATATTGAAAAACATATATGCCAAAATATATCAAGTTTTTGAAAATATAATAAAATATTGAAATCTTTAATACCTCTTTCAATTAGGAACGCGTTTACGAAGAGCGCAGCCTCACCACCGAGACCGCCTCGTCCAGTCTCTTTGTGCCGACACCCTCGCCGATGGCCTCACCTTCCACCAAAAACATACCATTATCAACACTTGCCACGATTACATAAAATGTTAACACTGAGGTATTAAACTAATAATTTTTGTAATAATTTTATTTTTTTAATAGATCAAATGTATAAAAAAAAAAACAAAAACCAACAAATCATAATATGTGGGAAAACATTTAAAAATCGATGTAATTTTTTTTCTTCAAAACATTTCAAATTTTACTAAATGTTTCAAGAAAATTAAACAAATTTTATTGTAAATGTAAAGAAAACCAAGGTTACGAATACTCCAAAAACTGTATAATATGATGGAAAATATTTGAAATGAAAATGCACGGTTGTTACTAAATACGATGAATAACAAAAGAAAAAAAAACGTAGTACAGAAAGAAATTCAAATTCAAAATTATAAAAATAAAAAATAGAACTTAAAATTAAAACAAGAAAAAAATGTGTGCCGTTTAAGCAAGTGAAAATAAATTAAATAAATTTAATAAAAATGAAAGGAAAATGAAATAGAAAAAATCTTTATTAAATAGAAAAAATTAACTTTATACAAAAAAAAACAAGAATTACTTGAGTTGTATAAAGTTAATGCAAGTGTCAAATCGTTTTGTAAAGAACGTCAGTATTTTTGTACAAAAATAATAAAAAGAAAATGTTAAAAACTACGCCAAAGAAAATTGAATTTTTTAAAAAAATAATTTTATATATATTACACAAAAAGAATAATAAAACAAAAACGAACATAATCAAAAGTAAATATAAATTAGTAAAAAAATGTTCAATGAAATATTACAACAGATCCATATGTTTCCATGCAAATAAAAATATACTTAAAGTAGTTCATAAACAAACAAAAAAAAACTAGCAACGATTTATGTTGGTGCCGGTTTTCGTTGTAAATATTTAAAATAAAATAAAAACTATGTAATTTTTTTGTAAATTTTGAAACAGTTTTAAACTCAACTTCTATATAACTTTTAAGATCAACAGAAATGTTGTTAAAAACCAAAAAATTAAAAAATGTGTAAATATTAAAATTATAATTATTATTAATGTGTTTTTCATTTGATAAATAATTCTTACAAACACTTGAGATTATTATTAATAATTCTTATAAGTGTGAATCTGTGAATTACAGCAGTGCCAAAGCTAAACAAAGAGTTGAGAAATAAAATAAAGTAAAATTAAATTTCTCCAAACTACAAATCTACTACTTTATACAGTAGTTATATAGTAATTATAAAGACAAAAACTAAAAAGTTTTAAACGTTGTAAAAGTAAAAAGAAAGTTGCTTGAAAGTACTTTAAAATAAAATATGCGTAATAATAGTGGAAACAGGTTTTGCGCATGCTGTTGCGCAGTCTGTTTTACATTGAATGCAAAGCAGTTATATAATTCTGGAGAACTTTTTCGTTTATCTTTTTTTTAAATATATGCAACGCATTAGTAAAATAAGTACTACTGTTGTATTAAATGTTTATTTTGTTATTTTTTATATAGTATTTTGTAAATAATTCGAAAAAAAACATAAAAATGCACAACTTTTTAAAGCGTAAAATTTTCTCTGGCTCCAGAAGTAAAATAAAAACTTCATATGCAAAAATGCGCTGAAAAAGTTTTACATTTTTATATTTTTGAAATATTTTTGTTTACTTAAAAGTAAAACTTAAATATTTAAAATTTTTAAATTAAAAATTATTTAAAAATTTTATTTAAATTTATTATCAAAAAAAAACAAATATTTAAACATTGATTGCATTTTTTTGTACAAAATTGTATTATTTTGGCGTAGCAGTTTAAGCAATACAAGAAGACGACTCTTGTTAAAAAGTTTTGGGCTCAATTAGAAAATTTCTTAATAAAATTGTCTTGAATTCGGTATAAAAAAAACACTAAAAATGCAATCAATATTTAAATTATGCAAAATGATATATATTAAAAATTCAACTAATATTAAGCAAAAGAAATATCAAAATTTAAATAAAAAAAAACAATACAAAATTTTATTAAACAATTTTTTGTACAAACACTAAATGGTTGGTTGTAAAACATTTAACCAAAGCAGCTACAATGTGGGTTTTCATACTTTGAGTAACAATCTACAAAACAATACTAACTATACAAACAAAATAATAGCATTCTGATATATAAAAAAAATGTAAAGCGATAAAACTATTTCAATTTGCATGGTACGAGTTGCTGCTATAAAGAGTGAGCGGTTTTTCAAAATAAGAATATCCCAAAATTCCCCGAGAAAAAGTCAGGTTTTTTAAATATTTAATCAGGGCAGCACTTAATGCAATGGGAATTTGAATTGATATCAAGCAGCAGTTCTTAATACTCGTTTTAAAATTAAAAATAAACAAAAATAATAGTTAAATCATTAGTTTAAACACATATCCATCCATATTATGAAAAAATGAAATGAAAAACAAAACAAAACAACTAAACAATTATACAAAACCTACTAAAGTTTTAACTAACTAAAAAACTTATGACAAACTATCAAATTTAATTATTTTAAAATGTATAAAAAGTGAAATTAATGCAAACAGAATTATATAAGTTCATTTTTTGAGGTTTATATTTTGAAATAATTTTAAATTATTATTTTAATTAATTTTAAAATTCATTTAGAACTCAAAAGCAGTTGAGGAATTAAAATATGATGTAAAAAAATTAAAATAATATTTTTCTTATATGCTCTTTTAACTTTAAATTGCTATAGACACAAAATATTTTAATGAAACTCCATCCATCATTTGAAATATCAAAAATAACTGCATTCAATATACATTTTTTATAATTCTTTATTATTTATTGTTTATGTATTGAAAACTTTTGGCAAAAAAAGACTGATTAATTACAAAAACAATGCGTTACATTTCATACTTCTTTAAAACTACAATTTTCACTTTTAAATTAACTAGAAACACTTTAAAACCCCCAACATGTTTAAATATTCTAAATGTATGTGCTTTAATTTAAAATTTCTCATCTGTGTTAAAATTAAAAATTCAAATTCAGCGTTATATATAAAAGAATTAATTGTTTTTCTTTTAATAATTAATAAATTTATTAAATTTAAAGAAATTTGACAATATAGCAGTCTAAAAAAAATAATGTTTAATTAATGTTTAAAACAAAATATTTTGCAAACACTTAAAAAAACTGCTGCTATAAGATAAAATATTTAAAAATAATTTAAGCTTATAACTGATTTTATAAACTTGAAATAGATATGTTCAGTTTAAAATAAATTATGGTTATCTTTTAGTAATAAACAGGGATTGAAACCGCAGCTAATACTAAAATCTAAATCAATTTAAAATCATTTTTATGAAAATTTTAAATTTCAACTTTGTTGGTAATTATTACAAAAAGTAATTGATACATTTTTAAAGTTGAAATACCAATTGATAGATTCAAATTTTCTAATAATTAAGTTCAAAGATTGAGCTCATTAATCAGAAATTGACAGATAGTAAAGATTTTTGTAAATGGTATTTTGAAAATGTACTTGGTGACCTTTAGTTCAACAACGACGATTTCGATTTCCGTATAATGTATTGGATTTAAGTACATTTCCTTAAAGTGGTTTTGAAAATGTATAAAAAACTAGAGAATTCGTCATAAACTTAAAATTTATGATTGAAATTACAATTCGCTGTTTCAAGAAATTGCATAATAATTCTACAAATTGTGTTAAATAGGTTTTAATAAAAACACTGCAATAGAAATCATTAAATCAACATTTCGAAATCAATTAATTTCAAAACTTTAAACCGTAAACGTAACTAAGACGTAAGATAGAACCACGATTTAAATTCTTAAAACTCTCGCTCTTTGTTTTTTAAATGCTGTTTCGAATTTAAAACTTTCACTTTTTGCATTTCAAATATTGAAAACTTTTATGTTTTGCTTTTTAAACGATGCTTCGATTTCAAAATTCTCACTATTTGCTTTTTAAATGATGCTTTTCAATGCTGTTTCGATTTCAAGAATCTTACTTGTAAATGATGCATCGATTTCAAAACTCTCACTATTTGCATTTTAAATGATGTTTTATCCATCACTATCGCTATTTGCCTTATTAATGCTGTTTAGATTTCAAAACTCTCACTCTTTGCATTTTAAGTGATGCTTTGAATCCAAAACTCTTACTTTTTGCTTTATAAATGGTGCTTCGATTTCAAAACTATTACTCTTTGCTTTTTAAATGCTGTCCGAATCCAAAACTCTCGCTAATTGTATTTCAATTCTGTTTCGTTTTCAAAACTCCGACTCTTTGCATTTTAAATGAAGCTTTCTTCGATAAATCTCGCTCTTTGCTTTTTCAATAAATCCTTTACATTTAAATGATGCTTCGATTTCAAAACTCTTACTATTTGCTTTTTATATGCTGCCCGAATCGAAAAAACTACGTTTTGTAGGACATTGTATTCGCACATAGTATCCACAGTACAGACAAAATTATTAGTGACTCCGAAAGAGCATTGAAAGCATTTTTTGGACAGTGTATTCGCACATAGTATCAACAGTTCAGACAAAATTATTAGTGACTCCGAAAGAGCATTGAAAGCATTTTTTCAAATCGTCAAGACCGAATAATATAAATATTTTGAAGCATTCTAAAATCAAGGAGGCAAAGTATTTGATGCATTCGCACATAGTATCAACAGTTCAGACAAAATTATTAGTGACTCCGAAAGAGCATTGAAAGCATTTTTTGGACAGTGTATTCGCACATAGTATCAACAGTTCAGACAAAATTATTAGTGACTCCGAAAGAGCATTGAAAGCATTTTTTCAAATCGTCAAGACCGAATAATATAAATATTTTGAAGCATTTTAAAATCAAAGAGGCAAAGTATTTGACGCATGTGAGGAATTAAAATTCAAGGAGTAAAAGTAATAAAAATTAAAAAGCATTGCATAAATGAAATAAATAACTTTGCTTTCTTTGAAAGTATTTCAGCGAAGTAATTGCAAATGTTGCTGCCTTTCGAAGCATCGCTCTGTAATGTTTTCGAAATCCTGCTTCCACTCAACAGCAAAGCAATAAAAATTGCTTATTTATTAGTGACTCCGCAAGAGCAAAATCATTTTTTCAAAGGGCAAAGAACAAATAATATAAATATTGTTTTTAAAATCAAGAAGGCTCAGTCCTTGAAGCATTGGAGCATTTAAATTCAGGGAGTAAAAGTATTAAAATCTAAAAGCATTGCTTAAATAAAATAAATGACTTTTGTTGCTACCTTTCTAAGCATCGCTCTTTAATGATTTCAAACTCTTGCTTTCGCTCCACAGCAAAGCAATATAAAATGTGAGTTTATGCGCTGATTCCTTTACTTTCAAATCCCGGATAGAACCATTATCGAACTTGAAACCCTTATTAGTTCTGACTTCATTAGCTGATAATAATTCTATTCCTAAGCGAAATATACGAAATGTACGAAACTCTCTCATAAAAACGGTATTAATTTCAAAACTTCGAACCGCAAAGTTAACTGTAACATAAGAGAGAATAAAACACCGATTTGGAAACAATATTAGTTTCGGTTTCATTCCCCGATAATAACTCTACACATGAACGAAAAACAACTTAAGTCGTATTAATAGTTTTGACTTTCAAGAATGACTTTTACTTAAAGTCAAAGTGCTTTAAAAAATGACTAAGTTGTTAAGTAGCGTTCATAGAAAAAAATTATTTTCAATATTATTTAAAAATAAACTGTTCCTAAACAATAAAAAAAATGTATTATATATTTTTAAAATAATATTCCATTGATTACAAAATTTAATTAATTTCTTTTTAACAACGAATCAATTTAAATATTTACGAATTTGTTGCACGTTGTAGTGCAATTAATTTGTAGACTATTTGCGCCATAAAACAGTACACAAAAATTCAAATTTTTATCATTTAAAGAACAAAAAAAAATCAAACTTTCACAAAAAGTTAAAATACGTATTTTAAGCTACAATAAAAACGAATAAAATAGCAAAACAAATACACTTTTTTTATTAGTATGAATTGTTAAATATTAAAACAAACAAAATATTTATTTATAAAAGAAAAAAAAAGAAAATTAAAAACACAATAAGTGCCACATGGAATAACTGCCGACGATGGATGCCTCCCTCCCCTATAAACGGCAGTCTATTCGTTGTGGCCAACAACAAAACACGAAGATAATAAAATTAATAAAAGAAGAATAAAACTTTCAGTTACTAAAGACTCAAAAATTCATTAAACTATTTATTACATGTAAGCTAATTAATTTAACAATATTAATACCATTAATAATGAAAATAATATTAATAAGTGATGGTTAGTTAAAGAAAAAATAAAAACAGTAGCTCAAATTTAAGCAACAAAAACTGATACCCAAAAACACAAAAATAATATTGTATTTAAACAAAAGAAATTTACATTGTTGTAAAAATAACATAAAACAAAAATTAAAACTTAAAATTTAAAACATTGCAAAGTTGCTGTAAAAAGCGGAGAGCGCAACCAAACGAATGAAACGTGAGAATAAATGTATTTTAAATGTTGATAAAAAAAAAAACACTATTTATCTTTTATTTCTTTGGTTTTTCCGCAGTGTAGTTTTGTGCCTAAAGGTAGGCAACAGTTAAGGGGTATCAAAACACGACAGATAACAAAGGAAATTCAATTCTTCACTAAAAATCAATTTTTTTTTACTAGACATCCAATTTTTTTTAATAAAAATTCAATTTGTCACTAAAATTAAAATTTTCACTAAAAATTCAATTTTTCACTAAAAATTAAAATTTTCAGTAAAAATTAAATATTACAGTAAAATGTCAATTTTTCACTAAAAAATAAATTTTTCACTAACACTAAATTTCAATTTTTTAACTAAAAATTAAAATTTTCACTAAAATTCAATTTTTTACTAAAAAATCAATTTTTCACTAAAAAATCAATTTTTCACTAAAAATTCAATTTTTCACTAAAAAATCAATTTTTCACTAAAAATTCAATTTTTCACTAAAAATTCAATTTTTCACTAAAAATTCCATTTTTTTACTAAAAATTAAATTATTCACTAACAATTAAAGTTTTCACTAAAATTCAATTTTTTTACTAGGAAATCAATTTTTTACTAAAAATTCAATTTTTCACTAAAAATTCAATTTTTCACTAAAAATTTAATTTTTCACTAAAAATTTAATTTTTCACTAAAAATTAAATTTTTCACTAAAATTCAATTTATCACTAAAAATTCAATTTTTCACTATAAATTCAATTTTTCACTAAAAATTCAATTTTTCACTAAAAATTCAATTTTTAACTAAAAATTCAATTTTTCACTAAAAAATAATTTTTTTACCAAAAAATAAATTTTTTACTTAAAATTCAATTCAATGTTTTACTGAAAATTCAATTTTTCACTAGAAATTCAATTTTTCACTAAAAATTAAATTTTTCACTAAAAATTCAATTCTTCACTAATAATTCAATTTTTCACTAAAAATTCAATTTTTCACTAAAAATTCAATTTTTCACTAAAAATTCATTTTTTAACTAAAAATTCCATTTTTCACTAAATTTTCAATTTTTCACTAAAAATTCACTTTTTCACTAAAAATTTAATTTTTCACTAAAAATTCAATTTTTCACTAAAAATTTAAATTTTCACTAAAAGTTCAATTTTTCACTAAAATTCAATTTATCACTAAAAATTCAAATTTTCACTAAAAATTCCACTTTCTCATTAAAAATTCAATGTTTCACAAAAAATTCAATTTTTCTCTAAAATTCAATTTTTCACTAAAATTCAATTTTTCACTAAAAATTCAATTATCACAAAAATTCAATTTTTCACTCAAAATTCAATGGTTCACTCAAAATTCAATTTTTCACTCAAATTCAATTTTTCACTAAAATTCAATTTTTCACTAAAAGTTCAATTTTCACTAAAAATTCATTTTTTCACTTAAAATTCATTTTTTCACTAAAAATTAATTTTTTCACTAAAAATTCAATTTTTCACTAAAAATTCAATTTTTCACTAAAAATTCAATTTTTCACTAAAATTACAATTTTTCACTAAAAATTCAATTTTCCTTTTTTTTTTAATTGAAGATCAAATGAAGTCAGTAGTTTATTTTGCACACTATTTAGAGTTTGAAATATCCGTAACTAATTTTAAAATGCCTTTCTGTCCAAATATCTTCCTTGTTTGGTACCTGTTGGTAAACAACATATGTCCTTTTGACAACAATGCATCAAACATATTGAGTTCAAGTTGGCGAAGGTCAATGATTTATTACCGATGCAGTTGAAATAGTTACAAATTTACTAAGCGAGGGTTCTGTATTTTGCATTAAGCAAAGGACAATGGTAGGGTAGACAATGCAGGCACCTGTTACGAGTAAGTAAAAACTTGGAGGGTCAACACAGTACTTAATTGGTAACAATAGAGCAATATTTGCAGCGAATACGAAGCAATACTAAATGAAGAATTTAAAAAAAAGAAGAAATCAAGGAACTGCCACTGAGTTAGGAATACTTCTAGAACCTTTGAAAAACAAGTTTTAAAGAACACGTGCTGGGTGGTGTTGGCAAATAACACTTAAAAACTTGACAGCTGCTTTTAACTGATGATTTTTCATTTTAGATGCGACAATTTTGTCAACGTAATTTTTGAAATATCCCTATATTGAATCATTATAGCGCATTATTGCCCCATAACAAACCAATCACTGCCACACCGTGATTTGGTGTATTTTTAGTACCTGCCGCATTAAGTGTAAAATTACCATTGAATTTTAATATTATGGCTTCCAAGCGATCGAACGTCGTTCTTTCGTTCGTTCTTTCGATCGATCGCCTGATCGTTGCCTCCAAGCAACCAATTGTTCGACCATTCAGTGCAATCAGCGCTCAATGCGTCTGCTCCGAAGCTTTAACCTCGGCTGTCGATCGTTCGACGCGCTCCGACTGTTCAACTTTAACCTCGGCTGTAGCTGCTTCTACTTCTGTGCGCCTCACGATCACTTTGATCGGCCGTCATCAGCGTCGTCATGGAGTTGCGCAGCATACAGAGCAGAGCAACTGCTGATTACGACGATAATGTGCCACTTATTGCCGATGAGCCGATGAGCCGCTGAACCGTCGCGCATCGTAAATGCAAAATATCCTTATTATAGTCAAGACAGACTATTTCTGCAAATAAGTCGTCCATTGATTGCTCGCTTCGTCGTTGCGCTTTCGCGGCACGTATCGTTATTTTGTATTATTTTTATTTTTGATTTTCGATTTGTACGCAACCGCATTAAGTGCCTGATATATATTGTGTCTGTTGTGCAGGTCCTTTTGAACTTTTGTGCAATCGCATTCGCCATCATCATCATCGCCGTCGTCGTCGTCATCTTCATCGTTTGCCATATTGTTAAATGACCACCATCGCTTATACAAGCATCCATCCTACGGCAATTCAGCGATACCGGTAACAATGTGTTTTGTTTTCTTGGTTTTCGATTGTTTTATTTTTTTTATGTACCACGTTGTTCACACAAACTACATGAGTTCCAGCAAAAATATCAGCTCAGACAAAACAACAAAAAAAATATGCGTTTGCACAATGTAAAACATTGAAATCACTACAGACATGTATAAAATGCAGGAATTTCTGGGTTTGTGGTATACCATATTTTCCAGCAAAATGCAAAAGTGTGGAAATAATAATTGCATGATCATTATGATATTATAAAAAATATGATATTATGAAAATATTGAACATTGTGGAATTGATTAATTCTCATAGATGTTTACTAAAAAAATTAATATGAAATTGTTCGAGATATTTCATACCATTATTCCTTACAGTTTGCAGTGAAATACGAAAAAAATTCAGTACAAAAAATATTTTAATTTTAAAAGATGCAGATTTGGTGTCTTCAGTAATGTTGTTTTATCACGAATAAGAACTATTTTTTAACTTTGAATTCATCTTCCTAAATCCTATACAAATTTTACAAAATCTGACATACATAAAAAATTAGATGAGGTCCTCAAACAACAAAATCATCCTTAAGTCAGCCATTAAATAGAATGATAAAAACACCAATAAATATTGTGTTAACTGTTCGGAGTTCTCCAACTTTTATACGAAACCAAACAGGAAACCCAAGGACCACTCTTGGTTTAATGAGACTTGCAGGATTGCAGTCAGGTCGAAAGAGAAAGACTTTCAGAATTGGCGTTCTAATAAGAATGCTGATACTGAAAGACTTCGCATACAGGCTAGGAATCGCTGTAATGCCGTGATCGCGCGTGAAAAGTTTCTACACGAACAAAACGCTTTCTGGTCATTTGTTAAAAGGGTGAAGAATCAGACGACATCGTCTACTCCAACTCTTAGTATGAATGGCCAGACCTTCACTGACCCGGTTGATAAAGCTAATCTCTTGGCAGAATTATTTGCAAATAATTCAACGCTCCCATATAGTAATCAACCACTGCCTGTCGTCGATTTTGTTTCTTCTGCAATGCCGGAGATACATTTTCGAACTCGGGCAGTTAAAAAGGTTTTAGCAAACCTCAACATTAACAAAGCCTCTGGGCCAGATGGCATATCTGCCCATGTGTTGAAGAAGTGTGCGTCAACGCTGGCTTGTCCGTTGCGTAACCTTTTCAACATCTCCTACACGACAGGAGTTTTTCCATCATGTTGGAAGGTTGCCAATGTTCAGCCAGTTCCGAAAAAGGGCGAAACTACGAACCCTGCTAATTACCGACCCATTGCAATATGCTCTGCGCTATCCAAGGTAATGGAAAGCGTAATAAACTTCCACCTTAAGAACTATCTGGAGCGAAACGAATTACTTAGTGACCGGCAATATGGTTTCCGTAGGACCAGATCCACCGGTGACTTGATGGCGGTCCTCTCCGAAAAGTGGAATAATTGTAATCACCTTTTTGGGGAGAGTAAGGTGGTTGCTCTTGATATTTCCAAGGCTTTTGATCGAGTGTGGCATGATGCCCTCGTATCAAAACTTATTGCATATGGTGTCGGTAATTCTTTTACTCGATGGATATCGTGTTTTCTCCAGGGTCGTTCAATACGAGTTGCGATGGATGGTGTTTTCTCAGAACAACATTTCATCAATTCTGGAGATTGAGAGTAAAAGACGCACTATGAATGACACACTCAATAATGACATTAAATCAATCTCCGAGTGGGGTCTTGCTAATAGAGTTGATTTTAATGCAAGCAAGACCCAATGTTGTCTTATATCTCACAAAAGAATGGATTCACCCCTCTCTCCCCTCAATATGGACTCAGTCGATATTGCGCAGTAAGCTGCTCTTGACGTTCTGGGCATATCAATTCAATGTGACCTCCGTTGGAATGATCACATTTTTGATGTGTCGAAAGAAGCGGCCAAGTGCCTGGGTTTTCTGATACGGTGTAAGACATACTTCACTCCCGCTGAATTGCGCATTGTCTACACAACCTATATTCGGCCTAAGATGGAATACAATTCGCACATATGGGCAGGGGCTTCAAAATCTTCTTTGGAGTTCCTGGATCAAATCCAACAACGTGCAATATATTTAATAGGGGATGAAAATATTTCATCCTCTATTGGTTCTCTTGAGCACCGAAGGACCGTAGGGTGTGTAAGCCTGTTTTATAGGTATTACAATGGTAAGTGTTCGAGGGAAATACATGGCCTGATTCCACCAGGTCGTGTATTCTTTCGTTCTACTCGGGCATCGAACCCAGCTCACCCCTTCGTAGTCCACTCGGTTCTCAACAGAACTACGCATTACAGAGATAATTCGTTCTTCAGCCGCACGATATGTTTGTGGAACAATCTCCCTGCGTCTGTTTTCCCGACATTTTTAATATTGGGAAATTTAAAACAAATATCCACCGACACTACTCCTTTTTTCCTCCTCCCCTTAACCTATAATCTTTTCTTACGATCAACACTGTGCATAGCATGAATAGGGGGCATCCCCTGAGCGTTGGTTAATTTGTAAAAAAAAAAAGTGAGCAATTGACACCTATTTCCCGCAGGTCAATTATTGATATTTTTAATATGTAGTTGGTGACTTTAATTTCAAGAACTACTTTACTCCCGCCATACATTACAGTATTTATTTGAAAATTGTTTAAAAATATTTTAAAAAATTTAACGTATGTCAAACCATATCAGATTTTTTGTATTTAACAACATATATCGAATTAAATTGAAATCACAGTAAATGGTGCAAAGATTTCTTAATATCAGCGACCGCAAAGAATCGGAACTGGTACCGGAACCGTTTCGATTTTTGAAACCGGAACTGGAATCGGAACCGTTATTATGAAAATGTGTCGAGCCGGAATTGGAACGGCAATTTTAAAAATCAAGAACCGGAACCGCTTATATTTACCACATAGTTATATAATAAACAAGATCCGATCAGGATAATGTTAAAACAAACATCCTAAACAATCCTAAACAAATGTTTTGAAATATCTGACTATTGCTAAATTAGACGTTATGCAAGTTATATTGCGGTGACTTTAAAATCAAGTTTCTTTTTAATATCCGAATACCGTTTGGGAATTATTACTTTGGAACTATACTTTCAAATATGGTACTTATCCATTTGTTTCACGTCCCATAACGAAATAAAGCTGCGCTCTGAAAATGTACTCATAAACGAGACCCATGTTTGAGTGTTTTATGAGCTCTCAGAAAAATGGCTCACAAAGGTCTCGCATTTAAGACTATTTTTTTGTAGCTCTTCAACGCATAGAATCATATTTATTAAAAGTTATTTAAGAGCTATCATAAAAAGCGTAAAATTTCTTTTTCTGCTTTTGAGCGCTCAAAAAATGGCCTCCTAAAAATATTCCCTTAAAAAGTATGGTATAATGGATAAAAATATTGATAAAAGAGGCTCAGTGTATTGAAAGTATTTACATACAGTATCTTTAAAGTATCATATTTATTTCTCATAGTATCATATTTAGGAGATACTGTTAAACAAAATGGAAATCAAATAAAAATTAATTTTATTAGTGCAAGTTAAAGGCAAACATATTTGATGGGTTTACCTGATGGGTTTTACTTGAATTTGGGTGTATTTTGTAGAAGGTCATGGACTTAAAAATCAAAAACCAACAAACGATGTTGTACTCATTTATGGTACTTTATATATTTTTGATGAGGCAAAAACGTCCGAAAATCGAGTAATTATGGAGTTGAAAAAGATCGTATTGTTACAAAAAGAGGTAATTTGCTCAACTGTACAAGAGTAAATGAGACGCAAGACAATTCTGCGCACTAAGCAATGTGCTAGAAAGAGACGGAATATCATTCAGCGCACTGAGACCATGTGCGAGAAGAGATAGAAGATCAGCGCATTAAAAACACACAAGTGCGAATGAGATGTCAATAGCATGCGTCATTCACGAAACGAGTAGAAGATTCTAGAAACATGTCGAGCTTGTCGAAACGGGTCGAACTGATGCATGCAGTATATAAGGGCGCCGCATCTGAGGCACAGTACTTCAGTAGTGATTGAAAAGTGGTCAAATTAAATAGTGGACATGCAACAGTTGTTAGAATTTTTTATTAGTAATGTTGTTTATAAAAATGAATTAATAAAGTTATTTGTCATAATTTAAACCTTTTTGTTATCATTTATTTTGTACACAATCCAGAGATACGAACTTGTAGGACAGTTTTCCATAAACTGAATTTTCGTAACAGTATATATGAGGTGTTTTGTCTCATAAAAGGGCATCACTCCACCCATGTTTTGGTTATTTAAATACTCATATATGAGAGGAATCTCAAAAGTTTGACTGATTTAAGAGCCTTTAAAGATTTAAAATGTTTGTGGCTGAACATAATGTTATAGGGTCAGTCAAAATTAACAAAAAAAAATTGTTACACCCTCCTGCAGATCGGCTCTCTGGAACCAACCAAAAATCGAAAACTAACCGAGGTCATAAGTGTGGTTTTTTAATTAAGTACTTTATAGGGCGAAAATACAAATAGTCAGTCTATGGGAAAACCAGGCCTAAAAATCAACAAAAAAGGAACGACTAGGTCACGTGGTAACCTTTAAAATAAAAAACCTATCTTTTAAAACTCACTTTCCTAGTAAAAGAGAATGACAAATGAAAATCAGAATATATAAAAAATCCTTTACCTACATTTATGATATTACAATTTATATGACAATAAAATTCTGGAACCGAAAAATATATTGATGGCCATTTTTTTGACAATTTTTTTTGAGATCGTTTCTATAAAGTAAACTTATACACGAGTCTTTCAATATTTTGTTTATTTAGAAATCAAATTGAATCTTCTACGTTGGGTACGTATATGAATTACAGCTATTTTATGAAAACTTAGGACAACGACTGATTTTTCTAGAACTATTGGCTTGAAGAAATATTTGATTTGACATTCTGGACTAATTATTGCGGATATCAGAAGAAAAATGTGTATTTCACAGGTACAACCAAAATTATATAATATTATCATACCATTATCACTTTCTCTTTGTAAATTGGTTGATCGTAAAATTAGTAAAATCTTGCTTCATACCCAAATCACATGTTTAACCCAAGGTTTGAACCCATTTATTTAGGCAACCAATAATGTGTTCGTGTTAATGTTGCAGTCGCAGGACATCAAAGTAAATTTAGATAATACGAAACCACTGCCAAAAACAATGAATAAGCAAAATGTTGATGTGGAGGCCCCAACCCCTCCACAAAATAACTCAAAGCCGAACCGAGGAACAAGCGAATGGAGCAGAACAAATGAAACAAGTGGAGCACAAAAAATAAAACAGAAATAATCAAAGAAGAAATTCATAAAATTCCAGGAATCATTCAACGGTTATGAATGAAGTGAATTACGTTTTAAACTTCTTGTTGTTGTTGTTGTTGGATGGAGCTGCTTTGATGCAACCTTACACGAGCTACATAGGTTTTGGATATTTTCTGTAGAGTTGTTGCTTTGGATCGAATGATTGTTTTTGTTGTAGATGGAATTTTGCAATGCGGGGATCTTGTTTGGTGGGTTCTTGATTCTTTTGACAGCTTTTTCTTTGTTTTTTTTAGTTATTTTTTTCGTTTTCTTTTACTGGATGGGGTATATTGAATAATGTTTTGTTTGCTGCTGCTAATCACGGTGGCTCTGATTATTGGTGCGTTCAAAAAATTAAAAAAGGCCACGAAATTGGATACGTATTTGGATCACGTTCCTTTAAAACAGCAGCAGCGAAGCAAAAACAAGAAACAAAACTTAAAATGAATTTCGAATTGTTTTGTAAAAAAAAAAAGCAAAAAAAAAACAAACTCAAAGTTGTTATTCATTTTTATGCAAATTTGGCATGAAATTGAAAAAAGGATTTTTTTCACATAGATTTTAAGTTCGGAATTTCACTAAACAAAAATCAATAAAAATTCGCCAACATGCAGCCAATCGAACAACCTTGTTTTATTTTGGTCAGCACCTAAGAAGTTGGCTTTGCATGGCGGCGCAAATGAGTGACGCGCCGCCAAAACCACAAGAAACGCAGGATCAAACTGCAACGGCTCGAGGCTGACGTTTGTCAGCCAAACAGCAAAATACAAGAAAAAAATATAAAAAAAAATTTGAAAAAAAAAACTGTCTGAGACTTACCGTAAAGCATCATTATTTGCTGATGTTGCAAAACCAAAAAACAGAAAAGCCACTCTGACTGATCGACGTTCGTAACACCAGACAGCATCAAATCAAATCAGTCCGGGTGCCGCCATCGTCGACGCCGCCGCTCATTTTGCATTTAATCACAGGGTGTCGAGTGCCGAAAGTTGCGCCGCCGCCGCCACCACAATTCCGAATATCGTCTGCAGCGGCCACTAATTTTCATTTTCGTTTTTGTAGTGGCTTTCAGTCTGATTCTCGCTCGCGATCGTGACGATTAATGCGCATGCGTAAAATCAGAAATTGATGCGCTTCCGGAGACGCACTGCACTGGATGGATTAAATTAACAAGTTGCTGGCTGATTACTTGAACAACGTCGAATTCAGCAGAAATTTATAATCGTTTGATTTCAATTTTTTTTTTTTTTTGCTTTTTCTAGGGTACGCAGTATAATTTGGTGTAGTTCATGTAGTAGTTATTGCTGCAAGTAAAGAAAAAAATGCAAAACAAAAATGTACTACGACATAACAAAAACATGCGTTTAATTTTAATTTGTCCTCCAAATAACTAAAACGTAAACAAAAACATTTGATGTCACATGTAAAACAATGACAGAGCTAAAATAAAACGAAACAAAAATATACCTATACAAAAAATATACAAAATTATTTACTTATATAATTTAACCCGTTATTTATAGTACACTGAGCTCAAAATGTACTTTAAATTACTTTAAATAAAAAAAATGTCTAATAGTGCACCCATTTTAAGATACAGGGTGTTTAAGAAATGCATATTACTGACATAACCAAGTTAAGAAAACTGGTTATACATTAAAATGGGTCTGGTACGATAAGTCGAAATTTAAAACATCGAAACTAAAAATACCGAAGACAAAAATGTAGAAAATAAAAATGTCGAAAACATTTTAGAGATTTTAGAAAGGTCCTTGTTGAAAAGTCTACAAAAACAAAATTATGGTATCAAAACTAACCAAACATTGTCCTTGCAATTCCCTACAATTAAATTATAACATTTATCCGTTATGTGCATCAGGGATAATGAAACAAGGATTAAGTTATAAAAAGTCAATATTTTTAAATTATATATCCTTTAAAGAGTGTGTTAAACTGTAGAGAAAATGATAAATATTAGTTACAATATTAGTGAAGCTGATAATAAATAATGCCATTTTTTTATATAATTGCTGTCAGGATTTCAGTATCCTTTATTATATCCAATATTATTTTGATTGAGCTATTCTATAAAATGCTATCGTGGACTACTTTAAAGTTATTTTGAAGAATGGACTTTTAAAATAATTATAAAAATAGTCACTCTTAAATGTGTTGTACTAAAGTTTTCAAAAATCCATGGTTTACTGTGTTTTTCATCATTTATTTGAACAGGCCTTATTCAAATGGAGCAAAATTTTACTGTATTTTTCGGAGATTTATTAATTAAAGTAATCTCAAAATTCACAGGAATTTAGGATTTTAATTTCTGGGATGGGGGCAGACGCATTTGAAATAATGCGAGAATGAGCCAAAATTTGACATTAAAAAAACTGGCCTTATTCAAGTGGCGCGCAGTGTATATATATTTCAAGTAAATACCCAGTATTCCATTCGTATAGTTACGAGATCAATGCGAAAAAAAGGAGAAATCCCACGATATCGGACACATCCCCGTACCGATATCAAGCGTCAAATTGGACCTACATGGTAGGTAGATATCGATGCGTTTTGTCGGAGTTTTCTCGATACGAGATTTTTTTTGAAATCGGAACGAAATCGATAAGAAATAATGAGCAATGTTCGATATTGTTTGTTTTTAAAGCACCTATCGATCTGCATCATTACTTAAAAATATTTTCTTGCAAATAACAAAAATTCGAAAAATTGAAAATCTTGTCATGCCAAAAGGGCGAATCTTTCCTTTTTCGCCATAACTATTTATTGGTACGAGATAAAATAGTAGTGTTAAGGCATTTATTGTTTGTTTTTAAAGCACCTATCGATCTGCATCATTACTTAAAAATATGTTCTTGCAAATAACAAAAATTCGAAAAATTGAAAATCTTGTCATGCCAAAAGGGCGAATCTTTCCTTTTTCGCCATAACTATTTATTGGTACGAGATAAAATAGTAGTGTTAAGGCATTTATTGTTTGTTTTTAAAGCACCTATCGATCTGCATCATTAATTAAAAATATTTTGTCAAACATTAATTTGCCATTTGTTATTTGCAGGAAAAAATGTTTGGCAAAATATTTTTAAGTAATGATGCAGATCGATAGGTGCTTTAAAAACAAACAATAAATGCCTTAACACTACTATTTTATCTCGTACCAATAAATAGTTATGGCGAAAAAGGAAAGATTCGCCCTTTTGGTATAACATAAAGATTATACAAAAAGAACAAAGATATTAAAAAATCAACATAGACACCATAATTCTAGGTCCAGTTGTAGAGAAAATCAAAATTTCCGCTACGAATTCGAATTTTTTGCTACTCTAGGATCTATGAGGAAATTTTTAAATATGCTGCCTTTCAAATACCATCTTGGAATTTAGTTTTGTTGATTTTATAATAAATCAACAAAAATTTTGATTTTGGAAGTTCAAGGATAATGAATTGGGCATATGTTCATGTTAAGAAGACTAACATTTTCCAAAAGACAGCCCCAGACAAAATTTTTGGCAGGGTCGAGTCAGTACAGAAACATTTTCTCGACATATTTCAAACAGACAAAGGAGCAGTTTGTATCAAAAGCTGTCTTTTTTCTGCCCGTTGCCCAAAAATTCCACAAAAATTTACAACCTGCTATACTCTTCCCAAGATATTCCATTTAGCTGTGCGTTTGCCGGAAATATGCCCGAAATATTCCAGAAATATGCCAAATATTTTGTCTCGGGAGTTTTATAATTTTTAAAATGAAACATTAACCGTGTTTCTTGTACCAAGGGGTATTTCAATATGAACTTTGACACTTTTATTAACGTTGGACTGTATCTCTGGAAAAGGTGGTATCTCTAGAAATAGTGATCGGAAAAATTAAAAAAAAATAGGTCAATGCAAATCTAGTTGCCAAAATATCATTGAAATCGAAGAGGGTGAGTTGTAAATCCTGGGCGATTTGGTGTGGAATCGCTCAAATACGATTTGAAATTTGTATTTCAACATTTTTAAATTTTGGCATTTTAATTTTCGACATTTTTTGATCCTATCCTAAAAAAATGTAATTGTATTTGTAGTTTCAAAGATTTTTCGACATTTTCTAGCTTTGAAATATATTTTGACATTTTTGTATTCGGCCAAATATTGTTTCGGCATTTTAAGGATTTTAAAATTTCGACATTTTTTTTTTCCACATATCGTACGGATCCCATTCTGTTGATAAATTTATATCAATTTACTCATGTTATGGATACCTCTCCAATGGTATATCACATTTTCATACCAAATGGCCTTTTTATTTTTAAAATGTACTTAAAGTTAAAATTTCCTAAAATTAAAATACAAATTGTGACTTTGTCATTAATTTTCTCAAAATTTCGATACGGATCACCCCATTTTCTAACCAATTACAGTAATTTTAAACGGGTATGTTATGATGCAGAAATAATTAAACAGTGGCAGGTCAAGTAATTTGGTGATTGAAATTATAAAAAAATCGAAATAATCGCGAAATAATTTTAAATATTTATTACATTTATTACCAGAACATATTTTCCAAACATAATGATTTTTTTTCTTAATTTCAACCACCAATAGCGAAGGTTTGAACGTTGTAACGGAATTCGTTTTGAAGCTACGATCAGTAAAGTGCATTTTTTTTTTGCAAACATACTCGAAAATTGTTTGTGATTTTTAGTCAAAATTAAAACATTTTTTAAAAGTGCTTTCCAGAAACCCAATCTGATTCGAAATGTTTTTGGGAAAATGGTTGTAATATATGTTTTAATAATGTATTATAATTTTTATGTGAGAAATAAAAATTCGTGAAATATATAGTGTTGTGGAGACCTTACATACACGTTCTTGCATCTGGAGGATATATAAACTATCAACAAATGGACTTCGGATTCGTGTTTTTTGTACCAATTTAAAAAGAAAAAAAAATTAACATTTTATGTGCACTATTTGTCTTTAATTTAACAATTTTTCTTCATTACACAAAATACGACACCAAAAAACATGGCTCAGGGCTACTCTCAAATACAACAGTTGTAGTATTTCACTTTTATAACAGATGCAACAACAAATTGACGTTTCTTTGTTATTGTATCGTATATATACTACATGGTACGAATACCATACTAAAATATGATGAACTGTGAATACGATGAACTGTGAATACGCTAAATATATTTATAGAAATAAAACAATTAAAGTAAATGAATTTGTGATAGGTTGTAAATTGTTGCCTTTTAACTTAATTTTAAAGTTTTTATTGCCTCAGTGTATAGTAGAGGTACAATAAAAATAAAAACTAAAATAACATGCATTATTTACACAATTTTTTACATTATGTCGTACGACGACGCGTACGAAAAAAAAACTGTAACTAAAATAACAAATTAATTAGCATTTGTTCCATGGAATATGTAGCGTGTAACTTAACCTAAATAGCGCAGCCTAATAAACCTGAAAAAATAAATAAACGCGCACAAAGGTCTGTATATTGTAATATGTAATTTACGCGACGACACACATTTCATAAAAATAGATAGATAATTGTATTACAATTTTTAATTGTTACACAACCTAAATTCTCTATAAACGACATGTAATATAGTTTAAAAATTTTTTAATGAGTATTTAATTTTTCACTTAAAATTTCAAATTAAAATTTTTATTAAAGAAATTAAAATTCTCACTAAAAATTCGATTTTAAATTAAAATTTTCAATAAAAATTCAAATTTTCACTAAAAATTCAAATTTTCACTAATAATTCAAATTTTCAATAAAAATTCAATTTTTCACTAAAAAAATCAATTTTTCACTAAAAACT
Source organism: Dryomyza anilis (assembly GCA_951804985.1). Classification (NCBI taxonomy): domain Eukaryota; kingdom Metazoa; phylum Arthropoda; class Insecta; order Diptera; family Dryomyzidae; genus Dryomyza; species Dryomyza anilis. The sequence goes on from OX638130.1 coordinate 113,780,972, forward strand.
CTATTTTTCACTAAAATTCAATTTTTTACTAATAATTCAATTTTTCACTATAAATTCAATTTTCCACTAAAAATTCAATTTTCCACTAAAAATTCACGTTTTCACTAAAAGTTCAAATTTTCACTAAAAATTTAAATTTTCTTCAAATTCCGAATTTTAACTAAAAATTTAAATTTTCACTAAAAATTCAATTTTTCACTAAAAACTCAATGTTTCAATAAAAATTAAAAATTTCACTAAAAATTCAAATTTTTCACTAAAATTTCAATTTTTCACTATAAATTAAATTTTTCACTAAAAATTCAATTGTCCACTAAAAATTCAAATTTTCAATTAAAATTCAATTTTTCACTAAAAATTCAATTTTTCACTAAAAATTAAATTTTTTACTAAAAATTAAATTTTTCACTAAAAATTCAATTTTTCACTAAAAATTCAATTTTTCACTACAAATTCAATTTTTCACTAAAAATTCAAATTTTCACTAAAAATTCAATTTTTCACTAAAAATTCAATTTTTCACTAAAAATTCAATTTTTCACTAAAAATTCAAATTTTCACTAAAAATTCAATTTTTCACTAAAAATTAAATTTTCACAACAATTCAATTTTTCACAAAAAATTCCATTTTACACTAAAAAAAAAAATCAATTCTTTAGAATAAATTCAATTTTTTACAAAAATTCAATATTTCACAAAAAAAAAAAATCAAATTTTCATACATTTTATATAGATTTCATATAAAAAGAAGTATTGTATATTGTCCAAAAACTAACCATAAAATAAAGTAAAACTTGATATATTTTTAATTTTTTTGCATTTTCATTTTTATTCTTTCACTGTAGTTTTATTATGCTTATAATAAAACGCAATATATTAGATAATAATATATAATATATATATATATATAAAATAATAATAATCATAAAATAATTATTCAATAAAGAGAAATTCAAACCAAAAATAGGCTTTTCGTAAGGGGGAAGGGAAGGTAGTAGTGTTCAAGGATTTTGGAGGAGTAGGAAGAGAAGGATGGCCTATTTACGTGGCGGCGTACAATGTTACAATAGCTATAATATTAATATAATTAATATAATTAGAATAATATTACAATGGGGGATTGTTTGTATTGGTTTAATGCATAAATTAATGAATAGCGTTCATTAAATAAAAAATAATATATGAAGTAAATTTAAACGTACGCCATACGGTGTACGTACTTAATTTAAAACTTAACGAAACGACGACTAAATTGTTTAAATGACTTATGCGCTAAATTCTCAACGACAACAAAACCTCTTAACATTCATACAATTTTTTTTTTTTTTTTGTAATATATATAAATTTTATTTGCTGCAATTACTATACGTTTTTTTGTTGTGGTTTTATTAAAAATTTGTATTAATTTGTTACATTTTTGTATTATTTTTTGTGTTGAATTTTTAATAATATTAAAAGCTAAATGCTAAGAAAGCTAAACGTTTTTTTTTTTAGTATATAACATGTTTTTGTTTAGTTTAGATTTTACAGTTGATATTTTTTTTATATTATTTTAGTTTTTTTTTTTTACTTTGCAGTACAACTAGAAATGTTTTATAATTCACATGCGTTGGTATGTACGATTGTTGTTTTAAAGTAGAGACTATGATAGATATATTTTTAAAAAGTAGTATTCAATATGTAATGAAGAAATAAGGCCCAAAGTAAGAGAACAAAAATTATAAGAAAGTGTTTTTTTTTTAGTTTTTTTAGAAAAAAAAAACATAAGCGTATGTATGGTTATGAATATTGAGCTTAACGGTAGGTTTAAAATTAAAGTTTAAACTTAAAGTATATGACTTAAACTTAGTTTTTGCATTCAAACTGAGTTTGTTTTAATTTTTTTTAATTTTTTTATATAACAAATTTTAAGTGAAAAATGCTAGATTTATAAAAATTCATAGTTTGCATTTCATTTTTGTGTGTGTGTGTTTTTTTTTATATTCATGAGCGTTTTGAGGTTAGAATTAGTTTTTATTACAAAAAAAAAGATTATATTTACATTTACAATTTTTTTTTTTTCATTTTTTTGACTGTTTTGCATAGCAAATTTCTTGTTTATACTTTTAATAATTGAAATTATTATTATTTCTTCTTCTTCGTCGTCGTCGTCTGTGTGCTGTACGAATAAAGTTTAAACATTGGTTGCCCGTGTGTGTTATACTTGACTTGAGACTTGTTTTAGCGGTTTTTCTTTTTTTAAACGGAGGCTAATTTCTATTATTTGTATGGTATGCTGTTATTGTTGTCAGATTGCTATTTGAGGTAATTCTCATTCTTTGGTGCACTGTGTAGTAGTTATTGTGTTATAAATAATATTTAAAGTGATTTTTTGTGTGTGTGTAATTTGTAATTAATAAATATGCCAAAAATTAAGAGGATTTTTTTTTTATTTGTAATATTTAAGGAATGACTATTATTAAGTGTTGTTGGCTGTAATTTAAAACACACTTGGCGAGGTTTTATTTTTTTTTTTTTTGTTTTAAAATTAAAATTATTATTATAAGTTTCAAGTATAACACTTTGTTATATAGTTTTATTTTATAGAAATATTCTATTTCTTTACAAACATTCATAAATTAGTGTAGAAAATATACATTCATTCCATTTCATTTCAATTCATTTCATTTCTATTCAAATTCAAAAATTCATTTCATTTATGTCGTTTCATTTATGTTTAAAACTTTTCTCATTTCTCAAGCGTAACTAAAATGCCTTCCCCATTTAGCTTTTTTAAGGATTGCATTGCATTCAATTTCAACACAATTTCAATATAGCTTTTGTGGCTTAAATCGTGCGTGTATTTGTAACAGTCTGTTTATGTATAAAATATAAGTGTTTGTTTGAGTGTGTGTGTGTGTATGTATGTAAATGTGTGTCGTTGTGGTGTTGTTTTTTGAATTTTCTTTTTTTTTATAAATTCAACTTAAGTCTATAATTTGTTTAATATTAATTTTTACAGTTTATTCCAATTTATACAACTGGCTTTGCATTAGCGAGGGTAACAAGTTCCATTCTTAAAAGAATTTCATATTTTTTGTGTAAAAAAAAAAAAATAATAAAAAAATATGTAAAAAATATATAAAAAAAAAATAAAAAAAAAATAAAAAAAAAATATAAAAAAAAAATAAAAATAAAAACTAAAATTTTGCAGTTTAGGCTTAGAAAACTAAAGGCGAAAAAACGCAGTTTAAGACTTAAAAACTAAAAGTAAAAAATAAAATGGAAACTTAATAAAATTTTATAAAAAAAAAGAAATTATATAAAAAATATATAAAAAAAAAATATTTTGAAAAAAAACTAATAAAACAAAATATTATTCAAATCTTTGATAGCAACAAAATTATAGGCAGGCAAATTAAAATTAAATAAAGCAAAATTTTAGCAAAAATAATAATTATAATAAAAATAAAATTTTAAAACTAAAATAAACATAATGATTGGTAGCAAAAAAAAAATAATATTAAAAAAAGATAAAACGAAAAAAGTTCGGGTTTTAACTTAAAAACAAATGTCTAATTTAAATGCTAATTAAATGCATGCAACACTGGCGTTTCGTATTAATTTCGAATTATTTAAAAAATTTTCGATTTTCGATTTTTTGTATTTTTCGACTTAACAGCAAATTTTTAAAAAATATGTTTGTTGCAAAACTAAGCTTTAAAGCTTGCATTTGAAATTTTCAATTTTCGTATTTTTCAATTTAACAGCAAAAACTTTATTTTTATATATGTTCGTTGCAAGTATATATTTAAATACAAAGTATGCAACAGTAACAACAAAGCTTTTTAAAGCTTTAAAGCTTGTATTTCAACTTTTTCGATTTTTGATTTTTGTATTTTTCAACTTAACAGCAAATATTTAATTTCTCATATATGTTTGCTGCAAGTATATATTTAAATACAGTATGCAACAATAAAAACAAAGCTTTTTTTAGCTTTAAAGCTTGCATTTGATATTTTCGAATTTTGTATTTTTTCAATTTAACAGCAAACCATTTTTTTATATATGTTTGTTGCAAGTATATATTTAAATACAAAGTATGCAACAAAGCTTTTAAAAGCTTTAAAGCTTACATTTGAAATTTTTCGATTTTTGACTTTTGTATTTTTCAACTTAACAGCAAATATTTAATTTCTTATATATGTTTGCTGCAAATATATATGTGCAACAGTAACAAAAGCGCTTTTTTAAGCTTTAAAGCATTTGTTTAGCTTTTAAGCGAGCTTTTGTAAAGCTGCATTTTTAAAATGTATAAATTGTGTTTTAATTAAAGAATTTTAAATATTTACAGTAACAATTTTAACAGTTTTGTTTTTTGTTTTTAATAATTTGAATTTTAATTTAAGGCAGTTTTTTTTGCATTTGTTTTTTGTGTTGTTGCTTTTGGATTTTTGTGATTTTTTTTTTAATTAACAATAAATTCAACTTGTTTGTGTTGCATTTTAAATATTGTTTAACAAATATTGCTATTTTATTTATTTCTTTTTGTTGCGTTTATTTTATTAATAAGCGTTTTATATGAAAAGTTCAGTCTATTTTTGCTTGTGTGTTTTTGTTTGTTTGTTGGTTTTGGGATTATTGTAGTTTAATTAAATTTTTTGTGAAAATTTAAATTTGTTATTACAACAATTAATGCTATTTTCTAGTGTTTTTAGATTTCAATATTTTTTCAGATTTTTATTTTTTATTTTCATTAAATACAAAAATTTCGACAAGTGTTTTTTGCAGCATTTTTCCTTTTAAATGACTAATTAAAGTTTTAGTTTTAAATATAAATGCTTTAGTTTTAAATATGTACATACATCACTTACATCACATTCTATTTTCATATTTTATTTAATAGGATTTTGTTTTATTATTTTGTGTGTTTTTTTTCCACGCAACTATACAGTATTTAATAATATTTTTTAATAATAATTATAACATTTTATATTTAATTTATATATGTATAATATTTAATATATATATATATAGTAGTATTAGTGCTGTTTTTTTAGTTTTTGTTGTTTTTGTTTTTATTACATTTATACATGTGCTGTATATAATAAACTATATAGAGATATATTCAAAAAATTATCATTACTAATTATTTTAGTAATATTTATAGCATATGTAGTTACAAAAATAAAAATCATAATAATAATAAAAAATATGTTACTATTAAAGTGAAGAAAAAAATAGATTTTTAAATTTTTACAGCAACTTGGAAAAAAATATTCATTTCGAAATAAAGAAAAAACAGCTGAAATAATTCAAAAATTAATTCAAGGAGCACCAAAAATACCTAAATATACGATTATTTTCTTTTTTTTTTAATAGACTTTTTCCATTTTATAACATTTCATATTTTTGTAAATTTTGTATTTTTTTATAATAGTTTTTTTTTAGTATTTCGATTGTTTGTTTCGTTTTATAAAAATTATAGTTTTTTTTTATTTGTTTTCCTAAAAAGTTAAGTTATATACTAGAGGGTTTTTTTTCTTCATATGTAATTTTTACATACAGTAATGGCCAATTAAATGCAATTAAAATGCAAATTTTTATAGGAAAATTCAAAATATTTTTCAAAAAATCGTTTATAAATTTAAAGCATTTGAAACATTTTAGTTGCATGGTTGAGCCATCCAAGAATTCAATATATTTTCAGTTAATATATAGTAAAAGTTGGTATTACTTGTGGTTTGTACAAGTGTAGCATTGTAAAGTTGTAAAGTTGCAGCATTGCAGAGTTGTAGTGTTGAAGTGTGGCAAAGTTGTAGAACTATAAAGTTGAAGTGTTGCAGCGTTGTAGAGTTGTAAACTTTTAGCGTTGTAATATTGTAGAGTTGTAGTGTTGTAAAGTTGTTGTTGTAGTGTATGTGTGTGACTTAGAATTTAATATCCTGCACATCCTTTTGCATATTCGCCTGCATTTTACATGTTTGCGTTAAATCTGGCAGCATAGAGTTTGGAATGGTGTTGCCACCAATTGTTATCTTGCCGCCGCCCTGGTGACTATGATGACTATGGTGGTGTTGATGATGCTGGTGGTGTTGTTGTTGCTGCAGCTGCTGTTGGTGCGCATGATGTTGTTGCAAATGCTGTTGTTGCTGTTGCACCTCTAAACTCACCAAATACGGCTGCAGGTTGCGACTGTGCTCCTCGAAAATCGACTCCATTTTAATCATGCAATCGTGTAAATAATCCTGGAAAAATTGTTGAAGAACAAAAAAATTGCATCAGAATTGATTGTGTTGTGAGTTAGACCTTATAGGACTTAAAATTGTTTTTCAATATTTTCCATTTTATACTTGATGCATGTTCGTTTAATCATGATGCATAGGAAATAGTGTTCATTTTTGTTATTATAGATGATTTTAAATGTTGATGTACAATTGATGAAAAAGTGATGAAATAATAAAAGTGTTAAGTAGTTGATGTAGTAAATGATGCATAGGAAATAGTGTTAATTTTTGTTATTATAGATGATTTTAAAAGTTGATGTAGAATTGATGAAAAAGTGATGTAATTATAAAAGTGTTGAGTAGTTGATGTAGTAAATTATTAGATGAAAGTAAACTGTAGATGTTGAAAGATGTTGCTGTTTATAGGAAGTTGGTGTTACGTTTTAGCAGAAAGTGATGTTGCTTGTTAGATTAATTTGATGATTTATATTAGATGATGTAAAATTAGATGTATACGAATTAATTTGATGAATTGTATTATATATTGAAGTACAAGCAAATGATGAAAAACATTTTTAAATAATACATATGTCAAGGAATTTTTTTACAAATGTTTTATAAATTAAAGTATATAGTGATGATGTAAAGATAATGTGTAGATGATGAAATATTATGTTGATAAAATATTGTTAAGTTTTAAAGAAGGTGAAGATGTTAATATATTGATGTATAATAAGTTGATGTATAATGAATGTAAATTATTTTATAATAAATGTAAAGAAAGTGATGTATAAACGATACTTAAATCTTATGTACATAAAAACAAATCAAGTTATGTAGATGATGAATTATATTAGATGTTAATGAACCAATGAAAAACATAATATAATAGACAATGTAAGAAAGAAGATACATAATGCATACTTTTATAGAAATTATGACTTTTTAATTCATAAGGTCGAACAAGCATTACATTATTTCGGAATTAACAAAGACCAACTGAGAACTCTTAAGAAGTAGAACTATATTCATCAATACGATGTATATATTTTATTCATATGTTTAAAAGAAGTCTTTGCATACAATACATCAAATTGAAGAACATATTTCAGGCATTCATCAAATTGAAGATAAATGCATAACATTGAACTGCATACATTAACACGATGTATATATTTTATTCATATGATACAATATAGTCTTTGCATACAATACATCAAACTGAAGAACACATTTCAGTCATTCATCAAATTGATGATAAATTCATAATATTAAACTGCATACATTAACACGATGTATATATTTTATTCATATGATTAAACATAGTCTTTGCATACAATACATCAAATTGAAGAACAGATTTCAGTCATTCATCAAATTGATGATAAATTCATAACATTGATGTGTTGTGAACGCATTTATAAATATTTATGAATTGTACTTCAATATAATGAATCTTGAATTGAAGTATGAAATTCTTTATTTTGTATGCCTAAAGATGATTTACGATTGAAAGTCAAAACAATGATTACAATAAGAATTATAATAAAAGATGATAAATACATAGTATAGATAATAACGAGTAAATGATTAATTTACAATATTTAGTTTAGGCAAAAATTTAGTTTATGAAATAGATTTTGATGTAGAATAGATGATGTAAGGATAATGTATACATTAAAAATTATAGGCGCAAATTCATAAACAATTTAAAGTCGACTTTCAAATCACAATCAGCTTTACGACATTTTATTTTTTGTGTGGAAATTGTGAAAAGCAGTAGACATTAATTTATATCTTGTTTTTCAATTGTGTATCCCTCGTAGAAATTGTTCTAAGGTCATGATCAGGAAATGATCATTGAATTTTTATCCAGTTTTACGACATTTTATTTTTTGTGAAAATTGTGAAAAGCAGTAGACATTAATTTATATCTTGTTTTTCAATTGTCTAGCCTTAGTAGAAATTGTTCTAAGGTCATGATCAGGAAATGATCATTGAATTGTCATAACCCGATCAGTTACATGACCAACATGATTATGTCATTATCATATGTCATAAAAGGGTAAATTTCTGCTAGGGATGTATATGCGTCATAGTTTTTAATAAGCTGAGTTTATTTAGAGTTTCGATAGTTACAAAAATTATAAAAGTTTAGTAGTAAAATAAGATTTTTTGTGTTACATGCGCTGCTTGTTGAAATTTTCGTTTTTCACTGATCACTGATACACATTAATATGATAAATTCATTTATTCATTTATAATTCACAAATAGTTTAAATATTATTTGACATAACAGCAATTATTATTTATAGTATTTTGAAAATATTTTGCAATAATGATCTCATTTTTACTAACATTACAAATTGAAACTATAATGATGTGCCTCAAGTTCACATACATATTTTTGACAACATCTATGATTTATGCATTTTATAGTTTATTTAATTTAAAAATTTATTTTTTTAAATAATAAATAACAATTTAAATCAACAAAAATAAAAATAAAACCACAATACTTAATATGCAGTAGGCGTTCTTTTATTTTCAGTTTCAATTCTACATAATAAAAATTGATGTGGCGAATTTTAAGAGGTTCGACTCTTGCCGATAGAGCTGTCGCGGCACTTTGTTCAAATGGAAAAAAGGGTGAATTTAGATTTACAATCTGTGGGGATAATTAAAACAAACAAATGTCTGGATATATCGTGAGACATATGTGTGGAAATAGTTTAAGGTCAGCGGGTATCACAAAGTCTATGGGCGGCTTAAAAGTGAAACTAACTGGCGCCCAACTATTTTCCCAGTCAACAGTGGAATAATTTTTCAAAATCAATAACAACTTTTATAGTTTGCCTGCAATGAGTCATACTATATAAAAACAGACTTTGTTCACACCCCAAATGCATAAAATGTATTTAAAAAAAAGTGACCATTTCGAGTGGCTGTGGCCTGTAATAAAAATGTCACAATATTTCGTAATATTTGCATTACAAAAGAAAGGCGACGACTGCTGGTAGCTACTTCTTGTTAAATGCAAAACTTAAAAAAAAAATGCAATTCAGACAACAGAGCGCGCGATCGACGGAACGATCGTCCGTAAGGAATTTCAAATTAAAATGAACTTGAAAAAGTCAACCCGACTTCAATTAATTTGCAAATTAACAAAGTCATAAAAATTAATTAAAAACGCAAATTTATCCTGTGGGAACAAAACATGACTTTTGTGCAAGAGTTCAAATAAATTTTTTATGTTGGAAATAAAAAAACGAAGCGAAAAATATGTAAAATTTAAAAAAATAATAATAATATATAAAATCAAAATAGTACCTCATATTTAACAAGAACATTTGAAAAAATAATAAAATAAATATATTTTAAAAATGAAAATTCCAAACTGGTAATGTCTTAAATTCCAAAGTGTAACGTCATTCACGATCGTTTTCAATTAAATTTTTAGTTGGAAATAAGAAATAAAACATTAAAAAGTACAACAAATCATTTATTGTTGCTGTCCTGTCAAAAAACCGATCTTGCGCTGATGTAATCTTGTAATAATCTAAAAGTTCGCATATCTTTTTGGGATGAATTTTTAATGGCAGCTTAAATGTATCGCAGCAGACGCAAATAATTTAAATTATCTTAATTACAACAGGCATTTAGACTCAATTGCCAAAAAGAGAAAAAAAAAACAAACAAAAAATGAATAACACAAAAAACTCCCACATTTCAACGCGATCAAAGTACGATCGCTTGGTACAAATTTTGAACGATGATCTTCAGCTCAAATCCCTCGTTTGCAATTAAAGCAAAAACATGATCGCATAAATAAGAAATAAAGGCATTTTGATTATTTGCAGATTGTGTGCATATATGGATCATGAGTGATCAGTGATCTAGCAGTAAAGTTGAAATATGATTTTATTAAAAAGTAAACCAAAAACAGAGAATAGAGATAAAAGTGCTAAAAGTTCTAGATAAAGGAGTTCTACAAAATATTTCTAAAAGAAAACTCACCTGTTCGATGCTGGTCAGATCGGTTAATCGATTGAGCAGAAAACGCAGATTACGGCCGGTCCTCAGATGCCAATTTAGGCCACTCAGGGCAGCTGCAATACTCGAGGCGGCGATGGTGCTGGCTGAATACATTGAAAAGTAATGCTCTGCAAATGAAACAAAAGAAAAACATAGAATTTAATACAAAATAGACAAAAAATAAAGAAAAATATAGAAAAAAAAAAACAAAATCAAATAGAAGATCAAAAAGTAGTTAAAAACTATTGCAATTTAGTCAAGCGCATCGTCGTAAAAATGGCAAACAGTTACCTACTTCCGAATAAAGGACCTACTAGGGTTATTTATAAATGCTATAAAAAAGGGTGCAGCTGTATATGATGCTCAACTTGCCAAAATTTTACACTCGAATTGTTATTTTCAAACAACTAACTAAAGTGTTATTGTAATATGGCTCAGTTTTAAATAGGCTTAACATAAGCCCGCATTCAAAACACAAGATGATTAATGTAACAGTTACATGGTGTACTCGACTTAAAATGTACGCACAAGGGATCAGCAAATGATCAATTTATTTTTCTATTATTTATATTTTGGGGGTGGGTAAAGGGATTAAAGTATACGTTACCTAAAATGACTCTTTGCATTTTAAGCTATATATTTTGATATTAATAATTAAAAACATATGCTCATTATGACTTCGAAATAACCCTGTGTAAATGAACAAAAGAGTTTCATGATGATCACCCACATAAATCTGTAGTTATGGCAAAATTTCGGTGTCAAAATAAGGGCTGACTTTTTCAATTAAAAATATTTAATTAGATATGATCAAAATCTATGGGAACGGAGGGTCGTGTTTTTAGTTTTTTTTTATTTTGCAAAGTTCTTAAAGGGTATGTTTTAAAACCTTCAAATTCAAATCGAATTGAATTCGTTCGACTATTATTTTCATGATTTAAATTCTATAGAAAATTTGTTTTTTCTCAGAGTGCATATATATACTCACTCAAAGAGAGTAATATACATATATATATTACTCTCTTTGCATAGTTGATCACTTTTATTTTCATATTTTTATTTTCAAAACCAAAAATATTCAGTTGGTTCAATCAGTTGGTTCAATTAGTTGGCATCACTAGTTATCGTTTCGGTCAGTTTCTTGGGCTGCTTGGGTTTTTATTTTATATTTTTTTTAATTTCACAGTCGTCCAGTTTCTGCAATATGTAGCCAATGAATTCGTTTATACGTACAAGACGAACGATCTTCCGTAGTACGTTCGAACAATGTGTTCACACGAATTTCAAATAATTCAAATAAAAACAAAAAATAAAACAATAATACAGTTTCTGCAATATGTAGTGAACGAATTTTCAATACATAGTGTAGTCAATTAAAGTCAAATAAAATCAAATGTATTTAAAAACTTCCAAAATATAGTAGACCTACATTTTTTCAAAACAAAGACCTAAATTGTATAGAATTTACTACAGTAATTTTTGCGGTGTATTAATAAAATCAATGGGAATAGATGCCTGTTTTTTTCTTTGTTTTTGCAAAGTTCTTAAAAGTTCTGTTTCAAAGTCTCGATAATTAAATCGTATTGAACTCGTTCATCTATTACTTTCTATTACTATGATTTCTATAGACAAATTGTATTTGACAAAACTTATTGTTTATGACTTCAAATTTTCTTGTATAAATGGATTCAAGAATCAACCACATGATCAACCACATAAATCTGCTTTCATATCGAAATTGCCATGAGAAAATAGGAACTAATTTTTAAATTAACATTGAGAATTAAAGGGAACAGACGATAATTTTTATAATATTTGTATTTTGTAAATTTAATATTTCTCTAAAAAATATAATCAATCAATATTAATAATAATTAAAAAATTTCAAGATCATTATAACGTACACGATCACTTCAAATAACCATATCAAATATAGCACGATCACCCACATAAATTTGCTGTTATCGCTAAAATAAATTTGCCTATTTACGATAGACCAATTTCCAATCATGCGCTAGTGAACATAAGGCCCACATTTCCCCAACAATAATATTTAATGATATCATAAAAATATATTACAAGATCGTGCATTATAGAATTTCCAAATACAACCTTCCTTCACGCTACATTAATTATAATAATCGAAACGAATTATCGAATGGTAAAGCGACGCTGTTGCCTAATCGATCATCTCTGATCAATGTCAGTGATGATTATTACATGATCTTTTCGCACGCATGCCTGTATCTGTGAACATAATCATTTTTAGTGGGTTGAAAAGGAGGTGGATCAAAGTGATCTTTCGCACGCAAGCATCTTCTACACAAAGAACAAAGATCATTATAAAAATAATGAATTTTCCAAAGTAACACTGTCTGGAAAAACATAAAACAGCAGTGATCTGCATGATCAATGTGATCTTAGTGATTATAATAATGTTCAAATTACACAGATCGTTCATGAGCTGTGCAAACATCTGTTGTGTGCGAATTTCTAGACAAATATGGTACTGCAAATGTGTTTTTTTTTTGGGAAAGTATTTGAAATGGCAGACCGGAAAGAGGCGTGCAAATCAAGATCAGCGCATTCAAGTGTTTAGCACTTCTTTTTTTCTGTAATTTTTTCCTGTTTCTTTGCGTCTGAGTTCTATTTCTATGGCGTCTGCGTGCGTTACAGTTTTAATTAACAGACCGCCATCGCCGCCACTGCTGGTCCATCTTTGTAACCGTTAAACAATTGCATGCCACCAGCAGCAGCAGCCGCCGCAACCATAGCCGCCGCGATCATTTGCAATCATTCGCGATCGTCGTTCGCGTCTGTTGCTGCGCCAGTAGCTAGAAGCGCCGACGACGCGCGGTAATTATGCCGCACATCGACGACCAACCGACCGATCGTAGTCTGCAATTTTTAATTTTTTATAGTTTAAACATGCTGCGCATATCCTTGAAATGTGTTAATTTTTTTCAACAACTACTTTATGGAGTTTTTGCTGTGTTGCATGTTAGTGTGAATTTTTGTCCGCTTGAGTTGCAACTAGTTGAGAATTCTTAATGCAATTATTAAATAGAGAAGAACCGGGAATTTATTTATTTTTGTATTTCAGCGAGTTAACGATGAATCATGACTCCACATTGCTGTTGGTTTTAGAGACTTAAATGTGGGAAAATTATTAAGAAGTTATTAGTTTTTTTTTTTTATTTAAAATAAATATATGGTATGCAAAAATTGAAATTGACAATAATTAAAGAATTGTGGAGTATAAGAATTTTTGTAACATATTGAAATTATAGAGGTAAAATGATTTTTTTATTATGTGAAAAATGTTTGTGGCAAATTTAATTTTTATAGAAAACAATTGAATTTTTAGTGAGAAATTAAATTTTTGTGAAAAATTGAATTTTCAGTAAAACATTGAATTTTTAGTGATAAATTGAATTTTAAGTAAAAAATGTATTTTTTAGTGAAAACTTGAATTTTTAGTGAAAAATTAAATTTTTAGTGAAAAATTGAATTTTTAGTGAAAAATTGAATTTTTAGTGAAAAATTTAGTTTTTAGCGAAAAATTGAATTTTTAGTGAAAAATTGAGTTTTTGATGAAAAATTGAATTTATAGTGAAAAATTAAATTTTTAGTAAAAATTTTAATTTTTAGTTAAAAACTGAATTTTTAGTGAAAAATTGAATTTTTAGTGAAAATTTGAATATTGAATTTTTTGCTAAAAATTGAATTTTTTGTGAAAAATTGATTTTTTTTGTGAACAATTTAAATTTTTTGAAAAATAGAATTTTTTAGTGGAAAATTCTTTTTATTGAAAAATTGAATTTTAAATGAAAAATAGAATTTTTAGTTAAATTTAATTTTTAGTGATAAATTAAATTTTTGAAAAATTGAATTTTTAGTGAAAAATTGAATTTTTAGTGAAAAATTGAATTTTTAGTGAAAAATTGAATTTTTAGTGAAAAATTGAATTTTTAGTGAAAAATTGAATTTTTAGTGAAAAATTGAATTTTTAGTGAAAAATTGAATTTTTAGTGAAAAATTTAATTTTTAGTGAAAAATTGAATTTTTAGTGAAAAATTGAATTTTTGTGAAAAATTGAATTTTTGTGAAAATTTGATTTTTTAAGGAAAATTTTAATTTTTATAGAAAAATTGTGAGAAATTGAATTTTTAGTGAAAAATTTAATTTTTAGTGAAAATTTGAATTTTAGTTAAAATTTGTGAAAATTTGAATTTTTAGTGAAAAATTTAATTTTTGTGAGAAATTAAAACTAATATATAATTCATAGTAAGCATTTCCACATTCTAAATTCTAAAAAAAATAATAAAAATTATATTTCAATTATTTTCCCTCAAATGCAAAATACCACATTTCCATGATGACACATAGCATCACAAAATAGAATCAATTAAAATGTTGAAAATAAATAAAAAAAAAAGCTTTCCCACAACATTTGTTAAAATATCAAAGAAACAAATATACACTCATTTTTTGGAGAATACGAAAAATATTCAGCTGTATTTAATTTTTTAATTAAATTATAAAATACAAAAACCAAGAATATTTACACAGAATGCGTACAAATAATAAAATAAAACTAAAAGAAATAAATGAAATGAAAATTATGACAAATTTTACCGAAACATGAACAACAACAAAAAAAAAATGTAATTCACAGAAATTAGAACAATTTTCCGCGTAAAACAACACAATGTCTAAACGCGGCGCATTACTAATAAATGGTATAAGTTAAGAGCAGGAAAATGAGAATAATGAGGGGGGTAAGACAAAAACACTTTCAGTGTGTAATTTCCAACAAATCTATGTGGCAGCACTTTTAAAATTAAGATAGTTTGCGGCACGATTGTCGACTATAGTGCGTGCCATGATCTTTACGAAATGATTGTCAAAATAATGTCGAAAAGTTAAGCGAAGACAACAAAAAAAATAAACAAATAAACAAAAAGACACAAAAAAAACACTAATAAGCTGGCGCAACCAAATCTTACCACAAAAATCTAAAAAAAAAAACAAAAATTTAGTCAGGCAGCAAATGACAACAGCGGAAATAACAAGAAAACTGCTCGAAAAACCGTCCGAAAATTGTCTTCGCTCTGCTATGACATGCAACACGTGGTGGTCATCACTTAAAAGTTTAAGCAATTAGCAACAACAACAAAAATAACAATTTTGTAACAACAACATTATAGAAAAAAAAAAAAAAAACAAAAAAACAAACGACCTCAAGCACAATTCGTGAAAAATAAGTAAGGGGAAAATTGTTACTAATTTGGAACAAGAGCAGATCGCTTTAAAGCTATTTATAAAGTACAGAAAACGAGGAATATAATATCTAAATTTTGAAAAATGTCAAAATAATTACATCATAATTCGAATAACTTTAGAATTTGTTAGTCTGCTTGAAAATTTAAAACTTCTAGGAGGGGAAAATTGGTACTTATTTGGAAAAGAGCAGATTATTTTAAAGTTATTTATAAAGTACAAAAAATAGAATAAATTCTCTTAATTTTGAAATAATTACATTTTAGTTCGAATAATTATACAATTCGTTAATCTGCTAAAAATTGTATACCTTTATTTTGAAAATATTATAGATACCTTGAACAAAAAGTAGAAAAACATTAAATGTCCAAATAATTATATTAAAGATCGAAAAATCGGTAAATTTTGTCAATCTTCTAAACATATTAAACCTTTATTTAGAAAATATTGATACAGGAACCTTGAACAAGAAGTATAGAGAAAAAAACCCTAAAATAGGCAGATATCAAAACTATACGAAAAATTGCGAAATAATTACAGTAAAGATCGAAAAAACATCGAAACTGCAGAGGGAGTTTGTCGATCTTTTGAAAATTTAAAACATTTATTTTGAAAATATTATTGATAGAGGGACCTTGAGCGAAAAGTAGAAAAAAATAAACTCTAAAATAAGCAGATTTTATATCTGAAAAATGTCGAAATAATTACAGAAAAGATGGAAATAAAACTATCGAAATTATAGAGGGATCTGTTGAAAACTAATAACTTTTAGTTTAAAATTAATATTGATACACGGGAGGGAACCTTGAACGAAAAGTAGAAAAAATACAAAGAAATATACACTAAAATAACCAGAAATCAAAACTATACGAAATAATTAGAAAAATATCAACAAAATTATAAAAAGATCGAAAAAAACTATCGAAACTATAGAGGGATCTGTTGCAAATTATAAACCTTTTGTTCAAAAATAATATTGATACAGGGTGATACAGGGAGGGGACCTTGAACGAAAAGTAAAAAGAAAATATACCCTAAAATAAGCAGAAATCAAAACTAAACGAAAATTGTTGAAATAATTACATTAAAGATCGAAAAACTATAAAATTCATCAATATGATGAAATATTTAAACCTTTATTTTGCAAATATTATTGATAAATGATAGGTACCTTGAATAAAAAGTAGGAAAATATGTTCAAATAATAATAATATAAAAATTGCAATACTATAGAGTTCATCAATCTTATGAAAATTATAAACCTTTATTTTGAAAATATTATTGATACAGGGAGGGATCACCTTGAACAAAAAGTAGAAGAACCAATACCAAACAACAAAAAAAATAAACCCTAAAATAAGCAGATATAAAAAAATATATGAAAAATATGTATACTATTTAAATTTATTAATAGTGCGCATACCATTAGTTTAATAATATTTAAACTGTTAATACAATATGTTGTTGTACCATAAATTGTATACTCGTTTAATGACGCACAATTCGAACATGTTTCTATTGGTGTTTTATTTTTTTATATTGCACATAGGGATACGTTTTTTTATTATAGGCGAAAAAATATTAAAACAATAGTATTTATACCATTGCATTTAATAATATTGAAATTATTAAATTAATAGTACTGAATTTTTTCAAACACTATCAAATTCATTAGAAAACTTTGAAATCAATATGGAAAAATGATTAATACATGAACCATAAAATCAATGGTCGTACCATTATATTCTTAATGGGACATTTTTTTTTCCGAGTGTAAACGATACTATAGAGTTCATCAATCTTATGAAAATTATAAACCTTTATTTTGAATATATTATTGATACAGGGAGGGATCACCTTGAACACAAGTAGAAGAACAATACCTAACAAAAATAAAATAAACCCTAAAATAAGCAGATATTAAAAACATATGAAAAATATCGAAATAATTACTTTACAAATTGAAAAACTATAAAATTCGTCAATCTTCCAAAAATTGTAAATCTTTATTTCGAAAATATAGAAACCTTGAACAAAGTGTACAATAAAAATAAACCCTAAAATAAGCTGAAATCAAAACTATACGAAAAATGTCCAAATAATTACATACAAATTGGAAAAACTATAGCGACGAGGAGATCGTCAATCTGTTGAAAATTATAAACCTTTGTTTTCAAAACATTATCGATGTAGAGACCTTGAACCACAATAGTAATAATAACAATAATTATAATGATGATGATGCTCTAAAAACGTGGTAAATAGTTATTACATATTTGGTGGTAGTTTTTTATATATATATATCAAATATTTTGTTTGCTGCTTTTTTCTTCAGGCTACCATGCTATAATTAATAATGTTTGCTTGGTAGTTGATACGATTTTCCAAGCACTAATGATTAAATATTATATAATAGGCTTAACTTGCGGCTTCAACTTGCTCCGCTCTGGTAATGACTACCTAGATGTGTGAGGCGGCAACAGCATTAAAACTGAACAAATTATATTGATCGATCGTGTCGTGTCGAGTTGAGTTGAGTTTTTCGAACCTTTTTTGAACTAAGCCTCGAGAGTATAGATAGGAAATGACTATACAAATTTAATAAAGTTCCTCTATTTTGAAAAAGGCAGTCGTTTTTTTGGAATCAATCAAAAATGAAGGCAGCACAAATTTGTGTTTAATTAAATACATGACAAAATAAGGGTCCATCCACCATCGACTTTTTAAATTCAATAGAACTAAGTCATATAGAAACGGTCACATAGAAATTACCCTCATCAATAAATATTATTTTTGAATATGCGCTGAACAAGAAATCCTTTCTTACTTGCAGAACACCAAAATGAAATCAAAACCGCTGCTAAATATTAAAAATATTTTCTATATATAAATACGCCGCATGCATAAAGATCACAGACCATAAAGCCGCCGAAAAAAGGTAAAACCAAAAGTTGTCGTAAAGCCAACGGTTGCAAAAAGTGTCATAATAATTAAAGCAAAAATTATAAAACTCAATTAGGTGGCAATTTATAAAAAAGTGATATAATATAAAAAAAAAGAAAAACTAAAAAAAGAAAAATATTAATATCTTTTATTTATAATATAGCCTTTTTTACTATATAAAAAATATCTGCATTTAAAAACGAACTTTAAAATGAAAAAATGCTATGTTCAAATTTAGAAAAAACCTCCTTTCACACAAATTATGCAAAAGGCATTGAAAAATTTTACAAAATATGTGCAAAATTCTCAGATTACCAACAGGTAACCCCCCGTATATGAATGGACTACCATAATTTTTGGCAAGCATAACGTCGTGGCGCTTATTGAAAAAATCAAAAAAGAAAAAACAACACGAAAAAAGGTTCAAAAGTAGTTAAATTTTTTATGGTGTTGTTCCTCCACTTAATTATAATCAAAGCAATGTGGCGGCGTCTGACACCTGAGAAGTGTGTGAGGCTGAGGACGACGACGTGTTTTATGCAAGATCACGCAAAAAAAAAATGGTATGTTGTTCAAGATCTATATATATTTTTTTTTATTTTTGCATTTTCGATAACATTTCTCAGGAAAGTATTTTAAGTTTTTTAGATTTTTGCAAAAATTCAATAATTTATGACAGCCAAGTCGATAATAATGTTGAGGAAATACATTGGATGTTTCAAAAAAAAGACATAAATTAAAACATTTAATTTCTTAATTAAATATACGCAACATGATCAGCATCATTAGCGGCAACTCGTTGACTAAATGGACCGCAGAAACCAAGACTGCAGGAGGAACTGTTGGAGGAACTGTGGAAGTCAATCGGTAGAAATATCAGCATTAAACGATTTGCATAAAATGCATTTTTAATATTTTTCAAAACCTCGAAATAGCTGGTTACACGTTAAAGAAACATTTTCGAGAACAGGTTCGTGAACTGCGGCAAATATTTTATTCATTTTTAATTTCTTTTCGTTATTTTTTTTTTTATTATTATTATTTTTTATATAATTTGCAACAAGATGCCTTGCTGTTTAAAAATGTAAAATAATTCATTTGCAGACCACCGATAGTGTTGTGTTGCCGTGATTGTGACGATGTTGTCCTTTTAGCCAAAGGATCGCAACGTGCGCCAAAATAATAAAAAATTTAAAAAAAAATTAAAAATGAGATAAAATAAAAAAAGTAGTAACAACAAATAAGAGAAAAAAAATGTTATAAAAAGTAAAAAAAAAAATTATACAAAAAAGGCACAAAAATGGTAACGAGACGGTGCGGAATTTTTTGAGAATTGGCTCTTATTTTAGGACTCTCGCAACGCATTATTCTTGCTGACTGGACTTTGATATCGTGTTTAAGGTGAAAAAATATTGCTGTTGACATTTTTATGTTGCTGTGGATTTATTTTTTATATTTTTTTTCATTGTTTTTTTTTTTATGCATTCTTTGCTGCCAATTCAATGATTGCTAATTAAATGCATCGCTATTTTAAGCCTTTGGCGTTAAGAAAAAAATTAAAACTGTTTTTCGAAAACATTGTAAAATAACACATGAATATGTATTGAGTTTTACTTTATTGAAATATGAGCACTTTGTTGTTTTTAGTTATAATAATCTTTGCAGCAACTCAAGAAGACGAAGCCTTCGATATTGGTTGTTTTAAGGCTTCGAACATGATCGTTGTCGTATGGCGATTGCAGAAATCAATGAATGAAGTAGGGTGAATGCATTAGTAATTCAAGGATCTGAATTATATCATTTTTAAAGTGAGAAAAAATGCGTTGAACACTACCCTAAGTTTAAGGTTAAAAATAAAGATTAATAAAGGCTCTAAAATTATATTTGATCAAAAAAAAAATAAAGGTATAGGTTTCAGCAGCTCGAGAATTATCAACTAAATTATATTATTTTGATATTTAGAATATAAAAAAATGGTAAATAAAAATAATTGAAATGCCATTCCAAACGCATTTTAAGTTTAGCTAAACCCAGAAAAAAATGTAAATTAATAGTAATTCAATAGAAAAACCACTATTTATACTATTTAAATTAATTAATAGTATGAATACCATTAGTTTAATAATATTTAAACTGTTAATAATAATTGAAAAGCCATTCCAAACGCATTTTAAGTTTAGCTAAACCCAGAAAAAATTTAAATTAATAGTAATTCAATAGAAAAACCACTATTTATACTATTTAAATTTATTAATAGTATGCTTATGTTAATACAATATGTTGTTGTACCATAAATTATATACTCGCTTAATAACGCACAATTCGAACATGTTTCTATTCGTGTTTTATGATTTTATATGTCACATAGTAAGTCGTTTATTATTATAGGCGAAAACACATTAAAACAATAGTATTTATACCATTGCTTTTAATAATATTGAAATTATTAAATTAATAATACTGAACTTTTTCAAACACTATCAAATTCATTAGAAAACAATTTTGAATCAATATGAAAAAACGATTAGTACATGAACCATAAAATCAATGGTCGTACCATTAAGTTTTTAATGGGACATTTTTCTTCCGAGTGTAAACAAAGTGAAACAATTTCAGAATGATAAAATTTTTATATAACCGCATTGATCAAATAGACAGGTTATAAAAATGATTACAGAAATCACATTTTAGACTGAAGACTGAATCACACGACTGAATAAACGCCCAATTTTTGAATCAATTACGATTTTCCCATGTAAAAATCGGGCAATCACACTACTGATAAGTATTAAAATTATATGAAAATTGATTCAAAAGTTAGTCGTTAATTCAATCGTGTAATTCAGGATTGACAATAGATTTTCATGATTTCGGTAAATCGGTAAATTGTAAACCACCTAAAAATGCTCTATTGGGTGAGAAAATCAAAAATCGAAGAACTATGAGCCAAAACCAAAATTGGAAATGTTCCGAAATCGACAATTTAAGTTGACTTGAAAGTACGTCTTCCAAACATATATACTTAAAAATTAAAACATTCATCTGTTACACCCTGAAAAAATGCACTCAAATCCCATTAAAATGGGTCACTGGGACAATTATTGATTTAATAGTATACAAAAAATAAATCTTTTCATATAAACTCAATGGCAATGTCGTGGTATTTTCTAGTATTTAATGGTATTTTCCGATTAAAATAATAATTTATCCTATTGACTATTTTTAATAGTAAAAAACTATTATTTATATAGTATTTTTATGTAAAGTTTCAAAAGATTCTACAAAGTTTCAAAAGGCTCTACACAGTGTTTTTAATTTGTAAAAATATGATCATGGCCAAATTATGTTGTCTACAAAGTCATGTTACACAAAAGGTTTTAAAAGGGTTTTAAAATGGTTTCAGAAGGTTGTAAAATATGATCTTGGCCAAATCATGTTGTCTACAAAGTTATGTTACACAAAAGATTTTAGAAATGCTTTAAAAAGTTTTCAGAAGATTGCAAAGTATTATCTTGTCCAAATCATGTTGTCTACAAAGTCATGTTACAAAAAAGGTTTTAGAAAGGTTTCAGTAGGTTCCAAGAAGCCAAACTAATTTCCAAAAATGTTATATAAAGTTTCAAAAGGCTTTACACCGTTTCAAAAGTGCTTTTAGTTTGTAAAAGTATGATTATGGCCAACATATATAGTGTATGAAAATTGCTGAGTTGTGATGAGATAAAAAATACCTCGACTAGGTTCTGTTAACGACAATTTTTACTTTTGTCAAGTATCTTTAATAATATTTTTCATAGAATAAAAAAATATAAAATTGCAAAATGCTGAAAATATACCGCAAGCTGAAAAAAAAACAAAAAAATTCATATGGTTGCAGCATAATGTGCCCCCTGTTTTTCAATATATTACAAGATTTTAAAAAAGTTTCAGAACACTTCAATAGGTTCCAATAATATCTAAAATGATTTCCAAAAAGGTTCCAATAAAGTTCCAAACAAGTTCTATATATTCTAAGTTTCAAAAGATGCTACAAACTTGCAAAAAAGTCTACACGTTTCAAAAGATTACTTTTCAATAAGTTTATGAGTTGATAAATGTTCTAAGACCTAACTAAATGTTCTGAAATATATTAAAAGATTTCAAAGGTAAAAAAAATTTACCAATGCCTGAAAGGTTAATAAAAATAAAAAGAAAGATAACATAAGGTTATAAAAAGTACCATAAGGTTCTATAAAGGTACTTCAAAGTTCCATTTAGTAAAAAAACTAGTTGTAGAATGAGCAAAAAATTAACATAATATATATTCAAAAATTAGTATATAGTTCAAATGGTTTCAAAGGTCAAAAAACCGTACAAAAGTTTATTTAAAGCTTCACAAGGTTATGAAAAGTTCTTTAAGGTTTTAAAAAGTATCAAAAGGTTATATAAAGTTTCAAAAGGTTTTAAATGCTACATAAACTAGTAACAAATTCAGATAATATTAAAAAAAATTAAAGGTTCTAACAGATAAGCGGCACATTGAGCTTAGACAATTTCTAATGTCTATTGTAGAAAACCGGAATTAGTATATACAAATCTAACTTAAAATAAAATACAAAAAAAAACCTAGAGCAGCGCAGAACCCGTGCTAGAGATACCAAGATACTATTGTAAAGTACAAAATACTGATTAGTGCTGACTGAAATAGAGTAAAATAAAAATAAAATAACAATAAAAACGACAAATAAAACCATAAATAAAAATAAAACCACAAAATAAAGACAACATAAAAAAAATCGTACTGCGAGCGCAAACCGAAACCCTTTCATAACCTACTGGCCTTGTAGCCCCAACCCAACCAAGAATCCAGTAAATCCATTTAAGGTACTAAATTTAAATTCCGCTTAAAAATATGCTCCAGCTACCACAACAAAAACAACAACATTAACCACAACAACAACAAGAAAATCATGGCATGAATTTCTCACGAAATTGTTAACAAACACACAACACTGATGACTCGAGACTCTAGTGAGCAACATATCAGAACAACAGCAACAATAGGTAAAGCCTGCTGCTGCCTGCCACTGGCGATTTTAATTTCATTCATGCGGCAGCAGCAACAATGCTGATGCTGCTCACGACAACGAGGACGATGATGCTGCTGCTTCTGCTCTGATGATGCGCGAACCCATTAAAAAGTGGCTCTTAAAATTAAGCAAGACTTTTGCAGTTCAGATCAGTTTAAATCCGCGAAAATAGTTAACCACAAACTGCAGACAACGGTGGCGCAGGACGAGCAGAACTAGGAGAAGGAGGATGAGGACAAACAACAACAAAGGATCGGCGGCGGCGCACACAGCGAGGAAAATGCGCAGTAATAAATCAGATGACCATCGGCGTGTCACTCGTTTTAGCCAGGCAGCAGCAGCACTGGAACAGGGTATAGGTGGCGGCGGCGATGATGGTGGTGCCGATGCTAACCTCGCCCATGCAATTGCGGCGCAGTCGGCCAACAAGCAAATCGTGCTGCTGATGCTGAGGGACAGCAGATGCAGATAAGCAAAAGACGCACAGTGAACTCTAGCCGAGGAATCTGCGTACACGCTGAAAAAATGTTCTTGGTAACAAGAAAAATTAAAACTTTAAATAGCGTTAAGAAAAAAGTTTCTTTTTTAAGAATACAATTTTTTAAAATAAGTAAAATTCTTCTATTTTAAGAAAAAAAGTTTCTTTAAAATAAGTAAAATTTAACGTGATTCTGTTAAATCAATTGTCCGGAATATTAGACATCTATTTTCGGTGTGCTGGTGCAGAGTGCTCTTAGTTTAATTGTTTCCCATTTAAAAACATTCAAATAATTGTCGCAATTATGAAATGTTGGCTCTAAACAATAAACTATTTGTGTCAAATACTAAATAGATAAACATTTAATACAAATAAAACAACATTTTAGTTCAAATATTCATTTAAAAATATTTAAATGATTGTCGCAAATAAGTATATGTTTGCTTTAAACATTAAATAATTTGTATTAAATATAAAATATATAAAAATTTAGTTAAAAAGTTTTTTATAAATAAATAATTGCCGCTAGTATGAAAATGATTGCTCTAAACATTCTTGGTTATTGAATAATGGTACTGACATACAATATTTATATAATTATCACAATTATGATTGTCATTTTGATTATTAAATATTAAAAGTACAATAAAAACATTATAATAACAAATAAACAAGTATATATGTTAAGTTTTTATAGTTAAATATTCCAATATTACATTAAATATTAGTATATTTGTAACAAACAATAAATATATGTCACAACTTTTCAATATATATCACAAACTATATATTTCTTGACGCAAATAATAAAATAATTACAAATGAAAAATTGATTCCACCAACTATAACATTGTTCGCCATAAGTATTTTCGCTTTGTGCACAACGTGTGGGTTTGGAATTTCGACGTGTGTTAGTGTGGAGAAGAGCAACAATTTTCCACAGACAGCGAGAGGAAATGAAATGTAAAAAATGACCTCAAGGGTCGTCAGAGTCGATCGTTTGGTTGGTTGGTTGTTCAGCTGGAAGGATATGTCTGCCAGTGAAATATGCGCCACAACATCTACAAATAAACCAACTTAGGAATCATCGACACCTCAACAGATAGATTGTGGTTAAACACACGCAACATTCTAAACTTTAACTACAAATGGAAAAAACCACCAGCAACATTTGCAATTAACATAAAACTGAACAGTATGGGATAGATTTTGTTGAACGATTGTTACATGCCAAACACAAACAGAGAACAGTACAGAAAAGAAAAGGCCAACGCATGAATGAAAGTAACCACCACCTAATATAGCCAAAGATGGCCAAACAAAATTGCATTCCATAAATGATGAACTTTCCCGATGCCCCTCCTAATAAACGCAAACTAGCGCAGTTCAAACAGATGATCGTGCTCATGCTGATGATGACGACGACGATGATGATGATGAATGTAGTAGACAGCAAAACTTTTGCTTTTTCTACTTCTTTCCCGGGCCTTTCGGAGATCTTACGTCCGCGCCAACACCCGCGCACGATCTATAAAACATGCCGTCGTAAAGTGTATCAAGTCAGGATGCCAATTGGAGGCGTTTGGACGAGCATGTGAAACAAGTGATGTTCGTTTCCCGTTTGCAGAGAAACGGACGGACGAAGATAGGAGACCAACCGACCGCCCGACGCGTCGGATGCAGCAAAACGCAGACAACTTGTACAGACGGACAATTCAAAAGACAGACATACAGAAGGCGTAGCGATCACGACGACTACGACGACTTCTTTTTGGTATGGCGGCGATGACGTTCAGCTCAATGCAATACGAGAGGATCGGAATTTTTATGTTGCATTTTTATGTTTTTTTTTCTCTGTTGTTACTCGTTGATTTGTTTGCATTGTAAAGCGCTTTGTAAGGATGATGTTGATGATCATGCTGAGGATCAGCGCCGCTTTGATTTTCTTTTTTTTTTTTCAATATTTATTTGCAAAACAGTCATGCATTTTAAATGCTCTTGCATTGTCGATTTATTTCAATTAAAGTTTTTTTGAAAATGAAAGCCTACATTGTGTGATCTTGAAAAATATTGACACGATCTGGAGAACATGTTCAATAATGATCTACTTTAAAGTGTTTAGATTTTGTTGTGAATGCTTTCTGTGATCGATAAAAAAATTGTTCTTTTTTCTTTACATTCGAATTAAATGATCGATTCGAATTGAGTGATCGCAAACAAATATTGTTCCGTATTTATCTCTTTTGAATTCGATTTTAGTGATTTTTTCTTATTTCGTTTAAAATTAAATGATCGTGAGTGAATTCAGTAATAAACTTGCATCCCAGAAGTCTCCGATCGCAGATGATCGCCTAACAATTGAATGATCCTAAGTGATCACTATACATGAAGCAATATCCTTCGAATTTAGTGATCGCGACTTAAACAATATCGTTTTTTTTTTTTTCAAATTAAATGACTTAGTGATCGGCATATCTTTTGTTATTTCATTCTCATATAAAACATAATGATCGTTAGTACTCGTGATACATGTATCCAACTCGTGATACATGTATCCAACCTTTTCTGAAATATCATTTTTAGGTGATCGCCACAAAGATTTCAATGATCGTGTATGCCACAATATGGATAATGTGTCCTTAAAATGTAATGATAGATGATCACTGTATTCGAAAAAGATGTTAATGATCGTTAGTGATCGCCACACATGAGTCTTTATCCTTTAAATTTAGTGATCGTGAGTTTTACTAGTTGTTTTTAAAATTGAGTGACTGTAAGTGAAACTGACTAATTGACTGATTGATCGTAAGTGATCGCCGTAAAATAAAATGATTTGTTTTTAAATTTACGATAATGCAAGTGAACGTAATTGATCGCCACAAGTTATGCTATTATCCCTTCTTCTTAAATTATATTGATCGACACACATTACTCTTTACCCTTAAAACTTAGTGATCGTTTACACATTATGATCAGTTGTTTTTAAAATTGAGTGACTGTAAGTGAAGCTAACTAATTAACTGCTTCATCGTAATTCATCACGACACATTTAGACCTCTTTTTCATTAAGAATAAGTGATCGCCACATATCTTTTCTTTTCAGCAAAGCTTCCAATGATCGTAAATGACATATATTAATCTTTTTCCTTAAATTAAGCGTTGGAAAGTGATTCATATACAATGTTTATGTTTTGCAGTTCCGCTCAAAGTTCAGCATTCGTAAATGATCTCTATATTACTATATTGTAAATGCTCATTCTCTGTAGAGAGTTCAGTGATCGTGAGTGATCCCCACACAAACTTGTCCTTTCTTCTCCTTTAACGACGATCGATCGTTTGGCTTGAAATACGAATAATTTAAATATTTCAAGTTCAACACCTTCGCCTTCATTCAGCCGACAACGAAGACGACGACGACGACGACCAACCATTCAAATAGTCAGTCAGTCATTCAGTCAGTCACACTGACTGTGCCGTGTGGAATGTTGTTGTTTGCTGCATAAAAGGAATGAAACAAGCGCGACAAGAACAACAAATGCTAATGAGTTCGTGCTGTGGATACATGGAATTCCTTTATCCATACAACGCGTAAGAAAGAGACAGAAAGAGAGAGATCTTATTATGCAGAAAGAGACCTTTACCGCGATATGTTTTAATCTGTTGACTTTCTGTTGCTGTCTGTCATCGTGTTGCATATTCGCACAAGGCATTTGCAAAAGCCAACAGCAAGCATGTCGTAAAGTTTATGCTGTTTAATAATTTAAACTGAACTATTCGCGGTGTCAAGTTTTGTAGACAACATCCTTCTATTTTTTTTTTGTTGTTGTCATTTTCATTTTTTTTTTTTTTTTTTGTTTTATAATTGTGACGAAAACGTGATTTTACAGATTGTTGATCGTGGCCGGAAGTATGATTATGGGTTACAACAAGAGACATATATACAGAAAAAGTAAAAGTTTATTTGAAAATGATGGAAATTTATGTATGGGTTATGTATTTTTAAAATAGAAGACAGAAAATTTCAAATTTATAAAATAAAACCAATGAATAAAAATGTGAATAAGGGAATTGATTCAAAAACGTATATGTCATATACTGGCGAAGAAAACGTGACATCAAAGATCATTGATCGTGGCGGTAAGAAAAAAAGTAAAAGTTTATTTGAAAATGAGGAAAATTTATTTATGGACTATGTATTTTTAAAATAGTAGAAAAAGCTTTATATGATCCACAAACTGATACATAACATAAAAACAGTCTACGAAATTTATTTTATAATAAAGAAAATTCAATAATTTAAAAAATAAAACAAATAAATAAATTGAAAATAGAGAAATTGATTCAAAGCCTCATATGTCGTATACAGGCGAAGAAAACATGATATCAAAGATCGTTGATCGTGGCCGGAAGAAAAAAAAAGTTTATTTGAAAATGAGGAAAATTTAAATCGGAACGATATCGAAAAAAAATAATCATAGTTCAAGATTGTCTCGAAAAATATAGCGATATCGATGTCATATATGTTTAAATATCGTATCTTGTCATTAATTTTGAATGTACGAAAAATTTTGAGAATTAGATGCGATTTAGCTTAGATTTAGTATCGTATCGATGCGTTTTATCCGAATATACGACAAATTGTTAAAAATCGGAACGATTATCTCGAAAAATATTGCGATATCGAAGTGATATATGTTTCAATATCGTATCTTATCATTAAATTTGAATGTACGAGAAATTTTGAAAATTAGATGCGATTTAGCTAAGAGTTCGAACTTTGATATCGAAGTTAATTCGAGAAAGCTTCGAGGCATCGAATGCCTCCGAGAAATGGCAGACTGGGATCTTTTGAAGAAACACAATATAATCTTTTATATAAAAACGATCTTCGATATTTTGAAAATGAAGAAAATATGATGGAAATTTTAACTATTCTGATTTAAAATAAAAATTAAAATAAAAACCATTAAAAATTCAAGTAACAAATAACAAAAAAGATCATCGATCTTACAAACGAAACCTCATTTGAATTGAAAATAAATCGTTTTTGTATATAAAATTTATGAAAAACTTACCTTTGGCGGCTAGTGAAATAAATGCTTGTGCATGTTGTCTAACTTTATCAACATTTAAATCTGGACATTTGGTACTTGTAATTGGCAGGCGTATCAGTAGTAATTCTAGAAAATCTAATGGCGTCACAGACGATAGATCCCAACCAAGTCGACTCAGCACGAACAGCTCCCATTGCTACAAAGAGAAAATAAAGGAATTTTTTTAATATATAATCAACATAAATTATAATTTTAATATATAGAAAAAAAAAACGACAAAATATAAACCAAGAATAAATGTCAAACGTTCAATGAGAAGAATAGAATAAAATTGATATTCTGTAGTTTTTTTTTTATTTTGTATTTGTTTAATAAGCAGATAATTAAACCTGTGCGCATGTGTACATTGTATATAGTTAATTTTTGTATAACCAGTTTCGACGACAAAAAAAAACAAAAAAAAATATTGGCAGCAATTATTCACATTATTGCCATGTAACGAATTGTGACACTGGTTTCACAGCATAACAATAAAAGGGTCAAGGGTCTCGTTAAAGTGCCAAACAATAGAACCAATAGCACCCAAAAAAAAGGCAACGAAATTTAGAGAGGAAAAAAAAAACCTGTGACAAAACTACTTATCAAGCGTACATTGACTCGCCCGCCCGTACGTCGTATGCTATTTTTAGACAACTATAAAAATGATTGAAACAAAAATAATTATAAACATTTAAAATAAATTTATGTATAGCTACTTTTGATGTATATTTCGAAAATAATAATTTTATAGTGTAATGGTGGGTGGGTGGTGCTTTTCGTTTATTACATTTTTTGTATTTTTGTAACGCATTAGCAGCGTGAAATTTTTTATTATGTTGGGGAATATGTAAACTGAATGGTTTCGTTTCGATGCGGTTTATTATCGACAAAAATATAGCATTTATATATCAAATTTGAACCAATTAATTAGTATTAAAAATGTCGGTCAAAGCAGAACCATGAAAAAATGTGGGGGTCATTAGAGAAAATGAAGACCAATATAAAAATGTCAATTACAAATTATAAAAAAATGTCAATTATGATTTATAAAAAAAAAAAATTAAACACAGAAAGTAAAAACTTTCGCTCGACAATTGTCGTTGTAAGGTAAAAGATGAATAGATTCATTTTAAAGTATATTGATTAATATTGCAGTTTAAAATGGATTTTTTTTTTCGAAAAACAATGATACAAAAAAATCGTTCTTACGATACAAAAAAAATGTGTTTTTTTTTAATTTTTTTTTTTTAATTTTTTTTTTTTTTTGTTAATTTTTTTTTTTTAATTTTTTTTTTTTTTTTAATTTTTTTTATTTTTTTTAATTATTTTAATTTTTTAATTATTTTTATTTTTTTAATTATTTTTTTTTTTAATTATTTTTATTTTTTTTAATTAGTTTTATTTTTCTTAATATATATTTTATAATTACAGCTTTTATTTTTCTAATTATCTTTATTCTTTTTTTTATATTTTTATATATTTTTTTAAAATTTTTATTTTTTTTAGTTATTTTTAATTTTTTTAGTAATTTTTATTTAATTATTTTTTTTTAAATATATATTTTTTTTAATTATTTTCATTTTTTTAATTATTTTTTTAAATATATATTTTTTTTAATTATTTTCATTTTTTTAATTATTTTTATTTTTTTTTGTTTCATATATATTTTATAATTACAGCTTTTATTTTTTTTTGTAATTATCTTTATTCTTTTATTTTTTTTTTAATTATCTTTATTTTTTTTTAATTATCTTCATTTTTTTTTAATTATCTTTATTTTTTTTAATTATCTTTATTCTTTTATTTATTTTTTTAATTATCTTTTTTTTTTTTTTTTATTATTTTTTTTTTTTTTTTATTATTATTTTTTTTTTAATATATATTTTATAATCACAGCTTTTATTAATAAAAAAAACTAATATATATTCTCTTTCTAATTCCGTTATCCGTTTGTCGATATCTCGTATCAAATCTAAAATATTCAGCATTGAATTTGAGATATTGTATTTTATGTATTTGTTCATTAATATGACGAAATGTATTTTTCACATACAATTCATCATATTGAAGAACACTTTTTCGACAGTTACCAAGCGTTCATTATATTTATGAACGCATTCATAACATTGATGTCGTTAGTCATTAATATTATGAATTGTTCTTCAATACAATGAATCATGGTTTGAAGAACGAAATTCATCAATATGATGTACATTTTGTTTTCTGTGAACAATCAAGCCCAATTTCAATACCAAGCACCGTAAATATACACGTAATCTAAGTACGGTGTTTAATTGATAAAGCTCCTTTTGTTTTGCTGTAATCGTGAATTTAACAAAAAGACAGACAAGCAGGCGAACTATTTTTGTTTAGGAGATGATCTAGATTTTTATACAGACCACGCACTGCTGTGTACTACAAACGGGTGACCGAATTGATGCTCTTAAATATTTATATTAAAAGATCCACACCCAGAAAATAATTCCCATTAAAATTGATCAATATGACAATTATTGATTTAATAGTATACAAAAAATAAATCTTCTCATATAAACTCAATGGCAATGTCATGGTATTTTCTAGTATTTAATGGTATTTTCCGATTAAAATAATAATTTATCTTATTGATTATTTTTAATAGTAAAAAAAACTATTATTTATAAAGTATTTTTTTCTGGGTGCATTAAATTAGTGAAATTTTAATTTTTTATTGCAGTTATGATCGAAACATGTTTTTCGAATATTATGACTTAAGAACAATTTTACTAGCCATAACTTTCGGGGTGATTAAAAGGATACTGCTCATTGAATAGTAGTCTTGTAATAACCCGATCAGTTCCATACATAAATAACATGATGTAGTCATGATCAGTTTTGAAACTGATGCTAAAACCATTTGTAATATTAACCGATTATAAATTTTTTTTTTTATTATTATTCTTTTTTTATTATATATATATATTTTTTTTAATTTATATTTTTTATTTATATTTTTTGTTAAATTTTTTTTTTATTTTTTTTTATTATTAAAAAAAAAATTCTCAAATTTTAAATAACAAAATCCATGCAAACAATCAGCACTATCGTAAATAATATATTCCGTTGAAATTTTAGCGTTCGAAAGTATTTTTTATTAAACTTTCATACAAAATATTTCTAATCTAACATATTCCGTTGAAATATTTTGTTCATGATTGGATTGATTTAAAAAAAAACGCATTAATTTTAAAGCAGTTTTTTCTGCGTATACTTTTAAATTATTGAGGTGACTGTTTTATTTCAAATATACCTAAATTTCTCATATTACTTCTAAACTAAAATCTTATATATTAAGTTCTACAATTTGGAATTGATTAAAAGAACAGAGAGTGCTTATCGCTGACCTAAATAAAAACAACATGTTGTCGCTTCCGCTACATGAAAAATGCAATAATTAAGGTGGGTTCGTAAGTTATCAGCATAGAAATAACCCATTTAAAATAATGTGCGACCAAAAAAAATATAAAAAAAAACCCTAACACTAATAATTGTGGGTAGCCGCGGTAGCTCAGTGGTTAGTGCGTTGGACTGCGAGCCGAAAGGTCCCCGGTTCAAGCCTGGACTGGGGCTAACAACATCTTTTCATAGAAACATTTTTCTATACCGCGCTACCTCTCGTCAGTAAATGGCAAACCTACGAGAGTAAAACCATTGCCTATGAAAAGCTCTCACCCGCCGTTCGGATTCGGCAATAAACTGTAGGTCCCACCACTTTGAGTACAAATATAACACGCACAGCTCAAAATGGTGAGAGAGCTCGGCCGAAGTTCTATACAGGACTGTAGCGCCAAACAATAATAAATAATAACTAATAATTGTGGGATTTACATAAAATAACTTAAAATTTTAATAAATTGTTTGCAATGCAGGCGGCAACATTAAAATTAAATAAAACCCCACCAAATTCAAACATTTTCCTCACAAAAAAACAGCAACTCCTTAATTTCCCCCAGCAATGCTGTGCAGCAGCAACCACCATCATCATCAACATCATCGCGACAACTATATAATGATAACATAATAATTCCATAAAAGTGCTGCTGCTGGTGTGGTTGCTAATTACAATAAAATGCGTAATAAATACAATTAACCTCATGAGCGCCATGCCTTCTAGTTGCTGTTGCTGCTGCTACTACTTATGCTGTTGACAGCAACAATATTTAATGAGATTGTTGATAACAGTGCGCAAAAAAGAAAAACAAAATTCAAGTCGAAAAAAAATTAAAAGGTCTAAATTTGACGAGGAAAATACAACGCCTTGTTGTTGAACGTCACCAGCAACACATATCGTTTGTTGTAATGAAAAACTGTATAGTTTTTATTATGTATTTTTTTTTTTCATAAAAATTGTTGCAAAACTGGCAGGAGTTGCAAAATGTTGCAAAGAAAAATAAACAAAAAATATATAAAAAAAAAATCAAATACGGGCACATTTAACTTGCAAATAGGGTAAAGTTGTTGGTAATTAAAATGCTATTTGCAATTATAACTGCATCGTGTAATTAGTCTATATTTGACACAGTTATTATTGGAGTGTGCGCGTCGAGTCAGGAAGGAGTACAACAAAATGAATATGAGTATTTGATGTAATAACCAAACGACGAATAGGGAAAAACCAGCGTTGATAAGCGAAGTTGGCGCCAAATGTTGTCGCCGCTACAGTCAGAGCGCAGCAACAAATCAAATAATGAAATCTTAAAACTTAAATAGGTTTTCTTGAAGGAAACGTGCACCGGCATTAAACGAATGTTTACAAATGATTTAAATGAAATGCACACTAAGAAAATGCACAAATATTTGGTTTATATTTATTTACAGCAAGAATAATTTTGTTTGTGAGAAATATAATAATGTTTGGATATGCGTAAATATAATTGTCACAATCATAATATAATTTCGCAATAGTAAAAAATAAGTAGTAGTAGTTCGTGGTAAATATTATAGATACGTACTAGTATTTTGTGTATGTTTGCAACAAATATAATGTATTTGCCATAAATATACTATTGTTTGAATATACATAAATATGGTTATCACAATTATAAAATAAATTTCGGAATGTTTAAAAAAAAATATAAATTTAAGCTAAAGTTGTACTGTTGAGCAACATATTTCTGATGAACATTATAGGTATTTTGCATAAATATTATTAGAGTTTTATCAAATATTTTTTTTCTGTTAAACAATATATTTGGCTAGAGCATAATGTACTTAAGACAATTAAGCTATGTCTAACCTAAGTAAGTGATTTCCTTTATGTATTTTCTTATTAAAAATACTTGAACTAAATAGTTAGTTATTTCAAATACTTGATCTATGTAATGTTCTTCCTAAACAATTTTTGCAGCAAGTATTTTCTGTACTAAGAAAATTATTGCGGCAAGTATTTTACTATTTCGAAATCTTGCCGTAAGTGTCTTCTCACTGCAAATTTTTCGCGCTTGTATTTTATTATTAAAAAACAAATACTTAAAATATCTGTTGAATGAAAGAATATATTTGCAATTAACAATATTTATATTTGTCGCTAAACGAAAAATGTTTTAAATATGAGAACATAAACATGCTTAAAATATCGGTTGAATGTAAGAATATATTGCAGTTAACAATATTTATGTTTGTGACCAAACGAATAATACTTGTAGCAAATATTATAGATAAGAGAACAACGTTTAATAAATAAAATGAATCGCAATTTTTCCAAGTGCATGTTTGTTCTTAAGAGCTTAACTAAAAGTTATTAATACGCAGGCTTTCGTCGACA
This sequence comes from Dryomyza anilis, assembly GCA_951804985.1. NCBI lineage: Eukaryota > Metazoa > Arthropoda > Insecta > Diptera > Dryomyzidae > Dryomyza > Dryomyza anilis. Next base: position 113,815,879 of record OX638130.1, read on the forward strand.
AAGTCAGGTGAATTTTGCCGACGACGCCGCCGCTCACATCAATGCCAGACCTCATGTAATGACAATTTACATTGACAGCAATTAAAATTTATTGCATTTTTAACATACACACAAGGCAGCATAGTAAACAAACGATTATAAAAAAAAATTAGAACAACAAAAATGCACTAGATAATTTGAAAAATAAAATAAATAATTAATAAACAAGATGCGCAGCAACCAGTTAAATGTTTGGCACGTAAATGAATTAGGTATGGGCAAGGCAATGATTTGGAACAATTTTCAAAACGAAACTAAATAATTTTAAAATTAAGGACTTCAATAAAAAAATAATATATACGATCAATGCACAGTTCGAACAGTACAACTAAAATGTTAAGCATACATTTAGGCAGCATTTGATATGATTCATTTTTATTTATTAGGACGTATTAAATGTTTATTTTAATTGGAATTCGTTAGTATTTAACTAAAGAATAATGTTATCTATATTTTATACTAAGGCTACTAGTTTTTAAAGTTCAGATTACTTAAAAGAGCAAATGAAAAAGTTTAGCATACTTTCAGGTATGTGGTAGCGAAAGGACGGTAATGAAATAATTTAAAAGTATTTATTAAATGATTATTATATAAAATAAAGCTACTATTCTGATCAGTTCTGATCGCCTAAAATAGCAGATGAAAAAAGTCTAGCATATTTTCAGGTAAATGTTACCGGACTGAGTGATAATCAAGTAAGTTAAAAGTATTTATAAAATGATTATTATTATTAGAACTATTGAATATTTGTTTAAGTTCAGTTCTGTTTTTAAAGTTCAGATTATTTAAAAGAGCAAATGAAAAAGTTTAGCATACTTTTAGGTATGTGGTAGCGAAAGAACGGTAATGAAATAATTTAAAAGTATTTATTAAATGATTATTATATAAAATAAGGCTAATATTCTGATCAGTTCTGATCGCCTAAAATAGCAGATGAAAAAAGTATAGCATATTTTCAGGTAAATGTTACCGGACTGAGTGATAATCAAGTAAGTTAAAAGTATTTATAAAATGATTATTATTATTAGAACTATTGAATATTTGTTTAAAGTACAGTATTATAACTATTTAAAAATAAGATAACTTTGCAGTTAAAGTTTATAGTTCTGAATGCTCGCATGATCAATTGAAAAAAGTGTAGCATAATTTTAGGTAAAAGCGATTATCAAATAATCAAGAAATGTTTATAAAATAATTATTATGAGAACTATCTAGTATTTGACTAAAGTACTCTATTAAAACTATTTAAAATGAGGATACTATGTAAGTTCTGCTAGCCCACAAGATCAATTAAATAATAATAAGTTTAGCATACTTTCAGGTTTATGTTTACCCTAACAGACAGCGATTATCATCAAATAATGTCAGAATTAGAAATATTTTTATTTTAAAATTACGCTATAAATAAAACGAATATAAAATGGGAACCCTTTTGAAAAAACATACATTTCAAGCGAAAACAAATATTTTACTAATGATTACCAAGAACTTTGTATATAAAACTATAGCTATAATATATTTTTTTTTTCAAAAACCTTCAACGACTTATCAGTGCAAAAGGTGCAGAGCGTTGTTGTAAATAATAAAAACATTTGCAATATGTACAAATATAATAATGTAATAAAAAAGTGACATTTTAAATGCAAACATAAACGTGCAAATGTATAATTTTTACCTGTCTAGTGATTTGGCGCCTTATTCAATTTACGATACCGAGGGTTAAAGTTTTATGTAATTGTGTACGACAGGCAACCTTTTCAAAAGTCAACTACAATTTGACATATATATTATTGTAAGAGCTAATGAAAAGAGGTTTCTAACATTGAAACTCAAAACGTAAAAAAATATGGAACAAGTGAAGTCGTTGAACGTTATCATTATTATCGATTAACAAATAATGCAGATAGACAGACAGACATTACAAATAGAAGGTTATAAAGAGGCTATAAAGAGGGAATTTGTTGAAAAATGTAGCTTATTTGGAGTATAGCAAAATATAAATAAAAAACAAAAGTAAAATAAACAATCAAATTTTAATATAAACAGTTCAAATTTGGTACTGCAATTGTGTCTATTTGTTTTGTATTATTTCTTTTTTTTATTTTTTTTTACTTTTATATTAATTTTTATTTTTTCTCATTTTATTTTTTTAATTTTTAGATTTGTTTAATTTTTATTTTTTCTCATTTTTTTCCTAATTTTTTTATTTGTTTAATTTTTATTTATTTATATATTTTTTTATTTTTATATTTTTTTTTTACTTTTGTTTTTTTTTTTTAATTTTGTTTTTTATTTTATTTTTTTTTTTAATTTTGTTTTTTATTTTTTTTTTAATTTTGTTTTTTTTTTTATTTCTTATTAAAAAAGGAATTATTTTTTTGTGTTTTGGCCTTTTTTATTTTTTTTTAAATTTTGTTTTTTATTTTTTTTTTTAATTTTTTTTTTTTAATTTTTTTTTTAAATTTTGTTTTTTATTTATTTTTTTATTAATTTTTTTAAATTCTGTTTTTTATTTTTAATTTAGTTTTTTATTTTTTTTTTTAATTTTGTTTTTTAATTTTGTTTTTTTATTTTGTTTTTTATTATTTCATTTTTTATTAATTTTTTTTTTAACTTTTATATTAATTTTTATTTTTTCTCATTTTATTTTTTAGATTTGTTTAATTTTTATTTTTTCTCATTTTTTTTCCTAAATTTTTTATTTGTTTTATTTTTATTTATTTGCATTTTTTTTATTATTTTTATTTTATTTTATTTCCTTTTTTTTTTTTTTTTTAATTTTTTTTTTTTAATTTTTTTTTTTTTTTTTAATTTTGTTTTTTCATTTTGTTTTTTATTATTATTATTTTATTTTGTATCTTGGCCTGAATAGCACGCATATCTCGAGCAATAGAGACGTCAGAGACAATACCAAAGAAACACTTGAGAATACAACACAGTTTAATTTTTTGTTTCATTTGTCGTTTTATGAAATATTCTTAAAATTTTTGTTTCTCATTTTCTATTATTTCTATTTTTTATTTATGTTTTTTTTTTTTAATTTTTCCACTAATATTAATATTTACACAAAATGTCTACATTGTTGCGTTTTATCAACAATTGATTGTTTTATGCTTTTTATGTCATTAATTCATGTCAAGACGTTGAAAGGGGACGCCAAACGTCAACGACAAGTACCTCTGCGGTGGTTGCCTTGAAATTTAAAAGGCTACCTCCTATCAATAGAGCTAGCTGACTTACTGATATTGCTGCCTAGAAGTGGTAGGTGTGACAGTTTAGTCAGTGTCTTAGCAGCAGTGTCATTCTTAGAATGTTCATTATGTAGTATGTTGTGCTGTAGTGCATTAAGAATGCATGTCAGTTAAATATTACAAAGAGGTACAAAATAAACACTAGAAAAAACCAAAATGACAATGGCATACCTGCGCATAGCAGAAAAAAAAAGTTAATTAAAAGATTCTAACAAAAAATAATAATAATAGTAAATTATTAAATAATTATAAATTAACTGACGACAGACACTAACACTTGAGGTTAGCGCAACTCTTTTTTGAATATGCAATTTTACAATGGCAATTAACGTTTAGTGTCGCCTCATTTGGCGGTAATTTTTAAAATAAGCATTTTGTAATTATACCAAAATAATAGGGGTCTCATATATTTAAAATTTTTGGGTTTAGTTTTTCAGTCACATTTTAAAATTAAACTCAGTTTAAACTAAAAGTTACTTAGTCCATGGTCAAAATAACACAAATATTTAATATAACATACTCACTAATTACTAAACGTCTTTCTATCTGTAAAATTTAACGACATTTGGAAAATATCATAAGGAACTATAGACGTTTTGAAATGTGAAAAAGGTTTAAACTAAGTTTAAACTTACATTGAAAATCTTTAGCTTGAAGAATTATTAATAAAAAGTTTATAATTTCTATACTATATCAAAAAAGAAAAGATTAAAATAGTTCTGGTTTCGAATTTGTGTTTAGCATTTGTGTTTAGCATTGTAGCCGCGGTAGCTCAGTGGTTAGTGTGTTGGACTGCGAGCCGAAAGGTCCCCGGTTCAAGCCTGGACTGGGGCTAACAACATCTTTTCATAGAAACATTTTTCTATACCGCGCTACCTCTCGTCAGTAAATGGCAAACCTACGAGAGTAAAACATTGCCTATGAAAAGCTCTCACCCGCCGTTCGGATTCGGCAATAAACTGTAGGTCCCACCAATTTGAGTACAAATATAACACGCACAACTCAAATGGTGAGAGAGCTCGGCCGAAGTTCTATACAGGACTGTAGCGCCAAACTATTATTATTATTATTCGTGAGTTAAATTAAAATAACCTTTAAAAAAATATCTTCAATTTGATAAAAGTCCGTTCACTGGTAAACAAATACATATTAATTTTAGTACACTGATGCAAATATTTACCTAATTGAAGTAAAATGACTCCATAAAAAATTATTCTTTCACGTTAACACACATTTCTTTTATTTTAAGAAAAAAGCATCGTTGATTTGAAGAAAATTTTCGTTGATTACAAGAAAATGGATTTGTTTTAAAGAAACATTAATTTGCCTTTTGTTATTTGCAAGAAAAATGTTAGGCAAAATATTTTGAAATTATGATGCCAATCGATAGGTACTTTAAAAACAAATAACGAATGCTTTTACATCACTATTTTATCTAGCACCAATAAAGTTATAGCAAACAAACGAAACAATTCGTCCTTTTGGCATGATAAGATTATCAATTTTTCAAATTTCCTCGTTTTTTTTTGCTATAACTAAAAAATAAATAGTGATGTAAAGGCATTAATTGTTCGATTTTAAAGCACCTATCGGATGGCATCATTATTTAAAAATAATTTGCCAAACATTTTTCTTGCAAATAATAAAAATTCAAAAAAATATTTTAAAATAATGATGATGTTCTATAGGTGCTTTAAAACCAAACAATTAATGCCTTTACAACACTATTTTATGTTATACCGATAAAAAGATATGGAAAAAAAAACGAAAAGATTCGCCCTTTTGGCATGACATTTTCAATTTTTCGAATTCTCCCTTTTGGAGCTGAATTATTTCCATATTGAAATAGTTAAATAGTGTTTTGGGTGTAACCAATAGAGCAAACATATTGGAACTTCAAGTCAAAAAAGGGGCAATGAATTGAGTAAAAGTACTGAGAGAAAAGATGAGCAAAGTTGCGTTTAGGGCAAATGACAAATGTAAAAGACTTTGCCAACACAGAAAAAATGTACATCATATTGATGAACTCCGTTCTTCAAACCTTGCTTCATTGTATTGAAGAACCATTCATAATTTTAATGACTACCGACATCAATGTTATGAATGCGTTCATAAATATGATGAACATTTGGTAACTGTCGAAAAAGTGTTCTTCAGTATGATGAACTAAATGCGAAGAATACGTTGCATCATATTAATGAAGAAAAACATAAAATACAACATATATGTACTTCATATTGAAAAAGACTGTTCATTAAACCAAATTTAAGTCAAAATATTTTATTTTCGTTAGTTGTTTGCCGTACTACTCAGTTCTCAAATAGTTCTTGTATGTTATTTCTTATATAATGCTTGCATAAAATAGTAAAATGTTTTATAATATATTTATTTTATAATTACAACTTTCTATTTATAAAAAGTTATATTTATAAAAAATATATTTGAAAAAAAAATCTTTGAAAAAATAATTTTTTCTATATTTTTTTTCCGAACATTTTTTTTTTGGATTTTATTTTCGACTTTTTTTCGGATAATTTTATTTTTTGACACATTTTTTTTTTCGAAACAAATTTTTATGAAACAATTTTTTTTCGATTAATTTTTTAAATAACATTTTTACAACAACACTTTATTAGATTTTTTTTTATGAAAAATATTATGAACAAATTCATCAATATGACGATTCAAATTCATTGTATTGAATATAATTTCATTTATATAATGAATGTATTATCAATATGATGAATCTGGTAGTTGATGAATAATATTTATGAATAAATTCATAATATTTATGAAAATTTTCATCATATTGATGATTTTTTTTCTGTGTACTCACAAGGACACAGAGAAAACTGTTGTATTCATTTTTTTATAGAATTTCACTTCCATATTCCATTAGTCTAAAAATTGATTTTTTAATTTTTTGTAATTATCTTGGATAGAAAGATGTTTTTTAACCAAAAATATTGTTAGCATTTTTAATAAAATGATATAATTAGTATATATACTTAGAATCAGTCTACTTATATTAAGTAAGTCTACCTAGAAATTATCCCCTTACAAAAGTAATACTTCGAATTCAAAAATGTCAAACATCAATTTTAAAAATCTTTTAAGTGCTGATTTTAACTGCATACTCAGTTTTTTCCTATTACCTAAAGTTTTTAAGAATATTAGCTATCGAATGTTAAAGCTCTTTTTAGAATTTTTTAAGCTTACAACAAATACAGTACATTACACAACTAATTTTTCAAAAAACTTTAAACGCAATTATTCTCTTAATTGTCAAGCCTAATTTTAATATACTAATATATGCTATTATAACAATAGTTTTTTAAGATATTTGCATTTTAACTCGAAAAATTTTGTTTTTTTTTTTAACATTTTTTAAGCATTTCTTTAGAATGTAGGATTTAATAATAAACATAAAATGATTTATGGGTATGCAGTACGCAGTCTAAACCAACTATCAAAATTACTAACTTTTTTCAATATGCTCTACTTTTTAAAATAATTAAATTACTTTAGAAAATTACAAAGAAAGTTGTATGTATCATTTTAAAAACCACATTTAAAATAGTTTTTATAAAATTTAACATTAAAAACAAAAATACCCAAACCTAATCTTTTGCTAAATGAAAAAAACCATAAAAATTATCTACTTTTTTGTTGTTTTTTTTTTTTTTTTCTATATGCTGCACAAATTTTTGTTCCCGCACACACTGAACACAGTACATTTTTAATGACCAGCACATATCGCATATTTTAACTGCTTTTCCTTAGCAATCACATAAACACTTTGAGCTATAGTTAATCTAAAGATAAAATAGAAATACCAGAAAAACCTAAAAAATCCTTCTTAACCACATTGCCATAAAAACAACAGAGGCAACGGCAGGCAGGAACTGACATTGACAAAAAATTAAACATAAACCAAGATTCTTTTCACTTTCTATGGAAATGCATAAAAACATTGTGTGACAGACATTGAGACATACAGTGAGTTTAGTATGTCTGTGTCTGTCTGCCTATCCGTCCGTCCGTCCAACTTACTTGCGGCTTTTTATAATCCATCATAAAAACTGCCTCCTCGGCGGCGGCGGTAATGCCTATGACTATGTCATGTCAGCAGGACAGCTGTACGGATGGGGGACAAGGAGATCTAAGGGGGTAGGAAAAAACAGATACGACTTTAGAAGAAGGAGGAGTCGTTATGACTGGCAGTAGACGACACTCATTCATGCGTTGGCTGATTCGTTAGTTAGTAAAGTTCCTGCCGCAAATTTCTGTATTTAACTCATTCAATCAATTCTATCTACGCTTTGTCTGTCTGTCTGTCTGTCTTTCGAAATGACAGTCTCAATGGCACTCTGTATGTCTATAACCAAGTTCATTTGTCGACGCGCGAGCTGCAGGGCTTTTCCTTTCCTTTTCATTTATGTTTTAACATTTTTTATTTAATTTTTTTATTTTCTTTTTATTTTTATTTTTTTTGTCTCTATTAAATGGTGAGGATTTTCTCAGCTCAGCGGCGGCGGCCTACGTACGAAGCGCGCATGTGCGCCGACGACATGAGAACTAAATGCAAAACTATGCGCAATGATGACAAAGGATTGCCATGCTGGCAAAAAAAAAAAAAAAAGAGAAAAAGAGAAGCAGGCGGTATGTGGTAGATGGCGTTCAACATGTCATGGTTGAAAGAATTTTTTTATTTGTTTTTATTTTTATTTTTTAAAATATGCAGTAAAGCGCAAGAGGTGCGGAAAAACACATGTTGATTTGCTTTTGACGACTTGTTGTAGTTGCGCATTCAGCAAAATGTTTTAATAAAATAAATGATGATTATGTTGGTGCTGCTGCTGCGTCGGCGCAGTACAAAACTAAATTCATACACATGTTGCCGTCGGATTGACGACAATTTACTGCATAAAAATGCAGAAAAAAGGAAGAAAAACATTTTTTTTTCAAAAAAAAAAAAAATTCTTAATGCTCAACAAAATATATTCGCAGACCACGTCGTCAAAGACAACTGCTCATTCGCACAATTCATTCATAAAAATGCTGTTTTCGTTAAAATTTGCGCACATTTCGATTAAATATTCAATGCATGTTGCGTGCACAACGCACTGAGCAAGTGCGACGAATGAATACACAGCATAATTATAAGAGTCAACATTTTAAGAAATTTATATTTATTTTATAATGCATTTTTTTGTTTTTTTAAGTAGAAAAAGGAATAAATTTAAATTTTGAAAATTTAAAGCGCATCCAATTATTTCCCGAATTTCAAATTTTCATCATTGTTACCTTGTAATATCGAGGTCATTGTGTGAAAATTTCAGCTTGATAACTCAAACCACTGCAGAGATATAACTTTTTTTTATGTGAAAATGAAAAAAATACAAAAAAGCAGTTTTTAAATTTAAAGTAAAATAAACTTTTTAACACATGGGAATAGATTTTAGAGTAAAATACTTTTATTTGTGTTAAAATAGGAATAATTTTCAATTTTGAAAAATAATTATATTTTTTATTGCTCATCTAACAATTTCCCGAACTCCAATTTTTTATCATTACTACCTTATATTACTAACTGCATTGTGTGCAAATTTCAGCTTGGTAACTTAAACCATTGCAGAGTTATAACTTTTTTTCATATGAAAATTTAAAAACCCCCAAAAAATTCACTTTACAGAGTAAAACATTTTGTCAGCAATTTGGAATAGTACAATTTTTTGAACAATGCTAGCTAATGATAACATCTTCATTGTGTGTAAATTGCAGTTTTATAACACGTAAAAGTTCACAGTTATAGCCTTTTATAACAATAAAATTCAATAATTAAACAAAATTAAAAACTGAAAACTGTTATTTTTATGCTTTATTAATAGCTCACATGTTCTTTAGTTATAAATTATATAAAAAAAAAAATATTTACTATTTTTCTCAGTGCAATTTTCAGTTTTCTTTTGATGCGCATTGTCTGCGCCGTTGGCGGCGGCGGCGCAAAGTACAAAACGTTGGAATGCAAATGTGTCACTACTCTCGACTCCAGGCTCTGCTGGGCTTTAGTTTATTGCGATTTAATTGCAAGCAAAAAGTGCTTTTTAATTTTTCAATATGTTTGCTGATGCCACCGGCTCCTGGAGCGCCTCTTTCAAGGCGTAAACGTTTTTTTTTTTTTTGTTCATAATTTCAATATAATTTTTTTGCAAAATGCTTTTTGCTGACAGACAAGGACATTTGTCTGACATGTGAAACAAAGTCGGGAGGGTAAACATTTTAATGACAAGCAGTATGGAACAAAAAAAATAAATCTAAAAACCAAACTAAAGTGTACAAAAATTAAAGTGTACACCATTTTTAAACCGAAAAGAAAAAATACAAAACGTAGTAGAGATGTTGTTGCTCAATTTATATGCAACAGCATTGCTGTTGCTATTCATTTCCGCTCAAAATATTTATGACAATTTTGTGAAATTTTAAAATAAAAAATCGTTTACGTTTAAAGAAAATCCTGGTGGTATTGCTATGTGTTTGTGATGGGAAAATAAAAACTTGTAGAACAGTATTTGATAATTTAAGGTTTATAGAAGGTTATAAAGTGCAACCCGCATAACTATCTTTAAAAAGCATTTTTAAGAAATTCTAATATAGACAAATTTTATATATTTTATGAAAAGAAAATAGCAACAGTTGACGTTACTCGTTAAATATAACATTACAAGTACACAGAAAAAAAATTGGAAAAAAAAATTGTCCGAAAAAAAAAAATTTTGTTTGGAAAAAAAAACTTAGTATGAAAAAAAAAAAAATTTGTAAAAAAAATGTCAACAGAAAAATTTGTCCGAAAAAAAAATTTTTTTTGGAAAAAAAAAAATTTTGTCTGAAAAAAAATGTTTTTTTTCGAAAAAAAAATCTACAAAAAATTGTTTACAAAAAAAAAAAAAAATTCCAAACTTTTTATAAAAACAACTCTTTATTAATAAAAAGTTGTAATTATAAATAAATATATTACAAAACATTTTACTAATTTATGCATGTCGAGCAAGAAGAAATAACATAAAAGAACTACTTGAAAACTGAGAAAGTAGGCAAAAAAATGAAAAATTTGATTTGATGAACTGCATGCTTCAATATGATGTACATATATGTTGTATTTTATGTATTTGTTCATTAATATGATGAAACGATGATACTTCACATACAGTTCATCATATTGAAGAACATTTGTTCGACAGTTCCAAGCGTTCATCATATTTATGAACGCATTCATAACAGTGATGTCGTTTGTCATTAATATTATGAATGGTTTTTCAATACAATGAATCATGGTTTGAAGAACTGAATTCATCAATATGATGTACATTTTTTTCTGTGTTATTTGAAATTCTATGAAATACATTACTAGGCAAGATATGATCACGGTTAGAACATGTTTGTCATGTAAATTTTTAGGTAAAAATATAATAATCAATTCCCTTAATATCTTAAGGATCCCAGTACAAATTCTACTAGAGTACCCGAAAAATTGTGTATCCGAAGATTTTCCACATGGAAGCGGAGATGGACGTGTCTGAATACAGCAACGTGCAGGATCTTTTTAATATTGTTGAAAAAAAACGTACAATGAACTTTAGTATTCCATTCATAAATTGTCGCAAAGTTGCGCATGCGCAATACCAGAAAATACCGAGACTGAGTCTGAGACTGACTGACTGAATGAGTGACTGTATGTAATTAATCGTCGACGAAAATCCATAAATTTTAATTGTCAACATCCTTTGCCACAAACATGTGCTGCAACAGTCACTTGATGATAATTAGCAAAACAACATCATGATGATGATCAACTCTACCACTAAAAGTCTACAGCTTCTTGATAACACAAGTGGCATTTCTCAGGGTCAGTAGTTTAATTATTTTCACACGCATTCAAGCAGCCAGAGTTCCATAAATAAACTTTGCAACAAAAAAAAATCCTACATTTTAATCGCAAAATTTTTGTTTATCCCCAACATTAAATCATATCAATTTGTCTTCCTGTCTTAAAAGTTGAACTTTTGCAACGACATCGATTATATACTATACACATATTAAAAATACAAATATTTACATGTTCTTCAAATGCCTACTACTTTTATGATTAGATTTGTGTCGAGTATCAAATCAAATCAAATCGTATCGCATCGTATCGAATCCAATTCAATTGAAACGGAACGAAACGAAACGTTGTGGCTGACGACGATTACTGCATGTCAATAAAATATATAACACCCAACATTTCCGGTGAACAAAGTGCCTTAGTTTTATTTAGAGCATAAATTTGTGTAGCAACATTTGCTGATAATGTGTCGAAACCTCAATAAAAATTTTGCAATTAAGTTATTAAAAGAATTCGCAGGAATCGTTCGAAGCTGCTGCTGCTATAACATTGTAAACGGAGAGCCTTGCTTGAGTGGCGGCAATGACGAAAAGTGAAAAAAAATATATATAACATAAGGCGGGTTTATAGTTGTTTTTCACCTACCGCACATTCTTGAGAACCTATAAATAATGTGGCCAGAAGTTGAGTTTTTCATACGGTACACTAAAAGTGAAAGGGTATATTCACTTTTGTTCTTCAGTTGTAATACCTTGATCAGCGTGACCTCCTGAGTCGGTTTAGCGTTGGCCGTCAATCTGTGTCTCTGTCTGTCTATCTGTCGAAATCACGATAACAAGAAAAGTAGTAGAGCTAGATGAATGAAACTCCGAAGTTAGTTTACTTATATAACTACGCTGTCTGGTATTTAAAATGGGCATGGTCGGTTTATTGAGACCAGTGAAAATGATTGAAACATTTTGACAGGATAAATTATGTCAAAATGTTTCAATCATTTTTCATAAGTCTCTTAAAAAAGAAAATACTAATCTATCGACACTCTATCAACTATAAATCTCCAATAATACACATCTTTTAATCACTTAAAATGTATAGCATAAGTACCTCAAACCACTTAAATTGTATAACTTACAAATTTTCCTTCAAATAGGAAACACTAATCTGGCAACACTCTACCAATTATGAATCTCCAATAATACATTTTTTCTAATCACTTCAAACTTATCCTGTCTTCGACTCACTTAAAATATACCCCGTTCAAATTTTTTACAATTTTGATATGTCCCATGCATTAAAAAAACCACTAATCTGGCCACACTCTACCAATAACACATTGTCGTCACTCTGTAGATTGAAAAAATAATAAAAAAAATTAAATTCAAGTGATTTGAATTCAAAGAAAACAGCTGCAAATCGAAGAAATCGAAATGCAATTCATGTGTTTGGCGATAAGAGTCCATCGTCGCTGCTGCTGTTGCTGCAAGGCACACTTGAAACATTAATAAGAATCCAAAAGAATTTGAAGAAGACGCAGTATAAGCACCCACCCATAACTGTGTGGGGGTCCAGTAAAGAAATCAAAAAATAGAAAACATTATCTGACGACGACTGGACACAATTTAAACAGCATACCACACCACCAAATACACAAAAGAACAGAGTTGTGATTAAAAATCTAAAGGGAGGGCGCTTGATTCCTACTCGATCCATACTCTAACCTTCCACTTTTGTTCCTCACTCACTCCCTGCAATACTACTTCAGCTCCATACGTATTTTTTATGAATGAAACTTTGCGCGAGAAACATGGATGAACATAGCGTAAAACAACAAAAAAACACAACCAACCACACAACACAATTGGTATTGGCAAAAAATTAAAAATAAAACAAAGTGACTTTGTCGACTACGATGCGACGGTTTCGAGTTCTTCAATGTTGAAACTGTTGCGTCTACGCTTTCAATAAATCTCGAGTAACGTAAGCTGGACCCTGGCAAAACCAAAACAATGCAAACGCTGTAAAATGCATTAAAAGCATAAATGACATTTTGAATTCAAGATATATTTTTTACTAATTAAATATAGGAATTCTTGGGGATTTCAGTATTTGGTTTAGTTTTCAATTCTTTCCCTAGAACATTTTTCCCCAGGCAATTCCATCCCAAGACAATTCTTTTCCTAGACAATTCTTTCCCCCAGACAAATATTCCCCAGGCACTTTTTCACCGAAGCAATTCTTATCCCAGACAATTCTTCCCCGAGACCATTTTTCCCCGATACAATTCTTCCCCGGGACAATTCCCGAGATAGGTATTCCTTAAGTCATTTATTTCCCAAAACAATTCATACCAATCCTTCCCAGGACAATTCTTTCCCTTGACCATTCTTCGCCAGGTAATTCCATCCCAAGACAATTCATTCCCTAGACAATTCTTTCCACAGACAAATCTTCCCCAGGCAATTTTTGACCGAAGCAATTCCTATCCCAGACAATTCTTCCCCGAGACTATTTTCCCCGATACAATTCTTCCCCGGGACAATTCCCCGATACAATTCATACAAGACAATTTTTTCACGAGACAATTCTTCCTCAGAAAATTCTTACACGATATATTTATATTTCTTGACATTTCCTCCCCGGACAGTTCTTCGCCAAAACAATTATTTTCCAGACAATTCTTTTCCAAGACATTCTTCCTGCAGCAATTCTGCACAAAGACAATTTTCTACGAAATTCATACCCACGACAATTCATCCCCGAGAAAAAATTTTTCTGAGACAAATCTTTCACGAGACAATTCTTTCTTCACAGAGTTAATTCAAATCTTCCCCAGGCAATTGTTGACCGAAGCAATTCTTATCCCAGACAATTCTTCCCCGAGACTATTTTCCCCGATACAATTTTTCCCCGGGACAATTCCCCGATACAATTCTTATCAAAGACAATTCAGACAAGACAATTTTTTCACGAGACAATTCTTCCTCAGAAAATTCTTACACGATATATTTATATTTCTTGACATTTCTTCCCCGGACAGTTCTTCGCCAAAACAATTATTTTCCAGACAATTCTTTTCCAAGACATTCTTCCTGCAGCAATTCTGCACAAAGACAATTTTCTACGAAATTCATACCCACGACAATTCATTCCCGAGACAATTTTTTTCTGAGACAAATCTTTCACGAGACAATTCTTTCTTCACAGAGTTAATTCATTCCTCGGACAGTTCTTCCCAAGAAAATTTGTTCCAGGCATTTCTACTTCAAGGCCATTTTTCCCCGAAACAATTCAATTTTTTCGCGAGACAATTCTTCCTCAGAAAATTCTTTCACGATATAATTCTTTTTCGTAAAATTTCTTCCTCAGACAGTTCTTTATCAAGACAATTATTTATTTCAGATTTTTTAAATCTTCGAAAAAAAAGTGAACCCAAGAAATGTTAAGATTAAACTATACTTAAGGCATTTTAGAGGGACGTCACAGCGTAGCTTAATCCACGTTCATGCCGAGAGTCATGATGTTGGTGATGCTGATGAAGATGATTATGGTGTTGCCGTTCTGAATGATGCGCTTGGTTTAGAGCAAATGTTGGAGGATGTCGGCACAGAAACATGAGGCGTTCGATGTTGAGATGATGGTGATGATGATGTTGATGTTGAGAATGTGCACGAGGAGGATGAGGATAATAAAGAGCTGTTGCAGCAGCCCAAAGTCCAGACCAGAGCTTAACAACTTACCGCACAAGTTACAGTATTATGACTGAAACAAAGCCAACAACAATAACTAAAAAAAAAAAACAAAAAAAGGGCGCCAATCACATGAGGAACCAGAGAATTATAAAACGAAATAAAATTAAAAAAATAAACAACGAAAAACAATTCATGCTGCACACGGAGGACCCCACAAAAAGTGTTAAGGCTCAAGCTCAACCACAGTCGAAGTACCACAAAAAAACAAAACCAATCACATACAATTCCAAGAGATCGCCGACGGGAGTAGAATAACAAAAACAACAAAGATTAAAACAAGTTAAATGCCGAGGGAGCGATAAAAAACGATTAGACGTAGATGGGAAAAGACGAAAGGGATGGAGCACAAGAAAAAGGTTCTGGACGAGAAGTTTTGAAGAGAGAGAGAGCGAAGTAATCGCAGACGTTTACCGAGTGTGCTGACCAAGTGACGAGGACAACGTGCTGAATGAATGAATGAAATAATTGTTGGAAAAACTAAGGATTAACGCAGGGAAGGTGGTAATTAAAAATTTTTCAAGCACTTGGCACGTTCTTATAGGTGTGCGAGCGAGGAGTACGACAGTGATTAGCAGTTGCGCAGGGGGAGCAACAGAAGACGAAGAACGCACGGGAGAGACAGAGAGAGAGATAGACACAAAGAAATAAAAGTGGAAGATGCAAAAAATATGTCTGTAGTATGGAGTGTAATGATGCTGTAGGATTCTTTTATAATGAAGATGGCATTGAGGCGATTTCTACAACAAGTGATGACAATTGTGGTGTGTTGAGCCAATGGCAGTGCTATAAAGCAAAGGTATTTAGTTAAACGAAGGTTTTTTCTTTTCATTTTTTAATATGCAATAAATAAAGATGATAAAACTAAACAAGTAATTTGCATAAGGCGAGAACTGATAGGGAATAATTGGTTGTAATGAAAAAGAAAAGAGGTTAATTTGTTATGGGAACAAAAAGAAACATAGTGCAAGCCTAAATAGTTATTTTAATAGTAGACATTGTTTTGAAGAGAATAGATAAAGTTAATTATAGGCTTTGTTGGAAAAGTATAGGATGCCATAAGTTTAATTACAGTATTCTTAGTAGAAATTGTATTAGAGCTATTGGAAATTCTTTTTGTTTTAGCATAGCGCGATCATTTAAATGTTCATGAGGGAAATGACTATTAGTTATATGTAAAGTAGAATTTTATTAGATAATAAGGAATATTATAGTTATTAGAATAGGATAGTTCTATAAAATCACGACAAATTGTACTAGGCATAGTTTGAGATATTTTACGTTCGGTCTTATTACAAAATGTTCAAGAATTCTTAAACTGCTGAAATAGTAAAAGAGGAAAATAAATGGATGGGTTGGTTGAAGTCCAGTAAACTTCTTAAGCATCATGCTGTAAAAGTCTAATTAGCGCTGGAAGTGTCGTTTTGATACCAAAACTCATGTAACCCAAATCTTAGTTAGTGTATAATAAAGAAATTTAAACCTGCCTATTAATTTTGCCGTCCCTTAATAACGCCACTTTCCTAAAGTTCATTTAAACTGCCGGAACTTTACAGCGCCAAGGCAGATTTGAGCCGAATATTTTGCCTAAATAAAAGGGGTGCTTGGCGGTGTTTGGCGGTTAAGTGATAATTGATTTATTTTCATCAAAACATCCTATATATACTCTTAATCCTAGTTTTGACATTTATTTGACGTAACTCTTTTGACAATTAAAAACATAGAATAGTAAATAGTGATGTACATTGGGTACCTTACAGTAGGATTAAAGGATGAGCATATAAAGTTTTCATGTCCATTTGGAGGAATTAAGGAAGATACATAATATTCCGTTTCAATTCCTGAAAAGAAAGCCGAGGACATAGTTTCGAAAGGGGCGGACATTTAAAAAGGTTTTGAGTATTGAGTATTCCCAGTATAACTGCGTGTACCCCCCACTCCCTTAAATCTTATGACAATAACGACGAACATTTGCAATGTCCAAACGTGACCTGGAAAGTAAATTCTATGATCTTTTTGGATACTATGTACGTTAGCTCATCCTGGAAATGGAGAGCATTGCCCAACTTTGTTTAAGACATAGTTATATTTTTTTAATGTCTACTAAGATCCACAGCACTCAGACAGACCATATCCATTGTACTGTGAAATCTATTCCTTACGATTTGTGGTTAATATCACCACGAGCGCCCATACCCAAACCGGGATTCGAACCCGAGACCTTTAGAATGCAAGTCCAGCGCGCATACCTCTGGACTGCTGAGGCCGAAGATACATTTCTTCATATCTCGAAGGAAACAAATATTACAAATATTAGTATAAAAATTCGCACACTTCACTTATTTCCTTTCCCTAAAGGAATATCCTATTATAATTCCTGAAATGTTTGATAGATCGTCGAGGAAATATTTTCGAAAAACGAGATATCATCTACGTCTAGGGTCGGACGTTTATAAAGGTATTGAGTCAAGATTTGTTTTCATCAATAACTTTGCAACTGCGATAGTGTTTTACAGAATATTCGCAGTATAACGGCGTGTACCCCCACTCCCTTATATCTTATGACAATAACAACGAACACTTGCAATGTCTAAACGTAACCTGGAAAGTAAATCCATTGATCTTTTTGAATACTATGTACGTTAGCTCTTCGGGAAATAGTACAAGTGGAGAGCTTTTCCCACTTTATTTAAGACATAGTTAGATTTATTTTAATATCTACTAAGATCCACAGCACTCAGACAGACTATACCCATTGTACTGTGAAATCTATTCCGTACGTTTTATGGTTAATATCACCACGAACCCATGTCCATGCTGGGATTCGAACACGGGACCTTTAGAATGCAAGTCCAGCGCGCATACCGCTGTACTGCTGCGGTCGAAGAAACATTTCTTCATATATCGAAGGGAACAAATTACATCCCGCAGAGAATGCAATTCCAGCTAGCATATCTCTGGAGTGCTGATGCCAAAGAAACATTCCTTGATATCTCGAAGGGAACAAATATTACATCCCCCAGAAACAGAGACTACGTAAAAAAATTCTCATTCGCAATCACTTCAACTCTTCTCCTTTCCCTATAAAGGGAATATCCTATTATTATTCCCGAAATGTTTGATAGATCGTCGAGGAAATATTTTTGAAAAACAAGATATCTATCTACGTCTAGGGCCGGACATTTAAAAAGGTGTTGAGTCAAGATTTGTTTTAGAAAATAACTTTACAGCTGCGAAAATGTGTGTTACAGAAGATTCCCATTTAAATTACGTGTACCCGCACTTCCTAAAGTCCTGTGGTAATAGCGACGAACATTTGCAATGTCCAAATGTGATCTGGAAAGTGAATCATTTGAGCTTTATGGATAATTACGTTAGCTCCACCTGGAAAAGGTTTAAATAGAGAGCATTGCCAACATTGTTTTGTGTATAGTTATTCCTACGTAACCACAAATGGAACAATTATTCAACCGCCTGAGACTTGTGAAGTCAACAACAACGCATGACAAACTCGTGAACTTCTTCGTTTCCCTCATTATATACTTTGTGTCGTGGAACCCCAGGAAGGTGTTCAATTAAGTTGATCATTAAGACGGGTAAAGCTCATTTCTACACTGAAACAGCAGATTTAAGAAAATACACAATTAAAGTAAAGAAAAGTATACGATAGGACCTTAAAATGATTTAATTAAATCATAAAACGATTTACTATTTGAACGAAGAAAAGAAAAAGGAACACGAAAAAAATATATTAGTTACTGTATGATATGTGAATAAAGGGTTTTTTCAACAGGGACGCTACAAAAGTAGAGCGACAGGGACAGCAAACGACGCCATATTTCTTGCCGCTCTTTTGACATTTCTCTTCAGTAAGGTTTGCCATTTCATGATGGAAAGATGTACGAATTCGAATTTCGGTAGTAAATTTTAATAATTTCGACTCGTTGTTGGCTCGTATATCTTTCCATCATGAAATGGCTAACCTTACTGAAGAGAAATGTCAAAAGAGCGGCAAGAAATATGGCGTCGTTTGCTGTCCCTGTCGCTCTACTTTTGTAGCGTCCCTGTTGAAAAACCCTTGAAAAAAACATTTGTAGCGCTCTTATTGAAAAACCCTTTATTTAAAATAGAAAAGATTAAAATATACAGAACAGAACAAGTGACAAAACACATACGAAAAGTATGGAAACAAAAAACCGTAGGGACATAAACAACTAGACTTTATGTCGTTTTGTCAAATCGTACAAAACCGAAGGCATGTACGGAATATAAATATCAAAAAATGAACGAAGCCTATAAAGGAGAATGGACATTTCTTTTTTGTTGTACAAAAAAAAAAGTACCGTAAATACATCCGACAGCCTGACAGTTCAAAAAAGAGAAGAGTAACAAAACAAAAATAAGAAAACAATCAATCTTAAAATGCACGCGCTTCAATGAACGGAAGAAGAACAAACGCCAAAAAAAAATGTTTAATAAAAATATTAATGTAAAATGCGAGTATTTATTATTAATGAAATAAAACAAAATCCACAAAAAGAAATGATCATTAGTGCAAAATTTACTCAAGTCCAAATAAAAAAAATAAAAACTTAAAACAGACAGTAAAACGCCCAAGGCAATTTAGCCAAAGATTAAAGAAAATAACTTCATAAATTGCTTTCAAAAATTAACACAACAATTAAAAAGTATTTAAATACCTATAACAGGTACGCAAAAAGTTTAACTCGTGGTACAAAAATCAACGTGATTTGCTCTCAAAACTCACACGCAGATTAATTGATGTGTTATGACTCCTCGAAGCACCAGAATTCGTACCAGTGAAGTGAACTAAAAAAAAAAAAAAAACAAAGTCTTGCCTATTAATGAGTGTGCTTGTTTCCGAAAAAGGGTAGGAAAGTGTAGACCAAAAAAAACTTAACAAAAAAAAAATAGGTACTCGAGGCGATCATGAAATATACTGACTGATTACTATAGAAACACACAAAAAATAATATTGTATTTTTGGAATTTTGCAGCGTCGTGATGTTTAAAGAACGTCAAGATTTGCAAACTAATGAGCATTAGCCAGAGGGTTTTAAATGCGTAGTACCCACTTCTTTGACTTAAATTTAAGTAAAGCTGCTTTAAACGAAATCATGAGCATGAGATTTTGAGTTAAATGAAGATTTAAACTGTGAAATGGTAATGTTCCAATATAGAATATACAATAAGACCTATAAAACGGTTATTAAAACTATGTTGATGAGAAAACTACAAAAAATTCAATGTATTCAAGATTTTTAAGCCTATCCCATTATAAAAGAAGTCTCAAAATTCTATAATAAGAAATTAATTTCTTGTGTTTAATATGATTTTCGAAAACTAGAGGTATAACGGAGCGAAAAGTTATAAGCTCTGTATTTCTGTTTGCATACAGTAAAACTCCATATGTACCAGCAAATACTCATTTCTTATTAACTGCCTTTAAAATGTGCTTCAAGTCATATTATTCTTGATTCGAATATTTTAAAATACTATAAAATTTTTACCAAAACTACAGAAAACTATAAAATGTTGATTCTGTATAAGAAACCTACAAAAAAAATTAAAGGGTTTTGAGCAAGTACCACTGCGTAAGAATTATCTAAATCATATAATAAGAAATTAATTTCTCGAAAACAAGAAGTTTGACGTACTGAACAGTTGTAAAAGCTGCAGTTATAGCAAAAATGCAGTTTTCATACAGAAAGACCCCACATGTTGATTCTGTATAAGAAACCTACAAAAAAAGGCAATGTATTAAAGGGTTTTGAGCCAGTAACACTACATAAGTATTCTCTAAATCATACATTAAGAAATTAATTTCTCGAAAACAAGAAGTTCGACGTACTGAATAGTTCTAAAAGCTGCAGTTATAGCAAAAATGTTTTTATATAGTAAGACCCCACATGTTGATTCTGTATAAGAAACCTACAAAAAAGGCAATGTATTAAAGGGTTTTGAGCCAGTACCACTGCGTAGGTATTCTCTAAATCATATATTAAGAAATTAATTTCTCGAAAATAAGAAGTTTGAAATACTGAACAGTTGTAAAAAAATGCGGTTTTCACACAGTAAGATCCCACACGTTGATTCTGTATAAGAAACCTACAAAAAGGCAATGTATTAAAGGGTTTTGAGCCAGTACCACTGCATAAGTATGCTCTAAATCATATAATAAGAAATTAATTTCTCGAAAACAAGAAGTTTTTTGTACTAAAAAGTCGTAAGACCTGCAGTTATAGCAAAAATGCTGTTTTCATACAGTAAGACCCCATTTGTGCCACCAAATACTAGATTAAAATATTGTTTTAATATAAAAATGAACGAATAAATCTGCATTTCTTATTAACTGCCTTCAATGCGAGCTTCACGTCTACTGCTGCTACTTCTTCTTCTCATTTTTCTTAATTTTCTGTCGATTGTTATCACACAAAAAACATATAGTATAGAAGGAAACTAAAACCGTTGAGGAGGCAACCTCGTAATAAATGAACTAAAAATAAGCACGAAATGAACCACAAAAAAAAAATAAAAAGTTTTCTCAGATTTATATATATATATATGGGTTGCTTTTTTTCGATTCTTTACTCAGCATACTTGAGCTTTACAATGAACAAAAGACCAAGAGGATCGCAGCATCAGCTGAATGAAACGACAAAATGTGATGTGGTTGTATGGACCAATGAAGTAATCATGATATAGGTAAGATGTAGATAGGGTAGGCGGCGGCGGTTAGCTGGTATGGTATGGGTTTTTTCAAAAGGCAGAGGCGGTAATGGTGGTATGAAGGAGAATGTACGCTTAAACGTATCTTATTGCTTACACTCGAAATACATTAAGCTTTTTGCTGTTATTTTTCAAAAAACAAATGCCGACAATTTATACAAAAATTCAAAAAACACAGACACAGATAAATGAACGAGCACAGCCATACGGAAAGACAGACAGACAGAGACATGTACGTGCACAGCTTCAGTCGCATCATAAAATATCCAGCAGACGGACAAAGGTATAGTTGGAACGACATAAAGCTGAACCGACGTTTGTAGAACCGATCGGTCGGTTAGATGAAATCGGTTGGCTGGACTTTTGGACGGTCCGTTCGACGGTCGGTTGGTCGTTTGGTCGGTCGATTCGTTTGGGGCCGCTGCTAAAGAGGCAGCCTTAAAGACTAACGATCCGAACCGACCTAACCAAAGATATGCGAACTTTTCGTTTAAAAAGTTATTCAGTCGGTCACCGTGTCCAAAAGCGAAAACAAGCAACTTCCAGGAATTCGATCATCTTTTGCATCTTTTCACATCGACTGTGCGCAAACGCAAACGTGGACGGACGATCGGATGGCAGACCGACGGACGGACGCACTGAATGAATGGTTAAATAGACAGCGACGTCGAGTACAGTGGGGCAAAATTGGCAGACGAAAATTGAGTAAAAAAATAAAAATAAAAAAATTTTGCAATTTTTATAAATAAATGCGAACATTTTAAAAACCTTAATTAAAAAAAAGAAATAAAAAATTAAATAAAAATTGTTAAATGTCGCTGCTTTTTATATTTCCCAGCATTGCTGTTGCTGCTGTCTGCGTCAACAACATGCAAAAATGTTGCGCCAGGATTTATTTGTGCGTCGAAACCCTGCTGCGCTTCCAACAAAAATAAAAACAACAACACACAGACATTCACAACAAACAAAGCGCCAAGCCCTCCACTGCTAAGGGCCTTCACCACTGCGCTTAAGCCACATCATTGTCCCATGGAACCGAACGACCGCCATCAACGCCGCGCAACCACCTCAACTACCACCCAAAATTCTGAAAATTAAGGTGCGCAAAGGAAACAACACGCACAATCATTAAAAGATGCTAAAAATTCAGCAAAAATTCAGCGCGAGAGCAACAAAAATTAATTGAAAGAACCTTATGGGATGCATATTGGGCAAAGATATTAATTTACAAGATGAATGTGAAGGGAAGTCGACGACGTCATCATCATCGTCGTTCGTACGTTGCTGCCTCCGAACTTAATAATGATGGTCATGATGATGATGATGTCGTCTTGGACGATCATGTTGATAACAGGGTATGCAGCATGAGGTGTTTTTTTTCGCTTTTTTCGGTTAGACCTTGTAGATAATAAAGAAATCTTTAGAAAAACATTATAAAGCCGCACTGAAATTAAAGGCTACGAAATAAAAACCAACGGCGCACAGTGGGACAGAAATGTGTTGAGCGCAACTTTGATTTATTGCAAAATAAAATTGTTGAAATACATAAAATATAATAAAAATAAAGAATAAAACTAAAATATATAAGATGGGAACTATACTGAGCAACACTACTCAATTTATATTGAAAAAAGGAACTTGTATCAGGATTTTCGTATGAAATACGGATTATGTATAAAATATTTGTTGAAATTTCTTTAAAAAATGTGTTGGTTTTTAAACAAACAATTAATATTGTCATTTCTTGTATAAAAATATGGAGTATTGTGACAGTCACTAAATCATTTCTATTGAAAAAATATAGCTTATCAGGATTTACGTATTAAACACGGATTATATATGAAATGGCATTCGTTATTTCGTACAAAAATATTTACAAATTTAAGCAAACCATAAATATTTTCAAATCAGTTATAAAAATGACTATCATAGACACGACTGAAAGTATATTTGAAAAAAAAAAAAAAAAAAAACACCTAGTCAGTTTTTTCGTATTAAACACGGATTGTACCAGAAAAACCATAAGTCATCTACTAATTTACGTATTAAACACGGATTATATGAAATAGCATTCGTTATTTCATATAATAATTTTTACAAATTTAAGCAAACCATAAATATTGTCAAATCAGTTACAAAAATGTAGACTATTATGATAGTCAGGACTGAAAGTATATTGGAAAAATACACTTTATCAGTATTTTCGTATTAAACATGAATTGTACCAAAAAAACTATAAGTCATTTACTATTAAAATTCATTTTAATTTAAAGAAATATTAAATATTGTCATTTCAGTTATCAAATATAGGATAGTATTAAATGTGGAATACTGAACTTATATTGGAAATAAAACCTTATCAGTATTTACGTATTAAACACGGATTGTGCCAGAAAAACTAGAAGTCATTTACTATTAAAATCAATTTTTATTTAAACAAATATTAAATATTGTCATTTTTCGTATACAATTTAGGATGGTATTTTATACAACAACATTTTATGTAGGCCAGTATGATTACAGAACTTATAGTGTTTACAAAAAATTGTATCAGTATTTTCGTATTAAACACGGATTGTAGTTGAAATACTATAAGGTACTTCTTATAAAAATCATATTTAAACAAATATTATATACTGTTATTTCTGGTATCAAAATGTTATATATTAAGAAAGAAACTTTTTCACAATTTTCGTGTTGAACACGGACTAACTTTGAAATACTATAAGGCATTTCTTATAAAAATCATATTTAAACAAATGTTATATACTGTTATTTCTGGTATAAAAATATTGTATATTATTACAGAAACTTTATCATGATTTTCGTATTAAACACGGCTTAAATTTGAAATACTATATAATCAGATGATCGTTTCGGATGTAATTTTAATATCTTCAGTACGAACAAAACCTTTATAATACCAATGTGATCAGTATTTTCATATAAAAAATCTGTATATTATAAAAAAAAAGTCCAGAAAATGATTAATAACCTATATTATGAACATGTTCGATAAAAATTGTATCAGTCATTAAACCTACTAATCAGTGCTGCTCACGAAAACCAACAGTTTTTGAATTTTCATATCCTTTCAATATTGGAATCAGTATTTTCGTATTAATAAATAACTACATTTTGTATATAACTACATTTTGTATTTATTTATACGTACTTTGATTGATTGGTAAAATCAAATGTCTTGCAGTTTTTTCAAGATCGACCTTTAAGAATTTACAAGAACAAGACTAAACGTGCAATAGAAATGCGCAAGAACAAGAACAACAGTTTTTTTTTTTTAAACATTTGTGCCTACAAAATTGGACTCTTAAAGCAAGAACAAGACTGACCCTGCAAGAACAAGATAGATCTGTCGATGCAAGAACGAGAACGACACGGCAAGAACAAGAATGAACCATGTCTTGTTCTTGCATTTGCTGTCACTATTTTAGACCAATCACATCCATTTTCAATAACAGATAGCGTAGATGTACAAGGAATTTGAGTTCTGAAGAACATTGATCTAGCCCTTCTTCTTTTCCTAAATAACGCTCAAACTGTATAAATTGTGATTAGGAACGCTGATACGATTTTGATTTTTTTTTTTTGTAGATATTATTTATTAAAAAGAGCTAAATTCTACAGAAAACTATTCATAGTATTTATTGTATTATATTCCATTAATGCAAAACAACCTAATTTTTAAAAAAACCTAAATAACCCAAAAATTATTCCCAACAGCGCAGTAAGAACAAATAAAGGTTTACAAAAAAAAAGGATGTGTTCTTGACCTCCTCTTACTACAAAACAGCACAATACCGCCAGTCAGCCAGCCAGCATTACTTGGCCAATTCCCAGACAAATTCCTGCGAAATATCACAATAAAAACCTCGCCTCGAGAATCTGTGTCTGTCTGACTGTATGGCTGTTGTTTTTGTCAACTTCAATGTGAAAACATTTTAAATATTTTATTTTTTATTTTCAATTTTTTTTTTCTTAATTCTCAGCAATGAGCGCAGCATATCTGCAAAGCCAAAAAAGGACATTGGACTCTGAGACGAATTCAATTTCAAGTTTTGCGTTCAAATATTTTTGTTAATTGAAAAAACTTTCAAGTATTGAAAAAAAAAACGTTCAAGTATTGAAAAAACTATAAATAAAAATTATATAAAAAAAAAACTTAAACAGAAAAATATGCTGCTAAAAGGACTTTCATGCTGACAGCAAGTGAAAAATAAATTAAGAAAAAAAAATATAAAATACTAAAACTTGCCACAGAACAACTTTAAGAAAAATTCCAAAAAATAAAAATCAAAACATATATAAAAATAAAAAAATAAAAAAATAAATTACAAAAAAAAACGAACAAACAAAAAGATTTAAAAACACCGCCAACAAGTTGTTGCCAGCAACGACGACGACGACGAGTGAGTCTGGGAAAAAGCGTTGATGCCACATAAAACATATTTAAGAGCCTCCAAAGAAACACACAGTCAGACAGACAGACAAGACACATTCACGAGGACCTCGCCGGTGATCCGCAGAAAACCAAATCGTCTCTGTTGGGTCGGAACAAAAGGAGGAGAAGGAGGAGGTGAGAAACGTTGTGGCAACGAACAACGCAGATTCCAGAATGAAATCTAAATGTTTTTTTTTTTTTATTCTTATGATTTTTTTTTTGCGATCACTTGAACGTTTGCAGACATTGGCATGTTAAGTAGAAGAAGACAAAAAAAATTTGAGGAGTAGTATGGGCCCTTCACGATCCGGTACTCGAGTGTGTTGGGTTTATGTGCAAACAGATCCCACCACCAAGGATCAGCAAACAAGTTGCATTAAGTGTAAAAGTATAACACGACAGATATGCCGACTATGCAGCCAAGGGTGGAGGTGAATGAGTTGGAGAAGCAGAAAAAAAGATAAAGACAAAAAAGAGGAATATAAAAAAAAAGAGAAAAAAGAAGAGGGTATCTTCTTGTTGCTATTGGTACACTCTCTAAATAAAATCCTCTTGATTTAATCATCGACAAAAATAATCGTTTGAAAAATAATTTAAAATGTCTTTAAAATACTACATTTTACTACATTGATGTATTTGTTTTTGCAACACAACTAAATGCACTTTCTTCATTACTATACAAAAATTCTCTTGATTTAATTATCGACAAAAATATTCGTTAAAAAATTAAAATTAATTAAATACATATGTATTTGATTTAGTAAATGTATTTGTTTTTACTATATTGATGTAGTCATTTTTGAAACACAACTAAACTTCAACTTACTTTAACTTACTTTACAAAATGTTACTACATACAATATACTACATAACTACATTTTATATTTATTTATACGTACTGAGATATAAAGATAAATTACTATAACTGCATTTATTTTTGTAACATTCTGTATTTATTTAAACGACTGCGTAGTAAAATCAAATGTCTAGCAGTTATTGCAAGATCGATATTTAAGAAGTTGCAAGAACAAGACTAAATTTGCAAAAGAAATGCGCAAGAACAAGAACAACAGTTTTTTTAACAACATTTAGCTCCCCAAAATTGCAAGAAATGCAAGACTCTTACAGCAAGAACAAGACTCTTACAGCAAGAACAAGACTGACCCAGCAAGAACAAGATAGATCTGCCGATACAAGAACGAGAACGACACAGCAAGAACAAGAATGAGCCATGTCTTGTTCTTGCATTTGCTGTCACTATTTTAGACCAATCACTTTCATTTTCAATAACAAACAGCGTAGATGTAGAAGGAATCTAAGTTCTGAAGTACATTGATCTAGCCCTTCTGCTTTTCCTGCAATTGTGATTTCTAAAGACAAACAGACGGACAATTAACGTCTGTTAATATCGGCTGAAGAGGTAATGCCGATCAAGTATATTTATATTTCAAATGAATAATTGAACCTATTGTTTCTTTTGCAAAGCAAAAACCAATGTAAAGTAAAACACTAAAGAATTGTATATTTTCTTCTTTGAGTGTACATTTGTCGGACCAGCAGCATTATTGCAAACATGTAATATATCGTTAAATAGCGCCATAAATACAACCACAAAAATATATACATTATTTTGTTGTATTATTAAATGTTGCTGCTCATGCGCCGCTGTAATTGCGTGCGGTCCATTTACAACAAACTCTGCGGCACACTATGGAAACCGGCCAACACTGAAATGGTCGTTCAGTCTCGGTGTCTCGTCTCGTCACGCCCTGCAACGTTCTACCTACGCGCAGTTGATCCTTTGATTGCGATCATGGTGGGAGAAGATTCTTTAATTTGTTTGAAAATTGTTGCGTGATTTTAGGTTCAACAACAACAGCTGTAATTGCAAATAGTGGAATTATATACAAAATATATACCATATATACAGATCAAGCGCAGGAATGCGTTACTAATTAGGCCTAATTTCTAGAGCGCAGTTTATATTTTCTGTGAAACGAAATATATTTCACAGTGGCGCTAGTTGATTTACGGATAGGTATGAAATATGAAAAAATATTTAAGCTACACGTAAGAAAACCTATTGAATTTGATATAGGTTATGTAAGATCATGGGTTGCTGATCATGACTTTAAAAGCATGTCGGGGCGATTCTATTTTAAATCTATAACTGCGATCACTGAGATTTTTATGGTGCAAAGAAAATGTTGGTAGAAATACGAAATTTAAATTTATTGCGATCAATGGCGAATAGGAATTATGATCGTGAGAAAACTATTTTTTCAAATAAATATATTATTCGAGAAATAGAGTGTATTAAAGTAAAGTTGATCTTGTAACTGATCGGATTATGAAAAGTACAAATTTAAAAGATCAGTTCCCGACCATCAGTTCACAACTATAGATATCGCTTGTTTTTTTCCAATGATCCATTACCCCATTATTGGTTTCCTATACGATTTTCTAGATTTCCTAAAAGATTTGTCCAGTGTTTTCAAAACAATGCCTTACTTTAAATTGATTATAGTTTATTTTTCAAAGATCCTCATTCTTTGCCGTGTAAACAACTCGCATTCCTACAAAGGACCTGTAATTCCTACAAGAGAACAAACAAGATCAGCACAACCTACCGAAAATACAAAGTATGCGAAATTTAAAACTTGCCTGCGATCGCACAGCAGGAGCGCGCTTCAAACAGATCGTTGCGAAAAGAACAAAAAAAAAAGAATAAATTCACTGGAATAATGCAGACGACGAATAATAAATTTCGAAATTATAGCAAAGAGTCGAATCGAACAAATATGCGTGCCAAACTTGAAAATTAATGATTCAAAAGAAGAACTAAGATCGATAGACGACTATATAGAATCGTTTTTCCGTGGTATGTCTCTCTACATCTCTAGTTTTAGCTTTCTGTCTTACAATATCAGTCAGTCTTTCTGTCTCTCGGTCTATTCAACTGTCTGTCTGTTTGTCTGTCCTCGCGCTATATGTCGATTAAGCTATTCAATTTTATGGTTATCGATGATTATGCGCTGAGAGATGAGTTCATGATACGAACATAGGTTATATACGAGAAGAAGGTTTATGCAAAATAGGCAAAACAACGATATAAGATTTACTCTGCGCAAGAAGAACAAATCGAAAACGAAAGAGACTCTATTAAGAGCCTCTTGGCTACTTAGGATAATGGTTTATGACAGGAAATGCAAAAACGTATGTAAGAAATCTTCTTCGTTTAAGCAGGATCAGACAGAAATCTTTCATACAACCTACCTATAGAATTTTTGCAATAACGAAACACAAAAAAAAATATACCAAAAAAAAAAAGAAGGAATATTTTAAAGTTGCGTGAGAAAATGTAATTTCGAAATGCTTATACATACAATTAATACATGAGATAATATTCCAGGAAGGATTATCTGTGAGTGGGCGTCAAAAATGCAATCTACAGAAATTATTGTCCAATCATTTCAGACAAAAAGACGACGGCGACGGCGGCTATTTTTGCAAATATATCGGAAAGTGGAAAAACAACAACTGACAATATGGGCAGATAGATGGGTAGACACGAGAGGTAGGTTGTTAAGTATAGTGAAAACGGTAAATTATGTCAGTATTAAGAAGAAGGAACAGGTAGTTTTACATAGCATCTTCAAAGTATGCTACCGCAAAGACGTAAAGGAGAAGAGACAAAAACTGAATAAATGAATTAAAGTGCTGGTCAGACGTAGAGATTATGTGTTATAATAATGGGTAGATGGACGACATTAAAAGAAAGAGACACACACACAATGTTTTTAGTATGCGGGCACTGTGACACAATGGAGAGGGCAATGAAGACAAAGTGGAGAGAACGAGACCGCCTAGTGATATGCTTATCGGGGTTTTGTAATGAAATAGGGGATTCAATATTAAATATAATAAAGTTCAACATTCAAATAATAGGGTTCTATTTGGCATTTTAAATCAAAAAGGTTTACAGAAAGACTATTTAAATAAATTGACACAGAGAGTATGAAGGTAAATGCAAGGATGTTTAATACAAGTGTATGGTATGGTCTATGGTATAGCCAATGGTATGGTCAATGGTATGGTCTATAGTATGGTCTATGGTATGGTCGATGATATGGTCTATTGTATTGTCTATGGTATGGTCTATGGTATGCTCTATGGTATGCTCTATGGTAAGCTCTATGGTATGCTCTATGGTATGCTCTATGGTATGCTCTATGGTAAGCTCTATGGTATGCTCTATGGTATGCTCTATGGTATGCTCTATGATATGCTCTATGGTATGCTCTATGGTATGCATTATGGTATGCTCTATGGTATGTTCTATGATATGCTCTATAGTATGCTCTATGGTATGCTCTACACATTAATACAAGGGTATGGTATGGTCAATGGTATGCTCTATGGTATGCTCTATGGTATCCTCTATAGTATGTTCTATAGTATGGTCTATGGTATGCTCTATGTTATGCTCTATGGTATGCTCTATGGTATTCTCTATAGTATGCTCTATGGTATGTTTTACACATTCTAAAGTCTATGGTATGATATATGGTAGAATCAATGGTATGGTCTATAGTTACTATGACTATGGTGTGGTCGAAGATATGGTCTATGGTATTGTATATAGTATTGTCTATAGTATGGCCTATGGTATGGACGATGGTATGATCGATGGTATGGTCTATGGTATTGTCTATGGTATGGTCTATGGTATGGTCTATAGTATGACCTATGGTATGCTCAATGGTATGCTCTATAGTATGCTCTATGGCATGCTCTATGGTATGCTCTATGGTATGATCTATAGTATGCTCTGTGGTATGCTCTATGGTATGCTCTATGGTATATTCTATGGTATGCTCTATGGTATGCTCTATGGTATGATTGATGGTTTGCTCTACACACTCTGAAAATAAATCCGACAAAAATTGATCAATACAACAATCATTGAACCAATAGTATACAAAAAAAAATACTTTTATATAAAATAAAAATTATTTTAAAGTATTTAATAGTATTTTGTAGTATTTAATGGTTTTTACCTATTAAAATAATAACTTATACTATTGACTAATTTTAATAACAAAATAAAAAGTATTGTTTTTATTTTATTTTGATAGTGTGCTAGGGGTCTATGGTATTTCTAAACATAGAAACATTCTCTGAATTCATGTGCATTATTCACGTAAATCAATAACTAACAATTACACAACATTTTTCATATCTTTAACGCCTACCTGTTTGCTACAACTATTTGTCAATATCATTATCCGAAAAAATAATAGAAAAAAAGACAAAAAATAAAAAGGTATTTAACGTTTGAAATGTCATAGTCAATGGGTTCAACAGCCTTTTCGCACTTCGACGCTGTTCTGTTCGATTTACAGACGGATGTGAATTTATACAGGCCAAAAGTGAGGTGTTAAAAATGTGTTCTTAGGGAATATAATTAGATAGCTGTTTAAATTCGGATGCTACTGTACCGTAGAATAGAAAAATACAGTAGAACAAAAAGAAATACAGTAGAAGATAAATATGACACCTTCCGATAGGTAAAATAAATATCAAAAACATTCTATTGTACCCAAAATGAATTGTAATCTTTATAGAATATACATCAGCTATAATATTTGTTGAGTCTATGCTATAAAGAAAATAATTATAGAGTTTCATGTGCAGTTTTATTCAAAATGTTTAGAGTGTCAATGTCAAAAAAAAGAGCGCTTTAATTATATAGGACAATATTTGGTATACAATGTAATAGCTATAACGTATCCTGCCTAGTGTGACGGTAACACGTGTAGCACTTAAATAACCATTTTTTTTTCATTTCAATATACCGAGTTGCCTCAAGGGGTTAAGTAGAAAACAATATATTTTTGAGGCATACCAAATTCTCAGAAATCGATAGCATTACTTTAATAGAACTTTAAAACGTTAGAGGTATATTTAAAATTTTAATACCAAACACATTAAAAGAGCTATTTGACTTAAAGTGGAAAAGAAAAACCATTAACAGAAGCACCAAATTCATGTACTTAATGTAAAACCTAATAAATACCAATATGTTTTTTTTTAGAAAGAAAAACCACAGAAGGTAGCTACTACAAACACAGCCTACTACACTATAGAGTGTAGTAAAAATGATTTCATTTTCAACAATAATTAATGAATTATTCATTGAGGTAACAATATCGTAAAAATGAAGAGTGAAGAGGAGACACGAGAGAGAGACGAGGTAAAGAACCTATAAAAGCGAACATGCGTGTGTAGGGTACATACTACAATAGCAACAACAACATGAAGAACCACTAATCAACAAATACAATATGCGTTGTACAACAATGGAATTCCATAAAAAATAAAATAAAAATATCTGCGCTGGCAACAGAAAAAATATGCGTATCGACAGAAAGACAGACAGACCATTATTTCATTAAAGTTGCCAAAAAAAATTAAAAAAAAAAAACTGAAGACTATAGCAAAAATATAAACGAGTTTCTAACAAAATGCCATGCGAGCCAACATGCAAAAAAAAAAACGCTGTCCCTCCTCAGCCTAACAAACTTGAGGTCTATAGGCTCGAAACATTGGTTAAAGTTAAAGTCAAGGTTTTTTTTTCAGTTTCTTTTTTTTTTTTTTTGGTTGGTATGCGCGGCTTTTTGCAATTGCCATTGAGCCGAGCAGCAGGAAGGCAAACGAATTGAAATATTTTTAGGCCTAACATTGATTGAATGTAAGTCGAAAAAAAAAATGATAAAAAGACTACAAAAAAATGATATGGTCTACGCAATAGTTTTGTTTGGAGGTAGGGGCCGTGAGTTAAACTTTGAAGCTTATTAAGTAACGCATGAAAATGTGGTAAACTTTACAAACAAACA
This sequence comes from Dryomyza anilis, assembly GCA_951804985.1. Lineage (NCBI taxonomy): Eukaryota > Metazoa > Arthropoda > Insecta > Diptera > Dryomyzidae > Dryomyza > Dryomyza anilis. The sequence goes on from OX638130.1 coordinate 113,848,908, forward strand.
AAAAAAAAAACATACAAAAAGAGTTCAATGCAATTTATTTCATTCACAACTATAAAATATTGTTGGCTTAAAGCTTTCGTTATTTTTTCGTTTTTTTTCGTAATAATTAACAAGTTAGTATTTTTATATTTTTTTGGTATTGCTTTGTTAACTTGTTACAACAGGAAATCACAGGCCTCAACACAAGCTCAACTCTTAATTACGCATTTTTTTCCCTCTACTAGTTGTCCCCGCCTCTTAAATGGTGCCCCCCGTCGTGTGATTTTTTTTTTTTAGAAAATTGTCTGTGATTTTAAACAAATTAACACTTCATTTAAAAGTGGGCTTTGGTATTTTCAATGTTGAACCATGGTGTGAAACAAAGCCGCAGTTAGATTTCCGTTGACATAGCGTTAAAACTGTTAAGCACCACCACTTCAGCATGACTTAAAAGCCTCTTTAGAGAGTTCTAAAAAAAAAAGCCGCTTAGTGGCTGCAAATGTTCTTTACGCATTAGCGCAAGTAATGCATAAATTAGTTATATTTTATTCTCACCTTTTTTATTTGACACTAAATTCCTATTTAATTTAATAATAAAATGTTAAAAATTTTAATCATTATGCTTTACAGTTTCCCTTCATTGTGATAAACATGTTTTCGAAATTCTTAATTCAATAAAATTTCCGGAATTCACTGTGTGGTAGACTACTTGTCGGCTTTTGTTATTTACGCATCCTTTTAGGGATTCTGCAGGAATACAATGTGGTATTGAGCACCCAGTAGAAAATGTGCCGACTACACGTTTCTTCAACAATTTTTCGGTAGGTTAAAAGCTTTCTTTAACATTCCTAGATACATACAGTTTTTGGTAGGTTAAAAGCAGTTTAAAAACATTAAATTGGAAAGAAAGCAAATAAAGTCAAAATTTATATCAAAAGCTTTCTATTTTTAGCTCATTCTTAAATTCGTCCAACAAAATGTGTTTGAACTGCCTGAGCCTGTCAACAATTTTGACTATGGCCTGCTATATGATTCCTGCATACTTCCCAAGTGTTTGCCGAAAACTTGTCTCAAATATTCTACAAAAATGCCTGATTGTTTGCCTCGGGATATGAATGAGTCATGGAGTTTTGTAATTACCACTTTTAACGATCTACTAAAAGTTGCACCAATTGATCTTACTCTTCTATTATATAAAATAGAAGAAATTTGATCACAGTCAAGTATTTTAAGTAGCACTTCGTGAATTTTCTATGACAATAGTCTACATTTCTTTAAATAGTCATTGAATGTAATTTTAATAGACACTATTTTATTTGTGTAAAATCGATTTTAATTGCGGATATCGATAGCGGAAACCATCAGATGCCTTATGGCGGACCACTCCAAGGGGTACCATTAGGCATCTAACGATGTCCACGACTTTTTCGCACTTTTCGACCACATTTGCCCAATCACATTTTGGGGAAATGTCAATTTCGGGGAAATGTCCATAACAAGAAATGTCCATTTCGGGAAATGTGCATTTCGGGAAATGATCATATCGGGAAATGTCCATTTCGGGAAATGTCCATTTCGGGAAATGTCCATTCGGGGAAGTGTCCATTTCAGGGAAATGTCCATGTCGGGAAATGTCCATTTAGGCGAAATGTCCATTTTGGGAAATGTCCATTTCGGGAAATGTCCATTTAGGAGAAATTTCCATTTCGGCGAAATGTCCATTTTGGGAAATGTCCATTTCGGGAAATGTCCATTTCCGGAAATGTCCATTCGGGGAAGTGTCCATTTTAGGGAAATGTCCATTTAGGAGAAATGTCCATTTCGGCGAAATGTCCATTTTGGGAAATGTCCATTTCGGGAAATGTCCATTTCCCGAAATGTCTATTCGGGGAAGTGTCCATTTTAGGGAAATGTCCATTTCGGGAAATGTTCATTTCGGGAAATGTCCATTTAGGAGAAATATCCATTTCGGGAAATGTCCATTTCCCGAAATGTCTATTCGGGGAAGTGTCCATTTTAGGGAAATGTCCATTTCGGGAAATGTTCATTTCGGGAAATGTCAATTTCGGGAAATGTTCATTTCAGGGAAATGTCACTATTTGGCAGTAGTCTTTAGGGAAATGGCTTTCGGGGATGTTTCCAGCTACGTGTAAAACAAGGAAGTTTCAAGTAAGTCCCAAAATACAACCCACAAATGTTTCCAACCCTACCTGTTGAAATACCTCGCATGGCGCAAAATACAATGTATGATCACAAATACAAAAAATGGTCTTCGTGGTCTTCGCAATTTGAACTCTTGAACGACTGTTATACAAGCGGATTATTTATTTATCGTTCAGTCTGTCTGGCTCTACGAGGTTGCAGTTAATTATTCCTTAAATAGGTTGTTGTTTATTTGTAGTGATTGTTGTTGATATTGTTCTTTGTACAGCACCAACAATAAAAATAATACATTGCAATTCGCGGCGATTTTAATGCAGCATCATTGTAACTAAAAACCCCTTTTTTTTCGAAGCCCTCAAAATAACTAGCCAATCGATCGACCGAACGAACGAATGAATAACCGGGTAGGAAACAAAAACCCATAACGTCGCATTTAAAACATTCTAAGCATTGTTGGCATAGCATCTCGATGTTGTTGTCATCGAACAAATAAAAAAAGGTCCTTGAAACTCATATAAAAAACGTTAATTTTTATTAAATACGTTTGCGATTGCGCAAATTTCGCACGATCATCGCAGAGAGAGAATTGAAGAGGCGGTAGACTGAATACGTAACGTAGCAGAGACGTAACAGTACAGAGGGAACAGAACAGATCGAGTAGAAACAGCACCCAGAGGAGCCATATCGAAGAGTAGAAAGAACGAGTAGATCATAGTAGTTTTAAAAATCCGAGTACATAAATCGAAAACTTTTGTTCGAGTGCACTCAGGAAAGTGTTGTTGCATGATCAGCAATTTTAAACGATGGATCGTCGTTGTCGCTCTTTATCGCCTTCAATCGTCATCATTTTTACAACGCAAAGCGCATGTCGGTATGTCGTCTGTTGTCCGTCTGCACTTTTAACCAAAATGTAAGCAAACACCAAAAACAAACAAAAACATCAGTCAAAGGATCCGGAGAAGCATGGGGCGGGCATCGAGTATCTTTGTCAAAGTCATCACTTGCATTAAGCCAGCAGCAGCAGCATCAGAGTGGCAGAGAGAGAGAGAGGCAAGAGAAAAAGTAAGATAAAGAGAAAAACAAGTGTTTGTAATCTTGACAATGTCGAAAAACAGACGGACATAAGAGTAAACGTAGTTGAAGACTCCAGCTAAGATTGCAACAGCTCAGACTCCGACAACGTTAAAATGCATTCCATACGTATGTCGGTCTGTCCATCTATCCGTCCCTGAGCAGCGATATTGTATAACCCGACGTAGTAGACGAAGAAGAAGACGACGACGACGATCTCGATCACGACCGCCAGTAATGTGTCTACTGATGACGCAGCATCGTCGGCTGCTTCTGCTGCTGCTGCCGCGTCTGATGATGATCGTTTGTCTAGATTACCTGGAAGAAGAAGCGACTCCTCGTCGTAGTCTTCGTCGTCGTCGTCGTAGTAGCAGCCGCATCGATGGCGCATTTGGCAAATTAAATGAATGTACGAGCGAGCGTCGTAGAAACGACCTTGCAAAGTTATGCGGCATGCTGAGTGTGGCAACCAGTTGCCGACTAGCAACTGGTTGAATTAATAGTTTTTACCCTATCGTTGCCCTCGCCAGCGAGCGAGAGATAGAGAAAGAGTCTGCCGAAGATAGCGATTCAGAGGGGTTCATTGTAATGTAAGAGAAGGGCATCCTGATCGTGACCGTAGTACTCATGGAAGAAGGGGTATTTTTCTGCTTGTTGTTATTATGACATGAAAATATTATTTAATATGCGTTAAGCATTGCTTAAAGTGGAACTTATGCGATTGTGTTTGAAAACTTTGGGCGCCTATGAAATTGCAATTGAAAGGTTACAGAAAATCGGCATAGATAGGCCTTATTTAGAGATGATAAACAGGCGTTGCAAAGTTTTGGATTTGCCTTAAGTAATACATATAAGCTTTCACATGTACGCGCTGTTTAAAAAGACTTTGAACCTTTGAAAAAGTTTCTTCTATATCTAAAAAGTTGTCCCTCTCTTATATCTCTTCTATTTACTAATTAAAAAAACCCTCATTTACCAAATACCAATTACAAATTGTTAAGCTCTTAATCGCATGGCACCGTACAATTCGCCATGGTGTGAAAAACCATTAAAAAATCTTAATTACACACAGCCAAAGTGTTCAATTGCGATTTAGAGAATTTGTTTGGTACTAAAGACGGGCGCGCGCTAACTCACCAGTCATCTCAAATTGGCAACACTTAACGCTTGTTGGCACTAGACTAAGAGGAATTTCCCAGACCGCTTCAAAACAGCATCCTGTTCTAGTCATTCTACTCTGCTGCCATCTACCATCCTTGCGACAGCATTGTTGAGTAAAAAGCGAAAAGAAAAACCAGAATGAAATGTGGCCAAAGAATGCTGTGGAGCGAGCTTTGCACTCGTCGAACGCCTGCTAGCCTCGAAGCCATTCAGACAACCAACCAAACCGAACTAACCCAACCCAGTCCAGTCAGCACAAAGTCAGTGTGTCTCGATGTCTGTCTGGATGTCTTATGGTCCGTCCGTTCGTTTGTTTGTCCGTCTGCAAGGTTGTCTAGGTTTTCTATGCATCTATGTGAGAGATGTTGCCTTTGAAAGCAGCAGCAGCACGCTTCAAATAGAATTCAGCGCATTCCGGCGGGCAGCACGACGTCTGGCAGGAAAGGTAGGCAAGCGGAATGGCAGGCAGTCGGCAAGACGACAGGCAGACGGCCAAAAGGAGCAGGCGGCAAAATGCACAAATCAAATGATCGCCTCAAGAGCAAACATAACACTGTGTGGCAGAAGTATGTGGCGGTAGAAAACGAGGAAGGACCAAACGCAAAACAATCGCATGCGCAACATTTCACGAAAAATAAATTGTTTTCATTTTGAGGACGTGCGGAAGATGATGATGATGATGAAGAAGTAGATGGCTGAGGATAAGCAGGACGAGGTGAAAATGTGGTACGCAAGCGCGCACCTTAAAAAGCAATAGTGGCGGCGGCACCACTTTTCATGGGTACCACCGACCAAGAGGAGTACCAACCAACCAAACAACCTACCATTCAACTAAAGTAACAGGCGCGCAAGGAGTGTGGCTTGATTGCATTCGCGCTCTGCTGCGAGGCACAAGCAGGCGCGCGCGCGACTCCAAAGGAATCAATGCAAAAGCAAGCCATGGGAACCACGTTCTGTACGGACGGACAACTGACTGGAGTTTGGAGTTAAAGTTGGAGCAACGTGTGTTCGTGTCTGCTGCGCTGGTTTCGGCAGGAATTCCAAAAAGAATCAACTGTGGAGCTGCTGCAAATTAAATGCAACACAAATAAAAGTGGAAGTGGCATCGTTTTGGTAGGTAAACTGCTGCCAGACGCGCTGCCTGTCTGGCGGTTTGGCTGACTGCCCGCCGCAGCGGAACTAAACTGTTGAGGCGGCGGTGGCGATGACGACGATGGTGATGACGACAACTACGACGAGTACGGAAGACGGAGGAGGTAAAGAAGTTGGTGCACTTGAGGATGAAAAAGTGTTTAAAGGGGGCTGCTGCTGCTGTCGTGAATGCCACGAATTCAACATGTAATCGAGATCAAGTACGTAGGCTGAGGCGACATCTTGCGAGAAGAATAACATCACATGCGAGCAGAGACAGACAGACATACAGTAGAGTCGAGTCGGACAGACAGACAGCATGCCTTGAAGATTCCGATCGAGTGATCAAGCGACTAAGCGTTGCTGCATTGGAGACAACAAATAAAAAAGAAAAATGTATGGCGCAAAGGAATTGAGAATACAAACTAAAAGAGACCATCGACCGACTGATTTACTGCGCCAACTTGTTGCAGAATTCCAAGGCGGTACAGAGTATAGGAAGCAAGAAAATGGGGTGGAGGGTGGAAATACCGCGCATACCATGCATTAAATCAATTGAAATTAGAAAAACCTATATGGTACAATTCAAATTACATGGGTAGAGGAGAGGGAGTATGTATGTTCTGACTCATTGAAAATTTTGCATAGGAGAAGATGGTAGATGAACATATAATAGGGATTCGAGACAACATTTTTAGTGCTGTTCTGGAATATTTTACGTATGTTTTCGACTAACAAACAGATTAATGGAAGTTTGAGAGAAGTGTAAATGCGTTAGGCAAATTTTTGGCAGAGTCCAGAGAGTTTATAACATATTTTCGACAACATATATTCGGCATTTTGTATCCATTGTGTTTAGGGACATTTTGTGCTGCTTTTTTTTCCTGAATATTTAGGGCAGATTTTCGGCAAACACATGTAATTGAAAGATTTTGGATATTGTATGGCAGTTTATCAAATTTTGTGGATTTTTAAAGACGTATTCCCGGCATATTTTTGGTACGTGGACAAAATATGCAGCTTTTGACAAAATCTTCTCCTTTGTCTGCATAAAGTCTTTCAAAAATATATTTATAAACTTCCTTGAGTCTGGGAAAGGTTATAAATTATGGTAGTATTTTAAAATGCAGATTCCTGGCATATTTTGGAGAGGGTCGGACTATACAAAACAATTTTTCAACCAAAATGCAATCATTCTCTACCATTGAAGTACAAAAAATAAGTTTTATAAATATGTAATGCATGTACAAAAAATTATCTGCAAATAATTTGAAGCACTTCATGATACTCATCCTTGGAAGGACGACATACATGACACCCATAGCAATGCGAATTTTCTCACAGAGACCCACACAAACATTCCGCAGCAATATATTGCGTATTAACAGCAACAATTTATGAAAAATAAAAATATTAAAAATAAAATTAAAAATAAAATTAAAATTAAAAAATCAACAAAATGCGAAAAACGTGCAGCTTTTTAATGAAAACGATGATCGCGTCGAGTCAATGAAGATGATGACGTTGATTTCATGCCAAACATTAAAACACATAGAGTCGACCGTCTCAAATACTTGTTGCAGCAACATCAACGGTGCAACAACAACATGTTGGCGGCGCTGACATTAAGAGATAGCAGCGGCAGAGAGAGAACAGCGGGAAAGCACGTCAATGCAAAAGACGAAGGAACCGACAGACAGACGACAAGCGAAAGGTAATTGATTGAGATATTTTTACACGTAAGTAAGCAACATCAACTCCTTGTTGTTGCTGCTGCTGCTGATGATGATGATGTTGATGATGACTACGATGATGATGTTGCCGACAACGATCAATGATGTGACTTGCAACAACCAAAAACTATCACATGTTGCTAGAGATGCGTACGAGACGAGAATCTCGATGGATATAAACATGAAATTCGAGACGAGATTCGAAATAGAGATTAATATTACCATATATTTTATCAAAAATACAAAAAAAATTTGAGACGAGATTGGAGATCTCGATCATTTTCAATATGGAGACTCGAAAGTCTCGATCGTGTTGCGCACGAGACGACCATTTCCATCAATCAAAACTTGAGATTCGAGACGAGATTCGAAATTGATGTCGATATTAATTTATATTACACTAAAAATTCAAGAAAAAATTGAGACGAGATTGGAGACCTGATCAATTTCGATATGGATTTGATAAAGAAGCGCACGAGACGAGAATTTCGATCAATTAAAACTTGAGATTCAAGACGAGATTCGAAATTGTCTATTTTACTTTACATTACTCTAAATATTCCAAGACAAATTTGAGACGGTATTGGAGATCTCGATCATTTTCGATATGAATATGGATATGAATTCGATAGTGATGTGCACGATCGAAACTAGAGATTTCGGACTTTTCAATATGGATTCGATAGTAAAGTGCACTAAACTAGTATCTCGATCAATAAAAACTCGAGATTGCAGACGAGATTCAAAATTGTGGTCGATTTTCCGATTTCCCTAAAAATTCAAGAAAAATTTGAGACGAGATTTACGAGACTTGAACATCTCGTTTGTGCGCATTACTACATATTGCCAGAGGACAGACACTGCGACGTCAGTTAAACGGCCGAAAGGCAGCACGGTACGGAATGAAAGGACATTGGACGTAACAAGTTAGGAAACTATTTTATTAATTCACAAAACTATGAAGGGCAACAGTAATAAAATTGCAATAAATTTAATAAAAACCAGCTACAAGGCAATGTTATTAGTTGCCGCCAATCGACGTGCGATGATCATGTTGTTGATGATGACGATGATGATGTCATGTTGCTGGCAACAAAGGGGAGCAAGAGGTTGATAGGTTGGTTGCCCTCAGAATGAATGCGTGATGGCATTTTAGCGTACATCATCAAAACTGAAGTAGACGAGAATTTATGTGGATAATGTGAAACGGGCGTGAATCGTCTACTAATTAAATATGTGAGAATTCGAAGGCAAAAAAAGGCAGAAAATTAAAAAAATTAAATACATTTTTTTTTTAATATGCAACGAAAGTAGCGCCATCTAGTAACATGTTGTCGCTGCTGCACTAACAAGGAATGAAACGACAAGTTCAAGTTCAACAAGATGCGCAGCAACAAATTACTTTTGGAGGGCGGTCGGGTATGGGCGAATGAAAAGCGAAAGGATGAGCGAAAGGTGCAGTGAATGTGCGTGAGTGATGAAGATTTCAATAACAGTCAACAGTTGTAGTTAGTAGAGTTTAATATAAACTGTAGTTAAATTTTCTACTCGAGTTTAAATTTAACTGTAGTTAAATTTTTAACTAAAGTAGATTTTAACATAAACTGTAGTTAAATGTTCTACCGAACTAGTGTTGAATATAAACTGTAGTTAAAGTTTCTACTTGCGTTTAACTTTAACTGTAGTTAATTTTCCTACTAAAGTAGATTTTAACATAAACTGTAGTTAAATTTTAAACTAAAGTCGATATTAACATAAACTGTAGTTAAATGTTTGGACAATGTAGAGTTTAACATAAACTGTAGTTAAATATTCTACTAAAGTAGAGTTTAACATAAACTGTAGTTAAATTCATCGACCATAGTAGAGTTTAACATAAACTGTAGTTAAATTCATCGACCATAGTAGAGTTTAACATAAACTGTAGTTACATTTCTCTACTAAAATGTGTCACAAAAGTATGCAACATTTTTAAAAATTACAGCGCAACTCAAAGTATGCAACATATTTTCGTATTTTTTATATAATTTCTGATTTTATTTATATTATTCTAACAAATTTTACTTAATTCATATTTGTTTTGATTTGAATTATTTTTATTTTTCTATTTTTATTTTGTTTTTTTTTTTTATTATTTTTTAAGCTGCTTCAAAATATTTATATTAACTTATTTCCGATTTGCATTAAAATCGTTGACAGTTGACAAACGTCATGCGGTTTCATTTAGATATTTGCTAGAAATGGAAAGTTTGCATAAGCGCATTAAAATGCCTTTCACATGATGCACCAAGCAACCTAGTTGATGTGACGAATCATTGTTTGCCCCAGGCAGGCAGGTCTACGTCGTATCACCCTCCTTCTCCCCTACGCTAAGATGACTGGCTAATTGCAAAGGTGCTAATTTGATGATAAATATTTGCACAAGTTCCAGGAATTTTAGTAAATATTTAGCAAAATATTTTCAATGGAAAAAAATCACTACAAAGTGCGTTGACGCGAGAAGAGATTGTAAAAAGTATTCTATAGAACTATAGAATGAAGTATTTAAAATTTAATTTACTTTAAATTCAATTTGCTTAAATTCAGAAAGATATAAGGAAAAAGAAATAATTTGAAAAGGGTTACCACCCAAAGTTGGTTGGCCTGTTAAACAAAATAAAAAAAAAAAAACAAAACGAGTCCAATTAATGGATGCTGCTTTTGATGAATGGTTCATTGATCAGCTGATCGAAACTAATTTCGAAAGAAATTCAATATCTTTTATGCAGACGACGACTGGCGACGCAATGAATACATTGAAAAATGTTGGTTTACACCGTGAGAAAAATAAAAAATATATATTTAAATCAAATGCTAACAAATACAGCTTGTTTCTAAAGTGAACATAGTAAAAAGTAATGAATTTGTATTTAAGGGTTTTGTGTGACAACAGTTTATGATGGAACTTTAAAAAAATATTGAAGTCAATGTAATTAATTTAATAGAGTACATAATAAACAAATGAAATTTTGATAATATAAAAAATATCTACAGCGAACGTAGTCAAATGTAGTATATTCATTTAAGAGTATTGTAGAAAAGCAGCAAATTCATATTAAATTCATATTTAATATCATTTTGATAATAAAAACATTTAACATCTACAGCAAACGTAATCAAATGTAGTATATTCGTTTTAGAGAATTATGGAAGAGTAGTAAATGTGTATAAGGGGGGGTTTCTGTGACCACCGGTTTTAAAAGAACTTTAAATACTTAAACAAAATGTATAAAATTTAAATGCGTACATAATAAAATATGTATTTTTGACAATAAAAACAATAACATCAAGAGCGAACGTAATCAAATGTAGTATATATGTTTTAGAGCTTTGTAGAAAAGTAGTAAATTTTTAAAAAAACTCTTTGTGTGACCGCCATTTTTGTTAGAACTTTAATAAACAAGTTTAATAAAATTTAGTAAATAAATACAACTGAAATTTCGCTAATATAAAAATGTGAATTCTATAGCAAACGTAGTAAAATTTACTATATTCGTTAAAAAACAATGTAGATAATTTGATTTGTTGATAATTTGAAAACTTCTACCTTTTTTTAGTGTATAAAAATTTAAATGATTGCACAGACAGTAAGAGGGCGAACTTGATACTTACAATTAAATCATTTTTGGAAATACTGTTGTCTGTGTAAAAGACCAGCAGCTCGGCGGAGAGGGCTCGACAACTGGGCTCGCGCAGTTTTGAGGCTAATAGAAGGCAGGCGGCGGCTAAGATTTGCAGATGCGTCTTTCGCACAGACTTGGTGGACAAAAAACGATCCATATAGTTGAGGGCGAGCAGAACAACTTCTTCTTGACAGTGCTGTTCGGCGCAGACCTGAAGAGAAAATTAAAAAAAAATAAAATAATACATTTTAAAAAATTATAAAATAAATGAATAAATTAAAATTTAAACAATATAAAATGTATTTAACTAAAAATTAAATAAATACGAAATTTAATAAATAATAAATTTATTAAATAACACATTTTTTAAATAACAAATTAATTAAATATAAAATTTAAAAATAATATTGCGAAAAAATCAATTTATGTTGTGATACTTTTACACAAATATATAAAATCTTAAATTTCACCTGTACTATATTCACCCTGACAAAATTCAATTAGGTGTTAGTAAAAAGATTCTCCATACAAAATCCTTCTAATTTGAATTATTTGTATTTATTAATGACATTTTACTTCAAATATGACCTTTTTTAGAACCCTTTCTTTAAATTAATAATTTATGCGGAATTTTGTAAAGGTTGTGCTGGTGAATTTTGTACTGTTGGATTTAAAATGGAGGATTTTGTATGGTGAATTCCATAATCTATACCAATTAAGAGTTTATAATTACTTCCTTGCATAATTAAAATAATATAAAAAATAATGAAAAAAAAATCACAACTCAATAAAAACTCCACGAAAAGATAAAAATCAATACCTGCTATAATTTTACTTATAATAAGCTATTAAAATTCTAAAACTTTGCCGTTTTTCCATATAGCAATCAAAGATAAAACAGTCAGCAAATAAAAATTCCGCAACTCTTGAGCAGAGACAGTGATTGTATTGACCACCACAATGTGGCTAATTGACAAACCAATTTCCTGTCACTGCCAACTTTTTTTTTTTTTATTTTAATTTTTCTTGTTTGCTGACAACTTCCGAATTCTATAAAAGACTCGACCCAACCAACCAACAATAGTTAGCAGCAGTAGAGAAGTCAATAATATCACTGACAGACAATTCAAAGACTCAAAACGTCTATGCTGTGAGTCAAAGAAAATCTATTCAAAATTTTCAAATGAAGACAACAGCAACAGAATGAAGTAGTTGGGGGTAAAAAAAAACTACTGCAAAATGAAATACCATGCAAACCAAACAAAAAAAAATGATAAACGACTGAAGTAGAAGACGACAGCTACTAAATATGTAATAAATAATAATAATTGAACAATGCGCAATTCTTCAGTGAATGGAAACCAACAACCATCGACCGGCCAGGCCAACCAATGTGTGGGAAAGAGTACCAGACACAAAATTGTGGGAGAGAGAGAATGTGCGGTGGGAAGACTGTATAAGGAAGACTGCATAGAAACAAGGTGGAGAAGAAGGCAAACGCATGCGATTCTTTTTGCGATGATGCGCGGCGCATTGCTTTTACTTTCTTGTGTAAATGAGAATGCAAGATTGCTGATTATTTGCATGCAGAACAGCTTAAGAGAAAATGTTAGTTAAGTCTACAGAAATGTTGTAGGGTTTAACAGTTTATTTGTTAGTTTGACTAATTAATTTTTTTGTTTTACAAAATATTTGTTAGTTTGACAAATACAAATATTAAATAATAATACATTTTATTGTTTAGAATAGAATGTCAGTTAAGTCTACAGTAAAGTTGCAGTCTTTAACACACTATTTGTTAATTTTACTAATTATCTGTTTCTTTGATAAAATATCTGTTAGTTTGACAATTGTTCAGTAAAAATGTCTCGGGTACTTTTATTTTATATGAAAAAAAAAAATACAATTCTAGTACAGAAAAAATTATATACACATTGAAGATTTGAAGGCCTAAATGGATTTTATAATATATTTATTAATATATGTTGTATTATTTGATATAGGGAAGAAAACAGTTCTACAATTTTGAAATTATTTATTTTGAGAAAATCTAAAGTCAACTAAAAGTTAACGGAAAGTCAACTAAAAATTCAACTCAAAGTTAACTAAAATTTGTATAAATGTTAACTAAAAGTCAACTAATCTAAAAGTCAACAATTAAATAAAATTCTTCAAATTTTACGCTATGCAAATTTCTAAAGAAATAGCTACCGAGTCCAAAAAAAAGTCACAATTAATATATGTTGTATTATTTGATATAGAGAGTTTTACAATTTTCAAATTATTTATTATGACAAAAAACGAAACTCAACTAAAAGTTAACGGAAAGTCAACTGAAATGTAACTTAAAAGTCAACTAAAAGATAATAAAAAATCAACTAAAAGTTAACTAAAAAGTCAACTAAAAGTTAACTAAAAAGTCAACTAAAAGTTAACTAAAAATTAACTTAAAGTTAGCTTAAAAGTCAACTAAAAGTTAACTAAAAATTTTAATAAAAGTTAACTAAAAAGTCAACTAAAAGTAAACTAATCTAAAAGTAAACATAAAAATTAAATAAAATTCTGCAAATTTTACGCTATGCGAATTTCTAATGCAAAAGAAGTAGCCACCGAGGCTAAAAAAAAGTCAGCGTCCGATTTGCATGCGATCTTAAGTGCTGTGGTAAGAAAAGGCATAGTCAAATTATGAATGAAAAAAAGGAGTTATGGGAGGGGGGAAAGAAAATATGGTAACAGTGAGAGAAAAGTCATAACACAAATGAGCCGCAACAAATTGAAATTTCACAAGCAAACTTTAAAATGGTCAGGGGTCTCAACAAAGATGGGGACTACGATAAATTGCAGGAACTTATGGTAAATATGATGATGATGATGGTAAAAAGCAGATGATGATGTAGCCAATGCTAAGAAGAATGACTAACCGGCCAAAGCAATCAATAACTGCAATAACTAGCAACTAGAACTAATAATATTGAAGAAAAAAAACAAACATAAATAAAAATTTTCAAATAAGAAAAACGCAAAAATAAATATTGTTTTAAATAGTTTTAGTTGAAAATCTCTCATTGCAGCTGATGCATGTTGCAGTGAATGTTGCTACTGCTGCTATTGCTACTACTACTAGTGATGTTGATGACTATGATGATGATGATGAAGACGAAATCATGCAACAAACCGCCAGTGTTCGTGTTGATGGCATATTACAACAATAACTAAAATTGCAACAACAATTAGAAGAACAACACTAAGAAATGCAGCAGCAATAGCAATAGCAACAACTACAACAGAGGGAGTTTGCTGGAGAACGGTAACAATAGCAGCAGCAGCAAGAACGCGACTAGCGGACGCGGTTGGTCAAGCATAAATTTTGCGGCGAAGCCTAGTTCAAACACCTTGCTTGTATTAACAACATAATCATTAGCATTAGTATCATCATCATTAGCAACATTATTAAGAACATCAACAGCAGCAGCATTCTTAACATCAACAACTCCAACTCTACCACCTTCAACTTGGGGTAAAAGTTTTACAACAAGTGCCACCAAACATCGGCGGCAGCAACATTGTTGCGTGATTAGTATCCTCGCTTCAATTGTTCCTTCCTTGTGCGAAAAACAAATACAAATGTTTTCAATTCTCATTCTTTCATACACTCATTATTGTGCCTCGGTGTCTTGCAATCATTCATTAGAAGATATTGTATTCTTTGGATGGTTACACAATATGTAGACGACAAACAATATTCACAACAATTTATTAGATTCTATTATATCTAGTTTAAGAAGACACTAAGTAGTTCTAAAACTATTTAATTTAAGTATGAAGATACTTGTTTTGTAATATAAACTTTTTATAGCATGATAAAGTATTCTTAAAGAGATATAAAAGGTACTTTATCAACTTTACAGCACATTATCTCATTTAATATGATTACACTCAAAAATGTGCAAAAAAAGTAATATGAAAAACTATTTGATTTAAGTATGTCGTACTTCATTTGAGTATGTCACGCTCATTTAAGTATGTCAAGTTGCGAATGGAAATCACAAAATATTTGATTTAAGTACTACATAGAATATTATAGTATAATATATAAATAGATTATTTAGAATATATTCGAATATTCCAAGGAATAGGCCTTCCTATGTTCACCGGGTATATTTTAAAAATTAGAATCGATGGAAAAAACTTTGTAATTTTGAGCATTTACATGAACTATGCTCTGGATAATCATAAATCATTATGTTGTTTATCATTAAATTATAAATGCTAAAAAATGATACAAAACTAGTCTAAATAAATTAAAAAGTTTTGTGTTTAGATCCAAAATAACCTTAAAAACATATCCGAATATTTCAATTTATCGGTATATTAAAATTAGTCTGGACAATTAAAAGACAAATTGCATTAAAAGTGATTTGAAAAACTAATCGTGTAAAGTACTGTATTTATTATTGTAAAAAGTGGCTGAAAATGGTTCATCAAAACATCGATAGCAATGTTTATAAATGCTTTATGGGATGCCTAACTAAAATAATGTTAAATAATTCAATCAATGAGTTTATTATTAATATACTCCTATCAATTATAAATATGTTTATAGTAAATATAAGACAAAATGATTAGTATTAAAATGAATAACTACATAGTATTTTACAGCATTATTTACACCAATGCAACTAATGTCATCTTTCAAGTCAAATATTTATATGTTTGCGTTGAGTATAATACAAAACAAAACACCGCTTATTTCTAGTGTAGTCTTTAAACTAAAATAACAAGGAAACATGCGCGAAAAATCGCATAGATCAGTGATCAAACAGCATTGAACTTGAGCCGTTCATTCAGTCAGTTATTGTCATCCAGTTGAACAATATAATGGTGATGTGAAGATGATGATTATGCAGAGTAGTTGTATAAGAGAAAATGATGGTGGTAGTTATGATGATGATGCTCCTGCTGATGATATTGACGTTTCTGCTGAATGCTGCTGTGAATGTCAATATTTTCTACGTATCAATATTGGGCGGCAAATGCTGTGTGAAATGCGACAACGTGTATTTGTCAACATCATTAAAACTGAAAGTTGAACGTTTAAAACTATTAAAATTAACAAAAATGTTTGCGGAAATGATGCAAGCGTAGAAGGTGTGAAGGTTTTGGAAAGGGTTTAAGTGACATTTTGGAGAATATTGAAGTTGCACATTTTCAATGAATAATTTTAAAAATTAGATAATACCTTTTTGAAATTTTAGAAAGGTTTATGACCGGTATCAGATTATGGAATATTTAACATATAATAATCTGACCAATTACATGATAAACATGATATATTTTCTAATAGGGTAAATTTTACTAGGGAACGAAATTTTCATATTTAACAACCAATATTAGAAAAAAACAGATCATGATTTAAATTCTATTGAAAAATAAAAATTTTGTATTGATAAATGAAATTCTGGAATAGGGTAGAAAAAATTCGATCGCAATGAAATTTAAATACGATTTATTTTAGATAGTCTTATTTTCTCATATTTACGGTTTCTCAATTTTTGTAAGTTAATGATTTATTGCCATTTTAAAAATGTCTAAAATCAGTTAAAATTTGTTTTAGTTTAGCCCTAATATATTTAGCTATAGTTGTAAAATAAGAAAATAAACAAGTCGTTGACTTAAAGACGAACGAACTCCCTTTTATTTAAGCACAGTTGGGCGAAACAATAAAATTGTAATTGCACATAATTTCACACTATATGGCAGAGTTTTAAAATTCAATGTGGGGTGAGTGAAAAAAACCTCAAGAAATTAATAATTAAAATTTTTCAAAAAACAACGGGCTTAAATGCAACCCAACCAACCAAGCAAAGAAACAATGAAAATTCTAATTGAAGTTAAGTCGGGCCGCGCCATAAACGCGAATCGATGTGGAGTTTAAGCTAGGGTATAAATTATGAAGTAAAGGCTATAGAGGTATTGGGTACAAGGTAGGACAATCAGTACCCCCTCCCGAGAAAAACAGCTACTCATATGGGCCAGCAATCTTAAGACTTAAGCAAGTGTAATTAGATAGCCATCAACACAAAAAGGCTGTGGTAGTTACTGGGCTCAATACAATAACGTGATTTATGGCGCCCGACCAAAGCCAACAACAACAAAAAAAATAATAACCCTAAAGCCGCCTAATTGGCCAAGACAGATGGAGTAGAGCTGCTGGCAACAGGTTGAAGGTAGACAGTGCAAAAGAGTCGGAAAAAAACGGTGGGGAAAATTCATTTTATGAGGAAAAACACGAGTCGACTGTTGGGGGAAAATTCATTGCATGTTGGAGAGCAATAAAATAGCGTGTGACGCAGTGACGGCGACGGAACAATTAGGCAGCAACAGTAGCACAAAAAATAGTAAGAAACAACAAAGCAACTGCAAGAAACTGCAGAGCAACTTTTAAGCAACTGAAAATAACTGCAGAACAACTTTTAAGCAACTTCTAAGCAACTGTAAAGCAACTTTTGAGCAACTGCAAAGCAACTTTTAAAAAACTGCAAAGCAACTTTTAAGCAACTTTTAAGCTACTTTTAAGCGACTGTAACGCAACTTTTAAGCAAATATAAAGCAACTGTAAAGCAACTTTTAAGCAACCGTAAAGTAACTGCAAAACTAATTTTAAACAACTTTAACGCAACTTGTAAGAAACCGCAAGTCAACTTTTAAGCAACTTTTAAGCAACTTTTAAGCATCTTTTAAAGCAACTTTTAAGCAACTGCAAAGCAACTTTTACGCAAATGCACAGCACCTTTTAAGCAACTGCAAAACTACTTTTAAAACTGTTAAACAACTTTTAAGCAACTGTAAATCAACTTTTAATCAACTGAAAAGCAACTGCAGAGCTACTTTAAGAAATTAAAAAGCAACTTCTAAGCAACTGAAAAGCTTCTTTTAAGCAACTGCAAAGAAACTATTAAGCAACTTGTAGAAAACAAAAATTAAATACAATATAAACCTGCTATAAATAAACAAAAAACTTGCATCAAAAATTGAACATAATTAAATTAAAAGCAACTCAAACACTTAAACGCGTTAAAAAAAGCCAAACTTCCGTTTTTAATTTCAAAATACGAACAACTTCGTTGGCGACAGGCAGCATTAACTGCTGCTTTAAGTCAAACGAAGAGACGTTGATGATGATGATGGCAATGACTACGACAAGACGAATTTTAACTTCCGGTCGCCATTCGTCGCTTCATTGGCAAATTTTCAAGGCGTTAAACATTTTTGCGGTTGCAGTGATTTATTGCAGCAACATTGCGGAGAGGAACAACTGTTGCAACGCACGTCGCCGCTGGCTGTTGCTGCTGCTAATAATTCATAATTTGCAGCAACATGCTGGAGTGTTGGAGTTCAAAGTTGTCGCGTCGGCAGACAGTGATGGCGCGATGGAAGAGTTGCTGGTGCGGTTACTGCTGATGATGATGGATATGTTGGTGATGAAGACGCAGCAGCGCATGCTGCATAAAAAGCAAGCAGCAAGTCGCTTAAATCGGCATCATTAAAATGAAAAGTGTGTGAAAAAGAATAAAACAAAATAAGAAATAAACTAAACATAAAAATTAAAAAAAATATTAAGAAATTTAATTTTAATGAAAAAAATTAAGAATTTTAATTTTAAAGAAAAAAAAAACGAATTTAATGAAAACTTATATTTTTAATGATGATTTTAATGAAAAAATTAAATTTTTAATGAAAATCAAAATTTTATAAAAATTGTATTTTCAGAAAAAATCAATTTTCAGTTAAAATTTTAATTTTTAGTGAAAAACTGAATTTTTTAGTGAAAAATTAAATTTCTAGTGAAAATTTGAATTTTAATGAAAATTTTTAAGTGAAAAATTGAATTTTTAGTGAAAAATTGAATTTTTCAAAGGAAAATTTGAATTTTTAGTGGAAAATTGAATTTTTAGTGAAAAACTGAATTTTTAGTGGAAAATTGAATTTTTAGTGAAAAATTGAATTATTGGTGAAAAATAAAAGTTTTAGTGAAAAATTGAATTTTAAGTGAAAATTTGAATTTTTAGTGAAAAATTGAATTTTTATTAAAAAATTTAATTTTAGTGAAAAATTGAATTTTTAGTGAAAAATTTAATTTTTAGTGTTAAATTAAATTTTAAGTGAAATATTAAATTTTAAGTGAAATATTAAATTTTTAGTAAAAAAAATGAATTTTAAGTGAAAAATTGAATTTTTAGTAAAAAAATTTAATTTTTAGTGAAAAATTGAATTATATTCAAAAATTGAATTTTAAGTGAAAAATTGAATTTTTAGTAAAAAATTGAATTTTTAGTAAAAAATTTAATTTTTAGTGATAAAATAATTTTTAGTTAAAATTGAATTTTTAGTTAAAAATTGAATTTTTAGTGAAAAATTGAATTTTTAGTGAAAAATAGAATTTTTAGTGAAACATTGAATTTTTAGTGAAAATTTTAATTTTTAGTGAAAATTTAATTTTCTAGTGAAACATTGAATTTTTAGTGAAAATTTTAATTTTTAGTGAAAAATTGAATTTTTAATGAAAAATTGAATGTTTAGTTAAAAATTGAATTTCAAGTGAAAATTTAATTTTCAGTGAAAAATTTAATTTTTAGTGAAAAATTTAATTTTTAGTGAAAAATTTAATTTTTAGTGAAAAATTTAATTTTTAGTGAAAAATTTAATTTTTAGTGAAAAATTTAATTTTTATTGAAAATGCAATGAAATATTGAAAATTTTACTTTTTATAAATATTTGAATTTTTAATGAAAAAATTAATACAAAAATTGAAAAAGAAAACAAATAAAAAAAAAACTAAATAGACGAATTCCGATATTTCATGGCTTTGTCATTAGTCAGAGACCTAATTGAAATTCCAATAGTAGAACTGACTGATTGACACACTGACTTATTGACTGACTGACTGTCGCATAGTCTACAAGTCGTAATGTCTGACAGCAATAAAACCAGACGACACACATTTTGTAGCCTGTTTTTCCCATACGATTCGATTCTTCCCCCGAAATCTGAACAACAAAGGATTTCTTTCACTCAACAAGCAGCAACACTTTGATGTTGCTGTTGTTGTTGTTGATGATGAGCTCCTTAGAGAAGCTGCTGCTATTGCTATTAATCAGCTGAAAATGAAAACGAAAACTCAAAATTTTGAATGAGAGATATAAATATTTTTATGAATGAATGGGCGGTTCATTTGCAGGGTTTTACGCGAACGCGACCGAACGAAAAAACGAATGGATGGATGGGATGAATGGATCGACGATATAAAACGGGAATGAGCGCCAGTCAAACAAAAACGACGTCGACGACAGTAATAATAATAAAATAACGAGCACTACCGGAAATAATTGACGTAAAAAACATATATGTTTAAGTACATAAAATATACAACCAACCAACCAACCAAGCAACACCGACAAAAATCGTGGAAAAACATCGCATTATAAAAACTGCAAATCAAATAAGCAAAAGAGCAGACGACAAACGGACAGACGGACGGACGAAATACAAAAATAAATATTGACAATGTTTGAGAACCGAATTAGGGTTTGTGGTTTTTTTTTTTTTTTTTTTTTTCATATATAATTCTACTTAATTCCGCTGTATCGTTGATAACCATACAAAGAACATAGCCTGCCATGTGCACCGGACATTTTCGCATAAATTGTACAACATACAACACGTATTTAAAAGTAATTTTGATAAAAAAAAGAACATTGATAAAAATTATGACTAAGGTATTTTATAAATAGTAATAAATATATATTTAATGTTTCCGACTGAAGTGCATAAAAATAGGACAATGTATAAGAGAGAAAGAATTGCATAGGAAGCTAAAATTTGATTAGAACATATTTATATTTGTGATAAGCAAGTTTATAGGATACTTGAATTATGGCAAATCAGGCACAGGAAACAATGTTGAATGGGGAAAAAGTTATGTAGGAGATAAGCGTCATAAAAATGTTATATTTAAAGCCATTTCAATGGAATTATGATAGTTTATCGAAATAAAATACTTTTATGTTTAAGTTATGTTTATTTAAAAATAAATAAAAAAAGGAATTTACAAAAAGGGTAAAATATTATTTTTTAAATTTAAATATTTTATTAAATTCTTCTTTCTATTTTCTGCAATTCAATATTGCACGAGCTACATATTTTAATTTGCAAAATATACAAAAATTAGAAAATTTAAATTTAACAAGTAAAAAAGTTTTGCATTTATTTAAGCTAGCATTTATAACTTTTAAATCAAGATGTTGTAATTTATTTTCTTAAATGTGGTTTTATAGAGGACACATGATGCTACATATGAATGCATAAACATCATTTTCACTAACAATAAAGTATTTTATTCAAACATTTTTTTATTTTCCAATTCTTTGGTTTATATCTCGCAAACCACTTTTTTCACGCATAAAAGCTACTTTTCATATTACAGCGGCAGGTTGTCTGCCTCTAATATATAAATGATGATTTCATTTTTTTCATTTGTTGGAATTTTAAAAATAAAAGAATACCAAAATAATGAGAAATTGAAAATGGGCTATATCTCAAAAACTAGTTATATCCCGCAAACAAAATTTTTCACGCATAAAAGCAAATTTTTGTATTATAGCGGAAGGTTTTCTGCGTCTAATATCGGAAAGACGATTGCATTCCTTTCTTTTGTTGGAATTTTAAAAATAAAAGAATACCAAAATAATGGGAAATTAAAAATGGGATATATTAAAAAACTAGTTATATCTCGCAAATAAAATTTTTTACGCATAAAAGCAAATTTTTGTATTATAGCTGAAGGTTTTCTGCTTCTAATATCGGAAAGACGATTGCATTTTTTTCATTTGTTGAAATTTTAAAAATAAAAGAAGACCAAGAAAATGGGAAATTGATAATGGGCTATATCTTAAAAACTCGTTATATCTCGCAAACAAAATTTTTCACTCAAAAATGCAAATTTTTGTATTATAGCGGAAGGTTTTCTGCGTCTAATATCGAAAAGATGATTTCATTCTTTTCTTTTGTTGGAATTTAAAAAATAAAAGAATACCAAAATAATTGAAAATTGAAAATAGGCTATATCTCAAAAACTAGTTATATCTCGCAAACAAAATTTTTCACGCATAAAAGCAAATTTTCACATTACAGCGGTAGGTTTTCTGCGTCTAATATCGAAAAGATGATTTCATTATTTCCTTTTGTTGGAATTTTAAAAATAAAAGTAGACAAAATAATGGCAATTAAAAATGGGCTATATCTCAAAAACTGTTATATCTCGCCTACAAAATTCTTCACGCATAAAAGCAAATTTTTGTATTATAGCGGAAGGTTTTCTGCGTATAATATCGAAAAGATGATTTCAATCTTTTCTTTTGTTGAAATTAGAAAAATAAAAGACCAGAGCCAATTTGACAAAACCAATGCCATTTACTATGCTATCCAGAGCATAGTCCAAAGTAATAATCAAAATACTACCTTTTTTTTCTACGTGTTCTATATTTTTGAATAAAAATTAATTTTTTTGTTTTTTTTTAATTTTGTGAAAAACAAAATTGTCCAGCCTACACATGGACCGAGCAAAACTACGAACATTTCCGTACGATTGATCAATATATACAAAGTATTTTACGGGAAAAAATCCTATTAATATTGATCAATAGGACAGTCATTGATTTAATAGTACACATAAAATAAATATTTTCATATAAAAACAAAAACAATTTAATAGTATTTAATAGTATTTTGTACTATTTAATGGTATTTACCTATTAAAATAATAGTTTATGCTATTGACTAATTTTAATAGCAAAAAAACTATTGATTTTATAGTATTTTTTTCTGAGTGAGTGCATAAAGTATTTATCAAGAATTCGGTAAACTTCAACAAACAAAAACGCAAATTTTGAAAAATGTTTATTGACTTGTGCAACATTGTTGTACATCAGTAGTTCTTAAAAGAACAAACAGAAAAAAAGTATAAAGAATAAAAAAAGAAAAAGAAAAAACAAATAAGAGGAGTAAAACTATACAAAAAAAATAAATAAAAGAAAAAGAACTCCAACAAGTAACGCTGAACTTTAAACTCTCAATAAATAAGTAATAATAAAAAAAAAGGAGCTGTTTGGTTTTGCAAATATCCGTTCTGTGTTTTGCGGCGGACGACCGACCCCCCACATCCGGTATTTACAGCTGTTGAATTTATTTCGTCGCCAACGTCTCGAGTTTGACTTCGACTCTGACTACGACTTTAACTTCAAACATTTTTTGCAAATTTATTTATAAAAAAAATAACTAAAAAAAACATTTTCGAGTATTTTAAGTACACACGCAATTTTTTTAACGACCACTAAAGTCGCGAGACCGTCTACAGACCAAACGTAAGACGGACCCGACCGGCTGAAGTCTTTGCCTTCGCTTTATGCAACCGAATTCAAGAGTCTGACTCACAATCATGACATTGTCGACAAATAAACGAAAAACTAAAGAGGTTATAATAAAAAAAAAGAATCATAATGCACACACACACACATTATGTGATATCCTGATTATGATTGTCGCACGAGAGTGATGTCGACGGTGGCGACACCACCACCATGTGACCATGTGTGAGAATCCACAGAAGGCGAGCACAGGGCAGGGAATATATAATAAAAAAACATACGTCAAACACTATTATTTTTATGTTTTTTGTTTTAATAATATTTTCAGAAGTCAAAGTTGTTGTGGGCTATGCAAGTTCAGTTCTAGAAACTGATTACTTTATCATAAATAAAAATATATATGTATAATATATTATTTCACACAAAATTTACTCACTTTAATCAAGGGCAAAATATATATTTATATTATTTCGTTTTAAGTATTTTTACTTTTAACTTTTATTATTTGAAGTTTTTATTAATTTTCAATATTATTAATTTATATTTATTAATTAATGTTTCTATTTATTTTTACTTGTTTACCATAATTTTTTATTATTTTTTTTATTATTTATATTATTTCGTTTTTAGCATTTTTACTTTTAACTTTTATTATTTGAAGTTTTTATTAATTTTCAGTATTATTAATTTATATTTATTAATTAATGTTTCCATTTATTTTTACTTGTTTACCATAATTTTTTATTATTTTTTTTTATTATTTTTTTTTAATTTCTTTTGTATTTTTTTTTTATTTTTTTTAAATTTCTTTTTAAATTTTTTTTTAAAATTTTTTTTTTTTAATTTTTAATTTCTTTTTTTTTAATTTTTTATTTTTTAATTTTTTTACTCTCATATTACATTTTTATTTAATCATTTTATTCCCATTTTTCATTTTCAAGATTATTTTAATTTTTACGATTCCATGAATATTTTTAGCTTTGTTAATTATTATAAATATTTTTACTTTTTAATGTTATTTTTATTTTTTAATTTAGTATTTTAATAATTTATATTTAGTACATCTGATTTTATAAATTTTAAATGTTAAATATTTAATATATCTAACATTTAAAACTTTTTTACTTTATTTGGCTATTTCTTTAATTCTTTATTTCTTTATTTCTTTATTTCTTTATTTCTTTATTTCTTTATTTCTTTATTTCTTTATTTCTTTATTTCTTTATTTCTTTATTTCTTTATTTCTTTATTTCTTTATTTCTTTATTTCTTTATTTCTTTATTTCTTTATTTCTTTATTTCTTTATTTCTTTATTTCTTTATTTCTTTATTTCTTTATTTCTTTATTTCTTTATTTCTTTATTTCTTTATTTCTTCATTTCTTTATTTCTTTATTTCTTTATTTCTTTGTTTATTTATTTATTTATTTCTTTATTTTTTTATTTCTTTTTTTATTTATTTCTTTATTTCTTTGTTTTTTAATTTCTTTATTTCTTTATTTTTTTATTACTTTATTTCTTTATTTTTTTATTTCTTTATTTCTTTATTTCTTTATTTCTATATTTCTTTATTTCTATATTTCTTTATTTCTTTATTTATTTCTTTATTTCTTTATTTCTTTATTTATTTCTTTATTTCATTATTTCTTTATTTAATTATATCTTTTTTCTTTATTTAATTATATCTTTTTTCTTTATTTGTCAATTATTTCTTTTATTGTTTGCTATTTTATTTATATTTCTTTTTTACTATTTAATGTTTTTTCTTATTTTTTATAATTTCCTCTTTCTATTTTTTTTTTATTTTCACTTTTTAAACATTTAAAACAATAATTTAAACGCATAACTGTCAAATTAATCAAATCTTGTTAATCTTTAAAAATCTCTCATTTGTCAGAAAATTCTCACACAATAATGCTAGACGAAATTTAGCAGAACGCAATTTCTCAAGTTTAACATATGGAGCTCATTTTGCGTCGTTTTTTTTTCAAAAACATTTTCCCAAGTTGTTGCATAGCCCAACACAGCAGCCACAAACCGCACAACTACTTCATGGGAACCTATAATAAAAAAGCACTACTGTGCATATTTTTTTTTGTATTTTTTCACATATATATTTTATGAAACAAGAACAAGTCAAATAAAAAAATATATAAAATCTGTAAATTCAGTTTTAGTTCTGCGTAAATAAATAAAACAATATTCAGAACCATAGAAACTGTCAGGCGGGAGATTTAAAAGAAGTCATAAAAACAATAACTAACATTAAAAATTTGCGTATACAAATCATTAAAAAAAAGAATGAAATACTCAAGCGTAAACAAATCTTGTCAAGCAGTACAACAAATAAAAACTAGATTTTGACAGTACCACCATTTAAAAATGATTGTGTATTTTTTTAAGAGCCAATGTTAAGTCTGTGTTAAATCTGAGTCCCAATAAAAAAAATAGGGATGTTGAAAAGATTAACAAAAGCGACAATCTGGCATAGTAACAGTTCAACAATGAGCAAAATTTAAATTAAAGAAACCTTTTTGAGAACTAAAAAGAGGGTTTATCCTATAGTCTAACGATACTCAAATGTTCCAAATTTAATCAAACGTTTTTTTAGACCTTGAAAAAGGTTTCATTTAAAACTTCAAAAAGCCAATTTCGTGTATAAAGGGTTTATAAGCTAACGATAATCAAATGGTTTATAAAATAATAGTTTTTTACTATAGAATAAATTGTAGGGTTGATATTTTTAAATTTGAAGGGGGCGCCTAGTCAATTAAAAACGTTTTAGCACAAAACAAAGGTTTAGGTATTTGAAATGAAAAAAAAAACAACACCTTAATTAAAAACCTAGCTCAAGTAAATTGTTATAGTCCCACAGCTGATCGCCACAATGACGACTCACTCAAAGACTCACGTGTTAGTAGCCATGCCACATGCAACTTTTTTAATCTCTGTATTTTTCCCTTTTTTCTTTTCAAAGATAGGGTTTTTTTTTCTTTATATAAAATGTGTGAATTTCATATGCTGCTCAAGTCAGAGGAGCACACATGGGTATGGCATGCCATGACATGGTATATAGCATGACAAAAACAGGCAGACAAGGTTCTATGAACTTTGCAATTTCTTCTTATATATTTTCAAAATAATAAAAATATAAAATTAATATTGGACAACAGCATTTTAAACATATACCTTAAAATACTATTAAAAATATATAATTTTCAAGTTCAAATGTAAATTTATAAATAGTAGACATGCGACCACCACTATAGTTCAATCAACTGTTTGAAATAAATATACATGTCTCTGACATCAACACTAATCATTTACTAAACATAAATAATACCAGAAATTAAACAAAAGCCAAACAGTCTGAAACTAAATTTGCGTTTTTTTCGAAACATTAATAAATATTTTAAATACAACAAATATGCGTGTTAAATGACATTAATTAATGACTAAATAATGGTATCGACAGACATACCAAAAATATGTGCTGTTGGGTTTTTAGAACAATGAAAGTCGTCATTGAGCGCTTTTTGAGCAGGAAAAACGAGTAACGTGATTTGACTTAGTTGTTTTAAGCCAGTTGGGATTTTAGTTAATTGATCAATACAATATATAGAATGGGCCAAATATTGTGTAAGCTAATAAAATTGAATTTTTTGTTTTTAGTGGGGCTACTAACAATTGTAATGCGTACAAGGTATGTTTTTAAAATTTCTTATTTCTTTATTTTTTATTTCGTTATTTCGTTATTTCTTTATTTCTTTATTTCTTTATTTCTTTATTTCTTTATTTCTTTATTTCTTTATTTCTTTATTTCTTTATTACTTTATTACTTTATTACTTTATTTCTTTATTTCTTTATTTCTTTATTTCTTTATTTCTTTATTTATTTATTTATTTATTTATTTTTTTATTTCTTTATTTCTTTATTTTTCTATTTCTTTATTACTTTATTACTTTATTACTTTATTACTTTATTACTTTATTACTTTATTACTTTATTACTTTATTACTTTATTACTTTATTACTTTATTACTTTATTACTTTATTACTTTATTACTTTATTACTTTATTACTTTATTACTTTATTTCTTTATTTCTTTATTTCTTTATTTCTTTATTTATTTATTTATTTATTTTTTTATTTCTTTATTTCTTTATTTTTCTATTTCTTTATTACTTTATTACTTTATTTCTTTATTTATTTATTTCTTTATTTATTTATTTATTTATTTATTTATTTATTTATTTATTTATTTATTTATTTATTTATTTATTTATTTATTTATTTATTTATTCATTTATTTTTTATTTCTTTATTTCTTTATTTCTTTATTTCTTTATTTCTTTACTTTTTTATTTCTTTATTTCTTGATTTATTGATTTCTTTATTTTTTTATTTCTTTATTTCTTTATTTCTTTATTTATTTATTTCTTTATTTATTTATTTATTTATTTATTTATTTATTCATTTATTTTTTATTTCTTTATTTCTTTATTTCTTTATTTCTTTATTTCTTTATTTCTTTATTTCTTTATTTATTTATTTCCTTATTTTTTTATTTCTTTATTGCTTTATTTCTTTATTTTTTTATTTCTTTATTTCTTTATTTCTTTACTTTTTTATTTCTTTATTTCTTGATTTCTTGATTTCTTTATTTTTTTATTTCTTTATTTCTTTATTTCTTTATTTCTTTATTTCTTTATTTCTTTATTGCTTTATTTCTTTATTGCTTATTTCTCTACATCTTTATTATTTGTTCTTTATTTTATTTCTTTCCTTTTATTATTATTTATTTGCATAGTTAAATAAAATAAATAGTTTTTAATTTTTATTTTTTATTACTTCTTCATCAAAAAACTCTTAGTTATCAGTCATCAAAAAAAGTTGTTTTTCCTCTAATTCTTAAAATTTTAAAACTTATATTTTTATTTTCCATATTTAAATTCAAAGAATTGTTTAAGATATATTTATCCTTTTTACAACCCCTTTTCTTCCAAATCTGTATAGCTGGAATTCAATAAAAAAAAACATGTGCCCAAAAGGATCTCTTCAAGTTTCATTGTGCGCTCAAAAGCTCACTGAAACTTTTGTTCGTGTCTTGTCTGTTAATTACCTGCACGATCTCTATCTTTTTTTCGATTTTTTCCCCCTATCATCCATACCATGCCATATCTCACTTTAGTCGCGAAACTCAACTCAATTCAGCAACTTAAATGAATTCTATGAATTGATTTAGAAAACTAGTCTTGTCTTTTAGAATCGCTGCCCTGACAAAAGAACGACGAGGGTTTCTTCTTTTGTGATTTTGCATTTCATAGCAGCTAATAAAAAATATTCGTAGATTGTACAAAAAAAAATTAGACTCTGTACGTGTTCTTCCTTCACAGCATCAACTACTCCCAGTCTGCGTCGAATGTCGATGATGATCATCATCAGCAGCAGCAGTTCTGCGTGAGTTCGTTTATTTGCGGCCTTGAAATTTCAATTTTTTTGTACACCATTTTTTTTGCAAGTTGTCGGTTCTTTTCATTATTTTTTTTATAGTAAATTTTTTAAATTTGATTTTTTGCTATTTTAGTATTTTTGCGTATGATTGAATTCTGCACGTTCGCTGTTTCGTACAGCCCGTCGTCAGTCCCCAGCCTATCTAACAACTACCCTCTTAAAAAAAAAATATTTTTGGAAGTTCACACAGTAGTATTAGTGCTATTATGTGAAATGAAACAGTCACTGCAAATTATATGACGACGTTTGAAAGAAATTGGCGGAAATGTAAAAAAAACGAGAAATATACGATTTTCGCAACAAAATAAACTAAAAGAACTATATTTTTGTAAAATTAAAATATTTGCACTCATGTGAACTATTATGCGAGTGATTAATGGGCTTTTTTAAAAGATTTAGTGTTTATTTCGGTTTTATGGCCAAAAGCTATTTTTTTGTTGTCTCGAAAAACTCTATGGTAATTAAAATGTGAACAATGAACCAGTGAACCCACATTCATCATCATCATAGTTTTTGAGTCTAGTTTTTATTGCCAAATCTAAAAAAAAATATGCGTTCAATGTAGACAAAACCAATGTCAGGGTTTAAAGTACGTAGACTTTTTGCACAGAGTGTGCGGTGTTCATTTGTATTGGTACGGCGCACAGTGGGTCCCAAATGAAATTATTGCTGCGTAGTTTGTTGTGGTTAGAACAAAAAATAAAACAAAAAAAAAAAAATACAAAAAAAAAACTTTTTATTATATGCGAAAAATAGGAATTAAAAACAAATAGCAAAATACAAATAAATTGTCTGTGATTTAATGTCTGGCATTTTGCAAGAATTAGATCAGCGGCTTATACCACGTCAGTCGGCAATTTCAAGTGACCATAAACACTAGAAATCGTGGCAAATTTAAACAATTCAAACAAAGAATTATAAAAAGAATTGAATTACAGAAGAAAAATAAATGTCGAACTAAAAAAGCAACACAGATATTATCAATTTTTGGAAGCAGAATAAAAAAATGTAAATTATTTTTTTTTTAAATTTCACTTGTATGCGATTGATTTTTACTTTACTTGCGAATTGTACTACAAGATATTAAGAACACAATATTAAGTACTAATTTTTTAGTACTAAATTTTTAATACTTAATTTTTAGTACTAAATTTTTAGTACTAAATTTTTAGTACTAAATTTTTAGTACTAAATTTTTAGTATTAAATTTTTAATACTAAATTTTTAGTACTAAATTTTTAGTACTAAATTTTTAGTACTAAATTTTTAGTACTAAATTTTTAGTACTAAATTTTTAGTACAAAATTCATAGTACTACATTTTTAGTACAACATTTTTAGTACTAAATTTTTAGTACCAAATTTTTAGTACAAAATTTTGAGTACTAAATGTTTAATACAAAATATTTAAAAATAAATTATTAGTACTAAATTTTTTACTAAATTTTACTACTAAATTGTTTGTACAAAATTTATAGTAGTAAATTTTTAGTACAACATTTTTAGTACTAAATTTTTAATAGTTAATTTTTAGTACTAAATTTTGAGTACTAAATGTTTAATACAAAATATTTAAAACTAAATTTTTAGTACTAAATTTTTAGTACTAAATTTTTAGTACTAAATTTTTAGTACTAAATTTTTAGTATTAAATTTTTAATACTAAATTTTTAGTACTAAATTTTTAGACCTAATTTTTAGTACTAAATTTTTAGTACTACATTTTTAGTACTAAATTTTTAGTACTAAATTTTTAGCACTGAATTTTTAGCACTAAATTTTAAGTACTACATTTTTAGTATTAAATTTTAAGTACTAAATATTTAGTACAAAATATTTAGCACAAAATATTTAGCACAAATTATTTAGTCCAAAATATTGAATATTAAATTTTTTGTACAAAATTTTTAGTAAAAAAAAGTAATTTTTTTAAATTTTAAATAAAGTTTTTTTTTACAAAAACCACAACTATTTTTTAACCTTTCTTAATAATTTCGCTTTTTTTAGATATTAATGATGAAATTTAAAAAATCTTCACACATTTCCACACGTCCCTCAGCAGTGTGCTTTCAATACCAAGTAATTAACAAATAAAATACCACAAACAAAAAGAATAAAGCAATTCCTAACACATATAAACAAAACAGCTTCAAATAAGAAGACTTTATTTATACCATATACGCCTGTTTCGTATCGACCACACAAAAATGGCCCAAACCAACGAGGCTACAAATCGTGAGAGCAAAAATGATCAGATAAAAAATAAATAAAAAAAAAAAAAAAACATCAACTGATTAGATTGAACGATATATCGATGTATTTCACAGCAAAAATGATTTTTTTATTCCTCTTTGCATTGCATTAATTCTCAAAAATTAGCGACCTCTTACCGACCCCTACTACAGCCAACGGAGGCTTTTAAATTAAAAGAGTTAATGATCAACATAAAAAAAAGAAAAACGAAAAAACTTAAATACATTGCGCAATATATTTTCGTACAGTGTAGCCATTATTGTATCTAAAAGTTTTACGCACTGTGCTTTTTGGAGCTGCCTTCGCAAAATAAAAAATTAAATCGCCAAATTATTATCTGCTCTTCCGTTTTTTTCGTTTGTACTTAATGTTTTTTTTTTTGTTTTGTGCGCTCCACATCATTTCATTTACTATTTGTTTAATTTTAATTTTTTGTTCATTTCTTTTTTTTTTTTTTGTGTATTTTTTTGTTGCGGCGATGCGTGCGTAATAGTTTGTGGGACAAATTCTATTAAAAGATTGAACTAACGATAGGTTTTACGGCTGCCTTCTGCTTCGTTTGTGTGCCGAATATTTTGCCAAATAAACGAAAATCAGTACAAATTGTAGCACAGCTGATTTTCAGCTGTTCCACTTGCCATGGCGTTCCGCGTAAAGAAATTGAAATATATCAGAAATAAACGTAGACAGACGTCATCAATTGTGTAATGTGCGTTCGTTCGTGCGTGCGTGAGGGCACAGCTGAATTTATCATTTAATTGATAAATAAATAAAAAGCATTTTTCTGATATCAATGAAAAAAAATAATGCAAAAAAAAAAGAGAAAAGATAAGAAAAGCTTTTATTTTTGTATACAGCGTATTTGTCATATAAATGCGTCGAAGATCTGTCAGTTTAGGCAGTATTTGTTGCCAACAGCAACGATGAATTCGACGACGACGACGACGAAGACGCGTATACGACACGACAGACTGAAAAGCGAACAAAAGTGGGTTGAGTGTAAACGTCACATGTCGCACTGAATGAGTTACCGACGAGAGCAAATGATGTTGTGCGGTGGTGGTGTTGTGTCAGTCAACGAGAGATAAATACCAAAAAATAAAATTAAAATTAGGACAGAGGAAAATTACTGTAAAATTAAAAAAACAAAATAAACGTGCCACGATCTAAGCCCATAAATGTGTAATATTTACAGATAACAAATAAAGAAACCTCAAAGAGCTAAACACAAAAAAAACCTTGGTTTTCTCACGAGTAAAACTCAAAAATTTTTAGTATTTTACAAAAATTCTTTAAACATTATTTGTTTACGATCGATCAGTATCTTTTAACAGTTGATAACAGTGCTTTTCATTCTTAAAATCTGCTGTTTCTACCGTTTATGATTTTTCAAGAGTTGAGTGAACGATTTTGTCAAATGAGATTTCAACAATGTCTACAGTTTGATCTACACTTTAAGAAAATAGAGTTTTGTTGTTTCTGTAGTTGATATCAGTTAATTCTACAGTTGAAATGAGTTAATTCAACAGATGAGATCAGCTGTTTCGACAGATGAGATCAGCTCTTTCTACAGCTGAGATTAGTTCAGATCAGCTGGCTTAAAAGTTGAGATCAGCAGATATAAACTGTTGCTACATGTAATACCAGCTGTTTCTACGGATGAGATCAGCTGTTTCGACAGTTCAGGTCATTTGTTTCGACAGTTGAGATCAGCTGTTTAGACAGTGGAGATCAGCTGTTTCGACAGTTGAGATCAGCTATTCTAGAGTTAATATCAGCTGTTACTAAAGTTAAAATTTGGTGTTTCGACAGTTTAGATCCGCTGTTTCGACAGTTTAGATCCGCTGTTTCGACAGTTTAGATCTGCGGTTTCAAAAGTTGATATCTGCTGTTTCGACATTTGAAATCTTTTGTTTCGACAGCTGAGATCAGCTGTTTGGACAGTTGAGATCAGCTGTTTCGACAGTTCAGATCAGCTGTTTGGACAGTTGAGAACAGCTGTTTCGACAGTTGAGATCAGTTGAAGTTGGGATCAGCTGTTTAGACAGTGGAGATCATCTGTTTCGACAGTTGAGATCAGCTGTTTCGACGGTTGAGATCAGCTGTTTCGACAGTTGAGATTAGCTGTTTCGACAGTTGAGATCAGCTGTTTCGACAGTTGAGATCTGCTGTATCTATAGTTGATGTATCGAAATGAAAAAAAGCTGTAAAGACAGTTGAGATATGCTGTTTCGATAGTTGAGATATGCTGTTTCGATGTTTTGACAGTTTAGATCAGCTGTTTCGACAGTTGAGATCTGCTGTTTCGACAGTTGATATCAGATGTTTTGACAGTTTAGATCTTCTGTTTCAAAAGTTGAGATCAGCTGTTTCGACATTTGAAATCTGCTGTTTCGACAGTTGAAATCTGCTGTTTCGACAGTTGCGATCAGCTGTTTCGACAGATGAGATCAGCTGTTTCAACAGATGAGATCAGCTGTTTCAACAGTTGAGATCTGCTGTTTCGACAGTTGAGATCTGCTGTTTCGACAGTTGATATCAGCTGTTTCGACAGTTAAGTTCAGCTATGGCTTTATATCAATTAATTGTTCTTTAAAAGCAGCTGATTATAACGTTGAAACTTAACTCGGTCTAGGTCAAACTACCACTTTACTTCAAGTCAAGTCATACCAAATATTAGACTTTAAGCACATACCAAATTTCGACATTGAATTCTACAATTCAGCTTAGCATGTGTCCGCAATAAAAAAATACTATAAAACACAACTGAGATCAACGTACTTTAAGCCAGATCAAGCGACAAAGAATACGAAAAAATTTAATGAAAAAAAAATAATTCAGAACTTGCGACATCATGCAAGAGAACATTACAATATAATACTATATACTATAGAAGAAAATACAAAAAAAAAAGGTCAAGGCAGCGATGATGAGACCATAGAGATACCCCATATATATAAACACGCAATTTGCTACAAATAATCCAAATGTCAAAGACAGACTTGGAATGGACTACAAAAAAAAGGGGGAGGAAATATATCACTATATGGTATGGTAATGGTTATATAAAGATAAATATGAATGGTCGTCGTCGACATCTTCTAATTAGCACAAGAGACGACACTGGCTATCTGTCTGTTTATCTGACTGTCTGTCCGTCTGTCTCGTCTCTTCGGTACTGCTCGAATGCTGGTGGTACGTCCGTCGTGTCTGCTTGTTTAACCGAACATGAGTCAATGCTTCTTTCCCCTTTTTTTCGCTACAGAGGCTTTCTTTAGTATAAAAATCACTTAAGAATTGCAAAAAATAAATATTAAAAAAGGAGGAACAAAAAATTAAAAATGAAAAAAAAAACAGAAATATTCTCGCATAACGGCGCAGTAAATTATTCGACCATTGAAGAATTACAATATAAATATGCGCTGTTTATAAATGGTCCAACAGAGTGTACAAGAAAAACAAATTAAAAAAAACTAAAAAACCAGACGAAGAACATCTTTCGCTGGGTAGTAACCGAATGTCGTGAAACTGCGGTTAGGTACAGCAGAATTTTACAATAGAGCTATCGTAGGAAATAATGAAAGAGAAAAAAACGACAGTGTTGCCAAGTGCAATTCTGTAATTTTTCTCGCTATTTCCTTGTAGAAAAACTCAAACGTAAAAAGAACCAAAAGAAAAAATCAAGTTCCTCAAATCAGAATCAGAAACCTAGTAGGGGCAGGCAGCAACAAGTAGTCGAAGTAGTAAAAATTTATAAATTATTAAAGACCAAACACGCAAGTCGGCAAAACACATAAGAATACCAAAAAAAGAAACCACATAGCATAGAGAATGTGGAAAACCAAAAACAATTAAAAATCGGGGGGGTTAAACAAATGAAATAATCTTTTAATTAAGCAGCACCAAACAGAAAAATGTATTCGATAATCTGCTCAAACAAATTGAAGCATCGAGTACAAGTTGAGTTCAGAGTTCAGTTGAGTATATTGAGTGCTAAGAATGCCCCTGAGCAGCTCATTATCTACACGTGGGGGGTGACTTAAAGCTGGATTTATGACTACCAAAAACAACACTTATTACTGGTTTCTTTATCGCTTTTCCTCATAAAAGTGTGGCGTGTGTTTTTCTTTTTGAAATTGAAAGAAACTACTTCACTTCAGTGCGCTTCACTTGAGTATTTTACACAGACAGCAGACCCCAGCTTTTTTTAATATAGTACTTCTTTTCCTTTTTTATTCTATTACTCGTTCCACTTCATCATCATCATCACCATCATCACGTAGCTACCAGTCTCATCTTGTCAGTTTTTAATTGTTTAATTTTTGTTTTGATTAAATTAAGAAATGCAACAGCAAATTACACGCTGCTGACTATTTATATTACGTTCTTCTGTGAACGTTGCAGATCGACATCTCTACTACTACTCGGTACTACTACTGCTGCTACTACTACTTGATAAAGTCCAGCCCGAGCAAAACAAAAACTGCAACAGTCAGTCAATGACCTGACTACCTCCAGCAGCAACACCAGCACCACCACATCATAATTGTCTTGAAGATTTCATAATTTTTATTATTAAATAATATAATTTATCGAAATCAAAGGTGGAAAAAGGGAAAAAAGTTCTCTCAAGTGTTTTACGCTTTGTTGCGTTTACGATGGCATCACATGACGAGTACCGAGTACTCATTGGTTACTCAGGTTCTGTTTGCCTTTTTTTCTACTTCTACTTCTTTGACTTGCATTGTCATATTTTGGGCCATAATCGTAAAGTGCATGTGAGCGGCGCTGGCGTGCTAACCTGCCTTTCTGCCTGCCTGCCTAACCTGCCATTCATTCAGTCAGTCAGCCAGACAGCCAGATGGTTTCGAGGTGATTAAATTGGCACGCGTTTTAATTCCCGTCAAAACCTTGTCTAAAAAGGGTTCGCGGCGGCAGTGGCATTGTCTTTGAGCCACAAATGAGGGGGAATATTAAGCGTTTTTAATTTGAACTACCATAAAAAGGGTTCCACACAAACAGCAAAAGGAATTTCATGCAAACACTAGAATGCAACGTCGCAATAATGGCTCGATTAGGTTGCTAGTAAATGCTAAATGAGGAGCAGCTTATTTGATTGCACTAGGTGGCAGAGGGGTCAATTAAGTAAATATTGTGGGTTTTTTAACATTATCGCGAGATTAAAAAAGCGGTATAGGTTAATCTCAAAATTTACTAATTGTGCAAAGCTTTAGTAAAAAGTAGAAAAAGCTTTCAAATCATTAGTAAAAGTTTTACAAATGTTAGTAAAAGCTTTCAAAGCTTCAGTAAAAGCGTTCAAAGCTTAAGTAAAAGCTTTCAGAGCTTTAGTAAAAGCTTTCAATGCTTTACTAAAAGCGTTCAATGCTTTAGTAAAAGCGTTAAAAGTTTAAGTAAAAGCGTTCAAAGCTTTAGTAAAAGCTTCCAAAACTTTAGTAAGAGCTTCCAAAGCTTTAGTAAAAGCGTTCAAATCTTTAGTAAAAGCTTTCAAAACTTTAGTAAAGGCTTTCAAGGCTTTAGTAAAAGCTTTCAAAGCTTTAGTTAACGCTTTCAAGGCTTTAGTAAAAGCTTTCAAAGCTTTAGTAAAAGCTTTCAAAGCTTTGATAAAAGCTTTCAAAGCTTTAATAAAAGCTTTCAAAGCTTTAACAAAAGCTTCCAATGTTTTAATAAAAGCTTTCAAATCTTTAATAAAAGCTATCAAAGCTTAAACAAAAGCTTTCAAAGCTTTAATAAAAGCTTTCAAAGTTTTAATAAAATCTTTCAAAGCTCTAATAAAAGCTTTCAAAGCTCTAATAAAAGCTCTCAAAAGCTTAAGTAAAAGCTCCCAAAAGCTCAAATAAAATCTTTTAAAGCTTTAACAAAATATGCGTTCTAACCTTTATTAAAATTATCTCAAAGACCCTATTAAGAACTGTACACAGATATATTCAATTAAGTGAATCAAATAAAAAAATAACGCAACTTTAAGTGAATGTTTGCCAGAGCTTCTAAGCTCCACTTGAAAAAACAGTTGTGGCATGGTATCTGCCGCCAGCAACAACAATATTGCCATAAGCATTCCAAAAATATGCGAAATGCAAACTCAAACGAACAGCAACAGGTAATACACAACAACAAGCACACCAATGATGAAGACTATAACTGCAGGAAGATGTGCGCAGCACGACAGACAGACAACCTGTAGAGTTCAATATTTGCGCACCAACAAATGCACTAAAAATGCGGTGCCTTAGACCAAGTGAGGCAAGAAAAAACTAAAAACCAAAAAAAAAGGATAATCCATAAACAAATACTTATCAAAAGCTTAGCGTGCGCGACGTGGAATTTTTAAGATTTTCATTTGAAATAAAAGTAGGAAATAAAGACACAAAAAAAAAAGAATTGTATAAATATTTACAAAGTTAGCAAGATGCGATGAATACTTAACGAATGAATTATTTGATTATAAAATAGAAGAGGAGAAGAAAAAGAGGTGAACAAAAAAAGAATTTGGCAAATTTGCACTCAGCATCAAATGCTACTATTTAACAAGATGCTAACAAAACGTGTATCAGTATTTTTTTGTTTTTAACAAATTTCAATAAAAAACACAAAAATAATAATAAAAAAAAAAAGAAAAAAAAAATAAAATTGTATAAATTGTTAGCCATTGGATTTTTGGTTACATTGCTCGTGGTTGTGGATTGTGTCTGAGTGTGAGAAAAGAGACCTTGAGCTTATGTCAATTTCTTGAGTTATTTATGCGACGAGGATGTCAGTCAAAATCTGGATGGCGACAGTCGAGTCGAGTCGAATCGATGACGATCGACGAACGCGACAAATGAATTTTACAAAGAATCAAAGTAAAACACGCCAAGCACACTCACTGATTATCACAACAAAAAATACATTTCGATGACATTTCGCTTCGTTTGAATTTGAAGTTCAATTTAAATTTCTCACGTCAGTTAGTCAGAATTAAGGTGGAAATATGCATCAGTATTTCACATTTTTGTGACATTCTGTATGTGGGATTTTTTCTTGATTTGCATTTCATCATTTAAAAACTAGTAATATTTTGTTGTTGGTGTTGTTGTCGTTGTTGTTTCCAATTCATTAACATGCATTACGAGATTGCAGAACACAATTTCAATTTAATTACCACAATATCACTAAGTATTATTTTATTATTAACGAGTTTTACACGTTGAATAAATTAAGCTTTTTTTCGGTTAATTACACAGTTCGACATAAATTGTGCGTTTTCAAAAATAACACCACACACGAACAACGGATTACGAATTTTTTAAAGAGAAAAATGGAAAAAATACTCTATAAATTATATTTTTATATTTGTAAAATTTCGAAAATTGACAAATTCAACCCGAAAATGAATTGAGAAGTTTTACAAAAATATTCTCAGGAAATTTTAACCCTTCACAATTTTTTTTTAAGGGTCATTTTTGAAATATAATATCTTTATTTACGCAATATTTCGAAAAAGTGTTTAAAACAACCAAAAAAAATGAATAATAAATTTAAAATATAAAAAAATAAAAATAATATGTTTATATAAAACAATTTCCATAATTGTTTAACCCTTCGCAACACTTCCTTGTGAGTTACTATTGACCCATATTATTTATATTTTTGCAAAAACTTCAAAATCGAATGAAATACAATCCACAGAAAGGAATTCTGAGAGTTAATATAATGTATAAAGAAATTCCCAGGTAAGTTTAACCCTTCGCAATACTTCCTTGGGTCATTATTGACCCATGTGTATATTTAGAATTAAATTATTTATAATAATTTGTAAAATTGGTCTAGAATATTGATATTAAATAAGTTATTACGTTTTAGAAAACGATTTCGCAGAATTTTTAACCCTTCAAAACTTGTCCGTGTGGGTCATTTTTAACCCATAACACCTTCACTTTTGCAATATATCGAAATATAAATAAAATTCAACTCAAATATAGTATTTATGTTATACACAAAATTTCTCAAACTTGTTTAACCCTTTACTACCCTCCTTGTTAGACATTTTTGATTCACAGTTACTTTAATTTCGAATTAATACAACATCAAAAACTTTAAAATCGAATGAAATACAATCCACAGAAAGGAATTCTGAGAGTTAATATGATGTATAAAGAAATTCCCAGAAAAGTTTAACCCTTCGTAATACTTCCTTGGGTCATTATTGACCCATGTGTATATTTAGAATTAAATTATTTATATAAATTTTTAAATTGGTCAAGAATAATGGTATTAATTAAGTTATTACGTTTTTGAAAATGATAATGCCGAGTTTTTAACCCTTCAAAACATGTCCGAGTGGGTCATTTTTGACCCATAACACCTTTATTTTTGCAATATATCGAAAAATAAATAAAATTCGACTGAAATGTAAATTTTTCAGACTTGTTTAACCCTTTACTACCCTCATTGTTAGACATTTTTGACGCACAGTTACTTTAATTTCGAATAAATAACATAGGAGAGTCAAATACGATCCAATGAATTGAGTATATTAAGAGTGTATATATGTTCTATAAAAATATTTTACAACATGGACATTTGTTTTGAGAGTTATAATGTTCTACAAAATTGTCCCCAAAACATTTTAATTTCCTTTTGGCTCATTTTTGACCCTTACTTTTGCAATATTACAAAACAGAGTCTAATACAAAACCAATGTATGAATTGATAAATTTAATAAATAATAAAAATAGTTAATATGTTTCAAAAAAAAATATTATCCTATATATTTAACACTTTACAACCCTAACTTGTGGGTTATTTTGCCTCATGATTTTAAATAGTTCTATATAATTTCAAAACGTATCAATTATGATCCAAATGAATGAATTAAGAGTGGTAATATGTTCTACAAAATATTTCAACAACATAGACAGATATTATTAACACTTAACAATCCTATCTTGTGGGTCATTTTTGTCCCATAATTTCAAATAATTCTGAAGAATTTTAATAACATATCAAATATGATCGAATTCAATGAATTAAAAGTGGTAAAATTTTCTACAAAAATATTTCACAACAGAGACATTTATTTTGATGTAAGGTTCAAGAAAAATATACTCCAAAAAATATTTAACCCTTCATAACATTTCTCCGTGGGGTCATAAAACCTTTATTTTAGCTATATTTCAAATAAGGGTCAAATAATACCTAAATAAATTAATTAATAAATTGAATAAATATTAAAAAGTGTTAGTATGTTCTACAAAAAGGCTTTCCAGACATGTTTAACCCATCAGAACACTATCTTGTTGGTCATTCTTGTCCCGTAACTTATAATAATTTCAAAAATGTGTTAAATACGGAAAAAATTAATGAATTAAGAGTTTTAATATATTCTACAAAAATATGCCCCAAACATTTTTTTCCTTATTACCGAAATCTATTGGAAATCTATTAATTTCAATGTCGAACTGTGTTATATTTATGAGCACTTTAAAACTCGCAAACAACAATTTACTTTATTAATGAATTGAAGTGCATTTATTTCGATTTAATTGCATTAATTTATAGTATGATTTTATCTCTTTCTTATTTATATTTTTTATAGTATTCTTTATATAAAAAAAATTATATATATTTTTTTTTATCTGCTAAAAACCAGCGCACGTTTATTGGGGGTGTTTTCAGAGTTATTGCATCATTGCAAATATACATTTAAAAATGTTTATATGAATGCTAAAAAAAAATACAAAAAATAAAGTGTTTTAAAAGCAATTTTTCTCAGAATATATAAAAAAAAGTAGCCGCAACTCTGGCATTAATTGATTTTTCGCAAATACTATAATATAATTTCAATAAACATTAGAAAAGTGATAAAATATATAGATTTTAAATTAAATTTTTTATATACCCCCACTTTGAACCCAACAAAACAAAATGACTCAGTGGCAAAAAAATGCATTTCGAATTGTACAAAAATATTTAAATGACTCATTTTGTGTAATGCTATCTTAAATTATAGCTCCAATTAAAACTAGCAACACTTGTTTGTTTTCGTTTAAAATGAAAAATTAGATTTGCTTTTTCAATAATTTCACTTTCTTTCGATTTTTTTCCACGACGTTCAACTGTAAGTGCTGATAAAAAAAACCCGACAACAAAGTTAGACATAGAACAAACATCCCTTTAAAAATCTAACACATCATTTATCAAAATGAAAAAACTATGGGTTTTGTTAAAATACCCAAAATACCATTTTATTATCTGTACTGCCCCATCTTGACATTTACTTAAAAAGTACTCATTTCTGACATGGTAACAGCAACAAATCACCGCGACGCGACTTTGGTCGGTCGGTCGGTCGATTCGAACCACCAAAAACCTCATCATCTTCATCAATAGGACAACGCGCTTGTTTGCACACACGTGTGCAACAATATTGTTTGCTCTTTCGCACGAAATGAGTGCAGCATGTCAAAAACATTTACGGCTGCGCACATCGGCAGTCAACGAATTCTACGTTGTTTTTTTCGTGTGTGTATCGGGCTCAAGAAATCAATTTCATTCATGGTACTTTATATGGAATGTCGTCTGTCTGTCTTACCGTCTTTCTCTATATATATATAATTCACATTAAACGTTTGTTGACTTAATGAGCAACGCATACATAACAGTGCGACGACGATGATGTTGTTGATTGTATCGATAATTATAATGCTTGCTGCAAGAAACCACGCGGTCGTTGGTGGTGGCTACAAACACTTGTGTGCTGCCCACGTGTTTTTTTTTTTTTCGTTTTGAGCGAAGACAACGATGTACGAGCACTTGACGAGCACTTTTCAATTAAAAAAAAAAAAAAGAATTACTTGGAGAATCATTGGAGTTTGAAGTGTGGAAAAGAAAAAGTCGGCAACTACTTGGAAAACGTAAAGGGGTATAATATAGTGATAAAATGAAGTATTTTGGAATTTGGAAATTTGGAGCCACTTACAATAAAAAAAACAAAAAGGTTAAATTCACATTGCAGTAGGTAGTATAAAATTGTTCAAGAATGTTGCTTTTTTATTTAAGATTAATTTAAGACTCAAAAATTATTGGTTTGGTTGTTGATTATGAACAATACCACTTGTTGTTTCTACAGAAGTTTAGAATACCTTTTTTTGTGTACTTCTATACATCATCGATATCGACATCGACACTCTAATGAACCAAATTTCTCAAATCAATATGTATAGAATAACGTTGAAAAACAAATAGCAAAACGTGTCTTAGAAGTTATGTGAAACGAATTGAACATTTCTTTAAAATATACCAATCAAGTATGGGTAAGAAATATAAGGAACGTTACCGGATATGATGACAAGACACAAATTCAACACAAATGCGTGGGGTACGTGAAGGAGTTCAATTGTAGTGAGTATTACTCCTACTACTTCTACGCATTATAAATTTCCTATATAAAATAAAAATCATTATAGAACACTTGTATGTTATTTCTAAATAAATTATGTTCGGAGTTCAGATAATAAATTTTATACTTATATGGGAAATACAATCGAATAAAATGTCACGGTAGACCAATTTTCAAATATTCTTTAATTTATGTGAATCTCCATGTTTTGTAACAAATCGTAGAATTTTAATTAACAAGTATTATAGGGAACATATCGTCACTGTCATGCCAAAGGGGCGAATGTGCATATTTAAAAATGTTGGGAAATCAAAATTTAAAGTTTGAAGTGCTTTAAAAATTAGAAAAATTTATATTTTTTTCAATTTTTTCTGTTATTTTGGTTTATTCGTCAATTATTATAACGTATACAAAATATCTTTAGAATTGAACAATCTACTGAATTATAAATTCGAATTTTGTGAGGCTATATCCTGATCAAAACGCAAATATTTCTATTTTTTATGCTATAACTTTTAATTAGCGCGAGATAAAATAGTAATGTAAAGGCATTAATTGTTTGCTTTTAAAGCACATATCTACTGGCAACATTAAAAAATATTTTGTCAAACATTAATTTGCCATTTGTTATTTGCAGGAAAAAATGTTTGGCAAAATATTTTTAAATAATGATGCAGATAGGTGCTTTGCACCAATAAAAACTTATAGTAAAAAAACGAAGAAATTGTACGAATTGAAAATCTTGTCATGCCAAAAGGGCGAATCTTTTCGTTTTGTTGCTATTACTCTTTAATGGTACAATATAAAATAGTGATGTGAAGGCAAATATTTTTTGTTTTCAAAGCACCTATCGATCTGTATCATTAATTATAAATATTTTGCCAACATTTTATTTCCTGCAAATAAGAAATGGCAAATTAATGTTT
Organism: Dryomyza anilis; assembly: GCA_951804985.1. NCBI lineage: Eukaryota > Metazoa > Arthropoda > Insecta > Diptera > Dryomyzidae > Dryomyza > Dryomyza anilis. The sequence goes on from OX638130.1 coordinate 113,892,320, forward strand.
GGCAAAATATTTTTAATTAATGATGCAGATCGATAGGTGCTTCGAAAACAAACAATAAATGCCTTTATATCACTATTTTATCTTAGACCAATAAAAAGTTATGGCGAAAAAACGAAAAGATTCGTCCTTTTGTCATGACAAGATTTTCAATTTATCAATTTTTCAAATTCGCCCTTTTGGTTTTGTCTTTTGTGGCTAGAAATATCCAACAAAATGACAAGCGATTTTGGCACAGCATACTTGGCATTATAGTGACGATATTATGGGAACAAAAAATTCTCTTTGATTAACAATGACAACCCATAAAAATGCGCTATTGGCTGAAAAATCGATTTTTAGAATTTTCAGCGACACATAAAAATGAGAAATTGATACTCCAGGTCATAAAAGTTAACGTTTTGGTACCCAAAATTTCAAAATTGACTTGGAATTACATCTCCGAAACGTATGAAATTGAAAAATTTAGTTTTAAGTAGTACATATTAGAATGATAATGTTTATACAATATTTTATATACAATATATTTCGATTTAAAATGTTCATATTCTTATTAAGGAGGTGTATATTATATTGGCAATGGATAGGCCATATAATATACAACTCTTAAATAAGAATATGAATCATAATTAAGTTAGATTTTTGCATTGCCTAGTCTTTTTTTATGCTTTAGTGGTCAATGACTTTCGAGTGTGCATGAAAAAAATATACATAATATGGAGAAAACAAGTATCGTAAATTATTTTTCACATTCTTTGGGATTTTTATTGTTGTTTTTTTCGTTTTTTACTACAGTTCATTTGCATTTAAATTAATTGCAGCAAACCCAGCACGAATATAAATTGTCAATAAATAAAAAATAAAAATAGAATGCACGATGCATCTAGCAGAGTAGAAAAAAAAAACACTTACCAACAAATATCATATTAGAAAAGTAGCAAAAAATAGTTGTAAGCTTACCTGAAAATAGAAAAGAATACAAATAAATTTTTTGTAACTATATATTTATGTTATATATACATCTATTAATACTATAAATATAAGGCATATAATATACGAATCAATTAAAGCGCTTGAAACGTGTTTTTTGCAAAATAGAAAAATAAATATAAAGAAAATAGTAAAAATTGCAATAAAATACTAATGAAAATGACAGCATCATGAATTTTGTGTTTTATAAAAATTAATTTTAGTTTTTATAGCTAAAAAATATTACGAAAACTGTCCAAATTTAATAAAAAAAAAACCTAAAAAATACAACTTTATACCAGTGGGATTATAATGTATTTTGTCTATTTATAAAAATTATTTGCTTGACACTCAAAACATTCAAATCGGATCAAAACTGTCAAACCAAACGAGCGGCACAGCACGTAATGTTGAACGGCGCTCTTCAAAAGTTTTTTTCGATCGCTCTTTCAAAGCACACCAAACTCTTATAGCAGAAAACAAAGTGTGGGAGCTTTATAAAATCGATTTAATTTTTTTTTCGGGATTTAAACAATTTTGATTTGATTTAAAAAATGTTTGACATGTCGGCATTGAAAAACTACAAAAATAATGAGCGCACGTACAAGCGACCGTTGTCAACTTCGATCGGCAGTCATAAAATCTATTTTTTTTTTATTGTTTAAATAAAACAAAAAAAAATAAAGAACTTTGGTTGGTGACACACTATAAAATGCTATGGGGGGGAACTGAAAAATTTAATATAGCAAAAGAGAAAAATAATGAAAACGAGAGAAAACGAAAAATAATGATGCATTAAATAACTGAATAGAGCAAGAAAAAGTGCGAGAGAAAATATGTTAAAAATTTAGGCACAGCTATGATTGACGCATGAAAACCATGAAAAAAATACGTCAAAAATTGTTAAATGTTTGCTTAAAAATTTAAATTAAATAGTTAAATAATAGTTAGTGAGTACAAATACAACAAGAGGCTTTAAACATGATTGAAATAGTTTTTTAAAAATCTTGTTTAGATAGCGAAGATTTGAATGTTTTGCATAATTCAAGTATTTAGTTTGCGGTAAGCCTTTGAAACCCTGAACCTTGCGGGATACCAGGCATAAATTAGTTATAATGCGAGACACAGGTGAGAAATCGACGTATTAACCGAAAAAAAAAAAAACAAAAATTAAAAATGAAAAACGTGGATTTTACGCTTAAAACCTGCAACACTGGGAAACGTACGACGAATAGAACAACAACAACAAGTTGCCTTACAACAAAAATGTTTGTTGTTGAGTTGATTTTAAAAGCAAGAACAACAACAACAAAAAGAATGTTTGTTGTTAGTGTTTTTCAGCAACATCGCGCAACATGTTTGTTGTTGTTTGCAGCACATAATGTGTTGCTGGGATTTTCGGTGCCCGTGCGTGGCTTGAAGAGAGTGAACAGCGAGAGTGCGCAATCTAGCAATAGAGAGAGAGGGAGAGAGAATGTGTTGTAGAGAGCGCAGTCTAGAATAGCAACAAATGTTTAGAGAGTTTGGACTCATTTTATAATGCGTGTGTTGTTGTTTTGCTACGGATTTGGTTGATACTGAATTTGATTTTATGCTTTTTTTCTATTTCATTTAATTCTTTTAATTTTTGTATATTTTTTCTTTTGTTTTTGGTTTTTGTTTTTTTTTTTTTGTTTTTGGTTATATTTTTTTAAAGCAGTAACAACAACAAATATTATATGAGATGTCGCGCTGGCATTTCGATAGTAACAGCACCACGGATCATTGCGTTTGAAAGTTAAGAACCCCTTATACTATAAATTGCTATCTTACTTTCCTTCAACGAGGTTAATGAACGTTTCTACATAGTTTTTACAAAATTTACTTAAAATATATTTTATTTTAATTTTTATTTCTATATTATTTTTGCATGTATTTTGTTTACTGGCGCTACAGCAATAGACAACGTTGTTGTAAATCTAATAATAGCGTGCAAAACATAATTAGTAACAATCACTGATCGATCATAGGCGCCACCCATGGATGGGCGGACAGCCAGACCCAGACGATAGCGTTCACTCATACGCCACATAGTACCTAGTGGCGGTGCGCCGCCGCCGCCGCAAGTTCGCTGATCGCGTGTCCCAAAATTGGAGCAGACTCGTGCGAAAAGTAGTAAATGTGGGCGGAGGTGTTTAAAACGCAATAAAAGGAATAAAGCTCATTTTGGGTAACTGACGAAGGTTAAGTCTGGATTTAATTTTGTAAGAGCTCGTAATTTATTTTTAAATTCAAATAAAAGGTATTTAATTTTGTTTTCTATTAGTTTTTATTTTTAGATATTATAAATACTTTTATTTTCAGGAAATTTTATTTTATTTTTAAAATATTTATTTACATGAAAAAATTTATTTTTTTGTTTTTCATTTTAATAAATATATATTTAAAAAAAAAACATTTAAAAAAAAAAATGTTCAATGTTTTTTTTAAGTTAAAAAATTCATATAAAAAAATGTTTTTTACAAGAAAAATTTTTTTTTTTTCAATAAAAAAATGTTGATCCAAACATTTTTAATTTAAACAAAAAATCATCAAAAAAAATATTTTTTTCAAAAAAAAATTATTTGTTTTTTCAAAAAATATTTTTTTTGTTTTTTTTAACATTTTTTTTTTTTTTATTTCAAAAAAAATTATTATTTTTATTTCAAAAAAAAATTATTATTTTTATTTCAAAATATTATTTGTTTTCAAAAAATTGTTTTCAAAAAATATTTTTTTTTTGTTTTTTCAAAAATTTTTTTTTTTTTTTTAATCAAAAAAAATTATTATTTTTATTTCAAAAAAAATTATTATTTTTATTTCAAAAAAATATATATATATTTTTTTTTCTATTAATATACCAGTTCTCAATCATGGACACAGAATAATTTCAAATAGGGATTGCGCATATTACCCACAATAAGCAATGGAAACTGGTTTCCAATGGAAATATATAGGGACTAAAGCCCTTTGAAATATCGGTTCTGGGTTCAAGATTTTTAAAATTCTAAGATTTGTAGGTTCCGATTCAAACAAAAAAATATATATTGGTTTCGATGCCGATACTACACATTTTTTCATAACGGTTCCGATTCCGTTTACAAAAATCTATATCGTTCTGGTTTCGATTCCTGTCCTGATTTCGGTTGTTTGCGGTCCCAGGCAATATATACCATTTTTATGAACCCACAGTAATCACCTAGCTCTAAATATTTACGAAATCAAATACGAATAAATATTAAATCATATCTATGAATTGAATTGAAATAATTTAGAAATATTCTATTTTGGTATATGCAACAGCAACAGACCCCTTATAAGACACCAAAAATTGAAAATGTATCCAAAAGACAAAATAACATAATAAAATATCCAACAATAGAATTGTCAAACAAAATTCGAAACGAAGAATCATTTAAAAATCTTTGATATAGTCGGAAATATAGATATTTTAAATAAGTTCAACAAATACAAAATAAATTTGGTGAAATGGGAAAGAAAATGACAAAAAATGATCTAACGATAAAACTCAAAATATAAGAATTAATTTGGCACTACCTACAGTCAGTATAAATAGCATACAACAAATATATATTTTTTTAATATTAAAATTAATCAATAGAATACATTATTATTTAAATAATATTAAATTATATTTATATAAAAACTTTAATTTTTTGTATTAAATTAATAAATGTTTTATTGATCAATGTGTATGGGATTTTATGTGATTTTTGTCCGTCATTACATTTGATACCTTGTCATTACATGATCAGTTACAAAATTAACATGCTGTGAACTATCGATCAAACCTATTAGAGTAAATGTACAATTGGAAGGCTGCACCTTTTACACATTTTCGGTCACAACTTAATAACTGTAACCCATAGAACTTCAAAATTGTTAAATTCAATTTTAATAAACAAAAAAGATTCTAAATATGTGTGTATTTAAGTTATATTTATTTTTAAAATCTCCCAGATAGAAATTTATTCCGGTCTCAAGTAAAAATTTTCCATATTAGGGTAAACATTGTCATGGCCAGATTATATTGATACACCCAGAAAAAAACTCTATATAAATAATAGTTTTTTACTATTAAAAATAGTCAATAGGATAAATTATTATTTGAATCGGAAAATATCATTAAATACTAGAAAATACCATAACATTGCCATTGAGTTTAAATGAAAAGATTTATTTTTTGTCTACTATTAAAACAATAATTGTCCTATTGACAAATTTTTAATGGGATTTGAGGGATTTTTTTATGGGTGTAAAGTTGTGACAAAGAACATATTCAATGATCAGTTTCGTATCATGATATTAAGAAAAATTATACTGGGACATCTAGTTGAAATTTGACCTATTGGAAGTAGACACGATCATGGTTAACTAATGTTGAAAAAACAAATTATTTGAAAAGTTTTGATTTTTAAATTATCCCCCAATTTAGGCTTCATTCTGATGCATACCAATTTAATTTAAATTTGGTGTGTACCAAACTGTTTTCAATTTATTATTTATAATTGGGTACATAGTAATATAATAATTAAATCGGATATGCCATAAATGAACAGATCACTCAAGAGATGATCAATCAAAACGAATCATGATTATCATTTGAAAAGTGGAACAAACTAAAACTTCAAAACATTAAGAAATAAAACCATTTCAAGTACATATTGTCACTTGTAGAAATCATGGAATGTTCATTTTCAACAACTTCACTATCGAAATTTTTGTGAAGATCATTTGTCATTTATACAAATACAATTTCTATATCTTGTAACAATTTTTCTTAAAAAAAAATTGCAATAAATATTCAACATTTTATAGTACTACGATATTCAAATTTAAGATATTCAAATTTTATATCCTGCTGTGCCTAAACGTTACCGTACAGAAAAAAACCGTTTGTCAAAAATTGACATTCAATTGTTGTACCAATTGTTATTGATGTTTTTGTTGTGATTATTATTTGTTTTTGTTGTTGTTATTGTTTATATATACAACAACTCTTTAGTGGGTGGCTATGTTTGGCTGGCATTTGTGCCAGTGGGAGGTAAAATTAGAAATTTTCGTAAAAACAACAAAACACCACACACATTAGACCAAAAAAATTTAGCAAAATAAAAAATAGTTTCAAATAAACGCACACGCAGTGTATTTTGTATTTTTTATACATTTTTTTTTTTGTTCTTGTCTACTCTGCAGTTTTCTTGATTACGCATAGTATAACCAAAAATGTTCTAAAATTGCGACGACAAGCTGATTCTGGCACAGCCAAAATAAGAAATTCAAATAAAATAAAATATAAAAAACAACAACACAAAAACACAGATACAAAAATTCAGAGACAGATAGGTACAAATGTCTACGCATGTATTTTAGCTTCCATGTGTTAATTTTTGTATGGATAAATTTTTGTTTCTTTTTATTTTTAATTTTGTATTTCTTTTTGGTTCAGCATTCAAACAAGTTTTTCGTTTGCAAACCATTTAATCAGCTGATTTGCCGGTTGAACGGGAAATTGTTGTTATCTGACGGGGTGTGAGGAGTTGGAGAACTGACAATTCCTAAAATACAATAAAAAAAAATTGTAAAATCCAAGAAATTAAAATATATTATTTAGATATAACAAAAAAAAATACGGCATCAAGTGAAAGGCTACAGGGTGGTAGATTTGGAAAGTGATGCAAATATTTAATAAAATGATATAAATTATTTTAGTTAAAACATTTTGAAATACAAATTAGGCAATTTAATAAATTTAATAAATTTAATGGATTTAATGAATTTAATGAATTGAATGAATTTAACGAATTTAATGAATTTAATGAATTTAATGAATTTAATGAATTTAATGAATTTGATGAATTTAATGAATTTAATGAATTTAATGAATTTAATGAATTTAATGAATTTAATGAATTTAATGAATTTAATGAATTTAACGAATTTAATGAATTTAATGAATTTAATGAATTTAATGAATTTAATGAATTTAATGAATTTAATGAATTTAATGAATTTAATGAATTTAATGAATTTAATGAATTTAATGAATTTAATGAATTTAATGAATTTAATGAATTTAATGAATTTAATGAATTTAATGAATTTAATGAATTTAATGAATTTAATGAATTTAATGAATTTAATGAATTTAATGAATTTAATGAATTTAATGAATTTAATGAATTTAATGAATTTAATGAATTTAATGAATTTAATGAATTTAATGAATTTAATGAATTTAATGAATTTAATGAATTTAATGAATTTAATGAATTTAATGAATTTAATGAATTTAATGAATTTAATGAATTTAATGAATTTAATGAATTTAATGAATTTAATGAATTTAATGAATTTAATGAATTTAATGAATTTAATGAATTTAATGAATTTAATGAATTTAATGAATTTAATGAATTTAATGAATTTAATGAATTTAATGAATTTAATGAATTTAATGAATTTAATGAATTTAATGAATTTAATGAATTTAATGAATTTAATGAATTTAATGAATTTAATGAATTTAATGAATTTAATGAATTTAATGAATTTAATGAATTTAATGAATTTAATGAATTTAATGAATTTAATGAATTTAATGAATTTAATGAATTTAATGAATTTAATGAATTTAATGAATTTAATGAATTTAATGAATTTAATGAATTTAATAAATTTAATGAATTTAATGTATTTTAAAAATGTTAAAATGTTATTAATGTTACTAATTTTATGAGATTAATGATATTTTGATGTATTTTAATGAAATTTATGATATTTGATTATTATCAATTATCACTTATATTTTAAATTCTATTTTATTCTATTTTACGTTTCATGTTTTTTTTTTATATTACATCATTTTATATATAGCATAATGATGAAAAATATAAAAATAAATTATATAATCATTACTTAAAAACTTAAATGAATTTCATTAAATAGATTTCACAAAGTTCATCCAACAATTTAATGAAGACGTCAACTGACAGACAGACAGCGACTTTATTAAATTACTAAACTTCGTCTGGCGCTGCTCGTGCGGCCCGGCCCCTGTAATCTATTAAAAACTCAAAATTATAAATAAGACAAACAAAAATAAAACGCGTGTCACAAAATACCACATAAACGACAACGACGACGACACATTTTTCAACTTTTCATGCGACTCATGCTCTAATCATTCGAAATTTTACGTTTATATGTTAAACATTTCAACCGACCTCACATCAAAAAAACATTTCTCAACTCATACAACTAAAATCTAAATTATTTTTCCACCAAAGAAATAGAAGAAAAAAATAGAAATAAAAATGCATTATCAGGAATTTAAGCAAGCACGTGTAGAAAAATACAGAAAACCATTATCTGGCGCATAGATCTTTGATAAATATGTATTTAACGTGTCACAAAAATGCAGTATACGCACTTGTGGAATTTTTACTGTTTGCGCATGCGTAATGAGAAAAAAATATATATGCAGACAGACGTTTTTTTATACTCAATAAAAATGTTCTTTTTTGCATTTTATTTATATTTTACTGTATATAATTTCTTGATAATAAAGTTTACAATAAAAATATTTAAAAAGAAATTTCATCAAATAGAAATAGAAATCTTTACAAATCAATACCAGGTTTTAATAATTAATTGGAATCTTTTAAAAATTCCTAACTACAAAAATTCCAACTACTTTTGATATGTAATAAATTGTCACAAATATATAAATATATATAACAGTCACAGATAAAATATATAAATCACAGATCAAAATACAAAAAAGTCACAAAAAATTGATTTTTATTAAAAAAAAAAAAAATTATGAAAAATCTTTAAAAGTATAAAATATCAAAAAAGGTGATTTCCAAATGTCAGAAATATAAAGCAGAAAAAAAGTCACAAAAATTACAACATTATAAATGTAAAAAAATCACCGAGAAGTTATTGTAAATCATTAGAAATCTGAATCGGTCACAAAAAAAGTAAAAATAGGTTATAAAAAAGTAATAATTAGCGACTTTATTACTTTTTTATGACTTATTTTTACTTTTTTTGTGACCGATTCAGATTTCTAACGATTTAAAATAGTTCAAAACTCACCAAAAACTTAAAGGTCACAATACAAGAAGTCACAACAAATTTTAATTGTCACAGTAAATTTAAAAACGTCGCCAACATTAAAAAGTCAGAAAGTATAAAAAATCACAAAAAATATAGTCACAAAAATTTATAGTCACAAAAATTAAAGTCACAAAAATTAAAGTTACAAAAAATTGAATAGTCCTAAAAATTGAAAAGACACAAAAAATATAAATTTAAAAATATACACAATTAAAAAGTAACAAAAAAAATTATAATTGTGATGAAATCAAAAAATACAAAATCAAGGAAAAAAAATCAAAAGTCACACTCAACCTAATTTTGAATAAGATAAATAATTATTAAAAATATAAAAAGGTCACAAAAGAAACCTTTTTATAAAATAAAGAAAAGTTATTTCATACAATAAAAGATAAAAAATCACAAAAAAAATATAGTCACAAATATTAAAATCACAAAAATTAAAATCACAAAAAATTGAACGGTCTCAAAAATTGAAAAACACACAAAAAATATAAATTCTAAAATATATAAAATTAAAAACAACATTTACATTGTGATAAAATCAAAAAATACAAAAGTCACACTAAACATAATTTTTAAAAAGATAAATAATTACTAAAAATATAAAAAGGTCACAAAAGAAACATTTTTATAAAATAGAGAAAATATATTTCAAAAAATAAAAAATTGTCACAAGTTTAAAGAAGTCGAAAATAAATGGCAAACACTTAAAAGTAACGAAAAGAAAAAATAGATTTAAAAAAAATTCAAAATAAATATATTCTATAAAGCAACAGGTGAAACAACAACAGCTTAATATTTATTTAAATTTCTACGTTTTTTTTTTATTTCAACTTATTTAATTTGTATAAATTAATACAAATAAAACATATTTATCAATGTTGAATGCGAGTCTTTGCTATCGTGCTCTTGTTCAAATATTTCATATAAAGCAGCAAAGAACAGAAGAAAAAAAACTCGTATTATCTACCAAAAATTATGACGTTTTCCAAAATTACAGCAACAAAACAACGTTTTTAGGGTTTTTTTTTGGGTTTTGTCTTTCTTACTTTACGTTTTCGTTTTGTGACTGATACCGACAGATAAGCAAGCACAAGAATGATGATTTATGTACAAATACTTTCTACTACTTCGAATTCGTATTCTACTGCTGATATTTTTGTTGTTATAGTGGTTTTTTTCTTTTATGTGAAACTATATCAGAATGAAAATAAAATACACATAATTTAAAGAAATTGTAGCAGCCGCCGCAAGTAATTGTTGTGATTGATAATAATGTGACAGTGACAAGAAGAAGTTGCTTTAAAGTACATGATGTGTGATGAAACGTTTAGTGAAATAAATTGGTAGGTAGGACGTTAAAAAGGTTTAACATAAAAGGTTAATGCACCACCACACCACCATCGTCGTTCTTTTATGGGCGAGGTTTTAGCATTTGTTTTATACCTTTTTTTATATAATTTTAAATTTTGTATAAAAAAAAAACCTTTACATTAATATGTTGATTTTATTATGGGGTTGTAAAGTTCGTGACTTTTGTAAGATTCGTGTTTTAGCAAGCAGTAGCAGCAATTTTTGGTTGTTAGCACAATTGCTGTAACAGGCATTAGAGACGACCAAAGACGTTTTAAACGTTTTAGAGTAAATTTAATAACTAAAAATTCAAAGTGCGGGTCGTTTGTTTCAAGCATGAGTGGAGTCTGTCTGCGTGTATATGATGGTCTTAAACGTTAGGTTCTAAAACCGTTAATATTCTATGAGAGCAAACAACGGTAGGAAAGAAACATGCGATATAATTGTGACAAAAAAAAAAAACAAATTAACAATTTTAAGCAATTAGATTGTCTATTTATATTTTAATTTTATTGAAAACACATCTAGACTTTCGATAGGCATCGTTACCAATTACAATAAAAATGTTAATACCAAATTAAAAATATTCTCACAAACGATTTTTTTTTATTTTTGAAACCAAAAAAATGTATATCAAATTTTACCAAAAAAAAAAGTTTTGTAATTCATAATACTTATGATTTAATTTATAACAGTAAATATAATTCAATCTACTAAAAATATAAATAAAATAAAACTCAACTAATTAAATCAAAATAATATTTAAAATAAAGTTAAAAATATTATTTAAATTGCATTACAAAATTAATTATAAAAACGTTTAAAAATAATATTAAAAATATCATTTAAAATATGAATCGAAAAAAAAATTAAAATAGGACTCAAATTATGATTTAAATAATGATTTAAAATATGATTAATAATATAGTTTAAGCTATGACGCAAAATATGATGATTAAAAATATAATAATAACTTTAAATATAATTTAATATATTATTTGAAATATTATTTAAAATATAATATGTAATAATTACATGAAATGCAATAAAATATGATTTAAAATTTGATTCAAAGTATTACTAAAATGATTTTAAATATGATTTAAAATATAAATTCAATTTAAAATATGACACAGAATATGATTATGATTTAAAGATATGATGATTTTGATTCAAAATATGATTATGACTTTTAATATAATTTAAAATATGATCAAAATAAATTTTAAAATATGAAATATGATTAAAAATATAATTTAAAATATGATTAAAAATATATTATTAAAAATATGATGAAATATAGTGAAAATATATTAAAAATATGATTCAAAGTATTACTAAAATTATGATTATGATTTTAAATATGATTTAAAATATAAATACAATTCAAAATATGACTCAAAATATGATTATTATTTAAAATATGATGATTCATAATATGATTATGATTCAAAATATGATTATTATTCAAAATATGATTATGACTTTTAATATAATTTAAAATATGATTGAAAATATAATTTAAAATATGATTAAAAAATTTAATTTAAAATATGATTAAAAATATAATTTAAAATATGATTAAAAATATATTATTAAAAATATGATGAAATATAGTGAAAATATATTAAAAATATGATTCAAAGTATTACTAAAATTATGATTATGATTTTTAATATGATTTAAAATATAAATACAATTCGAAATATGACTCAAAATATGATTATGATTAAAAATATGATGATTCATAATATGATTATGATTCAAAATATGATTATTATTCAAAATATGATTATGACTTTTAATATAATTTAATATATAATTAAAAATATAATTTAAAATATGATTAAAAATATAATTTAATATATAATTAAAAATATAATTTAAAATATTATTAAAAATATAATTTAAAATATGATTATGATTTCTTAAACTGCAATAAAAATAAAATTTAAATAAATGACACAAAAAAAAATTATTTAAAATATTATTAAAAATATAATGAAATATAGTGAAAATATATTAAAAATAAGACTCAAAATATGATAAAATAAATATGTTTTAAATAATGATTAAAAATATGATTTAAAATATGATAAATTGGTTTTAAAATATGATTAAAAATATAATTTAAAATATAGTTCAAGGCATGACCTAAAATATGGTACAAAACATGACTTAAAATATGATTATGATTATAAATATGAATTAATATGATTTAAAATATGATTAAAATATGACTTTATATGTAATTTAAAACAGAATTCAAAATAAGACTCAGAATATGATAAAAAATGTGATTTAAAATATTTATGATAAATGATGTATGAATAAATATAAAGTTAAAAATATGATTTGAAAGAAGATAAAAATATGATTCAAAATATGAACAAAAATATATCATACAAATTATGACATAAATTGATTACAAAACAATTAAAACTATTTTAAAAATTGATATAATGAAAACATTTCAAATATGATTCAGTTATAACACAATTAATGACAAAGAAATTGAAATATGACTTAATATATATAATTTAAAGTACGATCCGAAACGAAAATATTATTAAAAAAATTCAAGTTTAAATATTAAACTTGATATGATTAAAAGAACTAAATGATTATAACAAAGTGAAAATAACATATGATTATAAACAAAAATAGATTTTAAAAAAATAACATTGATTGAGCTGTTGAAAAGATTAATTTAGATAACAATATTATAGCATTATAAATAGTTTAAAAAATAAATATTGAACATAATGATGATAAACATTTTTTAGTATGATTATTTTAATTTTTTGCATTTTTCTAATATATCTTTTTATGTAATTTGCCTCTATTTAAACTCGCAGCTAAAATAAATGTGTATTTTTATAGATCACACAATAAAAACAAAGCTAACAAAAAAATAATAAAAGAATAGCACAAAAAACTCAAATAGACTTTAGCTTTTTAAAGATTATAATATGGTTTTATTTTATTTTTGTTTTAAAATTTTGTGAAGTGGTTTTTCTGGGAGTATGCGACGATGTAGTAGCAGCAAATATAGCTGTTTTATAATTATATAAAAATGTGTTAAAATTTAAAAATTTAAAAATTTTAAAATGTTAAATCTAAAAAAATTGGTGAATTTTTAACGAATTTATAAAAATTTAATGCAGTGCAGCAGACAAAGATAATCGAAAATCAAATTCAGACAAATTAAATTGCAGTTACAATGCAAAATTTGTCGAAAACATTTTTGCAAACAGATTTGTGCAAAATATAATACGCAAAAATAAAAACGAAATCTGAAGAAAATACAAAAATTCGCGTTGATCTCGCACAATTTACACAAGTTTCTGAATTATTTACACCGCAAAGTTATAGAATATTAAAGGAATTTAAATTTAATGAATTTTGTGACTGCAGGGATATTAAAAAAAACAAAAAAAATTCTTAAACGTATCCGTTGTCGTCGTTCAAATAACGCGCCCGCATTCCAAAGTCTGCACTGTTTTTTTTTATTTTATATTTTGTATTTTTGAGGTTTTGTGGTGGTGCTGGAATTGCAATTGAAATGCAGAGCAGGGAGTGGCAAAAACTTGTGGTATACAAAATTACAAAAAATAAAATCTAAAAAAAATATTTTATAGAATTTTTATGAAACGTTTGCCCACACCTGATGGCATTCATTGCATAGATGGACAATAATAAGTGATTGCGAAAAAATTCAAATTCAAACATTTGATTGGTTGTCAGTGGCCGACAAACGGACAGCCAGCCAGTCAGCCAGTCACCCAGCCAGCTAGTTAGCCAGACGCGGTCGAGACACACGTACAGACTGTCAAGTGGGCAACAACAGTCTTCATCATCAAGCCATCCAAATATCCATCCAACCATCCAATCATCCGTCCATCCAACAACCAGCCATGCGTCCATTCATGCATCTATCACTTCAACCATACGTCGATTTATCCGTGCGATCGTCTGGATGCCAATGGAATGCGAGTAGTAAGAAGAAACCCAATGCAGAAGCTCATCTTAAATGCATTTTTGTGGTTCTTTTTTTTTTGTATAATTTTTTCGTTTTTATCATTTTTTTTCACTTATTTTCATTTTTTTTTACACATTTTTTTGTGATTTTGTTCCTTTTCTTGTCATGTTACCTCATTGTTTTTGTCATTTTATGGCTTTTTTTGTGCTTATTTTTCTTTTGTTTTCGCGCAAAATCTGTCAGTCAACGAGACGCATTGCTTGATTTTGCTTAATTGTCGCATATTTTCATCATGCACTTGATATGCAACAAGATTTTCATTAAAAATTCCATAAAATAACAACAAAAATACAATAAAGCAATGGAAACAACTTGATATCCTAGGCACAAGGCAAGGTAGTAGCCTGGCATCATGGCAGGCAGTTCGTCACTCAGTCCAGGCAGGCTGGCAGGCAGGCGATACATGAAATTCTACGCTTTGACAAGATGTTGACAAGCAAATCTGATACCTTTGCCACAACACAGCCAGTGTATATCACGTGGCTAGCTGCTTAGTATTGGGTTGGCTAAGGAATTTTTGTGCAAATATTTTGTGAATGAAATTTTGAAACCAAAGCAGCGAACGGCGCAGGTTTCATTGATAAGCAGGCAGGCAGGCAGCGGTCAGGCGGCCGACTAAGGTAGTTGTAGCAAAAATTTTGTTGACGCACAAAATTTAGAAAGCACCTTGAAGTTAAATTAATTTTTATATATAATAAATAAAATCGAATTTAAAATACTATACAAATTTAAAATAATAAAATAATATTATTTATATTTTTTATATTTTTTAAATTTTTTAAACGTAATTTCAATCATATTTTTAATTATAAATCCTTTGTTTAAGGTATAAATCAATCATATTTTTGATAATATTTTAAATCATATTTTAAAAACAATTTCCAATCACAAATTTGTATGTATATTTTTATCATATTTCGTATCGTATTTATATCATATCAAACATAATTTTAATTATATTTTTGATTATATTTATAAACATTTTATTTGTTCAATTTTCTGAAACTGAATCATTTTTTCCAAAATGTTTTAAACTTATTTTAAATCATGTTTCTAAACATCGATGTTTCTGAGAAATGAATAGTAATTCAGACAAACATATTTATGCTTGCAACAAATTTACTAAACAAATACCATAAAAATAGTAGCAATTTAGTAATAGTTTTAATATCCATATGTGTATTATTTAAGTGAAACGTATTTTTAACATATTTTAAAACACATTAATGCTTATAGTTTGTTGTGACATATTATTTTTCATTTGAGGCAAACATATTTATTCTTGCCACAAATATATTAAACAAATACGATAAAAATAGTTGCATATTATAATAAGTTTTAATATCATTATGTGTACTATAAATGTGAAACCAATTTGAAGCCTATTTTAAAACACATTTATGCACATAGATGTATGCGACAATTAAAATTGCATTTCAAGCAAACATATTTCTACTTGCAACAAATATATAAAACAAATACGATGGAAGAAGCATACAAAAAAAAATTGCAAAATTATAAAATATTTCCTACTGTATCTACTGTGAAAGATGATCATATTTTAAAAATAATTACCAATCACACATTCCATTTCCATCACACAAAATGCTTTAAACATATTTTAAATCATATTAATAAACATATATATTTGTGAGAAATGATTCAATAATTATGCTTGAAACAAAAATTATAGCAATTTAGTAATAGTTTTAATATACAAATGTGTATTATTTATGTGAAATCTATTTGTAACCTATTTTAAAACATATTAGTGCTTATAGTTGTTTGTGACAATTTTTTTTCATTTGCAGCAAACATATTTATGCTTGCAACAAATTAATTAAACACATACCATAAAAATAGTAGCAATTAAGTAATAGTTTTAGTATCATGATGTGTCTTATATAAGTGAATCCTATTTAATGCCTATTTTAAAACACATTAATGCATATAGATGTTTGCGACAATTAATTTAGCATTTCCAGCAAACATATTTCTACTTGCAACAAATATATAAAAAATACGCTTGAAAAAGCATACAAAAAATTGCAAAATTATTAAATTTTTCCTACTGTGTCTACATGTGAAAGTGAAAGATGCGGTGGTGCAGGAGACAACCAAACATTTGACACCAATTGATAAAAGCAACAAAAAAAAGTTAATAAAACATAGAAATAAACAACGCTGGCAGTCAGGCAGATAAGGTGAGTAAATTAATGAACAAATAATATCTACATGCAAGATGAACAACAACAAAAAAATAAACTAAAAATAGGCACAAATAGAAGACTGAATGTCACAAAATAATATGTCTGTCTGTGTGCCTGTCAGTTGTGGGCGCCTAACTGACAAGCATTAACAAAGGTCCTACACAGCACACCACGTTGGACAACAACAAACGTCAGTGGGGTGTACTGAGTGTGCCGAACAAAGAACAACATAACCTCAATTAAAAGTAGGTTTTGCGTATAACATGTAATTAAGTCAACAAATGATCCACCCGATAATATCGCTAATGTCCATTAAACGTATGTTGCTGCTGTTGCTCGTCATTGCATCGAATGCAATGATAACTCTATTGTAGTAATAGACAATAACTGCAATATGTTGCTGCAACATATTTATCAGTGATGGCATTGAATATTATACTAAAACAACAACAACAACATATTCTATATATAATAACAACAAATTTCGCACGATATGTTGACACAATCGCTGTAGACAAAAATGTGCCAAATGTCGCTCAAATTGACAACGACTACGACGACAGTGATGATGTCTATGACAGCAACACCTACAATTAAATGTAAGCGACTCTTTCAATGTTGCTGTTGCTGGCTGCGGCTGTTGCTAGCTATCATCGACAATGATCTCGCTGTTGGTGCGGAAGAAGCGTGCGTTCAATTATGCTTTGTTGCGTGCGCCTCACTCACTCACTCACTTCGGTAGATAAATGTGTGACTGACTGACTAAACTAGTGGTGACTGGGCGAATGGGTGACTGGACAACGAGTGGACAGTCAGTTGGTCGGTTGGAGAATTGGCTGACTGCCTGAATGGTTTTGTCTTCAGCAGGGTGCAGAACAAGTAGAAGATGAAGTAATATGAGCTTTGTGGCCAGCAAATGGAAGAGGCAGCTGGCTGTGACATTGGTTAACCGCAGACATGGAAATTATTATAATTGAGTCCGAGCGTAAGTGGTTTAATTGTAAAATAAATGTTGTGCGAGGTATCGATGATAAAGTGTAATTTATCGATATAAATTATGGATTATTTTCGAGCTATAATCATAAGAATTTTTTTCTGCACATATATTTTTGTTTATTGGTGATATGCAAATTAACGATAATTATCATATTTTTATTTATAATTATTAACGATTTAAAGCAAATTATTGCATAGTTATCGATAACCTAACAATCGATATGCAAATAATAGATACTGAAAATATCGACATTTAACTATTATAATGTAAATTTGTTAAAAATTATTTACAACATCGATATACCAATAATATATATAGAATTAATCGATATATGAATTATCGATATAAGAATTATTGATATTAATATTATTGTTATACTCATTATTTATACAAAATTATCGATATACGAATTATCAGAGACATTTACTCGAAGGTACACATTTTTTAAATATACAGAAATTATCGAAAAAATTGCCTAAAATCTTAAAATCGATTTAAAAAAATATCGGTTTGTTAGGAATTATTTACAACAAATAGTTGATATAAAAATATAAAAAAAAATGTTGATATACAAATTATTAATACACGAATTATCTATATACGAATGATCGATACACAAATTATTGATATACAAATTATTGACATACAAATTATTGATATACAAATTATCGATATACAAAATATTAATATACAAATTATTGATATACATATTATTTATATACAAATTATTGATATACATTTTATTGATATACAATATTTTGATATACGAAATATCGATATCACAATTATCGATATACGAATTATCGATAAATTATTCATATACGCATAATTGATATACAAATTATTGATATACAAATTATTTATATGCGAATTGTTGATAAACAAACTTTCGAGAAACAAATTTTCTATAAATAAATTATCGATATACAAATTATCGATATGCAAATAATTGATACAAAAATTATTCTTATGCAAATTATTGGTATAGAAAATTTTATATGAAATTCGTCTTACAATTTGTGAATTATGCTTTTTTAATGAATGCTTTTTTAAATTCTTATGAAAATTATGGACTCAAAAAAACATTTGAGAGGTATGGAAAAATTTGTTAACACTTTTTTTTTATGTATACCTTATTTCTGTAGTTTGAAAATACAAAATATAAAAAAACATTAAATACAAATTAAACTTAAAACTTCTACAACTTCTTAAGAAAGTCAAAAGTCCTAAACTCATCATCGAGATAAAAATCTAATTTTTTTCGGGTGCAACATTTTTACGAGCAACACAAAAAAAGAAAAGTGTTTTTTTATTTTTTTTTTATTATAATTTTGTTACCAATGTCTGTCAACGAGTGTTGTCACAACATGTTGCAAAACTGAAGACGACACCAACATTTGACGCTTGACTTGATTTATTATTACAGTTAAACGATGGGCAACATAACAACTATAATAAAATGAAAAATAAAAACAAAAAAGCGCTGTAATTACCAAATTTGAAACCAGCGCTGCCCTTTCTACAAGTGCAAAGTTCTGCTGTGCTTTCCATTTCATTTCATGTATTCAATTTTCTGTTTAGTTGGTAATATTTTTTGTTGTTTTCGGGGCCAAGTTCATTGTCATTTTAAGGAGAACTAGAGGAGACTAAAAAAAAGAACAACTAAAAAAATTGCTTACGACAAAAAGACAAATTGTTCAGAATTAAAAATTAAAAAAAAAAAAACTCAATGAGTTAAAAACCAAAAACAAATTAAAGACGTTAATTTGCTAAAATTATATAAAAGTGTTGTTTTATTTAAGACAGTCGCACAAAACGTTGTCTAATATTACAACACGTTTTCAATTGACCAACAACAAATAATATAAATAATATAAATAAAATAAAAATTAAAATATTAACAAAAATTGGTTGGCGGTGGTTTTGGTTTATTGCGCATTTTGTATTGCACAAAAAACCAAAAAAAAAAAAATAACGTAATTTCTTGATTTTGATTTGTGTTGTTTTGCAGAAAAATAACTAAATTCGAAACGTTTTCGTGGTAGAATGAACTTTTTCAAGGTGCTGTTGAGCGGTATTAATTGCAAATATTGCAAATATTCAACGAAATCAAGTCCAGACATTTGGAATTTATTATTATTGCATTAGTATTAATAATAATGGGCGGTGGCAGCATTTAATACAAATAATTGTAAATATGAGCCATTGCAATTCAAGTCGTTTGTTACTTGGTTCCTTTGTATTGTTTTTGTGCGTCTGCGTGCCGCCTGTTGTTTTCTTGTATTGCATCAAATGTACTTAAACCCTTTCATTCTATTTTCTAAGTTAAAAGACCCTTGCGCTTGTTTGCTGTTATTTCAAGTACCCTCTTTTGCAATTACTTCTTGTAAAGGGGTTGTTTCTCTAAGGTAATTTTCTGCCTGCTGCTGTTGTTCTTGACTTCCGATTGTTTTCGCAAACGTTTTTAAAATGTCGCAGACTGACAGTTCTTTCGTTGCTGCGTTCGTTGGCCTGTCAGACAGCGCGTCACGTCAACAAACTGTGCGCAAGTCCTTTTGTCAACAACTGTACGCAGTTCATTTACCTATTTTGCTGCGGCTGTTGCTTGCACCTTTGCAAAACAAGTCCTTGCTGCTTTAGTACTTTCTGCAGGATATTTTTCTTTGGCCTGCCACAGGTATAGCTAAGAAAACAACCACCTTTTGCTGTTTTTGTTTTTATTTTTATTATTACATTATGCGAACCATGTGCAACAGACTTAAAATAATATTTTTAGATACAGACGCAACATTTAAAACATATTTATATTTGCCAAATATATAAATTAATTTTAAAAAGTTTGCTTTTGTTTTTAAAATAACTGTAATTAAAAATAAATACCTGACTCAAGTATAAATGTGTTTAAGAAAATACTTGCCACAATTATATTGTAGATACACAAGCATAAAAATGTTTGACACAAATTCAGATTTTATTTAATTTAAATAAGAAAATAGTTCACTCAGTTTTTAAAACGATTTATTAATTATAGCAATATAATCTACAACTTGTAGGCTACAAGTTTTAAAAATTTACTTGCATCAAGTATAAAATAGTTGCCATCAGCATACAGATATTTTTACTATAATACAAATATTACTCTGCACAAAAATGCATGTATGCATTTATATAGAAATAAAAACAAAATTATAATTTGTAAACAAAAAAACAATCGTAATAAGCATATTTGTATTTCGATTTATTTGATAATAAGCACAAAATTTTGGTATTTTGTTTATTTTTAATGGTCTTTACAATTTCAAAGGTTTTAAAAATTAAACGATTTTTTTCAAATATAAATATATTTATAAAAAATATAAATATATTTATAAAATATATAAATATATTTATAAAAAATATAAATATATATATAAAAAATATAAATATATTTAAAAAAAAATATATAAATATATTTATTAAATATATAAATATATTTATAAAATATATAAAGATATTTATAAAATATATAAAGATATTTATAAAAAATATAAAGATATTTATAATAAATATAAATATGTTTATAAAAAATATAAATATATTTATAAAAAATATAAATAGATTAGTTTTTGCAGTATATTAATCAAAACAATTACAAATATAATTATGCCAGTCAATTTTTGTTTACAAATAACGCTTACAACATATTAAAAATAATTTTAACATCATTTTGACATATTTTAAATATGCATTAAATGTGCATTTCAGTGGTTCGCACTGTTTTGGCGTTAATTCTTGCTGGAATTTTCGAAAATTGTCAACCGTTGCAGCATTTGCCCCTGTTTTAAAGACGAACAAATTGTAAACAAACTGTTTGTGTAGTAAGTAACCCACTCATGACACACAAAGCCATTTTTTTTCCTTTGCTTGGCTTGGCTTCTGTGTTGCAGTAGAACAGTTTATTTCTTTTATTTACACAATTTTTCGGCAGCTGCAAGTTGGTTTTTTTGCTTGCAAGAAGTAGGACTCCTTGCGGAGGACTCCCAGGCATTCACACAGATGCATACAGCGACTCAGACTCACATTCACTCATTCGATTCGATCGAATCGATTCAAAAGGTTGCCTCAACATGTCGCTGTTATGCAGCAACACGTAATCATTGCACGGCAAACATTTCCTCATAAAATAAGTAGTAGTACAAGCAAAACAACCAAGTGCTTCCGCTAAAAGTATTTTATTTTTATATTCATTATTATTATTTTTATTATTTTATTTAAGACGCACAGAGGTAATGCAAAGGAATACAACGCAAAAGCAGCAAGGATCTGTGTGGCGGCGGCGATGACGACAACGACATGTGCGAGTAGGTTTTTGTGCGATCAGCAATATTTTCGTTTCATTTGTTTTCTTTGCGTATTTTTTTTTTCATCTGTTTTTATTCTTTTAATTTTTATTTTGTACGATTTTACGTTTGCATCTGTCGTTTTTACAATTTGCAGTTATTGCGCTGCTGTTCGTTCGTTGGATTCAGCAGCAGCAACGAGGAGTCGGTTCGAGTTGTAAAATAGCGTTTTTGTTGGTGCAAAATGCGTTTTAACTTTTAAACAAAATGTGTATCGCAACATTTGCTGCATGTTGCCAATGTTATGAAAACAAGCAAAGCTTGATTTTTGTTTTGAAGTTGTTTACGTTGCAATTTTTAAGGCAACAAAAATTAAAAATAAAAAAACTTAAAACGACAGATGTTGCAGCGAATCACTTGCCGTTTTTGGTGCATTTTTAAGTGGCAACATAAACAAACAACATTTTATTTGTATTCAAAACATATAGGTACAAATCAAAAGAATTTTAATTTTCAAAATTTATTGAAGATCACATAGAACACTCGACGATAGATAACAATAGCTTATAATAGTGGCTACCTGCGCGTCTGCGCAACAAAAAGAAGAAAAAAAGGAAAAACCCAAGCAAAACCTGTTGCTGTCAAGGGTTAAATGACCAGTTCAAGTGAGCATAGATTTTTCTTCTGCTACTACCATAGCTATAGCTGTATTTTTCTAAAACAAAATTAAATATTTGTTGCCAAGGTGTTTGCTGCTGTTGATGTTGATGCTGTTGCTTGTGTAACCAAGATTTAGAGTAGAAAATTTCCGTTGCAAGTGCAGGCAATATTATAAAAAAATGTATAAAAAAAACATGAAATGTTTGGTTTTGTATTTAACACATTTTTGTTAGTTAAAGAAAATAGTAACATACAAAAAGAGGAGTGCGTTACAGTAATAAACTCGTGCAGAGCATTTTATGTGAAATAACTATAGCAAACAATTTGTTGGTTCTACAAAATAATAAAAGTATAAACAAAAATTATATACTGTAATAATTGAATAAATGTTGGTCATTTTTGGTAATACTAAAAAGCATTTATATTTATTTACGTTAAAAGCATTTTAAAATTTTAATATTTGTATTTTAAATATTTTTTTAATTTTTTCTTTTTTTCATATTTTTTTTTACTTTTTAGTTGTTGCAAGCATAGTAATATTTTTTTAATATATTTTGTTTTTACTTTTTTAGTTGTTGCAAGCATAATAATATTTTTTAATATTTTTGTTTGCTTTTTTAGTTGTTACAAGCATAATTATATTTGTTTTATAAATTTTTGCTTTTATAGTTGTTACAAGCATAATAATATTTAATGCAAATATTTAAAAAGTTTGTGGTACGAAATGATTAACTCAATTTATAATTTGAGAATTTGAAGTTTGTTATAAAACAAAAACATAATAATGATTGGCTAAAATAATTCTATTTTATTTATATTTAAATATTTATCTAAACAACTATATTATACGCATTTAAAAATAATTGTTGCAAGCATAATTATATTTATTTCTAATGTATAAATGATTCTTTTAAAAAAGTAAAGATTAGTAGTTAGTGCCTAGCTCATTAGTTTATTTTTGTTAATTTTATTCAATCAATAAATTTTATAATAATAATAATAATTCGCATAAACATAATTGTTTTATTTTGAATTCGAACTTTGTTATAATACAAAGAAGTATTATAAAAAACAACGTTTTTCAAAACATCGAAACATTTCGTTCAAGTATTTCTTTTTTATATTTTTTAATTTGTTTTAATATTCCTTTTATTATTTTTAATATCTTTTTACTTTTTTTACAATAGTGATTACAAGCATATTAATATTTAATACATATATACAACTGATTTAGCTGAAAGAATGAAGATTTATATTTAGCAAAAACATAATTTATTTCATTTTAGAATTCAAATAATATATAATACACAAAAAAAAAGAAATGACAAAGAAAAAGAAAGACATTTGTTACAATCATAAAAATGTTTAACTCAAGTAGATCTTTTCAAAAATTGATTAATTAAAATTTTTGTATACAAAAGATATTGTTTAAATTATTTAAAAACATGATTTACGTTAACAAATGTTAAGAGCAACGTTTAGTCAAATTTTGTGAAAATAAACATGTTAGTATCAAATACAACAATGCTTGTCACAAGGTAATGACAAATGTTAAGTACTTAATTAAAAACTATTTTATGTTTATTATGATTTTAACAACTTTTAACTATTTAAAAAAGAAAAAGCAAATTAATTCAGTATTTATAAAATCGGTTAAATATCCAATATTTCAAATACTAACAGCAACTATAAAAATAATTGTTTCAAATATTTAAAATATATTAAATATAAAATACAACTTTGTTAAAAACATTGAAACATTATTTCTTTAATTTTTTTTTATATTGTTTTTTATTATTTTTAATTTTTTAATATTTTTAACTTTTTTTACTATAGTGATTACAAGCATATTAATATTTAATACATATATAAAACTGATGCAAAAACCTAATTTATTTCAATTTAGAATTCAAATAATATATAATACACAAATAAAAAATAAATGACAAAGAAAAAGGCATTTGGTGTAATCATAAAAATGTTTAAATCAAGTAGTTCATTTTCAAAAATTGTTTAATTAAAATTTTTGTATACAAAATAAATTATTTAAAACCATGATATACGTTAAAATATTTTAAGAGCAACGTTTTTTCAACTTTGTGAACATATAAATATTGGTATCAAATACAATAATGCTTGTCACAAGGTAAATACAGATGTTAAGTACTTAATTAAAAACTGTTTTATGTTTATTATGATTTTTACATAGTTTAACTATTAAAATAAGAAAAAGAAAATTAATTCAGTATGTATAAAATTTTCTGAATTTTAAATATTTCAAATACTAACAGCAACTATAAAAATAATTGTTCCAAATATTTAAAATATATTAAATAAATCCTTTTTAAATGTTAAATTTAAAAACGCAAATTTTAGCTTTAATGATTTAAATTTCGTTTAATATTTAAAAAAGAAGGTAAATATATTTGTTTCAAATATAAAAATGATTGTAGCAAGTATTTTTCTTACATTAACAATAAATTTCTGATGTAAAATAGAAAAAAACGATTAACATTTCATGTATTACAAAATTCAATTTAAATTAATTGCAATTGACGACGGTTTGTATTCATTAAAATCGAAAAGTATTTGTGACAAACAACAAAATAGTTATAATTAAACATGTATAAAATAAAGAAAGCGAAAATGCAATTTTTATTGAATTCATACTAAACTTAGTTTGTTTTTTAGAAAGTTGTCTAAAGTTTTAATGCATTCAAATATTTTATATAATGCAATTAATTGCTATTTACGTCAATTTAGAATTCAAAAGAATTTTGTAATATAATTAATACTTGTGACAACAAACAGAATATAGATTTCAAACGATTTGACAATTTTGAAAGTTATCATCAATTTTATTACTCATTTCATATAAAACTTAGGGTATTTTTTATGAAGTTGTCTAGGCAATCAGCTGATACTTTTTTGATTATTGTCATGCGTCTAATCAAAAGCGTATTTAATATGATTTTGCTTATCGACCAGGAAATAACAATTTTTGTGCAGCGACAAATTTGTGTTGCCTTCCAGCTGATATATAAAATAAATGATTTTTTTATATAGATGTTTTATTGGTTTTTTTTTTTTTTTGCTATATTGTTGGCACATAGCCACAAACATTTCTTGCGCTTTATTTTTTGACGTTAATTATAAATTATAATTAACCTATATATAAACATATATAAGCGATATAAAATATATTAATCCGAAAAAAAAACAAATCACTGCTGATAAATAATTGCGGCGAGTAGGAAGTCAAAGTGTCAGTGCAAAAGTTAGTCAACAAAATCAAGTCGAATATGTGCGGATGCAGCAAAAGTAGCGGAGGTACAAAAGTCAAATGTGTTGCAAGCTAAGCGATAAGTAAGGGCCCACAGCGTGTGAAATACAAAATGATAAGAGCAAAATCGAATATTTAAATAATAAAATAACTTTCCAGTTTTTTTTTTTTGAAATGCTAATGAAAGACCGCATAAAATGTAAAGAAGCATCGAAATTTTAAAATAATTACTGCTTTTACAAAAAACTATTTATATTTTGTGCGCAACATTTGATAATCGCATGCATTACAATGTTTACAAATTATTTCAAGTATATTCTAGTATAATGCATATCTATATTTCACAAGAAACTATTTAATCTAATCAGCAAAATAATTTGTAGCCTGTTTGTTGTTTGTTTTGAGCATTTAATGTATTTAGTGGTGTGAATTTTAGTTTTATTATTTTTTTCGCATCCCAACAGCAAAAAATCTACAGAATTTTATTCAAAAGCCTTGACGTAGGTGTCATGCAAACAGCTGAGATAGACGCAGATAGGCGCAGCGCTTTTTCGATTAGATTTTTGCAAAGGGTCAACACAATGCAATATGAGCAGCAATCGAATGAATGCATGCAGCGCCGCATGACTTTCATCGTGCAGTCGATAACGAGCAATTTTGTTTTCATGAATGACAAGTATATTCAAGGTGTTAAAGGTCTGGCGCCAGCAGCGATTGCCGTCGTCGTCGTGGAGTGGTGCTAGCAGTAAATAGTACTTGGAATTGAAAGACGTTTGCGAGTGCAATGAGCAATTATTATTTTTATTGTATTGTTTGATTTTGTATTTGGGGAAATTTGTAATCAATTTAATAAATATTATAAACGAGTTTTTAAAGTTACAAAGAAGGCATTTATTATTATAGATGTTGCTATGTTACCGAAGCATATAAAGGTAGCTTTTTTTTTAGTCTATAATGAAAGCGACATTCCAATCTATAATTTGCCCTAATACCTTCGACCAGAAACTTTATTTAAAAATAATAAAAGATGCAATTTTGTTTTTCTCACTTGTATCGGTAACAGTTTCGGGATTCTAGTCTATAATTTGCTTTGTTGTATTTAACAAAAGATTGAAGTTAAAAATGATAAGTGCTTCGATTTGCTTCAATCATTAAATTTTTTCGTTTTCGCTCAAGGTATTGGATATGAGTTTTATGACAAAACTATATTAAATTTCCAAAATCTACTACTATCTACAAAGCTATTACATAAATTTTACAAAAATCTTTAAAAAATAAAATTTAACTTTTAATAAAATCAAATAATTTAAAAGATGTATAGAAAAATATACAAAATTCTCAAATTCCACACTTTAAAGATCAATTAGTAACAACACTTCAATATTTTTAAAACCTTTAGCATATTTAAATCCTCAAAAAATCCCAAAAAATATATGAAAAACTTAAAATGTACTAAGTAAAAGCACCACCTATAAAAGTTCAACAAGTGCAGCACAATTGCACTACGAATTAAACGGGGCCTCGCAATAGTCTCGCAACCAAAAAGTCAATTTTTGCCAATTGCAACGAAATTCCAACAGTTTTACCAAAAATTCATTTACAAAAAGTCAACTAAATTGTTTCGCTATATTTTTTACATATTTTAACAAATTTTAAAATTAAAACAAACATTATATATAGGAAAAACACATTTAAAAGACTTACCTCCATCATCCATTCGGCGACGATTTTGCGCATCGGTGGCGTAATATCCTTCTGCACCGTCTTGAAGTAGGTGCAGACCGTATGCGGACGCTTCTCCTCCGCTTTGAGCGCATTCTCCAGGCAACGATCGGTCAGGAATGTAGGATCCTCGGTCGCCGTATTGACATAGTCCAGCGAACGATTGATTATATTGTTGGTGTAGGCATTATCTGCCGTCAATTGCTGTTGCTGCGGCGGTTGAGACTGTGACTGCAATTGTTGCTGTGGTTGCTGCAGCTGAACAATGTCATCATTTGCAAGCTCCACGCTAAATGTAGCCGTGGAGCTATCCGTTGATGCGCTATCACTATGCGTTATTGTTGCAGCTGTTGCTACTGTTGTTGTTGTTGAGCCTGTGCAGGATGCAACGGAGCTGCAATTGCTGCTCTGACTGCTCGTTGTTGAATTGTAACCTGATGAAGCGGAAGAATATGTGGAGTAGGGCGATGTGGTGCTGCTACTATTGCTATTGCTGTTGTTGTTGTGGTGTTGGTGGTGGTGGGAGTGTTCGCGACACAGTAACTCATTCTCGTGCAACATAATATTTTCGGTGCACAAAAGGTCCATGTTGGCACGTTGCACAAAACTCTCTACTGTACACTACTACTTTAGCTGCAAGATTTTTTCAATTTTGTAACAGAAAAAATTGATTTCAAATTGAATTTGAGAATTTTTTTCACAAACACTTTTGAGGTTATGTTTTGCAATGGACAATGTTTTTTCACAGTGCTTTCTTGTGCTATTTTTGCAGTTATTCTTCGTTTTGTTTGCATTAAAAGTTACATAAACACTTTAGTTTTAATTTAGTTTTATGCCTTGGAATTAATTTAAACTTTAATGCACTTTATTTTGTCAGTTTTAAGCTGCACTGCCCACTTTTTGCACCAGACGAAAATTCAAATTCGCACGACGACGTCGGCTGAGTTCGTTTCTGGCGTTGCCAATTATTGCACAAATAACTGCATTCTTGACATATCTGACAGTTGGCACTGTGGCATAGATTAATAACACAAAATATTAAAATTTAGTTAAATAATTAATTATTTAAAAGTTTTTTAGTAGTTCACTGAAAAACAATTTCAATAAATTCACTTAATCTTCAACGTCACAATACGCTATTTTTTAATTGCTTAAATTTTTTCGTTTTATGTTAATTTTAATAAATTTAAATGTTTATTGCGAAAACATAAATTTATTATAAATTTTTCACTTTTTAGTTTTGTTTTTTTAATCACTTTATTATAGTTTCATTAACTGTCACTTTTTATATTTAGAAATTCATTTTGTTTCGCGTATGTTTCTTACTTAAGATTTTTCGTTTTATTCAATTGCTGTGACATTCATAAATAAAAATGCCTTTACTATATTTATTGGTTTTATGCCGGGT
This sequence comes from Dryomyza anilis, assembly GCA_951804985.1. Taxonomy (NCBI): domain Eukaryota; kingdom Metazoa; phylum Arthropoda; class Insecta; order Diptera; family Dryomyzidae; genus Dryomyza; species Dryomyza anilis. The sequence goes on from OX638130.1 coordinate 113,921,446, forward strand.
TTTATCACTGTTCGACTCACAGATTTTAGCACAGCTTTGTATTATCGTTTATCACTTGTTTTAAACGTTAAACATTTAAATATATGCGCTTAAATTTTATGCATTATTTTTTTTCTATTATTATTCCTTCGTTTTTAATCTTTAAAATGTTTTATAAATTATTTTTTTAAATTTCACAAATTTTGCACACGTTGCAAATGTTTGCCCACATTTCACAAAGACTTCATATTATATTATCTACTATATAGAAATGTCTGAAGTTTCAAAAAATTTCAACTAACGACAAAAAACGACGAATTTATTTTTGGTTTTATCAATTTTGTTCGTTGCTTCGTTACTGCGTGTACATTAGAGCCTTCACACACACGCGTTTCATATATTTTTCTTAAAAAATAGAGTAAAAAAAAAATATTGTTGCTATTGTAGTTGCGTATTTGTTGCTTGCTTTTATTTTATAGTGCTTGAATTAGTTGCTGCTGCTGCTTTCTTTTGTTGTCGTTTAGTTGTACGTAATTTTTATTTAAAACTTTTACAACCGTTTTTCGTCCGTTGTTTTGTCTGCCATCTGCTTTCAACAACCACTGAATTCAACTGCGAACGAATTCGGTTCGTCGTTGGTTGAGTTGCTGTGTTTGGCTGACTGTTTGTTGTTTGTTTGTTGAGTTCATTTTTTTTGTTTTCGATCTTTCGTATTCTCTCATATCTCATTCAAGAGAATATTTATTTTTATTCTCACCTAACTCTCTTTTTGCGCTCTCTTAATTTCAATCAATAATTTGAAATGGACTATTTGATTTAAATTTGTAAATAAGATTTTTCAGATGTTCAATTATTTACAATTAATAATTTGCAAAAGTTGTCAAGCAAAATATTTTTTTTTTAATATTTTATAGTGTCCAATTTGTGAACTTTGGTATAAATAAAACCTGCATATATAAACTCCTTCAGCCAGTATATACGAACTCGTCGTAGTCCACGAGCAGTCGAACAGAAACAGAATTTAAATTTCGAACGATCGCCCTGCATGTTCCACATTTTCAATATTCCGCGCTACGCTGCGGCAATGGCACACTCAACAGCTGATTACGGTTTTGCTGAATAGCGCTCTCTTCTTATCGATGTCTGGTGCTGTTGTTGTTGTGCCGTCGTCACGAATCGGTTAAAATTTTTCTGTTTGTTGTTGTTTTGTTTCATTCACGCTGCTTTTTCGCCTGATCACAATGCTGAAATGTGGTCCCAGCTGTTTTGGTTTCCTAGTAGAAATTATTTTACGGTCGAGATCGATAACATAATGTTGTCTGTAGTAATAGTTTTAATTTTAAAAATGGTACTTGAAAAAATAATAATGAAGTATTTATTTTTATTTAAATTTGTGGACTTTAAAAAAAATGAACTTACTGATCAAAATCGATTTGAGACTTCTAAGACAATATTTTAGCGGATTTTTTTCCGTAACATTAAAGGTTTTTTTGCCTAATATTTTAGTGTAAAAAAGTATTTTTAACTAAAAAAAAGACAATATATGGCGCATATTCGTCGATTCTTTCGACATTTCGATGTCTAAAAAGTGATTTTGCAGGAGAAGCCTTTAAAGTTTTTAATAATTATATTGTTGTTTTTTTTTTCAAATAGACAGAAATACGTTTTTCACCATTTACCCCAAATTAAAAAAAAAATTTGTAAGATTGGTAAGTGTTTAATTTATGCTATGTATATTTTTATAATTTAGGATATGACAGGATATCGTGACAGAAAATATATTCAGATATACAGAATTAAAAAATTGAGTAACATTGTGAAGAAGTCGAATAATAATGTTACGGAATGGTCGATTTAAAGTAAAAATGAAATTTAAAATTTGAGTTTCAGAAAGAAATTAATTTTAGAGTCAAGTTTAAATTGTTGATGTATAATTCGGATATTAGACATTAAAAATTTTTATTAGATTATTTGTAATATTTTAATAAAAAAAAATTATATTTTTCAAATATGTACTAAAAAAAGGGTTTTTTAAAATTTTTATTAAATTTTTGAATTTTTAATATTTACTTTTTTTTTTACTTAAAATTAAAATTAAAAAAAAATTATATGTGGCATGCATAATTACTTCAAAAATGTGTAGAGTAACCGCTGTTAACGTTTGTAATGCTCCAAATGTCATAGTTGGCAAATATAGTATTCAAATAACTGTAAACTTAAAATTTTTCATTTGATTTGGATAGGTACACCGAATTTCGATTTGTTTTAAGGCACTATATTTTTTTTTTCATTTCTGATAATGCAGTAAAAGAGGTTTAACAAAAAGTTAATTTAATGCAATGAGATACATATATCTACAAAAGTGGTCGGATCCCAAGTTGGAATCCACCGACATTTTCATTAGCCGATAGCTTAGCTCGAGTGGTTTTTCTGTAATCGTGTTTTCAAAAGACAGACAGATGGACTCAGTTGATTTAGAATATATACCGATTCCAAATCCTTCGGCGCGGTACAAACAGGTGATCAAATTGAAAAATTGAATATACCCACTTTTTGTGCAGGTATTTTTTCTTGTAATAAAAATTAATATACTATAATAAAATACTATTAATTTTTAGTGATTTTTTTCTTGTAAATATGTAAATAACAACACAATTCAGTGCAACAAGTTAGTAATAAATTTCTATAATTCAAAATATATTTTTTTTTTAATTTCAATTTTACTAAAATATTTAATTGTTACTTTAAATTTTTAAAAATTAATATAATTTTATAGCACTTGCGTAATTTCATCTCAAATGCGCTTCAAAATTATCCAAAATCCCATACAAAGCAAAATTACTCAAATTGCATAATTCATTTTAAATTACTTAACAAATTACTCAAAAAGGTTTGAAAATTGACGGGATAAATGTTTTTGACAGTCAAAAATGTAAACAAAACAATTTTCAGTTATCTCTTTTAGAAAATTATGAATTTTTTTTTAAATAAAATAATCATTTAAACATTATAAAAACGTTATTAGAGTAAACGGAGAACAAAATAGAAATACGAACAGCATTTGAACGGATTTATGAAGTGAACACAAAATTAACAATGGAAAATAACGCAAATTCGAATGTGAACGGATATCATTAATTTTAAAATTAGTCACAAAATGTCAGTAATTTTGGCTCAGTCAGAACATAGCATTACATATTTTTTGTAGAACTTTTTCGTTTTTTTTTACTATATAAATATATTATTTTTTTGTGTATAGGGTATTATCGAAAAATGTTTTTAGCAAATACACATTTTACTATTAGCAAATACACAAACCCAGCGTGTGATGTGATTATTGCGAATTTCGATTATTTTTATTTACTTCTATTTATTGAAATATTCAAATATATTTAAAAAAATAAATAATAATTTTAGTCAATTTTAAAAACAATTTAATTTTTTTTTTTAATAAAATAAATTTTGTTAAATTCGAAACAATTTTATAAACAGAACAAAGAAAACATATAATATATTTATTTTCTTGTGCATCAAAAAAATTAAATTTTTTGAACATTTTTATTTTATGGTGTTACATATATCAATATAAAATATGTTAATGAAATTCATAAACAATTTTACAAAAAATAATTTTAAACTGCGAAAAATGTTTAATAAAACAAAATGTCGCACAAAGAAAAACTCACTGAAATTTTGTAAAACGGTTCAACCGCTTCGCCGCTCGTTGACTCTTTTATCAGCAATTGAAAAAAAGAGTAAAATGTTTCGAAGAGAGTGCGCCGCGTCCCGTCGTCGATCGCCAGATGAATTTAGCAATAATGTAATTTGCGCTACGTGTAGAAAAAATGATTCAATCGTCTGTATTGCTTGTGTGATTTTTTTATATACATATTTTTTTAATTTTTTCTCACTTTGTAGATTTTTTTATTTTATTTTAATTGCTTTTACAAGCAGTTTTTATTTTTTGTAGCTGAAAAAATTCATTTAAAGAAAACATTCTCATGGCAGATCCAATAACGTGTTTGTATGTGTTCGTTTATTTATCTATACTTTTTTTTATAACCATATTCTACATGCATTTTTGTTGTATTTGATTTATCAGCAAATATACTATATATATTTGTTAAGTATATAATTAGGAATTTAGCGCTGGGTTTTTTTTTCTCACACATTATATAATTTAAAATCGCATAATTTGCAGTAACGCTTAAACATTTACATTATATGTGTTATTTTGTTTTTGTTGTTGTTGTTGTTGCACAAGTATTTATCTGATAAATTCAATTATTTATATACGTTGCATATCTTCTTATTTACAAAAAGCGAAATTAAAAATAACTAAATATTTGTTGATTAACTATAAAAAAAGGGGGACATTTTTTGTTTAAACTACAGACTAAAAATAATAACAATTTAATAACGTCGCGCGCATATTTATGCTTGAGACTTGGGGACTTTAAGACGTTGATATTTTCTTCTTTTTTTTTTGTTGATGATATTGTAATTTTGCAATTAATTAAAATTTGAAAAAAATATAAAATTTTTTAGAGTTTTTTTTTTCATCCAATCGAAATGCTTTTGAAAACTGCGAATGTTGCGAAGGAAGCTGGAGAAGTTGGCATAATTAGCTATTAACTGGATGGCGATGCGCCGCCGGCGCCACTTGGCTTGTTGCCCCACAACCAGTTTAAGAGCACCGTTGATGGTGATTGATTGCTTTGTGCTAAATATGAAAAACAAAAAAAACAAAAAACAATACAAAAAACAGGTTTATAAATTAATTTTGTGATAACAAAAGCAAAAAAGTTGTTTTAAAACATACAAAAGTCGCTGCCAACTAATTCGGAAACAGCTGCCGATGGCATCTTGGCAATGTCCTGCTGTATCTGCTCCATCTGTCTGATGCGCTGATCGCGTTCCTCTTTGATAACTTTATCCTTGGCGTGACTGACGCTGTGCAGCTGCGAAAGTCTGTGAAAATGTAGCAGGCAAAATAAGGAAATAAATTAACAAAAATGCCGCAAGAAAAAAATAAACGAAATATGGCGAACATACTTTTGGCTCAGCAGCGCATTCGAGGCAGCGTCTGCTGTTGTGTTTTCGGCTGCAGTTGCAGCTGCTGCTGCGGTTGTGGCTTTAAGCGAGCTTTCGATGGTAGTAGCATCGGTGACATCTGCAGCATCCGTGGAAATATTTGTGGCAACTAAAGGAAAAGAAAGTTAATACAAATTTTAAACACTTGAAAATTTTCAATTTATTTATTAAATTAAATTAAATTTAAATTATTATTCATAAAATATAAATGTAATAAAATACTCAAAAATAAATCAAAATATATTGAATCTTAAAATAAAATTGAATTAAAAAAAAAATTAAATAAATTTTTTTTTTAATAAAAGTATAAAAAAAAAAAAATACAACTTATTTTTAAAAATAAAATTAAAACATTTAAATAAATTATTCAAATTTTAAATAAAAAAATATAATAAAAAAATAATAACTAACCTCAATTAAAATAATTAAAAAAAAAAACAAAATAATAAATTTAATACAAAATTTTAGAATCGAAATAAAAAAATGTATAAAAAATGTTATAAATAAAAAAATTAAATTTAAAAAAATAATTAAAATGAAATACTTTTTTTTAATAAAAATATAAAAAAAAAACTAAAATACAATAAACTCACTTTTAAAAATAAAATTAAAACATTTAATCAAATTATTCAAAATATTAAATAAAAAAATAATAAATAATAAAAAATAATAACCTCAATTAAAATAATTAAAAAAAAAAAAACAAAATACAAAATTTTAGAATAGAAATAACAAAATTAATAAAAATTGTTTAAATTTAAAAATTTAAATACAACAAATAATAATATAAATTTTAAATATTTAATAATATATATAAAAAAAAAAATAAAAATAAAAAAAAGAAATAAATTAAAAACAAAAATAAAAAATATTATTTAAATTGAAATAATTTTGTAATAAAAAAAGTAAAATAAAATACAAAAAAAAACGATAAAAATAAACTAAAATATAAAAAATTAAATAAAAATCAAATAAAAACAGAAATAAAAATAAAACAATATTATATCAAATTAAAAAATGTGCACAATTGTTGAAGTCAAAAAATAATAATTAAAAAATCGAATAAAACAAAAAAATAATAATAAATAAAAAAGAGGAAAATAAATTTTAAAAACAATAAGAACAATATAATTTAAATAATTTGAAATAAAAAGTAAAATAAAATACAAAAAAAAAAATAAACTAAAAAATAAAAAAAATAAAATAAAAAAACAACTAAAAAATAAATAAACGTAATATATTAAAAATATTTAAAAAAAATATTACATACCCAAATTTGGAAAAAAATACAAAAGTAAAAAATAAAAATAAAATACAATTTATATACTTATAAACTAAAATAAAAAAAAACATTAAATAAAAAAACGTATAGTAAAAATTATAATAATATAAAAAAAAAATTAATAAAAATAATTCAATAAAAATCACAACTCACCCTCAACCGCCTGCGTTCTGATCGTCTCCACCTGCCGCAACGTATTCGACAACTTTAGCTGCAGCGTGTCGCGCTCCTCCAACAGCGACACCAATTCGAGCGTCATCTCCTCGCAGCGCATGTCGCGTTGATGCAACATGTAGAGCGCCAAGTCTAGTTCCGACTTGGGCACCACATTGTTGTCGTTCACCGACGCCGCCGCTTGACTTTGACGTCGTTGCGACGCCGTCATTGGTGACTCCTGCGTAGTAGCACTCATGCCGCTGTGCGACAATGTCGTCTGCAGTTTAAATGGATCGTATTGTGCCGCCAAACGTGCGTATTCCGCCGAACGTATGGCCAGCTGTTCCTTGAGCGTAACGATTTCCATCTCTTGACTCTCAAGCGCTGACTGCATTTTCTCGATCAGCTCATCATCGTCCGCCTCTGCTTCACTCGTCTCGTTGATGATGCGATTTGTGGTGTGGCGACGCAGCGGCGTGCTTTCCTTGGATGCGGCTACGGAAGAGGAACGTGAAACACTACTCGAAGATTCGGCAGCTGAAGAGGTAGCGGCGCTGCTTTCAGCCGAAGCTAACGCATCTTGTTGTTGTTGCTGCTGCTGTTGATGTGCTGCAGTGTGTGTGGCAGCCTCTGTTGCAGCCGCTTCTATTGTCGCTTGTAGCGTCTCTATTTCTTGTTGCATTTTTGTTTCGCTCAACTTAAAGTCCTGCTCACGCTGCTCCAGATGCGCGCGCCACATTTGCGCAATTTCGCCGCATTTCTGCTCGACGTGTGTCTCCCATTGTGCATTCAGCGCGGCAACATCAACCGCAGGCACTGTCGCGGCGTCAGTTTCCGCAACTTTAGCTTCAGCACCACTTTGCTGCAGTGTCTGCAGCGATTTGCGCAACTCTGCGATTTCAATATTCCGTGTGTCCAACTGCAGTACGCTCGCCTTTAGCTGATCCTCCAGTTCCAGACTGCTGAGCACATGGTTGTTCAGCACCTGCAGTTCGTTTTCCATGTGCGCACGCTCATCTTCAAGCTCACGAACGCGTTTGTTTTGCGTTTGCAGCTCCGTTTGTAGTCGACGCACTTCGTTATCGTCGACGTTGGTTTCGGATCGTTCAGTAATCGGCGACTGCTTCAGCTCCTTGTTGTTGCTATCCTGCAATTCCTTGGTTATCTGCAACGTTAGGTTATGTTCTAACTCCTGCTTGTCCTCTTCCAACTGCCTGACCTGCATCTTAAGCATGTGTAGTTCTTGATTCTTGGTTAGAATTTCGAGCACTAACTTCTCGGTTTGATCATCCCGCATTAGATCCTCGATCCGTTGCTTTAGATGTACGATCTCGGACTCTTGCTCTTGCAGTTGCGCGCACAGCTCATCTGTATTATTGGAATTCTGCGGTTTCAACGATGTGCTCGCTTGCAGTTCCGTCAGCTGTTGCTCCAACACATTTTGCGTCTGCAACAATTCGCCCTTTTCTTGCGCCAATATTGCAAGTTGTGTCTCCAACTCAGCATTTGCCTGCAGCAATTCATCAGTGCGCGTGCGCACCGTAAGCAGCTGCGCCTGTGCCTCGTTTAGTTGTTGCTCTTGCGTCTCCAAAGTCTGCTGCAGAGCTACGTGCTGCAATTGCAGCTGTTCCAACTCTTTAGAAGTTTGTGGACTCTTCTGCAACTCTTCCAGTTTAGCACGCAACTCCAACAACTCCAGCATTTTCAGTTCCCGTTCCGCCTCCCACGTCTGAGACAGTTTTGTCTGCTCCTCCTGCAGCTTTGAGTGCTCTTCTTGCATTTCATAGCACCTTTCTTGCAGCTGTTGATGCTGCAATTTAAGCTCATTATGTCCACTCTTCTCTTCTTGTTCGCGTAATGACAGCTGTTGCTGTAGTTGTTGCACCTTTTGCTCAGCGCGTTCGGCATTAGCTTTCTCTTCCTCGAGCAGCGCCTGCAACTCTTGCCGATCACCGTTGCTGTCGTGCAGTTCAGCACGTAGCTCTTCAATGGTTTGCTGAACTGCCAAACTGGCATTGCCATCAGTTGTCTCTGCTGGATTTGTTACGAGAGGCGATATCACAACTTGAGTCTTCTCAATCTCTGTCGATTTCGCATCATGCTTATCCTCATCCGCACCACCCCAATCTTCGAGACTGTTAAGCTTCTGTTGCAGCTCGCGTATGCGTGCCTGATACATTTGCACATCCATGTCCTGTCGCTCCTTTAACTCAGTCATACGTTCATTACCCGCCGTCAGTGTGTCGACTCGTTTTAACAGCTTTTCGCGTTCCAGTTGTTGCGCGTCTTGCTGTTTGCGATGTTCTGTGAGTCGTAACTCCAGTTGTGCGATTTGCGTGCGCAGTTCTTCCTGTATTGCGGCATCTAGATTGTCGAACATTGAGTCCATGGCATTGCTTGGACGACTGGTACTACTCGTTTGTTGTTGTTGCTGCAATTCTTCCAACTTCACCTTGTACTCCTTAAGCTTCTTCATTAGCTTTCCAGATTTTAACTGTAATTCTTGTTTTTGCTGCTCACTGCGATCTTGCGCCAGTTGAAGTTCTTTTATGCGATCTTGCTGTTCCTGCAGCTCAATTTCCAACTGTTGTTCGCGCGTTATCAGCGAGTGTTTGGCCGATGTTACTGCTGTAGTGTTTGTGGCATAGTGTTCCGCTTCCGCAGCTGCCTCTTGTCCACCCCAGCTATCACCCCAGTCATCGGTTAGTTCAAAAACTGTTTGCGCTGCAGTTGCGTCTCCTCCGGCACATTCAGGCGGCTGACAAACATACGCTTTCTTAGCCACAATGAGCTCTTCCACCACCGGCTCACTGCAGACTTGCGGTATAATAAGCTGCTCGAATTCTGGCGCATGCGAAGCCCCGAAGAACATGTCTAGTGTTGGGGCAGCAGCTGCCATAGCTGCATCGAAGGGTGAAGGAGTGGGAATAATCTGTTGTTCCAGTTGTTCAACGCATGACTTTAACTGTGTTTCCTCTTCGCGACGCTGTAGCTGTTTCAATTGTTCGTCGCGTTCCTTTAACATGTTTTCAAACTGCTGCAGTTTTGTTTGCAATTCTTGCAGCTGCGTATCAGACGCTTGTTGCGCTTGTGAACTAATTTGACTGTCAAGTGTCTGCTGTAATAGTTGCTGCTGTTGTAACTGCTCTAATCGCAATTGAAGCTCTTGAATTTGCAGCTCCGAATAGCTGAGTTGTGCTTTCAAATCTGTGACATGCTGCTGTGTCTCTTGCTGCAATATTTGCTGCTGCGATTGCTGTTGATCCAGCCAATGTTGCTGCTCCGTTGCCAGGCGTTGCTGCTGCTCATCGCGTTCTTGCAACTGCAGCTCGGCAACGCGTAGTCGTTCCTGAGCATCGCGCATGCGATCTTCAAGTTCTCCGTCCCGTTGATTGCGTAGCAGTAGCTTATTTTCAAGATCTTGCGCGTGTTTCTCCAAATCGGAAACATTGCGCTGCAAATCCTCGATCGTTGGTTGTTCTTCACTAACTAATGCATCGACGCTACCATGCCTTCTTGGTGCACCTGTGTCTACGGCGTATGTATCCATGGCGCGAGTAGGCACAATGTCGTCGAACGGCGATGGTATCATCTGTTCGTTGGCGAAGAATAGCGGTGGCGCAGGAATAATTTCACTGCTTAGCGCTGAATGTGGTTGTTGCGTACGTTGTGGCATGCGTACTGCGTCCAACTCACGTTGCTTATCACTGAGCTGACGCTGCATCTCAAGATTACTCTCGTGCAGACTATGGTACTCAGACTGCAGTGAGTTAAAATCGCGTTGCACTCGTGCTGCCAGTTCAATTTTATCTGCCAGATCATGTTCCAAGCGTTCAAGACGCTGTTCCAATTCTGTAGATTGTGGCGCTGCTGGCATGGAAGATGGATTCGGCGGTGGAAGTCCAAATGCCAATGCAAACGGATCTGGCTGCGCTGATGGCGCTGAAGCTGCCGCCACAGCTGCCAGTTGTAGCTGCAAGTTCTGCCGTTGATAGTTCTCAATAATCGATTCTTTTTCGGCCAACAGATCGGTAAGACGTTTATTTTCCGTCTCAATAAAGACCTGATCGTCGGTCTGATTTTGACCGACCTGCATGCGCAGTGTATCCAGTTCCGAAATCTGCGTACGTAGTCCTTGTAACTCGATATCATGATTTGCTGCAAGCGACTCGATTTGACTACGCAGATTATCGATTTCCGTTTTGTCCTGCAGCGTCTGCATACGTAGCTCCTGCAATTCGTACTGATCCTGTTGTGCGCTTTCCTGTTGCATGCGCAACCACGTGGACTCACGCTCCAATTCACTCTTTGACTGTTCCAATGCGTTTAGTGTCTCCTTAAGTCGCACTACTTCGTCCTTCTGTTCGGTGCATTCGTCGCGTGAGCGTTCTAACTCTTCGTTAAGAGCGCGCTTCTCAGCATTCATATTAGACAGTTGTTCGCCAAGCTCGCATTCAAGTTCATCGAGCTCGGTGGTTTTGGAAGCTAACTGTGCATCACTGGTGGCGCGTAGTCTTTGCAAATCGTGTTCGCTGGCTGCCAACTTTTCTTTAAGCGCTACGATCTCCGCATCTATATTGATGTTGGACTCTTCTTTGTACGTTCGGTACTCCTGCTCCAAGTTGGTGTGTTCAGTTTTGAGGTTATGCAATTGTTCCTGCATTTGTTGCAGTTTTTCTTGAATTTCCTCCTTTTCCTCTTGTGATTTAATCAAGCGCTGTCCGATGACATCGTCATGATCAGAAAGCATATTCAGCCGATAAACGAGGGCATCTTCACTCTTCTCGAATTCATCGACGCGCGACTGCATTTCCTCGTCCAGCAGATTCGCACGCCGTTCCATGGAAGCGCGACGTTCCTCGAAAGAACCGACACATTCTTCGAGTTTGCATATTTTCTCCTTGTATTTGGCGTTCTCTTGCTCAAGTGACTCAATATACGCCATGTCCTCCTGTAATTTTGCTTGTATACCATCGTGCAGAGTTTCCAGTCGCGCAGTCGTCTGTTGGAACTGTGATTTCTCTGCGTGGTAATGCTCATTAAGTTTATCGTAGGCTTCCTGCAGCGATGCATGTTGCTCGTTGGAAATTGGTGGCGCGATCGGCGATGATTGCATCAGCGGTGAGTCGACGGGCAACTCCTCGGGTTGCGCCACCAACTGCGTTTGCAAATCTTTTAATTCCGCCTGCAGCCGATGTATCTGATTGTTGCGCTCCTTGATGACAGCCTTCGATTTCTCGAACTTGATTGCCTTGGCTTTCAGCTCTTCGGACACTCTATTCAAACTCTGCTCCTGTTCTTGTAGTTGCGCATTTAAATTTGATGTTGCCACTGTTGCTTCATCTAGTTTGTCTTGTAGTGTCTTCACAAGTTTTGTCTGTTGATCTAATGCTTCCTGCATTTCCAGAGCGGCTTCCTGACGCTCTTTTTCCGTTTCCTGAATTTGCAGCAACTCATTTTGAACTTCACTCAGAGCCAATTCTGCACGCTCTAAACTTGCCGTTTTATCCGTCAACTCTTGCGTCAAACTTTCGGCATTTGCATTGTTGAGAGTCGCATCACCCCAGTCAGACATTTGGTCCTGCGATGCGGCCAAAGCATTTTGCAGTTGTTCAACTTCTAGTGCTTTCTGTGTCAATTTATTTTCTGCTGCATGCAATTCATTGGTCAACAAGGTATTCTGCTCCATTGCTTCCAAGAGCTCAAGTGTCTTACTCTGTATCGCTTCCTTGATCACCTCTGCCTCATGTTGTGTTTCTTGCAAAAGTGCCTCGAGTGCTGCAATTTTTTCGATAGCATCCGCAAGTTTCTGCGACTCGTTTTCTGTTTCTTTTGTTTGCAAAGCCTCGACAGCGCCCTTTTCGAGATCCTTTATCTTCGTCTCGTATTCTTGGCACTGTGCTGCACGTTTCCTTAAATTCGCCGCATACTTCTTGAGTTTATCCATTGTGTCTTTATTACGTTGTTCCAACGTCTTCTTTTCCTGTTCCAACTTATTATTGTTCTGCTCCAAAGACTTGTTGCTCTCCGCGAGTTCTTGACTTCTTTGCTCCAGACGTCGTATATCTGCCTCCAGCTGTGGCAACTGCTGCGACTTATGAGAATGCAATTCGCCGAGTAACTTGTCCACAACTGAATTCTGTTCATCTTTATCTTTTTGTATGATGGTCAATTGCTTGGTATTATTCTCGAGCAGCTCTTGCAAATACGCAATCTCATCGTCCTTTTCGATGACACTGTTGGCATTCTCCTCCATCGTTTTGTACAAATCAATTATTTGTTGATTGAGACTGTCGATGGTTTCCTGTTTGTTGGATAGCTCATTGACTTGTTCGGCCACAAGATTCTTGTTGATTTTCATTGATTCCTTCAGTTTGTCACATTCACGTTGTAAATTTTCGACGAATTGTTCGCCAACCGCAGCGGAAGATTCTTTGAGCATCTGTAGTTCACTACGTAGTTCAGCTATTTGCTCGTCGCGTTGCTGCAAATCGAGTACTTTCATATTTAACTCATGTTCGCTCTCCTTATAGGCCTCGATCAGTTGCTGTTTCTGCTCTGTGATGAGAGTTTGTAATATTTCCATTTCACCCTCGTAAGTCTCGCACTTGGCTATTCAAAAAATTATGTGTGTTTTTCAAGTTTATTAAAAGCACAAAATGGTTGTAAAATTGTTCTGTCATTTAAATATTAATAAAACTTGATAACGAAATCACCGGTTGAAAATTAACTCAAAAATTCAAAATTATGTATTGTAGAAATGAATGAGAACAATATATAAGTACCACCCACGAGTCCCACCCTTATGGAGAATTTATTATCCAAGATCAATCCAAGAAAAAATAATTGATAGCAAAACAAAAAAAACTTACCTTCAAGCTCCTTTCGCAAACGTGTCAGATGTTCGACCTGCTTCTCGTGCGACATCTCCTTGTCATTGATCAGGCGATCAAAGTCTTCCGACATTTTGCGCATACTCTCCAACTCGTCAGTGAGGCTTGTCACGCGTTGAGCATGTTCATCGCCGGCCAAACGAGCCTCTTGCAGTTGAAGACGCAAATCTTCAACGGTGGTTTGAAGCTGCGCACATTGTTCTTCATATTCAGCCAGTTGCCTTGCCATTGCTTCCTGCTGCTCTCTCAGTTTTACATCCTGCTCTTGCGTTATGGCCTGTGGCATAATTTCAGTAATTTGTACCGTCGATTCACGTGTATCTTCGCGTGCCTCCTGCAATTCACGTCGCAGGTCGCTCACAGTTGCCTTCAGTTCCCGATTTTGGGCGGTCAGCTGTTCGTATTCCGCCAGCGCTTTGCCATTTGGCGCTGTTACAGCGACCACAGTTTCTACCACAGTGACTGTTTCGACTGCCGAGCTCGATTCCTTGACCTTTTGCAAAAGCTCACTTAGTTGCGTGTAGGCGTTCTTTGCCTCCTTGGCCAGCTTCTTGGACGCATTAAATTTGGCATTCTTGTCGTTTGCCTTGCGATATGCTTCCAATTCACTATTCAACTTGCTCAGAGATTTCTCACATTTATCGAAGAGTGTGGCACCATCTTCAAGTGCAGCCACAACCTCTGTGCATTGCTGCAGCGTGGACAATTCCTGTGAAAGCTGTGCCTTTTGTGCTGTCGATTCGGCCACTTGACTCGCCAGCAGCTCTTTCTCGCGGCTTACTTCTTGCAGTTTCTGTTCCAGCTGAGATTTGGCATTGTCGGCAAGCATTGCATTAGTCTCGAACTGTTGCTTCTCCTCGCTGAGTTCCTCGATTTTGCTGAGCAATTCTTGATTCTCCGTTTTGAGTAGTTCCATTTTCTCGAGCACCTCGCGTCGTTCATTGGTAAAGAGTTCAATTTTATTCATAAGTTCCGAACTCTCCTCGCGCAATTTCGCCAGACTGTCGCTTAGCTCTTGACCCATCTCTGTTGCGTTACCTGTCTGTGTCAGTTCGCTGCTGGAGGCAGTCAATGCTTTCTCTGCGTGTGTCTCATTGTGCTCTTCATCATCTTGTTCTTGGTCGAGTCGTTTGTTGTACTCGTCGATTTCGGCGCGTTCCTGTTGCGTGAGTCGCTCAACGATTTCTATTGACTCTGCGGACGATGAAGATTTGCTCAATTTGTCAACCTTTTCAATAAGTTCCATGTTTTCGCCCATATAGTGTTCCAGTTTCTTGTCGTTCTCCTGTTTCGCCTGCTGCAATTGCTCCAGCTGTTGACTTAATGTAGCAATGCGCGCATCGCTATCAGCCAGTTGCGTCTGCAGTTCCGCCACAGTTCTCGTCTGCTGCGCCAGTTGCTCCTCCAGTTGTATTTCGTTGATTTCGGAGACTACGCGTTCAGTCTCTTCCTTGTCCTTGACGCAGAAGTGCTGTTGCAATGTCGTCAATTCGCTTTGCGTTGTCTGCAACTGTTGCGTGTATTCGAACTTTTGTTCTTCCAGCAGACGTATCGTTTCCGTTTGTACTTTGCATTTCTCCTGCAATTCGGCAACTAATTCCTGCGCCTGTGTTTGCGGCGTTGGTTCTTCTGCACTGTCCGACTCACTGCCCACCTGTTGCAGCTGCCACTGACCCTTTTCATCCTCGAGCTCGGTGATTTTCTGTTGCAGCTCCAGTTGCTCCTTCTCCAGTCGCACCACATCAGCATGCAAGTCGCTGCTCTTACGTAGCTTCTCCATTTGTTTTTCGGTTTGCTTGCATTTGAGCTTCAGCTTAATCATTGCCTTATTCGATTCGTCCAATTTTTGCTTCAGCTGTTGCAGCTCCGCCAGTATCTCCGTATTGTGCGCCGTATCTTCAGCGGTCGCCGAGAAGAGAGGCTTGTTTTTATTGCTGCTCTGCAGTTTCTCCTCAAGCACCTTGAAGTTGGCATTCAGCACATTCAGCTCGATGGTCTTTTCCATGACTTCTTCCTCGTAACGATTGGCCGCTTCAAGATGTTGTTGTATATCTTCGCGTTGCGATTCGATAGTTGCCTCCAAGGCGGCCAACTTATCAGCTATTGCAGTATCGGACACCTCGAGTTTTTCATTTTCGCTCAGTTGCTGTTCCAAGGCAGAGTTGCGTTCGCGTAGTTGTTCCAGTTCGTCGGTTAAGCTTTGTATTTGTTTGGCCATTTCTGCTTTGATTTGCGCATCGGTATCTTTGGACTTTTCCACTACAACAACAGAAGCCTCTGTGCTGTTTTGCAGCTTCTCCAGCGTATCTTGCAACACAATGCATTTGGCTGAGCTCTCCTGCAGACACTTCTCAGTTTCCTGCAGTTTCTGCTCGGTTTCGTGCAGTTTTCGCAACGCCTGTTGCAACTCTTCGCGCAACTGCTCGTCTTGCGTAGTATTTTTCGTTGTTAGATCCGAGCGTGTTGTCTCCAGCATATCGTTAATCTCTTCGAGATTAGCAATCTGTTTAAGTTTGTCGGCAAGTTCGTTTTGTAGTCGCTCATTTTCGAGCGCCAATTCATCCGCCTCGAATGCAGCCAATTCGCTGGCTTTCACTTCGCTACCCACCACCATTGGACGTTGCTCGAGCGCAGCTTCCAATTCCAATATTTTGTTTTCCAATTCTTTGACACGTTTTGTATTGGCATCAGCGATGCTGGTGCTGTTCGAATGTTTCTCCTTCTCCAGCTGTTTCTCGAGCAGGCGACAACGATTCTCCAGAAACTTAATGCGTTCACGTTCCAAATTAAAAGGTTGCGCGCTCAGATCCGTTACAGATTTGTGACGTTCGCGTGTCACCGGTGTATAGGCCAAAACGCTTAGATCATTCATGGAGCGACCCAATTCACTGGTGTCCTCGAGACATTGTTGCGTTGTGTCAAACTTTTCCTTGAGCTGTGTCACCAACTGTTCCAGATGTTGTTTACTCGATGCACGCTGTGCCATGCGTAGTTTATTCTGTTCCATTTGTTGACGCATCAGTTGAATTTTCTCACTGCCAGGTGTGACGTTCATCACCGTTGTTAATGAAGTATTCGATGCGCTTAATTGGCTGGCTTTCAATGGTGTGGGATTCGGTGTGGAATACATGTTCGTTGTTTGTTGTTGCACCATGGGTGTGACATCAATCATTGGCGGTAACGAAACGGATAATTGTTCGGAGGCGTCTGTCGCATCGTACGTCTCCGTCGTCGTCGCATCCGATTGAGCTACATCTAAACTTTGGCGTGAACGTGCCTTTGACTTTAGGTGCGTCAAACGTTGTGCGATATTTTTGACTTTTTCCTGTGCCGTTGATGTTGATTTGCCATGGGCTACTTCTGATTTGCGTACCAGCTCTTTTAGGGCGGAGATTTTTTTCTGAAATGTAGACAATTTAATTAAGTAATACTTGACTTTTGATAATATTTAAAATTACGTCACTTTCGTCTAATAGTCTATTGTTTCGAAATACAGAATAGGGCTTAAAAAAATGTAAAAATGATAAAAATTTCCATCAGATATTGAGATTAACGTTTTTGGAACAACTAAAATTGTGAATAACATTCTTGTTAATATTTTTTTTATGAAAAGGTAATAATTTCAATATCAACAATTTCCAATTGATTTGGAATTTTCTCAATTTGAAATGGAGAATTCTCAATTTCATTTACAATTTTCTGTATTTTACATACTCAAGTATTGGATAATGATTATTATATAATATTTTTATATATTAAAGCTTGAATTCCGCGAAAGAAGAGAATGAAGGTGCTCTCAATTGAGCAGTAGCCAAGCAAGTCAACTCTGACAATACAATATTTGTCCAGATAAAAATAATAGAGGAAGTTTAGGCAAAAACAGTCCTCAATTCTACTTTATGCCGATTGAAATCGAATTTATAATGAATTTATTACTTACTATACAATGATTCTTTTAATTTCCCAAATTTCGTATTCATAGCAACAACATTAATAGTTCAGTTTTTTTTTTCAAGTTTTTCTCTAATTTAAAATATTAAAATTGAAGGCCCTGCAACTATAGTAAACATGAACCTGGAGCTTAAATTTAATAAATATCGTTTTCAAAAAGCTGTATATTACAATAAGGTCCAGTTTTAAATTATTTATAGTATTTTATAAATTTTCAAGGTTTTTGCAAAATTTTAAATTTTAATTTATTCAAATTAAAATGCTTTCGTCACGATCACCGTGTTGTTAAAACCACAATGTGGAACTAAACTTCAGCTAATTTAAATTTTTAGTCTAGATATAAACAAATTTCACGTTTTATAAATTCATAAACATTTCAGAAATTTACAAAATATTTTAAAACTAAATTTATTTAGTGTATTAAAACATAAAAACGCAATTTTTATAATAAGAAAAATGTTTAAAAATCTATAAAACATAAATTATAAATACAACGAGTAGATATCTCATATAAAACCGTATTGTTGTTGTAATAAAATAACAACAACAATAGGAAAGAATTTTTCAAGCATATCAAACAATAAAATAACGTGTCTTTGCACAACCAGTTTGTCATGGAAGGTCATATTTTGTTTTATTTAGTTTTTGGTTACGATAAGAAAAGTTCAAAAACTGATAACTTAGCTGCTCACCAATTATTACAAGCAATGAATACGAATGCAAAGCAAAATATGGCAAAAATGAAACAATAGATAAAACGTATAGCATAAATTGATTAATGGAAATTGTAATGTAAGGTTTTTTCACTACATAATTTTGTGTCAAATTCAAGTTCAAAAACAGATAGTATTTTTTTTTTATCAAAAAACTACAATATTTTATTGTTTTCGTAAGACTTATTAAATACAAAATTTAATTTCAGACTATTTCAATGTTGTAATCACAATGCCAGACAACAAATATGACACAAAATAATGAAATAAGTAAACCCTTGGCTTAATATAATTCTAAATAAAATCTTTAAAACATTCAGACAAACTAATAGACTAAAAAAAGTTAATTTCAAAAATAGTTTCATTTTTTTTTTGACAAATTCCACATTTATTTGTAAACAAGCTAAGACTATTTTTAAATTAAATATTTTTTTTGATTTTTTAGTTCGTCTGAATGTTTTACAGATTTTATTAAGAATTTTAAAATTAGAATTTTAAAATAGCGTTTTTACTTTATCAATTGTTTTTATGCAATATTGATCAAAAAACTTAAAAAAATAGTATATAAAAATGTAAAATGTTGTTTTAGTTTACAACAACGACGATATTTAACAAGAATCATGTATTGCTTCATGAAAATGATAACGTCGGTGATACTGCAAAATTGCCTATCTACATTTTCGAATACAAAATTAATTTTACAGAAGAAACAAAACTATTTTGAGTCTCAATTATGAACCTACTTCATACAAAATTAAGTATGTCATAACAAATAATGGCATTTATCTAATTTATCCGATCAACATATCAATAAAACCCAATTAAAACGCAAAATTAGACGTAATTTTTAAATTCAGTTTGGTGGTTTTTGAACTGTCAAAGGAAAAGTTAAATTTTCGAATTATTTTGAGAATATTTGTAGACAATTTATTTATATATGAATAAATATGAAAATATTATATTATTTTAAAATAATTAGTGGTTTATACTGTTCCAAATAATGCATAAACTATACCGGATGTTTTACGCAGCATTACATTTCTAAATTAGACATAATTGTGTATTATGTTCTGTGACCTTTTAAAAACATAAATTTCTCTATGAAAATGAAATGTAGGCCACACAAATATTGTAAAACTTTAGAAATAAACACTAAAATGTAAAATATTGTTGTTAAACATATTAGTTTCTGTTACGGCTTCAATCTCGTTATTGCAAACTTTTTGGTATTTAAACTTGATGTTATTTTCAATTTAAACTTTTAATTTGTTGTACTTTTTTATATTGTTTTAATATTTAGAATGGTTCCTATTGTCTACAACATAATCAAATCTATATTTTAAAATTACAATATTTAACATATCTGAAAAACCTACCTGCTGCTTATTGAAATTCTCCTGCAAATTGCTGATGTCCTGCTGTTCCTCCGCATCATGGCTGGACATTTTTGCACGCGCCGCTGTTTTCTCTGCAGCAATCTGGACGTCGCCGTCGTTATTTTATTTTCTAGTTGTATCGTTTTTCTGTTGCTGCTGCTGCAAACGTTGCACTAAAATTGTATCAGCTCGAAATAACTAAACTAAATGTTTCGTCGTCGCGTTTTCTTCGAAAGATTTCTACTGTTCTGCCAAATTTGTTCCTCATAAATGCGTGTTAATTTTCAAGTTTAATTTAATCAATGGTTTTTCTTCGTTTCGTCTCGTTTTACACATTTGAACTGCAATTAATAAAAATGCACTCATTACTAACAAAAAATAAATAATTTAACAAAATTTCGATTTCATTTGCGCCTGTAGTATGAAGAAGAGTATTCTTCTGTCGATGACGTCTCTGACGTGTTCGTCTTTTTTACAAGTTTCGTTTTCAACGACTGAAATGAAATTTTTCTTTTGCTTTGTGCACTATGAAAATTCAATGCCACTGTCTTGGAAATACTTGCAAAATGTTCATTCACTATTTAATTAATGTTTTTCATTGTTTTTATGTTTTAATTTGCTTTTTTTCTTATAGTAATTACCAAAAATTTTATGTACAAAATTCAAGACAAACAACACAAATAAGTTCCATGTCAGCAGTTCGAGTCAGTGTTGCCAGGCTCGAAGAAAATACACTCTAGAAATCGCAGAAATCCCCATTGAGCCTTTTTACTCAAAAAACCCCTAAATTTTATTTTTTTTATTTCATTTAATATTTTGTATTTCATCTATGTCAAATATTTTACAAACATTACAATCGTCATTTATAAATTCTTTATTATTGTACTTTTGTAACATATCGCCTCTTTGTTTAGAATAAGTGCAGCCGTATTCAAATATCATATATCGAGCGCAAAGAATTCAATCTGCCATTTTAATAGATATTTTCTTGTTTGATTTATCTTTTATTTTGATTAATATGGAAAATGCCTTTACTATACTTGCATATGAAGGAGGAAAGGAAAAAAAAAGTTACAGCTGTTTGATGGTGTGCATATGTTTTTTAATACCATCTCCGTCTATTATTTTCAAATTTCGCAGCCCAAATCTGATGAATTAAAAATGAGTGATAATCTCCCACAAATTTATTTCATATATAACAAATATAAACCATTTTGATCACACATTTCGTTTAGTTTCACATTTCGTTTAATAAATCTTTAATATTTATAAATTCATTTAATAAAAATAAAAAAAAATTAAAAAAAAAACCAAAAATCCCCCTAGATTTTCCCTCGCCATTAAAGAAAAGTAAATCTGATGGGAAAACCCCGAACATAGCAACATTGGTTCGAGTTAGTGATGTAAATATGTCGAGTAATTAGTATTTTTATCAGTGTTGCATAAGTTTGTACTTTCGTACTATTTAGAGTACGTTTTTATTTTCAAAGTACGAAATACTTTGCAGTTCGTACTAAGTACTTTTATTATTTTTTAAATTTTGTAGTACGTTTTTGTATAGAAGTACGAAAAATATTTTGAGTGACCCTTGTTTTTTTTTTGGACGACGAAATTTTTTTTGAACCCTTTGAAAATTTTCTTTTTTTTTGTCGTCAGTTGTGATCAGACGGGAAAATATTGTACATTTTGGATCCGACTCAAAAATGTTGAATCTTTTGAAAGTTTTCAGTAGGTCCTTAATTTTTTTTTTGGTCTTCAGTGTTAATCCGATGGGACAATTTTGTACCTTTTAAAAAAAAATTCGGCTGCCCTGAATTTTTTTTTAATACGTTTTGAAAATGTTGGTACGTTTCAAAACCAATTTTTTTTTTGCAGAATTACGTTTTTATTTTTTGATGATACATCTTTATTTTCTCAAAATGCTTCTATGATTTGTATGAGTTTTTGAAATTACTCGATTCTTCATTTATTGAAAGTTTATTGAAAGTAATAATTTTAAAAACTGAATAATTTATCCTATATATCGAATACATATCAATGTGTAGAATAAAACATGTTGTATTTTATTTTGTTGGACAAATTGGTTCAATTGGAATTACTCGTTAGTTTTAATACAGTAAAAATTATGGAATAAGAATGTCGTGAAAAGCTTTACACCACATTTATATAGGAGATTGTGCTACTTGGGTAATTGACTAATTGATGTAAAGTGGTTAGTAAAATTAATAGTAGTATTTTTTTTTTTAAGTTAGTAAAGAACATTTTTAAATTTCATGAAATACCGAAATTCAGATTTTTTTATTATATTGAAATATGAGACAAATCAATCAAACGGGCGATCTTCATTAATTCTATAATTCTACAGCATTCTATCTTCTCTCTCCCACGGATGGACGGGGCTGAAGAAAAAGCTCTTTTAAATATTTTATTTAGGAAAAAATCTGCTTCAAATGAGAAATATTTATTAAGTATTCCAAAAATCACTCCATAACCTTTAAACAAGAATTTTCTAAAATATCCAAAAAAATAATTATATGAAAGAAAATAAATAATGGAATATAGAAATAAATACTTCGAAATAGTTATGTTTAAATAGAGAGATCTTAAATGTTTTCAAAATGTTAACATTTGTTTATTTAAAAATTTAAAACTTTGAAATATTAATTACCATTCTGAAAGAAAGTACTAATTAAAACAAAATGTTCAATCCTCTTTACAAATAATAATTGTTTTACTATTTTCATATGAAAATTAAATTTTAATTATAAATTGAAAATTTATTTTAAATTAAATTAAATTCTGTGAAGTCAATAATAATTAAAAACTGTATTATGGGTTATACGCAAACTTATCCTTTTCCGTATAAGTTTCCTAAATACCAAAAAAAGGTAATATGAAATAATAATTACTAAATGCAACACAACAACACTGTTGTGGGGTACATTTGGAGCTCAGAAAAATATCCCATGCCACAGCTGGTTTTGACAGCCAACGAATGATCGTAGGAAGCAAAATACAAATGTTAAAAATAACCCAAACAATAATTTACCTTTACTGCCACGCATTTAATTCGTTGTTATTATTTTGAAAGCATTATTGTTTAAATCCAGCCATAATTAATGCAACGGTGGCGGTCTTGCATTCTAAGGCAGAAAAGGTTGTTGACAGGCATCCCTTAATTGCTATGTTATTTCGTTGGTTCTGTAGAGCCTCTCAAGGACGCCTGGTAGCAATGTTTGATGCGAAAGGGCGACTTCTATTTGCGTCACTACTTTGGCGAATTTGATGCTTAACAGAATCGACTGGTTCCTTTGGAAGCGGGGGGTGTGGGGTGGTACCACCCCACCATCCAAACTACCGCTTCCAAAGCGGAATTTGTGCCCAGAGTGTTTACCTTGGTCGGGATACAATGGGCACAAAGGAAACTCTGCAGAGCTTTGTGGATTCCGAGAGTAATCTATAGTGTTGTGAGTGCCTTTGAAAGAATTTTCTTTGTCAGATGAAATTGACGGAAATCGAACACTCGACGATTTACTACCTGAAGAAGAGTGGAGAGTTGTTAGATGTGTTTGATTCAGTGGGGAGATGTTTAAGGTTGTGAATTTGAATAAGTTCGCGACCGCATCCCCCAGTCGTAGGCGGTACTGTCGCATGCAACGGTCTGCCACGCTGGTTTTCAAGCCCCATCTGTGTGAGAAAAATTCATGTTCAAGGCGCTGCCCTATGGAAAGTTTCTTGGAGGCCCTTATGTAATGCCAGAATACGAAGAGAATCTTATCAGTGGCGCTAAGTGCTGCAAGAAGAAGAACCTCTAATGGAACTGTACTCTGTCGTGTGCAGTTCGCTTAAGCAGGCGGTGACTGTTTGAGAAATTTTCAAATACGACATGCCTTGGAGTGCCTCGAGTGAAACCCCGCTTTTTTGTTGATGAATAATGCAGAATTCTTTTTTTACGTTCGTCATTTTTATAATTTTATGGGGTAATGGAAGTATTTAAAAAAGACGTACTGAAAATTTGAATTCGATATTTATCTGAAACTGTTAAAAATTGGTCCAAATACAACTTTTTTAGTCTTTCACTATAAGAATCGACTAAGCGGTTGATAGAACTGAATATGTTGGTTGGCGCAACAAATCTCTATTCTCTGTGTATGAAAATTCATAGTAAATATTTGATTTCTTTAGTAAATTTAAATTAGAAATTTTAATTAAATAAAAATAAAAACTTACCATGTAGTTGTGTCAGTTATAGATAACTATATAATGAACTGTATTTGATGATTTAATTTGCATTTTTTATTTGGTTGTTATTTTCTTATAGTTGTTGTGATATATGTATATTTTTTGTATTACTTAATAAACTATGCGCAGTAGTGCGCCACGTCCTCACATTTCTAAAATTAATATTTGACTAAATTATCAGCTAACTGAGACTCAAACTGAGAAGCATCCCAGGTACATTCCAAGCACTTTAATTGCTGCACTTCACTTTGTTACATTTTAGCCTTCGTTACAACTTTGCTTTGCATTAAAAGACAGCTAAAATTAGGCCTTCTTTGCTTGAGCTAACTCCAACTTCTAATTGCCATTCGTCGTGTGTTTGCCATGACCATTCGTCGTTGGTGCCGTTGCCTCGCACAGCAACTTAATGCAGGCCTGTTGATCGGCGCGCTGCGCATAATCCAAGGCGCTCAGACCCAACAGATCCGTCTCATTGCAGTTATCCATGTAGGGCAACAGATAGCAGACTATATCCGCATGTCCATGTTGCGCGGCCACATGCAACGCCGTGCGACCCGAAGGATCGGGCTGCGACAGATCGGCACCCGCCAACTGATACGACTCCAAACGCAACTGTGAACCACGCGCCGCCGCCGCACACAATTGCTCGCCCACGGCACGTGAGGAGCCCGTCAGATGAGCGCCACAGCTAATGAGCAGCTGTATGATCTCGTGATTGTCGGTGGAGACAGCCTCGAGCAGTGGCGTGCGATCGTAACGATCGCGTATATGCACGGAGACGCCATTCAGCAGTAGATGATTGACGACAGAGAGGTTACCCTCGTGGCAGGCCAGATGTAGCGCAGTGCGATTGTCCTGATTGACGCCTGAGAGATCAGCGCCATATGCTTTGAGGTTGTTGATCTATAGCAAAGATTAAGAGATCTTTAAAAATGCTGCTTATTTAAATTAACTGCTCAACTACCTTCTGTGTGTCGCCTGCAATGACCGCAGAATTAAGCATGGCCGGAAAGAGCGTAGCGCCCAGTTGGCCCAGTTCCTGTGGCGTCGTCAAATGCAACGAACGCGCCACCGCATCGACCAGATCGTATTCTTGCATTTTGGGGCCTGCATTGGAGGTCAGTTCGCCGCGCAGATTCGATTGCATCATCTACAACATTGAAATATATATTAAAATCTATTATAATCTCAAAACAAAAACAAACTAACCTGCTTTTTCATATCTAGCGTCCACTCACATTTGCCCAGCACATAGGACAATTTGGTTAGTGCCGCCTCGGGCGTCATATCGTAGCCGGGAATAACACCCAAATCGAAGAGCACCTTGCCCGTATCGTAGATTTCCGCCACCGAACCCGTGGGACATTGCGTACAATTGACAATGATGACGCCACGATCGGATGCCGCCTTCAGTTCGTCCAACATATCGGTACGATTGGAGGGCACATTGCCCGAACCGAACGATTGCAGAACGACACCCTTCATGGGTGGTGCCAGAAATGCTTTAAATGTTGAACTGGAAATGCTGGGGAATATGCGTAAAATGCCAACATTCTCATCGAGTTCCGAGTGTACCGCAAAACGTGAAACATTGCACGAACGAAAGATGAGTCGATAATCGACATCGACATTAATGCCAATGCGTGCCAGCGGCGGTACGTTTGGTGAATCGAAGGCGTCCAGCGCATTCGAACTCACTTTGACGGTACGATTGCCGCGCATCAATTTATTGCCAAAGAAGACACAAACCTCGGGTATCACATAATTGCCGGCAATAATCAGGGCCGAGGTGAAATTGTCCTTGCCGTCGGTACGCGTCTCGAAGATGGGTATTTGAGAGCCGGTGATGATGACAGTTTTGCCAAGATTTTCGAGCATAAACGAGAGAGCGGAGGCGGTGTAGGATAGTGTATCGGTGCCGTGCAGTACAACGAAGCCATCGAAGAATTCGTATGATTGCTGGAAGGTAGAAATAAAATTTTGATATATCAGAATCGTTGGTTCGAATCTCGGTCAGGGTGATATTTTTTTTTAATTTAATTTTTTTTTTTATTATTTATTAATTAAAATGATACACAAATCAAGCAGCCTAACCAATAAACGAAATAAAGTCGGCTCTAAAGATAGTATCACATTTTCAGACAATTTTCTTCAAATTAGGCTGAATAGCTAAATGTCATTATAACGTGATAAAAGTTATATAAAAAAGTAATTTAAAGTATTATAATAAGATCTGCCTATTGAATATATTTTGTACCCAACACGCCATGGGCATCACGTAATGTTTTTGAGAATTTCACAATCGTAATTTTAAGCTGTTCTTATTCACTATTTAGAATAAAATATAGTACTGTTTTGAAACAGTTTTACAAATAACCTTAAACGCAAAATTCGAATACAAACATTTGACAGGCCAACGCAAATTCAATTCATTTCAAAAAACTTAATCGAATAGAATTCGATTGAAAAAAAATAGAATTAAATGGAAATGTTCCAGCATCCGATTGAATTTCATAACGGTTTTCAATTCGATGTCACAATAAAAAAATGCGTTTTTCAAACAAATGCAAATCGTTGAAGTCAAAGAAAAAACAAATTTTTGTTTAGAGACATCGAATTCAAAACTATTTGTTTACATATTTTTATATCAAATTCGATTGGAATTCGACCGAAAATTTAAATTCGTTTACGTTTCGCGAGTGTGAACAATTTTAAGTTTGAATTAGGGTCTTCACCACAAAAATTGAATAGTGCTTTTGGACACATTATTTACTACTGGATACTCACATGTATATCTTTGGCTATGCGTGCCCAATCGTTGATCGTCATATTGCTGGAGTCCAACAGCGGCGTGTACTCGGAGATCTGATAGATGACCCGACGTGGCTCGTCCTGTACATAGGGCAGCACAAGCGGCGCCATGGAAGCCGAGTTGCCAAATCGTTGCGACGCATATTCCTCGTCGTGCATGTTCGGATATTTACGAATACGCTTCAAGAGAGCATTTGGAATGGGCGCCAGCACTAAGGAAGATATTTAATTCATTTTTTGATATAAAATATAAACAATTCAATCACTCACCATTTCGATCGTTGCGCACCATGCCGATTGTACCGCCCGTATAGATGACGCGCACGCGTGCCTCCTTTATCTCGGCCGGCATCAGGTTGCCGTCGCTCTGGTTGCGCTTCAAGGTGGTGCTCAGACTATTCGTGGGCGATGCCGGCACCGAGTTGTCCAGCGAGGGCATTGATTGCAGCCGCAACTTGAAATTGAGACCACCATCGTCATGTGCATGGTGGAAGTGACCATTGCCGTTCGGTAGTATGGGCTCATTGGTGGGGTAGCCGTGAGTGGTCAAACCATTGGACATGTTGTGCAGATATATTGGCAACGTCCTTGGAAGCTGCAAAGAATTAGAATGAATAAAATAAATACTTTAATTTATTTGAGCAGCTCAAGTAGTTCAAGTGCGCGATTAGATAAACTTTAACATATAAATAAATCACCCCATGGCAGTGCTGTTTATTTGTTTATGGTTTTATGAGTTGCTAATTAAAAGCCTATTAATTTGTTATTATTTGCAAATGTTATTAAAGTTTCTGTACAACAACATGTTTATGCAATTTTAGTTATTTATTTAGTCGATTTAGTGAAAAAAAAACTAAAAATTTGAGTATATTTTAAAATTCAAGTCACATGTGCAAGGTGAAAACCAGAAGCTGTTTTAGCAGTGAACTGCTAAATGCAGTTCTGGTTTTGGACTAGACAAAATAGTTTATAATCTTTTAATTTTTTTTTTTTTAATATTGGTTAAAGCAATAGAATCACTTAAACTACATCAGTTCAAAAAGACATAAAGGGTTTTCCGAATGACATGAAGATAATTCAAAATTGTAGTAAAATAAGATGTTTGCTTGTCGATAGTCGAATTCGGAATAATCTTTATTTCATACAGTAATTTCAACATTATATTCTACGACTACTATTTTACTACTACAGCTCGGCCAATCTGACTTAAGTGATCGACCTCGATCACCAAATATATATATATATTTACATTGAATACTTATATAATAATACATTTCTTAATATATTGTACACAAATTTAAATTAATTATGGTTAAATGTCGCTTTGTCTATCATTACAATTATTTATTTTCCACATTTTGATATTACAGGCTTCTATTACGCCATCATAAGGAATTTGTGTTATCTGACAATTTTCGATGTCCCTGATCACGTAACGGTCATTCGGAAGTGTTTTATGTATTACATAAGGACCTTTAAATTTCGGCAGAAGTTTTTTATTTAACCCTACTGTAGTGTCCACATTTCTGATAACAACAAAATCCCCAACATTAAATACATTTACTTTTACATTTTTATTTTCATTACGACGCAAATTGTACATTTGGTTTTTTTCTATGTTCTTTTCAGCCGTATTTCGTAGCTGGGCTACGTCCCTACCCTTTGCCGAAATGAACGTCTCTAAGTACTCACTTAATTCATCCACCACTTCCCCTCTCTGATCAATTCCAAACAATGCTTTACTAGGAGTAATGCCAATAGATCTCTGTATCGTGTTGTTGAGCGCGAATTCTATTTTCACTAACTGTTTGACCCAATCAGAATGCAATAAAGGCTCGCTTAGCTTTGCTAACATGCCGACTAAAGAACGATTAACTCTCTCAACTTGCCCATTGGCTTGAGGAGAATGAACTGCTACTTTTACATGAGATATATTTTTATCGGTCATAAACTCAGAGAACTCTTTTGAGGTAAACCCGCTACCCCTGTCTGTGATGCACCTAACTGGTCGACTATAATATTCAAAATACTTATTTAATGAAGCTATAATTTCTCTGCTACTTGTCGTTAGAACCGGGTATAACTTTACAAACTTTGTGAATGCGTCGACAACTACTAATAAATGTTTTCGTTTAGATTGTAGAGATGGCAATGGACCTAGATGGTCTAAATGTATTGTATGGAATGGCATTGGATCTTTCGGAATGTTATGTAACACCCTGTCGTTGGGTTTCTGCGGCATTGAGAACATAATGCACTTTAAACAATTTTTTATAAAATTTTCAATTTTTTCTTTCATGCTAGGAAACCAATAACATTCCTTCATTTTTTGGTAACATTTTACCACTCCTGAATGACTACACTTTTCATGTATTGTTCTTATAATTTCTGTTTCAAGTTCTTTTGGAACGTATAATCTATAATTATCATCGTCTTTTCTATATATTACACCATTGTTCATACAAAATTTATCCATATTTTCATTTTCTAATCGATTTTTTAAGTTAATTATGTCTAGGTCGCGTGATTGCATTGCTTGTAACTGAAAATCTATATCTTCACTATCTACTACAGCTATAATTGTTTCGCTCTCCAGATGACTTCTACTCAATGCGTCAACATGAGACATCTTATCACCAGGGCAATGGTGTATACTATAATCAAAATTTTCCAGTTCGAGTGCCCATCTTGCAATACGGCTATTAACCAGTTTTTTATTAAGTGTTAGTGTTAATGAGTTACAATCTGTCATAATTTTAAACTTTATACCCTGCAAATATACCCGAAAACGACGGATTGCGTAAATTACCGCCAATGTTTCCAATTCGAAACTATGATAACGTTTTTCGGGGTCTGAAGTTCGTTTAGAAAAGAATGCTACAGGATGAAATTTCTTATCTTCCTGTTTCTGAAGTAGAATTGCACCGAAACCATGAGAACTTGCGTCACAGTGTAGTTCGGTTTCTTTTTTTGGGTTATAAATACATAACACCGGATTATCGGTTAATATCCCCTTCAAATTCTCAATCGCTTCTAAACACTCCGTATTCAGTACGAACGCCGTTTCGTTTTTCAATAAGTTATATAGCGGACGTGCTATTAAAGAGAACGCTTTCACAAATTTTCTAAAGTATGAACAGAGACCTAAGAAAGATTGCAATTCTCTCTTGCATTTAGGAATCGGGTATTTTGAAATTGCTTTAATATGATTTTGCGATGGACTAATTCCTAAACTAGACACGTTATAACCTAAATATTCAATTTCGGTGTAAGCAAATTTACACTTATTCAATTTTAATTGCAGATTATGCTGAGATAATCGTTCTAAAACCCGTCTAACTAGTTCAATATGTTCTTCTATATTACGGCTTCCAATCACTATATCATCCATATAAACAATAATCTCATTTTTTTCGATAAAATCTCTTAATATTTGTGTTATATATCTCTGAAAAATAGCAGGTCCATTTTTCAGGCCAAAGGGCATTCTCAAGAATTCAAACTGGCCACTTGGAACAACAAAAGATGTATATCCAATAGAATCTTCGGCCATTTCTACATGATAAAATCCTGATTTTAAATCTAACATCGAAAAATAAAATTTTCCTTCTAAATATTCCAAACAGTCTTCTATGAGAGGCAAAGGATAATTATCTTTAGCTATCATCTTATTCAAATTCCTATAATCAATGCACATCCTTGTTTCACCAGTTTTTTTCTTTGTTAATACAATTGGTGATGCATAAGAAGAGTTACTATATCTAATAATATTTTGATCTAAAAGCTCTCTAATAATTTCATTAACTTCTTGCTTTTCTGCAAAAGAAAGACGTCTAGGCGCACAAAATGTTGGAGATCGAGAATTCAAAACAATTTGTGCCTTATAACTATTTTTAGGTAACTTATCACTCAAATTGTCAATGTACTGGGTTATAAATAAGGTTTTGAAATGTTCTGCCAAATTTAAAGGTAACTTAGGGTTAACATCAATATCATATTCAGTCGAATCAAATATCTCTATATTACAAATTTTTTCAAAAGCGTTATCAATTTCATCCGAACAATCGTCGAAATCATATAATTTAGTAGAATTGTGTTTATTTATTTTATTAGAATCATATTCAGGTATTATATTTGTGTTTTGACATGAATATTTATTTATGTATAAAGAAATATTAAATAATGTAAGAAAATCTCGGCCCAACAGTATTGGAAATGGCAAAACTTCATCAGCTAGGATACAAAATTGTACAGTTTTAATTATGTTTTTATATTTTATGTATCCTACCAATTTACCAAAAGAAGTCAGTTTAACATTTCCAATTCCTTTATAATCTGTAGTCTGCGCATTGTTAAATAAAAATTTCGAATTTGCAGCTATAGCTACCGATCGTCGAACGAAACTATGGGGACTTCCGGTATCAAAAATACAAAAGTAAGGTTCAAAATGTGGATTTGCAATCTCTTCTATTTTAAAAGCGACACTTACCATTTGCCTATAATCAACATGCTCAATACAATCATCTTTTTGTAATATTGTTGCAACCGCTTTATTGGGACAATAGTTGAATTGATGGTCGAACTTGCCACACTTGAAGCACGATCCCTTTGCGCGTTTATCGTTCTTGCACTCAGATGCGTAGTGGCCATATGCTGAACAATTGTAGCATCTGATGTTAGGTCCACGTAGTTCTCCGTTTGCTCCATGTAGTCCACTGCTTGCTGCACGTAGTCTATCGTTTGCTCCTACTGTATTTTTAACCGGTGCGTTGAAAACAATTTTTTCGTACTTAGGCAGCAACTTCTTCAGCTCGTTGATATTAGTAACATTGTAGAACATTGAGACCGTTGGAGATTTGTCTTGTAATCCCTCGATAATATACTCGATTAATTCTTCTTCGCCGATGGGAGCATTTTTTGCAATTTCTTGCATTGTCAGTACATAAAAATGCAAAGTTTCCTTCCTTCTATCCCAGCACCGGTTCTCCAATTTTTTGAATATATTTTTGTAGTTGACTGGCTTATAAAATTCGTTTACCAGCGCATCTCTTAGGTCAGCCCACGAGTGCACGTACGTCATACGAATAAATAGCTGAGCACTTCCCTGAAGCATACGGCGCGCAAATAAAAATTTTATTTCTTCATTGCAACTGTATGCAGACGTAACGCAATCGAAGTCAGATATCCACTTTTTTACGTCAGCATCGTCATCTCCAGAGAACTTTGCCAGAGCACCTTCAATATCGCTAAATTGTACGATAACTTTAGGTGGTACATCATTATCAGACTCCAGTTCACGTATCTCCATTTGTAGCTTCATAATTCGTAGTAGACGTACTAGTTCTCGCTCGGTTTGCACTACATTTTCTGAGTTCGCGTTCTTCTCACAAGACGCACTGGACTCCTTAGATCGACTCGCTGAATTTAAACGTTCGAATGCATCGCTGGTTTTCTCTAACTGCGCCTCGTTCTGTTGTTCAGCTAAATTTCTATTTCCGCTGTCGTCAGAGGTAACGACTGTTTCAACAGCTCCGGCTGTTCTTTCGCCGGAAACGCAGTCATCATTTGAATTTTCGCCGTCGACAGCGCTGTCGCATACATGTCCGCCATTTTGATTAGTTTGCTGCGGAGCCCCAGCGCTTCCGAGCACACCCAACATGTCACTGGATGCTGAATTTCCATTTTCGGCTTGGTTAAATTGGTCACCAACAACTTCTCGCAGAAGATATTTCAATTGCGAACATGTAGCTGATGGATTGAACGCCACACCAGCTTCGCGCAATGACGCCATTATATTTTCTCTTAAGTTTTCCATTATAGTAATTAACTGAAGTTATTCCGAAGGTTTCTGAAGTTTTTCTTAAGGTTTTTCGCTAACTGAAGTTATTCTGAAGGTTTTTGAAGATTTTTTTTTAAGTTTTTCTAGAGCGACCCCACATCTGACGTTGTAGTAAAATACGATGTTTGCTTGTCGATAGTCGAATTCGGAATAATCTTTATTTCATACAGTAATTTCAACATTATATTCTACGACTACTATTTTACTACTACAAAATCAATTTAAGATTTTTCATTAAAAAGGACCCATTCCACACTCATTTTATTTCAGGTTATTGAGATATGAATTGACTAATGTTTACATTTTCGAACTACTATTTCCAGAGGTACAGTAATTTAAAATTGCAAAAATAGTTTAAAATAGCAATTTTGAATATCTTTTGAACGAGAAATGCTAGGAAATCAGATAAGCTCTCGTTTTATAGCTAATAAAACGCGCTTTTCGAAAATTTTTTAATATTCCAAACTTGAAAATGTGACTAGTTTTTATTATCCTTGCAATTCAAATTCGATGTCCATAAAATGTACTTTTTTTAAAATTCTAATAAAAACCTACATTATCGTTGATTTATTCTGAATGTTAGTACCAAATTTCAAAATGATATTTTAAGGGCATCACACATTGAGATAAAACTTAAATCTAGTTGAACAAAATAGCAAAAACGGTACACATCTAAAAATCAGATTCCATTCGATTAATAATATTGTTACGAAAATTCAGTCTATGGAAAAATGTTCTACAAGTTCGTATCTCTGGATTGTGTACAAAATAAAAACACTCTTATGTTTGGTTTAAATTATAACAATTAACTTTATGAATTCACTTTAATAAACAACTTTACTAATAACAAATTCTAAAAACTGCTGTGTTTCCACTATTTAACTTGACATTGATCACACGCGAGATGCACTCAACCACTTTCCAATCACTACTGAATGCTGTACCTCTGGTGCATCGCCCTTATAAAGGGTTTTTCAATAAGATCGCTACACAACTTTTTTTCAAGGAGACGCTACAAGAGTAGAGCGACAGAGACAGCAAACGACGCCATATTTCTTGCCGCTCTTTTGACGTTTCTCTTCAGTAACAACGAGTCGATTTTTTTATTAAAATTTACTACGGAAATTCGGTAGTAAAAATTCGAAAAATCATCTTCAGCGATGAGGCTCATTTCTGGCTGAATGGCTTCGTCAATAAACAAAATATGCGTTATTGGTCAGACAGCAATCTACACGTACTCCATGAGTTATCATTGCATCCCGTAAAAAATTACGGTTTGGTGCGGTTTATGGGCCGGCGGCGTCATTGGGCCGTACTTTATACTGCATGCATGACCTAGACACGTTTCGACAAGCTTCGACATGTTTCTACAACCTTCTACTCGTTTCGTGTATGACGCATGCCATTGACATCTCATTCGCACTTATGTGTTCTAAATGCGCTGATCTTCTATCTCTTTCTCGCACATAGCCTCAGTGCGCTCAATGCTCTTCCGTTTCTTTCTAACACATTGCTTAGTGCGCTGAATTGTCTTGCGTCTCATATACTCTTGAACAGTGGAGCAATTACCTCTTTTCGAAACAATATATTATATCACAGTACTGCATATTTAGATTTTCGCAGATGGGTCTCTGTGTTGCTATTGCAATACCTAAAGTTGTGTTATCTTACTCATCCTATTTTTATTGTATATTAAGCGTGTATTTTAAACGTAAAATAAATTGAATGAATTTATATTGGAATTGGATTATGCCTGTAAAGAGTTTTTCAATAAGAGCCGCTACAAAAGTTTTTAAATAAAACAAAAACGGTTTTGGGATATCAATGAAATTCTTTATTCCTGTAAAAGTACGTTCGATGCCATTATGTATGTAACTCGATTTCTTTTGCATGGTCACCACGGCACGCTTGCAGAAGTCTAGACACAATTGGGGTCAAAAATATTCGGTTATCATTGAACGGTAGCGACTCCCATTCACAGTAACGTGCCGGTCTTGATCATCACGGAAGAAGTACGGCCCAATGACGCCGCCGGCCCATAAACCGCACCAAACCGTAATTTTTTCGGGATGCAATGATGACTCATGGAGTACGTGTGGATTGCTGTCTGACCAATAACGCATATTTTGTTTATTGACGAAGCCATTCGGCCTGAAATCCGAATCATTTTCAAGTTGTTGCTCAGCCCAATTCACGAACATACGACGCTTCTGGTGGTCAAGCGGATTCAGTTCTTGCGTCAATTTGATTTTGTAAGAATGTAGGCCAAGATCTTTTCACAAAATTCGCCACAAGGACGTCACAGAGATGCTTCAACTGAAGCCTCAGCGTTAGCAATATTCTCGACACTACGGGCACTTCTTTGTATCACTGGCACAGGAACATTTTGTACTGTGCCTGTGGATTCAAATTTTTCCACTAGACGCTCAATTGTTGATCTGCTAGGACGATTATGACGACCATTAATTGGACGTAGCGCTCTTAACGTTGAGGCCACTGACTCCGAATTTCGGTAGTAAATTTTAATAATTTCGACTCGTTGTTGACTCGTATATCTTTCCATCATGAAATGGCAAACCTTACTGAAGAGAAATGTCAAAAGAGCAAGAAATATGGCGTCGTTTGCTGTCCCTGTCGCTCTACTTTTGTAGCGTCCCTGTTGAAAAACCCTTTATAACATACAACAATAAAATACCTTACTATTAACCATTATTTCATTCTGGTAGCTCTCATACTAGAGCTTCAATGACTGTTATAAAACGACAGCAATTATGATTTTGAATTTTTTTTATTTTGAGATTTTAAAAAATTGTGCGAAAATGAGTAACGGCTAACTTACAAATTTGCATTTATTACATATTAGTACATGTTGCATCAACTTGCATTTTTGTAATTTATCTATATATGATAACTAGATAAAAATAATAATTTGTATATGCAACATAAAAAAAATGTTGAGTCTTCCATATCGTTTTCAATAACAAAGGAACAGCTATATATAGATTAATCATTAGATTTAGGGTTCGTCTATATTTTTGCCAATTATAGTCGATTTTACAAAAAAAAAAAGAAATTCAAAAACAGATTTCTTTTTTTTTTAGTTTTTTATAGGAGTTATGTAAAAATGTGTTACGTCTTCCCTTTAGTTTATATTAAAAAAAGACCCTTCTATCCAACTATGTCATTAGAAATTGCATACTCTTGCATTTTTGGAAATTATAGTCGATTTTGTACAAAAAAATACCGAAATTCGTACTAATTTATTTGAAGTCTTATTAAAAAGGATTGTATGGGAAGTGGATTGTAAGTGACCAATCGGAACAATTTTTGGAATAGTTGTTCGTATTGCCAAAATAGTTATATACACCAAAATTTATCTTCATATGAAGCAAAATTTCAGAAATATAACGTATATTGTTAAAATTTATAAGGGAGGTAGGATTACCGATGCATAACACGACTCTTTTCTTATGCATCATTTTGGCATATTGCAATATATCATGTTATTTATTTTTGTCCAGCTAGAATTGGGTTTCATCCCACTGTGCATCATATTAAAAAAATATATATAAAATGTAGCATCTGTTCTAGATGAACATTTTAAATACCGTAAAGTAAACCAAAACTCATTTTATTTTTAATCAGTGCAAAATACATATAGATATTTCCACAGGAAAGTCCACCGTGGCCGAAAAATTAAAAGTCGACAAACAAATCTTTTTGACTTGTATTAATAAATAAAAATGTTTAAATGTTATGAAATTAAAGAGTCCATTTACCACGTTGATAAAACGAACTGCAAAGTTTTATAACATTTTCTTTTGAATATTTTCTTCTATAAGAGCGATGGTATGAGTGCACTCTATTCACAAAATAATCCTTCGAAAAATGATAAACTCCAAAAAAATATTTAATTTTGGAGAATTGTTGAGAAATTTTGACATCTGATTTCTCAAAATCTGGTACGATTGTCGCGAAATGCCCATATTTCATTCGATAAACCTTGAGGCTGATAAATCACTTTTTTGTAATTCTTTAAAATTAATTTTTTACTCACTTCGTAGTATCCTGTACGCGGCCAAATCAAACGGCGTAACATTGGGAAAAATGGAAAAACTTAGTAAGTAGTGTTTTTTCATATCAAATTTTTGTTATGTTTCACGACACCACTGCGCTGACAGTGAATTTGGAGCAATATACTTTAAAATTTGCAAGCTTATAGAAATAAAAATAAGACAAAAAAAAAAAACTGAAATGTTTATTTTTGTTATTTATTTACAGAATTTTGTTTTGAACGAAAGTTCAAATATTATAATGAAATATAAAAAATAATATGCGATAAGTAAGACCACACAAAATGTGCTGCTGATATCGTTATTGAAAATGTTATAGATCAGTGATTTGCATTGCATTTTTATAATGAAACAAATTACATAATTCTCACAATAATTTACATGGACGATACACATGATGCAAGAACATGTGCGATTTTTCCATTTTCGACCTATTGCACTCTGTAACAATTTTATTGAGAAATTCAACGACATGTTTAAAATATATTTAATAAATAATATTAAGACTGATTCTCGGAAAATGTTCCATAATCAAAAAAAAAAATAAATGATCTCAATAATCAGATCATTTTTTTTTTGATTATGGAACATTTTCCGAGAAAGCGGTCTGACAAAATAGAACTGTCACCCAATACATGGATTATATACGTGTTTTAGATTATATACGCAGACTCAATTATTTAAAATATTTATGTAATGTTGCATAATGAGAGCAAAGGACGATTAATGTATTATTGAATTGGCAATATTTACTCTGATACTGTATTGCTAGTATCAGATATGGTTTTCACATTACAATTCAGTTCGTTGTCACTTTTTTTGCATATAAAATGTTTGTTTGTAATAATTGTATATATAGTTTTTTTATTTTTATAAAGTTGTATTAAGGGTGTGTGCGAATTCGACTAAATCGGTGATTAAACTAAATTTTGTCAGTAATGTAGTATTTACTAGACATCTGCACAAATCCATTGGAAACCCACTTCAAGACATACATTTTATTTCAAAACATTAACTGTCGCCGACTCTATGCTTGAAAATCAAATGAATGTGTGGCTCACAACAACAAAGCAGAAGTAGTGTCAAAACAAAACACAAACAAAACGTAGTTGTAGTGAAGAGGTCTATAATGATGTGCAATAAAAATTCAAATACTGAAATGAACTGCTTATGACACTGAGTACTCGGTGCATTTTACATTTTTTTTATCATTTTTACTCTAAGGAATTTTCATTAATATTGAAATATAGAAAAAAATCAAAAGATATAAGAAAATCATATAATCATATTTTATAATTTTTTTTTATATATGGAACAACATTTTTTCATTATTGAATTTATTTGAAAAAAATGGTTTTTTTTTGTTGGATATATGCTTTTCGACCAATGCGTTGTTTTTGTTGTAAACATTTTTTATACCCTACACTAGAGTGAAAGGGTATATTCAATTTGGTACGCCGTTTGTAACACCCAGAAGGAAACATCTCCGGTATGGAAAAGTTTATATATTCTTGATCAGCATGACCTCCTGAGTCGCTTTAGCGATGTCCGTCTGTCCGTCTGTCTGTCTGTTGAAATCCCTAATACTTAAACAATTGAAGAGTTAGATAAATGAAACTCATAATTTAGATTACTTATATACCTACGCTGTATGTGCGAAAAAATTAGGCCATTGTGACCTGTGATCTGACCATTTATATTCAAATAACTCATATAAAATTTACATCTACAGTTCAGTTTTACTGTATACGTGCTTAGGTAAACTTTTTTGGTCAAATATATATTGACTTCATGCTCAAATACATGGAAATAATGTTTTCCGGCGAAACGACTTGTGGTTCCAAAAAAAAAATCGAAATTCGGTACACCTACCCATTTGTAAATATGGGTATCAAATGAATGGAAATTCTTCAGCGATTGAAAGTTTGTAGTTATTTTCAGGATTTGTATACCCTGGTGACCTATATACCACTTTGAATGGTAACCACACATATGTGTAGGGTATTTATAGTCGGCTTAGACCGACTATAATTTTGATAATCCTAACTATCATAATAACACCAAATTTAAAATTTCTCATGTGATCTAACCTACCCAACTGGTTTACAATTTGTTTTTGAAAAAATAATCTTTTTTGTATTTTTTATTAATACATAAATACTGACAACAACATTACTGCCGTCGAACGCCTAACGGCAGATTTGTTGTTCTTTTCAATATTCCTTTTCTCACTCGTTACTAGTTGCGCTCACTCGATACACACACACTGCATTCGTTGCATGTTCAGCGACAGTAGTGTCATTTGGTTTTGCTTTTCAAAGCATTGTCGCTGGAGAGACTTCACTAATTAATACTGTCGACTGTCATTGCAAAATGCACTCAATACTGTAGAGTGCATATTTAGCTGCGGGAGCTTCAAATACATTTTTTTTTTTAATATCTACTAAGATCCACAGCACTTAGACAGACTATATCCATTGTACTGTGAAATCTATCCCTTCAATTTTGTGGTTAATATCACCACGAGCGCCCATGCCCAAGCCGGGATTCGAACCCGAGACCTTCAGAATGCAAGTCCAGCGCGCTACCTCTGGACTGCCGAGGCCGGCTTCAAATACATTTGTGCAGATGTCTTATTTTTCAATTTATCAAATTGTTTGAGCATACAAAATTCAACAAAATTGTATAATAGCAAACAGACATATAATAATCAATTGATTACGGACTTTTACAATTACAGATTAACGAATGGAGATCGAATGAAAATCTCGTTCACTTTAGTTAAGTCCAGCTATTTATTCGAATTCGCACACATCCTAAATATAATTCAATATTAAACTGTGTTTAATATTCATAATTTTTATGAGTGATTGTGGATTAAAATTTTTCTTTTCTTATGTACGAATAATATATTTATCTTCAAATAAAAAGAGTACAAAGTTAAAGGCACTTATGATGATTACGCAAAATAATGAATGGGCAAAACTAAAAATACTCTAAAAAAATACTAGTTATAATGTCCGCGAATTATTACTTAATACTAGTCATAATTATCATGTACACATCTAAAATATTTTCAACGGAAATATCACTGTACAATAAAAACATTTGTTATCTTTCGGTTAGCAGGTGAAATTTAAATTCGAAATCTCTTGGACATATCGTCCATACAAATGATAATTTTGTTGTTTAAAACATTAAAAATAAAATAATGATTTTATTGCGTACACATTGGTGAAATAATTTCGGTGAGTGATATTTATAATTTAGAGATAACCATTGATATGTCATATCAGTTGAAATTAAAAAAAGGGGCTTGGCTTATATAGGTTTTTTTTTATATAAATTGGGAAACTCTGCATATATTACTTTTTTTATTATTATTAATATATTTATTTGATTTTTTTAGAAAGAATTTTAATTTTTAGTAAACATTTTAATTTATCGGTAACATTTTGATTTTTTAGTAAACATTTGAATTTTTAGTAATAATTTGAACTTTTATGAAAAATTGGAATTTTTATTAAAAATTTGAAATTTTTGTAAGAAATTGAATTTGTAGACAAAATTTTAATTTTTAGTAAAAATTTTAATTTAATGGTAAAATTTAGGATTTTTAGTAAAAATTTTAATTTTTAGTAAAATTTTAATTT
Source organism: Dryomyza anilis (assembly GCA_951804985.1). NCBI lineage: Eukaryota > Metazoa > Arthropoda > Insecta > Diptera > Dryomyzidae > Dryomyza > Dryomyza anilis. Next base: position 113,961,508 of record OX638130.1, read on the forward strand.
TTAGTAAAAATTTAAATTTTTAGTAAAAATTTAAATTTTTAGTAAAAATTTAAATTTTTAGTAAAAATTTAAATTTTTAGTAAAAATTTAAATTTTAGTATAAATTTAAATTTTTAGTAAATTTTGGATTTTTAGTATTTATTTTATTTTTTTGTAACAATTTGAACTTTTTTTAAAAATTTGAATTTATTGTAAAAATTTTGATTTTTTAGTAAAAATTTGAATTTATAATAAAAATTTGAATATTTTTAGTAAAAATTATATTGAAACTTTGTAAAACTTTGAATTTTTAGTAAAAATTGTAATTTTTGGTAATTTGATTTTGAATTACATGAAATAAAAACGACTACGAAATGATTAGATTTAAAAGCTTTCACTGGAATTTTAGACATATCACTTTTCGTTTCGTTTTACAAAATAAGTTATTTATAAAAATCTGAATTTTTTGTTTATGTTTGAATTTTTAATAATAATTCAAACTTTTTTTTAGTAGAAAATTAAATTATTCGAAAATATAAATTGTACAGGATTTTTCAAATGGGACGCTACAAAAGTAGAGCGACAGGGACAGCAAACGACGCTATATTTCTTGCCGTTCTTTTGACTTTTCTCTTCAGTAAGATTTGCCATTTCATGATGGAAAGATATACGAATTCGGATGTCGGTAGTAAATTTTAATAATTTCGACTCGTTGTTGGCTCGTATATCTTTCCATCATGAAATGGCAAACCTGAAGTTACTGAAGAGAAATGTCAAAAGAGCGGCAAGAAATATGGCGTCGTTTGCTGCCCCTGTCGCTCTACTTTTGTAGCGGCCCTGTTGAAAAACCCTTGAAAAAAACTTTTGTAGCGCTCTTATTGAAAAACCCTTTAGTATAAATAAATGTTCGGTTTTTCTTACACTAATTTAATTAAATTTTTGTTGACAAATATTTGAATTTGGTTCGAAACATAATTTCTGAACATGTCTCACTATTTGAAGTTTAGTAAAAATTTAGTTTTTAGTAAATATTTGAATTTTTAAACATTTTTTACTAAAAATGTAAAAAAAAAACATGATACTGGCACTTAAAGTATTAATTAAAAGTTACCTATTCTATAATACAGTGTTATCGAAGCACTTATAAAAAATAGTCTAGACCACATAGTCTGAAACTCAGTTATCACTTATACAGCTTTACACAAATTTGTTTCAAAAGTGATCACTATCATTAGTTGGTCTTTTCACAAATTGTATTAAGATGTGTGATTCATAGCATCAACAAGTAAAAATATATAAAAAAAATAAAATGAAATAAGACATAACAAAAAACATGTCGTGAATGATAAGAACGTGGAGTATGAATGCAAAATATCAATGCGCGCGTGTTTTTTGAATGACAATAGAAGCAAGGAAAAAACATTTTAGACGCAAAGAAGAGAAACCTATATACAATAGTCGTAAACATTTCAGCAAATATTTAATTTAGGTAATCTCTGGATGCCGTTGTTTACAAAATAAATAATTATCAATTTGTCATTAAAGCTAACGAATTATAATAGAAAATTTTGCACGTGTAATTTTCGAAAATATTCCACTTTAACTAGAACACACGAGTAAAATTATTTTTAACATTTCTACTATTCCATGAAATTATCTCACATACCATAGACTCTATAATTAAATTCCAAATGAGTCAGTATGACTTTACCGCTATACAAAAAACTATGCTCTTTTTTTTTGGTAATCAAGAAAACGAAAACCAACCAAGGAAATAAAGTATATTGCAAAAATCAATAAAAATGATGAAATAGACAAGACAAAGCGTTAGGGTACTTACTCTACTCATACCAAATACTTAAGTGCCTCACTTTTATTTTTTTTTTGTTGTTTATCTAAGCAAAAACTTACCAAAAATTAGCACAATTTCTGTTTTTTTTGTGTTATTTCTCTTGGCAGTTGTGGCGATAAATTTAGCTATTTAGCACCACACGCACTTTATTTTAATTTTCGACAAATTCTGTATCTTCAAACGCGCAAAAAAGAAATAGATTTGTTTACTTTGCGATTTTTTTTTGTATTTTATACCGGTAAAAATGCTCTTGAATTAACGATATTATATAATTTTTTTCTTTTTGTATATTTTTCTTATCTTTTCTTTGTTAATTTGTTTAAAATTTTAATTTTTTTATCTTCTATAAAACATGTGGAAAGCAATTTTTTGTGTTTTTGTATTATTTTCTATAGGTTTAAATTTGCACTGGCTTTAAAATTTCGACGTCTGACCGGAAGCACTTGAGAATTACTACTGCCGCTGCACGCTCTGTGTTTCTTTTTTATATGTAACCGTTCTCTATTTGGTGTGTTTGAAGATATTCCATTGGCAGTAACAGTGTTGCATTGAAATAGAAAAAATGGGCAAAATAAAAAATAAATAAAAGTAGCCATTTTCATTTAGAATATTTATATAAAAAAAAAGCTTTTATAATTTTCCAATAATTAAAAAATAATCTAACACATGAAAAGAAAATGTAAATCTATTAGTGGATTTTTTAACTTTAAAAATGCGTTAATTACTTTTTAAAATATTTATCAACAAACTCAAAAATTAAGTTTTTAATACATTTTTTTTAGTAAGAATGAAATAACGCTCAAGTAAAAGTAAATACCTCCAAATTATAAAAAAGAATTAACCCATAAAATAGATATGAATTACCGAAGTTAAGAATGATTGAATCCTTTTGCGATTCAATCCCAAAAATATATGCATATGAGTTGGTAATTTTTATTAACATCAGTTCATTTCATTAAAAAACAATCAAACAATCCTTTTGAATACAATAGCTGTGTTCCCGTGGCAGTTAAACCAGATCTAGTTCACGGGAACGCCAACGATTCTATTTTGAGAAACTTGGCATCACTTTTTCCCAACAACAAATGACATTTCCATGACATTTAGACAAATTTAATTTAAAATTAGTTTGTGTTTAAATTTTGGTAGAAACGTAATTTACATAATTAACATATTTTCTGGAGAAGTCCGCAGTGTGCAGTGTTGCAAGTACCATCCAAATATGCGACTGTGCTCATTTGAATAGTGGCCTACGAACAATTTATAGTGGCTGACATCAGCTTCATTTCGTCAAATCAGCTTCATTTATTTGACGAAATATTTTAACAAGCAGAAAAGTCGTATTCTGTCGTATTCGTACAATGTCGTACCAATACCATGAAACTGTGAATACGCTAATTGTTCCATTAATGTTATTACAACAGACTTACACTTTGTTGATTCAATTTTTAAAATATGTTTACAAAATGAATAAAATAAACTGAAATCATTTAAGATTTTAAAAATACTGATTGAAATCTATTTTGTTTTTCTTTTGAAAATATTTCTGATTTGTGATTAGTAATTGAATTGAAATCAAGAAATTGAATCATAGCATTTGATTTTCAAATGTATTAAATTCAAAAAACATTTAATATTTCACAACAAAAAAAAAAATAGAAATGTGTCGTTGGACCATATATTTATGTATGTGGTATTTAGTTTTATGTGAAAGTGTTAAATATTTAAACTGTTAAAAACGTTTTTAATAGAATTCTTTATATTCATTTTTTCATAACGAATATGCGTCGTATTTTTCACTATATTCAGAAATGTTCACTCATTTAGTGAAAAATCTGCTTATATCTCGAAATTAAACGAGGGCATTTTAAAAATGGGCATCAAATCGGATATTAAAAAAGGGGGCAACTTTGAATAGCATTGGACAGCTAAATTCCAAAATCGGCCGCTAAATGCAACACTGGACGGTTGACTAACATTTACTCTTTTAATAATTTTAGTCTCTATGCATGCTCTAATTTTTGCGAATATTCTAGTTTTTATGTATTTAGCTCTTTGCTCTCTGTACTAATTATGCCATTGCGTACTCTCCCCGTTAAACATCTGTTCTAGTATATGCGCTCTTTTTTTGTTGTTGTTTTATTTTATGTCACTCTCATGGGCACTCTTTAGATTCTTTAGACATCTCTTTATGAACAGCTGTTTTTTTGTACCCTACGCTTAGAAATATTGGTATACAAACCGATTAGTATTTAATTTTAAGTTAAAAAAATTAAAATAATATAAAAAAAAAATCAGTAATTTTATAAAATTGACTTTCGATGGAAATTCTATAATTGGTCAAAAGAAAAAAAAAAGAAACGAATTCGTTCCCGATTGAAATTGAATTTTATTTATAAATACAAATTTTAATTGAATTGAAAATTAAAATTCAGTGTAATTGAATTATTATAATTCGATTTTTATCGATTGGTAGAACATGTCCAATTTATTAGTATTTGAAAATTTTGAATTTTATAAAATTGCTATAGAAATTTAGGAATTCCTCTATGTTTTGATATAAAGAATGTAGAAAAATATTATAAAACATATCAGTTTTATTCTTGAATTTCGTATTTGTTGAAAATGCATTTAAACATAATATCCAAATTTCAAATATATAATTTATAGATGAGAAATATAATTATGATAAAAACTGTATACAATTAGGAGATTAACTAAGCTAATATATGATTGATGCCTAATTTGATACAAACGCACTAGTTTTGTCCTTCTGTATTTTTTTTTTAATATTTTTATGTAGGTATTTTAATAGTTTGTAAAATTACATTTTTGGCAACTATATTTACGTGATTTTCACATAAAAACTAAATTTGTCAGTAATACAGTGTTTCCTAATCAATTTAGAAAATTGTTGAGCAAACTAAATTGAATTAATTGGAATGACTGCAAACAAACAGATGGTAAATCGATTAATTACCGTAATGAAAACCCGACAATTAAGTTTAGTCTTTAAATTTAGACAAACTCGCACACATCCTATATACGAATTTACAACTTTTTATGCTATTGATATGAATTCCCTTATTATAATATATTTTTTATAATGTCTAAAATAACCATAAAAATGTATTAACTCTTTAAATTATAAAAGAAAACGTTGCTTAAATAAAATAATAAATAAAGTTTTTAGAAAATCAAATATTATAAAAACTATTTACACTATACACACAAATTTTGTATTAAATTATAAAAATAAACTATTCAATAAAACACATTTTTCTCTGTAGAGTATAGTTTACCAACGCTCACATTTATTATAATAATAATTTTCTTTAGCCATTTTAAATCTTCATAAATTACTTAATATGTATAACTTTCTCTATGCTATAATTTCAATAAATTTTTTTCAATTTGTTCTTGCACATATCTTTAGTTTTTTTATTTTGAAGTATTATAATTTATAATTATGTTTTTTTATAATTAATATTCATTGCATGCACTTATAAGCTATTATATTGGTAACACTTGCTCAATATGTATAATTTGGTTTACGAAAATTATTTTTCTGTATTGTAATTAACATCAATTTCGGCTTTTTTTTTTGTTCTTCGAAGCATTTAGTACATTTATCATGAAAATATATATATATATATTTTTTAGTGTTGTGATTGTTTTTACACAATTGTAATTCTTATAGATTTGTTATAATTTAATTTTTTATGTTTTACAATTTCTTTTAAGCAGTTATTTTTTGTATCACTAAGTTTCATTAATTCTGGGAGCCATCAGAATGTAATCATAACAAAACATTGAACTTTATCAAATTGTTTTTAATTCATTTGAAATTTTTTTACGGTGTATGCATCGATAAGAAATTTTTGTGGGGGTCTCTCAAAGTGTGTGTCTAATCATTAACTTTTATGCCTACTTTCGGTATTTCGAAACGAATGACACACAGTGTGCCCAAACGTTCTAAAAACGGGTGAAATTTATTATTTTTGGAACCACTTCACTGATTTTAAAAAGGCAAAATTTAATGTATAAAGAATTCTTGAGAGAATTTAAGTTTTGAAACTTAAGTTTTATATCTTTAATGGTTATGCAGATCAAATCATTAAAATTGAGATTTTTTTTTCTGAAAAATCTTTCAAAAATTGTTAAAAATCCAAAAGTTTATTGATTTTAAAAATTCTTCTTTTTATGAAAAGCTTACATTAAGGTCTAAAGAAAATTTGACCACTTGAGAATATATCTTGTTTAGTTTTTAAGATATGGACATGAACATAGTTTTTTAAAAATTTTTATTATATATTTTGTCTATAAAATACTTTTAAATTTATAAAATTGGTTGTGTGGATCCGAAAATTATGTATTTCAATCGATTTTAGAGCGTTTAGACGCACTTTGCGAAAATTGCTGTACAAATTGAATTTCATGTAATTTAACTTTATAAATATTGAACGTTGTTGAAAATTTTGTCACTGCCGTCTAAAAGTTATTCGATTCGAATTAGAGAAAGAGGCACTTAACGAAATGAACACGAATTTGTAAAAAAATTAGCAATTCCAGTGAATGAATTTTTTTAATTTAACAAAATAAAGAAGTCAAAAAATACAGTCATTGGAATTTCTGACACATTTTGACAAATCCGTTTCGTTTTACGTTATAAGTTAAGAGTTAATTTCCAGAATACATACCATATGTTGTTAGCATGTAGGGTTAATACTGGAAAATCCAAAAATATGAAAACCATACGAGTCAACTGTGTCTTTTGTCATTTTGAAACGGTTTCATTTATGTTTTTATATAATGCATATTAGGTACTTTAGATAGAGTTTTGAAATGCATTGCATTATAAAAATATTTAAATGTATACTTTTTAGTAGCATGCAATATTGTACTTTATATAAATTTAAATTTTATTTTCAGGTAATGGTGGGATATTTAATAAGAATTTTAAGGTTTATCCTTTGGAAAACTGAAATGAATGATTCTTTGTTTTTTTTAGTTGTTGTTTTTTTTGCATTGTGACAATAATGATAAACAATTTTAAATAAATACTAAATTAATTATAATTTATGTTTTAGCCTTTAGCCTACTTAACTAATATATTAGAGTAAAGTTTACGAACAAACACCGATTTAGAATATTTGATGAGTCAAAATGTAGCTATGCATTTAAAGATTTTTTAAATCAATTAGTAGGTGTTTATATTATATAGGAATATATATATATATAAAAATTATGCTAATAATGAGTACTATAAACACTTAAAAAAATATTTAATAATTAAATTTCGCATATAGAAAGAACTATTCAAAATATTCGCATAAATAGGCTTTGTAAAAGGTATTTTTTTTATCAAGTTCACACCTACTAACATTTTGATTAATTTTAAAACACATATTAAACAAATATTTATTACTTTATACAAAATACATTGGCTAAGCTAAGAGTATCACAAAAAATAACTATTTTTTAAAAATACTTTAATACTTATTATAGAGTTTTTTGTTTGAATTTTATAAAATATAATAATGCGAAATGCAATTTTTGTTTAAGTTTTTTTTAATAGTTTTAGAATCACATAGTTTGTTCAAAACCCGCAGTTGTTTGTTTTGTCAGAAGAAAAACCACATTTAAATTTTGATTATTTTTTATACAGTTTGATATTTATTTTTGTAGCTGAGCATTTTTGCAAATCTTATTTAATTTTATGTAATTTATTTTGTTTTTAATTTAACAAATTTCTTTTAATTAAAAACTGCTTCCTGTTGCTCTAATTTCTTTTTAATTCTCAGTTTTGTGTTTTTTTTTTAAATGTTTTTGCTTCAAAATATTTTTTCGAAAATATGTTTTAACAATTTTGTAAATGTTTTATTATTTTTGTTATTACTTTTAAATATATATATGGTATATTTTATGTATTTGTTTAACACTTAAGCAGTTTGAAACACCATCAAACAACATGAGGAAACAGTCTTTCTAGCCAGGTACCTATAAGATGCAAAGGCAAAATAGTCTTTCAATGCATTTTCTGTAAGTAAAATTTGGGCACAAAAGAAAAAAAAAATAATTGAAAATAAAATTTGGAAAATTTTAAATAATTAAAACCAAAAACAGAAATCATTAAAGTTTTATAAATTACCTGTTGTTTTAAAGTAACTGTGCTTATTATATGGTACTATACTATTATTGTCTATAAACTAGGCTATTTTTGCTGTTCTTTTCACTAAACTTAAAAAATTATTGAGTATTTCTAAAAATTGCTTTTTCTAAATATTTCTTCATGTTAATACCTACTATTGATTATAATCAGGGATTGAAACCGTAATCGTAATAGTTCGATATTCATTAAAACACACCCAGAAAAAATTCCCCTCAAATCCTCAAATTGGTCAATAGGACAATTATTGATTTAATAGTATACAATAAATAAATCTTTTCATATAAACTCAATGGCAATGTTATTTAAAAATCTGAAAATAACGATGACCGATAGAAACCAGTATATGTTTAATACCGAGGTTCCCTTCTCGACACATTCCTTCGAAGAACGTGGATGTCACGGGCACGTATGAACACTCAGAAAAAAATCCCATAGTCCCATCAGTCCATAGGACCATTATTGATTTAATAATATACAAAAAAGAAATATTTTTCTTATAAACTCAATGAAAATGTCATGGTCTTTTGTAGTATTTAATGGTATTTACCAATTAATGTAATAATTTATCCTATGTTCATAATGAATAATTTTACATGTTCTTGCGAACATATACAGGGCGTTTGGTTCATCGATATCAAAATTTAGGGGATATATCTCAAATAAAAAAAGAAAATGTAAATTAAAAATATTTTTAATATTTCACTCAGTTTGAGGTACAGCGTCCCGAGTGGAAATTGATTAAGGTTAGCCTTATGACGCATCCGTACCTGATCAGAATACGATAAGGCATCCCTACCAAAGGCCATCTGAAATCATTCTGATCAGTGTCGACTAGGGTAATCCTAATTTCACGTAAGACAACCTGATCCACCCTTCATAAAAATGTCGGATCTAAAGCCTACTCTCAATGGAACCTCATGTGACACTTATAATATGATCGAGAGACCTTTTATAATAAAAATTATTCTAATGAATAAGTGCTGATCTCAAAAGCAAAAAAAATCAAATTATCAATATTTTTAGAATTTTGAAATATCTCATAATGCAAAACTTATTGAGACGACTTCCTCACAAAGTGCTCGAATTTGATACATGCAGTTTCAGAAGAATTTAAATATACATCATCGATGGATATAAGGTTAGGAAAAGGGTACGATAAGGAAGCCTGATCAGGCAACGTGATCACGATAGCAAGTTCGAAAAGCGTCACGTTTTGAATCAGACACTGATGTGAACCACTGATCATTACCTTATTTAAATTCAAGCAGCCTAATCAGACAATGATCGCATCCTGAATAAACTTCCACTCGGTGTATCACATCTTCGAACTCCATAATGTCTTCCTTTTTAAAATGTACGTAAAGTTCAAATTTACAAAAATTAAAATTCAAATTTCACTTTGTCTTTGATTTCGTTACGGATTACCCCATTTTTTTTAATTTATAATAATAGACCAGTTCATTCGCAGAATTTTTTTACCAAACACAGTTATTGTAGCCTGTTAAGAAATGCTGCAGAAATAATTAAACAGTCGCGGATCTGGTGATTTGGTGATTGAAATTAAAAAAGTATTATGTTTGTAAATATGATAAAAAATATGTTTTGTGAAGTAATCTGATCATTTTAATAAATGCTTAAAATTATTTCACGATTATTTCGATTTTTTTTTATTAATTTCAACCACAAAATCACGAGACCCGCCACTGTTTAATGTTGTCTGTAGCATAACATATTTGTTTAAAATCACTGTAATTGGTTAAAAAGTACTGGAAATGAACTGGTCTACCATTATAAATTAGAAAAAATGGTGTGATCAGTATGAAATTTTGAGAAAATTAATGACAAAGTAAAAATTTTGATTTTTATTTTTGTAAATTTCCACTCTACGAACATTTCAAAAAGGAAGAAACCAAGGGTTTCGAAGATGTCATATACAATTGGTAAGGTAATTTAACTGTCTAAAATATGAGTGACAAATTGATATTCATTTATCAAAACATGATATCGTCACTGTCATGCCAAAGGGGCGAATGTACATTATTAAAAATGTTGGGAAATCAAATTTTAAAATTTGAAGTGCTTTAAAAATTAGAAAAATTTATATTTTTTTAATTTTTTCTGCTATTTTAGTTTATTCGTCAATTTTTATAATGTATATAACATATCTTTAGATTTGGACAACCTACTGAATTATGAATACGAATTTTGTGAGGCTATATCCAGATCAAAACGCAAATATTTTTGATTTTTATGCTATAACTTTTTATTAGCACAAGATAAAATAGTAATGTAGAGGCATTAATTGTTTGTTTTTAAAGCACCTATCTATTGGAATAATTAATTAAAAATGTTTTGTCAAACATTAATTTTCCATTTGTTATTTACAGGAAAAAATGTTTGGCAAAATATTTTAAAATAATGATGCAGTTCGATAGGTGCTTTAAAAACAAACAATTAATACCTTTACACCACTATTTTATCTTGCACCAATAAAAAATTTAAGCAAAAAAAATAAGAAATTGGAAAAGTTGAAAATCTTGTCATGCCAAAAGGGAGAAACTTTTCGTTTTTTCGGAATAACTCTTTAATGGTACATGATAAAACAGTGGTGTAAAGGTATTTATTGTTCGTTTTTAAAGCACCTATCGATCTGAATCATTAATTAAAAATATTTTGCCAAACATTTTTTCCTGCAAATAACAACTGCAAATTAATGTTTGGCAAAATATTTTTAATTAATGATGCAGATCGATAGGTGCTTTAAAAACAAACAATAAATGCCTCTACATCTCTATGTTATCTTGTGCCATTAAAGAGTTATAGCAAAAAATGAAAAGAATCGACCTTTTGTCATGACAAGATTTTCAATTTTCCAATTTCTTCGATTTTTTGCTTAATTGGTGCAAGATAAAATAGTGGTGTAAAGGTATTAATTGTTTGTTTTTAAAGTACATATCGAACTGCATCATTATTTAAAAATATTTAGCGTAACATTTTTTCCTGCAAAAATAACAAATTGCAAATTACTGTTTGGCAAAATATTTTTAATTAATGATGCAGAACGATAGGTGCTTTGAATACAAACAATAAATGCCTTTACATTACTATTTTATCTTATTCCAATAAAAAGTGATGACGGAAAAACGAAAAGATGACAAGATTTTCAATTTTTCAAATTCGCCCTTTTGGTTTTGTCTTTTGTGGCTAGAAATATCCAACAAAATGACACGCGATTTTGATACAGCATACTTGAGGATAAACTACATTGAAAAATGTAAAAAAAACGCAAATGTCAAAAATTGCACATTCGCCCCTTTGGCATGATAGTGACGATATACATTTATAACCAATTTACTTGACTAAGTTATGTCAGTCAGCATTACTTAAACACCCTGTATCTATAATTTAAAGACAAATAGTATAGTCTGGGACCATCCTTCAATGCATTTCTACTCTATACACCTTAAGACTTCTTACCAGACATTTTGAAAAACATTTTGTTTTAAGTATAAATTTAAGTTAGTATTAAAAAATATATAACTCAACAAATTAAAGCATAAAAACAAATAATTAAAAAAAACATTAAAATAAAAACATAAAAAATAAACTCAAAATGTATTATAATAGATATGTTATATAAAAGAACACTTACCGCGTGACAATAAACGTTGAGTATCATAACATTGAGTTGATGTTATTGTTGTAGTTGTTTTTGTTGTCATATATATATATTTATATGTCTGCTAACTATATATGTAGTAATATCTATGAACGTTAATGCGTTGCTAAAACTGCTACTAATTTGAATATTTTGAACCACTGCTGAGGCGCCCCAAAAAGGGTTAACATTATGGGAGTTTTAGGGAAAATGTTTTTGAGATTTTTTTTTAAATGGTTTTAAAAGTTTTATTTTTCACTAAGCTATGTAGTTGCAATGTTGTTGCAGTGTAGTGGTAAATTTACACCAATGTTGCTGCAGTGTTGTTGCAATGTTGTTACAATGTAGCTGCAATATGGTGACAATGTTGCCGTAATGTTAATGCAATAAATTGGAATTGATGTTGCTATGATTCTGCAATGTTGTTGGTTTTTAAAGTTAAATTTTCATCAAGCAATGTTGTTGCAATGTAGTTGCAATGTGGTTCCAGTGTTGCTGCAATGATTTTGCTGCAGTGTTATTGCAATATTGCAGCAATGTAGTTGCTTTGTTGTTAAATTCTTACTACAATATAATTGCGATGTTTTTGCTACGTTGTTGAGATATTATACCAATGTTGCTACAATGTTACTGCAATGTGTTACAACAATATATATGCAGCATTGTTGCAATTTAGTTCCAATGTTGCTATAAAGTTGCTACAATGTTGCCGCATGTGTTTCTTCGTCTAACTTAGTTTAAACTATGACTAAAGCGAGTCAGTGGACTGGAACTGGAACTGTAACCGGAACCGGATGACGGCCATGTTTTCGAGACTAATGATGCGAGAGGTACGTCTTGCGCTTCAGGTAACCGCTGCGTGCGGGCGACGAGAGTGCAGTTTCGTTGCTACGTTGAGTTGATTTTAGATGTGTTTTTGATTTTTGATGAGTGTAGAATTGATGAATAAGTAGAAGAAGAAGGAGAGATGATGATGATGTTGTTGTTGTTGACGTAGATGAATAAGCAGGGCGAGCGGGAAGAAGATATAGAGCGGGATTTAAAAGAATTGTTTTTTTTTTAATTATCTAACCATCAATCAATCAATCAATTAACCAATTAATTACTTTTGTGTATTGTGTTGGTGTATTGTGGTGTGGTGTAACATCAATTTAAATTGTTTTTTTTTATATTTTACACAAACATTTAACGGCTATTTAGCATTTTCAATTGATGCAGTTTTTCTTAAGTGTAAAAAAATGTTTTTATTTATTTAAAATTTTTTATTTTAAATTTTTTGCAAATTACATCTAAGCATCCGGCGTCTCATGCAACCTAAGGTACAAATAGATGGAGCCGAGGTGTAGGTGGTGTTTGGTGGAAAGTGAGGTAGTTGGTGATTTTTGGCACAAAAGCGGGATTGGCAACACAAAAGGAAAACGAAAAGAAAAATCAAAAAGAAAAGAAACGAGTTATAAAAAAATATATATCATTTGTTGGATTTTATACAATCTAAAAACATTGCTTCATATGTTAATATTTATATATTTACAATAAAATAAATTAATTAATTTACAATTTTAAATATATATTTGAAATAAAATGTCATAAATTAAATGTTTTAAAATATTTGCTAAATTATAATTTAATATATTTCTATAGACAGCTTTTATTTTTAATTAATTAAATTATAATAGTACTTTCAAAATTTAGTCCTTTTTTCGTTTTAAAGTTGCGCATTACTCATTTGCGTTGCTGTGCAAGAAAATATTTTTCAAAAAATTAACAAAAAATGCAAAATTAAAATAAACATAAATTAGTGCAGCATAAAATTTACAAAAAAACGAGACGAGCACAAAAAATTTCCAAAAACCAAACACAAAATTAAAAAAAAAAAACTTTTAAAAAAAATATAGCAAAAAAATTAAGAATAGTTGCTATCTATAAACATTTTTAAATAAAAAAAATAAAAACTTACTAAAAATATGATTTTTTTTTTTTTAAATTGAATTCATTATCAATTTAAATTCATAATAACATTACCCAACAAATTTTTTTTGACATGAACATCCAATAAATCAATTCTATACAATTCGAGGTTGCTAATTATACCCTACACTATTCTTGATCAGCATGACTTCCTGAGTCGATTTAGCGATGTCCGTCTGTCTGTCTGTCTGTCTGTTGAAAACACGATTACAGAAAAACTATAAGAGCTAAATAAATAAAACTCCTAATTTAGATTACTTATATATTTACGCCGTCTGTCAGTGAAAATGGGCATGATCAGTCCATTATGACCTGTGAACCGACCACTTATGTTCAAATTTATCATATAAAACACATCTACTGATGAATTGTACTGTATACGTGTTCGGGAAAACTTTTTTTTGGTCAAATATATATTGACTTTATGCTCAAATACATGAAAATAATATTCTTCCGCGAAACGACTTGTGGTTCCCAAAAAAAAAAATCGAAATTCGGTACACCTACCCATTTGTAAATATGGGAATCAAATGAATGGAAATTCTTCAGCGATTGAAAGTTTGTAGTTATTTTCAGGATTTGTATACCCTGGTGACCTATATACCACTTGGAATGGTAACCACACATATGTGTAGGGTATTTATAGTCGGCTTAGACCGATAATTCTAACTATCATAATAATACCAAATTTAAAATTTCCCATGTGATCTAACCTTCCCAACTGATTTTATATTGACTTTAGTTTTTCCGATATAGCCCATTTTTATTTTTTTCATAGTTTCACACTTATGTTATTTTTATATTCCAACCAATGACAAGCATAAAAATATCTTGTCTGCATTAAATACGGAGAACTTTTCAACAGCGAATTATAAAGAATTGATGTATGTGATGTCAATGTCAATTCGTGTTATAATAATTAATAATTAATAATAATTAATTAATAATTTCAGTAAAACTTTAAATTGTAGGTACACAATTTTTATTTACTAAAAATTCTATTAAATCATAAAAATTTTAATTAATAAAAATTGCCAAAACAAAAATTTTATTTTTATTAACATTCTACGAAAATTAAAAAAAATATCTATAACAATTTCAAATGTCAGATTTTTAATTTGCACTTAAATTGAGAATTTTAATATAAGTACAAACAAAATCAATTTTAGTTTTAAAATAAAACTTTTGCAAACAATTAAAATTTTTCACTACAACTCTACATTTGCAGAATCAAAAAAGGTAAAAAAATAATAGAAAAACAAAAACATATTTTCCACGCACAACACAGAGGACAAACACGTACACATACAAGAGTGTCACTAAGCTAATTAAAAATTGCAAAAAAAAATAAATTTAAAAATATAAAAAAAGTTTAAAAATATTTTATAAAAAAAAATATTTGTATATTTTTAATATACACAGCAACTAAAGCTAAACAAAAACAAAGCAAAAAAATATACAAAAAATAATAGACTTACCTTCTGCGTCTCGGATTCGCCGTTTGTCCTGGTAGATTAAAGCAACCGCGCGGTATAACCATTCGCGCGTTGCCTTTAGCGGGTCGCGAGCCGCCTACCACTTGTAAACCAGCCAAGTGAGCGGCATAACCATCGGCAAGAACAGTGGCATTGGTCTGAAGCTTTTTGCTAACCTGAAAATTTAGGTAAGAGACTTTTTAATAATGAAAACAAATAAAGATTTGTAGCCTAAAACCTACACACAGAAAAAATACTATAAAATCAATAGTTTTTTGGTATTAAAAATAGTCAATAGGACATTATTATTATTTTAATAGGTAAATACCATTAAATACTATTAAATTAATTTTTGTATTTATAGGAAATAATAATTTTTTGTAAATTCTTGAATCAATAACTGATATATTGACCAATTTTAATAGGATTTTTTTTAGTGGAGTTTTGAGTTTGAGCTTTTCTTTTTTATGTTATAGAAATTTTTGAATTTTAAAAAATTCCAATGATAATTCCGATGTCGGAAATTATTTGACCAACATAAATATATAAATGTATTAAAATTTACAACAACTATGTATTATTTTTGAAAAAAAATTAGTTTTACTACATTTCTTTACTTTTTAAAACACTTGTACTTATTTGAATTGATTTGACTACACAATGTATTAGAAATACCTTTTCTTAAATTTACAGAAACTGCAATATGTGTTCGTTTTCTGTATTTAGTAATAATTTGCTTCAGTAGGTCTATGTAGGGGAGCCTGGGATAATGTTTGACATGGGGGTAATGTGGGGAATTGCAATTATTGGATATGTTTTAGCACTTAGAAAAATAAAAAAACTTAATTTTGCGTCAACTTATTTGTCCACGGTTATAATCAAATTATTACCCTTCTAGAACAAATAAAAAAGGTTGTTGTTTGCTATCAAAAAGTGTGAATTTTTGTAGTATTTAATTAGGATGTTAGATTTATAATGATCCGATATTCTATATCTTTTGAAATACAAGCGGATTTTGCAAATAATTTAACATGGCTTAAATGGTGCTAAGTTATGTTCAAATTGCGATATTAGGGTAAAGTGAGAAACACTTTCTTGGGTAAAGTGGGAAACGTAATTTAAGAAATGTATATTATAATTTTAATGATAATATTTTGTTATATGAATAAATTAATTGATTTAACCCTGAAAAAAACTTCAATCGTGCACAAACTAATGATTTCAAACATTTTGACTTCAACTGAGAAAAGATCTGCATTGCAGAAACAAACCTTTAACATTAGCAAAAAGAATACAACGGTAAATATTCATCAACTTCATCAGAAGAGGAAGAATTTTATACAATTTGCATGAATAAAATCGAAGAAATTAATTTTCAACATTCAATTATTACGGACTTTTTTGGAGGAAAATCAAACTTTACCCCCTATGTATGTAATTTAGAATTAATTCTCAGTTAGTAAATAGAAAAAATACCTTTCCCACAATAAATATCTGCTCCGCACGCAATCCCACATTTGTGTAGACACTAATGTCCTTGCTGCTGCCATACGCCGCCATTATTGAGATTCCATGATTCTGCACCAGATTATTGAGGTATGCGGTCTTGTGACCCAACGGATCGGTGAGCAGACCATCGGCAAATGAGATTAAACCATGCGGAAAATTATGTTGACTCAACCAGGAGACAACGCGTTGTTGCTGCATATCCGGTCGTCCAGTTATATAAATCAATAGATAACCCAACTCTTGCCAGTGACGACAAACGTCAACGGCACCGGCGCGCACCTTCGGATCACGTCCCGTCACCGACATCGATGCGGTAAAAGAGCCATCAATACTAAATACAACACATTCGGTCAGTGGCGGCACAACAGACAAATAACAATCGACTGAAGTGTGATCACCACGTACAACCATTTTCACCGGATAAATACCATAGCCCAGCGAAACATGATCGGGTATACTATGTGATATACGTCCATTTTTATCTGTGACCTCTGTGGTTAAATAGGTCCATTCACCCGCGGGTGGATCTTTCATAATATGCACATCGACCTTTTCGCCGTGCAACGTAATCATATCGAGTGGACCGTACATAAAACGTGCGTTGAGTCGTTGTTCGCGTCCCTCCTGGACGATAACATCGTTGGCACGATGATTGGCGGCGACATTTTTGAGTTTAACCGAAGTGCGTTTTTTGATCCATTTCTCGCGTGGCTGTCCGGGATGGAAGGAGGTGCCGCAGGTGTCTTTGTCGTCGGCGGAGCTAACGTAGGGAATGCCCTCGAATTTGCCGATCTGTAAGTGAGACGTTTTATTAATCGGAATAATTTAGATAGCAGGGAAACCGAAACCGATATACATTTAAAAATGTTTTGTTATTAGAATAGAAACTGTTACACTAAAAATTAAATATAAAACGAGATTCTAAACCGATAAAAATAGGTTCGGGTTATGAAAAACAAACGGAAATTAATTTTTAGTTCACAAAAGTCGGATTTTTATTTCACATATTGAAAATATTGGAAATCGAAACAGAAGCCGTAACTTGGAAAAGGCATACCGAAATTGTTGTGTTATATAACTAAAAACTGAAATCAAAATGATTGAGAAAATCTTAACACAGATTTCGTTTTCGATTTTCTCGACGTTTACGGGTTTGATTTCCGTTCTTCTTTTGTATTTTGAATTCTTGGAAGTAGGCACAAATTTCACTTGTACTCACCTGTCGCAATATAAAGGCAATAACATCGGCGCTCTCCCAGTAGCTGGCATGGAACAAATGCGGTAGCGCGTGTGCGGGAAAATTGCTCAGACCCTCGGGACAATACAGCGCATAGTCGAGACGTTTAGTGCCCCACCATTTCATTTGGACTGTTAGGAGAATAATTAGTTTTTAATGATATAAATACTTTTTATCGTTGATAGTTGGTTGAATATGAGGATGCTATATAAAGCCTCTACCAGAAACTACATCTAGCCAAAGACTTACGTGCATGGATGGTACTTAGAGATACGCTTTCAATAATGCCTGAAATAGTACTTTGCATGGAGGCATCGGAGAGACGACGTCCATGGCCCATCATGTTGCTGGCATCGTTGAAATGTTGCGGATGAGATTGTATAATTTCCACTGTTTCCACAAAAAAAATAAAAATATTTAAACAATATAAAATACATATATAATAAATAACGCACATAAATGCAGGGGCTGCCCATTGCCCAGTGGGTATTTGGCATAGCGCGGCACATTGACCGGGGCCAACATAGAGAAACGGGCGCTGAGTAGAGGTTCCAGGCGCGAAGCCGTTGGATCGGTAGGATGGAACATGTTGTATACTTGATTGCAATTGGGACGAGCAAGAGCTGAAAAAGAACACAAATATTATAAAATTTATTTAAAATATTAAAAAATAATAAAAAAGTAATAAAAAGTATTTAAAAGTATTAAAAAAATATTAAAAAATATTAAAAATATATTAAAAAATATTAAAAAATATAAAAAATATTAAAAAATATTAAAAAATATTAAAAAATATTAAAAAATATTAAAAAATATTTAAAAATATTTAAAATATATTAAAATCCAAAAATTACCGGTTTTAGCATCATGCAACTTCCTGGCGGCCAACACAATAGACAACGGCGAGCCAAACATAAAAAAGTCACTAACTTCAAAGTCCAACTTAGGCAGCCGCGTATCGCTGGACGACGACGAACGTCTTCGACGCGGCGAAGGCGCCACCAACAAACGTTTCGCATCCAATTCCGAGTCATTGAAGCGTTCATCGTCATCGGTGCGCGAAGAACGTGAGCCACCGTCACCAGCATTACCGCTATTCGAACGACAGAGCGCCTCGTATGCCAACAACGAACCCATTGAGTCACCCAGCATTACAATCTGACCCGAGAAGCCATTGCCCTCCTCGCATTTGAGAAACTCATGATATACAATATTGGCGGCGGCCACAGTCTTGTTGACGGTATCTTGAAATTCGGTTGAGGCAACCGAAAGCAGCGGTATTGCGCCAATGGGCACATCGGCTATATTCGGTAAATCGGCTGCCGAGGGTGAGGCATCGAACGAGTACGGACTCAGGCTGGAGAGTATACCGAGCGCATCGGTACAAATTGAGGGACAAGGCACCATTTTGATGGTGACATGTGTCAGTAGACTGGGATAGTGTTGGCGCATCACCGCCTCAAAGGAGCCGCGAAATGTGGTGACATCGGATTTTTTCGAAACCAGTTCGCTGGTGGCATCTGTATGAAATATGTTGGATTATTAAGAATTATTTATATAAAAAATAAATCTCACCTAAAACACTGCCCGCATGCACGACTAGTATGAGTATGGTTGTCGAACACGAGGGCGTGCCGGGCGATCCTGGCGGCGAAGAGTCGTGACTGCGATCAACGCTCGCCGAAGAGCGTAACTGTCGCTTGTTGCCGCGTTCCGATGCGACGCGCATCAAAAAGTCTTGATTGAAAATACTGTCGTCCTGATTGCCGCCGTGGTGGTGGTGGCCGGCGTAGCCGCCATGCGGTGGCGGGCTGTCGTCGCCCTCGCCGAGTAGCTCGAGAGAGCTCCATTTGGCAAGCGAATTGGTTTCATTGGTGTCTGCAAATTAAATACAAAATATTAAACCTGATTAAAAAAAAGAAACATTTCACTTAATTTTAAATTTTTCACTAAAAATTCAATTTAGTGAATAAAGATTAAAATTTTTACAAAAAATTCAATTTCTCACTCAAAATTTATTTTCTAACTAAAAATTCAAATTTTCACTAAAAATTCAATTTTTCACTAAAAATTCAATTTTTCACTAAAAATTCAATTTTTCACTAAAAATTCAATTTTTCACTAAAAAATAAAATTTTCACTTAAAAATTAAAATTTTCACTAAAAAATCAATTTATCTTTAAAAATTAAATTTACACTTAGTATTCAATTTTTCACTAAAAATTCAATTTTTGACTAAAACTTCAAATTTTTACTAAAAATTCAAATTTTTACTAAAAATTCAAATTTTTACTAAAAATTCAAATTTTTACTAAAAATTCAAATTTTTACTAAAAATTCAAATTTTCACTAAAAATTCAATTTTTCACTATAAATAAAATTTTTCACTAATTAAATTTTTCACTAAAAATATCAATTTTCTTTAAAAATTCAATTTTTCATTCAAAATTCAATTTTTCATTCCAATTCAATTTTTCACTAAAATTTTTATTTGTCACTAAAAATTCAAATTTTACTAAAAATTCAAATTTTAACTAAAAATTCAAATTTTTACTAAAAATTCAATTTTTCACTAGAATTAAATTGTTCACTAAAAATTCAATTTTTCACTAAAAATTCAAATTTTTACTGAAAATTCAATTTTTCACTAAAAATTCAATTTTTCATTATAAATTTAATTTTTCACTAAAAATTCAACTTTACACTAAAAATTCAATTTTAACTAAAAATTCAATTTTAACTAAAAATTCAATTTTTCACTAAAAATTCAAAATTTTTACTAAAAATTCAATTTTTTACTAAAAATTCAAATTTTTACTAAAAATTCAAATTTTTACTAAAAATTCAAATTTTTACTAAAAATTCAAATTTTTACTAAAAATTCAAATTTTTACTAAAAATTCAAATTTTTACTAAAAATTCAAATTTTTACTAAAAATTCAAATTTTCACTAAAAATTCAATTTTTCACTATAAATAACATTTTTCACCAATTAAATTTTTCACTAAAAATATCAATTTTCAACTAAAAATTCAAATTTTCTTTAAAAATTCAATTTTTCATTCAAAATTCAATTTTTCATTCCAATTCAATTTTTCACTAAAATTTTTATTTGTCACTAAAAATTCAAATTTTACTAAAAATTCAAATTTTAACTAAAAATTCAAATTTTTACTAAAAATTCAATTTTTCACTTGAATTAAATTGTTCACTAAAAATTCAATTTTTCACTAAAAATTCAAATTTTTACTGAAAATTCAATTTTTCACTAAAAATTCAATTTTTCATTATAAATTAAATTTTTCACTAAAAATTCAACTTTACACTAAAAATTCAATTTTTCACTAAAAATTCAAATTTTCACTAAAAATTCAATTTTTCACTAAAAATTCAAATTTTTACTAAAAATTCAATTTTTTACTAAAAATTCAAATTTTTACTAAAAATTCAAATTTTTACTAGAATTCAAATTTTTACTAAAAATTCAAATTTTTACTAAAAATTCAAATTTTTACTAAAAATTCAAATTTTTACTAAAAATTCAAATTTTTACTAAAAATTCAAATGTGACTAAAAATTAAAATTTTCACTAAAAATTCAATTTTTCACTAAAAATTTAATTTTTCGCTAGAATTCAATTTTTCACTAAAAATTTAATTATGCACTATAAATTCAATTTTTAACTATAAATTCAATTTTATATTAAAAATTCAAATTTTCATTCAAAATAAAATTTTTCATTAAAAATTCAATATTTCACTGAAAAGTAAATTTTTAAATTTTTGAAATTCAATTAAATTTCAATAAAATACAAATTTTAATTAAAATAAAAATAAATATTTTTAACTTACCGACGCAATCGAAAAATTCCTCATCAGAATTGGACTTTGAATCCACCTCTAAACGTTCCATGCGCCAATTTGCAACCTGCATATATTTCAAATAAATTACTTTTCAATACAAAAAGTGAACTCTTTAATTGAAAAAAAGAAGACATGCAAACAAAAACCGAGCTTATTAAGCAAATTATAGAGTTTAAAATCCTTTGAAGGCTGTGTAGAATTTAAACCAAAAAAATTACACAAACTTACATTTTTATGATGTACACTTTTTGCATGCGACTGTTTTGAAATAAATATATTTAAACATTATTCTATGTGTAAATTATTTTTTCTGCACAAAAATTTACAGCTTTCATTATAAATTACTAAATTAGAAATTCACTTAAATTTCAGAAAAATCATAAAAGTTTAAATAACTAAAACTCAAAAACATATTTCGTACAACGACAGTCTCGAACAACAATTAGTTACTGCACACATAACAACTTAAACCATTTACAAATGACCCTTCACACGTTAAACCCACCTGCAGATCAAAACTATGCGCCGAGCCCACGGGCGAGTGCAACGCACCCTTTGAGCCATATTTAGATTTTGACAGTTGTATACTTTGCGAACGTGAGCGTGAGCTCACCTCCTCCACTTCGTCTTCCTCCTCGTCGGAGGTGCCTTCGGCGCTAGGTGGCTCTTGCGTTACAATTGGTGGTGCCACACCAGAAGCACGCTTTGTATCTAAACCGGTGGCGGGCACATCGCACAGTGCGGTTTTCTTATTTGTCTCTGATGAGCTGTCAGCTGCAATTATTTGAAGAGCATATTCAGTTTCACTTTATTTAATTAAAATTTATATAATATCACCTTCTTCCTCCTCCTCGTCATCGTCGTCGTTGTCATCGCCACTGCCCATTTTCTTGGCCAATGCCAGTTGCGTTTGTCGCTCAATCTCACGTATATCCTCGATGGTCAGTCCGTGCCACTCATCCTGCCAGGCCCAGGCCTGACGATGGGCACGCAACATGGTTTTGCGTAGCGCCACATCGTGTATGAACTTCTCGAGTTTCGTTTGCATGCCCCAGTAGCGAAATTCGACGCGACAGATTTTGTAGGCGCACATGAGCGACATGTTGCGCGCTGTGGGCTGTTTTTTGCCCTTGACCTATGGAGCAACGGGAAGTGTAAAGTGAGTAATTTTATTATAAGAAAACTGGAAAAGGGCAGTCGGCATCAATTACTATTGTGAAAAGTGGTTTAAGTTCAAGAATATCGATTATGTGACTAGGTATTTGAATTTGAAAATTGCAATTTCGATTTCAAAAGTCAAAATAATGGTTGTTCGGTTTTAATATTGCAGTTATTTTCGATTTCTGACATGGTTTACAATCAAAAAATATCAATCGAAAATATTCTGAATTTCAAATGGAGAGATATGAATTTAAGTCGATATTTTCTGAATTCCAAATAGAAAATTATGATTTTTTATTGATATTTTCTGAAGAACATTCTGGAAAATGGTAGCTTGGTATTAATATTGCTGTTATTTCATATATCTGACATTGTTTACAATCAGAAAATATCAACTAAAAATATTCTGAATTTCAAATAGAGAGTTGTGAATTTAAATCGATATTTTCTAAACTCCAAATGGAATATTATACATTTTGATTGATAATTTCTGAAGAACGTTCTGGAAAGTTTTCTTTTCAATTGATGTATTCTGAAAATCAAATGAAATTTCTGCATTACAATTGATCAGTTTTGAATTTCAAATGGAATTTCTGAATTACAATTGATGTGTTTTGGATTTCAAATGGAATTTATGAAATACAATTGATGTGTTTTGGATTTCAAATGGAATTTATGAAATACAATTGATGTGTTTTGAATTTCTAATGGAATTTCCGAATTACAATTGACATGTTTAAGATTTTATAAGGATTTTCTGAATTAAAATTGATATGTTCTGAATTTCAAATGGAATTTCAAATGGAATTTCTGAATTACAATTGATGTGTTTTGGATTTCAAATGAAATTTATGAAATACAATTGATCTGTTTTGAATTTCAAATGGAATTTATGAATTACAATTGATCTGTTAATGAAATTTCTGAATTACAGTTGATGTAATTTGGATTTTAAGTTGTATTTCTGAATTACAATTGATGTGTTTTGAACTTCAAATGGAATTTATGAATTACAACTAATGTGTTTTAACTTTTAAATGGAATTTATGATCTTTTTATGCATTTTCGGAATTAAAATTAGTATGTTCTGAATTTTGAATGGAATTTCTAAATTATAAATGATGTGTTTTGAATTTAAAATAGATTTTCTGAATTAAAATTGATCTGTTTTGAATTTAAAATGGAACTTCTGAATTTCATTTGATATTTTTTTGAATATAACTTGAGTATTTCTCATTTTCACTGGAAATGGCGAAACAAACTCCGTTTTTCCTAACCCCTGCTTTAAAATAATACAATTTAATTAATGTGTTTTGAATTTCAAACGGAATTTCTGATTTGCAATTGATGTATTTTGAATTTTAAATGAAATTTCTGAATTACAATTAATGTGTTTTGAATTTCAAATGGAATTTCTGAATTTCAGTTGATATTTTTTTTTAATATAACTTGAATATTTCTCATTTTCACTGGAAATGACGAAACAAATACTGTTTTTCCCAACCACTGCTTTAAATTAATACATTTTATTTACCTCCTTCCAGTACTCATCAAGCCATTCTTCACCCAGCGGACCTCGTTGTGTCTTCTCTGAGGCAAAAAGTTTCGGATCCTCCTCCTTAATATAATCGCCACCATATAGCTGATCCTTGACAATATCAATAACATCTGTTTAAAATTTAAATTTATTACAATATTTAAAATTTAAAATATTCATAAAAAAAATGCCATACCCACAACACGATTTCGCAAATCACTACCCGTCAACTTGAACACATTATCCTGAAAGCCATTATCTGGAAAATAATAAGTCTCAATATCCAATGAGAATTTCTCTACAAAGGGGCAAGTATAACGAGTTCTGGTATAGGGATAGGCATTCCAGGCCTCTTCCTCCACGGTCAAAGCGCTCTTGGGCAAAAGACCTGTCATGTTTAACACAGTAGAATGAAGGAAATGGAAAAAATACATTTTAATTAATTAATTTCTGTGGCTCAAATTGCAATTGTTATCATCCCCTACTCTTGATCCAACCGGGCAGATGACTGCCAACATGATAAATCTTCTTTGTGTACTGCCCATTGCCGCCGGGTCCCGATTCATACGGCTCATTGATAATGATTTCAACGCCGCTGCCTTCACCATGACTTTCTTCGCGACTTTTTTTCTGCAAATGAAAAACGAGTAGATATTGTTAAAATAAAAAAAATTGTATAAGAAAAATGAGCTCATTAATTGAGTTGTTCAACTCACCGCAATCATGTAAAGCTGTGCTATGCGATACTCTTCGACGGTGAGTGGCAAAGGTATTCGATACTCCTTAATCAGCATCTTGATTGAAATTTTTGTTTTTTTCCAACTAAATTTTTTCAACTTTTTCTTATTTTCTTCAACCGTTTCTAGCTCTTTGCAAACTGTGAAAGAATGTGTGGTACAACTTTTGGTCTGTCGAATCACTCACTCACTGGTTAATGGTTGTCGGTTTCAAAGGCCAAGGTTTTTTTTTTTTTGCTTCGTTCAATTTCACTGGTTACAATTATTGCCAATGTGGTTTGCACGCATTTTTTTACTGTGCGGCTGCAGTTTTTCATCCATTTTTCAACATGGGTTGAGAACTGAAAATTGAAATAGAGATTTTATTATATTTAAAATAAATTAAATGGTGAAACGTTTTAAATATGTATAAAATGAAATCTTAATTTGCGAAAGTACATACTAAAATAGGTTCTATAATGTCATATAAATGTATTCAAAATGGATCACTCTTAGATTATATTAAAAGGTTTAGAATTTTTATTAAATGCATAGATATTTTTAAAAAAATGGGGTTCCGCTTAAGAGACTCCTATTATTTTCAACTAATAAATGCAATGTGTTATTAAAATCCAATCGAATTTCTTGTAAAATTTTACAATTCTTCACCGAATATTTCTTCATATATATGTATTTTTTGCAATATATTAATGAAGAGAAAATGTATCCGATAACAAGTCTTCTCAATAATTATAGTTTTCCCTATAAGTATTATTCTAATTATACGGCCAATTGATTGCCTTACGGACAATGTTTCAACGAGAGAATTCTCTTCCAAGAGAATTCTTAACGAATATTTGGAAATAATATCGAAAATAAAATTGTTTGTGGTAGAATTTTTTTGGAAAAAAAAATAAAAATTTACTTGTGAATAAAGTGTCTGTGGGAAGATTTGTCACGGAAATGAATTTAATTTTTCTTATAGCCCTATTCTGGCAAGAGTCACAAATTGAAATCGGTCACAATAGTGCGCGTTTTCCCAATTGTCACAATTTCGTATTCTGTCAGTTTTATTTTCTATGTTTATTGACGTAAAAGTCTGAATTAATTGTCATTTGCAACAATTGTTATTGATAACAATTGTCATTGTTCGCTAGAATAGGGCTGTTAATGTAAAATTGTAGGGGAAACCGGGGTTAAATCGACACGTTTTGAAAATGCTAATTCTGACCATCATAGCAGTGACCTACGACGAATACAATACAGTTGGATAAGCGTCATCGCACATCATACCAAGACAACTCATACCAATGGGCACCTCATACGAAGACACTTGATACCAAGACATCTTATACCAATGGACATCTCATACCAATACAGCTCATATAATGGACATCTCATACCAAGAGAACTCATACCAATGTGCATCTCATACCACCGGACATATCATACCAAGACAACTCATATCAAGACAACTCATACCAAAACACTTCATACCAAAGCAACTCATATCAAGACACTTCAAACTAGGCAACTCATATCAAGAAAACTCATACAAAGACATCTTATACCAAGGCATGAGATTTCCGTTGGTATGAGGTGTCTTGGCATGAGTTGTCTTGGTATGTGTTGTCTTGGTATGAGTTGTATTGGTATGAGTTTTATTGGTATGAGTTGTCTGGATATGAGTTGTCTTGGTATGAAGTGTCTTGGTGCTAGTTGTCTTGATATGAGTTGTCTTGTTATGAGATGTCCGGTGTTCGCGTTTTAAAGCAAAAGTCAACTTTGCCCCGGTTTCGACTTGGGTTACGGGTAATTTCTACCGACAATTCTACACTGAAAATGTTTATTCGATAATTACTACGAAATAAAATTGTCTGGTGATAGTTATATTGTCTCGGGGAATAATTGTTTGGGGATATATTGTACAGAAAGAATGAAAAGAGGAGAGGGAAAGGGAAAAATGAAAGACAACCAAAAGGTGTTAATGGAATATTTATCTAGGTAAAATAGTCTTCATTACAAACAAATTGCATTTGCGGAAAAATTTGTTTGAGAAAGAATTGTCAAGGGGAAGCATTGTTATGAACAAGAATTTTTTGGGGAAGAAATGTCTCGATACATTAATTATCTAGGAATTTGTCTGAGAAATATTTGTCTCGGAAAAAAGCTTGCGAACCATTTTTTCGGGAAATATTTTGTTGGAGAAGAAAAGTCTGGCTATTGAAAAATCGTTTATTGAAAATTTCTCAAGGGAAAAATTTCATTTCGGAGAAATTAATTTATTTAGAATGAATTGCCTGGTGAAAGAATTGTTTTATTGAAATATTTGTATAGACAAAAAATAAAAATGGGACGAATGGCATCTGGGGAAAACATTTCTTGAGTAACAATTGTCTAGGGGAAGAATTGTTATTGAAAGACTTTTTGGGCTTAAACAAGAAGAATTTTATATAAAAAATGTATAGGAAAAATGTGTAGGAAGAATATTTTTTGGAAAATAATTGTCGGGCTACTGAAAAATCGTTTATGGAATATTTTTCTAGGGTAAAATTGCATCTTGCTAAAAATAATTAATTTTGAATGATTTGCCAAGTGAAAGAATTGTAACGGAGAGGAATATATTTCGGGAAGAAATGTATCACTAAAGTATTTGTCTGGAAGAAAAATATTATCCGGGTATAATGGTTTGCATAGCAATTTTCCGGGAAAGAAGTGCATATGAAAAAATTGTCGGGGAAATAAAAATAAAAATTTTAGGGAAACATTTGTTTTGGGGAGGAAATATCAGGGAATGAATTGTTGGGAACATATTTTTCCCGTATTCTGCGGCTAAAAGTAGTTTTTGAAATATTTGTCTAGACATAGTAGTAGTACACATGGGAAGAAATTGCTTTTGAGGAAAACAATTCTTGAGTAAGAATTATATAGGGGAAGAATTGTTATGGAAAGTCATTTTTTGGGATCTAGAAATATCACGGAAAAGACATTTCTTGAGTTTAAATTAAACAAGAAGAATACAAATTTTAAAAATGTAAATTTTTTCCATTTATACGTACAAATCGGGAAAAATTCTCTGTGGAAATAAGTTTAGAAAATATGAAAAAAATAGTCTTGCCGCAAAAATTTCTAGTGAGTTCACACATTGTTTATATCATACTATATTTCAATAGTCTATACTATTTTAAATATTTATATAACTATTAAAAATACCAATTTTGTTTATATACAAATGGTATTATAAATGGACATTAAATGAACATGTACTAAATTAGATAAACACACATTAATGATGAGTAGTCAAAATAGTTTGCTATGAATAAAACTATCTGTCTAATATTTAATGGCTATCGTGTGCGTGATAATTTCAACGGAAAATACTTAAGCAAATAAATATATAAAATAAATTTATTTTGTAAAATTCAAAATGAACAAAATCATATTTTGTACATGTAGAAATAACAAAAAAAAAAAAATAGTAATAAGAAAAACATGCTTTAAAATAATTTCGAGAACTTGCTGATCTAGCTGAAACATGTACACAATATAAATTATATAAATAACCATGTTGGACAGCAGCCAATAAAATATGAGTGACATTTGAAATTAGGAAAATTGCATGAAGTCGAAAAGG
This sequence comes from Dryomyza anilis, assembly GCA_951804985.1. Taxonomy (NCBI): domain Eukaryota; kingdom Metazoa; phylum Arthropoda; class Insecta; order Diptera; family Dryomyzidae; genus Dryomyza; species Dryomyza anilis. Next base: position 113,990,269 of record OX638130.1, read on the forward strand.
ACATGAAGGACATTTTGTGATGGCATACAATCATGTCGCATATATGCAAATCATTTAAGTTGTGCTACATGTATAGTTGACATAAAAAAATAATATATATCAGTTAGTGCTTTGAATGAAAATAGTTTTTTTTTTTCGTTTAAAAAAAAATTGCAAATTTGTAGCTTCTCTCTTTGAGTAGAAAATTGATGCAATATTTTTTCCATTAAAATGTAATTACTTGCATAGCTTATTTTTCATTTGCATTCGATTCAGTTTTAATCCCATTCAAATGTGAACAGTGTCAAAGTCTGATTTTATTAAAGTCAATAGCAGGCAGACGAGGCACATGACAGACACAGAGAGAAAAGAAAACATGATTGATGAGCAAAAATGATTTACTCAATTATATATTCATTGTCATAAATTATAAATCATGCAAATAGCAATGATTTCACAAAGCATTTTTACTCTCAATCATGCTATGGTTTTAGCAAATACAAAATCATTGAAATTATTTACTTGCCGCAATTATTAGCTATTATAAACATTAAATTCAAACATAATATAATGACACATTCATTTTTTTTATGAGCCAGCTATAGTCTTAGCATTATATGTTCCTTAGAACTGTGGTGTCAAACTATTACTATTATTTTTAAATTAAAACATAATTTTTCAATTATAATATATCCCAGATAGCAAGCATGCGTCGCACGAAACAATCACTGCGTGCAGGCGCACGTCTGTGAGTTATATGCGAGTGATATGCGACTCACGCCGTGCGGTCGCATGCGTGCGAGCTATATGCGAGCAATATGAGTGCGAGACTCGCTATAAAAATCGCACGAAACTTGCACGCGTGATGATACAATGCGGGTGCACGCGTGCGACTCATATGACGGGCACATGCGTGAAAAAAAGTAGAACGATAGTCGTACGCATGATACTGAAATGCGGGCTCTGAGTGCGACTCATGTAATGGTCATATGCGTAGAAAAAAACACGCATGAAAGTCGCACGCATGATGCTGAAATGCGGGCACTGCGTGCGCGTAACATGATGGTAATTTGAAGGCATGAATTCTGAGGAAATTAAATTGTTAAAATTCAAATTCAAAAATTAAGAAAAAACACTTTGCTTAACAAATCGTTTTTTTTTTGCAAGCATGATTTGAAATTATTTTTTAGAAGTTTGTTTATTTACTATTTTTTGTTTTTTAATTGTGAGCGTTCGGAATTTCTATCACGTTGAACGTAGAAATTGCGCATTTATATTCGACTACGTCCATTCTATTACGGCAGAGAGGTTGGCTGGACAATTGTTGCAAGGTAAGGGCTAATGTAATAATAGTGTAGCACAGAAGGCATGATTGGTGTATAACTAATTTTAAAACCATTTTCAGAAATGGATCCCGACAGGTTTGTTCCACCCACTGCAATTGTCAATTGCAATTGTCGGTCCCGATTTACGCATACGTATTAGAAGTATTGAGAATGCTACTGGAATGCTATAAGCTGTCGGCTTCTAAGCGAGGCCAAGGGGCTATCGCGCACTGGTGTCAACACCAAAGACAACACAGCAGCAACATTCACGTGAGCAGCGACCAATGGATGAGAATGCATTTTTGTTTCAAACTCAATCATGTGTCAAACAATTTCCTGTACGCCTCTTCTTCGCAATATTCTTTTGTTTTTGAATATTAATGTCATTTTAAACTGGTTCCAAAAAACGGCGTGTTCTTATTTGTCATTAATTTTTACAAAATTAATTTTTTCGCACTCGTGCGACTATTTTCAGCCTCAAATGCGCCTCATACCTTTTTTTCTCCCATTCGTGCGACTAAATTGAGTCTCAAATGCGCCGCATACAATTTTTCTCGCACTCGTGCGACTATATTGATCCTCAGGTGCGTATCATAAAATTTACTCGCACACGTGCGAGCATATTGAACCTCAATTGATGTCGCAGGTTTCCCGCACAGTGACATCAGTCGTGTTAGAAAACACGCACAAGTGAGGTCCGAGTGAGCACACAGTGCGCTCATTTTGCTATCTTGGTATTTGCCACAATCACATTTTTCTCTGCGTTCAGTCACAGTCACTTAATGGAGTCATAGTTCAATTTGTGTGCTTAATATGTAAGCTGTGCAATTTAAATGCAGATGAAAATGATTTTTTTCGGTTGTCACCGGAAAAGACACCAGGTACCGATAGATAGTTATATGTAGTTGAATGGTATTATGCACGCTGCATCAACGTTTTTATATTTTTGAATTTTATTTTTTGACATTTGTATTGAATTGTACTGCATTGACTTGGCTGTTCGTACATTTTGTATGATGGCGTGTAAAAAGTTTATTAAAAGTTTAAATTGTGCTTGAAGTTCGTGTTGACATGAAATTTAAAATGCTGTAAAATATTTATTTAGACGCGCGGTTAAAGTGAAGAAATAGTTACAAAAGGGAGGGACTATTTTATACATTTTTTATAAAGAATATTATCAGGAAAAACTTGCTCTAGAAAATACCCCAAAATATGCCGGAAATTTGCCTTAAAAATTCCACAAAATTAGCTAACCTCCCAAGATAAAATTACTGTGATTTTTTTTTAATATTTTTCCAGTTTTACCCAAAACACACAGTGAAGGGGAAATTTGTGGGTTAATGTAGAAGGTTATAACATTTTCAGTAATTTTTCATGTGAGCTTTCTGACATATTTGAAGGAAGGAATAGAAAATTCGTCTTTGACTGCTTTGAAGCTACCCGAGACAAACTTTTTGGCATTTTTCAGAAATATTTCGGCCATATTTCCGGCAAACAGACGAATAAATGGAATGTTTTGGCGTGAATCTGCCATAAAAATTCCACAAAAATTTACAACCTGCTATATACTTCCCAAAATATTCTATTTATCTGTGCGTTTGCCGCAAATATGCCCCAAATATTACAGAAAAATTACAAACATTTTGTCTCGGTGGTGTCCCCAGACAACATTTTTGGCAAGGTCGATGCAGTTCAGAAACATTTTCTCGACATATTTCAAACAGACGAAGGCAGAGTTTGTATCAAAAGCTGTATGTTTTTGCCCGTTCCCCAAATATGGCGTGAATCTGCTATAAAATTTCCACAAAAATTTACAACCTGCTATATACTTCCCAAAATATTCTATTTATCTGTGCGTTTGCCGCAAATATGCCCCAAATATTTCAGAAAAATTACAAAAACTTTGTCTCGGGCAGGTTGTAAAATGTTGGTGAATTTAAATGGAAGATTTACGTCATATTTTGGGAACGGTCAAAAAACAAACAGCTTGTGATACAAACTCCACCTTTGTTTGCTTGAAATCTTTCGATCAAATGTTGCTAAACTGCCTCGACCCTGCCAAAAATGTTGTCTGGGGGTATTGCAAAATCTTTTTGAAACACTTTAAACTACCTTTGAGACTGCCAAAAATTTTGCGAGGGAGGCCAATTTTTAACCATTTTCAGAAATATGAAAAGTATTGCATAATTAATTGCGGCAACACACTCATATATATGGAAGTTTGAGGGAAGCATATGGCATATTATCAAATTTTATGGAAATGTACAATCTTCCCCTTTGTCTTTTTAAGATCTTTCGAATATATATTTCAAAACTGCCTTCAGTCTAACAAAAATTTTGTTTAGGGTTCCTTTTTCCGGGAATATCTCCGGCATACTTCCGGAAACACACAAATAAATGGAAATTTGTGTGAGATGTATAGCAGTTTATCAAATTTTTGTGGAATTTTAAAGGCAGATTACCGAACTCTAATACGAACTCTGACTTTGCCTCTTTGAAATATTTCCCTCCAAAAATATTGTCTGGGCGGTTACTCTCAAGAAAATGCTCAATTTAACCGGAAATGTTTTGCGAATAAATTTTAAATTAAAATCTTATAACACGGTAACGAGGCCAATAGCACTGGTAAAAAACGAAAATAATCTCAACCATTACACCCAGAAAAAAAATACTATATAAATAATAGTTTTTTACTATTAAAAATATTCAATAGGATAAATTATTATTTTAATCGGAAAATACCATTAAATACTAGAAAATACCATAACATTTCCATTGAATTTATATGAACATTTTTATTTTTTGTATACTATTAAATCAATAATTGTCCTATAGACATATTTTAATGGGATTTGAGGTAATTTTTTTCTGGGTGTAATTAAAATTCGAATTCTTTGCCTTAATATATTAAAAGGCTTGGTGAACTGTTTTGGTAATAAAACCTAAGGTAAATGAATAAAAAAACAAATATTTCGCATACAATTTGATTTAAAACAACGCAGTATTGTGGCTGTTTTTAAATTGCTGCAATTAAATTCGGCCAACGCCTTCGAGATATTTTATCACTTTACTGTTTTATTGTTTTGTTAATTTATATATATTATTTTCTTAATTTATTTGAAGAAATATGCATTTTCATGCAGTTTTAGCCACTTGTGCTACACAATACTTTACATTGAAAATAAGAAAAACACTTCAATAATTTATTTAATTTTTTTCGCCTTTTACATTTTCATCTACCACCCCCTACTTGTGAAATAAAAATGCTCTGTTCGTATTTTGCTTTTTTTTTTTTTTTTGGGTAATCCGAGCAGCAAAACTTTTGTTTCTGCATCTTAAATATGTTGGCTGTTTCCTCGAACGCAAAAATATTAAATAAGTTTATAGCAAATTTTAATAAAATATTTTTCCGCACAAAATTAGTTTTTTTCTGTGTTTTTTTTGGTAGATACAAAACTAAATAGACAACTAAGTATAAGTATGCCACAGCATTAGAAAGAAAGAGTTTCCCAAAAGTTGGCCTTGAAATATTTATTTTTTCTTCGTATCTCTTATATAGTTTCAGGGAGGTTGTGGCTTACTTTTTGTGCAAAGTTTGCTGCATACTTTTAAGAGCCTTCATCTAGATCTGCATTAAAATTATGAGTTTCGAAAAGTTTAAAAGTCTTTGTTTAAATGTCATGCCGATCAGGACTTTAATGTCAGGCATCCAGGCACAGCAATAAAGGGTTTTTAATATTTGATATTTTTCATGGAAGAAAAGCAAATGCTTTATACAATTAAAAAATTTGGTAAATGATTTGATTAATTCAAAAATTGTATTATTTGCCTTAAGTACAATTTGGCAGAATTGTCTGAGGGCAATATATATATAAATATAGCAGTAATAGTATGATTGCAAACATCATTCTTCATTGACACAATCATTCCCAATTTTTAAATAATCCATATTATGACTGAATTGTAGCTAATAATTGCGACAAATATGAATTTGGAATATGATTACTTCTCAGAATACGAGTTTGATGGAATGCAACGATCTGAAACAAGGATGCTTGTGAGACAATGATACACCCTGAAAAACAGTTTTACATACGAAGAAATATTTCCTTAATATAGTAACAAGTTAAGTTTTACTTATTTTTTTTTATTAGAAAAAAAAAATAATCTTAATATGTAATATGAGGATACTTTTTTCTTAAAATAACGAAAATTTGCGCATTTTGAGCAAATTCAGGTTCTTACACTCAGAAAAAAAATAGTCAATAGGATAAACTATTATTTTAATTTGTGTTTATATGAAAATATTTGTTTTTGTACACTATTGAATCAATAAATATACTATTTACCAATTTTAATAGAATTTTTATCTTAGTGTACTCTTTAGAAAACTGTTCTCTGAGAAGCATTCAAAATCATGATTGACGACATTACATGATTGTGATGGTAATATTTTTTTTTTCAATAAAAGTGGGGAAAATATTCCGGAATATATTTGGCATTGAAAAAATTGGCTCGGGAGAGAATTGTCTCGACTAAGAATTTTCTCGGGTAAACATTATACAGAGAAGAATTGTAAGGGGAAGGATTATGTCGGAAAAGAATTGTGCGTTTTTGTTTCTGTATATTTTATGATATAAAGGGTTTTTCAATAAGAGCGCTACACACGTTTTTTCAAGGGTTTTTCAACAGGAACGCTACAAAAGTATAGCGACAGGGACAGCAAACGACGCCATATTTCTTGCCGCTCTTTTGATATTTATCTTCAGTAAGGTTTGCCATTTCAAGATGAAAAGATATACGAGCCAACAACGAGTCGAAATTATTAAAATTTACTACCGCAATTCGAATTCGTATATCTTTACATCATGAAATGGCAAACCTTACTGAAGAGAAATGTCAAAACAAATGTCTACACAGAAAAAATTTTATTCATAAATGGAATGAACGCCGTTAATTGCGGCATCGTTCATAATATATATGGAAAAAATTATTCTATTTATGAACTATTCTTCGTATATACGATTCACACAATTTGAGCGAACTTGATATAATAAACGCGTTCATAATTGCGTTCATTGAGGTATTCATATTAATGTTTTAAGGCAAAGCAGCGCAACCTCCACGTCACGTGCAATTCAGCCGAGCATAAAGGCGATACTGAAAAATAAAAAAACAGTCCACCAAAAGGAGAATAGAAAAGTAGGTAAAGGGTTTTTCAACAGGGACGCCACAAAAGTAGAGCGACAGGGAGAGCAAACGACGCCATAGAGCGGCAAAAACTCATTTGACATTTCTCTTCAGTAAGGTTTGCCATTTCATGATGGAAAGATATACGAGCCAACAACGAGTCGAAATTATTAAAATTTACTACCGAAATTCGGTAGTAAAAATTCGAAAAATCATCTTCAGCGATGAGGCTCATTTCTGGCTGAATGGCTTCGTCAATAAACAAAATATGCATTATTGGTCAGACAGCAATACACACGTACTCCATGAGTTATCATTGCATCCCGAAAAAATTACGCTTTGGTGCGGTTTATGGGCCGGCGGCGTCATTGGGCCGTACTTCTTCCATGATGATCAAGACCGGCACGTTACTGTGAATGGGAATAGCTAACGTTCAATGATAACCAAATATTTTGGCAACAATTGGATGATATGGACTTGGAAGACATGTGGTCTGAACAGGACGGCGCCACAAGCCACACAGCGAATGCCACAATCAATTTATTGGAAACCAAGTTTGGAGAACGTGTTATCTTACGAAATGGTCCAGTCGATTGGCCGCCTCGGTCGTGCGATTTGACGCCGTTAGACTATTTCCAGCGACGATTGATGAACTTCGTACGAATATCGAACGTGAAATTGCAGCAGTATCGGCCGATTTATGCTTGAAAACCGTCGAAAATTGGGTTTAGCGTCTGGACTTCTGCAAGCGTGCCCGTGGTTTTTTTTTTATTTTCAAATAGTTTAAAGTTCATAAATACCATTAATTTTTTCATAAATATAATGAAACCGTTGATCAATATTATGAACTTTTTCATTACGGTTTTATGAACGATTCATAAATTGGATGAATTTGGTCATCGGTTGAGTAATAATGAAAAATTCATAAAATTGATGAACAAATTCATAAATAGTATGAACTTTTTTTCTGTGTACATTTACTCAGAACTGCTTAGCTAGGTACTGAAATCAAGCACGAAATTTGAATGTTTTACTGGTGCCTCACCAAACTTTTGATACTTTTGAAAGTACCCTAGTGGAAATTTAGTTCTGTTGAAGTATATTATATGTGTTAGTTAGTAGTTATTAATACTTATTTAGTTTTATTGATTTCTATATACTATATTATAAAATACTATCTAATTTTTAGATATTTATAAATTACAGCAACTTTTGTTAAACAATAAGTTCAGGATCCGATCATTGTCTAATCAGGCAGCCTGATTTCAAATCAGGCAATGATCAGAGGTTTTGATCAGTGCATGTTTCAAAACGTGATGCTATTCGAAGTTGCTATCCTGATCAGGTTGCCTGATCAGGCTTCCTGATCTTACCCTTATATAATTCGAAGTATATTTAAATTTTTTCTTAAACGGCTTTTACCAAATTTGAGACCTTTCAAACAAAAGAATAGTTTTGTATACAAAGATATCTCAATAACTTGCAATGACAAAAAGTCAACGTTTTGAGATATTTGAGACATTTCAAATAAAGGGTTTTTCAATAGGAGCGCTACAAAAGTTTTTTTCAAGGGTTCAACAGGGACGCTACAAAAGTAGAGCGCCAGGGACAGCAAACGATGCCATATTTCTTGCCGATCTTTTGACAATTCTCTTCAGTAAGGTTTGCCATTATACGAGCCACCAATGAGTTGAAATTATTTAAATTTACTACCGAAATTCGAAATCGTAAAGGTTTTTAATAAAATCTCGATCATATTATATTAGGTTTTTTTTTCATAAGTGTCACATCAGTTTTCCTCAAGTAGACTTTATATCAGTTTTTATGAAGGTTGGATAATGTTGTCTTACGTGGATCTGAAATTAGGATTACCCTAGTCGACCCTGATTAGTAACATTTCAGGTGGCCTATGGTAGGGCTGCCTTATCGTATTCTGATCAGGGACGGATGTGAAATAAGGATAAACTTAACCAATTTCCACTCGGGTAATTTTTAATACTTAGTTTTATTTTATCATCAAGTTTTTGTTATGTTGAATATATATTTTTTCTGACTTTTAAATGCAACTTCTAATTTTTTCCAATAAGATCAAGTTAAATTCAATATAAGTTACACACTTGGGATTATTAGCATCGAACTCTGATGAAATACCATCACTGAATCACCTTGATTTTTCTGCTAGAAATGCATACAGTTTGAGGGGTTAAAATACTGTTTATCATCACGTATAACTCTATTAAACTCTTCTACGACAGATATTTAAATTGTCGTAAACAAAAATATTAAAATAACAAACTGCAATCGATTAAAAACAGCTTTTAGTATTTAACTAAATTCAAAATGATTTATATTTTATATTTTATAATTGAATTCTAATCATTCAAAAAAAAAACATGTCTGTCAATAACCACAAAAAACGCTGATTCATTAATGAGTACTTTTTTTTAATTGATATTACGAATGCCGAACGAATGTCGCAGCTAGGCTATTAAAGTCTAAAATGTTAGGTGTTTTTTTTTTTTGATTTTGAATTTTTTTTCTCATTTGGCCTTATCAGTCATGGAATAAGCCAACCTATAATTGTTGCAGTAAAATTCTTCTTTGCGGTCAGCACAAATTATTTGATTAGATTAAGTAAAAAATGGGTTTTTGTTTGTGTGCATTGAACATTTTGTTTTTGTATAATTTTTCTATTATTTAAATTTTTTGATTGCAGTACAATGCCCATTGTTAAGCATGTGCGTCAAGGTATTTGTCTAGCTTAAGTCTTTTCTTTATATATATTTATTTTTTATATTATTTTCTACTACTTTTTATGCACTTTTTCTTTACCTCAAATGTTTTTCATAGTTTTGCAATTGAATTTGTTTGCAATACGTTTATCATATTCTACAACTACGCAAAGTGCGCTAATAAACTGGTCAAGGTTGTTGGTTTTTCATTTTCCATTTTCCATTTCAATGGAAAATAGCATTAAAAGCAGATAACAAAAAAAAAAAAAATGCAATTCAAAAATAAAACTATTAAAAGATGTGCGCCACGCAATTTTTTAATTAAAACTAGAAAATTATTTTTATTTTATTGAATGCGCGTGAGTTTTTCTATTAAACAGATGTTGTTCGAAGTTGATTTTTTTGTTGTTGTATGCCTTTTCAGTAGTTTTATTTTCTCACATATTTCACAATTGTATTTTCTTTATAGAATATTTGAATATTAATGTTTATTGTATAATTCAAATTGAATTTTATTGATTTTGTTCCGTTATTGTTTTAAACTAAAAATATATTTTTTTAAACGAACCGTAAAAAGTCTATGAAAATAAACATTTTATATTAAAATATATTTTTTATATACTTTTTCTTGACAGCTCAGTACTATGTACTATGCCGAATGGATCTCTATATTTTGCAAAAATTATAAAATCAAATTGAAAAAAAAAAGCAGTAGGTAAGTTTAGTTCACATGGAAAATTTTGAAGTAGGGAAATATTGATAGTCGTAAGTGAGTATGAATTATGGAAATTTATTATACTCTTTTCTGTTAGTTTTAGTGTACTCTTCTGTTAGTATATGGAAAATTATTACTATTCAAAATTTGCGAAAAAAAGGTTTAAATACCATTTTTAAGGTGTGATATGGGCCATTTATTACTTTTAGTATGTTATTTTAATTATTATTTTCCAAAGTTTGCGAAACAAAGGGTGAGAAATGAGACATAAAACATATAAAATTTTATTCAGAAATTTTTAATAAATTTTTCTATATAGCGCATTCTAAAAGTAATCCATTTGAAATTTAAATTTCATACTTTCGATAATTTAATTCTCAACTACATCATTAACGAACGGCAGGTAATTCTTTCATATTTTTAAATTGAACTTAGTTTAACATAGATGTCAAATTATCTATAGTCCACTTTACACAAATATTTAAAATGCCAAATGACTACTGGTATTTAAAAAATTGGAAATTTTGAAACCTGCACTGCAAAACAGGACATTTCGTAAGGATATCCATTAAAAATGTTGTCAAATAAACTAATTGAATCCACCCAAGCAGTTTTGAAAAATATGTTGCAAACCTTATTGAGAATTTAAACTGTGTTGATAGAAATCGTACACTCAAAATAAAAAGTATGTTATTAATAGCAAACTCTGAATGCTAAATATTAGCAAACTTTACATTGCATTTACATCATACTTTTATCTGCAATAGCGAACTGTTTGCTGGGAATCTTAGTTCTGCTAGTGATCAAGATCGTGCTAGTGTCACTGGTGAGCATATCGCTAGTGTAGCTAACCTGCACTAGATGGCGTCATAGTCACGAGACGCTGCAGCTAAATATATCTATAATTCGTAGACTCTTATTCGACAACATCTTTATTTAAAAGAGATATTTCTTCTACGTAATAAAAATGCACGCATGCAAGAGTGAAATAGTGAAATAAAAGTAAAATAAAAAAAATAAGATAAATAAAAATAAATATAATGAAAAAATAAAAATTAAAAAAAGTCAAAAAGTATATATAAAAATAAAAAAATATTAAAATACAAAGAAATTCATTCTGTTTTATGAATTGGAGTTAATTGCCTGCTCTAATAACATAAAAAAAGTTTACTGAAACATCAAACTGTCATTTGTTATTTCAGCCAAATCCGGCGCTTTCCTCTGTTCAACAAACTTTTTTTGCTATATTTATATTGGCAACCTTTTTTTGCTACTGTTACAGACTTTTTATTTTGAGTGTAGTTTTCGAAGGCGTTTTTTGACACGAAGAAGGTCTGTTAAGCGAACGAGTATTACATCCATTGTTTTTACTGTAACGTGTTGTATAAAAATGTTCAGTACCAATAGGTCTCCTCTTTTTATTCGAAAATTCCAAAAATTTAATTTTTCAATTGAGTATTAAAATATCAGAGACAATTAAACTGTGATATTTATACATATATCCGTTCGCTTCCTCTAAACTTCCGCCTACACTCAGAAAAAAATGCTATTCTGATTGGTCAGTTATTGATTCAATAGAATACACAAAAAAAAATGTCCATATAAACACGAAAACGAGCCTGGGGTAAAGTGGGTCATGAGGTAACATGTTTTTGCACTTAGAAAAATATGTACAATTGTCAAATGCTTCTTAATATGGTATCAACTTTGTCATCCATGATTGTAATCAAATTTATACCTTTTTATTGCATTTCGAAAACAAGTCATTTTTTTAAGTTTTTTGTAATGAGCTCTGACTTACATTATAATATCCCGGAAACATTTTAATGTTGTCCCTTAAAATGGAGTATGTTCTAATGGAAACATAATAATTACTACATCCAAACAAAATAAATATTTGAACCGAAACATAAATATGTTCAAAATAAAACATGATTTTGAACGATCTTGAACGTTCAAAAAGTAGTATGTTTGCATATATTTAAATATTTTTGGAAAGAAATAAAAATAAAATGTTGTTTTTTTTTTATTTATTTTTATTAAAAGTCTTTAAACATGCACAGTGGGAATTTATAATAATTAAATTCATATACAAATTTTTAAATGCATACATAAATAATTCGTTTAAAACTGCAAGTACAAGTGACAGCATCAATGAATGCACAATTGCACCAGCAGACCAGATGACCAAACGATCCAGACTAGCTTTATATTTGGAACAGTTACAGTTGATCTCAGTACAGCACATAGCGTAGGCAAGGAATTTACGGAGGCTTTTGTAAAAAAACATGCCAAATTCTGTTGGAAAATCGAAACACAGATTTTTATTTGTGGTTTTTTCACTTTAGTTTCAGAAATTATATACTGTACTATATTATACTCTGTTACTATTTGTACTTTTTATAACACAATTTATATATTTATTTAATTTACAACAAGACACGTACGCAGAAAATGACGTGTCAACTCGGTGACCGTAGGTAGGAAATTCTGCTCAACGAGTGCCAACTTCGTATACAAGAAGAATGTTGCAAGAATACACTTATTTAAATCCAATTTCTTTTTTGTTTGTTTGTAATCATCAATATGTTCAAACGATGGCGTCGGTAGAAAATGCTGCACAACGTTACCAACTTCGTCAGTCGATAAATTATCGAATTAAGACAAGCGTTTCGAACATACGTTGTATTTAGATTTGATTAGCATTTTCTGTGTTTCGAAACATAGTTTTAACCAAGTAAATTGCCAAAAAATAGTTTATTCAAATTCAATTAAAATTTTATGTTGGTATTGTAACATATTTATGGTAAATTTGACAGATTCTGCTGGACAATATAATAATGTTTACACTTGAACAAAAATAAATTCAATTTCGATTACTTATAATTTAATTACACTTCATTCCTAATACATGTATGGTAATTTCGTATTACTTTAGAAGTTTCCCACTTTACCCCAAGATTTTTCAACAATTCCGAAATTGAGCTGTTTTCTGTTAATGCAAAAATATAGAACAGTATATGGAATAGGCCCTCAAATGAATTAAAAAAAAAAGTTCTTTTTTTTTGGAACAAAATCAAAACGTGTCCTACTTTACCCAGGCTCCCCTATTTAATAGTATTTTTTAGTATTTAATGGGATTCTAATATTTAATAGCAAAAAAAAGTATTAATTTTGCAGTATTTTTTTCTAAGTGTATTCCCTACAGCAAAAACACATTTTAAAAATAAAACAATTTTACATTTTTTAAAATCTTATCGTTTAACTGTCTAAAATTATGATAAAAAAATTATTATTCATGACAAGCAAGATAATTCGTAGCATATACGTTTCAATCGATAAATCGAAAACGATAAATTGTGACTATAAAAAACATGTTTTTTGTAATGATTAATTAATATATTAAACAAAATACCAAAGTGTTTATGTAGTTTTAGACTTGATATGCGATATGAAGTCACATCCATCATTTCAATTATAATGATAACTGACTATAGAAAAAATTTCGCAGACAAATACTTTTAGTAATATTTAAAATGTAGTCAATGAATTTAGCTTTTATTAAAGAAAATGGTTTAAAATGAATTTTTAAAAAAGAGTAAAATATTTGTGATTTTGTATTTTAAGAAGAGAATAACACCGATACAAAATCGAAGCCGATTTTAAATGCATCCAGAAAACAAATATACACAAATGAATTCCGTTTTTCAAACCATGATTCATTGTATTGAAGAACCATTCATAATATTAATGACTTACGACATCAATGTTATGAATGCGATGCTAAATATGATGAACACTTGGTAACTGTCGAAAAAGTGTTCTTCAATATGTTGACCTTGATGTGAAGAATACGTTTCACCATATTAATGAACAAATACATAACATACAAAATATATTTACATTATATTGAAGAATGCTGTTCATCAAACCAACAACTGCAGTTCTTTCATACGTTTTTGTTTTAATTATTGGTTGAATTTGAAGTTTTGAAATATACAATTTCAGTATACTATATTACAGAATTAGAATCAGTTTAATTTTCAGTTTTTGTAATTAAACTTATGTTTTCCTATATTTCATAATTGCATTATTAGTGTCAATTTTTCAGTAGAAAAGTACTGTGTTCGTAGTTTAAACTTCGTTTATACTCAAGTGTCGTTAACTGTCGTTAAAATTTAGTCAAGTTTAACCCTTGGTTTAAATTTTCTATACTTTTGGCAGAACAATATCTCACAACTCTTTTTGCTGTTTTGTGGTTTTACATGTCTAACCGTCATTTCACAACTTTCTTGATTCGTAGTTTAAACTTAGTTTATACTCAAGTGTCATTAACTGTCGTTAAAATTTAGTCAAGTTTAACCCTTGGTTTAAAATTTCAATACTTTTGGCAGAACAATATCTCACAACTCTTTTCGCTGTTTTGTGGTTTTACATGTCTATCCGTCATTTCACAACTTTCCTGATTTATATAATTTTTAAATAACTTTCACATATATGTCAAAAAAAAAACGGTTTTTTGTTTTAATAATGAAACGGCTATTATCGAATATTGGTTTATATTATGGTTTAAATTGCTATCACTGAAAAACTGACCCTTTAATAGATAAGCTTCAGTTTTTCAGTCACATTTTCAAATTAAACAAAGTTTAAACTAGATATAATTTCATATATTTGTCAACATACCACTAATATAAAAACTGTCATATTCACTGATTATTAATTGTCTTTCTCTGTGTAAAATTTAAAGATATTCGGCCGATTTTATGACGAACTATAGATGTTTTAAAAATATGGAACAAGTTTAAACTAATTTTAAACTTGCACTGAAAAGAATTACAAATCAATTTACTTAAAAAATGTTGTTTGTCATATTAGGTAATTTTTTTTCATACATTTTCTAAACCTTTTATTTCTGTTTATTGGTTTTAAAATTTTATTTGAGTTAAAATCAGTCTTAAAGTTCGCATCATTTGAAGGATTGTTAAATTTTTAATATAAACGTTATTCTTTAAAATATATTTTTGAAAAACAGCTGAGATTTAATTAGAAATGTCAATTATCAACGTAAATTATGTGTGTGTTTAATTTAAAGTTGAAATTGGAAACTATCAAAATAACAACTACTGATGGCGCTGATGAGAAAAACAGGCAAAGTTTTATTAGATAGTTAGATATATGAAAAGTTTAAATGAGCATGATGCAGCCACTGACGTATATGATTTTTTTTTTGTTCAACCTGTTTCAAATGCTTAACAAGTTTATATTTCAATTAAACAAAAAACAAAAATGAAAAAAAAAGTATAGAAAAATAGAGTAAAACTAAAAGTTGATTATTTATTCATTAGCTACGGGTACAAACGACGACATATTGACCTTAACATGAGTAGTTTTACTCGTTCGGATGGTCATCAATTAGTTATGAGGACTGCAATCAAATCCAATAAAAATGAAAATAGTAGAAAATGCAATTTTCTAGGTATTCATGAATGTTGCTCTAATTGCTAAAAGGGTGGAGAAGGCAATGGATTAAATGCGCAGATAAAAGTTGGAGGTTTATTGAAAAATGGCGTAGTTAAATTTTTTATTTAAATTTTTATCAGTATTATCAAGATAATAAAATTGCGCCAAAACCTTGCCAAAACAATTTAATTCAATTACTGTGTGGAGACGGATTTTTTAAAGCTTCAGTTCAACAAAAAAAATATAAGTGGAGCTTTAGTAATAAAGAGCCTCGGTAATCAAGAGCCCCAATAATAAAGAGCGCTTATAGAGGCTTTGCACAAAGTACCCACTGGAGAAAAGTCACTTATGCACCGAAATTAAGTGGCCAAATTTACATATTGTGTTGGCCTTTTTTTTATTTTATTTAAATTTAATTTGTTTTTTTATTTTTTTCTGGTAGCATCGCATGTGAACGATGTAGAGCCTTTTAAGCCAATTATTTCGAGCGCTCTGAGCACTATGAATATTTAAATTCACACTTTCCGTACCGCAAATACGGTTCGTTTTGTGGGTGGGTAGTGGCAACACTTTGCGTTTTCATACTTTTTGTATTTAGCCGACACACACAAACGCCCTCCTGTGCACAGTAGTGCAACGAGTATTAATGATTTGAATGAAATACAAATATAACGTAATGCAATTTAAATAATTCATGAGCAGTCGTACCAGAGGAATTTTTTCACTTTTATAATATGGAAAAAAGTAGTGAACATAAAAAAAAAAAATGACCATATAACTACGTGTTTATGAATATAATAAAAAGCCAAAAAAATATAAAATAAACTCAATAAAACGTATGTGAAACAGTGAAATGTATAAATTTAATTTTGGTTTATACCGGGTGTTTGGTTCATCGATTTAATATTTCAATAAATTAAGAAATTGTAAAATAAAAAATGTCAAAAATTTTGCACCCAGTTTAAGATACAGGGTGTTTAATAAATTCATATTACTTACATAACCAAATCAAGCAAATATGTTATAAAGTATAATTTTTGGCAAATGAATATCAATTTTTAACTCACGTTTTAGAAAATTAAATAACTTTTCCAATGGTATCTTTGAACTTCATTGTTTTTTTTTTCTTTTATAAAATGTACGTAAAATTGATATTTATAAATATAAATATATAAATTTTGACTTTGTCATTGATTTTCTCAAAATTTCGTTTAGGTTCATTCGATTTTTTCTAATTTATAATGATAAGACTAGTTCATTCCCAGTACTTTCTAACCATTTACAGTGATTTTAACTTGGTAAGAAGTGCTTAGAAAACAAGGCAAAATTTTGTGTTTATATTTTTTGTAAATTACAACTTTACGTACATTTTAGAAAAGGAAGAAATCATGAGGTTCGAAGATGTGATATAATATTGGAAATGTAATATAATTGACTAAAGCACGAGTGCAAAATTTATACTAATTTATCAACAGATTATATTTTATAACAAATTTTCTTGACTAGGTTATGTCAGTAATATGCATCTCTTAAACACCCTGTATCTTAAACTGGGTGAAAATACAGACATTTTTTTATTTTACATTTTCTTATAATTTTGAGTCGTAGAGCGCATGAATTATTGACATCGATCAACTAAACACCCTGTGTTGAACTTTTTATATTACACTAAGGACTGCGTCGAATAAAATTGTCCGTTACATATTTTCCCATAATGTGCTATTGCAAGATTCAAATTAAAAAAATTTGATCATAGTAGCTCTGAATTAAATGGCAGAACATAATTTGTGTCAGTTATAGTCAATACAAAATTTATTTAACGTGAAAATGGCAAACGTAGTGGAAGTGCGAGAAAATATAATTAATATTTTTCAAAAACAACCTAGTTGGTCTTTTATAAAAATTGCCAAGGAGGTAGGGGCTAAGCCTAAGAGCATTTCTCGCGTTATCAACCGCTTTAAGAAAGACCTGAGTATTGATCGGAAGAAAGGTTCTGGTAAAAAAAAGGCCCACATGATCGTGAAAAGTCGAAGAAGGTTGTGAATATTTTAAAGAAAGATCCAAGCATATCCGGATGGAAATTGGCGAGAAAGGCGGATTGCTCAGAATCTTTCGTGCGCAGGACTAAGAAAGAAGCTGGGCTGAAGACATACAAGGTCAAAAAAGTTCCGGATAGAAATGCTGTCATGAATGAAACGGCAAAACAACGAGCTAAAAAGCTGAACCAAGATTTTTTAAAAAAATTCGATTGCTGCATAATGGACGACGAAACTTATGTTTTAGCGGACTTTTCTGAGCTACCTGGGCAGGAATTTTATACAGCCGATTCTCGAGGAAATGTCGCTGAAAAATTCAAATAAAAAAAAAATGACAAAATTCCCTAAGAAATTCCTTGTTTGGCAGGCAATTTGCAGTTGTGGAAAAAGGAGCAGCTCATTCGTGACATCGGGTACAATTAATAGCGAAATATATGTGAAGGAATGCTTGCAAAAGAGATTGCTTCCATTTTTACGCCAACATGAAGTGTCCACATTTTTTTGGCCTGACCTCGCTTCATGTCACTACAGCAAAACGGCCTTAGAGTGGATCCAACAAAATGCAGTGATTTTGGTGCCTAGAGAAGCCAATCCACCAAACTGTCCAGAACTCAGGCCGATTGAGAGATACTGGACTTTAGTAAAAAGGGAGATGAAGACAACAAAAAAAGTGGCCAAATACCTTCAAGACTTTAGAAGAAAGTGGTCTTCAGTAGCTGTGAGGGTGTCGGACACTACCATTACAACATTAATGGAAGGGGTTTCGGAAAAATTAAAACTTTTTATTAAAAAATATGAATTTCTGGTTTTTTTATTTTTTTTTAAATCTAAAAATAATTTGCAAAATAAAATATTTTATTCTATAAAAATTCGATTGCTAGATTTCTAGATTTTTTCATTTTTGTAGCGGACAATTTTATTCGACGCAGTCCTTATTCAGTAAATATTTTTAAAAAATACGTACCCGATACTTTAGACAAATTAACAATGAGATTGAAAAATATGAACATGAAAATATTTGTCAAAAAGTTGTTCTTTAAATTATACTTAAAGTCTAAATATTCTACAAGTCTTATTAATATTTTTACTGTAGTTATGCCTTACAGAAGTTATGCCTTAATATGTCAGAGTCGAATTCTGGAAGTTTCCACAAATTTCAAAACTTCACCAGAGTTTGTAGTGCTTGTAAGCTATCGTCATGTCTTTTGTATTTATTTGCAGCGCTTAGTCGTGTTCTGGAAGTGTCTACAGATTCAATAACATCCATGATAACGCGATATTTTCATGTCTTTCTCACTCAGTGCGCGAGATGTTTCGTTTTTTTTTTGTAAATCATTAAATTAAAATTTGCGAATCAACAAAAAAATATTCATATATGGGTCATTCCACGTCAGAAATATCAATCTTGGCACGATGTCTTTCGATTTTTATGAAATTTTGTGAAATTATTTTTGTCTCATTGCATTAATTTAAAATTTTGCTTGTTATAATTTCCTACCAGAAATAATGTGACAGAGAACCAATTTCGTATGGAGAAAAATCGGCAATTGCACTTTAAAATTTGATAGTTCCAAAACTATGGGAGACTCCATCAACATTATTTTTTTAATCGACGGCGAATCCAGGGTTTTATCAGTTTTAATGTAGGGTTTAAAAAATTGTTTTTTATTTTTTAAAGTGTATAGCGTATACGTAACAGTGATATATTTAACTTTTTCTAAGTTAAATAATTTTTATACCTTACACCAATGAGGTACAGGGTACATTAAGTTTGTGCATATATTGTAACGTCCGATAGGAGGCGTGTCCGGTATGAAAAAGTATATATATTCTTGATCAGCATCACTACCCGAGTGTGTTTAGCCATGTCCGTCTGTCTGTCTGTCTGTCCGTAAACGTAGTAACTTGAGAAATACTTCTCAAAATGCGATGAAATTTCGTTTCAATATGTTTTAGCCAAAAGTAGGAACTGACTTTGGAAATGAGCCAAATCGGTCAACGGACACGCCCACCTTCTATACAAGTCACTTTTGTATAAGTCTATAGGAACTAATAACTCGAAAAGTATTCTAGATATAGTTATAAAATTTAAAAAATATTGTTAGAATTCTTCTAAAAATATGTAGTCCAAAAATGGGTGTGATCCGCCCACATTATTTTTTAAATTATTTTCAGTGTTTTCATAGTGGAAATATTAGCCGTGAATTATTTAAATCAAATCTATGAAATATTAATAATAATAGTTTGGCGCTACAGTCCTGTACAGAACTTCGGCCAAGCTCTCTCACCATTTTGAGCTGTGCGTGTTATATTTGTACTCAAAGTGGTGGGACCTACAGTTTATTGCCGAATCCGAACGGCGGGTGAGAGCTTTTCATAGGCAATGGTTTTACTCTCGTAGGTTTGCCATTTACTGACGAGAGGTAGCGCGGTATAGAAAAATGTTTCTATGAAAAGATGTTGTTAGCCCCAGTCCAGGCTTGAACCGGGGACCTTTCGGCTCGCAGTCCAACGCACTAACCACTGAGCTACCGCGGCTACTATGAAATATTAGCCTAACAAAAACTTAAATATAGGCGTGATCCGCACACTTTTATTTTTATAATTCTTTTTGTTAGTTTTTTTATACTTTTATATCAATTTTATAAATTAAGGGGATATAAGACGTAAATTTCTGATATGTGAATAATATACTAATGAGGGGGAGGGGGCGTTCAGCGTATTTAATAACTTAAATTAAGGTATACAATTAAACGGACAAATTTTGAAGTCCGCTTAAGGCCCTGTACCCAAAATAATACCTTTATATCGGTTCAGTAGATACTAAAGATCTGCATGAATGTAATCGTTTCATCACCAACCGTAGTGCTCAGTACTTCATTAAACACTGCTCGAATGACTCATGTAATTGAATGAGAGTATAATAAAGGGTTTTTCAACAGGGACGCTACAAAAGTAGAGCGACAGGGACAGAAAACGACGCCATATTTCTTGCCGCTCTTTTGACATTTCTCTTCAGTAAGGTTTGCCATTTCATGATGGAAAGATATACGAATTCGAATTTCGATAGTAAATTTTAATAATTTCGACTCGTTGTTGGCTCGTATATCTTTCCATCATGAAATGTAGCGCTCTTATTGAAAAACCCTTTAGAATAAGCTCAAATATTAATTTGCTTCAAAACAAAACCTTACACTACAGAAAACTAAAATCAAAACAAACTCAACAGAAACTTTATAAAATGCTGCGAGTACAGTACCGAAAAATTCCTGCATTTAGTTTGTCGGATAATGAAATGTGTAAATTATTTTATTTTTGTAAATTAATAAATTTTTAAGATATGGCAACATAAAAGAAAAAATAAAAAAGAAATTTAGTTGAAATTAAAAATATATATGGGCCATTCCACACTACATCGACCAAAAAACGTAAATTTAGAGATTTTACCTTTTCGATTTCAATGAAATTTAGGCAGCTGATAAAGCTTATTGAGATATGCATTGACCATATTTTTTTATTCTTTTCGACCACTACTTCCAGAGATACAGTGCTTCAAAGTTACAAAAAATGGGCCAAAAATCACTTTTGTATGGTTGTTCATATTTCAATATCTCTTAAAGTAGATATGCTAGAAACTACATTGATTGCTCGTTTTAAAGCTAATAGAACAAGATTTTAGAAAAATTAAGTTTTAATTTCTAAATTTGAAAATGTGGCCCGTCGTCATTATCCTAGTAATTCGAAATTGATGTCCTTAAAAAGGACCCTTTTTAAAATTCTGAAAAAAATCACAAATTTTGGTTGATTTAATACAAATGTTCGTGCAAAATTTCAAGATGGTATTTTGATTGCATCATATTTTAAAAAATAATTTTCTGAATTTTTATTTATTTTTGCATTGAAAAAAAAAAAAATTTTTTTTCGACAGTAAAAGTTGCAATAATTTATGAATGTATTTCTAATTCTGATTTCTAAAATGGTGCCAGTTTTATCATATTGGCTCTAGTTTTTGAAAATAATAAAAAAAAAATTGGTCAATGCATATCTCAATAAGCTTTATCAGCTGCCCAAATTTCATTGAAATCGAAGAAGGTGAGTTTCAACCGCTTGTCGATATTTTCATAGAGAAAAATTTACCAGAAGTGATCCAATGAAAAAAAAAATATTTAAAGAAAAAACGAATAACATAAATTAAACTAAGGCCAAGGCCAAGGTAGGAAACTGGAATTTGATAGCCTTTTTTTAAAAAGTTTCAAGTCTTAATTTGATGTTGCAAAGCATCAATAATTAACACAATTTTTTAAATTTTTATTCTTGTATCAGTTTTAATAGAAAAATTGAAAAAGCATAAACCAAATTTCGTCAATTTTTGTTGGGAGACTCGATCATCAACAACATACATCATTTTTTGAATTGATGGCTAGAAACGCATTTCAAGCACATTCATGCAGATGTTTAGTAGATACTAGAGATGGGCATGTGAGCGTGATTTATCGTGATTCACGTGAATCACGCGTGATCTCACGTGTTTGTGATTGAATCCTAATTTTGCTCACGTGATTGTGAGTGGGTGTGAGTAGACCAAAAAATACCGTGAGTGAGTGTGCGTGAGTACAATTTTTTCGTGAGTGAGTGTGCGTGAGTCAAATATTTCATAAAATAAAAAAATCTCAGTTTTAAATTTTTGCGATTTTATATATTTTTGTTGAACTACAGAACTAGGCTCAGAACTCAGAAGGCTTCGGGAAGGCGACTGCCCACATTTCAGAACTATAATAAATCAAACCCTTTCTAACGACCGTCATATACCCACCCCTTCTTCAACTCAGAATAAGTTGCAAAGTTTCAGTCAACAATTTATCTAACATCTGCAAACCGGCCGTACTTAGTATGCGGGGTCATGTCAATAGTTTTTGCTATTACAACCGTTCATGGAACGCATTTTTTTCGATATACCCATTTTTGCAAAAAGTTGAATTTTCAATTTCAACTATACATGATAACTCTGTATTGACTTCCTTTTGTTTATTAACTTTAGTTTGTTCCAGAGGTTCGTGTGATGTCCCGATTTTATTCGCGTTATAAATGTAGTAACCAAAAAAATCGCTTAAAAAATAGTTTTTCACAAAGTCAATTTATCCCTGGTTAATTCTACCCCAAACTTTTCTTTTATTGATAACTAGCTGGACCCGTGCACGACCCGAGGCAAGATTTTATGAATGCAAGGGTATGTAGTGATTTTATTAATATAAAGAACATTTTTATTATTTATATCTTCCCCGTAGAATTCTTCCCGATAGCATTCTTTCCCGTAGAATTCTTCCCTGTAGAGTTTTTCCAAGTAGAAGTTTTAGTGTGGTGAGTTTTAGTATGGTGAGTTTTAGTGTGGTGAATTTTGGTGTGGTGAGTTTTAGTGTGGTGAATTTTAGTTTGGTGTATTTTGGTGTCGTAAGTTTTAGTGTGATGAATATTAGTGTGGTGAGTTTCGTTGTGGTGAATTTTGGTGTGGTGAATTTCGGTGTGGTGAGTTTAAAAAATTGTGGTGGTTGATACCCTGGTGTGAAATATCTTGATATCATTATAATAACTGTTGACATACACCATCTGGAAAATATACCTTCTATTGGGGGTGCCACGATATTAAATATAATTGCTTAATCTTACAATAGTGGGTAAATCCTAGGTTAGAATCCACCGATCATTCCAATTTTCAATACTCGATTCCTTAGGCATACAAGTAATATAATTTCTAAGCTTCATAGATCTTGTTCATCTGGTTTTGTTGTAATCGTTTTTTCAGCAGACGGAAGGCACATTATTAAATCAGAAGGTGACGCTCTTCAGCAATATATATATATATACTTAATGCATAGTTACTGAAATGTTTAACATTTTAACAAGAAAAAGTAAAATTTAACAAAACGCCAACCTCAACAATAAACAAAACACTGGAAAAACATATGAGCTAAAAAAATATTAAAAATTAAATAAAATTAAAACAGCGATTAACACGAATAAAATGTTTTTACGCTCATTTTTTACATGTTGTTTTTAGCTTTTACATTTTTTTTTAATTCTGTGAAATTAAAGGGCCAGAAAAACTGAAGCAATGGCATAACATGGAAGCCATTTGAGTGCATTTGTGGTGCAAGTACTTGCTGTAGTTGTCCTCCTCATTGTTGTTGCTGTCGTTGTTGTCATCATCATCATCATCGTTGCTGCTACTGCTGCACAAATGACATGTTGCATGCAGTCATCACAGGGGACTCAAATGCTTAATAACAACAACAGCAGCAGCAGCACTAGAAGCAGCAGCAACAACGCACAATGACAGCCATGAAAATGCGCGGCATTATTTTTTTGGCGACAGTAGGTTATAGTAACTACAACAATAAATGCAACAATGACAACTATAATAACAACTTAAATAAAAACAACAATAACAGCTACAATAACAACAGTAATAGCAGCAACTATGACAACAATGGCAACAAAGCAAATGGGCCAAGGCTATGATTAGACTGTCGCTTACAGAGGTTTTTCGGTTTTTATGCATTTATGGCAGTGGAATTTAGAAATCAATCAGATCATATAGAAAACATATATTTCGAGTTGAATTCTTTCTCGAATCAACAAATAGTAGTAGTTGTTCCACAAACTTTGATGCATTGTTTTGAAGAACAATTCATCAATTATAAAAAAAATATATATATTAATGACTGTAAACATCAATATTATGTATCCAACATCAATTTGATGAATCACTAAAAAGGTGTAAAAGAAATAGCGCCTCAGCATCACGGAATATCATGAAGTGTAGAAGTTTGTGGAAACTTCTAGAATTCGACTTACGTGTTTTAAGGTGTAATTTATAAAATAGTGATGTAAAGTCATTTAATGTTTGTTTTCAAAGCACATATCGATTGGATCATTATTTAAAAAAAATAGCCAAACATTTTTCTTGCAAATGATAAAAATTCAAAAAAAAATATTTTAAAATAATGATGATGATCGATAGGTGCTTTAAAAACAAACAATTAATGTCTTCACACCACTATTTTATCTTGCACCACTAAAGAATTGTAGCAAAAAAAACGAAAAAATTCGATAAATTGAAAAAAGGGCGCATCTTTTCGTTTTTTTTGCTATTACTTTTTATTGGTGCAAGATAAAATAGTGATGTAAAGATATTCATTGTTTGTTTTCAAAGCACCTATCGATTGGCATCATTATTTAAAAATAATTTGCAAAACATTTTTCTTGCAAATGATAAAAATTCAAAAAAAATATTTTAAAATAATGATGGTGATCGATAGGTGCTTTAAAAACTATTATTTAATGCCTTTACACTACTATTTTATTTTATACCAATAAAAAGTTATGGCAAAAAAACGAAAAGATTCGCCCTTTTGGCATTACAACATTTTCAATTTTTCGAATTCGCCCTTTTCTTTTTGTCTTTTGTGGTTAGAAATATATAACAAAACCATACACAATTTTGGCACAGTATAATTGAGGAAAAACTACATTCAAAAATGTAAAAAACGCAAATGTCAAAAATCACACATTCGCCCCATTGGCATGATAGTGACGATAGGATCTATTGGATCCTTAATGTTCACCTTATATTTATATAAAATATTTTTTATTTAATTTTTTAATTATTAAAAAATGCCATTTATTGTACGATATGAATAACATAAAAATTACCTGATTCAACTTGAGTAGCAAATAGTTTTTTGCTTTTGGTTTCTCAAAATATTATCTTTCAATTTAATTAATTTACTTAATGGCATTTGAAAAGCTATTGAGTTTCAAAATTATAAACTACATAGACATCGAAACATAAGCTTACGTTAGCCTTCTAACAAATACTAATTAATGAGATTAGCTGTTAAATACTTAGAATACATACTGACGAACAACATGTTTGTCATAAGTGCCAAAAGGTGGAAGGCGACCAACGAATAACAGTTGACGTTGGAAAGATGGGCGAAAGACATGTGAAATATGATCGAAACACGGGTGTGGTAAGCGGAGGCCAGAATCAAAGGAAAGACAGGCGTTGAAAAGACAGACGACGGAAAGACAGCAGCGATGGCTGCCAACAGTCGACTGTCAAAAGACAGAGAACAGCTCAAATGCCTACACAAACGTTATTATGTTTGTGTTAGACATTAGTGCATATAACTGCATTTATATGCATTTGATATATGCAGCACACACAATACAAATTGTCACTCAACGACGAGGACATGTAAGCTCAAGGAAGCGGACATGGCTTTGAAGCTTTTAATTTACTTTTTATTCTACTATTCTTCAACTTAAGTAAAATATCATGAATGTGCACGTTTATGCACCATTCGTCGCAGAGACAGAGAGTGCATAAAAACCACTTGATTGTGGCAGTCAATAATGCTGAAAAGTAAGTGTGTCATTTGTAGGCTATTTTCAACTAGTTTCAGGCAGCAGGCTATTGAAAATTATATGGTTCAAAAGAAATAACGAAACAATGTTGATAGTAATCACTGCTATGTTGAGAATAATCGATGTAGAAAAAAGAAATAAATAGGACAAAATAAAAATTGTTATTTTTAAATATGGGGTAAAAGAAAAAATGTACTCTTTTGTGTGGTTTTTATTTTTTAAATTTATCTTGACAGATAATTATGACATAACCCACTCAAATTGGACTTTTGATATTCGTCACTTCTAAACTTATGATCAATAGTTATTGGACTTGCACTTTAAATATCACCACACTAAAACATCTACTGGGAAAAGCTCTATGGGGAAAAATTCTACTGGAAAGAATTCTACCGGAAAGAATTCTACGCCAAAACCAAAGGAAAGACAGACGTTGAAAAGAAAGACGACGGAAAGACAGCAGCGATGGCATACGCATATAAATGCAGTTATATGCACTAATGTCTAACACAAACATAATAACGTTTGTCTAGGCATTTGAGCTATTCTCTGTCTTTTGGCTGTCGACTATTGAACAGCCAAAAGATATGCGTATAAAATTCGTAAAAAAATATTTTATTCATAAATATTATGAACAATTTCATCAATATGACGATTCAAATTCATTGTATTGAATATTTCGATATTCACTATGATGTTCGATAGTACGAATTATTTCATATATATAATGAATGTATTCATCAATATGTCATTTATTGAACGGTGGTATAAATATGATGAATCTGGTAGTTGGTGAAAAACTTCATAATAATTATGAATAAATTCATCATATTGAAGATTTTTATTTCTGCGTTTGATCTGACATATTTTATTTAATATTTTATCCAATATTGATCGAAACTGAAACAAAAATAATTAGTAATTCGTATTTAAAACCGATATAAGCGGTTTCGGGTTTATACCGGTATTAAGAGGTTTTTAAAAAACTATGAAAACAAATGAGAAAAATGTAAGTATATATCTTGTATCATGAGGGTGAATAAAAAAATTAAAAACAAAATAAGAAACTGTATTTGAACCTATTATTTGTGTAAAGAATTCGAATATAATTTGTTTGAAATTCGATCGGAATCTAGAACGGAATCTATAAAATAATTATGATATTTACAATAGACAACAAAAAGAGGCTTTTTTAATTTATCCTAGAACTTAGTGTGATTTTCCGATGGACTTCAAGATTCTAATCACGGCCTCATACCCAGTTTTTCAAATTGTCAATGAAAATTATGCAATAAATAGTAGGTACTCCTTAAAATTTATATTTTTTTTTGGTTTTGGCTGGTCATAACATTGGTCAGATCCATCTGGAATTCATTACCTTTATTTCGAAATATTAGTTGAAGTATTTTCAATGAAATACGAAAGAAATCAGATCGAAAATATAAATTTGTATAAAGTTAAAATTCAAAATATGTAGAAAAACATGAAATTTACCATTTTTGTGTTGTTTTACATAATAACTCAAAAACTTGAGGCAAACTGAAAAAACTGAGTATGAGGTCTTGAAGTTTATCGGAAAATTATACTAAGGACTGCGTCGAATAAAATTGTCCGCTACAAAAATGAAAAAATCTAGAAATCTAGTAATCGAATTTTTATAGAATAAAATATTATATTTTGCAACTTATTTTTTTAGATATACAAAAAAATATAAAAAAAACAGAAATTAATATTTTTTAATAAAAATATTAATGTTGTAATGGTAGTGTCCGACACCCTCACAGCTGCTGAAGACCACTTTCTTTTAAAGTCTTGAAGGTCTTTGGCCACTTTTTTTTGTTGTCTTCATCTCCCTTTTTACTAAAGCCCAGTATCTCTCAATCGGCCTGAGTTCTGGACAGTTTGGTGGATTGGCTTATCTAGGCACCAAAATCACTGCATTTTGTTGGATCCACTCTAAGGCCGTTTTGCTGTAGTGACATGAAGCGAGGTCAGGCCAAAAAAATGTGGACACTTCATGTTGGCGTAAAAATTGAAGCAATCTCTTTTGCAAGCATTCCTTCACATATATTTCGCTATTAATTGTACCCGATGTCACGAATGAGCAGCTCCTTTTTCCACAACTGCAAATTGCCTGCCAAACAAGGAATTTCTTTGGGAATTTTGTCATTTTTTTTTTATTTGAACTTTTCAGCGACATTTCCTCGAGAATCGGCTGTATAAAATTCCTGCCCAGGTAGCTGAGAAAAGTCCGCTAAAACATAAGTTTCGTCGTCCATTATGCAGCAATCGAATTTTTTAAAAAAATCTTGGTTCAGCTTCCTTTTCTTCCTTTTAGCTCGTTGTTTTGCGGTTTGATTCTTGACGGCATTTCTAACCGGAACTTTTTGGACCTTGTTCGTCTTCAGCCCAGCTTCTTTCTTAGTCCTGCGCACGAAAGATTCTGAGCAATCCGCCTTTCTCGCCAATTTCCTTCCGGATATGCTTGGATCTTTCTTTAAAATATTCACAACCTTCTTCGACTTTTCACGATCATGTGGGCCTTTTTTTTACCAGAACCTTGCTTCCGATCAATACTCAGGTCTTCCTTAAAGCGGTTGATAACGCGAGAAATGGTCTTAGGGTTAGCCCCTACCTCCTTGGCAATTTTTTTAAAAGACCAACTAGGTTGTTTTTGAAAAATTTTAATTATATTTTCTCGCACTTCCACTTCGTTTGCCATTTTCGCGTTAAATAAATTTTGTATTTGACACAAATTATTTTCTGCCATTTAATTCAGAGCTACTATGATCAAATTCTTTAATTTGAATCTTGCAATAGCACATTATGGGAAGATATGTAACGGACAATTTTATTCGACCCAGTCCTTAATATAGCGGATATTTTTTTTGTAATGCTGTGTTTTGATATTTTAAAAATTTATTTGGTGATTAAAGAGTAAATTTGAATCTTTTGAATGGCAATCCATTTTTATTTGTTTTTATATATTTATTAAATATATTTGAAAAATATGTTTTGGGATAATAATAATATTGTTTTCTATGAAAAGATGTTTTTAGCGCCAGCCCATATTTAAACATATCGTTGTTGAAAAACGAAAAGTAAACAAATAAATTTTTATGAAAAACTTCAATTTCAAGTTTGTTGATTAACATTATAAAAAGTAATTAAAGTTGAAATATAAATTGATACGTTTACATTTTCATATCATGCAGTAAAAAAATTAAGATCATCGATTAAAAATTGACAGATATATAAAGATTTTTGTAAATTTTGCATTTTGAATATGTATTCTACAACGACGATATGATATTTCAGCTAGCAGTCCAACGCATTAAATCATGAGCTACCAAAAGAATTCTAATATATTTTTAGTTTTATTTTTAGTTTTGAGCTCTTCACGGAAAGAAGATTTAAGGAGTATTCAGAAATTTTAGTTTGAAAACATTAAAAGTAAAATAAAAGAATAAAAGAATATAAGTAAAATAAAAGAATAACATAAAATGTATCGTGTGACTGCCTGTTTTGTTTGGAGTTACTCGTCTATATATTGGTTTAACGTAACTTATACGAATTTTAATCTGTCCTTTTTTACCATTTCTGCAATTTTACTTTTCTGAAATATATTTCAGAGAAAATCGCAAATAAATGTAAAAATTTATTGTCGGACATGTCGACAATAGATTTCAAAGAATTTTAAATATTTGGAAATTCTTCTAGTTTTCGATTTTTAAGTTTTTCACAAATTTCTCATAATTTACAGTAATTTTTAGTTTCGTGATTTTAAATTTCGACTTATAGTAAAAACTATGATTTATACAATTTGAATTCATAGGAGTTATTCAAATAACAGAAATCTTTAACCACATGACGTATGGGTAACATTTAATTATTAATAGTTGCTCATACGTCACGGTGTTCATATTAAATAGTTTTTATTTAAATCATTTTTCATTAATTTTAAATTAAATTTTTAGTTCAAAATGAATAAGTGATATTTTATAAATTTACTGTCAGTTTTTGTAACATTTTTTAAAAATTTAAATTACTTTTTTGGCCAAACTTGCTACTTTTTGTAATTTATTATAACGTATTTCAAATAAAAACAATAATTATATGATTTAGTACACTTCCTGCTGACCAAAATAAATAAAAATAATCCAAAATAAAAAAAAAACTATAACGTTTTAACCCTAACAAAGTGTGCCACAAAAACACAAGTGGTAGTGGTTGTGGCAACAGAAATCCAAGTGACGTGTGACACATTTAAAGGTGAGTAAGAAATGGCCAAAACACACACACACGCACACACACTTATACTAACACAAAGGCACACTTGTCAAGCACTTAACGCAAATGTGTGCGCATATAAACGTTAATATGTATTTGTTGTATAGAACAAAATAAATACTATGTGTACCTACAACATAAAACACACTATCAAAATGGCATAGTAAAAGGTTATATAGGTAAAATTCTTTATTGTTTATGTGTGTGTGTGTGTTTGTATGTATTATATGTGTTTGTAGCAAATAAGTGGCACATGAGCAAAAGGCTTAGCCTAACCTGGTAGTTGTAAAAGCAGCCACAGCAGCTCGAATGTAGGCAACATTTTAAGCTGCTTTTCACTTAAATATTCTACGTATTATAATTAAAATCTTTTGCAAAATATGTTTTAATTTTCTAAAATGCAAAAATTACTTTAATATTAAAATTAGCAAAATCTGTGTCAGCTCATTAGGCAACATACATTGTGCATTTGGGAGTCTTTGGAAGTTGAGCACATTATTAATTGTGTTGGTAACAACATTTTGGCAAACAACAGTGGCGCATAAAGTAAAGTGCAGATTTTTTGTAAAGAGAAACGCATGTTTATTAAGCCTTAGAGAATAGACATTTTTTATATAAATATATTTGTAGAATTTTTAGAATGTGGGAACACCTAATAATAATGGGAATAATGCGCAACTTGGCGTATGAGTGATTTATACAATTTAGGGCCAGTTTGCTAGTACAAGTTTAAACTCCATTTAATTATTTTTTCACTTTAGATTAAACGACGAATGTCGCAGTGACATAAAATAGCAAAAAACGTTGTGAGAATAATTTCCTATCAAAAATATTGAAATTTTATACAAAGTTAAATCCTTCAACATTGATCGCTTAAACCTAAGTTTAAACAACGATTGACGTTCACTGGAGAAATTGTTTTTGATTTTAAACCAAGTTTTAAACACAAACTAAATTCAACCATCACTGGAAAACTGCTCAACTTAAAATTTAGAGGTTTTTTCACTTTTTTCAGAGAAATAGTTTTTAAATAACAGCTCTAGACAATGTATTCGCCAGGTTACTGTCAGAATTTTGTCTGGCAATAGTGCAGTTTTATGGTAGAATTTACACAGGCCCAGTTACCATGGAGCCCTATGATTCCAAATGTTTTATTTCCGAAGATTTTATGATGGTAAAACCCTTGGACCCACATCGGCATATCTGGTATACCCGAGTATATCCGGCATTGGACACAACCTATAGTTTATTTTTTAACAAAAACACCTACTGCAGGTTCTCCAGACAACATTTTTGGCAGGGTCGAGGCAATTTTAAAACTCTTTTTCGACATATTTCAAACAGTCAATGATGGAGTTTGTACCACAAGCTGTCTGTTTTCTGCCCGTACCAAAAATATACCGTGAATCTGCCAATAAAATTCCACAAAATTTGACAACCTGCTATACACATCCAAAAATATTCTATTTATGTTTGTTTGTGTTTGCCGGAAATATGACCGAAATATTCCTGATAAATGCCAAAAATTTTGTCTCGGGTTTCATGCAGGCAATCGACATGTTTAAAAACTTGTACGTGCTACGGCATATTTATGGAATGTTTTCGGAATCATATTTGAAAAATATTTGAATTGAATTGGCAGCTTTTTGAATACAACAGCGGTTTGTTCAACAAGTCAAATTTTTCCAATTTTTTTTTTGATTTGAAAGCTGTCGACAAAATGCTTTTGCATTCCATATATCTGCCATTTCTTATCCGTCCTATAACCTTACATTTTTTTCTAGAAAACAGGCAGGTTTTGCTACCAACTGAATTCCAGCTTGAAAGCAGCAGTGTTGCCTGACTGTTGTCCGTCTGTAACCTGCCGTATAATATATATGGGTTGGGCATAATTTTATTATGAGTAGGTACACTGAAGTAATAAAACTGATTAAATAAAGCCAATACTATATTCAAAATGCTTTTCATTGCCATATCGTTCATTTACTTCAAGAATGTCATTACTAAAAAAAATTGTTTTGTATAAAAAAAATGTGTAAATAATTTAATATCCTCCACTAGTGAAGAGAATATGCTATGATCTATTTGATACATCTCATAAATTGTATATGTAATTAGAAACTTTAAATGCGTTTTCTGCAAAATTGCGTTTTTTGAGTTATGACAGTCTTGAAGTAAATGGACGATATGTTCTGAAACATTTTCTTTTGGTAATTTTTCAATATATTTTTTATTTTAGAAGTAGTTAGTTGTATTAAAACATATTGCAAAATACATTCTACAGAATATTTAAAGAATCAGAGAGAAATTGTAATTTTGATGGTGTTATTAAATTGTAAAAACAACGTAACTCATTTTAAGTACCAGACAATGTGGATATACAAGAAAGTTATATTCTGCATTTCATAAATTAAGCTCATCTTGGCGTGTCCAGGCCGTGGTTTCAATTAGAGATGGGCATGTGAGCGTGATTGTGATGTGATTGAATCGTGATGTGATTGAATCCTAATTTTGCTCACGTGATTGTGAGTGAGTGTGAGTAGACCTAAAAATACCGTGAGTGAGTGTGCGTGAGTACAATTTTTTCGTGAGTGAGTGTGCGTGAGTCGAATATTTCATAAAATAAAAAATCTCACTTTTAATTTTTTGCGATTTTTGGATATTTTTGTTGAACTACAGAACAAGTAGAACCACCCCTTGAACTCAGAAGGCTTCAGGAAAGCGACTGCTCACTTTTCAGAACAATAATAAATCAAACCTTTTCTAACGAACGTTATATACCCACTCAACTCAGAATAGGTCTCAAGGTTTCAGTCAACAATTGATCTAACCCCTGCAAACCAGACGTATTTAGTATGGGCTAATCATTTTTGTGGGGTCATGTCAATAGTTTTTGTTTGGTTTCATATGACCGTTCATGGAAATGGATATAGAACTCAATTTTTTTTTTACTCATTTTTGAAAAAAGGTGAATTTTCAATTTCAACTATACATGATAACTCTGTATTGACTTCCTTTTGATTTTAAGTTTAATTTGTTCCAGGGGTTCGAGTGGGGGTCCCGTTTTTATTCGAGTTATAAATGTAGTAAAAAAAACAATCGCTTCAAAGATAGTTTTTCCCAAAGTCAATTCATCCCTGGTAAATTCTACTCCGGACTATTTTTTTTATTGATAATTCTTTTCCACAGATAATTTTTCCAGAGACAATTCTCAAAGATTTTACACGAATTGTTCAACGGAAAATTATTCTTCGAGGCAATTTTTACGTTTTTATATGAAAAGGTCTTTCACATTTCCATCTCCGTTAAAAATTGAAATATATTTTATTATAATCCATAACATCATAACATCATTATTGGGTTTTAAAGATGTTGGTTGTATTGGAGGTGTCACGCTCGGTCGACCAATCTCACCAACATTACAAATGAAATATGTATTTTTATGCATTCTGAAAACAATAGCAAAAAAACGTGATTTAGCGTGATTGTGATTGAATCTTAATTTTACTCACGTGATTGTGAGTGAGTGTGAGTAGAGCAAAAAAGGCCGTGAATGAGTGTGCGTGATTAGAAAAAATCTTTCGTGAGTGTGAGTCAAAACTCACTCACGTGCCAATCTCTAGTTTCAATAGACTGACAGACGAATATCGTGAAATCTCCGAAACCCGCCACACTGAATCTCACCACACCGAAACTCACCACACCGAAACTCACCACACATGAACTCACCACACCGAAACTCACCATACTAAAACTTCTACTGGTAAAAACACTTCGGTGAAGAACGAGAAAGCGTTCTACGGGGAAGAATTCTACGGGAAATATTTCTACGGGAAAGCACATTCAACAAGTTACATAATATATTTCGAAATAGACTTTATGAAATAAGAATTTGTTCTATTATGCGTCAGTGAATCACACTTATAAATTGTAAATTTAATTTTTAAATAATTGGTGTTTCTTGTGTGAGAATAACAAATTTAGTATTTAGTTCAATGTATTGAACATATGGACAAAATGTAAGATTAATACAACAATCAAATTTGAAACCATCACTTGGAATTAGTATACTAAAATCTAGAGAATACCGAAATCGAAAACTTTATTCGTTTAAATTTCATATATACTATATTGAAATTTTTCTGTTATTTAAACAACTTTTATAATAAATTTATAATTTCAAACAAATTTAATACGTTTAATAGCAATTTTAATGCGTAATTTGTTGCTGTAATAAATACGATGCATGCTGCTTTAAAGAACATACTTCGTAAAAATGAGTGATGTCAATCACGAGATTCAGTAAAATTAGTCACGACAAATTTATTGCGGGATTATTTTAAAATCACGGAATATTTCGGGAGGTTCAAAATTTATATAGTGTAAATTGATTTTTAAGTTTTTCAACGTTCTATACACTTATGAATTAATTTCGACTGTTCTGCCGATATAAATCACGGTTTTGAATAGCTACGGAACTGAAAGTGAAATCGATAGCTTTAAAATGTAACTGTAAGCATTAATAAAAACAAAAAATCTTAACCAGGACCATTAAAAAAAAACGAGTAGGGAAAGTTAGGTCACATGGGTAAGTTCGGCACATGGGGCGGATTTTTATAGTCGGTCGGGACCGACTATGGAAGACCCTACACCTTTGGTGGGGATACTAATGTGGGATATTTAATTGCATACCTTAATTTTAAAGTTTTTAATTATGCTGAACCTCCCCACCCTCAGAATATTATTCATATATCACAAATTTACGTCTTATATTCCCATAAATAAAAAAATTTATATAAAAGTATAACAAACTAATAAAAAAAAAATAAAAACATATAATTGGGCGGACGGATTATTAAAATCAAATTTATGAATTTGATTTTTAACGTATATGAAATTTTAAATATATACGTTTTAAAATTTTATATACGTTAAAAATCAAATTCATAGATTTGATTTTAATAATTTACGGATCAAATTTTCACTATGAAAACCCGGGAAATAATGAAAAAAAAGTGGGCGGATCACGCCCATTTTTGGACCACATATTTTTAGGTTAATTATAACAATACGATTTAAATTTTATACCTATATCTTGAATACTTTTCCAGTTATTAGTTCCTAAAGAGTTATATAAAAGTGACTTGTATGGGAGGTGGGCGTGTCCGTTGACCGATTTGGCTCATTTCCAAAGTCAGTTCCTACTTTTGGCTAAAACATATTGAAAAGAAATTTCATCGCATTCTGAGAAGTATTTCTCAAGTTACTACGTTTTCGGACAAACAGACAGACAGACGGACATGGCTAAACACACTCGGGTAGTGATGCTGATCAAGAATATATATACTCTTCCATACCGGACACGCCTCCTAACGGGCGTTACAATATATGCACAAACTTAATATACCCTGTACCTCATAGGTTTAGGGTATAATAATTCAGATCTAAAATCGTTTCGTTTTTTTTTTTGGCTATTTTAAGAAATTGAATCTGAAACTGCAGAGAATTAAGTAATGGTTTCGAACACCGATTTCTGTTATGATATGAATATGAAGATATGAATACCAAATTCGGAGTATCATAAAATCGAATTGTATAAGCAATTTAATTATGTTCTTCCATTTTATTTATTTTTAACCTATTTGCTTCGTATTTTTATTCAAATAAAATCAAATACAATAATATTTATATTACACCGAAAAATAAAGTGCACTTTAAATTTTAAAGTTCACGCTATCAATTTAAAGATTTAACGAATTTAAAGTGCAACACTTAATTGAGAGGATGCCGATTTTTCATGTGCTTCGCCTATCACAAACTCCTTTAAATACACAACACTCATAATTCGTATAGTCAAATGGAGCTCCTTTTTTAATCCTGTTGGACAATCTGTACAAAATTCAAATACTCAGATTTTATAAAACATCATATATGTCAATAACATTGTCACATACGAGAGGTACACACATACGAGGTGAAATGTGGTACCACTATTATGTAAATTTTGTGAAGTTAAAATTTGTAATTTGGATTTTCCAAAGGTATATTTTGAAATTATTAGATTAGGTTCAGATTAAACAATAATGACTAACTATAATGTGTATGCACTGGTAAATACAAAAACAAAATACAAAACTTTTCTAAGTTTCGAGCGATTTGACTCGACTGCAGACTCGTTCCGTAAGGAAATTTCCATTTTGTTTCATTATAACATTCTCGCATGCTTATTATGTTAAGGCCTTTATAAATGTTTATTATTAAAATTTTGTTTTAAAATCCCAAAATGTCGAGATTAAAAAATGGTACCGGATTGACATCCCTAGTAAAAATGGGTGTCACACTTAAAACGTGACGTATACGCAACACAAATTAAAATAAAACCGTTTAATGTCGTAACGCGCAAAAGCTATCAACAGCAAATAATAAAAACAACAATGAGCAGGAAAAATGTTGCCAACAAAAATATATATTTTTTTTTAACAACGCACATTTTGTCATGCCTGCTGATTACAATAAGGACATTAAAAATGCATATTTCTATTTTTATTTTTAAACAGCTCTTTATATGGCACATTTTTATTTAAATTTAAGCTAAATTTAACACCTTTAATTTTTAATAATACCTCGATATATATATCAACTGCGTTATATTAAACCACTTTGTTATATTAAACAATTTCTTTATATTTATCAATTTCTTTAAATTGAGCACAAATAAAAGTATTTTATCTAATGACCGAATTTATATGGAAATTTTTCCTTCTTTTTGCACTTTGATTAAAATTGACAGTAATTTTAGCAACTGGAAATTTGGATATTACATGTTACAAATTAATACACACAAATAAATAAAAGCAGCTACGCACAGCTGCTGCAGAAAATAACGCGCGCGACCGCAACGAAGCCAGTGTATTCGGCGCCAGCTAAAATGTAACTGAAATTCCCAAAAGAAAGAATTTCTTTATCAGCCGTTTGAGTGACAACAGTTAAACGTGGAATGTGCAAGTGACAAACGGAGAGACAGAGAGAGAGCGCGAATGCGAGTGAGAATGCGCGCGCCAACGGATCTCAGAGTTACCATCGTGCATTTTTTTTTGTTTGTCATGTGTGCATTTCAGGCGAGGCGCAAATTGCTTTATTTGCTTAAATTCTATTGTAAATATTATTAAAGCGTTAAATAGTGTTTGGATTTTCCATTAAATCAGTCAAAGTGCATTTTTTTATTGTTGTTGTTGATTTAGAAGAGCATAAAATATTTGTATTTTATGATAGATAATATTTTCAAAAATAATATATTATTTTTGTAATACCTACTTGAAAATGTTATATACTATAACTACTATTATTTATTATTATTATTATTATTATTATTATTATTAACAGATAAAATTTTGTTAAACTCCAGAGAAAATATTGTAGCTTATCTATATTAAATGCATTATCTTATAATAAACATATTATAAACATATATTATACACGGAGTAATGCGTTAATAATGACCGTTCAACCAGAGGAAATTATATATTAATATATGATAAAACATTTATAAATCTGACAGTTGAAAACATTAACATATTTGAAAATACAAACGTCGTTGCGATAATCATGGCTTTAAATAACTTATAAGCAAGGATTGAAACCTAAACGAATAACGGTTTCGATTTCGGTTTCGGTTTTTTCTGCGTTTCGGTTTCGGTTACGGTTTCGGTTTTAAGTTTTTGTAACGAAACGGTTTCGGTATACCGGTTCCAAGTTACGGTTTCGGTTTTGATATCGGTTTTTGTATAAATTTTCTTTATTTCCATATTTATCAAATAATTTTACATTTTTTATATGGTGCTAAATTATGTTCAAATTATGATATTGGGGTAAAGTGGAAAACGTAATTTAAACAATGTTTGTTGTTATTTTAGTAAAAATATTGTGTTATATGAATTATTTAATTGATTACGCCAAGAAAAAAAATTAATTTAAAATTTCGTGACCACAAACCAATGAAAAGCAACATTTTGACTTCATCTGAGATATGATCTGAATTGCAAAGAAGAATTTTGTACAATTTTCATCCATAAAAGCCAAAGAAATTAAATTTCAACAATTCTGTGAACTGCAATATATGTAAACTAGTGATGATCATTTGCAAGAGCAAGGCAAGAAATGGTAATCTTAATCTTTTAAATTTTAAATAAAAGATCGAAGACAAATATCTTAAACTGCATATTAATTATGAAAACGAATAGAATTTGAACACTAATTGTATTTAAGTTACTTATTTTCCATATTTTTTCAATTTCTTCAACATTTTACTAACAAATAAAAAAATCCAATAACCCAAAAATTTGAATTATATTTTAACAAGAATTAACTAATAAAAAATAATTGTATAAATCAAGAGATGTTGACGAGACAATTTAAAATCTCAAGGCCATAATAAAATGAACGAAAAGTCACCAAATACATTTTCAAAATGCTAAATATTTTTTTACAAACTTCGTTATGTATCTGTCAATTCATAAGAAAATGTAAATCTTTAAAAATGCATCAATTACTTTTTATAATATTAATCAACAAACTCGAAAATTTAGTTTTTCATAAAAATGTGTTTGGTGACTTTTCGTTCTACAATACAATAAATATAAGGAATATTTCGTATAGGCATATATCAGTTTTCGTCACAGATTAAAAAAATCTGTATGCTACACATACCGTATGTCAAGAGAACTCAAATAATATCTTGCATAGTAACACTTTTCTTTGCGAACACCATGCGAACACAAACTCAAACGCTACAAAGCGAATACTAACAGAAAGAAGAGAATATAACAATAAAGATTACGATTATTATACACACATTTTCACAACGACAACTCTTCGTTGCTATTCCGTATCATCGCATGGCAACAAACAGACGCATGACAACGAACAGTCGCATGGCACCACACTACATGTATGTAGCTAGTACAGCTCTCTAGTTGGCAACAACAACGAGTTCTCTTGTGGTACAAAAAATTTCCCGCCAAAAATTCTATCAAAAGCTTGGATGCTGCTTTATTCGCATTTTTGTTGTTGTTGCACTTTCAAACGAATCAGCGGATTTGTGAAAAGAAAAACACAAAAAGCAATATATCAGCTAAATATATCACACTGTAAAATGTTCATATATTATTTTTTATTACTTCATGATTTTACAATTAACAAAAAAACTATATATAAAAGTAAAACCAAAATAATAATGTGCATAGCACAGTGCATATGCACAATCGATGTACGAACAAGCGTAGCGAAGAAAAGAGAAAAACATTGTTTTGTCTGTTTAATCTTTTTGAAGCGACTTTTGAAGCACTTTTAAAGCTATTTACCGCTTCAAAAGTGCTTCACAGGCCTTATTTTTAAGATGCTTATATTCTTTAGAATTGACAAAAACATCTTCATTAATGTTCCGTTCATTAATATTTTGCACGCTTTCCATTGTTACTTGTTGTTCAATATTTAGTAATATCATGAATTATTTTGTATATCATTATTAACTTAAAAACATAATAAATACATTAAAATCACTTGCTCTTGATCTTTTTTTTTTGCAAAATCTCGATCTTTTTCTCTTTTTGTTCTTGCAAAAAAAAAATGCAAGAACAAGATGCAAGAACAAGAAATTTTTAATCATCACTAATGTAAACAAATATCTGCCTTATACTTGAAATGTTTAAACTTGTCGAACTTGCACTTAATTTTTCGTATTTCCTTAAATAGTTACTGAGATGTTAATAATTTGAAATTTTTTTTTAAATTTTTCTTGCATTACCATTGTTTTGTTTATGTCCGAAATTGAGCTGTTTTCAAACATCAGTCAATAATCCATTAGTATACTTATAAATGGTATTCTATTGAATAGATCCTTTAAAAGAATTTAAAAAATATTCAAATGAACTTTTCAAAACTTGTTCCACTTTACCCCAAGCTCCCCTATATATTTTATTAATAAAATAAAGAAAAAACCAATATTATTAAAATTTGAATCATTTTTTAACGTAAAAATTTTGCTTGGAGTTGCTGGTGTTTTGTTGTTAATTCGATTAATGAAACAAAAAACAAATTTTAGACCAAATACCGTTGTTTTGGAAATATCGTTTCTCAAAAAACAACATGTGAATTTTTGTACAACCAAAAATGTTTATTTTGGGAACTCCAAATTTTAATTAATGACATTTTACTTAAGATCTTCTATATAAAATAAAATATGTTTTTCTGTTTCTTTTTGTACTTTTTTAAAAACCGTTTTAAACCGGTATAAAACCAAAACCGTTTATATCGGTTTTGGATATCGGTTTATTTCAGATTTTCGTATAACGGTTTCGGTTACGGTTTCGGTTTTAAAAATGAAACGGTTTTAAATGGATATCGGTTTCGGTTTCGGTTACGGTTTCAATCCTTGCTTATAAGTGATATAATAAAACTGTAAACAGCTGATATATCAATTTTTCACGCATTTTCACAGAAAAATAATAAAAAAATATAGTAATTGTTCTAAATAATTTAAAAACTAAAAAAAGACAAATATGTATAAAATAAAAAATTTTCAATTACGCTTACTTTACGTTTATTTCATAAAATTAAATAATTAAATTGTCTTTGAAATACACAACATTTTAAATTATTTCTAATTTAATGAATTTATATATGTTTCTACAAAACTGTTCAACAGTCTAATAAAATAAAGATAACAACTAAATTAAAAAAAATATCAGAAAATCGTGTAATAGACTGTATTTGAATGAAATAAAATGAAAAAGTCAATTAAAGTTAACACATCATCATTGTCATACCAAAGGAGCGTGTTTACGCCAAAACTCTTGCAGTGTAAACCTTGTATTATTTATTTAGTACATTCTGTGACAGGTCAAACGTCAAGAGGTGAATTTCGTCATTTCCTTTTCAACCCTCCTTCTTTGAGGTTCTCGGGGCTGCAATTGCGCTGAGCTCGATCTCTTTGCTGCCACCCATCAACAGACGAACATCGTAAAAACTACGTTCCCGCATATCATTATATTGTATATTATATATCTATATATTGGATCTCCCTATTTGATTTCCAATCTTATTTGTATCTTTATAAATTTTCTCATATTATATGGCAAACACTTTCGTTTGTCTCTTAATTTATATTGCTTAAATAATGAACGAAAAAACCATAACCTTCTGACTTTTTAATTAATTTTGAAGATATTGAAAATCCGTAAAGTACACCTTTTTGCGTAAATCGAGCAAATATGCATTTTTACAAATGTTGGGAAATCAAATTTTTATTTTAAAACAAATAGTTGAAGCCATTAATAATAATAATACCAATAAAAAGCTATGACCGAAAAAAAAACGACAAGATTTTCTTTGTTTCGAATTTGTGTTATTTGCAAGTAAAATGTTTGTAAAACTATTTTTAAATAATGACACCAATGCTATAAAAATAAACAATTAATGCCGTACCATAACTATTTTAGATTTTACCAATAAAAATGTATGGCAAAAAAACTGTTAGAGATACGCCCTTTTGACATGACTGAAATTATTAACAAATTATATTCGACCTTTTGTTTTTGTCTATCCAATAAACAAAAGTCCAACAAAATATCCAACAAAAGTAGGTATACACGATTTTAACACAGTATACTTGAGGAAAACCTACATTAAACGAGTTGGGAAAGTTGGGAAAGTTAGGTCACATGGGTAAGTTCGGTCGCATGGGGCGGACCTTTATAGTCGGTCGGGCCCGACTATTAAATACCCTACACCTTTGGTGGGAATATTAATGTAAAATATTTAATTGTATACCTTAATTTTAAAGTTATTAATTATGCTCTCAGAATATTATTTACATATCAGAAATTTACGTATCATATCAGAAATTTACGAACTTTATTCTCATAATTTATTTAAAAAATATGTATAAAAGTAAAAAAAAAACTAATTAAAAAACTAATTTAACTAATTTACGGCTCAAATTTTTACTATGAAAACCCTGGAAATAATGATAAAAGACAAAGGGGACGTACATTACGTCTATTTTTGGACCACATATTTTTATATAAATTATAACATTATGTTTTAAATTTTATAACTATATCTTGAATACTTTTCGAGTTATTAGTTCCTAAAGAGTTATATAAAAGTGACTTGTATGGGAGGTGGGCGTTTTCGTTGACCGATTTGGCTCATTTTCAAACTCAGTTCCTACTTTTGGCAAAAACATAATGCGACGAAATTTCATCGTATTCTGATCAGTATTTCTCAAGTTTTTCTGTATTCGGACAGCAAGATGGACAGACAGACAGACAGACAGACAGACAGACAGACAGATGGACATGGCTAAACGAACTCGGGTAGTGATGCTGATCAAGAATATACATACTTTTTCATACCGAAGATGCTTCCTAAACCTAGTAGAAATTTTCCCGATGGCACATCAATGATCGGGTTTTCGTTGGGTAAGCCCTATTAGAGAAAATATGATCATTGCATTTGCATGCCCTTATCATGGTTACCATACCAGGGTTTACATTATCTAAATAGTCAATGGTCCCAATCATAGCTACATTATTTGTTCCTCATAACGAAATTAGCATCAGACAATGATCGAGATTTAATGAGAGAAACCCTATTATGCTCGGGCTCGGTCATTGTCGGGTAAATAATAAAATGGGGAATTGCCCGATCAGTACATAATCATGGCCTGAGTTTAGTACATGATCTGGACCCTTCGTTACAAAGACATTATGGGCCTCGTCATATCCCGATCATCTCAAATAATGACATGATCACTTCATGACCATGGCCCTACCTAAATTTCTACTAGGGAAAGGGCGTTACATACACAATAAACCCTGCACCTCATAGATGTAGGGTTTAAAAATGTAAAAAAACGTAAACATCAAATGTGACGACATTATCGAAATTATTTTTTATATTCAAGTTTTGGGCAGAAACAATTTCTAATATAATTTTTATTCTACCAAAAGTAAAACAAAAAACTTCCAAACCGAAGAATCTTCCTTAGGCTGATGTGACTGCAAAATAATCTTCTAGTTATCACTCAATTCGTTTTATTTTAAATTGCCAAAAGATTATTTTTTATTTAATTTTGTTTCGAGTTATCGAATCCTCACATGATTATCCTCAATTCAGTATAATTCCGAATGGGAGTTTTCTAAATTTATATAAATTTGTGATCTTGTCAAATCTAGACTATTTCGAATATCGTTGTTGTAGAAGTAAAACTTACCAAATACATGTTTATAAAAATGTTAAAAAGGTATCTATTGTATATGGATTTACATATTTAATGTTTAAATTTTCATGAGAGGGCTGAATAATTCAAAATTTTTAAAAATGATATCCATATTAAAAGTTTTTGGTCCATATTTAAAGTTTTTTTTTATACATATTCATCTAATTTTTAGTCCATAATTCATACATACTTTCTTTGATTTCCGTCACCATATGTACATGATTCCATCTAATACAAAATGCTTCTTTATTTTAAATAAAAG
This sequence comes from Dryomyza anilis, assembly GCA_951804985.1. NCBI lineage: Eukaryota > Metazoa > Arthropoda > Insecta > Diptera > Dryomyzidae > Dryomyza > Dryomyza anilis. Next base: position 114,033,967 of record OX638130.1, read on the forward strand.
AAACAAAACAATATTTCACGTAAAATTCCACTTTCCGCCGTTATTAAAAAAATAGGTATCGGAGATGGTAAACTTACGTAAATATAGTATTTACCGAAACATATGGTCACTCTGTATTCAACTTAAACTCAATTGAAAACTAGATGACTGGCAATAAAGCACTCATTTGAAGAGTTCGTTTTACTGAATCTGTCTCTCTTTTTCTCTTGCATTTAATCTTACTCACCGTAGTAACTCTCCAACTAAATCTCTCAGCTCAATGTGCTACGAAAAGAAGCGCACTGCACTGACGTCATTAATTTTTCTAAAAGTATAACAAGTGGCAAAGAGACTGAACGTCAATGACGTCATTAAAATGCTGCTGTGAGTGTGTGTCACAGTTCACAACACAGCTCCCATGCACAACCGCACTTCACCGCTGAACAACAAGTGAAACTGTGTTGATGCAGATCGCAAGGGGCTGCTGTAGACTTTTATTAATGACGTCAGAGAGCGAATGAGAGCAATGTGTTTAGTGTTGTGCGGAGTGTGGTGGAAGTTGGATGCAAATGGATGCTGTATGGTCGTATAGAAGGAAGAGGTCTGGGTTGTATGGTTGAATGCTGTTGGCATTGACAATGTCAACTTGGACGCGTAAAACGTGGAATTCGCATGGAGCGTTTAGATAGTGAACGTGACAAATCAAATTGAAAGCGCGTCGTGCTGTTTTAGAGAAAGGAAAGATAGACCGAGAGAGAGAGGGTTCTATTTAGGGGTTAGAAAATAAAACAGCACACTGGTAGGGAGGTACGGAGGGGGCCTTTAAACTGCTATGGACTCGGCAGGTAGGTATTTTGAGGCAGAGCCGTCAGCTTGAAGTTTATTGGATTAGCAGCATAGCGGAAGAGAAATGTATTATTTAGCCACGTCGCAAGAATAACAAAGAAGGTGCCCAACAAATAATAATAATAAAAATAATTTCACAGTGTTGTTGAAGCGGTGCTGGGTTGGGGGAGGCGGTTCACTAAGACGACAGGACGCGCAACAACCGTGACAGGTGTTTAGTCCGCATAAAAAAGTGTTTTTTGCATTTAATGGTCTGCAAAGCGGAAGTGGTGGAAAATTAAAATAAATGACTTTGATGCTTGTGTTGCGAAAAATAACAAAAATTAAAAAAAAAAACGAACAATAATTTAAAATATTTAATTAATTAAAATGTGGCCATTGAGTGCAGCAAAATTCAGCAGCTCATTAGTATTGTTTTTTTTTGTGTTCTTTGATGGGTTTAGTTGATGGGGTTTTTCGAAATGAAATGAACTGACAGCTGATTTTTAGGTTGATATTTGCAGAAATTATTTAGCAGAAATATTTATGTAAAATTAAAATCAACAGAATTAAGTATTGTTTGTACTAGTTTATATTAAGACATTTTCACAAATGTATTTGAAGTTCCCGCTGCAAAATATACACTACTGCATTCTACAGTTTTTAGTGCATTTTGCAATGACAGTCGACAGTATTATAGTGAAGTCTCTCCAGCGACTACACTTCACTGCTGTATTTGTTTCATTGATAACAAGCAGTGTCAAGACATTTTTCTTTTTGTAAACATTTAATATTTTGAAAAACAAAATTAAATGACACTACATGCAACGAATACAGTGAGTACTGCGAGTGAGCGCAACAAGTAACGAGTGAGAAAACGAAATCTATTTAGTACTTAATCGTGTTTTGAAAAAAAAAAAATTTCTTGACACTATTTGGTATCAATGAAACAAATACTGCAGTGAAATGTAGTCGCTTGAGAGACTTCACTATAATACTTTCAACTGTCGAGAACAACTACAAATCTGTCGCTCGGCGTAAGACGGCAGTAATGTTGTGGTTGATATTTATGTGTTTATAAAAAATACAACAAACATTAAAAAAACTGTTAAAAAAATAAAGTAATTGTTTTTTTTTTTTGAAAAAATTTAATAATGAAATAAATGTTGTTCGATAATATTTCCTCTCTTTTAAAATTTGTCTATATTTCAATATTTATGAAAATTTCTTAGAGTAAGAATGATAAAAAAAGGTAAAATGCACCTAGTACCATAAGCATTGCATTTCAAAATTTGAATTTTTATTGCACATCATTATAGATCTCTTCACTACAACTACGTCTCATTTGCGTTTATTTTGACACTACTTGTGCTTTGACATTAATTTTCTATGCTTGATTTTCAAGCATAGAAAATTAATGTCTTGAAGTGGGTTTCAAATGTATTTGTGCAGATGTCTAGTTTATATCTATATACATAAAACTCTTGGTCCGTCTGTCAGTCAGTCAGCCTGTCTGTCAGTTTGTTCCAGCATCACGTCTAAACCACAGAATCGATTTGACTGAAATTTTGCACGAGAATACTATGGAGTCCGGAGGGTGAAATAGGCTATAGGTCGGTATTGAACAAAGAGTGTGGTACCTTCCATATAACCAAAACTTGCAAAACGATATAACTCGGCACTCAAAATAAAAAAAAAAAAAAATTACATATGCCAAAAAAATGAACAAAAAAACACAAATACATAAGTAAAAGCACAAAACAAAAGCACAAAATCAACAGCAAACTACAAAAATACAAAAACAAAAGTAAAAACACAAAATCAATACCAAGAATAAATGCAAAAACACAAAAGCAAAAACACGAAAACAAAAACAAAAAAACAAAATCAAAAACACAAACGCAAAAATACAAAATCAAAATAAAAACCCAAAAAATATAAAAAAAAACAAAAGCGTACAAAACAAAATTAAAAAAACACAAAAACAAAAGCAAAGAAACCACAAAAAATTAAAGCAAAAACAGAAGCAACCAAATAAAAAAATGCAAAAAATGGAATATTCAAAATCAAAAGAATAGCAAAAAATGGGAAAAACAAAAATGAACAGCTGTGCTTAAAAATTGGTTTAAAAAAAAAACAAAAAAAAGAAAATCCCGTTGCGCAGCCCGGTTACGAAATACTAGTTATAAATAAACATATAAGGTGTCCCACAGAAAGTTTCCCCGATAGTTCTTCTTCAAGATAATTCATCCTCTGATAATTATTTCCCTAGGAAAATCTCTCCCAAAATTGTGCTCAAAAAAGTTTATGTTTTTTTGATTAAAACAAATCCACACTGCGCAATTTTGCCAAAACAATTCTTTCCCAGATAACTTAAACTATCAAATATTACAGAAATTGATATACAAAAAATAGTTCCACTTCAAAGTAATTGATACAAAGGCAAATAATAAGTAGAACACTATGAAGGATATTTGAGTAAATACTATATATTCGTAAAATTAATTAGCCCCATAAAAGCCATAGGAAAAATAACTTAAATACGCATGAAATACAGAAGGAAGCCTTAAAAAAGTGACTACCAAACATTAAAATAAATAGTAATACATATATTTTAAATAGATGATATAAGCATAAAATACATACAACATAACAAAGTACGAAATTTCAAAAAAAAATAAAAACTTTAAGTTTTTTATTACTCTATGACTTTTAGAATTTACATTTAAATCAACTAAAATAGCATTTTACAGCATCAAGTCTAAATGAATGACGTCAATTTATGGTATTTGGTTTAAAAATAAAATCGTACATTGCAAAATGTTTCACGTCACCATTGCGTGTGGGGCGCCTATAAATAGGCAACATTTTATTTGCACTTTGTGAAGCTGTCAACGGCAGACACTGATTTCTAAAATAGTCCCAAACGCGCATAAATAAATCGAATAAATAAATCAATGAAAATCAAAAAAAGAGAAAAACTTTCAACGTTGACGACGTCATCAAATTTATATTCATTCTTTTAATAAATCTAACAAAATTAGATTGACATTCTCTTCTATACTTTAGGTATATTTAGCTGGGCTTCAGTGCGAATTCCTGCAAACATGATGTGCGTGCAGTTATGCGCCCTAAAGCAGTCAATAATAAGTAGTTTGTATTTCTTATGGTTTCTATACGTAAATTTTTGGTGCGTGTTTGAATCGGGATATAACTACATTTCTATATAGATCTCTAGGATAAGTGCGTGTGCTATTAAATATTATTGTTTAATATTCTCTCAGTCATAGACACACACATTAAACAGATAACAACATTTTAATGAATACCTTGTATTTTTCGATTCCATCGAGAACTACCCAGTGTGAAATTTCAATTACAAAACAAGAAAAAATGTACAAATAAACTTTTCATACATCAATTCTATTTTATATGTTTTTCTTTTTCAAAACATTGAATGGTTTCAAAAGAAAAATGTCTGGACACTACTTGACACGAATGAAACAAATACTGCAGTGAAGTGTAGTCGCTGGAGAGGCTACACTATAATACTGTCGACTGTCATTGCAAAATGAACTCAATACTGTAGAGTGCAGTAGTGCATATTTTGTAAAGGGAACTTCAAATAAATTTGTGCATATGGACATTTCCTTAAAAAAGTCTATTTTTTGTCATGTCACCCTATTTTATTGCTTATATTTCAGGACCATGCAGTTGGACTGTTTTCTTTTTTTTTTACTAAACCTAAAGTGTAAGTTGCTTTAGATCCCGAATCTTGGAAATGTATTCTAGTATTATTCCTAGTATTTTATTCCAAGTGCTGCGTAATATTGTTCTTGTCATCAACGTTGGAAATTTCTGTTGGGACTTTCTGCTGATTATTTACATTGCATTCGTTTTGTTATTGACGTCACTGTGATATACATATAGTATCGGTGATAAAATACTCTTGGTATTATTACCATAATGATGATTGTTCAGTAATCAATTTGCTTATCGACAGCAGTCGCTTGTAATTAGAACTTGTAGTTAATATGAGTTGCCGACCAGATGTTGTCGGCACTTAACTGTGTTGGCCTCTGTAGTGTTAGCCATGACAATCAGTAGTTAAGTATTTATATTTATATTATTTAATTTTAGTTTTTGTGCATGCTAAACGCTATTCATTCCGTGATATACTTGCATATTTATGAAGTTATTCATATTTTTTTATGGGGGTCTATGGTTTGTATTGCAAACAATATTTGATAAGAAGGAGTAGTGGTATTTTTTGTTTTGGGTATACCCAATATTTGGTTGAATAAATTAGTGTTATTTCATAAATATTATATGTACCTTTTGCATATCATTGAAATGTCAATGAACTGCGAACGGACTTTTCTATTTTCGATTTATGTTTGACAATAAAAATACTCAATATTGAATGTTTTTTTATCTTCCTTTGGACATACTAATACTTTTTTTATTTGTATATAATGGGGGCATGCTTTTTTTTAGGATCATACTAAAGAAAATAAAAACAATAAAATATATTCGAGTTTAAAGCAAATATCTTGAAAACTTATTGAAATATTGCTGACAACATTTAAAAAAATAGCTTTGCGTTTAAATAAATAAAAGAAAGACGAAAAACAATTATTTATAGTCATTATAAATCCCTCAATAAATTTCCAATATATTTTTTACTTTTAGTAATTAAAAGTTCGTATTTAAAAATATAGGGGAGCCTGGGATAAAGTGTGACACATTTTGTTTTTCCTTCAAAAAAGTACATTTGAACAATTTATTAAATTATTTTGAAGGGCTATTCTATAGACTGGTTCATGATCTAACTTTTTGCTTCAAGAGAATACCATTTATGTGACTTTTAATTGATTTTTTAACGATGTTTCAAAACAGCGGACCTATTTAAAAATTCTAGTAGTATTTAAAGATATAATAATAATAATAGTTTGGCACTAAAGTTCTATAAGAACTTAGGCCGAGCTCTCTCACCATTTTGAGCTGTGCGTGTTATATTTGTACTCAAAGTGGTGGGACCTACAGTTTATTGCCGAATCCGAACGGCGGGTGAGAGCTTTTCATAGGCAATGTTTTACTCTCGTAGGTTTGCCATTTACTGCTGAGAGGTAGCGCGGCTAATAATTATATAGTAAGGGGTTCACTTATCATGTCGTGTTGATTTTTATTTTACTTTTCCAATCAATTCGCATTTTTATGCCAATAATATTAGACTAAGTCTCGTGGGGTAAAGTCGATACATAAGCATTTGGTCAAAGTAGATTCCGCGAAAATACAATTTATGAAACTTTTTGTTCAATGAGTTTTACAAAATAGTCCATTCTTAAAAAAATAAAAGGAGACTTGTCAATCATTTGACCATGATTTAAGAAGTTATTGCAAAAAATAGATTAAATGTGAATAACACTTAAACAATTTCGCGGGACCGGAATAAAACATCACGAATAGTTTTATTTTGGAATATATAATTCAATTAAATTGAAAGATATCAGCAAAAATGTGCATTCGCTGAAAAAGTGGGTACACCCAGAAAAAAATTCCCTCAAATCCCATTAAAATTGGTCAATAGGATAATTATTGATTCAATAGTATACAAAAAATAAATCTTCTCATATAAACTCAATGGCAATGCCATGGTATTTTCTAGTATTTATGATATTTTCCGATTAAAATAATAATTTATCCTATTGACTATTTTTAATAGTAAAGAACCATTATTTATATAGTATTTTTTTCTGGGTGTTGTGTTGAATTTACCCCAGCCCATTTTCAGAAGCAGGTTTGCTGTTGTGTTGCATTTGTTGCTATAGATCTTTATAGCGTATGGAACATTTTTAGCTAATGAATCAATCTATCCAACTGTCCTATATTATTGATATGGTGCTCAAAATTAGCATTGAAACAAGTTGGGAAAGTTAGGTCACATGGGAAAGTTTGGTCACATGGGGCGGATTTTATAGTCGGTCGGGCCCGACTATGAAATACCCTACTACACCTTTGGTGGGGATATTAATGTGAGATATTTAATTGCATACCTTAATTTTAAAGTTTTTAATTATGCTGAACCTCCCCACCCTCGGAATATTATTCACATATCAGACATTTACGTCTTATATCCCCATAAATTAAAAAATTGATATAAAAGTATTAAAAACTAAAAAAAAAAATTCTGATCAGTCTTTCTCAAGTTATCGTGTATACGGACAGCAAGACACACGGACGGACAGACGGACATAGCTAAACGGACTCGGGTAGTGATGCTGATCAAGAATATATATACTTTTCCATACCGGAAACTCCTCCTAAGGGGCGTTACAATATATGCACAAAGTTAATATACCCTGTACCTCATAGGTGTAGGGTATAAAAAAAGTGTCGACTTAGCCCCGGTCTCCCCTATTAAATTTTTTTTTTCGAATTTTTTTTTTCGAAAATTTTTTTTCTGTTATTTTTTAAATCAAATTATTACAGCAAACACTGTTTTTTCGAATTATTTTCTAAAATATATTTTTTTTTTCGAAATATTCGTAACAAAATATTATATTCATAAATATTATGAACAAATTCATCAATATGACGATTCAAATTCATTGTATTGAATATTTCGTTCTTCACTAAGATATTCGATAATACGAATAAATTCAATACAATTTGAATGTATTCATCAATATTTCATTTAATGAACGGTGGTTCATTATGATTAATCTGGTAGTTCATGAAAAAATTCATAATATTTATGAATAGATTCTTCATATTAGTGAATTTGGTTCTGTGCTACACAATAGGGCCAGGTAAAATAAACAAGAACATGATAGGTTCAAGTATAGGTCAAAACTAAATGTCTATACTAGTTCCATACGAGAAGCTCATACCAACAGTGAGTAAATTGATGTCACAGGCCAAACTATATAAATTATACTATAATTCTATACTATAATTGAAGTTTTATAGAAAGGTAAAGACAATTTTAATATCGTTTCAATGGCACTATTGAAATGAGTTAAATATTATAATTTCTATTGATTTCTATGATATGATAATTCAATAAAAAATAGGCTTTTTCTCAAATTAGATCTCAAACTAGAGGTAAGTTTATAAAACTAATGCCATTTGCAGAATGAGTGTTATAAATTTATTCCAGAATGTCTATGAAACAGTCTAATAACTCGATTATAATAACATGAATGAATTTGATATCTTAGTTTTTTTATATACATAGAAAAATAAACAAAAAGATCAACATTGAGAACTAAATCTAATTTAATCTCAAATCATAAACTGAATCTTATCAATTTCATCTGACATGCGACTAGTGACTAATTTTATCACACATTATATATATTCTGTAATTTTGTTCTAATTTCAATGCAAATAATTTAAGCAGCTTGTGATCAAAATTAACTAAATAAATATTTATAAATTTGAGTTTATATTTAGCATCTTTTTAGATAAACATTAAAGCAACTTTTTCCGTGTTTATAAATAACCATAAAAAAGCTAAAGTTAAATTTACCTGGGATATGCAGAATCATTTTTTAGCACTTATTTATTTTGGCAAACTTTGTTTTAAAATTTAAATTAAATATCTAGCACATACGCTTAGTTGCCAAGTACAAAACACGTACGGAAAAAAATGCAGGCGAGAAAATGAAAAATCTTGAAGTACTTAATAAACAATTTTAGCAAATTTTGGAAACTAAACAACAAAAGTTTTTCAATTTCTAAGCAATCCACAGTGCGAAAGAAATATAATAAAAATTAGCACATTCCAACAATTTGAGAATTTGTTGACATCGCATTTTCATCATCTTCTCTATTGTTAATTTCTATACAAGTCAGCAATTTAGCATACATATCTATTACATATTTTATATATTTTTTTTTTGTGTGAGAAATAAAAAAAAAATGCTTATCTTGTTATACAACCAAATAATAGGTACTATCATATTTTCTGATCTTGTGTATTTTTATATAATTCCCTGTAATTTTCTTGATTGCAATAGAAAGTAAGAAACGATTTAAGCTACCAATTACGTTATGTTTCAGAAATTTAGATATAGAAAAAACTTCTCAATGGTAAGTAAAATGAGGTATGAATGCAGCCAATTAAATCTATTAGGAGAAATATTTAATATTTAAATTTTTAATATTTAAAATATTTAAAATTTTAAATGTTATATTTATACCATTAAATACTTGAATTTGTACACAGAAAAAATATATGTATAAAATATAGCAAAACAATTTATCAATACAATTAATTTTTAAGATTTAATTGTATTGCTTAAATAATTTAATTATATTAATTAATAAATTAGTAGAACAAACATTTAAAACAAATTAACACACCTGATGAAAAAAAAACATTTTTGTTTTCATTTATTTGTCATTTATTTTATTATATTTATATATTTTTTATTTTGCTATTATTTTTTTAAAAGTTTGAACCACGTTCACGACAACAGTAGAGTTTTATATAATAAATGGAAAATGTTAAACACAAATAAGAATATCAAAGTCGACGAACCGAATAAGAAAGCACGCGTTGCGATCGGTACAACAGTAAATGTAATACTGTGTTGTGAATTTAAAACTGTGTGTGACTGTTAAACTGTGTAGTGTTTTTAAAACTGTCGGTTGGTGTATATGCTACACGCTAAGAAAAATCTGCATGCAGGCAACATACTGATGTTCGCAGTCATAAATTTTCCGACTAAAATTCGCTGTTACTTCGAAATCAACATTTTTAAAATTATTTTGTTATTCATTTCATAACTTATGGTTCTATATTATTATAAACATGTTTATTTTTAAAGTCTATAAATTCAAAAAAATGTGTAGCAAACATAATATGTTGCCTGCAAAATTGATTTTTCCCTGTGTGTATACATCCATATATTTTAGCATTTATACCAACCATGAACGGATCTAATAGAGACCACTACTGTGAGAGATTATAAGAAAAAAATCTTCTTTAATATAAGAAATGTTTTCAATTCAATCAATATTTCTACTATAACTAGGAAACTATTTTCTGAGTACTACTATTTAGATACTAGCTACTACACTCAGAAGAAAATGTACCATTAAGTACTTTATGGTACGACCATTAATATTATGGTTCATGTATTATTAGTTTTTTCTTTTTAAATCAAAAGTTTTCTAATTAATTCAATAGTATTTGAAAAATTCAGTACCATAAATTTAAATATTTTTTATTATTAACTAAAATACCTTTTTGTTTTAATAAATTATTAGGAAAATGTAATTCGACTATACCATAAAATTAATAATACGTATCATTAAATTTGTATATGTCTTTCTTATTGTAATTAAAAAATCACATTATAAAATGTATGGTACAACCACACATTGTATTAACAGTTTCAATATTACTGAACTAATGGGATGCATCCTATTGTTTTTCTATTGAAATACTATCAATTTAACATGATTTTTTTTTTCTACATAATTTAAATACAAACTCAAACATATAACTTAAGTTATAAATTTCATTATTCATATTATTTTGCATACCTACTTCAGTTCTGTATTCGAGGAAATGTCGTTATGCTGTAATGCGCACGAAATTTATAAATTTAATTAAAATATTTATGTTATATACATTTTCTACGAATTCTTAAAGATTTTAAAACATTTTTTTTTTTGGAATATGCAACTATGTTATATGTTTCATTATATGGAAAATATTATGTTTTATTACATTTTAATTTATACAATTATTTCAGATTTATGCATTAATGTTGCTTGTCGCTCGTTTATCTCTGTAAAATGATGCATATTTCTGATTAAATTTTTTATTTCCGCTTCCACGATGACTGATGCAAGATATAACAAAAAAAAAAAAAAATACGACTATAAGAAAACGAGCAACGACGCATTTACCACTGAAAGCCACATTGAACTTTGACATTTTCATTGCGCATGATCCCTCCCTACCTACTTTGTACTAGCATTCAAATGTATTTTCCTATGATTTACAGTGCACTGTGGAGCGAAATCTAGTTCTATAGGTGAACCAAAGTCTGCAATTACTTTACATACTCAAACATTTCTAATGACATGTGCAACATATCTTTAAATCCAAAAGAGATATGGTCTTACACGCATAATCCATAATAGTTACCATAATAGTTTGATAGAAGTTTTATTAATATCCCAGTCTGCATGTCTCGGAGGTCTTCGATGTCTCGAAGCTTTGTCGAACTAACTTCGATAGCAAAGTTCAATCTCGTAGCTTTAACTTATTTTATTTAAAAAATTCTCGTACATTCAAATTTCATGAGAATATACGATATTTAAACATTTATCATATCGATATCGCGGTATTCTTCGAAGCTATGCCCTTTCACAAACATCGTTCCGATATCGTTTCGTTTTCGAAAAATTTCTCATAGCGAGAAAACTCCGATAGAACGCACCGTTATCTACCTACCATGAAGGTACAAGTTGAAGCCTGCCATCATTGCGAGGACGGGTCCGATATCGTGTGATTTCTCCATCTAATCGCATGGATCTCGTAACGATATCGAAACGAATGGCATACTGGGATGGTAAAAAAAGTAATTATATATTTTTTTTCAAATGAATGTAAATTTGTGGGCTAATAGTGTGAATTTTATTACTTTATATTATAAAGAAGATCTAACTTCAAAATAAAAATTAGTCAGATAGGTTACTCAAGATAACATCATTTTGTAGAACTTAAAATGTTCAAAATTGTCTATCAATTTTGACCCTATATTCTCCCAAATATTTCTTATCATGAACAAATATTTCATAGTGTTATTAAAATATTTTTTAAAGTGCTCATATAAACATTTCCGTTTAGAACAAAAAATTCGACTAAATTGCTGACTAAACAAAATTTTGTCGGTAATGCAGTGTTCGATTTTTCCATTTAGCAAATTTTCGAGCAGACTAAATATAACTTATTTGGATAACAGCAAACATACATATGATAATCGATTTATTATGGACTTTAGCAATTATCGGTTATCGAATAAATATTGAAAAAATCGAATTTCTAACATATAAAATGTGTCAAAAAATTTTCATTTCGTACTAATTCATTCATTAGATTTAGGGTGTGTGCGAGTTCGACTAAATTGCTGACTAAACTAAATTTTGTCGGTAATGCAGCGTTTACTTTTCAATTTAGCAAATTTTCGATCAAACTAAATACATCTAAATTGGAAAACAGCAAACAGACATATGATAATTGATTTATTAGAGACTTTAACAATTACCGGTTACCGAATGGCGGTCGAATAAAAACTTCTACAATTTAGTTTAGTCAGCAATTTAGTCGAACTCGCACACACCCTTAATAATAATTTTTTTTTTCGTAAATCGTGCATCCTTGCGTTCATATTTCATTCCGTCTACACTATAAAAAACATGCATAAAGTACAGAAAAAGTTTAGTGGACGACAAAGAACATTTTTAAAATTCTACATAGGCATAACCAAGTTTATGTCATGAATTCGAGAATTATTCGAGGCTTTCAGGAGGCTTGGAACAAAATTTGTTGGTAACGTTCTAAATTCAATAATCTAAAAGAATTTCAATTAGCCAAATTCAATAATTTAACAGAATTCTGATATGCCAGACCAACCGGAATGATCCAATGTCTATGACCAGTCTGCCAAGTCTAGGGGCTCATCGATGATCGAAGTTTTCTCGAACTATAAAAATATAATAGTTTGGCACTACAGTTCTATAAGAACTTAGGCCGAGCTCTCTCACCATTTTGAGCTGTGCGTATTATATTTATACTCAAAGTGATGGGACCTACAGTTTATTGCCGAATCCGAACGGCGGGTGAGAGCTTTTCATAGGCAATGTTTTTACTCTCGGAGGTTTGCCATTTACTGCCGAGAGGTAGCGCGGTATAGAAAAATGTTTCTATAAAAAGATGTTTTTAGCTTTATCCAGGCTTGAACCGGGGAACTTTCGGCTCGCAGTCCAACGCACTAAACACTGAGCTATCGCGGCTACTGCGATGAAACTAACTGCGATGAAAAAATCGATCTCGTTGCTTTATCACTATTATTTTTTTTTAATTTTTGTGCAATATAATTAAAGAAAAAGATACGATATTTAAATATTTATCACATCGATATTCGATGCGATATCGATACAGAATAGTTTTTTTTTCTCGTGCCGCATACACTTCATTATCTCGTTACGATATCTGCGTACATCTTGGAACGAATTGTACTATAATATCGATACGAAATCGTAATCGAGATCGAATGAATTCTTCGACATCTCGAGACAGTCTCGAAGCGATATCGAATCGAATGGCAGACTGGGTGCGTCAATATTACGAAATTAAAATATACAAAAATACTTTTTGTAAACCCAAAACATATCGAAGCGATATCGTTTATAGTTCCTAATTATTGTTTTCGATAATGATTAAAACGAACCAATCCAGAATGATATCGAAAAGGTTCTCAATTTCGATTTGTTCAGAGAATTTAGTTTCTTTTACAAATATTTATTGAACATTTCTCATTATTTTGTCGAATTCATAAATTATTGTCAAATGGTGTGTGTAGAGAATTGATTATTTTGAGTGTAACATTATTAATTATTTTTTTCTCTAGAAAATCGAATGTCTTTCTTTTTTTTTTGGTCTTTGTTTCCACATTGGCCTCACACTGCGGATGACAATGCTGCTGATTGCTAGCAATGAGTTGCCACAACAACGACCGCTGCAATGGCAACTACAGCGGCAACAGCAACCATGACCAGCATAGAGTTGGAAACAGCAATAAGGCAACAACATCGTTAATACAGCAGCAACATCGTTTGCAGTTATTGTGGCGCCAATTTATTTGTGCACCATAAAATGCAGCGCAATGAATAACGATAAACAGAAAATTGTAACGTTGTCCAAGCAACGAGGACGGGAGGGGGGACGACAGATGAAAAGATGGTGGAGGAAAAAAGATGACCTGTCGATTCATGTATAAATTGTTGATTAAAGCAAACTGTGGTGTTCGGATGATGACAGGAAGAACAAGATATGGTGCAAAAGCGACAACAACAACAGCAATAGCAACAATTTCAACAGCATCAGCAACAACTACTACTATACTAACGACAACATTGACAGCAACTACAACAAAAACAATTGCAACTACTACAACCATAGGTGTTGATTAAGTTGTTACAGTTTTTGTTGTACCCTAGTAGAAATTTTCCCGAAGCACCATCGGGAAATTATCTGCTGTTTTTGAAGCCACTCTAAGGCCTAATTTAAGCGGGAAAAAAGTGTAAATTGCTCTAAAATTACGTATCACGTGACTGATGAAAAGAGGACTTGTTACTGTTCCCGTCCAAAGGTATGCAGAAAGGTACAATTGGTACCGACTGAGCACTGGATCTTAAAGACCAGTTCTGTGATAGGTCTACAGGTCTGCATGAGGACACGAATTGTGTCTCTGCTAAGCATGTCGCTAGTAATGGGAAAAGGCACTTGGTGGCGTCATATTCACGTGATTTATTTACGCACAGTAACTAATTCGTCTATAATTCGTAGACTGTTTTTCGAATAATAATTGATTTATATACAGTAGGTCTTCTAAGTAATTATAATGCACGATTGCAAGGTTGGAATAATTAGTGAAATGTGAATGCATGAAGTAGAATGTAAAATAAAATATAATGTAAAATAAAATAAAATAACTAAATGTTAAAATATATAACAAAAAAAATAAAAAAGAAATAAAAAAAATATATTTTTATTCCATTTATAACGGTCACGAAACATAATTTTGAAGATCAATTTGTGATAAATCTAAATCGATAGGTGACACGCACGAGCACGACGACCAAATTTAAAGGCACGCACGAGCAGCACGATAAAACACGTGATATAGAAAGACACAAAGAATCATATGAAAAACTAGGAAAAACCTGAAAAATAATATTAAAAACTGCTACGAAAACCCTTAAAATGTCGGTTCTGGTTCCATGATTTTTAAATAAGCGGTTCCGATTCCGGTTTTAACCAAAAAATTGTATGGGTTCCGATTCCGGTTCCACACATTTTTTTAATAGTGGTTCCGATTCCGGTTTCAAAAATCGAAACGGTTCCGGTTACAATTCCGGTTTTTTGCGGGCCCAGCGTGGGACTTAAACCCTCGGTTCTCGTTCCAAGATTTTAAAAATAGCGGTTCCGGTTCAGATTTCGGTTCCAACCAAAAAAATATTATATGGGCTTCGATTTCGGTTCCACACATTTATCCCTGGTTGTTTGTCTCAAAAAATACCACGAAATTTTTATTTTCTGATGCTGGAAGTAAATTGAAGTAGAAATTAAAAAAAAAAATGTTTAATGGGCGCGATTGATTTTAGAGGCATGGACACGGGCACGGGCACGACAGCAATTAGCACGCACGGAGATTTGCACGAGCTCAGATTTTCGGGCGTGACACGAAAAAGCACGGCACGCGCCCATCTCTAGTACCGGTCACAGAGTACAATTTTGAAGACCATAGGTTGTAGGGTCTACAGGAGATGTTAATTGAATCCTCTCAGGACGTCATGTTGAAATTGCCGGTTGGTTTCATATAAAAGAGTCAGAACTAGGACCGGATAATTATTTCCGAGGAACCAGTCATGTACCTAGTCTACGACCAGTTCGTTTTCTCGTAGAGAAGTTTATCGTAATTGGTTAAATGGTTACCTCGTTTAGACATCTTCCGCGTCCGATTTTCTGAAATAATGAGTTCATGAGTTTGACCCTATGGAATTTCTACTAGGGGCAGTAGTTGTTGCTATCAAAGTTTTTGTTGTTTTTGCTCGTATGTGTTCATTTGTTTGCTGGATATGACACCCTGACATGACTGCTTGACTGCTTTTCATCCTTTCTACTTTCGTTGCTGCTTGTACATCTAATGTTGGCTGCTGCTGTTGTTGGTCGTTCTTGTGGTTGTCATCGCTCAGACTGCTCTGACACTGAGTGTTCAATTTTGGTTTGCGCTGTGCAACATATCATTTATTGCTGTTTGTTGTTGTGTTGTTGCTGCCGCCAACATTGCTGTTGGCATTATAAATTGTTGCTGGCGATTTGTGATGCTATACTCACTAAAATATATTTATTGCTTTGGTTTGATGTTTATAGTCTTAAGTCGTAAGCCTTAAATGCAGCTCAAAGTATAACAACTGTATTGCAGCAACACTAATTGCAACATATTGGCTTTGTTAAGCATTGCAAAAGGTTGTAAAGATGTGCATCATGAATTTTCTTCATGATGATAAAATATATGACCCATTCCAAGCAAATAAACAAAAAAGAAAGTCATACATAAGATTTTAGATTTTCGATTTCAATAAAATTTGAGCAACGGATAAAGGATACCAACCACAAATTGCAGAGAGTTCAAAGTTATAAAAATTAGCCAAAATTCACTGATGTTTGGTTGTTCATACCGAAATATCTCTCGAACGATAAATGCTACACCCAGAACAAAATACTATATAAATAATAGTTGTTTACTATTAAAAATAGTTAATAGGATAAATTATTATTTTAATCAGAAAATACTATTAAATACTAGAAAATACCATAACATTGCCATTGAGTTTATATGAAAAGATTTATTTTTTGTATACTATTAAATCAATAATTGTCCTATTGACCAATTTTAATGGGATTTGAGGGAATTTTTTACTGGGTGTAGAAACTCCGTTAAGGTATTATTATTTTAAAGGTTTTAAATTAAATAGACGTTTGTAAAATGATTTCTAAACATAATTTATAAACTTGAACATGTGGCCAGTGGTCACTATGTTCATTAGAGATGATCGTGGCAAATTGGTCAAGATGGTCTTTTAACGGCATTATATTTAAAAAATATTTCTTCTCTAAATTTATGCATTTGAATTTTTTTAGATTTTTTTTTTTTTGTATGCAGGATCTAATAATACGATTTAGTGTATTCAGAACATACACTAAAAAAAAAAATTATTAAAAACCAACCAACAAAAATGTCTGCATTACAAAAATGTCTGCATTTTTACATTTGTATTTGTTTTACGTCCAAAGACATTTACTTTTGTCTTAAATAAATTCATGTATTTGTTTTTGTATGAAAAATATAAAAATAAGTATATATTGAATTTAAGAGCAATTTTTAAATAAATATGTCTTAAAATTACTGTAATTGCAATTAAAGGGTTTTTCAACAGGGACGCTATAAAAGTAGAGCGACAGGGACAGCAAACGATGCCATATTTCTTGCCGCTCTTTTGACATTTCTCTTCAGTAAGGTTTGCCATTTCATGATTGAAAGTAGACTTTGGTAGCGCTCTTATTGAAAAACCCTTTATTTAGCTGTCCAGAAAAGTATAGAAAAATTAATACATTTTTGTATTTTTAATATAAAAAATGTATTAAAAAAACGTTTTTTTTATTTCTTTTTCAACTCCGTTCCTATCTTTTGTTTCTCTTCACTCGTCTTCTTTTATTTCTTATTTATAATTTACTCCGTATAATTTTAACAATTGAATAAAAATGTTTGTTTTTTTATTTCAGTTGACACAAGCTGGCTTCGAACTCCGGATTCCAGTGTTAAAGTCCACTGTTCTACCCCTTAGGCTACATATGCATCTCCTTTTGTTTGAGATTTTTGCATCAAAAACAAAATGGGTGTTATGAATTTAGTGTGGTGAGTTTTAGTGTGGTGTGTGTTGGTGTGGTGAGTCTAGGTGTGGTGAATTTTGGTATGGTGAGTTTCGTTGTGGTGTTATATGGAAGTTGCCACGCCCAGTCCATCAATCCTGTCGAGATATAGTATATGCTCTGCCCAAAATCAACATACATATTGTGTTAAAATTTTATTAATTCGGTTCAGCCTTTTTGACGTCTATTCGGAACATACAAACATTCACAAACATAAAGTAAATGGTGTGGTGTATTTTGATTTGGTGAGTTTTGGTGTGGTCAGTTTGGTGTGGTGAGATTAAGTAACATCCAATTTTAAAGTTTAGTTGAAATCGATAACATTAAGGCTGATTATAGCCTACTGAATTTTTGGGTTCTGTGGGAGGTGCCACTCCTCTTTGTCCAATCTGATTTTTTTCTGACTTAGGATAGTCCATGGACCTAATATCATAGTAATGCAAATTTTCAGAAAAATTCATTCAGCGGTTTTGCTAGGAATCTGAAACATACACTAAAAATAAAAATGGGCGTAAAAGTGGGCGTGGTCAATGAAAACTATGTAATGACCTTCTCCTAGATCTGTAGGATATGTATTTCAAATTTTTACGAAACCTGTGCATAGGATTCATATTTCGTTTTGGTGTGGTGAATTTTAATTTGGTGAGTTTTTGTGTGGTGAGTTTGGTATGGTGACATTAAGTAAAATGCGTAACAACTAAATTTAAAGTTTAAACATTAGTGTTGAGATATAGCGTACTGAATGTTTGGGTTCTATGTGAGGTGCTACTCCAGATTAAATAGCCGAATAAGATTAAAAAGTTTTAGGCAGTTTAATTTGTATGATATTTTTAATTTATAAAGACAGGGTTGTCCTTAACAAAAACGCATACGAAATGAGTTAGGTTGCCTTATTAAGGTATATCCTTATAAAGTATTCTTATAAATCAACGATCAGGGATAACAGAAAAGAAATACAAAACAAATACAAATAACAAGCACATATTACATATTTTGTAGGAAAAAGGAAAACAAGTACACTTTTCATTAAAAAATATGAAAATAAATACCAATGTAATTGATATATTTTTTTGAAACAAGTCCATAAATTGTATTAATTTTAATACATTAGTTTTTTGAGGTTAGTTTATACAAACTAACGATAATGAATATTAATACATTTTTCTATTTCTTCAATTTTTACTTGGTTGGTTGAGTAGTGATATTTTTATTTCTTTTTTATATTAGTTATTTTTATTAGATTTCAGTATTAAAATAGTTATTTTATTAAAAATTTAATTCCTAAGTGGATTCTTGATGTAACTAGATTTAATGCATAATGCTTTAACTTCACTAATTAAAAATACCATTAAACTTTAGTAAAGGGGTCAAGCTTCAGTAATTACATTTCGTAATTAAGCTTTTAACGTTTCGTACCTAATGGGTTCGGGAAATTGAGTAATAGTTAAAAGTAGTATTAGATTATTATAGCATAAAATTAAAATTCAAAAATAATTAAATAGTTTATTAGCATAAATTCACTATGCGTTAAATCGTAAATTAAATATTGAATAAATTTAACTAAATGATAAATAAGATAAAAACCTAATTTATTAATTCAGTGACATGCATAAAATCAAGAAATAAAACAAAATAATAAAAAAATCAATCTATGAGTTACGAATATCATAAATAAAAAGAAAATTTGTTTATTTTAATTTATTTATTTTATTTTTTATTTATTTAAAAATACAAAAAAAAAACTTAAGATATTGTGTTAGTCCGTAAAATTAACGCAATTTAAAAAGCACTTAGAAAATGTATGAGAACAAAGATGTATTTAGCAGAGTTGTTAAAGAATGCATTCTTTAATTCTTTTGTACTCAAATGAATGCGAATTCAAAATGAATGCATTCATTTTTGTCAAAAGAATGGGAATTCAAACGCTTGAATTCCCAATCAGATGGCCTTCAAAATGAATGCATTCATTAAAGAATGCATTCATTTCTGTCTGAATTCTTTTTTGGCAAAAAAGAATTCAAAAAACAATGAATGCATTCATTTTTTGGCATTCATTTGTTTTTGTAATTTGTCAGAAAAATAAGGGCTACAATATTAAAGTCGTAAAATCCCGCATTTTCCGGAATTTTTGTTGTTATTGACATTTTAATGAAAATATATCATTGCAATTGGAAAATTATAGAGTATATTTTATTAAAATCTGCGTTTTCACAAATATGTGAACAATTACAATGAATTGGACAACTTTGTGGCAAACATTTTCGGGAATTATGGGATCGTGGGACTAGAAGCTCTTATTTGTCAGCGAGACACATCCGGCAAATTCCGTGAAACTCAAATTTCGTATTTTGAAGCAGCGCAGCGTCAACAGTGTTGATGTTGCGCATTTTTGTTTAGTAGCGAAGTACTAAAAATTATTACTAACTACTAATTATGTATAAAGTAACATTTTGTTTTTTCGCAATTAATATGTATACATATCGCCACTATCATTCTAAAGGGCATTACATTTTTTAATACAGTTTTTCCCCAAGTATACTGTGTCATTTTTGGATATTTCTAGCAACAAAAGACATAAAGAAAACGGCGAATGTGATTTGTTGCAGGAAAATACTTTTCCGACTGAATCGACATTGCGTAAATTAAAGATTATTGCAAAAATGTTAGGTCGCAACAATTCCACGAAATAAGTTCGTGGACTTCGCGCGCTGTACTTGAGCGCATAGCAATAGACCGGCCGTGCGGTTGGCACGCGCCGAAAACATTGATGACAATTCCAGGAAACGCAAAGATCAAATTGTTGCGAAGAACGTTGGGAAAACGTTAAGTTTGTACTTTTCGTTGCGCGTACTAATTAGTGATGTAAAATATCGCTATTTTCTCGTACTCGATACTTACCTTGTTTTCAAATGTTTAGTTTTTATGCTAAAATTAAACTATGTATGCAAATAAAATACACACACACATTTAGAAAAAAAAAACATTTTTAAAAATGCCGGACAAACTGAAAGGGGCATAATCTGTAAAATAATATAAAAATAATCCAAACCGATGTCAGAAATTTTTTTTGTATGTAAATAATATCTGTATTTTAATAATTATTATATTTTTTTAATGTAATAAAATAGACACGGTGATGTGAAATGTTATCCAAAAACTAAAAAAAGGAAAACGTAGAAACATAAGTTCGTCCTTTCGCCTTTTTGAACTACAAAGTACTATTTTTAAAACGCACATTTTTCATATTTAAAGTTCGACTAAATTGCTGATTAAACTAAATTGTACGGGTTTTAATTCGATTGCCATTCAGTAAGCGGTAATTGTTAAAGTCCCTAATAAAACGATTATCATATGTCTGTTTGATGTCTTCCAATTTTGTTTGCTCGAAAGTTAGCTAAATTGAAAAGTAAACGCTGCATTACCGACAAAGTTTAGCTTAGTCAGCTATTTTTTCGAACTCGAACTCGAACCCTTAATAATTATTAAAATGTGTTAATTATTTGCCAATAAGGAATTAAAAAAAACAAGCCAGTTGACATGTAATTTAATTTGACAATTTTGTATTTTTTTTCAAAGCACTATACGTACGCACAATTTTAGATTAATAAATACAATAAATAAATTTATTTAAATTGTTTATTAAATGCCATTATATACATAATTAGTATTATTAAGTACTTTCTTTTAGTACTTTAGTACTAGTACAAAAATGCGCAACAGCAACACTGTTGACGCTGCGCTGCTTCAAAATACGAAATTTGAGTTTCACGGAATTTGCCGGATGTGTCTCGCTGACAAATAAGAGCTTCTAGTCCCACGATCCCATAATTCCCGAAAATGTTTGCCACAAAGTTGTCCAATTCATTGTAATTGTTCACATATTTGTGAAAACGCAGATTCTGATAAAATATACTCTATAATTTTCCAATAGCAATGATATATTTTCATTAAAATGTCAATAACTACTAAAATTCCGGAAAATGCGGGATTTTACGACTTTAATATTGTAACCCTTATTTTTCTGACAAATTACAAAAACAAATGAATGCCAAAAAATGAATGCATTCATTATTTTTTGAATTCTTTTTTGCCAAAAAAGAATTCAGACTGAAATGAATGCATTCTTTGATGAATGCATTCATTTTGAAGGCCATCTGATTGGGAATTCAAGCGTTTGAATTCCCATTCTTTTGACAAAAATGAATGCATTCATTTTGAATTCCCATTCTTTTCAATTTTTTAGATGAATGCATTCCCAAAAGAATGCATTCTTTAACAACTCTGGTATTTAGTACAGATGGAGTCCAAAGGCACGTAGTTACTAAATTAAGATGATTATCTAATCAGACATAATCAAAAACAATTAAAATAGTAAAAAAAAACAAACAAATCGCGTTTTTTTGTGAGGCCAATAAATCTTAAGTGCGGCATTTTTTTATATTGTTATTTTTCCAAAATATGTGTCTGTGTTATTAGAGCTTAAAATTTAATAGTGACAATATCAAAAAGAAAAAAAAAAACAAACAACGAAAAATAATAATGTAGGTTGTATCAGGGTCGTGATAAACAGCGATAAATACAGCCGAAATATTTAACCAATTATTTTGCAGACTTATATCGGCACAACATACAACGTCTTTGAATGTTTTACTCACTCTGGTTTACAAACAAAGATCACGGTTACGTGCAGACGACCTTGTGCCAGAGAAAATTTTGCAAACATAAAAAAAAATCCAACCAAAAAATAAACAAACTATTGGAGCTCACGATGGACGGAGAGTAGAAATGTGCGTATAAACGTTAAATACGACGATAGTAAAAGTAACACCAAACATATGTCAAACAAAAAAAAAAAGAAAAGAAAACAAATTGCGTGGTGCAAAGGAGAGAGAGAGAGCATAAAATAGTATTTGATTTACAACTAAAATAGACCCACAATTTAAGGTGACCAAAAGTTTATTTTCAAATTTTTTAAATATATATTTTCTAATAGAAAATTGTTGAGGGTATCCTTATTTCGCATGCGTTCCTTAACTGAATACGATAAGACGAAAGGCGACCTGAAATGATTCTGATCAGGGTCGACTAGGGAAATCTTTATTTCAAATCCACGTAATGCAACCTTATCCATCGTTTACAAAGAATTCTGATCTATAGCCTACCTGAGTGGTCATTGGCTTATTTTTGATACGGCATCCCTAGCAAAGGCCACCTGAAATGATTCAGATCAGGGTCGACTAAGGCAATCCTAATTCAAAAATCTACGTTAGGTAACTTGATCAATCCTCTACAAAGAATCCTAATCAAAAGCCTACTTAATGGTGATAATAATAATAATAGTTTGGCTCTACAGTCTTGTATAGAACTTCGGTGGAGCTCTCTCACCATTTCAACTGTGCGTGTTTTATTCAGGGTTGCCACTGAAAAATAATGTTGCCTACCAAATTAAAAAAATAAGTAACCAATTCCAAAAAAAAAATTACCAATTTTTTATTTTAATTTTTGTGTATAAAAAACAAAAACAATTCATTAAAGGTACATATATATATGCATATAGTAGTTATTGTAGATACATTTATAATATAACACATGTAATATATTAGGTACAACCTTGAGATCAATGTCCCGGGCTGAAGACTCAACCAGCCGTGGCAGACAAATGCTTGGCTAATAAATCTTCGCCCAAGACTCAGCCAGAACTGGGAGACCAAGACCTGGTAAGGTAGTTCTCGCCCAAGACTCAGCCAGAATTGACAAATCAATGCTTGGTTAAAAAACCTTTGCCCAATACATAGCCAGAAGTGACAAATGCAGGTCTGGTTAAGTAGTTCTCGCCCAAGACTCAGCTAGAACTAACAGACATTTGCTTGGGTACCCATGTAGGAAACGCCAGGCTTGACAACGGGCGCACATTGGGAAATACATAGTCAAAACACACGCATTGGAGGTAATTAAAAATTTTGGATTTAAACTTTTTTCTTCGTTTTTCATAATTTGGACACATTAATAATGTAGAAAATCAGCTTTTTAACTCAAGGGCTTGCGGTCTACGGTCATATAAAGTGAGCTTATTTTGATAGAATTTTTTTATCAAAAAAATGTAATTTGCAATGCTGTATACAAATCGCTGTAGAATCGCCATTTTTTATTGAAATCTGATAATTTTTAGTAGTTATATTAAGAACATTAATGCAAACAATATAAGGTATTGTATTTTAGTTATATTTGTTTAGGTAGATATGGGTAGTTAAACTTATCTTTTAATTTTTAATTTTTTTTTTATTGTGTACTTTCAATGGAATAGAACTTGTTTAGATCATCTCGGATCAACCAAATACAGTCCGTACTGCTTAGTAGGATCCTTTACCTACATGCCAGTACTAAATATATCTGCAACTATTTGCAACTAATTAAGATATTTCGATTTTAAGATATCTCTAAAAGTTGTATTATGAAAAAAATATATATATTTAATTTTTTTTTTACTTATCTCGATTAACCCTTATATGCTACTTGTTTTTGGAGAACCCCAGAAAAATTGGTCAGCCATTTTTTCGTATGACATTTGAACACTTTAAAACCTTATTTAGGGTGTGTAAATTGATAACTAAACTAATGTCGGTAAAACAGCGTTTACTTTTCAATTTAGCAAAATTTCGAGCAAACTAAATTGATCTAAATTGGAATACAGCAAGCATATGAGAATTGATTTATTAGTGACTTTAACAATTACCGGTTACCGAATGGCGGACAAATAAAAACTTGTACAATTTAGTTTAGTCAGTAATTTAGTCGAACTCGCACACACCTTTAATACGATTTGTCTAATATATGTAAAAGAAAACGTCAAAAAAGGGTTAAATGGATTGTTAATAGGTTAACGCAATTTATAAAAGTGTATATTATTTGAAAACAAGTCTTCGATAATAAAAATTTAAATAATATATTGAGTAACACTTGTTTTTTTCATATGATTTCATTCAATATTTTACCCACTTTAACTTACTCTAAAAAAGTTTTTACGCCCCAATTTTCAAAATGATGATACACGTGTATTTATATTTTTGACTGACCATTGTCATACAATTGATATTTAATTTGAATTTTTAAGTTAATTTGATATATTCCATTCTGTAAAGAATTCTGAAGGTAATATCAAAATTTTAGTATCTAGTCCAAAAAACGTAGAAACTATCGCTTAAAACAGGCGATGCGAGCGTTTTGTTATGTTTTTCCCAATGTGGGGCGTAAGAAATAGCCAACCTTGGCCGTCCAAGGCATGGTTGATAAGACTTTACTCAAGTCTCAGCAATGATTGCATTACTAAGTATTGGATAACTGATATTTTTTCAACAGTCACCCAGGACTCATTAAATATGTCTTCGTGAATGGAGACACCAAGCATCCAAATCATACATTAATTTAAAAAAAAATCCGCTTAAGAATACTTAGAGCCAGAATCGAACCCGAATTTCCTGCGTACAAGTCCGAAGGTTTACCCGTTACGCTATCAAGCTCACTTGTTTCAGACCATTTTTTCAAAATCTTGAACTTAATAATTTGAAAATGTCTGTCACATCAGAAATACCAGAAATGACAGTCTTAGCCGAATACTTAGAGCCAGTGCCCTTCTTATCATTCCAAGGCTTAACCAGTATTCAGCCAGTTTTGAGTACCAGACCTGGCCCAGAGCAATGCATTCTTGGCGCAAGACTGAGCGAACCTTGGGCCCATCGTTTTTTCCTACATGGGATATAGTAAATAATTTCAAATACTACAATATGAACCAGCTCTGCGATAATTTAAATTAAGACTAAAAGCTATGTTATAGAAATATCATAGATATATCCATATCTTCTCCTAGTTCCGTTTGGGACAAACGTAACAACTTCCACTGAGTTTTTATTTCCTCGGTGTCACTTTCTTCATATATCATGAAAATGTGTATAATAAAGGTAATAATGATCGCACTCCTACGCACTCCTACGCAATTAAATCAAAATATGCCCCGTTGTTTTCGAAAATCAAAACGGCAAACAGATCTACATTACTGTTTATTATTGTATTTTTGATGATTCCTTTAATTTTGTGACATAAATTTCTAATTGGAAACTTTTTTGAAGTTCTACACTTGTTTAAGTAAACAGCATATAAAATTAAAAAAAATTATGATCAAAAATTTAAACGTGTTTAATAAAAACTGAGGTTAGCTTAAGGAAGTTTAACTAATGAGTTGAGTTAACGGGTCTAATAAATAAATTGTTAACGCAAATGCAAATAACTTCATATTATCAACATTTTTAAAAGTTTAGAATATTTCATTTAGGCCCGTTAACTCATCGCAAAAGTTAAACATCCTTAAACACAGGTTTTTCTAACCTCTGTTTAAATATTAAAAACGTTTAATTTTTGATCATAACATAAGCTTTTATTTATTTTCAAACACAATATATAATAATATTAAATTTTTATCAGTATTTAATGTATATTTCATTCAAACAAATATTACAATTGCACTCCTAGTTTTTGAAATAACGGTATAGGTCGATTTTTTGTTTTAATTTTTAATAAAATAAATTTTGGCATAAAACACAAGTCGACATATTTTATAAAAAACACCATTTTATAATTTGGAATATCGACACAAGTCGAGACGTGTTGCTATGATTTCCTAGTTCTTTTACTACGTGTGTACAACGTTGAGTGTGTAATAACAACATAAGTCGAGTTGTGTCGTTATTGCATGTCACAAGTGCGACAAATCGAGTTATGTTGTAACTTTTTGTCCACATAACTTTTGAACTAAAGAAGAGATTATCATCTAAATTTGACACAGTATTAAATCGAATACCGGGAACACAACGGTGGTAAAAACATAATAAAAAACATAAGTCGAATTATGCTGTTATTCTCTGGGCCAGTATATCCCATATTGATAAACTTTATTTATTGCTACTTATTTTGGTCATATCGATCATTTCGCAAATATCATTTACTATGAAATAAAATAAATCTGAAATAAAATAAAAGATAATGTAGCAAATACTTTTATTTTTAATAATATGAACGAATTATATCATTAGTTAAATCAATTGAAATACATGTCATTAAATATATTTTGTACAAAGTAAAATTAAAATGTTTCTGATTTCTAAAGATTTTATACAAATGGTTACCTTAAACACAACAAAGCACGTACTCCAACAAACGTAAATATGGAGCGCACCACATCTGAGTGTGGGTTTGGGGAGAGGGACAGAGAGAGAGAGTAGAGCACTTGGATTGTTGAAGAGAATACGAATACGAGAGCAAAATCAAATAGTGGATTACGGACAGCACTGGGGATTTTCTGGGCAGCATTTATGAGACAAATACAAAAAGAAAAAATTCTCTACAATATTGAATGAAAAATGTGAAAAAAGATGCTAAATGCTATGAAAAAAAACAAAACTTATAGTAAACTTACAATTGTTTTAAATTTTCCAAATATTAAACATAAATGAGCTATGATTTAGCAACAGACTCCATACAGACACAGACACCAATAAATTTTACATAATTGTTTGCACTTTAATTTATATGCCTTTAATTTTAAACACTTCACAATAATCACCTCAATTTGTAGACAGACAATTGATTAACAAACTTTGCACTTTGAACCGTTTCACACACGTTCTACTCGAGTAGTCTTTCAATTATTATTTCATGTATTAAAAGCATTGCACAAAGTAAACAATTATTTTCACTTTTCTATTTGTTTTGTAATTAAAAATTCGAAAACGAGTTCCGCCCTGGCGACTGAAACACTCACGACGATTCGATTGCTCAACAACGACTGTGAACCAAACCGCGTTGCTCACCACTCACCAGCAACATAATGCGATTACAAGGTAGCAGAGAGCGCGAGTTGTACTCTGCAGAAAAGTGTAAAACAAATGACTAAAAACCATTTGTGTTGTTGTGTATGCAAACAGGGCCGACGCAAGTGCAGTGTTGCCATTTTTTAAAAATATAAAAAGAGTGATTTTTTATAATCCAATAAAAATAATTGGAAATTTTTACTAGAAATATTCCGTTCGAAATATTATTCAAATTTTAATTTCGATGAATTTTAATTTTCGATGAAAATGAATTTCAAAACAGTCCGAAATATATACGACATGTTCTCAATTCCGTTTGAAACCTTGTTAAAATTTCAATTCAATCGATTTTTTTTTCTGGTTCAAAAATATATTTTTCAATTAAAAATAATTTTGAACCAGTTGGGAAGGTTAGATCACATGGGAAATTTTAAAGTAGGTGTAATTATGATACTTAGGATTATCAAAATTATAGTCGGTCTAAGCCGACTATAAATACCCTACACAAATGTGTGGTTACCATTCAAAGTGATATATAGGTCACCAGGGTATACGAATCCTGAAAATAACTACAAACATTCAATCGCTGAAGAATTTTCATTCATTTGATACCCAATTTACAAATATGTAGGTGTACCGAATTTCTATTTTTTTTTTGTGAACCACAAGTCTTTTCGCCGGAAAACATTATTATCATGTATTTGAGCATGATGTCAATATATATTTGACCAAAAAAGTTAACGTAAGCACGTATACATAAAAATTGATCTTTATATGTAAATTTTATATGAGGTATTTGAACATAAGTGGTCGGATCATAGGTCACAATGGACCGATCTCGTAGGTATATTAGTAATCTAAGTTATAAGTTTCATTTATCTAGCTCTTCAATTTTAAAAGTAGTAGGGATTTCAACAGACGGACAGACAGACAGACAGACAGACAGACAGACGGACAGACGGACATCGCTAAATCGACTTATGAGGTCATGCTGATCAAGAATATATATACTTTTCCATACCGGAGATGCTTCCTTCTGGGTGTTACAAACGGCGTACCAAACTGAATATACCCTTTCACTCTTAGTGTAGGGTATAAAAAACTATAAAATACCGCACGGAGCGTTCTAGAGGATTGAAAGTAGCCGCATTTTATAGTCACTGAATGTCGAATTTTATAGTCATTGAATGTCGAACAGAACCAACAGATAGAATTATTTCAAATTTGGAGTGAAAAATTCGACATTCAATGACTATGAAATGCGCCTACTTTCAACCCTCTAGGACGCTCCGTTTAGGAGTTACGGCCATTTAAAGAAATTTTTAAAAATTCGGTTTTCAAAATCTGATTACTCCAGAACCAACCGATCGAATTATTTGAAATTTGCAGTGAAAAATTCGATATTCAATGACTATAAAATGCGCCTACTTTCAACCCTCTAGGACGCTCCGTTTAGGAGTTACGGCCATTTAAAGAAAATTTTAAAAATTCGGTTTTCAAAATCTGATTACTCCAGAACCAACCGATCGAATTATTTGAAATTTGCAGTGAAAAATTCGACATTCAATGACTATAAAATGCGCCTACTTTCAACCCTCTAGGACGCTCCGTTTAGGAGTTACGGCCATTTAAAGAAAATTTTAAAAATTCGATTTTCAAAACCTGATTACTCCAGAACCAACCGATCCAACTTTCAACCCTCTAGGACGCTCCGTTTAGGAGTTACGGCGGTTCGGTTTTCAAAATCTGATTACTCCAGAACCAACCGATCGAATTATTTGAAATTTGCCGTGAAAAATTCGATATTCAATGACTATAAAATGCGCCTACTTTCAACCCTCTAGGACGCTCCGTTTAGGAGTTACGGCCATTTATAGAAAATTTTAAAAAATCGGTTTTCAAAATCTGATTACTCCAAAACCAACCAAACGAATTATTTGAAATTTGCAGTGAAAAATTCGACATTCAATGACTATAAAATGCGCCTACTTTCAACCTTATAGGACGCTCCGTTTAGGAGTTACGGCCATTTAAAGAAAATTTTAAAAATTCGGTTTTCAAAATCTGATTACTCCAGAACCAACCGATCGAATTATTTGAAATTTGCAGTGAATTATTTGAATTATTTGAAATTTGCAGTGAAAAATTCGACATTCAATGACTATAAAATGCGCCTACTTTCAACCCTCTAGGACGCTCCGTTTAGGAGTTACGGCCATTTAAAGAAAATTTTAATAATTCGATTTTCAAAACCAGTGAAAAATTCACAATTCAATGACTATAAAATGCGCCTACTTTCAACCCTCTAGGACGCTCCGTTTAGGAGTTACGGCCATTTAAAGAAATTTTTAAAAATTCGGTTTTCAAAATCTGATTACTCCAGAACCAACCGATCGAATTATTTGAAATTTGCAGTGAAAAATTCGATATTCAATGACTATAAAATGCGCCTACTTTCAACCCTCTAGGACGCTCCGTTTAGGAGTTACGGCCATTTATAGAAAATTTTAAAAATTCGGTTTTCAAAATCTGATTACTCCAAAACCAACCGATCGAATTATTTGAAATTTGCAGTGAAAAATTCGACATTCAATGACTATAAAATGCGCCTACTTTCAACCCTATAGGACGCTCCGTTTAGGAGTTACGGCCATTTAAAGAAAATTTTAAAAATTCGGTTTTCAAAATCTGATTACTCCAGAACCAACCGATCGAATTATTTGAAATTTGCAGTGAAAAATTCGACATTCAATGACTATAAAATGCGCCTACTTTCAACCCTCTAGGACGCTCCGTTTAGGAGTTACGGCCATTTAAAGAAAATTTTAAAAATTCGGTTTTCAAAATCTGATTACTCCAGAACCAACCGATCGAATTATTTGAAATTTGCAGTGAATTATTTGAATTATTTGAAATTTGCAGTGAAAAATTCGACATTCAATGACTATAAAATGCGCCTACTTTCAACCCTCTAGGACGCTCCGTTTAGGAGTTACGGCCATTTAAAGAAAACTTTAAAAATTCGGTTTTCAAAACCTGATTACTCTAGAAACAACCGATCCAACTTTCAACCCTCTAGGACGCTCCGTTTAGGAGTTACGGCCATTTAAAGAAAATTTTAAAAATTCGGTTCTCAAAATCTGATTACTCCAGAACCAACCGATCGAATTATTTGAAATTTGCCGTTACAAATTCGACATTCAATGACTATAAAATGCGCCTACTTTCAACCCTCTAGGACGCTCCGTTTAGGAGTTACGGCCATTTAAAGAAATTTTTAAAAATTCGATTTTCAAAACCTGATTACTCCAGAACCAACCGATCCAACTTTCAACCCTCTAGGACGCTCCGTTTAGGAGTTACGGCCGTTTAAAGAAAATTTTAAAAATTCGGTTTTCAAAATCTGATTACTCTAGAACCAACCGATCGAATTATTTGAAATTTGCAGTGAAAAATTCGACATTCAATGACTATAAAATGCGCCTACTTTCAACCTTATAGGACGCTCCGTTTAGGAGTTACGGCCATTTAAAGAAAATTTTAAAAATTCGGT
This sequence comes from Dryomyza anilis, assembly GCA_951804985.1. Taxonomy (NCBI): domain Eukaryota; kingdom Metazoa; phylum Arthropoda; class Insecta; order Diptera; family Dryomyzidae; genus Dryomyza; species Dryomyza anilis. The sequence goes on from OX638130.1 coordinate 114,064,925, forward strand.
TTTCAAAATCTGATTACTCCAGAACCAACCGATCGAATTATTTGAAATTTGCAGTGAATTATTTGAATTATTTGAAATTTGCAGTGAAAAATTCGACATTCAATGACTATAAAATGCGCCTACTTTCAACCCTCTAGGACGCTCCGTTTAGGAGTTACGGCCATTTAAAGAAAATTTTAATAATTCGATTTTCAAAACCAGTGAAAAATTCACAATTCAATGACTATAAAATGCGCCTACTTTCAACCCTCTAGGACGCTCCGTTTAGGAGTTACGGCCATTTATAGAAAATTTTAAAAATTCGGTTTTCAAAATCTGATTACTCCAGAACCAACCGATCGCATTACTTGAAATTTGCCGTGAAAAATTCGATATTCAATGACTAAAAAATGCGCCTACTTTCAACCCTCTAGGACGCTCCGTTTAGGAGTTACGGCCATTTAAAGAAAATTTTAAAAATTCGGTTTTCAAAATCTGATTACTCCAGAACCAACCGATCGAATTATTTGAAATTTGCAGTGAAAAATTCGACATTCAATGACTATAAAATGCGCCTACTTTCAACCCTATAGGACGCTCCGTTTAGGAGTTACGGCCATTTAAAGAAAATTTTAAAAATTCGGTTTTCAAAATCTGATTACTCCAGAACCAACCGATCGCATTACTTGAAATTTGCCGTGAAAAATTCGATATTCAATGACTAAAAAATGCGCCTACTTTCAACCCTCTAGGACGCTCCGTTTAGGAGTTACGGCCATTTAAAGAAAATTTTAAAAATTCGGTTTTCAAAATCTGATTACTCCAGAACCAACCGATCGAATTATTTGAAATTTGCAGTGAAAAATTCGACATTCAATGACTATAAAATGCGCCTACTTTCAACCCTCTAGGACGCTCCGTTTAGGAGTTACGGCCATTTAAAGAAAATTTTAAAAATTCGATTTTCAAAACCTGATTACTCCAGAACCAACCGATCCAACTTTCAACGCTCTAGGACGCTCCGTTTAGGAGTTACGGCCATTTAAAGAAAATTTTAAAAATTCGGTTTTCAAAATCTGATTACTCCAGAACCAACCGATCGAATTATTTGAAATTTGCAGTGAATTATTTGAATTATTTGAAATTTGCAGTGAAAAATTCGACATTCAATGACTATAAAATGCGCCTACTTTCAACCCTCTAGGACGCTCCGTTTAGGAGTTACGGCCATTTAAAGAAAACTTTAAAAATTCGGTTTTCAAAACCTGATTACTCTAGAAACAACCGATCCAACTTTCAACCCTCTAGGACGCTCCGTTTAGGAGTTACGGCCATTTAAAGAAAATTTTAAAAATTCGGTTCTCAAAATCTGATTACTCCAGAACCAACCGATCGAATTATTTGAAATTTGCCGTTACAAATTCGACATTCAATGACTATAAAATGCGCCTACTTTCAACCCTCTAGGACGCTCCGTTTAGGAGTTACGGCCATTTAAAGAAAATTTTAAAAATTCGGTTCTCAAAATCTGATTACTCCAGAACCAACCGATCGAATTATTTGAAATTTGCAGTGCAAAATTCGACATTCAATGACTATAAAATGCGCCTACTTTCAACCCTCTAGGACGCTCCGTTTAGGAGTTACGGCCATTTAAAGAAAATTTTAAAAATTCGGTTTTCAAAATCTGATTACTCCAGAACCAACCGATCGAATTATTTGAAATTTGCAGTGAAAAATTCGACATTCAATGACTATAAAATGCGCCTACTTTCAACCCTCTAGGACGCTCCGTTTAGGAGTTACGGCCATTTAAAGAAAATTTTAAAAATTCGATTTTCAAAACCTGATTACTCCAGAACCAACCGATCCAACTTTCAACCCTCTAGGACGCTCCGTTTAGGAGTTACGGCCATTTAAAGAAAATTTTAAAAATTCGGTTTTCAAAATCTGATTACTCCAGAACCAACCGATCGAATTATTTGAAATTTGCAGTGAAAAATTCGACATTCAATGACTATAAAATGCGCCTACTTTCAACCCTCTAGGACGCTCCGTTTAGGAGTTACGGCCATTTAAAGAAAATTTTAAAAATTCGGTTTTCAAAATCTGATTACTCCAGAACCAACCGATCGAATTATTTGAAATTTTCCGTGAAAAATTCGATATTCAATGACTATAAAATGCGCCTACTTTCAACCCTCTAGGACGCTCCGTTTAGGAGTTACGGCCATTTAAAGAAAATTTTAAAAATTCGATTTTCAAAACCTGATTACTCCAGAACCAACCGATCCAACTTTCAACCCTCTAGGACGCTCCGTTTAGGAGTTACGGCCATTTAAAGAAAATTTTAAAAATTCGGTTCTCAAAATCTGATTACTCCAGAACCAACAGATCGAATTATTTGAAATTTGCCGTGATAAATTCGACATTCAATGACTATAAAATGCGCTTACTTTCAACCCTCTAGGACGCTCCGTTTAGGAGTTACGGCCATTTAAAGAAAATTTTAAAATTTCACATTCAATGACTATAAAATGCGCCTACTTTCAACCCTCTAGGACGCTCCGTTTAGGAGTTACGGCCATTTAAAGAAAATTTTAAAAATTCGGTTCTCAAAATCTGATTACTCCAGAACCAACCGATCGAATTATTTGAAATTTGCAGTGAAAAATTCGACATTCAATGACTATAAAATGCGCCTACTTTCAACCCTCTAGGACGCTCCGTTTAGGAGTTACGGCCATTTAAAGAAAATTTTAAAAATTCGGTTTTCAAAATCTGATTACTCCAGAACCAACCGATCGAATTATTTGAAATTTTCCGTGAAAAATTCGATATTCAATGACTATAAAATGCGCCTACTTTCAACCCTCTAGGACGCTCCGTTTAGGAGTTACGGCCATTTAAAGAAAATTTTAAAAATTCGATTTTCAAAACCTGATTACTCCAGAACCAACCGATCCAACTTTCAACCCTCTAGGACGCTCCGTTTAGGAGTTACGACCCTCTAGGACGCTCCGTTTAGGAGTTACGGCCATTTAAAGAAAATTTTAAAAATTCGGTTCTCAAAATCTGATTACTCCAGAACCAACCGATCGAATTATTTGAAATTTGCAGTGAAAAATTCGATATTCAATGACTATAAAATGCGCCTACTTTCAACCCTCTAGGACGCTCCGTTTAGGAGTTACGGCCATTTAAAGAAAATTTTAAAATTTCACATTCAATGACTATAAAATGCGCCTACTTTCAACCCTCTAGGACGCTCCGTTTAGGAGTTACGGCCATTTAAAGAAAATTTTAAAAATTCTGTTCTCAAAATCTGATTACTCCAGAACCAACCGATCGAATTATTTGAAATTTGCAGTGAAAAATTCGATATTCAATGACTATAAAATGCGCCTACTTTCAACCCTCTAGGACGCTCCGTTTAGGAGTTACGGCCATTTAAAGAAAATTTTAAAAATTCACATTCAATGAGTTTAGGAGTTACGGCCATTTAAAGAAAATTTTAAAAATTCTGTTCTCAAAATCTGATTACTCCAGAACCAACCGATCGAATTATTTGAAATTTGCAGTGAAAAATTCGATATTCAATGACTATAAAATGCGCCCACTTTCAACCCTCTAGGACGCTCCGTTTAGGAGTTACGGCCATTTAAAGAAAATTTTAAAAATTCGGTTCTCAAAATCTGATTACTCCAGAACCAACCGATCGAATTATTTGAAATTTGCAGTGAAAAATTCGACATTCAATGACTATAAAATGCGCCTACTTTCAACCCTCTAGGACGCTCCGTTTAGGAGTTACGGCCATTTAAAGAAAATTTTAAAAATTCGGTTCTCAAAATCTGATTACTCCAGAACCAACCGATCGAATTATTTGAAATTTGCAGTGAAAAATTCGACATTCAATGACTATAAAATGCGCCTACTTTCAACCCTCTAGGACGCTCCGTTTAGGAGTTACGGCCATTTAAAGAAAATTTTAAAAATTCGGTTTTCAAAATCTGATTACTCCAGAACCAACCGATCGAATTATTTGAAATTTTCCGTGAAAAATTCGATATTCAATGACTATAAAATGCGCCTACTTTCAACCCTCTAGGACGCTCCGTTTAGGAGTTACGGCCATTTAAAGAAAATTTTAAAAATTCGATTTTCAAAACCTGATTACTCCAGAACCAACCGATCCAACTTTCAACCCTCTAGGACGCTCCGTTTAGGAGTTACGACCCTCTAGGACGCTCCGTTTAGGAGTTACGGCCATTTAAAGAAAATTTTAAAAATTCGGTTCTCAAAATCTGATTACTCCAGAACCAACCGATCGAATTATTTGAAATTTGCAGTGAAAAATTCGATATTCAATGACTATAAAATGCGCCTACTTTCAACCCTCTAGGACGCTCCGTTTAGGAGTTACGGCCATTTAAAGAAAATTTTAAAATTTCACATTCAATGACTATAAAATGCGCCTACTTTCAACCCTCTAGGACGCTCCGTTTAGGAGTTACGGCCATTTAAAGAAAATTTTAAAAATTCTGTTCTCAAAATCTGATTACTCCAGAACCAACCGATCGAATTATTTGAAATTTGCAGTGAAAAATTCGATATTCAATGACTATAAAATGCGCCTACTTTCAACCCTCTAGGACGCTCCGTTTAGGAGTTACGGCCATTTAAAGAAAATTTTAAAAATTCACATTCAATGAGTTTAGGAGTTACGGCCATTTAAAGAAAATTTTAAAAATTCTGTTCTCAAAATCTGATTACTCCAGAACCAACCGATCGAATTATTTGAAATTTGCAGTGAAAAATTCGATATTCAATGACTATAAAATGCGCCCACTTTCAACCCTCTAGGACGCTCCGTTTAGGAGTTACGGCCATTTAAAGAAAATTTTAAAAATTCGGTTCTCAAAATCTGATTACTCCAGAACCAACCGATCGAATTATTTGAAATTTGCAGTGAAAAATTCGACATTCAATGACTATAAAATGCGCCTACTTTCAACCCTCTAGGACGCTCCGTTTAGGAGTTACGGCCATTTAAAGAAAATTTTAAAAATTCGGTTTTCAAAATCTGATTACTCCAGAACCAACCGATCGAATTATTTGAAATTTTCCGTGAAAAATTCGATATTCAATGACTATAAAATGCGCCTACTTTCAACCCTCTAGGACGCTCCGTTTAGGAGTTACGGCCATTTAAAGAAAATTTTAAAAATTCGGTTCTCAAAATCTGATTACTCCAGAACCAACCGATCGAATTATTTGAAATTTGCAGTGCAAAATTCGACATTCAATGACTATAAAATGAGCCTACTTTCAACCCTCTAGGACGCTCCGTTTAGGAGTTACGGCCATTTAAAGAAAATTTTATAAATTCGGTTCTCAAAATCTGATTACTCCAGAACCAACCGATCGAATTATTTGAAATTTGCAGTGCAAAATTCGACATTCAATGACTATAAAATGCGCCTACTTTCAACCCTCTAGGACGCTCCGTTTAGGAGTTACGGCCATTTAAAGAAAATTTTAAAAATTCGGTTTTCAAAATCTGATTACTCCAGAACCAACCGATCGAATTATTTGAAATTTTCCGTGAAAAATTCGATATTCAATGACTATAAAATGCGCCTACTTTCAACCCTCTAGGACGCTCCGTTTAGGAGTTACGGCCATTTAAAGAAAATTTTAAAAATTCGGTTTTCAAAATCTGATTACTCCAGAACCAACCGATCGAATTATTTGAAATTTGCCGTGATAAATTCGACATTCAATGACTATAAAATGCGCCTACTTTCAACCCTCTAGGACGCTCCGTTTAGGAGTTACGGCCATTTAAAGAAAATTTTAAAAATTCGGTTCTCAAAATCTGATTACTCCAGAACCAACCGATCGAATTATTTGAAATTTGCAGTGCAAAATTCGACATTCAATGACTATAAAATGCGCCTACTTTCAACCCTCTAGGACGCTCCGTTTAGGAGTTACGGCCATTTAAAGAAAATTTTAAAAATTCGGTTTTCAAAATCTGATTACTCCAGAACCAACCGATCGAATTATTTGAAATTTTCCGTGAAAAATTCGATATTCAATGACTATAAAATGCGCCTACTTTCAACCCTCTAGGACGCTCCGTTTAGGAGTTACGGCCATTTAAAGAAAATTTTAAAAATTCGGTTTTCAAAATCTGATTACTCCAGAACCAACCGATCGAATTATTTGAAATTTGCAGTGAAAAATTCGACATTCAATGACTATAAAATGCGCCTACTTTCAACCCTCTAGGACGCTCCGTTTAGGAGTTACGGCCATTTAAAGAAAATTTTAAAAATTCGGTTTTCAAAATCTGATTACTCCAGAACCAACCGATCCAACTTTCAACCCTCTAGGACGCTCCGTTTAGGAGTTACGGCCATTTAAAGAAAATTTTAAAAATTCGGTTCTCAAAATCTGATTACTCCAGAACCAACAGATCGAATTATTTGAAATTTGCCGTGATAAATTCGACATTCAATGACTATAAAATGCGCCTACTTTCAACCCTCTAGGACGCTCCGTTTAGGAGTTACGGCCATTTAAAGAAAATTTTAAAAATTCACATTCAATGACTATAAAATGCGCCTACTTTCAACCCTCTAGGACGCTCCGTTTAGGAGTTACGGCCATTTAAAGAAAATTTTAAAAATTCGGTTCTCAAAATCTGATTACTCCAGAACCAACCGATCGAATTATTTGAAATTTGCAGTGAAAAATTCGACATTCAATGACTATAAAATGCGCCTACTTTCAACCCTCTAGGACGCTCCGTTTAGGAGTTACGGCCATTTAAAGAAAATTTTAAAAATTCGGTTTTCAAAATCTGATTACTCCAGAACCAACCGATCGAATTATTTGAAATTTTCCGTGAAAAATTCGATATTCAATGACTATAAAATGCGCCTACTTTCAACCCTCTAGGACGCTCCGTTTAGGAGTTACGGCCATTTAAAGAAAATTTTAAAAATTCGATTTTCAAAACCTGATTACTCCAGAACCAACCGATCCAACTTTCAACCCTCTAGGACGCTCCGTTTAGGAGTTACGGCCATTTAAAGAAAATTTTAAAAATTCGGTTCTCAAAATCTGATTACTCCAGAACCAACCGATCGAATTATTTGAAATTTGCAGTGAAAAATTCGACATTCAATGACTATAAAATGCGCCTACTTTCAACCCTCTAGGACGCTCCGTTTAGGAGTTACGGCCATTTAAAAAAATTTTAAAAATTCGGTTTTCAAAATCTGATTACTCCAGAACCAACCGATCGAATTATTTGAAATTTTCCGTGAAAAATTCGATATTCAATGACTATAAAATGCGCCTACTTTCAACCCTCTAGGACGCTCCGTTTAGGAGTTACGGCCATTTAAAGAAAATTTTAAAAATTCGGTTTTCAAAATCTGATTACTCCAGAACCAACCGATCGAATTATTTGAAATTTTCCGTGAAAAATTCGATATTCAATGACTATAAAATGCGCCTACTTTCAACCCTCTAGGACGCTCCGTTTAGGAGTTACGGAGTTATTTAAAGAAAATTTTAAAAATTCGGTTCTCAAAATCTGATTACTCCAGAACCAACCGATCGAATTATTTGAAATTTGCAGTGCAAAATTCGACATTCAATGACTATAAAATGAGCCTACTTTCAACCCTCTAGGACGCTCCGTTTAGGAGTTACGGCCATTTAAAGAAAATTTTATAAATTCGGTTCTCAAAATCTGATTACTCCAGAACCAACCGATCGAATTATTTGAAATTTGCAGTGCAAAATTCGACATTCAATGACTATAAAATGCGCCTACTTTCAACCCTCTAGGACGCTCCGTTTAGGAGTTACGGCCATTTAAAGAAAATTTTAAAAATTCGGTTTTCAAAATCTGATTACTCCAGAACCAACCGATCGAATTATTTGAAATTTTCCGTGAAAAATTCGATATTCAATGACTATAAAATGCGCCTACTTTCAACCCTCTAGGACGCTCCGTTTAGGAGTTACGGCCATTTAAAGAAAATTTTAAAAATTCGGTTTTCAAAATCTGATTACTCCAGAACCAACCGATCGAATTATTTGAAATTTGCCGTGATAAATTCGACATTCAATGACTATAAAATGCGCCTACTTTCAACCCTCTAGGACGCTCCGTTTAGGAGTTACGGCCATTTAAAGAAAATTTTAAAAATTCGGTTCTCAAAATCTGATTACTCCAGAACCAACCGATCGAATTATTTGAAATTTGCAGTGCAAAATTCGACATTCAATGACTATAAAATGCGCCTACTTTCAACCCTCTAGGACGCTCCGTTTAGGAGTTACGGCCATTTAAAGAAAATTTTAAAAATTCGGTTTTCAAAATCTGATTACTCCAGAACCAACCGATCGAATTATTTGAAATTTTCCGTGAAAAATTCGATATTCAATGACTATAAAATGCGCCTACTTTCAACCCTCTAGGACGCTCCGTTTAGGAGTTACGGCCATTTAAAGAAAATTTTAAAAATTCGGTTTTCAAAATCTGATTACTCCAGAACCAACCGATCGAATTATTTGAAATTTGCAGTGAAAAATTCGACATTCAATGACTATAAAATGCGCCTACTTTCAACCCTCTAGGACGCTCCGTTTAGGAGTTACGGCCATTTAAAGAAAATTTTAAAAATTCGGTTTTCAAAATCTGATTACTCCAGAACCAACCGATCCAACTTTCAACCCTCTAGGACGCTCCGTTTAGGAGTTACGGCCATTTAAAGAAAATTTTAAAAATTCGGTTCTCAAAATCTGATTACTCCAGAACCAACAGATCGAATTATTTGAAATTTGCCGTGATAAATTCGACATTCAATGACTATAAAATGCGCCTACTTTCAACCCTCTAGGACGCTCCGTTTAGGAGTTACGGCCATTTAAAGAAAATTTTAAAAATTCACATTCAATGACTATAAAATGCGCCTACTTTCAACCCTCTAGGACGCTCCGTTTAGGAGTTACGGCCATTTAAAGAAAATTTTAAAAATTCGGTTCTCAAAATCTGATTACTCCAGAACCAACCGATCGAATTATTTGAAATTTGCAGTGAAAAATTCGACATTCAATGACTATAAAATGCGCCTACTTTCAACCCTCTAGGACGCTCCGTTTAGGAGTTACGGCCATTTAAAGAAAATTTTAAAAATTCGGTTTTCAAAATCTGATTACTCCAGAACCAACCGATCGAATTATTTGAAATTTTCCGTGAAAAATTCGATATTCAATGACTATAAAATGCGCCTACTTTCAACCCTCTAGGACGCTCCGTTTAGGAGTTACGGCCATTTAAAGAAAATTTTAAAAATTCGATTTTCAAAACCTGATTACTCCAGAACCAACCGATCCAACTTTCAACCCTCTAGGACGCTCCGTTTAGGAGTTACGGCCATTTAAAGAAAATTTTAAAAATTCGGTTCTCAAAATCTGATTACTCCAGAACCAACCGATCGAATTATTTGAAATTTGCAGTGAAAAATTCGACATTCAATGACTATAAAATGCGCCTACTTTCAACCCTCTAGGACGCTCCGTTTAGGAGTTACGGCCATTTAAAAAAATTTTAAAAATTCGGTTTTCAAAATCTGATTACTCCAGAACCAACCGATCGAATTATTTGAAATTTTCCGTGAAAAATTCGATATTCAATGACTATAAAATGCGCCTACTTTCAACCCTCTAGGACGCTCCGTTTAGGAGTTACGGCCATTTAAAGAAAATTTTAAAAATTCGGTTTTCAAAATCTGATTACTCCAGAACCAACCGATCGAATTATTTGAAATTTTCCGTGAAAAATTCGATATTCAATGACTATAAAATGCGCCTACTTTCAACCCTCTAGGACGCTCCGTTTAGGAGTTACGGAGTTATTTAAAGAAAATTTTAAAAATTCGGTTCTCAAAATCTGATTACTCCAGAACCAACCGATCGAATTATTTGAAATTTGCAGTGCAAAATTCGACATTCAATGACTATAAAATGAGCCTACTTTCAACCCTCTAGGACGCTCCGTTTAGGAGTTACGGCCATTTAAAGAAAATTTTATAAATTCGGTTCTCAAAATCTGATTACTCCAGAACCAACCGATCGAATTATTTGAAATTTGCAGTGCAAAATTCGACATTCAATGACTATAAAATGCGCCTACTTTCAACCCTCTAGGACGCTCCGTTTAGGAGTTACGGCCATTTAAAGAAAATTTTAAAAATTCGGTTTTCAAAATCTGATTACTCCAGAACCAACCGATCGAATTATTTGAAATTTTCCGTGAAAAATTCGATATTCAATGACTATAAAATGCGCCTACTTTCAACCCTCTAGGACGCTCCGTTTAGGAGTTACGGCCATTTAAAGAAAATTTTAAAAATTCGGTTTTCAAAATCTGATTACTCCAGAACCAACCGATCGAATTATTTGAAATTTGCCGTGATAAATTCGACATTCAATGACTATAAAATGCGCCTACTTTCAACCCTCTAGGACGCTCCGTTTAGGAGTTACGGCCATTTAAAGAAAATTTTAAAAATTCGGTTCTCAAAATCTGATTACTCCAGAACCAACCGATCGAATTATTTGAAATTTGCAGTGCAAAATTCGACATTCAATGACTATAAAATGAGCCTACTTTCAACCCTCTAGGACGCTCCGTTTAGGAGTTACGGCCATTTAAAGAAAATTTTAAAAATTCGGTTCTCAAAATCTGATTACTCCAGAACCAACCGATCGAATTATTTGAAATTTGCCGTGATAAATTCGACATTCAATGACTATAAAATGCGCCTACTTTCAACCCTCTAGGACGCTCCGTTTAGGAGTTACGGCCATTTAAAGAAAATTTTAAAAATTCGGTTCTCAAAATCTGATTACTCCAGAACCAACCGATCGAATTATTTGAAATTTGCAGTGCAAAATTCGACATTCAATGACTATAAAATGCGCCTACTTTCAACCCTCTAGGACGCTCCGTTTAGGAGTTACGGCCATTTAAAGAAAATTTTAAAAATTCGGTTTTCAAAATCTGATTACTCCAGAACCAACCGATCGAATTATTTGAAATTTTCCGTGAAAAATTCGATATTCAATGACTATAAAATGCGCCTACTTTCAACCCTCTAGGACGCTCCGTTTAGGAGTTACGGCCATTTAAAGAAAATTTTAAAAATTCGGTTCTCAAAATCTGATTACTCCAGAACCAACCGATCGAATTATTTGAAATTTGCAGTGCAAAATTCGACATTCAATGACTATAAAATGCGCCTACTTTCAACCCTCTAGGACGCTCCGTTTAGGAGTTACGGCCATTTAAAGAAAATTTTAAAAATTCGGTTTTCAAAATCTGATTACTCCAGAACCAACCGATCGAATTATTTGAAATTTGCAGTGAAAAATTCGACATTCAATGACTATAAAATGCGCCTACTTTCAACCCTCTAGGACGCTCCGTTTAGGAGTTACGGCCATTTAAAGAAAATTTTAAAAATTCGATTTTCAAAACCTGATTACTCCAGAACCAACCGATCCAACTTTCAACCCTCTAGGACGCTCCGTTTAGGAGTTACGGCCATTTAAAGAAAATTTTAAAAATTCGGTTCTCAAAATCTGATTACCTTAGAACCAACCGATCGAATTATTTGAAATTTGCAGTGCAAAATTCGACATTCAATGACTATAAAATGCGCCTACTTTCAACCCTCTAGGACGCTCCGTTTAGGAGTTACGGCCATTTAAAGAAATTTTTAAAAATTCGGTTTTCAAAATCTGATTACTCCAGAACCAACCGATCGAATTATTTGAAATTTGCAGTGAAAAATTCGATATTCAATGACTATAAAATGCGCCTACTTTCAACCCTCTAGGACGCTCCGTTTAGGAGTTACGGCCATTTAAAGAAAATTTTAAAAATTCGGTTCTCAAAATCTGATTACTCCAGAACCAACCGATCGAATTATTTGAAAATTGCCGTGAAAAATTCGATATTCAATGACTATAAAATGCGCCTACTTTCAACCCTCTAGGACGCTCCGTTTAGGAGTTACGGCCATTTAAAGAAAATTTTAAAAATTCGGTTTTCAAAATCTGATTACTCCAGAACCAACCGATCGAATTATTTGAAATTTGCAGTGAAAAATTCGACATTCAATGACTATAAAATGCGCCTACTTTCAACCCTCTAGGACGCTCCGTTTAGGAGTTACGGCCATTTAAAGAAAATTTTAAAAATTCGATTTTCAAAACCTGATTACTCCAGAACCAACCGATCCAACTTTCAACCCTCTAGGACGCTCCGTTTAGGAGTTACGGCCATTTAAAGAAAATTTTAAAAATTCGGTTCTCAAAATCTGATTACTCCAGAACCAACAGATCGAATTATTTGAAATTTGCCGTGATAAATTCGACATTCAATGACTATAAAATGCGCCTACTTTCAACCCTCTAGGACGCTCCGTTTAGGAGTTACGGCCATTTAAAGAAAATTTTAAAAATTCGGTTTTCAAAATCTGATTACTCCAGAACCAACCGATCGAATTATTTGAAATTTGCAGTGAAAAATTCGACATTCAATGACTATAAAATGCGCCTACTTTCAACCCTCTAGGACGCTCCGTTTAGGAGTTACGGCCATTTAAAGAAAATTTTAAAAATTCGATTTTCAAAACCTGATTACTCCAGAACCAACCGATCCAACTTTCAACTCTCTAGGACGCTCCGTTTAGGAGTTACGGCCATTTAAAGAAAATTTTAAAAATTCGGTTCTCAAAATCTGATTACCTTAGAACCAACCGATCGAATTATTTGAAATTTGCAGTGCAAAATTCGACATTCAATGACTATAAAATGCGCCTACTTTCAACCCTCTAGGACGCTCCGTTTAGGAGTTACGGCCATTTAAAGAAAATTTTAAAAAATCGGTTTTCAAAATCTGATTACTCCAGAACCAACCGATCGAATTATTTGAAATTTGCAGTGAAAAATTCGATATTCAATGACTATAAAATGCGCCTACTTTCAACCCTCTAGGACGCTCCGTTTAGGAGTTACGGCCATTTAAAGAAAATTTTAAAAATTCGGTTCTCAAAATCTGATTACTCCAGAACCAACCGATCGAATTATTTGAAAATTGCCGTGAAAAATTCGATATTCAATGACTATAAAATGCGCCTACTTTCAACCCTCTAGGACGCTCCGTTTAGGAGTTACGGCCATTTAAAGAAAATTTTAAAAATTCGATTTTCAAAACCTGATTACTCCAGAACCAACCGATCCAACTTTCAACTCTCTAGGACGCTCCGTTTAGGAGTTACGGCCATTTAAAGAAAATTTTAAAAATTCGGTTTTCAAAATCTGATTACTCCAGAACCAACCGATCGAATTATTTGAAATTTGCAGTGAAAAATTCGATATTCAATGACTATAAAATGCGCCTACTTTCAACCCTCTAGGACGCTCCGTTTAGGAGTTACGGCCATTTAAAGAAAATTTTAAAAATTCGGTTCTCAAAATCTGATTACTCCAGAACCAACCGATCGAATTATTTGAAATTTGCAGTGAAAAATTCGACATTCAATGACTATAAAATGCGCCTACTTTCAACCCTCTAGGACGCTCCGTTTAGGAGTTACGGCCATTTAAAGAAAATTTTAAAAATTCGATTTTCAAAACCTGATTACTCCAGAACCAACCGATCCAACTTTCAACCCTCTAGGACGCTCCGTTTAGGAGTTACGGCCATTTAAAGAAAATTTTAAAAATTCGGTTCTCAAAATCTGATTACTCCAGAACCAACCGATCGAATTATTTGAAATTTGCAGTGAAAAATTCGACATTCAATGACTATAAAATGCGCCTACTTTCAACCCTCTAGGACGCTCCGTTTAGGAGTTACGGCCATTTAAAGAAAATTTTAAAAATTCGATTTTCAAAACCTGATTACTCCAGAACCAACCGATCCAACTTTCAACCCTCTAGGACGCTCCGTTTAGGAGTTACGGCCATTTAAAGAAAATTTTAAAAATTCGGTTCTCAAAATCTGATTACTCCAGAACCAACAGATCGAATTATTTGAAATTTGCCGTGATAAATTCGACATTCAATGACTATAAAATGCGCCTACTTTCAACCCTCTAGGACGCTCCGTTTAGGAGTTACGGCCATTTAAAGAAAATTTTAAAAATTCGGTTTTCAAAATCTGATTACTCCAGAACCAACCGATCGAATTATTTGAAATTTGCAGTGAAAAATTCGACATTCAATGACTATAAAATGCGCCTACTTTCAACCCTCTAGGACGCTCCGTTTAGGAGTTACGGCCATTTAAAGAAAATTTTAAAAATTCGATTTTCAAAACCTGATTACTCCAGAACCAACCGATCCAACTTTCAACTCTCTAGGACGCTCCGTTTAGGAGTTACGGCCATTTAAAGAAAATTTTAAAAATTCGGTTCTCAAAATCTGATTACCTTAGAACCAACCGATCGAATTATTTGAAATTTGCAGTGCAAAATTCGACATTCAATGACTATAAAATGCGCCTACTTTCAACCCTCTAGGACGCTCCGTTTAGGAGTTACGGCCATTTAAAGAAAATTTTAAAAAATCGGTTTTCAAAATCTGATTACTCCAGAACCAACCGATCGAATTATTTGAAATTTGCAGTGAAAAATTCGATATTCAATGACTATAAAATGCGCCTACTTTCAACCCTCTAGGACGCTCCGTTTAGGAGTTACGGCCATTTAAAGATCGAATTATTTGAAATTTTCCGTGAAAAATTCGATATTCAATGACTATAAAATGCGCCTACTTTCAACCCTCTAGGACGCTCCGTTTAGGAGTTACGGCCATTTAAAGAAAATTTTAAAAATTCGGTTCTCAAAATCTGATTACTCCAGAACCAACCGATCGAATTATTTGAAAATTGCCGTGAAAAATTCGATATTCAATGACTATAAAATGCGCCTACTTTCAACCCTCTAGGACGCTCCGTTTAGGAGTTACGGCCATTTAAAGAAAATTTTAAAAATTCGATTTTCAAAACCTGATTACTCCAGAACCAACCGATCCAACTTTCAACTCTCTAGGACGCTCCGTTTAGGAGTTACGGCCATTTAAAGAAAATTTTAAAAATTCGGTTCTCAAAATCTGATTACCTTAGAACCAACCGATCGAATTATTTGAAATTTGCAGTGCAAAATTCGACATTCAATGACTATAAAATGCGCCTACTTTCAACCCTCTAGGACGCTCCGTTTAGGAGTTACGGCCATTTAAAGAAATTTTTAAAAATTCGGTTTTCAAAATCTGATTACTCCAGAACCAACCGATCGAATTATTTGAAATTTGCAGTGAAAAATTCGATATTCAATGACTATAAAATGCGCCTACTTTCAACCCTCTAGGACGCTCCGTTTAGGAGTTACGGCCATTTAAAGAAAATTTTAAAAATTCGGTTCTCAAAATCTGATTACTCCAGAACCAACCGATCCAACTTTCAACTCTCTAGGACGCTCCGTTTAGGAGTTACGGCCATTTAAAGAAAATTTTAAAAATTCGGTTCTCAAAATCTGATTACCTTAGAACCAACCGATCGAATTATTTGAAATTTGCAGTGCAAAATTCGACATTCAATGACTATAAAATGCGCCTACTTTCAACCCTCTAGGACGCTCCGTTTAGGAGTTACGGCCATTTAAAGAAAATTTTAAAAATTCGGTTTTCAAAATCTGATTACTCCAGAACCAACCGATCGAATTATTTGAAATTTGCAGTGAATTATTTGAATTATTTGAAATTTGCAGTGAAAAATTCGACATTCAATGACTATAAAATGCGCCTACTTTCAACCCTCTAGGACGCTCCGTTTAGGAGTTACGGCCATTTAAAGAAAATTTTAAAAATTCGGTTCTCAAAATCTGATTACTCCAGAACCAACCGATCCAACTTTCAACTCTCTAGGACGCTCCGTTTAGGAGTTACGGCCATTTAAAGAAAATTTTAAAAATTCGGTTCTCAAAATCTGATTACCTTAGAACCAACCGATCGAATTATTTGAAATTTGCAGTGCAAAATTCGACATTCAATGACTATAAAATGCGCCTACTTTCAACCCTCTAGGACGCTCCGTTTAGGAGTTACGGCCATTTAAAGAAAATTTTAAAAAATCGGTTTTCAAAATCTGATTACTCCAGAACCAACCGATCGAATTATTTGAAATTTTCCGTGAAAAATTCGATATTCAATGACTATAAAATGCGCCTACTTTCAACCCTCTAGGACGCTCCGTTTAGGAGTTACGGCCATTTAAAGAAAATGTTAAAAATTCGGTTTTCAAAATCTGATTACTCCAGAACCAACCGATCGAATTATTTGAAATTTGCAGTGAAAAATTCGACATTCAATGACTATAAAATGCGCCTACTTTCAACCCTCTAGGACGCTCCGTTTAGGATTTACGGCCATTTAAAGAAAATTTTAAAAAATCGGTTTTCAAAATCTGATTACTCCAGAACCAACCGATCGAATTATTTGAAATTTTCCGTGAAAAATTCGATATTTAATGACTATAAAATGCGCCTACTTTCAACCCTCTAGGACGCTCCGTTTAGGAGTTACGGCCATTTAAAGAAAATTTTAAAAATTCGGTTTTCAAAATCTGATTACTCCAGAACCAACCGATCGAATTATTTGAAATTTGCAGTAAAAAATTCAACATTCAATGACTATAAAATGCGCCTACTTTCAACCCTCTAGGACGCTCCGTTTAGGAGTTACGGCCATTTAAAGAAAATTTTAAAAATTCGGTTCTCAAAATCTGAATACTCCAGAACCAACCGATCGAATTATTTGAAAATTGCCGTGAAAAATTCGACATTCAATGACTATAAAATGCGCCTACTTTCAACCCTTTAGGACGCTCCGTTTAGGAGTTACGGCCATTTAAAGAAATTTTTAAAAATTCGGTTTTCAAAATCTGATTACTCCAGAACCAACCGATCGAATTATTTGAAATTTGCAGTGAAAAATTCGATATTCAATGACTATAAAATGCGCCTACTTTCAACCCTCTAGGACGCTCCGTTTAGGAGTTACGGCCATTTAAAGAAAATTTTAAAAATTCGGTTTTCAAAATCTGATTACTCCAGAACCAACCGATCGAATTATTTGAAATTTGCAGTGAAAAATTCGATATTCAATGACTATAAAATGCGCCTACTTTCAACCCTCTAGGACGCTCCGTTTAGGAGTTACGGCCATTTATTTTAAAAATTCGGTTCTCAAAATCTGATTACTCCAGAACCAACCGATCGAATTATTTGAAAATTGCCGTGAAAAATTCGATATTCAATGACTATAAAATGCGCCTACTTTCAACCCTCTAGGACGCTCCGTTTAGGAGTTACGGCCATTTAAAGAAAATTTTAAGAATTCGATTTTCAAAACCTGATTACTCCAGAACCAACCGATCCAACTTTCAACTCTCTAGGACGCTCCGTTTAGGAGTTACGGCCATTTAAAGAAAATTTTAAAAATTCGGTTCTCAAAATCTGATTACCTTAGAACCAACCGATCGAATTATTTGAAATTTGCAGTGCAAAATTCGACATTCAATGACTATAAAATGCGCCTACTTTCAACCCTCTAGGACGCTCCGTTTAGGAGTTACGGCCATTTAAAGAAAATTTTAAAAAATCGGTTTTCAAAATCTGATTACTCCAGAACCAACCGATCGAATTATTTGAAATTTTCCGTGAAAAATTCGATATTCAATGACTATAAAATGCGCCTACTTTCAACCCTCTAGGACGCTCCGTTTAGGAGTTACGGCCATTTAAAGAAAATTTTAAAAATTCGGTTTTCAAAATCTGATTACTCCAGAACCAACCGATCGAATTATTTGAAATTTGCAGTGAAAAATTCAACATTCAATGACTATAAAATGCGCCTACTTTCAACCCTTTAGGACGCTCCGTTTAGGAGTTACGGCCATTTAAAGAAATTTTTAAAAATTCGGTTTTCAAAATCTGATTACTCCAGAACCAACCGATCGAATTATTTGAAATTTGCAGTGAAAAATTCGATATTCAATGACTATAAAATGCGCCTACTTTCAACCCTCTAGGACGCTCCGTTTAGGAGTTACGGCCATTTAAAGAAAATTTTAAAAATTCGGTTTTCAAAATCTGATTACTCCAGAACCAACCGATCGAATTATTTGAAATTTGCAGTGAAAAATTCAACATTCAATGACTATAAAATGCGCCTACTTTCAACCCTCTAGGACGCTCCGTTTAGGAGTTACGGCCATTTAAAGAAAATTTTAAAAATTCGGTTTTCAAAATCTGATTACTCCAGAACCAACCGATCGAATTATTTGAAATTTGCAGTGAAAAATTCGACATTCAATGACTATAAAATGCGCCTACTTTCAACCCTCTAGGACGCTCCGTTTAGGAGTTACGGCCATTTAAAGAAAATTTTAAAAAATCGGTTTTCAAAATCTGATTACTCCAGAACCAACCGATCGAATTATTTGAAATTTTCCGTGAAAAATTCGATATTCAATGACTATAAAATGCGCCTACTTTCAACCCTCTAGGACGCTCCGTTTAGGAGTTACGGCCATTTAAAGAAAATTTTAAAAATTCGGTTTTCAAAATCTGATTACTCCAGAACCAACCGATCGAATTATTTGAAATTTGCAGTGAAAAATTCAACATTCAATGACTATAAAATGCGCCTACTTTCAACCCTCTAGGACGCTCCGTTTAGGAGTTACGGCCATTTAAAGAAAATTTTAAAAATTCGGTTCTCAAAATCTGAATACTCCAGAACCAACCGATCGAATTATTTGAAAATTGCCGTGAAAAATTCGACATTCAATGACTATAAAATGCGCCTACTTTCAACCCTTTAGGACGCTCCGTTTAGGAGTTACGGCCATTTAAAGAAATTTTTAAAAATTCGGTTTTCAAAATCTGATTACTCCAGAACCAACCGATCGAATTATTTGAAATTTGCAGTGAAAAATTCAACATTCAATGACTATAAAATGCGCCTACTTTCAACCCTCTAGGACCCTCAGTGAAAAATTCGATATTCAATGACTATAAAATGCGCCTACTTTCAACTCTCTAGGACGCTCCGTTTAGGAGTTACGGCCATTTAAAGAAAATTTTAAAAATTCGGTTCTCAAAATCTGATTACCTTAGAACCAACCGATCGAATTATTTGAAATTTGCAGTGCAAAATTCGACATTCAATGACTATAAAATGCGCCTACTTTCAACCCTCTAGGACGCTCCGTTTAGGAGTTACGGCCATTTAAAGAAAATTTTAAAAAATCGGTTTTCAAAATCTGATTACTCCAGAACCAACCGATCGAATTATTTGAAATTTTCCGTGAAAAATTCGATATTCAATGACTATAAAATGCGCCTACTTTCAACCCTCTAGGACGCTCCGTTTAGGAGTTACGGCCATTTAAAGAAAATTTTAAAAATTCGGTTTTCAAAATCTGATTACTCCAGAACCAACCGATCGAATTATTTGAAATTTGCAGTGAAAAATTCGATATTCAATGACTATAAAATGCGCCTACTTTCAACCCTTTAGGACGCTCCGTTTAGGAGTTACGGCCATTTAAAGAAATTTTTAAAAATTCGGTTTTCAAAATCTGATTACTCCAGAACCAACCGATCGAATTATTTGAAATTTGCAGTGAAAAATTCGATATTCAATGACTATAAAATGCGCCTACTTTCAACCCTCTAGGACGCTCCGTTTAGGAGTTACGGCCATTTAAAGAAAATTTTAAAAATTCGGTTTTCAAAATCTGATTACTCCAGAACCAACCGATCGAATTATTTGAAATTTGCAGTGAAAAATTCAACATTCAATGACTATAAAATGCGCCTACTTTCAACCCTCTAGGACGCTCCGTTTAGGAGTTACGGCCATTTAAAGAAAATTTTAAAAATTCGGTTTTCAAAATCTGATTACTCCAGAACCAACCGATCGAATTATTTGAAATTTGCAGTGAAAAATTCGACATTCAATGACTATAAAATGCGCCTACTTTCAACCCTCTAGGACGCTCCGTTTAGGAGTTACGGCCATTTAAAGAAAATTTTAAAAAATCGGTTTTCAAAATCTGATTACTCCAGAACCAACCGATCGAATTATTTGAAATTTTCCGTGAAAAATTCGATATTCAATGACTATAAAATGCGCCTACTTTCAACCCTCTAGGACGCTCCGTTTAGGAGTTACGGCCATTTAAAGAAAATTTTAAAAATTCGGTTTTCAAAATCTGATTACTCCAGAACCAACCGATCGAATTATTTGAAATTTGCAGTGAAAAATTCAACATTCAATGACTATAAAATGCGCCTACTTTCAACCCTCTAGGACGCTCCGTTTAGGAGTTACGGCCATTTAAAGAAAATTTTAAAAATTCGGTTCTCAAAATCTGAATACTCCAGAACCAACCGATCGAATTATTTGAAAATTGCCGTGAAAAATTCGACATTCAATGACTATAAAATGCGCCTACTTTCAACCCTTTAGGACGCTCCGTTTAGGAGTTACGGCCATTTAAAGAAATTTTTAAAAATTCGGTTTTCAAAATCTGATTACTCCAGAACCAACCGATCGAATTATTTGAAATTTGCAGTGAAAAATTCAACATTCAATGACTATAAAATGCGCCTACTTTCAACCCTCTAGGACCCTCAGTGAAAAATTCGATATTCAATGACTATAAAATGCGCCTACTTTCAACCCTCTAGGACGCTCCGTTTAGGAGTTACGGCCATTTAAAGAAATTTTTAAAAATTCGGTTTTCAAAATCTGATTACTCCAGAACCAACCGATCGAATTATTTGAAATTTGCAGTGAAAAATTCAACATTCAATGACTATAAAATGCGCCTACTTTCAACCCTCTAGGACGCTCCGTTTAGGAGTTACGGCCATTTAAAGAAAATTTTAAAAATTCGGTTCTCAAAATCTGAATACTCCAGAACCAACCGATCGAATTATTTGAAAATTGCCGTGAAAAATTCGACATTCAATGACTATAAAATGCGCCTACTTTCAACCCTTTAGGACGCTCCGTTTAGGAGTTACGGCCATTTAAAGAAATTTTTAAAAATTCGGTTTTCAAAATCTGATTACTCCAGAACCAACCGATCGAATTATTTGAAATTTGCAGTGAAAAATTCGATATTCAATGACTATAAAATGCGCCTACTTTCAACCCTCTAGGACGCTCCGTTTAGGAGTTACGGCCATTTAAAGAAAATTTTAAAAATTCGGTTTTCAAAATCTGATTACTCCGGAACCAACCGATCGAATTATTTGAAATTTGCAGTGAAAAATTCGATATTCAATGACTATAAAATGCGCCTACTTTCAACCCTCTAGGACGCTCCGTTTAGGAGTTACGGCCATTTAAAGAAAATTTTAAAAATTCGGTTCTCAAAATCTGAATACTCCAGAACCAACCGATCGAATTATTTGAAAATTGCCGTGAAAAATTCGACATTCAATGACTATAAAATGCGCCTACTTTCAACCCTTTAGGACGCTCCGTTTAGGAGTTACGGCCATTTAAAGAAATTTTTAAAAATTCGGTTTTCAAAATCTGATTACTCCAGAACCAACCGATCGAATTATTTGAAATTTGCAGTGAAAAATTCGATATTCAATGACTATAAAATGCGCCTACTTTCAACCCTCTAGGACGCTCCGTTTAGGAGTTACGGCCATTTAAAGAAAATTTTAAAAATTCGGTTCTCAAAATCTGAATACTCCAGAACCAACCGATCGAATTATTTGAAAATTGCCGTGAAAAATTCGACATTCAATGACTATAAAATGCGCCTACTTTCAACCCTTTAGGACGCTCCGTTTAGGAGTTACGGCCATTTAAAGAAATTTTTAAAAATTCGGTTTTCAAAATCTGATTACTCCAGAACCAACCGATCGAATTATTTGAAATTTGCAGTGAAAAATTTGATATTCAATGACTATAAAATGCGCCTACTTTCAACCCTCTAGGACGCTCCGTTTAGGAGTTACGGCCATTTAAAGAAAATTTTAAAAATTCGGTTTTCAAAATCTGATTACTCCGGAACCAACCGATCGAATTATTTGAAATTTGCAGTGAAAAATTCGATATTCAATGACTATAAAATGCGCCTACTTTCAACCCTCTAGGACGCTCCGTTTAGGAGTTACGGCCATTTATTTTAAAAATTCGGTTCTCAAAATCTGATTACTCCAGAACCAACCGATCGAATTATTTGAAAATTGCCGTGAAAAATTCGATATTCAATGACTATAAAATGCGCCTACTTTCAACCCTCTAGGACGCTCCGTTTAGGAGTTACGGCCATTTAAAGAAAATTTTAAAAATTCGATTTTCAAAACCTGATTACTCCAGAACCAACCGATCGAATTATTTGAAATTTGCAGTGAAAAATTCGACATTCACTGACAATAAAATGCGCCTACTTTACGGAGTTACGGCCACTTAAAGAAAATTTTAAAAATTCGATTTTCAAAACCTGATTACTCCAGAACCAACCGATCGAATTATTTGAAATTTGCAGTGCAAAATTCGACATTCAATGACTATAAAATGCGCCTACTTTCAACCCTCTAGGACGCTCCGTTTAGGAGTTACGGCCATTTAAAGAAAATTTTAAAAAATCGGTTTTCAAAATCTGATTACTCCAGAACCAACCGATCGAATTATTTGAAATTTTCCGTGAAAAATTCGATATTCAATGACTATAAAATGCTCCGTTTAGGAGTTACGGCCATTTAAAGAAAATTTTAAAAATTCGGTTTTCAAAATCTGATTACTCCAGAACCAACCGATCGAATTATTTGAAATTTGCAGTGAAAAATTCAACATTCAATGACTATAAAATGCGCCTACTTTCAACCCTCTAGGACGCTCCGTTTAGGAGTTACGGCCATTTAAAGAAATTTTTAAAAATTCGGTTTTCAAAATCTGATTACTCCAGAACCAACCGATCGAATTATTTGAAATTTGCAGTGAAAAATTCGATATTCAATGACTATAAAATGCGCCTACTTTCAACCCTCTAGGACGCTCCGTTTAGGAGTTACGGCCATTTAAAGAAAATTTTAAAAATTCGGTTTTCAAAATCTGATTACTCCAGAACCAACCGATCGAATTATTTGAAATTTGCAGTGAAAAATTCAACATTCAATGACTATAAAATGCGCCTACTTTCAACCCTCTAGGACGCTCCGTTTAGGAGTTACGGCCATTTAAAGAAAATTTTAAAAATTCGGTTCTCAAAATCTGAATACTCCAGAACCAACCGATCGAATTATTTGAAAATTGCCGTGAAAAATTCGACATTCAATGACTATAAAATGCGCCTACTTTCAACCCTTTAGGACGCTCCGTTTAGGAGTTACGGCCATTTAAAGAAATTTTTAAAAATTCGGTTTTCAAAATCTGATTACTCCAGAACCAACCGATCGAATTATTTGAAATTTGCAGTGAAAAATTCGATATTCAATGACTATAAAATGCGCCTACTTTCAACCCTCTAGGACGCTCCGTTTAGGAGTTACGGCCATTTAAAGAAAATTTTAAAAATTCGGTTTTCAAAATCTGATTACTCCAGAACCAACCGATCGAATTATTTGAAATTTGCAGTGAAAAATTCAACATTCAATGACTATAAAATGCGCCTACTTTCAACCCTTTAGGACGCTCCGTTTAGGAGTTACGGCCATTTAAAGAAATTTTTAAAAATTCGGTTTTCAAAATCTGATTACTTCAGAACCAACCGATCGAATTATTTGAAATTTGCAGTGAAAAATTCGATATTCAATGACTATAAAATGCGCCTACTTTCAACCCTCTAGGACGCTCCGTTTAGGAGTTATTTGAAAATTGCCGTGAAAAATTCGATATTCAATGACTATAAAATGCGCCTACTTTCAACCCTCTAGGACGCTCCGTTTAGGAGTTACGGCCATTTAAAGAAAATTTTAAAAATTCGGTTCTCAAAATCTGATTACCTTAGAACCAACCGATCGAATTATTTGAAATTTGCAGTGCAAAATTCGACATTCAATGACTATAAAATGCGCCTACGTTCAACCCTCTAGGACGCT
Source organism: Dryomyza anilis (assembly GCA_951804985.1). Classification (NCBI taxonomy): domain Eukaryota; kingdom Metazoa; phylum Arthropoda; class Insecta; order Diptera; family Dryomyzidae; genus Dryomyza; species Dryomyza anilis. The sequence goes on from OX638130.1 coordinate 114,089,140, forward strand.
CCGTTTAGGAGTTACGGCCATTTAAAGAAAATTTTAAAAAATCGGTTTTCAAAATCTGATTACTCCAGAACCAACCGATCGAATTATTTGAAATTTTCCGTGAAAAATTCGATATTCAATGACTATAAAATGCGCCTACTTTCAACCCTCTAGGACGCTCCGTTCAGGAGTTACGGCCATTTAAAGAAAATTTTAAAAATTCGGTTTTCAAAATCTGATTACTCCAGAACCAACCGATCGAATTATTTGAAATTTGCAGTGAAAAATTCAACATTCAATGACTATAAAATGCGCCTACTTTCAACCCTCTAGGACGCTCCGTTTAGGAGTTACGGCCATTTAAAGAAAATTTTAAAAATTCGGTTCTCAAAATCTGATTACTCCAGAACCAACCGATCGAATTATTTGAAAATTGCCGTGAAAAATTCGACATTCAATGACTATAAAATGCGCCTACTTTCAACCCTTTAGGACGCTCCGTTTAGGAGTTACGGCCATTTAAAGAAAATTTTAAAAATTCGGTTTTCAAAATCTGATTACTCCAGAACCAACCGATCGAATTATTTGAAATTTGCAGTGAAAAATTCGATATTCAATGACTATAAAATGCGCCTACTTTCAACCCTCTAGGACGCTCCGTTTAGAGTTACGGCCATTTAAAGAAAATTTTAAAAATTCGGTTTTCAAAATCTGATTACTCCAGAACCAACCGATCGAATTATTTGAAATTTGCAGTGAAAAATTCGACATTCAATGACTATAAAATGCGCTTACTTTCAACCCTTTAGGACGCTCCGTTTAGGAGTTACGGCCATTTAAAGAAATTTTTAAAAATTCGGTTTTCAAAATCTGATTACTCCAGAACCAACCGATTGAATTATTTGAAATTTGCAGTGAAAAATTCGACATTCAATGACTATAAAATGCGCCTACTTTCAACCCTCTAGGACGCTCCGTTTAGGAGTTACGGCCATTTAAAGAAAATTTTAAAAATTCGGTTCTCAAAATCTGATTACCTTAGAACCAACCGATCGAATTATTTGAAATTTGCAGTGCAAAATTCGATATTCAATGACTATAAAATGCGCCTACTTTCAACCCTCTAGGACGCTCCGTTTAGGAGTTACGGCCATTTAAAGAAAATTTTAAAAATTCGGTTTTCAAAATCTGATTACTCCAGAACCAACCGATCGAATTATTTGAAATTTGCAGTGAAAAATTCGACATTCAATGACTATAAAATGCGCCTACTTTCAACCCTCTAGGACGCTCCGTTTAGGAGTTACGGCCATTTAAAGAAAATTTTAAAAATTCGGTTTTCAAAATCTGATTACTCCAGAACCAACCGATCGAATTATTTGAAATTTGCAGTGAAAAATTCGATATTCAATGACTATAAAATGCGCCTACTTTCAACCCTCTAGGACGCTCCGTTTAGAGTTACGGCCATTTAAAGAAATTTTTAAAAATTCGGTTTTCAAAATCTGATTACTCCAGAACCAACCGATCGAATTATTTGAAATTTGCAGTGAAAAATTCGATATTCAATGACTATAAAATGCGCCTACTTTCAACCCTCTAGGACGCTCCGTTTAGGAGTTACGGCCACTTAAAGAAAATTTTAAAAATTCGGTTTTCAAAATCTGATTACTCCAGAACCAACCGATCGAATTATTTGAAATTTGCAGTGAAAAATTCGACATTCAATGACTATAAAATGCGCCTACTTTCAACCCTCTAGGACGCTCCGTTTAGGAGTTACGGCCATTTAAAGAAAATTTTAAAAATTCGGTTTTCAAAATCTGATTACTCCAGAACCAACCGATCGAATTATTTGAAATTTGCAGTGAAAAATTCGACATTCAATGACTATAAAATGCGCTTACTTTCAACCCTTTAGGACGCTCCGTTTAGGAGTTACGGCCATTTAAAGAAAATTTTAAAAATTCGGTTTTCAAAATCTGATTACTCCAGAACCAACCGATCGAATTATTTGAAATTTGCAGTGAAAAATTCGATATTCAATGACTATAAAATGCGCCTACTTTCAACCCTCTAGGACGCTCCGTTTAGGAGTTACGGCCATTTAAAGAAAATTTTAAAAATTCGGTTTTCAAAATCTGATTACTCCAGAACCAACCGATCGAATTATTTGAAATTTGCAGTGAAAAATTCGATATTCAATGACTATAAAATGCGCCTACTTTCAACCCTCTAGGACGCTCCGTTTAGAGTTACGGCCATTTAAAGAAATTTTTAAAAATTCGGTTTTCAAAATCTGATTACTCCAGAACCAACCGATCGAATTATTTGAAATTTGCAGTGAAAAATTCGATATTCAATGACTATAAAATGCGCCTACTTTCAACCCTCTAGGACGCTCCGTTTAGGAGTTACGGCCACTTAAAGAAAATTTTAAAAATTCGGTTTTCAAAATCTGATTACTCCAGAACCAACCGATCGAATTATTTGAAATTTGCAGTGAAAAATTCGACATTCAATGACTATAAAATGCGCCTACTTTCAACCCTCTAGGACGCTCCGTTTAGGAGTTACGGCCATTTAAAGAAAATTTTAAAAATTCGGTTTTCAAAATCTGATTACTCCAGAACCAACCGATCGAATTATTTGAAATTTGCAGTGAAAAATTCGACATTCAATGACTATAAAATGCGCTTACTTTCAACCCTTTAGGACGCTCCGTTTAGGAGTTACGGCCATTTAAAGAAAATTTTAAAAATTCGGTTGAAAAATTCGATATTCAATGACTATAAAATGCGCCTACTTTCAACCCTCTAGGACGCTCCGTTTAGGAGTTACGGCCATTTAAAGAAAATTTTAAAAATTCGGTTTTCAAAATCTGATTACTCCAGAACCAACCGATCGAATTATTTGAAATTTGCAGTGAAAAATTCGACATTCAATGACTATAAAATGCGCCTACTTTCAACCCTCTAGGACGCTCCGTTTAGGAGTTACGGCCATTTAAAGAAAATTTTAAAAATTCGGTTTTCAAAATCTGATTACTCCAGAACCAACCGATTGAATTATTTGAAATTTGCAGTGAAAAATTCGACATTCAATGACTATAAAATGCGCCTACTTTCAACCCTTTAGGACGCTCCGTTTAGGAGTTACGGCCATTTAAAGAAAATTTTAAAAATTCAGTTTTCAAAATCTGGTTACTCCAGAACCAACCGATCGAATTATTTGAAATTTGCAGTGAAAAATTCGACATTCAATGACTATAAAATGCGCTTACTTTCAACCCTTTAGGACGCTCCGTTTAGGAGTTACGGCCATTTAAAGAAAATTTTAAAAATTCGGTTTTCAAAATCTGATTACTCCAGAACCAACCGATCGAATTATTTGAAATTTGCAGTGAAAAATTCGACATTCAATGACTATAAAATGCGCCTACTTTCAACCCTCTAGGACGCTCCGTTTAGGAGTTACGGCCATTTAAAGAAAATTTTAAAAAATCGATTTTCAAAATCTGATTACTCCAGAACCAACCGATCGAATTATTTGAAATTTGCAGTGAAAAATTCGACATTCAATGACTATAAAATGCGCCTACTTTCAACCCTCTAGGACGCTCCGTTTAGGAGTTACGGCCATTTAAAGAAAATTTTAAAAATTCGGTTCTCAAAATCTGATTACTCCAGAACCAACCGATCGAATTATTTGAAATTTGCAGTGCAAAATTCGACATTCAATGACTATAAAATGCGCCTACTTTCAACCCTCTAGGACGCTCCGTTTAGGAGTTACGGCCATTTAAAGAAAATTTTAAAAATTCGGTTTTCAAAATCTGATTACTCCAGAACCAACCGATCGAATTATTTGAAATTTGCCGTGATAAATTCGACATTCAATGACTATAAAATGCGCCTACTTTCAACCCTCTAGGACGCTCCGTTTAGGAGTTACGGCCATTTAAAGAAAATTTTAAAAATTCGACATTCAATAACTATAAAATGCGCCTACTTTCAACCCTCTAGGACGCTCCGTTTAGGAGTTACGGCCATTTAAAGAAAATTTTAAAAATTCGGTTTTCAAAATCTGATTACTCCAGAACCAACCGATCGAATTATTTGAAATTTACCGCGAAAAATTCGATATTCAATGACTATAAAATGCGCCTACTTTCAACCCTCTAGGACGCTCCGTTTAGGAGTTACGGCCATTTAAAGAAAATTTTAAAAATTCGACATTCAATAACTATAAAATGCGCCTACTTTCAACCCTCTAGGACGCTCCGTTTAGGAGTTACGGCCATTTAAAGACAATTATAAAAATTCGGTTTTCAAAATCTGATTACTCCAGAACCAACCGATCGAATTATTTGAAATTTGCAGTGAAAAGTTCGATATTCAATGACTATAAAATGCGCCTACTTTCAACCCTCTGATTACTCCAGAACCAACCGATCGAATTATTTGAAATTTGCAGTGAAAAATGCGCCTACTTTCAACCCTCTAGGACGCTCCGTTTAGGAGTTACGGCCATTTAAAGAAATTTTTAAAAATTCGGTTTTCAAAATCTGATTACTCCAGAACCAACCGATTGAATTATTTGAAATTTGCAGTGAAAAATTCGACATTCAATGACTATAAAATGCGCCTACTTTCAACCCTCTAGGACGCTCCGTTTAGGAGTTACGGCCATTTAAAGAAAATTTTAAAAATTCGGTTCTCAAAATCTGATTACCTTAGAACCAACCGATCGAATTATTTGAAATTTGCAGTGCAAAATTCGATATTCAATGACTATAAAATGCGCCTACTTTCAACCCTCTAGGACGCTCCGTTTAGGAGTTACGGCCATTTAAAGAAAATTTTAAAAATTCGGTTTTCAAAATCTGATTACTCCAGAACCAACCGATCGAATTATTTGAAATTTGCAGTGAAAAATTCGACATTCAATGACTATAAAATGCGCCTACTTTCAACCCTCTAGGACGCTCCGTTTAGGAGTTACGGCCATTTAAAGAAAATTTTAAAAATTCGGTTTTCAAAATCTGATTACTCCAGAACCAACCGATCGAATTATTTGAAATTTGCAGTGAAAAATTCGATATTCAATGACTATAAAATGCGCCTACTTTCAACCCTCTAGGACGCTCCGTTTAGAGTTACGGCCATTTAAAGAAATTTTTAAAAATTCGGTTTTCAAAATCTGATTACTCCAGAACCAACCGATCGAATTATTTGAAATTTGCAGTGAAAAATTCGATATTCAATGACTATAAAATGCGCCTACTTTCAACCCTCTAGGACGCTCCGTTTAGGAGTTACGGCCACTTAAAGAAAATTTTAAAAATTCGGTTTTCAAAATCTGATTACTCCAGAACCAACCGATCGAATTATTTGAAATTTGCAGTGAAAAATTCGACATTCAATGACTATAAAATGCGCCTACTTTCAACCCTCTAGGACGCTCCGTTTAGGAGTTACGGCCATTTAAAGAAAATTTTAAAAATTCGGTTTTCAAAATCTGATTACTCCAGAACCAACCGATCGAATTATTTGAAATTTGCAGTGAAAAATTCGACATTCAATGACTATAAAATGCGCTTACTTTCAACCCTTTAGGACGCTCCGTTTAGGAGTTACGGCCATTTAAAGAAAATTTTAAAAATTCGGTTTTCAAAATCTGATTACTCCAGAACCAACCGATCGAATTATTTGAAATTTGCAGTGAAAAATTCGATATTCAATGACTATAAAATGCGCCTACTTTCAACCCTCTAGGACGCTCCGTTTAGGAGTTACGGCCATTTAAAGAAAATTTTAAAAATTCGGTTTTCAAAATCTGATTACTCCAGAACCAACCGATCGAATTATTTGAAATTTGCAGTGAAAAATTCGATATTCAATGACTATAAAATGCGCCTACTTTCAACCCTCTAGGACGCTCCGTTTAGAGTTACGGCCATTTAAAGAAATTTTTAAAAATTCGGTTTTCAAAATCTGATTACTCCAGAACCAACCGATCGAATTATTTGAAATTTGCAGTGAAAAATTCGATATTCAATGACTATAAAATGCGCCTACTTTCAACCCTCTAGGACGCTCCGTTTAGGAGTTACGGCCACTTAAAGAAAATTTTAAAAATTCGGTTTTCAAAATCTGATTACTCCAGAACCAACCGATCGAATTATTTGAAATTTGCAGTGAAAAATTCGACATTCAATGACTATAAAATGCGCCTACTTTCAACCCTCTAGGACGCTCCGTTTAGGAGTTACGGCCATTTAAAGAAAATTTTAAAAATTCGGTTTTCAAAATCTGATTACTCCAGAACCAACCGATCGAATTATTTGAAATTTGCAGTGAAAAATTCGACATTCAATGACTATAAAATGCGCTTACTTTCAACCCTTTAGGACGCTCCGTTTAGGAGTTACGGCCATTTAAAGAAAATTTTAAAAATTCGGTTTTCAAAATCTGATTACTCCAGAACCAACCGATCGAATTATTTGAAATTTGCAGTGAAAAATTCGATATTCAATGACTATAAAATGCGCCTACTTTCAACCCTCTAGGACGCTCCGTTTAGGAGTTACGGCCATTTAAAGAAAATTTTAAAAATTCGGTTTTCAAAATCTGATTACTCCAGAACCAACCGATCGAATTATTTGAAATTTGCAGTGAAAAATTCGACATTCAATGACTATAAAATGCGCCTACTTTCAACCCTCTAGGACGCTCCGTTTAGGAGTTACGGCCATTTAAAGAAAATTTTAAAAATTCGGTTTTCAAAATCTGATTACTCCAGAACCAACCGATTGAATTATTTGAAATTTGCAGTGAAAAATTCGACATTCAATGACTATAAAATGCGCCTACTTTCAACCCTTTAGGACGCTCCGTTTAGGAGTTACGGCCATTTAAAGAAAATTTTAAAAATTCAGTTTTCAAAATCTGGTTACTCCAGAACCAACCGATCGAATTATTTGAAATTTGCAGTGAAAAATTCGACATTCAATGACTATAAAATGCGCTTACTTTCAACCCTTTAGGACGCTCCGTTTAGGAGTTACGGCCATTTAAAGAAAATTTTAAAAATTCGGTTTTCAAAATCTGATTACTCCAGAACCAACCGATCGAATTATTTGAAATTTGCAGTGAAAAATTCGACATTCAATGACTATAAAATGCGCCTACTTTCAACCCTCTAGGACGCTCCGTTTAGGAGTTACGGCCATTTAAAGAAAATTTTAAAAAATCGATTTTCAAAATCTGATTACTCCAGAACCAACCGATCGAATTATTTGAAATTTGCAGTGAAAAATTCGACATTCAATGACTATAAAATGCGCCTACTTTCAACCCTCTAGGACGCTCCGTTTAGGAGTTACGGCCATTTAAAGAAAATTTTAAAAATTCGGTTCTCAAAATCTGATTACTCCAGAACCAACCGATCGAATTATTTGAAATTTGCAGTGCAAAATTCGACATTCAATGACTATAAAATGCGCCTACTTTCAACCCTCTAGGACGCTCCGTTTAGGAGTTACGGCCATTTAAAGAAAATTTTAAAAATTCGGTTTTCAAAATCTGATTACTCCAGAACCAACCGATCGAATTATTTGAAATTTGCCGTGATAAATTCGACATTCAATGACTATAAAATGCGCCTACTTTCAACCCTCTAGGACGCTCCGTTTAGGAGTTACGGCCATTTAAAGAAAATTTTAAAAATTCGACATTCAATGACTATAAAATGCGCCTACTTTCAACCCTCTAGGACGCTCCGTTTAGGAGTTACGGCCATTTAAAGAAAATTTTAAAAATTCGGTTTTCAAAATCTGATTACTCCAGAACCAACCGATCGAATTATTTGAAATTTACCGCGAAAAATTCGATATTCAATGACTATAAAATGCGCCTACTTTCAACCCTCTAGGACGCTCCGTTTAGGAGTTACGGCCATTTAAAGAAAATTTTAAAAATTCGACATTCAATAACTATAAAATGCGCCTACTTTCAACCCTCTAGGACGCTCCGTTTAGGAGTTACGGCCATTTAAAGACAATTATAAAAATTCGGTTTTCAAAATCTGATTACTCCAGAACCAACCGATCGAATTATTTGAAATTTGCAGTGAAAAGTTCGATATTCAATGACTATAAAATGCGCCTACTTTCAACCCTCTGATTACTCCAGAACCAACCGATCGAATTATTTGAAATTTGCAGTGAAAAATTCGATATTCAATGACTATAAAATGCGCCTACTTTCAACCCTCTAGGACGCTCCGTTTAGGAGTTACGGCCATTTAAAGACAATTTTAAAAATTCGGTTTTCAAAATCTGATTACTCCAGAACCAACCGATCGAATTATTTGAAATTTGCAGTGAAAAATTCGATATTCAATGACTATAAAATGCGCCTACTTTCAACCCTCTGATTACTCCAGAACCAACCGATCGAATTATTTGAAATTTGCAGTGAAAAATTCGACATTCAATGACTATAAAATGCGCCTACTTTCAACCCTCTAGGACGCTCCGTTTAGGAGTTACGGCCATTTGAAGAAAATTTTAAAAATTCGATTTTCAAAACCTGATTACTCCAGAACCAACCGATCCAACTTTCAACCCTCTAGGATGCTCCGTTAAGGAGTTACGGCCATTTAAAGAAAATTTTAAAAATTCGGTTTTCAAAATCTGATTACTCCAGAACCAACCGATCGAATTATTTGAAATTTACCGCGAAAAATTCGATATTCAATGACTATAAAATGCGCCTACTTTCAACCCTCTAGGACGCTCCGTTTAGGAGTTACGGGCATTTAAAGAAAATTTTAAAAATTCGGTTTTCAAAATCTGATTACTCCAGAAACAACCGATCGAATTATTTGAAATTTACCGCGAAAAATTCGATATTCAATGACTATAAAATGCGCCTACTTTCAACCCTCTAGGACGCTCCGTTTAGGAGTTACGGGCATTTAAAGAAAATTTTAAAAATTCGGTTTTCAAAACCTGATTACTCCAGAAACAACCGATCGAATTATTTGAAATTTGCCGTGAAAAATTCGACATTCAATGACTATAAAATGCGCCTACTTTCAACCCTCTAGGACGCTCCGTTTAGGAGTTACGGCCATTTAAAGAAATTTTTAAAAATTCGGTTTTCAAAATCTGATTACTCCAGAACCAACCGATCGAATTATTTGAAATTTGCAGTGAAAAATTCGATATTCAATGACTATAAAATGCGCCTACTTTCAACCCTCTGATTACTCCAGAACCAACCGATCGAATTATTTGAAATTTGCAGTGAAAAATTCGACATTCAATGACTATAAAATGCGCCTACTTTCAACCCTCTAGGACGCTCCGTTTAGGAGTTACGGCCATTGGAAGAAAATTTTAAAAATTCGATTTTCAAAACCTGATTACTCCAGAACCAACCGATCCAACTTTCAACCCTCTAGGATGCTCCGTTTAGGAGTTACGGCCATTTAAAGAAAATTTTAAAAATTCGGTTTTCAAAATCTGATTACTCCAGAACCAACCGATCGAATTATTTGAAATTTACCGCGAAAAATTCGATATTCAATGACTATAAAATGCGCCTACTTTCAACCCTCTAGGACGCTCCGTTTAGGAGTTACGGGCATTTAAAGAAAATTTTAAAAATTCGGTTTTCAAAACCTGATTACTCCAGAAACAACCGATCGAATTATTTGAAGTTAGCCGTGAAAAATTCGACATTCAATGACTATAAAATGCGCCTACTTTCAACCCTCTAGGACGCTCCGTTTAGGAGTTACGGCCATTTAAAGAAAATTTTAAAAATTCGACATTCAATGACTATAAAATGCGCCTACTTTCAACCCTCTAGGACGCTCCGTTTAGGAGTTACGGCCATTTAAAGAAAATTTTAAAAATTCGGTTTTCAAAATCTGATTACTCCAGAACCAACCGATCGAATTATTTGAAATTTGCAGTGAAAAATTCGATATTCAATGACTATAAAATGCGCCTACTTTCAACCCTCTAGGACGCTCCGTTTAGGAGTTACGGCCATTTAAAGAAAATTTTAAAAATTCGGTTTTCAAAATCTGATTACTCCAGAACCAACCGATCGAATTATTTGAAATTTGCAGTGAAAAATTCGATATTCAATGACTATAAAATGCGCCTACTTTCAACCCTCTAGGACGCTCCGTTTAGGAGTTACGGCCATTTGAAGAAAATTTTAAAAATTCGATTTTCAAAACCTGATTACTCCAGAACCAACCGATCCAACTTTCAACCCTCTAGGATGCTCCGTTTAGGAGTTACGGCCATTTAAAAAAATTTTAAAAATTCGGTTTTCAAAATCTGATTACTCCAGAACCAACCGATCGAATTATTTGAAATTTACCGCGAAAAATTCGATATTCAATGACTATAAAATGCGCCTACTTTCAACCCTCTAGGACGCTCCGTTTAGGAGTTACGGGCATTTAAAGAAAATTTTAAAAATTCGGTTTTCAAAATCTGATTACTCTAGAACCAAACGATCGAATTATTTGAAATTTGCAGTGAAAAATTCGATATTCAATGACTATAAAATTCGCCTACTTTCAACCCTCTGATTACTCCAGAACCAACCGATCGAATTATTTGAAATTTGCAGTGAAAAATTCGATATTCAATGACTATAAAATGCGCCTACTTTCAACCCTCTAGGACGCTCCGTTTAGGAGTTACGGCCATTTAAAAGAAATTTTCAAAATTCGGTTTTCAAAATCTGATTACTCTAGAACCAAACGATCGAATTATTTGAAATTTGCAGTGAAAAATTCGATATTCAATGACTATAAAATGCGCCTACTTTCAACCCTCTAGGACGCTCCGTTTAGGAGTTACGGCCATTTAAAGGAAATTTTAAAAATTCGGTTTTCAAAACCTGATTACTCCAGAAACAACCGATCGAATTATTTGAAATTTGCAGTGAAAAATTCGACATTCAATGACTATAAAATGCGCCTACTTTCAACCCTCTAGGACGCTCCGTTTAGAAGTTATGGCCACTTAAAGAAATCTTTAAATATTCGATTTTCAAAACCGGTTTGCTCCAGAACCAACCGATCGAATTATTTTCAAAACCTGATTACTCCAGAAACAACCGATCGAATTATTTGAAATTTGCAGTGAAAAATTCGACATTCAATGACTATAAAATGCGCCTACTTTCAACCCTCTAGGACGCTCCGTTTAGGAGTGACGGCCATTTAAATAAAATTTTAAAAATTCGGTTTTCAAAATCTGAATACTCCAGAACCAACCGATCGAATTATTTGAAATTTGCAGTGAAAAATTCGATATTCAATGACTATAAAATGCGCCTACTTTCAACCCTCTGATTACTCCAGAACCAACCGAGTGAATTATTTGAAATTTGCAGTGAAAAATTCTACATTCAATGACTATAAAATGCGCCTACTTTCAACCCCCTAGGACGCTCCGTTTAGGAGTTACGGCCACTTAAAGAAAACTTTAAAAATTCGATTTTCAAAACCTGATTTCTCCAGAACCAATCGATCGAATTATTTTAAATTTGCAGTGAAAAATTCGACATTCAATGACTATAAAATGCGCCTACCTTCAACCCTCTAGGACGCTCCGTTTAGAAGTTATGGCCACTTAAAGAAATCGTTAAAAATTCGATTTTCAAAACCTGATTACTCCAGAACCAACCGATCGAATTATTTGAAATTTGCAGTGAAAAATTCTACATTCAATGACTATAAAATGCGCCTACTTTCAACCCTCTAGGACGCTCCGTTTAGGAGTTATGGCCACTTAAAGAAATCGTTAAAAATTCGATTTTCAAAACCTGTTTGCTCCAGAACCAACCTATCGAATTATTTGAAATTTGCAGTGAAAAATTCGACATTCACTGACAATAAAATGCGCCTACTTTACGGAGTTACGGCCACTTAAAGAAAACTTTAAAAATTCGATTTTCAAAACCTGATTACTCCAGAACCAACCGATCGAATTATTTGAAATTTGCAGTGAAAAATTCTACATTCAATGACTATAAAATGCGCCTACTTTCAACCCTCTAGGACGCTCCGTTTAGGTGTTATGGCCACTTAAAGAAATCTTTAAAAATTCGATTTTCAAAACCTGATTACTCCAGAACCAACCGATCGAATTATTTGAAATTTGCAGTGAAAAATTCTACATTCAATGACTATAAAATGCGCCTACTTTCAACCCTCTAGGACGCTCCGTTTAGGAGTTATGGCCACTTAAAGAAATCGTTAAAAATTCGATTTTCAAAACCTGTTTGCTCCAGAACCAACCGATCGAATTATTTGAAATTTGCAGTGAAAAATTCGACATTCACTGACAATAAAATGCGCCTACTTTACGGAGTTACGGCCACTTAAAGAAAACTTTAAAAATTCGATTTTCAAAACCTGATTACTCCAGAACCAACCGATCGAATTATTTGAAATTTGCAGTGAAAAATTCTACATTCAATGACTATAAAATGCGCCTACTTTCAACCCTCTAGAACGCTCCGTTTAGGAGTTATGGCCACTTAAAGAAAACTTTAAAAATTCGATTTTCAAAACCTGATTACTCCAGAACCAACCGATCGAATTATTTGAAATTTGCAGTGAAAAATTCGACATTCACTGACTATAAAATGCGCCTACTTTACGGAGTTACGGCCACTTAAAGAAAACTTTAAAAATTCGATTTTCAAAACCTGATTACTCCAGAACCAACCGATCGAATTATTTGAAATTTGCAGTGAAAAATTCGACATTCACTGACTATAAAATGCGCCTACTTTCAACCCTCTAGGACGCTCCGTTTAGGAGTTATGGCCACTTAAAGAAAACTTTAAAAATTCGATTTTCAAAACCTGTTTGCTCCAGAACCAACCGATCGAATTATTTGAAATTTGCAGTGAAAAATTCGACATTCACTGACTATAAAATGCGCCTACTTTCAACCCTCTAGGACGCTCCGTTTAGGAGTTATGGCCACTTAAAGAAAACTTTAAAAATTCGATTTTCAAAACCTGATTACTCCAGAACCAACCGATCGAATTATTTGAAATTTGCAGTGAAAAATTCGACATTCACTGACTATAAAATGCGCCTACTTTCAACCCTCTAGGACGCTCCGTTTAGGAGTTATGGCCACTTAAAGAAATCTTTAAATATTCGATTTTCAAAACCTGTTTGCTCCTGAACCAACCGATCGAATTATTTGAAATTTGCAGTGAAAAATTCGACATTCACTGACTATAAAATGCGCCTACTTTCAACACTCTCGGACGCTCCGTTTAGGAGTTATGGCCACTTAAAGAAATCTTTAAATATTCGATTTTCAAAACCTGTTTGCTCCAGAACCAACCGATCGAATTATTTGAAATTTGCAGTGAAAAATTCGACATTCACTGACTATAAAATGCGCCTACTTTCAACCCTCTAGGACGCTCCGTTTAGGAGTTATGGCCACTTAAAGAAATCTTTAAATATTCGATTTTCAAAACCTGTTTGCTCCTGAACCAACCGATCGAATTATTTGAAATTTGCAGTGAAAAATTCGACATTCACTGACAATAAAATGCGCCTACTTTCAACCCTCTAGGACGCTCCGTTTAGGAGTTATGGCCACTTAAAGAAATCTTTAAATATTCGATTTTCAAAACCTGTTTGCTCCAGAACCAACCGATCGAATTATTTGAAATTTGCAGTGAAAAATTCGACATTCACTGACTATAAAATGCGTCCAGAACCAACCGATCGAATTATTTGAAATTTGCAGTGAAAAATTCGACATTCACTGACTATAAAATGCGCCTACTTTCAACCCTCTAGGACGCTCCGTTTAGGAGTTATGGCCACTTAAAGAAATCTTTAAATATTCGATTTTCAAAACCTGTTTGCTCCAGAACCAACCGATCGAAATATGTGAAATTTGCAGTGAAAAATTCGACATTCACTGACTATAAAATGCGCCTACTTTCAACCCTCTAGGACGCTCCGTTTAGAAGTTACGGCCACTTACAGAAAACTTTAAAAATTCGATTTTCAAAACCTGTTTGCTCCAGAACCAACCGATCGAATTATTTGAAATTTGCAGTGAAAAATTCGACATTCACTGACTATAAAATGCGCCTACTTTCAACCCTCTAGGACGCTCCGTTTAGGAGTTATGGAAATATTTAAAAATTCGATTTTCAAAACCTGATTACTCCAGAACCAACCGATCGAATTATTTGAAATTTGCAGTGAAAAATTCGACATTCACTGACTATAAAATGCGCCTACTTTCAACCCTCTAGGACGCTCCGTTTAGGAGTTATGGAAATATTTAAAAATTCGATTTTCAAAACCTGATTACTCCAGAACCAACCGATCGAATTATTTGAAATTTGCAGTGAAAAATTCGACATTCACTGACTATAAAATGCGCCTACTTTCAACCCTCTAGGACGCTCCGTTTAGAAGTTACGGCCACTTACAGAAAACTTTAAAAATTCGATTTTCAAAACCTGTTTGCTCCAGAACCAACCGATCGAATTATTTGAAATTTGCAGTGAAAAATTCGACATTCACTGACTATAAAATGCGCCTACTTTCAACCCTCTAGGACGCTCCGTATAGGAGTTATGGCCACTTAAAGAAATCTTTAAATATTCGATTTTCTAAACCTGTTTGCTCCAGAACCAAATGATCGAATTATTTGAAATTTGCAGTGAAAAATTCGACATTCGCTGACTATAAACTGCGCCTACTTTCAACCCTATAGGACGCTCCGTTTAGAAGTTACGGCCACTTACAGAAAACTTTAAAAATTCGATTTTCAAAACCTGTTTGCTCCAGAACCAACCGATCGAATTATTTGAAATTTGCAGTGAAAAATTCGACATTCACTGACTATAAAATGCGCCTACTTTCAACCCTCTAGGACGCTCCGTATAGGAGTTATGGCCACTTAAAGAAATCTTTAAATATTCGATTTTCTAAACCTGTTTGCTCCAGAACCAAATGATCGAATTATTTGAAATTTGCAGTGAAAAATTCGACATTCGCTGACTATAAACTGCGCCTACTTTCAACCCTATAGGACGCTCCGTTTAGGAGTTATGGCCACTTAAAGAAAACTTTAAAAATTCGATTTTCAAAACCTGATTACTCCAGAACCAACCGATCGAATTATTTGAAATTTGCAGTGAAAAATTCGACATTCACTGACTATAAAATGCGCCTACTTTCAACCCTCTAGGACGCTCCGTTTAGGAGTTATGGCCACTTAAAGAATACTTTAAAAATTCGATTTTCAAAACCTGTTTGCTCCAGAACCGATCGAATTATTTGAAATTTGCAGTGAAAAATTCGACATTCACTGACTATAAACTGCGCCTACTTTCAACCCTCTAGGATGCTCCGTTTAGGAGTTATGGAAATATTTAAAAATTCGATTTTCTAAACCTGTTTGCTCCAGAACCAACCGATCGAATTATTTGAAATTTGCAGTGAAAAATTCTACATTCAATGACTATAAAATGCGCCTACTTTCAACCCTCTAGGACGCTCCGTTTAGGAGTTACGGCCACTTAAAGAAAACTTTAAAAATTCGATTTTCAAAACCTGATTACTCCAGAACCAACCGATCGAATTATTTGAAATTTGCAGTGAAAAATTCGACATTCACTGACTATAAAATGCGCCTACTTTCAACCCTCTAGAACGCTCCGTTTAGGAGTTATGGCCACTTAAAGAAAACTTTAAAAATTCGATTTTCAAAACCTGTTTGCTCCAGAACCAACCGAATTATCGAATTATTTGAAATTTGCAGTGAAAAATTCGACATTCACTGACTATAAAATGCGCCTACTTTCAACCCTCTAGAACGCTCCGTTTAGGAGTTATGGCCACTTAAAGAAAACTTTAAAAATTCGATTTTCAAAACCTGTTTGCTCCAGAACCAACCGAATTATCGAATTATTTGAAATTTGCAGTGAAAAATTCGACATTCACTGACTATAAAATGCGCCTACTTTCAACCCTCTAGGACGCTCCGTTTAGGAGTTATGGCCACTTAAAGAAATCTTTAAATATTCGATTATCAAAACCTGTCCAGAACCAACCGATCGAATTATTTGAAATTTGCAGTGAAAAATTCGACATTCACTGACTATAAAATGCGCCTACTTTCAACCCTCTAGGACGCTCCGTATAGGAGTTATGGCCACTTAAAGAAATCTTTAAATATTCGATTTTCAAAACCTGTTTGCTCCAGAACCAACCGAATTATCGAATTATTTGAAATTTGCAGTGAAAAATTCGACATTCACTGACTATAAAATGCGCCTACTTTCAACCCTCTAGGACGCTCCGTTTAGGAGTTATGGCCACTTAAAGAAATCTTTAAATATTCGATTATCAAAACCTGTCCAGAACCAACCGATCGAATTATTTGAAATTTGCAGTGAAAAATTCGACATTCACTGACTAAAAAATGCGCCTACTTTCAACCCTCTAGGACGCTCCGTTTAGGAGTTATGGCCACTTAAAGAAATCTTTAAATATTCGATTTTCAAAACCTGTTTGCTCCAGAACCAACCGATCGAATTATTTGAAATTTGCAGTGAAAAATTCGACATTCACTGACTATAAAATGCGCCTACTTTCAACCCTCTAGGACGCTCCGTTTAGGAGTTATGGCCACTTAAAGAAAACTTAAAGATTTTCAAAACCTGATTACTCCAGAACCAACCGATCGAATTATTTGAAATTTGCAGTGAAAAATTCTACATTCAATGACTATAAAATGCGCCTACTTTCAACCCTCTAGGACGCTCCGTTTAGGTGTTATGGCCACTTAAAGAAATCTTTAAATATTCGATTTTCAAAACCTGATTACTCCAGAACCAACCGATCGAATTATTTGAAATTTGCAGTGAAAAATTCGACATTCACTGACTATAAAATGCGCCTACTTTCAACCCTCTAGGACGCTCCGTTTAGGAGTTATGGCCACTTAAAGAAAACTTTAAAAATTCGATTTTCAAAACCTGATTACTCCAGAACCAACCGATCGAATTATTTGAAATTTGCAGTGAAAAATTCGACATTCACTGACTAAAAAATGCGCCTACTTTCAACCCTCTAGGACGCTCCGTTTAGGAGTTATGGCCACTTAAAGAAATCTTTAAATATTCGATTTTCAAAACCTGTTTGCTCCAGAACCAACCGATCGAATTATTTGAAATTTGCAGTTAAAAATTCGACATTCACTGACTATAAAATGCGCCTACTTTCAACCCTCTAGGACGCTCCGTTTAGGAGTTATGGCCACTTAAAGAAAACTTTAAAAATTCGATTTTCAAAACCTGATTACTCCAGAACCAACCGATCGAATTATTTGAAATTTGCAGTGAAAAATTCGACATTCACTGACTATAAAATGCGCCTACTTTCAACCCTCTAGGACGCTCCGTATAGGAGTTATGGCCACTTAAAGAAATCTTTAAATATTCGATTTTCAAAACCTGTTTGCTCCAGAACCAACCGGAGTTATGGCCACTTAAAGAAATCTTTAAATATTCGATTTTCAAAACCTGTTTGCTCCAGAACCAACCGATCGAATTATTTGAAATTTGCAGTGAAAAATTCGACATTCACTGACTATAAAATGCGCCTACTTTCAACCCTCTAGGACGCTCCGTTTAGGAGTTATGGCCACTTAAAGAAAACTTTAAAAATTCGATTTTCAAAACCTGATTACTCCAGAACCAACCGATCAAATTATTTGAAATTTGCAGTGCAAAATTCGACATTCACTGACTATAAAATGCGCCTACTTTCAACCCTCTAGGACGCTCCGTATAGGAGTTATGGCCACTTAAAGACATCTTTAAATATTCGATTTTCAAAACCTGTTTGCCCCAGAACCAACCGATCGAATTATTTGAAATTTGCAGTGAAAAATTCGACATTCACTGACTATAAAATGCGCCTACTTTCTACCCTCTAGGACGCTCCGTTTAGGAGTTATGGCCACTTAAAGAAAACTTTAAAAATTCGATTTTCAAAACCTAAAATGCGCCTACTTTCAACCCTCTAGGACGCTCCGTTTAGGAGTTATGGCCACTTAAAGAAAACTTTAAAAATTCGATTTTCAAAACCTGATTACTCCAGAACCAACCGATCGAATTATTTGAAATTTGCAGTGAAAAATTC
This sequence comes from Dryomyza anilis, assembly GCA_951804985.1. Lineage (NCBI taxonomy): Eukaryota > Metazoa > Arthropoda > Insecta > Diptera > Dryomyzidae > Dryomyza > Dryomyza anilis. Next base: position 114,107,365 of record OX638130.1, read on the forward strand.
GACATTCACTGACTATAAAATGCGCCTACTTTCAACACTCTAGGACGCTCCGTTTAGGAGTTATGGCCACTTAAAGAAAACTTTAAAAATTCGATTTTCAAAACCTGATTACTCCAGAACCAACCGATCAAATTATTTGAAATTTGCAGTGAAAAATTCGACATTCACTGACTATAAAATGCGCCTACTTTCAACCCTCTAGGACGCTCCGTATAGGAGTTATGGCCACTTAAAGAAATCTTTAAATATTCGATTTTCAAAACCTGTTTGCTCCAGAACCAACCGATCGAATTATTTGAAATTTGCAGTGAAAAATTCGACATTCACTGACTATAAAATGCGCCTACTTTCAACCCTCTAGGACGCTCCGTTTAGGAGTTATGGCCACTTAAAGAAAACTTTAAAAATTCGATTTTCAAAACCTGATTACTCCAGAACCAACCGATCGAATTATTTGAAATTTGCAGTGCAAAATTCGACATTCACTGACTATAAAATGCGCCTACTTTCAACCCTCTAGGACGCTCCGTATAGGAGTTATGGCCACTTAAAGACATCTTTAAATATTCGATTTTCAAAACCTGTTTGCTCCAGAACCAACCGATCGAATTATTTGAAATTTGCAGTGAAAAATTCGACATTCACTGACTATAAAATGCGCCTACTTTCAACCCTCTAGGACGCTCCGTTTAGGAGTTATGGCCACTTAAAGAAAACTTTAAAAATTCGATTTTCAAAACCTAAAATGCGCCTACTTTCAACCCTCTAGGACGCTCCGTTTAGGAGTTATGGCCACTTAAAGAAAACTTTAAAAATTCGATTTTCAAAACCTGATTACTCCAGAACCAACCGATCGAATTATTTGAAATTTGCAGTGAAAAATTTGACATTCACTGACTATAAAATGCGCCTACTTTCAACCCTCTAGGACGCTCCGTATAGGAGTTATGGCCACTTAAAGAAATCTTTAAATATTCGATTTTCAAAACCTGTTTGCTCCAGAACCAACCGATCGAATTATTTGAAATTTGCAGTTAAAAATTCGACATTCACTGACTATAAAATGCGCCTACTTTCAACCCTCTAGGACGCTCCGTTTAGGAGTTATGGCCACTTAAAGAAATCTTTAAATATTCGATTTTCAAAACCTGTTTGCTCCAGAACCAACCGATCGAATTATTTGAAATTTACAGTGAAAAATTCGACATTCACTGACTATAAAATGCGCCTACTTTCAACCCTCTAGGACGCTCCGTTTAGAAGTTACGGCCACTTAAAGAAAACTTTAAAAACTCGATTTTCAAAACCTAAAATGCGCCTACTTTCAACCCTCTAGGACGCTCCGTTTAGGAGTTATGGCCACTTAAAGAAAACTTTAAAAATTCGATTTTCAAAACCTGATTACTCCAGAACCAACCGATCGAATTATTTGAAATTTGCAGTGAAAAATTCGACATTCACTGACTATAAAATGCGCCTACTTTCAACCCTCTAGGACGCTCCGTTTAGGAGTTATGGCCACTTAAAGACATCTTTAAATATTCGATTTTCAAAACCTGTTTGCTCCAGAACCAACCGATCGAATTATTTGAAATTTGCAGTGAAAAATTCGACATTCACTGACTATAAAATGCGCCTACTTTCAACCCTCTAGGACGCTCCGTTTAGGAGTTATGGCCACTTAAAGAAAACTTTAAAAATTCGATTTTCAAAACCTAAAATGCGCCTACTTTCAACCCTCTAGGACGCTCCGTTTAGGAGTTATGGCCACTTAAAGAAAACTTTAAAAATTCGATTTTCAAAACCTGATTACTCCAGAACCAACCGATCGAATTATTTGAAATTTGCAGTGAAAAATTCGACATTCACTGACTATAAAATGCGCCTACTTTCAACCCTCTAGGACGCTCCGTTTAGGAGTTATGGCCACTTAAAGAAAACTTTAAAAATTCGATTTTCAAAACCTGATTACTCCAGAACCAACCGATCGAATTATTTGAAATTTGCAGTGCAAAATTCGACATTCACTGACTATAAAATGCGCCTACTTTCAACCCTCTAGGACGCTCCGTTTAGGAGTTATGGCCACTTAAAGAAAACTTTAAAAATTCGATTTTCAAAACCTGATTACTCCAGAACCAACCGATCGAATTATTTGAAATTTGCAGTGCAAAATTCGACATTCACTGACTATAAAATGCGCCTACTTTCAACCCTCTAGGACGCTCCGTATAGGAGTTATGGCCACTTAAAGACATCTTTAAATATTCGATTTTCAAAACCTGTTTGCTCCAGAACCAACCGATCGAATTATTTGAAATTTGCAGTGAAAAATTCGACATTCACTGACTATAAAATGCGCCTACTTTCAACCCTCTAGGACGCACCGTTTAGGAGTTATGGCCACTTAAAGAAAACTCTAAAAATTCGATTTTCAAAACCTAAAATGCGCCTACTTTCAACCCTCTAGGACGCTCCGTTTAGGAGTTATGGCCACTTAAAGAAAACTTTAAAAATTCGATTTTCAAAACCTGATTACTCCAGAACCAACCGATCGAATTATTTGAAATTTGCAGTGAAAAATTCGACATTCACTGACTATAAAATGCGCCTACTTTCAACCCTATAGGACGCTCCGTTTAGGAGTTACGGCCACTTAAAGAAAACTTTAAAAATTCGATTTTCAAAACCTGTTTGCTCCAGAACCAACCGATCGAATTATTTGAATTTTGCAGTGAAAAATTCGACATTCACTGACTATAAAATGAGCGTCCTCTAGGACGCTCCGTTTAGGAGTTATGGCCACTTAAAGAAAACTTTAAAAATTCGATTTTCAAAACCTGATTACTCCAGAACCAACCGATCGAATTATTTGAAATTTGCAGTGAAAAATTCGACATTCACTGACTATAAAATGCGCCTACTTTCAACCCTATAGGACGCTCCGTTTAGGAGTTACGGCCACTTAAAGAAAACTTTAAAAATTCGATTTTCAAAACCTGTTTGCTCCAGAACCAACCGATCGAATTATTTGAATTTTGCAGTGAAAAATTCGACATTCAATGACTATAAAATGCGCCTACTTTCAACCCTCTAGGACGCTCCGTATAGGAGTTATGGCCACTTAAAGAAATCTTTAAATATTCGATTTTCAAAACCTGTTTGCTCCAGAACCAACCGATCGAATTATTTGAAATTTGCAGTGAAAAATTCGACATTCACTGACTATAAAATGCGCCTACTTTCAACCTTCTAGGACGCTCCGTTTAGGAGTTATGGCCACTTAAAGAAATCTTTAAATATTCGATTTTCAAAACCTGATTACTCCAGAACCAACCGATCGAATTATTTGAAATTTGCAGTGAAAAATTCGACATTCACTGACTATAAAATGCGCCTACTTTCAACCCTCTAGGACGCTCCGTTTAGGAGTTACGACCTTTTAAAGAAAATTTTAAAAATTAGATTTTCAAAACCTGATTACTCCAGAACCAACCGATCCTACTTTCAACCCTCTAGGACGCTCCGTTTAGGAGTTATGGCCACTTGAAGAAAACTTTAAAAATTCGATTTTCAAAACCTGATTACTCCAGAACCAACCGATCGAATTATTTGAAATTTGCAGTGAAAAATTCGACATTCACTGACTATAAAATGCGCCTACTTTCAACCCTATAGGACGCTCCGTTTAGGAGTTATGGCCACTTAAAGAAAACTTTAAAAATTCGATTTTCAAAACCTGATTACTCCAGAACCAACCGATCGAATTATTTGAAATTTGCAGTGAAAAATTCGACATTCACTGACTATAAAATGCGCCTACTTTCAACCCTCTAGGACGCTCCGTATAGGAGTTATGGCCACTTAAAGACATCTTTAAATATTCGATTTTCAAAACCTGTTTGCTCCAGAACCAACCGATCGAATTATTTGAAATTTGCAGTGAAAAATTCGACATTCACTGACTATAAAATGCGCCTACTTTCAACCCTCTAGGACGCTCCGTATAGGAGTTATGGCCACTTAAAGACATCTTTAAATATTCGATTTTCAAAACCTGTTTGCTCCAGAACCAACCGATCGAATTATTTGAAATTTGCAGTGAAAAATTCGACATTCACTGACTATAAAATGCGCCTACTTTCAACCCTCTAGGACGCACCGTTTAGGAGTTATGGCCACTTAAAGAAAACTCTAAAAATTCGATTTTCAAAACCTAAAATGCGCCTACTTTCAACCCTCTAGGACGCTCCGTTTAGGAGTTACGGCCACTTAAAGAAAACTTTAAAAATTCGATTTTCAAAACCTGTTTGCTCCAGAACCAACCGATCCAACTCTCAACACTCTAGGACGCTCCGTTTAGGAGTTATGGCCACTTAAAGAAAACTTTAAAAATTCGATTTTCAAAACCTGTTTGCTCCAGAACCAACCGATCGAATTATTTGAAATTTGCAGTGAAAAATTCGACATTCACTGACTATAAAATGCGCCTACTTTCAACCCTCTAGGACGCTCCGTTTAGGAGTTACGACCTTTTAAAGAAAATTTTAAAAATTAGATTTTCAAAACCTGATTACTCCAGAACCAACCGATCCTACTTTCAACCCTCTAGGACGCTCCGTTTAGGAGTTATGGCCACTTGAAGAACATTTTAAAAATTCTATTTTCAAAACCTGTTTGCTCCAGAACCAACCGATCGAATTATTTGAAATTTGCAGTGAAAAATTCGACATTCACTGACTATAAAATGCGCCTACTTTCAACCCTCTAGGACGCTCCGTTTAGGAGTTACGGCCACTTAAAGAAAACTTTAAAAATTAGATTTTCAAAACCTGATTACTCCAGAACCAACCGATCCAACTTTCAGCCCTCTAGGACGCTCCGTTTAGGAGTTACGTCCACTTAAAGAAAACTTTAAAAATTAGATTTTCAAAACCTGATTACTCCAGAACCAATCGAGCCAACTTTCAGCCCTCTAGGACGCTCCGTTTAGGAGTTACGGCCATTTAAAGAACATTTTAAAAATTCGATTTTCAAAACCTGATTACCTCAGAACCAATCGAGCCAACTTTCAACCCTCTAGGACGCTCCGTTTAGGAGTTACGGCCATTTAAAGAAAATTTTAAAAATTCGATTTTCAAAACCTGATTACTCCAGAACCAACCGATCCAACTTTCAACCCTCTAGGACGCTCCGTTTAGGAGTTATGGGCACTTAAAGAAAACTTTAAAAATTCGATTTTCAAAACCGGTTTGCTCCAGAACCAACCGATCAAACTTTCAATTATTTGAAATTTGCAGTGAAAAATTCGACTTTCAATGACTATAAAATGCGCCTACTAGGACCCTCTAGGACACTCCGTTTAGGAGTTACGGCCATTTAAAGAAAATTTTTATAATTCGATATTCAAAACCTGTTGCTCCAGAACCAACCGATCCAACCTTCAACCCTCTAGGACGCTCCGTTTAAGAGTTACGGCCATTTAAAGAAAATTTTAAAAATCAGTTTTTAAAAACCTGATTAAATTTTAAAAATTCGATTTTCAAAACCTGATTACTCCAGAACCAACCGATCCAACTTTCAACCCTCTAGGACGCTCCGTTAAGGAGTTACGGCCATTTAAAAATTTTAAAAATTCGATTTTCAAAACCTGATTACTCCAGAACCAACCGATCCAACTTTCAACCCTCTAGGACGCTCCGTTAAGGAGTTACGGCCATTTAAAGAAAATTTTAAAAATTCGATTTTCAAAACCTGATTACTCCAGAACCAACCGATCGAATTATTTCAAATTTACAGTGAAAAATTCGACATTCAATGACTATAAAATGCGAATTGTTCAAGGACTGATTTATCTGGAACCACTGGAGTGATGTAAATGATTTTTGAAATAAATAATCGACTTTGAAATCGCTATTAAAAACCCACCAATGATTGACTGTGTCACTATAAAATGCTCGTTTTGGAAAACCTTTATACATCTATTTTGTTTGCAGACTTAATTAACATGAAAAAAAATGCTGTTAATTCATATTAGCACATGTTACAACCACAAGGCGAATTTCACATTCAGACGGCGTTTGTGGCGCCATCTGGTTGTGGAATTGCCGCTATTGAGTACGGCGAGTTTTGTTCTTTTCAATTTGGAAGTACTAAAAAATGCGTTTCCTTTGAATGTCATGCGGCGCTACTGCGAATTCTTCAAGACAGTTAAAGAAACCTTGAAGTCTCTGGAATCACTTCATCTAGTATCAGAGGTTTCTTTCGATGATCATAATAGTCCTCACATTAATTTAAACATTTTATATAGTTCTTACCTTTGCTTTTAATTTAGAGTAAATGTCGTGGAATAAAGGTGTCTGGCGAAGTCTTTGTTTGAATGTGTTGTTTAATAAGTTATGAGAAAATAAATGAACACTTCTTAAAGGTTTCTTCTTTTCTTGGAAATATGCAATTGGAAAAAAATGCTGATTGTTTGCACCACAGATAATTGTACAGTTGATAAATTAAACATTTGTGCTTTAACTATAGGTTTGTTGCCATTATATTTACGAAATAATTACACTTTTCTTTAGCATTTCAATTAAACCTTTTCGCTAGCAAAACTTCGCGACAACTTCAACGCAGTAAACAAACGCAACAAGTGAGAGAACTGTCAAACACATTTAGGGGTATGCACGCATGCGACGTGTATGGGGGTATTCGCAATGTGTTGGGTATGAAATCTGCCATACAAAATAATCTGACAAAATGCATTCTGTTTCAAATTTAATCAATTTATCTAAGAAAAAACATATTTAAAGTTATTAATAAACACAAAGCATATATATTTTTTATTAATTAAAAAAATGAAAACCAAGCGATGGGATTTGTACGGAGTATTGTTACTTAAAACTTAATTAGATTTTACCGGGGCATGAGGATTTTCAGTTTAAAGAATTGTGTGCCAAATTATTTGTCGACGACTTGATTATTGATTTTTAGGGTTCTCCAATACTTTTCAAATATATTGGCGTATAATCATAGACAATTTAAAGTCAACTTTAAAATTAGATTCGACATTTTTGAAAAATTATGTATAGAATAAAATGTCAAAAAGCTGATTTTAAATTTTAAGTCGACTTTAAATTGTCTATGATTATGCGGCATTGTTATTAAATTAAAATAAAACCATTTAAACGTTTAACATTTTTTATTATTATTATTTTTTGTCTCCATACTTTACAATAACAATATAGTTTGTAAATTATTATTTATATTATTAGTCATAAAATTAGTTAATTTGCTCATAATCTCGCGCTGATTTGTAAGTACAATAAATAGATTTCGAAGCAATTGAAAATAAAATTAAAAGAAAAACTAAGTTAAATTAAAAAATATTTATTATTATTTTTTTTTTTTAAAGAATAAAATACAAAAAATACATATACAATATATTATTTATTTAAGACTTTACACAACACATATAGCAGGCAGTGTTTGTTAAATAAAAATACTACTTGAAAGACACAATACTTGGTGCTATGATACGTGTTTGTGTAAAGCTTAAAAGCATTAACTGCAAATATTTAAAATTTACACAACTTTTATTATATATTTTATTAGTAACTAATATTGTTCGTTTGTTTAGTATATACAAATAATTATTAAAAAAAAATACATTAAAAGCACAAAATAAATTACAAAGAAAATAACTTATTCATTTAAATATGGAGAGATTTACATATATTATTATTTTTAAATATTAATTTTATATTGTTGTATTAAACAAACACGCATTTTAGTTAAGTTTATATTTTAATATTACAGGAAAATCAAAACATTCACGCAAAAATTATTATTTTATACACACACACACATACATTCTTTTAAACTGATTTTTATTTTTTTTTTATTATAACTTTGTTAAATTTTATATATTTAAACATTTTTAATAATTAAATTACTTAAAATTTAGTTGCTTTTTTTAGTTAATTAATATAGCACTTTCCTTGTTTTGTTTCGTAAAAATCGAATTTTTAACAATTTTTGAAACATTTTTAAAGTTTTAAATAATCATTTAACTGTTGCGTAAATTATTTTACAAAATTTTATAATTTGCACAGTATTTAAAATTAGTTTTTCGTTTTTTTATTTTATTAATATTTTTTTTTCTTTTCTTTAACAATAAAAATACAGAAAATTCGCGTGACTAGGCGTAAGTATTACAAAACAAAAAAAGAATTCAAACATTTAGTCAAACTGCAATATTTTAAACACTTAAAATTTACAAACTCATTTTGTCACATTGTGTTTTTTGAAAACACGTTTTTGAATAAATTTTTTTTCTCTTCATATTTATAATAATTAGATTGTTATTTTTTCTATTGTTTTCTAAAAAAAATAGAAGTTTGATGTATTCTCGTGAATTTGGCAGCACTTGGCAACTCTTTCTACAGTCGCTTTACAGGTGCTCATCACCATGGTAACCGTTACGCAGCGGTTGACGCTCCTGCGAATGATCCGTAGGACGATTACGATTAAAGAAGCCGCACTGAAAAGAAACAAATTTTGTAATTTAATAAAATGTTATAAGCGAAATGTCAAAATTTCTGTAATTCTTAGAATTTTTGTTAAAAATCAAAATATTCAGAAAAAAAAACATTTCTATATCGATAATAAACACTTTTCCAATAACAGCTCGATAGCACTATCGACACAAATAGCTAGATTTATAGATTTGTTGTGCTAACCAACATATTCGGTTCTCTCGACAGCTTAGTCGGTTGTCACTGTCAAAATGAAAGGAGTTGTAATTTGTACTCCAACCAATTTCGAACTGTTTTAGAACAATTTAGTACAGATTTATTTGGAGTGTGTATAGACTAATATTTCGTGTCTATAGGCTAATATGGCAGTTCCGCCATCAAATTTGTAAACCATTCGAATTAACCGAATGAAGTTAGTTGATACAACTAACTTTTTCATTCTTCTAACCTTAGCTCTCGAAATCTGGGTAGAGGACACATTTTATAAGCCCATAACACTCATATTTATGAGACTTTTAGTATTCCTAAACAATCGTATGTGAGCACTTAATAGACCCCAAATGGCTCCCGAAAACTGGAAGCCTTTTTGGAGAGATAATTTGGGACTTTTTGATATTGTTAATACATAATATTAGTTAAAATATTTTTTTTGGTTATAATTCACAACTGGTTTCCATATACATTTTTATTTTTATCATCTACTCACCTTGTACAGCAGGAACACCAACAGCAGCAGAATCAATGCACCCGCGCATGCCGCCAGCACAACCACCCACAGTGGCACCACATCGGGCACTTGCGTCGGCTCTGGTTCTGCCTTGTAGAATATCTCGAACGACTTGCTGATCTCGTCCACCGGTTCGCCAATATATGGCAGACGTGTCACATACGCCACCGCCATCGTAGACACGTTGAGCGCCACATTTGAAGCCAACTTTTCCATAGTCTTAGCAACCATGCGTGTACGTATAGCTACCCAGACATCAGCGCCATTGCCCAGATTTGTTGCAACGCAACGTATCGTCTCGCAACGTGCCGCTTTACATGGAGAATGCATATCGATTTGTGTAGGCTCTGTCGTTGATGACGATTCCATTGACTCGGCGGCACGACGATCTCGATGATTTGTCGATGATGAGGAAGAGGATGAATGTGTCCATTGTTGTTGTGACTGCGGTTGCGATTGTTGTGACGGTTGTGCATGATCATCGTAGTAGTCTTCGTTTTCCATGCCATAGTAAAGTTTGGGGCTGGCGTTACCGCCACCACTGCTGTAACTGGAAGAGTGATAAGTGGCGCCACCTTGTGGACCACTCGAGTAAGTTTGTTGATATGTACCACTGCGTTGACCAGCACCGCCTACTCCCAAGTTGCTGCTGCCGCCTCCGCCATGTTGTTGCCGCAATTCATTGTCAGTGTTGCCACGCTGAAGTGTGCCCAAATCAAGTGTTCCCGCCTGAAAACCATGACCGCCCTGTGCGGCTTTCTCACCGAAAGCATTAAAGTTAGCGCCGCCGCCAGCAACACCGTTCAATTGTTGTCTGCCGCTATTGTATTGATGTTGTTGTTGCTGCTGTTGCTGTTGTTGCTGCAGATGCGGTCTATATGCACCGCCTGAAGAACCACCAGAGTTACCGTGACTAGCGTAGTTTTGCTGATAGCTCGTCGGATCGCCTGAATTTGCCATTTGTATGTGACCACGTGCATTGTGGCCAGCAGCTTGATGTTGTTGTTGCTGCGCCGTCGCTGCCTGATTAAATGCACCACTCATTTGTGCACCACTCATTTGTGCACCACCATTGCCGCCCGTCTGTCCTGCTGCCTGCTGATAATTGGCCGAATGCTGCTGCTGTGAATAGTAGCGTGGCGCAGAGTCCAGCACGTATTGCGTGCTAGACTCAACGACATGTGGCTGACCAGCGGCATCATAATAAACAGAGCTGTTCTTCGAAGAAACAACCACTGACGAACCAGGACCGGCATTACTAGAATTCCACGAAGAAGACCAGGTACTACCAGTACGGACACCAGTACCACCAGTTGTAGTTGCCGCCGCCGCATTGGCACGTCTTGCATTATCTAACGAAGCATCGCCAATGGCATCTTGTGCGTCTTCCTGCTCCAGACGTTTCGTTTCCTCGGCACTGAGTATATGTGATTCACGTCCAATGGTCACGCCTTGTGTACCGCCACTAGCATTAATGTGGGATGAGCCAGAGGATGAGGAGGAAGACGACGACGACGAAGAGGACGATGAAGAAGATGATGACGACGTGGAGGAGGAGGAGGAAGATGATGTCGCTGATTTTTCAATGTGTCCACCAGTAGCAGCTGCAGAGGAGGCACCACTTCGCACTACGGCACCAATTTTCTCTAAATAGGATTTGCGCACTAAATTCTGATCGAGCTGCAAGTTATGTGAGTTGACGCCAACGTGTGGATCACAACGGATGCTGCCCTCAGTCTCCGGTTGGTTGGTCATGTACATTAGCAGATCGCCGGCAACAGTTTGATAGGGGTAGTGAATAAGTACAACGACCTCATCGATATCGGAAGGTCCATGATTGCGGATGTTGTAGATGTGCACCACTTGAGGACCTAGATCTTCTTCTTTGGTGGCGTTCTCTACCTCTGTGTACTCGGAGGCCTTGTACAGTTGGAACTCTGGTTGCGATATGCTGGAAGAAGCAATTACACATAAATTAGATAGATTTCGGTCTTAGATTAGAAGATTGTTAATAAATAAGATCTTGATGGGAACTCAAAAATGTAGTAAATCAAATTGGATGAAAAGATGGGGAAAAGTCGTTTCAGAACGGTCTTTCTGTACATACCCTTCAATAGCCAAGTCCGTCTGTACCCAAATGCCAATGCTCTTGCGTATAATGTTGTCAAAGTGGGAACCAGGTTTCTCCAAATTGGTAGAGTTGGCTTCCATGAAGAAGTCATAGCTCGGTGCCATACCAACCTTCTGTGAAGGCTGCATAATAACTTGGAAGTTTGCCTGTCGGACAAATTAAATGCCGGTTATGAAAAAATGTTCCAGAAGTACATCCGGTAATAACTTACCACTTTACCACTTTGCAGAGGATTGCCAATATCACATTTCAGGGTATTGTTATTGGCTGCCGATGGAGCAGAGCATGTAATGGGAGTGTCGCCTTTGTCGCCGATTTGCTTAATCTTCCTAAAGTCCAAATCCTTGGGCATAATCATGTAAAAAGCTGCTTCGAAGGCATCTTCGTTGAAATTGGAAATCAAAACTTCAATCGTAAGAGGTTCAGGTGCGCCCAACAGATATTTGTCAACGGTGCTGTAGACAGAGAAAATAATGCATTACATAAAAATCGCCCGGAAAAGTCTAAACAGTAATAGACTTACGTAATTTGTAAACGCAAATCCGGTTCACAAATATTGTCCAAACCGCAATTTTTCTGAATATTTATAGCATCGCGTTGTACTATTTCGCGATTTTGATCGATCACAGGTTCCAGTGCCTCGCGCTTACGACGAATTACTGGCGACAGACGACGACTACTACGCAAATTGTAGCGCATCTCCACCTCGAGAGGCGTCAGTTTGTCCTGCACATTATCCATTAGATATACGGTCTCATTGCGACAGTATGTTTTTCCCTGGACCAAGCTAATCGTTTGGTTCCGAATATTTTTGGACTCATCGAGTATAAAGAACATGCGTGGATTTTTTGGTTTCTTGGCATCCAAAACCCATGACACATCGAATTCCAAACTACTAGGTAGTTTATCACCCGTATAGGACCAACAACTGGTGATGTCCGTGCAGGCAACATGTTTGCCATCACGTACAGTCTGACAATTCTTCTCCTCTAGATTAATCAACTTGGATGGATTCAAAAACGTTGTCATTGCATTGACAGCAGCAACGGGGCGTGACTTAAAGATGAACACCTGATCGGAAAGATAGGCGCCCACCGCCAAATCTGGATAAGTATTGCCATCCATGTCCAGACCGCCGGCCAGTGAAAATCCAAATGTGCGTGGATAGGGAGCGCCCTCAACAATATCCTCGGATTTAATAATTTGCGAGGGTTTCTGTAGAGGACCTGCCTGCGAACCATGGAAAATATAGACTATACCACGTCCATTCGGACCATCGTAGGGTGCGCCAACGGCAAAATCACCATAACCATCCCGATTAATATCGCCCAATGATGCAAGCGATAGACCGAAACGGCCCTTAGTATTGTAACCATCGCGTATATGCTCCGTAGTCCAGCGACCGGCCTGTATAATAATGAAAATAATTAGAGAACAGAAACAAATAGCCAAACTCCAGAAAAACACACTTACATCATTGGTGCTCGTTTGCAATAGGATATAGACACGTCCCACATCGTATTTTCCCTCCACATTACCAGGTTCGCTAAACATGGGTGCGCCAATAATCAGATCATCCAAACCATCACCATCCACATCGGAGGTGGCCATAGCATAACCGAAATACTCGCCGATCTGACGTCCAGTGATATTAAAGATATTACCCATATTCCAGCCGTTGACAACAATTTTACCAAGCAAACCGGCGCCGCGTGGCATGCCAATGGCAACATCGTCCAGTTGATCGCCATTAAAGTCACCAGTGACCATGGAGTAACCCAGATAGGAGTCGTCATCTAACGAAGTACTCTCCGGTGTAGAGAAGACCTGATTCTCGGGACGTGTCACATCGTAGGAGTAGGTTTGACCTATTTTATGTTTGGGAAGAGGTGACTTTAAGTTTAAAGTTGAAACTTGGAATATGAAAATTTTTGAAAACTATATGAGATATGTTATACTTGTGGATAGCACGTAAAAAAGCAGATGAATACAAGCCAAGCTTAAGCAATGATGAGTATCAGATACATGCATTTCGGTTGGTTGGAAAAATAAACTACAAACTACTTGGAGAGAATAATGATTTACTACGGTATATTTTGGATATTATATACATATGTGAAACGAACCAATTAATTACAAAATATGGTACATGAGAATAATATAACTCAAAAATCTACCAACATCAAAAGTTTAGCATATACAAGAACCCCCAAAGTGTTTTTAACGCAAACCTTCACCTTTTTATTTAAATCTATATTGAATTATACAACCATAACCATTTAATTAGAATCACAATATAAGAACTATAACCGAATCTTAAAAAAAATTACTTAATATAACTAAAAACCTAAAACTTTAACTAATTCTATGTTTTTACTTAGTACCTTATAAAAAATACGGCTAAAATCGAACCTCTTGTCAATGGTAATTCGAAATTTAAGTCGCTTAACTAGTGCATATTATATGATAATGAGGGGGGTGACATGTAGACCCTTTGTTTGTTCTTAAAATAACTAAACAATTGTGGTTTCAATTGTGAATTTTGCGATCTTTGCAATGAGATGTTGTAAAATTCTTTTTTTTTATTAATTGATGAATATAATGGCTATGCAATGGGTGAGCAGATGATTATGTATTAATTTTTTATTACGAAATAATTAACGACACTAAATAATTTGATGTTTAGCAGGCAACAGCAACCAAGCGCGATGTACGTGAGGTTTACTTAAACTGCAGTTATAATGGACGTGCGTTCTCAAATGTCACACGAACGGAACGTAAGCCAAAGGCGACGCATTTATCGAAATGTCCGTTTCGTTGATATTTGAGCACGTTACGTCTATTATAACTGTAGCTCTAGCATTTAAACCTATTTGCAGTAAATTCATTTAATACAAAAGTTAGGGCCATTTTCAGCAACTTCGGTTATGCACTAACTGTCAGTTTAAACAGTTAGTTAACCAGAGAACAAATGGAATTGAAATGCATAATGGAATATTGCGAAAACGGCGCTAAGTTGTTAATTTTGAAAATTATGAAAAAGCAGTATTTATTATTTTTTAAGTATATCAAAACTTTTGTGTTAAATGAGTTTTACATTGCTTCATTTACGTCGTTTTCAACAACTTCGTTTAAGCACTAACGTTCATTTTAACTGTTAGTTAACCATAGCACACATATGGAATTGAAACACTTAACAGAATATTGTGAAAACGAACACAAGTGCTTTAATTTTGCGTGATTATGAAGAAAGCCAGTATTTATAACAGTTTTGAATTTTTTTATGGATTATCATTTCTGAAAACAAGCCAACAACAATCAATATATGATACGTACTCTTCTCTTTAAGCTTATTTAAAATGTCTGAAGCACAATACACCATATTTTAAAAAAATAAAAGAAAGCCGAAAATAAAAAATAAATAAATTTTGTACAGATTTTATATATGGTTTGTTTTCTTTTTTTATGTATTATGAGTTTAATTCTAATAGGTTTTATTTAATTTTTTGGGTTTAAAACCTTTTTTTTTTTTTTAATTTTGAATATTACTTAAAGAAAAGTTGTTTTAATATGTTTACCTCCGGTGCCGAAAGGTTGATAGTAGGGCGGCTTATATGGAAATGTTGCATCTGGTGATATTGAGTAGGCTTGTCCTTTGTTTTTTTAATATTATAGTTTTTTCATTTAATTATTTGCATAGGTAATTTTTTTGAGAATAAGGTTTTTTTTTTATTTCAATTGTTTGGTGTACGTAGTAGGCGTAGGTAGTAGGGCAACACAATACATTAAGATAGTCGCGCATACATTTTGAACAGAAATATTTATATATTTTTTGTTTTGTGTAGTAGGGTGCAGAACAGGCAGGAAACGAGAAAAATAATAAATATTTATATATAGTTATAATAATAATTTGTAATTTTTTTTATAACTAAATCATAAGTGATGCGCACAAGCGAGATTGGCGAGTCTCAAGTTTCAAAATGAACAAAATCTCGATAATTGATCAAATTCCAATCGATTTTCATATGAAAATTCCATATCTCAGTACATAATATTGTTTTAAAAATGAATTCCATACACACAGAAAAATACTCTTTTAGCATGAGGTTTAAATAATGAAAAAGTTAGTTACACCAACTAACTTCGTTCGGTTAAATCGTTCAGTTGCTGGCGAAACTGCCATATTAGCCTATACACTTGAAATATTAGTATATACACACTGCTAATAGTTCTAAATCTGTACTAAATAGTTCTAAAACAGTTCGAAATTGGTTGCAGTACAAACTACAACTCTTTTCATTTTGACAATAACAACCGACTAAGATGTTGAGAGAACCGAATAAGTTGGTTGGGCAAATAGTTGGTTGGCGCAACAAATGTCTGTGCTGTGTGTACGTTTGCTTTGACTTCAACGATTTGAATTCGTTCGACAAACTATTTTTTTATATGGAGACATCAAAATCTAAACCATTTATTGAAAATGTCAATTAAAATTCGATCAAAAGTTGAAACATGCTCGAATATATAAAAAATAGAACACAATTTTGAATCTCATCTTGAATTTCGATTCTTCCTGATTCTCGTCTCGTGCGCAACACTTTAAATTATTAACTTAATTAATAGCGATTTATACAATTAAAACTGTTTGTAAAAAATAACTTAAAGAGAAAGAGTTATATTATGGACAACACACAAAAAGTCCCATACAATCATTCAACATAACATGTACTACAGATAAATAGAAATTTTAGATATTCATGCCACACACAAATTGCACTATAATGAATCCCAATTATAAAAGCATTTGATCTGTAAGTTCAAAATGTTATAATTCCTGGTAGTGCTTTGTCTTAAAGCGCCAATAACTTCACAGAATAAGTTGCCGATCATCACAAGCAACACTTTGATCAATTGTCACGCGGAGACCGTTTTCAAACAAAGTCATATTTCATATGCATAAAGATCATAAATTATGACACTTTTTACAATTACAAAACAATTGAATTATTGTTCAGTTTTGCCTTAGCCTAGCGCATGATGTCATACAATAAGTAGTGCCTATTAACTAATCACAAAATATGGCAAACACTGACATACAATATCAAAGTTTTACTAAATTACAAAAATATTTATAGACATTCATACGACACGTTTAGCTAAATCTGGTAATACGTAAAATATATTATTAAAAAAAAGAAAAAAAAAAAAACTAATTAAAATATAATAAAAAAAAATAAAAAAGAATAATAAAAAAGAATTAAAAAATAAAAAATCATATATACTAAAAAGTAATATAACAAAATTAATTAAATTACAGCATATAATTGTTTATGGGACAATATAAAACATTCCACATTGAGGTATATATTTAATAATACAGGTTTTACGTTACGTTGGGTTTTTTTTTGTGTGTGTGGATAAATAAAAGAACAAAAACATAGTTTTCAAGTTATACAGGGCTCAAAAGTAACACAAAAATCTCAAACTACTTTTTATATTCAAAATACTACATCGATAAATTATGATATAATCAAAAATAATACTAGGGTATTAGGAAAATGAAACATTTTAGAACATACCTTGCCAGTACCAACTGCCGGGTGCGCCAATATACAAACGATCGCCATTCTGAAAAGTAGATAAAATATGTGTTAGGAATACATATAAATCAATCAATTTGACAAGCAATTTATTTAGTTCTCGTAAATATCACATCGTTATTGTTATCTCAAATAATATTTTGTAGTATTAACTACACATTATAAGAGCTTTTAATTGTAATAACAAATTTGCATTCGGTTAAAAAGATATGTTAAATATTAGCATATACACAAACCAATTTGTATTAAATTTACGAATAATCGTTCAGCGTTGCCAATAATCAAAAAATAATGTCCAACTTATTTTCCTTTTATATGGAAAATTTGTCAAAAAGCCGACTATTTTTTAAAGCTGTACATTATTTTTTTGATTATTGGTAGCGCTGTTAGACACAATAAAGTCGACTTTAAAAATAAAATCGACTTTTTTTTTGACAAATTTTGTATAGAATAAATTGCCAAAAAGCTGATTTTTTTAAATTTGTCTTTAAATTGTCTAAATGCCATTAAGTTTTGGCTATTAAAACCAACTAAACATTTGGACAATGTGGTGATTCCTACACTCAAAATAAAAGGTCTGTAACAATAGCAAAAACGGTTGCCAATATAGCAAAAATGTTTGCTGAAAAGAGGAAAGCGCCGGATTTTGCTGAAACAGCAAATGACAGAATGTTAGCTGTTTTAACTAGTTTTTGCTGTTATACATTTTATACGATATGCACACCAGTGACACTCGTTTGATCTTGATTACTAGGAGAACTAATATTCCGAGAAAACAGTTCGCTGTTGCAAATAAAAATATGCTGTAAATGCAATTTAAAGTTTGCTAAAACTAGCCGCGGTAGCTCAGTGGTTAGTGCGTTGGACTGCGAGCCGAAAGGTCCCCGGTTCAAGCCTGGACCTGGACTGGGGCTAACAACATCTTTTCATAGAAACATTTTTCTATACCGCGCTACCTCTCGGCAGTAAATGGCAAACCTACGAGAGTAAAACATTGCCTATGAAAAGCTCTCACCCGCCGTTCGGATTCGGCAATAAACTGTAGGTCCCACCAATTTGAGTACAAATATAACACGCACAGCTCAAAATGGTGAGAGAGCTCGGCCGAAGTTCTAAACAGGACTGTAGCGCCAAATTATTATTATTATAAAACTTACCATTCAGAGTTTGTCTATTAATAGCAGACTTTTTATTTTGAGAGTATTCTGTGTAATCATTCAAATTTTTATCATCGCCCTAAAGTGAAAAGTCCTATGAATATTCGACATTATAATTCCGTGGCGACATTTCCCGAGTAGAGTAGACTAGAGTGGTTCTAGATATAACACCGTACGACAAAATTCAACTTTTCGCTGCACACATGAGAAAATCCTACATACTCTCAAAGTACGCTCAAAAAAAAAAAAAAATACACATGTATTCCACTTTTTTTGGATCAATTTGTTAAAGGATTTTATTTGCAATCGAAAAGAAAGTGGATATCATATTTTTGCGCGAATATTTGATAAACGTTGGATGTACTTCATAGCTGAGACATCACTTAGATTGAATATGAAAATGGTTGTCTGATATCAATTGAGGAGCTCGTTTCCAAAATGTGTCATCCAGTCAAAAATCAAAAAAAAAATGTTATTTTTCTACTTTTGTTCGTCCTTAGTTGTCGAATCAGTAAAAATAAAATCAGATCTCTAAGTAGACCATTTGCAAAGTTATTTGACTTTAAAATAACACTTTATTTCCAAAACATTCTATTCTTCGAAAATCTAATTTCCAAAACGTGCTATGTGAGATTTCATTTTCAAAATATGCTATTTCAATTTTGAAAGCATTTACTAACATATACACAGTTCAAAAACGATTAATTTAAAAACTTGAACTAAGGATATGACAAGGATCAAACGTGTAAAAGACATCTTGTAAGAGTATTTCGACTTTTCATAGTTCGTTTCTTATAGAACTTTTTGGAAATAAGCTTCTCAATTCGTTTACAGCTTTTATTTGCATTTAATAAATTTAAATTGACTTTTCAAATATCTCAATTCAAATGGGAATAAAACTTTTAAATTAGTTGATATTGGAAAACCATTTTTATATCCATACTCTTAAAGATCTCAGCTATAAAATATGTTCCGCAAAAAAAACAAAAATTTATTATGAAAATATGATATGCATTTGAAATTCAAATGCAAATAAAAACCGTTAACGAATTGATCTAAAAAAAAAACACAAATTCTTAGAATGGTCCCTAGATTCACGTAGTGGTCGATTTGTTCATGTGTGAAAAATAATGTCGGACGGTGTAATAAGTGCCTTGTCATGAAATTCTGATATGGCTGGCTTCAGGTTTTAAAATCAGAGACGAATTTTATACGTGAGGCACTCTATGTATATCCCGTGCACTGTGTCTTAATCTAACCTCTTCAAAGTAAATCTATAAATCTATATATATAAAACTCTTGGTCCGTCTGTCGGTCTGTCTGTCTGTCTGTCTGTCTGTCTGTCTGTCTGTCTGTTTGTTCCAACATCACGTCTAAACCACTAAACCGATTAAACTGAAATTTTGCACCAGGATACTATGGAGTCCGGAGGGTGTCATAGGCTATATATGAGCGGGACTGGACAAACGGGCGTGGCACCTCCCATACAACCTAAACTTTCAAAACGACATAACTCGGCACATACACAAGCTAAGAAGTTGAAACAAAAAACTCAAATACAAAAAAAACTCACCACACTTAAGTTCACCACACAATAACTCACCACACTAAAATTCACCACACTCAAATTCACCACACTAAAACTTTCCACACTAAAACTCACCACACTAAAATTCACTACATTGAAATTCACCACACTCAAATTCACCATACTCAAATTCACCACACTAAATCTCACCACACCAAAATTCACCACACTAAAACTTCTACTGGGAAAAACTGTACCGGGAAGAATTCTACGGAGAAGCACAGTCTGAGAAAAGTGGTTTTAGCGGAGAATTAGTTTGGTTTTGGTTACTACATTTATAAAACCAATAAAAAAAAGTCAACAGCGAAGCACGGGTCCCTGATATAAATAATAAAATGTTCTTTATATTAATAAAATTGCTCCATACCCTTGCATTCACAAAATCTTTGCACGAGTCGTGTACGGGTGCAGCTAGTACATTTATAAATAGGTAACCCTAGACCCTAAATGAGTGCGCTTGCGACGTTTAACTGTCATACTCGGCACATTTTGTGGGATTCTGCATAGAACATAACGAAATACGCAGTAACGAACACAGATATATTGGAATTTTCATTTTTGACAGTGCCTTTCGAAGTGTTGTTGGTTGCAGAAGCGGTTGTTGTATGAGCAAAATTATCAAAAAATGCAAGACGGGTGTAGGGTAATGCTTGGTTTTCAATATGACATTTTGTTTCAGTTTCATGTTCGAAAATTTCTCAAATTTGGTGTTTTTCGATATGGCAAAGTTTTAAAAAAAATGCCAACATGTTGGCATTTTGATATCGACTGACATGGTTAATGACCATTTTAATTTTGGACAGTTTCTGCGTCCCAATCATAATGTAAAGAAAACCAATATGACACAAAATGACATAGTGAAAACCAGGCATAAGGAACAAAATATAAAAGAAGGGTTCATCGAAGAATGCTGTATGGCCTGACATCGTCAATGATATGTCATGTATTACGTGGTGGACATACTGAAAATGTTATATATACTATGTTGGACGAAAATATGAAAGCATTGGCAAGAGAAACCATAGAGAATTGATCAATGACGGTTTCAACTGGGACAACATGAACTCTCGAGGTAGTCCCCATTTATATATCTTGCAGTCAAGGGGGTTCGAACCAGCAACCTTTCGGCATAGTCCGATGTAAATACTAACCAACTGAGCTACATTACGAATACTGTTTGGTTTGATTAGAACGTTTTAAAATAGAAAATGTTGAAACCATCTCAACATTTACATAAAATAATGAAATTATGAATATATATTAATTTTCAAAGCCCTAAAAAATTGAACACCCTTGGACAATGTATGGTGCTGCATTTTCACATTGATATTGTCACTAAAAAAAAATGAAATGCACGATTTTAATATAATTTTTGCATGTGGTAGCTAGCTGTAAATTATTTGCGATGCATCTATGGAAATTTCCGTGTCTGGTCTCTACTGTTCTGGTCTGTGAGCTGCGTGAGCCGCCGCCGCTGCCGCCACCATGAGGAACACACCTTGTTGCGGTGGCGCGCGCAACGAATCGTGTGAGGGATTGGAGTCACGTTGTTGATGTGTGGACACGGTTTTGTGGGTCTCTCTCTTAGTGGATGGGCATTGTTTAGTGTGACATATACGTTTTCAAAAACAACGCGAAATTCTGCAGAAAAATGCAAACATTTTTGGTTGCAACCAAATAAAAAAAAAAATTATACATTTATTCAAGGATGGTCACCATATTAGGGGACAGTGTTAGCGAACAGATGGTCGACAAGATTTTTTTTTTTGATTTCCATTTTTTTATATATTTTTAACATACCTTGCTAGCCGCAGCGCTGAAACCCGCCTGACAGGAACCTTGACGATGGTAACCCCAGTTGTCTGAAAAATAAGTAAAATGAAAAAAATTAAAAATCTACACTAAAAGCATCTGCAACATGTCACATTTGTCGTTTAAGGCATAACAATAAATATCAATATATTTATAAAAAATCAATAACATTTTTGCTGCCTTTCTTTGTTGGCATTGCCACAAGAAAAAAAAGGCGCAACAATTAAAAAACAAGAAAAATATATTTGCAGTCAATCATTTTCTCAAGAAATGCCATAACTGCAGGACAATAAATACAACGCACATGTCAATAAAAATCCTATAAAAAAACGCGCTAAATGCCAACATTACTAAAACCAATAAATACCAACTTGACGCACAAAATGCCAAGCTAATCGTTACCTGCAAAACAACACTTATGAAAAACACAACAATTATAAAAAAGGAAAAAAAAAAATTAAAGCAACAAGCTAAAAAGTCTAATTGAAATTCTATACGAAACGATTTTATTAAATACTCTGCTGTGCCCCTTCAATTGCCTCCTGCGACCTATGCGTGTGAAACAACCGCACAAAAGCCACAACCGCAACGGCAATGGCAACCCTCGCAGCCATTTGAAAGCGCAAAACAAACAAAAAATAAAAGCCTGGCAGCACTGCCACCTTCCTTAAACCCTCTGGCTCATAATTCAAATACGCGCGCGCAAACATGCGCCTGCGCAATGTTGCCGTTTGTGTTGTATTCTGTTGCCACCGCCGTCATGGTAGCAGCAACATGTTAAAGCACCAACAACACTAAGGCCTGGTTCAACCCACGGTGTAGCGCAAGTGCAAAAGAAACAATCGTCCAACCAACCGACCGACCGACCGAACAATCGCTACTTGTGCGTCGTCGTTCAAATTGAAACACTTCGTCGACAAATTGTTATCGTTCAATTTGATCTGGCGCACGATCTGAGAATAGCGACAATGCACCGTCTGTGCTTCAGTCACTCCGTACGTAAGTCCCTCCGTATGTCCCTGCATCCATACTACCCTCGATATTGCTGCTTTAAGTCCCAGTCAAGTTGAAAAATATGCTTGTCTTTTATTGCTTTGGCAGCATCAAGCTGCACAAAAAAAAAAACGGAAGGACGTTGGTTTCACTTTTTTTTTGTTTCTCCTCAAGTAACCAACCAAGCATCCGTCCCATCAATATATCCATCTATCCAGTCTTCCAACCATCCATCGCACAACAAACCACAAATCGAGGTTGTGTGCTACCTGCCAGTGTTTTCGCCTCTAAATGTTTTAATTCCTCGGAGAACAATTATCCTTATATGGTCTGTTTGTAGCGCTATTTAAGGAGCGTAGTTCTTTGTATGGTTGCCTCTGATGAAATTGACTTTGACATTGCGTTGTGCTTGTGTTTCGCTGATCTGACGTTTTTCGTTTCATTTTTTTTTGTGTTGTATTCTCCTTCCACAATGGACATGCTCTGCGATCTGCTGTTCTTTGGTCCGACACTAGTGCAAAATTTTAGAATTTTCTATTTGGCTAAAGATGTTGTTTGAAAATTTGTAAGTCTAATTGTTGCTGCATGCTGGAATGTTGAGACAACAGCCACATTTCACAGAACACACATATAGTGCTATAGATGGGGGAATTTTTTAAGTTAAGATTATATCTAGACAGAGTAGAAAAAAACTATGAACTTTTTACTAAAAAAAGAAATAGTGCACTATTAAATGGCATTATAGTACTCACAAAATAGAAATGTATTGCACTAACCAACGAATTCGGTTCTCTGAACTGCTTTGTCGATTCTTATAGCCGAAACTAAATGAGGAGTTTTTTTGGAAATATCTACTAAGATCCAGAATACTATATCCACTATACTCAAAATCTATTCCCTACACACAGAATAGAGATTTGTTGCGCCAACCAACTCTTTGTCAACCAACTTATTTGGTTCTCTTAACCGCTTAGTCGATTGATATTGTCAAAATAAAAAGAGTTGTAGTTCAGCAACCAATTTCGAACTGTTTTAGAACAATTTAGTACATATTTAGAATCATTAGGAGTGAGTATAGACTAATATTTCGTGTGTATAGGCTAATATGGCCGTTCCACCAGCAAATGTGTAAATCATTCGATTTAGCCGAACGAAGTTAGTTGGCACAACTAACTTTTTCATTCTTGGTTAACATCACCACGAGCACCCATGTTCAAGCCGGTAATCGAACCCGAAGATGTTTAGGGTGTAGTGTGGACGACAACCAATTTGTCAAAATTTTCCTTTAACCGAACGTAATGTAAAAAGTAGTTCTGTTCGGTATTTTCACACAGAGTAGATTTTTGTTGCGGCAACAAACTCTTTGCCCAACCAACTTATTCGGTTCTCTCAACCGCTTAATCGGTTGTTATTGTCAAAACTAAAAAAGTTGTAGTTTGTACTGCAACCAATTTCGAACTATTTTAGAACCATTGTCTTGTGTATAGACTAATTTTTCGTGTGTATAGGCTAATATGTCAGTTCCGCAAGCAAATTTGTAGACAGTTGGTACAACTAACTTTTTCGTTCTTCCAACGTCATGCCAAAAGTGGATCTTTTCAGTGTGTAGGAAAACTTAAAATCGTAACAATATTGAAAAGATCATTAATTAAGTCCGAACCCAGTAATGACATGCGTTTCGATATAGTTATGAGATCAATACGAGATGTAGGAGAATTCGTACGTTATTGGACATTTTCTCGTAGTGATATCGTATGTCAAATCGGACCTACATGGTCGGTAGGCATCGATACGTTTTGTCGGAGTTTTCTCGATGAAATCAAATCGATATCGAAACGAAAAACAATCAAAGACTGGGATTGCTTCGAAAAAATTGCGAAAACGATGCGATAAATGTTTAAATATCATATCTTTTCCTCAAATCAAAGGTTATCCTAACAATATCGTTCATGGATCCAAATAAGCGTTTACAGTAATGAATCAGTATTAAAGTGAAAATGATAGGGTTTTTGATAATAACGATATCGCTTTTTAAGTCGTTAACTTTATATTTAATTATCGATAAACAAATTTTATTTGTTTAGAACATATGTTTTTTAAAAATAGTACAACTCAATTTCAAACTATTATTAGATCCTATTGTAAATTTATTATTTTTTACCAAATTCAAATAATATCGCCAAATTGTTTATAGGGTTATCATAAAATTATGAATTATACACGAAATTTCGAATAACTAGAAGCGATACAGCTACGAGATCAAACTTTTTTTAACTACAGACGTTCGAGAAGGCTCGAGGCATCGAAGGTCTCCGACACAGGGGTGAATGATAACGTACTATAGTTATACTTTCTGAATACTATTTTTAATCATATTAAACAATCAAATTCAAGATCTTTAAAACTTTTAACAAACCGATACCATAATCATATTGTCAATAGTAAAATATATATGTACGTCTGTAATTTAGAAAAACCCTACCCCAAATAAAATTCGCTAAGCACCTAAACACGTACTAATGTTTAAAAATCTCTATGATTTTGCAAATATCCAAAACATTCTTCGCTTCTCCGCCATTTCAAACAAATTAACCTTTTGTAACCTCTGGAAAAGTCAACAATGTATTCAAATCACATTTTTTCGCGCCTATAACTCGCTGTCAACTCTTGCCACCGTCGCGTCGTACAACATCAAGTACTTCAATTTATTTCAAACAAATGTCGCACAGATGTTGCGTAGACCATTTCCTGGCAAAAACGCACCAAAACGGTAGCATTCTACAAAAATTGATGCCGTACAAAATTAATCTGTGTAAAGGTTATTTTTAGCGACCACCAAATAAATAGGGGAACAAATGTTGGGCTGCACGACGACGACGACAACGACTGGAAACTCGAGCTGCTCCTGACAACTGCAGACTGCAGTTGTAGAATCCGAAGAGGAAGAAATAAGAAGTAGTAGAGGTGAAAATGTCGATGATGTTTTTTTTGGTGCGTACAATAACTAAAAATAAAAACTATAAAATGCCAACTAAGTAAAAGAAAAACACAAATGATTTTGCGCGTGAAACCTAAAAACAATTTCCGTCTTTGGTTTTTGAAGAAGTACAGGAAAAAAATATTTATAAAAGAAAGAAAAAAAATGTTTTAGGGGTACTACACTCAGAAAATAGTAGGTATTACAATGAAACAAAAAATTTGTAAATAAAAAATACTATCTTCCGATTTGATAACGATTGAGGGTACATTTGTTGCATTGTTTAATTTAAGTATTTCTCAGACTGCCATGTCTCGGAGACCTTCGATTCCTCGATTTGTTATCGAATAACTTCGAGAAAAAAGTTTGATCTCGTTGCTTTATCGATACTAATTTTTATAATATCACGTACATTCAAATTCAGCATTTATCGCATCGATATCGTAATATTTTTCGAAGCAATCTCGAACTTTGATCATTTTTTTCAACGATATCGTTTCGATTTCAAAAAATTTCTCGAGAAAACTTCGACAAAACGCATCGATATCTACCTACCATGTAGGTATAATTTGACGCTCGATATCGGTACGAGAACGTGTTCGATATCGTGTGATTTCTCCATTTTCTCGCATTGATCTCGTAACGATTTCGAAACGAATGGCATACTGGGTTAATGTACAATTACTAATCGTTTATTATTTGTTCTATAACATTTGTAATTCTTGTAATGACCATAGAATATATTAAAAACCCAACCTTAGCACATGTTTATACCAAATGATACCTACCCTAATACGAAATATTATCTATCAGGGAGGTAAAACAGCTGTTTTTATATCCCAGAAAATTATGCGGTTCCCTAGAGGTAAAGATACCTAAGCTATTGCTTAAAATGTCTATCAGCAAGTTAAAAAATGATGTTTTAATACCTCAGAAGTATTGGTATTCCATAGAGGTGTTCAAAAGTTCCACAGAAGCATAACCACTTTAAAACCTGTTTTAATATCTATTCAAACATTGAATTTTGGTTGGAATTATCCCAAAACCAAGTGGTTCTTCAACGCAAAATTTGAACAAATACCTATCCTTTACACCATTTTTAATTAACATTTAAAGCATTCCATTTGAAATTAATAAAATTATATTTTAAAATGATTTTTTACTTTTTAGGATCTTTAGGATTATCTTTTTGCATCAAGTAATGATGTAAAATTCTTCAAAATATTATGTAGAATGTGTTTGGGAATATGTTCTTATATCGAGGTCTATAAAGAAACTTCTAAAAATGGAAAAAGAAATATTAATACGACATCTGAACAACAACTGAAAAACATTGTTTTAAATAATATGTTTATATCAAATTTTATATTTTTTATTACAAACGTATTTCAATTGAAAAACAAAATGATTTAGTTTTCGAAAGCACGTAAATATTTCTCAGTGTATCGCATCGCATACATTAAAAGAACTAAGCACTGATGTTTGCCGAGGGCCGAATCGTATAATATTCGGTGGCAATTGACTTTGAGACATTGTTTTCTTTTTTCTTCTGTTGACATTTGACACTGCATAAATATTAGGTTGCAGTCTAGCGATCGCGCTCTATAGAACTTTGAAGGGATTCCCAAGAGTTTATGGGTAGTGATTTCAATATGAGCAGCCGGCAACAACCACCTGAAGGGTATTTGGTGTCCATATCATGTTTTGTAAGTAGGAAATAAGGTCTCAAAAGGTTATGCGGCATTATACAAAAATATAAAATTAATTTTTTGTTTGTATTACTCAAATACTACAAAAAAAAAACATACTTTATGCATTCCACTTATTGTCATTGACATTAATAACTTTGCAAAACAATATATATATTTTGAAAAAACCTTGTGCCAAATAATACCAAGTGCAGCACATAAATAATTCAACTTGTCAACATGTCTGGGCACACAAAACAAAACATATGTCAACGCACAAAAGGATTTTTCAAAACCGTACCCAAACTTTAAATTCAAAATCGTTGGTTTTTTTTAAATATGCGAAAAGTTGAAAAAAAAAATACTCACTTGTGCGACACGGTGAAACCTCGTTGAAAGTCGTGAAATTCCTTGAAGTGAAGCACATGCCAACTGGATCATAACGCACCGATTTCGTTGGAGTCATCGTATGGAAAACGTAGCGTGGTGCACAGGCCTATAAAAAAAATAAAAGTTCAATAAAAATTCAATAATACAAAACAATTTAAAATAAATATAAAATTATGCAATCGTTTACAAAAAAATAATAAAACAAACTCCAAACAACCTCAGCCACAAACAATGGTCTACTGTGTGTCGCGTCTGACTTTATTTGGTATCCGCGTCCTCGACAGCATTATTTTATTTATTTTTTTGAGGATGCTTTTATGGTCGTCTGACAGCAATGCCTGGAATTACTTTTACAAATTTGTACAAGTAAAATGTACAATACGCACCGTGAGTTGCGTCCGTATTTGGTATGCTGCGCTGGGGCCAAACTCAATATACGCTGCTGACTGGCGTATAATTTCTTTAAGAGTTATTTTAAAATGCTTTCTGCCACAATGGCTTTTCTGTGAAATGTCAAATCTATGCACCTGCAATGTATGTTTATTGTTTTGGGAAGTGAATCCAACAAGGTGGTCTAAAATTTATCAGTTATGGCTCGATGCAAAGAATTCTAGATGTTACAAACTACGTTCAAGATTTAATTTTTGAACTATGCAAAAAAGGAGATTTTTATTTGTTATTCAAATAAATTGAACAGAAGAGTTTAAGGAATTTTTTTTTGAACTATGCACTTTTAAAAGTATTCATGACAATCTATTGTTTTGAAAGAATGCATATGAGTTTTTATATTAAAATAAATACAAAATGTAGTAAAAATAAATGCAGACGTAGGAATTTATCTACATATTTCAGGACATAGAAATAAATATAAAATAATGGTTTTTTGCAAACAAATGTATTATTTTGTATACATAGATATGTAGTAAATTTATGTAGTAATTTATGTAGTTGTTTTCCATACAAAATAACTACATTAACAACCCAGCAGAAAATGTAAGGTCTTTTCATACTTGAATTCTTGCCTGAAAATCCCTGAACATGCCTGATAATTTCTGCCCATCGCTGAAAATCAACTGAACTCTTCACTTCCAATTTTCATATGTCCGCCAATTCATGTATGAAATTACATAATACTTTTTTAAAAAATTCATCGAAGTATTCTGGGGTGACATTTCAAATGAATTGTTAAAAATTCTTTTCATGCATGTACATTGGGAACAATTCAGACTTGAATAATTATTAAAATTCAGCCCTGAAATCAGTTCTCAGTTTTCAGGCCTGAATAATTTCAATACTTCTGAAGATGAGTCTTGCCTGAATAATACATATAATTCAGGCATGAATTCTGGTCTGAATTATTCAGTCCTGAATATTCAGGATGGAATTCAACTGTGAATTCTTCAGTGCTGAGCAATTTTCTGCTGGGTAGTACTAGTGCACATTACTTCATTGAACACTGCTTGATCGACTCATGTAATTGGAAGAGAGTATCCTATTAATATAATAAATCTGTTTGTTCGTTTGTACGTTTGTACGTTTGTACGTTTGTTCCGCTTCTCCGTCTAAACGGCTGATCCGATTTCCTTGAAATTTTTACCACAGATGCGGTATGGTCTGGAAGGAATGATAGGCTATATATGGGCGGGATTGGACAAAGAGGCGTGGCACCTCCCATACAACCTAAACTTTCAATACGATATAACTCGGCACTTTCACCAGCTACGAACATGAAACAAAAAACTCAAATACACAAAAAAAATTAAAAACAA
This sequence comes from Dryomyza anilis, assembly GCA_951804985.1. Taxonomy (NCBI): domain Eukaryota; kingdom Metazoa; phylum Arthropoda; class Insecta; order Diptera; family Dryomyzidae; genus Dryomyza; species Dryomyza anilis. The sequence goes on from OX638130.1 coordinate 114,136,725, forward strand.
AAAACCAAAAGCACAAAACAAAACAAAAGCAAAAATACAAAAACAAAAGCAATCACGTTTGTTCCGCTTCTCCGTCTAAACGGCTGATCCGATTGTCTTGAAATTTTTACCACAGATGCGGTATGGTCTGGAAGGAATGATAGGCTATATATGGGCGGGATTGGGCAAAGAGGCGTGGCACCTCCCATGCAACCTAAACACGATATAACTCGGCACTTTCACCAGCAACGAACATGAAACAAAAAACTCAAATACAAAAAAAAAAATAAAAACAAAAAAGCAAAAGCACAACACAAAACAAAAGCAAAAATACAAAAACAAAACCAATCACATAAAACTACAATCCAAACTAAATGAAAAACAAAAAAAGGAAAGAAAAAGAAAAACAAACTCACCACACTAAAACTAACCAAACTAAAACTCACCACACTAAAATTCACCCTTAAATTAACCACACTAAAACCCACCACACTATAATTCACCACACTAAAACTCACCACACTAAAATTCACCACACTAAAACTCACCACACTAAAACTCACCACACTAAAACTCACCACTTAAAAACTCACCACACTAAAACTCACCACACAAAAACTCACCACACTAAAACTCACCACACTAAAACTCACCACACTAAAACTCACCACACTTAAACTCACCACACTAAAACCCACCACACTAAAATTTCACCACACTAAAACTCACCACACAAAAATTCACCACACTAAAACTCACCACACTAAAATTTCTCCACATTAAAACTCATCACACTAAAACTCACCACACTAAAACTCACTATACCCAAAAGTCGCCACACTCAAACTCACCGCACTAAAATTCACAACACTAAAACTCACCACATTTAAACTCACCATACCAAAACTCACCACACTAAAACTTACCACACTAAAACTCACCACACTTAAACTCATCACACTAAAACTCACCACACAAAAATTCAACACACTAAAATTGAACACACTAAAACTCACCACACTAAAATTTCACCACACTAAAACTCACCACACTAAAACTCACTACACTAAAATTTCACCACATTTAAATTCACCACTTTTAAACTCACCACATTAAAACTCACTACACTCAAATTTCGATACACTAAAACTTACCACACTAAAACTCACCGCACTAAAATTCACCACACTAAAACCCACCGCACTATAATTAACCACACTAAAACTCACCACCCTAAAATTCACTACACTAAAACTCACCACAATAAAATTCATCACATTAAAATTCATCACACTAAAACTCACCACAATAAAATTCACCACACTAAAACCCACCACACTATAATTGACCACACTAAAACTCACCACACTTAAAAACACCACACTTAAACTCACCACACTCAAATTCACCACACTAAAACTCACCACACTAAAACTCACCACACCAAAACTAACCACAATTAAACTCACCACTCCAAAATTCACCACATCTAAACTCACTACACCGAAACTTACTACATTAAAACCCACCACTCTAAAACTTCTACTGAGAAAAACTCTACGGGGAAGAATTCTACGGGAAAGAATTCTACCGGGAAAAATTCTACCGGGATGAATTCTACGTTGAGAATTCTACGGGAAAGCGTTCTATGTGGATTTTACGGGAAGATTTCTACTGAGAATAATTCTGCGGAGAAGCGCAGTCTGAGAAAAAATTGTCTTTGAGAAAAGTTGTTTTGGCGGAGAATTATTTGGTTACCACATTTATAAAACGAATAAAAAAAATTCAACAGCTAAGCACGGGCCCCTCATATCAATAATAAAAAAATGTTTTTTATATTAATAAAATCGCTCCATATCTTTGAATTCAGAAAATCTTGGCACGAGTCGTGCACGGGTCCAGCTAGTAATAAAATAAACTCAAAAAAGAAAACGAATACTGCACAATACTCGTTTGCTTCAAAACAAAACACTGCTCGCAGTACTCGTTGTGATCGAATACTCGCTGCACTCGTTTACTCAGTTTAATTTTTACTGCACTCGGTGTGCTTCTTAAAGCGGGTAGTGCAGTGCAAACACTTTTGTTCGACTATACAAATGTTTTGTGAGTGTACTGCAGTAATGTATTGATTCTTTTATGTTTTTAAATCATTTTTAATACGTATGATAAAAGCATATAAAGGGTTTTTCCAATAAGAGCGCTACAAAAGTTTTATTGAAGGGTTTTTCAACAGGGATGCTACAAAAGTAGAGCAACAGGGACAGCAAACGACGCCATATTTCTTGCCGCTCTTTTGACATTTCTCTTCAGTAAGGTTTGCCATTTCATGATGGAAAGATATACGAGCCAACAACGAGTCGAAATTATTAAAATTTACTACCGAAATTCGAATCTTTCCATCATAAAATGGCAAACCTTACTGAAGAGAAATGTCAAAAGAGTGGCAAGAAATATGGCGTCGTTTGCTGTTCCTGTCGCTTTACTTTTGTAGCGTCCCTGTTGAAAAACCCTTTATTTGTTTTTAAAGCTGTTAATACAAGACAGTAAGTATTGGAAAAACAAGGGAATGGCTTGAAACACGTCTCAAGCACATTCATACACACACAGAAAAATATCACCAAAAATTTCACCAACTACCAGTATTCATCATATTGATGATTTCATTAATTGAACTAAAATCGTATTTTTTCATTGTTTTTTACTTTTAATATTTTTTATTATATCAAATTTCAAAAAAAAAATTGTCTCCATTATACATTTATGTATTTATAATTCTTATAAGATTTATGATATTTAAATTAATGTGGTTTCATCAATATGATGTACATTATTCATTAATATGATGGAATGTAGTCTTCGCATAATTAGCAATTAAATATTATAACTTGTATAAGAATTATAAATACATAAATGGAGACAAATTTGTGTTTCAAATTTGATGTTAAAAAAAATATTGAAAATGAAAAACATTTAAAAAATACAATTTTAGTTCAATGATTGAAATCATCAATATGATGAATACTGGTAGTTGGTGAAGTTTTTGTTGATACTTTTTTGTGTGCAGATGTTTAGTGTGAATATAGAAAAATTAAATGTATTTTTCTTTTGGACGTTTTTAAAAACATTTTTCATTCTTTTCAATATAGTATATTTATCGGAGTAGTTTTCGAATGTTTTTAATGTTACGAAAATAATAGGTTTCCCGATAAACATTTACCATATCCAAAACATTTCAATTGAAAGCAGTTTCAAAACGAGCACGAGATCAGACGAACCAGAAGACTCCATCCTCTACACACAATACGAAGGAGGTCTTCTCGAGACTTGAATAAAATAAATTCTAATCTTTAATGATCATAATGATTCGCGCAGAAATTTAAAACTTACTAAAATTAAAACTTATATTTTTTTAAATATCAACTTAATAATAATAACTAAAATATTGATTGAAACTTCCTTTTATGCTCCTGCTGCCATGGTTTTGCATTAAAATCATTAACTGTAAATTTTAGAGACCATCAGCAACTCTTAACAAACACTCGGAGCCATTAAAAACCTCCACACAAAGTGCGAATATTGAATGCAATCACTACAGAACCACTCTGAGCCAGACTATAACTTCGAGTTTCCTCAATGCCATAATGTATTTCTAGACTTTAAGATCAATATGCTAATGGGCATCGAAACGAACGATATTGCTAGTATTATAAACTGAGGTAAACAATTTTATTGAAAGACGAAATTGAACTACACAATAAATAAGTCAATATTAAATGCAGACTTTCAGAAAATGATGATCTTTATTTACCTACTATAACTGACTTTAGTATGATGTCATCATTTTATCAGGTGAATTATAAAGAAACTGAAAAAGTTAATATATACAGAGAGAGAATTCAAATGTCAAAGCCCCACAAGCAAATCATCAAGCAACATTGACAAGATGATGATCAGTCAGTCAAGTCAGTCGGCCAGACTGGGTTGATCTTTGCGAGTGATTTGCGAAAATGCTTTGGGCATATTAACCAACAAAAAAAAAACCGCAATTTATAAAAATAAAAAATTCAAAAAAAAAACATAAAAACTTTTGACAGACAATAGAAGGAACACACAAAATATTAAAAAAAAGGGTAGAACCACGATCACAGCTACGATCAGACGTTTGTTGAGTACGCCGTTGGATATACATGGACAGACAGACAATTAGAAGGACAGACAGACAAATAGAAGGACGCAAAGATGAGCAGACAGTCGAACAATATTTTTCTCGCGACCATACCAAAAACAGTCATTTTGACCATTTTTGGCATGAATGGTTTATGTTATAAGCTGCATTATTGCAGATACGTTTTTCGATATATTACAGGGGGCATTTTTTTTTGCAATATATTGTACAATAAGAGTTCTTTTCGTTTTTGTTGTTTCTGTTGACAATGAACGTGCACAGCAAAAAGCCAAAAGAACAAATAATAAAAAATAAATAAATAAAAATAAAACTCAGGTAAATATAAAACTAAAAGCATTGTTTAACAATGGGGCACAAATAATAATAATAAAAAAAAACAAACAAATCTCATCTTAAATTGTGGTTTTTAAGACCTCTAAGGTACAACATTGTCTGCGCAAATAGTTGTTGTGGAGACAGCATAAACACTGTAGTGTACCGCAGATCAAAATAATAAAATAATTGAATATAATCGTAATAAAAATCAACGTAATACATTTCAATTGAAAGCAGTTTCAAAACGAGCACGAGATCAGACGAACCAGAAGACTCCATCCTCTACACACAATACGAAGGAGGTCTTCTCGAGACTTGAATAAAATAAATCCCCAAGGTACGGCACACGTTGTGATCTAATCTGATGCGGATGCGGTTGCGGCTAAAAAGCCAAGTGCATGGAGAATGAAATATTTTTGGACTATAACATTTTATATAAATCTGTAGACAGATTATATTAAAAATGCAGTTATTAAGAGCAATAGATAATAAAAAAAAACAAAAACTTTATAAGAAATTTAAGAAAAATTTAGCTTTTTGTGTATTACGACTTTTTGTATTTTAAGATCTAACAGAAACAATTGAACGTTATCACTAGTTCATCAAATACTATAAAGTTAAAACTTCCAAATTTAAATCAAAAATAAACCGAACTCGATATTCATATTAGAAATTGTAATAGGGTCATGATAGAAAAGTGATTAATGCATTTTTTACTTGTCATAATCGACCAGTTACATGATCAATAGGATCGGACCGTGATCATGTTTACCCATATTGGATAAATTTCTACTCGAAATAGCTTTAAAACCCTTATATTTTGAATACTAAAACTCGAATCGAAAACTTTCTACAAAGATCAGAAATAAATCGATATTCATAACCAATATAAACGTGTTTGTCACATTCAAAACTACCCCAGACACATTTTTTGGAAGGGTCGCGGCAGTTTAAAAACATTTGGTCAACATATTTCGAACAGACAAAGGCGGAGTTTGTGTCACAAGCTGTCTGTTTTCTTCCCGTTCCCAAAAAATGTCGTGAATCTGTCTTTTAAATTCCATAAAAATTTAATTAATCTGCCATACGCTTCCCACAAACTTCTATTTATCTGTGTGTTTGCCGAAAATATTCCTGCAAACTGCCAGAAGTTTTGTGTCGGTTAATTTTTGCAAAATACCCCAGACAAATTTGTTTAATTTTTCTGGAATATTTCGGGCAAAAAAACAGATATATAGAATATTTGGGGAAGTGTAAAGCAGGTTGTAAATTTTTGCGGAATTTCGATGGCAGATTCACGCCATATTTGGGAAACGAGCAGAAAAAGTCCGCTTTTGATACAAACTCCGCCTTTGTATGTTTGTTTTATGTAGAGGAAATGTTTCTGAACTACCTCGACCCTGCCAAAAATTTTGTCTGGGGTATCTACTATCGACGCAATTTTTCGACATATTTCAAACAGAAGAAGGCAGAGAATGTATCATAAGTAGTCTGTTTGCTGTCCGTACCCAAAATATGCCGTGAATCTGCCAATAAAATTTCACACAATTTGAAATCCTGCTATACACCTTCCAAAATATTCAATTTATTTATGGGTTTTGCCGGGAATATGCCTTAGAAATGCCTGTAATATTTCTGAAAAATGTCAGAAAATTTGTCTCGGGCTTGACCAACTTTTTGGCAGTTTTATGGCAGTTTAGAAACAATTTATCGAAAGATTTAAAGTAGACAAAGGCGAAGTTTGTTTCAAATTCGTTTCAAAATTCGTTTCGCTTAAAAAATTCCACAAAATTTAATAGTGACCCGTGACATTTTCAAAAATATTTATGGCACACACAGGTAAATGGAAGATTTTGGGAAATATATGGCAGATAATACAATTTTGTTGAACTTCAAAGGAACGCTGGACAACATTTTTGACTGGGTCAAAAAATCAGGTTTTCCGCTGACTTAAACCATATAAAGACGGAGTTTAATGTCTGTCAATACATAAAATATGCCTGGTATCTGCTTTTAATATTCTACAAATTTTAGAACCTGTTACACTCTTTCCAAAAATCTTTCATTAATCGTTGTGTTTTTCGGAAATATTACCGAAAAATTCTTGAAAAATGCCAAACAATTTTGTTTTTGGTAGATTCCAGGCATATATTGTATATGGAGAGAACATTGCAGCTTTTGATACAAACTACCCTTTTCATCCAAAAATCATACACTAAAATTTCTATAAACTGCCATAAATGTATGCCCAAAATGTTGTCTAGGACTGCTATATGCTACCACTTATCTCTGTGTTTTCCTGCAAAATTCCAAAAATGTATAATCGGGAAGGTTATCAAATTTTGTGAAAGTCTAAGAGAAGATTCACGGTATTGTGAATAGTGACACAATATTGCTTGACCAATAGAAAATGTTGTCTAGCTACCTCAATAGTTTATTTTACTATTAAAATTAATCTATAATTTAAATTATTATTTTAATATGTAAATACCATTAAATACTACAAAATACTATTAATTATTTTGGAGTTTATATAAAAATATTTCTTTTTTAAATTTTTAAAGTATTTTTTTTCTGAGTGTAAAATTACGTTATTTAAAAAGTTTGGCAATGTTCTCATTTTCTCTGATCCGTTACCATTTTAGATCGTATTGTGCTGTCATGTGTAACAGAGACATTTTTTTTAACTGAATTTTGACGGCACGCGGGGGAGTTTGCAATGGCCTTTTATGGGCGTAGCATGTCGCGAATGTCGATGTAAGGCACTAAACTGCCAACTAATCTGCATATTTCAGCGACTGTCGCTAAAACAAGACAATTGTGTTGCAAGCAAGATCAGACAGATATAGAAACAACATCAACAACAACAACAAAAAAACTAAATACAAGAAACTAAAGTCAAAAAGTCAACACGTTCGACGTAAATCGACAAGATTTCATTTAACCATATCGAGAGCAACAAGCAACATGCAGCCCAGCGAACAGCAACACAAAACTAAACTGATCGTGTCAATGATCATGTACGCTGGTGGTCGCCATCGATTGCAAGTGAAGTGCGGCTGATGATCGACACAAAAAACGTGATATTTTGCAATAAAAATTAGTGGCAACATTTTGTGCCATTATCGAACAAAAATATCCTAAGAAAATTGTACAACGATCGCACAAAGATCGCACAACAAACATAAAAAAATCGCACAACGATCACACAATGATCTCACAACGATCTGTCTAAATAATGTCTGTGTCCTGCGGGAATTCATTTGCTATTTAAGCGTAATTTTATGACCATGTCTATGACTGTAAAATATGCAGCAGCACTTTTTAGCACAAAGTGTCAAACGACTAAATATTGCTGCCAACATTTTTGTTTTTTTTTTGTTGTATGTTTGCTGTCAACATATGTTGCTTGTGCAACTGCAATATCGACGCTGGCGTCTTCAAGTCAATAGGCTTCTTTTCGTTGTTGATTATTTTGACTGATTTTCACTGACTTGAGGCTAGTTTTGTGCTGCAGTTGCTGATGATGATGACGCTGCTGATCATGACGCTGATGAAAATGAAGACGACGACAATCAGTGATATTTGATATTATATGTCATGCAACGGTAAAGCTATAGAGCGCCATGACAGCCATGATGGACTGACAGCAGCATGCGATGCGGTTTGATATTATCGATAAGGTATGTTGTCGTTGAAAGATTGAAAAAAAACTCGACAGCAATATTTTGATAAACAAAAAATAAACAATCATAGATCATTGATCAACCAAAAAATGAAAAATCAAACTGACAAGATTGGTATTTAATGTAATTAGGCATTAATCACGTTGTGAGTCCCTGAAGTATGAAATTATTTTGATTTTTATTTCTTCAAATGTTTCTGTTTTTCTTTAGATAAAAAAAAGAGTATAACTGCTTTAGATGATAAGTTATAGTTCCCTATTCAAAGCTGTTGTATGGAGAAAATTCACATTTATTATGAAAACCTTTAAAAACTCATTATATCGTTATGACAATTTATGATCGATGAGAGTTTTTAGTTTTGAGCGATCACATCTTCGTTCTTTAATAAATGATATAATCTAATTTTTGAATTTAAATTATGCACAAAATTGCTAAACGCCTTATTATGTAAAACGAAATGAAAAAAAGTTCGAAAAAAAGTTTGAAAAAAAACTTCAGAAATTCCATTTACAGATTTTTTTTTGTATTTAATGAAATTAATTGATTTTATAGTATGTACTATGGATTTTATAGTATATACCATTGATGTTATGGTATTGATGTATTAAATATTCAATTATTGAAAATAATACCACTCAATTGATTTTATGTACCACTATTGATTTTATAGTATATACTTTATATATTAATTTTAGAGTATACACTATTGGTTTAATAAAACTATTTTATTTATAGTATATACTATTGATTTTATAGTATGTACTATTGATTTTATAGTATATACTATTAATTTTATAGTATATACTATTAATTTTTAGTACATACTATTGAATTTATAGTATATACTATTGATTTTATAGTATTGATGTATTAAACTCAACAAATCTTCATCCAATCATCACCCACGAAAAATATGTCGGTATAGTATATATGTATTGATTTTATAGTACATACTATTGAATTTATAGTACATACTATTGAATTTATAGTATATACTATTGAATTTATAGTATATACTATTGATTTTATAGTATGTATTATTGATTTTATAGTATTGATGTATTGAATATGCACTATTAAATGTATTGAAAATAACACCACTCAACAAAACCATCGGAATATAACAAAAATTGCTGAATTAAAAATGGTTTTATGAAATAGAAATTAATTTAAGTGTTTAATACATTCAAATAACTCTACTTGGTGCATATTTCCAATTGAGGTCCCCGCTATAAAAATTTATTAAAATGTTTCTTACAAAAAATGCCGCCAGAGGAGGAACACGAACGATCGCGACTACTGGCGTCAGTTTACTGCGTGACAGCAGAAAGAGTTTCGCGTGATTTGTTTACAATTAAAAGACTAGTTAATTATAAATTTTCTTAAGCTTATCGGTAACTTAATTGATGGCTGTTTTCAAAAAAAAAAAACAAAACTGGAAGAAATAAATTTAATTATAGCAATACTCAAGAGCAGCTTTACAAAGTGTCAATTAGCTTGACAGCTGAAGGATATGTTGTAGCTGATACTATGAACGATCACTTTCAAGACGATCACTAGGTACTTCAAAAAATAAAAGAAAAACACTTAAACCACGAGAACTGCTACAAAGTGATCGTCACTTCTTTGATGATCTTCGCCAGTGATCATCTTAAAGACGATCACGTCCAAATGCCGATCAATCAAATAAAATACGACTGGTGTGAAAAATCCGGATATTAAATCGTATTAAATGCAGCTTTAATGCATAAGCATCAAGTCAACTTATAGCCCATTGCAAGCGAATCAAATACAGACATAAAAATTATATAGCACAAAATCTAACTGTCAAACCTGTGTGACATAATAACCTACTTTGTGAAAGAAGTAACCAACATTTGAAAACATAAATTAAACCGCATAATAGCTGGAAAATCAATTTCCAATAAAAGTTGCCATCGAAGGCCAGCACTAAAGACCACCCAATGTCAAATGGGGCTCCCCATGAAATCATGTCAACAATGACCCAGTCACAATGCTTTAGCCATGTTTCCTTCAATCAAAACTACTATTTCAAGATTATTATCATCAATAAGCGAACGTATCGAAAAAAAGAAAGAATAATAAATAAAGCATAAAAATCAAAATTAATTGAGCATTAAATGCCGCAAAAGCTGCGTCAGGTATAACAACAAAATTCTACAATGGCTGCATAATAAAAACCGCCAACACAATTTAGAAATAATTTAGTTGATGTGGAAATCAACGTAAATCAACAGAAGAAAATATAGCACAGGTACCTCCATTTCACGCCACGCCACTCTACTCCACTAATACTTGTATTACTTCTACCTTTGAACAGAAGGTACGTAGTATGGAGCTGGTGCCCCATGCTGTCCGGGCCACACCTTCCGTTAACGAGACGTCGCGCTACGTTAGCGTTGATTTAGTTTTCCACATGATGAAAATTCTTAATGAAAACTTAAATCGCTATAACAAGGCGAACAATAAATGGTACATGGTAAAAAGAGAAAATCAGAAAATGTACTGCAAATTATAAATTTGCGTTCACGGATCTGTAGGAAGTACGCTGGATTGCGAAATTTTCCGGGTTCGAATCCGGCGAGTGTCAACCTTATAAAAAAAATCTCAGTACAACATTCAGGAAAATACTAAACATTTTAATTCTAATTAAATATAACTATATTAAAGTACATTCTACACACAGAATAGAGATTTGTTGCAGCAACCTACTCTTTGCCAAACCAACTTATTCGGTTCTCTCAACCGCTTAGTCGGTTGTTAAAATGAAAAGAGTTGCAGTTTGTACTGTAACTGATTTCAAACTGTTTTAGAACAATTTAGTACAGATGTAGAACCATTAGGACTAATATTTCAAGTGTATAGGCTAATATGACAGTTCCGCCAGCAAATTTTTAAACCATTCGATTTAACCGAATTAAGTTAGTGGGTACAACTAACTTTTTTATTCTTCCAACCTCATGCCAAAAGAGGATTTTTTTGTGTACCATTAAAATTTTTGAAAAGTTTAAATTAAATTGATTAAAAATAAATTGTTTCAGTGTTCGAATTATCATTATTTGCCATCACCACAACCACCCACTTGACAAAACACCCACCACTTATGACCTGGCGTTAATTTTCTGTTGGAATGAAGTTCGGTGCTGAAAACTACTTGCCAAGAATATTAGAAAAAAAAATAAGCAAAAACTAGATCGGTACGTTATTTAATAGACTAGCCGTGAACATTACTATATGTCGGACGTTTTCTTTTTTTTCTGAATCTCTGTACCGTGAAAATGAAAGTTATTGCAATGCAATGGACTGGACTGAACGACGCGACATATGGAACGCGGTGCGGTGTCCGCAGACGGTCCAATGTTGTGGTTCATTATCTAGGTTTTATATTTATTGTGGTAGTCTTCACTTTTCTCGTTAATGTTTTTGTTAATTTGATACTTTGTAACATTTGCCAGTTTTATTTTATGGTTCCCCACAATAATGACCGACGACGGTAGGTCATTAAAAAGGGAAGCGTAAATATCGATTTGCCATGATTTGCGAATATGCTTTAGGGGGAGGGGGGTCGCAGCGAAGAAGGTAATTTTGTGACTTGGAAGTTAATGAAAAAGCGATCAGGGTTAAAGTCATAAAAGTAGTTGAAAACCAACTAAATAAAGGAGAAGAGAAGAGAAAAACACGCGATAAATGAAGTCAGCAATTGTAACAATTTAAGAAATTTAAAGGAAATTATTTTAGCTATTGTGGGACTATTTTATTAGGAACTTATATCTGTACCAATATTTTAGAAGTTTTAGTATTTAAATTCAGTATTCTTAGGTATACCCGAAACACCCCAGTTAAAATGCAGTACTTATTTAACTAAAGGTTTGAATGAAGAAATATTGAGTATTCCTATCGTAATAGAAATATACCCTATTAAAGAAGATGTGACAAAAATACAGAGATCATGTTTGTTATGTAACTTATCGGTTAAAAATATAATGATCAGTTCCCAATCATGACCCTAGTATAATTTGTAGTAGGATATTAGAAGGATCTAGGACCAAATTAGAAGGTTCTAAAGCCATATATAATTAATATCCTTGTCATAACTCAACCAGTTGCAACTATACATAGTGGAAATTTACTATATTAGGGAAAACATGATCATGACCGGAACAGTACAATAATCAATTACCGTTCAAGATATTATGGAAGGCGAAAATAATCATATGATTATCATGTATAGCCTAATATAGATCATTTCTACTAGAGTATAATACTATAAATATAAGTAAATTATATATAATACAAGTACATAAAGTTAATGATTGCTAAATGTGTTAAAAGTCAGAAAAGTTAACTGAACCATATTCTTATGGTCGTTATTGAAATATAATTTAGAAAATATTATTTTAATAATTTCAATAATTTATTTTAATTCTATTTCTCACACTTTACAAAGTAACAAAATCACAAAAAGAGCCTCAGAAGCTCATACGAGAAAGTCCCTACAAGAAATGCAATATCTATGTATATTTTTCGTGTCGTAGAATTTTTTTAAAAAGCACGTTTTGTAGTTATAATTCCAACGCTTTTTTAATATTTTAAGTATATAAGCCAACGCACCATACACAGAAAAAAATACTCGACGTAAATATAGCAACTGATATTAATAGCATTAATTAATGAAACCAGCTATGTGAATCATTAATTTAATAAAAACATTTGATATTCTTCATTAAATCAGCAATTCCGTTTGCTAATATGAATATTTGTACGTCAATGCAGCAAATTAATTAGTCGGCGCAGTTTCAGCAATTATATTTGCTGAAACTGCGCCGATTAAATTGTTTGCTGCATTGACGTATAAATATTCATATTAGCAAACGCAATTGCTTATATAACGGAGAAATGTTTTCATTAAATTAGCGAATTTCATTGCTGGCTTGATTAATGAATGCAATTAATATCGGTTGCTATATTTACGTCGAATATTTTTTCTGAGTAAATGGATGATATTTGTCAATGGTACCCGCTTCAACAATTTTTTGCTTCCGATTTGAATAAAATTTTGTGAACTTGTAATATAATTGGACTTCATTAAAACTTGTTAAGGAGTATGGGCTAGTATGACGTGTTGTCGAGATATTGGAGTCCAAAAATGTAAAATTTGACCGCGAAGGCTTGTATTGAATTATTTTTAACTGCTATCAGAGTGAATCAATTGTAAACATCTATGACACTATTAGAAAGTATTTTTCATGAGCTAATTACTTTAAAACTATAATTTTAAAACAATGAAAATTTCTGTTAATTGTTTGGAATTAATTGATGAAAAAATGTGAATATTCAGAATAGTAATCAAACTATTCAAGTTTTTATTAAATACTACTTAAAAAATGAATCAGTTAAAAAAATTATATTACAAAATGAATTCGTTTAATTTTAAAATTCATATTAAATTTAAAATAGGTCACCATAAAAATTTAAAATTATACATATTTTAAGACCATTTATTTCCACATAGAGTTCTTATAAAATTTAACAGCATTTCGCAAACCAACTACATAAGAAACACATTAATTTTAATTCAACTTCATACGTCACTCATGATCACTGAGGCTCGTTGAATGTGCATTTAATTAAAACACCCTGCAGACATTTCATTTTTGCAAAATACTTGACTCTAACTATCAGGGCTATCAGTGTCAGAGGGATTTTTAAAATGAACTCTGATGTATGAATTTAAATTCAAATGATGCTCTTAACAATTGATTGGTTGATTGATATGCGGGTTAATTGCACTGAACACTCTATTCCGAACCTGCATTTGAATTGTAGTATAAATTTGTGGGTGATGTTTTAAAATTCCTAAAGTAAAATTATAAAAATTGTAATTAGTACTCACCACAACCAGATCATTATCACGACTCGTTGAGACAGTGGCGCCAAGCCATTGATATGATTTCCGTTCGATTATTTCGCCCATTGTGTTGCGACGATTGCCTATAAAATTGAATATTAATTAATTTAATGTTAATTTGTGTCACATACATCAAAAGCTTTAACTTATATTTAACTAAAAAATATTTGAGGCGTCCAATAAAAATATTTACAAACCATAAAAAAATACTATACAACCTAATAAAGTACTCAAAAGTGAAGCCGACAACACAACTGATAAATAATGCACGGAAGTTATTAATTTATTCGAGTGCAAGTTGCCTTCAACAGAAACAAAACCAAATAAGTGATTTAATAAAGCACCAAGCAGTTTTAATACAAAACTGAAAAAAAAACTGAACTTAAGAAAATTTCACTTTATAGTATTTTAAGAACGGAAGTATTTGAAATAAAGTTGCTGAATATTTGAAATAAAATGAGGAGAAATTTTAAACATAATATTGGTAAAGCAACAGATAAATTTCGTAACAAAGAACCTTTTTGCTTTGAAGTATTTTAAGAATGGAAGTTTTTAAAATGAAGCAGGTGAATATATAAAATAAAATGTGGCTGAAATAAAACGTTCTTATTTTAAACATAGTTCTGGTAAACTAAAAAAAATATACATATAAAAATTTCACATTAAAGTATTCGAAGAACGAACGAACGAACGAACGAAAGAACGAACGAAAGAACGAACTAAGAACGAACGAAAGTTTTTAAATTGAAGTAGCTGCATATTTGAAATAAGAATGGTTAAAATAAAATGTTTTTATTTTAAACATATTTTATTGTATTTACATGTTTTTGGTGCTGTTTTACAATATCCAGTGGTTATTTTTTTGAAAATTTAAATGAATCATACCTTTGAGTCTGACAAAACACTTGTTAAGACCTTTTGTTTTGAGAAATTTTGAAATAGTTTTAGGAAATTTTTATATATTATTTTTTAAAAAATCTTTTTTTAAAATTTTCTTAATTTTAATCATTAAACATGATGTATTTTCGGAATAAAAATTTCTAATTTTACACAAATCAATCTGACTAGAAATTGAACATTTTCTATAAATTCTATCTGGAATTAGTTTTTACTTCTAAATAAATGTTTTTTTTTATATAAACATCGAATTTTGTACAAATTCTTTACTCTATTTTTTTATTTTTCTCAAAATATTATTTCGAATACAAATTGTGCCATGACTTCTAATTTAAAATCATTATGAGTTTTGAAACAAAAAAGTCGAATTCCTTCAAAATCGATCGAACAAAATTTTGAATAAATTCTATTACATGTTACGTCTTGACACCTGCTTAAGTTTGTGATAGACTTTGTAATAAAAGATGAAAAGAAATCCGAATACAAATTGCGACATGACTCTTGATTAGAAATCATGAAAAATGTTTCTAGTTAAATCGAGTTTTTTCCAAACCCATCAAAGTAGATTTTAAACTTTATACATTTATTTTATAAATTTTATTTTTAATACAGCCGCGGTAGCTCAGTGGTTAGTGCGTTGGACTGCGAGTCGAAAGGTCCCCGGTTCAAGCCTGGACTGGGGCTAACAACATCTTTTCATAGAAACATTTTTCTATACCGCGCTACCTCTCGTCAGTAAATGGCAAACCTCCGAGAGTAAAAACATTGCCTATGAAAAAGCTCTCACCCGCCGTTCGGATTCGGCAATAAACTGTAGGTCCCACCACTTTGAGTACAAATATAACACGCACAGCTCAAAATGGTGAGAGAGCTCGGCCGAAGTTCTATACAGGACTGTAGCGCCAAACTATTTTATTATTGCATCTTAATAATAATAATGAATTTATAAATCAAAAAAAACATTTTTTAAATCGATTAGATTAGCTTTTACAATTTTCTCACAAATTCAAATTCGAATATTCAAATTCCTGATTCAAAATCAGGAAGAATTTTGTAATTAAAAATTCGAATTTTCTCTAAATTCATCAAACTAAGTTTTGCCCTAATTTCTATTTTTAATATTTAAATTCTTTTTCGATTAGACTAGATTTCTCAACTTTTTTACAAATTCTCTGTCGAATAAAATATGTCGTCTTGAAATAAATTCAAGTTGTGTTTTTGGAAAATCGATGTAACTTAATTTTGAACTTTTTTACGAAATTCTATTTGTCATACAAATTGTTTAATGACTTCTGTTTAAATTATAATGAAATTTGAAAAGAGTCGAATTTACTTGAATTCTATCAAACAGCATTTTCATTTTTTCCAAATTCAATATGGAATACAGGAGTCATGTCTCCTGATTTAAAATCATGTCTATTTTTGAAATATTTTCGAAATAGATTTTGAACTTTTTCTGCAAATGCTATTTCTAAATTGAATGTTGATTTAAAATCATGATGACATTTGGAAAAAATAGGAAATTTTTTCCAAATTGTGCAATTGTGCAAATTATGCCCGGTTGCATAAAACTTTTAACTATGAGTTAAAGTTAATCGATGAAAATCGTTTAGTTAAAGTGACAATTGAGATATTAAACTAAAAACAAACAAAAAAAAATTAACTGCTTTTTATTTTTTATGTAACCGGCCGTTAATAGAGAAAATTTAAATTTAGTATACATTTTTCTTCATTTCTACAACGTCTATATTTCCTAATCAAAACCCCCGAATGTCCTGATATTTGACAGACAGAAAGACAATTAGTAATCAGTTAATATAACACTTTAAATATGAGTGATATTTTGATAAACGAAATGACTTATAGTTTAAACTAAGTTTAATTAGAAAATGTGACTGAAAGACCTAAAAACCTACCTACAAAATTGAAGTACTCTCGTAAAAATCATTATAGGATCATAATCATGAAATGGTCAATGGAAAATTTTATTGTTATAACACAACCCGTTATATGAACCACATTATCTGCTCATGATCAGGATTATCCTAATAGGCAAATTTCTGGCAGAGTATAAACCAACTTTGACAAAATTTAGAATATATTTAAAGAACAAATTCCAGTAATATTTTGAAAATATAATCTATACTATAGACGTTAATCTCAGTCAAATAAGTTAATCTTGATTTTGACTTCAACTCGTCTTATGCGATGACTAACGACAAAAGAGTTACACGATCTTTAAAGTATAAACAAAACCCAAAAGAATAAATATAAAAATATAATCAAAATTACATATTTATTAAGCTTATAACTTATTTCAAATTACAAATTGCATTGTCTAAAACTTCCGCTGTTTCGCAGTTTTAATATCCGGTCTCTCAAAAGCCGTCGATCTTATCACAGCTGTCAACCAACACACACCCACAACAAGATCAATTAATCGCATATATGGTTTGTCTTAAAATAACTATTTGAAAAAAATATAAAAATACTTCCGACCATTTAAAGCTGCGCAAAATTGTATGCGTAATTTTTTGCTTAAATATTTTTTTTTTGTTTACTGTAATTCATAGAATGATGATCGATGGCTTAGCGCATGCGTTAACGTCAATGGGGACTACGAACCATGTTAATACATAATGCAAGCGGTACGTAAACGTGAACGTGATGTGACTGTGTAACGCAAAACAATGTAGTCGATAGTAATACTAACGAAAAAAAAATTAGCAATGGCGACACTGCAGAGTAGAAGTACTTTTTTGCATTTTTTTACAAGAAATTAATATGAGTAATATGTGTATATAAAATACCATCAAAGAAATGTTAATCTTTAAAAGAAAGTTTGGAAACTTATTTTCAATGCAAGATTAAACTTAGTTTAAACCTTTTTCACATTTTTAAAAGTCTATAGTTCTAAATTAAAATGTCCGAATGGTTTTTAATTTTACAGACAGATAGATAATTAGTAATAAGTTTATGTGTCATTTTAAATATTTAAGAAATGTTGACTATAGGTATAATAATGTCTAGTTTAAACTTAGTTTAATTTCAAAATGTGACTGGAAAACAATGCAAAATTAAACTTAGTTTAAACCTTTATCACATTTTTAAAAGTCTATAGTTCTAAATTAAAATGTCCGAAAGTTTTTTAATTTTACAGACAGATAAATAATTAGTAATAAGTTTATGTGTCATTTTAAATATTTAAGAAATGTTCATTATAGGCATAATAATGTCTAGTTTAAACTTAGTTTAATTTTAAAATGTGACTGGAAAACTTTACCATAATAAGTTTAAAAAAAAAACTGGTTATTAAATTAAACAAAATCACTTCTTTTACTATAAACACTGACTCTTGTAAAGATTCTTAGATGAATAATAATACTAAAATTTAATGATCATTTCTTGTTAAAGAAAAAAACAATTATCATAAACTGCAAATTTGAAATTATTCACAAAAAACCAATGCAATATATAAATATGTATTTAATAAAAATGGCTTATGGAAAGATCGAATAAATCATTTATTAATAAACATTAATTCTGATAATTTTTAAATTTTAAAAGATTTAATTTAGACATAAAACCTCATTTTATTAAAATAAGAATCCGGTTTTATTATAGTTCGTTTGATGAATGAACGTACATGATTCGTTCCTAAAATCATTGGAACCTAAAATGTGTTATGGTCGGACGAACACCTAAGAAAGCCGAATTGAACCCACGTTATTCTACTAAAACTTTCAAGTTCTCAATGTTGTGGGGATGCTTTTTAACGGATCGATCTCTATTTTGGATAAAAAACCTGTGGGCTTAGTGAAAAATACAATTTAAGTGGCAAATTTCAACAAGATAATGACTCGAATTACAGTGATTTCTATACAACGAAATGGCATACGCAATACCTTGATCTAAACCGAAAATTTGTGTAGATCGTCGAAGAACTAATTGTGCTAAAAATAAATCCCAAAAATAAAGATGAGTTGTGGGGAAAATATTCAAGAAAAAGAACTTGCCGTAAATTAGTGGATTTCATAATAATATTTGATAAAAACCACCAATATTAACTTTAAATGTATTCTTTGACTTTTTGCATTTTAAAAGTATATTTAGTAATGACCTCATTTTATTGTCCTTCCAAAATTCAATTTATGAATGAATTTAAATTTATTTTTGTGTAATTTTTTGAGTTCCTGATAAACCAAACTATACGTCACAACTTATAAAACTAATTTTTGTGACCTAATATAAAAACGGTGACTGTATATTTCACCATCAAATAATTTGTAGATCATAAAAGATCCAAATTAACTGATTAAATTTAAACTGATTTTAAACAAAAAATATAGAAATGATAAAGAAAATTTAATGTGAAATATAAAAAAAAGGTTTTCTAAAAGATTCATTTATGCGACCAACGTTTTCGAAAGATTCCAAATATCAATAGACCTTAAAACGAAAGTACGAAAAAATAAAAATGATCGCAAAGAAAATTGTTGGCAGAATCGAAGCAGTTTAGCAACATTGTTTCGACATATTGCAAACAGACAAAAATGGAGCTGTCTGATTTCTGCACGATCACAAAATATGTCGGGTATCTGCTACTAAAATTCTAAATAATTTTAGAAACTGCTATACACTTTCCAAAACATTTCATTTATCTATGTGTTTTCCGGAAATATGCCGTAAATTTTGTCTCAGAGATCTACTAATTATCAAAGCCTACATAAAATACTACCCTAGACAACATTTTTGGCAGACTGAAATCAGTTTAAAAACTTTTGTTTGTATCAAAAGCTGTCTATTTTCTGCCCGTTCCCAAAATATACCGGAAATCTGTCTTTTAAATTGTTTTGGATACGACCAGTTAACTATTTTTAAATAAATTTGGCGCTCGTTTTATCGTTTTAAGGATAACCTAGCCCTAGCAGATATTTACCCTATTATGGCCGACATGTTTATGGTCACCATTTTCGGTTCCGAATAATGTCCTAACACAATTAGAAATCTTTCTATATTTTTACATAGACATAAAGTTGAATTTAGTATTTGTACTCAAATAGGTTTCCGGTAAATATTTGCTTGTGTTCGTTCGTTTTATAGAATGATTTAATTTATTTTCTTTTTATTTTTCCATAAACAAATTTTTTCGCTGTGCACTCTCAGCTAGCCGCGAAAAACCGACTGATCGCCGCATCGTAGGCATTAAATACGTCATCACTGCTTTAAATGGAAAACGAAGGTCTATGGACTTCTTGGTCTCATGGGCTAAGTCTTAAAATAACTGTCTGTCAATCAGGGACACAGTCAGCTACAAATAACAAATATGCTGAATATTGCAAAATGCAGAATTTATGCAGAAATATTTTTAGTTTACAATACAAACACAAAAAATAAGAAATTCTTGTAGGCAAATAATAAATTGTAAAAATTATATTTTAATTAAAAAGTTTTGTATTTTTTGTATTTCTTTGCATTATTACTATGAGTTTGCATTTAATTATTTATTTATGAATTTTTCAATTTATTTGCAAATTACAAGTTAGCGGCGTTTATTACATTAGCACGTGCAAAATGTGTACAGCGCGCTTAACGCACGATCGACGATCGCACAATTATCTCGATGGAGCTGCTCTCAACACCATGTTTTTACATGCGGTACAAGAATGAGGTGTTTGTTTATACTGCTGCTAGCTCCAGACCAA
Organism: Dryomyza anilis; assembly: GCA_951804985.1. Classification (NCBI taxonomy): domain Eukaryota; kingdom Metazoa; phylum Arthropoda; class Insecta; order Diptera; family Dryomyzidae; genus Dryomyza; species Dryomyza anilis. The sequence goes on from OX638130.1 coordinate 114,157,422, forward strand.
AAAAAAAAATCCTCTGTATTTGCATATTTATGGCACATATGACAGCATGTCATGGTGATGCACATTATGGCCTAGCACTAGGCAAACACTAGGCAAACGCAAGGGAAACGCAAGACAAACGATCAGCGATCGGCGCAACCGCAAGCGCTGTCGTCACAAGGATGGCTCTTGAATGAGGCAACAGTTTTTACGAGATTACAGCCTATTTTGCATGCAACACGAGTTGCAATAAAAGCAAAATAGAGAAAAACTTTACTATGCGATCAGCTCGATCGCACGGAATCGTATCGGTCTCTGTTTCTAGTCAAGATGTTCTGCATAAATTTTGTGTTACGCACTTTATGCGCAAAATATGCAAACATTCTAAGGAGTGCGGTTGGCGACGATCGATACGCTGCGATCGTTGGCGGTTGCGGTGATTGCGGCAACGCATGCGGCAGTGCGGCGCACGCGCGCTTTCATCAATTATTTTACCACGAAGCGTATAATTTTATTTGCGCATCCGTTGTAGCAAATCGTGCACAGCTTGAGCGGTTTTTTTTGATTTTCTTTTTCTTTTATAGAACTGCAAAATGTAGGGAGTTTGGTTGGAGTTTTTCTGCATACCGCTGAAAAGAGGAAGTGCCCCGATGGAAGGCTACAAATTATAGCAGTCGATGCTGCCACCATTACAAAGTCAAGTAGTAGCAGTTGCCGCCGCCAGTTTGATGATGTTGGCAATATGGAAATTATTAGGATGGTATAAGAATAAAAAATAGTATGAGAAAAAAACCAAAAAAAAAAAAACTTTATACAATTTCTTTTATCGTTCGCCAGTTAATGCGTCTTGAGTATAAAGTGCAAGTAAAATGGGGCTGCAACACAGTGCTCAGTAGAATGGAGTGTTTGACTGGCGGATTTATATTTATGGCATAAATAGGTGAGGATAACGTTGTGCGTTCGTTGTACGAGTTCGTGAAACGAGAATCGAAATAAATCAAGGTGTAATAAAAATTTATGGCGCTAAAAAGAGTGGCACACAAAAAAATGAAAATAAATAAAGTCGAGAAGATACACAGATCACTGGGCATGGGAAAGTCAAAAGATCGGCAAATAATTTACAAAAGTCAAAAGGAAAAAATATATATTAAAAATCAGTTATTGTATAGCAGTTAATTTTAAGCGTGATTTAAGACGTAGATTAACGTAATGAATTTTTGTGCAACGTTGCAGATTCATTAAGCCAGATCAAAGGAGGTTAATACATAAAATACTGAGATTAAAGTAATAACTCAAGTTAAAAAGTGTTCGTACTTTAAGGTAGATCACTGAAAATAAATAAAGATTGGAAATATATGAAAAATAATTTTTACAGAAGTGGAATCGCAAAAATGTCACTAAAAATACAAATTTTAACTAAAAATACTAATTTTTACAAACTGGTTACAATATTTTTCCGATTCCGATTCTAACCAAAAAATATTATATGGGTTCGAATTCCGGTTCCACATATTTTTTTTACTAACGGTAATGATTTCGATTCCAGAATTTGAAATGGATCCGGTACAGATTATTTTCGGTCCATGATTATAAATAAAATTAATATCAAATATCAAAAATTCATATTTTTAATGAATATTCATTTTTTTTAATGAAAATTTATATTTTTAATGAAAATTCATATTTTTAATGAAAATACATATTTTAATGAAAATTCATAATTTTAATGAAAAGTCATATTTTTAATGAAAATTCATATTTTTAATGAAAATTCATATTTTTAATGAAAATTCATATTTTTAATGAAAATTCATATTTTTAATGAAAATTCATATTTTTAATGAAAATTCATATTTTGAATTAAAATTCATATTTTTAATGAAAATTCACATTTTTAATGAAAATTCGTATTTTTAATCAAAATTCATATTTTTAATGAAAATTCATAATTTTAATGAAAATTCATATTTTTAATCAAAAATTCATAATTTTAATGAAATTTTATATTTTTAATGAAAATTCATATTTTTAATGAAAATTCATATTTTTTATGAAAATACATATTTTAATGAAATTTTATATTTTTAATGAAAAGTCATATTTTTAATGAAAATTCATATTTTTAATGAAAATTCATATAAATAATGAAAATTCATATTTTTAATGAAAATTCATATTTTTAATTAAAATTCATATTTTTAATGAAAAATCATATTTTTAATGAAAATTCGTATTTTTTTATCCACATTCATATTTTTAATGAATATTCATATTTTTAATGAATATTCATATTTTTATTGAAATGAAAATTCATATTTTGAATGAAAATTCATATTTTTAATAAATATGCATATTTTAATGAAAATTCATATTTTTAATGAATATACATATTGAAAATGAAAATTCATATTTAAAATGAAAATTCATATTTTTTATGAAAATTCATATTTTTTATGAAAGTTCATAATTTTAATGAAAATTCATAATTTTAATGAAATTTATATTTTTAATGAAAGTTCATATTTTAATGAAAATTCATAATTTTAATGAAAATTCATAATTTTAATGAAAATTCATATTTTTAATGAAAATTTATATTTTTAATAAAAAATTCATATTTTTAATGAAATTTCATAATTTTAATGAATGTTCATATATATAATAAACAATCATATTTATTATAAAAAATCAATTTGATCACAAAAATTCAAATTTTGAATGAAATTTCTTTTTAGATAAAAATTAATATTTTCAATCAAAAATAATCATTTTTTTCTAAAATTTCATATTTTCTCCAAAATTTGATATTTCCACAAAATTAATAAACAAGATCACTAAAACCATTTTCCACTTTAAAAACGATAAATCTTAATTATTGAATATCAGTAGCTGATAACGTAAAAGTTGTTTTCCATCGTAACATACGCAAAATTCAAACGATCGAACGACGTACAAGTTTTAACCACATTTTTAAAAAAATTTCGACAACTATGCCGATCATGTCTGGCAGATTAGCGCTAAACGTGGTGGTTAAACAAGCGAAAATCTTGCAATTATAACACGTTTAGGCAATTAGTTGGCATGGCTGGAGGATCGTCGAAAGATCATCGAATTTGATAAATGACTAAAGAAAATTGTTTTGGTAAAATGTTGCACAAATGAAGATATAAATAGATTATTGGTAGTTTTTTCTTTTATATTTATATAGTATGTTATGTCTTTCTGACTATATGTTATGCCTTTCTGACTATAGCTTAATATAGTGATTTATTTTGAGAGATCAACTGAAATCGCCTAATTTGTTAAAATCGACAGCATATTTTTATATCCAACGTAAAAAGATAAAGTTGTCTATAACTTAAAACATATTCCATAGATAATGAGTGGGTTTCACCGCACGATCAACGATCTATAGAAATCATGTAGGCTGACTGCTGCTTGACATTCTGTGCATGGACTGTCGAATTTTTAGTTGATTGCATTTTTTCTTAATGGTCGACAAAACAAACAAAAAATTTAATGCAGAGGGGGGAAAAGCTTTTTTGATCTTGTCATGCCCAAAAATACGTGATTTTAAAATAGCCTACACTGCGCCAATAAAAATAAAAAGAAAAATACATAATACATAATACAAAAATACAAGATCAACGACAGCGACATCTGTATGTGGTCCAGCAGTTGCAATAAAATATAAATCATTTGATGTTATTATTTGTTTTTGGCCAGACAGACGATCGTTCTAACGATCAAACAGCTTGATTGTGCTTTTCTTTTGATAATAAAGATGTTATATTTTTTATAGTGCTATTTTTTCGATTAGAACTAGACGCGGTAATGCGTTAAGATTTTTCAGATAAGACTCTATTATTTTCTATACGCTTTGACAATGATCTTGAGTCTCAACTGCGGGTGGCAATAACTTAATTAGTGTCAGTTTTTTTGGGGTTAGACTTGTCATAAACTTGTGGGTGTTTAATTTTATAGTTTTATATTTAGTAGTAGAGCAGATACAGGTCATGATAATAAGATCAATAACAACATGAAATTTAGAAATTTATTTTTGTATCATATTTCTAAAAAAAAGTATGAAATATAAGATTTAATAAAATTCCTATCAAAAAATGTTGAATTTATTCCAATAGTGATTCAGATACACTTCGTCGAAAGTCATTACATTGAATAATTTTTTCCACGAAGCGACTTTCAAGAACGTAACATTTTTGAAAATTGTTCATTCGGGAAGTAAGGGGAATATGAGCAAATCTCCATATCGAGGTTATAATAATTTTTGTGTAATATCATTCGAGAAAGTGTCCTTCAAATCTTTATGATACAGTTTAAAAAACGTATATCTTAAACAAATTTCTGCATTTTTCTCATGAAAAGAAAATAATTCTTTCTTACACCATAAAATCCTTTCAAAATTGGTCAATAGGAAAGTTATTGATTTAATAGAATAAATATTTTCATATAAATAAAAAAAAAAAAATTAAAAGTATTTTGTAGTATTTGATGGTATTTGATGGTATTTGCCTATTAAAATTATAGTTTGTCCTATTGACTAATTTTAATAGCAAAAAAACTATTGATTTTATAGTATAGAGTGTAAAAGTGTCGTTATACATCGATATTTGAATCTCATTATTAAACAATTGAAAAACCTCTATATCTGAAACCTATATTCATATAAAAATTGGCTAATTTGTTATTATCGGCTATTTGTGGTATTACTCTCAGAAAAAAAAATCTATTAAAATTGTTCAATAGGACCAGTTATTGATTCAATAGTATACACAAAAAAATATTTTCATATAAACACAAAAACAATTTAATAGTATTTAACAATATTTTGTAGTATTTAATGGTATTTACCCATTAATATAATAACACACCCAGAAAAAATACTATATGAATAATAGTTTTTTTACTATTAAAAATAGTCAATAGGATAAATTGTTATTTTAATCGGATAATACCATTAAATACTATTAAATACCATGACATTGCCATTGAGTTTATATGAAAAGATTTATTTTTTGTATACTATTAAATCAATAGTTGTCCTATTGACCAATTTTAATGCGATTTGAGGAATTTTTTTCTGGGTGTAGTATAGTTTATCCTATTGACTAATTTTAATAGCAAAAAAACTATTGATTTTATAGTATTTTTCTGAGTGTACTTAATAATAACAATAATAAAATATCAGACAAAAAAAGAGCCTACAAACAAAATAACAATAAACAATTTTAATTTGTAAAAATCATAACAGTTCAATAGTATTAAGTAATAATAGTATGGCGCAGCACCTACGAAGAATCTAGGACGAGCTCTTCCACTATTTGAACAGATCCAATGGGATCTACAATTTAATACCGAATCTGAAGTGCTGGTGGAGAGTTTTTTTGATGCATTATTTACTCTCGGAGGTTTGTCCTTGGCCGCAGAAAGTAGCGTAGTATATAAATATGTTATCTAGGAAGAATCTGTCCGCCTATTCGTCTGTCTGTTGAAATCATGATTACTGAGCAACAAGAAGAGTTAGATCAATGAAACTAGAAACATAGTATACTTGTACACCTACGCTGGCTGATATTAAAAGTGTGCATGATCGGTAGACCAGTGTTCTGCTATACGCCAACTTTGGTACATATACCTCTTATAGCTATGAATACGTTTTGTATATGTCAGCCCATATTTGAATCTGTGTTACGGAACCCTTCAGCTCGCAGTTCTACCGACCACCGAACTACGGACGCTACTTAGCGACGTTTTATTTTATATAACTTTTATAAAAAAAGTCATTTATACTGAATCAATTTTAATTTTATCTGTATTTAGTATAATTATTTTTAAAATATTACTTAATTAACCTTTTTTATTATTTCCCATAACCCCTTTTCCTAAATCATAAATTTTCGTTTATAAAGTTATCTAAAAAAAAATCTTTCACTTACCCTTTGAATCAAATCTCACCAGATTACAGTTGCCATCCTCCATACCACATCTGAAGATCGCACCGGCATCCACAACACCCGGTTGATAAGCTGAGGTATTGTACTTTGGTGCACCAACCACAAGACTGCAATAAAAATAAAATGATCATTAGTATTTTTTTTAAACAACAAAATCTATTAAATTATAGTAAATTCTACTAATAAAAATAATAAACTTTTATAAACAATAATTTTGCCAAAGTTGTTTGTAAAAGTTGTATTGAAATAATTCGCGTATGTTTGTTGTTGGTAATTGTAAAAAGTTATTTTTTATATACATCTTTTATACGTAAATTTGATTGACTGACCCCTATTAATGCTATAAAAGTGATAATTATGAAGATTGCAAAAATTCTCACATTGAAGATCGTGTGCAGTTCTAAAAGTTAATGCAGTTCAAAGTTTTGTAATGCGTAGAAATTCATATTTTATGATTTGCAATTTGGAAGATTATGCACAGAGATTTTGCAATTTGTTTTAATTTTTTTAATATTCATTTTTTCTACAGTTGCTTGACACAGTTTTGAATTTTAATTTTCATGGTTATAGCAAATGAAATCTAAAAAAATCTCTAAAAACTATTTGACTTTGATACAGAAGACCTTAGTTAATTCAAGAAAATATACGAAATTTAAAAACGAGCATAAATATCACCAGCTTCTTAAGAAAATAATTTTGTGATCGAATAAAATTTGATTGTAACAAAAAGTTAAACGTATTATTCGATTTTCAAAATTAACAATGTTAGTCTGTCCGCCAATTCGCCGGTCGGTTGAAATCACGTTTACTGTAAAACAAGAAGAGCTAGAACAATGAAATTCGAAACATAGAATTCTTGAACATCTATTATACCTGGTATTGAAAGTGGGCGTGATCGGTATACCAGTGATCTGTTAAATGCCAATTTTTGTACATATACCTTTTATATCTACACACTGAGTAGAGATTTGTTGCGCAAACCATATCTTTGGCCAACCAACTTATTCGGTTCTCTCAACCGCTAAGTCGGTTGTTATTGTCAAAACTAAAAGAGTTTGTACTCCAGCCAATTTCGACCTGTTTTAGAACAGTTTAGTACAGATTTAAAACCATTGGGAGTGTGTATAGACTAATATTTCGAATGTTAAGGCTAATATGGCAGTTCTGCCAAAAGATAGTTGTTACAGCTAACATTTTCGTTCTTCTAATCTCATGCCAAAATTTCTTTCCAAACAAAGTCACAATCATTTAATTGGACAAATTACATTAAATATTCAAAATTTTATCATATTTTAAACCATGTTTAAGAATCGTGGCTAAATTCTAATCTAGTCACGAGAGCTAATACTAAATCTCTATCATAAAAAACCTGTACTTCGTGACAACATCTCTAAAGATGAATGGAATATCATATTATTGAATGACTCGTACCAAATACTAAATACAGAACCTGTTACATATAATAAAAACTTTGTTCAAACCCACTCAAACTGGACATTAATCATCAGTTAACCAAAAAGTGATAAACACAATGCAATATTTAACATTTTTTAGTTATATAAATCGAAATATTTTTATAAACTATGTTCACACTTTTGTCATATTATAAAAAAATAAACACACCACTAACAAATTCAATTGTCTATTTCCAAAAATGAAGTCATTTCACTTATTTTCCAGTACACTGATCACTTTAACATTGACACTCGCTGTGGCATTGCACTTAAAACGCGCTAATAATTCTATATAAAATATAGCGCAATCATATTTTAAGCGCTCAATTAAAACGGCGATCATGCAATGCACGCCAGTATCATATTTCACTCATTGCCACAAAATGTTTAACGTCAAAATTGGCGAACAGTAGCGCACTACCGCGCACCGATCTATCGATCGATGGCACGATCATCTCCAGTTATGCCATAAATTATGTCAGGTTTTTCATGTACAATTTTCTCACAAACATCAACTAAAAACTATAATCAGCGCAAACGAAAAAAAAATACATTTATTTAGCATAAAATTTGTATTTATTAACGACAACTGATTGCATCGTTGGTTGGTCGGTAAAAGGAAAATAGAAAATTTTATACCGCACATTTTTTTTTATTTTTATGTTTTTTTTTTTATTTCGCAGTTGTCAGTTGTATTTTATGAAGATCACTTAATGTGTAGACGTTTCTTTTGCAGGGTATAACATGTAGTCACCGTGTGAATGCCTTATAAATAATTCAGTGTGAAGCATAATTTGCAACGATCTTTGGCGACATTAAGTTGTGCAAGAAATAGAAAACAAAAATGGGTTTTCACGACGACGCTTGATCAATATTGAGGGCGTAACATGGGCGCATTGAACTATTGCATTAGTAGTTTTTTTTAGTTTGTACAAGAGTTACATGTTTATAAATTCTTGACAAGCAATAACAACATATAAATTGTAGCAACATATATTACAAAAAATTGCTACGAATTGAGTTCAATTGAATGCATTGATATGCGGCGGAAAATTGTTCAAACATGAGGACTATGTATTGTGCGATCGATGCCAGTTGAATGTCAATTGAGTACGTGTGTCGCAGTGTTGGAAAACGTGAAAAGGGATTTAAGCAGTAAACGAAACCGTTTAAAAGTGTCGCATTTTTAAAACAGTAAACGGTTACCGAAACCTTTATACAAAAGTCAGATATAAACCGATAAGAAGAGTTTTGATTTTCTACCGGTTTTAAAAAGGTTTTCGATTTTCTATCGGTTTCGATTTTCTGCCGATTTTAAAACCGCTGTATTTCATATATGAAAAATAACAGAAACATTTTATTTAATAAAAACAAATTTTTGTATTATAATTTTTTTTTTTTAGGTAATTTATGGTTTCTAGTTAGTGTGTGAGTAAAATAATTCAATTTTTGGTTCAATGTATTGAATATATGGACTCAACGTATCATTAATACAAAAACCATAATCGAAACCGGTACACAGTATTCAAGTATGAAAATGCAGGCGATCAAAATTATTTTAATATAATTTTTCTAGATTTAGGAATGCCGAGTTTAATCGTATTCACGATTTTCAAATTTTGTTTTAGGACGGTTAACAAAATTTTAAAACTTAGAACCGATAGAAAAAAGTTAATAGTTTTGATCGTTAGTTTAAACTATACACTATATAACCACATATCATTTTCTTATGTATCATTAGAACGGAAATGGTACAAAAATCATCAAAAATTTGTTTTTAAAAATCAAAATTTTCCAAGTTTAGTTTAAAATATCTTAAAAATGTATCGGAATTTTAGCATATATTGATATATTATAATTAGTCTTGACAATAATAATAATAATAATAATAATAAAAAGTGCTTTTTATTTGCGTATTATGTTTAATATATTTATGGATGCCGATTTTAATCGTATTCTCGATTTTCAGCTTTTGTGTTTAAACGATTACCAAATTTTTAAAAATTAGAACCAATAGAAAAAAGTTAATAGTTTTGATCGTTAGTTTAGACTATACACTATATAACTATATATTATTTTCTTACGTATCATTAGAACGGAAATGGTACAAAAAATTTGTATTTAAAAATCAACATTTTCCAAGTTTAGTTTGAAATATCTTAAAAATGTATCGGAATTTTAGCATTTATTGGTATATTATAATTAGTCTTGATAATAAAAAGAAAAAATTGCTTTTTAATTGCGTATCAAGTTTAATATATTTAGGAATGCCGAGTTTAAGCGTATTCTCGATTTTCAGGTTTTGTTTTTAAACGATTACCAAATTTTTAAAAATTAGAACCGATAGAAAAAAGTTAGTAGTTTTAAATGTTAGTTTGGACTATGTCCTGTATAACCATAAATCATTTTCTTGTTTTTCATTAGACCTGAATTGATACAAAAAGCATCAAAAATTAGTTTTTAAAAAACCGAAATTTTCAAAGTTTAGTTTAAAATATTTAAAAAAACGTATCGGAATTTTAGCATGTATTGCTATATTATAATTAGTCTTGACAATAAAATGAAAATTTGTTTTTTATTTGCATATCATGTTTAATATATTTGGGGATGCCGAGTTTAATAGTATTCTCGATTTTCAAGTTTAGTTTTCGGACAGTTACCAACATTTTAAAAAATAGAACCGATTGAAAAAAGTTAGTAATTTTGATCGTTAGTTTGGACTATACACTATATAACTACATATCATTTTCTTATTTATCATTAGAACGGAAATGGTAAAAAAGCATAAAAAATTTGTTTAAAAAAAAAACAAATTTTCAAAGTTTAGTTTAAAATATCTTAAAAACCTAACGGAATTTTAGCATTTATTTATATATTATAATTAGTCTTGACAATTAAAACAAGTTCTGTAAGGTGCTGTATTTTTATTCTAAAAAGTGAAAAGGAGTTGAAAAAGCAAGGATTTCTAAGAAGTCACAAATGAAATCAGGAAAGCTATTGCAATAAGGTTGAGAACAATAATAAACCACTGAATTCCAACCACTAAAATTTCCTAAGACTTTGGCCATCTAAATTTGAATTCTACAATTCTCGTAATAGTTATAAAACTTAAAACCGAAATCAAAACTAGTCAGAAAACTGAAACCGAAATCTAAATCGTAATTCTTATAGGTTTCAATCCTTGGTTGTAAAATACAAACAAAAAAAACTAAAACTCTTCAAGACCTGTCGTGAAAATTGGCGACATTCAACTCAAAACAACACGCACTCTGAAAAACACTTGATTAAAGACTATTACAAGTAATTCTACCGATAGAAAACTCAAAAATAAACAATTAAATAAAAATTTATAATACCCACAATAATGCATTTTTTTTGTGCTTTATTATGCCAGACATGTTGAGCACAATTAAGTGAACGAAATATTAAAATAACTGACAATGCGTTGTGCATAAATTACCAAAGACATGGGCTCGTTATTGTTAATGCATTTTATGTTCATTTATTTATTATTTGTTATGGAAAAAAAAATTGATAATGAAAAATTTTACAAAAACTCCCACCAAATAATTTGTAAATATATTTAAAATTTATTGTAGAAGCAGTAAAAGTTTTAAATGCAGCCTTTGCATTTATGTCGTCTACAAAAATGCAAATTTATTGGTAACATAAAAAAATATAAATGATCGTAATAAATGTTTTTGGCGCGTGATCTAGGTTATATTAGTTTTTGAGAAATAAGCAGTTGATTGAGGAAATTAAATTTTTAATAGAGGACAATTTTTATGCATACAATTTAAAAATATAAATAGTAATATGCGAGACCTTTTTAAGTGGTACTCTCTTTAAAGTTTTATAGTTTTAATAATAGTTAATTTTTGTAAACAAAATTGGATTTTATTGAAAAGTTATTTAAAATAAATATCGAAGTGATATAATTCACAAATATCTAATGAATTTTCCAAGAAATATAAACTGTTTTCTGAGAAAAGAGACACATAATATAAGAATCACATTACGTTTATGTTTAAGATAGTTTAAATATCTAAACGCAAAGTAAAAATATAATTATGATTCTGGCAATCTTATTATAAATGTCGAAAACTATAGTTGATTGGAATGTTAATACTATATTTCTAATATTTCATTTAATTTATTATATTTATGTTATTTAATGATTTTTTTAAACTTATGATTGAATTTCATATTTAGAATAGTTATTAGCAGCGATTATGCAATTACTATATGTTTGATTGTCAACTTGTTTCAATTCAGATAAAATTACTCGTAAAAAAGAGAGCTTCGAATGAGAAATATGATAAAGTTCATGCTTAAGTTTCTTCCTAGATTGTCACAATTATAAAAATAGAAATATTCAATAATGATGGCAGCAATAATGATTGCATAATTCCTGTGATCATGCAATTACTAAAAGCTTAATTATCAACTCGTTTTAATGATGTCCATGATTAAACAACTCAGAAAAACAGAGAGTGAAGAATATGAAATAATTTATTCTCTAAGTTTCTTATTAGATTAAAATAACTTAACACGATTGTCACAATTATAAAAATAGAATTATTCAATAACGATTAAATGATTCCTATGATCATGCAATTATTATGTGTTTGTTTGTCAACTTGTTGCAATCATATCAATGTTTAAACAACATAGAAAAAGAGATACATTTGAGTAAGGAATATGATGAAGGGCATTCTTTAAATTTCGCTCCAAAACTTAACTGCTCTACCCGATTGCCACAATTATAAAAATATAAACAATCATAAAATGATGAAAAATATGTTCTCTAGCAAACATTATTTCATTGCAATTAACTTGCTTAAATTGTCTAATTCATGAAATTATTTGGTAACAGAAATAAGTTAAAAACTGTTATTAATATAGTTTTTAAAACTATATTAATTATTGAAAAATATTAAAATTATTGATTGCAATCATAATATGTTGAAAATAATTATAAATATCCTTTTGAAAAGAGATACATTCAAGTGAGAAATATGATGAAGTACATTCTTTAAATTTCGCTCTCAAACTTAACTACTCTACCAGATTGCCACAATTATAAAAACATAATCAATCATAATATGATGCAAAATATGTCCCCAGCAAACATTATTTCATTGCAATTAACTTGCTTAAATTGTCTAATTTATGAAATTATTTGGTAACAGAAATAAGTTAAAAACTGTTTTTAAAATCATTTCGAAAAGTATTAAAATTTATAATTACAATTATAATATCGTCGTTGTAGAACGAAAAGTCACCAAATACATTTTCAAAATGCCAAATATTCATTTACAAAAATCTTAATATATCTGTGATTTTTAATCTATGATCTCAATTTTTTTACCACATGGTAAGAAAATGTAAATCTATCAATTCATATTTCAACTTTAAAAATGCATAAATTACAACAAACTCGAAATTTAAGTTTTTCATAAAAATGTATTTGGTGACTTTTCGTCCTACAACGATATTTCGTCCTACATATGATATGTTTGCTGTAGCCACAATTTTTCTGTGAGTACCAACAAATAGGTTTATTCTTTGATTGTTTTAAATGTATTAATATTTATAAATTTAAATAATTTATAACAAAACGAAAATGACAAGATTTACGATAAAAGCAAATCTATCCAAGACGATATCGCTGCTTTTGTCATTTTAGATATCGAGTTGACATCGAACGTATTCATTTTAGATAAACGTATTTGAGTTGATCAAATAATTAAGTATTTTTTTTAAGTATTTTGTTTTTCTATTGAATATTGTCATTATATCGTATTAAAATCGATTCAGGGTATTTATAAAATGCAGAGTATTTATAAAAATACGTACGCTGCATTTAAATAGTAAAAATTCGTTTGTCAAAGGTTGAAAACATTTTTATTTTTACATTAAAAACGTTAATACTCAACACTTAAATTATGAATTTTGTTATTTTCTTTTTTTCCCTTTTCCAACTTATCATCATTTAAAAGTATTTAACAGCCTGTCAAATTTCAAAAATATTTATCTTCCATAACTACTATAGATGTGGGTATTGCGCAGACATTTGCCCAATTGTTGCTGACATTTTCAATTGTCATTTGCAATACATCAAACTATACATCAGCTGTCATTAAGCGTTATACTCTAAAAATAAAAACGATCTCTGGCACCTATAGAGATGTCGGTCACACTGTCCTACGTGGCACCCCTTACTGTCAATTGCAAAACTATATAGATTTATAAAGGAACCCAAGATTTAAGGGTAATATTGCATAACAATTGCAGCCAACATAATTGAAATTGACAAAACATGCGTATAGCTTGATTAATTTTACGCTACTTGGTGAATACCTCAAGTGCATTTGCACACAGCGTTTAAAGCAAATAGAGGGTTATTTTTGGATATAGTTCTTAAAACATGCATGCAGTGTTTAAGAAAATAATACAAATAAAACATTTGTCCTACAGTTTGTAGGCGTGTTTTAGATTTCATTTACAAATAAACCGCAAATGTGCACAGATGTTTGGAAAACATGTTAAACATAATTAAACTATGATGTGGCTCTTTAATGAATAATGTGAATGCAACTCTTTTTTACAACTATTATAGATAAGATTTAAAAATAAAAAATGTGGGTGATTTTAAATTATTTCGCAGAAAATTATGAGTGTGAAAATAAATGAAAAACAAATTATAAAATTAGTTATATAAACTGCATAGATAATTTGTCATATATTTATAATATGACTAAAACAGTTATATTTTTTTGCATTTGTATCATAGCTATATGCAAACTAAAAACAAAAATATAAATGCATATTTAAAAATCATTTCAAGTTCATGTTCATTTAGTAGTCGCAATTTTATAGTCTGCTGAATATCGGTAAACGGCTCTAAATGACGTCATTTAGTTGAAGTTCATTGAAAATATTAAATGTGTTCATATCTATTTTTCAAAGACAACACAAAAAGTGGCTAAATTTACATGAAAGAACGTGTAAAGCATACGTAAATAACTATTAAACAAAGTACACGCACAAAACAAAATCATGCTCATCACAATAATGTTTTGAGTGTAGCATATAATGGTTGGAATTGTGAGTGCTGTAATCATGTTTTCCTATTAATGTTATCCTTATCATTTCATTATTTATATAAAACCCTTTTTTTTATTCGACCTTATTGCAAAGATTATTGCGCAGTTATTTCGATCATGGTTTTTAAGCTGTATATTTATCATATGATTACTCCAATAATACTATCATTGTTGCAAAACACATTGAAGAATTAGTATAATAATATTTACAAAGAATTACATGATAGATTCAATCATATTTACGCAATCATTAGTTACTCTAATCAATTACAATTTTAGAAATCATTAAATGTATGACACAATCATTTATAAAAAAAAGGGTATGATTGTGACAATCAGCAGTGATCTTAGCCATCATACTGTTACTGAAGCAATCAAAATTTGATTTGGACAAGCAAATGTGTTACTATAATGTCTTCATAATAGAATTTAGTGCATAAATCATTTCATGACTATTTCAATAATGTTTTCTAATGCTGAAAAATAACTATACGATTACTCACACCAATCATGTGATCTGGTTACAAATGGAGTCATTTCATATTTGGCACAATCATTAGTTACTCTAATCATTACAATATAATTTTAAAAATCATTAAATGTTTGACACAATCATTTACCAAAAAAAAAAGGGTATGACTATGACAATCAGCAATGATCTTAGTCATGATACTGTTACTGAAGCAATAAACATTTGATTGGGACAAGCATATGTGTTACTATAATGTTTTTATAAGCGAATTTAGTGCATACATTTTTTCATTTGATGACTATTTCAATAATGTTTTCTAATGCTGAAAAATAACTATATGATTATTAACACCAATCATGTGTTCTGGTTACAAATATCATTGAATGAGAATTATTATCATATTTACATATTTCATATTATATGTATTTCGATAATGTTTTCTAATGCTGAAAAATAACTATATGATTATAAACACCAATAATGTCATCTGTTTAAAAATATCATTGAATGAGAATTCTAATCATATTTACATATTTCATATCATTTCATGATTACTACAAACGCATTTTCTATTTTATAAGCTGGTTTTCAGAAGAGACCTTATATCAATCATGCTTCTTATGCTGAGAAATAAATGTTGTCATAAATGATAATTGAAATATTAGTCTAATCATTATTTATAATCCTAATCAATGCTTATGATTGTTTCAATCACGTTTGCCACAATCATTAGCTATTCTAATGATAAAATAACATTAGAATATGATTTTTGAAATCATGTAATGAATAACACAATCATTTTTAAAAATCTGCTTGATTGTGACTATCAACAGTAAGTGCAGCAATTATAGTATTTTTTTGAGCCAATCATATTTCTATTTCTCTATGTGCACAATTAAACGTAGCTGCTAAACTGTTAGCCACAATGCTAATGGCTTCTAATAATATTTTAACCGGTTTTGAGTAAAGCAAATGTAAGCTAATATTTTTATTTTAAATACCTTGCATCAAATTGCTGTAAAATGAGCTGTGATTTTAAGGTAACACTTAGCGTAAATAAACAGTGACTGTTAATTAATTACAGTACAAAACTAAATAATGATTTGTTAGTAGTTTGCGCAAATTAAATGAAATAATTAAAACGAAAGTTTTTATAACGTCATTTTTAATTTAAATCTTATTTCGCATAGCGTATATTTTGCGTCAAAATATACAAACTTTTGTATGATTCACACTTTAAAGAAAAACATTTATACAAGAGATCTTTCGTGTTTTTGTGTCTTTTGCAAGAGATAAAAAATCACAGTTTTTTTTCGTTGTGTTGATTTAATGATTAATCTTTAAATTTGGCAAAAAGCCAAGTGTATTTTATTTGGTTAAAAGAAATAAAATACAACAAATTTAAATAATACGTAAAATTGGCACCAGCACACATTTTCGTTTTCATTTAATTGTAAACGGAAACTTATAAAAAATAAAATAATCAGGCAGATTTTGAAATTCGCGCTCGAACGAAATTCAAATGTTTGACACAAATAATTCGATGAATTCGTTTGCAATGCGTTTATTTTTTATCGAAAAGTCGTATTCTGGAATAGCAAAAAACAAATTTGGTATCGTTTGGAAATTGTTATAGCTCGGAATATTACAATTAAATGTTCTGAAATTAATGCCAAATTAAACAAAAAACAATAGAAACTATTTACAGAGCGTGTAATTTTAATAGTCATTTAAAAGACACGCGTTAAATCGTATTTTTTGGCAGCACAATTGAATAATGAGTCATTTTATTTATTTACTCAATACCACACAATATTCAATTAATTAGAGTTAAATCATTTCATTAGTTACACTGACCATATGGTATTTTAACGAAAAATGTGCTCATACACTTTGGCAATTGACTCATAGTTAATTGTAAAATCAACTAATTTTCGTAGAATTATTATAATTTCAAATTTCTTATTCATTCATAAATGTTAATACGATATTTTTTTATTTATCTTCAATTATGTAGATTTGCTACAGTCATCAATTTGTTTTTGTACAATAAACAAAATATTAGCTCATAAAGTTTAGAGTTCGAAATACGTTGTCCGATGACAATTTTGCGGATTAGCGCTGAAGTCATTTGGCAAAAATATTTTAAAAATGCAAATTGCGTCAACTTGTTTAATGTGTGTTTTTATAAAAATTATACATTTGGGTGTTTTTAAACAAATAAAATAAATGATAATTATTTTAAATTATTATGGCTGGTTATACAATTTTAATATTCAAATATATGTGGCGCCAGTTAAATCAATTTGTTATCGGATTATGTCAGTTCTGACATAGTTTTTTTTGCAAATTTGGAAATGTGCTAAATTATTGCTTAATTTATAACAGTATTTTAAAAAAAAGATTTCAAAATAAATTGATAAAGCTATTATTTGAATTGAACAATATATGCACAAAATACCCCTTTATCAAAAGCACTTGCCCCAGATTTTGCATTCTTTTACAAATTTACAACACAAATAAATCACAGTTTGTAGCTGAAAATATACGCAATATTATTACAAAATAAATTATTACTTAACAAATATTTATTATGCGCTCAAGTGCTGTTGTCTGATTCTGTTAATACAGAGTCTCTGGCCATAATTTCATAATTCATAATTTACTCAAAGTTCGCACAGAAAACACATAGTCAATTAGCATGATGCAGACGCCAAACCATTAAATTCTAGATCATATTTCTTAATAGAATTGCGTGATTGAGAAATTTCAATTAATAGCGCAGTGTTTTTCCGTAAAAGTTCATAATTGCTAAATGCCGAGGAGTTCTATTAGAACGAATTGAATTTTTAAATAAAATGGAATGCTCAATAGAAATTTCAATTCGAGCGCATTTAGTTAATACTGCTTCAGAATTTGTGTCAACAAGTTCAAGAACATTTGAATATAAATGTATTCAATCAGTACGATTGGTGTTGAAATTTTTAAAAGTTAATTTCGAACAATAGTGGCTTTGATCGGGATTTTTAACTATGCGGATAATGATAGGCTCCTAGTACACACAGAAAAACATGTACATCATATTGATGAATTCCGTTCTTCAAACCATGATTCATTGTATTGAAGAACCATTCATAATATTAATGACTAACGACATCAATGTTATGAATGCGATCATAAATTTGATGAATAACTTGGTAACTGTCGAAAAGGTGTTCTTCAATATGATGAACTGTATGTGAAGAATACATTTCATCATACTAATGACCCAAAATATAAAATACAACATATATGTACATCATATTGAAGAACGCTGTTCATTAAACCAAATTTCTAACAAAATATATCTTTTTGGTTCATTTTTTGCCGTACTTTTCAGTTTGCCAAGTAGTTCTTGTATTTTATTTCTTATATAGTGCTTGCTCGACGTGCAAAAATTAGTAAAATGTTTTATAATATATTTATTATAATTAAAACTTTTTATTAATAAAAAGTTATATTTATAAAAAAAAAAATATTAAAAAAAATAAATTCGATTTTTTTTTTGAATATTTTTTTCTCTCAAAAATATTTATTTCCAAATATTTTTTTTCGGAATTTTTTCGGGATTTTTTTTTTTTGATTTTTTTTTAATATTATGTGAAGAATACTGTACATCATATTAATAAACAAATACATAAAATACAACATATGTGTACATCATATTGAAGAATGCTGTTCATCAAATCAAATTTCAATCAAAATATTTATTTTTTGCCATACTTCTCAGTTCTCAAGTAGTTCTTGTATTTTATATCTTATATAGTGCTTGCTCGATATGTATAAATTAGTAAAATGTTTTGTAATATATTTATAAAAAATATTATAATTTAAAAAAATAATAAAAGGTTGTAATTATATAAAAAATATATTTAAAAAAATGTTGTCATTATCGGAAAATTTTTTCGAAAAAACCTTTTTGATTGCAAAATTGTTTAGCGATTTTTTTTTTATCAACATTTTTTCCTACAACTTTTATTAAGGACTTGAAAAAATTAAAAAAAAAAATGCGTTTCAAATTCATTGTATTGAATATTTCTTTCTTCTATACACCCAGAAAAAAAAAATCCCAACAAAATTGGTCAATAGGACAATTATTGATTTAATAGTATACAAAAAATAAATCTTTTCATATAAACTCAATGGCAATGTCATGGTATTTTCTAGTATTTAAAGGTATTTTCCGATTAAAATAATTATTTATACTATTGACTATTTTAATTAGTAAAAAACTATTATTTATCTAGTATTTATTCTGGGTGTAGTATCAATACGTTCTTGATATAATGAATGCATCAATATGTCATTAAATCAATGGTATCATGGTATCAATATTATGAATCTTGTATGCATAAAAACGAATAATTTCGATTTCAATAAAATGTTATTGTATTATCTAATTTAATAGGTACTTATAATGTAATCTGAAATGAAATATTATATTTCAAATTTTAAGAAAAACAAAACCTCCATATTTTTTGATATTTAACTGAACTTGGTGATTTACAGACTTGTGATAATTTAAATCCAAAAATGTGCACCAAACATTAATTTTTACATATATCTCTATAAATTTTCATAGGTATCATTTTTTTTATTACAATGTTAAATTTGTATGACGCATGAGCATTTCGAGTACATTTCTGCGTTATCCTGAATTCAAAGAGGAAAATAAATTTTCAAATATTAATTGCGGTACGAGCAGCTGCATTTACGCCAATTATAATGTGTTGCTTGCAAACAAAATATAAAATTTCAAAGACCATTTAAAATATTAGCCAATTTGAAACAGCTAAGCTAACAACAACCTTTATATATTTTACCATTTCAATTGTATATTTTTTTTAATTATTGTTTGATGTTTATCAACAATTATGTATGTAGGTAGCACAACCACTAAAATAATCCATACAAATATAATTTACTGCACCGCAAAAACCAATATTGGCGCCGATAAAGATCATGGCACGAACGAACACACGTCACGTGAAACAATAGCGGTCCGTGTGTCCGACCGGCCTGCATTTAAGTGAACGCTTCAGTGATCTCACAGTAGTGACAAACACTATCAACGATATTGTCACCGTCACCAAACACCAGTGTCACCTTTATCAACAACACTTTGGTACAAATTGTACGGAAGTGTTTTTTTTTTTTGTTATTTTCAAAATAGGCTCTGTTTGTTCGAACTATTATGAATGGGAAACCCCTGTGTACAAACATATTGCCTGACTTTTAGAGTGACACTATTTTTCTACCTAAATTGTCTGCGGGAATAGAGCAGGAAAAGAGGGATTTTTCTCATTAATTTTTGTTTTTATTATTTTGCTCTTTATTGTTGTAGTTGTAGTTATTGTACGAAGGCGCGTATGTTTATTTGTTGTCGAGGCGCATGCGCATCGTTAGGGTCATAAAAATAGCAATAATAATACCTTGGTACCTTGTAATTTTCTGTGGCACATGTGTGTGCTGTGTAGGGCTCCTCATAGCGCCCTCGCTCGATTTTGAGCACGATAACGATTAAGTATTGTTGCCTTAACAAACTGCTGTTGCTGCTGCTGTAGTAGTTATTGTGGTATTGTGAAAAATATCGAAAATATATGGGTGTTAAAATACCATTGAAATACCATTGAGGGTTGTGTGAATGAAATGGTAGGGAGTGGTTTTGAAATTGTTTGTAGCCTGTAGAATGTTATAAAACATTTTAAGACTTTGAGAAACTTTTATAGAGTGCTAAAAAAAAAATCATCAATATGATGAATTTATTCATAAATATTGTGAATTTTTCTACCAACCACCAGATTCATTATATTGATACCACCGTTCATTGATGACATTGATGAATGCATTCATTATATATATGAACTAATTCATACGATCGAATATCATAGTGAAGAATGAAATATTCAGTACAATGAATTGATGAATATAATCATAATATTTATGTATAATTTAAAATTTTATTTTTTTAAGAATTTTTCAAAAGATTTTTTTTAAGCAATTGGAAAAAATTTCCTTTGAAAAATGTTGTTGGACAAAAATTTTATTAAAAAAAAAAAAATTATTCGAAAAAAAATTTCTGAAAAAAAAAAAATTCGAAAAAAAATTGTCCGAATTTTTTTTTATTCAAACAAAGATTTTTCCAATTTTTTTTTTTATGTACATCTTACTTTTTATTAATGAATCATGATTTGAAGAACGGAATTCATAAATATGACGTACATTTTTTTTCTGTGTATGTTTTACTCTAAAAGTCATTCATTCCAATTAGTTCTTTCTGATCTGTAAATTACCATGTTTCCATTATATGTTTCATATTTCCATTGTATATATGTAATATGTATATCCGAGTTCGATTAGTATAATGGCCTGATACTAAAGTATGATCTGATATTAGTCACTGAACTAAGATTTTGATTTCAAGAAGAGGTGTACCTCTTCTTGATATCCATTCGAATTAGGTCTTTCTGATCTGTAAATTACCATGTTTTCATTATATGTTCTGTATTTCCATTACATATATCTTGTCTGTATATCCGAGTCCCATTTGAAAGGTGATATACTCTATTATAATGACCTGATACTAAAGTATGATCTGATATTAGTCACTGATCGATTTTTGACAAGATAAAAAGTCCATAATCAGTTCCCGATCATGGCCCTAACTAATATTTTGATTTCAAGAAGAGGTGTACCTCTTCTTGATATCCATTCGAATTAGGTCTTTCTGATCTGTAAATTACCATGTTTTCATTATATGTTCTGTATTTCCATTACATATATCTTGTCTGTATATCCGAGTCCCATTTGAAAGGTGATATACTCTATTATAATGACCTGATACTAAAGTATGACCTGTTATTAGTCACTGATCGATTTTTGACAATATAAAAAGTCCATAATCAGTTCCCGATCATGGCCCTAACTAAGATTTTATAATGGTAATATTAAAGTCTTTCAGTTGTGTACCTCTGAACTGATTTAGTACTCAGTCAATAATTGAATCCATTCGATTTCGGTCCATTCGATTCCGGTCACTTGGTATTCGACACAAGTAGTAAAAATAGAGATAAATGTAAAAAAAAAAATTAAAGTCTGTCTGTTCTTTAAAACGTTTCTGTTCGTTCTGAAGCAGAATAATGTTTCCGATGCCGTTCCCGATATCGATAACTATTATTGAATTATATAATTAGACATATTTTCGCTGCGAACAAAGCACGTACAGAACCTTTTATTACTGATTATGCCATTCAAAAATTCCATTTTTTTTCTTTGGTTGTCTCGTAGCGATCTTATCTTAATTCCTGGATTTAAACTATTGCATTACACATCACTTCCTTTAGAAATACAGAACATCACAACATAGGACAACGTACGTATAACCCTTCGCGACAAACATGTACAACACATGTAGTACGTACCTATCTAGGTGCGGATTCCGTATAGGAAAAACGATCACACGATCTCAACATGAAAATCAATAGGGCAACGATGTACATGATGACTTTACGTTTTGAGCACACGATCATGCAGAAAGAAATTCAATTTCTATGCAGAAATGTTAATTTTTCCGTTTTTCATTATGGTTTCGAGACGATACGATGTTGATGGCAGCCGCCGCCGACGCCTCGTACCGTTCGGAAAACGAAACGGATGTCAAGCACATGTAAGGGATCAAGTGAGCGCACATTCGGGATCAGTTGTGGGTTTATTATTATTATTTTTCCATTCTATTGTCTCCGTCTGTTTTCGAAGGCGCGTTTAGAACAACTTAAAGGTATCAATAACAAAAACTATGCGGTTTTTCGTAAAAAAAATACAAAATACCAAAATTTAATGACTCTATTCATTGATGAAAAACGTTATTTTCCGCAGTCAAAACATGTTTGAATTTTATACGCTATAGTTGTCTCGTAGTACTTACCTTCAAGGTTTTGTTTTTTTGTTTTGTTTCTGTTCAAATGAATTTCATTGAACTCTTAGGTATTCATTTAAGGTTTTAATTGTCTTTTTTGAAGTGTGTGTCGGCAGTGCGTTAATATTCGTTAAGTTTTGTGCTGTTTTTAACACATGGCGCTTCATTTTGAATTCCTAATCAAGCATATGTTTTCTTGAGTTTGAGAAAAACAACATTTATTTTGCCTGCTTTTTTGACGCCATATCAAACGAAGGCGTTGTCGGATTTGTCGGTTTAACTTTTATCAGCATTTTCCAAATATGACTGATAACTTCATTAGGTATTTCGGCACATGCATGTATAATTTGTCCGTCTGTCCGTTTGCCAATTGCTAATAGCACGTGCGCCTGCAAGGACCACATGCCGTGGATTATGCGCAGTCATGCTGTGCCGAGGATCAGACCGGCCGGCTATTTGATTAACTTTTATAGGTTTTATGCGAATCATGGGAAAATGTGCAGGGTTTGTTACAGTTTTAATTACGGAATTATAAAAATTTATATAGGGTGAGGTTATTGAGTTCAAATATTTTTATTATTTTTCAACAACGGAGAACATTTCTTATTATAAAATTTATAAAACTTTGTACAAAGAATAGAATATCGGGTTGTTTGTAAACAAAACATTAAACAAAAATTGAAATAACCTAGTAGACATTTCAACGATTCTCCATTGGGAAATTATCGAGTTTCCTGCAGATAAACCATATATAGTAAACAATAACATTGCCTTTTCATGTCCGTATCATACCCTTGATCGTGCCCTGATCATGATCGACATGTAACTTTTTTAAGAAAAAATGTGTTCAAAAAATAAAATTTTGTCCGATCTATAATTTTTATTGAAATATCGATAATATTTGCAATATATAATTTTCAAGCGCTTAAAAACACTTCTTATGGGTCTCATTTTTTGAAATTCGAGACTAATATTGACCCTTCTTGAATATGTACAAGAATTTTGCACCAACTACTCGAGAAAAGTTCGCTATTTTAAACCTAAAATTAAAGTCAATCTATAATTAACATGTGCTATAATAAAATATTGTTCAGTGATTGTACCAAAGACAAAAGACAACGAATGCAGAAATTCGCACTACCATTATCAGTCTTTTAAAAACTATAAATAATTGCATATCATCAACCCTATGGTATAACCTATCAACAACATAACAATTGCCAATTTTAAAAAGGCAACCATCGAACAAAACTATAAATCAATCGATAGACAGACATTTTAAATAAAACTTCCCTCATTGTAGTATTTTATTTTTTTATTTATGTTTATCAACAGCAGCAACAGGATCTTTTTTTAGTTGTTGTATAATGAATACTTTGACTTCCAAGTCTTTCAAGTCAATAACAACAATAATAATATTGTCTTTTACTCTATGGGCACGATCAAGACGAGACAAGATCGTTGCGCTATATTGCCTACGTTTTTCCAATTTTATTTTCCTTGTATTTATTTTTTATTAACTTGATAAGGAAACCTGCTACTTTGGTACGTTGGTTGTTTGTTTATATATATTGCCATCGAGTTGTTTATTTTTGCCACTGCAAATGGTAGGAAGGCGCGATCACACAGTTCATAGAATTATCGCAAACATGTGGAATTTCCTTGTACAGCCCCATCAGCAGATAGATAGATGGATAGATATAGTAGTAGGTGATCGTTATGAAGTATCATTTTTTTATATATATATATTTTAGCCATTTCTTTAATACACTTGTTGCACTCGTTTTGTAGTTCAAAAAATAGGAGACCCATCTATATACACCACAAGTTGCTTTCGAATTGGGTGATCAACCCATGATCGTTATGGTAACTTGGATCAGTTGTTTCTGGTGACAAAACAAATGCTAAATGTTGCTGCCAAAGAAACTTGAATTCTTTGTCAATAATTTCTTCTACTATTTCTGCTTTTTTCAAGTGGTTGCTCTCAATTGTTCATCCAGCTAAAACGTTCTATATGGGCAGCAGTTCAAAGCAACTTTGGCCTTAGTTAAACTGCTGCCGATTTTGGGCAAGACAACTTTTAATTTACAGCTCAGTAGCACAGATTCTTCAAAACATTACAAATATTACGACAGAGAGAGAGAGATGAACACGCGCGAATGCCACGATCAGTTTTGCGAAAATTGCAGCAATAGCAATAGCAACAGCTGTTGTAGCTGCTGGTGCTGTCGCTCATTAACTAAGGGAATTGAACTGTGTCACCGTTGGCAACATCAGTAGCAGCAGCAACATTAAAACCACCAACACATTAATAAAACCACCAACATAATATAAAAAACAGCAACAACTTGAAAAATAAAAAGATGAAAAACATTGCAGACGTTTGCCAAGCATGACTTAAATGTGCAAACAACCGACTCGATGTTGTTCCCTATTTAGATGCTCCCATTCTTGAGGTTGTCTACTACGGTTGTTGCTATATTTAAACAATATCGGTGCACTGCACGTTTGTGCGTCATATGGGAGTAGGAGGAAATGTGACAAGAATTTTATGCAAAAAAAAAAAATTACAAAAAGTTTTCACGTTATAAAATTTAGGTTTAAATAAAAGAAACACAGAAAAAATAATCGACTTAAATATAGCAACCGATATTAATTGCATGCATTAATCAATTTAGTATTGAAATTCACTAATTTAATGAAAACATTTGCTATTCTTCGTTAAATCAGCAATTCCGTTTGCTATTATGAATATTTGTACGTCAATGCAGCAAATTAATTAAGTTTCAGTAATTATATTTGCTATAACCGCGTCGACTAAATTATTCGCTGCATTGACGTACAAATATTCATATTAGCGAACGCAATTGCTTATATAACGAAGAATAGGAAATGTTTTCATTCAATTTGTGAATTTAATTGCTGGATTGATCAAAGAATACAATTTATATCGGTTTGCTATATTTACGTCGATTTTTTTTTTGTGAATGATCTCGACAACATTTAAAAGTGTTTATTATTTAAGCTGGTAATACTTTCAAACATTAAAAATGTATATTCGTGAAAAAAAACAAAATCTAGACTGGGGAAAAGTTCGTAGTTTTAAATTAATAAGCAATAACATCATATTTGGAAAATAAATTACGTCCTATTAATTATATATCATATATACATTCTGAACTATTGAACTATTACTAATTACTATTATTGTAGTTAAAATTTTAAAAAAATCATTTCATTATCGACTCCGGATTCTGCGAAATCACATTTCAAACAATCCCATTCTGTTATACTAAATTTAAGCAATATCCTACTATTTCACTTACTTATTTTTCATAACCAATAATGTGATCAAAATCTAAAAATATGACTTTCCCAATATCGGCTTAGGATTTTTAGAAATAACATTTGAAATATTACTATTTTTATAGAAATTTCATATAATATTATAATACTTATGTCAAAGATTTTAATCAATATACTATATTCACGCTTACTAATTTCTAATACATATTAATGTGTTGAAAATTTGAAAAAATTATTATCTCGATATCGGCTCAGGATTTTGAGAAATCAAAAATCTAAAATTCCCATTTTGAAACAAATTTCATATATTTTTGTACATCTTAATGTATTTTTATTAAAAATTTCCATCTATATCCTTCATTCTCACTTACTTATTTCTGATAATCATTTATATGATCAAAATTTTAAAATATGATTATCTCGATATCGGCTCAGGATTTTGAGAAATCACAAATCAAAAAATCCTATTTTCAAAAAAATTTCATATATTTTTGTACATCTTTATATATTTTAATTAAACATTTCAATCTTATTTCTGATAACCATTAATATGATCAAAATTTGAAAAAGTGATTATTCCGATATCGACCGCGGATTTTGAGAAATCCCATTTCAAAAATTTGTATTTTTATACAAAATTCATTTATTTTTGACAACTTTGTCAAAAATTTAAGCGATATCCTACATTCATACTAATTTATTTCTGATAACCAATAATGTGATCAACATTCTAATACTATAATTATTCCAACATCGGCTTAGTATTTTGAGAAATAACATTTCAAATATTACAATTTTTATACAAATTTTATATTATATGGTATTTCTATTTATATTAATGTCATAGATTTTAGGCAATATGCTATATTAGCGCTAACTAATTTCCAATACACATTAATGTGTTCAAAATTTAAAAAATATATTATCTCGATATCAGTTCAGTATGTTGAGAAATCACATATTATAAATACCTATTTTTATACAAAATTAATATTATTTTACATTTCTTTGTATATTTTTGTTAAAAATTTCAAGCTATATCCTACATTCTGACCTATTTAATTGTGATAACCATTAATATGATCAAAATTAAAAAATATGATTATTCCAATATCAGCTCGAGATAAAGAGAAAAAACATTTCAAATAATTCCATTTTAAACAAAATTTACATAATGTTGCATTGCTTTGCATATTTTTATTAAAAAATTCAAGCGATATCCTACATTCTCAATTACGCAGTTCTGTTGATCATTAAAGTGACCAAAATTAAAATCAATAATTATTCCAATATCGGCTTTATATATAGGCTTTATATCTGATGGAACATAACGGTATTTTTCCAAATTTTAAGTCAATTTAAAAGATTTATTTTTTATTTAAAAGTCAAATTCTTAAATATTATGATATTCATGTTATTTCTATCGATGACGATAGAGATATTTTTAAAAACATAAAAAAAAAACAAAATTATTTATTTTCTCTCCATCTTACCCTCTCCACCAAAAAAATAAAAACATCCCAACAATAAGAAGCCCCAGAAGAACCTACATTATAAACTTCAGCAACTGTTGCCTACGATAATATGATACAACAAAGCAAAAAGTTATAATAAAGATAAACGATCTTCTTCTGGAACTCGAAATACACGCGCGCACAACAATTAGAAGTGCGATCGAGTCGACATTTTTTAATTTCGTTAAATTTGTTTGTTATTATATTTGAAATTAAAGTGCGTTACACTTGATTTTACAGATAAGATATTTAAATTTTGAACAACTCATTGTCGTGATATACAAACACAGCATGTATCTTGTAGATACAAGGTTTAGATTAGAATGAAAAAAAGGTTTTGTCACCAAAACTTTAAAGTTCATTAACATGATTTACAAAAAAAAAAAAAAAAAGTATAAAATAATACTTAGTAATAGTTTGCTTGGGACAGTATAATAATAAAAAGAAAAGTAACTGCATCCTATAATAATAAAATATACAATTTAAATTACAAACTGTATTCATAGCTGCATTTTTTAATGTTTCTTTGTAAAAATTTCGTAAATATTTATTTGCCTTATAAACATTTTAACAGTTCATTAAAAAATAACCCAATTTGTTGGCTGACCGTGCTATATCTTTGCTCTAATGCAACCAACTTGATTTTGTTAAAATAAACAATTTTCTAGTCATTTACTATACCCGTAATAATAGTGAAAGTTAAGAAAAACATTTCGTAAACTTTACACCGCGACTGCACTTTATATATTTTCGTATTTGTTTATGTTTCCGTTAATACGTTTGAGTTGCCCGCAGTTTCTTATTTATCTTTTAGAACTGCATTGCTAAAAGCTTTTTTTGGGTACATTTTTCATTCGAAAACTCAATGTGGGTCGTATATGAGTTTACGAAAAAAAAAACAAATTTTGTTTGTATTATAAGAAATTCGTACAATGCCGTGTGTCGACTAAATGAATTTCTCATGATTCACATGCGTTCAACCTAATTTTTTTTGTTTAGAACAACGAAAATCTGTCTATTTTTAGTTTTTCCTGAGGTAAGAGCTATTGAAAATGTAGCACAAAACTATATAAACAACATTTTTCAAAATACAATTTGTTCTGCTGTGTAGTAATTTGTCGGCAAAACGAAAATATGTATTTTGTAAAAGTTTTTCTAATTTTATGCAAAATATTTTCAATAAATCTAAACACCTTTTGCTTTACAATGATTCAGTAAATTGTGCCAATATATACTAATTGAATGTTTTGGTATGATAATTTTAAATACTGACGTCATAAAGCACATTTCGAAAATATTATATATAACAAATTATCTCATTTACGACGCATCTGTCAGTGCCTGAATTTGAGTTGCCATTGAGCAATAATTTATATGATTTAGATTAGCCACACAATATGTTCAAAATATATTCATAAAATCTATTTATGATTTAAATTAATATGACTCATTATCTGTCTAACAAAGTTATGAAAATTATATCTTTGAAAGGAAAAAATATTATTTAAAATATTACTAAAAATATTTATAAAATTTGATTTTTAAAATTAGTTTTTCTTTTTCTCACATAATTAAAATGACATAAGTTAAAAATTATTATACAGTAAAAAAAAAACACTTGACAGATTCTCATTGTTTGCACACGATTAATTATGACATCTCGCAGATAAAACCCGCTTCTTCTGTGCCTCAGATAAGAACGTTAAATTGTTTGTTTGACACTCTTACTACTTTATCTAAATGCGCGATACTTCAGGAACTAAGCACCACTTAGAAACATACTTGACGCAGTATAAGAATAAATGTTTGTTATTTTTCTATATTTCCACAATATTTTGAACATTTTTATGTTTTATCATGCGTTGTATCTAGTGGCACAGCAACACTGAAAAAGTTATGCAACATAGATATTATTTTTATCTGCTATGGTCGCCCTTGAAAGTGTTTCCAAACACAACCTTTGACAATATGGTGTAGACAATAAATAACATTATGTTCGAAAGATAGAGGACATTTAGTTAAAGTGTGAAATTGTGTTTTTTTATGATAGTGGATATTTTAATTACTTTATTTTTATAATTTTTGTTTTCTATTTTTTTATATTTGCAACCAAATATATTTTCAAATATAAATTTCAAAATTTTGCGCCAAACAAAACTATGTTTATAACAATATTATGTATACCCTTACGTGTTGTCTACTGTATGTTTGTGTCAACCATAAAATTGACTATGTTAATCTTGTCAATAACTACTGGTCGTGACCAACATATCTTTGTGTTAAGCAACAAAATATGATTAATAACACCAAATAGTCAAAAATTTAAAATCTTTGAAAAGAAGTATTTTTTAAAATGTTTAATTATTTGCACCCAAGTATGTTACTAATTATCGCAAGGCTACCAAAGGAATTAACAATTTTTAAATGTTAGTGTGATTAAATATGAACATAATTTATTGTTATTTTTTAAATTAATAATCTAACCACAGCTATGTAAATAATTACAACAATAAATAATATTTGAGCCAACTATGTAAATAGTTTAACTCTTTAATTATTTGATTGTGTCAAACATACGCATAACAAAAAGTCGATATTTACTGGTTTCAAATTATTGTTTTATTTACTGGTCTCAAATTATTGTTTTACTCAATGTGAATGATTGTGAAAATCATATAAATAATTGTATATATTGGAAATATATGGTCGAAGCTAGGTAAGTGATTACAACAACAATAAAATAATTAGAAATAATAGTGCCAACAATTTAAATGATTTAATACATTAAATATTTTATTCGAACTATGTAAATGATCGCTTGATTATGCCAAACATTAAAACATAACAAATGAAGTCATTGATGATATCAACGTTATGAACAATAATTTTATAAAATTTATTATAATTCTTTTAATCAAAGTTAATGATTGTTGTGTTGGCGATATGTATCGCACAACAATGTGAATGATTGCAAGAACTATTTAAACAATTTCACTAACTAAGTTAATGAATATAAATATTAAATATTTCATACAATCAATTTATATCATCACTTCGACTTTTCATATGATTCCGCCAAATATATTAATTAATTAATTAATTAATTAATTAATTAATTAATAACAAGACAAATGATTGTTGATTTCAACACAAAGAATATGTTAAAAATGTTAAAGTATTATTTTACTTTATATGAATGATTGTGCTAACTAAAGAAGAATTTTATACATTATAGATTTTTCAACAACTAAATAAATGGTTGCAAAAACTATTTAAATAATTAGTCTAACTAAAGGAACAACTTAAAAACGACTAATCTTTTACTCGGACTATGCAAAGGATAGCTTCAACTATTTATATATTTATGACAAACATATCAACAAAAATATCTGGGAATATGTTTTTTTTATTTACAGAATATTTAGCACATAACATTACTGTAATGTTAACAAAAAAATATCATTATTATATGTGTTTTTTTGTTTGGATTTTCTTCAAGACAAATTTCGCGCACTAATTCCCACAAATTGCTCTGAATTAATCAGCAATCTGAAAAGAAGAAAAATTCTGCGCATTAAAGTGACTTGAGTATAAAAAAATGTATTCTTCTGGTTGGGCTTTAAACAAAAATTGCGATCATGCGATACGTTTTTCGCACATATGATATGATGAATGCATTTATGAGCGATACACATGACATCCATGGGTTTAGACAGCGAGCCAGTGAACTAGACGCGTTGCGCGGCACGATCGAAGACAGACCGAAACGGGACAATGGGACAACAGCTATACAGACAGGGCAGACATACAGCAAAGACAGACATTTCAAAAATACAGATAGGGTCGTCATATGGACAGACTAACAGACGAACAAACGTTCGAGTGTAAAGTTAAACACACCACTGACTGAGAAACAGACAGATATTTAGATGGACAGACTTATTACAGACAGACAATATACACAGACACATAAATTCTCATTTGGTGTATTTTGAAAGAAAAATTATTTGACAGAGATCAGTCGGTGGAATCGCGCTCTGCGACGTTGGGTTCAAACTATTTTGCGGCACTTTTTCTTCTTTTTTTTTTTGAATTTTGCCGGGTCTGAGCCTGCGGCTCAGCGGTGCAATAGGCTATCAGCACTTACTATATTTTTTTTTCTACATTTTTTCTATTTTTCTTGTTTTTTTTTGTAATATTCCTATTGATGCTGGTGCCCGTTTGCTGCTACACAGGGCATCAACAGTTGAGGATCAGCAACAGTTAATTGCTGTTTTGGCCGCTCATATTTATGTCTTATGTTTTATTTAGAAATATGTTATATTTTATTACAGTGCATGGTCATAAATATGCGCTTTTATTGAATGTTTAGTATTTATGAACAACAGTTTAAACTGATTAACGCATAGTTAAAGTAACTGAGGTTCAACAATAACTGCAGTTCAGCAGCAATTAGATTGCGCCGAGGGAAAGGCGTGAAGCCATTAAATGATTTGTAAATGAAATAATGAATGATGCTGATAAGAGGATTTTGTTTTAATTAAAGAAAATAAATTATGCGTTTATTTTTTATATTTTTATAATGTAAAAACTATTTAACTGCTAGTTAGTTTATATATAATTCGTAAGAAAATAAAAAATTCCATTTTAAAACCATTTTTCTAGTACTTAGAAAAGAAAAACGAAAATATCGGAACAGACTATACTTCAAAGTAAAATGTCTACAGTTTTTCCTATTTCTAAATTTATTAATTTCTTAATAATCACTGCAATATCTTCATGATCCAGTATTGGCCCAAATTATCGGGTTCCATAATCTATTATGATACAGAAGATATATATTTCAATAAAATCTAACCTATCCAGTACTATATCGATATTTTTATTTATATACATATGGTCATTTCCAGAAATACGTCAATCATGACCGAAAAATCCTCGGCATTTTCAAAAATGTAAACATCGATTTCCTAGTAATTCTAGAAAATTTTTGACAACTAATCGTCTGAAACTTTCAGTACAAAAAGTGTAAAAAATATCAAAAAAAAAGTTTTTTTCACAAAAAAAAAAAAATAAAAAAACTTAAAAAACATCTGGAAATTCGAATCGTAAATCACTTTTTATTTCGTAATAATGATTATATTAATAATGTCAGATATAAAATATCTTGTAGAAAAAAAATCATAGTGCAAATTTTCAACGAAAAACCGTAATTTTTCTGTGAATTATTACAAAATAACTATAAACTTTAGGAACAAAGTGTATATTAACTAAAAGAAAGTAAATTATCTCAGCTATGTTCTGAAATAATTTAAAAAAATATATATTGTACGACAAAAGTATGTTTAGAAAAATAATCGTAGTAATAATTTCTAAACGGAATTTTTTGTGCCGTCCGGTATTTTTCTGTGATTTATTATGAAAATACTATAACCTTTTGAAAATATGTGTAAATACACAAATAAAGCACATGATTTCTGTTATTTTATAAAATAATTCAAAAAAATAAATTCGCTGACTTTTTAATATTTCCATATGAATCTCGACATTTACTTCCGTTTTTGTTCCGTTCGGAATCTCAACTCTTTAATGCATATCTTTTAATCTAACGTACAGAATTCTCTAATTTTTTGCAGATATTTAGTACTATTTAAATACTAAATGCACAAAAAAATCAAATAAATCTATTAATTTTCCTTTGAGATATTAAAGTTTTAAACGTACGAATGTCTCATCCGGAACACCAGGAAATGACCATATGAAATAAATATTTAATTGCACTAAAAACATTCCAGTACTTTAAACTTATTTAATACCAAAGTAGCCGCGGTAGCTCAGTAGTTAGTGCGTTGGACTGCGAGCCGAAAGGTCCCCGGTTCAAGCCTGGACTGGGGCTAACAACATCTTTTCATAGAAACATTTTACTATACCGCACTACCTCTCGGCAGTAAATGGCAAACCTACGAGAGTAAAAATTGCCTATGAAAAGCTCTCACCCGCCGTTCAGATTCGGCAATAATCTGTAGGTCCCACCACTTTGAGTACAAATATAACACGCACAGCTCAAAATGGTGAGAGAGCTCGGCCTAAGTTCTTATATTCTATTATTATTATTATAATACCAAAATATTTACAATAATAGAAAGTATCGTATATCAAAATACTATATAAATATCACAAACAGTTGCCGCTTAAAAATAACCCTTAAAAATGCTGAAAATTTATTCTGTGAATGCATTGAACTTGAACTTGATCCATAATACTGACAGTATTGCATAGAGCAACAGTAGCACTTACAATGTTTTTTTTTCTTTTATAATATTTGATAATACGTACAAAAATAAAATATCAGCGCGTGCTCGCTCGAATTTCATATGTGACGAGGAGGAAAGAAGGCAACTGAAATCAACAACCCGCAGCAGAAAAATTCATAAATTATAAATAATTTTACACTTTAAAGTGTAGTACAAAAAAAACAACTTATTATTATAAAATATACTTAAGACCCTCTTTATAACACCATGTAGGCAGAACAAGTAAAATTTTCATATTAAAGAAAAAAAGGAAGGCGGGCGTATAATGCAATTTATAATTAGGTGGGTCGAAAAGACCTACAAGAAATTTCAACAATTAACGTGTAAATAAATTATTTAAAGTAAAAATAAATTAATAAATGAATGAGGAACAAAATAAAGACAAAATTGAGGCAGGAATTTGAGGCGTTACGGGGCTATACAAACAAATCTACACCAAACGTGATATATAACTCACAGATAAAGTCAAGGTAAATGCGCGGGCGTGGCTGTGTTGATATTGAGAAAACACTTTTTTCACTTAATTGCTTTTTCTGCTTTTCTTACAGAGGGTGGATGTATGAGCTGGATTCATTGAAGACTGCTATACTTAAAATGGGGATTTATTTGGAGAATATAAAAAATTAATGAGGTTTCTGGTTTTTTTTTTTTCTTTTTTAAGATAGGGAATACTGTACATTTTTTGAATGGTGGCTGCCACACAGTAGTAAATGATATTTATAATATCTGTGCTGTACATTTTTTCGAGTGGCACCTTTTTCGTTTGTTGGAGGGTCTTCGGAAAAGTGCATTAATATTATGTCATGTGAAATTTCACGCATCATTATGTCAGTGTAAAGTAGGGGGAGCAGGGGAAATAAATTTCATTGTATTCTACTACTGGATTTTGTATGTGTCATGTAATCTAAAACCTTGAAATTTAGTTTATTTGATTGATAAGCAAATTCGAGATTGTTTCCTGCTATAATTTCATGGAAATTTATTTTACGCGACAGTTGAGTTTTTTGTTATTTTCTTTTAAACTTGAACAGTGTGGGTAAATTAAGCACTTAAGCGCAATTTATGAGCTGTAACGAATGGTACAAATGTGGGAAAATTTAATTTTATAAATTTTTATATAGAAAATAAATAAATTCAATTAATAAAGTGCACTTCAAAATAAAAACAATTTTCAATTGAGACTAATCTAAAAAATCAGAAATCGAGCATATTTCAAATAGCATATTTCAAAAAGTAGAACCGATAGCAAAAAGTTTTCAATTTTGCTCATTAGTTCAGATAATGTTCTGTATAACCATGAACAATTTGCTTATTTCACATTAAATCTTAAATACTAGAAAACCGATCAAACATTAGTCTAAAACATCGAGAATTTTCAACTTAAAAACCAAATTTCTTGAAATATAAATGGAATGTCGATAGAATTATACTCTATTAGAGTAGACATTATCATGTTGATAATTTTGACAATGAAAAAATTCAATAATCAGTACCCGCTAATGGCCCTTTAAGATTTTTTCTACCCGTAAAGGTCCGGAAATTTCAATTGTTATTTTGCTTTAAAATGATATGAAATGGAAAAAAACTAAGTACACTGTAAAAATCAGCACCTTAATATCTAATTTTAATAAAATTTAATAAATAAAATTAAATAATTTCAACTTACGTATTTGATTGTGCATATCCACCCGGCCCCTTGTGCAACGCTATGCTAAAACCAAACATTGTGTTCGGCTCACGCGTATGCCGTATATAACTGGGCAGATCGATGTTATAGCCATGAGTGGTTTGTGGCCAAAATGCGAGACAACAGCTGAGTAGCAGCGCTAGCGTGAGCGCTGATCTTGTTATTGATGTTGGGCAGGATAAGACAGAGGTTGAGTTTGAATTTGAGGTTGTTGTGTTGGAATTTCGTCGCCTACTCGGTGGAGCTTTTCGTATCGTTGGTTTGCTGGTCATTTTGTAGCTGCTCTCGTAGAGGTTGTTAATTTATTCAATTGTTTTTTTTTTTTTTTATTTCAATTTTTATTAATAAATATTTATTAATAAATTTGTTTTTTAAGTTATTAATTTTTTTTTTTTTTTGGATTTTAAAACACTGAAAATTATTTGTTTTAGTTATTATTTCGGCATTTTATATTTTGCCCATTATTCGTTGCTGAAATTTAAAGAATTTGATTATTAGAAATGCTTTTGAGGGATTTGTATATATTTTTTATAAGATATATTATAGAATTTTAGTGACTATTTTTATTTTTAACGACTAAAGTACTTATTTAACTTATTGATATTATTATTTAAGCAAAATATAAATTTGCTCAACTTTTGAGTTTTTGGTTTTTAGGTTTTTGATGATGATTTTTTTCTAAATATTTTGTATAGTAAATTTTCATATTATTTTTTTTTTTATTTTATATATGTTTTATTATTTTACATGATCTTTATGACGATCAGTTGAGATTTTTGTTTTTTACATTTTTATTTAACCAAAGAATTAATAGTAGGAAAATAAAGGATTCTAAAAATGAACTGCTTCTGAATTAACATAATCAAGTGATCAACATAATGAAAGGACCCGATCATCTCAATTTCACTATAGTTAATTTCTACCTGATCATCACATGATCAGTTTTATTTTACTAAGCAAATTTCTTCTGAGCCATTATATTTTTTTATAAACTAAAATTTCAACTATTTTTGTCAGCGATATTAAAAAAAATGTCCAAATAAAATGTCCAGTGACGCAAGTAAATTCTGAACAAATCGTACCTGCTTGAGTATCTATGTCCATTGGAACAGTTTCGTCAAAAAAAAGTTCCAATGACGCACCTGGATGTGAATCTATTACTCATTGGACAGTTTCATCAAAAAATGTCCACTGACACACTTGGAAACCATGTCATCAATGAAAAATCAACAATTTTGGTCATAAAATCCTATCACCTCCATTATCAACATTTTGTGATTTCTTAACAACAAAAATGTATATTGGGATATCTGTCACAACAACACTTATATGCGAATTTGAAAATCTTGTCATGTCAAAAGGGCGAATCTTTTCGTTTTTTTGTCATAACTTTTTACTGGTACAAGATAAAAAAATGGTCTTTAGTCATGAATTGTTTGTTTTTAAAGCACCTATTGATTGGCAACATTAAAAATATTATTTTTCTTGTAAAAAACAAAAATTCCAAAAAACATTTTTAAATAATGATGCCAATCGATAGGTGCTTTACAAACAAATAATTAATTGCTTTACACTACTATTTTATCTTGTAACAATGAAAAGGTATGGCAAAAAAACGAAAAGATTCGCCCTTTTTGGCATGACAAGATTTTCGAATTTTTCTATTTGCAAGCGATAACTTTTTATTGGTACAAGATAAAATACTTGAGTAAAGGCAATAATTGTTTGTTTTTAATACAGCTATCGATTGGCATCATTGTTTTAAAAAAATTGCCAAACATTTTTCTTGCAAATAACGAAAAATCGAAAAATTATTTTAAAATATTGATGTCAATCGATAGGTGTTTTAAAAACGATCAATTATTTTACATCATTACATCATTATTTTATCTTGAACCCATGAAAAGTTATAGCTAAAAAACAAAAATATTTGCGTTTTGCTCAGGATATAGCCACACAAAATCCGTATTCAAAATTCACTAAGATGTCCAAATCAAATATATACATTATGCTAATTGATGCATAAACCAAAATAACAAAACAAATTGAAAACATTTTTTTTACTAATTTTTAAAGCAATTCAAACTTTATAATTTGATTTTGTAACATTTTTAAAAATGCACATTCGACCCTTTGGCATCTCAGTGACGATAATTAGTCTTGACAATTAAACGAAATATTGGAAAACTAGTTTTTTCCAACAAGTGAATAAAAAGACTCTAAAAATTCTATAGAAATTTTTCTTAAACATGTTACGCAATAGTAAAAAAACAGAGTATAAGGTCAAAATCAACATCCCAAAATTATATAGAGTTGATGTAAGGCATATACATAGAAACATTTTTTTCTCGCTTTGTTGAAGAGTGTAATAAGCCTGATCAGCTAAAGATTATTTTCAAACCCCAATAGAAAATTTCTTTGTAGACGAGAACAGAATCTGTTAAAGGAATATTTTCCTTGTCATAACCCGATCAATTACAGGAACAACATGATCTGGGTATGATAATGTCTACCCTTATAGTGACAATCATTTCTCATATTCAAAATCTACAATTTTAATTCCTCAAATCACACTAATTTCTCAAATACAAAATCTACAATTTCAATTCACACAAATTATTAAAAAAAAGTGAAATATTTGTTTCCCAACATCAACAAACATATTCCACAAGTAAAGTAGTAACATTTATCAAAATAACCTCCAAAAATTAAGCGCTCAAAAAAAAAATTCTTGTCTCTATTTTTTGTATATCACATGTTGCCATGTATCTTAACAACTTTTAAGAACAACGACAACTTGTTGCTGTCGCTCTTAACCTTGGCTGAAATAACAAAAAAATCATATTATAAAACAGCAAGAGCAACAACAAAGGAAACTACGAAAAAATCAAGTTTTGATTTTTTTTTTTTGTGTTGACGGCAAAACTTTTGTTTATTTGACGTAATCAAAATGGTATTAAACAGAATACTAAAGAAATGCGTCAACAGCTGTCGCTGCGATCGGACCTTGACTGCTCATTAACGCGAAATGAAATAATAAATTTGCAAAATTTATGTCAAAATTACAAAAAAACAATACTTATTGTAAAAGTTATAAAAAAAACATAAAACTATATAAAATTTAAGTAAATCGCTTAAAATTCTACGAAAATGTCTGCGGCTTAAATTCTGTAAAAAAAGACCACACACTAAACACACAGTTTACAGGTCTTTTTTTTTGCATGTTTTTCTATTTAAATTTCAATTTTGAGCTCAAGTCCAAGTGAAGCCCCCAAAGTAAACAGCGGTTAAGCGTGCCCGCGTTTTTAGCCACATCGCTTCAGACGACTGCGGTTTGAGCCACGGCTGGTTAACTGATCGCGCGCGTCTTTAATGTGGGCTCATTTGCTATTTGCTGTTGGTGTTAATATTGTTTTCAATTGTTTGTTTTTTTTTATAATTTTTATTTTGTATTTATTTCTGTTTTGCATTAAGTGCGTGTTAATAGTATGTATGCCAAGAAGCGCTTAAGCGACAGTTTTTTACATCTTGCCAGCCGTCTGTCTGTTTTCTGCCTCTTGACTGTTTCGCGGTGTGCCGTTCAATCAAGGCAATTAAGCGTAGGCCACTTATTAGAGGGTAGACAGACGTTCGATTGCTTGGGCGCTACCTCCAGAATTCAATTGTTTTTGAAGGTTTTTTTGTTTGTAGTTAAATTGAGTTAAATTAATTAAAACCCTCAATGTGTTGGATGAATTGAAGTTTCATTTTTGTGAAAAAAAAACTAAAATTGAAATAAGATAATGCAAAATTTCAACCAAATTTGATTGAAAATTAAAAAAATACTCTTAATTAAAATATTAAATACTAGAACAGTAACAAAAGAAATTTTATTAAATTGAAATTTTATTTATATTTCAGATTCGACACCAGTTCTCATTATGAATTGAAAGCTTAAAGAATAGTATTTGAAAATAATTGAAATGCATTAAAAGAAATACAAACAATCACGTATAAGTTTTTACGGAATATATATCGTCACTATTATCCCAAAGGGGCGAATTGCATTTTTAAAAATGTTGGTAAATAAAATTTTAAAGTTTGAAGTGCTTTAAAAATTAGCAAAATTTATGTTTTTTTTTCAATTTTTTCTGTTGTTTTGGTTTATTGGTCAATTATTATAAGTTATACAAAATATCTATGGTTTTGGACAATATACTGAATTATATATAGGGATTTTGTGAGGCTATATCCTGATTAAAACGTAAATATATTTGTTTTCTATGCTATAACTTTTTATTGGCGCAAGATAAAATAGTAATGTAAAGTCATTAATTGTTTGCTTTTAAAGCACGTATCTATTGGCATCATTAATTAAAAATATTTTGTCAAACATTAATTTGCCATTTGTTATTTGCAGGAAAAATATTTGGCAACATATTTGTATGTAATGATGACAGTTGATAGGTGCTTTAAAAACAAACAATTAATACCTTTACACCACTATTTTATCATGCACCAATAAAAAAATATAGTAAAAAAATGAAGAAATTGGAAAAATTTTAAATCTTGTCATGCCAAAAGGGCGAATCTTTTCGTTTTTTAGCTATAACTCTTTATTGGTGAGAGATAAAATAGTAATGTAATTGCAATTATTGTTTGTTTTCAAAGCACCTATCGATCTGCATCATTAATTATATTTTGCCAAAAAAAAAACATTTTTTTGTAAATAACAAATGGCAAATTAATGTTTGGCAAACTATTTTTAATAAATGAAATAGATCAATAGGTGCTTTGAAAACAAACAATTAATGAATTTACACCACTATTTTATCTTATTCCAATCAAAAGTTATGGCAAAAAAACGAAAAGATTCGTCCTTTTGGCATGAAAACATTTTCAATTTTTCGAATTCGCCCTTTTGATTTTGTTTTTTGTGGCTAGAAATATCCAACTAAACCAATTTTTCAATTTTTCGAATTCGCACTTTTGATTTTGTCTTTTGTGGCTTGAAATATCCAACAAAATCACACACGATTTTATCACAGTATACTTGAGGAAAAATTGCATTAAAAAATGTAAAAAAAAAACGCAAATGTTAAAAATTATAAATTCGTCGCTTTTGCATTACAGTAAAGATATGATCTATTTAGAATTAAAATCTAATATCTCGATTCAAAAATGTTCCCAGCAACTGACTATTATTTTATTTATTCAGAGATTAGTTTTTTTTTACATTATTTAGTATTTTTTGTTATATATTTTTTTTAAATAATTATTTTTATTGTTTT
Source organism: Dryomyza anilis (assembly GCA_951804985.1). NCBI lineage: Eukaryota > Metazoa > Arthropoda > Insecta > Diptera > Dryomyzidae > Dryomyza > Dryomyza anilis. The sequence goes on from OX638130.1 coordinate 114,198,456, forward strand.
TTTTCTTCTCATTTTCCTCAAAAATCATGACCGATTATTTTTTTTTTTTTCGTTTTGCTCTTTTTATTTTTTTAGTTTCTTTCTCTGATCTGTCACACTTTGCAGCAGTTTATTGGCGCTTTATTTGAATTTGTTTTTAGCACTTTTATGTTTAGCACAATTTTAAAAAATATTTTTTTTCATGTGATTAACATGCAAAAACTGACACAATTTGACTCTTTCGTTCATATAATATTTATGTTTATTTATTGAGCTTTTATTTTTGTTTTTTTTTTATGTTCGTGTAGGTTTTTTTATTATTATATTATTGTGGTTTGATTTTTAAGGCCGCCAGTGTGGGAGTCGTTAACGCGTTGCTGACCTCATTCGATTTCACTACAGGTGACTGATGTTTATAAATTATTTTTATTTTTAATTTATAATATTTTTTAAATTTATTTTTAATTTATTTTTATTTAATTTTTTTTTATTTTTAATTTTTTTTTTTTATTTTATAATGAAGAATACTTTTAATAAAAATATGAAAAATAGTTTTTTATAGAATGATGATAAATAATTTTAAAAAAATAAATATTTAAAAATATTTTGTGTTATAAAAATATATTTTAATAAAAACTTAATTCAATTTAATTTTGTTTTTTTTTTTTATTAAATATTTTTTTTTGTTATTAAATTTTTTTTTATTTAAATTTTTTTTTTTTAATATTTTTTTTTTAGAAATATTAATTTTTTTTATTAAAAATGTAATTTTTTATAAAAATATTTTTTTTTATATAAAAATAAAAAAAAATTTAAAAATTTTTTTTTTTTTTTTTAATTATTTTTTTTTATAAAAATAATTATTTTTTCTTAAGTTCAAAATTTTTATAAAAAGAAAAATTTACTATAATTAAGAATTATTACTTTTTTTAATATTAAATTTTTATTTGATTTTATTAAATTTTTCTTTTTTTATACTTTCTCAAAATATATTTTAAAAATGTTTAAAATCATTTTATAAACGCTATTAATTATATTATTAAACTATTTAATAAAACCGTTATTTTTATTTAAATAGAATTTATTTTTCTAAAGCACCTTTTCATTTCTTGTCTGCCTCAATGTGGATGTTAAACAGTGGCGTCTCGCAAAATGTGCACACGTCATATGCAACACACATGTTGCAAAATTCTGGAATTTTTATTTTTTGTTGTCTTTTCCCTTTAAAAGTATTTTATTTTTCACGCCTTTTTAATTACGTAGGCGCACAACGTATGTATTTTGTATGAATGGTTGACTGAATGAATGAATAGTATGTAGCAGACAGACGCCTAGTTACAACATGATCTACACTCGATCGTCGATCAATCAGTTGTTTTTTCTGTATTTTTTTATATATTTCAATGGCCCGCTAAAAACACAGTACAAAAAAAACGCATAAAACGCTGCCATATGGCGAAATTAATAAAAATTCAGCATAGAACACAAAATATATAAATAAATAATTTATTTATAAATTAATATGCCGAACATGTCGGTGGTATGTAGTATGGCAGTTTTTATGGCACTTTTCAAAAAAAAAAAAGAAATTAAAAAAATAAAAAAAGGTTACAATTGTGAGCCCGTTAAATTGAGCGCAATTTGCAAATAAAAGGCTACAATAATTTAAAGTTTTTTTTTTTTGTATCCAAGTTAATTAAATAATGAAAATACAGCTGCGCACATGATTTCAATTAATTGATTCATTGGAGGCTGCTTCAAATCATATATGGTGAATTTATGATTGAAATTCAAATATTTGATAACAAATATTAAAAAGAATACGTTCCACAACAGTTTAAGTATTGAATATGATTGAAAGATGCTAATTTTGTTTTGAAAATTTGAATTCGCGAGAAGCTAAACACAAAATCAATTGAATATCTAGTTATTTTTATTTTTGTATTTTACAGAAATGTTTTCAAATTCACATTCAATTCAAATCCAAATTTTACAAAAGAAATGCGTTATACATGCTTAAAATTCGAATATTTAAATTGAAAATTAAATTCGGTAACAACAAAAAACAAATTTGAATGAATACCTAGTATTTTAAAACTATTTTACTATGCGAAAACATTTTTAAATTCATTTTCGATCAACATATCACATTAAATACGTTCCACATAACATTAAAGCTTGGAAATATGAATATATTGTATTACAAGATTGAATTCGAGAGCAGAAAAAATAAATTTGATTGAATACCTAGCTTTTTTTATTCGACAATATTCGACAACAAATATAAAATGAAATGCGTTCCAAAAAATACGAATATTTAAATTGAAAATCGAATTCAGTAACAGCAAAAAAACAAATTAATTGAATTTCTAGTATTTAAAATATTTTATTTATATTTTTTTTACTATGCAAAACATTTTGATATTCATTTTCTATCAAAATATCAATTAAAATAAGTTCCACATAATTTTTAAGGTTGTAAATATAAATATTTTGTATGGGAAATTAAGTTTGTGAACAGGAAAAAACAAATTTCATTGAATACCTAGTATTTTAAAACTTTTTTAACTATGCGAAAACATTTTGATATTCATTTTCGATCAAAATATCAATTAAAATATGTTCCACATAATTTTTAAGGTTGTAAATATAAATATTTTGTATGGGAAATTCAATTGGAGAACAGGAAAAACAAATTTCATTGAATATCCAGTACTTTTTTTAATATGCGAACACATTTTGATATTCATTTTCAAACCAAATATCAATTTAAATATGTTCTATATAACTTTAAAAGTTGGAAATATAAATACTTTGTATGGGAAATTGAATTTAGGAACAGGAAAAAAACAAATTTTATTGAATACCTAGTATTTTTGAACTTTTTTTTACTATGCGAAAACATGTTGATATTCATTTTCGATCAAAATATCAATTTAAATATGTTCCACATAAGTTTAAATGTTGAAATTATCAATATTTTGTATTACAAAATTGAATTCGAGAACAGATAAAACAAATTTGATTGAATACCTAGTATTTTGAAACTTTTTTTACTATGCGAAAATATTTTGAATTCATTTTCGATAAAAATATCAAATTAAATACGTTCCACACAATATTAATGGTTGGAAATACGAATATTTTGTATTACAAAATTGAATTCGAGAACAGGAAAAAAACTAATTTGATTGAATACCCAGTTTCTTTAGAAAGTTTTTGATATACGCAGACCTTTTGAGATTCAAATTCGATCGATATTCAACTAATTGACAAAAAGTAATGCATTAAATACCTTCCACAAAGCATTATTGATTTGAATTTAATTGCAGTACGTTTATTTTGTATTACAAAATTGAATTCGCGAACAGATAAAACAGATTTGATTGAATACATATTTCTTTATTAACTTTTTGAATATACGAAGACGTTTTGAGATTCACTTTCGATCAATACCTTCCACAAAGCATTAATGATTTGAATTTGATTGAAGTACGTTTATTTTGTATTAGAAAATTAAATTTTGTCACAGCAAACACACAAATTTGAACGAATTGAAATTCGAATGCGATTTTGATAAGTTGTAACCTTGAACGTTTCTTTTTTTCTCATTTCATTATATTAATTGTGGTATTCATTGTTTATTCTAAATGTTCTAATTCAATTTCCTTAATTTAAAAAATTTAAGATCCAACTTTTAAATTTTGTTTTATTTAAGTCTTTTGTCACACAGTGGCGTCTAAACAAAAGTGAAACAATTGCTAAATGTTATTGAACTTTGTTATCAATTTTTTTTTTATTTATTTTATTGTATTTTTTATTGTATTCTTTATGTAAAATTGTTGTTAAAAATGTTGTCTATGTTAATTCTATGACATCAGCATTATTTATAACTTTTTTCCATTTTTTGTTTATTATAATTTTTTATTATTGTATTTTTTTTATAGAGAAAATTACATAAGCAGCAAAGAAAAAAAAACTATACACTCATAAAAACGTTTGTATCGCCAAAATTTGAAATACGCCACATTCGCGCAAACGTTTCAAAAATCGCTAAAAATAGCTGCTTTCGTACGTAGGCTTGCTTCTTCAGTCACACATTAGTCATCAGATAAGACAGCGAAAATTTTAATATTTTTTTTTTAACACTTTTTACACTTGATGCATATAAATTATAATATAGCACATAATATTATTAATTTTAAAACTTTTTTATTTTTTAATATTTTGATTTAATAATTTGTTTTTCAAAAATTTGTATTTTCACTTTTTTCAAAAATATATTTTTAATTTTTTTTTTTTTATCAATTTCAGTTTATTTTTTGATATATTTCTCCTATATACTCTTCACAAATATATTTAAAACTTTGCACTGTTATATATTTGCTGTTGTTATGAACAAAAAAAAATTAATATTTGAAGGTTAACATCCAACTATCTAGATCTATAGATACAATATACGTATCTGATATCTTTTCTTACAGCGCACAATTAAAATGATTCCGACTACGCACCGCGATTTCGATATTATTATAGTTTTCTGAACTGTCTGCCGCGAGTTTTCAACACCAACTGAAACGTTATTTTAGAAAATTTTGTGCTCGCCACCATAAAATAGAATCTAAAACAACAGCAGCACCCGTTCGTTCGTTAGTTCAGCGGCGTATCTAACAGATACATTTTGCTCAAGTCAAGATGCGGTGAGTGAGCGCGCGGCGGCACATACTACGCTCGCTCTACGGCGAAGCAAATAACTAAGAAACAGCAACAAGACTAAGACTAGCAAAACATGTGTGTTTTTTGTTTTTTTTTTTTTGCCTTAGAGTGTTCTCCTACATCATACACAGAGCTCTAAATACATCTAAATAGATTCTAACAACAGATACAATATACATTTGTATTTGGTTATATTTCAACTGGGAAGCAAGTGAATCTTTGTATCTGTCTGACCGTAGATTTAGCGATCTTATTCGCAGAGCATTTCGCTCTCAGTGAGCAGCAGCCGTGTCAAACTGATCGAGCAAAAATTACTTCAACTTATTGAGTAATTTTTGCTCCTAAAAACTATATATATAATTTTGGAAATTTATGACTTTTGTATCTTTGAAATACTTTGTTTTTATTATCATCTGTTTTCGGAACTGACTAAAAAGTGTCTGCATTTGAATAACAACAAATGCAGCACAAAGATCGGAACGAAACGATCGCATGTCGTTCGAGTAGGTTGCATTTTTATGATATTTGTATTTTGGATCTTTAAGGTTTTTATGTGGGCAGCACGCGCGCGTTCATTCAGTTGAAATGTATCGTTTTTGTATCTGCAAGTATACAAATTTAATTATATGCTCGTAGATAATTATGAAAAACAGTATTGGGCGAGCTGGTTTTCACGGAAGCTGCTTAATATGGCCGAAATCACGTTGGTTTTAGAATTGCTTAGAAGAATGTTGCCGATATGGCGAAGAAGAGATGCACTACAACTTAAATTATACCAAAAATATTAAATTTTAAAAGTATTTAATTGAAAAAAGAGTTGAGCATTGCGAATTCAAAAATTGAAATTGTAACAGATGTATCGAATTCTCTATGGTACGGTTCGAAAAAAAAAACATTATGTTTATATAATTTTTCCCATAAACTTAAAAGTTTTATTTAAAGAAATTCTATTCCTGATGGATAATATTTTATATAGAACTGGTCATTGTACAGGGTTTTTCAATAAGAGCGCTACAAAAGATTTTTTCAAGGGTTTTTCAACAGGGACGCTACAAAAGTAGAGCGACAGGGACAGCAAACGACGCCATATTTCTTGCCGATCTTTTGACATTTCTCTTCAGTATGATTTGCCATTTCATGATCGAAAGATATACGAGCCAACAACGAGTCGAAATTATTAAAATTTACTACCGAAATTCGAATTCGTATATCTTTCCATATATCATATTTTCCTCTTCATAACGCTATCAGTTACATGACCAACATGATCAGATAATGCTCTAATTGGGAAAATTTCTACTAAGGTTGTATGCCGTAGATTTGAATTATATGAGGTAAATGTGGGTGAAAATTTGTCAACCGTACCAGCTTCAAAAATGTTTTGCTTCCGATTTTGATGAAATTTTGTGAACTTGTAATATAAGTATACCTCATTTAAACCTGTTAAGGAGAATGGACTGGTTGTCGAGATATTGAGGTCCAAATATGGAAAATTTTACCGCGTAGACTTGTATTGAATTATTTATAAATTCTATCAGAGTGGCTCAATTGTAAATATCTATAACTGCTTTAGAAAATATTTTTAATGAGCTTTACAATAAAAATATTTATTTTGAAACAAATCATTGTTTTAACCAAAAATATTGCATTTTAAAAACGTTTTTGCGGTTTTTGAAATATAGCCAGTTTTTATTTTTGTATTATTAAATGAAAGCTTGTCTTTTTCAAAAAAAAAATGATGTATAATCGAAAATGGGATTACGAGCATTGAATGTACAAAAGTGACTGGATCACAGGTCAACATCGAAGGATCACGCCCATTTTCAATACCAGTTAGCTTAGGTATACAAGTAATTTAAATTCAAAATTTCATTCAGATAGCTCTACATGTTTTTCTGTAAACGTAATTTCAACTGACATACTGTGTCAGACAGGCAGGCAGAAAAACATCGCTAAAACCTCTAAACTTCTAAAATTTCTTTTGGTTATTACAAACGGTTGACCAAAGCAACTATTAAGATATAATTTAATGAAATACCGGTATTCTCAAAAATTCGATATATATCGTATTCAAATTTCAATTGAATTTGTTTTTAGCTATTTCATTAAAAATGTATAAAATGTATTAATTTTTCTTTACATTTCTGGTCAGTTAAATAATTGCAATTTCAGTAATTTTAAGACATTTTCTTTTTAAATTTCGAATACGATTTCGATCGGATTTCTTAAAATACCGGTATTACATTAAATTATATTTATTTTTTATTTATATTTTACAAATACATGAATTTAAATAAAACAAAAGTAAATGTCTTTGGACGTAAAACGAATACAAATGCAATTATTTCAAAGACATTTTTTATTTGTTTTTAATACAATATTTTTTTGAGTGCCAAATTCGATTTTTCAATACGTTTAAAATTATATGCAATGAATTGGTGTGTCAAATATGTGAATTTACAAAAATCTTAAAATTAATTTTAATACTTATATTTTTAGACCACACTGTTGAGTGATGTTCTCATAACTTTGCTATGTTTGAAATGTTATTAGAATTTTTACACATACATCGATCGATCGCTTGTGCGATTCTAAAATAATTTCTACATATGAGAGAAACATACTCTGATAAGATCAACCAAGACAACTCAAATCACGGTTGACATACAAAAGAAAAATTTAATAATTAAATGAAAATAATTATCACTTCTTATGCCTGAATCACACGATGGAAAAAACAATCATCTTTTGAATCCATTTTCAAAACACTTTATATGTCATTGTGTGATTGCCTAATTTGTCATACAAAAATTGGGCAATCACACGATTGATATTAAATTTTATTGAAAATTGTTTTAAAAGTTGATTGTTTATTCAATGGTGTGATTCGGGTTTTAGTTTCTTAAAAAATGTGTAGTTCAATAATGTAGTTAATATTAATTGACAACACCTTTCTTCTCTTTATAAATTTCCACTTTTTTCCCCTCATATTAAATAATTTAACAATGATTAAAGCATGAATTCGATATTTTTTTTATAAGCCTTATTTCACAACAGTCCCTGATCATAAAATTCTGTTAAGAGTTGACTACGATAAACCTAATTTCAAATCCACGTAAGACAACCAGAGAATCCTTATGTAAACCCCTTTTAATGGAAGGTTATCTGACACTTATGAAAAAAACCTCTTTCAAAATCGTATTACTTTAATATGATCGAGATGTTATTAAAAACTTTTTATAATAAAATTGGGTAAACAAATTATTCTAATAATATAAAATATTTTAAATGTGAAAGCAAAAATTATTGAGAGTTCACGAAACTATTTTTTATTTGAAATGGTTCGAATTTGGTAAAAGCAGTTTCAGATGAATTCAAATATATACATCGTTCATATAAAGTCAAAATAAGGGAAGATCAGGAAGCCTAATCAGGCAACCCATGATAGCGTCACATTTTGAATCAGGCACATATTTGGATCATTACTCTATTTAAAATCAGGCAAGCTTGATCAGATAATGATTGCATTCTGAACTAAATGGTCCACTCGAGATGACACAATATTTAAATCGAAAAACCATTTTTAGGCTTAGTCAAATAATATTAATTTGATCCAAAACGGATAAATTTTACAAATTAAATTATTTTTCAAAAGCAAAATTTTTTCGTAACAAATGTTTTCAGGGGATTTAGTACGATAAGCCGAAATTTAAAATATCGAAACTAAGACAAAAATGTAGAAAATAAAAATGCCGAAATCTAAAAATGTGGAAAAAATATCCAAAATAAAAATGTAGAAAACAAAAATGTTGAAAACTCTAATGTTGAAAAATAAAATGTCGAAATTTGAAATCATTTCGAACCGAAAAAATTATAGAAAATGTCAAATAAAAGGCATATTTTCGACATATTTGAAATCATTTCGAACCGAAAAAATTATAGAAAATGTCGAAAAAAAGGCATATTTTCGACATATGGTACGGATCCTGTTTTCAAGTCACATTTTTTGAAATGGAAACAAAAATTACTTAAAAAATAAAATTGAAATTTTATTCCACAAAAAATATTTTTATGTTCAGCAATTCATCATTTGTTTATATCTGGGCCACACCAAATCGACCAAAAAAGTGAAATTTGAGATTTTACCTTTTCGATTTTCATGAAATTTTGGCAACTGATAAAGGGTATCGAGACATGCACTAACCATTTTTTTATATTTTTTCCGACCACTACTTCCAGAGATACAAATTCCAGAGCTCAAAGTTGGAAAAAAAGGACCAAAAATCACTTTTGTATAGTTGTTCATATTTAAATATCTCTTGAAATAGAAATGCTAGAAACTCCGTTAATAACTCGTTTTAAAGCTAATAGAACAAGCTTTTAGAAAAAATAAGTTGTAACTTTTAAACGTTAACATATGGCCCGTAGTCATTTTCTTTGCACTTTAAAATTGTGGTCCTTAAAAAGGACCATTTTTAAAATTCTGAAAAAAATACTAAATTTTCGTCAATTTATTGTAAATGTTCATGCAAAATTTCAAGATGGTATTTTGATGGCATCGTATTTTAAAAAATAATTTTCTAAATTTTTTTAATATTTTTTGTATTGAAAAAGAAATATTTTTTTTAAAGTAAAATTTGAAATAATTTTTCAGTGTATTTGTAACTCTAATTTCTAAAATGGCGTCAGTTTCATCAACTTGTCTCTAGTTTTTGAGATATATACCATTTTTCGAAAATCGTAAAAACTATATCCCAAAATCAGTATCTCAAAAACTAAATTCAATATGATAAATCTGACGCCATTTTAGAAATCAAAGTTACATATATATTCAGGAATAATTACAACTTTTACTGTACAAAAGAAATTTTTTTTTTCTTTTCAAAAAATAAATAAAAAGTTTGAACATTATTTTTTAAAATATGATGCCATCAAAATACCATCTTGAAATTTTGCATGGACATTTATAATAAATTGACGAAAACTCACGATTTTTTTCAGATTTTTAAAAAGGGTCCTTTTTATGGACATCAATTTTGAAGTGCAAGAATAATGACCACTGGCCACATGTTCACGTTTAGAAGTTACAATTTAATTTTTCTGAAAACTTGTTCTATTAGCTTTAAAACGAGCCATCAATGCAAATTCTAGCATTTCTAGTTCAAGAGATATTTAAATATGAACAACCATACAAAAGTGATTTTTGGCCCTTTTTTCGCACTTTGGGCCACTGTATCTCTGGAAGTAGTGGTCGGAAAAAATAAAAAAAGTGCATGTCTCAATATCCTTTATCAATTCCCAAAATTTTATTGAAATCGAAGAAGGTGAGTTCCAACCGCTGGTCGATTTGGTGTGGAATGGCCCATCTGCGAATTGGTGATTTATAAATTTCTAATCTTTTTACAAATTGTTTATAATTTTCTTTTGTTTATTGTTCCCGTCAAAGTTTATTATTTGAAAATACATACACAATGTTTTTGCAAGTATTATGCTCTTTTTACGTATTAAAATCTATTATTAGGTTATATTTTTTTTTTAATTATTTTAATTATATATTATACATTTTTTTTTTGAATTTTAAAATTTAAGTATATTTTATTTATAATTTTAGAAAATATTTTAAATTAATTATGGTATTTTTCATCTCATTTATATTTTTTAATTTTTTTTTTATATCTTCTTTTTTGTTAAAATAAACAATTTTCACTTTTCTTCACTCACTCGTTTCAATAAATTATTTGAATACTTGACGTTGTATTATATTCGAATTATGTTTTCGTTATTTTTTTGCACTTCGTTATATTTTATAAAACTTTTAAATTTAGTTCGTTATGCGGCTTCCGCTTCCGTTTTGTTACGTTACGTTACGTTGCTGCCGAATACCAAACCGTCGCGTACAACGTTTCGTCGTCGAATGATGTTGTGAAGCAATCGCGAATGCAGACGAAGTCGCAGTCAGTTCTTCTTGTTGTAACATTATTGTGTTTGTTGTTGTCATTGTTTTCCATTTTGCCCAATTGGACTGCGTTGATTTTTCATAATACAACATGCAACATGTTCGATCCAATGTTTAATTCAAATTTTATAGAATTAAACAAATTTTTATAATGACTAAATCAAATTCATTATTATTAGTTCTGAATAATTCTTTTAGTTCAATAAAGCACTTTTAACATTTAATAAAAAAGTGACAAATTGTGGTTTGACACAATTTTTTTTTCAAATACAGGATGAGGGTTATGTATAATCCAAACAACAAATAAATATTGCCACAATTACTTAAAATTTAATTTTATTATAGCAACATTTTGTTTATTATATATTTTGGTTTAATTTACAAAAGAAAATAACAATCAAAAATAAATTATAAGGTAAATTGATCGAATTGTTATTGGACTTTCTTATTAAACAATTTTGAATTCGAATTTATTAATACAGAATTTATTAATCCGAAACGAATTCAAATATTTCAAGTCTTCTTTTTCTCCACGTCTTCTTCTCAAAATTGTCTGAAATTCATAACAAATCTATTTTAATTCAATCGATTATATCGGCATATTCTGGATTTCACTTCCCATCGACATTCAAATATTTTATCAGAAAATTCGAATACAACTTGAATGGTTTGCATTTGATTTGAAATTTGTGAATTTTTAATTAATAAATAGAATTCTAAATCCGCCAAAAACAAATTCGTTCAAATTGAAATTTGAATATAAACACGATCCCTAGTAGAAATTTTGGTACGGCCATGGTCATGAAATGATCATGTCATTATTTGAGATGATCGGGATATGACGAGGCCCATAATGTCCTTGTAACGCAGTGTCCTGATCATGTACTGACCTCAGGCCATGATCATGTACTGATCGGGCAATTCCCCATTTTATTATTTACCCGAAAATTGCCTTGTCAGAGCCCGAGCATAATAGAGTTTCTCTCATTAAATCTCGATCATTGTCTGATGTCATTTCGTTATGAGGAACAAATAATGTAGCTATGATCGGGAACATTGAAAATTTAGATAATGCAAACCCTGGTATGGTAAGCATGATAAGGGCATGTTAAGGTAATGATCATATTTTCTCTAATAGGACTTACCCAACAAAAACCCGAACATTTCCCGATGGCGCATCGGACAAATTTCTACTAGGGATAGGGAGTTGAAACCTGCAGGGTATTAAAAATAATTGGCATTGAAATATAAATTTTGTACTAGACAGAAATTGTAGAAATTGTTCGTGGATTTTTCATAAAACTTTCCATTTATAAATCTTTCCAATGAGAATTCTTAAAATTGGAGTTTTGCCCATTTAAAAATTAATATTTATTAAAAAAATGTGAGTTAATTTTAAGTTGATATTTTCAATTTAAGCTTTAAATATAATTTAACATTTTTGCGCATTTATCGCCCAACGCAATAAAATGAAATAAAATAAAATTTCATTTTATTACCTCCTTTGAAATCAATAATAAAAGGCGATGGATAGTCATATCGTATTTTTTAAGTGTATGCAAAAGGTCGAAGATAAAAAAAAAATAAAATTTTCATCTTTAGCAGGAAATCGAAAACAAACTACATACACCCAGAAAAAACATGATAAATTAATGGCCTTTTTCAAGAAGTGATCAAAGAGAGTTATTTAGCCTCTAATAAAAATCATGAATTTTTAAAATCCACCGGTCCACTGTCGACATACTTCGATCCGCGTTTTAGGAAATATCATAAAATACTTTATTTGGAATTTCTTTCAAAAATGTTCATATAATTGTTTCAAAAATCAAAGATATTTGTGTAGACTCTTAGAAAAGCCTAGGAATTTAAAAATTCACCTTTACATTACCGACTTATTTGAATTCGCATTTTAGAAAATTTCATTGAATGCGTTATTTTGAATTTTTCCCAACATTTTCAAGGACAGTTTTTTCAAAAATCCAAATAAAGTCAAGCGATATATTTAGGCTTTTAAACTTCAAATTTTTAAAATCGATCAGTTTGTGATTAACTTATTTTAATCAGCGTTATATCTTTGTTTGGGAGTTTTGGTCATATTAGATACTGAACTCATTTTGTATTTTTGTTCCTCTGAAACCTAAATATCATAAGAATTGGCAAGATCGCCTTGCAAGCTGAATTTTTCTATTTGACAAAAAGTTACTCATATAGAAAATAACACTTATTTATACTATTATATTCAATTATATTAAAATTATTAAATTAATGATACTTCATTTTTTCATTTGATTGATTAGAAAACTTTTGAATTATTATCAAAACCCGATTAATGTATTAACCATAAAATCAATGGTCGTACTATTAAGTACATAATGGGACATTTTATTCCAAAAATGGTATGACCATGATCTCGTTTCTGAGTGGGTACACGCTGCAAAAAGAAGCGCTCTCCCAAACATAATGCAGGCAATAACATGTATGTTTGGAATTTTATGTAAACATAATATATAATTGACTGATAAATCATTTGTAAACAGGGTTGTATTGAGACTCGAACAGTGTTGTAATGAGCTCTGACTTACATTATAATATCCCGGAAACATTTTAATGTTGCCCCTTAAAATGGAGTATGTTCTAATGGAAACATAATAATTACTACATCCAAATAAAATAAATATTTGAGCCGAAACATAAATATGTTCAAAATAAAACATGATTTTGAACAACCTGAATATAAATATGTTTCCAGTGAAACATATCAGTTGTTTCAGTTCAAAAAGTAGTATGTTTGCATAGAAACATATTTAAATATTTTAGGAATAAAATCCTGAAAATAAAATAAAAATAAAATTTTGTTTTTTTTATTAATTTTTATTAAAAATCTTCAGTGGGAACTTATAATAATTGAATTCATATACAAATTTTTAAATGCATAAATAAATAATTCGTTTAACACTGAAAGTGCAAGTGACAGCATCAATGAATGCACAATTGTACCAGCAGACGCTAAACCAGACGATCCAGGCTTGCTTTATATTTGGTACAGTTACAGTTGATCTCACAGCACATAGCGTAGGCAAGGAATTCACGGAGGCTTTTGTAAAAAAAACATGCCAAATTCTGTTTGAAAATCGAAACACAGATTTTTATTTGTGGTTTTTTCACATTAGTTTAAGAAATTATATACTGCACTATATTATTCTCTGTTACTATTAGTAATTTTTATAACACAATTTATATATTTATTTAATTCACAAATAACAAAATTATTACCAACGCGAACACGTTTTCTCAACGAACAACAAAAGACACGTACGCAGAAAATGCCGATCCACGAGTGTCAACTTTATATACAAGAATTCATTTTTTGTTTGTTTTCCAACATCAGTATGTTTAAAATGACCCTATACATACTTCAAACGACGACAAAAGAAACGTAGATGGAAAATTCTGCTCAACGAGTGCCAACTTCGTATACAAGAAGAATGTTGCAAGAATACATTTATTTAAATCCTATTTCTTTTTTGTTTGTTTGTAAACATTAATATGTTCAAACGATGGCGTCGGTAGAAAATGCTGCACAACGTTGCTAACTTCGTCAGTCGATAAATTATCGAATTAAGACGAGCGTTCCGAACATACGTTGTATTTAGATTTGATTAGCATTTTCTGTGTTTCGAAACATAGTTTTAACCAAGTAATTTGCCAAGAAATATTTTATTCAAATGCAATTAAAATTTTATGTTGCTATTGTAACATATTTATGGTAAATTTGACAGATTCTGCTGGACAATATAATAATGTTTACACTTGAACAAAAATAAATTCAATTTCGATTATAATTTAATTACACTTCATTCTTAATACATGTATGGTAATTTCGTATTACTTTTTAATTACATTCAAACATATTCAAACAAATCTTTTCTAGCCGTGTAGTACCGGTAACTCTATGATCCCACAAAAACCGAAAATTAAAACGAATATCATTTAAAATTATTCAAGTCTTTGAAAATTCCAATTTATTCTTTTCACTTGTGTAATTAAAACAATATTTTTACAGAACATGACCTGCTGACAACTCTTTTAAATGAAATATAGAACATGAAACTGTAGACAAAAGAATAGAGAAACAATAAAAATAAAAAAATCTCAATAATCGACCGCGACCGACAATAATAATAGCAAAAAATAATATAAAAAATAAGAAATTAAATTATACTTGCAGAAAATAAAAGGTTTATGTGTTTTAATAAAAACGTTGTCTTGTATGATTTAGCAACATGATGATGATGTTGCTGCTGATGCTGCTGCTGATGCTGCACCAAATAAGGCGTGGTTGCTGGCCACATTCTTGGTAACTTCGCTGTTGTGATCGCAACAAGCGAAACCTTTTTAGCCAACAAGCAAAAAGATTCAGTGCGATATCCGATAATATTTTTTATTCGATGCTGCTAAACGCAATAGATACAAAAAGTACTAACTTTGCAATAGAAATACAAAAAAAAAAAAAACTTACCAACTATAGGTATTAAAAGGCTAGTATTTGATGTTGTAAAGGGTTTTTAAATAAGAGCGCTACTAAAGTTTATTTTATATGATAAATTTAATTTTTAGTAGCTTTTCCAAAATTTAAAGATATACGAGCCAACAACGAGTCGAAATTATTAAAATTTACTACCAAAATTCGAATTCGTATATCTTTCCAACATGAAATGGCAAACCTTACTGAAGAGAAATGTCAAAAGAGCGGCAAGAAATATGGCGTCGTTTGCTGTCCCTGTCGCTCTACTTTTGTAGCGTCCCTGTTAAAAAAACCCTTTATTAAGTACTTAATCTCTTATTCAAATGATTGGGATGATGTTTAGGATGGTAACATCAAAATATATGCAAGCGTTTTATTGCATGCGATATTTTTGTCGTAGTGTGTCAGCGAATATGAGATAAACATTTTGAAATATATGGTTTTTAAATTTTGGAAAAGCTACTAAAAATTAAATTTATCATATAAAATAAACTTTAGATTTAGAATTAGAATTTTTTTTTAGATTTAGAAATTTTATCGATTGAGTTTTTCATTAAAAAATACAAAATTTTATTGAAAATTCAATTTATTAATTAAAATACAATTTCACTAAAAATTAAATTTTTCACTTAAAATTTAAATTTTTAACTGAAAATTCCATTTTCCACTGAAATGTATAGTTTTATTTTTATTAAAAATTCAGTTTTTCATTAAAATTTAAATTTTTCACTAAAAATTACATTTTTTCACAAAATTCATATTTTCACTAAAAATCAATTTTTACTAAGAAATTCAAATTTTCAATAAAAGTTCAGTTTTTTTAAAAAATTTTATTTAATATTAAAATATTCATTATAAATTTAATTTACTACTAAAATTTCAATTTCACTAAATATTGAAATTTTTACTAAATATTAAATTTTTACTAAAAATTTAATTCTTTTTACTAAAAATTGCATTTTTACAAAAAAAAAATATTTTTTACTAAAAATTTTATTTTCTATTAAAAATTAAATTTTTTATTAAAAATTCCATTTTTCAATTAATATTAAAATTTTCAGCCTTTATAAAGAATCCTGATCTAAAGTCTACTTAATGGTCTAATCAGACACTTATGAAAAACTCTGATTGGAAATCGTATTATTATAATTTGATCGAGACCTTTTATAATATAATTGGTTAACAAAATTGTTCTAATAAAATAATCTAATAAATAAATGTTAAACATAAATGCATATATTCAGAACTAGGACCGATTCATAATATTTTCCCGTAGGGTACATATTAGAGATGGCCGCCTGAGTTCGTGCGTGCTAGTTGTTGTGGTGCCCGTGCGTATCCGTGCCTCTAAATTCAGGCACGCGCCATTAAAGATATTTTTATAGTTTCTACTCCAATAAAAAAAAAAACTTCCAGCTTTAGGAAATAAAAATGTTGTGGTATTTTAACCTTATCTTAAAATTGTTTTAGTTTTACTTATGGATTTAAAAGAAAATAAACAGAACCAAACTTAATTTTTGAATTTTTTTAATACAGGCTCTAAATCATTTTGGAATATCCGTCTGTTTCCAAGATTTCTAAAATAGCGGTTGCTGTTCTGAATATGGTTCCAATAAAAAAGTTATATGGGTTTTGATTCCCGTGCGGTCCCTGACAAGGACTAAAATATCGGTTCCGGTTCTGATTCAAAGATTTTTAAAAGAGCGGTTTCGATTTCGTTTTCTACCAACAAAAAAAAATAATTGTATGGGTTCCGTAGCCAGGTCCTGTTCCACACACTTTTTTAATAACTTCTCACGTTTCGACTGCTTTTTCATGTCTTTCCGTGCTTTTTTCTTTGTTTTTCGTGTCTTTTTATATCCCTTGCTTTATTGTGCTTCTCGTGCGTGCCTGTAAATTTAGTCGCCGGGTTCGTACTCGTGCGTGTCACCTATCGGCGTGCCCGTGCGTGTCCATGCCATCAAAAACAGACACGCGCCCATCTCTAGTACATCCCAGCAGGAAATGTCCTCATTGACGACAAGGTCATCAATCATGAATCGAGGACATTAGAAAAGGTGTCTTTGATGAATATGTCTACAATAATTTCATAAATGACATTGCATTAAAGACGTCATTCACCATATGTCACATATACATATAAAGGGTTTTTCAAATGGGACGCTACAAAAGTAGAGCGACAGGTACAGCAAACGACGCCATATTTCTTGCCGCTCTTTTGACATTTCTCTTCAGTAAGGTTAGCCATTTCATGATGGAAAGATATACGAGCCAACAACGAGTCGAAATTATTAAAATTTACTACCGAAATTCGGAGTCAGTGGCCACAACGTTAAGAGTGCTACGTCCAATTTATGCTCGTCATAATCGTCCTAGCAGATCAACAATTGAGCGTCTAGTGGAAAATTTTTAATCCACAGGCACAGTACAAAATGTTTCCGAGCGAGTGCGACAAAGAAGTGCCCGTAGTGTCGAGAATATTGCTACCGCTGAGGCTTCAGTTGAAGAAATCCCAAATGTGTATCTCACACGTCGTTCTCAAGCGTTGGGCATCTCTGTGAAGTCCTTGTGGCGAATTTTGCGAAAAATTCTTGGCCTACATCCTTACAAAATCAAATTGACGCAAGAACTGAAGCCGCTTGGCCACCAGAAGCGTCGTATGTTCGTGAATTAGGCTGAGCAACAACTTGAAAATGATTCGGATTTTCATCGAAAAATCATCTTCAGCGTTGAGGATCATTTCTGGCTGAATGGCTTCGTCAATAAATAAAATATGCGTTATTGGTCAGACAGAAATCCACACGTACTCCATGAGTCATCATTGCATCCCGAAAAAATTACGGTTTGGTGCGGTTTATGGGCCGGCGGCGTCATTGGGCCGTACTTCTTCCGTGATGATCAAGACCGGCACGTTACTGTGAATGGGAATCGCTACCGTTCAATGATAACCGAATATTTTTGGCCCCAATTGGATGATATGGACTTGGAGGACATGTGGTTCCAACAGGACGGCGCCACAAGCCACACAGCGAATGCCACAATCAATTTATTGGAAACCAAGTTTGGAGAACGTGTTATCTCACGAAATGGTCCAGTCGATTGGCCGCCTCGGTCGTGCGATTTGACGTCGTTAGACTATTTCCTGTGGGGCTACGACAAGTCTATGGTATATGCCAACGATTGATGAATTTCGTACGAATATCGAACGTGAAATTGCAGCTGTATCGGCCGATTTATGCTTGAAAACCGTCGAAATCGAATAAAGAATTTCATTGATATCCAAAACCGTTTTTGTTTTATTTAAAAAAAACGTTTGTAGCGCTCTTATTGAAAAACATTCACGTCACATGCACCTAAAGGTATGCGGCATTTACGTTGTGAAATGCAATGTGAAATGCATACAACATACGTATAGGGGCAGCATTTAAGTGTTAAACTTAAAATTTGTGTTTGATATAATTCATACGCACAAATTGAGTGACCAATTTTTTTAAAAGCCAGACAATAAGCAGTAGTAATGTTGATGATGGTCGTTAGTGAAGTACGTTATTGACATTAGCAAGTACACATATTTATCAACCCAACCGAGAACAGAAGACAATGATAAAATTGAAATAATAAATAAATAAAATAAGATAAATAAAAAAATATATAAATTAATAAATAAATATAATAAAAAAAAAAGTTATACAAAAAAAAAAGGTTTGACATCATTATTTGTAACTTCATTGATGAATGCATGACATCGTTAATGCGCCAATCATGCATGGAAACAGGGCACATTTGTATGAAAATGTCATCAATGCTTTACAGGGCGAAAATGCTATCGGTCATCGATGTTTCTGATCTGACATAAGGGAATCCATTCGTGACCATTTCCTTCTGGAATATACTAAAAATGACTATTCAGTTTTTTGTCACTTTGTTTTTTTTTTATAACCTCTGAGTTAGAAAACAGTCTAAACATTTTTTAATTGACTGATATCACTGTTTTTCTTTCGAAGCCGCAATATATCAAACTTTCCCCATCCCATTTCATTAAATTCTAATGCAACTTTGCATATTTTAATGGTATTACATTTTTGCAAACTATATATCTGAATTTATACCACATAAAAGATCGGCCGTTCATATCCAAAGTTAAAATCAAAAATAATAATAATAATAGTTTGGCGCAACAGTCCTGTATAGAACTTCGGTCTAGCTCTCTCACCATTTTGAGCTGTGCGTGTTATATTTGTACTCAAAGTGGTCGGACCTACAGTTTATTGCCGAATCCGAACGGCGGATGAGAGCTTTTCATAGGCAATGGTTTTACTCTCGTAGGTTTGCCATTTACTGATGAGAGGTAGCGCGGTATAGAAAAATGTTTCTATGAATAGATGTAGTTAGGCCCCAGTCCAAGCTTGAACCGGGGACCTTTCGGCTAGCAGTCCAACGCACTAACCACTGAGCTACCGCGGCTAAAATCAAAAATGAACCATTTTAAAATCTTCCAACTCAAATTGGACTATGTTAGCAAGTTTTCTCTTGAAAATATTATGAATTTCGTAGTAACAAATGAATAAAAATTACAACAATATTTTGGGGTAAGCTCTATAACTGTTATAGTTGTCAAGATAATAACAAAAAACGTTGTGGAATTCTCTTGAAAAACTCACTTTTTAGACATATGCAAGTCATAAGTATGCATTATAAATAATTGAGTTCAATAGAACTGTTCATAATTAATATTACTAAGGACTGCGTCGAATAAAATTGTCAGCTACAAAAATGAAAAAATCTAGAAATCTAGTACTCCACTTTTTTTGTTGTCTTCATCTCCCTTTTTACTAAAGCCCAGTATCTCTCAATCGGCCTGAGTTCTGAACAGTTTGGTGGATTGGCTTTTCTAGGCACCAAAATCACTGCATTTTGTTGGATCCACTCTAAGGCCGTTTTACTGTAGTGACATGAAGCGAGGTCAGGCCAAAAAAATGTGGACACTTCATGTTGGCGTAAAAATGGAAGCAATCTCTTTTGCAAGCATTCCTTCACATATATTTCGCTATTAATTGTACCCGATGTCACGAATGAGCTGCTCCTTTTTCCACAACTGCAAATTGCCTGCCAAACAAGCAATTTCTTTGGGAATTTTGTCTTTTTTATTTTTTTTTTGATTTGAATTTTTCAGCGACATTTCCTCGAGAATCGGCTGTATAAAATTCCTGCCCAGGTAGCTGAGAAAAGTCCGCTAAAACATAAGTTTCGTCGTCCATTATGCAGCAATCGAATTTAAAAAAAAAAATCTTGGTTCAGCTTTTTAGCTCGTTGTTTTGCGGTTTCATTCTTGACGGCATTTCTATCCGGAACTTTTTGGACCTTGTACGTCTTCAGCCCAGCTTCTTTCTTAGTCCTGCGCACGAAAGATTCTGAGCAATCCGCCTTTCTCGCCAATTTCCTTCCGGATATGCTTGGATCTTTCTTTAAAACATTCACAACCTTCTTCGACTTTTCACGATCATGTGGGCATTTTTTTTTTACCAGAACCTTTCTTCCGATCAATACTCAGGTCTTCCTTAAAGCGGTTGATAACGCGAGAAATGGTCTTAAGGTTGTTTCGCGTTAAATAAATTTTGTATTGACTATAACTGACACAAATTATTTTCTGCCATTTAATTCAGAGCTACTATGATCAAATTTTTTTAATTTGAATCTTGCAATAGCACATTATGGGAAGATATGTAACGGACAATTTTATTCGACGCAGTCCTTACACAGACTAAACATTTTTTAAAGTTATTTAAATCGACGACGATACTGCAAATTTGATATTCCAATAAAATGGGGAAACATAAACAGAATGTACGATTCTGGAAAAAGTGGATTTTTCGAAATTTTTTATTTTTGGCGACATATTCATATAAATTAAACATGTTTGCAAATGAAATGTTTAAATTTAATACATTTTCTGTTACTCAATATTACAGTATCGTCGACGTTATAATCATTTTCGAAATGCAGTTTTTAAGCTCACCTAGTTTCTTATGATGTTCTAATTTATTTGTAATTTGAAGACTATATATACCACTAATTGCGTACGTTGTCTATTTTGTTAATTGTTTTAATACTAGTGTTTAGTGAATACTGCACGTTATCTGAAATAGAAGTAGGACCTTGTATAAACAATTTGAATTATCATTATTTAATAATTGAAAATTTATAAACTATTTCTTATTCAAATAAATGATAAACATCTGTAATCAAAAACTATCCTATTTTTTAATTACTTTTTAATTATAATATATTTTTAATTAAAAGAAAATTGCATTTTTCATATTCTTTAAATATTTATTTTATTAATCGCAATAGATTTCCATTGAAAAGTACATTTTATTTTACTAAATACTTGTGTGTTTTTGTTGAAACATACAATTTTTAAATTTACGAAAATGATTTTGAAATTGAACGCATTTATGAATATATTATAGATGATCATTATTATTTTTTTGATATTTATATTTATGTGGCAGAATATACTGCAAGCAGCTTAAATGAGTGAAAAAGTGAGTAGTACTTAAAAAAAAAAAAAGAAAAGACGAAACTTATAAAATAAATAGAATATGTATATAGTAAAGAGAAGTTATAAAAAATATTTAAACTCAGTTAAAAAAATGTATTTTAAAGGAATTTAAATTTAGTTTGAAGCTATTTAAATTTATATTAATTATAATAGTAGTAAATGAATTTAAATTTATATGAAATAAATTTAAATTTGTTTTAAAGTAATTCAGATTTATTTTAAAAGTATTTAAAAGTAATTTAAATTTATTTTAAATATATTTAAAATGAATGTAAATGCATTTAAAAGAAAATTAAATTTATTTAATGAAATTTATATTCGTTTTAAAAGAATTTAAATACATTTTAAAGTAATTTAAATTGTTTTGAAAGAAATATAAATTGTGTTAAAAGTATTTTTACGAAATTTAAATATATTTTAAACAAGTATAAATAAATTTTAAGCAAATTTATAAATATTTTAAAGAAAATTAAATGTATTTTATCGAAATTTTAAAAGTAAATTCAAATAGTTTAAAGAAATTCAGTTATTTTTCATATTATAAAATTTATTATTAAACACACTGCACACCTCAATAATGCTCGCGTTAATTTGGAAAATGCTTAAAAACTATTTTTTGCATATTTCTAAACTATTGTAGTTATTTTTGTTTAGTAATATGTATAATTTTACTTCTGTATATAACGCAGCACAGACTCTCGAACAGCAATAGACGGCGTTATAAGTTGTAATCCATATGCACTTCGTTTATAATAGTAATAGGTATTTTTTTTTTAATGCAATAATAACAGCCAAACTCTGGAGTGACCGTTTGAAACTGTTTATTTTGTGTACTTCAAGCGTTTGATAAAATTTGCAGTAAGTTTTTAAATGAGTTTTATTTTTGTTTTGTTTTGCATTGCGCTTCCGATTGCCTTTGAATAAATTATATTATTATAAAATTAAATTTATTTTATTTGTAAAGTTGCTGTTTTTGTTATGGTTTTTGTTAAACATAGCTTTTAAAAAAAAATTGTAATATTTTTTTTTTTTTTCAAGAATAAAATGCATTTTCTTATTGAAACAACTGTTAAAGAGTGCGTGAGACACATTTGCAAAGAAAACAAATAGTTGTCGAAAAATAAATTTAAAAATTCTACAAAATTTTGCAAATTTTAAAAATTCACAAAATTTTATCTACTTTTTAAATGCATTTTCCTGCTTTGTTGCCTTTGTAGCTGCGCACATGCGTTGCACATTTTACAAACCACAAAGAAATAGTTTTACCACAAAAAAAAACACAATTACGCGCACGTTTAGAAATAGTAACGTCGAATGCATAGAAATTTTAAAATTTAGCCAAAATTACGCGCTAACCTCACTGCAACAATTCGCCGCGCACAATCTCCAATATCATCTTGTGCCTAAAGTACTCCATGTGCTGTTGCGAGAACGTAATCTCGCGATTACGCGTCACATACTCGGCGAACATGCAGCTGAAGACACCACAATCGCTGCCGTTCATCTGACGCGGCACATCCGGCACCGATTCGATCGCAAAGTCACTGGTGTCGAACGGCTGCTTGCGTTTGTCCAACGACTCATCCTTTAGATACTTTTCGAGCGCCTTCAACACATTGGGATTCGGTGTGCCCATCGAATCATAGTACTTGATGGTGCGCTGCTTCATGTGTATAATGGCCATGCACCAATGAACGCCACCCACATGCACCGGCACCGGTATCACATCCATGCCGAAGATATCCACCTTGCGTGTCCAGCGTTTGACGCCACCATGACCGGCCTGCATGAGACGCGGCACAAAGAACGTATTCATGGCGTAGACGCGTGGCATGTCGTCACGTTCACCGCGTTGCGTCAGCAGATTCATGTAAAAGTTAATGACCTCATCGTTGAGCCAGCTTTGGCCAAGCAGCGTATGTATGTCGCGGCGGGTTATGTTGAGATTGAACTTGGAGACGAGCACCTGATTGTTTTCGTTTAATAAATGACACAACAGTTAATAATACGAAAAATAGTTCATAAATTAAAACAGAAAAATACCTGATCGGGTGGCCCGCAAATAGCGGCCTTAATGCGTGCCTGATGCTCTGCGTTGAGCTCAACAAACTCCGGTTCTTCCTCCACCTCGGGCTCGAGAAAATCATCGATGATCAGCAAGTCGGGACTGAAGATCTGGAAGCTCTTTAGTCGTTCCTGTATTTCGACCTCGGCGGCGCGACGCACATCAGTTTGTTTTTGTGCTCTAAAGCAAAAGATAAATGATTATTTTATAAAATAAAAATAGATTTTTTTTAGTTTTTGAATTATTATTTCAAAAAGTATTTAAAATATTTAAAAATGTAATATGCCATTCGAAAGCTTATTAAATTTACTTTCAAATAGCACCATACATTTTCATATCGAAAGAGATAATGTCCTTATAGAAGCAAAACTTACCAAATACTTTTGGAAAATAAAACACATTTTCAAGTTTATGTACCAAAATTTTTTTAAATATTTGATATTTTTTAAAAACTACAATGCCATTCGAAAGATTATGAAATTCCCTTTCAATTAACAATATAATTTGTTGATCATAAAGATATATCAACATTGTAGACATTAAAAAAACCAAATATTTTTTTTTCAAAAACTCATTTTTGAAGTTCATGATTTAATATTGTAAAAAGTAATTCATATATTAGAAAATCTAAAATGCAATTTAAAAGTTTATGAAATTGTCTTCAATTAATACAATAATTAACATAATTGAGTCGAAATATCGTCGTTTTCGAAGTAAAACTAAACAAATACATTGGTTCAAAAAACACATTTATCTCCCGTTCACGGATTAATATTTTAAAAAATATTTGTTGTATTTTAAAATCTAAAATGCCATGCGAAAGATCATAAAATTTCATTTTAATTGACACTATAACTATGATAATCTTGCACAGATATAGTCGTAATAGAATTAAAAGTAACCAAAAACAGGTTGTGTACAGTTCGTGTATTAATATTTGAAAATTTTTTTGACATATTTTAAAATATAAAACACCATTCGGAAGCTTATGAAATTAGCTTTCAATTGATACTAGAATATTCATAATCAAATGAAGATATTAAAATATACTGCAGAAATCAGAAATCACTATCTTCAATTTTTTTAAAAGTAGTTGTTGGTTTTTACCCCCTAAATATCTAATATAAATTTAATACACCTACTCTTTTTCGCATTTCAACTCCTCGGCCAAGCGTTCCTTCTTCTTCTGCTCCCACTTGGACTGCCAGTTCTCCAGCCAGTTGTCCTTCAGATGCGGCGATGCGCTAAACTGCAATTCCAGGCTATTGACTGGCTCAACATAGGGTCTAAAGAACAGAAAATTTATACTAAAACATTTATATAAATGAAATGCCAACAGCATACAATGTCTTCTTCTTCAAGGTATTTTCCTTATTCGCCACATTTGATGCATCCTTGGTCAAATCCAAGTTGAGCTTGGAGCAGGCGGTTAACATATGACGCTCATCATCGCCCAAATCAATAATATCGCTAATATCATCGTCGTCGACAATAATTGTCGTTCCACGTGGCGACTTTTTACGTTGCGTAGAGACGGCACTCACAAAGGTCACCTCAACTTCATCATCATAGGCATCAGCATCGGCGGTGGCAATAACATCGTCATCATCATCGTCGTCATCTAGATTAATAGTGGACGAGAGTGGCAAACGTTGCATTGATGACTGACGCTGCGCTAATGCTTTGCGCTGTTGTTGTTGGGAATTTCGACGCGTTTCGGAACCATAGATGCTGCTGTTGCGTCTGGCTGAGACGGCGCTTGTATTGGGCGTCTTGAAGAGCATCGATGAAGAGCACTGCTCGCGTACTACATCGTTGCCATAGATGCGTGGCACCACTGTCTTCAGCAGTTCTTGGTATTTATCGCGATCCTCCGACGCCTTCTCTTGCGTTAGTATTGAGCGGCCGTGGGGAAACCAAGCGTTGTTGCGGAAACAGCTGCTAATGCCGTTGAAGAGACCGCCGCCGCCGCCAGATGCTGCAGCGCGCGCCGAAGCAGCTAAAGGTGAAAAAATTAATATAAAAATTTGACAACAACAAAACTATCTAAAATTTTCTTTAACTCACAGGTGGAGGCCCCCGTTGAAGAGATGGTGCTCGATTCTGCGCGTCCCAATACATGACCGCCGCTGAGCGGCAAATTCTGTCGCAAAGCTTCTGCATATGTCCGCGGATACTGCCTCAGTTCCGGCACCACCGACGAGTGCAAAATACTGCCAGTGCTCGCCTCTATCAGTGCTGGCGGCGACGAGGCCGCCACTGCCGATGGACGTTCGGTAAACTTGAGCCGCTCCTCGGCACGATGACTGATAGGAATGTTGTAGATTCTCGACGACATGGTGGTGGCGGCGGCGTAGTTTGACTGGCCACTCGTATTGTAGCCAAATCCATTGAAAATGGGCTCATCGTCATCGGAGAACTCGACGTCGGCAAATGAACGATTCTTGACCAAGCGATGTGTGGTTTCGGGTGGTGCAAAAATGGATTTGCGCTGCTTGGGTTTGTCTATGGTGGACAGTGACAGACAGAGGAATTAGTTAAAATTTATTATTCTATATAAGAAAAATGTAAAACGCACCAAACGAGTGAATCGTATTGCGATGCGACATCACCAGAGGATGCTTCAGGTTGCGCTCTAAAAGTAAAGGTTTCTTTGGCTTCTGTGGATAAGGAAACGTATCTACGTAATCTGTAATTGTAAAGGAGATATTTTAATTTTATTTATTTTGAATGACGTTTTGTGTCAGCAACCAGCAGCAGCGCCACTCAAAGAAAGTTATGTGAAATTCTAAAAACTTTAAAATAATCAATAATAATATTTGGTTTTAAATAGTTTAAAATAAATGAAAATTAAAAAAAAACTTTATTTGAGTGGCTCTTTTGAATACATATTTAGTATAACACTAACCATCATCCAGAGGCCCAGTAATGATTTTAGGAAAGTTATTCTCTACTTTGCGATATTTGATTTGGTGACCGTCCAAAGCACCGGCTGACCAGTCGACGTTTCTAAAAGGTAAATGGAAAATTATTTGAAGAATGATTTACTTTTATATAAAAAAAAATAAAGTTAACGTCTTAAAACCATAAACATTATGTATTAAAAAAATGTGTAAAAAAAAATAATAATAAAACTTAGGTTTTTAATAAAATATAAAAAGAATTACTCATGAACATTATAAAGTTGTTAATCTATTTCAAGTAATCGACCTGTTCTTCTATTTAAAATTTGTCGAACAATTAGATTTTAATTATAAAATTGACTTTAAATCGTCACTATCATGCCAAAGGGGCAAATGTGCAATTTTTGACATTTGCGTTTTTTTTACATTTTTTAATGAAGTTTTTCCTCAAGAATGCTGTGCCAAAATCTCGTGTCGTTTTGTTGGATATTTCTAGCCACAAAAGTCAAACCCCAAAGGGCGAATCTTGTCATGCCAAAAAGGCGAATCTTTTCTTTTTCGCCATAACTTTTTATTGATACGAGATAAAATAGTGGTGTAAAGGCATTTATTGTTTGTTTTTAAAGCACCTATCGATTTGCATCATTATTTTTTTACCAAACATTTGCCATTTGTTATTTGCAGGAAAAAAATGTTTTAAATAATGATGCAGATCGATAGGTGCTTTAAAAACAAACAATAAAAACCTTTACATCAATATTTTATCTAGTACCATTAAAGAGTTATAGCAAAAAAACGAAAAGATTCGCCCTTTTGGCATAACAAGATTTTCAATTTTTCCAATTTATTCGTTTTTTTTTGCTATAATTTTTTATTGGTGCAAGATATAATAGTCGTGTTCAGGTATTAATTGTTTGATTTTAAGGCACATATCGAACTGCATCATTATTTAAAAATATTTTGCTGAACATTTTTTCCTGCAAATAACAAATGGCAAATTAATGTTTGACAAAATATTTTTAATTAATTACTCCAATAGATAGGTGCTTTAAAAACAAACAATTAATGCCTCTACATTACTATTTTATCTTGCGCTAATAAAAAGTTATAGCATAAAAAACTAAAATATTTGCGTTTTGATCAGGATATAGCCTCACAAAATCCGTATTTCTAATTCAGTAGGCTGTTCAAATCTAATGATATTTTATATACGTTATAATAATTGACGAATAAACTAAAATAACAGAAAAAATTAAAGAAAATATAAATTTTTCTAATTTTAAAGCACTTCAAACTTTAAAATTTGATTTCCCAACATTTTTAAAAATGCACATTCGCCCCTTTGGCATGACTCGTCACAGCCTAATATTTTTAAATTTCTTAATAATGAAGATTTGTATTTTCAGCGTCGATAGCTTAAGATTAGTATGTTGAACTGCGAGCCTAAAGGTCCCAGGTTCAAGCATGGGCTTGAACAAATAAATCTCTCTATTTTGACTTCGGATAAATATCATTCAAAATTAAATAAAAAAAAAAAGTGTCGAGAAAAATAAAATGAACAGATCGAGCAATTAAAGTGCACGGGCGAATTTATTTTTAATGTATAGTGTGCAAAAATATAAAATTATGAATAAATTGCCAAATGCCGCACCAACAAAAAATAGTAAAAAGTGTTGTGAGAACATTTCATCTCAAAAAAAAACATTGAAATTTTAAACCAAGGTAAACCCTTCAGCATCGGTCGTTTATACTAAGTTCAAACGTCAATTGGTCGTTTATACTAAGTTTAAACGACAATTGACGTTACCTGAAAACATCGATTCTGATTTTAAACCTAGTTTAAACCACAAACTAAGTTCAACTAGCACTGAAAAACTGTCCCTAAAACGTATATAGTTTCCAATCAAATCCATTAAATATACTGTGAGCGTCAAAAGAAAGTAAACATCTTAGTTACTCATATTAAAAGTTTTATTAAAAAAAAGTAATTAACACAAAACCAAAAATAAATATAAGGAATTCAAGAATTATTTAATAATAGCTAAAATCAATATAAACATTAAACAAAAATAATACAAAACAGATGCTCGATCGGGTTAAGGTCCGGGGACTGCGGACCTTTTCAATCAATTTTCAAAACAATTTAAATATCAATCGTGTGATTTCCTTATTTTCTATACAAAAATTGGACAATCACACGATTGATATTAAAATTATTTGAAAATTGATTCAAAAGTTGATTGTTTATTCAATCGTGTGATTCGAGCTTTAGTATTTTGAAAATGTTTAAAATAATTTTATTTCAGTACAATTTATTTTTTTCAAGGGAAAATTTCATGAGAGAGCTGAATAATTAAAATAAAACAAATTTTATATCCATATTTTAAGTTTTTGATTCATTTTTTAAGTTTATCTAGTTTTTTTAGTCCACAATCCATGCATATTTTCCTTGTTTTTGTCCAATTGATAGCCCTGGTAATAAGTTAATATGGTTTTTTAAATATTTTTGATATGTTTACAATGGACGAAAATTCAACTAGTTTATATACGTTAATTTAAAAATGTGAATGAAAATTTGTGCCCAAAACGATGTAGTTTTTTTAAACATATTTTAACATTCAAACTCATTTCGTAGAATATT
The DNA here is from genome assembly GCA_951804985.1 of Dryomyza anilis. Taxonomy (NCBI): domain Eukaryota; kingdom Metazoa; phylum Arthropoda; class Insecta; order Diptera; family Dryomyzidae; genus Dryomyza; species Dryomyza anilis. The sequence continues at coordinate 114,227,803 of OX638130.1, forward strand.
TAAAAAATATTTTTTCTTCAAAGATTACATTACAATTATTTTTTATTCATTAGTAAAATTTTGTAATTTTGAGTATACCTCTATATGTAAAGGGTTTTTCAAATGGGACGCTACAAAAGTAGAGCGACAGGGGCAGTAAACCACGCCATATTTCTTGTCGCTTTTTTGACATTTCTCTTCAGTAAGGTTTGCCATTTCATGATGGAAAGATATACGAGCCAACAACGAGTCGAAATTATTAAAATTTACTACCGAAATTCGGAGTCAGTGGCCTCAACGTTAAGAGCGCTACGCCCAATTTATGGTTGTCCTAGCAGATCAACAATTGAGCGTCTAGTGGAAAAATTTGAATCCACAGGCACAGTACAAAATGTTCCCGTGCCAGTGAGACAAAGAAGTGCCCGTAGTGTCGAGAATATTGCTACCGCTGAGGCTTCAGTTGAAGAAAGCCCAAATGTGTCTTTCACACGTGGTTCTCAAGCGTCTATCTGTGACGTCCTTGTGGCGAATTTTGCGAAAAGATCTTGGCCTACATCCTTACAAAATCAAATTGACGCAAGAACTGAAGCCGCTTGACCACCAGAAGCGTCGTATTATCGTGAATTGGGCTGAGCAACAACTTGAAAATGATTAGGATTTTCATCGAAAAATCATCTTCAACGATGAGGCTCATTTCTGGCTGAATGGCCATGCGTTATTGGTCAGACAGCAATCCACACGTACTCCATGAGTCATCATTGCATCCCGAAAAAATTACGGTTTGGTGCGGTTTATGGGCCGGCGGCGTCATTGGGCCGTACTTCTTCCGTGATGATCAAGACCGGCACGTTACTGTGAATGGGAATCGCTACCGTTCAATGATAACCGTTTTTTTTTGGCCCCAATTGGATGATATGGACTTGGAGGACATGTGGTTTCAAAAGGACGGCGCAAGCCACAAAGCGAATGCCACAATCAATTTATTGGAAACCAAGTTTGGAGAACGTGTTATCTCACGAAATGGTCCAGTTGATTGGCCGCCTCTGTCGTGCGATTTGACGTCGTTAGACTATTTTCTGTGGGGCTACGTCAAGTCTATGGTTTATGCCAACGATTGATAAACTTCGTACGAATATCGAACGTGAAATTGCAGCAGTATCGGCCGATTTATGCTTGAAAACCGTCGAAAATTGGGTTCAGCGTCTGGACTTCTGCAAGCGTGCCCGTGGTGGTCATGCAAAAGAAATCGAGTTCCATACATAATGGCATCGAACGTACTTTTAAAGATTTTCATTGATATCCAAAACCGTTTTTGTTTTATTTAAAAAAAACTTTTGTACCGCTACAAAAAAAAAACCTTTATTTGAAGAAAAAATGTTTTATTTTCTTTTTAGTTATTCGTGACTATTCCCAAATGAATTTATGTTTTGGAAATACATAATACGAATGAATATAAATGAAAAATAATCCCGTTTAATATATTATTTCAAAATAATGCATTTTTCGTAAAATTAAAATTTTTCAAATTATATTTTAAACCAAAAATTCTATTTTTCACTTTAAAAAAAATATTCACTGAAATTAAATTTTTACACAAAAAAAATCAATGTTCTCAAAAAAAACGATTTTTAACAACAAAAAGAAATATACCTAGACAAAATTGGTATCGAGGTAATTTAGAAACATTTTTTTCGACATATTTCAAATATTTTCAATGTTTTTAGCAAAAAATTCCATAAACATTTTTCATAAAAAAATAAATTATTCACTAAAAATCCATTTTTAATAATAAAAAAAATTATCCCCACACAAAATTTGTATCGAGGTAGTTTAGAAACATTTTTTTCGATATATTTCAAATAGACAAAGGCCGAGTTTGTATCAAAAGTCTATATTGTCTATATTCTCCTCGTTCCCAAAATATGTCCGGAATCATCCTATAAAATTCCACAACATTTTAAAACCTGCTATACACTTCCCAAAATATTCCATTTATCTGTGTGTTTGTCGAAAATATGACTGAAATATAAAATGCCAGAAATTCTGCCTCGAGTTTTTTTTGTATTAAAAACCAATTTTAAGTTAATTTTTCAATACAAATTCAATATTGAAGTGTGAATTTTTAAATTTTTATTTATTTGAGGGTTTTTGTTTTTTATTCCCGACAAAAGTTTCAAAACATTGTGAAATACAAATTTCTTAAGAGAATTGAAGATTTAAAATATTTGCCAATTTTTAAAAATAATATATCAATGTTAATAAAAATAGTTAAGGACCTCTTGTTTTTAAACGAAGAAAAAACAAAAAAAAAACGTAAAAACTACTTTAAAAAAACACAAACTTCATCATGCCACTGTCAAATGTGGTTTTCAGACCATTATAGGATGGTGATAATCCGAGTTTCTAGTTTTTTTTTTTACAAATTTACAACATTTAAACAATATAAATAAACTAAATTGCTAAAATAAAAAATATTTTCAAAACCCACCTGCGCTTCCTTTTTCTGCCCTCTTTGGTGTCGTAGTTGTTGCCTGATTTAAAGTGTAACAAGTTGCGCAGCTTGCTGAGGATGTCGATACCCATTTGTGAGTCGTCGTCTCGTGCGGCGCAGATGAGTTGCTCGTCGTCTTGTACAAGATTGAAATGCACAACGTCCTCGTCGTCGTCGTCCTCTTCGTTGTCGTAGTCTTGCCGTTCCTCGTCTTCACTCTCTGTGTCTACGTCTGCAGCCTCTTCCTCAGAATAGTATTGTCGGCGTTGATGTGCGTATGCTGCTTCTACGCTGGCAGCTAAATCGCGATAGTAACGCGCGGTCACCGCAGCACTGCCAGCTACGTTGCGTTTATACTTTGCAGCCTGTGCACGCTGACGCTGGCGTTGCGCGTATGAAACGCTGTCGTTGTTGACGCTGCTGCTGCAGTTGGAGCTACTCTGGCTGCAGCTGGATCGCGCACGGTGGCGCCGGTCTTGATTGTGCAAATTGCCGTTGAGCAGACGAATACTGGGCGTTGAGTTTAAAGCTTGTGCAGGCTCAGTAGCTGCTGTGCGACGGTTCACAATAATCGGAAGCGCGGCGGGTATGGGACGCAGTGGCGGTGGTGCGCGACGACAAGGCTTCGTAATAGAAGCAGCGGTTGGTAGTGTCTGTAGGAAGTAATACAAAAAAAACACAAAAATTTGAATATTAAAAACATTATTAGTTGCAGCGAAAAGAGCTAAGTTTAAATATAAAAAGTAAATCTCACTTTGTGCAGCAGATTGTCGTAGCTTTGACTGCGTCGCTGCTGCTGCTCTTTTTCTTGAAGTTGTTGTGGCCTGGGCTTCGGCACTTTTGTGACCACGTACTCGTAGTCTGCGTCCTCTAACTCAAGCACAATGTTTACGTTTTTCGCTGCTGCCTCCGCGTTTAAGCCGAATTCAATCTGAATGTCTGTTGTTTCGTTTTGTGTTGGCTGCGCCTCCTCGTCTATGACATCAAACAGTTCGTATTTCTCCTCCTTGTCCTCGTCGTCTGTGTCCTTGGCCACAGATTCTGCTACGGACAAAACTTCTTTGGCCGCAAGTTCTTCGTCGTCGCTGCGACGTCGTTTTTTGCTTACGTTCTGTAGCTGCGACTGCAACGGCGGTGCCGCGTCACCTTCACCAACACCTACTTCAAGTGTGGCGTCTGCTTGTTGTCTCCGTACGTCGTTTGCTGCAGCGGCAGCAGCAGCTTCTGCGTCTGCTTCCACCACTTGCACTTGCAACTGCACCTGCGTGGCTGCCTCCTCGGCCTCTGCGTGCGCCAACAGAGCGGCGGCAGTGGCTGGGTTCCTCAGTATTGTGTGTAAATGATCCTCGAGCGGCGTGTATTCAATGTACATTATCGATGAAACCAATGGTGGTGGCGAAAGCTGCGTCGACTTCTTTGCTTTTGGATGCCGCACGCTGCAGACGCTGCGCCATTTACTCACCACCTCGCGTTCCTAACTTTTTTTTCTGTTTTTTTATTGGTGGCCGATGCTGCTCAACCAACCAATTATTTCTTCAACTTCTTCTACAGCTGCTGCTTCGTCTTCTTCAACTGCTGCTTTTTCTTCCGATTCCTGCTTTTTTTCGTTTTTTTTTGCGTAGTTTGCAATAATTAGTATTGAAACCAAATTTTTGATTGTGCTTTACTTTAAGCTATGCTTAATTTTTCCTTTTTTATGTTAATGCTGAATAAATATGTTTGGTAATTGTTAATTTTTTTGGCCGCACCGCTTTTTTTTTGCAATAGACAAAAATTTCTACTCAAAAAAAGTGTGTGTGTGTGTGTATGAAACGCCGCTGCCTGTAGAAAATAAAAATTGACACATGCATTTGACGCCGTCATGTTGCCAGCTATGCTGAGGTTTTTGCGTGTGTTTGTTGTTGTTGTGTAGTGGAGAGTTGCCAGCAGCGAGATGTGTGTGGATTGGGTGCGTAAAATTAATTATAATAAAATATAATAAAATATAATAATATATAATAAAAAAAATAAAATGAAATGAAATATAATAAAATATAATTAAATATAATAAAATATAATAAAATATAATAATATATAATAAAATGTAATAAAATTTATAAAAATATAATAAAAAATAATAAAATATAATAATATAATATAATAAAATATAATGATATATAATAAAATATAATAAAATATAATAAAATATAATAAAATATAATAAAATATAATAAAATATAATAAAATATAATAAAATATAATAAAATATAATAAAATATAATAAAATATAATGAAATATAATAAAATATAATGAAATATAATAAAATATAATAAAATATAATAAAATATAATAAAATATAATAAAATATAATAAAATATAATAAAATATAATAAAATATAATAAAATTTAATAAAATATAGAAAAATATTATAAAATATAATAAAATATAATACAGTATAATACAATATAGTGAAATATTATAAAATATAATAAAATTTTAAAAAATTTAATAAAATATATTAAATTGTAATAAAATATAATATAATAAAATAATATATAATAAAATATAAAATATTATAAAATATAAAATATATAATATTATAATAATATTATAATAAAATATACTAAAATATAATAAAAAAAATTTAATACATAAAAATTAAATGAAATAAAATTAAAACGATTATCGCATTAAAAAATAGAATCAAATAAATAAAGGATATCTGTTAAAACATAACTGTTCTGATTTCTGTATAACAGTTTCGGTTAGGATCACAATTTTTAAAATAAATCAATTAAAATAAATATCGGTTTCGGTTACGGTTCAAATATCCATACAACAACAATTATTTATCCAAATTATAGTACAGGGAATTAAAGATGGATACAAGAGCAGATTTTAACGTGATTCACGTGATTCAAGTGAGTGACTGTGAGTGAGTACAATTTTTACGTGAGTGAGTGAGTGTGTGTGTGAGTCGAATATTTCGCAAATTTTAAGAACGTGATTGTCGTGAATCACACGTGAAACTTAATTTACTCACGTGATTGTGAGTGAGTCAAAAAAAAATCCGGGAGGGATTTGAAATTTTTGTTCGTGAGCATGATTCAAAACTCACTCACATGCTCATCTCTACTGTCAATATTTTAATTTTTCAATGATTTTCATATAATATATATTTTATTCTTAAAAATCTGCAAAAATATAAATGGTTTCAAAAATAAAATTCATTGTGAAAAAATGAATTACAATAAAAAAAGATGTCGTAAATACAAACTCAACAAGTTAACATTTATTAAAATTAATTTTAAGAGTAACATACAGATATTTCATAAAAAATAAAATCACAACTATAAATGATACATATTTAACTATGAGAAATTTTAGCAAATCTTCTATGCAGGCGCCTATAATTAATACATATATTTTTTGTAAGATTTTTGTAATGTATATTATTTAAAAAATTATTTAGAAGATTAAATATATAAAATATAAATTTCTTTCGATATTTGTATATTTGGATTCTTTTTACATATTTGGGATTCATTGAAATCTTTGGTTTTTAACACGAACAGTTTTCTAAACCATTGAATTTTTCAAACTTCGAAGTATTTTTCCAACTTTGGAGGATTTTTCAAAAATCTTCACTCTCAACTCAATCGATTCCCGGACAACAAATGAATATCAAATGCCACAGTATAATACTGAACGAGTAGAGGGCGCCTGCAAATCCGACGCTGGCCTGGAAGGAAAAATGCACAACCACCCAGTGGGCGAGTCCGCCCCAGACGAGTATCAGCAAACCGTTGGTGAAGTGCACCGGGAAGCGTATGTCGTTCCACTGCGAACGGGGCATACTCATCTGAAAGACGAGGTCCTGCAGAAACATGGTGACCGCCTGACCGAAACCCAGCAGCACAGATGAGACGCTCAACAGCAGTTTTGAAGTGGAGAAGCTGATGACTAAAAAAAATGAATTACAAAAATAATTTTATAAAAGTAAATATAATAAAATTGTATATCACATTTTTTTGTACAGTCAAAAACACCCAAAAGTTACCGAAATCCGGGATTTTCGAAGATATTCAAATAAAAAAATTACCTATTTCTTTGGGTATTATTTAATATTTTAGGTGTTATTTTTTTTTACTTTTGAATAATACTACCCAATAGATTTTTATGTATTTTTTTTTAAGTAATACAGGTCATTTTATTATGCGTGTTAATTGATTAAATTTGGAGTTTACTTTATTTTCATAATTTTTCAATATTTTCATTTATTTTGGGTCTTAATCCATTTCTTTTGGGTTTTAATTTATTTTGAGAATTAGTTTGGGCTTTAAAATTCATATCGAGTGATAATTTTAATCTTTTTCTTAAATATAAATATATTATATATATTTTTATTTTTCATTAGGTGTTATTTACTGCGGTTGAATTTCATTGGGTGTTATTGTATTAAGCTCTATTTAGTTGGTGCCATATTTTTATAACGACTTACATATCAGCGCCAGTCCCTTGCAGATGCAACCAAGCGTGTGCCACTGGAACTTCCGCTTGTATAGGCTGTGGCCAAAACGTGGCGTCATCAGTGAAAAGCACATCCACGGAAACGCCAACAGTGAGAAGAGAAACGGTATCTCCGCATTTTTCAATGCATGATGGCTGACCGCCAGACTTGGCAGCACTGTCAGACACATGACGTACGAGAAAATATCGGCTGACAGCAGCAGCGTCGTGGAGTAGAGCTTGGGCACCAGTAAAGCGCGTCTCAGCGGCACAGCGACCTTGTCCAGCATATTGCCCCACAATTGGGTGGTGACATCGCGTGAGAATTGTTGGATTTTGCCCTGTTGAAAAAATAATTATTTGAAAGAAAGATTTGAATATTTTATTTAAGTGATTTCACAATAAAACATGGACATTTTTGTTTTAATTTTAAAAAATAATTTTGACTGAAATTTTAATTTGAGTGAAAATTTGAATTTATAATGAAAATTTGAGTTTTTAATGATGAGTTGAATTGAATTTATAGGGAAAAATTGGATTTTTAGTGCAAATTGAATTTTTAGTGAAAATTGCAATTTTTAACAAAAATTCAATTTTTAGTGAAATTTTAATTTTTGATTAAAAAATTCATTTTTAGTGATATTTTTAAGTTTTACTACAATTTGAATTTATTGTGATAAATTTAATTTTTAGTGAAAAATTTAATTTTTAGTTAAAAATGGAAATTTTAGTGAAAAATTTAATTTATAGTGAACAATTGAATTTTTAGTGATAAATTGAACTTTTAGTGAAAAATTTAATTTTTAGTGAAAAATTGAATTTTAGTGATAAATTGAATTTTTAGTGAAAAATTGAATTATTAATGAAAAATTTAATTTATAGTGAAAAATTGAATTTTTAGTGCAAAAATAAATTTATAGTGAAAAATTGAATTTTTAGTGAAAAATTGAATTTTAGTGAAAATTTGAATTTTTAGTGAAAAATTGAATTTTTAGTGCAAAAATTGAATTTTAGTGAAAAATTGAATTTTTAGTGAAAAATTAAATTTTAGTGAAAAATTGAATTTTTAGTGAAAAATTGAATTTTTAGTGAAAAATTGAATTTTTAGTGAAAAATTAAATTTTTAGTAAAAATTGAATTTTTAGTGAAAAATTGAATTTTTAGTGAAAAATTGAATTTTTAGTGAAAAATTGAATTTTTAGTGAAAAATTGAATTTTAGTGAAAAATTGAATTTTTAGTGAAAAAATAAATTTTTTAGTGAAAAATTTAATTTTTAGTGAAAAATAGAATTTTTAGTGAAAAATAGAATTTTTAGTGAAAAATATTTTTTTTTGTGAAAAATTGAATTTTTAGTGAAATTCACCACACCAAAATTCACCACACCGAAACTCACCACACCGACACTAACCACACCCAAACTTACCATACTAAAACTCACCCCACTAAAATTTGCCAGACTCAAAATCAAAACACTAAAATTCACCACACTAAAATTCTGTATTGAAAAATTAAATTTTTTAGTGAAAAATAAAATGTTTAATTAAAAATAGAATTTTTATTAGAAACATTTTTTTAGTGAAAAATATGATTTCAGTGAAAAATTAAATTTTTTGTGAAAAATTGAATTTTTAGTGAAATTCACCACACAAAAATTCACCACACCGAAACTCACCACACCGACACTCACCACACCGAAACTCACCATACTAAAACTCACCCCACTAAAACTAGCCAGACTCAAAATAAAAAAAAAATTAATTTCACCACACTAAAACTCACCACACTAAAACTTACCACACTAATTTTCTGCATTGAAAAATTTAATTTTTAATGAAAATTTTAACTTTTAGTGAAAAAATGAACTTTTAGTGAAAAATTGAATTTTCTGTGATTTTGATTTTTTATGAAAAATTTAATTTTTATGAAAAATTTAATTTTTATGAAAAATTGAATTGAATGCGAAATTTTAGTGAGAAATGGATATTTTCTGAAAAATTGAAATTTAAATGAAAAAATAAATTTTTAATTTTATCAGAAAAATAATATTTTTAATTTTATCAGAAAAATAATATTTTTAGTTAAAAATAAAATTTTTAGTGAAAAATAGAATTTTAAGTGAAAAATTTAATTTATAGTGAAAAATTGAATTTTTAATAAAAATTTTAATTTTTAAAGGGAAATTGAATTTTATGTTTCTAAAAATCTTTTATTAAAACACCCAATGAAGCCATAATTAATAGGTACTGCCTTTGTTTGTGAATCCTACTCAAAACCCCCCACCACTCACCAAATTGCTCTCGTTCGCCTCGAACTGCTGCAATCCAACCGACGTGGACTTATACACCCCATGCAGCCCATCCACGCTCATGCGGCCATAGTTCTCAATGGTCGCCGAACTCGAGCGCATCACCGAAACATTTTCATCCTCCTCCGGTATGATCTCCATAATCTCCACCCCATTCGGATTCATGAATGTCACATAGGCCTCATCGGAGGGCAACATATAATTACAGAGCTGTGAATCAACGGAGGCAGCAACCATGGCAGCTGTTGGCACATGGTCCATGAGCGGATTTTTCCAGTGACGCTGCAGCTGCAACTCAATGCCGTCCAGTTGATCGGCAAAACTGGCCGAAAGTTTGCCCAGTTGATGGTGCAACGGCGTAAAGCCGCTGCTCTCCGCCGTTATCAACGAAATGCGTTTCGTGATGACGCCCTCACGATGACGCGTGATAATCAGACTGATCGGTATTAGATTCACGAGTAGCGCTGACATTAGCACAATCGATTGTGCGGTGCCGTAGAGCGTGCGCAAACTCGTGAAGACGAACGACAGAAAGAGCTGGCAGAAGGCCTCACCGCAGAGATAAATTGTTTTGCGCACGAATTTGTCCTCACGCGGACGCACAGCCTCGAGAATTTCGTGAGTTTTCCAGATGAAGATGCTGGCGCCAATGCCTATAAATGAAACGAATTTCAAAATGTTATCATTATAAAGAAATTATTCAGTTTTACTCGCAAAGAAGCCATAGAAAATGATGCCGATCGCTTGCGTGTTCGTTGTCACCGTGAACCATGCCGAAGAGAAAAAGAAGCCACTTATCATGAGGGAGGCGCACGTGAAGAGTGTCGCGAGCAGAAAAACACGTCGGTACTTGGAGGTCTCACGCGGCCGCCCATGATATTCGGTCGTCAAATGTTCCAGTATTGAGCGACAGAGCTGTCCGGTGGCCTGGTAGACGATGGCGGGCCAGATGCGCAGCACCAGATCCTTGTCGGATTCAACGACATTGCCATAGAGATAGGCGGGAGTGGAGAGAAAAGCCTGCAATTTGGAGAAATGGAATTACGTTTTATAAGAAAAAAAATAAGAAATTAAATCACTTAAAAAAAAAACAAAATATACAAATAAAATAAAAAATTCAGCAAATCAGTCAAGATTAAATGCGATAAGAAAGCGAAATGTTAAACAAACAAATAAAGCCATAATGCAACAATAATTTCTTGGCATTTTGTTTATTAGTTTTGTATAAAAATAAAATACCAGCACAAATAAAACAAATATTAAGGTGAAAAATAAAATTAGCATTTAATAAAAATAAATTAAATAGAAAATTATATAAAAACGTTTTATAGTAATATTTTTAAATACTGCATAATATATTTAACTACTATAGAATGCTACATATTTTTAAAAACTAATTAAAAAAAATTATTTGATTTAAAATGATTTTATGACATACATATTTTTAATTAAATAACTAAATTCGAATTTTGTTCAGTATTAATAAATAAATTCATTAAAAGTTTATTAAAATTATAAAATATAAAAAATTTACAAAAATGTAAAATTAAATAAAACCTTAACGTGCTCTGCAGATTCTACATTTCAAGTCGCGTAAGTTTTCCTTCTCCAATAAACACAATAAGAATTATGTGCATTGAAGAAAGAACCAAAAGCGAAAAATGCAAATATTAAATAAAACCTTTAAAATATTATTTCAAGAAAATTACATGTTCTAAAAAAGTTAAAATGTCTCTGAAAAATTATTTGAATATAAAATTTAAAAAAAATCAAATTAAATTAAAATCATATATCACTCAAATTTAAAACATTCACAAAAATCGTATTTGTCAACTATAATAATATTTTTCACTAAAAATTATTTTCACTTAAAATTTATTATTTTTATAAAGAATTAAAAATTTAATTGTTCATTAAAAATTAAATTTTTCACTAAAACTAAAGTTTTTCACTAATGTTCATTTTTCATTTAAATTAATTATTACTTGTAACAGTGAAACATAAAATAATTGACCCGATTGTAAACAATAAATTATTTTTTCTGAACGAAAGTTCGTTTGTCTCCAAATACTTTTGCGATAAATTACATTTATATTAAACGTAAAATTCTTTTGGTGAGAAACGAAAAACTTAAAAATCTCTTAAAATATTGCATACTTTTAAGTATTTTTTTAATGACATTTTTAATTATTTCAAACTGTTAGATTCTGTGAGCAAAACTTTTATATTTAAACTGTATTATTTAAAACTGTAAAATTCAAACGAATGCTCGTAATATAATCCTTAGCTTCCTTTTTAGATACATTTTTATAAAAGCATAATAATAAATAATGTTGATAGCTCTTGGCTGATTGTAGAAACGGGATATTGATTGGTTAGGTACATAAGAGGAGAGAACGGACAACGACAAAAATAAAAATTATAAGAATAAAAAAATATTATTATATATTATTATATCTATATATATAAAACTCTTGATCCGTCGTCTGTCAGTCTGCCAATTTGTCTGTTTGTTTCAGCATCACGTCTGAACCGATTTGACTGAAATTTTGTACCAGAATACTATGGAGTCGGGAGGGTTTTGCGGGATTGGACAACGGGGGTGGCGCCTCCCATACAAACTAAACTTTCAAGGCGTCATAACCTGGGACTACACCAGCTAAGATGACAAAACAAAAACTAAAATAAACAAAAAATATAAAAGCAAAAACACAAAAATCAAAAGCCCAAAAAAATCAAGATGGAAAAATAAAAACAAGATGGAAAAATACAAATACAAATAAAAAGAACTAAAGCAGAAAATCAAAAACAAAAGCATAAAACAAAAGCACAAACAAAAATTCAATATTAAAAACAAAAAAACAAAAGCAAAAACAAAAGCAAAATCAAAAAAATAGAAGCACTATACAAAATTGCAAAAACAGCATAAAAAAAGCAAAACTCAAAACCAAAAAAAAAAAAAAAAACCAAAGGAAAAATAAAAGCAAAGACTCAAAACAAAAGTAAAAATAAAAAATCAAAACAAAAATAAAAATCAAAAACACAAAAACAAAAGAAAAATATAAAATCAAAAACGCAAAAATATCAAAAATACAAAAACCAATAATGCCTTAAACCAAATTTAAAACACAAAAACAAACGAAAAACACAAATCCACAAAAATCTAAAGCAAAAAGAAAAAGTCAATTTTAAAAACAAAATCCAAAGAGAAACAGAAGCAACTAAATAAAAAAAAATGCAAAAAATAAAAATCAAAAGAATAACAAAAACAAAAAACGGAAAAAATAATAAAAAAACAGTTGGGAAGGTTAGATCACATGGGAACTTTTAAAGTAGGTGTTATTATGATAGTTAGGATTATCAAAATTATAGTCGGTCTAAGCCGACTATAAATACCCTACACATATGTGTGGTTACCATTCAAAGTGATATATAGGTCACCAGGGTATACGAATCCTGAAAATAACTACAAACATTCAATCGCTGAAGAATTTTCATTCATTTGATACCCATATTTACAAATGGGTAGGTGTACCGAATTTCGATTTTTTTTTTTGTGAACCACAAGTCTTTTCGCCGGAAAACTTTATTATCATGTATTTGAGCTTGATGTCAATATATATTTGACCAAAAAAGTTTACCTAAGCACGTATACATAAAAATTGATCTTTATATGTACATTTTATATGAGGTATTTGAACATAGATCTTAGGTCACAATGGACCGATCTCGACAATTTTTTCGCACATACAGCGTAGGTATATTAGTAATCTAAGCTATAAGTTTCATTTATCAATTTTAAAAGTAGTAGGGATTTCAACATCCAGACAGATGGACAGACGGTCAGACAGACGGACATCGCTAAATCGACTCAGGAGGTCATGCTGATCAAGAACATATATACTTTTCCATACCGGAGATGCTTCCTTCTGGGTGTTACAAACGGCGTACCAAACTGAATATACCCTTTCACTCTTAGTGTAGGGTATAAAAAACAGAAGCACTAAACAAAATCGCAAAAACAGCATAAAAAAAGCAAAACACAAAACCAAAAAAAAAAAAAACAAGAGCAAAAATACAAATATACAAAAAAAAAGCAAAGACTCCAAACAAAAGTAAAAATACAAAATAAAACCAAAAATAAAACACAAAAACAAAAACAAAAGAAAAACATAAAATCAAAAACGCAAAAAATATCAAAAATACAAAAACCAAAAACGTCTAAAACCAAATTTAAAACACAAATGCAAAACACAAATCCACAAAAAACTAAAGCAAAATGAAAAAGTCAATTTTAAAAACAAAATCCAAAGAAAAACAGAAGCAACTAAATAAAAAAATTGAAAAAAAATAAAAATCAAAAGAATAACAAAAACAAAAAATGGAAAAAATAATAAAAAAAAAATGGGAAAAACAAAAATTAAAAGCTATGCTTAAACAATAGGTTAAAAACCAAAAAAAAAACCCGCTGCGCAGCCCGTGTATGAAATACTAGTAATAAATATAAAAATAATACAAATAAATATAATCATTCGAAAAAAAATATTATATATGCCCAATCAATGATGACCAATCAATACATGACCATAAACTTTGTATTCTGTATGATCTATAAAACAAATATAATTTTCGTCAACAATTAAAATTTTTCTTATCGATTCTAAATCTAAATTAATGCCCGTAACTTCAACGAGTAGATATCTATTGGTGTTCGTACCGAACAGATATCTCTTACCTATCCGGTGTTTTTACTCCTTAACTATGCGTTGAAGTTACGAAATTTTGCTTACACGATAGATAACTAAGCACCAGTAGATATCTATTCGTTGAAGTTACGGGCATAAATAGCGATGTTTTTTTAGAGTGTATGCATTTTATAAAAAAACTAATCATTTTGAATTCCGTATTGACTATCGATATTTTGGTTATAAAATGTTCTACATGTTATAAAATGTATAAAATGTTCTTGCGAAATTGCAAATTAAGAAAACGAGCCAAAAGAGAAGTCTACAATCAATAAATATATAACTTCTTAAAGAATAAACATCCATACTAATAAAAGTACCAAAAATAGTAAACAGACTAATAGGTGCGAACATTTTTTATATAACATACATATGTAAAAGTACCATATTCTTTTCCATTTCATACTATCGCAAGTTACAAAATAGAGTAAATAAATCCAAAATTTCATTTATTTATCTTTTAAAATATATAAGTCTACGGACAATAAGTGCCACTGCCTCTTTTTCTAGTTCGCCAATTTTTTGACTACTGCATGGTATATCTATCTGCTAACTGAATTCAAAATTTTGTTCAGTCATCTCTTGAACAACAAAAGTTAAAGATTAATGAGACGAAAAAGAGGATTATATCCCACTGTCGCAAGCCTAATAGTTTTCGATTCACTGATAATAATGATAATCGAAACGGATTTATAATGCGTAAGTTTCGATGTGCTCTAAACACACACAGAAAGAAATTCCCTCAAATACCATTAAAATTGGTCAATAGGACAATTATTGATTTTATAGTATACAAAAAATAAATCTTTTCATATAAACTCAATGGCAATGTCATAGTATTTTCTAGTATTAAATGGTATTTTCCAATTAAAATAATAATTTATACTGTTAACTATTTTTAATAGTAAAAAAACTATTATTTATATAGTATTTTTTCTGGGTGCATATCTCAATATTTGATACGAAACGAATTAGATACGTTGGGAATACCTTAGAACGGTACGTATACGTACCGTAGAACTTTAAAAATGAAGTGTTTGTATATAAAAAAAACCCTTCCCAGCAAACCAAACGATAATTTAACGATATCGTTTAAAGGCTCAAATTGTCGTTTTCGATAATCTCTAATGATACGAAAACAATAGGGTTTTCGATAAAAACGAAAGGATATCATTGTTTTTGTCGTTATCGATATCGAGATGATATTATAAATGTATTTATTTTCGATAAACATTTTTTTTTTTTCAGAAAATTTTATTTTTTGACAAAAATTCTAAAGAAGACGCAATTAAATTTTCAAATACTTTGAGTTTTATATCTAAAATTTATCATTTACATATCGAATTTAAAAATTATCATCAAATGGTTTGTAGGGTTTAAGACATACCGATAGCTTGCACTATCAAATATCCTTCTTTATATGATAAAATAATAAATATTTAAATAATTCAAATATAAATTAAAACTAGTTTTAAAAATTGTAAAAAAATAACCCTGTACATGTATTGCCAGACCACACAGCAGATACTTCTGTTGTATGTGTTTCTTGATGACACGGCGGCGCTGAACGCCAGCCGTTGCAACCGCTGTACCGCCGCGTGGTCGCCGGACACCAGCTGCAGCCAGTAGCGATGTTTCCAGATGACTTTTGGCGACCGGATTATTGCGAAAGACCTGCTCGGCATTGCTTAGGTTATCCATGTTCAGGAGTTTTAATATATTTTTCAAATTATATTTTTTTTACTATATAAGATTTTCTTTTTTATCTTTTACTTTTTATTATAATTTTTAAAAATTATTTTTTTAATTATTTATAATTTTTCGTATTTCTATATGGTAAAACGTAACTTTTGCACTTGCACGTTCCAACATATTTTGACGTTTTTCTCTGTTTTCTGTGATTTTGTGTGCATGACTTCATTTATATAAGCTGATAACAGATTGCTTATCATCTGATAATATCTAGAAGATTAAATGTTAAACACGTACTTTAGTGGCTGCTTAAATATTTCAGACGAAAACCACAAAAAAAAATAAAATTAAAAAGGGTTAAATCATAAAAATTTTAATTTTACACAATTTCTTCATTAACACTTTTGTCATTTTTTATGTTTCACCATTTTTTGTTTCATTCAAAACTACATTTATATGGTGCTTATCAGTTTGTCAGTTCGTCATATAAACAAATAGTTTTGTTGAAATTACAAAAAAAACTTTACAACTTCACTCAGCCATCAGTCGAGTCGATTCGCACAAAACTGAACCGCACTCAGCTAAAACCGTATCGTACGAAGTGGTGCGCGCCCCGTTTTCGCCCGTATCTCTGCGCATACTGACTGACATATCTGGATTTTCTCACCACCACTCCAGCCAGCCACTGGCTGTTCTTCAGAAAATACAAAAAAAAAAACAACATTGTATATATATTATATAGAATAATACAAAAAAAAACTTCATTAAAATGTGATTAAAACTGAGAAAACAACATTTTGATATCGTGCCTCCAAAGCAAAGTCTGCGCAATTCACTCACTCATTCACTCCAAACAACCACTCTATCGGTTTCGGCGGACGCAGGGCGGACGTACGTCGGGCTAATTTTACCCCACACATTGCAGCAGCAGCATCCGCAGATCATGTGTCCGTCTCTTTTCTGAGAGCAGCTTTGGAGAGCTCATGAGCGCCTCTTTATGGCGCTGCATGTTGCGCGACGAATAACGCTTTTTCGAATAACTGACAGGTTTCATGCAATATTTGAATTCTGACGCGGTTCCTCCTAATCTTATCTGCGACGTATAGAAACTATAACTTTTTTTCTATATATTTTTTATTTTGTTATTACAATCTACGATTTGAGTGCTATTTTGTTTTTGTAAATAGGTTTTTTTTGCAATCTTGATTGTAAATATTTGTACTTGGACAATAAACTAACAATTGGGGATCATATACCAAACAAAAAAACGAACATTTAAATTTTCTATTAGAAAACTCACTCACTCATATCATTGAAAAACAGAGGAGCAGCTTTCTTATCGATTGACAATTACAATCCCAATATTAACAAGTTATCATTCGTTATGTTGACAATGTACAGCGGTTATCGTAAATCAATATCAGACGTCATCTTTGATTTGGGATTTATTTTGACAATAATTATAGAAAAGCAAACATTTAACATCTAGCTATAATAAATATTTAATTGAGACAGACTAAATCAACCGATTACCTTTTAGAGAATTTGATTCCATACCGATATTTTTTTTAACAGTTGTATTTTGAATTGCAGACATTATCTTTATTAGGGTCCATGATATATAAAATAAATATATAAAATAAAATTTTTTATAAAACTGCAAATAGAAAACTAACAATGGTAATTAACTGTTAACCAATTACTACCCAGAGATCAATATATGATTATGATTTCTTATTTTTATGTACGTCGTCACCTGGCATTTAGTTTGCTCCATATGGAATTCAATTTATATGACTTATATATACGGTGAACATTATTTAAAAAGTTAAAAGACATACTTAAAAAATATTTGAAATTATTATATGTTAAAAATTTGGAATGCATCAGCTTTTCCAGGCAATACTTGAACTAAAAAACTAGTACGGATTTATCCTACTATTCCAAGTGTCAAGCCTATTACCTAAAACTAATTTCAAAACTTTAACTAACTCCTACGACCCGGATTTCCAGACTGTCCATTCTCCCTACTTTAATTCAAAAGATATTGGAAGGCATCAGCTTCTCCAGACAATATTTCATCCAAAAACTAGTCGGGATTCATCCTACTATTCAAAGTTTCAAGACTAAACCTATAACGATCTACGATCCGGATTTCCTGACTGTCAATTCTCCCTACTTTAAATCAGAAGATATTGGAAGGCATCAGCTTCTCCAGGCAATATTTCATCTCAAAAACTAGTCGGGATTCATCCTAATATTCAGAGTTTCAAGACTAAACCTATAACTAATTCCTACGACCCGGTTTTCCTGACTGTCCATTCACCCTACTTTAAATCAGAAGATATTGGAAGGCATCACCTTCTCCAGGCAATACTTGAACTCAAAAGTAGTGGGAATTCATCCTACTATTCAAAGAATGTATTTAGAAGTACGAAGGATTAAAAAGAAGAACTGTACTTCTAAAAGAAGGACGATGGGTTGCCGTATTTATATGTATTCTTTATTCAAATCTGAGATATCCACCATTGTATCAAACAAAGTAGCTCGAATTGACTGTAGACATTTTATACCAGGACTTTCATTAAGACGGGTTTTTAACAGATTGCCACCCAGATTAAACTATGTTTTTGTTTAGTTTCAGGTATTTTTTGACGAATTTAATTTCGAGTTAGATACATTTTATTTCAAAACATAATTTAGGATCATCCCCTAATCAATTTATTATGGTTTTATTTTTGAGTTATACTTTGATTCATCTACATTTTACTCAAGCTACTTGTTTAGGGTTCTCGAGAACATGATGATTGTAACCCCACCGAATCACTGTCTAAATTTCGCTTCCAAATTTCTTCATCGTTTCGGTTACCGTTTCAGTTTGATGTTTTATTGCGTAATGGTTAGGGATAACCGCTTCAACATAACGAATTCGCATTTCAGATATTATTAGATATTTTTTGTTCATACTTTCAATATCTTCAAATATCACACAATTATTACCAATTGCATAAAAATTATAAAAATTATAATTTAAATAAAATATGACTCTTAATATTTTCTGTTTGTTTTTATATATTTGGTTTAGTTATCCTTATTGTATAGTTTCGGTCACGGTTCGGTTTCTAAAACTTTGCGGTACCTATTAAAGATTTACAGGTTTCTATCTCAGATTTAAATTATTATGAAATATTCTAAACTTTTCCTAAAAAATTTTACCGAATAACTTAGGGAAATATATTCGATCTCGTTGCTTTATCGATCGTTAATTTAATAATGTCTCGTACATTAAAATTCATTGACAAGATACGATATATAAACATTTATCGCTACGATATCGTAATATTTTTCGAAGCAATATCGAACTGTGATCATTTTTTTCATCGATATCGTTCCGATTTTTAAAATTTTTCTCGTACCGAGAAAACTCCGACAAAACGCATCGATATCTACCTACTACACACAGAAAAAAATACTATATAAATAATAGTTTTTTACTATTAAAAATAGTCAATAGGATAAATTATTATTTTAATCGGAAAATACCATTAAATACTAGAAAATACCATGACATTGCCATTGAGTTTATATGAGAAGATTTATTTTTTGTAAACGATTAAATCAATAATTGTCCTATTGACCAATTTTAATAGGATTTGAGAGAATTTTTACTGGGTTTAGAGATTTGCGCATATCTGTTTTTGATGGCAAATGCACGTCGATAAGTGAAACTTACGAACACGAGCCCGACGACGAAATTTAAAGCCACGCACGATAAAAGACGGTATATATAAAGGCACGAAGAAGCACGGAAAAACACGAAAAAAGCACAAAATCACATGAAAAACTAGGCAAAACGTCAAAAATAATATTATAAACAGGGACTAAAACCCTATAGAATATCGGTTCCGGTTACAATTTTGGTTCTTTGCGGTCTCAAAGAGATTATAAAATATCGGTGCCGGTTTCGTTCCAAGATTTAAAAAATAATGGTTTCGGATCCGATACTGTTTTATTCTCTGAATCGGAACTTTTATTCTGTCGGGGACCGCAAAGAACCGGAATAGGAACCGTTATTAAAAATGTGTGGAACCGACACCGATATTCCAAAGTATGCTTGTCCCTGGTTAAAATACCACGATTTTTGTTATTATCTGATGCTGGAAGTAAAGGGTTTTTAAATTGGAGTAGAAACTAAACAACAACATTTTAGAGGCACGGGCACGACAACAACTAGCACGCACGGAGATTTGCACGCACGAACTCAGATTTCCGGGCGTAAAACGAAAAAGGCACGCGCCCATCTCTACTACCTACCACGTATGTCCAATTTGACGCTCGATATCGGTACGAGAAAGTGTACGATATCGTGTGATTTCTCAATGATCTCGCATTGATCTCGTAACGATTTCGAAACGAATGGCATACTGGGAAGACATTGTCTTCAGGCCCTTTATTGGGAAAACATCAGCTTAAATTTTGACGAACTATAAAATTGAATTTTATCCCAAAATATTATCGTAGAAAAGCAAACAGTGGAAGCATGAATTAATAGAACAAACTTTTTTGATTTTTTCATATTTGTATTACGAGTTATATATAAAAAAAAACAGACCGGAACAAGATGCATAAATTAAAATGTCTTCTAGAAATGCAAAAATTTACAAATTATCTTGACGTAATAATCCCACTTATATACCTACTATAATGGCACGCGATTAGTCATCTATATAAAGAACCACCGAACAACCGCTTGATTAATGATTATTTAAGACTTACCTTCAAAATAATGTTTTATTATTTTGATAAAAAAAAAATGCTGTCAAAAGGAAAACTGTTATAAAAACATCACATGATAACCGACCAGCTACTAGAATTGTTTGCGTATTTATAAAAATCCGGTGAATAAAAAAAAAACAATAGTATAAATCTATACACAAGATGAACTACTTTGCATATTTGCACAGATAGATAATGTAAAGGAGATATCCATGAAATTGCAATTATAAAATGCCTTCGTAAACGCAACTCACGCAACAGTTACAAACGAAACAACGAACAATGAAGAGATCGTCAACGAAAATTTTAGCAATCTGTTGTTTTTTGGTTGGTATTTCATAGAAAGCAAAAGGATGTGGCAATTTTATAACTAAATTTGATATAACCGATTATTGGTTATTGTTTACAGCTCTGGGCAAAAGCGATTAATTCGGAACAGCCTATTAGCGAAGGACTCGAATTAAAGGATTTGGTGGATATAGTTAAAGTAGATGGTAAGTTGATATTTTGTAGAAATAAGAAATATAATTAAAACATTTTTTTTAGAAAACCGCATTGAAGAGACGACAGTAATAATCGAGAAGACGGAGTCTATAGGTGTTACAGAAACTCCAGAGGTTGATAATTTGAATGATAGTGTTACCGTTACGAACAATGATGATGATGATGGACTGACGATAGAAGTGGTGGAGGAAGTGATCTATAGTGGTGATGGCGTGGACAAAGTCTTTGAAGATACTACCGATGTTTTGACTGCAGACGAAGTAAAAGAAATACTCGATTTAACAGAGAGTACGTATATCGAAGGAAAGGAGGAGGAGGAATTAGTGGTTGGAGATGCTGCCAAAGATAGCTACTGTCGCTGTGATTGTAATACAGACATAATTTTAGAAGAAATCACAACTAGTCGTATTCCAACACAAGATATTGAGTCTAATACCAAAAAAGAAAACTTGGAAACCGTAGATAATACCAGCGAGAATTTGAATGAGGTCGAATCCAGTAATACCACCGTTGAAACAGTAGACATTGAAGAAACTACAAAAGAACCTATTGCAAATGATGCAGAAAGTACAACAGCTAATGAAGAATCTGTAAATACAATATCTCCAAGTGTTGAAGCCTCCACAGAGAAACCACCGTCTAGTGTAGCAACACCTTTAACACCCTGTACTGCACTGGGTGATTTTCCGCATGAAAGCAATTGTCGTGCTTATTACAGTTGTGTACAGTCCGATGCAATGGCTCTCCTCGAACGCAATGAACGTAGCTGTCCATCTCGCTCCGCATTCAATGTCGCGCTAGCACGTTGTACACGCGACATTGCCGCGTGCATTGATGTAGGTCCTAGCTGCGATACTGCAGGTAGTTTTGCTGATCCACTAAACAATGCCTCATACTATTGGTGTGTACCACAATTATCGGGTGTTGGTATGCATAAATACCATATAGAATGTCGAGTCGGCAAAGTTTTTGTGCCTCAGCTGGGAAAATGTTATTTGGACATAAATAATCTCGATAAATTGCCACCGAATTATGGACTAGACAATGGTCTGCCAGATGATGAAGACATCGTTGAGGCCGAATTGAAACTATTTAAAGCCACCGAAAAGGCAAAATTGAAAGCACAAAAACTAAAGGATAAATATGAAATGAAATTGCAGAAAGAATTAGCAAAGAAAGCTGCCAAAGAGGCTAAGGAAAAAGAAAAAGCCGCTCTATCACAGGAGAGCGAGAATTTTATTTGCACTCAATTGGGAAATTTTGCATCGTCCTTGAGGCAGGATCGTTATTTTACGTGTGTCAGTAAGAAGGATAAATTTAAGGTGATGGCCATGAGTTGTCCAGTGGGTCATGTATTTCAGGCAGTAGAGGGTGTCTGTGTGTTGCTGAATGAGGGTATTTTGAACACTGAAAATGTTGATTAATTAATATTGCTAATATTTTGTAAATGTAATTGATGTATAAAAAAAAATAAATAACTTCAGATTTAAAAAGTAATAAAAATGATGATTTCCGTTGACCGTATTCAATTAAATAGGTAAATTTGTAAATTTTACCCCTTTGGTTAAATGGAAACCAAATCGAATTATTAAATTTAATTTATTAGATTTTCAAGCGGAAAATGACATCATTGACGATCAATGATGAAATGAGTAAATTGAAACCTTTGTCATTGATGAATATGTCTACAGCTATTTCATAAAGAACATTGTATTAATTGTATAGGGTGTATGACCCTATGTCATCATAGATATATTCAGGACATTATAAACATTTTGTCAAATAAAATATCATTCATCTAGCTTTCTATGACAAGTCATAATAATAATGACAAAATTGTCATAGTTTTTTTATACATGACATCGTCATGTATAGTTTTATATCGTCAATGTCATGTATGAAGTGATGGACATTTGTATAAAAATGCCAGGAATACTTTTTTAGGGCGAAAATGATATTGGTCATCGGTCATCATAACTAGAGGATAGAGGAATTATTAAAGAACTTTCCCACTGGGTTAATCGGACTGTGGTGTATAAATAATCGTTTAGCACGTACACACACCCAATTCATTCTAAAGCCTAAAACTATGCCAGAATCCATTTGTCTTAGCTATCGGTAATGCAGTGCGCGGTTTCGCACTTTTCATTCGAATTTTCGAACTGTATCTTCGAATTTTCGAACTGCACCCTCGAATTTTCGAACTGAATCTTCGAAAACTTTCTTTTTTTTTTGGGAGATAATGTGGCATAAATGTTTTTGTTTTGTGTTTGTTTCAGTCAGTGAGTGATGTGAATTGTGACCCTATTAAAAGAGGACACCCAAAGAGGCTCCCAAAACTAAAAACACACACAATATTCAACTTTTCAGTAAAATTTAAATTTTTCACTTAAAATTAGAGCTGTGCGATTGATCAATTAAACAAAATATTGATTCATCAGAATCCTGATTAATCGATTAATCAGAAACTCTGATTAATCAGAAAGCTTATTTATTTGATTAATCACAATTGTGATTAATTGAAAATAAAATAATTATATTTAATAACTTTGGAAAATTTTGTCAACTTAAATAGTAAAGCGCAAATTTATTTTTATTGTACTGATGGAAGATTTAGTTACTTGGGAAATATCGATAGTTGATGTGATGAAGTTGGTAAAAATTATGAAATTTATAGTTGGTCTAAACCGCGTACCCAAATACCGTTAATACATGTGATAATGTGCACGGCTAACGTTTACAATGATCTAGAGCAGGCATGCCAAACACGCGGCCCGCTAACCATTCATCTGCGACCCGCGAAGACTTTTTAACAAAATTAAAAAATAATGTATTTTGAAGAAATGAAATTTTTTAAAAATATTTTATTTTCTTGCGTTAAAATGATTATTATGTATTTTTATGCAATTTTGTGCAGCATCATGTATCCAATTTAACATGCCATTACAAGAAATGAAACTACTAATATTGGTTAAAAACGGGTCTGGTACGATATGTCGAAATTTAAAATATCGAAACTAAAAATACCGAAGACAAAAATGTAGAAAATAAAAATACCGAAATCTGAAAATGTCGAAAACAAAAATGTCGAAAAGAAAAAATGTTGAAAACTAAAAATGTCGAAATTTAATATGACGAAATCATTTTTTTCCGAAAATATGATAGAAAATGTCGAAAAAACTGCAACGTAACAAAAAATATATATTTCAAGTAAATATAATAAAACACGAAAATAAAGATATTAAAAAAGAAAAAAAGATATTAAAAAAAAACAAAGTAGACACCATCATTCTGAGTCCCGTTGTAGAGAAAATCAGAATCTCTGTTACGAGTTCTGATTTTTAGCTACTCTAGGATTCATGCTGATGTTTTTAAATATACTGGCTTCAAAATACCATATTAGAATTTAGCTTCAACACTTATAATAAATCAACAAAAATTTCTATGTTTTTGTAATTGTATTTCAGCATCTTGATATTTCGGCATTTTAATTTTCGACATTTTTTGATCCTATAAAAAAAATGGTTTTGTATTTATAGTTTCAAAGATTTTTCGACATTCTAGCTTTAAAATATTTTTCGACATTTTGTGATTCGGCGTTCTAAGGCTTTTATAATTTCGACATTTTAAGGTTTCGACATTTTTTTTTAACATTTCGCACGGATCCCGTTAAAAACTTATTAATTTATTAAAAAATAATAATATTTTTGAAGGTAATGTACCTTTTCCAAAATATAATAATGAGAATTTGATAAATTTTTAATATAGATTCTTAATTATTTTCCTGATTGTTATTAATTGTCAAAAAAATAATCAGTAATATTATACATGGCGTTGCACAAATGGCATAACAATAATTTGTATCCTTTTTTCAACAAGAATTTTGTTTTTGATTCATAAAATTTTAGATTTATTGTAAAGTTTTGAATTTTCCTATTTCGCCGGCATATATTAAAAATATATTTTAGCGCATAGTTTTTTCTAAAACCGAAAAGAACATTACATTATTGTTTTTGGTTCAACTATGAACAATAAAAGGAGAGAAAAATAATTAAAACTTAAAAATCCCAAAAACTGGACCTTCTTTGACAAAATCATTTTCGGAATCAGCCTCAGTATCAAATAAAGGCGCAATCAGAATAAAACAAGAAACAAAAATTTGGAATTTTGGAAAAAAAAAACGACAAGTTTTAAATCAAGAGTCTTGCTTGGCACAAACTGGAATTGGAATTATTTTAGCATTTTTTTTTTAGTAAGTAAAACTTTTTGTATCAGAGACATTCCACACCAAATCTACCAGAGTTCAAGACTCACCTTCTTCAGAGATGCAGTGGTCCAAAGTTTCAAAAAATTAATCAGTAATCACTTTTTGTGCTTGTAATAATAAAAAAACTCTTGACCGTAGAATGCTACAAACCTCGTTTTAAGGATAATAAAACAAATAACGTCATAACTCCTAAATGCGAACATCTAATCAATGGTCATTGTCCCTGCTTTTTAAATTAATTGTTCATAAAAAGGAAACCTTTTCAAATTTATGCATATATCAAATTTATATACGATATTTTAAAAAAACAAGCTTTTTCAATATATTTAATTATTGTTTGTACCGAAAATATAAAAAAATTTGGCTATCAGTCTGCCATGTGATTTATGCCTCGAAGTTTTCTCAAACTAACTAATATAAGAAAAATCAAATTTTGTTGTTAATTTTTAAAACATCGTTGTTTTCGTGGAGTAAAATTTTATGTTAGGATATTTAAACATTTTTCACATCGATATCGCAATGTTTTTTAAATAAATATTGATATACTTGACTAGAATCGTTTTTATTATCGTTTCGAAAAAAATGCGATATGTCGATTTTAATTATTATTGCAGTTTTAGTATGATTAGGCGTTCGATATTGGTGCAATATCTAATTTTATATCGTACGATTTTTCCGACATAAAAAGTTGCAACAATTTTGGATGATTGTCAGTTGTCCGTTTTATAAAATTTTCTCTAGTGTTTGAAATATAGTCTTTTGTAAATACCTCAGACAAAATTTTTGGCAGGATCACAGAAGTTCGGACACTTTTTTTGATATATTTCAAACATACCAAATATCGCACCATTTTTTGCAATCAACATTTCGACTACGGCGCTTTTAACGAAGAAGTATGGAAATTTTTATCATCTTAGGGCCGTTTTCACAATGTCCAGTTAAGTGTTTCAATTCCATATATTCTATTGGTAACTCTGAGTTAAAATGTCAGTTAGTGCTTAACCGAAGATGGTGAAAACGGCCCTTAACAGTATATTTTATTTTATAACCGAAGAGCCAAATGTAAAAACTATCGATTTTTTTTTCATATGGCCCGCCTCATCTTTTGAATTGTCAATGCGGCCCGTGATGCCAGATGAGTTTGACATGCCTGATCTAGAGGGTTCACAGGGTTGACGAATCCTGAAAATAATTGCTAACTTGTAATCACTAAAGATTTACCTTTCATTTGAGTACCCATAATACATACATACATAAACAAAAATTCCTTTTGGCATACGGTTAATCGAAATAATGTTTCATTTCAATGTGTTGTAACCTCATGTCACCGAAATTTAAGTCCGCTCAACTGCACATTCGGTTGTAGTAACCTCATAATTGCATTTTTCAATCTGCCAAAATTGATCTATCGTGCATTTGTTACAAGAACTGAGTGCGTTTTTGTATCAACAAAATAAATGACAAACGGTAATCTCATGTCTATCATCAGTTCGGTTGTCAGAAACTTGTTAACTACACTCATAGAAATATTTGCGTGACGTGCAGTTGTTTCAACGTATATTTATTTGATCTACCGAATGTAGTTTGCCTTAACTGAAATTCCAAAATTAATATGTGGCAAACAATTGAGATTAAAAGCAGATATAGTAGGACTACTCTATGTGCTTTAAAATCTTTCTTTGTCGACCCGCAATGCTGTCTAGTTAATATTTTAAAATTTTCCAAAGTCTAACTAAATATTTTGACTTGTAAATTTCAGCAGAAAAAAAAACATACTGAGTGGTCGTTTTTTTATTTTTCTTTTGTTTTTTTTATTTTTTTTATTTAAACAATATCGTCAGTTAGAAAAGACTTATCACTCAACTGACGCCATATACAAATAACAAATAAAAATATTAAAACATAAAAAGAGAATAGTAGCAATAGATTACTTTTATTATTCTAGAAAATTGCTGGTATAAATTGTGTATATTTGCGATGAACAAATAAACATATTTTTAAAAATAACTGACGGACAGTGAAATATTAAATATTACGCAAAGGATGATAAACAGCCAGATAAGAAGGCTGCCAGTAGACGTAGTGACGTCACAACAAACTTTTTTTGTTGATCTGTGATTTTCTGCTTTATTTTCTTTTATTTTGTTTATTTTTTATTTTTGTTATCTCTTAAGCACTTTTTTTTAATAAGATTTTTAAAATTATAGTTTTTTTAATTAATTTTTAAATTGCAAATATAAGAAATCTATTTATATGTAAAACTTTTCATAATTAAATAAAATTTGATATTATTACAATACAATAGTAGGCATTTTCTCTATTAGGGTAGACATGATCATGAACTGCTCATATTGGTCATGTCACTAATTGGGTTATGGCAAATGGTATGACACAATAAGATGATCAGTTGCCGAACGTGTTCCAAGAATAATGTTTACTCGGGATAGATGTAACGTCCTTGGCTTATTGGTTAGTGCACGGGACTACGATCCAAAAGATACCAGTATCGAGTCCCGCGATTCAAGAATGCAGGCCGAGGTCTCTAACATCACTGGACCTGTTCATGTTATATTAGTACTCAAATGGTGTATAATACCATTCCGTACAGTGGAGGAATTCCCAAGACTTTTAAAAAAATCCTTTTCTATTTTTAAATGGTGGCAGACTTCAGTCCAGATTTTTTATATACCATTCTTTTTGATATCGCAACGAAAAATGTTCCAATATCGTAGCCTGTTATTATATCAAAAGTTATATCAAAACGATTGACAGATATCGAATCGACAAATCGTTGTTAATCGAACATTGTTCGAATTCTCATGCCATAAAACTGTAAAAATTAGATAAATATCTCTTAGAAATTTTGAAATAACATCGATACTACTAAATACGAAAGATTTGTAAAAACTATCTTCAATATTAGAATGATATCAAATCTGTACATTGAAGCTTTTTCGGTATTGGTCGAGGCAATTGCAGGCTTCAATTTGTGATATACTGGATGGGACCTTTCGTCTCGCAGTCCAAACTTTATTATTAATATTTTGGAAAACAAACAAAATAAAATGTTTTCTTTCATTAACTCGCACAATCATTGCACTAATTTCCGCCGGAAATGCGCAGGTATTAAGTGAAAAAAATAAACACCATAATAATCGTAGTCAGTAGAATAAAACATTAAGTTAATTACTGAAAGAGTCTATGACTCAGCATGCCAATTGTCGTCCTCCAAGTCTGTACTTGCTCTTGACTGGGTGTCAAATCAAAAAGATTATTTACTGAGATGAACGCGTACGAGCAGTGCTTATCTCCATATTTTTTATAAATTATTCCCATGATACGTTCAGATTTTCATAAAAAAAAACCGCAATACCATAAATTCAGCTATTCATTATCTTATCTATTCGTATCTCGTTTTAATATTTAAATAATTTGGCGAAAAAGATAACAGGGGATGCTGCGTCTGATAAGCGATTTCGCATAAAAGCCTCATTTCGCAGCCTCTACAGAATAGTAACGAAAATACTTTCGAAAAAATACGATGCAAACGAACAAATTAAGCGGATTATTCCTGTTGTTGGTGGTAATTAAAAAATTTCATCTAAGTTAATTTCTGTGCCTGAGTTGTGCCCGCTTGTGTTGTGTAATGCGAAATATAGATACACTGTATTGACTCAAAATTTATACGCCGATTTTTATTTCCGATACTAAAATGGAACAATGACTGTCGTCTGCTCGATATATGTACATATAACAAAAGTTACCAGGAATATTAATTGTGTGGATATCATTTAGATCAATCAGCTCCGAGTCGGCCGTTCCATATGCAAGTGTTTTAAAAATTTAAAAATAACTTCATAAAATCGGATATCATGGAACAATAAAATCAACTTGTTGACCTAAAAGTGAAAAGTGCTAGTTTACATTGCCGACTACAAAGGAAAATCATATTTATTTTTAACAATGATTAACAAACAATAATTGTATTAAAGTTTGATTATTTTAAAAAGTGTTTTGTGCATTATAATTGGGTTTAATTTTAACAATATTTGTTTTCGTTTCTTTTGCAGTTCGCCGCACTTGCGACAGGCCAAAAAAATGCTGAACCAATGAGTCTGGTGGCTGGAAATGGTAATAACGGGTTGCAGGGCATTAATTGTAAAGGGAAGAGCGCTGTTTGTGTTGGTCCTCTGAGCTATAAGAATTGCGATTCGGATGGCAATGGCATGATGGTGGCCACTGGCAATGCAATTGCGTGTCCTTTTAGGACACGCTGCATTAATGATGGCGTTATAATTTGCGTCGCCTTTAGGACCACACCTGCGGCTGCTTCTCGAATCACTACACAAGCTCCAGTGGCCTCAAGCAGCTCTTTAAATGTTGTTTCATCTGAGGCAACGGTAGAATCATTAGTTTCTCTAATTACTAATGCACCAATTGACATTACTTCAAATGCTGTTAATTCAGGAGTGTCTGTTATTTCAAGTAATATCTCTACAGATTCCACCACACATTCAACTACTATGTCTGTTGATTCAACTAATGCCACTACCGCATCAGTTATTTCTACTACAAACATATCCATTATTTCACCTATAACTGTATCAGCTTCAACGTCAAATCCTTTGGTTGAAAGTACCACTACAATAAAAGATTATACAAGTCCAATTCAATCAACTGAAGTTCTAGTTAATTCAACTACAACTTCTGCTCCATTTGTATCTTCGACAATTATAGATGCTTCATCTACAATTTTAGTTGAATCGTCTACAGTAACTATCGAATCGACAACTATTTCAGTTGACCCAAACATTGTTAATTTGGGTGTGTCAGCAATTTCAGGTAGTTTCCCCACAGATCCAACGACAATATCAACTAATGCCTTTGTTGATTTAACTAATGCAACTACCGAATCATTTATTTCTACTAAAAACATACCAATTACTTCACCAGTGAATGTATCAAATACCAATCCGTCGGTTGAAAGTACCACTTTAGAAAATGATTCCACATTTTCAACTGAATCAACTACCATATTTGGTCCATTGGTATCTTCCTCAATTATTGATGCTTCATCTAGTATACCAGTCGAATCGACAACTAATTCAGTTGACACGACCATCATTGCATTCGAATCAACTTATGCTTCAACAAATGTACCTGTTGAGATTACCTCAACTTCCATGCGCTCAACGGAATCATCTTATCCAATTGTATCTACCAAGAAAGATACAACAAATTCCGAATTAGTCATATCATCTGATATACCAGTATACTCGACTTTTATTCCAGTATTTGAAACAACATATGTTTCAGAAGACTTAACCAGCATTCCAATTGAACAAACTTCTGTGGGCTCAACTAAAATCTCAACTCCTTCAACATATGTATCTTCTGACAGATTAGATGTAACATCATCTAATTTTGTCGAATCGTCTACCATATTAGCGGAATCGACAACTAATATTGTTGAATCTACTACTGTTTCATTTGAAACAACATATGTTCCATTGGACTCAACACTCATTCCAGTTCAATTGAATGTTTCTCTCGTAGAATCGGAATTAGTTAAAACAACAACTATTGACCCTATAACGATTCTTGTGTCATCTGAAACCCCATTTGATACAACTGTATTAACAGCAAATAATTTTGATACATTAATTTCAACTACAGCTCCTGTAGAGTCCATAACAGAAGCTTTAGAATCTACTGTTGCCCCTTTTGATACAACTCTCGAACAACATGACAAAACTACAGCACCTTCTGACCAAACTATCATTCCAGTTGAAACGACAGCTTTTCCGGCAGAAACGACAAGTTATCCAGCTGAAACAGTAGCGACTGAAGTTCCATCTCTAACTACATTATTACCTGAAGCACCACTTGACCCTAATTCTCCAGTCGATACAACACAAAGTACGCCTGTTGAGCCCACTCTAGCACCAGTGGAAAGCACGCCAGCAAATGTTAACACAACTGAAGCACCACAACAAACAACTGCTGGAGTTGAAATAACTGTAGTGCCAGAAGATCCAAATGCGCCTACATTGACTACATTAACACCTGAAGCTCCGGTTGATCCAAATTTGCCAGTGGACCCCAACACCCCAGTTGATCCGAACGCACCAGCAGATCCCAACGCAACAGTCGATCCTACAACAATTGTGCCTTCTGATCCCAATGTACCAATTGATCCTAATACACCAGTGGATCCTAATGCACCAGTTGATCCTAATGCACCTGTCGACCCTAATGCGCCATTGGACCCCAACGCTCCAGTTGATCCTAACGCACCTCTGGACCCCAACGTACCTACCACGATTTCGCCAGTCGATCCTACTGCTCCAGTAGATCCAAATGTTCCAGTTGATCCTAATGCGCCAGTGAACCCCAATGTACCTACTACGATTTCACCAATCGACCCAACTGCTCCTGTGGATCCAAATGCTCCAGTTGACCCTAATGCACCAGTTGATCCAAATACACCAGTCGATCCTAATGCACCAGTTGATCCAAACTCTCCTGTGGATCCCAACTCACCAACAACTATTTCACCAATCGACCCAACTGCTCCTGTAGATCCTAACTTACCAGTTGACCCGAATGCTCCAGTTGATCCAAATGCACCAGTAGACCCGAACGCACCAGTTGATCCGAATGCACCAGTAGACCCTAACGCACCAGCTGATCCCAATGCACCAGTGGAACCTGACGCACCCACCACTCTTTCACCAATCGATCCAACAGCTCCCGTAGATCCAAATGCACCAGTTGATCCAAATTCACCAGTCGATCCGAACGCACCAGTTGATCCGAATGCCCCAGTAGATCCTAACGCTCCTGTGGATCCCAATTCACCCACCACTCTTTCACCAATCGATCCAACAGCTCCTGTAGATCCAAATGCACCAGAGGACCCCAACGCACCAGTAGACCCTAACGCACCAGTTGATCCAAATGCACCAGTGAATCCTAACGCACCCACCACTCTTTCACCAATCGATCCAACAGCTCCTGTAGATCCAAATGCACCAGTGGACCCTAACACACCAGTTGATCCTATCGCACCAGTCGACCCCAATGCACCAGTTGATCCCAACTCACCAGTGGACCCCAATGCACCAGTTGATCCCAACGCACCAGTCGACCCGAATGCACCAGTTGATCCTAATGCACCAGTGGACCCTAATGCTCCAGTTGATCCCAATGCACCAGTGGATCCTAATGCACCCACCACTCTTTCGCCAATCGATCCAACAGCTCCAGTAGATCCAAATGCACCAGTGGACCCTAACACACCAGTTGATCCCAACGCACCAGTCGACCCTAACGCACCAGTTGATCCTAATGCTCCAGTGGACCCTAATGCACCAGTTGATCCTAATGCACCAGTTGATCCTAACGCACCAGTAGACCCCAACGCACCAGTCGACCCGAATGCACCAGTTGATCCCAACGCACCAGTCGACCCGAATGCACCAGTTGATCCTAATGCACCAGTGGACCCTAATGCTCCAGTTGATCCCAATGCACCAGTGGATCCTAACGCACCCACCACTCTTTCGCCAATCGATCCAACAGCTCCCGTAGATCCAAATGCACCAGTGGACCCTAACACACCAGTTGATCCTAATGCACCAGTCGACCCTAACGCACCAGTTGATCCTAATGCACCAGTCGACCCTAACGCACCAGTTGATCCTAACGCTCCAGTGGACCCTAATGCACCAGTTGATCCAAATGCACCAGTTGATCCTAACGCACCAGTAGACCCCAACGCACCAGTCGACCCGAATGCACCAGTTGATCCTAATGCACCAGTGGACCCTAATGCACCAGTTGATCCCAATGCACCAGTGGAGCCTAACGCACCTACCACTCTTTCACCAATCGATCCAACAGCTCCCGTAGATCCAAATGCACCAGTGGACCCTAACACACCAGTTGATCCTAACGCACCAGTGGACCCTAATGCACCAGTTGATCCTAATGCACCAGTTGATCCTAATGCACCAGTGGACCCTAATGCACCAGTTGATCCCAATGCACCAGTGGAGCCTAACGCACCTACCACTCTTTCACCAATCGATCCAACAGCTCCCGTAGATCCAAATGCACCAGTGGACCCTAACGCACCAGTTGATCCTAATGCACCAGTTGATCCCAATGCACCAGTCGATCCGAACGCACCACTTGATCCGAACGCACCAGTAGACCCCAACGCACCAGTCGATCCGAACGCACCAGTCGACCCCAACGCACCAGTTGATCCTAATGCTCCAGTGGACCCCAATGCACCAGTTGATCCTAATGCACCAGTCGACCCTAACGCACCAGTTGATCCCAATGCACCAGTCGACCCTAACGCACCAGTTGATCCTAATGCACCAGTCGACCCTAACACACCAGTTGATCCTAATGCACCACTTGATCC
The DNA here is from genome assembly GCA_951804985.1 of Dryomyza anilis. Lineage (NCBI taxonomy): Eukaryota > Metazoa > Arthropoda > Insecta > Diptera > Dryomyzidae > Dryomyza > Dryomyza anilis. The sequence goes on from OX638130.1 coordinate 114,261,490, forward strand.
TAACGCACCTGTAGATCCTAATGCACCAGTCGATCCGAACGCACCAGTCGACCCGAATGCACCAGTAGACCCTAATGCACCAGTTGATCCCAATGCACCAGTGGAGCCTAACGCACCTACCACTCTTTCACCAATCGTTCCAACAGCTCCCGTAGATCCAAATGCACCAGTGGACCCTAACGCACCAGTTGATCCTAATGCACCAGTTGATCCCAATGCACCAGTCGATCCGAACGCACCAGTTGATCCGAACGCACCAGTTGATCCTAATGCTCCAGTGGACCCCAATGCACCAGTTGATCCTAATGCACCAGTCGACCCTAACGCACCAGTTGATCCTAATGCACCAGTCGACCCAAACGCACCAGTTGATCCTAATTCACCAGTTGATCCCAATGCACCAGTTGATCCTAATGCACCAGTTGATCCTAACGCACCAGTAGACCCGAACGCACCAGTCGACCCGAACGCTCCAGTTGATCCTAATGCTCCAGTGGACCCTAATGCACCAGTTGATCCTAATGCACCAGTTGATCCTAACGCTCCTGTCGATCCTAATGCACCAGTTGACCCCAATGCACCAGTTGATCCTAATGTACCAGTTGATCCTAATGCACCAGTTGATCCTAATGCACCAGTAGATCCTAACGCACCAGTAGATCCAAATGCACCAGTGGACCCTAACTCACCAGTAGACCCTAATGCACCAGTTGATCCAAATGCACCAGTTGACCCTAACGCACCAGTAGACCCTAACGCACCAGTTGATCCAAATGCTCCAGTGGACCCGAATGCACCAGTTGATCCTAATGCACCAGTTGATCCGAATGCACCAGTTGATCCTAACGCACCAGTAGACCCCAACGCACCAGTAGACCCTAACGCACCAGTTGATCCAAATGCTCCAGTGGACCCTAATGCACCAGTTGATCCTAATGCACCAGTTGATCCGAATGCACCAGTTGATCCTAACGCTCCTGTCGATCCTAATACACCAGTCGACCCCAGTGCACCAATTGATCCTAATTCACCAGTTGATCCCAATGCACCAGTTTATCCTAATGCACCAGTTGATCCTAACGCACCAGTAGACCCCAACGCACCAGTCGACCCGAACGCACCTGTTGATCCTAATGCTCCAGTGGACCCTAATGCACCAGCTGATCCTAATGCACCAGTTGATCCTAACGCTCCTGTCGATCCTAATGCACCAGTTGACCCCAATGCACCAGTTGATCCTAATGTACCAGTTGATCCTAATGCACCAGTTGTTCCTAATGCACCAGTAGACCCTAACGCACCAGTTGATCCAAATGCACCAGTGGACCCTAACGCACCAGTAGACCCTAACGCACCAGTTGATCCAAATGCACCAGTGGACCCTAATGCACCAGTTGATCCTAATGCACCAGTTGATCCGAATGCACCAGTTGATCCTAACGCTCCTGTCGATCCTAATGCACCAGTCGACCCTAATGCACCAATTGATCCTAATGCACCAGTTGATCCAAACGCACCAATTGATCCGAACGCACCAGTAGATCCCAACGCACCAGTCGACCCGAACGCACCAGTTGATCCTAATGCGCCAGTGGACCCCAATGCACCAGTGGACCCCAATGCACCAGTTGATCCCAATGCACCGGTCGATCCGAACGCACCAGTTGATCCGAACGCACCAGTAGACCCCAACGCACCAGTCGACCCGAACGCACCAGTTGATCCTAATGCTCCAGTGGACCCCAATGCACCAGTAGACCCCAATGCACCAGTTGATCCTAATGCACCAGTGGACCCCAACGCACCAGTCGACCCGAACGCACCAGTTGATCCTAACGCTCCTGTAGATCCGAATGCACCAGTTGATCCGAACGCACCAGTTGATCCTAATGCACCAGTAGACCCCAACGGACCAGTCGAGCCGAACGCACCAGTTGATCCTAATGCTCCAGTGGACCCCAATGCACCAGTTGATCCTAATGCACCAGTTGATCCGAACGCACCAGTTGATCCTAATGCACCAGTTGATCCGAATGCACCAGTTGATCCTAACGCTCCTGTCGATCCTAATGCTCCAGTGGACCCCAATGCACCAGTTGATCCTAATGCACCAGTCGACCCGAACTCACCAGTTGATCCGAACTCCCCAGTCGACCCGAACGCACCAGTTGATCCTAATGCACCAGTCGACCCTAACGCACCAGTTGATCCTAATGCACCAGTTGATCCCAGTGCACCTGTCGACCCGAACGCTCCAGTTGATCCTAATGCTCCAGTGGGCCCCAATGCTCCAGTTGATCCTAATGTACCGGTGGACCCCAACGCACCAGTCGATCCGAACGCACCCATTGATCCTAACGCTCCTGTAGATCCGAATGCACCAGTTGATCCCAACGCACCAGTAGACCCCAACGCACCAAACAGACCTGTTGATCCTAACGCTCCTGTAGATCCTAATGCACCAGTCGACCCGAACACACCAATTGATCCCAATTCTCCAGTTAATCCGAACGCCCCTGGATCAAATTATGGTCATGGTAATGGCAGACCTGGTCGCCCCGGTCATGGACATAATACGCATCCAGGCCATTCTGGAACGGGACATCACAACCAATCCCCCCATGCACCAAACAAGCCTAACTCGCCTGAATCAAATCATGGACATGGGCATAATGGAAATAGCAACGGATCCAACGGTCATGGTCAAGGTAAACCAATCGTGCCAACTTTGACAACCAAACCTACAAGACCAACTCGCCCTGGCAGGCCATCTTGGAGTGATAACGAATCCGTTTTACCAAATTCTCCAGTCAAACCAAATAAACCAGTATTGCCTGGATACAGTGCCGAGACTGGTGAAGCCGAAACCGTTGAAACAGAATCTGTTGAAATTATTAAACCAGCTAAGCCGGTAAAGCCAGTTTCCAATGAAGATGCTTCCGTGGAGGACAAGTCGAAACCTAGCAAAGAGGATAAACACTCTAATGAAAAGAAAAATTCTGAGGAAAAGGAGAATGAAAAGGATAATGATGACAACTCAAAGGAGGAAAAGAAATTAATTAAAAAAATAGTGAAGAAATTAAAGGAACAGGACTGCAGCGAAGACGATGTATACCCCGATGTACGTGATTGCAAGAAATACTATCGTTGTGTTCAAGACTCGGATGAGACCAAGTTCAAGCACATGCGTTGTGAGGATAGCAAACGTTTCGACTTTGAGCGCCGTATATGCGTCAGCAAACGTGATGCGAAATGCTTAAGCAAGTAAAAAAAAACATTAGTCAATGTAAGAGCAGCCCAAGAACCATTTAAGACATAATTAGACTTAAATTTATACAGCTTACCAAATTCTAGAGAGAATTGAGGAGAAGAATTGGCTGACAACATCTAACCATTGTACATATTTAAAATCATATATTCGACTAAAATTGTATTAAATATCTAAATTATAACTTATACGAATTATTTAAATAAAAGTAGACTCTGTCTGAATTAGTAATGATTAAACTTGCAATAAATGAGTTTTCTATTTTATTATATACAAAACAATATAATTATCGATTATGTCAATATGAATATAAAACTGAGTACAGAAATATTTTAAAAGTTTGTTGAAAGAGAATACTGCATTCAAAAGAAATAAACAAAAATATATTTCAAATTATCATCAGCAGTTATGACGACTAAAAGACATCAAAAGCATTTAAGTGTACTTTTCACTTGTATTACATATGAAAACACGCGATTTCAGTTCACGCACCAATTTGAAATAATTAAATAAGGGAGAACTGTAAATACTTCCTACAGTTTTACAATATGAAAAAGCAATTTATAATACATTGTGTATTAAAATCAACTCAAATTAATACATATGTATATACTTAGAAACTAAATGAATTAGCGTAACTACATTTTTAAAAATAAATACATAAATGTAATAAATTGAAATACATGTTCTCGGTACAGAATTTGTAATTTATTCACATCAACAGTCTTATCTAGATCCAAACTATTAATACATTGATTACACATATCATTTTAGAACCAATACGTTAAGTTAGCAAACTACATTTTACTGCCAATTGAATGCATTCCAAAAAATTTTACTATAAAAATTAGTATTACTTAGTTTAATACTAAATTGTAAGGACTTAATTTGATTTCCGTTAGCAACTATACATTTTTGTATGTGACTCCTATATCTCATTCGACCAGACCATAACAACTCGACGGATGTATACGTGATAAGATTAACTTCTTAAAAAAAATATGTGTTTGGGAAAATTAAATTGATAAAAACAATACAACAAAAAACTAAAAAGTTGAACACTGTTTATCAGTTAATTATTGGAAAAATATGTTATAGCTTCGGTAAGTCGTATCTATGGTATATAGTATATTCATATCGACGTATTGTTGAAAATGGCAAAACGTCTATAAAAGAATTGGCTAAGAACTTTAACGAACTAGTTGGTAAATAGCGGGCGCGCGAGTCGGGTCTACAAAAACGAATTTAAACGAACGAATAATATTATTTAACCTTTGACTAATTACAAAAGTGTTACCGCGTTAAAAAAAAAAATATAACAACATAACAAACTAAAGAACATAATCATGATGCGCGCAATTGTTATACTGTTGCTGGCTACCAGCACAGCTGTTTTTGGTCGCTCTTTGTTGGATAATCCATGCAAAAAAGCCGGTTTCTTTGCACTTGTCGATAATACTCCTGATTTCTACGGTTGTTATCTGAGGAAAGCTGGTGGATTAACTATCAGATATCTACGTTGCCCAGAAGGAGAAATATTTAAAAGCATAGATGGATATTGCGTACCCAGAGTAGTACCTCAGAATGTAAACGATGATTCTCCTATTGAGCAGCCTACTATTCCAACAGAGGCGACTACTACCACTACCAAAGGCGGAGATATAGAGAACCCTACAGTTCCAACTATGCCAACGACCGCTCCTCCAAAGGACGTTGAAACAACTGAAGCTCCTAAAGAGCCAGAAACTACTGAAGCTCCTAAAGAACCAGAAACTACTGAAGCTCCTAAAGATCCAGCAACCACTGAAGCTCCTAAAGATCCAGAAACTACAGAGGCTCCCAAGGATCCAGAAACTACTGAAGCTCCCAAGGAACCAGAAACTACTGAAGCTCCTAAGGATCCAGAAACTACTGAAGCTCCTAAAGATCCAGAAACTACTGAAGCTCCCCAGGAACCAGAAACCACTGAAGCTCCCAAGGATCCAGAAACTACTGAAGCTCCTAAGGATCCAGAAACTACTGAAGCTCCTAAAGATCCAGAAACTACTGAGGCTCCCAAGGATCCCGAAACGACTGAAGCTCCTAAAGATCCAGAAACTACTGAAGCTCCCAAGGATCCAGAAACTACTGAAGCTCCTAAAGATCCAGAAACTACTGAAGCTCCCAAGGATCCCGAAACCACTGAAGCTCCTAAGGATCCCGAAACTACTGAAGCTCCTAAAGATCCCGAAACCACTGAAGCTCCTAAGGATCCCGAAACTACTGAAGCTCCCAAGGATCCAGAAACTACTGAAGCTCCTAAGGATCCAGAAACCACTGAAGCTCCTAAGGATCCCGAAACTACTGAAGCTCCTAAAGATCCCGAAACCACTGAAGCTCCTAAGGATCCCGAAACTACTGAAGCTCCCAAGGATCCTGAAACTACTGAAGCTCCAAAGGATCCCGAAACTACTGAAGCTCCTAAAGATCCCGAAACCACTGAAGCTCCTGAAGATCCAGAAACCACTGAAGCTCCCAAGGATCCCGAAACTACTGAAGCTCCCAAGGATCCAGAGACTACTGAAGCTCCCAAGGATCCAGAAACTACAGAAGCTCCTGAAGAACCAGAAACTTCCGAATCACCTGAAGTACCAGAAACTACCGAAGCTCCCGAGGAACCAGAAACCACTGAAGCTCCTGAAGAACCAGAAACTACCGAAGCGCCTGAAGAACCAGAAACTACCGAAGCACCTGAAGAACCAGAAACTACCGAAGCTCCTGAAGAACCAGAAACAACCGAAGCTCCTGAAGAACCAGAAACTACTGAAGCTCCCGAAGATCCAGAAACTACCGAAGCACCTGAAGAACCAGAAACTACTGAAGCACCCAAAGATCCAGAAACAACTGAAGCTCCTGAGGATCCAGAAACCACTGAAGCTCCTGAAGATCCAGAAACAACTGAAGCTCCCAAGAATCCCGAAACTACTGAGGCTCCCGAAGATCCAGAAACTACTATTGAACCGGCATTCATTTGTCCTACCACTGGATTCTTCCCATATGATGGATCTTGCAACAAATTCGTATATTGTGGCATGAGTAATAATAAACTTGTTTCGTACGATTTCGAATGCCCTGCAGGACAACAATTTAACCCGGATTCTGGATTCTGTGAGGCTGCATATGACTGTGCACAAGTGCAAAACATTGAGTCTCAGATGGTACAAGAATTGGAACAAGATTTCGAATGCATGGTTGATGGCGCCTTTGCTAATGCCAACGACTGCAGAAAATACTATTCTTGCAAGTGGGACATGAACTTGCATGCCTTCGAATATGCAGCAAAACAATGTCCGGACAATATGGTATTCCAATTGACGACTGGCGAATGCGGACGTGAACGTTATCTGACTTGTCTGGGTCGTCCAGTGGGTTCTAAATTTGGTGGTAGACTATAAGTTGTAAAAATATACAAAAATGCCATTAAATAAACTGCATTTATAAAGCAAAAAAACAAACAAAAAAAACTACTCATTCTTTAAAAACTTAATCAAAGTTATACAAAAGAAAAAAAAAAGAGCGATACATTATTTATTATAATGAATGAAATTTAGTTATTATGATATAATATTAAAATACACATTAATTAATAGTTATTTAGCGGTAATAAAATAAATTTTCGAAAAATTAAATCATTGCGTTGTCAATAAATATATTGGTCTTCACCAAACAATATCAGATCAAAAGGTGACATTGAAGTGCTGACACATTCGAGTACCTAGCCACATGGTACTGTTTTTAATTATTGTGATCGATTAATATAAATACGTTGTGTAGTATTTAGGCATTTTAAAAGGTTTCCATATCAATTGAGATAATGAGTAGCGCTAAATTGCTGACACGTGTTGCTAGACAAATAATACAAACACCGAATGGTAATAGTGAAATTATTTACTAAATTAAATATTATTCACAAATATATAAAATACCTAATCAGGCTATGAAATCTTTGAAGTGCTTGGCGCACGTGCGGCTTTTGTCAAACATCATGCAAGCATCTGGTATATTTAAACTAACTATGCATGTGTTTAAAATGCTTACCACAATTATGACCCTATGTTGTATATTTTGAACTTTGTTACAAAATTGGCAAAACTTTGATTTGATTTGGCATGCCAAGTCTGTGGACATTTAAACGCAAATTTGTTAAATAAAACTTATTATTCCTGAATGTGCGCCACAGTGGTTTCACTTTCAATTTGTTTGCGTTTTTTTTTTCATTGTTGTAGATGTCTTTAAAACGTTCATTTTTACAGTCATCTTTTTAAGCAGTTTTCTCAGGCATTTTTTTCGCATTTTCAATATTTCTCCAAATTGTAGCAACTATTATACAAGATTTAGATATTGTAATAGTGATTTTTTAAATTTTTTATTTATGCTAAAATTTAATTTCTGTTCATGCCGCAAACATTTTAATGATTGTCTTAATTGCAATATTTTCCACTATCTCAAGTTACGAAATAATGCTGCAACTTTGATTGATCACTGAATGATTATGTTGGTGTACTTTTTTTATTGTTCCATTTTGCACTGTTTGTCACATGAAAATGCCGTATTAGTTTTTATATATTTGTTTGAGTCATTGGTAAATTCATGATTTTCCATTTTTACTTACTACATTACGTTGTCATATGAATATCATATTATAAAAAAATGTTAAACCATTAATACAAAAAGAGGATTGCAGCAATAATTAATCATTTACATAATTTGCATATAACATTTAGAAGTTTCTCAAAGCCAATTGAACTTTGCAATGAGGCCGCTACAATTTAAAGTCCATTTTTGCGGTACTTTTGATCAAAGAACCATTTATATCACACGAAAACAAAATAGCGCTAACGTTGATTGATTGCTGAGATTGACGAAAGTTTGATATTAAAATTGATAATGGACAGTTGTCATATTAAAAAACAAAATATTGAAACAAAATGAAATTGAAACCATCTTTTTGCACCCGACTATTTAGAGGATTTATTTGTAAGACACCAATTATTATTCATATTTCTATAAAAAAAACAAACATATTAAAACAGTAATACTTTTAATTTGAATTGTTACAAATTGTTTATTTTTTTCTCTTCTGTGATTCACATAAATTGATAAAGAAAATCCATGCTGACACACATGTTCTTTGTGTTGATATATAATATGTGACAAATTTTGGGTTCTTCAAATTATCGATAATATATTAAGCAGACAATTAAAAAAATATTTCATCATAATGACAAATAGTTGTACACTAATTAATATCTCTTGTAGTTAACCAAATGTTATCTTAAAAAAAGATACCAGAATATAGGTCATGACTGAATCATTATATTTGAATTGACATTGAAAATAGAATTTTTTTGTGTCACATGATTTGAACATGTTATTGTTTTGTTCGTCTAAATGTGTTGATGTTTAATTTTTTAATTTCTAATTCTTCATAGTTTTTTAATATTTTCAAAATAGACGTGCAGTTTTATCTTTGAATGTCATGGTTGAAATTTTCAGTTTAAGTTAGTCAGTTAATTAAATGGTTTAATTTATATCATACTATTTTCTGATATACTCGATTTAATAAAAAATAGATTTAAAACGCAATAGGTTCGAATCCCTATCGAAAAACATTTCTTTATCGTATAATTATAGATTACACAGCCCAACAAAAACAAATTATCCACAATATTAGTATAATTTTTCCGATTACCTTAAAGATTGTAATCAAGACCTCGTACTCATTTTTTTGATATTACCTAAAGTTTTTGAGTTATTACGTAAAACATAAAAATACTAGACTAGTCATAACATTGGTCAGATCCACCCGAATTTCATTGGGCTTATTTCCAACTATTGTAGCCGCGGTAGCTCAGTGGTTAGTGCGTTGGACTGCGAGCCGAAAGGTCCCCGGTTCAAGCCTAGGACTGGGGCTAGTAACATCTTTTCATAGAAACATTTTTTTATACCGCGCTACCTCTCGGCAGTAAATGGCAAACCTCCGAGAGTAAAAAACATTGCCTATGAAATGCTCTCAACCGCCGTTCGGATTAGGCAATAAACTGTAGGTCCCACCACTTTGAGTATAAATATAATACGCACATCTCAAAATGGTTAGAGAGCTCGGCCTAAGTTCTTATAGAACGGTAGTGCCAAACTATTATTATTATTATTTCAAACTATTACTTGAAGTATTTTCAATGGAATGAAATCATATCGAAAACAAAAATCTGTTAAAGTTCAAAATATATAGGACAAAAACCTAAGAATTTACATATATTTGCTATCCGTAATTATTCAAAAACTTTGTGCAGTATGGGCCTGTGCCAATCGGTAACTTTTTACTCGAAAAATTAAATTTTAACAAGCAAATATGAAATTCTGAAGCTATTGGGGTGAATATAAAGTGTCAAAATTTTATGTACCCCAAGAGCTACATGAAATATTGACAAAAATAAAATATTGAAGTTAATAAGTATTAATCAAAAACAATGATTTTGAAATACATTGCTTAATTTAAATATGGTCTTCAAGAACTTTTCGAGTTGTAGTCGTGCCAGAGAGTATATATTTGACATATAGAGATTCCTTCCTTCAGCGACGCCAGCTGCCGAAAACATTGGTTATGTGGAAGTGGAATTTTACAGATTGAAGTTAACAGAGCAAAACAGTGCACAAAACTGGATCTGTCCGCGGATAATTTGCAACCAAACTTACGAAGATATATTGCAATCCAACGTCTTATAAATTTTAATTATTTTTCTGGGCAAATATGTATTTTTTGTTCACCACACAAAAATTATCTTCAACTTCATCGAGTAAAAACACCGATTGGCACAGGCCCTATAAACAAACACTTCAATATGATGATATTCATAAATATTATGAATTTTTTCACCAACAACCAGATTCCTCACCGTTCATTAAATGACATATTAATGAATATATGAACAAAATATTCAATACAATGAATTTGAATTGTCATATTGATGAAATAATTCGAAAATAAAGTTTTGTAAAAATTTTATTTAAAAAAACTGTAACAAAACTTAAAAAAAAACATATTTTTTTTCGAAAATAGAATTAAAAAAAAAGATTGTTCGAAAAAAAAATTTGTTCGTTAAAAAAATTTGTTCGATAAAAAAATTGTTCGAAAAAAATGGTAAAAAAAAAAATTCGAAAAAAAATTGTTCGAAAATTTTCGAAAAAATTCGAAATTTTTTTTTTCAAAAATATATTTTTTATAAATATAACTTTTTATTAATAAAAAGTTGTAATTATAATAAATATATTATAAAACATTTTAATAATTTATGCATTATATAAGAAATAACATACATGAACTACTTGAGAGCTGAGAAGTACGGCAAAAAATGAACGAAAAAAAATATTTTGATAGAAATTTGGTTTAATGAACAGCGTTCTTCAATATGATGAACATATATGTTGTATTTTATATTTTGGTTCATTAATATGATGAAACGTATTCTACACATACAGTTCATCATATTGACGAACAATTTTTCGACATTTACCAAGCGTTTCTCATATTAATGATAGCATTCATAACATTGATAGCGTTAGTCAATAATATTATGAATGGTTCTTTAATACAGTGAATCATGGTTTAAAGAACGGAATTCATCAATATGATGTACATTTTTTTCTGTGTACTTTTGTATCTTGTTTGGTATTTAAAATGGAGTAATTGGTCGACGATGATCTGTAATCCGTTCACTTTTGTAAATATGCCTTATAGGACACTTGAATATACAGGGTGTTTGGTTTCTATGTCTATTCTATGTCTCAAAAAATATAAAATAAAAAAATAGTATAATTTCGCACCCATTTTAAGATACAGGGTGTATAAGAGATGCATATTACGGACATAATCCAGTCAAGAAAATTTGTTATAAAATATAATCTGTTGATAAATGAATAACAATTTTTGACGCATGTTTTAGAAAATTAAATTAACTTTCTAATGGTATATCACATCTTTGAACACCATAATTTCTTCCTTTTGTCAAAGGTACGTAAAAATGAAATTTTTGCTTTTTCTTGATTTTCTCAAAATATCGTTATCGATCACCCAATTTTTCTAATTTATAATGATAGACCAGTTCAGTTCCATTACTTCCTAACTAAGTATAGTGATTTTAAACTGGTAAGTTATCCTGCAGAAATAATTAAACGGTGGCGGGTATTATTATTTGGTGCATCTCTTAAAAACCCTGTACCTTAAACTGGGAGCAAAATTTGATATTTTTTTATTTTTCATTTTTTTATTAGACTTTTTCTTATTTTTTTGAGTCATAAAATGACCCCATGAATTATTGACAACGATGAACCAAACACCTTGTATTTAAGACACTCTTTTAGCCGAAGTGATGCTAAAATATGTCAAAATATCACAAACCAACTTGTGCTATCGTAAAAAAATCAAAATTCAGTGAACATATATCTTGGTATTCAAAAGAATGGGAATTATCTTCAGACTAAAGAAATTCAATTATTAGCGCAAACCGTAAATCGCTGTGACTTAGATCGATTATATCATTTATAATTACTGACCTACTAACTTCATTACACCAACTATCAAAATTCCTACACAAAGAATAGAGATTTGTGAGTTAACAAACTTCTTTGATAAACCAACTTATTCGGTTCTCTCAATAGCTTAGTCGGTTGTTATTATTTAAAAGAGATGTTTGGACAACAATAAATTTCGAACAGTTTTAGAACAATTGGGAGTGTTTATAGGCTAATATTTCAAGTGCTAATCGAACATGGCAGTTCCGTTAATAAATTTGTACACAATTAGTTTTAACCGAATGAAGCTAGTTGTTACAACTAACTTTTTCGCATAGTACCTTTATCTCTTTTGCCATGTGGTTGGAAACATGAAAAGAGATTTTTTCTGTTTGCAGTATAAAAATCCCATAGTCATGTTACTGATCGTTTTATGGCAAGGTAAGATTAGAATTAAACGTTTCCGATCATTAATCCAGCTCAATTTGTAACAAACTTCATTACTGATTTTCCTATTAGTGCACACAGACTAGAGATTTCTTGCTCCAATCAACTATTTGCCCAACACACAGAACAGCGATTTGTTGCGCCAATCAACTCTTTGCCCAACCAACTTATTCGGTTATCTCAACCGCTTATTCAGTTGTTATTGTCAAAATAAAAAGAGTTGTAGTTTGTACTGCAACCAATTTGAACTGTTTTAGAACAATTTAGTACAGATTGGGAGTATGTGTATAGACAAATATTTCATATCTATAGGCTAACATGGCAGTTCCGCCAGAAAATTTGTAAACCATTCGATTTAACCGAATGAAGTTAGTTCGTACAACTAACTTTTTCATTCTTCCAACCTCATGCCAAAAGAGGATTTTTCTGTGTGAACCAACTTATTCGGTTCTCTAAACCGCTTATGCCCATAACTTCAACGAATAGGTTTCTACTGGTGTTTAGTTATCTATCGTGTAAGCAAAATTTCGTAATTTTAACGCATAGTTAAGGAGCAAAAACACCGGATCGGTAAGGGATATCTGTTAGGTACGAACACCAATAGATATCTATTCGTTGAAGTTACGGGCATTAGTCGGTTGTTATTGTTAAAATTAAAAGAGTTATAGCTAAAAGAGCTGTAGTTTGTACTACAATTAATTTCGATTAGTTTGAGAACAATTGGGAGTGTGTATAGTGTGTATCGTCAGAAAACTATTTTAATTGCGATATCACAATTTTAAAAAATAAAAGACCTCAACTGTGAAAACACGTTTCCTGTGCACGTCTAGATAATTTTGATGTGAAGTGTCAAAATATCATAAATTCTCAAAACACAGGGCACAACAATCATTGAATAAATCTCTTTCCTCGAAATTGCAAATACCAACCCACCAGCCAGCCATTCAAGTCAAGTCAAGTCAGCCAGCGATAAAAATCAAGACTAGCGATAAACTAAAAATGTTGATTACCTAACTGGTTAAAACCAATGTGACAAAAACAATGTGAAGAGGAGTAACGTCAGACGGACGGGTGCTGCTGGTTGACCAAATCTATATCGAGCACCACCTGTACAGTAATAACGCGCAACACGGTGTTAACACAATGTAAAAAATATCTATGCGATAAAGGTACTATGCGAAATAATTTTTTCGTAGAGTATTTTTTAACATTTTTGGTATTAAGATGCCAATTTTTTGTTCCACAAAATTTTTGGTTTATATTTTGTTTAATGCAGTTAAATTTAAATTTATTTTCTGTTGTTTTTTTTGTTTATTTTTATTTGTAAAATTTTATTTGCCGCACAAAAACCTCATTGTAATGGTCATCACGTAGCGACAGTAAAAACGTTAAACACTGCGTAACAAACAATTGAAAATTTGTTAATTTCAGTTTAGCTCAGTTACATTTTTCATAGTAGTTTTTAGTTTTTTTTTTTGTATTTTATTTTTATTTTTGTTGCGTCTACAAATTACGCGTCTTCGAAATACGAAATTTACATGACTTGACTGCAGCTTTAATGTTTCGCATTTCAATAGAATCCATTGACATGTAGATTAAGCGCTGACTGCCTGCCTATCTTCGAGAGGGCGGTATCTGGTAATGAACTGGAAGGGAAGGGGGGCAGAGGGGAAGGGATAGTGTAAAAATGCGGAGTTTGTATATTTAGGTTTTTTGTTAATTTAAGATAGATATTTATGCAATGTTATCTAATTTTGTTGTGCGTTGTTGCAACTTTCACTAATTTTGTGTGCAGGACATGGTTATTATTTCAGTACCTGTTTTAATTTATATTGTATTAAGCTAAAAATAGTTTTTATTTTAAATATTTTGGAAACTTGTGTATATTAAACATTTTAAGAAAGGTACTGAAATGAAGAAAATATAATTGTAAACTTTTATTTGTTATAAACAAAGGCTTTAATTCTAGTCAAAATCTTTATTTAATACCCTTTTACTCTTCCAAAAATAACCATATGTCTTCGTCAAGATAACACTACCTAACATGATTTTTCCCATGGTGCTCTCATACATCAATTGTATATAATTCACTGGTGCTGGTTTTGACTGCATACTAATTTTTTCCGATTTCGTAATGTTTTAGAGACAGAGGATTTCGTAGCCCCTGTCCAAATGTGCGAATTGTGTTCTATTTTATACTTGATTGTCGAATCCAGTCTTTTGTGAGATAACAGACTACATTGGGTCTTACTTGCATTAAAATCAACTCTATTTACAAGACTCCAGCCGGAGATTGTTTTAAGGTATTAACGAGTATACCCTGCAAACATTTTGAGTCTTTCAAGACTCTTAAATGTGTCATATTTATGAATGTTACCCTCATATATGAGCACCAAAAAGAGCCCAAAAAGGCTCCCTACTTCTGGGTAGAGGGCACGATTTTATGAGCCCAAAAACACTATATTTATGAAACTTTTATTGCTCCTAAAACACTCATATATGAGCACTTAAAAGAGCTAAAAAAAACACGACCCATGGGTTGAGGGCACGATTTTATGAGGCCAATAACACTCATATTTATGAAACTTTTATTGCTCCTAAAACATTCAGATTTAAATACTTATACTATAAAGTAGTGGACCGGCTTTTAAGAGCCCGAAAATCCGCATATTTTTGATCATTTTAAATATTCTTAAAACATTCATATATTTGAGAAATTCTAGACACCAAAATGGTTTAATTTTTGTAGTTTTCCCCCCTTCAGAAATTTAAAGTGTGTCTTAAATGAACCCAACATAGTACATGTTCATGTTTTTCTGATATTTCCAGATATCCGTGAGAAAATGCATTCATTTCAAGTAAATCCCTGAAATATATACACACAGAAAAATCCACCTTTGGCATGAGGTTGGTAGAATGAAAAAGTTAGTTGTACGAATTAACTTCATTCGGTTAAATCGAATGGTTTACAAATTAGCTAGCGGAACTGTCATATTAGCTTATACAATTGAAATATTAGTTTATACGCACTCCTAATGGTTCTAAATCTGTACTAAATTGTTCTAAAACAGTTCGAAATTGGTTGTAGTACAAACTATTGACTCTTTTATGAGTCAAATTGTTTTGCGTTCCTCTTAAATATAGAACTTTTATGAGTCTATTTTCTAAACGCTCAGAAACAATTTTATATTTGATGCTTTTAGGAGTATAATTTATAAGGGCTTCTAAATATGAATCTTTTATGAGTCATATTTTTGAGAGCTCCGAAAACAGTTCTTAAATCAGATACTTTTATGAGTCTTTTTTCTGAGGGCTCATAAAACACTCAAAAATTGGTCTCCTTTATGACTTCAATTTAAGAGCGCTTCTAAATTGCTTAATGGGTACGAGGCGTTTTACTCTCAATTTCAAAAGAGTTTAGGATGCTTGTTGAACGAATATGTGGCATTGCAAATATTACTGTAATCTGCAAAGAAATTGATTGGTCTCTGGGTTAATGACAGACGGTCATTGATAAAATCCAGGAAAAGGGAAGGGGATATAAGGGCACCCTGCATGACTCCAGAATTTATGGAATATTGTTCTGAAAGAACACCATTCATCGCAACTTGTATAGAACAACTCTGAAGAAAACTCGATATCCATAGAGTAAAAGAGTAAAAAACCATGGTTTACAAATTTGCTGGTGGAACTGTCATAATAGCCTATACACTTGTAATATTAGCCTATACACACTCCTAATGGTTTTAAATCAGTACTAAATTGTTCTAAAACAGTTGGAAATTGGTTGCAGTACAAACTGCAACTCTTTTCATTTTGACAATAACAACTGACTATGCGGTTGAGACAACCGAATAAGTTGGTTGTCAGAATAAATCTCTATTATGTGTGCAAGGTTTAAGCATATTGTAATAGGTCAGTGATTGGCATTTCTTGACTAGATTTCTCGATTTATTAGGGAAATCTCGTTATTACGCTAATGTTAAAAAATTTCTTATATTTAAGAAATATGACCTAAAACTGAAACACTTATTTTTAACACAAATAAACCTAAATCAAAAATGCCAGTATAGATTTTTGAATATAGATATATATTATTTAAAAGAATATAATCATTGGCACATATTATAAACAAAAAAACTCTTTTTTGACCCCAATTTCATCACAATTAACTTATGATTGTAACAATAACCTATAGTTACGTTAACACCCTAATAAATTTTATTTTTACAAACATAAATTTTATTACTTGTACATTATTATTACACAAACACTAACAACATTTGTATTACTATGTTGTGACATTTTTTTTTGTGACATTGATACAGAGCTACATTTGTTTTTATCTTACACACATTATCACTATTTACAACATGCTACTGTTTGTCATGTTTTAAGTGTTTTTGTTATTAAATGTTATTCTTAACAAATTATGAGTACGTACTAAACAATAATTTTTTTGGTCAACATAATTTTAGTTATATTCAAATCATCACAAAACTCACTATCTATATCTCTCTCATCTTCAGTTTATTCACCACCTTTCATAGTTGAGTACCATGTTGAGTACAGTGTTGCACTCTTTACACACAGGGAAATATGTTTTGCAGCATATATATTATGTTACATGTTACTTTCATGAAATTTCATATTTTTAAAATAAATAGTTTAATAACAATATTTAATCATAAATAATAACATGTACAACAACATTTTTTGACAAATTAAAGTTATTAAATTAATGATTGAAAACATATTATGTTTTCTGCAAACAAATTTTATGTGGTGACTATATTTATAAATATTATATCTACTATATATTTGTGAGCGTTTGTCGTATATCTGTACACACAGAATAGAGCCTTGTTGCGTCAACCAACTAATTCGTTTCACTCAACCGTTTAGTCGGTTGTTATTCTCAAAATAAAAAGAGTTATAGTTTGTTCTGCAACCAATTTCAAACTGTTTTAGAACAATTTAGTACAGATTTAAAACCATTAAGTGTGTGTATAGACTAATATTTCATGTGTTTAGGCTAATATGGCAGTTCCGCCATTTGTAAACCATTTCGATTTAACCGAATGAAGTAGTTGGTACAACTTGCTCTATCATTCTTCCAACATCATGCCAAAAGAGGATTTTTTTGAATGTATATTCCGAATATATATTACGAACGGCTAAACCGAATTGCAAAAAATGTTGACACAATATGTATGTTGGATCTGTTGAGAGCATAGGCTATATTTTGGTGAGATTGATGAAGTTGGGCGTGGCACCTCCAAAAAACACATTATTAGCTATTTTAATTTAAAATTTAAAGAAATTTGGGTTAGCGTTATATATTTCCAGTCCCGCCGAATGTGTGCAGGATTGGATCACTGGGCGTGGAACCATCCATAGAAAGAACATTTTCAAGATGGTGTATGTCGACAGTTATTATAGTGATATCCAGATATTTTACACCAGGGTGTAAAATACTATAAATACACCACATCGAAATTCACCACACCAAAATTCACCACATCCAAACTCACTCACCATACTAAAACTCACCACGCTAAAACTCACCATACTAAATCTCAACACTAAAACTCACCACACTAAAACTTACCACACTCAAACTTACACTACAACGTCTACGGGTAAAAACTCTACGGGTCCTTCCATGGGAAGAATTCTATGGGAAAGCATTCTACGGGGAAGAAGCTATACTTTAAAAGATAGTATTTGAGAAAATAATAAAATTGTTGCTCGGCAAAAATGTTGCTCATGACAAATATGGTGGGGTCTCGAAAAAATATAACGGATCCATTCACTTAAAAGAAAAACAATATTCATAGTGGTAGATATCCAGATATTTCACACCAGAGTGTACCAACCTCTCCAAATTCTATAAATAGACCACATCGAAATTCACCATACCAAAATTCACCACATCCAAACTCACCACAGTAAAACTCACCACACAAAAACTTACCACATTAAAACTCACTACACTAAAACTTACCACACTCAAATTTATACTAAAAGCTCTTAAGGCAAAAACTCTACGGGTTCTTCCACGGGAAGAATTCTACGGGAAAGCATTCTACGGGACAGCATTCTAAGGGGAATAATTTCACGAGGAAGTAGCTATCCTTTAAGAGATTGTGTTTGAGAAAACAATAATATTGTCATGGGCAAAAATGATACATATAAAAATACGGTGGGGTCCAGAAACAATACAATAGAATACTCTCACTTAAAAGAAAAACTACATTCAATGCTATAGTGGTAGAGCAAAACGTTTTCAGATTTGAGACAAATGAACCCGAATTATATAATACCGTTATATACTCGAAAGGTTCCTTTTTTTTGTAATACAAATAATAAAAAATAAATACATAGTAAATAATTAAAAATCATGAAAATATATTCAAAATAGTAAAATACAGTACGGAACAACAAGTTTGGCAAAATCTTGAGTTTATGCAGTTTTTGCATTATTTGCTTTTGGTTCTTTCTTCAATGCACATAATTCTTATTGTGTTCATATGAAAGGAAAACTTTAGCGATTTAAAACGTAAAAAAAAAACAATTAAATAAAATGTGAACTGAGAAACAATCAAAAAGGCAACACTGTTTGAGTAGTACTACTCACTGAGTACTGAATACGGTTTGTTGTATTTGCTTTGCTTTGCTCATTGAAGATGCGCATCATCACCAACAACCAGATGACGCTGATCTACCTCAACAAAATGCGTTCGTCTTTTTATTTGATTTTTCACCTGACTGCCAAATCATTCGCAGTGTTTCGCTGCAGCAAGTCAGACGTGTTTTCCTTACGGCAGCAGTCGCAGTTGGCAGTTGCGCATGCGTAGTTGAACGTTGAAGACGTGTGGTCGTGTCGACGAGTGAATTTTACAGCAAATACAAGTGTGGTGCAAATAACTAAAAATAAAAATTTTTCATAAAAAATAGTATTCATTAAAAAAAAAATATTATATATAAAATATTTATATGCCAAAAATTAATGAAATTAAACTGAAATTACATTAAAAACCAAAACTATTTCATTTTAAACATAGAAAAAAAAAGAAAACATAATTTAAAGTGTGAAATTTTACCTAAATCACTTGTTACATAGCAGCGGTGCCTATTTGTACCTGCTCCGAGCTAAGGATTATAACCCTCATTACACCGTGAACGCAATTAAGAACCAAGAGCAACAGCTACTAGCTAACTCATCACAAAAGGGATTTACTATCGACTTTTATGTGCATGTTAATGCTTTAAAATGGTAAGATTAACCCTCAATTTACTTTTTACAATCAATTCTTGGAATTTTCTGACTCTTAATGGCATTTATCACAATTGGAGGTTACCTTTGAAATGTTGATTTATTTTTTTTGATTTATTTTCATTTATATTAGACTCTAATGCATTCGTATTTTGTGACTATAAATGAAAATCTAAAGCTAGCATTAATCGCTACCTCTATAAAGCAATTAATCCCTTTTATTCTGAAAGGTTGTTTTTTCTTATAATTTTCTTCATTTTTTTCAACATTTTTTGAGATGTTTCAAATGATTAATTGTTGGTGCTGAGTGAGTCATTCATTGACTTTTATCAGAACCCATAATTTTATTGTCAAAACTCAAAATGTAGGATACTGAAAAATTGATCTTTGAAAATGCTTTAACAAATACATATAAAAAACCGACACTTTTAAAAGTTTTAATTTTAATAATAACTTTTCGCTTCTTGAGTCAAAAAATATAATTAAACTATGAAACGATTAATATTAAATAGTCCTTTTTGATAGTTAAACGATAATAGTTATATTTGATAAAATATAATTTTAGAAAATGCTTTTTTTTCTGTTTTTCAAATAATATTTATTTCCCAACGAATATTAATACTTTTTCAAAATCAACATCTAAATAACTAAAACGATAAAAATCGATCTTTTTTTAAATTTTTATAAAAAACTCTATCAAATTCGTACCTTAAATATTATTGAAAACAATAATTTGGGACTGTAATTGATTTCGTTTCAATATTGTTCAGATATCGTTTTTTTGCTAGGTTATAACCAAAATCAACACATAGTAAATGAAGCAAATAAAGAATGACAATCAATTAAAAAAAATTGAATCTCAAGCCCTTTAAACATTTTTTTTGTTCTAATCATTTTACAAACATATTCGAAATTTTTTCACAAATTTTCAACCGTTTCAACCGATTTCAAACGATATCCATTATAGGTTCAAACGTTCTTTTTCAATAATATATAATGATACGAGCACGATAGAGTTCTCTATAAAAACGTACACACAGCAAAATCCTCTTTTGGCATGAGGTTGAAGAATGAAAAAGCTAGTTGTACTCACTAACTTCATTCGGTTAAATCGAATGGTTTATAAATTTGCTGGCGAAACTGCCATACTGAAATATTAGTCTCCTAATGCTTCAAAATCTGTACTAAATTGTTCTAAAATAGTTCGAAATTGGTTGCAGTACAAACTGCAACACTTTTGATTTTGAAAATAACAACCGACTAAGCGGTTGAGAGAACCGAATAAGTTGATTGGGCAAAGAGTTGGTTGGCGCAACAAATCTCTATTGTGTGTGTATCTATCTAGAATGAAAACTTTGTTTTTTTCGTTATAGATATCGAATTGATATAAAAATAGTTTTAATATTCGATAAACAATTTTACCCTTTTCATATTATCACTATCTTGAAAAAAATACCTCACATAAGAACTAGAAACAAATTATATAAAAATTTTAATTAAAATTTTAATAAAAAATGTGAAATTCGTAAATTCCATACAAACTATTTAAGATAATTTTGGAAATCGACAAAGTAATGAATTCATTTTCGATATATAACTCAAAAATTATACTGAATTGTGTATTCTACAGAATTTTTTCCAAAAAATCTAAATTTTCTGAACAAATTAAATTTTTTTTATCGAAAATTAAAACTATTTCAATATCAAACAAAACAAATCCTATCATTTTCATATCGTCACTATCATGCCAAAGGGGCGAATGTGCAATTTTTGACATTTGCGTTTTTTTACATTTTTGAATGTAGTTTATCCTCAAGTATGCTGTGCCAAAATTGCGTATCATTTTGTTGGATATTTCTAGCCACAAAAGACAAAACCAAAAGGGCGAATTTGAAAAATTGAAAATCTAGTCATGCCAAAAGGGCGAATCTTTTCGTTTTTTCGCCATAACTTTTTATTGGAATAAGATAAAATAGTGGTGTACAGGCATTTATTGTTTATATTCAAAGCACCTATCGTTCTGCATCATTAATTAAAAATATCGATCTGCATCATTAATTAAAAATATTTTGCCAAACATGAATTTGCCATTTGTTATTTGCAGGAAAAAATGTTTGGCAAAATATTTTAAAATAATGATGCAGTTCGATAGGTGCCTTCAAAACAAACAATTAATACTTTTTCACAACTATTTTATCTTGTACCATAAAAGAGTTATGGCGAAAAAACGAAAAGTGTCGCCCTTTTGGCATGACAAGATTTTTCTATTTTTCCAATTTCTTAGTTTTTTTGCTTTAATTTCTTATTGGTGCAAGATAAAATAGTGGTGTAAAGGTATTAATTATTTGTTTTTAAAGGACCTATCGAACTGCAACATTATTTTTAAATATTTTGCCAAACATTTTTTCCTGCAAATAACAAATGGCAAATTAATGTTTGACAAAATATTTTTAATTAATTATGCCAATAGATAGATGCTTTAAAAACAAACAATTAATGCCTCTACATTACTATTTTATCTTGTCATAATAAAAACTTATAGCATAAAAATCAAAAATATTTGCGTTTTGATCCGGATATAGCCTCAGAAAATCCGTATTTATAATTCAGTCGGTTGTCCAAATCTAAAGATATTTTATATACGTTATAATAATTGACGAATAAACAAAAATACCAGAAAAAAATTAAAAAAATATAAATTTTTCTAATTTTTAAAGCACTTCAAACTTTAAAATTTGATTTCCCAACATTTTTAAAAATGCACATTCGCCGATTATCGAAAACGATCGTTTAAGCCTATTAATGCTAACGATTTGATATCGTAAAGATATGGTTTGATTTGCCGGGTTTATTGAATTTTTTCATTAAATTTGTTCTGTTTGTTTTTTTTTTTTAACTTTTTTTTAAACATTTCAAATAAAAAACGTTTATATTGGTTATGGATATTGCTGTATTATTAATATTTATATAACTATATTTTCAATCCGAAATATGAACAACCATATAAAAGTGATTTTTGGCTCAATTTTTGTAAATTTGAACCACTGTATCAATGCACAAAAATTGATCAATGCATATTTCGATACCCTTTATCAGTTGTGCAAATTTCATTGAAATCGAAGAACATGAGTTCCAACCGCTGGTCGATTTGGTGTGGAATGGCCAATATATACTACATGGTACGAATACCATACTAAAATATGACGAAGTTTGAATACGATAATTATTTTGTCATCGGATGTCATTATTCGGAAACTCATTAAAAAATATACCAGAGTGTCGTAAATTCATTTTCGATCAATTTTTAATATTTGACAACGAAAACATAATTAAATCCGTTCTACAGAATTTGAATTGATTTAATTCTTCAGAAATATGTTTATAATATGATTTCGGTAGAAAATTGAAACAATTAAAAACAAAACATGAATTTTTCACTCAATATGTTTTTTTTAAATTGTTATTTTTGTAAGTTTATCATTTAAATTATATAAAGAATATAGATTTTGTTCTCTTTTACTCACTGATCATTAATCATTTCAGATTATAATTATAAATACTAACATTAGGGTTAAAAAAGATTTTGATCAAAATGAATTTGTTGTAAAATTACTGATGTTGAATATCTATATATTTTGAATCATTTTAAATACAAATATTAAGGGTATTCAACCGTGTAAAACTTGTAAATAAAGAAAATTTCATAAGTTGTCCAAATCCAATGAGAATAATAGTAAATTGTGTAAATTTCGTAAATAGTAGAAACATAGATTCCAAGAAGATAGTAGGTACTAATTGCGTAATTTTTTTATGAAAATAGATATTTACACTTTTGATATGAATCTCCTTAACGTATTTTTGAATAAAATCTAAATTAAAAATTTCATATATTAACTAAATAAATTTCAAAAGAAAATGAAATTTAAAATAATCCAAACCTTCATATTCTGCATAACTATAAAAATCAATTAGTACCACTTACAACAAATTTGCAATCACTCTACTTTCTAAAATTTGCAATAATAATGCATTATATAATGTGTGTCCTACGCGTCCAACATACTAAAAAAATAAATCTGCATTGAAAAATCACCAAAATATTACCACCAAAAGCAACGCATGATAAACTATATATATTAATCAACGCGAACTGAATTGCATTTCAATTTGGGGGCCTTCAGACGTTTAGCCAAAACTTGGGCAACATTTAAGCACACTTTGTGCATAACTAATTCAATAAATTCAAATGAATACCGTTGAAAAGACCGAACATAAAAAAAATACAAAAACCCCATAATGAGTTCACATAACACTTGTTGAAACCTAGAAAAATTACGCGGCCAGTGTAAATTCATTAAAAACGGTCAAGTAAACACACAAATGTCAATGGGTGTCCGCAGCAGCACATACGAAATATGATATGATGATACTTGCAAAATCTCATTAAAACTATATATAATGTGCTCGGGAACAATAAAAATAAAAAGATTCAAAAAATGTAGGTACCTGTCTAGTAGTTGTCTTTATGAATATGTTTGAAAAAAATCTTAATTATGCTGTTAAAACGACTGAAGCGTGTGCTAAAGTCATATAAAAAAAATAAAGTATATTAAATGAATTATATAATTTACATTTCATTACATTGAAGGTTATTAAGTTCATAATAAATCAATTGTTTAGAGCATTTCATTGCATTTCGCTATTTTATAGGTTTATGTGTCAAATGTTGTTTAATCAGTAGTATAATTTCGGAAATCGTTTTTAAATAGTGTAATGTTTCATGAAATTTTATATTTAATAATGATAATTCTAATAGTGTTATAAAATAATGGATTAGATAAATAGATTGATAATAATTAAACTTATTTAAGTCATTAATGTTTGTTTACAATGTTTATAAAAAAAATAATAAAAATCAAATTGCAAACGTTATAGATTCCATAAACTTAGTAGAAAATTATCAAATTATTTCGTAAATCAAATATATTTGGTTTCGATCCATTTATTTTGAAAACATTTTGGAATATTGACATTAATATATAAACTAAAATAAGACGTAACAATTAAAAGAAAACTTTGCTTTGAAATATTATTTTTGATCATGCACAAATTCTATAAAATTGAAGATCCATCCCTAGTGGAAATTTGTATAGGGTCTATCAGGGAACTAATAATAATAATAATAGTTTGGCGCTACAGTCCTGTATAGAACTTAGGCCGAGCTCTCTCACCATTTTGAGCTGTGCGTGTTATATTTGTACTCAAAGTGGTGGGACCTACAGTTTATTGCCGAATCCGAACGGCGGGTGAGAGCTTTTCATAGGCAATGTTTTACTCTCGTAGGTTTGCCATTTACTGCCGAGAGGTAGCGCGGTATAGAAAAATGTTTCTATGAAAAGATGTTGTTAGCCCCAGTACAGGCTTGAACCTGGGACCTTTCGGCTCGCAGTACAACGCACTAACCACTGAGCTACCGCGGCTATCAGGGAACTACCATTGAATTTTAATGTTTTCATAGCCCGATCATTTGCATAACGAACCTGACCTGGACAAGATTACCATAATAAAGTAAATTTCTATTAGAGTAAATATTAAATAAATTACACAAAATGTAGCAAAAAAAAATGAGTTTTTGGTTTAGATTTAAATATATTTAAAACTTATTGAAATAATTATTAAAATAATTTATATACCTAAATTAGTCTTGACAATTAAAAGTAAACTTTCATTTAATGATTTTTGAAAAACTAGTTTTGTAAAGTTTTATATTTTAAATTAAGAAGTGCATGCAAAATTTTTACTTCAATTTTCTTAAAATGAGAACACAGGAATATTATATAAATGATGTGATGGCCATATGTCTCGTTGCGTTTTAAGTGTAACTTTGAGTAAATGGAAAATAAAATTTTCAGTGTAAATCGGAATGTTCCGTAAAATTATAATTCTCACTAAAATTCAAATCCGCACCAAAATTAAAATCCTAAATTTTCATGTCTAAAAACTCAAATCTTTACAAAACAAATTCAAAAATACACTAATAAAATGTATAATAAAAAACGAGTTGGTAATGTTAGGTCACATGGGTAAGTTCGGTCACATGGGGCGGATTTTTATGGTCGGTCGGGCCCGACTGTGGAATACCCTACACCTTTGGTGGGGATATTAATGTGGGATATTTAATTGCATACCTTAATTTTAAATTTTTTAATTATGCTGAACCTCCCCACCTTCAGAATATTATTCATATATCAGAAATTTACGTCAATCCATTTATTTTGAAAACATTTTGGAATATTGACATTAATATATAAACTAAAATAAGTCGTAACAATTAAAAGAAAACTTTGCTTTGAAAGATTATTTTTGACCATGCACAAATTCTATAAAATTGAAGATCCTTCCCTAGTGGAAATTTGTATAGGATCTATCAGGGAACTAATAATAATAATAATAGTTTGGCGCTACAGTCCTGTATAGAACTTCGGCCGAGCTATCTCACCATTTTGAGCTGTGCGTGTTATATTTGTACTCAAAGTGGTGGGACCTACAGTTTATTGCCGAATCCGAAAGGCGGGTGAGAGCTTTTCATAGGCAATGTTTTACTCTCGTAGGTTTGCCAGGAATAATATGGAAATGATAATGCGTTTTAAGTGTAACTTTGAGTAAATGGAAAATTAAATTTTCAGTGTAATCAGTGGAATATTCCGTAAAATTACAATTCTCACTAAAAACTCAAATCCTCACCAAAATTAAAATCCTAAATTTTCATGTGTAAAAAATCAAATCTTTACAAAACAAATTCAAAAATACACTACCCAGCAAACCAAACGATAATTTTACGATATCGAAACGAAATCATTTATAGGCTCAAATTGTCGATTTCGATAATCTATAATGATATGAAATCGATAAGGTTTTCGATAAAAATGAACCTGTCTAAAACGATATCGTTATTTTTGTCGTTATAGATATCGAGATGATATCATAAATAGATTTATTTTCGTTAAACTAATTTTATTTGTTCATAAAATTTTATTTCTTGACTAAAATTATAAAGAACACGCAATTAAATTTTGAAATACTTTGAGTTTTCTATCTAAAATTTATCATTATTGTATCGAATTTAAAAATTATCGTAAAATGGTTTGTAGGGTAATAAAATTTCTAATAAAAATTAAAATGTTCATTAAAAATTCATATTTTTGTTAAAAAGTCAAATTTTGAATAAAAAAACTCAAATTCTTACTATAAATTCCAATTTTTATTAAAATTTCAAATTTTCACTAAAAATTCAAATTTTCATTAAAAACTCAAATTTTTCACTAAAAATCAAAAATTTTACTCAAATATCAATTTTTCACACATATTTTTTTAATAAAATATAAAATTTTTACTGAAAATTAAAATTATTACTAAAAATTAAAATTTTTACTAAAAATTAAAATTTTTACTAAAAATTAAAATTTTTACTAAAAATTAAAATTTTTACTAAAAATTAAAATTTTTACTGAAAATTAAAATTTTTACTAAAAATTCAAATGTTCACTAAAATATCAAATTTTTACTAAAATTTTAAATTTTCACTAAAAATTCAAATTTTCACTAATAATCAAAAATTTCACTAATGATTAAATGTTTCACTAAAAATTGAAATTTTACAAAAATTCAAATTATCACTAATAGCTCAAAGAAAATTCGAACTATTAATGTAGGAACGATTTTTTATTGAAAAATTCAATATTCCCTAAAATTTTAAATTTTCACTTATAGTAAAAATGTTTACTGAAAATTCAAATTTTCACTAAAAATCATTAAAAATTAATTTATTCATTAATAGTTCGAATAGTCATTAAAAATTGAAATTCTCACAAAAAATTCAATTTTCCACAAAAAATTCAAAATTTTCTAATAATTCTAAAATTCTAATTCAAATTGGTAGTGTCTATGGAATGTTCGAATAGTCATTAAAAATTGAAAATCTCACAAAAAATTCAATTTTTCACAAAAAATTCAAAATTTTCTAATAATTCTAAAATTCTAATTCAAATTGGTAGTGGCTATGGACTGTTCGAAGAGTCATTAAAAATTGAAATTCTCACTAAAAATTCAATTTTCCACAAAAAATTCAAAATTTTCTAATAATTCTAAAATTCTAATTCAAATTGGTAGTGGCTATGGACTGAAATCAGTTTCAGAAAAATCAAAAACATTTATTGTTTGAATAGTTGAGGCGTTGTGAATCAATAAATGGCTAAGTTAATTTTTGGTAAAAATAAAGATTCGTATTCTAGAACTATATATTGTATTTTGAATATTTTCACAATTTTATATTGTTAACCACTAAATTACATGTAAAAGTTACGTCGTAAATCAAAAAATTGATATGTCACAAAAGTTTCAATGCCAAAATGCGCGAAGTCCAGAATGTCGCAGCATCAAAATGCTCTAATTTCAATATTTTTGTTAATAAAAATAGACTTTACTTACATTTTCTTAGTGCACATTTGTATTTTTAAATATCGAATATATAAAAATTCAATTGTTTTATTTATTATACCGTAAAACGAAACGAAATTCGTTTAGCCAAAAAATTGCAGTGACAGAATGTTTTTCATTTAAATAAATTTAAAACGACGACAAAGTGAACAAGTAACACAGTTCTGTCACCGTATTTTCTGACGAAACGAATTTCGTTTCGTTTTCGTTTTACATTATGTGGGGGTCAATAATATTTTTCAAATTGGTAACCATTAAAAACAAAAATATGATATACATAAAAAACACTGGCAAAGTCCATATTTAAATCATATATATCTTCTACATTTTAGAACACTGAATATGTTGTAAAAATGTTAATTTTAGTTCTTTAGGTAACATTTTAAATTGGCCTTTTTGATTCCCAACGCCTTAATTGAATTAGAGACCAAAACTGCGATACAGCTTTGACTTTAAATGAGACTATAATTAATTATTAACTATTTTAAGAATATACTGATTTTATAATAAAATTATTATAAATTATGCCATATCTTATTAATTTAAGTATAATCTAAAACACCAATATAATAATTAAAACTGCTACAATTAAAAATTATAATTAGAATATACTTGTGGGAATTGAGTTGTAGATGGATAAAACTCAATAAATTCAGAGCTATTCTTCAAAATATATTAATTAATATAATAAGACGTATAATATTTATTTAAATCATAAAATATCATTCTAAAGATTATGATTTTTATGGTTTATTTTTAAATTATGCCAATAATACCTAATTGATACTAACGATAAAATGTATATGTTAACGATGATATATATTTTATTTAGACTGTCTATAAAACTACCTAGTACCTATCTGATTTTGTGCATATTACCACTGAAGGAGGTGTTAAGCAAATAATTAAAAAATCGCTACTAATAAACCACAATTATACAATAAATTATGCGATTACAATAACATATATAAAATGCAGTTTTATTAACATTCGATGCCGAAGATTCCGTTATTAACAACAACCGTCGCTCGAACCAAAGTCACTGACTGCTTAATTATGTCGACAATTATGTCATCGACATAATGATTGCAAATTTAATTGACAGCTCGGTTGACAGTTGCCATAAAATGTATATGTGTCTCTTGTATAAACATTAAGTTTTAAATGTTTAAATGAACGATGCGCGCGTGCGCCAAAAACTACGATGATTTATTTTAACGGCTGCAACAAGTGCATTAAATGCCTTCAAAATTACGAAAAAGTCGTAAACGAAATACGAGAAGACACTAAAAATAGCAACATTTTGTTTAAAGTCAATTAAAACTGCAATGATAGATGTATACAAATTGAAGAAGAAATTAAAAAAAATACTTTTGTGTGCCATACTCTTTTATTGCAAAAATAACTGCTAAACTGCAAGAGTGGTTTTACTGTGTGCAAGCAGTTAAACTGACAATAATTATGGTTCGTGTAATTATTTATTTGTTTATTTGGTTAGGAAGTTGCTACCAATTGATTATTTTATTATGTTTTTTCTTTGTATTAACTTAAGATATATTTAAGTACTTCTCTTAAACATTTTTGACAGTTGTTACTAAATTTAGTAATTAATTAGTCATATTAAGAATTTTTAAATAAGTTAATGATCGTAAGAACCATAACTTAAAAATCATCTGACCTCTTTTATTAACTGTGCCATTTGCTTACGGCTGGTATTGTTGTAAACATCGTTGTTATTGTTTATAATTACTGACTTTTGCAGATAAAGTCAATAACTCATTTTTTGTGTGGCATTATGAAAAAAGAAAGTGAATGACTCGCCAAATGAGTGAGACAAGTCTGATTGTACTTTTTTATGTTTTTATTTTTTGTATTAGTAGCTACAAATCACGCCTTTGAGAAATTATTTTTGCTTAATTTTAATATTAAATTTTATTTGTTGTTTTTATTTATAAATACCAGTGGATAATTATTTTTATGGTAGGCTTTAGCTCACAACTATTGTAGGTTGTTTTGGCAGCTAATTTCATTATATCGTCGCTATAATTATAAAACTCGCCAACTACATTTCAAAAATTGCAATAACATCCATAGACAATAAATTTGACAGGCTCAAGACAGTTTACAAAATTTTGTTCAAATGATTTTATTAAAAAAAAAAAGGGAATATTTGTCTATACAAATAATGATTGCATGATTGAGAAATTGTATCGAATTTTGAATTAAAAAACTGTGACAATTCGATCACAGTTGCCTAATTTCGGCCCGATCTCAAAATATCCTCGGGAGTCTACCCTCAACCTGCTATATATTCCACAGACAAAAATTTATCTATGTTCTTGCCTAAAATATGCCGAAAATATTCCATAACTGTTTATTTAATTTTACCTAGGGTATGTTTATAAAAGTCTTTATACATCTGACAATCGATAAGGCCAAATTCCAAATGGAAAGTTATGAATATAAATTGATGTCCCTAGCCCTAGTAGAAATTTGCCCAATGCGCCATCAGGAAATGATCGGGTTTTCGTTGAGTAAGCTCTATTAGAGAAAATATGATCATTGCCTTTGCATGTTCTTATCATGCTTACCATACCATGGTTTACAATAGTCAATGTTCCCTATCATAGGTACATTTTTTGTTCCTCATAACGAAATTAGCATCAGGAAATGATCGAGATTAATGAGAGAAACCCTATTATGCTCGGGCTTCGACAAGGCAATTGTCGCGTAAATATTAAAATGGGGAATTGCCCGATCAGTACATGATCATGGCCTGAGGTCAATACATGATCAGGACACTGCGTTACAAGGACATTATGGGCCTCATCATATCCCGATCATCTCAAATAATGATATGATCACTTCGTAGGGCCATGATCATATTTTCTCTAATAGGGCTTACTCAACGAAAACCCGATCATTTCCCGATGGCGCATTGGGCAAATTTTTACTAGGGGTCTTCTGAAAATCAAATGACATTTCATAATTAAAATTGATCTTATCTGAATTATATTTGTAAACTTAAATCAATGTTTACTAAAAATTCAAATTTTTAATCCACATTTAAATTTTCACTTCAAAAATAAAATTTTCCTTAATAATCCAAATCTCACCTTAAATTAATTAAAAATTCAAAGTTTTATTAAAAAAATACTATATTTCACTAAAAATTAAAATTTTCACTAAAAATTAAAATTTTCACTAAAAATTCAATTTTTCACTAAAAATTCAATTTTTCACTAAAAATTCAATTTTCACTAAAAAAAACAATTTTTCACTAAAAATTAAATGAAAAATTTCGCTAAATATTAAATTTTTCACTAAACATTAAAATTACAATTAAAATTTCAATTTTTCATTAAAAATTCAATTTTTCACTAAAAATTCAATTTTACACTAAAAATTCAATTTTACACTAAAAATTCATTTTTTCGCTAAAAGTTCAATTTTTCACTAAAAATTCAATTTTTCACTAAAAATTCAATTTTTCACTAAAAATTCAATTTTTCACTAAAAATTCAATTTTTCACTAAAAATTCAATTTTTCACTAAAAATTCAATTTTTCACTAAAAATTCAATTTTTCACTAAAAATTCAATTTTTCACTAAAAATTCAATTTTTCACTAAAAATTCAATTTTTCACTAAAAATTCAATTTTTCACTAAAAATTCAATTTTTCACTAAAAATTCAATTTTTCACTAAAATTTCAATTTTTCATTAAAAATTCAATTTTCAACTAAAAATTCAATTTTTCACTAAAAATTTAATTTTTCACAAAAATTTCAATTTTTCACTATAATTTCAAAATTTCACTAAAAATTCAATTTTTCAATAAACTTTAAATTTTTCACTAAATATTTAATTTTTCATTATTATTTAAATTTTTCACCAAAATTCAAATTTTCATTAAAAATAAATTTCTTTACTAAAACTTCAGATTCCCACTTAAAGTAAAAAGTTTCACATTTTGAATAAAATTATAAATTTTGATACTTAAAAAAAAATAGTCTAGATTTCACTATTTCTTAACGTTGCAACATTTCATTTTAATTAAAATATATTATAACTTTAATTAAATTCATTATATTTTTTCAAAACTAAAAAATCTAATCAAAATTTTCTCCAGAAATTATTATACATTATAAAAATAATGAATGTCCAAAGCACCCTATCCGCTGACAAAAAGAAGATGCTGCCAATTAAAACTAAATGCAAATTAAATGAGTGCATTTAAGCTTATCACAGTTATCTTAATTATCGTCAAGCCGAAGCCCGCGTAATTGTTATGTACCTCATGCAACACAAAAGGTGACCTCGGCGTCCAAAACCCTCCTCATGCCACTATATAATATATTGGTGGTAGGGAGTCTACAACAAAAACTTTTACTTTTAACGCATTTGAGTTGCTGTTCAACAAGTTCCATAGATTAATTGAGATTCGTGTATTACTCCGTTACATAGAAGCCTAGGCTATGGTTCCCATACAAAGCAGAAGATACCGCAAAGACTAAACCACGAAGAAAAGCGGAAAAATTAAAATTTACCACCAACAATAGTAGGTATAACAAAAAATAAAATAAAAATGTGCAAAAAGAAATTAAAAAAAAATTATGCCGCCAACAACACTTGAATTTGAATCTAAATTCAAAATGAGACACAATTTCCCGCGCGAAAGACATTAAAATGGGAATAACTTGATGTACACTGGGAAATGAAATGAGAGATTGAGACTATAGAAATATATTTTGAAAAGAGGATATTTTATAATATGGAACTTAAATTAATTTTTTAGTTTTATGTAAAACTTTGGGCTTATTTGAGTTTTGGATAAAAATTTAAAATGTTTAGTTTTATGTGAAACTTTGGATTTATGACAAATTTGAGTTTTGGATAAAAAATTAAAAATTTTAATTTTATGTGAAACTTTGGACTTATGACAAATTTGAGTTTTGGATAAAAATTTAAAATTTTTAGTTCTATGTGAAACTTAAGACTTATGAGAAATTTGAGTTTTGGTTAAAAATTGAAAATTTTTAGTTTTATGTAAAATTTTGGACTTATGACAAATTTGAGTTTTGAATAAAAATTAAAAATTTGTAGTTTTATGTGCAACTATGGACTTATGACAAATTTGAGTTTTGGATAAAAATTTAAAAATTTTAGTTTTATGTGATACTTTGGACTTATGACAAATTTGAGTTTTGGATAAAAATTTAAAATTTTTAGTTCTATGTGAAACTTTAGACTTATGAGAAATTTGAGTTTTGGTTAAAAATTGAAAATTTTTAGTTTTATGTAAAATTTTGGACTTATGACAAATTTGAGTTTTGAATAAAAATTTAAAAATTTTAGTTTTATGTGATACTTTGGACTTATGTCAAATTTGAGTTTTGGATAAAAAATTAAAATTTTTAGTTTTATGTGAAACTTTGGACTTTTGAAAAATTTGAGTTTTGAATAAAAATTTAAAATTTTTAGTTTTATGTGAAACTTTGGACTTATGACAAATTTGAGTTTTGGATAAAAATTTAAAAGCTTTAGTAAAATTTGTATTTTTTAATAGTTTTCAAAATGTGAATTTTTATCGAAATATGGTAATGCAAATCAATTTTAAGTTTTAAGTTAAACTTTGGATCTATGAATAAAAATTTTAGTTTTTTAGTGAAAATTTCAATTTGTATTTTCAGCACATTCTCCTAAATTTTAGAAAAATTCAATTTTTTTTTGTAACAATCGAAAATTTATGTAGATTTTCAGTAAATTCAAAGAAAATCTAAATCTTCTAGTACTTTCTTCAAAGTGTAGGGATATAGTACAAAAAAGTTTATATGAAAAAACAAAGCTAAATAAAATTTGTACCTTATTTCAGTGAGTCGTTTGCTATTGTTGATCTCGCCGGGGTGCATACTTTGGTAGGACGTAATCGGGGTTTGCGTGTGAAATGCGCATAATTTGAACGCGGTCGAATTTTCACTTTTTTCCAATTTTACTCTACTTTTTTTGCGCCACACTTAAGAAGCGTCACAAACTTCAGTACATTTTCCACAGCATTGTGACAACTTCTTCTATGTCTTCGTTGTGTTATTCAGTATTGTTTTTTTTTTCATTTTTCTCTGACTTGTGGCATGCGACGCTTTAACTATTTGCAATTACAACACATACACTTCCATAAACATGGTATTATTCATGGTGTGTGAGGGGGAGGGCGCTGGTTGTAACACCCGACTTTTGTCAAGTTGTTAGGTCTACTGTCTACTATGAATTTATGTTTTCGGTGCTTTTTATGACTGATGATGAACGGATGGATGGCTGGTTGGTTGGTTGGTTGGTGGAAGTGTGGGAAAATGACAGTTGATTGTGGCAGAAGCTGACTACAGACTACGCTCAGGTTCAGGGTGTTTCTGGTAGATGAAGTTGGCGGCTTTGACGACTCATTGTCAGGGCGAAATGGAATGTTGGGGAAAAATAATAATAATCTCAGTAGGCAATTTCAGACACATTAGTAGTGGGTAACTATGAAGATGGTACAAATTACGCTCAAGATGAATTATACACTTTGAAAAAAATAAATTATGATTTAAGTGAAGAATTATTCATATGCCCTATAATTATGTTCAATATGGAATACCATAACTTCAAATAAAAAAAATGAAAATTGAAATGCCGAAATATCAAAATGTTGAAATACTAATTTGAAATTGTATTTGAGCCATTCCACACCAAATCGAACAGGGGTTGCAATTCACTCTCTGCGATTTCAATGAAATTTTGGCAACTTATGTATAAAGTTCGTCGTTTTTTTACATGTTTCCGACCACTTTTTTCCAGAGATACCTCTATTTACTAAGATACAGTTAAAACTGAAAAATGAGTCAAACACTATTGTATAATGGTTCATATTGAAACATTTTTTGATGTTAGAAACTCAGTTAAGGTCATGTTTGATAATAATCTTTTGGAAATGATAAGTCTTCTTAACATGAATATGTGGCCAACGGAAATTCAAATTTTATGTTCTTAAAAAAAAATGTATTGTTTAAAAATTCAAAAATATTCTTGATTTATTAGGAATTTTCGAGCCAAATTTCAAGATGGTATTTTGAAGGCATCATATTTAATAATCTCCGGACGTTCCTAGAGTAGCTAAAAATTAAAATTCTTAGAAAAGATTCGGAGTTTCGATAGGATGGGACTCAGACTTGTGGTGTCTATGTTACGAATTTGTTCTTTTTTTATATCTTTGTCTTCGTATTTCATTATATTTATTTGTACATTTTTTTGTTCCTTTGCAGTTTTTTCGAAATTTTCTATGATTTTTTCTGTAAAAAATGATTTCGCCGTATTAATTTTCAACATTTTAGTTTTCAACATTTTTCGACATTTTTAGGCATTTTAGGCATTTTGGCATTTTTATTGTCTACATTTTTATTTTCTGTATTTTTAGTTTCGATATTTTCATTTTCGACTTATCGTACCAGATCCAAAAATTTCGTCGTCACAATATTTGGCAGAGTGGAAGCTGAACTCTTTTCTAAAGAATTAAGGCAGACGAAATCAGAGTTTATATCAAAAGATGCCTATACCTTCACAAAATATGCCGGGAATCATCCTTTAAAGTTCTACGAAATTTGATAACCTGTTAGACGGTTCCCATAAAATTCTATTTATCTGTGTGTTTACAGGATATATGATCGAAATATTAAATACTATATAAATAATAGTTTTTTTACTATTAAAAATAGTTATTAAATCAATAATTGTCCAGTTGACCAATTTTAATGGGATTTTAGGGATTTTTTCTGGGTGTAATCATTTGACATTTTATTCTATACAAAATTTGTCAAAAAAGTCGAATCTAATTTTAAAGTAGACTTTAAATTGTCTATGATATGCCCCAGTGCCTAATTTTATGTGTGACGCCCTTTGTAAAATATATATATATATTGATCAGGCTGCCCGAATCTAACCTAATTCAAACCTTTTAAATTTGTAAATTAATATAATATTCGAAAATATGTAGAAGTTTAAGAAGGCCTCAGCATACTATAAATTCAGTAATAAATAAAGAAATTAAATATAAATTCCATATTTTTTTTTGTGCGAATTTTATTCCATCTTATGCCGAATATAGGTGGTGTAGACAATGCGCAAGTCAGCGGGAGTGAAGTATGTCATACACCGTTTCAGAAAACGAGGCACTTGGCTTTTTATTTCGATTAATTAACTAACAATACTACATTTTACATATAAAGCTTGAAATAAATTACTACAATCAGTCGACATAATAATGTCCAGTTCATGTTGATAATGTAACTTGGCCGGTATATCACAAAGCAAATATACCATGATCAGTGCACGTGTTATTTTCTACAATACTATAGGAAAAATTTGGCTTGATCTAACTATTTCTTTCTATTCATCGATTTAATTACAACGTCATACTCCTCAAAATAGGCACTCCAAACAATTTAGGGAATTCAATCAACTTCATTGTCACTGATAAACATTCTACTGAAATTCTAAAGAAAACTCATTGATTTCAACGAAATAATTGATAAAAATCTAAACTAATTTCAAAATACTTGTACACAAATAGTTAATTTCTAGGTAAATTGTTGACATTAGTAAACAGCACTCTAAATACTATCAAAATGTCAAAAATATTAACCGTATCAGTCATTACCATTGAAAATGTCATTGAATAAAAAAGACTCTTGATTGTTGTAACGTGTGTAAAATACATTTTAATTGATAAATCTATTGTCAATAATATTCAAGTAGATTATAGTATGGAATAAAAAGTTTTGTTACTACGTGTTACATGTGAAGTGTTTTCATTCAATTCCATTTAACTTAGTTACAGAAATAGTATAGTAACATGTATTAGCTTAGATCTACTATATTTTGATTGTTAACACATTTCGATTGTTGACGTGTGCACCTTGAGGTATGAGTACGATATTATATCGCATCTGTCGACGACAAGGTCTTTAATTCAACAACACCTTCAATGGGTAAACACTAGGTACCTACTTTCTTTTTCGCTGAAACTGATTAAAGTTTCTGTTTGGTATTTTTTTTTTCATTTTGTGTTCGGTAAACAAAAGAATTTGATTAAAATGCAGTATGACAACGACTGCAGATGATTAAATTCGTGTCTTAATATAATAAAAATAATTAATTGGGCTATATTTAATGCATTTTTATACTGAAAGTAGTGCATTTTTTTTTGGAATATCTGACATTTATGTAAATGCCAAGGAAAATTAATAGTTTTTATCATTTTAATAAAAGTTACTATTATAAATACTTATAAATACTTATAAATACTTATATATTCGGTAATATTATAAATAAACAAAAATATTATAAATATAAATAATATATAATACGGTAGTTTAATGCCTCCCAGAGAGGGACATAGTATAGGTGTAATTTTAAAGATTTTAAGAATTTCAAGCGGTGCACTATCAATAAAACCACTACACAATATATAGTCGTTGTAGAACTAAAAGTCACCAAATACATTTTTGTGAAAATCTTAAATTTCAATTTTTTGGTAATTATTACAATAAATTCTAACAATAAGTTTTAAATTTTTAAAGTATATCTTGAATATTATTCAAGTTATTGGTTCCAAAATAGTTATATAAAAGTGACTTGTATGGGAGGTGGTCGTGTCCGTTGACCGATTTGGCTCATTTTCAAACTAAGCTTTGGCTAAAATATATTGAGACCAAATTTCATCGCATTCTGATCAGTATTTCTCAAGTTCGGGTGGCG
Organism: Dryomyza anilis; assembly: GCA_951804985.1. Taxonomy (NCBI): domain Eukaryota; kingdom Metazoa; phylum Arthropoda; class Insecta; order Diptera; family Dryomyzidae; genus Dryomyza; species Dryomyza anilis. The sequence goes on from OX638130.1 coordinate 114,299,318, forward strand.
ATGCTGATCAAGAATATATATATTTTTCCATACCGACCATTCCTCCTAAAGGGTGTTACAATATCTGCATAAAGTTAATATACACTGTACCTCATAAGTGTAGGGTATAAAAATATACAGACCCTTACACATCAGGATTTCCAAAGAACTGTAAACGCAATTTTTCTTTCAATTATCAATACTAATTATTATTCCGATAGGTTTTTCTGATATTTGAATTTAAACTCGAAAAATATTTATTTTTTTTAGACTATTGTTGAAAGATTTTTTTTTGAATTTTGGATCTAATGATAAATAAGAAAATTTCTTACAGTTATGCAGAGCATACTTTAAACTAACTATGAAAAATTTTTTACTAACTTTTTTTATCGGTTCTTAATTTTTAAATATGCCCTATCAATACAGTCACCATCAAAAACTTTTAAAATTTAAAATGCTTGTATTTTACATTCAAATTATTTAATATAGCCGTTTTTACCCGAATTTTTCTCAAAAAGGAAACAACTACTTTATAATAAGAATAAGCATACTTTATATATGAAGTAATGATATTTTCAGATAAAGACATTCATATTTTTATACCCTACACCTATGAGGTACAGGGTATATTAACTTTGTGCATATATTGTAACGCCCCTTAGGAGGCGTGTCCGGTATGGAAAAGTATATTTATTCTTGATCAGCATCACTACCCCCGTTTAGCCATGTCCGTCTGTCTGTCCGTCTTGCTGTCTTGCTGTCCGAATACAGAATAACTTGAGAAATACTGATCAGAATGCGATGAAATTTCGACTCAATATATTTTAGCCAAAAGTAGGAACTGAGTTTGAAAATGAGCCAAATCGGTCAACGGACACGCCCACCTCCCATACAAGTCACTTTTATATAACTCTTTCGGAACTAATAACTCGAAAAGTATTCAAGGTATAGTTATAAAATTTAAAACGTATTGTTATAATTCACCTATAAATATGTGGTCCAAAAATGGGCGTAATCCGCCCACTTTTTTTTTCATTATTTCCCGGGTTTTCATAGTGGAAATTTGATCCGTAAATTATTAAAATCAAATCTATGAAATATTAGCCTTTCAAAATTTCAAATATAGGCGTGGTCCGCCCAATTATATTTATCAATTTTTTTTTTAGTTTTTTATACTTTTATATAAATTTTTTAATTTATGGGGATATAAGACGTAAATTTCTGATTTATAATATTCTGAGGGTGGGGAGGTTCAGCATAATTAAAAACTTTAAAATTAAGGTATGCAATTAAATATCCCACATTAATATCCTCACCAAAGGTGTAGGGTATTCCATAGTCGGGCCCGACCGACTATAAAAATCCGCCCCATGTGACCGAACTTACCCATGTGACCTAACTTTCCCAACTCGTTTTTATTGAAAATTGATTATATTAAATAGTACCAAATTTAAGTTAGTTCTACAAGGATGCCGTACATGATGTGACCATTAGACTGACAATGGCTTCGTATGAAATTTTTTCATAGAATTTGATTTAAAAGGTCAACCCCAAGCAATGCTCTATTGGATGAGAAAATCGGTGTGGAGAGTTTTCAGCGAAATCCGAATATGGTAAATGGACATGCTGGGACCTCATAGTTCGCGTTTTGTTACCCAAATTAAACCTTTGCAATTTGAATAGAAATAACATCTCCCAAATGCAATATACTAAAAAGGATATGTCATCTGTTAAAAAAATTAATTACTGTTGCAACAAACTACAAACAAAATCGGATAAAAAATACAGAACCAGTGATTTAATTTACAGGAACTCTTTGTATTTATATTTCGATCAATATTTCAAAATTCAACAATAGTATCATAATAGGTATAGATTAGTATATATATTTTCGATCATGGTCAGACTCTGACTTTATTTAGTGTTTCAGTTATGTCTATTGTTGAAAGTGCAATGGTTGTTCTTGATGATCTCTTCAACGTTGCGCGAATTTTCAAATAATGCATTTCCAACAAAAATCGAAATTAATTCGGTAATCAAAGTAAAAGTGTGACTCTGATCAAATATATATATATATATATATATATATATATATATATATATATATATATATATATATATATATATATATACTTTTCTATCCCTAGAATGTCTCTAATGTCAGTTTTTTAAATACTGAACAAAATAAAAATACTAAGAGTTCCTGGGACAATAATCCCTTTCGTATTAAATAATTAAATTTCCTAACAGATTACATTTTTTATTCAATTTTGAAATTTTCGAACGCGAACTTTGAGGGTCCGGCGGGTGAATTTACTACATTCGAATTTCGTCGAAAATTCTCCACATCGTTTTTCTCATCCAGTAGAGCATTTTTAGGGGTTGACGTTTTATCAATTGGAAACCATGAAAATCCATTGTCAGTCTAATAACCATGTAGCCTAATAAATAAAATTTCTACTAGAAGTAATAGTTTTTTAATATTTTTATTAATCAAAGATTATATAGTTTTTTATATCAGTAAATACTTCAATAGGTACTAAAAAATACTATTGAAAATACTGAAAACTATTGAGTTTATATACAGACATTTTTGTAAATACTATTAACTTTTAAAGTGTTCTTTTGAGAAGCTTATGGGAAGTTTTTTTTTTCAAATGTACACCAAAATCTTATTCTGTAACAATTTAAATTGCATTCCATAGATGACGCCTTTGAGACGAATCTACATTGTTAGTGGCGCTATAATAAAAAATATCCTCTATCGCGGTAGTGTCACCACTTTATCTGTCTGCCATTCAACCAGACGTTTATTACGTGCCATGAAGTAACGCTTTTCCTAGTATTTAAAATACTTTTTGTCGATCAATGTTTTGTTACAATTTTACGAACCACAAAAAAAAATCGTCACCCCATAACAAAGTTATAGGACAGACAAAATAAAATGCATTTAAACGCAAAAAAAACTATAATAGCAACTACAACAAAATAGTACCACCATAAAAAAAAAAAAAAACAACAACCGCCACAATAACCGCAAGAAGATCCGCAAAATAGTTTACTCGTTCGCTGACTCCAGTTTTTCCTGTATTTTGCACTGTTTTTCTTACACTTTGTTTAAGTTTTTTTTTTGTAATTTTTCTTTTTTGCGGTTTTCATTTAAATTTTTTTATTCGCATTACTCTATACAACATTTAATATAGCAACTAATAATAACAAGGCATTTATTTATTGTACATAAATCATAAGTTAAAACAGTTGAAATATTTTGCTAAAGTTGTTTGTTGCATTGAACTCTAATTAAAGCAGTGGGTGTTAATAATTTTTCACAGTGTATATTTGAAAATTGATAGTCGTGTTACTTGCGGTTTTAAAATCACTCTCTCTAATTTATCAAATGGAATTTTCTTCCTTATATTGATTTTGCATATTTCTGGGAGGGGATTGGATTTTTCTTTATTTACCCTTTGTATAAAATATTTCAAATCATTTACACAATTTTATGCACTTAAATAAACTGTCTTCTTTTAAACACTAATTATGATTTTTTATTTATAATATCTCTTTTCATTTTTTTGTAGTTTTTTGCTGAAAAATAGCTAATTACAATATTTAAGTTTTTGTATCGGCGGCATCTACTGATCTCATTTTTTCCGCATATTATTATGAAATACCAAATTGTTTGCAACTCTGCATAATCTTTGAAGTTGCGCATTTCTTTTTGATATTATTTTTTTTATTGAAATTGTTGCATGCAAATTAAATAGTTATCAAATACGGAAAAATGCGTTTACTTAGTCGTTATCTGCAATTGGCACTGGCGACATAATTTTATATTTATCTATAATTTTGTAATATACAATTATCTTTTTTTTTTATATTTAAGTATTATTGTTTTCTGCTGCATAGTTTGTTTGGCAGTATTGGAATTGTATTTTAGAATGAAAGTGTAATAGGAATTTTGAATAAGATTTTTCAATACGGCAAAATATTACAAACATCCCTAGTAGAAATTTGCCCGATGCGCCATCAGGAAATGATCGGGTTTTCGTTGGGTAATCTCTATTAGAGAAAATATGATCATTGCCTTTGCATGCCCTTATCATGCTTACCATAGCAGGGTTTACATTATCTAAACAGTCAATGTTCCCGATCATAGCTACATTATTTGTTCCTGATAATGAAATTAGCATCAGGCAATGATCGAGATTAATGAGAGAAACCCTATTATCAGACAAGGCAATTGTCGGGTAAATATTAAAATGGGAAATTGCCCGATCAATACATGATGATATCCAGAGGTCAATACATGATCAGGACACTGCGTTACAAGGGCATTATGGGCCTCGTCATATACCGATCATCTCAAATAATGACATGATCACTTCATGACCATGGCCCTACCAAAATTTCTGCTAGGGATTAAATCATTTCAACGTTTAGAGCTTGATATTAAAATTAGTGAATAGGATTTAATATTCTTTTGATCTATAAATTACAAAATACATAATATAAGATAAAATACTGAATTCAATAAAATTACTTTAGAGTTTTCTGTTGGAATTTCTATGCATAATTTAAGGACTACAAAATTATGGGGCATTCCACAGAAAACGTTACCGGGTGTGATATTTGATAATTTTAACATATTGATTCGGTTTAATGATTTTTACCATAAGAAATAATTCTAATTTTATGTCCTGTGATCAGAATTTACCAAAACGCATGGCAAATGTGTTTTTTTCTCAATTAAAGTAAAGTATTTTTTTAAAATTTCTTTTAATACAAAATTTAGGCAATATATGAAACGCTGTAGTTTCGTTGTTTTGAATCCGAAAGAAAATTGAATAGTACAATTTGAAAGGTAATTTGTTTGCGAAAGTACTGGGAAACTTTGTAAACGTAAAGATTTTCGTCGTATCTATTCATTTTATATAGTCTTTGGTCTCATAGATATTCCAGATGGTTGCTATATCCATCCAAAATATTGTAACGCCCGTCACAATTAACAATCGTCGCTAAACAAAAAACTGGAAAATTATATATTTGTTAATATATGCATCAATAATCAATTATATTATTATTTAACCATAGAAAAAGTAGTAAATATTTCAAAATATTCAATAAGCAAAGATAAAAAAGGGAAATTATTATAAAAAATTATAAAAAATCCCAAAAAATCATTATTTTTGAAATGCGAAAATTATTTATGTAAGCTTGCGAAGGAAACGGACTACACATGATGCAGACAGAGTAGTTATTTAAAAGAATGTTAATGTAATACATATTTTTTCCAAAACGTCATGTTTAGTTTTCCATTTAAATTATATCGTCACTGTCATGCCAAAGGGGCGAATGTGCATTTTTAAAAATATTGGGAAATAAAATTTTAAAGTTTGAAGTGCTTTAAAAATTTGAGAAATTTATATTTTTTCCAATTTTTTCTGTTATTTTGGTTTATTCGTCAATTATTATAACGAAAATAAAATATATTTACATTTGGACAACCTACTGAATTATAAATACGAATTTTATGAGGCTATATACGGATCAAAACGCAAATATTTTTGTTTTGTATGGTATAACTTTTAATTAGCGCAAGATAAAATAGTAATGTAGAGGCATTAATTGTTTGTTTTTAAAGCACCTATCTATTGGCATCATTAATTTAAAATATTTTGTCAAACATTAATTTGCCATTTGTTATTTGCAGGAAAAAATGTTTGGCCAAATATTTTTAAATAATGATGCAGATCGATAGGTGCTTTAAAAACAAACAATTATTACCTCTTCATTCCCTATTTTATCTAGTACCAATAACAAATTATGGCAAAAAAACGAAGAAATTGGAAAAATTGAAAATCTTGTCATGCCAAAAGGGCGAATCTTTTCGTTTTTTGCTATAACTCTTTAATGGCGAGATCGGTCCATTGTGACCTATAGATATACGAGCCAACAACGAGTCGAAATTATTAAAATTTACTACCGAAATTCGAATTTGTATATCTTTCCATCATGAAATGGCAAACCTTACTGAAGAGAAATGTCAAAAGAACGGCAAGAAATATGGCGTTGTTTGCTGTACCTGTCGCTCTACTTTTGTAGCGTCCCTGTTGAAAAACCCTTTAATATCAATTTGAAAACTTCTATGGCAACATTTTCTTTGCGATGTTCAAACGAGTTTCAACTGGGAAGTGTTGAAAAGTAAAGACTTATTCTGAAATATAATAAACTGTACATCCTAAACCCAAACCTTTCCCAATTTTGAACTGCATTGTTGACTTAAATTTTTGTCGTAAAAATTCCTTTTTTCAGTTCTCCTATTAAGATCTGCTAAAACCAGTGAATTTATTTAAAAATGCTGTGAGAAATATTTATTGGATGTGTGATTATATTTCATTTGATATAACACACGATTTTATCAGTTATAAGAATCGACAAGACCAGTTTTTAAAACTCCGTATTAAGTTATTTTACGATATTTCTTAAACCTTTCCCTAGATACAAAATAGTCTAATACAAAAATAGGCTCTAGAGCTTCGCGGAATGGTTGTTGTGTTTTTAAACTACACAACAATCGTTCTGCGAATAATAATCGTATGACGCGTAAGGGGTTCGAACCTGCGACCTTCAATAGCCTGTATTCTAACGCACTAACAGACTGAACTAATGACGTTAATTCGTATGGAGCTATTTTTTTAAATAAGCTTTTTTGTGCATATTTTATATTTAAATTTTTAGAAATATCACTGGATGTAAATACGAATAAATAAAAACCAATTAGAAGATCCCGTTTTAAATGCATCAATCAAAAATGCAATTGATTCAACAACTTTTAAATTTGCTCCAAATTGTCAATGCGATGTCAAAAAACCTATAAAAATGCTGATTAAATCGTTGGCTCGTAGAGCAAGTTAAAAAATTATAAAAAAAGTAAAAAGTCTGCGCCACAAAATTTATGTGCAACAAGTTTTGCCAACATTTGTGGCAATGACAACCTTGCCAAAGGAATTTCACTATGCTGCAAATACTATTTGGTTTTCCGACAATAAAACATATTTTTTTTATTACTTTTTATTTTTATTTTATTTTGTTGTCTTAGCCATGGCTAATAACTGCGTGTAGATATGCAAACGAAAGCGAAAAGCAGCAACAACATTTGATAAAAGTAAAATAATAATAATACTAGTTGTTGCTGTTATTATTACTATATGTTGTTGTTGTTGTTGCCGCAGTTGTTGCTGATGATAATGATTGTTGCTGCTGCTGGCGCTGATGTTGCGGTTGCAACTGCATTAAATACATATGTTGCTGATGAGGAGGTGGAGCAGCAACAGGAAGAGGGGCAAAAAAAAAAATAAAAGATGAAGGAGTAGCGTAGTGGCCTCCGCTATGCAAAGTAATAATTTACAACAAATTGTGGCTAACAACCACAGCAACAAAAGAAAATATCAAAAATTAAATAAAAATTATCAACAACATATGAGGCTTTATTTTTCTTTTCGACTACATGTTGCTGTTGTTTAGTTTTTTTAGAAATTTAAACTTGGTTGCTACTGCCGCCTTTTGTGTTGCTGCCAATTTGTGGCTCAATTAATGGCGCATTTTTTGGTTTCCTGTTTTTATTTAAATTTCTTTAAAAAGTGATTATTTCAAATGCATTTTTTTATAGCAAAAATAAGCTCTGGCTGAAGTTAAAAATAATAAAATAAAAAAATAAAACACAAAAAATACCAGTTTCGCTGCTCTAGCGATTTCGATTTCAAGACCAATGACAAAAGCACTTAGCGCGCACTCATTCTACAAAGGAGCTACATAAAAACAGGATGATTCATACAACAAATAAAAAATGAAAAATAAAAACACTGTTCGAATGACACTGCACGCCGACGAGTTGGCGAATAGGGTCACCTCGTGTGCCAAAGAAAGTGAAATTCGGCGACTGCTTCACTTCACTTCAGTTCAGCTCAACAGTTACAGCAACAATGTCACCGTTACAACAAATGCAAGTAATGCAACAACAAATAGAAGCACAACAAATAAAACAAGAAAAACAGTTACAACAACATCATCATCAACACGTACTTGACTCTATATCTGTGCCTTGGTGCGCATCTCGAAAAGCCACTTCAACACGTAGGCGCCCCATTGAACCCCGTACATCCTCGCCCCACTCCACACACCACAGCAAACTAAAATAAAATCAACTAACCCAACTCCAACTACAAGTTACTATTTCTATGAGGTCTTTGAGTCTGGGAAACCAACGCGTCAGAGTGGAAAACTTGTTCATGTCGATAATGCAGCCACTGAAAGACTAGGCAGACAACATTGGCACTCGGCACTGTGGAATTTGGTAAAACATCTCTGTGAACTATACTAAGAAAAGGACTTGGCGAAAGTAATCATTTAAATCAGGGATTAAAACCCTTTGGAATATCGGTTCCGATTGTAGTTCCAGGGTTTTTAAAAAATGCGGTTACGGTTCCAGTTCCTACCAAAAAAATTATATGTGTTCTAATTCTGGTTTCGGTTCCACACATTTTGTTAATAACAGTTCCGATTCCGGTTCTCCAGGTTCCGGTTCTTCGCGGTCCCGGATAAAGACCAAAATATCGGTTCCGGTTCTAGTTTAAAGATGTTTTTTTTTTTTTTTTGGAATAACTACTAAGATCCACAGCACTCAGACAGACTATATCCATTGTACTGTGAAATCTATTCCCTACAATTTTGTGGTTAATATCACCACGAGCGCCCATGCCCAAGCCGGGATTCGAACCCGAGACCTTCAGAATGCAAGTTCAGCGCGCTACCTCTGGACTGCTGAGGCCGGCTGATGTTTAGAAGGATTAAAGATGGATTAAAGATGTTTAGAAGGATTTAGAAAAAAAAAAATCATATGCGTTCCGATTACACACATTTTCTAAATAAATCTTCCGGTTCCTATTCCAAAAAACAAAATGGATCCGTGTCTTTATGGTCCCGGATTTGAATATTTAATTCTTCAATATTATGAATAGAGATTTATGTTCTTAAAATTTTTGCAAGAACAAGCATAATATCGACCTTTCGATGCAAGAACAAGACTAACACGATTTTTTCGATGAACATACATCAATTATATATAATTCGTGGGTGCTAATTTTGACTGCATACTTAGTTTATTTTCCTAATGCAAAATGCTGTCGAAATTTTGAGTCCTTCTCAGACACTTTTTAGAATTAAATAAAATCAGTTTTTTCCAAAAACATTGAACTTATTTTTTTTTCAACTTTAATAATTCTGAATTGTGCATTATACAATAAATCTCCATATATCGGCACTTAGCAGGGATTTATTTGAACTGCCGAGCTCCGTCACCATTTGAGCTGTGCGTGTTATATTTGTACTCAAAGTGGTGGGACCTACTGTTTAGTGCCGATTCCGAACGGCGGGGTGAGAGCTTTTCATAGGCAATGTTTTACTCTCGTAGGTATGCCGTTTACTGCCGAGAGGTACCGTCGCATAGAAAAATGTTTTCTATGAAAAAGATGTTGACAGCCACAGGGATGGAACCCGATACCTTTCGGCTCACCAATGCACCAGTGACTTTTTGACTCGCACTAACCAGACGAGCCACCGAGGCTGCATAAACACCCAGAAAAAAATTGATTTAATAGTATACAAAAAATAAATCTTTTCATATAAACTTAATGGCAATGTCATGGTATTTTCTAGTATTTAATAGTATTTTCCGATTAAAATAATAATTTATCCTATTAACTATTTTTAATAGTAAAAAACTATTATTTATATAGTATTTTTTTCAGGGTGAAGCTACATAAATCGCTACATAAAGATATATTAATCATTTGAGAAATGGTATATGGTAAAAAGTTAGATAAATTGAAATCCAGTGTCTTATCTAACATTGTAGCATATACCATTTACCTAATGCTAAACTATTTTAAAATTATCAACAACAAAAAAACCCCGCACGTTTTATGCAAAGAAGATACTGCCTTATTATCTATTTTGGTTACATAATAATTATACGATATTAAAATAAAACTACTATACAAATTCTTTAAAAAGAAAAAAACTTAATGTAAAAAAGTGAAAAAGGAGATATTGAATTTAAAATCGTAAAATTGAGATAAAATACACGCAGAACGATCAAAATTAATTCAGAAACTACTTAAAAGAATTATAAAATTACTTAAATGAATTCAGAATAGTCACGAAATCGTGCGTGTATTTTACGAAAAAAATCGTGAAATTTATCTACGATATATTTCGTAAAACACACGAAAGAACTTTCGTAAATTTATGATTAAACTACAAATATTAATTGTTTATTTTACGAAACTATTTGTAGATATTATTTACGAAAGCCATTCGTACATAATACGATAAATTCGTAATTTATTGAATATTTGTGTACCTTTTTACGAATATAATTGTACATTTTACGAAAGTATTTGTACTTTTGACGATAGCATTTGTACATTAGTGAAACATATGAAACATTTTACGAATCTTTCGTAAAATATGTTATTCTTTCGTAAAAAAATTGTAATAGCAAATAATATAACGAAAGTTTCGTAATTTAAACGAAATATTCGTAATTTTGTTGTTGTTTTAATTTTATGAATATTGATACGTAATGTATACGAATCGTTCGTAAAAAATAATTTGGGAAAAAATATAAATTACAAATGTTTCGTGTATTCTACGAATTATTCGTGTATTTTACGAAATTAAAAATTACGAATAAATATTTCGTAAAATGTACAAGAAATTATTTTGTGTGTTTTTGTCTAGTTTTTCTCCCTTACTACGAAAAAAACAGAAATTCCTCAATAATTAATTGATAGTTTTTTTTTTACTTATTCATTTCGTCGTCGATTTTATATCATTTAATAATATAAAAATTCTGTTACTGAAATGTCTGTTGTTTTGAATTTATTTGAATTTCTGTTCGTTTCATTTTATGTAATACGGAATTTATCTAGGATTTGTGTTCGTTACCAATTTGTAACCTTTTATTAGAATTATTTCAAAATTAAATTTTATATGGTGATAAAGAAACTGTTAAAACTTTTAAAATTATCGTATTTTAGATATTCATATATAAATCTTTTAATTTAATGTTTGCAAATCAATCAAAGAAAAAATAGTTAATCTTAAAATTACCATATAATTCGAAGACCTGTTTTTGTGACAAGCATTTTCTATTATTGAAATTTTTGAATCTTATATATATTTAGCCAATTATACTCCCACAAATATTTAGAAGAAATTGTTTGGGATAAAAATGCGGTGTATGTAAATTCAATACAAAGCATTTTTTCTCCCAACAATTTATCCCAAATATTTGTGGGTGTATTTATTCAGAATTCGGCTGAATATGTTAGATCAGGCCTTATTTTTCTTAGTGTACATCATCCAAAACATATTGGTCCTATATTTCTATGGCTGTTTGTAACTGGCGTGGTATCATCCATTTGTTCGCGAACCTCCCTCCATTCCATTTTTTTTTGTGTTGCATGATTTCACGTGATGCTATGTGATGGGAATGAAAATCGCGCACAATTTTCACAATTTCTGCATTAATAAAATGCAATTGTCAACAGATAATGTTGTTGTTGTAGTTCTTGTTGTTGTTACTGATAGAAGCAACAGTATAACTGTTGCCAGCACTATTTTCTATGTCATCTTTTGACGAAAATAACACAAAAAGACTAAAGGGCAACTGAAAAATGGTTGAACAGTTGAAAAATAATCAACAAACAACGTGAATTATGAATGATACACGTTGTTGGAACACATGTGAACTTGTGTTCCAACTTTACTCTGGCAACCAGATACAACTAGATACAACGAACGGCACATTCATTCATGCATCTGACAGATAGAAAGATATTGTACCTCGTTGGACCCAGCAGGCGAAGCGCCAACTTGAATTGATGCGGTGAATTATGTGCATTTCGTTAGTAAGTAATGAAAATTAATTTTTGTGGTTTTTCAACATGCAATAGAAAAATTTGGCTTTTCAGTTTGTTTAATATTATTTAAATGCATGCGAATAAAAATACTTAAATTTCACTCAATTAATAACGTGGAAATATTTTTGTCTGTGTGGATTTTTTTATCACTAAATGATAGCTAGACAATTTCGGAACAATCAATATCTTTTATAGGGGACATCGGTTCAATAATCTACCCAATGTCTCTGCAATGTCTCTAAGCTGTTCGATGATTGAAGTTTTCTCGATCTAACTGCTATAAAAAAAGTTCAATCTCGTTTTATAATTTTTCAAAATGTTCATACAATAAAATTTAAGGAAAATATCGTTATTTAAATATTTATCACATCGTTATCGTTCGTTTTTCGAATCAATCTCAATATTCGATGCTATATCGATTTTTTCTCGTTTCAAATAAACTTCAATATCTCGTTACAATATCTACGTACATCTTCGAACGAATAGTAGTAATATAAATACGAAATCATAATCGAGATCGATAAATTCCTCGACAGTTTTGAAGCGATATCGAATCGAATGGGTATAAAGCAATGATTTTCGATAAAAATTAATTCTTTATAAAAAAATATCTCTAGTCGTTATTGATGAGCAATGTAAGAACAAGAACGAAAAATTGTAGTCGTGTTCTTGTACTTGAATATTCTTGCTCTGCATCTGCATTCAATTGCCAGTCAAAAAGACTCGAGCGTGGTTTAGTTGCGACAAATTTGGATCCATTAAAGTGTCGGTTCACCTATTTGGAACCTGAACTGTAAGTTCAAAGGTGGAACTTGTGTGGTTTAAATATAAAAAAAAAAGATCCTATGCAGTGCCATTAACGTGAATGTTTGACGTGGAATAAAACAGCACATAATATCAAAATATTAAATATTAAATATTTTTTGAATAAAAAAACAATTTTTAGGCTGTATATTGAAAAAAAATGACCTACTCTTGCGCATTTGTTGCTATGTTAGTCGTTTTATTGCTCTTGTTCTTCAAGAGTAGGTCTCATTCTTGTTCTTGCATCGGAAGGTCGAGCATTTGCTTCATCTTACAAAAACTGCTAGAACAAGATTCTTATATGTCTTTTCGATAATTTTACAAACAGTTCAAGTTTTCGGGTTAAACCGTATATACTACACACCGTCTAATTTTTACGCGCATCTAAAAAAATGAAATTAAAGAAAATTTCATAAAAGGTGATTTATGTAATTTCTAAAATTATACTATTCCGACTGTTCTTTTTTTACAACCCAACGCAATTCATAATTTGCCACTTTTTTTCCACCTAATAGCAAGAAAGTTATTTATTGTATAGGTTCCATTATCATGTACAGAAAAACAAATGTACATCATATTGATGACTTCCGTTCTTCAAACCATGATTCATTGTATTGAAGAATTATTCATAATATTAATGACTAACGAATCAATGCTATGAATGCGTTCATAAATATGATGAACGCTTGGTAACTTTTGAAAAGGTGTTCTTGATGATGAACTATATGTGAAGGTTTACGTTTCATCATATTAATGATCAAATACATACTGATGTAAAAATTATATTTATAAAAAATATATTAAAAAAAAAAAATCCATTTTTTTTTAAAAAACATTTTTTTTTTTTGGTTTTTTTTTTCGAACAAACATTTTTTTGGACAGTTTTATTTTTCGAATTTTTTTTTCGATTTTTATTTTCTGTTTTCTTTTTATTAAAATTTCAATAACATTATATTATATTATATCCATAAATATTATGAACAAATTCATCAATATAACGAATCAAATTCATTGTATTGAATATTTCGTACCTCACTATGACGTTCGATAGTACGAATAATTTCATATATATAATAAATGTATGTCATTTAATGAACGGTTGTATCAATATGATGAATCTGGTAGTTGGTGAAAAAATTCATAATATTTATGAATAAATTTATCACATTGATGATTTTTTTTTCTGTGTAATGTATGACATATATATCACAGCATTGTGGCATTTTATTGAATAAGTTCCACACATGTTCCTTTCCACTGTTTTGCAACTAAACATTATCATTTTGCAACTCTGGTGCAAAGGTAACTTAAAAGCAACACATATGACACAAAAGTTTGTGGCAATTGTCGAGCCGTGGTTACTTGAGGTGTTATTGCATCGGAAGATTGATTTTGTTCATGTTCTTGCAAAAGCTACTAGAATAAGAGTCTTGCATTTTTTCTCATCACTGTTGGTCGTTATAGAATCGATTTAGAAAAGTTTCCCTTTTTGATAAAAAAAATATTATTTTTTCCGAAAACTTCTTCTTTTTTTTGCAAACTTTTTAAGTTTTATATCAAAAAAGAAACATAATTTTATCGAATATAATTCAATATCAATGGGGTTTTATTGTAATTATGGTTAAAAGTAGTTGCGGAAAAATACCTAATTTTTTTTGGAATTCCAAATATTTCATGTTGGCATTTTATTGTTTTGCAATATTCATAAACGAATAAAAAATTTTATCAGGTGCACACATTTTGCTTACTCAATAATTTTTATGAATCGTAAATAACACAAATTATAGTAATTTGACTTGTCACAGTTTGATTAACATACTAAACATGTGCTTGAATTATTCTTTATTCTTAGTACACATATAGAATGATTCATTCAGCGAGCTCTCATATCTTGGTTTTATCACAAATACGATATAATTATACCTAGATGTTTATATTTTTGAATAAAAACCATTTCAGAGTAGATTACGTGAGCTAAATCAACGTCATTTATGTATGTTTAAAAAAAAAAATTATGTTATCTCAGATTTTGCTGACGCACAATGAATTACTTTTTAAAATCTTAAAAAAAAACGGTACGAAACAAAGTTCATTTTTATTTTTCAAGTGCCTATTAACGTCAAAAGAAGATACCCTTTAGACAACGATTAAATACTATCAACAAAGTTGCACTTTTTTTATGAAATTAATATTATTACGAAAAATAATAAATAAAACCTGCTGACAGAATATACGTCACATTTATTCTCAATTTAATGCCCCCTACTCAGTACTTTATAATCATTTTATTCGACCACCTACTGCGTTACGTTGCGTGTTTTCTGCAATAAAAATAATGAAAGTCACGTTTAACTAGCGCTGCATACAATTAACCAGAGTTTTGCTACATAATACACGTAATTTATAAATTCATATCTGAATAAATGGGGGTCTCACGCCGTTCACGCATTACCAAAAGAAAAGTGGCAACTTGTTAATGATGACAGTTATAACTCAATTTTCAAATACATTTGATTCACACACTCGATGTGTGATTTAATGAATTGAAAATCATATGGAATTAGTTGTAAATATTTTTGAATATTTTCACTTTCCCAGTATTAGGTTTTGATAAGCCCATTACCATTGACTTGCTATGGAAAGTTTTCAAAAACAATAAAAGAAATTTATTGTTTTTTTTTGTTCTTATAAATTCAGTCTTTGATGAGGCGCAATAAAATTCAAATGAATTCTCTAATCTAAGTTATAGCAAATTCTGAATATTTCCGGACAAAATATCTTTATCTAAAGTAGCTTGTTGTGAACTTATATAAGTGCTCATTTAAAGCAAAATATTTCAGATTTCTATGAAATAATACAAGACAAAAATAATTTTAAATAATAAATTATGACTTTATCAAAACAGTATTACTCACCAGTTCTATGCCATATCTTTGCTGATGCAAGATAATAATTATCAGAATTTAGTTAATAATAATAAAAAAAAAGGAAAACAAAATCATAGCATCGAAAGCTTTGCATTAAATACGAATTATTATTAATATCAGCAATAATTAACCCATAAAATAGCAATAACCATAAAAACTTCATGTTGTGGGGCATTTGAATTTCTTTGGTTTCGGGGAATATATTCGATGTATAGGCAGTATCAATGGATTTGATTACGCTCTCATTGTGAAAATATGATAAGAGTGAACCATGTTGTACCAGTTGGTAAGGTCTGATAAGGTTTTTGCTTGATTATTTTGAACAACTGGTCACCATACCACATCAATAATTTATTGAGCATTTCTTAAGTTTTCCTTATATATATACGACAGCACTGAAGATATTTTCAATAAATTTTTTTAGGAAATAATGTATAACATCCCAGCAGAAAATGACATGTCTTTTCAGGCATGAACTTTAGACCCAAGCAGGAATTACATGTGATTTCTTCTTAAAAATGTCCGCCAATTCATTCGTAAAATTTCATAATAATTTTGTAGAAAAATCCTAGGAGTTTTCAGATCTGACACTTAATACGAATTCTAAAGAAGGCAAGATCCATTTTGTTAATTTAGAAGCATTAAAAAAAAAAAGAATAAATTTTAAAATATTGAAAATAATTTAATAAATAGTTAAAAACATTCTTCTCTTCAGGAAATTGGCGAGGTATACCCCTTGATATTAGAAGACCTGCTATGTCCTGTTCTCAGAAAATAAATATGTGAAGGACTGAATGGGGATGTTTTTTGGTATTCTATACAAGAATGCCTGTTCTCAGAGAATCGACATTAGAATTTAAATTTTTCAAAAATTTTCGGTAGAAAGAAAAAAAAAATGTTTTTTTTTCAAAATAAAAAATTTTTGTTAGAAAGAAAAAAAATTTTTTTTTTTTCGAAATAAAAAATTTGTTTTCAAAAAAAAATGTTTACAATAAAATCTGTTATGTGCTCTTCTTTGCCTGTTCTCAAATAATCGATAGTTGATGCTTTTTGAACAAAGTTATAGAAGAGAAAAAAATCCTTGTCAAATTTTATTATGAATTACAAAAAAATCATTACAGTCGGGTGTTTCATAACAAAATATATCAATTACTTTATATACAATTTTAAAATGCATATAGAGGAAACCGGTCGACATTTTTTCAAATGCTAATTTTGACCAACATTTTTGTCGATTTTACCACACTACTTTGATTGATATTATTGCTATAAAAATGCGAATCGAATGAGAAAAAGTAAACATTAACAGGATTTGATAAGAAACCCTTGCTACAAAAACTCATAACAAAATATATAAGTAATCGAAACTTTAATTGAAAATTCAAGTTAACCGCATTAATAATAACTACACAGCAAAAAATATTGAATGTAAATATAGCAAGTGGGTTTAATTAATAAAAATAACTAATTCTATTAATATAATTTATTGGATATACGAACTATTTAATGGTATAAATCTTTTCTGAATTGGTGTATATGCTAAAATATATAAATATATAGCAAATACACCAACCGACAGTTTTGAAGCCATTATACAGTTTTAAATTCACTACGCAGTATACATGTACTCAGTCACACTTTTCTCCAATGCAATAGGACCAGATTTGAAAATTTTGGGGAGTAGAAATGAGTAAAGGGAGTAGAATTGAAAATATTGCACAATGGAGTAGATTTGATGTAAAAGGAGTGAAATTGGATTACATTGTATTAGATTCAAATAAATTTAATATTTTTATTCATTCCTGATTTTATGTATTTTCTATAATGTTGATGTATACAAGTTGGTCTATTCTAGAGTTGGGGTGCATCTGGAACACTCAATAAATTACATGGTGTTTTAAAAATTTTGATCTAAAAGTTGATACTAACGTATATTTAATTATAACTTCTACATTTTAAAGACCATGGTCAAAATAATATATTTATTTTACAGATAATTGATCATAGTTATTATTTAAAATATAATATTGACAATTTATTTGTCCGCAAGAAATTGTTCTCATTATAATAAAAAAATGTAAGCAATTTTTGCAAATGGGAGTAGATTTTAGTAAAATAGAGAAGAAAATTATGAGAAAGGAGTAGAAAATACTATTCGGAACAAATCCAAATGAAATGAATTAGATCTACTCCGATCGGAGTAGAATGAGAACACTGCATGTACTGTTGTTTCTGGATTGGTGTATATGCTGAAATATATAAATACACCAAGCCACAGTTTTGCAGCCACTACACAGTTTTAAATTCACTACACAGTATTAGATGTACTGTTATACCGAGCTTATTTTAAATTGGTTCATCGCAAAGCGTATTTGCCTAATCGGTTCGTCGGTTTGTTTTTTTTGTACATCATGCGTATATCATGACTTGGATATTCTACTCCATTATTTTTGTTTAATATTTTCCTTGCATTATATATAGCACTATTGGTGACATGAATGCGGTTCAAACTTCGAACAACAAGTAGTAAGTAAAGTAGTAAAAAAATAAGTAAAAATAAAATGAAAAGGAAATAGATATAAAATAAAAATATATATACATAATATAAATAATATATACCTATAATATAAATAATATATACCTATAATATAAATAAAAACAAAATCATTTAAAAAAACCTTTTTTTCATCGGATGTGTTTCCTTTAATTTTTGTTCAAACTATTTATTAATTAATATGATTAAATATTTAATCAATACAATTAAATGTCGTATCGGCTATGAAACAATTAAAAATTAATTGTATTGATAAATTTGTTTGCTATATTTACACATATATTTTTCTGTGTAAGTTTTGGAGTCAGAAAACACATTTCATTACAAAAAAAATACTGATGTTCAAGCACAAAGTAGATTTTTTTTTCTTTGGTAATAGTTGCATCTAATGTTACGTGTACAGTATCAATTTGGAGTTGATATGACATCCAATTCGTGTTTAAAGCAAAAATATCGACTGTACCCCAGTGTCGACTTAGCCCCGGTCTCCCCTATATATGACTGCGATGGCTATTTTTATACTCTACACTAAAAGTAAAAGGGTATATTAATTTTACTCTTCGGTTCGTAACAACCAGAAGGAAGCGTATCCGGTATGCATAGTATATATACTTGATCAGCGATGTCTGTCCGCCTGTCTGTTGAAATCACGATTACATGAAAATTAGAAGAACTAGATTAATGAAACTCCGAATTTATATTACCTATAAAACTATGCTGTGCAGTATTAAAAATGGACATAATCAGTCGATAAATAAATAAAAAACTCTAATATTAACTACAAAATTCATACCACTTAATATAACTAAATTTAACTATTTTGTAATATAAATTTTTCTATATAAATTAAGTCACATTTACACAACCGATTACGTTGTTGACATAATGCCACGATTATTTATTTTCACAATTTTATTTTAGCTTTTTTAGCTAATTGTTTGAAAATAATTAACCAACAAAACAAACAAAGAAACAAACGAAAACAGATGCGACAGATACAAACGACAATTATTTGCTTAAAAATTTTAATAAATTAATTTTATCTACGCGCAGCACGATATAATTTGTAGAAGTCTGACTTCAGATTACACAATACAAACAAACGAAAAAAAAAATTACATAATTATGTAAATGTGCGAATTTAATGCATGCAAATGTTATAAGAAAATAATACAAAATAAAAAAAATTAATGGCAAAAAGAAAAAAAAATATTAATGTGGGTTTGTTGAACTGTTAATCAGTGTTGACCAAAGCCATTCCGGTCTTAGGAAGATGTCACACTCGATTCACACTCACTATTGTCATTAATAATTGTCAACAATTCATGTAACAATTAATTTGGCCAAGTTAAGCGCACTTGTCTTTATGGCCAATTAGACATTTGGCCAACCATTGTTGGTAACAGACGGTGGTGTGGTGGCCAACACTATCATGAAACATGTACGTAATATGGTTTTTTTGTAATAAGTATTATGTACCTGTAAACCAGTGCACATTATTTTGAATACTTTCACTATCAGTTCAACTACACACAGAATAGAGATTTGTTGCGCCAACCAACTCTTTGCCAAACCAACTTTTTCGGTTCTCTCAACCGCTTAGTCGGTTGTTATAGTCAAAATAAAAAGAGTTCTAGTTGGTACTGCAACCAATTTCGAACTATTTTAGAACAATTTAGTACAGATTTAGAACTATTAGGAGTGTGTATAGACTAATATTTCATGTGTATTGGCTAATATGACAGTTCTGCCAGCACATTTGTAAACCATTCGATTTATCCGAATGAAGTTAGTTGGTACAACTAACTTTTTCATTCTTCCAACCTCATGCCAAAATTTGTCTGTATATAAGTCCTCAAATAATTTAATCATTACGAACAGTCTAAAATCAGATAGTTCATAAAAAAGCAAAACTTAAAATTGATATGAAATGAAAG
The DNA here is from genome assembly GCA_951804985.1 of Dryomyza anilis. Classification (NCBI taxonomy): domain Eukaryota; kingdom Metazoa; phylum Arthropoda; class Insecta; order Diptera; family Dryomyzidae; genus Dryomyza; species Dryomyza anilis. The sequence goes on from OX638130.1 coordinate 114,319,506, forward strand.
TGCGTAAATTTGATTAAAATACAATTTAAATTCTAGTTGTCAACATAAAACGGACAGTATTGATTGTTTTTGCGATTATGTCTATTTTTGTTATAATTATTATACTTTTTGACAACATCATTTCATTTCAAAATCCATATTTGTAACAGTACAATCTAATCTCTTTTTATAAAGAAAAACACGTGTTGATCAAATGCAAAAAATGCGATTAAATATTTGGCATATTCTTTGGAATTTTATTCTAAACATATTTCTTTTACTGTTCCTTTAAAATTCGCAATATTCTCAAAAATCTCTTATCTATTTCCAAAGAACTTTCTTTTATATTTGGCCTAGATTAGCTGGAATTATTATCATAAAATTTAAATTTTATACACACTTTTTATGCATTTGTACCTACTGATAAAAACACCTGATTGAGAGTACAACACGTACATTCTAAAGAATTTTATTTTTTTTTTGTTCAACCTATCAGCAGTGCACTTTTCGAAATCAAATATATTTTTTTTCGCTGTAATTCATGTTTCCCAAACACTAATCTTATCGATTTCCAAAAAAGTTAGAGTGCGCTTAGATTAATTTACTTGGATTTATCAATTGCTTGCTGTGTTCCTTTTTTTTATTATATTCCAATTAATCAGATAATTTTCGAAATATAAATCTAAATAATATTTAAAATTCATTAAGTGATATATGACGGCTCATTGTGACAATAATATTAGATTTATATATAATGCATATATAAGTCTTGATAACACATATTCAAGTGCTCGTTATCAACAATATATTATAAAATAGTCAAAATAATATATTGGCGTCTCGATTAATTAGAAATAATGAAAATTCAATAGATTTAGTACTACTGTATGCGCAGATAAGTGGTAGCAACTAATGGCAAATTTGACACATGTGAAATTCGGGGAATTACACTTGATCTTTGTATCATGAAAGGATTAAAAACAAGTGCATGTGCACTGAATTTAATAACTTTTTCTTTTAATTCTTGAAATAAAGTGACTTCTTTTATCTTTTTTTTATAAAAATTTAGAAAAATGTTAGTTTTTCGATTTGAAAAAATAACTAAGCATCAAAAATATAAATATTTTCTTTTTATTTAAAAGTTCTGGCAGTAAATTGCGTTGTATATTTATAAAACGCGTAAATTTTGTTTTCATAGCCCATGTTTGTGACTTATAAAGGACCAAGTTTTGGCTAACTCATAGATTTGTAATTTGAATTATAATTAATTCGAACTTGGTTTCATTACCAAGATAATATTCTGGTAATGAAGTCCTGATGAATTCACTTGTGACCCTGCTGAAAAAGATATCAATTACTCTAAAATTACCTATCACGTAATGGTGAAAAGATGACTTGTCACTGTTTCAGTCCGAATGTATGCAGGATAAAAAATACAGCATACTTATTAATATTGATTTAGTAATTTTTTAGGTACATACAGAAAAATCCTCTATTTCCGCATGAGGTTGGAAGAATGAAAAAGTTAGTTGTACCAACTAACTTCATTCTGTTAAATCGATTGGTTTACAAATTTGCTGGCTGAACTACTATATTAACCTATACACATGAAATATTAGTCTATACACACTCCCTATGGTTCTAAATCTATACTGAATTGTTTTAAAACAGTTCAAAATTGGTTGCAGTATAAACTACAACTCTTTTCATTTTCAAAATAACAACCGACTAAGCGGTTGAGTGAACCGAATAAGTTGGTTGGGCAAAGAGTTAGTTGGCGCAATAAACAAACAACTCTTTTCTGTGTATACTTATGTATCATTTCTAGGTGAACTTCCCTAGATATATCTGTGACATTGATGTGTCCGGATATTTTGGGACGCTTTATGTGTCCGGTATCATATGTGTCAGTACCATCGGTGCACACTGAAAAATCCTCTTTTGTCATTTCAAGTTAGTAGTACCAACTAACTTCATTCGGTTAAATCGAATAGTTTACAAATTTGCTGGCAGAACTGCCATATTAGCCATTACACATGAAATATTAGTCTATACACACTCCTTATTGTTCTAAATCTGTACTAAATAGTTCTAAAACAGTTCGAAATTGGTTGCAGTACAAACTACAACTCTTTTTATTTTGAGAATAACAACCGACTAAGCGGTTGAGAGAACCGAATGGGCAAAGAGTTGGTTGGCGCAACAAATCTCTATTCTGTGCGTACCGGTTAATTATCTCACAGGATCTAGTCACGTGCCTAGTCTTGTACCAGTTCGATCCTCGTAGACGAAATTTTAAATTTTGATTTATTATCCGTAATGAAATCAGTCCTAAAGTATTGAAATTGTTCAGACATGAATACTGCACACAGAAAAATCCTCTTTTGGCATGAGGTTGGAAGAATGAAAAAATTAGTTGTACCAACTAACTTTACTCGGTTAAATCGAATGGTTTACAAATTTGCTGGCGGAACTGATATATAAGCCTATACACTTGAAATATTAGTCTATACACACTTCTAATGGATCTAAAACTGTACTAAATTGCTCTAAAACAGTTCGAAATTGGTTGCAGTACAAACTACAACTCTTTTTATTTTGACAATAACCGAATAAGTTGGTTGGGCACAGAGTTGGTTGGCGCAACAAATCTATATTCTGTGTGTGAGGACTGAATTATTTGATTATTGAAGTCTGAACTAATCACTATTAAATTTATCACTGAAACAGAATATTTACTAATGCTTGATTAAGTTATGAAATCTAGTCTGGAATTTTAAAGTTTTACTAGTGACACACTCGGTATAATCCTACCATTCTTAAGAAAGTAATTGTTATAACTCAGTTTTATTTTTTCCTATTAAGTTTTATTTACGTTTGATATGATAAATTGTTTTTCTGACTTTTTTATTTAATATATAATTTGTTTCCGATATAATCAATTTAAATCTAATATGCCATAAAGTTCCAGTTGGACATTTGAAAATATAGGCTTGAAACTCAACATGTAACTCCATTGGAAGTGAACTTTTCAGGTCTGAATTAGCTACTAAAATTGTCCCAAATTACAAACCTGAAAAAGAAAATATTTGTAAAGAAAGGTTCCACGAAAATTTCAGACTTGTAATCGAAATTGTATATATTAAACAATTCGTATAAAGTCCGTTTGAAAAGTATTTTAGATTTGCGTGTGAATTCGGTGTTCTTTAAGGTATAGGAAGAGACTTTTGGCTTGAATTCAGGTATTCACAGACCAGCCCTGTTGTAACGTGTTGTTAACTTATTTGAAACAAGAAATATAGAACAATTTTGTAATATCGGTTGTTGAATTTTTTAAAGATATGTTTCATTAACGGAACCATTTTAAAATGCGATAAAATAGAGCCACTAATTTTAGACTTACAAATAGTCATGCCATATATGAAAGTATTTGGGCATGTCAAGATTTTATAGTAAACTTGCATGTTCTCATAGTGAATTTTGAATTAGGAACATTTTGGTGTAGTGAAGTTAATAAGAATTAAAAATTTTGTAGCCGGTTTCAGCAGACTACAGTTTTCTTAATATTAAATGAAGAAATCTAATAACAATTTACCCATTACGAATTCTTCAAATGACTGAAAACATGTGTTCCAATGTACTTTTATTTGATCCCATATGTACGTATTGGTAGGTGCCTGTGTATAGCTCGAATCACACGATTGAATAAACAGTCAAGCTTTGAATCAATTTTCAAAACAATTTATATATCAATCGTGTGATTGCCTAATTTTCCATACAAAAAATTGGCAATCACACGATTGATATTAAAATTATTTTAAAATTGATTCAAAAGTTGCCTGTTTATTCAATCATGTGATTCGAGCTTAAGAGCTATATGTAGAAAACTGGGAGGATCACATATCTAAGTTCGATCGATTACTCAAATTTTCAATAGCAGACAGCTTAGGTATGCAAATAATCTAAATACTGCGTTGAAATAATCTATGTCTTTTGTTTTCTTGTAATCGTGATTTCAATAGAGAGTCGGACAGGTGTACATAAGACATATTATTCAAATCGTTGATCAAAAATATAAGTATTTTTCTATACTTTAGGGTTTTACAAATAGAATCCGCCTTTTATTGTAGGACATAACATATTTATACCTTATTGTATACCCTGATAATGTTGGTAGGAAAACTTTCAATGATCTATGGCCCTAGTATAATTCCTACTAGAGTAGACCATAATCTCCAATACAATCTACGATGAATAAATATGTACTGTATTTCACGTGAGTTTCTTCCAATAATGCATAATATTGCCCTTTCTTAAGTATTTCCTTCAACAATTACATCGTCATCATCCTCGTTATCATGGCATTGACATTGAAATTCAAGATCGTTGAAGCGATCCATCAATGCACATTTTTGCTTTTATGCGCCTAATTATGCATGACATTCGTAACAATAAAAAACTGCTTCCATTACAAATAAAACAAGTTAAACTCAACAGACCCCATGCCTAATTGACTGCTTGCCTTCCAACTGCCTGCCGGCCGGCCAAGTTAACTGTTTTGGTTGTAACGCAAACAAAAAACAATCCGGTTCGGAAGTGTTTTCAATTTATCGATCGGTGTAGTGCTGAGCAGTATAATGCAAAAGTGCCACCTGCTGCCATTGATCAGATTCGAATTTTCATTCTGTAACACGTTCGAGTGAGCAACCGACAGACAGTCTGTGGCCGAGCCATATATGAGATGACGATCGACGGTCGTTGGTGATGATGCGCTTCAACGGTTGGCGTTCGACAGTTTCATGGTGATGTTACTGGGTCTGCTGCCACCAACAACATTTGCAATTAAAAGTGGTTGCTTGTTGTCGTCGTCTTTTTTTTTTTTCGTTAGGCTTTCATATTGTTGTTGAGCAGGTTTTAGAGATAACATGAAAAAAATAAAGAAAAAAAAGTAATACAAGAAAAATGTGCTCCAGAAAAGTCAAAATCATTTAATTAATTGTTTGGCGGCCATGTAATGGCAAGTGAAAAAGCGAATGCAAACATTTGAAAAGAGAGTGAAAACTGCTGTGGATCAGGAAAATTCGTTGTCTATGAATTGAAGATTTTCACCGTAGCGCGTTGCACGACATCCTACTGAATTTTTGAATGCAGGTCATTGGAGTTTTGACAGGTTTGACAATAGGGTATATTTTTCTTTTTTCTTCTTTTTCTTGTTATAATAATGTAGTGACTAAATTTTCTACACCGAACTCATCCAAACAAAGTGGTTTTTGACACACTTTTGGAGGTCATAGACCACTCCAATTGATACCATTCGATTTCCAATGATGTCTGCTATCGATTTCTTTTATTTCACTTTTGTCCACCCACAAAATGTCCATTTCGGAAATTTCCATTTTTAGGAAATATCCATTCGGGAAGGTGGACCTTCGGGGAAATGTCTATTCGGGAAAATATCTATTTCGGAGAAATGTCTTTCGGGAAAATATCAATTCGGGGAAATATTCTTTTCGGAGAAGTGGACCTTCGGGGAAATTTGATACCAACGATGTCTGCTATCGATTTCTGTAATATAAAAGTCGTTATATTTTTCACTTTCCGCCCACTTTTGCCCAACCACAATTTCGAGAAAATGTTTATTTCGTGAAATTTCTATTTCGAGGAAATATCCATTCGGGGAAATATCTATTCAGGAAAATGTACATTTTGTAGAAATGTCTTTCGGAGAAATGTCAATTCGGGGAACTATTCTTTTCGGGGAAGTGGACTTTCGGGGAAATTCGATACCAAAGATGTTCTATGCTATCGATTTCTACAATAAGAAAAAGTTGTTCTCTTTTTCACTTTCCGTCCACTTTTGCCCACCCACAATTTCGAAAAAATGTCCATTTTGTGGAAATGTCCATTTCTGAGAAATTTTCGGAGAAATGTGTTTCGGAAAATGACTTTCGGGGAAATGCTCATTAAGGGAAATGTCAATTTCGGGGAATGGCTTTGGGGAAATGTCTTTCGTTGTAATGGCTTTTGGATAAGTATTCTGCTACGGTATTTTTATACCCTATTCTTAAAAAGAAAAAGTATATTGAAATGCCCATTCAGGGAAATGTCCATTTCGGGGATTTGTCTTCTGGGAAATGTCTTTCGGAGTAATGGCTTTCGGGAAATTGTCCTGCTACAGTATTTTATACCCTATTCTTAAAGTGAAGAAGTATATTCAAATTGGTCATCCGTTTGTAACATACAGAAAAAGGTAGAATTAGCGATTTCCGAAAACTTGTCTGTATGTTTAAAGGAAACTCAGAAAAGCTAAATCAATGAAACACTGAAATAAGATCGCTTATAAACCTATGTTCTCTCATATTGACAATGGGAGTTGACTAGAGCTAAAAACATCTTTTCATCGAAACATTTTTCTATACCGCGCTACCTCTTGGCAGTAAACCTACGAGAGTAGCACATTGCCTATGAAAAAGCTCTCACTCGCCGTTCGGATTCGGCATTAAACTGTAGGTCCCACCACTTTGAGTAGAATATAACACACACAGCTCAAAATGGTGAGAGAGCTCGGCCTAAATTCTTGTAGGACTGTAGCGCCAAACTATTATTATTATTATTATTACTACACACAGAATAGATATTTGTTGCGCCTACCAACTTTTTGCCAACTAATTCGGTTCTCTCAACCGCTTAGTAGGTTGTTATAGTTTATACAGCAACCAATTTCGAACTGTTTTAGAACAAGTTAGTACAGATTTAGAACCATTAGTAGTGTGTATCGACTAATATTTCATGTGCATAGGCTAATATGTCAGATCCGCCAGCAAATTTGTAAACCATTCGATTTAACCGAATGAAGTTAGTTGGTACAACTACCTTTTCATTCTTCCAACTTCATGCCAAAAGAGGATTTTTCTGTGTGTGGAAATTGTTACCCATCCTAAGCACTACAACTCGTTAGATATTGGATTGACACGATATATAATATTTATAATATTTACTTATCTTTAAAGATCATGAACCACATAATCGGCAAATTGCCTTTTAATGTTAATTCCCACGCTGGTAATGTAAGCAGAACTTTCTTCCAAGAGAAAAAAACAAAACAAATGCGCAAAACTTTCTTTCAAATTAATTAAGTTAAATTATAACACGATCAAACAATCTAAGTGATCTTAATTGGTCATCATTAACAACGCATTTTCCGCAAAGTGTTGGCTGAATGTATCGTTCAACAGACTACAACATTTTTACAAAACTATTAGTAAAAATATCTCGAAAACACGTCGCAAGTGCGCATCAGAGATTGTGATGATCGTGACAATTTCAAGAGAAAAAGATCAATTTAATGGTTGGCAACTTCAAAATGCACTTTACGTTTAGTATATTCATCAGATCAATGACAAGATATTAAAAACTTTTCAAAATATGCGATACTCATAGACGACACTAAAAGATTTTAGCCGATTTTAATGTATACGACAAATTTTACCCGTTGAGTAGTCTATTTGAAATACCTGTTGCCGGCGTTGCCACTTAGAGAAAAATTAAAAATGCGTACGCAATAACTACTTTATAATTATTAATAAATTTTATTTTTCTTTTTGCAGATCACCAGAAAATCCACATCCATCACTGCGACAACCATTCGTGTCATCGCTGTCTTCATTGTTACAGCTTCGCTGCGACATGCCGCATTTGGCGCTTCGGTGACAATAGCCGATCATTTAGTGCCGCCACCATTTCCACTGCCGCAGCCACAACGTCTGACACATGCGCGTGCACCAGCAGTAGCCACACAGCAGCAACAGCAATCACAACCGCAGCCCATTCCATTGCATACGGTGCCGGATGATAATGTCGCTGAGACGCCAGGTTTTATGACACGAATCGCGCGTTGGTTTGGTTATGGACGCGAGGGTGCCGCACGTGAACAACAGCTAACCGCGAGCAGCACCAATAGCCTGAATGTGCCATACAAACAAACACAGAACAAGCTATCGTACGCATATCCGCAGCCTAATCAACAACAATTGCAGCCAGGCACCGATGGTAAAGCACCCTGCAGCCAATGCAACAAATACCCGTGGGTGCCAATGTTTCCACCTGGGTTGCAGTATCCGCAGCAATATCAACAGCAGTCACAGCAACATCTTCAGCAGTCACAGCAACATCTGCAGCAGCCACAGCAACATCTACAGCAGTCACAACAACATCAACCGAAGCAATTGCAGTGGCCACAACCTCATCTGCAGTCACAGGCATCGCAACATTATCCCCAAAAGCAGCCGCTACTCGCATATGCACCGCCTTCCGGCGCCCAACAAACACCGGTCAAACAGCGCGCCGTTCAGTTCCATTTCCCGGCACTACACAACGTACACCATGCATCGCAGAACTCCTTCCACAATGCGGCCAATGTCAAAGTACCCCTAACACCATCACAATATCCACCAACAGCCTTTGTACCAATTCCGCTGCCGAATCTAAGCGCCGCCGCACTGCCACCGCTTTACAATGCGCAACCGTTCCGTCCAATTGTGCCGCCCACACCAACGACACACAACATTCCACAACAACCACATCAACAACATCAACAACACCAACAACAGCTGCCCTCTACCGAGCAGGCACATTTCACCGAGAGTCAGGGTGCACATTCCGAACTGCAGCCGAACAGCATTTACCCAACGCAGATACCACCTACAACGCAACCGGTTCAGTCACCGAACGACGCCAGTTTCGAGATCATTAAGAGTCATCAGCTGACCGATTTCGTCGCATCCGTCGAATATCCTACGACCTTTGTGCAATCACAGTCCTTTGATGTTCTCAGCGCACATAGCCAAACGGAACAGCAAACGGTTGCGGTAACACCGAGTACCGTGAAATATCAACACGATGTGCTGGATCCTACGCTGAGTGCTCATGTGCCTGCCTCACAGTTGCTCACCGAGCTCAGCAGCTTTGGTGGCGCACAATACCAGCATAAGCAGCAACAGCAACAAGAAGATACCACTTGGTCGTCTAACAATGTAGAACAGACCACGTTGTTATATGCTCAGCAACAACAATCGCAACAATTCGATAGCCAATCGCAGCAGTTTGAAACGCCAACGCAGCACTTTGAACCTCAATCGCATCAACTCACATCTCAATCGCAACATATCGATCCTCAAACGCAACAGACACAACAGTTTGAGTATCAGTCCCAACAGCCGCAACAATTTCAGTCTCAAACGCAGCAGTCGCAACAGTTCGAATATCAGCTCAAACAGTCGCAAAGCCTTCATTCTCAAACGCAACCCCACCATCAGTCGGAATCTCAAACGCAACATTCGCAGCAACTCGAATCTCAATCGCAACAGTCGCAGCAACTCGAGTCTCAGAACAAAGACTTTTATTCACAACAGTCCCAGCAGTTCGAGGCACAACCATCACAAGCACAATCGCAACCAATCGCAACTCAATCGCAACCATTTCAAGCTCCGATTCAACATAACTCTCAAACCCAACAGCCTTCACACTTCGCATCGCAACCATTCGAGCAGTTTGATTCCCACTCACAGCAGTCTCAGCAATTCGAATCACACTCGCTGATACTTGGCAACGCCGCCGCACATCAAAATGAGGTTTTCAGCGATAACTACCCCTCCGCTTCATCGCAGAATTTCAGCGCTGTAAATCATGACTCACCGCCGAATTGGACGGATTTCTTCTATTCAACAGTAGCACCCGAAACCACTACCGATTATGCTAGCACACAGAGTCCGGTTAATGACTTTGTCACCGAACCTGTCGAGGACACCACGATAGAGTTCCAACCATCGCTGCAGACTGACTATGCGCAACAGCAACAGGTAATTTATGCCATGCAACAACCCAAGAAAAAGAAGGATCGCGAAACACCAAAACGTCTACTCGATGCACCTATACAACATTTCGGCAATGCGCACAACAATCAAACACCACGTCCCTTCACGCGTGATCCCAGTGAATTGAATTATCGATTAGGTGCTGTTGCTAAACCACACGAGTTTCAGCATCCGAATCATGCCTATACAGATACCGTAAAACAGAGTACTTCCACCAGTTGGCTTGTGACTGCCGCACCACCAATTGCACTGTCCTCAGCCGCACCAACACCTACCTCGACTTATGGCGCCATAGATGCTAGTGGTCACTACGCAGGCATGTCACCGCCAGTTATGCCGCACAAAGAACCACATCAGATCGTTATTCCCTACACGACAAAGAATCGTCCACGTCCCTTCCAACCGACACGTGCACCACTGATGCCGACAAATGCACACTACGACCAATGGTCACACTCGAATGACGTTGATCCACATGAGCAACAAGAGTCAATGCGCATTAACACCGCCACGAATGCACCCGCAAATCCACCGCGCACCACAAAGTATTTGACGCGCATTTTGGCATCAAATCTGCGTGAGCTACTCAAGCGTGAACATGAGGTAAAACTGAATAAATCACAATCGAATAGTTTCGATTTCTCACGGCTACAGAAGAACATCGACGACTGGACGGAGCAAGAGTTCACCTCACTGTCGCATCGTCCCAGCACGCCAACCATACGCGGTCGCTCCAAACACATACCCACCGAGTATCTGACCACAACACCACCTTCAACGGCACGACAGCCAAAGACAACGCGCGGTTTTGAATCGACATCGGAGCTGTTGTCCTCCATCAATAACTTGGAGCCGTTGCTGTCGAATCGCGGTTCGAAGCGCTTCCAATATGTGCCCATCGATGATAACCGTCTGACGGAATACAATGAGCCAACAAGAAGAAGAACGACCTCGTCTACGACTACAACAACGTCTACCACAACGACACCGCGTCCGTTGACCACATCGACTACAACAACGGAAGCGACCACAACCACAACGGAACCTTTGGAGTTGTGGCACAAAGCTCAGGTTTCCATATCGCCGCAGACGAAGGAGAGAGTGTATGTGGTAACGCCACAGCCGCGTTTCTTTCCACAACGCATAGTGGGCACCACGGAAACACCAGTGCAAAAGAAAGCGGCACACAGCGAGAAGAGCTTCAAGTCTCCAAGGTTTTTGGTGCGTCCAACACCAGGAAATGGTAAGCATGCATGTTTATTTTTAGTGATGCGCACGAATAATATTTATGGAGATTAACATTCATGATTTCCTATATCCATGAGATTACCTTTCACTTACTATACATGATATATCAATAATGTCAATCAATACACAGCACTAAATTCAAATATCTCGTTGAGTTTTCCTTCTCCAATGTCGACGTCATAGTAAATCTTCTAATTTCGGTATTTTAAAACAAATATTGATCTCCTAGTATAAATTATTCTAGGGCCATAATCGTGAACTGATCACGTAATTTTTATCTTTGGCATATCCCGATCAGTTGCAAGACCAAGATGATCAGCTCATGATTATGTTGATCTAATATGGCAAGCCCTAGTAATTTTTTGCTTATGCCATGATCGGGAATTGATCATTATATTTTTGCCTTATCATAACCCGATCTATATGACTAACTTTATTGAGAATGATCCTGTATATACTGCAAGCGTCTCAACTAATCCCACTAATTAAAGAAATTAACAGTTCAATACCTCTGACCCAAAATTTACTTGATTTTAACCAATTTGACGTTCGAAAAAAATCTCGTTATCTAATTCCAATATAATAACATAATATATCTTTCTCTCGTGCGCATCTTTATCAACCAACTTCTTCCATACTCATCCTAAACCTCATTTCCTGCTTTATTTCTCCAGGCTCCCTCCTACACACCTCAACACCCGCTCTCTATACACCCGAACTATTTGGTCTCATGGGTATTTCGGCTTATATTCCCTCAGAACCTGTGGAGATAATCGATGGAAATTCTAAAGTATATCACTCAAATTACAGACACATGCTCTAAAATTGCTCTCCAGTCATACTAATTTGTACTTTTTTACATCATCAACACAATTCACACACACTATCAATCATATCCAATGATCATACAAATCATACAAAACACGAAACCATTTCTATTTCAAAAAATAGGTTATAACGATAGTCACGCCTACAAGTAAGGGTGCCAAACAAAAGAATACAGGTTCTAAACAGTCCAGTGCCGTCGAGAGTCATGTACAGAGCCGTCGAAGCACATCAAAGCCTACGATGTCGCCATCTCCCAGATAGATGCACGATCGATCTACTCGCAATATTTTGATTTTTTTCTTTTCATAACGCCTATGCATTTTAGAGATAAATATGCACTTCGAACAAACACTTTTGTAATATATTTAATTATGGTTTTTTTTTTTATATTATTTATTTTTAGTTGAATTTTTATTATTATTTTTCATCGAATATGCAAGTATTTTTTAATAGTTTACGATCATTTAAACATTTCTTAATCAAGTATTTTTTATATGTAGCATAATGTGGCATAGGCTAAATATATATATTGTATATTTTAAAAGCGTTAGAGTATATTGCACAAAGTCGGATATTTTCCAATTTTCTACTTCCATTCTATTATATTTGTCAATAGAAGAAAATCTAGTTTCCTAATAATATTTCTTCCCAGCCAGAGCATGCGTTTTTAAATTAATAAAAAACCCCGGTTTTTGTGTGGAGAAAACGAGAACTGAAAATTCTTCGCCAGTCAGTTCTTTTCCAACAACTTTTTCCGAGTCAATTCCCAATTCTTGTCTCAAGGATTAATTATTGGGAGAAGAATTTGAGGTCGAGAGTGGTGAATCACTCTTCTCCGAACAGTTCTTTTTCAATAATTGTGCCTGTGTCAATTCCCAATACTCGTCTTAAGGAATAACTCTTGTGGGAAGAATTATACGGCAATGAATTGTAAAGGAAAAAGCTATTGGCGAAAGAATTGTTCGGAGAAGTATTCTAAAGGTATTCAATATTGTATTGTTTGAAGAAAAATGTGTCTGGGGAATAATTGTTCGGAAAAGAATTGTTTTCTAAAATAATTTTCTCGAGAAAAATTACCTAGGGAAAAATTGTATCAATAATGAATTGTCCGGGGTATACTTGTCTTGAGAAAGAATTATACGGGGAGTAATTGTCTGAAGAAAAATGTGTCTGGGGAATAAATTTTCGTGATAGAATTGCCTTCTAAAAGAATTTTCTCGGAAAAAATTACCTAGGGAAAAATTGTCTCAATAAAGAATTGTCCGGGGTATACTTGTCTTGAGAAAGAATTATACATGGAGTAATTGTCTGAAGAAAAATGTGTCTGGGGAATAAATTTTCGGGAAAGAATTGCCTTGTAAAAGAATTTTCTCGGGAAAAATTGTCTCAATATAAAATTGTCCGGGGTCTACTTGTCATGAGAAAGAATTATACGGGGAGTAATTGTCTGAAGAAAAATGTGTCTGGGGAATAAATTTTCGGGAAAGAATTGCTTTGTAAAAGAATTTTCTGGAGAAAAATACCCAGAGAAAAATTGTCTTAATGAAGAATTGTCCGAGAAATATTTGTCATGAGAATGAATTATACGGGAAGTAATTGTCTCGTGTACAATCTTGAGATAGAATTACTTAGAAAGAAATGTCTTATAGAAAAATTATTCGAGGAAAAATTGTCTATTTAAAAATTGTCTTTAAGAAAAATTGCCCACAAAAGAATTGTCCAGGGAAATAAGTCATCGAGGAAGAATTATCAGTAATCCAAAAAAAAAAAAAACGCAATCATAATCGAACGAAAGCCGAATTTGTACCATATTTTAAATCATTTTAGATAAACTGACCCGATATCCGAAGAAATTTCTACTTTTCTAAAATCTTGAATCGATAATTAAATATTATCGTTGCACATTTAGAATAATTACAATTTTCGATTTTAATTGACCTAAATATTTTTATAAAACTAAAATTCTAAGAGCGTATGATAAATTTATTTCGAATTATTTTTCTTCTTATGAATTAGAATATTTTCGCTAATCTGTCAATTGCAAAATATCAAAATTACATAGCTTTAAATTATAAGGAAATATATGAATAAACTAAATAAATTAATTATTTTAAGTGTATGCTGGCAGGTGTTTGTGTGCGAGTGACTGACACTAGTTTAATTAAAACTCATTTGATAACCATATAATTCATTTATTTTATATAGTGTATGTATAAAGAAGTCATAAAGATCATATTTAGCTATAGTTTTAGATTTTAATATTTTTTTACAAAATGTCTTTTAAAAAAATATAATAAAAATCTGTTTAAGTAAATTTATTAATTGCTATAAAAAAATACATTTATTTCAAAAATATATATTTTCTGTTTTTGTTTTTATTAAATATATATAGTACTTTTAATTATTTGAACGACTTTATCATTGCATATTTTTTGGCAGAAATATTTTATGATCAGTATATTATTTTCGATAGAAATTGAACTATTTAACAATAAAAAAGGATTGAGGTTCTTCCACAGAGCTTGTATGTACTGAAATCGATTCAAAAATACAATTTTTGCATTGAAAAACTGAATTCGGGAACCACAAAAAGAAAAATGCGATCGAATTGAAATTTTAATTTTAAATCATCACAGAATTTGATAAACAAATTTTAGAATATATGAACAGCATTGAATAAGAGTAAACCCTGAGTTTCAAAATCCTCAAGATCCTGGATTCTGAGATTTGTTAAATTTGAGATATGAAATTTCTCATATCTCAGAACCCAGAATCTTGAGGATTTTGAAACTCAGTGTTTACACTATTCAGTGGTGTTCTAATATTCTAAAATTTTTTATCAAATTCTGCGATGAATTAAATATTTTTTAAAGGATTTAATATGGAATAACTCTGACACATATATTAAATTTATAGGTGGGTATATTTAATTTCAGGTCTATTATACATTTTCTTCGCATTGTTCTTTGAAATTCAAATTAATCTTTATTATGTATGATATCACTTCATTTATTTGTAAACATTACATTACTTAATTAATGAATATATAAACTAGACTAAATTCAAATCAGTGTTGTTAAAATACTTTACAAATAATTGTTTAAAAACTAACATTTAGAATGTAATCATTGCAACATTTTTGGTTAATTATTCTATAGCTATGCTGCATCATCAATAAAAATAAAACTAAATAAAATAAAGAAATAATAAAATATTAAAATCGCCATTACTGTTGCGCTGGTTCCATGGATTTACGATTTAGTCGTGACAAGAACCAACTCAGCACATAAACTAGTATTTGATCAACTTAAGCCTCGGCATCAACCGTTGCTTGTCGTTTGCTACGTCTTCGGTAAAAGCGCCTCACTAGTGCCTCTAGTGTCCACGAGGTGGCCGCAACAAAAGTCATCATGTTCAAACAGTGCAGCGTCACCGAGTAATCGTAACGATCACGTACAAGCCCTAGAAAAATAAAAAGTTAATCGATTTAAAAAAAAAATCTTTTAAAATTGTATTAAAATTTGAATTTTTAGTGACAAATTGAACTTTAAATGATAAATTCAATTTTTAATGAAAATTTATATTTTAAGTGAAGCATTGAATTTTTAGTGAAAAATTAAATTTTAATGAAAAATGGAATTTTTAGTGAAAAATTTAATTTATAGTAAAAATTAAAATTTTTAGTGAAAAATTGAATTTTTAGTGAAAAATTGAATTTTTAATGAAAAATTGAATTTTTAGTGAAAAATTGAATTTTTAGTGAAAAATTGAATTTTTAGTGAAAAATTGAATTTTTAGTGAAAAATTGAATTTTTAGTGAAAAATTGAATTTTTAGTGAAAAATTGAATTTTTAGTGAAAAATTGAATTTTTAGTGAAAAATTGAATTTTTAGTGAAAAATTGAATTTTTAGTGAAAAATTGAATTTTTAGTGAAAAATTGAATTTTTTAGTGATAAATTGAATTTTTAGTGAAAAATTGAATTTTTAGTGAAAAATTGAATTTTTAGTGAAAAATTGAATTTTTTAGTGAAAAATTGAATTTTTTAGTGAAAAATTGAATTTTTTAGTGAAAAATTAAATTTTTAGTGAAAAATTTAATTTTTAGTGAAAAATTAAATTTTAATGAAAAATGGAATTTTTAGTGAAAAATTTAATTTATAGTAAAAATTAAAATTTTTAGTGAAAAATTGAATTTTTAGTGAAAAATTGAATTTTAAGTGAAAAATTGAATTTTTAGTGAAAAATTAAGTTTTTAGTGAAAATTTGATTTTTTAGTGAAAATTTCAATTTCTAGTAAAAATTTGAATTTTTAGTGAAAATTTGATTTTTTAGTGAAAATTTCTAGTAAAAATTTGAATTTTTAGTGAAAATTTGAATTTTTAGTGAAAATTTGAAATTTTAGTGAATGTTTGAATTTCTAGTGAAAATTTGAATTTTTAGAGAAAGTTTGAATTTTTAGTGAAAATTTGAATTTTTAGTGAAAATTTGAATTTTTAGTGAAAAATTGATTTTTATGTGAAAAAGTGAATTTTAAGTGAAAATTTGAATTTTTATTAAACATTTTTTTTATTTAAAAATTCAATTTTTAGTGAAAATTTGAATTTTTATGAAAAATTTATTTTAGTGAAACATTTTTAGTGAAAATTTTAATTTTGTGAAAAATTTAATTTTAGTGAAAAATTGATTTATTTTTTAATTAATCAGTTCGGTTAAGATTTCTACCCTTTAAAAAAACCCGTTTTATATGACTCACCCACAAATGGTCCGGCCGCCAGTGAAAACAGCCCCGATATGAGCAGCTGCAGCCCAGACGCCGCCGGCAGTCGCTTCAGCGGCACATAACCCGGTATGATCAGAGGCCAGAATATAGTGCGCAGTCCCTTGCACATGCCGATCCAGACAAAACTACCCAAAATCACCGGATACGAACGCGTACACGCGACCACAGTGCGTCCCAGCGCAATGCCCACCACGCCTATGAGGAAAAATACCCGATTATCCCACGGTATCTTCTCCGTGCAGAAGGGCACCAGGAAACGCACCGTAATATCAAGACCCGCCAGTATGGACATGGCCAGCGTTATCTGCGAGGTGTCAAACCCAAAGTCGTTGAGTATAAAAGGCGTCAGTATGGAGAAATTTAATTCGCCAAAATTTATAATTGTCAGACCCGCTACCAGATTGACATATGTAAAATCACGCAACAGATCCAGATCGAAGAAGGCCACAACTTTCTGTATAAACGTAACGCTGGAGGTAGACGAAATGGTCTCCTCATCGGGGGCCTTACCATCTGTATTATTATTATTTGTACCATTTGGCGTCGCTAACGTTGGCGGCAGTGTGGCCTGCAGTTCGAGTAGTGCACGCTCCTCGGAACAGGTGCAACGTAGTTGAAGCGCCGAATCATTGCGTCCGAACTGCAGACGCAGATTGCCTTTGCTGCTCGACTGACGCATCAGCACCTCATCGCGTTCACGCTTAAAATTATTTGGCTTGTAAAATTCTTCTGGTGACAGCTCTTCCTCGGAGATGACTTTGTTTAGTTTTGCCTTGTTCTCGAGATCCTTGGAACTGGAGACGGTGCGAAAGCGCATTGTATTCTTATTGGAGTTCAGCGAGAGTTTCGAACCGAACCAGCCGTCATTGGCACGCGAAAGCATTGGGGTGCCAGGTTCAATAATCTCATAGCCCGGTTTGTCGGCGTCATCATCCTGATAGAGATACTGACTCGAGAAGAGGCCAAACTCTTTTTTCTGTTGCATTTTGCAGTATTTACACTGATGCGCAGGTTCGCCACAGTCTGGGTCACACACGTTGCCCGGCATTATGGCCTCCGGTTTGGGGGCGTGGTACTGTACAGGCTGATATATGAGCGCACAGACTACTGAGTGTAACGAAAGACTAGCGAATATTAGAACAGTGCCCTGTACGCCATAGACGGACAGCAGAAATGTCACAAAGTAGGGTAGAAAAATGGGACCTAGCCCGGTTATGGTCCAGGAGAAACCTGCAGCGCGACGTCGCTTAGTCTTGAAGTACGTGTTGATGGCCAACGAGGAGGCGGAGACGCTGATGCCCATGCCAAAACCTGGAAACAACGGGAAATTGGTTATTTAGCTAACATTTATTTAGAAACTCTGTTGATAATTACCAAAAAGCAGTGCATACGATATCATATATGTGAGAAACGTGTTGCTGTAGGCGGTCAGTATGATGCCGGTGAAGATGAAAAACGACCCCGCCAAAGCCACCTGTCGAAATGTGAAGCGTCGGAACATGGGACCGTTCAGAAGTCCTAGAAAAGCAGAAAATTGTTTAATAAAAAGTCGGATTCATAAACTTAAATTTTTAGTGAAAAATTGATTTTTAGTGAAAATTTGATTTTTAGTGAAAATTTGAAGTTTTAGTGGAAATTTGAATTTATAGTGAAAATTTGAATTTTAAGTGGTAAATTTTATTTTTAGTGAAAAATAGATTTTTAGTGAAAATTTTTAATAAACATTTTAAATATTATCGGAATATCAGAAAATTATCACGAATAATTTGTCGTACTTGCGTTGTGTAATTTAATATACAATGATTAAAATTAATAAATATATTCTTCTGTTAAAATTCAATTTTAGCTCTTTTAATTGTTTCTTGTAATAAATCGTAAGTCATACAAAAACAAATGCTCCCTCCACCTTCCCACCATTTCCTCTACCCCCACGCGACAATCATCAACGAAATTTAACTCTTTCTCTCCCTTCTATGATTTTGCAAAACACACAATGAGAGTAAGAGCGGCGCAAAAGAAGATTTGCAGTGCGTAAACTATTTCTCAATCAGTTCAATTTATCGTCATGCTGTGTGTGGTTCATTTGCCAGAAAGTAATTTGTTATTAATTAATAAAATGTTTTTCTGTTTAATAAACGTGTTTAAAACAATATATATAGTTTAATGCAAGTCTTAATAAGTGTTTTGTGAATTTTTTGTTCTTATTTGCTGCAATGTGTTGTGCGAAAAGTGAAAAAAAACAGTGAAAAAAGCAAGAGAAAAAAAATGATAACAAGTGCTAGTGAAAAAAACTCGAGAAAATAGGCAAAAGAAACATGGAAGAAAAAAAATGAATGCAGTGCGCGTAAAAAGATTATGAAACATAAAACAAAACATGTTTTTAATTGCACATTTTGTTGTCATTGCATTATTTGTCAATATTTATTAAAATGTCAATTTTTGGAAATATTTTTGACATCTATTTATTGGTGAGTTTAAAAAATGATAAATAATAATTTTGGGTTTTTGTGTTACATTGCGTCCTAAACAGGCCAAAAATGAATTGAAATCACCAATCTTTTATTGGCTTTAACAACGAAAAAATGGTAAAAAAGTTCACACTAGAAATTGTCAAATTGTAATGAAATTGTTCGTATAATTTGTCACATTTTTTGTAATATTTTATTGATTACAAATGTCCATTAAATTTTTTAAAATTATATTTATAACTTGCGGAACCCGTGCACGACTCGTACAAGAATTATGTGGTTCCAAGGATATGAAGTGATTTAATTAATAAAAGGAATATTTTTAGTATTTATTTTGACAAATTGGATTGAGTTTGTTAATTTTTCCAAGGTTTCTGCGATATATACATATTTCAAATTTTAAGGAATTTTGTGCAGAGGTTTAAAATTTAGTTTTGTTTTGGTAAATTTTGATATGGAGTTTTAGTGTGGTGAGTTTGGCGTAGTGAGTTTTGGTTAGATAAGTAACATAAAAATTAAAAGGTACAAAATTTAAAATTTTTGGGATGTATGGGAGGTGCCACTCCCCTTTGTCCGAGCTGGTTAATTTATAGTTTAGGAGACTCTTGGGGCCATATAGTATAGTAATGAAAATTTTCAGAAAAATACGTTCAGCGATTTTGCATTGAATGTCAAACTTACAACCTCATTAAAAATGGGAGTAAAAGTGGGTGTGATCGACGAAATATATACAGTGATCTTCTTCTTCTTGCTCTGTAGAATATATATTCCAAAACATAACGAAACCGATCAGAGGATTCAATTTACGTTTGCTTTGGTGAATTTTGATTTGGTGATTTTTCGTGCGATGAGATTAAGTAAGATGAATAACATCCAAATTTAAAGTTTCGTTGAAATCGATAACATTATAGTTGAGATATAGCGTAGGTACTGAATTTTTGGGTTCTATTGGAGGTGCCACTCCTCTTTGTTCAATCTGATTTATATCTGACTTCGAATACTCCACGGACCTTATATCATAGTAAAGCCAATTTTCAGAAAAATTTGTTCAGCAGTTTTGCTATAAATCCGAAACATAGTTTTGGTTTTTGATTTGAATTTTGATTTGGTGAGTTTTGGTGTTGTATGTTTGGTATGGTAGGACTAGTTAAGATGAGTAACGCCCAAATTTAAAGTTTAGTTGAAATCGATAACACTAGGGTTGAGATATAGCGTACTGAATTTTTGGGTTCAATGGGAGTAGTTTTCTATGAACTTCTATGAACCTTCAGTAATTTTGCTATGAATCTGAATTATACACCAAAAATAAAAATGGGCGTGGTCAACGAGAAGGTCAAAGTGACCTTCTCCTGGGACTGTAGAATATATATTTCAAATTTTAAAATTCCAGTTCCCCATAAAAATGAAAATACAAATTTTCATTCAAAATTACAATTATAATATTTAGAAAAAATTCAAATTTCAACAACAAAAATAAATATTCAATAAAAATTTTGTAAATTTGTAAAAAGAATTCATAGGCATATCTGCAGTTTACCGGCCATCTCACCAATTATAAATCTTTCCCTGCAAAGTATATAAATCTTGCCCTCCATAGTAACGCCACCCATCCTACTTGCGCTCAGAAAAGTGTTTATGACAAAATTCAAATTTACATTAAAAATAAAAATTTTTACAAACTATTGAATTTTACAAGAAATAAAACACATTTTTTAAAATTTTAACTTTCTCTAATTTTCACTAAAAAATTTGAATTTTATTAAATAAATAATATTTATTATAAATAATATCAATTTTTGTCAAAATTCTAATTATTATATTTTACTAATTGTCATGAATATTGCAAACTCATTACATTTCTCTACAAATTCACTTTTTAATACAAATTCAATATTTTACTTGAAATTCAAATATTCACTAAACATTCTTATTTTCACTAAAAATTTAAATTTTGACTAAAAATTATAATTTTCACTTAAAATTCTAATTTTAACAAAACTCAAATTTTATAATTCGCTAAAAAATTTAAATTTTCACTAAAAATTACAATTTCAATAGAAATGCAATTAAATTAAAAAATCCTAAATATCACAAAAAAAATAAAATTTAAAGAAAAATCTCGTAAAAATTTATAAGTTGCACTAAAAAGAATTAAGTTTTCGCTATAAATTCAAAGTTGCACTAAGAAGTAAAATTGTATCTAAAAATTTAAAAATTGGCTAAAATTTAAAATATTGATCTTCTCAAAACATTTTCAATACTTAACATCATTAACATCGCTTTCAAATATACGCAAATATTAACTTTTCATACAAAATTATCGCTTCGATAAAAAGTAGAAATATATTAACGAAAAATTCGAATCCTATTCCACAACTCACCTGTGCATGCCGATATCGCTGGTTGCGTGTTGATGATGGTCGTAATCTGTGAGCTGGACATTCCCAGCACCGTCAGACGTTCACGAAATATAAAACCGAATTGTTGCAGGCACGGATAGATGGAGAGCTGCAGCAATATTATATAAAGTAAATAATTTAAAGCCTGATTTTTTACGATCATCGAATACTCACATTTGAGATGCCCGCAGCGATGCACACGAGCCAGGCCCACCCACCGTCGGGTGCAATAAAATTCTCACCCAGATCACTTCTATCGGGTCGCGGTCGTTTTTTCGCTTTTATGCTGATGCCCTCGTCCGCCGGTTCCTCGTCAATGATGTTGCTAGTTTGGAAGAAAATTTTTGTTTTGCTGGGCTCATGTAGCGGTAATGTGGTCTCCCGATAGACGCTGGTGCTGTTGTTTTTAGCCATTTCTTCGTATGGTGCTGTAAATAAAATATATTTTTTTTTATTATTTCTTAAGTCAAGCCGCCAACGTACACAAGAATATCGTGTAATTAGATACGTTGACAGCATATCAAATAAAGACCAGAACTACTGCTGAGGTTCCGAATGGAACCTGCAATTGGGTCATAAAACCGAATTCACTGAATTATGCGCAAGAATGCATGTGAAGCCCTACTGAAATTCCAGCACATTTGCATAAAATAATAATTAAGAAATGAAAAAAAAAAACAATCAAGAATTTAAAATGAAAAAAAAGAAAAAATACTGAAAATGCATTATTACATTTCGTGACAAATTGTTATTTAAAAGGTGTAAAAGTTAGTTGCATCAAAACACTGACACCGCACGCCCCAGGCACTGCCCGTGTACGTGATCCTCAGAACGTCTTCGAAGTACTTTTCACGTCGAACGTCGCCGCGAACTCGATCAATTTAGCAACTACTACATAGGGCATGTGATTAGAATGACAGTCAGTAAATACGCGTGTGTCAAGTGGATCGCGCTGAATAGTATAGACTATATAAAATTCAATAAACAAAACAGAACCGTTAAAACACTACCTTGTTAATGATCGAAATAAATCCGAAAACTAATTGTGTAACAAACACAGTATCGTTACAGTCTGCGACGTGTTACAGTAATTATTTGATGACGAATAGAGGCCGAAGCGGTTACAGCTGATATTGACACAATAATTATTGAATTGAATACGTTGATTGTTAACAATTGATAGCAGAACAATGGTAAACGCATACATGTCGGAAACTAACTGATTACAATAGTTTATGGCCAAGATTGTTATTAGACTTAATGTGCCCTACATATGGTCCATATTGAATATTAGAATAAGAATGCAATTCAGAAAATAATGTTTATTTTAAAATTTATTTTAATAGCATTTTTAACTGTACACTTTCATTTATAAAGATTTCTCTAAATTCCGATACAATTTCAATTAAAATATAACAACATTTTAAGCCAGAATGAAACCTAAGCTATATTGACATCGAATTTGTCATTTGTATTTATTTTTTGTAAAATCTACTTTTTGATGCTATTTGAATTATGGATTACATGGTATGGAAATCAACATACAAATCGACCATGCAAAATTTACCGGTTCAATATGCACCTGCACAAGGTCCACTCGTACAAAATCCGCTTTTAGAAAATTCATTTTGAAAAATCGGCTCTTAAGTGACGTTAGAAATATTTAAAAAAACTCTATATATTATGCCCGATTTACATTGTATCTTCTGTGAGTCTCACTGCATATCCTTGGGGTGCATTTTTTCAAAAAAATACTATTTTTATATGAAAATTTAAAAAAATGCAACCCTAGGAGATACAGTGAGACTCACAGAAGATACAATGTAAATCGGGCATTATGTGCCACATACCGAGTGGAAATTGGTTAATATTAACCTGATCAGAATACGATAAGGCATCCTACCAGAGCCCCCCTGAAATGATCAAAATATGGATCGACTAGGGTAATCCAAATTTTAAATCCACATAAGGATACATGATCTATCTTTTACAAAGAATCCTGATTTAAAGCCTACTAATCTGATCTCACACTTAAGAAGTAACGTCAGGAATCCGGATCTAGCAACCTGATAAGGCATCCATACCAGAGGCTCCCTGAAATGATCAAAATAAGGATGGACTAGGGTAAGCCTAATTTCAAATCCACATAAGGCAACCTGATCCATCTTTTACAAAGAATCCTGATTTAAAGCCTACTAATCTGATCGGACACTTATGAAAAAACGTTAGCAATCCTGTTCTAGAAACCTGATCAGGATAGGAACTTCAAATATCGTCATCTTCGAATATCGTATCGTCATGAATCACGCACTGATGTGTAAACATAAACATTAACTTATTTCAAGTTAGGCAAGTCTGATTAAACAATGATTTCATCCTAAACATTCCACTCAGGCTGATCAGCATTATGTCCGGTGGTCTTTAGTAGGGACTCATTATTGTATTCTGATCAATAACAGATGTGAAATAAGGCAAACAATAACAAATGTCTCCCCTTCATCTGTAGAATAAATTTAACTAAATGAAAACTATGAATTTTTAGTCAACAAATTGTTTTTAATGTGAAAATTTGAATTGTTTGTTAATTTATAAGTCTTACATATTCTTAAAAGATATACATTGCTGAACGTTAACTATTTATAAATATCTATAATTTTACCATAACCTTTGGTATTTACTACGGACGACAAAACAGTTTTATATATATTTGCTATTTTTACAATTTATTATTTTCATTTTCTCAATCTCATTACTCAGCACTATAAAAATAATACAAATGTAAATTACAGTATGATAAACAAACTTTATACTGACTGAACTTTAATGCGCATTGTACAGAAACTTGACATAATTATCAATAAATATATCAGCATATATAATATTTTATTTTTAATATTTCGTTTAAAATTTTGAGCAATGTAGTAATATAAATTGTACTAAACCCCAATTTATTTATGATACAATGATATGAAAGTTATGTTTTTTTGGAGGACTCGTAAAACAAGCATTTAAATAAATATGTTCTATAATTTATTAACAAATAAAAATTAAGAAAGAAATTATGATGGAACAATCTCAACGAAGAATTATAGTTTGCCAGATTAATGGTTGATTGTTTATAAGAACTTTTTAGATTTTATGCATGACTATGAAAATTATTTTAATTAAATAGTATTTATTTTGTTAGTACGTATCATCATAATAATTTAGATTTAATAACACAGTGCGACGTAGTTGTGATTAATTTAATATCACCGTCTGTGAGACAAAGTTTCACCTTTCAATCGTACATCCAGCGCATATATAAGTTTTTTTTTTGTTGTATTTTTCGATTAGTGATAAGCGCCCCAATCAGGTTCATGGTCAAGATTTGTAGCAGTTGTTGGCCCACAAGTGGCGCATATGTTTTGGTTAATCATCCGCGTGTAGCACATGGTGACAAAATGTGCGGCCTTCTTATCAGTTAATGTTTTATATACATATACTAACTATTTATTAGATTGCTTTGATTTTTTTTCTGCGCGACAACATAAAACGGATGCACTAAATGTGAAATTAATAAAAACCTTGGTAATCATAATTTTTATGTTGTCTCAATTTGAAAATGATAATGACAGAAGACAGAAGTTTTTAATAGTAGGTACCATAAAATACAGTATAGAAATTATTAGAGGTCCATTATCGCAAATTGATCATTGAATTAAACCGACCAGGTACACGATTAACGTGATCAGGTTATGATCACTATAATGTTTACTAGGGTCAAATCGACCAAAAGAAGTTATAATTGAAATTTTACTTCTTGACCATTACTATATTTGAGGGAATGTTTAAGGGGTTCATAATATATATTGTGTATTTTTATTAATTCTCAATGCATATCTCGGAAATTGTCGTGTCGATGGCTCAGTTGATAAGGGCGGTGGAATATGAGCCGTAACTTTCCGTATCCCAGGTTCAAATCACTGTTGAAAACTGTCAATATCTTAAAATATTTTTTCTATACGGCGCTACCACTACAGGGATAATGTCAACTACCGAGAATAAACATTGTCTTGAAATCGGCCTTTCGTAGTCGATTTTATCTAAAGTCAAGGGTCCTTAATTTGAGTAAAAATATAATACGCACAGCTCAAATGGTGCGAGAGACCTTGAAATATGTCCTTCAGAGCTGTTGTGCTACACTATTACATATTTATAAACTTTCGGACTACAATTGGACCACAATTCATAATATATATTAATTCTCAATGCATATCTTGGAACTTGTAGTGTCGATGGCTCAGTTGATTAGGGCGGTGGACTATGAGCCATAACGTTTCGTATCCCATATCTCGGAAATTGTAGTGTCGATGGCTCAGTTGATAAGGGCGGTGGACTATGAGCCATAACGTTCCGTATCCCAGGTTCAAATCACTGTTGGAAAGTCAATAATTTAAAATATTTTTTCAAAACGGCGCTACTACTAGGAGGATAATGTCAACTACCGATAATCGGCCTTGAAATCGTCCGTTCGTGTCGGATTTATGTAAAGTCTAGGGTCCTCAATTTGAGTAAAAATATAATACATATACATTTCTACGCTAACTGGTATTGAACATGGGCATGATTAGGCGATTGTGACCTGTGACTCGATCTCTTTTTTCAAAGGTATTGTGATGCCTTGTAAAAAATCGAAATTTGCTACTCGTACCCATTACCCAAATGAAAGAAAAGTCCTTAGCGATTGCAAGTTTAGAATTATTTTCAGAATTCGTAAACCCTGGAAATCATTAGGCTTTACCGTATTTGTAGGATATTTACACATAATTGGCTTAGACTTCTGTTATAAACTTAATCTAGACAATAAATGGATAAATTAAATGTAAAAAAACTTCGCCTGGTAAAAGTTTGATGAACTCAAAAACCAATTAAAAAATTTAAATGAAAATCACCACATATTTACATTGGCATCAAAGGGTTAAACACCTGATTAAAACGCCTATAGGTAAATAGTAAACGTAAAATCCCAGGTGATTTGATCAGAAATAAAAATAAAAACTATGCCTATTGAAGTGTTGTTGTAAGTGGTCTTTATGTATACAGCTTATCAATCTTATCAATATAAAACTAATAATTGTCTGATTGTCGATAAGACATAAGAATTTATAGCAGAACTTAATGCCTTGGCATACATATTACTGAATTGGCGGGTGGACTCGCGATTATTTAAACTTACGGTACGGGTGCGTACAACTTACATTTGGCTGATGATGAGTTCTTCGATTTTTTTTTTATTTTTCACGTACAAAACACGCGCCAAACTGATGCCAACGAATGCCGCGGTGTAAGTTACGGTAACTGCAAAATTCTAAACCGTACCGTGCTGCACAATAAATTGCACGTAGTCTGTAATTGATTATTTATGGCAATTTTAATATCGAACAGCTGTTCTGTGTGATACATGGAAGCAAACTGCAGTTGATTGGTACTATTTTATATTTTTTTATTATGTTGTTTTGCCTGCACTTTAATTATTTTTTATTAATTAATTCATTATATGTGATGGTTGGTTTCTTTATATACGATATATAAGGTATTGTTAATATTAAATTGTTGCACTTTGCTTGTACTTGTTGTCTGTTTTGTTGGCTGGTTTTATCTGCAAAATCATAAAAATATGTAATTTTTTTTTTTTCTTCTCAAAAACCACCCCCTAATATACAGTCACAAGTGTAGTTTTAAATATTCATTCACAAATAATTTGCGCATGCAATTTTCGTAAATCTCAACCGATATAGCAATCAGCGTAGTGTAGATGAAAAACTTTACAGCATCTACTTTCGTGCAGTGTGTCTATTAATAGTTGTGCAGTTCTCTGTGTACGTCCGTCTGTCACTCACTATGTCCAACTGTCACTTTGTCTATTGTCAGTGTGTTTGTCAGTATATTGGTCAGTCGGTTGGTTTGCTGTTGCCAAGTTCAAGTTCACGGTTTTCGGGTCGTCAACGTGCATTTGCATCCATTCATTAGCAAAAAACTGATGTTTTTATCAAAAAGAAAAGTTCTAAAATATTATTTTTTGTTTTTAATTTTATTTTGTTGGTTTTATTATTGGCTGTGTTACATTTGACATTTGTGTTTACACTTTGTTATGTCATCCTTTGGCACTTCCGTCTCCTGATATTCAATTATTTTCTTTCTATATTATATTAGTTTGTTTCACTTTTAAATTCGCGTCTTAATCGCTTGAATTTTATTCACGAACTGAAATTACGATACGTTTCGCGGTTTGCAAGTTGAATATAGAAATATTCGATTTAGCTAAATATGCGCGAAGGTGCTCTCATTAGTGAGTACTGTGAGCGGCGTCAGTGGTGCCATATTGTTAAAACAGTCAACTTACATAGAACACTGATTAAAAATCTATGTAAGTACACTGTAAAAAACACATATTAACAAATAAAAGTCTGAATTTTTGTAATGAATTTTTAGTAAATTTGTTGTTTAATGTTTAAAATATTTTATATATCGTCACTAACATGCCAAAGGGGCGAATGTGTAATGTTTGACATTTGCGTTTTTTTTACATTTTAATGTAGTTTTTTCTCAAGTATACTGTGCCAAAATTGTGAGTCGTTTTGTTGGATATTTCTAGCCACAAAAGACAAAACCAAAAGGGCAAATTTGAACAATTGTAAATCTTGTCTTGCCAAATGGAAGAATCTTTTCGTTTTTTCGCCATAACTTTTTATTGGAACAAGATAAAATAGTACAGTACAGTTTTTTTTAGCCGCGGTAGCTCAGTGGTTAGTGCGTTGGACTGCGAGTCGAAAGGTCCCCGGTTCAAGCCTGGACTGGGGCTAACAACATCTTTTCATAGAAACATTTTTCTATACCGCGCTACCTCTCGTCAGTAAATGGCAAACCTACGAGAGTAAAACATTGCCTATGAAAAGCTCTCACCCGCCGTTCGGATTCGGCAATAAACTGTAGGTCCCACCACTTTGAGTACAAATATAACACGCACAGCTCAAAATGGTGAGAGAGCTCGGCCGAAGTTCTGTACAGGACTGTAGCGCCAAACTATTATTATTATTATTATCGATCTGCATCATTAATTTAAAAAATATATATATTTTCTTGCAAATAATAAAAATTCTTCTTGTCATGTCAAATAGACGAATCTTTTGTTTTTGTTTTTTTGACATTTTATTATGTTGTTTTCGAATATGAAACTTAATTTTTTCATTTGTTACTAAATACCTGTAATTAATTAATATTATATAAAACATCTCATACATCAATTGTATATAAATCCCTGGTATTAATTTTTACCGCATACTCAGTTTTTTTCTAGTGCGTATCGTTTTTCTGCAAATGGCAATAGTAATTTTAATCTTCCAATAAAAAAAATTCTAGTCGGAAAATTTTAGACAATTTTTATTTTTATGGTTATTCAGAGCATAGATAACTAAAGCTCGAATCACACGATTGAATGAACAGTCAACTTTTGAATCAATTTTCAAAACAATTTAAATATCAATCGTCTGATTGCCTTATTTTCCATACAAAAATTGGGCAATCACACGATTGATATTAAAATTATTTGAAAAGTTGACTGTTTATTCAATCGTGTGTTTCGAGCTTAACAATTTTATTAAATTCTAATTGATCTACTTTTTAAAATATGTATTTAGTATTTAATTGAATTTGCCGGTTTTTGAAAAACCAGTTGTGTAAGGGACATTATTTTTTTATTCTAAAAAGTCCTTAAAAATGTCCTAAATTTTCGTTAGCAATTTTCTTTAAAGCAATACGCAATATGAAAAAACTGAGTATATGTCAAAATCAGCACCCACGAATTATATATAAGTGTGGGATTTTCAGAATTTTCTCAGTTGAGTACTGTGTTGAGTAAATCATTTTTTTTTAAATAATTTTAATTAAATATTTATTTTTTGAAATTGGTAAAAAAGATTTTTTTAACCACTTTTAAAACTGAAATCTCTAAGAATTGCATGTTCGAAAACTCAATAAATATATTTTAATGTTAATTCTTGAACATTAGGTAAATTGACTTGAATCACAGTTCAATTCGTGATAAGGCTAAGTACGATCTTACAATAACCATATAAATTAATTAAATTTTGGTCAAATTACGAATTTTCGTAAAAACCGCAAATTTTTAAAATATATATTTCTTTTCATTTACTAAAGGAAATTATTATTTTTTACTTACATAAAAAATTAAAGTTTTTTTTATTTATGTACGCGAGAAATTGTTGATGCTATTCTCAGTAGTAAATTTGTCCAGATCTTGCCATAATAACTTCTTATCATGCTCAACACACGTTCGGCCATCACTGAAGGTAGTGTACTTCCTTCTAGAGAATCAGCGACAATCGATTTGGTGACTATTTCTAATATTTTTCAAATACAAAAACAGACGCTACTAGCTCACCTTTTAATAGAATGCTAACAGTAATGAGTCAAACTATTTTGTGAGACCTTCTGAGAGCCGTTCTCTGAGAAACGATTAGGGAAGTCCTGCAAAAATGTTCATTTCGTATAAAAAAAAGAAGAAAGAAAATCGGGAAGGTTGAGAATCTGTGCTAGTATAGATTCTTACGCATGAAATGTACTACTGGGTTTTAATTGTAAACGTTATGAGAAAGATAGCATTGTAACAAAAATGATATCAACATTTTAAACCATGAAAAACAACTTTAAATCTGTTTAAGAAACCGAAAAAAATTACAAAACATTGAAGGCTTCTCCTGAAAAATCAGGGCTGGGTTATTTTTCTACTCCAAAAAAATTAATTCACTCAAAAAAAATTCATCCGGATTTTTTTTGATTTTATCCACTTAAAAAAATCAATGATTTTTGGATTTTTGAACATTTTTCGAATTATAACTTGTGAAATATATTTGTGGTTTTCAGAGTACGATTTATTTTTTGAAAATTTAAAAATTGGATACAAACCACTAAACCGAAAACCATTTTTTAGACCTCTGCCGGATGAAGTTACCAATGAAGTGATTATATAAGTCATGAGGATCATAATAATTTAATGATATTAAAAGCTGGATGTAGTCTCCGAAACTATGAATTTAATTCAATTCAATAAATTTTTAATGCGGTAGTCATTGATTGAATTTATTAGTTTCAGAAGATTTGTCCTGTTATAAAGAAAACATTAAAAATAGATTTGATCAGGCACTTAGGCTGTTTCATATTTTCGCCCATATGACTAATATAGTATATTGAAGAAAACGGCTTCCAGATCCGAGACGGTGATTTTTTTCCACAAAGTCTGTTTTATTCAAAGGTTATACAGCTGTTCAGGGCAGCGAAAGGGTGGAAAAGAATAACTTTAAAAACCGATAAATCCTGCTGAAATTATGTTATTTATAAAAAATCCTATAAAAAAAAATCGGTGGATTTGAAAAAAAAATACGTATTTTTTTCGGCCCTGTGCAAAACTCACTTTTTCGACTTAGTAGTGTTACGAAATAAAAGCATCTAACTGGCTTTACTTCTCATCCGATCATTCACATTCACTTCACCTCTTTTTAGTTGTATTTAAAAAAATATATAATTTTCAAATATGTCAACTGTAGAAAATTAAATTAATCTAAATAGTTTTTAAATTTAAGTACTGTAGTATCGGTAAAAAATTATGTGTATATAGATATCAAATTAACTTAAGTGTTTGTTGCATAGTAACCAAGTTCATTTCTGAGTAAATGTTTTCTGTTTTTTTTTTCTTGGTTGGTTGGCAAAAAAATAGCATAGTGGCTTAAAATCAGATTAGAATGTGATAGGTTTGACTCTTTTTTAGTATTTCAAAATATTGGAACGGATTTAATAAGAGTGCATCCCCCTTAAATACCGAAGAAAGTTGGTGTTTTTAGTTGAGACACTAAACCGGCGTTTACTGTAAAATTAACTTATGGGAAGCCTATAGGAAAAAACGTTTTAATTATATATTAAGTAATATAAAAAACTGCAAGTATCTTATTCTTTGGAGATTTGTTTCTTTCTTAGAAAAATTTTGTATTGTTTTAAAATGTTACTAAAATTTTAAAAGTTGGCAACGCCAACAATTTTAACGGTAGAGCATGCCTTTGATAACACTGATAATAGAGCATTGACTCAAAAATGAGTGAAAACATGCGCATTGTCCAGAGAGCTGAGAGAGCATATCAGAAGCAAATAAAATAAAATACTCTCCTTGCGGTGAGCCCACAAAGTCAAAGAAAGAGACAAAGACCTGCCGCAATGATGAATGATGAAACAAGCAAATAAACAACCTGTTGCAATGCACCGGCACCGAGTCCAGACACCATCTCCTCTGCGTATAGAATACCATCCACTTAATAATCGGATTTTACCACAGCTAAAGTCATGTTTGTGCTTGGGTTAATATTCCTATGTTGGCTTTGTTGCCACTGATAGACTCAACTGTCACATAATACTTGTCGATGTTTTGACTTTGACGGACGAGGCGCCAAAATATTAGCATTTATTTTATTACATGTTGTGTCTACTTAACGTGATTGTGGGTGAAGAGTATTAAGAAAACTGTAGGATTTTAGTTATTTTCAATTTTTTTTTAATTCTCAACTATAATTTGTATATATTATAAAAATAAATAAATTTTAAGTATATTTATTGCAATCTCTTAAAGCTCTTAAATTAGTGAGAAGCACTTGTACTAATACTATTTATAGACTACATTGTTTAAAAACTACTTATTTAGGCAGACATTAGAATATAAATATAAAATAAGTTATTTAATTACAGGGGATTTTCCGCAGTGAATTCGTGATAGAAACAGCTAAATGAGTAGTACTATTAAATAGAATATATGCCACGATATACAGATACAAAAATACATAATAGTGGAAGTTGGCATTATGTATATAGTGTGACTGGTACAAAACTTGTTCATAGTTGGTAAACGTAACGTTAATTCCAAGTAATAAAATTTATAAAAAATAAGTAGTGTTGGCGATGTACATAAACGAGATTTGTCGTCATAAAACTACAGACATTTACAATCAATTTGGAGAATCTCAAAAAAAGTGTTCTAAAATAAAGTCTAGAGTTGTACGAGATCTATGAAAAAAATAACATAAAATTGCAATTAATTTTGTTGATCTCTTATACATATAATTTAAGAACCTATTCTAGAAATATTTTTAAAATCCATGTAATTTTGTTCTCGTGCCATCACTATGTAGCACCTCACGCCATTTCCTTTAAGAAATGTTTCAAAGCTACTTCGGAACTCTAAACGGTTTCACTGCAGAGTGGTTTTTGATGATCGGCGCATTTACGGCGCTCCAGTCAATGGAAGAAGCCACATGTGCGGATCACAAAGTATATGACGAATTACTTCTCATCCATGGGTATGGGCTTCTTGCCTAGAATGCGTCGCACTACTGATTCCGTGATCCACATGAGCAACGCACAGGCAGTCATCGCATTGATAGCATGGATGGTCATCTTATAGCCGTAGGCGTCTGTGATGATGCCTGTAAATTGAAGAAACACATAAGTTACACACTTTATCACTTGGTTGTTGGCCAATAAAAACTCACCCAAAACCGGACCACAGCATAACGAGAAGATGCCATTGAATATCAGCTGCAGACCAGAGGCGGCTGGCAGACGACTCAGCGGCACATAGCTAGGAATGATTAGCGGCGAAAATATGGTGCGGAAACCTTTGCCAAAGCCAATCAGCACAAACACCGCCAACGTCACTTCAAACGAGTTGGTCAACGTCACGATGATGCGTCCGATGGATATGGATACAATGCCAAAGGCGAAAAGTATCCGATTGTCTAGCTTTACCTTCTCGAGCACAAATGGCGCCAGAAAACGCACCGAGATATCCATGCCACCAAGCAGCATCATAGCCAGAGAGATTTGTGAATTCGTGTAATTGAAACTGTGTAGTATGAATGGTGTCAGCACCGAGAAATTCATCTCGCCAAACATCATAATGGACATGCCGATCATAAGATTGTCAAAGGTCAAATCCTTCAGCAGATCCAGATCGAAGAAACGCACCACCTTCTGACCGAAGGTCATTTTACTCTTGGCCTCCTCTTCGGCTTCCTCAGCTTTGCGCAGTTTCTCTTGTTCCACGCGACGTTCCTCGTCGGTGATCTTTTGCAGCAGCGCACGCTCTTCAGCGCAGGTGCAGCGATACTCATCGACACCGGGTTTTGAGTAAACGCTTGCCTTGCTCGCATAACGATCATGATCTTCGCGCTCGCGATTAAAGTAGTTCGGTTTGTACAGTGCTGGTGTCTGTGCGTCGGTGTCCTCAATGCATTCGCCATTCTTGAGCGACATTTGACGCAACACCTTTGGGCGATAGCGTCCGCCCTTTTGTGAGGCCAATGACATCTTGGAGCCGTACCAGCCGTCATTGGCGCGCGCCATCATCGGCGTACCTGGTTCAATAATCTCATAGCCGGGTCTCTCTGCATCATCCTCATTGAAGAGATATTGACTGGAGAATATGTTGCGTTTGCCACTCTTGTCCAGCTGACAGTACTTGCATGTGTACTCCGAGTCGTCGAGCGGCACTGCAATAACGGTGGCATCGCCATTGACTGCATCTTCCGTTAGTGCGGGTTTTTCTGGTTTCTTGGTGTGACGTAGTACTGGCTGTAGTGTCATGGCGCAAAAAAATGCGTTCAATGAAATGCCGGCGTAGACAAGAATCGTGCCCTGCACACCGTAGTAGACCAGCAAAAAGGTGGTAAAGTATGGGAAGATAATGGGACCCAGGCCGGTGATGGTCCAGGTGAATCCGGTGGCGCGTCTGCGTTTATTGCGGAAGTATGTGTTGACGGCCAGCGAGTTGGAGGCCATATTTAAACCGAGTCCAACACCTGTAAAAAATTAAATTAGGATTTATTAATACGTTTTTCTTAACCGTAAAGCTTGTTATTATACTGGAACTGGACCAAATCATGTACTCGACAATGCAAATCTAGAGTTCATGTTAGAATTTAAAAAAAAATGTGTGCGACTCAGTTTCATTAGAAATAATTCTAACGAGAAGAATTTAATTCGTCGCTAAACCGCCATTTCTCGATTTTTTTAATTCTCATTAAACAAGAATGACTAAATTGGATTTAATTAGAGAATTAGGGAGCATTTTCTTAATTCTGCATGAAAATATCTCTCGAACGTTCTCGAAAATTGGGTCCGTGAATTTTTAATAGATTATATCGTCGTTGTAGAGTGAAAAGTCACCAAATACATTTTTATGAAAAACTTAAATTTCGAGTTTCTTGATTAATATTATAAAAAGTAATTAATGCATTTTTAAAGTTGAAATATCAATTGATAGATTTACATTTTCTTATCATGTGGTAAAAAATTAAGATCATCAATTAAAAATTGACAGATATAAGATTTTTCTAAATGAATATTTGGCATTTTGAAAATGTATTTGGTGACTTTTCGTTCTACAACGACGATATACGAAATTATTATTCTCGATGAGTTCAGAAAAATATTGAATTAGTGAGTATTTTCTTAATTGCTGCATGAAAATATCACTCGAACGATCTCAAGAATTGGGTCCGTGAGGTCTTAATAGATTATATACGAAATTTGAGTCCCGATGAATTCAAGAAAATATTGAATTCGTTAGTATTTTTTTAATTGTTGCATGAAAATATCTCTCGAACGATCTCGAGAATTGGGTCCGTGAATTCTTAATAGATTATATAGGATATTTGATTCTTGATAGGTTCAAGAAAATTTAGAATCTCTTAATCGACTTTAAGATCAAGAAAATATAGAATCTTAAAGTCGATGACTTTAAATACGCAAATTCTTGGTAGTGCTTTGCTAAATATTTTCAGTCAATATCTAATAATTCCATAAAATTTGTATGGTCACAATTATTGCATTGATCAAAATCATTTAATGGTTTTCTCATCGAGATTTTTCAATCAGTTTAGCTATTAATCTTATTGAATACTCTGGAACTAAAATATTTAATTCGAAATCGAAATGTGGCTCTCCTACACATAGTATATATTACATCGTCAAACTTACCGTAAATTAATGAAAAGCAGACCACATACTGCGGAAACGATGTGCAGAATGCCGACAAAAATAGACCACTGAACACCAGAATAGAGCCCGACAAAGCCACCTGACGAAACGTAAAACGTCGAAACATGGCGCCATTTACAATGCCTATAAAATGACCAAAAATAGTTTAAAATGCTTCAAAGTACAAAGTGCTAGCACATACCTATGAGCGACGAAAGCGCCATGATGATATTAACAATAGTTGTGGTTTGTTTGGCGTCAAAGCCCAAATTCTCCATGCGCTGTCTATAGATGAGACCATATTGTTGTAGAGCAGGAAATATGGAGAGCTAAATAAAGTCGAAACAATGTTTATAGAAAAACCAATTTAAAGATCATCTACCTTTTAATACTCACATTACCGAAGCCCGCCGCTATACACACAACCCAACCCCATCCGCCGTCGGGCGCTACAAAGTCGGGTCCTAAATCACTCTTGTTACGTCGTTTCGGCTTCTTTGGTTTAGTAGTCGTATTATATACCGCCGTATTGTTCTTTTCGGTTAGTGTAGACTTGTCCATGTTTGTAGTTTATACTGGTTAAGACTATAATTAAAAAAAAAGGAAAAAAAAAAAATTGTTAGTATATTTTTCGCTTAATTGCTTGTATATAATTATAATTATTACATTATAGAGATTTTTATTTGCTGTAACTTGTAGTATATATAATATATAAACTCATAGTTTATTCACACACGTTCGTAAACAATATAATGTTGACGTCATGCGGATCGTCGTTCTTAAAATAACCTCAAAGAACATCTTATTTTCGTTGTACAATCCAAGTCTGGTTCTTTGTGTTCATTCCGTTCGTTCTGAAGTCAAAACAAATAATTAACAGAAGTAAATCTCTGGCGCGACAGATGCTTAAATATTTTCATTGCTTTTTTCATTTTTTGAAAAAATAAAATATCATACTTTGTTTAATGTCAGAATATCGAGTGTTAAGCACTCTTGCAATAAAAGTATTGCGACAATTGAGAAAATTGACAGAGCGGCATGATTTATGGTCGCACAACAGGCAACAACAGACTAAAAGACTCTAGAACGGCACGATTTCCATTAAGATTATAGTATTAAATGGCAGTTTTTACATTAAGAGATTTATATTTTGTTGTTATTTTTAAAGACTTTCATAAACTATATCTCAAAATCTGTTTAAGTCAATTTTAAAATATGCTAATTAATTTCATTTATATATAAAGAATTCTAGAAAATATGCTATATACAAAATTAAAATGTTCTTTACACAATTTTACGATCTTTCTATAAATTAAAACTTAAAAGTGAAAATTTAACCAAAGAACTACTAAGCCGCTTAAGTTTACACTGTATGCTTTAAGTGGCTTTCCTTGATTTATCGTTCTAAGGAGCTCATTTCCGTAGAGCATCTCCTAATCAACACCCATACAAGATGCTTTTGCTACTTTTCACTGTGTTCTTCGTTTATCAAGGGCAACGTGATTATAATTTACATATGTTGTCGTAAAGTAAGCTGCTGCTGCATCGACAACAAATATTCACAATTTCTACAACTTCCACTGACTTCTACTGTATCACTTACAGTTTTTATGTTTTATTTTGTTTTTCATTTTTTACTACTTGAAAAAAGATAACAATTCGGGTTAAAAATCATATGAAGCATCATAACTAGTTCTGCTTTAAAACCATATCGAATGGCGTGTAAAATATAAACTGGTCTTTTTGCCAATACGCCCTCTTTTCCATAATGACAATTATTTATGTGTGATGCCAAGTGTACAACATACTATAACTGATATAAAAAAAATGTATAAAAATTGTTGCCACCAAATTGAAGCAAAACTTAAAAGTGGGAATAACCCACACAGAAGATGGTCGTAAACCTATATGCGTGGCCTCAAAAGGTTTATACAGAAATAATTGCGCTTCAACGAAGCGTGCCATAAATTGTTGGTCTCTTGAACACAAAATAAAAAGGCAGGAAATGTTAAGAAGCAAATTAAGTGATTATTATTTAGAAAAATATTAATTGAAGGGTATCTACTTAGGAAACATGCTATTTTTTTGGAGAAAGATGATGTTGCAGAATTTATATAAATGTTTGCCAAATGTTTTATTCAAGAAACTAAAAATCTTTGATTTTAAATAACGTTATACCTACTTTAGAAAATAACTCAATACCCTGGAAGAAATTTAACTTATTGGGGGTATATGATCATGGCCCGATAATGTGGGACATATAACAGGTCGAATTAGGATCTTTTAAACGGCAAACAAACTTTATCAAGTGCATTTTTTATTATATACTTCCAAAAATAATCAATTATTTCTTATTATAACAGTTTGGCACTACAGTCCTATAAGAACTTAGGCCGAGCTCTCTCACCATTTTGAGCTGTGCGTGTTATATTTGTACTCAAAGTGGTGGACCTACTGTTTAATGCCGAATCCGAACGGCGGCGCGAGCTTTTAATAGGCAATGTTTTACTCTCGTAGGTTTGCCATTTACTGCCGAGAGGTAGCGTCGCATAGAAAAATGTTTTCTATGAAAAGATGTTGTTAGCCTCAGTCCAGGCTTGAACCGAGGACCTTTCGGCTCGCAGTCCAAAACACTAAGCACTAACCACTGAGCTAGCGCGGCTACAATTTCTTATTCATCCATTATTATTCAACAAAAGCTGCAATGCCTTTCAAAAGATTAACACATTCTCAACAATTGATATTATTATTGGCCTCATCAATCAAAAATGTTTACAAATATTCGAGGTCGATGAAAAAGTTCCTGGCTTTTTTCCAACAGATGTGATTCGAATCACACGATTGAATAAACTGTCAACTTTTGAATCAATTTTCAAAACAATTTAAATATCAATCGTGTGATTGTCTTATTTTCCATACAAAAATTGGGCAATCACACGATTGATATTAAAAGTATTTGAAAATTGATTCAAAAGTTGACTGTTTATTCAATCGTGTGATTCGAGCTCACCACTTATTCAAATTGAGTTATACTGTGCTCGTTTGAAAGAATATAGTCCATAGATCATTGCAACAAAAACTGAGGAACATTTGATTATTTAGTCGAAAGTTTTTGGGTTTTAAAAATAAACCATAATTTTGAAAAATCGCTATATTTGAACAAGACGATAATCGGTAAAGGGTAGTAAAAAAAAACGGTGTACCGTTTATGTTTTACGAAATCAGCAGCAAGAAAATAATTTGTTCCTTTCCATTCTGGAATTTCAGTGTTACAGACGTGCCGCCCTCTGGTTGAACAATCATCGAAAATGTATTTAAAAAATTTAGAAAGAAAGAAATAAAATGGGCTCCATTTCATCTCATGACCTTTTTGTGATATTAAACCTCAACCAAAAATTGATTTTGGACAATTTGCGAAAGGCTGGATACAAAAAGCAGCTTGATATTGGGGTACCAAATGATATTGGGGTACCAATATCAGTCATACATTAATTGCCTTGAATTTCCATTTGCGAATCGCTACTGACGAATTGAAAAAATGCTTTTTTTTGAAGACATTATGACCGGGCGATGAAAAGTGGATCACATACGACACTACTTTTGCGAAAAAGAGCGTGTTCTAAGAAGAAAGAAGCTGTACAAAAGGGAAAAAAAGTCCGGATTAACGCCACATAATTTAATGCTTTGTGTTTGGTGGAATTGAAAAGGAATCGTGCATCATGAACTGATTCAACTTATCCAGACGATTGATTCTACTCTCTACTGTCTACAACTAATGCGAATAAACCGTTAAATTGACGTTAACCGATCAGTATTGTACAATTCATCGAATCACATCACGAATACACGCATTTTTAATGACTCGGCAATAATTGTGAGACCTCGTCTGGGAAGTTTTGATTCATCCACCGTTTAGTTCGGACCTTGATTCGTTCGACTACCATTTGTTTTGCACCCTCTAAAATACTATTAATGGCTTAGATCAGAAATCGAAGTGAAAAATCACTTGTTTCAATTTTTACCATAACCCAGTCTGCCATGTCTCGAAGACCTTCGATACCTCGAAGCTTTCTCGAATAACTTCGATAAAAACGTTCGATCTCGTTGCTAACTCGATTCTAATTTTTAAAAATTTTAGTAAATTCAAATTGTTTGACAAGATACGATATTTAAACATTTATCAAATCGATATTGCAATATTTTTCGCCGCAATATCGAACTTTGATCATTTTTTTCTTCGATATCGTTGCGATTTAGAAAATTTTCTTCTATCGAGAAAACTCCGACAGAACGTTCCGATATCTACATACCATCTAGGTCCAATTTTACGCTGGATATCGTTACGAGAACGGGTCCGATATCATGTGAATACTTCAGCTACTCGCAATGATCTCGTAACGATATCGATACATGGCATACTGGGAAGTCTTCGAATTTCTACAGTGTTTGCATAATGATTATACCAGAAAAATGGCAAAAAGTTATCGATTAAAACGGCGCACATTAGGTTTAAATACAAAATATTAAAATTTAAATATAAGAAAAATGTGTATATTAATTGCTGAGTTTTACTTTTACAACGAAAATATGATCTAAATGTGTTATTGGTCATATCCTGTAAATTAAAAAAAAAATGGTTCAAGTTTAATAGAGGCAATTTTAGGCACGTTGTTATTTCTAATGTCTACATTA
The DNA here is from genome assembly GCA_951804985.1 of Dryomyza anilis. NCBI lineage: Eukaryota > Metazoa > Arthropoda > Insecta > Diptera > Dryomyzidae > Dryomyza > Dryomyza anilis. The sequence goes on from OX638130.1 coordinate 114,359,852, forward strand.
GGTAATTTCCTTTATTTTAATGCATAAAGAAAAATCATCGTCATAATTAATTGTAACAACGAAATGTAAATGAAAAACGAAATTCCAAAAAACTGGTGGATAAAACTCCTATATTAAGTTAATAAAAATAATAGTTTGGCGCGACCGAACTCGCTCACCATTGGTGCTGTGGATGTTATATTTTTACTCAAAGTAGTGGGGTCCTATAGCTTAATGCCGAATCCGAACAGCGGAGTGTGAGCTTTTCTTAGACAGTGTTTTACTCTCAAAAGTTTCATTGACTGCCGAGAGGTAGCGCGGAATGTTTTCTATGAAAAGTGGCTGTTACTTCCAGCTCGGAATTGAACATGGAACTTTTCGACTCGTAGTCCAACGCACTGACCTCTGACGCTACTCCCTTTATTAGGTTGGCACTGCAAATAATATCAAAAACACATACCAAATGTTACTAAAATAGTTCGAAATTGGCTGTAATTCAAACTATAACCTTTTCGTTTGGGGTATAAGGAACGTCGTAATATTTAGAACCGAATATGTGCAATTCCCATTATTTAATTACAAATTTTATATATCATTTACATCGTCAATTATCTCAAATTTGATATTCTTAAAAAGTCTGTTAAAATACAGCTCAATTGTTTATTAAAAATACATAAAATATTTGTTTGATAAATAATACAGGTTTCAATAATATACAGATTTATACAAATCATATTAAAGTTATACAAAACCAAACGAATGCAATCAAATTCTTGCTTTAAAATTATTTTAGTTAACATGAAAAAGGCGTTCTACACATTTATATGAAACTCGCTTTAAAATACAAACGGGCAAAAGCCAATTGTTTGCAAAAAATACAAAAAAATCATCAAATTTAATTGTAGACCTGTTCTTTAAGCCATTGATCCAAGATCCAAGAGAATTAAAACTCTAATATTTTCCTATACTTAACTAAGTAAACATTTACGTGCCGTTGTCACGTGCATATCAAAACAGTTAAATCATTATTTTAAAGTACTGATTTCACCTGGAAAACAAACTATCTATGATCTTCCGAATCTGCTCTTTCCCCAACGTATAGACGACGAACTAATTGATCGCCCCTATCAATGAAGTCGTCGTCGTCATCATCATCATCATCGTTGCCGGCTCAGTTTTCAGTGTGGCTCTAACAAGTTGTCTATTTCGTATGCTGGTGAGGTTTTTAGTTGTTTTTTTTGGAGACTGATACTGGTTTGAAATTTGCAAGTAATGCTGAACACATCATTTTGTAGCAAAATAAATATAAAAAAAAACGAACCGAAGAGACAGCGTTTATTAAAAAAAATACACAAATACATTCAAGTGTTTTACTAAAATTGTTATTATACACAGTATGTGACATAATGTTTTTATATAATAATATTTAATTTACACTCGTTGATATCAAATAATGAACCTTTTATGGTTATCAGTTTAGCAAATAAAATAGTTTAGATAAAAAACTTAAAACTACTCAAAAAAAGAGACATTTAGATAAAATTGGGAAGTGGTAGAATTTTGTAAAACACAAGTTTTACGCAGTACTCCTCGAGGTCGTTTTAATTAAAAACAATTAAGTCTGATATATGGCATGTTAACGTTTCAAAACATTGTTTAACGAATAAAACAAAAATATGAAAAACAAAAACAATTATTAATAAGAAAAAAACTATTAATTGTAACAGATACGCGCGTTGTAATTGCAATTTAATGCATATGTAGCTCAATAGCAATAAAAGGCATTAATGGAACTTTTCTTTATAATATAGAAATGTTTGCTTATAGATTACTTAATTGTTATAGATAGCAGCACATTTTAGTTTTAGAACATGACATATTAAAAGTATTTTGTATAATAATAGTTTTAAAATTAAACCAGGTTAAGCCAGGTTAAAATTAAACCAGATGAGAAATTTTGGAAAGATTATTTGAAATTGTCACACTTGTAATCGCAAGACAATTTCCTTTCATTTGAGTATCCATATATTCCAAATTTCTATTTATTAAAGACGACCTATTTACATAAGTTGTTCTGAAAAATATTATTATATTGACATCCGGAGGCATGCGTGTTGGACTTGCATTCTAAAGATCTCGGATTCGAATCCCGGCTTGAACATGGGTACTAGGCCGGGTCGAAAAAATATGTTAGAAAGCACGCCCCTAAAATGAAAGCTTACCTCGTGAAAGTATGAGAAATAATTTGTTTTTTCCCTCATAGTTGATTTATTTAATGTTCGATCATAAAGTTTTATATATCGTTGAAAAGGTCTCGGCGGTTAATATATTCGTTCCATAGGTTTAATTCACATCCGAGCTCAACTTCAACAAGGGATGGTTGGTTTTTTTCTGACTTCTACCCCCCTAAATGCAATTATTTCTCAACGATTTTGGTAGTTTTGGCGGTTTCCAAAAAAATTAATAAAGTTATTTCTGACACTATTACGAGGTAAGCTTTCATTTTAGGGCGGACTTTCAACATTTTTTTTTTGTATGGAGACCTACCCGGCCTAATGAGCCTAATGGTGATATTTTCGTTTTTTTAATAAAATTTAAATACAAATTTCATAGGTAATTTGTTTTTATTTGTAGTATGTGTAAAATAATTCAGTTCTTTTCTCATGATATGGAAAATATTAATCTTGGAACCGTTTCGTCATAACACTTAAACCGAACCCGATAAGAGGAAGAAAACCGGAACCGCTATTTTTTTTAGCTTTTATCCTTGGTTTCATCATAAACTAAAATGTGATTTTAAAAAATATTTTACTTTGTTTTCTGAGCTAAATTCATAAAAGAGGTGAGATCATATATCGTCACTGTCATGCCAAAGGGGCGAATGTGCATTTTTAAAAATGTTGGGAAATCAAATTTTAAAGTTTGAAGTGCTTTAAAAATTAGCAAAATATAACTTTTTTCAATTTTTTCAGTTATTTCATTTTATACGTCAATTATTATCACGTATATAAAATATCTTTAGATTTGGACAACATACTGAATTATAATACGGATTTTGTGAAGCTATATCCTGATCAAAACGCACATTTTTTTTGTTTTTTATACTATAACTTTTTATTAGCGCAAGATAAAATAGTAATGTAAAGGCATTAATTGTTTGATTTTAAAGCATCTATCTATTGGCATCATTAAGTAAAAATATTTTGCCAAACATTAATTTGACATTTGTTATTTGCAGGAAAAAATGTTTGGAAAAATATTTTTAAATAATGATGCCAATCGATAGGTGCTTTAAAAACAAACAATAATTTCCTTAACACCACTATTTTATCTTGCACCAATAAAAATTATTGCAAAAAAACGAAAAAATTGAAGATCTGGTCATGCCAAAACGGCGAATCTTTTCGTTTTTTGCTATAACTCTTTAATAATAGTACAAGATAAAATAGTGATGTAAAGGCAATTATTGTTTGTTTTCAAAGCACCTAACGATTGGCATTATTATGTAAAAATATTTTGCCAAAATTGTTTTCCTGCAAATAACAAATGGCAAATTAATGTTTGGCAAAATATTTTTAATTAATGTTGCAGATCGATAGGTGCTTTGAAAACACACAATAAATGCCTTTACATTAGTATTTTATCTTAAACCAATAATATGTTATGGCAAAAAAAACGAAAAGATTCGCCCCTTTTGGCATGACGAGATTTTCCAATATTCAAATTCGCCCTTTTGGTTTTGTCTTTTATGGCTAGAAATATCCAACAAAATTACACGCGATTTTGGCACAGCATACTTGAGGATAAACTACATTCAAAAATGTAAAAACGCAAATGTCAAAATTTGTACATTCACCCCTTTGGCATGATAGTGACGATATCTTCTTTAAATGATCCTGCTCATAATAAATCCCAAATATCACTGAAATATAAGTAACCTAAATACTATATTTTATTGACCTAGCTCTTTTCGGTATTCTGTAAGCATGGTTTCAACAGACAAACGGACGGACATAACCAAATTTACTCAGAAAGTTAAAATAATCAAAAATATAAATACTTTTCTATATCTGTCATATGAAAAACGAAAGTTTTTCACTTTAGTGTATAAATCATTTAATTTAAATCATACAAATCGTTGACACTTCGTTTATTTTTGATCTTGAATAAATTTGTTTTTTAAAAACACTTAAAATGCCTTGTCAATTTGCGCAGTAGTAGTGCATTTTCTTAAATCCTCACATCCTACATAAACCACATGTATTACACAAAATAAGCCTGACAATGTTTTGACAACAACACCCACATCATGTCAACCATGAAGTAATGCCTTCGCGGCGATCACCAAATCTACAAAAAAATAATGCAACACATGTTTTTCTTCCAAAAAAAACTCCACTCGTTTTCATTTCATTTTAATTTTTGTTTTTCCAAAAAGATTTATCTACAAAATTTGAATTTTGTCCTAATACTCTCACTTTTTGACAGTGACACGTACAACTTGAGTTACTTCCTTCTATTCTTGGAAAATTCTGATGAACACTTCAGAAATATCTTTCGACGGTCGGTCACAATTGAAAATCTGAGCTAATTCTAATTTATGTTTATATAGTATTCGATGCTGTCCACTTCAAATTAGATGTACATTAGTTTGGTTTTGGTTTTATTTTCATAGTTTTTATTATTTTATGATTTTTTCAACTACATATTACATTACAGATTAGAACTTTGGTTTTTTTTTTTGATATGCAATGAATGAGATTGATTTATGTGATTGTTACTTTGAAGCGCCGATTTTTTATTATCTCATACATATACTATGTATATATTTTTTTGTATATTTATATATAGTGCTATGTTATAAAGAAAATTACTCGTGTAAAGTGTAGTGTGGAGTGATGTAGGTAAAAGTGATTTCATGTTTCCCACACTTAAATATTTTGTTTTTGTAATATTACACGAAAGTATTGAAATTAAACGATACTAAATCAATCAATTTAGTGTATTCATGTTAAATATTTTGAAGGTCTTTGGGCCAGTTACATTTTTAAATTGAACATGTTTTAAACTAGATGCAATTTCGTGTTTAGTTAATATATCACAAATATTTAAAATGACATTTTAACTGATTACTAATTGTCTATCACTCTGTAAAATTTAAAGACATTTGGGTGTTTTGATTTTTAATTATAAACGATTTAGAAATTTTGAAAAGTTCAAACTATGTTTAAACTTTTCAAAAAAAAAAACTAAACTAACATGTATTGTTCATCATTTGTTGGTAGAACTCTACAGAAATTACTCTATTATAAAATTATTGGAACATTTTTTTATTAATCTTACTATTTCCAAATCTTACTTTTTCTATTTTCGATATAAGTGAAAACTACAGATATTTAAATATTATAGAAAAATTATAGAAAAATTATAGAAAATGTATAGAGTAAACTGAAGTTATTATTGGTATAGTGAACCTTAGTTAAGTACCTCCCCACTTAAGTTTATTTCACGCATATCAACCTAAAATGTTCGTTTTTATTTCTTTTTATAGAAAAAATCCCCTCTTAATTGCCTCCCGCTTAAGTGCCTTACTCGCTTAGCTCCGATAATCGATTTTCTGTTGAATCTTAAGTACTGTATAATCACACCAAACTCAATAAGTTATTTTTTTATTAACCTCTGTCTTATTGCTTCAAAGTTCCTATATAATAAAATAGTTTATGCTAGGAACTTTTCATTGCATTTTTCCTGTTCATAACTCTATCAACAACATGACGAACATGATCATGTCCACCATATTAGGGTAAATTTATACTAGGTTTGCAATTCAGAAATTCTTAAAGGAACATTTGATCATTGAATTTTTACCTTGTCATTTTCCCGACCAGAGACATGACCAACATATGGTCTTGCTTAGCTAAAACTATCCTACTTGAATGAAATTTAACTTATTAAGGTAGAAATGACCAGTTATGCCAAGGAAAAATCGAATATCTGTACCCGTTCATGACCCCAGTTCTAGAGTATCCTAGTAGAAACGTCGGTAGCTCAAGGTTAGTGCGTTGGACTACGAGTTGAAAGGTCCCAGGTTCAAACCTGGGGCTAACAACATCTTTTCATAGAAATATTTTTCTTTACCGCGCTACCTCTCGGCAGTAAATGGCAAACCTACGAGAGTAAAACATTGCTTATGAAAAGCTCTCACTCGCCGTTCGTTTTCGAAATTAAACTGTAGGTCCCACCACTTTGAGTACAAATATAACACGCACAGCTCAAAATGGTGAGAGAGCTCGGCCTCAGTTCTTATAGGGCCTTAGCACCAAACTATTATTATTATTATGCTAGCAGAAATTTGCCGTTTTACCTAAACATAAATGTAATCGGTAGGTTAATGACATGAAAAGTCATCAATGATTAGATCACCAATGTACTAAGGTAATGAGCGATATGTGATCCTTGAATTTTTAGCTTGTTATAACCCAACCAGTGACATGACCAATACGATATCACGTCTTCCGCAATTGTGTAAATTTTTATTAGGGTATATCAATATTTTTTTTAGATTTTAGGTAATAAACGATTTGAATTATAAGATTTCTAACTCTTCTAGGCTTCTTTCTATATTCAAATTTTCGTTAGTCTCAAGTCAGTAAATTTTTGTACATTAGTCATTTAAAAACTATATATTCATTTTTGTTGTACGGTTTTGTAGTCATCACAACATTAGTGCTTCCCATAATTGTCAGTATATGAAAAAAACTATTATTTAGTAAATTGAATTTACAATAAAAAACTATATTATATAAACTAGTTAATATGTGCACTCAAGCCTTGTAATTTCATTGTATACGAGAACTAGACAATAAACTAAGTTTAGACGATTTGAAGCTTTAAACGTTCACCTCTATACGCCTAAACTCATTGTCGATTAGTTTGAGCTACTAGCTATAGTTATGTATCCGGTATATGTTGTATTTAGTACTATACACAATATCGTGAGTCTGATGAAAAACAATAAAAAACAGCTGTTAATTGTATTTAGTAGATACATTATTCTATACCTGACAATAATGTATCATTATTGTAATTAAGTTAACTGCAAATAACAGTGTTGCATTAACGTACAAAATAATAATATGATTGTGTCGCAAAATGTGCTATCTCTAAATACAATTAGTAGAAAGTAGTATAATAAATTTTCCTAAATTTATAAAACTTGATTAGAGATGTAAAGTTATATGCACGAGTTTTGCAGACAGCAAAATTAGTTATAGAAATTTTATTTTCGACATTAAGAATTTATTAATCTATTATTGATTAGATTATCGGTAATGTATAAAGGTTAGACTTAAGAGTTTTTGATATAAACTGAAATGCAGTCATTGCATATATCAGGCACTTAAAAAAATGGTTATGGCAAAATTATAGCATTATAAATTGGTATTTTATAGCTGAACATATATATTGAAAATGCTATATAGCAACAAGATGCCATAAATATATACTACATACTTTTTATTCACAGCGGTAGGTTAGGGATAGAGGCCTTGAAATAGTACAAATACTTATCAAATATAGGACAATAAAAAATGAAGAGTTCATGGAGTTCAGTTTGATTAAATATTTGCATATTCAGCATTATTTATTTAAGTTTTGTAAATAAATAAAAAATAATTTCTGTTTAATTCGTTACTGATAATTTGAATTTTGCGAAAACTGGGTTTTCTACAATTACGTAATATTTTCGATTAATTGAATATAATAGTGTTTCTGATAATTTTTAATATTATAAATTAAACAAAATTTTTAAAAATTCTAAAGAAAAATGGCAATAATTTAAACTAGCTGATTAAATGGATTTATCATTGAAAAGTATTACACAGCGAAAGCCGGAATTTCTTCTCCCAATCCATAAATCCGATGGACTTGTAATAAAGACCCCATACTAAGTTTTTGTACATGTCGAAAGCTTTTTACGAAAACTAATAAAGGTAAAATTTCGTGTTTTCTACTTATATACTTCAGTTTTTTACTTTTTACCAATTTAATATTTATAACTTAATTCTTTTGCATACCGTTGAAAATACTTCTGCTAATTGGATTGATCTGGCTGAAGTTATGACCAGCCAAACGCAAAAAATATTAATTCTAAGGTAACAATAATAATAGTTTGGCACTACAGTCCTATAAGAACTTAGACCGAGCTCTCTCACCATTTTGAGCTGTGCGTGTTATATTTGTACTCAAAGTGGTGGGACCTACAGTTTATCGCCGAATCCGAACGACGGGTGAGAGCTTTTCATAGGCAATGTTTTACTTTCGTAGGTTTGCCATTTACTGCCGAGAGGTAGCGCGGTATAGAAAAATGTTTCTATGAAAAGATGTTGTTAGCCCCAATCCAGGCTTGAACCGGGGACCTTTCAGCTCGCAGTCCAACGCACTAACCACTGAGCTACCGTGATTACAGGTATACCTATTATTTATTGCATAACATATTTAGTTTTCATAATTCTATAAAATTATATATTATATGTGATACCAGGTCCATAATTCTACGATTTCTTTTACTATGTTTTTACAACTCACTATTTAAGTCTTCTTATAAAATACAAATGCTCTAATACGATTTTAAAATTTTCTATAAATTTTCTTCTGTGATGCTTATTTTAATCAATATAATTTTTTCAATTATTCATTCAAATTGCAGAAAATTATTATAACAATAGAATTTAGCTTTGCATTAATGTTACTTTCAATGGGTTTGTCTTAGAGTCCTAAATAAGAGTCAAATGAACTTAACAAAGTATGAGGAAACATTGAACTATAGATCAAATTTTATATAAAATATTTACTCTTATTTATTTCTGAAAATTATAGATGTTATGCAATGAATAATAGGTACACTTTAACATTTATATTTTTTGCGTTTTATAACTTGTATAACTTTGGTCAGATCCATCTGGAATTCATTAGGTTTATTTTAAAATATTCGTTGTAGTATTCTGAATGAAATTCAAATCAAAATCAGAGCAAAATCGAAAAGTTAAAGTTCAAAATATGTAGAAAAACACAAAAAATGTCATATATATGTCTTACGTAATAACACAAAAACTTGATGCAATTTGAAAAACTGAGTATGAGGTCTTGATTAGAATTTTGAAGTCTATAGGAAAATCATACTAAGATCGCGGAAAATTTTTATAGTTGTTCTGTGTTTCTAAATAAATATTCCCACATAATTCTACCATACACTAAAAGTAAAAGGGGTATATTAAAATAGTCACTCGTTTGTAACTTGCAGCAGGAGGCGTGGCTGGTAAAATCGACTAAGCGTCATCTTCTGAATCGATTTAGCTATGTCCGTATGTCTGTTGAAATCATGATTACAGAAAAACCAGATGAGCTAGATTAATAATATTCCGATAATAGATTAAATGTAGACCTAAACTCTCGGGTATTGAAAGTTGGCATGATCGCTCGATTGTAAACTGTGAAACGCGCACTTTTGCAGATATACCTCAAATGGCAGTCAAATGTACTTTTCACTTTATCGTCCATCCCTTTTTTAAACCCCTTTTACATCATGATCAAATATATATCATATTGGAACAATGTTTATGTACTAAATTATAATTACTATACTCTTTTTTCTTAAAAATAATTATAAGAATTTTATTTAAAATTGGGTTGAATATATTTTAAATTTAATAATTAATTAAAAACGTCGATTGAGATTAATACAATTCTGTAAACAATTTTTAAAAATGTCACAATTTTGCAAGTATTTCAATTTTTAATCAAATTGTGCCACTTAATGTTAAAAAATAGTTAATTATAAATATTAAAAAATAAAAACAACACATTATCTTAATAAAATTGCACATTGTTCTTACCCTATAGCTGGTATCCTTTTTTGTAAACTGCACTTTTTCTTTTTTGAACTCAATATAATTTTTATATTTCTTTTTGATAAATTACAGCACTCATAAATTTTAGTATTTATTTTTACAATTTTAATCGCAAACTTTATGTTCTGTTACTGACGGATTTTATTGTGACGCAGATTAAGTATTCATTTATTTTTTGCGCACTATTTGTGCAGCTGATTAATCTCAAGTTGTAATTTTATTTTTTTATTTTAATTTATAATTTATAATTCTTTTAAGCTGTTCACACGTCCGCTCTGGCCGAGAGTTTTTTTAATACTGACAAATTCGTAACTCACGAAATCGATTTGCGTTCGCATAGATAATAAATTTAATAACTTTGTAGTTGTTGTTGTGGTTGGAAATGATTATCTCTCGAAATTCACACAATCGGTAACTTTGTCACAAATTTCGACGTCACTGTTTGTGATGTTGCCTTCCTTTTTTTTCGATTCTTCTGCGACACCTTCTACCACTGCACTTAACTTCAGTCTCACTTCACTTAATTCATCAGTTAATTAATTTTATATATATTTTTTATTAATCACTAAAAACTCTTTGCTCTGCTCTGCTTCGTGTTACCAGTACCAGCTCGTTCGACGCGCGCCACTCTACTTGTGCGATAGTGCGTCTCTGCGCTTGTTTTATAGAATTTCTATTAAGAATTTATTCGATCGCATATTCTCAGTCGTTGTCGTTTGTGTTGGTGTGAAGTGAACACAACATTCCAACCAGCCACTATTTCGCTCTCTGTTAGTTGGCTCTTTGTGGAAAAAGAGCGAATGCTGTGCCGCCACACTAAATTGGTAGTTGCTCAGCCGAAGAAAGAACCATGCAAAATTAACAACAGCAACAAAATTGGTTAATTGCAATCATTTGTTGCTCTTCAGCGCCAGCACCACAGTGTGCCAATATAATGTTATTGTGAATAAAATATTTTCTTAATATTGCGCAATATTAAAATTTGAAATATTTAACATTTTAACTTCTTAAATTATTAGAAAATAATTATTTACAAAAATTTTAAATTATATTTTTTGGGTTACGCTTACTTTTTCTGTAGATAATTCTTCTCCGAGACAAATCTTTCCCATATAAAAATATGGCGAAAGAATGTTATTGGGAAATATTGTGTCTGCCAAGAGTTGTTTTGTAAAGAATTGTATGCAAAAGATTTCTCTTAGGAAATAACTGTCTTGGCGAAATATTGTCCGGCTCATGTGTTTTTTAAGTATAGTATTTAAAAGTGAAATACATTTTGTTATTTATGAATTGGTTATGTGAATTCGCAAAAAGAAACCCCCAAAAGGTATATTCAGAAAATTTTGTGTGCCAAAAAAATATATTTAAAATCACAATTCTCGCACCCAAACAATATTCAAAAACAAAAGTTAAATAATTTAATTTTGTTTTTAAAATTTTATTTTATGTGTGTAGGTTACAAAAATCGGTTAGTTTCCTAATGCTAGAATCACACGATTGAAGCAAAGCATTAACAATCAAAATAATTTTATCCGATATCAATAAGTTAGGGGAAATTTCCTGTTTTATTTTTTTTATGTCAGTTTCAGAACAAATATTTAAAAATCATCAACCAAATTGCGTCAATTTTTATTGACTACTCGAGCATCAACAAAATACATCAACTTTTGTGTTGATGCAAACTGAAATTTATACAATTTAGTCAATCGTGTGATTCGAGCTTAGCAAAATAGAAATAGCATGTTTTTCTATTATAAACATTTTGTTTTTAGGGTAATGTTGGTACGAGAAATACGAATCCGAAGTCCATTTATTGTTTTTTTTTTTTTGCTTTGTTTAACCGTCATGTGCAAAAACGTCTACAGAAGGTCTCCACAAAACCCTACTTTTTTTAAAAAATGTTTTAATTTTGACTAAAAATCACAAATATCACTTCCTGTTACACCCTGATATTTTTTTATAATTTTTTTGTTTGCAATTTTTTACATAGTACAAATGGAGATCGAATTTAATGATATATGAGGGAAATGCCATGAGGTATTTGAAAAAATAAAAATAGAAAACTATGCATTCTGCGAAAAAACGTTTTTACTTATTAACTGTGTTTTTTAAAAGTAAAAAATCATTTATTTTTTAAATAAAACAATTTACATATATATTTGCATACAATTTTTATCAGAACAGCATCAAAGAAAACCAAGAAAAAACCATTACATATGACTATAATTCTGCAAACTTTGAATGAAATTGAAGAACTTTTTTTTTGGGTACTCTGAACATTCAAAATTTTATTTTGAACAACAAAAACTACAGATATTTTTTGCTCTCCCATAAAATAGAGAACAGTCCCCGGAAATACGGGAGGAATGGTCTCCGTATTATAGATAATTATGTTTTGCAAATCGTCGATATATATATATATATATATATATATATATATATATATATATATATATATATATATATATATATATATATATATATATATATATATATATATATATATATAAAATAACATTTAAAACTAACAAAAGACATTACCAAAGCATACCAAATGATATCTTAGCGGAAACAAAATGAACTATAATGATATGAAAATGAATAGTTGATCGATATAAACGAAACTATTTGGAATCATATCGCTCTTTATTCGATATATCTACTTAAATATCGAGTTTTCAGTATCGATAAACAGATTTTTGTACGGAAAAAATTAGTTTTTGAATAAAAAATCACTTACAAATATTTTATTTCGAGAATTTTTTGTTATTTTATAGAATTTAAAATTAGTATTAAATAATCTGACGAATGACATTTAATTTTTAGAATAGTGCCGTCAAAGCGGCACTATCCTCAACAAAAGTGTCATGCTGCTCGCATATGCCGACGATATTGATATCATTGGCAGGAGCACACGAGCAGTCAGCGCAGCATTCTCCAGATTGGAGAGAGAGTCGCGTCGAATGGGTCTAGCGGTGAACGAGGACAAGACGAAGTTCCTTGTGTCAACAAGCAAAAAAGAGTCCGTGCGTCTTGGACAAAAAGCTGATTTTGACACCCACAAGTTCGACATTGTGAAGGACTTCGTCTATCTGGGATCCAGCGTAAACAGCAACAACGACGTCAGCCTGGAGATCAAACGGAGAATAACTCTTGCCAACAGGTGCTACTTTGGGCTCAGTAGGCAATTGAGAAGCAGAGCCCTCTCTCGCCGGACAAAAATAACGCTCTACAAGTCACTCATCATGCCCGTCCTACTTTATGGTGCAGAAACATGGACGCTGGCCACCACCGATGAGAGAGTACTGGGAGCGTTCGAGAGAAAGATTCTCCGTAAAATCTTTGGCCCTATCTGCTTTGCTAACGAGTATCGAATCAGGATGAACCACGAGCTGTATGAGATATTCGACGACATTGACATAGTCAAGCGCATCAAGATCCAGCGGCTTCGCTGGCTAGGTCATGTCGAACGAATGGATGAAAACACTCCAGCCAAGAAGGTGCTTGAATCGAAACTCGAAGGTGGACAGCGTAGAAGAGGGCGTCCAAATCTGCGTTGGAAAGACCAAGTTGAGGACAACCTGGCAACGCTTGGTATTTCTAACTGGCGTCAGCGCGCGCAAAGCAGATCCGACTGGCGCGGCTTCATCTCAGCGGCCAAAACCGACCCACGGTTGTAAGGGCCATTTAAGTAAGTAAGTAAAAATAAATAAATTAAAATTAAAAATTATTTAATAAAATAAAAATAAATGATTAAAAAAGAAAGCATTTTTAAAAATATATAGTTGTTGTAAAAATATAAAATATAAGCTATTAGAAAAATCAAATAATTGATTTGAATATTGTATTTTTTAAATATAAAGAAATAAATCATTGGATTTAAAGTCTACAGTTTTAAAGTTTACACTTTTTATACCACTAAATGTTTGTACATAAATATCCTTAGTCCTCAAAAAAATCAATATTTTATATTATTTCACAATCTCTTAACTGTTATTAGATCTCAGTGATCTTTTTTTGAACAATTGCACAATCTTTTTTAGGCTTATCACACACACAAAACTTCGTCTTGTGTGGTCACGTGTGATGCACTAGGCGCCAGTAACTGCTGCTTCTTTATCAAATTAAATAAAATAATTGGAAGATCAAAAGTCTACAAAATTCATCCATTCGCACATTACAAATTACAGAAAATTAATTGCTTTGGAGATAGATAGACAAACAGAAAACAACCGCTACAACCTCAATGACTCTTTGCCAAATTAGGTGTTTCAAGATTTTTGCGAACATATGTTTTAACAACACTAAACACACAAAAATTCAGAGTTAAACCGCTTATGCTTTAGCACATTTCGAAAAAATCCTAAAGCCATAATATCTGCTCAACACATATTATAGTGGAAACTCCGTAAATTAGGCATGACAATCGATAGACAAACCCTAGTCTAATGCCCAAGTCCTAGTCTAATACCGAAATGTTGCTTGTAGGAAGTAGGCAGGGACAAGACTATTTAATTACGATGCGCCCACGTCACGAAAACTATTTTATCTTGAGCGGCGTAAATCTGCCTACAACTAGCTTTGTACTCCTGCCGACGACGACGACAACAGTCTTATAGGAGGCTTGAACAGCCGTTTTGTTGCAGTTGCTGCAGGTAGTTAGATGTTGCAAATAGCTAATTGACTACCTTTGAGTGGTCGTGGTACCAATCGTAGACAACATCTTGTTGACAGTGACTATAATAAATATTTTCATTTTGGTTTTTTTTCTGGATTATTTCAAATTGGGTAATAAAATGCGTACATTAATGATGTGGATAAATTTAATATCAAAGGAACATTTGTTAGTGCAGTTATTTGTGCCACTGTGCAATGTTGAAATTATTTCGACATAATTTACTATGAAATATCGTTAAATTTTTTTTTTTCTAAGAATTTCAAATTTCAGTACAAATTCTTATTTTGAATTTATTTAAAATTAGATTTTTCCACTAAAAATCAAATATTTAGTAAAAATTCAATGTTTAACTAAAAATTCAATGTTTAATTAAAAATTCAGATATTCATTAAAAATAAGTTTACCACTAAAAAATGTATTTTATCACTTAACATTTTTATTTATTTACTAAAATTCCGATCTTTACTAAAAATAAAAACGTTCAGTATAAAATTAAATTCCACAAATTTTTCACTAAAAGTTAAATTTTTCATTAAAAATTTAATAATTCACTAAAAATTAAATTATTCACTAAAAATTCAATTTTTCACTAAAAATTCAATTTTCACTAAAAATTTAATTTTTCACTAAAAATTCAATTTTTTACAAAAATTCAATTATTCACTAAAAATTCAATTTTTCACTAAAAATTCAATTTTTCACTAAAAATTCAATTTTTCACTAAAAATTCAATTTTTCACTAAAAATTCAATTTTTCACTAAAAATTCAATTTTTCACTAAAAATTCAATTTTTACTAAAAGTTTAATATGTCATTAAAAATTCAATTTATCACTAAAAATTAAATTTTTCACTAAAAATTCAATTTTTCACTAAAAATTATATTTTTCAATAAAAATTCAATTTTTCACAACAAATTCAATTTGTCACAAAAAATTCAATTTGTAACAAAAAAATTCAATTTTTCACTCAATATTCAAGTTTTATTTAGTTAAAAATAAATTTTTCATTAAAAATTAAAATTTTCATTAAAAATTCCATCTTTCACTTAAAATTCAAATTTTCAAAAAAATTCAATGTTTCACGAAAATTAAATTTTTCACTAAAAATTTAAATTTTCACTAAAAGTTAAATTTTTTCTATAAATTCAAATATTCACTAAAAATTTTAATTTAAAATTTTTAACCATTACAATTTTCATACAATAAATTAACATTTCCCACGCCAATTCATTCCACTGTGCAACAATGATAAGTGCGCGCCGCTCCCACTCTCATTTTTGTTTTTCTCTACTCTCGGATGTTGTTTTTTTAACAAGTATACTTATGCTGCGTCTCAATTAGAGTAATTTCCAATGATGGGGATTTTTTGTATTTGTTTTAATATTATTTTTATTCTTTTCTTTTTTTTTCACTTGTCTTTATATATATTTTTTACGATTTTTTGTTTTTTGTGCCCACAAACTTGTAGCCAAAATGCAAATCAACTGAATTCATTAGTTCTGCACTCTTGTTGCCTGCTTTTGTAGCGCCTGCAAGTATTGCCAACAGGTGGCGTTGCACCGCATTTAACACAGATCATAATCAGTTCATTGGCAGCAACATATTTTCCAAATATTTCAAAAATTTATTGACTTTTTAACATATTTTTGACTTAATTGATAGTTTTTGCATAATAAGTGTAATATTGCTAAATCACGATGTACAATGATTTTTTTTTTTTGGAGATAATGTTATTTATTAACTGAATTTCATTTCATTCAATGACGTCAATTTGGTGGCATGGGCGGTTAATTTCTTTTTTTTATCAGTTATTATTATGACTTGATTATCATTATAAATTACATGGCATAAATACAATTGTCATTTGTATTGATTTTCAAAGCACGTAAAATGGTTAAAAGACCAGAATTGATTTCAAGAATTATATTTGTCAACTCATCAATATCACTTCATGCAGAATACGGCGACACCGTGCGGCGCTTGGGCACGGACTTGAATTACGTTTCGGACATAACTGCCTATTAAAATTTAAATTCAGCAAATTTTTTAATTTTTTTGTTTTCATATATTGGCGTTAATTGTGAGAATTACTTTATGACTTATCAAAATAAAGCGTATTTCGAGAAATGTTTTGTTGACTATACAATTTAATTTTTTCCGAACATCTTTTAGTGATATAAAATATCTAAAAACATAAAACTATTTGAAAATTTCGAGAATAGCACAATTTGATGTCACTTTCCTCGGACAAAATTTTTGGCAGGGTCGACATTTTTTTCAACATATTTCATACATACAAAGGCGGAGTTTGTATCAAGGACTATCTGTTTTCTGTCCCTTCCCAAAATATGCCGGAAATCTGCTTATAAAATTTTCAAAATCTGCCATACGCTTCCTACAAACTTCCATTTATCTGTGTGTTTGCCGGAAATATTCCTCAAAAATGCCAGACATTTTGCTCGTTATATTATTTTGTTTGTTTTCTTTTCGTTCCCAAAATATGCCGTAAATCTGCCATTAAAATTCCACGAAATTTTACAACCTGCTATACACTTCTTATAATATTCTATTTATCTGTGTATTCTCCTTAAAAATTCCAGACATTTTCTATCGTGTTTATGCCATCTCCAGACAAAATTTGTAGCAGGGTCAAATTAGTTAAAAAAACATCTTTTCGACATATTTCGACCAAACAAAGACGGAGTTTGTATCAAGGACGACCTGTTTTCTGTCCGTTCCCAAAATCTATCTGGAATCTGCCTTTAAAATTTCACAAAAACTGCCATACGCTTCTTACAAACTTCCATTTATCGTGTGTTTGCCGGAAATATTCCTCAAAAATGCCAGACATTTTGCTCGTTATATTATTTTGTTTGTTTTCTTTTCGTTCCCAAAATATGCCGTGATTCTGCCATTAAAATTCTACGAAATTTTACAACCTGCTATACACTTCCCATAATATTCTATTTATCTGTGTGTTTGCCAAAAATATGCCCGAAATATTTCTGACAAATTCTAGTCATTTCCTCTCGTGTTTATACCAACCCTAAACAAAATTTTTAGCAGGGTCAAAGCAGTTTAGAAACATCTTTTCGACATATTTCGACCAGATAAAGACGGAGTTTGTATCAAGGTCTGTTTTCTGCCCGTTCCCAAAATATGCCAGGAATTTGCTTTAAAATTTCACAAAATCTGCGATACGCTTTCTACAAACTTCCATTTATCGTGTGTTTTTACCGGAAATATTCCTCAAAAATGCCAAAATATCCCTCCCTAATAGGAATACGATAACGCATTCCAACCAAAGGTCATCTGTAATAATCCTGATCAGAATTAACTAGGATACATCTGCTTTCAAATTCTCGTAGAGCAATGGGGTCCAATTCCGTTAAACTGGTACAATAAAACTGAAGAATATGCCTCCTAATATTTTTTTATTTTATTTTTACAAACAATGAAAAATCTGTGCTTTTATACATATTTTACCATTACCTTTCTAAAATATATTGAAATGAAATAAAAAAAATCGAAACCAACTACAATGTGTGATCTATTACTCATGGCTTTTACAACCTGCTGCAGACTTTTGTTATCTGAGGAAATTTCTTAACTCTAATTTGATTTTAAGACTCGCTAATTGTCTAAAAATTTATTATTTCCTGCGGGATTTTAAAGAAATTACTTTTAAAGCTGTAAATAAATCAAACAATCATATTCAAAATAACATCTGCATAAATACATGAAATCGTTTGCGTATTTTATGAAATAATACGTGAAATTAAACCAAAAAATATATGTGTACTATGATAAAATTACGAATATTATTTTTCGTAAAATATTTTATTCTTTCGTAAAAAAATTGTAATAGAAAATAATATAAGGAAAGTTTCGTAATTTAAACGAAATATTCGTAATTTTGTTGTTGTTTTAATTTTACGAATATTGATTCGTAATCTATAAGAATCGTTCGTAAAAAATATGTTGGAAAAAAAATAGATATTACAAATGTTTCGTGTAGTCTACGAATTATTCGTGTATTTTACGAAATTAAAAATTGTGAAAAAATAGTTCGTAAAATATCCTAGAAATATTTTGAGTGCACGCAAGATGTTAGGTAGAGCACGTTTTAAAAATGCTTCAAAAAACACATGAACGAATTTAGAGAAATCAAAAAGAATAGAAATAAAACGCATATCACATTTATTTGTAATATTATCAATATAATTACCATTTCCATTCTAAAGCCTTTTATAGGCCACACCTAAATTTGAAGAATCTTTTTTGACAGTTTTTTTTTATTATATTTTTTTATAATAAAGATATTGTATGCTATGAACAAATATGACTCGTTTAATTTGACAATCACAGACGTCAATCAAAATTTTAGTGTTTTTTTATTATTAAAATAATTTCGATTTTTTTTTTCCGCTAAATATGAAAAGCCCACGAGAACAAACATTTTTACCATCTGATTTTATAAATATTTTTGTTCTCAATTAGTTGTAGATGATTTGTATATTAATTCAAATACTTTGCAGTGAAAATTTAATAATATATAAACTGCTTCTTAACAATAGATATTAAGGTATTTCAAAAATCTTGTCTTAGTCATAGAAAATTATGAAAGCATATGATGAATCCTAACACAAAAATTGTTTATCTGATAAGGAAATGAGAAAAATAGTAAAAACAAATCATCATTCTTTACTTTAGTTGTTAATCATCAAAAGAGCGTTATGAAATTACAGATAGACAAATTATATTTATTTGCATATTATAAACTTATAAACCTTATTATAGAGAAATAATAGACAAAATGATATCTTGATTGGGGATAAATTACAAATTTATGATAAGGAAAAAATGGTGATACATATAAACATAAAAACATAGTCATAATAATAATATAATAGTTTGGCGCAACAGTCCTGTATAGAACTTCGGCCGAGCTCTCTCACCATTTTAAGCTGTGCGTGTTATATTTGTACTCAAAGTGGTGGGACCTACAGTTTATTGCCGAATCCGAACGGCGGGTGAGAGCTTTTCATAGGCAATGGTTTTATTCTCGTAAGTTTGCCATTTACTGACGAGAGGTAGCGCGGTACAGAAAAATGTTTCTATGAAAAGATGTTGTTAGCCCCAGTCCAGGCTTGAACCGGGGACCTTTCGGCTCGCAGTCCAACGCACTAACCACTGAGCTACCGCGGCTACAACCGCGGCTATAACAGTTACAAAAACTTAATTAAATCTGCTTTTAAAAACGGTTGAATTTAAATTTAGTAAAAAAACACCATTATAATGATCTGGTTTGCATTAACCCTCAATGCACTCCCTTAGAAAGATACATATCCACGACTATATCGAAAATCAAATAGCACATCCTTAATAATTTTAAGCACTTTAAATGACAAATTGGTTTTTTCAGTCTCAGTCTAAATTAACTTACTTTAATTAGTTCATATCATTTACCTCATCGAAAATTGATATAAAAAACTTATAACATGGTCTGAAATTATCCGAGTGGAAATTTAGTTCAGGATGCTATCATTGTCTTATCCGGCTGCTTGATTTCAAATAATAAAGGGGTTGAATGTCTGATTCAAAACGTGATGCTATTCGAATTGGCTATTTGCTTTGAATTTGCTTTTTTGCCTGATCAGACTTCCTGACCTCACCCTAACCTTATAATTTTCGATGTATATTAAGATATTATCTTAACATACTCAAGGTTCAGTCGGTACAAATTGGGTGTTTTGTACCAACAAATAAAACAAACGAATGGATTCAACCACCCTCAATATGGGTGCTGTGGATATTGCGCAGTCAACTGCTCTTGACGTTCTGGGCATATCAATTCAGTGTGAGGTCCGATGGAATGATCACATATTTGATGTGTCGAAAGAAGCGACCAAGTGCCTCGGTTTTTTAAAACGGTGTAAAACATACTTCACTCCTGCTGACTTACGCACTGTCTACACTACCTATATTCGGCCTAAGATGGAATACAACTCGCACATATGGGCAGGGGCTTCTAAATCTTCTTTGGAGTTCCTGGACCGAATCCAACAACGTGCAATATATTTAATAGGGGATGAAAATATTTCATCCTCTATTGGCTCTCTTGAGCACCGAAGGACCGTTGGGTGTGTAAGTCTGTTTTATAGGCATTACAATAGTAAGTGTTCGAGGGAGATACATGGCCTGATTCCACTAGGTCGTGTGTTCTCTCGATCGACTCGGGCATCGAACCAAGCCCACCCCTTCGTAGTTCACTCGGCTCTCAACAGAACCACGCATTATAGAGAGAATTCGTTCTTCAGTCGCACGATTCGTTTGTGGAACAATCTCCCTGAGTCTGTTTTTACCGACATTTTTGATATTGGCAAATTCAAAACAAATATTCAACGACACTACCTCATATTTCCTCCCTTCCTCTCACCCTAATCCTTTCCTACGATCAACACTGTGCTTTGCAAAAATAGGGGGCATCGTCTGAGTGTTGTTAATCTGTAAAAAAAAAAAAAAAATTAATCTGAAAATTTGAGCCCTTTCAAACAAAAAATAGTTTTGTGAACAAAGTCGTCTCAATAACTTTTGCAATGACAAAAAGTCAACATTTTGAGTTTAAATGAAATATTACAAATTTTTAATTTCTTTTTTTGAATTCAAATCAACCTTTAATTATTAGAATAATTGATGTTGTTACCCAATTTTATTATTCAAAAAAATCAATAACATCCCATCCTATTATAATTATACGATATCCAATCAGGTTTTTTTTTATAAGAGCCACATCAGTTTTCATTAAGTAGGCTTTAGATCAGAATTTTGTATGAAGGATGGATCAGGTTGTCTAACACTGATCAAGATAATTTCAGATAGCCTTTTGTAGGGATGCCTTATAATATTCTGATCAGGGGCGGATGCGAAATAACCCTAACTAGTTTCCACTCGGGTAAATTATGATCGAATAACAAATATTTTAACAAATTGAATTCGATTGATATATCTAAAAATTAAATTCTGGAACTGCAAATACCATATTCAATCGAATTTTAATTTGAATGCAATTCAGTAAAATGTAATGAAGAACTTTAAAAAAAGTTTAAAATCGTAATTTGAAATTTATTTTCGATCGTAATTCAAGTATTTGAACGTATTACATTTGATTGAAAAATCAAATTCTGGAAGTGCAAAAATTAAACTCGATAGAATTAAAATTTGAATAATATATCGATTAGAAGTTGAAACATACCAGTATATAACATTTTATCAAAAGCTTTAGGGATTATCATGTCATATCACCAAAAAAAAAAAATTACCCAAATGATAGGCAAATGAAATTGGTTAAAAAGAACAAAAAAATGTACAAATGCAAAGTCACGTTTAGCTTCGATAGAAGAAAAAAATGCCTGCGCACGACTAAAACATGATAAACCCTAAAAACTGAATATTTCTGCAAGTTATCAAACTGATAACACAAAATGGTACGTAATACAGCGTTAATAGTGATTCACACACATTCAATTTTTGGCCAGTAATGTACAACAGATTATGTGGTAAGTGAAACCAGTTTTCCGCGCAAACGTCAAAATGAATCATCAACGATCGTCTTCGCGAATGAGGTTTTTTTTATGAAGGGCACTAAAAATCAGTTTCGTAGTAACAGTTCGCAGTAAGATAAGCTCATTTCGCATATATTGTGTTGGGCACAAACAATACGGCCTAATGCCATTGCCAACATTGATAGAGCCATTAGAGCCATTAAAGCCAGCCAGCACCAATTAGCGCAAGTGCCGCGCCGCAGCTACCAAGAAAGAGGCCTGTATCAACTACAGCTACTGCTGCTGTTGATCCGCTGTAATCAGTTTTAATTTAATTCTACTACGTTATATGTTTGTCGAACAAATACAGCGAGCGATAAACATACAGCACCCGCCGCCATACAAATATTTTCATTCATTTATTTGATACAGCAGTGACTTACTGGCTGACATCTCGCGCTAATATCGCATTCTATGAGTTTTATTTTTTATTTTTTGTTATTTGTTTTAATTTTAAAATGAATTTCTATTTTTTATTATTTTATTATCGCATTTTTTACAAGTGTTCGTATGCCTTAATTTGATTTATTGCCAATGATTTCTTAAAGATCAGCATTATAGCATTTAAAAAAAATGAAAAAAATGCTTTATCACTTTTGCCTATTTCAAGTGGGTATTTCTACTACAATTATTCTATAAGTACCTACTATACGATATCACTTATCGCAATATGGAATTTTTAGTTCCATTTTGTACTCATTACTTGCAGCTGATTTTAAAACCCAACTCATTTTGTTTTAATTTATAGATAAAAGTTGAAAATGTTTTTAATGATCTTGCAAAATTATAATTTCTCTATTTTCCATTGGATTTTCCAGTTTTCCATTTCATTATTCAATGTTTTCTGCTCAATTCTCGTAGAATGTGTATATTATAAACTTTTCTACTTAAAATATTTCTGTATTTAGAATATTGAGTGTCATAAAATAGATTTCTCAATAAATAGTGTCTCTCAAAAGCTTTCCACAGCCAAAACTCATAATATCTATGGCGAAAAAATAGCGCATTATTGTGAAATCGTAATATATGCGATAAGAAAACATCAAGTGTCGTAAAACTTTCCATACAATGAGAACATTTGTTTTATATAACTTAAAACATTTATATTTTTTTCATAAATTGACTTTCAAAAATTTTTATGTAAAATATTTCAAAAGACATATTTCATTTTTTTAAAGAAATTTTGAATTTAAAAAAAAAAATTAAAAATTTAATAAACAATTTAATTTTTAGAGAAAAATTAAAATTTTAGTGAAAAATTTAAATTTAGTAAAAAATTTAAATTTTAGTAAAAAAAATGGAATAATTAGTAAAAATTGAATTTTTAGTGATAAATTGAATTTTTAGTGAAAATTTTAATTTTTACTAAAAATTGATTTTTTTTAATTAAAATTTGACTTTTTAGTGAAGAATTTAATTTTTAGTGAAAAAATTGAATTTTTAGTGAAATATTAAATTTTTAGTGAAAAATTTAATTTTTTGTGAAAAATTGAATTTTGAGTGAAAATTTGAATTTTTAGTGAAAATTTGAATTTTTAGTGAAAATTTTAATTTTTAGTGAAAATTTGAATTTTTAGTGAAAATTTGAATTTTTAGTGAAAATTTGAATTTTTAGTGAAAATTTGAAATTTTAGTGAAAAATTGAATTTATAGTTAAAAATTGAAATTTTAGTGAAAAATTGAATGTTTAGTAAAAAATTGAGTTTTGAGTGAAAAATTGAATTTTTTGTGAAAAAATGAATTTTTAGGGAAAATTTTAATTTTTAGTGAAAAATTGAATTTTTAGTTAAAAATTAAATTTTTTAGTGGAAAATTGAATTTTTAGTGCAAATTTAAATATATAGTGCAAATTTAAATATATAGTGAAAATTTGAATATTTAGTGAAAATTTCAATTTTTAGTGAAAAATTGAATTTTTAGTGAAAAATTGAATTTTTAGTGAAAATTTGAATATTTAGTGAAAAATTAAATTTTTAGTGCAAAATTGAATTTTTAGTGAAAAATTTAATTTTTAGTGAAAAATTTAATTTTTAGTGAAAATTCTAATTTTTAGTGAAAATTCTAATTTTTAGTGAAAAATTGAATTTTTAGTGAAAAATTGAATTTTTAGTGAAAAATTGAATTTTTAGTGAAAAATTGAATTTTTAGTGAAAAATTGAATTTTTAGTGAAAAATTGAATTTTTAGTGAAAAATTGAATTTTTAGTGAAAAATTGAATTTTTAGTGAAAAATTGAATTTTTAGTGAAAAATTGAATTTTTAGTGAAAAATTGAATTTTTAGTGAAAAATTGAATTTTTAGTGAAAAATTGAATTTTTAGTGAAAAATTGAATTTTTAGTGAAAATTTGAATTTTTAGTGAAAATTTGAATTTTTAGTGAAAAATTGAATTTTTAGTGAAAAATTGAATTTTTAGTGAAAAATTGAATTTTTAGTGAAAAATTGAATTTTTAGTGAAAAATGGATTTTTTAGTGAAAAATTGAATTTTTAGTGAAAAATTGAATTTTTAATGAAAAATTGAATTTTTAATGAAAAATTTAATTTTTAGTGAAAAATTGAATTTTTGGTAAAAATTTGAATTTTTAGTGAAAATTTGAATTTTTAGTGGTAAATTGAATTTTTAGTGAAAAATTGAATTTTTAGTGCAAATTTGAATTTTTAGTGAAAGTTTGAATTTCAATTTATAACGGAATTTGTATTTTAAATTTTTAACGGAAATTTTAATTTTTAGTAAAAAATTTAATTTTTAGTGAAAAATCGAATTTTTAGTGAAACATTGAATTTTTAGTGAAACTTTAGCTAATATTTTTATTTGAACATTTTTTAGATATCCGCAAAACAATTTTTGTCATTTGAAATCGTAGACTTAGCTAAATCAACATTTTTCAATTGTTTCAATTAAATTGCTCAACAGAAAAATGTTCGCTCTTCATTAATTCGAACCAATCGAATTATTCGAACACTAAGTGAGTGAATAGTTGTCACATTTGATCAAAACAATCCATGGCAATGACTACGTCATGATATCGTTTACGATCGCGCTTAAACTTGGTCAGTGCTGCTGTTGCTGCTGCTGATGAGTTTGCGTTTTTCTCTTAATTTTAATTTTTATTATTTTTCGCCTTCATCGTTTCTGTTTCTCAACAATTCCATTGAAATAGATATGTTGTGCATACAAATAAATTAAATACAACACAGTTTCATTTAAATTGATTTCGTTTACACATGGGTTCTATGTATGTTGCCTATAGTCAGAACTCTGGTTCGATTGTCATATAAGCTGTGAGTTGTGTCTTGTTTCTCTTGTGATTCTTCTTATTATGGGGTTGACACTGGTGCGTGTGAAGACTTCTAATGAATGCGCTACTCTATGCATTCCAAATTGGTCAGTGGAGTGGCTTCATGCCGATCACAACAATTGTGAATTAATTACTTTTAAATTAAGCGGAATAATAAATAAATTTGTGTCTCATAATTTTTTTTTTTTTTTGTTATTCCTGTTGTTTTTGTTAATTGCAACAACATTATTAACTAAGTACGTGTCAAGCAAAAGGGAAAATATTTAAATTATTGACGTCGTTAAATATGTCAAAAAATTATTTACTACGGTGGCGGCACCTAATAAATTTTAAATTAATTATCTACTTTTTAGTAGAAATCAATAATCTTTAGAATTGTAATTTAAATTTAAGAATTCGTAAAGTGCATATTAAATACTTGAACATTTTACAAGTATTTTTAAAAATCCCCAGACAAAATTTTTGGCAGGGTCGAGGCAGTTCAGATACATTTCCGCGACATATTTCAAACAGACAATGGCGGAGTTTGCCCGTTCCCCAAATATGGCGTGAATATGTTATCAAATTTTACAACCTGCTATACACTTCCCAAGATATTCCATTTAGCTGTGCGTTTGCCGGAAATATGCCTAAAATATTCCTGAAAAATGCGGAAATTTTGTCTCAGATATTTTAAAATATTATTCAAAATACGTATCAAAATTTTTGCATACATGCGCATACAAGAAATGTGTAGGGATTTTTATAATATCGAAATGCACAAGGAGACTGTTTATTTATTGTTTTTTTTTTTATTATTTTCTATTTATATTATTTTCTATTTATATTATTTTCTATTTATATTATTAATAATTTATGAAACACTTAATTATGTCATAGTATATGCAAAGCCTATAAATATGCATTGAAAAATTTGAATAATTATGAATAAGTTACGATTTAAATGCACTACACTTCAAAAAGATAAAAAAAAGTTTGCGCGGTAAATGCCACAATTTTTGTATTATGCGAAATGACCCGCAGAATTCGAATATATAAATTAAAAAGTTTTCTTTGGATAGGTTTACTTTACCGAGCTTTCTAAAAGATGGTCACGTACATCTGCAAATATTTCGCGTTTTAAATAACTGATTTGATCAAATGATATAACAGGTATTTAAATAAAGGTATTTAAAGATACACTAAGAAACCAAGATGTTTATGAAAGTCTTGCTGCAACTATCTGTTTAAATTTACGCCTTGTAGCAAATATTCAAACATCCCATAAGTTTCAATAAAGTTACAGCAAAACTATTAATATTTTTTAAATATGACATATATGCAGATAGTTACGAGATGTTTGCCACAACAGCAATGAAAATTGAGATATTTACAGTTGACTGATAGCAAACATCCTGAGTTCTTGGACATCTGCAGCAAAACTTTGAAGGTGTTTTGACATTTGACTAACATAAAAAAGGAAAATGGCGTACTTTTTCCTTACGCTCGATTTATCCACAACAATGAAGTAAATCAAATGGTGTAAAAAAGTGCCAACTCAAATATTTCAAAATATACTCAAAAATAAAATATCCTGTGATTTAAATTATCAACACGTGATGGAAAATATTTCTTTTCAGAGTTTACTTTGATGACAGCATCGCCGGTCGGACTTGGTTCTTCTGCGAAGATGTCTCAAGTCGTTGTACAATTTTACCTTCGAAGGTTTTATAATGACGATGGCGATGTATAAACAGTATACTGTTTTAATTCTATAATAATTAAAAATACATTTGATTAATTTTCTTTCAATTCAATAAAAATTACTCCGCGAATTCTATTGGAGTACCGTTTCCAAATATTCCACAACTATTTTCCTATTTGTCAGATGTTTAATTTATGGTATTTGACGGATGTTGGAGAAATGGTTGTCTCAAATACGATCTAAATAATTTGTAAATAACTTGATATTTAGGGCTGTGATATTTCTGGTAATCATCTTTGTTTTCTTAGTGTACAATAAACATTTCTCATTTGGCAATAGGCAATAGGTTTACAGGCGCCCTATTCTGGTTTGATGAGAAGTGAAAATAAGCATGAAAATGAGACAAACAATATTTTTTATAGTAAGAACAGAATATGAAAATAGTTTTTATCTCATTTTCATTCTAATTTTATATTTCTCATCAGACGAGAATAGGACACGTGGTTTGAGAAAATTCGAAAAAAGTTATATATTTCGACAAAAATTTAAATTTTAAAAATTGGAATAAATTACAAAGAGGGAGATGATGCACTGTTTGTAATATTCCAAAATTAGAATTGGGTGTAAACTAAAAAAAAATCCAATTTTTAGTTTTATACCTTGCACCCATGAGTTACAATTTACACT
This sequence comes from Dryomyza anilis, assembly GCA_951804985.1. Taxonomy (NCBI): domain Eukaryota; kingdom Metazoa; phylum Arthropoda; class Insecta; order Diptera; family Dryomyzidae; genus Dryomyza; species Dryomyza anilis. Next base: position 114,387,691 of record OX638130.1, read on the forward strand.
CTCAAAATAAAATGATTACTATTAATAGCAAACTTTTATTTGCATTTACAGCATACATTTATTTGCAATAGCGTACTGTTTGCTGGGAATCGCGCTAGTGTCGCTAGTATGCATATCACTAGTGTAGCTAACATGCACTAGATGGCGCCATATTCACTAGAGTCATTTACACGCTGCAGCTAATGCGCCTATAATTCGCAGACTCTTTTTCAACAAACATTTTATATACAAAACAGCTATATCTTCTTCTTGATAGTGAAATTTGAAGCACAGAGGAGGGGGAAGGTATATAAAATAAATATATGTATAATTATGATAATGAAAATTTATAATATATAATAAAAGTAAGACAGTAATTTGCTGTTTCAGCAAAATCCGGCACTTTCCTCTTTTCGGCAAACTTTTTTTTTTTTACTATGTATGTGAGGATATTTTAGGGTTTCTTAAAAAAGTACATATTGTTACGAAAATTCAGTCTACGGAAAACTGTTCTACAATTACGTATCTCTGGATTGTGTACAAAATAAATACTCGCTTATATTTGGTTTAAATTTTAACAAATAACTTTATTAATTCACTTTAATAAACAACTTTACTAAAAATTACCTCTGTTTCGCCGAAAAAATTCCGCCACTTTTTCATCGGGGAAAAGAATTAATTAAAACCAAAACACACTTTAATTAACTATACTTTTATTTATAATATGTTAACAAATATTTATGGATAGCACCAAAATTATTTAAATAACTTATAAAATGTTTAATTTCAAAATATAACAACAAATAGGAATAGGAAACTCTTGAATTTTAAGTAATCTAAATTAGGAGTTTCATTGATCCTCTTCAAATCGCTAAATCGACTCAGGGGGTCATGCTGAGAATATATATACTTTTCGTCACCGGATATGTTTCCTATTGGGTATTATGAAGGGCTTATCAAACTGAATATACCCTTTAACTTTTGTATAAAAATTCTTTATTGTTATGAACATCAATATGATTAACTTTTTACCAATTCACATAATATGAGAGACTGTCATCATTAAATTATTTTTAAATTCAGCTTACTTAATTTATAAAATAAAATTATAAAAAAAAACTGAAAATATGCTTTTATTACACTTTCCGACAGTATTTTGCACACATGAAAAAATCCAACTATACTTGAAACTACAGATCATTCTAAGAATTTGTGTGTACCTAGTTTTTTAGATCATGGACCTATTTTACAGTACTCATTTCGTGACTTAAAAGAAAAACTTCTTATATTCATTCATTATAATTAATTTTATTATTTACAATGTTTTTTGGACTTACACAAAATATAATCTATGGCAATTGTTGTAAAATAACAATTCATCGAGCAAATAAAATACTACGACTTAAAACTAAAATTATGATAAAATTTATAAAATTTCACAATTGAATTTCTTTCGTTTATAAATTAACTAATAAAGCCATTTAATGGTTTAATTAAAAATAAATAAATTATTTAGTTTCTTCATTGGCTGTGCTCTGTGACTGTGATTTGCGTTGACGTTTGCGGTACATTGCCTCCAGGATCCACATTATCACCGCCAGCATGCAGAGAGCATTGAGGAAATTCAATGTAAAGGAGTAGTTGGTGTTGTCACGGATAACACCTGAAAGGAGAAAGTAAAAAAAAAATATTTTTTATATATGCAAATAGGAAAAGTTCAAAATTTATATATTAAAAGAAAGAATTCTATTCATACCAATCAGTGGACCAAAAGCCATCGAAAAAAGACCGGACATCAGCAACTGCAGACCACTGGCCGCAGGCAAACGTTTCAGCGGCACATGGCCCGGTATAATCAGCGCCCAGAAAACAGTGCGGAAGGCCTTGTTCAGACCCAACCAGATAAATACACCCAACATGACATAGAAATTGCTCGTGGCCGAGAGTACGGCACGTCCAATGCACATGCCCACAATGCCCACCAGAAAGAAGGTTTTATTGCTGAAATTAATTTTCATCGTAATGACCGGCACCAAGAAACGCACCACCAGATCGCAAGCGCCCAAAATCGACATAGCCATTGCGGTCTCACTCGCCGAAAATCCCAAGTCGTGCAAAATAAACGGCGTCAAAATGGCAAAATTAATCTCGACAAAGTTGATCAATGTCAGACCGATCGCCAAATTCAGATAGGTAACGTCACGCAACAAATCCAAATCGAAGAAGATGGCAACCTTCTTGTAGAATGGTAACTTTTTGCGTTCCTCATCATCGAGTTCATGCAGCTCCGCGGTTGCTTTTGACGGTGGTGTTGGCAGTTGACGATCATGTTCATGATCATGCTCAGACTCATCGGAATGTTCGTTATCACGTTCTTCCTTGATACTGTGACTTATGGAAAAACTACGTGGTTTCTCACTACTACTGTCCCTGCTATGCAATCGCTTCAATTCGGTCATTGAGCCCTGGTCCGTTTTGGCATCGCCCTTCTCCCAGGTACCAATGCGATTGCGATAGGTGGGCGTGTTCAACGAATGACGTGAGCCGTACCAGCCATCATTGGCGCGTGGCAATATAGGCGTATCCGGTTCTGCAATATGCCCCATATGTTCCACTTCATCATCCTCATCCTTTTTGTGTAGTGATTCCGCATCCTTTTCGGGTTTCCTTACATGCCATTTGACAGGCTGATAGATCAGCGAACAAGCGACCGTATTGAATGAGATACCGCTGAAGACGAGCACGGTACCCTGTACTCCGAAGTATTGCAACAAAAAGGTGGCGAAATAGGGTAGCACTATGGGGCCCATTCCGGCGACACCTAATTGATAGGCAGTCGCAGTGCGACGTTTTACCTTGAAGTATGTGTTGACCGCGAGTGAGGATGCTGAAACAGTTAGACCACGTCCAATACCTGTGTGAAGAGTTACAATTTAGAAAATTTGTATTTTTTTTATAAATGTTCAACACTTACCATACAAACAGGAGAATGCCATAACATAGAAGAGAAACGAATCGGCGAATACTGATAAAAAGAGGCCGAAGAATGTAAGGAATGAGCCGACGAGCGCCACCTGACGGAAGCTATATCGCCTAAAGAGTGGACCATTGAGTAGACCTGCAATATAGATTTTTAAAAATATAGACATTGCGGAAAAAATTTATTAAAATTTTGAAAATAATAAATTTAAATACTTTTTAAACGTTTTTGATCAGTAGTGGTAAATTCTAACCTAACCCTGCGGGAAAAAAGTGTCAGCTGCTTTAAAATTACCTATCACGTGACTGGTGAAAAGAGGACTTGTCACTGTTCTAGTCTTAAGAAGACAATTCGTAATCATTAGGCATGTTCTGCGATCAGTACCATTGGTACCGACTAAGGACAGGATTTTGAATACCAGTTCTGTGATAGGTCTTAAAGGTACCGATCACAGAACAGGATTTTGAAAACCAGTTCTGTGATAGGTCTAAAGGTCTTCAGGAGGGGTTAATTATTGACTCCCTCCCTAGGACAACGTCATGTTAAATTTGCCGGTTGGTTTCATAAAAAGTGCCAACTAGGGCCAGTTAACTATCTTCTGAAGACCTTTAGAGCTTTCACGGAAATGGTTTTCAAAATTCTGTTCTGTGACCGGTTCCCTTAACTGATCGCAGAACATGTTTAATGATTACGAATTGTCTACTTCTTGCATAGCTTTAGACTAGTCACGTGCCTAGTCTAGGGAACTCCATCTAGGAACCTGTCTGATTTTTCTACAAAAACATCTGGAACATTTCAAGGTTTGCATCTAAAAATTCTCTTTTACAATAAACATCGGGAGAAATCCAAAAGAAATCCAGGAAATAGACGAAATCAAGCAAAAAAAAAGCCGCTAAACATCATGAAATTTATTCGCGGATCTGGATAGATAAAAATGAAAATGCGTGCACACCATATAGAGGGAACACAATGGATCAACTCTGGTCTAAGTGGTAAACCTAAATCCAATGAAGTTTCCTATGTAGAATTTTTTTAGGGTAATGATCAGGTTATATGAACAACATGATTTTGTCATGGTAAAACGTATCTACCCTAATAGGGGTAATTTCTACTAGAGTTAAGGAACTTTTTTCCGTACAAAATAAAACTTTTAAGTATTTAGAACCATTCTTGAAATAAATAATTTTAATAAATTCGAGTCTAGGTGAATTTTACACAGATGAGTTTTGTACAGATGGCACTTTCTGAATGGGATATTATGAACTTTAATTTTGTTCGGATGAATTTGGTATAGTGGATTCTGCATGATGATTGATTTAATGGTTCATTAATAGTTTTTTTTCATTTTAATTCAAAAGTTTTCTAATAAGTTTGATAGTATTCGAAAAATTCAGTACCATTAATTTAAATATTTCAACATTTTTATTTTTTGAATAGTCTAATAGTTTCCTTCTGAAACTATTCTATTAATTGTTTGTATATTATTGCAGTAATGGTATGCATCCTATTCATTAATTTTAATAGTACAAAAACTCGCTTTGCTATTAATATACCATTAATTTATCAGGTTTTTTTGTGGCGTTTTTGAAAATTATATTTTTTCGTGTACAAATTTGTAATATATTAATTCTAATTACTTTGATTTTTTGTTTACCCACCTGTGAATGCTGACACCGCAATTTGAATATTGATAATCGACGTGAGCTCAGAACTCGTAATGCCCAAGTTCAACATACGTTCGCGGAAGATAATGCCAAACTGTTGAGCCACCGCAAATGTCACCAACTGCAAATAAATTAAAAAATATATATAATTTTTATTTGTTTTTCTTTTTTTTTCATTATTAAACAAAAGCAATAAACAGATGATGATGATAATGATAATACGCACAATATTTATGCCGCCAGCAATGGCCACGAGCCAACCCCAGCCGCCATCGGGTGCCACAAAATTATCACCCAAATCGCTTTTGTCGCGCCTCTTCTTCTTCATGGGTTTGACGGGCTCCGGTGCCGTGATGGTGACATTTTTCTGCGGTGCGTCGAGAATTTGAAGTTTTAGTTTGTTCGGTGCAGACGACAAAACATGTTGAGTGTTGTTGCTGTTGATATTGTTGTTGCTGTTTACATTGTTGTTGCTACTACTATTGTTATTGTTGTTGCTGTTATTGTTTGCATTGCTGTCTGTCATATTTGTTAATTGTTGTTGTTGCTGTGCTTAGGCTGCTGTTGCATTACGTTAACGTATAACTGAAAAAAATCGAGAATAAAAAATTCAAAAATACTGTTTATTTTTCATATTTAATAAATAACTCTAAAACTATCACTGACACAGCCTTGACTTTAAATCTACAACCTAGCATGTACCACAGGTGTGTAAACATTTTTCAAATAACCACCAGACGGATAACGCAGAACTTTTAATTTCACCGATAAGATTAAGTTGTAAGGTGTATCTAGTAGTAGGTGGGTGGGTGGTTGGCTTATCTGCAGACTATTAGTCCATAAGCTGTTTAACAAGATCATTGACATTAATTTCATTATGGCAACAGTTGTTAATACTAATAATAACAATATTATTAATGGCTGCTATCTCTAGAAGTTATGCCGGATTCATTGACCCATATTTTGTGCGAGCCTTGAGATTTTATTGGACCGCACACTGATATTGATGCTATATTGATGATGTATATTTATAGAAATTGACCTATTCTATTAAATACTATTGAATTCAATGTAAAGAAAGAAAGTTTTATATTAAAAAATGACTAATAAAAATGTAAGTATTCAAAAAGAAGTATTTAAGGTATTAAATTGAAGTAGTCAAAAAGTATTAAAAAAGAAGTACTAAATAAAAAAAAAGTAGATATTATTTTTAAAAAAATGTGAACTTTATAAACGAAGTATTAAAAGTATCTTAATTTGTTTTTCTTATCCTGTTTTTGCACCAAAAAATGAAAACAATTTTTATGTGGTTTACCATGTTCTTGCATATAAGATAACATTTTAATTTTTTGAAAACAGAATAACTTCCCTAATAACACTGTGCGGCACTAAAATTTGAACCTGGGTTAGGCGCTATGGGGTCCTAAAGGATTCAAAGGATAACCAATATAGTTTTTCATTATGATGTCTTAGGATCGGTTATAAGGAACTTCCTAAGTATGATTTCCACTGAACACTTTAAGTTTGTATCTTAACGATTTACTACTTTTTGAATGGTTTTCTAATAACAATTCCGTTACGGAGTTATAACTAGTAGAAGAAGTCAGAAAACTATCATACTGTCTTTGGGGAAAATATTCATCATAAAAATTGAGCTAGAGTCTCTAAACAACAAAATTATCCAACACGTACTATTTCTGAAATATAAGCCTACTAATAACGAATAATAGTTCTTACTTCAATTTTGAATAAAGTCGTATAATAATATATTTATTTTACTATTATTTTAGTGCAGTGAAAGTTGCATCAAATCTAAGTAAAAATTGTGATGCTGATTCCGAATATGGCATTGGTTTTTTTATATTGGCTCTAGTTTTGGAAATATAGCCCATTTTTATTTTGTCATATTTTTACTCTTGTATTATTTTTCATATTCGAACCAATGACAAGAATAAAATTATCTTGTCTGCATTAGACACGGAGAACCTTGCGCCATAATACAAAATTTTACTTTACGTGATAAAAATTTGGTTTGCGAGAAATAATCAAGATAAAACTAAAACTTGACAAACTTAAAGTGTTCAGAGAAATCATCCATAAGAAGTTTCCTATTAAGCCGAGATACGAACCCTAAACAAGAGCAAAAAGAATAAAGATTCTTCAAGTTACTTGAATGAAATTCCGTAGAATTTAAATGTTAACTTTCAAAATTCAGTGAACTACCATATCTGCAAATGGCATGTATACTAAAAATTGCAAACTTGACGACCACCAACTACACCTATGTCATTCCCACACAAAATATTCAGAGCAGGAGTAAATTTTTTGTTTCTTAACATAACAACTGAGATGTTTATGAATATTTTTTTTTCTTCTTATTTTTTCTTGCATTACCATTCTTTTTTATTATCTCATTGTAATGTTTTTTGTCCTTAATATATTTAATTTTGTTATTTAAAATACAAAACATGAAAAAGGAAAACTAAAATAGCATTTTGCTAAAAATTTGAAGTTTTCCACTTTACCCCAGGATTTTTAAAGAAGTCCGAAATTGAGCTGCTTTGAAAATTTATTGTAATGTAATGTTTTTTGTCCTTAATATATTTGACTTTGTTATAAAAAAAAAAATAAAATATAAAAAGAAAAACTAAAAAAGCATTTTGTTAACATTTTAAAGTTTCCCACTTTACACCAGGATTTTTCCAGAAGTCCGAAATTGGGCTGCTTTGAAAATTTGCTCATTGTAATGTTTTTTATCCTTAATATATTTGATTTTGATATGAAAATTAGAAAACATGAAAAAGAAAAACTAAAATAGCATTTCACAAAAAAATTTTGAAGTTTCCCACTTTACCTAGGATTTTTCAAGAAGTCGGAAATTGAGCTGCTTTGAAAATTCGCTCATTGTAATGTTTTTTGTTCTTAATATATTTGACTTTGTTATGAAAAATACAAAATATGAAAATACCCCAGGATTTTTCAAGAGGTCCGAAATTAAGCTGCTTTTAAAATTCACTTAAAAACCAATTAATAGGTACATAAATGGTATTCTGTTGATGCAAAAAGTTAGATCATGAACCAGTCTATTTTTGATAAAAATTTTGAAGTTTCCCACATTACCCCAGGATTTTTCAAGAGGTCCGAAATTGGGCTGCTTTGAAAATTCGCTCATTGTAATTTTTTTTTGGCCTTAATATATTTGACTTTGTTATGAAAAATACAAAACATAAAAAGAAAAACTAAAATAGCATTTTACTAAAATATTTTGAAGTTTCCCACTTTACCTCAGGATATTTCAAGAAGTTCCAAGTTGAGCTGCTTTGAAAATTTGCTCATTTTAATGTTTTTTTGTCGTTAATATATTCCCACTTTACCCCAGGTTCGAAATTGAGCTGCCTTTAATAGGCACATAAATGGTATTCTGTTGATGCTAAAAGTTAGATCATGCACCAGTCTATGGGATAGACCCTTCAAAAGAATTTAAAAAAATATTCAAATGTACTTTTTTGGAAGAAAATCAAAATGTGTCGCTTTTTACACGAGGCTCTCCTATATATTCTTGATCAGCATGAGAATAACAAAAGAATTTAAAAATTGCAACTTTGAAACGATGATAATCTTTGTCTGGCAACCTTTGCACAGAACGCCCAATCCTCAATTTTTAAACACATACTAATAAAAAAAAATACTGCTTCTTTATTATCTTTACTACTCATGCCGATATTGCAAAAGGAAAAAAACCTCAATGGAAATACTTTTAAAATTGGCTTCAATATCGTTTGGTCATCGACATTTTGATAACGCATTCGCGCCAATATAGCATATGTAATTACGTGAGCTGCAAAAAAAAAAAATACGATAAGCGTAAAATAGTGAAATTCACAAAAATTAATAATATTTCTATAAATAAAATGTTAGTTAAAATCAGTTAAAATGTGCACTTAAATTTGTGGAGACTTCAGAAAATAAAAGTATATATATTTTTTATTATATAAAAAAAATAACTATTTACAAACAGAAATTCAAAAATTCAAATTGACAATATTGAAACAATTATTGAAAATATAGTTTTCAATAATCTTAAATGATATGGTTTTGAATTGAATCGAATCTTTCCAGAAAAAAATTGCTCAAATCCCATTAAAATTGATCAATAGGACTTAATAGTATACAAATAGTATGATTTAATAGTATACAAAAAATAAATCTTTTCATATAAACTCAATGGCAATGTCATGGTATTTTCTAGTATTTAATGGTATTTTCCGATTAAAATAATAATTTATAACCTTTTGACTATTATAGTATATAGTATAAACTATTATTTATATAGCATTTTTTCTGGGTTTAAATAGTAAACTCTCGTTTTTCACAATTTTACTACTAGTTTTTAATAGTTTCAAAGCAATTTTCCTACTAGTGTTTAATAGTTTCCAACCCGGATCTATGTATAATTCCTATAATGTACATTAATAATATTTTATATTTACTTTAAATACTATTTATATAAGCATTTGCACCGAAGGTTAATGATTTCAATTATGTGTGAGGATCAGTAAAATTGATTTGATGGATCAAATACAAAACGAACCACATTTGATTGATCGCGTGGCACATGTGTACACATGATTCATGTTATTTATTTCGATAATTAAAATTTTATATTAGAACATGCAAAGAAAATAAAAATTTAAAAAAAAAATCATAAAATTTTAAAAACTGACTGGACGCCTGAATGACTTTGTGTGATAACGAAGGCACTTTGATAGACTTCAGTTTATGGCATTAATTAGAAAAGAATTCGCATGGAAAAGATAACATATTCGTATGATTTCGATATCATTCGATAGGGATTGTACACATGGGATGTTGTAAATGTTTTTATATAATATTTAAATTAATATTTGCGTTGTTTAAATATATTTTAAAATATCTTTACAGGTTGTTTTTAATATAATTTCAAAAGAAATTAATGATGCAAGAATATTATATAATTTAAAAAAACATATATTATCTGAAATCATAAAATACGCTTGACAAACATCAAAGTTATTTTTAAATTCAATTAAATATATGTTTTATGCACATTTTTGCAGTTGTAGATACATTTTGCGAACGCATAGATATACTAGATTATTGTAGAAAATATATTTAAATAATGTTTAGTTTAAGATATAGTTTGAAATCCGGTAGTAACTTATTTTGAAAATTTTTTTTGTAAACTAAATAATTTCTACAACCTTTAGATACCTTTTACAAAACGTGAGATACTTTGCGCCAACGCCAGATGTTATTCGTAAGATACTTTTTTGTTAATACAATTAAATTCAATCGGCAAACATTAATTACTCTCTGCAAACATAAAATGCTCTACATCTACAACCTTTCGTTTGTATTCGTAAGATACTTATATTTGCTATCAATAATTAAAGTATTTAAAAAGATACTTTATGCCAGTTTTTGCATTTGTAAATGCACTTTGTAAAATACATATATACACTGGACCATTATAAAAAATAAATTTAAATACTGACTACTTCTAGATACTATTTGAAATCGTGTAGATACATTTTGTAAAAAACTTGTTTATCAATTAAATATTTTTGCAACAGATACTCTTTTTCTTAATACAATTAAATGTATTCAGCAATCATTTATTACGCTCTGCAAACATTACATGTTTAATTACAACCTTTAGATACGCATTGTATTCGTAAGATAGTAATATTTACTATCAATAAGTCAAGTATTTGTTTTAATTATTTTATATAATTTAAATGTAAACAATAAAATACACTCACATACACACACACACCTCTTTTTCTGTTTGTAACTCTCAAACTAATTTATAAAATATTCAATTAATATAAATTATTATTATTTTTTTTTTTTAATAATTTGATTTAATTCTATAGCAAGTGTTGTTCACATGCTATACACTAATTCCACAATAATATTTTATTTAGAGGGCAAATTTCACTTTAAAATGCGAAAAACAACTTAAACGTTTCGATTCACGTCGCCTACTGATTGTGATTGTACGTTATCCGTACGCTTGCAGTCGCCAGCTGATCGCTGCTATATGTTGCGAATTTTTATTGGGTCTCTAACAACAACAACAATGAAATGAGCTCAAAATTATTGATAAAGTTTTGGCATTATCAGTACAACAACAACAGCAACAGCAATGGTAACAACAATACCAAAAACCACACAGGAAAAGCATTTCGTATAATAGACCTGTTTACAAACGACCAACATTACTATATACCATATTTATATTTTTCTGTATTTTCTTTTCTGTTTTGCCTCTACAACTATTTGGAAAATACTCTCAACTATTATTATTTATTTTGTTTTTTATTATTAATTATTATTATAAATTATAGTATGTCTCTCGCTCTAAACAAACAAACCATACTAAATAGTGCCCTAAGAGAATTTGTATTTGCGTTAAAATTTTTAATGCTCTTGATCATACAGAGCAAAAAAAAACAAAAATAATTCTCAGAAATTCATTTATGTTTCTTGTGACAATTTTTTTGTTTTTTTTTTCATTTCTGCCTCTCAATTGCAAAATCCGTATTATGCGAACTGTTTGATCTGTCAGTCTGTCTGGAATGGCATAGCAATAATAAATATTTGTTCTTCTAAAAATAATATTTTGTCCATTGACTTAAAAATTTTGTACCTATCATAAATGTCAATGTTTTCCAAAAAAATAAATTTATTTTAAAATTTTTGATAAGCTACTTATACTATTTATCAATTGCAAAAACCATATCAATGTCCGGTCAACTATATGCCACAAAAGTGCTTCTGACTGTTGCTTTTAAAATAAATTGCAAAATGTTTAATTTTTACCTGACTTGCGCATTGCACTTGATGAGTGAGTGTCAAAGATCAGATATGATAAGAAAATGAATTAAGTATAAATTGTAGTTTTCACCTGTAGCAAGAAGTTTAAATATTTAATTTCTTGTCGCTTTGCTGTTATCTACCCGCCCTCCTATCCCTCCTTGTACACAGGAAGAAATCACTTTTGGTTAACTACACAATTTATGTATAATTTATAAAAAAAAAAAATATGTTTGTACCCAATTTAGAAAATATGCAATAAACTCTAAAAAAAATATGGCATATTTAGGTAGTATAAATCAAAATAGTCGTTTTCATTTATCCGTGAAGATACTAAAATTCTACGTTTTCGATGAAAAATTTAATTTTTGCCGTATCGAATCTATACGGAAATAATTTTAATTTTTGATAAACAAATTTTAATTTTTCATAAATGATCATGAAATGATTTGTAGTCAAAATACTATAAAATCTTTGACTTGTTCCTAGAAATATTGAAATTCATGATTTAAAATTGTACATACATATATTGCAGTTGAAAAAAATTACAAAACTACATTTCAAATATGGTGACAAACAAGACCAAAAATTAAAACTCTCAGAAAAATACTATAACTCTCATACATTATTTCAATAGTTAAATACCAATAAATACTATAAAATATTATAAAAATATTTTTGATTTTATACGAAAATATTTATTTATTGAATCAATAACTGTCCTGTTGACAAACTTTAATGAAAATTTGTTTTTTTTCTGAGTGTGTCAAAATATTAATTAAAATGACAAAATTATGAAAAGTTGAACTATTTTCCTACACATTTTACGCAGTAGAAAAAACCAGCTATATATTTTAAAACAGTAAAACAAAAATAATCTATACCATAGTAGTTATTGTAATAGGATCATGATTTGTAACTTATTATTTAATTTTGACCTTGCCGTTCAATTCCATGCCGAAAACTATCTGGCAAGGATTTCTATTAGGGTTATGTCCCTTTCTGACTTGAAAGTACAGTTTCGTTATTTTAAAAGATACATTTTATAATTAATTTAAAGCATTTTATGTATTAGACATCTGCACAAATGCATTTGAAACCCACTTCGAACATTCATTTTATTTCAAGACATTTACTGTCGCCGACTCTATGCTTAAAAATCAAATGAACACAACAACAAAGCAGTGTCAAAACAAAACACAAGTAGTGTCAGAACAAAATACAAGTAGTGTCAAAACAAAACACAAACAAGACGTAGTTGTAGTGAAGAGGTGTGTAGTAAATAGGTGTGCAATAAAAATTCAAATACTGAAATAAACTGTTTATGACACCGAGTACTTAGAGCATTTAAAACAAATTTTATCATTCTTATTTAAGGAATTTTCATTAATATTGAAATATAGAGAAAAAACAAAAGGTGTAAGAAAATCATATAATATTTTATATAACTTTTTTATTTATCGAACAATATGTTTTTCATTATATTTTTTTTTTTCAAAAATATTGGATATATTGCTTTTCGACCAATATTTTCATCGTACAAAATTTTGTATAACAAGTTTTTTTTTTAAATAATTCTAGTGGTAATCTTTATAAACAATCGTCAAGCGGCAGATTTGTACTTGTTTTCAATGTTCGTCTTCTCACTCGTTACTCGTCGCGTCACCCACTGTACTTGCTGAATTCTCAGCTACAGTAGTGTCATTTGGTTTTGTTTTTCAAAATATTGAATATTTGGAAAAAATAAATGGATGACACTACTTGACACCAATTAAACAAATTCTGGACACTGGACTTTACTATAATATTGTAGACTGCCGTTGCAAAATGCACTGAATACTGTAGAGTGCAGTAGTGCATATTTTGCAATGTATTTTTCAAATACATTTATGCATAAGTCTAATATGTATGTATATAATTTCGAAAATTATATTTTATTTTTATAAAATATTTATATACAATTTACTTTACTTATAAAGAACTATTTTTTTGTAGAATAAGTGAAATTGAACTTGATTCAATTAAATTTTTCTTAATATTAGAAAACTGTATTCTGAGTGTACTTCAAATATTTTGAAAATTGTTTTTTCTAAATTGAAAGCACTGACATTTCATAAATGTAATAGGAAATTTATATATAGTTTAATTGTTTAAAATTCGAAACAGTTACACTGATAAAAGTTTAACCACGTATTTACCATATCAAAATAATCTTCAGATTTATATCACATATCAAATGTTAGATGTTTCACATACTAATTCTACTATATTTTATTATGATTCGTTTTTTTTTAATAAATAGTCGTTGTAAAACTCAAGGTCACCAACTACATTTTCAAAATGTCAATTGTTCATTTACAAAAACCTTTATATATCTTTCAATTTATAATCGACGAGCTCAATAATTGTACCAAGTGATAAGAACATGTAAATCTATCAATCGGTATTTCAACTTTAAAAATGTAGTAATTACTTTTTGTAATAATTACCAATAAAGTTGAAATTTAAGATTTTCATAAAAATATATTTGGTGATTTTTAGTTCTACAACGACGAAATAATTGTTAATATAAAATTACCAAAATATCGAGGTTTTTTCCTGAAAATCTTGCACTTTAGCTGCCAGTGAGTAATATTTCGATATGATGACAATCGCATTGTGGGAATCTGAAAAGTTGATAATAAAATAAATATAAATAATATTGTAGTTAAGCAATATGTTCAAATTTCATTTAATGAATTTTGTATACAAAATTTTTATTTAAAATTATGAATTCTCATCGATTGCCAATTACAAAATGTTATTTCCAATAGGGGATATTTTCATAAAAAAATTTACTTCTTTTTTCCTTTTAAATTTTTAAATATATCTTTATTGAAGTACGACACTTAATACATATGTATAGTTATTTTGATTTTTAGTTTGGACTATGCTCTGGATAACCACAAATCATTTTCGTGCTTATCGTTAAATTACACTGTACGACAAAATTCTTAAAGCACGCTAAAAAAAAATAAAATAAACGTGTATAACAGTTTTTCTGGATCAATTCGTTAAAGGGTTTTATTTGCATTTTAAAAGCAATTGCATATCAAAATTTTGGTCGAACATTTGCTAAAAGTAGGATGTACTTTATAGATGAAACATCACTAAGTATAAATATGATTGTCCCATATTAATTCGTTTACAGTTTTTATTTGCTTTTATTAAATTTGAGTTGATTTTTAAAATATCTCATAGTACCATTTTAAATAGGAATATATGCTTTAAATGAATTGATATTGTAAAACCGTTTTTATAGCCTTAATCAGAGAGATTTTAGCTACAAAATATGTGTTGTATATTATATTTAGTCAAATTTTTAAAGTTATTGGTTTATAGTTCTTGTGTGAGCAAAATTATTATTTTTTTAAGATATTTAAAATATGGATAAAAGTAGCCGCGGTAGCTCAGTGGTTAGTGCGTTGGACTGCGAGCCGAAAGGTCCCCGATTCAAGCCTGGACTGGAGCTAACAACATTTTACTATACCGCGCTACCTCTCGGCAGTAAATGGCAAACCTACGAGAGTAAAACATTGCCTATGAAAAAGCTCTCACCCGCCGTTCGGATTCGGCAATAAACTGTAGGTCCCACCACTTTGAGTACAAATATAACACGCACAGCTCAAAATGGTGAGAGCTCGGACTAAGTTCTTATAGGACTGTAGTGCCAAACTATTATTATTATACAAGTAATATTTATAAAAAAACTGATACATAGACCTAAACCGCAACTTGAAACCGATTTAGCGAAACTATTATAAAGTTTGAAAACGGATCCGTAATTGAGATCGAAACTAGTAAGAAATCGAACGTGACTGAATTCGAATCCTTTATAAAACCGTTTCATTTTAAAGACCAATACAATAACCGAAGTCATTATACAAAAATGATAATAAAACGTAAACCAGAAATCTATAAAATTATTAATTTTTCTTTTATAAATTAAATTTTTTCTCTTAAAATTTATTTATAGTAAATATGTTATAATTATAACCAAATTTTAGTTAAATGTTACATTGTTCGGCACAAAATTCTCCCTGTTTTCATTCATATCATTTCTTTATCATTTTAGTGTGCTGATTCGAACTGAGTTTTTAGTTTATTCCCTATACGTAACGTTTTTGAGAATAATGTATTTTTATAGTTAGTATATTTTGCATTTTCACAGCATTTTACAAACAGCATTTTTTATGGAAAGATTAGATAGCTATCATTTTAAAATAAAAACGCTTATAGCCCAGGAATATATCAAGAATTGTTATGGCATTAAGTCCATTTGAACTTCGTTTACGGTTTCGTTAAAATAAACGGTTAAATTTGAATATTTTTGAAAATAAGGGCAATTTATGAAATCATTGGAAAAGCATATTTAGTAAAAAATATATTTTATATTTTAAATCATTGGTAATACTAGAGAGAATATCTATTTTCACAATGGTATTGCTTTTTCTGTGTCCTTTCTACTTTTTAAAAATAAACAGTAAATATGCTTTTCCGGTGATTCCACAAATTCTTTTTTTCTCAATTTTTAAACTTTAATCGGTTATTGCAATCAAATCTTAAACGATATTCAAGTTGTCTTAAAGCCATAACATTCCTTGACTTGTGCATGGACAATAACTTTTTTAATTTTTATGCAATGGCTATTCAGTATTTTTACAATATTTTTTTTTTGTAAAATGCAGTCATCGTATATTGCATTTTTCTCAAAAAAATTTCGTATAGCGAAAAACTAAAAACGTAGTTCGAATCAGCACATTAAAATTATGTAGAAATGATATGAATGAAGACAGGAAAGAACAAAGTGCTAATTTTGCCGAACAGTATTATTTAGTTCTTGTTCAAACCATTGAAACTGCTTCCTTATAAAACTTGAAATCCATATCAAAGAAACGGGGAAAACCGAAACCAAATTTGATTTACACTAAAAAGAGTTTTATGATTTTTATACATTTTATAGAGTTTAGTTCTTCGAAGAAGTTTTTTTTTAAATATTGACGGTTGATATATTTTTTAATCCGTGCTAAACTGTATGACTCAAGGTAGCACTTAACAAACTCATTTTGTCTTTTTTTTAATTTATTTGCTTCTTTTCTTTTATTATTCTTTATTTATTTTGTTCTTTGTTTATTTTTTTATTTAGTTATCAACTTGATGTGTTCAATAAATATTTGTTCTGCTATGAGTATTTTTTTTTTAATTTGTACATCACCATTTCAACTTTTTTTTTCGACAAAATGTTTTTTTTTTAATTCGAAAGCTTTTTAATTGATAGCCCTAAACTACGAGCATTTTTGAATTTATTTAATTTATATATTAAATTTTCCATATATTTACGTCAACACAAACCAGCGCGCAGCATTCAACTGAGGGTTCATTTGTTTTGCTACGTTCTTTCTTTGCGCAGAATATTCTTGAAACATGTGTAAATCGCGTGGAGTTGCCATTGAAAATGAGTGCATACAGCGTTCACACTTCAAACTGAGCAGGACTTAAATATTTAATTATTGACTTTTTTTTTATATATTAAAAATATTTTTTAAATCTTAGACATCTTTTTGAATTTATTAAAGTATTTCTTTATTGAAAACAAGGCATTTGAATTTAATTTTGTTGTATATATTAAAAACAGAAATGTTTAAAATTTCCATGTATTGAATTGGCGAATATCGTAATATATTCGGCAAATTCCAATCAATAAGTCAGTATCATTTCATGCGCACATGTTAATCATTCAAATGCCATTTCACTTCCTTTATTGATTTTTCTAGTACTTCTTATAAAATAAATCAATAAAATCTATAGATATTATAAAATTTTGTTTTCGAAATAAAGAATATTCAGTTAGTTCTACTTCGTCAACAACTACGATATATAAATTAGTACTCATGACATATATGAAAATTGTCCATAAATAAAACAAATTAAATTTTCCTACTTTGTTTTTGAAACATTTTTATCTGTGTACCCCAAGCGGTGAATAAAACAATTTATGATACATATTTGATAAAATACAAATACAAAAAAAATAATTACGCTGTTTAATTTTAATGATTATCGCCGTTTCAAATGTCCAAAGGTTCCGACTCATTGTTTAGTATACTAAACTGTTTTATATTTTTATTTGTCAATACATTCACGCAATTAAATATAAAAACATTCGCTTGGACAATAGAACTTTGTGTGATCGCACTGTGCGCGGTCTATCTAATAATAAAATTATTTCGGAAAGTTTTATTTATAATCAGAGGGTCTGCCTGCTAACAGTTCAAAGTCTATGGTGGGTGTGTCGCCGTACTGTGTCCCATGAATAGCGTTACGTAGATTTTGATAAATAAACGACAAACATTTGCCATTTAACACTTTTATGAATTATTTTGCGCAACGAATAGCAAAGTGCCATTAAAACATGAGACTAATAAATTTTATATTTATCAAAGTCTTCATTTT
This sequence comes from Dryomyza anilis, assembly GCA_951804985.1. Lineage (NCBI taxonomy): Eukaryota > Metazoa > Arthropoda > Insecta > Diptera > Dryomyzidae > Dryomyza > Dryomyza anilis. Next base: position 114,405,664 of record OX638130.1, read on the forward strand.
TAATGTTATTTTATTTTTTCTTATATATTAGTCGGTGGTCTTTAATATATAGTAACTCTTTGTGACAATTTGCGGTATTTTGTCCCAAAGTTTGTTATCTGGATTATTTTTGAGTAGTTTGTCAATTGTACATGGAATATTTATCGCTAATTGGTTTATTTCTCCAATTGAGTATTTTTTCTAATTGGTTTTTGTGACATTTTTTCTTACTAAAAGAAAAGTGAGTAAAAAAAAAGTTTGTCTTGCTCGACAAAATTTGCATTTTGCTTCGGAGCAGCAAAATTTGCAATTATTAGATAAAGTTTAAAATCAAAATTTTGTATTGTAGCATAAGGTTTTGGGTTATTTCTCCAATTGGGTAATTTTTCTAATTGGTTTTTGTGACATTTTTTCTTACTAAAAGTAAAGTGAGTAAAGTACCCATTCACGATTTTTAAAAGTTTTTGTTGCTCGGCAAAATTTGCTTTTCGCTCCGGAGCAGCAAAATTTGCTGCAATTATTAGATAAATTATAAAATCAAAATTTTGTATTGTAGCGCAAGGTTTGCAATATTAAAACCTTTGGAATATTAAAACCAAGAAAAGAGTAACAATTAAAACAAATTTCATAAAACTATTTCCATTTACGGACCCTCGGTAGTTCAGTGGTTAGTGCGTTGGACTACGAGCAAACGGTTCCATATCACAGGTTCGAATATGGGCTGGCTTTACATAGAAAGTATTATTCTATACCGAGCCAACTCTCGGTAGTCAATGGCAAATATATAACATAAAACATAAGATCTCACATCGCCATTTGGATTCAGTATTAAACTGTGTGTCCCACTAGTTTGAGTACATGCTGAAAAGTTCGTTAGTTCGAACTATGTTCTGGATAACCATTAATCCTCTTAATGTTCATAAACAGATCCCAAAAATAAAACAAAAATCTAATATCTAATATTTTCAGCATTCATTATAATATTGACCGTTGAAAGACAACATTGCGTTAACAGTTTTTTTGGAAAATTAGTTTTTTTCATATTTTGTGGGTGAAAAGGGTCTAAACTTTTGAATTCAACTTTCTTAAAATCATCAGGCCTGGCATTTCCTACATGGGCAGCAGAGTGTAACTGTGTATACAGTTAAAATCAGCATCCTCAAATTATATAGATAAGATATATATGGAGCTCATCGTGTTGAGTAGTTTTTTTTTTATTATTCATTAATTTTATTAAAAATTGTAATCTAAAAAAAATTCTTGACTGAGAGTGTTAACATTTTTTTTTTATTCTAAAATTTTAAAAAATATTAAATAAAAACATAACATATTTCATAAAACACAGCCGTCAAGTAAAAACCAGAGATTGATAAAAAATTATGGCTGAATACCACTAATCAGCGTCGACTCAACCGTTGATAAAAGCATTGCATACTTTTAGGAGAAACTCAAAAGTGCTGTGCGTAAAGGTTTATAAAAACATATTCAATGAGTGAAGAAAAAAAACTCATTTCGCAGCACCACCGCGAGTGATATGGATGCAACAAGCTACTTTTTTCATTCATTTTTCTTTTCAATTTCGTTCCATCAATTTCAGTGTTGCCACTCTATGATTTTTATATAAGTATATATTGGGCATATTCCGTCGGTGGTATTTATTCGTGGTATAATTACCTTATTATATTTCATAATCGCAAATTTATAACGAATAAAAATTTAAAAAAAAATATGTACGAAATTTAAAATTGTCTATTGCCATTGTAAATCTGTCGTTTCAATATCTAAATATGCTAAGAAAAATTCCCAATTTCGTGAAATTTTAAATTGAAAAATTAAATTTGAATTAATTTAAATATGTCAATTAGTTTAAATATTATATTATAAAAATAAGTTTAATATTCCATTTAATCATACATAATCGTCAAAAATGTATTTTTTTAAAGAAAATTGGCATTCCTTATTACACACATATTTCAATTAAAAATTCATTATTTTTTTCGATAAATATTTAAAATAATCTTGCAAAAATATTTAAATTTCTGTTAAAATTAATTCTTAATAGAAATAAATGGATTTTAAAAATGCCAATTTTACAAAAAAACAAATAAAAAAATGTATATAAATCAAAAATATTCAATAATTGATAAAATAATTGTTATTTATACATTTTTGAAGAGTACGTAAAAAAATTAAATGTGCTCTGGCGGAAAGATATATTGTTTCTTATATTATCCTAGTATTCCTATTTCGACATAATTTTACAATTAATCTAGTGTAATTCACTAGACAACAAATGAAAGATCTTTTTTATTAATCCACGATGATTTTCCGATGAACTTCAATATTATACTCAAGATCTGATACTTATTTGTATTGCCTAAAGTTCTTGTGTTATTATATAAAACAAATATATGCCAATTCTCGTGTTTTTCTACATATTTTGAAGTTTTTACAGATTTGTGTTTTCGATATGATTTCTTTCGTATTCCCATGAAAATATTTGAACTAATATTTTTAAATAAATTATGAAATTTTGGTGGATATAACCAAAGTTATGACTAGTAAACTCAAAAAATAAAAATGTTAAGATTTTATTGCTTAATAATATTTCCTTTAGGAAAATTAAATATACAATTTTATGGAAATAATCAATCACAGAAAAAAACGTTCATACTATTAATAAATTTGTTCATCAATGTTATTAATTTGACATTACGACTCAACAAATCACCAAATTTATCCAATTTATGAATCGTTCATAAAACCATTGATGAACTTATTTATGAAAAAATGTATGGTATTTATGAACTTTTAAACTAGATATTTTAAAATAAAAAATATATTTTATTATTGCCATTATTATTTTTTTTTGTTTTATTATATTACATTTTTATTTTAATTTTTTTATTTTAACTACTTACATTTTATTTTATATCTACTATTCTTTGGAGTTATAAACGACAAAGGGAACGATTTGCTATATAAAATCTAAATGACATACAAATAAAAAACCAAGAACTGTATCTGTCATAATCGACTATCGACGCGCAGTGAAATAATAATAAAAGTAAGTAAATAATATCTATTTATAGAATGGTCAAAATGGTTGCAATTGCACACATACGATCATACACAAATCGTCAAATACAACCTACCTACTTTGTGTTGCTTTTCTATGCTCGTTTTTGTGCACTGTTTTTTTATTTTTCAGTCACGCTTATACCAGCGAATGAATTGCACATACGTAGAGGCTGTGCTTTGCCTCAAAAAATGAATATGAATACGTCAATAAACGCAATTCATTACAATTATGAACGTGTTTATTATATCAATTACGCTGAAATTGTGCGATTCGTATATGTATACGCAGAATTTTCATAAATATAATATTTTTTTTTCTTCATATATATTATGCACATTGTTCGAAATAATGGCGTTCATTCCATTTATGAACAAACATTTTTCTGTGTAGATTTTTTTTCATTTATACATAAATTTAAACTTTAGCCGCCTAAAGCATACTAATATGGTAGAATTGGCGTATGAGAGTAATTTATTTGTAAAATGTAATATTTTATATATTAGAATTTCTATGCTATAGAGCTAGATTATATTTTATTCAGAATACAAAACTGATATTACCTAAAATGTTTTACATTTTGTTTTATATACCTATATATATACATTTTAATTTGTCATTAACATAATTTTTAATGACGAAGAACGACGAAAACGTATTCGAGAATGTTCTGAAATTCTATTTGGCAGTAATTGAAATTTAAATATTATTACTATCGAATGTTGGAACATGTTTTGAATGATATTTCAATTTTCTTAAATACATAATATAAAAAAAATTTAAAAGTTCACACTTTTCTATAGGGTGTTTGGTTCATCGATGTCAATAATTCAGAGGGTATTCTTTGCAGGGTAACTTACCAGTTTAAAAATCACTGTAATTGGTTAGAATGTACTGGGAATGAACTAATCTATCATTTAAGTTTTTTAGAAATGGAATGATCGATAACGAAATTTTGAGAAAATCAATGACGAAGTAAAAATTAGTATTTTTATTTTTGTAAATTTCAACTTTACGTACCTTTTAAACAACTAAGTAATCATGAGGTTTGAAGACCATTGGAAAACTAATTTAATTTTCTAAAACATTACTTAAAATTTTGTATTCATTTATCAACAAATTATACTTTATAACAAATTTTTTTGGCTAGGTTATAATAGTAATATGCATCTCGTTAACACCCTGTATTTTTTTATTTAAGCTTTTCTTAATTTTTTGAGTCATAGAATGACCCCTAAATTATTGACATCGATGAACCAAACACATTTTCGACTGTTATAAAAGTTTTTAAATTTGTTAAATTGAATATTTTATGAAAAATATTTTTGGTTAACACAAACAGGTACATTTATCATTTTCCATATAATATTATTTTCTGTAAAAACAGTTGTACTTATACATATTGTACAACAACCATATATTGTCGTTGTAGAACTAAAAGTCACCAAATACATATTTATAAAAATCTAAAATTTCGAGTTTGTTTTTTTATTATTATAAAAAGTAATTGATACATTTTTAAAGTTGAAATACCAATTGATAGATACACATTTTCTTATCACTGTGTACAAATATTGAGCTCATCGATCAGAAATTGATAGATGTTAGTTTTTTTTTGTTTGTTTTAAATAACTGGCATTTTAAAAAAGTAGTTGGTGACTTTTACATCTACAACGACAATATGACATATTACTAAAGTATTTTGAACTAAAAATGTAAAATTACATTGAATTAAAAAAAAAACTAAAAAAAAATGCTTGCTTTAAAAGTTTTAAAAAAGCTCGCATTTTGTGTTAAAGCTCACAAAGTGGTAACACTGAAAAATACCCAAACATGATAGATTTTTCAAAAAGCTCAGCTACATAATAAATTACACTGTGGCAACACTGTATGCGGTGAGCGAATTTAATGCGAAGAGAGTCGTTTTCGGTTTCAATTTTAATTTCAATTTCAGTTCTTATTCCAACGTTGACCAAGCAGCACGGTGCTGTGTAATAAAACGGCTTAACACATTTATTAATTATATTGCCGTTTGGTAATTCTTTCGAAACCTTCATCCTGACAACGGTTATTACATACGTTCTACAAATTATTTTTTTTTACGAAATTTAATAAAAATAATTTTAAATTATACTAAAAATCAACAAGAACTAAAACAAAATCATATCAAACTAAAAACAAAAAAGGAATTATCTACCTGTGGTGCAACGAATATGGAGCAGCGCAGTCATTCAATTAAATTTCATCAGGATTCTCATAGTTGCAGAAACAGCACGTGAAACGGACAACCACCCCTCTGTAAATTTCGAAGAGTGCAAAAAAAAATCAGCTGGTTTTTGTTGCAGTTACACATTGCAGCAGCTGCTTGCATTTGGTAGCAGTTTCAGCAAGTTGTAGTAGATCTACTACTATTTTTAAAAACGCTAAAATTTTGTAAAAATGCATTGCAAATTATTTCAATTGCACTAAAAACATAATTGCAACATAAAAAAAATCTATTTTACAAATCCACTACTATTTAATAAAAACACTACCTACACTTGCACCGCATTGTGTGTGACGTTGAGCACAACAGCTGGCACTCATTCTTCAGTTGTTACTTGCACATCGCAGCATGCACTTGCATACAAATTCATCAGTAAATTTTTCTCTTGATACCTAAACCAAGCAGCGTACGACGACGAAAAGAGAATTGCAACAAAATCAGAAAAAAATTACAATACAAAAAAAAAATATTTGTACTGCCTTCGTCACGTCACGTCCAATCGCCGACGATACGCGTTCTTGCATTCGTTTAACCCAGCAGCACCGCTTCAGACAAAAGTGACCCGCACTCGCGCAGCCAACAAAGAGCTACACATTAAATGGAAAATTTGCAAAACTACAGGCACAGCTCAAATTACCTGACAATCTACTCAGTAACAGCCAACAATTATAACGAATTTGTTGGCAAAAAGTCAGCAAAAGCAGCAGCAGCAACAACGGAAGTGCAAAACGACAATAGTTGTAAAATTCTGAAAATTCAGCAAAATCACAATTTATGATATACAAATTCTAAATTTCAAAGTGTAAAAGTGTTTGTTAAGTGTTTTGTTTAAAGCCTATTAAACAAATAAAATAAAATAGAAAATTTAAAAATTTAATTTAATCAAATTAAAAAAAAATTAAAAAAATCACCAAAACCGCTTTACCAAATCAATCCAATCTAATTATGATGAAACAAACCAGGAAAGTTGCACCCGATGGCGGCTGGGGTTGGGTCGCCTGTTTCGGCGTCAGTTTGGTCAATGTGAGTATCTCTAATGGTTTTTGTATTTTACCGATACAATCTGCGCATATTTAATGTATAGTCATAAAAACCATGCCATGCCTCATTAGCCGCTGTAATTGCAAACGATTTCTTTTTTAAGCAAATTTTTCACAGTGTAAAGATTGCTATATCAGCCTTTGCTAAAAGTCATGGTACAAAGAGGCATTATAAAAAATAAAACAACTGGCTTGCATTTGTATCTGCTGTATTCTACGAGAATCCAGAAAGGTTAATAGTGTTGTATTTAAAGGCAGCTCTTTATTCTTGTGATGTAAGGTTTAAATAGGTTTTAAATTTTTATCAACAAATTATTTTGAATTCGTTTAATAACTATCTATGTCAATAACTGTTTTTGAAAATTTTCCACTACCTCAAAAAAATACAAAAAAAAACTTTCCGTCGCACACATCACCTATATATTTGAGTTATTGTAGGTTTTGTTTTATCTCTAAACCTCTGCAACACAGCACTACACAACATAGGGTTTGGGTTTATTGCCCCCTTCCCCCTTGGGTGCTAAATGTTCAAAAACAAAAACAAAAAAAAAACCTATACAACATCGACAACAACAAAATACTACAAATACCCAGCGGCTGATGACGATATCCACGCCACAGTCGAGGCTTCTGTATGACGATTCGATTTTGGTATATAGTAAAAAGTATGGACGGAATAATGTTGATGATGCCGCTGATGCTAACGATGACGAGTTTAAGAATAGCGATCATGCATGGGATACGTGATTCCAATGTGCGTTCGTTCGCATTTGCTTACAATATATACATACGATATATATATCCAGACGCCAGACAAAAGAACACATTATATTTAAAACAATAACAAAAGTTATAGATACTCTTTAGCTTCTCGGGTTATAGAAAAGATATTGTAATAAACAAACGAAACATTTATCAACCCCTTTTGTGTATTGTCCCTTCGTGTAAAGTTTTAAAACCATAATAAGTTGACTTTTGAAAGATAATACAATTTTTTTTTAACATGATGGGAAACATTTCAATTGGAAATTTGTGAAGTTTAATTGATACATTTTAAGTGCTTTAATGTCTTTTCAACAATCAGAAAAGAAAATCCTATAAAAGTTGGCCAATAGGATAGTTATAGATTTAAGAGTATACAAACCTTAAATGTTTTCATATAAACTTAAAAAATGGTATTTTGGTATATTGGTATTACCGATTAAACTAGTTGAGTTATTATTATAATAAAAAAAACTATTAATTGCATAGTATTTTTTTGATAGAAAGAATTATCGATAAATCGTAGTAGTAGAACTAAAAGTCACCAAATACATTTTTATGAAAATCTTAAATTTCAACTTTGTTGGTATTTATTACAAAAAGTATTTGATACATTTATAAAGTTGAAATACCAATTAATAGATTCACATTTTCTTATCATTTGGTAGAAATATTAAGCTCATTGAAAGATATATAAAGAATTTTGTAAATGAACAATTGGCATTTTGAAAATATAGTTGGTGACTTAAAGTTCTACAACGACGATATTTAAATTTATTGAAAATTTGGGTGTTGTCTCTTTTATGACCCAGAAAAAGATTTGAATATAAATCTTTTTCAAGTGCTTGAGCCTGCCCTGGTATGTATTTACCTTATTAGGGAAAGCATAAATATGGTTAGATCGTTTGGTCATGTAACATAATGACAAGGCAAAAATGTAATGATTAGTTCCCGATATGCACCCTAGTCCAACTTCTATAAAGGTGTCTTACACCCAGAAAAAATCTCTCAAATCCCATTAAAATTGGTCATTAGGACAATTATTGATTTAATAGTATACAAAAAATAAATCTTCTCATATAAACTCAATGGCAATGTCATGGTATTTTCTAGTATTTAATGGTATTTTCCGATTAAAATAATAATTTATCCTATTGACTATTTTTAATAGTAAAAAAACTATTATTTATATAGTATTTTTTTCTGGGTGTAGAAAATTGTCCAGTAATATATAATAAAAAAATTGCAATATATATATAGAAACTTAGCATAATGATTTTTCTAAATTGCACTCAAAATTGTAATTGTTCACTAAAAATTCAAATTTTCACTAAAATTTCAATTTTTTACTTAAAATACAAACTTTCACTAAATAATTTAATTTTTTCACTAAAAAATTATATTAAAACTAATAATTCATATTTTAACCAAATATTAAATTTTTTTCTAAAAATTCAAATTTTCACTAAAAATTCAATTTTTTACTCAAAATTCAAAATTTTCACTAAAAATTAAATTTTTCACTAAAAATTCAATTTTTAATATAAATTCAAATTTTCACTAAAAGTTAAAATTTTCACTAAAGTTTAAATTTTCACTAAAAATTCAAATTTTCACTATGAATTCAAATTTTCACGAAAAATTAAATTTTTTCACTAAAAATTAAAATATTCACTAAAAAATGAATTTTTCGCTAAAAATTTAACTTTTCACAAAAAATTAAATTTTTCGTTAAAAATTAAATTTTTCACTAAAAATTAAACTTTTCACTAAAAATTCAAATTTTTCATTTTCATAAAAAAAATCAATTTTTTCTAAAATTCAATTTTTCACTAAAAATTCAATTTTTCACTACAAATTCAAATTTCACTAAAAATTAAATTTTTCACTCAAAATTCAAATACACTAAAAATTCAATTTTTGAATACAAATTAAATTTGTCACTAAAAATTCAATTTTTCACTAAAAATTCAATGTTTTAATACAAATTCAAATTTTCACTAAAAGTTAAAATTTTCACTAAAAGTTAAAATTTTCACTAAAAGTTAAAATTTTCACTAAAAATTCAAATTTTCACTATGAATTCAAATTTTCACTAAAAATTCAATTTTTCACTAAAAATTCAAATTTTCACTAAAAATTCAAATTTTCACTAAAAATTCAAATTTTCACTAAAAATTCAAATTTTCACTAAAAATTCAATTTTCACTAAAAATTCAATTTTTTACTAAAAATTAAAATTTTCACTAAAAATTCAATTTTTCACTAAAAATTCATTTTTTTCGCTAAAAATTCAAATTTTTCACTAAAAATTCAGTTTTTCACTAAAAATTCAATTTTTCACTAAAAATTAAATTTTTCACTAAAAATTCAATTTTTCACTAGAAATTAATTTGTTTCACTAAAAATTAAATTTTTCACTAAAAATTAATATTTTCACTTATTAAATTGTTCACTAAAAATTAAATTTTTTTTCACTAAAATTTAAATTTGTCACTAAAAAAAATTGCAAATATTCTTTAAAAATCGTAATTTTCACTAGATTTCAAATTTTCACTAAAAATTAAAATTTTCACAAAAAAATAATATTTTCACTTATTTTTCACTAAAAATTAAATTTTTTCTCTAAAATTTAGATTATAGACTACATACCAACTTAATTTTTACTGTAATTATTAACTGATCTAATTAAAAATATTTTTGAAAAGAAGAAATTTAATCTAAATAATTAAAAAAATAAAATATGATTATTTCATTTCATTGTAATTTAAATGTGTTAGATTTTTTTTAAGTCATATGTTATTCACCTGCTTTTAATTATAATATGTATTACAGAATAATTAAAAATTGAAACCATATTTCTTGTACTTATAGCCATAATAATCATTCAAGTAACATCGAAAACTCTATTGAAATAACGTTTTACTGGAATATACCATATATGTTGTTGTCTCGAAATTTTCTCGTATTTATCATGCTATAAAATTTGTCACTCAACGTCTTTGGTCAATTTTATAATATTTCGATTTTCTCTTCACATTTATTTTTAAACCATATTGCGTAGATAAAAAAAAAACGCAATCAATATAAATTCAAAACATTACGATTTGTTGAAAACAAGTACGTTCGTCGTAAACATCACCCCCCACCATCGAGTCTTGTACAGTAAATCGTAATTTATTGATTTTATCATTAGAGTACATTTTCCACATAACTAAGGGTTTTCATAAGAACGGTTCGTGAATTTTATACATCACGATTTATGTATTTTTTATTGAATTTTTATCTTTATATCGTTGTGTATTGCAGCAAACAATTTTTATACCCTCTTGAAACGTTTGGCATTAACATGATTTTTTTTTATTGACTTATAAACTTTTATTATAAAATCTATAAAATAAAAATTTATTATATTATGGTAAATTTATAGTCATTTGAAAATCCAATCGTTTAAAAATGTGTTATATTGATTTTAGCACAAGGTTATAAAGCAAAAATGGTTATAGTAATTTGTTTTAAATAATATTTGATGAAAGCTTAAAAATTCCATGAGTTATATTTTCAAAAACTAATCCGTGACAAAATTTCGGCAATTTTTTCTAATACATTTCGGGCATATTTCCTGTAAATCACACAGATAAATAAAAGTTGGTGGGTAACGTATAGAAATCTAGTTCGGGTTTTTTTGAAATATTTATTTTTCAATATTTAATGCATACAAAGGTGTAATTTGTATTAAAAGAAGTATTTTTTCTGTACCCAAAATATACCAGGAATCTGCCTTTAAAGTTCCACAAAATTTGGATTTGTCTTGGGTAAATTAGTGGTACGAGCTACTCGTGACATAATTTTTGTAATTTTTCAGGAATACAGATAAATGTAAGATGTTGTGAAATGTATTGCTATACAACACACAATTTTTTGACAGGCTCAGTGCAGTTCAGAAACATTTTCAAGTAGATAAATGCGGATCCTCCTATTTTCTTCTAATATCCAAAATATGCCGAATCCGCCTTTGAAATTCCAGAAAACTTGATAAATTACTATACGAAGTTTATGGGAAACTTCCATTTATCGGTGTATTTCCCAGAAATATTCCGAAAATATTTCTGAAAATTTTCAGAACTTTTGTCTCGGTAATTTATTCGAATAATGACATTTATCGGTTATAGTCTGAAAAAATAGGAAGTTTTTGATACAATCTTATCCTTTGTCTGCTTGAAATCTTTCGATAAATTGTTTCTAAACTGCCCTGCCCTGAGCCCTATCGGAATATTCATGAAAAATTAAAGGCAGTATGTCTCTAAATTGCTTCTATGCTGATATTTGGATTTTATAAGTATTATATTTCAATAAGTTGCAATTGTTTCTTGAGTTCCTAATTTTAGAAGTGATAAGAAAGAGAAACCTCCAATTCCTGGAAATTTGCGTATATTGTTCGTATTATAATGGGAAAAGTAGGTGGTATTAACACAAAACAATACTAATTTCAACCACATTTTATCACAATAAAACGGCAAAAAGTTGGTGTATTATCTCAAAACAATACAAAATTCAGACACAATGAAAAAATGGCAAACATTTAGTCCACACCAAAATTGTTTTCATATTAAAAACAAAGATTAACTATTCAGTTTTCTGGATTAAGTTCGCAAAATTTATGTTGCTACCCATCAAAACAATACTTAATCTTTTATGATTTCTGCAAAAACAATAACTGTCTTAGTAACAACCACATACTTTCATATAACATTTCAAAAAGATTCTTAATCTAGCTGCTTATGAAGTAGCTGTACCGCATTTCCGGACTAATCTCACATAATATTTTGGTATTATTTCGTTTTTTTTTTTTGCCTTTTTCGATTTGTACAATCTTTATAAGAGTACGTAAGCAGTTTGTTCTAGATACTATATATTTATTTTTCTTTTTATTATTTTATGTTTAATTGTATCGATTATCAACAAGTGCTTATATAAATTATTTCATATACTCAAGAACTAAATCGAAGACTATGAACTGTTTGTTTCCAACACGGGACTGAAAAGTGTGCCATTGATTAAATTCTGCTTCGGTATTATGATGGCAATAAATGCATGAATTTGTTTGTTATTATTATTGCGAATTTCTGTGCTAATCTAAATTATTTCAATTGAGATTTGATGACGTTTCTTTTTATGATATTGTTTATGCGTAAATCGACGAAGTTGTGTTTTTAATATTGCGCGTCTGATAATAATGTGGTGGTGGCCACTTAAGGAATATTTTAAATTAAATTTTAAGAATTTTCAAAAATTAATATTAAATTTTCAATTTTACTAAAGAATTCAAATTTTCCATTAAATATACAATAATAATTAATTTAAAAAGAAATATATTTTTCACATAAAATTCAAAATTCAATTTTCACTAAAAATTCAATTTTTCACAAAAAATTCTAATTTTCACTAAAAAAATTCAATTTTTCACTAAAAAATTCAATTTTTCACTAAAAAATTCAATTTTTCACTAAAAAATTCAATTTTTCACAAAAATTCAATTTTTCACTAAAACTTCAATTTTTCAATAAAAATTCAATTTTTCACTAAAATTCAATTTTTCACTAAAAATTCAATTTTTCACTAAAATTCAATTTTTCACATTAAATTCAATTTTTCACTAAAAATTAAATTTTTTACTAAAATTTCAATTTTTCACTAAAAATTCAATTTTTCACTAAAAATTCAATTTTTCACTAAAAATTCAATTTTTCACTAAATATTCAATTTTTCACTAAAAATTCAATTTTTCACTAAAAATTCAATTTTTCAATAAAAATTCAATTTTTCACAAAAATTCGATTTTTCACTATATATTCAATTTTTCACTAGAAATTAAAATTTTCACTAGAAATTCAGATTTTCACTAGAAATTCAAATTTTCACTAAAAATTCAATTTTTCACTAAAAATTCAATTTTTCTCTAAAAATTCAATTTTTCACTAAAAATTCAATTTTTCACTAAAGATTCAATTTTTCACTAAAGATTCAATTTTTCACTAAAAATTCAATTTTTCACTAAAAATTCAATTTTTCACTAAAAATTCAATTTTTCACGAAAAATTAAATTTTTCACTAAAAATTCAATTTTTCACTAAAAATTCAATTTTTCACTAAAAATTCAATTTTTCACTAAAAATTCAATTTTTCACTAAAAATTAAAATTTTCACTAAAAATTCAATTTTTCACTAAAAATTCAATTTTTCACTAAAAATTCAATTTTTCACTAAAAATTCAATTTTTCACTAAAAATTCAATTTTTCACTAAAAATTCAATTTTTCACTAAAAATTCAATTTTTCACTAAAAATTCAATTTTTCACTAAAAATTCAGTTTTTCAATAAAAATTCAATTTTCACCAAAAATTCAAGTTTTCACTCAAAATTCAATATTTCACTAAAAAATCCATTTTTCAGTAAAAATTCAATTTTTCACTAAAAATTCAATTTTTCACTAAAAATTCAATTTTTCACTAAAAATTCAATTTTTCAATAAAAATTCAATTTTTCAATAAAAATTCAATTTTTCACTAAAAATTCAATTTTTCACTAAAATTCAATTTTTCATTAAAAATTTAATTTTTCACTTAAATTTTAAATTTTTACTAAAAATTCACTAAAATTTCAACGTGAATTCAATTATCATTAAAAAATAAATATTTAAAATACATTTTTTGTTTTCTACAACTTATTTGTTTATCCAAAAATTAAATTTTTATCTATAAAAAATTAATTTTCAATAATTACGTCGTAAATAAATACAAAAGTGTACAAAAAGCATTAAAATATTTAAAAAGGCAAAAAAACATCCTCAAATAACAAAAGAATCCGCTGACAGCGACATCGCCTTCGAGAGGTTTTAAATGTCAGATACAATTACTCAAAAAAAAAAAGAAAATCATGGCAGTCAAAATAACCTGCAACGCAATTAAGATCAAATCAATACACTCAAGTATCGAACGGATTGTGTACACTGCGGGTTGTACCCGGCACTTATAAAAAAAACAAAACTAAAAGACACGCGTTGTATACAGGGGGGGGCGAGCTATCTGTGATATAAGTAATATTGGGGTTGTGACTGAGTTTACACACAACAAGTAGCGAAAAAAAAATAAACATGAACTTGAGTGATAAAAATAGCAATAAAAAAAATTGTTGTCTGTTGTTAGTGGTGGCTGATAGTGCTGAGAGGTGTTTATGGTATGATGAGGATGATGTCTGTGGGTCAAACGCAATTCTATCACAGATAGTTAGATGTCTGTTTGTGTGATGTATTTCGCATGGCATGCAGTGGAGGAAATGAGTTGAATTTATTGACGGAAATGAAAATAAAATGTTGCTCGTTGGTTTGCGTCGAATATAGACAGAATTTGTTAACTGAAATTCTTGTTTATAGATGCAGAAAAGAACAGGATAAATGTGGAAAAACAAAGATTAGAAAATGCGCATATAAAAAAATTGAGTAATGTAAAAAAACTATATTTAAATTTTGAATTTTATTTATTTCAAAAGTCATTGACAAATGGTTCAAATGTAAAAAACAAAAAGTGGGCCATTATAAAAAAATCGAAATGGAATTAAATAAAAAAATGCGGGCTTGATCAGGTATATTTTTGGATTACATATTTATAAACGAATTTAAAGAATAAGTTATAAATTTGAAACTATATCTTGAATATTTAACGAGTTGGTTGTTTCTATAGATTTAAATATTGTTCCGAAAACTCAGTCTGCGGAAAACTGTTCTACAAGTTCGTATCTCTGGATTGTGTACAAAATAAAAACACTCTTATGTTTGGTTTAAATTATAACAATTAACTTTATTAATTCACTTTAATAAACAACTTTACTAATAACAAATTCTATCAACTGCTGCATGTCCACTATTTAACTTGACATTGTTCTTAGACGAGATGCACTCGACCGCTTTCCAATCACTACTGAATTGCTTTGCCTCAGATGCGGCGCCCTTATATACTGCATGCATCAGTTCGACCGACACGGTTCGACATGCTTCGAGAATCTTCTCCAATTTTTGGGTATGCTACATGCTATTTGCATCTCATTCGCACTCATGTGTTTAAATGTGCTGATCTTCCATCTCTTTCTCGCACATTGTTTCAGTGCGCTGAATGATCTTCCCTCTCTTTCTAACACATTGCTTAGTGCGCTGAATTGTCTTGCGCCTCATTTATTATTGTTGATTGCTTGCACTATGGGGCAAATTACATCTTTTCGTAACAATATAATTTAATTGTATTTTATTGGAGATGGGTGTGGCCGTTGATCGATCTCGCACAAGTTCCAACTTGGAACTATAGTTTGGTTAAAACATGTTAAAATTATTTTTTATTGTTTTTGGATCAGTATTTTTTTAAATAGGATGGACATGGCTATTTTTTCATACACTCAGAAAAAATACGATAAAATCCATAGGAATTTCTATTGATTCAACGGTTTTTTTATTATTAAAATTCATCAATGCGATCTTTTCTATTAATATTATAGTGTGGGAACAATTTTATAGTGTCGTCACACTATTGTTTTTAGGTTTTATTATTTAAACTAATGGGATGTCCTATTAATACTGGAATGTCCCATTGAAAGTATAGTTTATCACTGTTGTATTACCATGCGGTGCTCACATTTTTTTTTGTTAATAAATATTAAATATTTTATCTCATTCTCCATACATCCTTTTTTTATTTTTATAGCAACATTGAAAAAATACTTTTTTTTGAATTTTTAATGGTTGTATCACATTACTGTATTTGTTTATTTAATGTGACTCAAACTATTAATAATCAATAGTATTATACTAAAATAAACTATTAAAATAATAGTAAAATTACTATTTTATCAATAACATGTCCTGTTAATGTTGATCACCTAATTAGCAAAACAATAGTACACAATACTATTGAATTAATAGGATTAATAGAAAATTAATAGGAAAAAATATTGATTCGTGTCCTTTAGAATCAATAGTCGTACTATTGGTTTTTTTCTGAGTTTATCGTCTATGCATCATAAGGAGCGTTACAAAAATGGAAACAGTTTCAATTGCGGTTCTTTGCAGTTCCTGGCAGGGACTAATATATCGGTTCCGATTCCAGTTCAACACATTTCTTAATAACGATTCAGATTCTGGTTCCAAAAATCGAAACAGTGCCGGTACCGGATTCGAATTCGATTCGTTGCGGTCCCTGCTATATATCCTATATAACCTTTACCTCCTGTAATATACCCTATACCCCCATGGATAGAAAACAGAACTCATTATAGATAAAGTACTAGAAAATGACTAACCAATTTTTCCATGTAAAAAAGATATGCATGACGTATTTTTAATACCGTATTTGTATCTTGTTTTAGCTCGATCATAAAATGTCACTAAATCCCCCCATTATTCATAGCAATAACTACTGCTGGATGTCGGCGAATGTGAGTAGTAGATACGCGTGCTTAGTATTTATAGAGTTTAGCTTATCTGGAGACATACAGGCGGGCAGGCAGTCGGACAGGGCAGGCTTATCTCAAAAATATTGCGAGCACATGCGTGTATAGTGTAGCCTTCGATATTTGGCGTCATATAAATAATAACAAAAAAACAACAATCAATGTTTGCCTAGTAACTGCTATAGGTTAAACGCATCGAAACGGATCGGTTCCTGTGAAGTTTAGAATTTTTAGTTGTTTTTTTCTTTTTAAATTTTTTATTATTATTTTTATTTCGAGATTAAGCACACAACATGACTTCAATTACGAAAAACAAATAACTACGCTACACCATAAGTGTGTTTTGCAATTTGGCAAATATTTGCAATTTTATAATACGAAATTTTTGTTTTTCGTTTTTCGATAACAGCACAAAAAAATTTTGTGCTGACTTGCGTTACTGGATCGCGATGCGCCGCACGTGATAATAACAAAAGACCCGAGTTTTAATTTTATTTTTGTTATTCAATTTAAAAACAAATAAAACCAGTCTATAATTGAAAACAGCGCATGTGAACTTAATTGATTTTGCCAAATAAGGCAGCGCGTGATATGTACCGTTTTACAGGCAGACCGCATAGTTACCGCTATAAAGGAAGTGTTGCCATTTATTAATAATCAATAAAGCTACTAATTAACTTTACAACTGTGATTAGGAAATCACACTGAAATCAAGCAACACGATTAACCCATTAATGACTAGTGGGTATAATTATGCCCCAAACAAGAGCAATCTTTTAAAATTTAATCTAGCAAGAGTCAGGTGAGAGGTATCGCAAATTGGTATTCTTATAGCGATAGAGAAAAGATAGGAGTATTTTAAAATATTTTTGATACCATATAGCCTTGAGGGGTAGTTAGCGTGTCAAAAGTAAAGAAATATTCACAAATGCTATAAAATGCATGGACAAAACTCTTAAGGGAGAATGGACTTTTCATGGACATACCTACTGTTGTAAATAATATAGTTGGTCCTAGTAAAATTTCTACTAGGGAAGAGTAAATTTATACTCGGGAAATACCCGAATAGAAATCGGCAAAAAAAACTCGCAAGTCCCTGTCTTATGGGTTAAGCGATTGACGTGAATAGTAAATATTTCATGGGAATTTGCGGAAAAATCACACTTTCAACAAGTGATATTTTATAAAAATAAAAAATTAAAAATAAATTATAAAAAATTCCAAAAAAAAATACTTACTCACAGTATAAACAAAAGTCTGCCGACTATTGTATATTTTTTTTTCATTATTTAATTTATTTTTATCGCATTATTTTGGTATTTCTACATTTTGCCAACAATTTGCGCAAATATTTAAAGTTACTAATGCGACGCTCTTTTTGTATAATTAATTTTATACTATAAACATATTTTGCAAAAAATTACATATATATTAAATTTATATATCGACTTCTTTTTGATAATCTCGAGTTCAAAGTCCTTTGACGCAACGTGGGCTGTGGCAGCTGCCAGCTGGAAATGTGAAAATACTTTTTATACACTGTGCCAAAATTGCACTAAATATGTTGTGTTCTCTAGAGTTTTGTGCCGCGTCAACACATTTCACATTTGATGATATCATAGTCGGGCATGAAGGCTTTTGTTGAAAAACATTTCATTTAATTTAATTTTTTTTATTTTGTCATTAAACAAAATGTTATAGTTTTCTGTAATTATTTACAGTAAATTTGAAATTGCGTCTTATTTAAACAAGTAATTCACATTATATATTTTAAAAATATATTTAAAATGCAAGAAAATTAAAAGCACAACACAGCGATGCAATGCATGGACATGTTTTGTGAAGGTTGAATAAATAAAAAGCTATAAATTAAAAATTTAATAAGAGACTAAAATAAATTTATGCAAAATATATTTTTTTGATTCGAAATAGTTTTATTCGATAAGTTTTAATAATTCTGTAGTTGTAATATTCAAGCAACCATACACAGAAAAAATTTTCAAAGCTATGAATTTGATAAAATAGATTTTTGTACGAATTATCATTTTCATATACCCTAATTCCGTAGTAAAAAAAAACGGTAGTCATAATGAAGACAGGTGGGTTTATGCCATTAAAAATATCATTAAAAACATCCCTATCATGGTCCTATTAAAATTTCTACTTGGGTAGACTAAAGTTCTACTCGGGAAATACCCTGAATATTTTCTGTTGTAATAATCATCAAAATTGTTAATAAAAAAACCCGAAAGTCTATTTTTATGGTTCTACTCGGGAAATACCCTAAATATTATCAAAATCGTTAAAAAAAATTCGAAAGTTTGTTTTTAATGGGTTAAGAGATTAATGTAGTTATTTTCTACATTTTTCATTGTCAATTAAGATATTCTTAATAGTATATTCTATAATATTATACAAACAGATATTTTTCAACATTTTTATACCCTACACTAAGAGTGAAAGGGTATATTCAGTTTGGTACGCCGTTTGTAACACCCAGAAGGAAGCATCTCCGGTATGGAAAAGTATATATATTCTTGATCAGCATGACCTCCTGAGTCGATTTAGCGATGTCCGTCTGTCTGTCCGTCTGTCTGTCCGTCTGTCTGTCTGTCTGTTGAAATCCCTAAGACTTTTAAAATTGAAGAGCTAGATAAATGAAACTTATAACTTAGATTACTAATATACCTACGCTGTATGTGCGAAAAAATTGGCGAGATCGGTCCATTGTGACCTATGATCCGACCACTTATGTTCAAATACCTCATATAAAATTTACATATACAGATCAATTTTACTGTATACGAGCTTAGGTAAACTTTTTTGGTCAAATATATATTGACATCATGCTCAAATACATGATAATAATGTTTTCCGGCGAAAAGACTTGTGGTTCACCAAAAAAGAAATCGAAATTCGGTACACCTACCCATATGTAAATATGGGTATCAAATGAATGGAAATTCTTCAGCGATTGAATGTTTGTAGTTATTTTCAGGATTCGTATACCCTGGTGACCTATATATCACTTTTAACGGTAACCACACATATGTGTAGGGTATTTATAGTCGGCTTAGACCGACTATAATTTTGATAATCCTAACTATCATAATTACACCTACTTTAAAATTTCCCATGTGATCTAACCTTCCCAACTGGTTTGTATTTATAATTATCATTTTATGTTTTGAAAAAAAACTTTTTTTAATAAATTTTATTCTCTTCTTATTTGAAAATATCAAAAATATATGAGCATTACAAAAAAAAATATTGACCAAAGAAAAATTTGTTTCATAATAAATAAAATGTACAATTTATTTTATATTTAAATGCATATTTTATGTATTTTTTAAAAATATGAATTATAACAAGCATTAATTAAAAAAAAAAATAGCAAAAACCAATTGAATACTTAAAAAATATAAAATTATGTTAGATAAAAATTAATATTATGCTTGAAATGAACAAAATATTGTTTAATGAATAAAATTCTTCAATAAGATGTATATGATTTTTTAAATTTCTTGTAATTATTAATGTAAGTTTTCATAAATGTAATGTTACATAGTCTTTGTCAAATTGAAGATGTGCTTTTTAGTCATTCATCAAATTGATGAATCAAATCATAATATTGATGTTTTTTAAACATTTGTTTAAAAAAAGAAATTCGTCAATATCTTGTAATTATTAATGTAATTTTTCATAAATGTGATGAATCAAATGAAATGTTTGTCAAATTGAAGAATAACTTTTTAGTCACTTTATGATAAAATCATAATATTAATATTTTTTAAAAATAATAAATATTTTGAATTGTTTAAAGAACTAAATTCGTCAATACGAAAGTTAATATTTTTGTGTACGTCCAGCTATATTTTTCCATTCGCTTTGAAATATTATTCGATTAATGAAAGATAAAACCAGTTGGGAAGGTTAGATCACATGGGAAATTTTAAAGTAGGTGTAATTATGATAGTTAGGATTATCAAAATTATAGTCGGTCTAAGCCGACTATAAATACCCTACACATATGTGTGGTTACCATTCAAAGTGATATATAGGTCACCAGGGTATACGAATCCTGAAAATAACTACAAACATTCAATCGCTGAAGAATTTCCATTCATTTGATACCCATATTTACATATGGGTAGGTGTACCGAATTTCGATTTCTTTTTTGGTGAACCACAAGTCTTTTCGCCGGAAAACATTATTATCATGTATTTGAGCATGATGTCAATATATATTTGACCAAAAAAGTTTACCTAAGCTCGTATACAGTAAAATTGATCTGTATATGTAAATTTTATATGAGGTATTTGAACATAAGTGGTCGGATCATAGGTCACAATGGACCGATCTCGCCAATTTTTTCGCACATACAGCGTAGGTATATTAGTAATCTAAGTTATAAGTTTCATTTATCTAGCTCTTCAATTTTAAAAGTCTTAGGGATTTCAACAGACAGACAGACAGACAGACGGACAGACAGACGGACAGACAGACGGACAGACGGACATCGCTAAATCGACTCAGGAGGTCATGCTGATCAAGAATATATATACTTTTCCATACCGGAGATGCTTCCTTCTGGGTGTTACAAACGGCGTACCAAACTGAATATACCCTTTCACTCTTAGTGTAGGGTATAATTATCATTTTTTTTTAGCTCATTAGTTTATTTTAATATTTTTTTTAATATTTAATTTGATATTTTTATAAATGTTTATCAATAGAAATTTAATTTAAAAATACATAAAAACATTTTTAATATTATGAAAGCATTATTTATTAAATAATAATGAAACAAAAAGACGCGGTACCTCAGTGGTTAGTGCGTTGGACTGCGAGCCGAAAGAACCCGGTTCAAGCCTGGACTGGGGCTAACAACATCTTTTCATAGAAACATTTTTCTATACCGCGCTACCTCTCGGTAGTAAATGGCAAATCTACGAGAGTAAAACATTGCCTATGAAAAGCTCTCACTCGCCGTTCGTATTCGGTAATAAACTGAAGGTTCCACCACTTTGAGTACAAATATAACACGCTCAAAATGGTGAGAGAGCTCGGCCTAAGTTCTATAGGACTGTAGTGCCAAATTATTATTATTATTAATGTAACAAAACTGAGAACAGTGAAATGAAAATGTACGAAAATATAAATATTATATTTGAAATGAATGAACTATAGTTTTACATTTTACATTTTCAATGTGATGTTTATTTTATTTATTCTATCTATTAATTATTATAAATATGATGCATCGATCTGTTCGTCAAATTGAAGAACATTTTTCAGTTGTTCATCATAAATAAATGTTTGAATGTTATTATAAAATAAAACAGTTGATTACAAAACTGTTCAAGTATCAATGCAACCATGTATATAATCAAATTATTATGCAAATAAAATTATGTTTACATGAAGCTCCAAACCCATATGTACGTATGCGTTTGGGAGAGCTCTTTTTTTGTACAGCATATAGACATAAATATAAAAAATGACAATAAATCTTTGGTTTTAAATTCTTTATGGGTATATCATGATATATTTATATTTTGCTCCTGCTTTGTAAATTTGTTTGTTCAAATTTATTTATTTAATTATTTTGAAGTTGTTCCTAGATTTTTTCAAATAAAATTTTGTTTATATTAATATTAATTTGGTAATAAATGATGATGGACATTTTAATTTCATGTGGTTGTCATAAAACAAAAATATTTGTTAACTGAAATTCTTCTCATTTGCTGTGTATTTTTATATATATTTTGAATATGTCTCTTTCTTTTAAAGAATCAAAGAAGAGAATCCAAAATTTTTATATTAAGATCGAAAAATCTTTATACCTAATTTTGGCATTTTTTATACCCTACACTAAGAGTGAAAGGGTATATTCAGTTTGGTACGCCGTTTGTAACACCCAGAAGGAAGCATCTCCGGTATAGAAAAGTACATATATTCTTGATCAGCATGACCTCCTGAGTCGATTTAGCGATGTCCGTCTGTCTGTCTGTTGAAATCACGATTACAGAAAAACTAGAAGAGCTAAATAAATGAAACTCCTAATTTAGATTACTTATATATCTACACTGTCTGTCAGTGAAAATGGGCATGATCAGTCCATTATGACCTGTGAACCGACCACTTATGTTAAAATTTATCATATAAAACACAACTACTGGTGAATTTTACTGTATACGTGTTGAAGTAAACTTTATTTGGTCAAATATATATTGACTTCATGCTCAAATACATGAATTAATGTTCTCCCTCGAAACGACTTGTGGTTCCCAAAAAAAAAAAACCAAATTCGGTGCACCTACCCATATGTAAATATGGGTATCAAATGAATGGATATTCTTCAGCGATTAAAAGTTTGTAGTTATTTTCAGGATTCGTATACCCTGGTGACCTATATACCACTTTGAATGGTAACCACACATGTGTAGGGTATTTATAGTCGGCTTAGACCGACTATAATTTTGATAATCCTAACTATTTTAATAACACCTACTATAAAATGTCCCTACTTTAAAATTTCCCATGTGATCTAACCTTCCCAACTGGTTTTATATTTCATAAGGCATATTTATTTTCAACTGCTTTTGTACAGTTCGGCAATTTTTTTTAATTTTAAAATGTGACAAATAGGGTATGACATTTTGACAGCTATGTTCTTAAAAAC
Source organism: Dryomyza anilis (assembly GCA_951804985.1). Lineage (NCBI taxonomy): Eukaryota > Metazoa > Arthropoda > Insecta > Diptera > Dryomyzidae > Dryomyza > Dryomyza anilis. The sequence continues at coordinate 114,428,971 of OX638130.1, forward strand.
ATTACGTAGTAGGTGGAAAAGCAAAGTATGCTGTCAAAATTAACACTCTCAAATTATTTACTTTTTAAAATATATTTTACTTTTTAAATTATACTTATATTGCTCTTATAGAACATTCATTTTATGATCTACAATAATTTATCAAACCACTTTAAACCTTTTTATAGAATGTAGTTGAATCGTTTTAACTCAACAACGATATTATTTATAAACTAGTTTTTTTATAACTCGCTTTTAAATATAGCTTTGTTACAGTAAAAAATTTGATACATACAGAATTTAATTTATTATATTTTGACGCAATAAAATAAAACAATTCAAATTTTAGAACATTTTTATTCAACGACTGACTTCCTTATGCATTAATTAAAATTTATTCTGAATGACTAATAAATATTTTTACTATATTAAAGTTGATTTCTAAGATGGTATCAGTACAAATGAGAACAAGTTTTTAACATTTTTGTTTTGTAATAAAATACTATAAAAATTGTGAAATTAAATATTTAAAATAAAAAAATACCAAACTTGTTTTAACGTATATTTTCTATTAAATATACCAACTCCAACTTTATTTTAGTTTTACGCTAAATATTTGCAAATTACTATCATATTTTCGTTCTCACAACTATCAATAACAACGTTTTTTATCAGTGCTTCCTGAATACGCCGATATCTCGCGTTGTTAGATAATATTTATAGAAAAATAAATACAAATTTGTTCGTCATAAATCAAAATAGGTGCCTCAATTTAAAACGATAAATAAACTTTATATGTACAAAAGGTGGAAAATATTGCAATGTTTTTTTTTATTATTTTTGTACAGCCATTTGTCACCTTAAATAGCGGCGACTTTGAATTGATTGAATTATTATTGAAGACCAAAGATATTGCATGCCATGATATCGTTTGCTGATTTGCAAATAAATCATTTGATTGTCATGGAAAATATCACAAAAACGAAATAAATAAATAACAAAAAAAAACATGGACAAATTTCATAAAGCTACCCATATTGCGAAGGGTGTACCAAATACCATTGATTGGTCTCTGGTATTTGAATAACTCGTGCCCGTGCTATGAGTGGCGTGTTAATTAAGTTAGCGGCACATAAACGTAACAGACACATATTAAACTATTAAAAATAATCAAAAAAAAAAAAAAAATATAAAAACACACGCAAGTCTAAAGGTTAGCTATTTGCTAAGGATAAAACTGTCATAAAATATTTTGCACTCAATTTGAAATTAGAGTTGACAGGCGTTACTGATTTGTAGTGGCGGATTTTATGATCAGCACGGATTTTGGCACTGATTTTGAACAAACTCTTACTTATGGATTTTCTATCTGTGCAATGTCCTATGATATTAATACAATACATGTTATGAAATTTAGGGATATCTTAAATATCAACTATGGACAAACTTTTATATTTTATTTTTATGTGTCTGACAAATCTAATTCTGGAACAGCAACCCAGCAAATCAAACGATAATTTTACGATTTGGAAACGATATCGTTTATAGCCTCAAATTGTCTTTTTCGATAATCTATAATGATACAAAAACGATAGGGTTTTCAATAAAAACGAACCTATCTAAAATGATATCGTGGTTTTTGTCATTATAAAGGGTTTTTCAACAGGGACGCTACAAAAGTAGAGCGACAAGGACAGCAAACGACGCCATATTTCTCGCCGCTCTTTTGACATTTCTCTTCAGTAAGGTTTGCCATTTCATGATGGAAAGATATACGAAATCTATTTTCGGTAGTAAATTTTAATAATTTCGACTAGTTGTTGGCTCGTATATCTTTCCATCATGAAATGGCAAACCTTACTGAAGAGAAATGTTAAAAGAGCGGCAAGAAAAATGTCGTCGATTGCTGTCTCTGTCGCTCTACTTTTGTAGCGTCCCTGTTGAAAAACCCTTGAAAAAAACTTTTGTAGCGCTCTTATTGAAAAACCCTTTAGATATCGAGATGATATCATAAATGAATTTATTTTCGATAAACAAATTTTATTTGTTCAGAAAATTTTATTTTTTGACAATAATTATAAAGAACACGCAATTCAATTTTCAAATATTTTTAGTTTTGTATCTAAAATTTATCATTATTATATCGAATTTAAAAATGATCGTCAAATGGTTTTTAGGGTATATTCATAGAAATAGAAAACTAGAATATGTTCGGATATTTAAAATAATGTTTTTAAAAATATTGTCTGTAAAATAGGGCATTACATATATCTTTAGAACTTTATGCAAACAAAAATATTATTGCATTGAAAACATTATTATAAAGACAGCCAAACATAATTTTGTTTTCTTTTAACATTTATGTTCAGAATAAATAATGTTCGGCTTTCTTGCAAACATATATATGTTTGAATGTAAAAACATTTTATTTACATTTTTATACACATTCATTCGCCAAAAAGACGTTATGAATTATGTGATAAGAGCATTACTGTTAGTGTTACTGAGTTCAGCATTGTTTTATAATTGTGATTTTGTAATGCCAAACATACATATAATTAAATTGTCAAACTAATGCTAATATTTTTAAATTCGTTGTCACCCAGTAACAATCCCAAATAACCAAATACTTATAACTCAAAGAACCTTTTTTTACGTTGGATGTATTAAATAGCAGAAATGACAAAGAAATACATATCGTCGTTGTAGAACTAAAAGTCACCAACTACATTTTTATCAAAATCTGAAATTTTAACTTTGTTAGTAATTATTACTAAAAGTAATTGATACATTTTTAAAGTTTAAATACCAATTAATAGATTCACATTTTCTTATCATTTGGTACATATATTGAGCTCATTGATCAGAAATTTAAAGATATATAATGAATTTTGTAATTGTATAATTGGAATTTTGAAAATGTAGTTGGTGACTTTTAGTTCTACAACGACGATTAAAAATAACTGCTGAAAAAAATCTATTTCTACAGAAACATTAATATAGTAAATTCATATAAATCCGCGATTAAAACAATTTATGTTTAAATATAATATGTAGTATTACAATCTGAACAAAATAATTATTCGATCCAATTATAATGTAATGTAGATTTTACTCCTAATATGTATATGGTAATCAATTTTATGTATCAATTTTATTCAACAATATTTGGAAATTGTTTGTGATTAATCAAAATTCAAATCAATTAAACACAATTTTTATTAATTAGCATACGGATTTGTTGATTTGATTAATCAATATTTAGAAAAATCGAAATTCTAAATTAATCAATCAAATAATAAATCAGAAATTGCGTCAATGTTTAGAATAATCGAAAATATAAATTAATAAATCGGAAATTGATTAATCAAAACAGTTTGTTTAATCGATAAATCTTACAACATTAATATGACTAAATCACTATAAATAAATATTCAATATTTCGATTGTTTTTACTCATTTTGTTTATTATTTAATTATTAAATTTAATCGTTAAGCTGGCAACCCTAATTTCCGACAACGCAAAAACATGCTCAATAAAAACAATTTGTATGTTTGACAATTGCTCGTAATTATTGACAAACACTTGTTGATAATGATGTTTGACAAACATATTTTTGGCACAAGAGCATGTTGATGAAATGGTTATTTTTTGTTATTTTTATTTTTATTTTTATTTTGACCTCCTTCCATTTTGAGCTAGCAACAACAATCACGTACCTATTATATATGCAATTTGCAAACAATTTTAAATTCCGATTCAATTTCGATTTTATTTTATTTGCATTTAATTTGTATTTTCTGTTATTTACTGATGCCATCTACTATTGGAAATATTTGAAATTTATGCAGTTTTTAAAGGAGCACAAATTGAATTTATTAAAAATGCAAACAAAATATACAAAGGATAGACAGACAGCTGTTTGCATTTCAGTGTATCTGCGTCATCAAACAAAGTAAATTGAAATTTTATATATCAACACTAACATGATTATTATAAATATTTATAGAGCATTTATGCAGCTGAAACTGTGCCAAATTTTGTTCGTAAAAAAGAAAAAAATTAAATCTTGTTTTCAGTGCATGCGTGACTGGCTACAGCTACTCGAATGCGTTCAAGACCAACGTAAAATAAAAATGCACTTTATTTCATTATGTGTGATTTTTTTTTTCTCCAATCGATGGCTTTGCAATTTTTTAATGTTTAAGAAAAAAAAAAAAACAATAATATATTAAAAGTGAAAGCATTTCCCCACAGTCTTTGTTAAATTTTCAAAGTCAATGCACAGATATTTTGCACAACTTGTTGCGCGGGGATTTTGCATGATTGTTTTTGTTACTTTTGTAAATTTTATATTTTTTATTTTTTTCTTTTGCAAATTTATTGCATTTTATTTTTGGCATCGTTTATTTCCGGAATACAAACATTGCATACTGTAAATAATTCAAACTGTTGCATGTTGTGTACCTTAGTAAGTGTTTTTTAAACAAGTACTTCTTCGGATTTCTTTTATGGTAAATTCCCCAAAATTTTATATAAGTGTTTTGAACTCATATTTTAAATATGCTGGTACTGATATTTATATTTCTCATAAGATCCAGATTCTAGAACATAATATTGAGAACGGAAAATGTAAAATATTTATTTTCCGTTCTCAATATTATGTTCTAGAATCTGGATCTTATGAGAAATATAAATTTGAAATATAAATATGCCTTTTTTATGTGTAAAATGTGTATTTTAGATATATTACAAAAAAATACTAAATAAAAAAACAAAAAAAATGTTTAAATGAAAAATATAAATTTAAAAAAAAAAGAGTTTGAAAAAAAATTTAGTTCGAAAATATTAATTCCCAGGCAGGATCGAGGCAGTTCAGAAACATTTCCTCGACATATTTCAAACGGACATAGGCGTAGTTGGTATCAAGAACTGTCTGTTTTCTGCCCGTTCCCCAAATATGGCGTGAATCTGCCTTAAAAATTCCACAAAATTTAACAACTTGCTATACACTTTCCAAAATATTGTATTTATCCGGGATTTTGCCGGAAATATGCTCGAAATATTCCAGAAAAATGCCAAAAATTTCGTCCGGGATTCTACGTTTTTTTTTATTCAACTACCTCAGACCAAATTTACGGAATGTAACTGGCTGAAAATCAACCGGTCGGTTTCAAGCTAAAAATGTTGGCAGGTTTTCGGCAGACTACGGCGGAGTTTATATCAAAACCTGTCTGTCGTCTGCTTTAGAACACCACGGTAGCCTAATGGCAGGTTATAAGTAAGGTTAAGGAATATATAAGCAGATATATGGAATGCAAAGGCTGCTAATTATTTTAAAAATGTTCATATCGACTGCGAGGGGCAGGTTGCCTTATATGGCACCTCATATCAAATTAAATTCTAAAAACATTCCATTAATCTGCCGTGGCACGACGTACATATTTTTAAAAATGCCGAACACCAGCCTCTCCACGAGGGCTGCCTTTTTCATTATATATAAACTGCGTAATATCTACCAGAAAACTGCGCCTTTTTCCGAAATATGTTAATTAGTATAAAAATATTCGGCAAAATATCGCCGAATATTTTTATACTAATTTCTACTACCAGTATTACGCAGTTTGTAACACCCAGAAGGAGGTATCCGATATGAAAAAAGAAATAACGTCACTGTCATGCAAGAAAAAAGTTTGGCAAATTATTTTTAAATAATGATGTCAATCAATATGTGCTTTACAACCAAACAATTAAACCATTTAAACCACTATTTTTTCATGTACCAATAAAAAGTTATAGAAAAAAAAACAACGAAAAAAATCAAAAAAAAATTAAATCTTGTCATGCCAAAAGGGCGAATCATTTCGTTTTTTTGCTATAACTCTTTATTGGTGCAGGATAAAATATTGGTGTAAAGGCATTAATTGTTTGTTTTTAAAGCACCTATTGATTGGCATCATTATTTAAAAATAATTTTCCAAACATTTTTCTTCCAAATGATAAAAATTAAAAAAAAAATATTTTTAAATAATGATGCCAATCGATAGGTGCTTTAAAAACACCTATCTTACACCACTATTTTATATTATGCTAATAAAAAGTCCTGGCAAAAAAACTAAAATATTCACCCTTTTAGCACGACAACATTTTCAATTTTTTGAATTCGTCCTTTTAACATGCGACACGAGGCACAGTATACTTGAGGAAAAACTACATTAAAAAAAACAAAAATTTCAAAAATTATACATTTGTCCCTTTGATCAACAGAGAAAAATTTCCTATTTTAAAAATTACTTTCGATCGAAATTCAAATTTTTAAATGAAAACCATATAAAATTCGTACAGTTTGGAACTTTTTAAATTCGTTTCAAAATAATTATTTTATAGTGAAAACAATAAAACATATTCTATGACATTAAAATTTCCATTCGACTTTGATTTAAAACTTGAACACACTAGGCCTTTTTAATTTTTAATAACAATAACTAAAAAAAATATTTTTCGAGTAGAAAATATGAATAATTCTGTTTCGTTTTTGTTGCATTTTTTATATTTGCTTAGTCATAAAAAAATACATTTTCCGCTTAATTAAGTTCACAACTGTAAATTTTTTAATTGCCACAAAAGATCAAATCTATTTTTTTTTATTTTATCAGCATTTAAACAATGAAATAAAATTGATGTCTATAAATAAAATTTAGTTTTTTATACAGAATACATGTAATGACTTTTTCTTAATAAGGCAATACCTAAAATGCACTTAAAATAATAACTCAAAAGCATAAATATTGAATTAAAAATATGCCTTCAAAACAAAATCAAGATAAAAATAATACTTAATAAATTACACAAGAATATCATGTAGTTTTTTTCCCCTTATCTTAGCTGAATTCAGCTGCATCCTCATTTCTTGCAGTGTCGCTTCGCTGTCAGTCACCCAGCTAATCAAGCACGTGCATCGAGTGTGACTGCATTAAAATTTGTCATCGATACACTTCAAAAATGAACACAATGCAGTAAAATTGCGTAATTGCTGTAAATGTTAAGAAAACAATACATTTTATATATTTCTTGTAAAACAAATAAAATTGTATAGCTTATCAATCATTAGTAGGTAACTGATAAAGTATTTTTATTCTTTATTTATTCTGTATTTAATTTTTTCATGTATTTCTATATTTTAAATTATGATTAACTCTGGTTGTCCTTCGTTAAATTTGCCTCATTGTGCGGATTTATATTTGTACAGTTGTTGTACAAATGACTCTCTGTTTCGATGTCTGTCTATCTGTCTGTTTTGCACCCATTCAACTTGATATCGCCTCCATTACTTAGTCTCTATTGTCAGCCGCATATTTATGACATTTGTCTATTTTGTCTGCTCGAGTGGTTGCGGTTTGACAACCTTATACCTGACATTTTACAGAATTACTTCTCACATTCATTAGACTTGCAGAAACCCACGGCAATTTATGTAAATTGTAATGAGTATTTTTAAATTGTCTGCGGTTTGTTTGCATTTGTAGATTGTTAGGTAGACCAGACCAACTACTCTGGGTATTTATGGCAATGACAGGTAATTGTATTTTTTTGTTTGTTTAATTAATTAATATTTCAGGTATTAAATGTCATACAGAACATACAAAAGGTAAAAAGTAATAAAACTCGTTTTTTGTAAAACAATTATATTTTCCGTTTATTTGGAATTAAATTTACGTTTATATATTTATAACATAACTCACATAATTTGTTTTAAGAGAATAAAATAAATCCAAAGATACATAATAATTTTTACAACAAAAAAATCAATTTATTTTTGATAAACCCAAATTACTATTTTAAATTTTATAGCGACCATTATTAGTTGCAAAATTTAATTCTATTATTCTTTGAATTTTAAATAGTAATTTCAACAGAAATTTTATAACCTGGTAACCGACTTATAAAATAGAGAGCCGGACATTACCTCCCCTATGCAATTCTTCCCCGGGCAAACCTTTGAAAAGAGTCTCTCTCATCTTGCACAATTCTTTCCCGAGACTCCAAAACAATAATTCCCACAGACAATACTTTGCATCAATTCTTCTTCGAAACAATTCTTTCCCGGAAAATTTTATATTTATATATATTAAAAATAAAAATTTAATACAAAATAGAGAGCCGGATATTACCTCTCCTATGCAATTCTTCCCCGGGCAAACCTTTGAAAAGACAATTTTCCTCGAGTCTCTCTCATCTTGCACAATTCTTTCCCGAGTCTCCAAAACAATAATTCCCACAGACAATACTTTTCATGAATTCTTCTTCGAAACAATTCATTCCCGGAAAATTTTTAATTTAAAGATATTAAAAATAAAAATTTATTTTTTAATTAAGTTAAGTTTTAATAAAGTTACCTTTTCAACAAAAAAAAAAGTATTAGTGACGAAAATTGGAGAATAAAAAAAGATAACTGGTTCGGAATTGAATCGAAAATGCAAATTACCTTTTAAAAATCGACAAATAAATCGATAGCCAGACAATATTTCTCCACTAACTCTTCCCCAAAACAATTCGTCAGCAGTCAGTTCTTCCCCATTCAATACTTCCCCGATAAAATTTATTCCAAGAATACTTCAGTCTAATCAATAATATCCAGTTCAATTGTTCGACGGTCAAATATTTCTCGAGATAAAATACGCCGAGACAATACTTCCTAGTTTTCCAGCAGACAATTCCTTCCCGTTTAATTTTTCCCCCATAAAATTTAACCCAAGACTTTTCTCTCATAGACAATACTTCTCAGACACAATTCTTGATTATTACCAGTTTAGTTTTTCTATCCTCAAATCTGTCCCGAGTTATTTTAAGCCGAGATACTCTCTAGTAGAAATTTGCCCTATTAGGGAAGATATGATCATGGCCTGACCGTGTTTGTCATGCAACTGGTCGGGTTATGGCAACGTAAAAATACAATGATCAGTTTCAATTTCTACACTCATAAAAATTCTTATAAAATCCCATTAAAATTTTGTCAATGGGACAGTTATTTATTTTAAAATACACAAAAAATAAATATTTTCATACAAATTTCAAAATAATTGTATAGTATTTTATAGTATATAATGGGATTTACCGATTGACTAATTTCAATAGTAAAAACTATTAATTGTAGCGTATCTTTTTCTTGAGGCAATATTCCCTAGTAGAAATTTTGGAAGACATGAATGATCATGGTCTTATAATGTTTGTCATGTAACTGATCGGGTTATGACAAGGTATAAATATTTCTATTACGACTTCTCCGAGAAAATTTCTCCGAGAAAATTGTATATGAAAAATAGTTGGCAAAACAAAAATATTGAAAAATCGTTTGATTCAAAGAGCGAAACAAATGTAACTGGAAACGAATCGTAGTCACACGATAATAAACATATACATGATTTGGGGTTAAAACTGGTCCATAATCAGAAATTTACATTTGTTTCTATAAAAACATAATTGAGGGCTTTGAGGATGCCCTACGAAGAAGTTTTTATTACTTTGAAATATTAAGAGCCGAAATATGTGAAAATGATATTTTTCCTGATAAATATTTTGTAATTTTAAATTGTTTTAAATGAAAAAATATACATACTAATACTCTATATTTACATTTGTTTTATAAAAGTTTTTTAAACTTTGCAATTTAAGCGACATCATGTCTGTCACTTTCAATGTCATTTAGGACCGGTATTCGCCACACATACCACTTATTTGCAGTTAATATAATCAGCGGGTACTCACTACACTTCATGTGATGCATTTTAGTTTGTGGAATCAAATGTAACAGATCATACGAACAATTTTAAAAATAATTTATAAACGTTGATTCGAAAGCAAAACTTACCAAAAGAGTATTTATTATTTTTTTTAATAGTACCTATTAAATACACACAGGGAAAAATTATGTTTTGCAGCGAACATATTATGTTACACGTTACATACATGAATTTTAACATAAATATGTTAATAACATTAGTCATGAAATAAATACTAACTTAATTTAAAAAAAAATTAGAATTAGAAGAAAAATCCAGTTAAAGACATCAAATTTACGATTTCAAATATATTATGTTTGCTGCAAACATTTTTTTTTTCTGCATGTACATTTGTAAATTTAAGATGCTGTAACAAAGAGTATATCAACTCTAATATTTTTCATCACAAGACCTAATATATTTACATAAATTGACATATCACCTTGAAAAACGGATCAAAAAAGGAACTTCCAGAGTTGCCAACTTGTCCATATTTTCACATCTTAACTCTTAAAGATTGCTGAATTTTGTCGTGTAATCGGTTTCTCTGTGAAAAATCATGTTCGTGAATTATCGTGAAAACCGCACAAACGTGACTCATTTGTCAAAAATATGACATATCACCTTGAAAAACGGATCAAAAAATTAACTTCCAGATTGCCAACTTGTCCATATTTTCACATCGTAACCCTTAAAGGTTGCTGAATCTTGTCGTGTAATCGGTTTCTCTGTGAAAAATCACGTTCGTGAATTATCGTGAAAACCGCACAAACGTGACTCATTTATCAAAATTATGACAATAAATACATCTCATATCAAATTTAGATTTTTAATATTTTTTATCAAAAGACATATCAGTTTTACATCAATATTATATTGAGAATTTCTGTTCATGGATTTTTTTTGAAATTAGTAATTTTTTATTATTGACACTGTTAATTTTCAGTATTCCCGATTTGATACCCATGATAGATACTTACTTTGTACTTAATCTAAAGTCGGTTATGCCGTCTTCACACTTTGTTTTCAGTAGAAGATACTCGTACATGCTAATAACATCGATTTGTCTGGGTGTGTACTCAAAAGTAATGCATTAGCATGAGCGGTTTTTATATATATATATTTTTTTTTGTGTGGACTTGTATAAAATTTGTGATATACGATATTCTACATGGAGCACGTTTGACAAGCGTCAAGTTGTTTGCATTTTTTCGATTTACACAAACAGCCAAAGTTTTGACGTCATGCGTGCTTTTTATGATAAAGTTGTCAATTAAGTTAATAGAAAACAGATGTGGGCCTCAAGTGTGTGATGTCAAATAATTGTGGGTTTGGTGGAGATTTGTGGTAATTGATATGTTGTGAAAAAAAACAACGCACTGAACTGTGTTTAGAAATTAATGTAGGGAGGCATTATGGTAGACAAAATTTATTTGTAATTAAAAAAAAATGTTTGTCAATTGTTTATCAATTACATCACTCTTGCAAAGATTTATAGTTATGGTTAATAAATCAAAACGGCAATAAATAAATAAATCAATAAAATAAAACTATTAATATGTTAATTTTTTTATTTTCCACTAAATACATCATGAATTCAATAAAAAAATATATAAATTAAAAATAAATAATATGGTTCAACGAATCAGTAATATCAAAAATCAACAAATTATTAAATCAATACAAGACCCTAGTAGAAACATGCCCGATGCGCCATCGGGATTTCGTTGGGTAAGTCCTATTAGAAAAAATATGATCATTGCCTTTGCATGCCCTTATCATGCTTACCATACCAGGGTTTGCATTATCTAAATAGTCAATGTTCCCGATCATAGCTACATTATTTGCTCCTCATAACGAAATGACATCAGACAATGATCGAGATTTAATGAGAGAAACCATATTATTCTCGGGCTCTGACAAGGCAATTGTCGGGTAAATAATAAAATGGGGAATTGCCCGATCAGTACATGATCATGGCCTGTGGTCAGTACATGATCAGGACACTGCGTTACAAGGACATTATGAGCCTCGTCATATCCCGATCATCTCAAATAATGACATGATCACTTCATGACCATGGCCCTACCAAAATTTCTACTAGGGGAATACATCAGTAAATCAATAATATGATAAATCAATTAGTCAAAAATCTATAAATTAATAAATAAATACAAAAATAAATCATCAATTCAATAAATCAATTAATCAAAACATCAAATAATTAAGAAATATATAAATAAAGGACTCATTAATTTAATAAATCAATAAAATCAAAACATCAAATAATTAAGAAATATATAAATAAAGGACTCAATATTTTAATAATTCAATAGAATCTAAAATCAATAAATTCATAAATTCATAAAAAAATCAGTTAATAAAATATTGAATAAATTGAATAATCAGTAAGTTCAATAATCAATAAATCATTGAATCAAAACAAGAGTAAATCAAAAATATAATAAATCAATTACTCAAAAATCTATAAATTAATAAATAAATACAAATGAAATCAATTATTCAATAAATCAACAATTTAATAAAATAATTAAATCAAAAAATTAATTAATCAAAAACGTTAAATTATCAAATAATCAATAAATCCATAAATCAATAAATTAAGAAATCAAGAAATCAATAGTTAAATAAATCAATAAAATCATAAATCAATAAATCAATTTATCAATAAAACAAAAAAATTACAAATTAATTAATCAAATATTAAATAAATCAATTAATCGGTAAATTCAAAAATCAATAAATCATTAAATCATAAAAAAATAAATCAGTAAATCAATAAATCAATAAATCTATAATGTAATAAATCAATTTCGCAAAAATATATTTATTAATAAATTAATACATAAATCAAAATAAATCAATAAATTAATTAAATCAAAAAAATCAATTAATCAAAAAAATTAATATATCAAATAATCAATAAAGCTATAAATCAATAAACTAAGAATTCAATATATAAATAAATCCATTTAATCAAAAATCCACAAATCAAATTTCCATAAATCAATAATACAAAAAATATTAAATCAATTAATCAAATATTGAATAAATCAATTATTCAGTAAATCATTAAACTGGTAAATCAATAATTAAATAAATCAATAAATTTAAAAATCAATAAGTCAGTAAATTATTGAATCAATAAATATATTTACAAAAATCAATAAATCAATTTTCAAAAATCAATAAGCATCCCCAGACAAAATTTTTGGCATTTTTCTGAAATATTTCGGGCATATATCCAGCAAACGCCATATAAATAGATTTTTGGGAAGTGTATAGCAGGTTGTAAATTTTTGTGGAAATTTATGGCAGATTCACGGGGAATGGGCGGCAAACAGACAGCTTTTGATACAAACTTCGCCTTTGTCTATTTGAAATATGTCGAGGAAAAGTTTCTGAACTGCCTCAACCCTGCCAACAATTTTGTCTGGGGACACGAGACAAAATATTTGGCATTATTTCTTTGGAATATTTCGGGCATATTTCCGGCAAACTCACAGATAAATAGAATATTTTGGGAAGTGTATAGCAGGTTGTAATTTTTTCTGGAATTTTTATGGCAGATTCACGCCATATTTGGGGAACGGGCAGAAAACAGACAGCTTTTGATACAAACCCCGCCTTTATCGGTTTGAAATATGTCAAGGAAGTGTTTCTGATCTGCCTCGATCCTGCCAAAAAATGTTGTCAGGGGGATATGAATACCGGAGAAATTTTTTTTGGCATATTTCTGGAATATTTCGGGCATATTTCTGGCAAACGCCCAGATATATGGAATATTTTGGAAAGTGTATAGCAGGTTGTAAATTTTTGTGAAATTTTTTTGGCAGATACGCGCCATATTTGGGGAACGGGCAGAAAAAAAAAACAGCTTTTGATACAAACTCCGCCTTTGTCTGTATGAAATATGTCGATAAAATGTTGAGGAAATGTCTGGGGGATATGAATCAATCAATAGATGAATAAATCATTGACTTATAAAATATCCAATAAAACCAACAAAAAAGTATAATTATAAATTGTTTTTTATTTTATTTTATTACTTTTTAAAAGAATTTATTATTATTATTATTTATTAAAAGAATTTTAAAAAAATATATTTTTAAAAATAATTCAAAAATTAAAAATACTACGTACCATGATCCTAATGGACTTTGCCCAATAAATAACGCAGCTCATACCACATAGCATAATAAGTTATTTTTGTCACATGCTCAGAATTCCAACTGGTTTTAAACAACAGAATCCATTGATTGTCTTTTTATTGATTTATTCCAAATTTGTTCACTTCCCGGACACAACATATGATTTGAGTCTCCGATCGCGATCGCGTTGTGTGTAACATTGTAATGAGGGGGACAAAACAACATCGACAACCTAAAACAAAAAAAAATATATGTAAATGAAAAATTTTCCACAGCAATAAAACGGAGTCAATGCCTAATACGATTTTGTTTACACGTTTGTATTGCAAAATCACTGCGGGAAACGGGAAACGGGAAACGTGGCTTCCCAGCTACTCAGCCGACGCGAGACTCGTGCTCGCGCCGAACATGTGACCAAAGCGTGCACACGTTCCAAGCGATAATCGACAAAAACCATCCGCATCACATCGCATCCATGAACCAAACAAAGGCCAATTCCAGCGACAACATAAAACGAACGCTGTAACTCGCAAACGCCAAGAGTCACAGGCGATGTTAGCTGCGCATTGTATGGGGCGCTCAGAAGTAGCAGCTGTTGACCGAGCTTATAGCTTTATTGTATGTAATTGTTGAAGATACACTAAGAAAAAAATCAAACCAAATACAAAATATATAATTTTTATAGTGTTTTATGACAAACCTTTATTAAACCTTCGTCATCAGAACATATCGAATATAAATGTTATAGATTTCCCAATGTGCCATACGTACGATATCGAATCGGATCTTGTACCAGTATTGAACGCCAATACACCTCTAAACTGCAAGTACCCAGTCTGCCTTGATCCGGAGACCTTCGATACCTCGAAGCTTTCTCGAATAACATTGATAAATAAGTTCGATCTCGTTGCTTTCTCAATTCTAATTTCTAAAAATTTTAGTTAATTCAAATTCTTTGAAAAGATACGATATTTAAAAATTTATCAAATCGATATTGCAAAATTTTTCGCAGCAATCTCGAACTTTGATCATTTTTTTCGTCGATATCGTTCCGATTTCGAAAAATTCCTCGTATCGAGAAAAATCCGACAGAACGTTCCGATATCTACCTACCATCTAGGTCCAATTTGACGTTACGAGAACGGGTCCGATATCGTGAGATTTCTCCATCTACTCGCAAAGCTCTCGTAACGATATCGATACGAATGGCATACTGGGTAAAGATCGATGCGACATATCGCAGTTTGCCTCGAAACACTAATAAAAACTATTCTGGATTGATATCGCATCAAATAGTGCAAAGATTGATTCGAAAAACATGGCAATATCGAAGTAATTTATTTTAAATATCTTATCTTCTCATAAAATTTTACTGTACAAAAAATTTTAAAAATTAGTTGCTATAAAGTAACGTCATCGAACTTTTTTATCAAAGTTTTTTCTAGAAAACTTTGAGTTCGAACCCAATCTGCCATTCGTTTCGATATTGATGCGAGAACGATACGATATGTCGGAGAACTCTTACGATATCGAATCAGACTTCGGTCTAATATCGCACGCCAAAACGTACTAAATTACACGATAGATCGATACGACATATTGCAGTTTTTTTTTCGAAACGAGAATAAAAACAGTTGGGAAGGTTAGATCACATGGGAAATTTTAAAGTAGGTGTAATTATGATAGTTAGGATTATCAAAATTATAGTCGGTCTAAGCCGACTATAAATACCCTACACATATGTGTGGTTACTATTAAAAGTGGTATATAGGTCACCAGGGTATACGAATCCTGAAAATAACTACAAACATTCAATCGCTGAAGAATTTCCATTCATTTGATACCCATATTTACAAATGGGTAGGTGTACCGAATTTCGATTTTTTTTTTTGTGAACCACAAGTCTTTTCGCCGGAAAACATTATTATCATGTATTTGAGCATGAAGTCAATATATATTTGACCAAAAAAGTTTACCTAAGCACATATACATAAAAATTGATCTTTATATGTACATTTTATATGAGGTATTTGAACATAAGTGGTCGGATCATAGGTCACAATGGACCGATCTCGCCAATACAGCGTAGGTATATTAGTAATCTAAGTTATAAGTTTCATTTATCTAGCTCTTCAATTTTAAAAGTAGTAGGGATTTCAACAGACAGACAGACGGACATTGCAAAACTCAAGAGGTCATGCTGATCAAGAATATATATACTTTTCCATACCGGAGATGCTTCCTTCTGGGTGTTACAAACGGCGTACCAAACTGAATATACCCTTTCATTCTTAGTGTAGGGTATAATGATTCTGCATCGATGTCGCATCGAATAGTGCAATGATTTCGAGATTCACAGAAAAAAATATTCGACGTAATTACAGCAAACATAAATAATTATGTACCATTTACTGGTCTAGCAACGAAATTATTTGAGTTCTAATGTATTTAACAAACACATTCGCTAAAAATGTGATTTACTTCAGAAAAGATACCAATTTAGGATCTTGCATTAATAGCAAATTATTTAATTGATACACACAGAATAGAAATGCGTGTAGTTTGTACTGCAACCAATTTCGAACTGTTATAGAACAATTTAGTACAGAGTTAGAACTATTAGGTGTGTGTATAACCTAATATTTCATGTGTATAGGCTAATATGACAGTTTCGCCAGCAAATATGTAAACCATCGAATTATTCGAATGATATTATTTGGTACAACTAACTTTTTCATTCTTCCAACCTCATGCCAAAAGAGGGTTTTTCTGTGTGTATGGTTGACGTTTTATAAGTATTTTTATAATCTTCACAGTCTTTTAAATTCTTATTCAGTTAATTAAAAAAAGAATAATATAAATTCTTGTGAAAGTAGATAAACATATGCATATACCAAACATATACAATTGACATCATTACCATTTTTGACGGTGCATATACCAAATGGGAATAATATGCGCGGCACCAAACGCGCAAACTACAAATTCTATCGTTCGCTTGTTTGTCGGTGTTCATTCCATCCAGCAAGTTTGCATAGTGACGCAGCGCCGCGGCTATAGTTCAGCTCGGCAAGTGCGATTGTAAATACAATTAATTCAATAGTCCTTTCAGCAAATTATTTAATTGTATTTATGTAACTTTTTGTTTTTTCTGTTAATTTATTAATTTTATGTTTAAATATTTAATCAACACAATTAAATGTCGTATCGGCGATGAAACAATTAAAAATTAATTGTATTGATCAAATTTGTTGCTGTTGTGCTGTGTTGATTCGAAAAATTATGCGATATCGATGTGAAAAATGTTAAAATATCGTAGCATGTTTTAAAAATTTATAAAACGCAAATTTTTTAAAAATTAGTAGCAATTAAGCAATGATATCGAAATTAGTTCGAAAAAAAATTGTGCTTTTAAAAACTCCGTGACATGACATACTACGTAGAGACATTATCGGGAACTGATCATTATATTTTTACCGTCTCGTAACCCGACCAGTTTCATAACAAACATGAAACTGGTTTTAGGGGAAATCTTTATTTTCGACATGGCTTATTAAATACCTTACTAAAAATTATACATTTTTTTCTCTCAGTGTTATAAAGTTATGTTGTAGTTGTTGCCGCTAGTCAGGTTTGTATGTATTTATTTGTTTTGGTAAAAGTTCAAGAGCCGACTGCAAAACGTCAATGTTGTTGTAAATGATGATGATGTTGTCGTTGTTGTTGGTGTCAGGCAGCTAATGGTGCAGTGCAGCTGATCGCGATCACGTGCGTTTATTTGCCAACGAACCGGTATTGTTTCCATGCGAAAACAAGTTTTTTGTTTTTATTAAATGATTCTTTTTTTATTATTTTGTTTAAGACAACTGATGACAAAGAGTGGTTGTTGGTGCTCTTGTTGTCTGTTTTTGGTGTCATAACGCGTGGTACGCAGAACAATTTATTCAATGCGACCAAGAAACCAACCAAACAAGCAATCGACCGCATGTGACCAACCGAACAATGGAGCCACCATTCAACCAACCAACCAACCACCCGGCAGGAATAATTAATGACTGCTGGTTGATGGGGGCTCTCTTAATCGGTTCACGTGATGATCATGCGGAGCGCATACGATACACATGTTGCCGGCCCCTGAATGCTGCCTGCCAGTCACCACAACGTTGCGACGTTGCGTCGAACTGGTTTCAATTGAATTGTGTGACTCTTCCTCTTCATTCATTGCATTACAACAATTGTTTATTTGCTTAAATTATTTAAATTGCATTTTTTCTTCTATTGTTTTTTTTTTTTTGTTTAATTTTAAATGAATATTAATTGAGCGCAACTAAATTAAAACAATAAAAAAAGTTTAAATTGTGGAATTAATTTGTTGCATTGACATGTGATCGAAATCATTTTATTTTGTATTATCGATTTAGTTTTCTAAATCCTTTTTAAAACCTCATAAACGTGATCAATATTTATAGTTTTTATTGGCACATCTTGCAAATTAATGCAAATTCCAGATAACCAGTTATATTTTTAGCATTTTTATCAAGTTTCTCATTAAAGCATGAAATTAATGTAAATTGTGGAAATTTTTTAGTTTTTTACTCTAGGTCTTGGCTATAAATCAAGCTAGTTTAGTGTTTGCAAAATGTGCTAAAATTAGTTGAATTAGCACTATTTTGCAATCTATTTTTATGAGCTTCTTTTTTTTGACTTCTATTTAGTGAATTTATTAACATTAATAGCTTTTGATTGGTGCTAAACTTTGTATTTATTAAAAGTCTTGGACTTTGATTTGATGGAGAGATGATTTTATTTTCATTTAGTAAAGAAAAGTAAAAATTTCTTATTCTTAAATATGATCAATATTTACTTAATTCTTTTTTTTTAATATAATTTAGATTATACACTCAGAGAATAGTTAAGTTATATTTTTAAAAATACTTGAAATGGCGTCAAGCTCAATTTGACTTAATTTATAAAGGTTTTTCTTTAATAGATAATTTCTTTATTATTGGAATGTTGTTACTTAAATAATGAACACTTTCTTAATATGAGTAAACTTTTCTTTTTATAAGAAAACTATTTTATGAGTGTATGAAAATAAATATAATTGTGTTTAAACCAGGGGTAGAAACCGGAACTATAAAAAGAACGTTTGGCAATCGTTCCGATATTGTTCCGTTCCGGAACGAACGAAAAGCAAAAGTTCCGAGCGCAAACGTTTCAGTCGGAACTTTTGCTCAAAAGTTCCGGCTCAAAAGTTCCGATCGGAACTTTTGCATACAAAAAACGTTTGAATCGTTCCTATCGCCATAGGCACGCATACTGATGCGTCATTGGAACTTTTTTGGGTGAATCTGTTCCTGTGGGCCTATATTCGCATCCTGGTGCGTCATTGGAACTTTTTCAGGTGAATCGCTTCCTGTGGGCCTAGATACGGATCCTGGTGCGTCATTTGAACTTTTTACGGTGAATCGCTTCCTGTGGGCCTAGATAAGCATCCTGGTGCGTCATTGGAACTTTTTTGGGTGAATCTCTTCCTGTGGGCCTAGATACGCATCCAGATGCGTCATTGGAACTTTTTTGGATGAATCTCTTCATGTGGTCCTAGATACGGATCCTGGTGCGTCATTGGAACTTTTTAGGGTGAATCGCTTCCTGTGGGCCTAGATAAGCATCCTGGTGCGTCATTGGAACTTTTTTGGGTGAATCTGTTCCTGTGGGGCTAGATACGCATCCTGGTGCGTCATTGGAACAAATTTTGACCATTGATCACCTGGATAGGTATCTGGCCCAACAGAACAGATTAACCTAAAAAAAGTTCCAATGGCGCAGCTGGATGCGTATCTAGGCCCACAGGAAGAGATTCACCCAAAAAAGTTCCAATGACGCACCTGGATGCGTATCTAGGCCCACAGGAAGCGATTCTTCCAAAAAAGTTCCAATGACGCAAATGGTTGCGTAACTAGGCCCACAGGAAGAGATTCACCCAAAAAAGTACCAATGAAGCACCAGGATCCGTATTTAGGCCCACAGGAAGCGATTCACCCTAAAAAGTTCCAATGACGCACCTGGATGCGTATCTAGGCCCACAGGAAGCGATTCACCCGAAAAAGTTCCAATGACGCACCTGGATGCGTATCTAGGCCCACAGGAAGCGATTCATCCAAAAAAAGTTCCAATGACGCAAATGGTTGCGTAACTAGGCCCACAGGAAGAGATTCACCCTAAAAAGTTCCAATGACGCACGTGGATGCGTATCTAGGCCCACAGGAACAGATTCACCCAAAAAAGTTCCAATGACGCACCAGGATGCGTATCTAGGCCCACAGGAACAGATTCACCGAAAAATGTTCCAATGACGCACCAGGATCCGTATCTAGGCCCACAGGAAGCGATTCACCCGAAAAAGTTCCAATGACGTACCTGGATGCATATCTAGGCCCACAGGAAGCGATTCACCCAAAAAAAGTTCCAACGACACACCTAGATGTGACTCCATACCCATTGGAACTTTTAAACGGAACGAATCAATCGTTCTTCATCGGAACGTTCTTTGTCGGAACGATTCAAACGTTTTTTGTATGCAAAAGTTCCGAGCGGAACTATTCAGCCGGAACTTTTGAGCAAAAGTTCCGATTGAAACGTTTGCGCTCGGAACTTTTGCTTTTCGTTCGTTCCGTTCCCAACCCCTGGTTTAAACTCAATATCATTTGATTTTTATTGTTGTACCAGATCAATTTTACTTATAAATGTGATACATAATTAACAGGCTAATTTTAACTTGAATGATAAATGTATTTTTAAATTCGGATACCTGTACCAGCAAACATCAATTAAGTTAGTATTTGCTTGTTAATTATTTGTCACATTTATAAATAAATTATTTTCGTGAAATTAACTTATTTATTTTATTGATTACCTTTTTTGATTAAAAAAATTCAGATTGAAAAATTAAAAAAAAATATTTTAATAAAAATAGTTTCCAATTAGACATTCTGAAGTCAATATCCAAGTAACCATTTTGTGGCAACTTAAGTGATAGCCACACAATTGCCATTAAAGTGTTTTTGTTCTAAATCATGTGAAATATGCATATTTGCCACCCAATTGCCAGTCAAAAGGCCACAAATTTGGATTCATTTAAGTGTCAGTTCACCTATTTGGAACTTGAACTGTAGAACTTGTGTGCTTTAAATATAAAAATAAGAAAAATCCTACGCAGTGCCATTAACGTTAATGTTTGTCGTTTAATAAAACTGCATATAATGTCAAAAATATGCTAAGACTTTATTTAACATTAACTAAAACGAGAGAGATATTTTAAAAATGTTCTAGAACAGTAATATTTGATACATATTGCGTTTTACTAAAATAAAATCACCCTATTAGGGAAGAAATGCCTGACATGCTGCTAAGTTTCTCATAGCAATTTGAAGAGTATATACTCCCCAGTGAAAATTAGTCGAATACTTGTCAGTTACTGTTGGGGATTTGAAGAGTATACCTCGAAAGTAAATCTAGTCGAAAACTGGTAGGTATAACGAAACCTACGAAAGTATAACGAGTCAAAAACTGGTCTGTCTCTGGTTGATTACTGATTATTTCACGCTTCACTACAACTACGTCTTGTTTGTGTTTTTTTTTGACACTACTTGTGCTTTGTTGTTGAGTTCAACACACATTCATTTGATTTTCCAGCATAGAGTCGGCAACAGAAAATGGGTTGAAATAAAATGAATGTCTTGAAGTGGGTTTCAAATGCATTTTTGCAGATGTCTAGTACTGCAAAAACAAATCATATTTTTTATTTAAAAATCCTTTCTCAAATCTCTCAAAAAAAAACACCTATATTTTTTTAATCTACAAAAATGGCATACTCTAATCACACAACTACTGAATAACATAAATCCTCCAAAAAAAATATCCGCCTTTAAAAGTGTTATCAGTTACTTCCTTAATTTCGAGCTACGCAAAATGTCTGTGGGTCAAATAGCACCTCAATTATTCAAACATGATAACAGCGTATTACCGCAAACATTGCCAAAGTGTGAAGTGTTTAAGTGACCGATTGCTTTAAAATGACTGTTAATCAATTTAAAAATGTCGCTGATAAATGACAAAAAAATGGACAAATAATATTTTAGCGCTCAAGTATTTTGTTTACATCGCATAGCATGTTATCTATCTATAACGCTATGACTAAACATAGCAGTATAAAGTAAACCGTTTCATTAGAACCGTTACCTTTACGTAGCGGCATAACAGCTGTTTTTTTTTTTAGTGTAGTCTGTAGTAGTTTTTATCACATAATTTGTGTCAAATTACGTAAAAATTATATTTTAATGATATGTAGGTACTTGGAATAAGTACAAAAAAAAAACTTATTATTATCATATTATTGAATCAAGTACCAACAATGTCATAAATTTTGATATTTTATATTTCCGCACTACATATGAACTTGTTAAGAGAATTCAAAATAATAAAAAAATAAAGTTTGCAATTTATAATCAAAAATCACGTATACCAAAAATTATATTCATTGATAAAACTAATCGTACCTAGCAGCCAGTTGTCGAATACGCATTGTCGATCTGGCGATTATATGACTTTGTTATGATGTCGACCATTATCAAAATTTTGAACTGTATAAATGAAAAAAAAATATATATTTTAACTACTCTGAAATAATCGGAATAACTTTCGCTGTCAGCAATCTGAATTATCGCAATTATTATTTAGTAGTTCTATAAAATTCTATACGTCACTATGGTGCTTTACTGCAAAACAATCTTTGCAAATATTGAAATAAAATTTAATAACCGCATGGAATAACCAGGTTTTTTTGCAATTAGTAAAATTTTAATTGCTAAATCTATAACTATTATGGCATAACTATAAGCAGTTGGTTTGTGTATATAATTTATTATTAAATCATGTCATTAGTTTGTCTGGTCTTTTTTTACTTAAAATACTATTTATTATAATTATGTTGTGTTCAGTACATTTATCGCAAAACTAACTGATTGAATAATTAATTTAAAATTTAATTTGGCATGACCATAAAAATATATTTTTGAATATTATAAACGTAATGTATTTTTAGTAACAAAATTACTATATTTATAAACGAAATCATTTATTTGTTTTGACATTAATATTGAATAATTAAGAAATGTTTCGTGTTTTCGTTTAGTGAAAATGTTATATAATTTTTAGAGTTGACTTTTCTCATTTATATTCAGCAAAAATACCATTATTATTACTTAAAATGAACAATATGTTTACATGCAAATACATTATGCTTCTACCCAAAACATATATATGTTACCAATCACGCCTTAGTTAGTTATGGTAAACATAAATTTTATAAAACTGTACCAACAATATGTTCGACTGTTTATATGACAATTATTCTACAATTACAATATTGTACATTGTGTTTCAAACATATATATGTTTGTCTTAAGCAAATATGTCTCCGGCAGGACTTAAAGTAAATAAAGGGTTTTTTCAATAAGAGCGCTACAAAAGTTATTTTCAAGGGTTTTTCAACAGGGACGCTACAAAAGTAGAGCGACAGGGACAGCAAACGACGCCATATTTCTTGCTGCTCTTTTGATATTTCTCTTCAGTAAGGTTTGCCATTTCATGATGAAAAGGACTGAAGAGAAATGTCAAAAGAGCGGCAAGAAATATCGTTTGCTGACCCTGTCGCTCTACTTTTGTAGCGTCCCTGTTGAAAAACCCTTTATATAAAATCAGGTTTTTAAATATATCTATTCAGCTTAATCTGCTATTTTAGAAAATTGTTATTCCTATTTACTAAAAGTATCAATTACAGCAAACATATTATAAGTGCAATCATACACACAGGGAAAAATCAATTTTGCAGGCAACATATTAAGTTTGCCACAATATTTTTTGAATTACTGCATATAACTGCAATTTAGTTGATTGTTAATTATATTCAGTAAAACTGTTTGTAGCAAATATATTATAACTGATCTCATAAAGATTATATGATTTTGGATAGTTAGTTAGGACTTAATTTTGGTAATACCAAGTTTAATATACACATTTTAAAAAATTCAGTCACTCATTTAAATTTAATATAATCATATTATATTTATATTATATAATCATATTATATTTTAAAAAATTATGTGCTTACCCTAAGCAATAATGTTTGAGACAGAACTTTATAATTCAGAGTATACATATTTTTTTCAGATTTTAAATGTATTTCTATTCGTTTTATTCAGCAAATTTGGTTCATTGTTAATCATATTTAGTAAAACTGTTTGTAGCAAACATATTTTAACTGCAAGCATAAAGATTATACACAATATTCGAAATAGTTTACTTTTTTATAAATTGATTATGTAAAGATTGTTTCAACTTAGATGTTGGCAATACTTTGATTAGTACATAAAATTTAAAAATTAAGTAACACATTTAATTTGGCTACAATTACATTATGTTTGCTGCAAAATGTCTACACGGATAGAAAATATTTGTTTGAATATATTTGAATGTAATTAAAAAGTAATACGAAATTACCATGCATGTATTACGAATGAAGTGTAATTAAATTATAATCGAAATTTAATTTATTTTTGCTCACTTGTAAACATTATTATATTGTCCAGCAGAATCTGTCAAATTTACCATAAATATGTTACAATACCAACATACAATTTTAATTGTATTTGAATAAACTGTTTCTTGGCAATTTACTTAGTTAAAACTATGTTTCGAAACACAGAAAATGCTAATCAAATCTAAATACAACGTATGTTCGCCACGCTCGTCCTAATTCGATAATTTATCGACTGACGAAGTTGGCAACGTTGTGCAGCATTTTCTACGAACGCCATCTTTTGCCATCGTTTGAACATATTGATGTTTAAAAACAAACAAAAAAAGAAATTGGATTTAAATAAATGTATTCTTGCAACATTCTTCTTGTATACGAAGTTGGCACTCCTTAAGCACTCGTTGATCGGCATTTTCTGCGTACGTGTCTTTTGTTGTTCGTTGAGAAAACGTGTTCGCGTCGGTAATAATTTTGTTATTTGTAAATTAAATAAATATATAAATTGTGTTACAAAAAGTACAAATAGTAACAGAGTATAATATAGTGCAGTATATAATTTCTGAAACTAATGTGAAAAAACCACAAATAAAAATCTGTGTTTCGATGTTCAAACAGAATTTGGCATGTTTTTTTCAAAAGCCTCCGTGAATTCCTTGCCTACGCTATGGGCTGTACTGAGATCAACTGTAACTGTACCAAATATAAAGCGAGCCTGGATCGTCTGGTTTAGCATCTGCATGTGCAATTGTGCATTCATTGATGCTGTCACTAGTACTTGCAGTTTTAAACGAATTATTTATTTATGCATTTAAAAATTTGTATATGAATTCAATTATTATAAATTCCCACTGTACATGTTTAAAGATTTTTAATAAAAATTAATAAAAAAACAACATTTTATTTTTCAATTCAAAATCATGTTTTATTTTGAACATATTTATGTTTCGGTTCAAATACTTATTTTATTTGGATGTAGTAATTATTATGTTTCCATTAGAACATAGTCCATTTTAAGGGGGAACATTAAAATGTTTCCGGGATATTATAATGTAAGTCAGAGCTCATTACAACACTGTTCAAGTCTCAATACAACCCTGTTTACAAATGATTTATCAGTCTATTATATATTATGTTTACATAAAATTCCAAACATACATGTTAATGCCTGCAAAATTATGTTTGGGAGAGACCTTTTTTTTTGCAGCGTGTAATATTTAAAACTATAATGTTGGCCTAAAAACGATATCTTTTGGTTTTATGTATTCAAAATTTGTCGTACTTTATTTTTGTTAATTTAAGTACTTTCTCGTGACAAATTGAAATACACAAATAATACATTCTAAAATTAACTATAATGCTGAATATTCGCATAAAAAAAACGAGAACAAATTTATAAAACATATCAACCAGTACTCGAATTGCTAATAATCTCCATACAAATATCTAAATATATCATGAGAGACATTCCCACATTTTTGTTTTGAACAACTAAAAAAATAAAAAAAAATTAAAACGTATATTTTCAGTACTGGGTTCTACAATAAATTTCAGCAAAAATAGACATCGTAAATAATTTCAACTAGTCTGCCAAAAAACAGAGATCAATGCTGATCGATACTTATTGGCATTTTGATTAAAGGCCAGATGTTTTTGGTAAATGAATGGTTATTTTTAATTAGTGGGTTTTTTTTATGATGCTTTTTTATTTAAGTGTTTTTTTTCTGTTTTTGTCTTACAATAAGTCACGTGTTTTTTTTTTTTTGGTATTTTTCTATTAAACGTATTCGTTTAATTTATTTTCTAAATTTATTTACATATAAAATATTTTCGATTATCATCAAATACTAAGTCAATTTTGCGATGTTCGAGTCGTAAATCTACAGAGTCCGTCTGTTCTTAAACATTGTATATATTATAACTCAAAAAATACAGATTCGATTATTGTGAAATTCAGTTTCAATATGTATTGTAAATTAATAAATACGTCTTTCAAAAATGGTCGTATTTCGTTCACGTTTGCATTTTTCACAATGCATTACCGTTTGCGAATTTTTGATAATCTTTTTATTTTTTGTGATGCAATGAATTAGAAAATTTAGATTTCGAAATTTACAAATTGTTGAATAACGTAATTTGCGGAACCTGATAAATGCAAATATTGATTGATACTTCCCACAAATGTTTGTCTGAGTTTAAATACACACACACTAATTTATTTAAACATAAGCAAATAAATCAACGGCCCAGCACGTTAAATCAATAAAATATGAAAAAACAAAAATCTCGAAAAAAAAGTAACAACATTTTCGAAAACAACTTTGCAATAAAGACATAAATTGCTAAAAAATATACAATTAAGCTGTTGTTGTTTTTCCACCAAATATGTTGTTATATTTATTTTAAAAATTTGTATTAAGAAAATAACAAAAATTAAAAAAAAAAAAAAAAACAAATTTACATAAAGATTTTCTCCGTTAGATACAACAATAAAATAAAATAATAACGAACTTATAATAAACATTTTTATTTACCTGAGATTTCGCGCCTCAAATCTCAAAAAAATAATAAAACACGAGTCATGCGATCGATTTTGCTAATGTGCGAACAATTATTATAAACAAATAATTTATATTAAACAATAATAATAAATAACACTATGTAACATAGTTCTATATTATAGACTCAGTTGTTGCCCAACACATAACGTACTTGAGAAAATTGCATTCGAATTTTCAGTCACTTTTCAGACCCTTTTTAGAATAAATTAATTGCAGTACTTACTTTTTCATTTATAAATCAAAATTGAATATAAAAGAAATGCTAAAATTCCAATGAGGTTTTAAGATATACTAATTTTTTAATATTTAAGATTTGAAGACAAAATAGAAAATATTCAGAACATAGTCCAAACTAATGATTGACTGTCTGGTATCTGCATTACTGTTTGCTAGTTACACCTATCTGGTATCGGTTTTACTCTTTCCAATTCAAACCTATAGAAAAGCTGTTTACATAACCGAGATTTGAACCTGGACTATGCGAACTTTTGACTTGTAATCGAACGCACTAACGAACTGATCCAACGATATATGAATTTTTTATTATTAGTTGAGACTGTGTTCTGCAGAACCATGATACATTTTCTTTTTTATCATAAGATCTAAAATACTAATAAAAATTTACTAAAAAATTTATGTAAAATAATCTATTTTAAACCCAAATATGTGAAAAACTTATTACAATATGGAGTATATTCAAATTTTCCTGCACCACGAAAAATCCACTCTTGTCATGAGGTTGGATGAACGAAAATGTGAGATGTAACAACCAACTTCAATCGAATAAATTGAATTTTCTACAAATTTGTTGACGGAACAGCTATATTCGGTTGGCGCTTGAAATGTTAGCCTTTACTCACTTCAAATTATTCTAAAAATGTTCGAAATTGTTTAAAACTGTTCGAAATCGGTTATAGTACAAACTACAACTCATTTACTTTTGATTATAAGAACCGACTATGTGGTTTAGAGAACCGAATAAGTTGGTTGGGCAAGAAGTTGGTTGGTTGGCGCAACAAATATCTATTCTGTGTGTAAACAATTAAAGGACAAAATTTAGTTAAATGGTTTCTGAAAATAATGTTTGCAAAGTTTTGTAAAATTTTTCTTCTAAAATGTATTTTGAAATTTCGTAAATTGTCCTAAAAACGTTACGTGGTAGAAACTAAGAGCTTATTATGAAATTAAAATCAACACACTCGAATTATATAGAAATTACAAACAAAATAGACATTTTTAGAACCAACCAACTGATTACCCAACCTACTGATGCGGTTCTATCAACTGCTAAAACGTTTGTAGTTTGTACTACAACCAATTTAGAATAAATTTTGAACCACTTGGAGCATATATATGATAATATTTCAAGCGTTAACCGAATGCAGCAGTTCTATCAACCAAATTTGGCAAAAAAAATCGTATTAATCAAATAAAGTCTGTTGTTACAACTAACTTTTTCGTTCTTCTAACATTTCGTCAAAAGAGTATTTTTTTTTTAATTTTTGTTATGTGAACATTTCGTTGACTAGTGTAATTGGCTATAATTTGATTTTTCATGTCTTGAATCGGCACTATTTTAAAATGTTTCAATATTTGCCAAAACGGAGTAGAAAAAACAATTTAGCCACAGGTTTCTTAAACATTGTGTTAGGTATTTGTTTTCTTCATCAACTACTATTTACAGAAGGTAGTAGCTAATTAGTACTATTGAAAAACAGCAACAAAAGGCACTTTTAACCAGTGGCGTGTGTTGCAAATTTGTGTGTGTTTTTTTTTTTGTTTATTGATTCTGTTGTTGCGTTGATTATTTGCACTGACTTTTGCAAATATTTACAATTATATCAAATAAATAGTTTAGTTAGCATTTCCTGTGGATCGCTCTAAATTGGCATTTGTCTGTTGCCAACAGCGCGCAAAATTGCTATAAGTATTGTGTGAAATTGACACATTAACTCACAAAAACAACGTACAGCAATATTTAAATTATTTTGTTAAATATCAAAATTAAATAATATAATTTGTGTGTGGTTAAGAGCTTTGAACAAAATTACAATTAACTTTTTGCCAACATTTTTCATTGTATTTTTCAAGTGATATTTGCCACTGCGTATTTTATGCTTTCGAAAAAATGCGAACATTTCTTAATACTTGTAGATTTTATCTCTGCTGTACGTATGTACTCAAGGCGATTATATTTTAATCACCGAAATATTTCTTTGTAACATTTAAAAGACCCTCAAAATGAAGTATTTTTCAAGATAAGTAATTTGCAAATCAACAATTTACCTTTTGATAAAAAATAATAACAATAATAAATCAATCATTTTGGCATTTATAATAAAAAAAAGTAATAATCTGAATTACACTTGATTTTAATCGAAAAACTATTAGCATTTAAGTTATAATTAATGGTAGTTTTTATGGTTTTTTTTTTTCTTTCATCTAGGTTGTCAAGTAATTTAATCAATTATTGCAAATTTGAAATATTTCCCAATAATACTACTGAACACGATGAAAAAATCATAAAATTTCAAATTTTCCACCTCTACCGAAGGGCGCAAAATATAGAAAAAGGCGCAAAATTTTCAAAAAAGCATAAAATTACAAATGCGTCTAATTTACAAAATTTTTGCGCCTCTATAGAAGGGCGCAAAATATAGAGAAAGGCGCAAAATTTTCAAAAAAGCATAAAATTGCAAATGCGCCACATTTACAAAATTTTGGCGCCTCTACAGAAGGGCGCAAAATATAGAGAAAGGCGCAAAATTTTCAAAAAAGCATAAAATTGCAAATGCGCCTTATTTACAACATTTTTGCGCCTCTACAGAAGGCCGCAAAATAAATTTTTGGGGCGCATTTTAGAAAAAAATTGGAAAAAAGGCGCAAAAAAATCAATCGCCCCCCAAATCATATTTCTGGATCCGCCCCTGAGATCAGATATCAAAAAGTTCACACAGAATAGAAATTTTTTTGCGCCAACCTACTTTATTGTCAAACTAAAAGAGTTGTAGTTTGAACTAAAACCAATTTCGCGCAGTTTTAACACAGTTTTAAAACCATTGGGAGTGTGTATATGCTAATATTTCACGCGCCTGGCGAATATGACAGTTACGCCAACAAATTGTAGAAAATTCGTTGAACCAAAATTTATAACAGACGGAAAGATGATTTTTTACTGTTTACCAGAAAATTTTAATATAATAAGGGGATTCATATCAACCGCGTAAAACTCGTAAATTATGTAAATTTCGTAAATTGTAGAAATTTACGCAAATTTTGAATGAGAATATTTTACGAGTTATTTATAAATTTATCTGCCGATTTTAATTTGTAAATAAACGTAAATATATTTTCATAAATATTTTGTTCTATCTTTTCGTTAGATGTCAATAAAACGATTTTTGTAGCTAATAATTGTTTTTTTGAATTGTGTTGTGGACCGATTTTGATGGATTTAATTAAAAACGAATGTGCATCAAATTTAAAAAAAAAATATTACACGAAAACTGTGCTAAGTGCGTTCAATTCAAAGTACGCGTAAATTTATGTTTTTACGAGATTAGAAATTTACTCCGTTAATATGAATCCCCTTAATATATTTTCCAAATGCTAAAAAATAATAAGTCTACTCAAAATATTAAAAAAATTCAAAACTTCCAATATCGTTTGACAGTTTTTAAAATAGTTTAATGTTTGCTAAGTACACACAGAAAAATCTTTTATTGGCATGAGGTGGGAAGAACGAAAAGTTAGCAATTCGGTTAAATAGAATTGTCTACAAATTGTTTGGCGGAACTGCCATATTATCCTATAGATTTGGATATATTAGTCTATAAACACTCCCAATAGTTCTAAATCTGTACTAAATTGTTCTAAAACAGTTCGAAATTGGTTGCAGTAAAAACTAAAATTCTTTCAGTTTTGACAATAACAACCGACTAAGCAGTTGAGAGAACCGAATATGTTGGTTGGGCAAAGAGTTGGTTGGCGCAACAAATATCGATAGAATCGATCGAACGACACCAAAAATTTTACAGCAATTCAATGCAGAAATACATAATCAAAAAAGAAGAACAAAAAAGTTAGTTGTTCCATCTAATTTTATTCGGTTAAATCGAATTGTCTACAAATTGTTGGCAGAACAGCTATAATCGGTTGTTGCTTGAAATATTAGCCTATACACAAACCAATGGTTCTAAATCTGTACTACATTGTTCAAAAACAGTTCGAAATTGGTTGCATTACAAACTACAACTTCTTTTATTTTGACAATAACAACCGACTAAGCGGTTGAGAGAACCGAATAAGTTGGTTGGACAATGAGTTGGTTAGCGCAACAAATCTCTATTCTATATGTAAACTCAAAAATAATTGTATAGTTAGCCTTTTAATAAATTATTTAATAATATTTACCAACTAAAATATTTTCTCTGTGTATATAACAAATTACTGAAATCATATTATTTTGCGAAATTAATTCAACTATTAAAAAAAACTAAAAATTTAACGGTTGGTTGAATTTTTCAATAGTATTTTGTTTTTAGTATTTAAAATGCTTATTTTATATTATTTTTATAGACTTATTATAAAAATAATAGCAAAACCAAAACAAATGTCAGAAAAGTTTTATTTATGAGGGAACCATGCTGATTTTTGTTTGGCATGTGCATAATTTTTTTTCCGTACCACTATTCTGCGCAGTTCTTGAAATATAAATCCAATGTTGTTTTAATTTACATTATTTAAATGTTTATTTTATGTTGCTAATTTTTTGCTGTATTCTTCTTCTACTCTAATTTCAGCTGGCCACGCGCTCCATCGAACCCTCGTTCGGCCTGCTCTTCGGTGACTTGCTGCGCGATCTCGATGTCGGCACCACCGGCGCGGCCATCATTATTAGCGCCATGGATGTTTGCATGAATTTCTCGGGTCTCTTTGTGGGTCCACTACTGAAAGAGTTCTCCTACCGCAAGGTCGCAATCGCGGGTTCGCTACTCTGCGCTCTAGGTCTCGCCTGTACGTCGTCGGCGGACAGCATGGGCCATATATTGGCCACTTACAGTGTGGTTAATGGCATCGGTGTCGGCCTTGCCACCTCTGCGGCCTTTGTGGCGCTCAATCATTACTTCAAGTATAAACGTGGTCAGGCGGTGGGTCTCTCCATGGCGGGCACAGCGCTCGGCATGTTGATACTACCGCAATTGGTGCGTGTGCTGCTCGAAGAGTTCGGATTTCGCGGTGCGATTCTACTACTCGCGGGGGTGGCGCTCAATGCTGCTGTCGGTTCGGTGCTCTTGCAACCGGCTAAATGGCATATGAAGGACGAGATCATCGACGAAGAGATGATGTTCGTGGGCACGGAAATACAGCCGACGGCACCCGATTTCAAGGTGATCAAGGAAGATGGCAGCGAAGAGGATGCTCTACCTGAGATGAACACTTTGCTCTTCAATAAACATCATCAGAAACATATGCGCAAGAATTTCTCCGAAATGAATATGGACACCATGAACGGGCCACGCCTGGGTCTACCGAAACGTCCGACTTTTCCGCGCATTATGTCGCTGGCGGGCGTACAGACGGCGGCTAACGGTTATGCCTCCAATCACGACCTAAACACAGAGCTGCGTTGCCGCAAGGCCTCGGTTACCTCGAACCTTTCATACATGGACTTCACAGGTTCCATACTGCAGGTGCACATGAATGTGGGTGATGAGGAGTTTGAGAAAAACGATCGTGCGCTAAAACGTGTCAATACTGCGACGAGTGGTCTTCTAAATGGACATCGTGACTCTTTTATCAAAATGAAACCCATCGAGACGGAGAAAGATGTGGATGAGCAGAAACCAGAGAAGAAAGCTGGCTTCTGGCGTCGTTTTGCCGAACTTATGGATGTGGATTTGCTCAAGGATAAAATGTTTTTGAACATACTGTTTGGTTTGTCCATTTTCTATGTTGCCGAGATGAATTTCAAAATGGTGACACCATTCTTTTTCGCCAATTTGGGTTATGAAAAGAAGGATGTCGCGTTCTGTTTGTCCATTACCGCTATTACTGATATTGCGGCGCGTATTGTGCTGCCGCCGTTATTCGATCGCACGACCATTAAGAAGCGCACAATTTTTCTGGTGTCGATCATCTTTGTGGGCATCACCAGATCAAGTAGGTTTTTTAATTAGTTTGAACTTTTATACCCTATAACTAAAACTTGTCTTTTTTTTAGTTATGGCTGAACAAACTGAATGGACTCAGCTCATGGTTTGGCTCTCGATTTGCGGTTTCTTCCGCGGTTCCGCTTTGGCCAACTTTACGCTGACTGTGTCCGAATACTGTTCGTTGGAAAAGCTGCCGTCGGCGTTCGGCTGGCATTTGGTTGGCAAGGCTGTGTTCGTCATCTGTTTTGGTCCATTGATTGGTGAGTGAATTTCTACACACAGAAAAATCCTCTTTTGGCATGAGGTTGAGAGAATAAAAAGAAAAGTTGTACCAACTAACTTCATTCGTAGAAATCGAATTGTCTAAACATTTGCCTATACACTTGAAATATTGGTCTATACACACTCCAAATGGTTCTAAATCTGTACCAAATAGGTTCTAAAACAGTTCGAAATTAGTTGTAGTACAAACTACAACACTTTACATTTTGACAATAACAACCGAGTAAGAGGTTAAGAGAACCGAATAAGTTGGTTGTGCAAAGAGTTGGTTGGGGCAACAAATCTCTATTCTTTGTGTAAATTTAGTTAGAGTCTTACTTACTTGAATATTATTTATCACAAAATGGTTATGTCATACAAAAATCTGAGTATGCTATAAGAACTACACCCAGAAAAAAATTCCCTCAAATCCCATTAAAATTGGTCAATAGGACAATTATTTATTTAATAGTATACAAAAAATAAATCTTTTCATATAAACTCAATGGCAATGTCATGGTATTTTGTAGTATTTGATGGTATTTTCCGATTAAAATAATAATTTATCCTATTGACTATTTATAATATTAAAAAAACTATTATTTATATCGTCGTTGTAGAACGAAAAATCACCAAATACATTTTCAAAATGCCAAATATTCATTTACAAAAATCTGTATATATCTGTCAATTTTTAATCGATGATCTCAATTTGTTTTACCGTATGATAAGAAAAAGTAAATCTATCAATTGATATTTCAACTTTAAAAATGCATCAATTACTTTGTATAATATTAATCAACAAACTCGAAATTTAAGTTTTTCATAAAAATGTATTTGGTGACTTTTCGTTCTACAACGACGATATAGTATTTTTTCTGGGTGTACTGTTCTTAAGTTATAAAGAAATGATTTCTTTAAAATTGGAAGCAGAAATTGATAACGTAATCGAAACCAATATTCATTTAAAACCGTTTCATAATTCAACTGTTTTTGTCCAGACTAAATTTGACTTAGATTTCGAATATCGTTTTTCTATGTGAACAGAAAAGGTTGAAAGGTCTTGACCTTGGAATTCGGAGTTTATCGAAACCATTTCATGAATATTGGGTTAAATTGATACTGCAAAACTTTCGTTTCAAGTTACAAAGTTTTAAACTAACCTGACAAAAATGTTTAACTGTTCGAATACAAAGTGGAAACATGGGAACATTTTCCCCGTAATAATTTGTTTCCTTGAAATAATGGTAAAACTTTTCATTTACACATTGACTAAAATAATAATGTGTGAACTCGCAAAAAATCACAAAAGCGATCAACATTGAGTCTAAAAAGAAAAACTCTTTTTGTCCAAAATAAACTCGATATGGATGTCGAATGTATTTTTTTGGTTATTTTTTGACTTCTATAATGAAGCGATTTTCGGGAATATTGGAATTGTTATAAGGACTGCGTCGAATAAAATTGTCCGCTACAAAAATGAAAAAATCTTGAAATCTAGTAATCGAATTTTTATAGAATAAAATATTTTATTTTGCAAATTATTTTTAGATTTAAAAAAAATATATAAAAAACCAGAAATTAATATTTTTTAATAAAAAGTTTTAATTTTTGCGGAACCCCTTTCGTTAATGTTGAAATGGTAGTGTCCGACACCCTCACAGCTGCTGAAGACCACCTTCTTTTTAAGTCTTGAAGGTCTTTGGCCACTTTTTTTGTTGTCTTCATCTTCCTTTTTACTAAAGCCCAGTATCTCTCAATCGGCCTGAGTTCTGGACAGTTTGGTGGATTGGCTTCTCTAGGCACCAAAATCACTGCATTTTGTTGGATCCACTCTAAGGCCGTTTTGCTGTAGTGACATGAAGCGAGGTCAGGCCAAAAAAATGTGGACACTTCATGTTGGCGTAAAAATGGAAGCAATCTCTTTTGCAAGCATTCCTTCACATATATTTCGCTATTAATTGTACCCGATGTCTCGAATGAGCTGCTCCTTTTTCCACAACTGCAAATTGCCTGCCAAACAAGGAATTTCTTTGGGAATTTTGTCATTTTTTTTTGATTTGAATTTTTCAGCGACATTTCCTCGAGAATCGGCTGTATAAAATTCCTGCCCAGGTAGCTCAGAAAATTCCGCTAAAACATAAGTTTCGTCGTCCATTATGCATCAATCGAATTTTAAAATAAAATCGTGGTTCGTTGTTTTGCGGTTTCATTCTTGACGGCATTTCCGGAACTTTTTGGACCTTGTACGTCTTCAGCCCAGCTTCTTTCTTAGTCCTGCGCACGAAAGATTCTGAGCAATCCGCCTTTCTCGCCAATTTCCTTCCGGATATGCTTGGATCTTTCTTTAAAATATTCACAACCTTTTCACGATCATGTGGGCCTTTTTTTTACCAGAACCTTTCTTCCAATCAATACTCAGGTCTTCCTTAAAGCGGTTGATAACGCGAGAAATGGTCTTAGGGTTAGCCCCTACCTCTTTGCCAATTTTTTTAAAAGACCAACTAGGTTGTTTTTGAAAAATTTTAATTATATTTTCTCGCAATTCCACTTCGTTTGCCATTTTCGCGTTAAATAAATTTTGTATTGACTATAACTGACACAAATTATTTTCTGCCATTTAATTCAGAGCTACTATGATCAAATTTTTTTAATTTGAATCTTGCAATAGCACATTATAGGAAGATATGTAACGGACAATTTTATTCGACGCAGTCCTTATGCCAGTCTGCCTTGTCTCGTAGACCTTTGATGCCTCCAAATTTTCTCGAACTAACATAGATAATCGATCTCGTAGCTTCATCGGTTCTAATTTTTAAAATGTCACCTACATTAAAATTTAAGGACAAGATACAATATTTAAACAATTATCACATTGGTACTGCATTATTTTTTTAAAAAAATCTTGAAATTTGATAATTTTTCCTATCGATTCCTATCGAAATGTCTCGTACTGAGAAAGATCAGTCAGAATACATTGATATCACCTATCAAGTTCCAAGCATTTAGGTGTTTTGCTTAGACAATATCTTTAGAAGAAAAGTATTTAGAAGAAAAAAAAAATTGCTTAAAACTTTCCAAGATTTAATTAAAAAAAAAAAAAGATATCATATTAAAATTTTAATTATTATGTCACGTTTAAAATGTACACAAAATTAGCTATTTAATAAGTTTTATATTTTCCATAACAGCATGATCAATGTTAGGCATTTTAGCGCGTACACAAACCTTAATGAATTTTTATTTTATCTCTCAACCCATTAAGAGTTTTTTAAACAATCAACATCATTGGTTGCTCGTTTTGGCTACAGATGGCGCAGTGTGCACAGCACAGGGGCGCTTTAATTTTAAAGGCGCAGTTTAATTTTTGCATTTCTAATTTTTAAATTTCTAATTTTAGAATTATAATATTTTTTTTAAATTGAATCAAATTTGTTTTAGTTTTTTATATTCTTAAATTACATTTCTCATTTATATATTCAAACAATTAAAAATGTATAACTTGATTTTTTTTATTTATACATTTTTTTTGTAATATAAATATCAAATTTGTTTTAGTTTTTTAAATTCTTAAATTATATTTCTCATTTATATATTAAAACAATTAAAAAATCTATAACTTGATTTTTTTTTATTTCTATATTTTTTTTGTAATATAAATGTTTGTATTTAATTTGTGTATTAAAATTTTCTATTCTTTTCATTACAGGTCTCATTCGTGATGTCACCGACAGCTACCCCCTCTGCATTCATGCTCAAACCGTCTGCATCTTTTTGTGCTGCATTGCCTGGGGCATTGAGTACCTCATCGAATTCTTGCAGAATCGAAAAAACAAAGATACACAGCCTGCTGAAACCACAGAAATTAAGCAGTAACCTCTTAGCTTAAACAAAACAACAAAATAATACAAAAAACACCCAAGAAAACATTTCGAAAATGACAAAAAGCCGTCATTTTGTTAGCTATTTTTATAAAATAATTCGCAAAAACTGAACATTCATGTGATCGTTGAAAGAATAGTGCGTAAGTAAGTATGTTTAATAAAAAGTTTCAATGAATTTGATATTAAAACGAAACCCAAACTAAAACCTAAAAAATCCAGACAAAAGGTTTCAATATGTAACACGTCCCAGAACTTCCACAAATAATTTTACAACCACATAGTTAGTTGAGCTACAAATTATATACAAGACATATACAAATGCCAAGTACTTTAACATATTGCAACTGTTACCACCACAAAATAAAACAAACAATATTAAAAAAATATATAAAATAATTCTAAAAAAAAAACTAACTACAACTTATAACGTAGACCAACGTGAAAATGAAACAACCTTTTAAAAGTATTAATTACTTAAATATAGTATTTAAGTTTTTTTGTTTTTTTTTTTTCAGTTTTTCGTTTTTTTTTTTTGTAATAAACAACTAAGTGCCTAGACGTGCCGAACGTTTTTCCTAGTAATGCTAATAAATTTGTCATATTTGTGACAAACATAATTATAGTAACTGCAAAATATATTTGTATTTTGTCGATATAAAATATTAATATATAATAGAGCTCTGTACTTATTGTGCATAGTGTTTATTTTGATATATTTATTTTATACAATTTATATATAACATATCTAGAAATATAATTAAAAATTTAGATATAGTAATTAAAAAAAATAATAAGAAAAAGAGCAACATAACGATGAAGCTTTTGATTTTTTTTTTTTTTGTAAATAATTCTAATTTAAGTAGCAACAAATTGTTTAGTAGCATTGAAATTCTGTTTTATTAACATTTAGTAGATAAAACAAAACCACAACAACAACTATATTTTTCAGTACTTACTTAATTTAGCTTTAAGCATCGACTTTGTTTGATTTTCACTAGCAACTTAAGATGATGATAATGATGATAAAATTAATTATAATATACATATATGAACAAATGAAAATTTAAAGTAAAAGAAAACAATACAATACATAAAATTCATTCGTGTTTTATTTCACAATTTGTTTTGTGTGTTGCAATTTTGAGGTTCAATGAAAATTTTATCTTTTTTTTCATGAAAATTTAAAAAAAGGTAAAATTTTATATTTTTATTTTAATGAAATCAAATATTTTATTTGAATTCAGTTAGTATTAATTACAGACACAATCATTTGAGTAAGTAAACGTTATATGGCATAACACTGCATACAGGTCGTGTAGCTTCTGTAAGAGTAGGTTTTAATAAGTTCGATAGAATTAACTGTGTAAGTTTTTATTCAAGTAAGCCAAGAACTTTTATACAGCAACTTCATTTACATCTGCAGTAGTGACTAAACAAACTCTATTCAGGATACACGAGAATTGCATGTCTGCTTTCTATGCGAAAAATGTCTGCTGCAATGACTTTTTTAATATTTATTATTATTTATATTATTATATATAAAATTATTATATATCATTATCATATATCATTATCATATATCATTATCATATATCATTATTATATATCATTATCATATATTATTATCACACACACAAAAAAATATCGTTCCCTGTAAACACTTTCTCAAACAAACACTAAAGTGTTTGCAAGCTCATTTCTAGGAAATAATCAAAGTGTTTCTCACAAATGATCAGTAGTGTTTGCCACAAACACGAAAAGTGTTACCCACAAATACGAAAAGTGTTACCCAAAAATATTTGAAGTGTTTCCCACAAACACGAAAAGTGTTTTCCACAATGACGAAGAGTGTTTCCCACAAATATTTGAAGTGTTTCCCACAAATATTTTAAAATTTGGTAGTATTTGCCAAAAAGACTTGAAGTGTTTCCGGCAAATATTTGTAGTGTTCGCCAAATTCAGTCAAAGCAAAAGGTTTTTTTTTATTGCGGCAGCCACTCATTTACGCGACATGTCGAATAATGCAGAATTCTAGGGTAGATTATTCGACAAGTCGCGTAAACGAACGTCTGGCGAAAATAACCCTTTTATTTCGACTGATATTGATGAACACTAAGGAAACACTACAACACATCGATGCATTATGCCTGGGACCAGGTGTCTCATACATTGGACGCGTCTTAAAAAGTCATCTAAACTGACTGGGTTTTTGTCAGATGATTTGCTCAGAATTGCGGCAGTGTTTCTGCAGTCATCTGTTTTGGATGATGTGAAGACCGATTATGATGAATTGATGACAGTGGCTATAGATCATAATAATTAGCTTCAGATTTCGCACAATAAGAAAATGTTGCTTCTTATTCGACAAAAGAAGCTTTTCCACGTTTATTCGTGCAAGTGTTGTATGACACGGATAAGTTCAATTGTTCAAGTGATGCATCTTTTATCAGAAGCTGTACGATTTTTGGGGCAAACACTTTCAATGTAGCTATTTTTCCGAGAAGCTATTCGTATTTAGGGCAAACACTTTTAAAATAGATTGCGTTCTGGAAAGACTTAGTGTTTGCCACAAAGAAATATCATGTATTTATTACTTATCTTAAACACTGTCATTATTTATTGGTAACAAATGAGTGTTTGGGAGTAATAATTGAAGTGACTTTTATAGAGTGTTTTTGGTAAACATTTTAAATGTTTTTAAGAAATTAGATATTGTTTTGTTCAAACATTAGAACTGTGTAATTGTTTGCAATAAGCCATTGTAATTTACGACTAACAATAAGTATTTCTGCCACCCAATATGTATTTACCAGAAGTAATCGATATTTTCCCACAAGTATTTTTTAAACATTCCTTTTTTAGAGTGCATATATCATTATCATATATCATTTTCATATATCATTATCATATATCATTATCATATTTAAACATTTTTGTTTTTGTATTCAAAGGTCGTGAAGCTACTGTATACAGAAAAAAAATCATCAATATAATGAATTTATTCATAAATATTATGAATTCTTCCGTCAACTACCAGGTTCATCACATTGAAATTATATACTGCACTATATTATACTCTGTTACTATTTGTACTTTTATTAACACAATTTATATATTTATTTAATTTACAAATAACAAAATTATTACCGACGTGAACACGTTTTCTCAACGAACAACAAAAGACACGTACGCAGAAAATGCCGATCAACGAGTGCTCAAGGAGTGCCAACTTCGTATACGAGAAAAATGTTGCAAGAATACATTTATTTAAATCCAATTTTTTTTTTTGTTTGTTTTTAAACATCAATATGTTCAAACGATGGCAAAAGATGGCGTTCGTAGAAAATGCTGCACAACGTTGCCAACTTCGTCAGTCGATAAATCATCGAATTAGGACGAGAGTGGCGAACATACGTTGTATTTAGATTTGATTAGCATTTTCTGTGTTTCGAAACATAGTTTTAACTAAGTAAATTGCCAAGAAACAGTTTATTCAAATGCAATTAAAATTGTATGTTGGTATTGTAACATATTTATGGTAAATTTGACAGACAATATAATAATGTTTACACATGACTAAAAATAAATTCATTTTCGATATATCAAATTACACTTCATTCCTAATACATGCATGGTAATTTCGTATTACTTTTAATTACATTCAAACAAATCTTTTCTATCCGTGTATGAACTTATTCATACTATCGACCATCATAGTGAAGAACGAAATAATCAATACAATGAATTCGAACCTTCATTTCTATGATTAATTTTTTTTTTTGTAAATTGTTCATAATATTGATGATAATAATATTCAATATGATGAATATTGTTGAACTAATA
The DNA here is from genome assembly GCA_951804985.1 of Dryomyza anilis. Classification (NCBI taxonomy): domain Eukaryota; kingdom Metazoa; phylum Arthropoda; class Insecta; order Diptera; family Dryomyzidae; genus Dryomyza; species Dryomyza anilis. Next base: position 114,470,200 of record OX638130.1, read on the forward strand.
TTTTTTTTCAAATATATTAATTGATGGACATTGTTTTTACAAATTTTTCAGAAAACAAAAATTATTTTTAGAAAATAATTCGAAAAAAAGACCTTAAAAAATTAAAAAATGTTTTTGAAAAGAAAATTTATTACAAAAATCTGATAAAAAAAATTAAAAAAAAAAAGTTTTTGTGAAAAAAAAAATTGACTGAAAAAATGTTGACCCACAATAAAAAAATTGGCAAAAAAAAAATATATTTTTTTTCAAAAAAGTTTAAAAAAATATATATTTTTTATAAATATAAATTGTAATTATAAATAAATAACTTATGGGATGTTTAAATATTTGCTACAAGGCATAAATTTAAAAGGATAGTTGCAGCAAGACTTTCATAAACATCTGCATGAACAGCATTAGTCAATATGTAGTAAAATGTATTGTATTTTATTTTTTTTGTTCATTAATATGATGAAACGTATTCTTCACATACAGTTCATCATATTGAAGAACACTTTTTTTGACAGTTACCAAACGTTCATCATATTTATGGTTACATTAATAATATTGATGTCGTTAGTCATTAATATTTTGAATGGTTCTTAAATAGAATGAATAATGGTTTGAAGAACGGAATTCATCAATATGATGTACATTTTTTTCTGTAAACATTACATATAAAATAACATACAAGAACTACTTGAGAACTGAGAATATAGCAAAAAAAAAATGTACGAAAAATAAATATTTTGATTAAAACTTTGTTTTATAAACAGCATTCTTCAATATGATTTACATATATGTTGTATTTTATGTATTTGTACATTAATATGATGAAATTTGTTCTTCACATACATACATTTCATCATATTGAAGAACCCTTTTTCTGCAGTTACCAAGCGTTCATCATATTTATGATCGCATTCATAACATTGATGTCGTTAGTAATTAATATATGAATGATTCTTCAATAAAATGAATGATCGATTGAAGAACGGAATTCAACAATATGATGTACAGCTATGTGAAAAATAATTGCAGCGCTCTCCTATAAATTATAAATTCGATTTTTAAGAAGTGTTGCGTAATAAGAACAATCCATTATTTTATATGTATTGGAATTATGTCATTACAATGCCGTTTTATTTTTCCATATTCTTAACCTATTTCAAAAAATATCTTTTGTAAATGAGTCTTCAATTTAGGTGTGAAAAATAATAGCAGCGATACCAAATTTTATACAAAATCCATATATTTTCTTCAAAGTTTAAAAATTTATATTAGTTAGGCTAATTTAAACAAAATTGTTTAATGTTTGAAATATTTTGTGTTGCTTTGATTAAATATGGAACCACCAAAACCTTGTTTTGGTAAATCTCGAAAAATCCTTAAGAATCCATCAAATTTTTTAATAGAGCTTTCAAAATTATACAGAATATTGTTTTATAATGTTAACTAAAGCAAATTATTTGAAAAAAACGTAAAAAAAGTATCAAAAAAATCACTTATCACAATATTAAATATGATTTAAGTAACATTTTCTGTGAAATGTAGCTTGACATTTAACCGACATCTTCATTGGTACGATATAGTTAAATTCTGTATAGAATTACGTCCTTTTAAACGTATAGATACTGCATAAGTATTTTAAGTGTTTTAATGCACTTAAAATTCCTGTATGTATAAGAATTATGTAAAAAGATTAACATTTTAAGAAATGGTGACCAAATGCAATACCAAGACATATAAGTCTTGTTCTTGCTTCTGCATCGGCAGTTCAATTTTGTGCTTGTTCTTGCAGAGTGATTCTTATTTTTGCTGCAAAAGTCTTACATTGTCTTCAAATTTTTGAAACCAAATTCTGTTTAGGCATTTATGCAAATTAATAAACGTGTGTAAGTAAATGACATTAAACTCTTTTAGAATCTTTGGATATCGTCACCTTACAATTAGTTTGCTCCATACACCAGTAAATTGAGTAAATTGAATTGATAATTGCACATATGAACAAAAACGGACGAGACTGTTTCGTTACATTCATACGCACATTAACATACATTGCTCTGTATACATATCAAATTGAATACTTTTAATATTTTGTATAGGTGCATCTAAAAGAATGCATCTGCAGTATCATTTTTTACATATATAACTTTTTTTGTATGCCTTGTTGTTTAGGAGCTATGAACGTTTTCAGAATGGACTGTTACGTTACACAAGCATCGTAGTAAAGCGGGAAAATGCGACATGCGTCGGTTATCCACGTAGTTTTCGGCGCAGTTGCACGCGCAACAATCTGATGTCCAGCTAATATTGACAGCATACTCTTTGAGGTAGGGTTTGTGCGAGCACCTTAAAAAGAATAAAAGCATAATATTATACTATTCAGATAATGATGGCTTTATTTATATTATGCAAATACAAATACTTAATGGCATTTAATAGTTGCAATAAACTGTTTATTATAAAGTAGGTAATTGTGTGTGAATTTCAAAGAGTGAAGTGTATAAAAGAGTAGCGAAATTTCTGCTAAAACTAATAAAGTTTTCTAAGTTCTAAGATGAAATATGTGGCCAACATTAGCAACGCACCACTGGTCTACAGTACTTAATGTTCTAAGTAAATGATTTTCGGTTTTAATTCAATTAGAATCCCATAATTCCAATAATTACAGTTCAAAAATACTTGATTAATTGCACGACGGTTTGTATACTATGGCATGAAGACATATTGTTGCAGCTAGACCCGAAACTAAATCTACCTATAGTCAGCATTTCAAAAACCAACTTGGCAGCTTCATTTCAGCAGGACATTTATAATTTCTCATTGCGACGTCAAACGGTTAGACAACATGAATTAATACAAAAATTAACTGTTTCAATTGAAAGATCACATTGTGAGGTATTATAAAATTCAGAAAACCAGATAATTTTAAAAATTCTATTCATCTTTAACTACTTTAAAGGGTTTCATTGCATTTCAGGATGATATACCCCACTTTTCCAAATCATTTCGGAATGCCAGCACATTTTCCATTTGGCGCTCATACAATAATAAATTTATTTTTGTCTATAGATTGGATTTAATGATGCAAAATTATTTTAATGATTGGCTTTTTCAAGGTTAAATTGAGATCTATTCTATTCATTCTATATTGCTTAGTAAAAATTTCAATTGTAGATCAGCCAAATATATTGGTGATCGAAGCCGAAAATGCAAACTCTACAATTTTTAATATAAAAACTAATAAATTTATTGGCTCTGTGCATAAAAATCCTAAGCATCTATATCTGCTCGATCGTTTTAATGCAGTTGAACGCACTTTTGATCGAAATCAAGAACTAACACCAAATAAAGTTGCTAATCTTATGGGTAGAGAAATTGTACTGGGTGCCTTCGATTACAGACCATTTGCTGTAGTAGACTATGTAAGTATAGAAAATAATTTGAGTCATATTTCTTAAACTAAATAATTAGCGTATTCACAATTCATTTAGTATTTTAGTATGGTATTCGTAGCATGTTGTATATATACGATACAATAACACAAAAACGTCAATTTGTTGTTGCATCCCTTATAAAAGTGTTGTATTTGAGAGTAGCCCTGAGGAATGTTTTTTGGTGTCGTATTTTGTGAAATATAGAGAAATTAAAGAGAAAATAAAACGTTAATTTATTTGTATTTCTTTGCAAATCGAGAAATATTTCGTAAATTTTCGAAAAATCCTAATTTTTTAAGAATCAGCTGCATTTATTTGACGAAATATTTTAACAAGCAGAAAAGTGGTGCTCACAGTTCAATTGCTGTACTGTCGTATTCATACAATGTCGTACCTATACCATGAAACTGTGAATACGCTAAATGATCTTCAGATATTCAACGAATGAACATAATTCAACTTTTCTTCTGTGTAGGAGTATCAACCGCAGATTTATGACTGGGCAGTAGATAATCCTAATCACAGCATACATATTGATGGCACAGAAATTCGTTTTCCGCTGACATTTTGCGAGTTCCACAATTGTACAGTACAATTTGATAGCTGTAAGAGTTTATTTCTTAAATTTTTCTTTTCTGAAGCATCAAATTTTGATAACCATTTCTTTGTATACCTTTTTTCAACAATTTTTGTATGAGGTTAATCAATTTTGAAAATTTTTAGAATCCTACGAAAAATCATATTAAGATCGCTTATTTTTTATGGTTGCTGCACAGAAAAACAATAATCGACGTAAATATAGCAACCGACATTATTTGCATAATACTATTTGTACGTCAATGCAGCAAAGTAATTAGTCGGCGCAGTTTGAGCAATTATATTTGCTAAAACTGCGCCGTCTAAATTATTTGCTGCATTGACGTACAAATAAATATTCATATTAGCGAACGAAATTGCTGAATTAACGGTTGCTATATTTACATTAATTATTTTTTTCTGTGCGTGTAATTAAAGTTTCACCTTTTTTTAATTATTTTTAATTGTGTATTAAAAACGTTTAATATAAACATTATTATTTTGAACTTTCTTGCCGTAATTAACTATTGTAGCCGAAAAATCCAACTGGGGTATACTGTTCGACAATTACACCGGGACTGGTCTAATGGGTATGGTGGGTTCACGCAAGGCTGATATGGTAATGGACGCAATGTACAATTGGTAAATTTATTGTAAAAATGGTTTTATGTTAAAATGTAATATGTGTTGTCACAAAAAAGTTAATTGAAAATGTTGAATTATTCATAAAGAATTAATTATAATGCATAATTTGTATGATCATTACATACATCAATTTTATATAAAGCTGATTTCGGCTGCATAACATTTCTAAGGCCTTTCTCAGTCGCTAACCGTACTAGTTTTGCAAAAAAACGTTAAAGCAATTTTTCCTTCAATTGTCATTACTAATTATAGCACCGTCTCACAATACTTTTCACACATGTAAAATACTATATATTAGACATTTGTTCAAATGCATTTAAAACCCACTTCAAGACATTCATTTTATATCAAAACATTTACTGTCGCCGACTCTATGATTGAAAATCAAATGAATGTGTTGTTCACAGCAACAAAGCACAAGTAGTGTCAAAACAAAACACAAACAAGACGTAGTTGTAGTGAAGAGGTCTATAATAATGCGCAATAAAAATTCAAATACTGAAATTTTCCACTTTTTTTATTATTCTTGTATGAAAAATTAGGCAATCACATGATTGATATTTAAATTGTTTTGAAAATTGATTCAAAAGTTAATTGTTTATTCAATCGTGTGGTTTATGCTTTACTCTAAGGAATTTTCATTAATATTGAAATATAGAAAAATTCAAAAGAAAGAAAAAAATGTATCATTATTTTTTTTATTAATTAATTTTTTCAAAAAATGCATATATTGTTTTTCGTACAAAAAATCTTTTTTTTTTTTGAAAAATAACGTTTATTGCATTTTTTATAAACACACAGCGGCAGATTTGTAGTTGTTTTCAATGTTCGTCTTCTCACTCGTTACTCGGTGCGCACAGTCGCTGCACTCACTGTATTCGTTGCATGTTCAGCGACATTGAATGTTTTTCACAAAAAATGTTTTGACAGTACTCGACAACAATGAAACAAATACTGCAGTGAAGTGAAGTCGCTAGAGAGACTTCAGTATAATACCGTCGACTGTCATTGCAAAATGCACTCAATACCGTAGAGTGCAGCCGTGCATATTTTGCAGAGGGAACTTCAAATATATTTGTGCAAATGTCTAATATATATTCTTAAAGTGCGTTAAAAAATAAAATACACGTGTGTCCCAAGTTTTCAAGATCAATTCGTTTAAAATATTAAAATGAATTTTAATATTTTATTATATCACTCATACGACACGTTTTCCATATGATAAATTAATACAACTTTTTTTTGTTGTTGTTCAAAGTATTTCAATTCAAAGTATTTCATTAATAACAGACTAAAAAGTAATAAATGCATGTATTTAAAATGTATTTAAATAATATTTAATTCATTACAAATTTTGGACAATTGTTCTGACGTTTGTACAGGTCCGAGTTCTGTTATTTTTCCATTTATATCTGCACAGAAAAATAAATTCATCAATATGATGAATTTATTCATAAATATTATGATTTTAATCATAAATATTATGATTTTTTTCGCCAACTATCAGATTCATCATATTGATATCACCGTTTATTAAATGACATATTAATGAATTAATTCATAATATATATGAACTTATTCATACTATCGAACTTCATAGTGAAGAACGATTTTATTTTTTTTAAATTGTTAATAATATTTATGAATATAATATTCAATATGCTGAAAAATTTTTTTTTTCAAGATATATTATTTTAACAAATTTTTCAAAAAAAAAAATGTTTTCAGAAAATAATTCGAAAAATATTTTCCTTTAAAGAAATGTTTGAAAAAAAAATTATTAAAAAATAATTTCAATTAAATTTTTTTTTTTTTTGAAAAATATCAAAAAAAAAATAATTAGTCCGAAAAAAAATAATGTTCGAAAACTAATTTTGAAAATATAACTTTTATTAATAAAATGTCGTAATTATAAATAAATATATTACAAAATATTTTACTTGTCTATGCATATCGAGCAAGAATTATATAAGAAAGAGAACTACTTGAGAACTGAGAAGTACGGCTAAAAATGAACGAACAATAAATATTTTGATTGAAATTTGGTTTGATGAACAGCATTCTTTAATATGATATACAGTATTTTATGTTTTTGTTCATTAATATGATGAAACGTATTCTTCGCATACAGTTCATCATATTGAAGAACACTTTTTCGACAGTTACTAAACGTTCATCACATTTAAGATCGCATTCTTAACATTGATGTCGTTAGTCATTAATATTATGGATAATTCTCCAATGCAATGAATTATGCTTTGAAGAATATAATTCATCAATATGATGTACATTTTTTTCTGTGTGGTTTCTAAGTTCGCTATTTCGCTGAAGTCTCCCAAGTAGAATTGCAAATAATTGTGGAGAAAATTAATTTTGATACTTTATCTCCCATCACATGATAAGCAGCCTCATTTCCTCAACAATTTCTTTACAATTATCGACTCTTCTGTTGACCAGAATGTTTTGAACTACTTTCACCAAAGCAGTTCAAGTCACCTTTTCCTGTGGACTTTGCAGATTTCTAAACTCTACATAATTTGATCCAAATCCAACGACAATTAAAAAAATGCGTTTATTTTTTGGAAAAATGTGCTTCAGTGCAGTATTAGTTTTTTTTTAATTCTAAATATTGTGTGAAAAGGGTTTAAATTACGACTGCAATTTTCTTATAAACGTTATGTAATAGAAAAAATCAGCACCAGCGAATTATATAGAATTGATATATTACACAAAAAATCGTGTTGAGTAGTGTTATTATGGATATATGACAAGAAAAAAATATATATTTTCTCGTACACAGGTACAACCAATACTACTATATAGATATGACCGTATTTATTGGACGATCGGGTGTAACCTGTATAGTACCAGCACCCAGTAGACTTATAAGTTGGATGCTACCACTAGCACCGTTTCAGCTGACATTGTGGTTGGGCTTCTTCGTTTGTATGTTTTTGGAATTTCTGGGTTTGATGGTTACCCATCACATGGAACAAACGTTCGAGCAAACAAATAATGCATGGTTATTGTCGATAGAGTTTGGTTACAAAAGTGCACTAAAACTTTTTATATCACAAAGTACCAACTATATAGTAAATTCGATATCGGTGCGCATGGTATTATTCTCCTGCTATATGATTGACATAATTATAACGAGTATTTATAGCGGTGGGCTGTCCAGTATTTTAACGCAACCAACGTAAGAGTTGACATTACTTTTTATTACAACAATATTAATTTATTGTTTTTCTTTATTAAAGCCTTGGCGAAGCAGCTGATTCCACAGAGCGTCTGTCCAAATATAACTTAATATGGATTGGGTCTTCGCCTGTTTGGATTTATTCCATCGAAAATGCAGATGATGTAAGTTCTAGTTTTTCAGACACATTTTCCAATTAAACTAGGTTTAAACCAGATGCTATTTCGACTCTCAGAAATATTTAAAATGTCATAATAATCAAAAATTGTTCGTCTCTATTTTAGTAAAATTTAGCGACATTCGGTCGTTTTGATTTGGAACTGTAGACAATTTAAAAAAAAAATATTGAATAGTTTAAACTAAGTTTAAACTTGCACAGAATAACTAGACCTAAGTAGATTTTCTCATTTTGAATAAAGTGAAAAACAACAAAAAAAAATACTCTGACTTTTACAGCCCACACTTAAAAATCTCGTCAAGAACTTTAGAATATATAGCAAGGCGGAAATGCGTGAATTAGCTAAAACCGAAAATATGGGTTTTGTATTGGAACGCATGATATATGGTATAAAACTATGAAAACTATACAAATTGCATTTCTTAATAACTCTTTTGCCATCCATAGGACATTTTGGTAATGGCGAATTTATTACGGAAGAATCACTGGCACGCATGAAAATGATGATCGATGATATGTATTACGCGTATTCTGTCATTTATGTGCCACGTATCTGGGGTCTTTTAGAACAATTCAATTCGTTCATATACAACTGGCACTCTTCGGGATTCAATCGGATCTGGGAATGGAAGATCACAGCGGATTATCTGAATGTAAATGTGCAGAATCGTGTTATTGCTTCGAAGGAAACAAATTACGATACGGGAGCCGTAAAATTGGGCATGCAAAATTTTGCTGGCCTGCTATTGATTTGGCTCGTGGGCACAACATTGAGTATTTTTGTATTTTTCATTGAATTGTGGTCTTTTTGTAGAAAACATAAGAATACGCGACATTTGAGTGCATGTTAAAAACAAAAAAAAATACTTACTTGATATGCGGTACTCTTACCGTCCACTCACATAGAGTCGTCTTTGGGTAACCGAGGCCAAGAGCATGGATTTCTCAGCACGCATACACCTTGTTTAGAAAAATTCAAAAAATAAGTATAGAATATAAACTAGTAGCCATTTAGGGAAGCCGACCATAAGTTATTTGCAATAAAATAGTTATTAGATCATTCAACTGCAACAATAAAATATATTATATAGTAAAAAAAAAAATAATTGATTTTCAATTTATTATAATTTTGTATACAGATTATTCATTAAATAGCTACAAAATTATTTGTATGTCATGTTAAACAATTCTACGAACATGTTTCTATTCGTATTTAAGTTTTTATATGACACATAGTGAGATGTTAATTACACAGTAAAAATTACCATAGAATTCAAGGCCATTCGAGTTATGGTTTCTTTTATATTAAGCACTAAATGTATATTTTAAATTTATGTACAGTAAACATGTGACCTATTACTTCATGATTTCCAATACAACGAATCGTTTTAGTTTTCTACACTTGAAAATTTGAAAAACATACATTCAGTGCTTAATATAATAGAAACCATAACTCGTATGATTTTGACTTTTATGAAAATTTTTACTGTTTTGATGTGCTTAATATTTTTTCCAAAGACGTAATGATACATTTATTAATTCTTCATAAATTTGGAAAATTATCTGAAAAGATTTTTTGAAAATCCTTAATATTGGTGGTTTAAGGACGAGATAGAAAATTAAAAAGTACTACAGAAACGATACTTAGGTAAATGCCTATATTTGGGTTGCAGTCAAGAAACGTTTTCCATAAATGTTACTATGAATATCTCAAAATCAATATCTCAAAATCCTGACGTGATAGAACATAATTTTATAGTATGTTAAAATTGTTGACACATTTAGGATATTAAAAATAAAGCACCGCTGAAGGATCATTCGATTTTATGCTACGAAAAACTTTAGTATTTTGCAGTTTCATATAAAATAAAAAAAATACTTTGCAGTGCTCAGTATTAGAGAAACTATAGCTCGTACGGCTTTGACATATTTGGCACCATTTATAACTCCTTCATATGAAATTAGTCGATTATGTAGATTGATCCTTTGAAAAATCATTAATATTGTTATTAAAATTACGTGATAGAAATTTAATATGTACTACATATATGAAGCCTTGATTAGTGTCTCCATTTGGTTCTCAGACGACAAATCCATAACTACTACAGTTTTCTCGATAAATCAACAGTAATATTACGGTCACTTTAGGACCTTTATGGTCATATATCTTGTAAACCTGACGTGATAGGACATAAGTTTGTTGGTTGAAATTTCGTCAGGTTATTCAAGGATTCTAAAAAAATTGTCAAATCTGCGTCACTAAATTTAGTGTCGCACTGTGTTATTATAGAAGAAATAACATTAAAACAATTTATACCTTTGTATTCAATAATATTGAAATTATTAAATTAATGGTAAACTTTTGAAAGACTATCAAATTCATTGGAAAACTTTTGAATTTGAATACATGTACAATACATGTACAAAGGTATTCAATAATATTGAAATTATTGAAATACTACACCCAAAGAACGAATCAGTTGGGGCAACCGTCTTTTTTTTGCCAACCGATTTACTTAGTTCTGTCCACATTCGGCTGATTTAGTTGTTGCAACACCGCGTTTCAGTTCACACAACTAATGAATACAATTGACACAACCAATTTGTTTAGTTGTGGTAGCCAAATTTATTATAAGAAATCGGCCATTTTACCTCGCCCTAGCGCTCCAACATGTTGCAAAGACGAAGTCATCGTCACAAAAGCGTTCCTGAGATCGAACATTGCCAACGATTCGTTGTGCTGCTGACTTCGTGTTTGCAACACGTTGGAGCGCTAGGGCTGCATATAGAAATACAACCTATAGAAACAAAATCGCAAGAACTCTGTAGAATAGTATGTCTCTTGTTGAAGAAAGTATATTTGAGCATGAAAAAACCGAACAGTAACAACGATAAAGCCTTAAAATAATTCCAAATTTTGTTTTACACGTGGCACGCGCTGTCCGCAGCACAAAACGAGTGAAAAATCTAAAGCTTGCGCGACTGGTGTTATCCTGCTTTGGCATCGCTTTTATACAAGACAACTGATTTCGCAGTTGAATCAAATAAATATTCGTTGCTACAACTTAATGTTATATAATTATCTGTTAAGTCAAATAAATATTGGCTAGGTCTCATTTTGAATTCAGTTGCCGTAGCAATGGAAATAAAAAAAAATGAAAATGGATCAAAAGTTTGTGTCTCCAATCAATGTTGCAGTTGCTTCAACTAATAGTTGGTTACGCTTCATACTATTGTTCACCACAAATGAAAATCAGTTGAGGCTGACTAAATTTGGTAGATGCAAATGAATATTCGTTGAAACAACTGCACGAAAAGCAATTATTTTTTGTGTGTATCAAATTCATTGGAAAACTTTTGAATTTGAATACATGTACAATGGTCGTACTAAATGTGACATTTTCCTCTGAGTGTACGTTTTGCTAAGATTTTGGGATGATTTTTAACCCATAAATATCTTTAAAAATTTTAATTTTACTGTATTATATCATTTTAGTGAATTAAGCTGATACTAATTAGTGGAAATCAGAAAAACATAGAATATTAAAATAAAAACAACTGATATTTCTACCATTTTAAGTTTACTTTTGTTCGCTAACATCAAATTTGAAATATATTTCCAACATCATCTCTGGTTCTCTAAATATTTGCAATTATGTGAGGAAATTGGTGGACACAATTTTACACACATGAATAATTCGACCAGTTCGTGAAATTAAGATCATTCTCAGAATTTGTGCGTACACTAAGAAAACAAGATGTTTGTGAAAGTCTTGCTGCATATATCTGTTTAAATTTACGCCTTGTAGCAAATATTCAAACATCCCATAAGTTTCAATGTAACTTTAGCAAAACCATTAATATTTTTTAAATATGACATATATGCAGATTGTTACGAGATGTTTGCCACAACAGCAATGAAAATTGAGATATTTACAGTTGACTGATACCAAACATCCAGAGTTCTTGGACATTTGCAGCAAAACTTTGAAGGTGTTTTGACATTTGACTAACATAAAAAAGAAAAATGGCGTACTTTTTCCTTGCGCTCGATTTATCCGCAACAATGAAGTAAATCAAATGGTGTAAAAAAGTGTCAACTCAAATATTACATTTTAATGGTAAAAGTGAAAATAAAATTCCCTGGTAATGAAATTATCAACATGTGATGGAAAATTATTTATTTTCAGAGTTTACTTAGATGACAGCATCGCCGAACGGACTTGGATCCTCTGCAAAGATGACTCAAGTCGTTGTACAATTTTACCTTCAAAGAATTTATAAAGACGATGGCGATGTATAACCAAGATACTGTTTTAATTCTAGAATAAATATAAATTGATTTGATTCATTTTATTTTAATTCAATAAAAATTACTCCGCGAATTCTAATGGAGTACCTTTTCCAAATATTCATCAACTATCTTCCTATTTGTCATATATTTAATTGATGTTTGGTATAAATAATCGTAAATTTGAAAGATTGTTGCTAGCAATATTTATCGTATTTGACGAATATTTGAGAGATGGTTGTGTCAAAGACGATCTAAATAATTTGTAAATAACTTGATATTTAGAGCTGTGATTTTTCTGGCAATCATCTTTGTTTTCTTAGTGTACCCAGTTTTTTTTTATTTGCATATGAATTGCAAATGCATATCATATTTTAATAATAAATTTTTGATTTTTTCTGCGGAAGATATTTTGTAGCTGAGATGTCTCTGAGTATGGATATAAAAACGGTTTTCCAATATCAATTCATTTAAAAATGTTATTCCCATTTGAGTTGGTACTATGAGATATTTGAAAAATCAATTTGAATTTATTAAATGCAAATGAAAGCTGTAAACGAATTGATATCAGACAACCATTTTCATATTCAAACTCAGTGATGTCTCAGCAATGAAGTACATCAAACTTTTTCAAATATTCGACCACAAAATTGATATGCACTTGTTTTTCAATTGCAAATAAAATCCTTTAACAAATTGATCTAGAAAAACTGGAATACACGTGTATTTTGTTTTTGAGCGTATTTTGAGAATATGTAGAATTTTCTCATGTGTGCAGCCAAAAGTTGAATTTTGTCGCACGCTGTAATAGGTCAATTTCAATTTATATAAACATTAATAATTGAATATGTAAAATCTATTACTATTTATTGCATAATAAATAATTAAAATTAGATTTTTTAGAAAATCAGTTTGACCAAAAATCTATATTTATTATTATTTAATAGTTCAATACACATATTATTCTTTTGATTCAGTTATGTTCACAAATATAAAGTGAACTGCATACTCTTATTTTCTGAATGTGTCGAAGACAAATAAAAATATGTTAAAAATAAATATACGATTTGATACTCATAATAAGTGTCATTCCACAAACAGCATGAATCCACGGTAAGACTATCTGCACATATAAGGTATATATTTTATTTGCAAAATGTCAAAAATGATTCTAAAAATTATTTATCACAGTTTTAGTGTTGTGCTCTCAAGTAAGTGATGATGGATGTTTTTCTTTCAACACACTGTTTGCAAGAATTGAAAGGTTGTGATAAAGAAAAAAAAATGATAAAAACAATCTTTGTACATACCTTATCTGAAAATAGTACTACTAAGATAAAACGTCACATTCGGTTGATTTACAACAATACTTGCTAATTTAAATAAGACTTAAGAGCAGGTTAGTTTTTCTGCAAACTTACCGAACACAAGATCAATAGTATACATCACAGCTAGAGATAGAGATAATGACAAGACAATGTACCGATCATAAAACTGGTAGTATATTTAAATAGTCAACGAACGAGTCAGTCAGTAGTTGTCAGTGTAAATTATTATCATAAAACAATAATAAAAATAAAAAAAATGTTGGTAAATAGTGTGAAGAATTATGCTGCTGCAATATATATTCTTTTAATCACAAATGATAACATTTCACAACTAATTACGCTCTTACGAAGGTGGGTTGTTGCATGCACCCCCGGCGGTACAAATTTCAGTTGCTGTGGAACAATATCGGCAGCTAGACATTACATTCTATAGTAACCACTTCTGCTGGCAGTTCAAAAATTAATAAATATGAAGGCACCAACGAAATTGGTAGTACCCGATGGAGGTTGGGGTTTTTTTGTGTGCATCGGCATGGGCATCTGTTTTGTAAGTAACCAGTGGATAAAGTGAATTTTGAAATAAAAAAAAATAAAAATATATCTGAGAAAACAAAAAATCCTAATTAGAAGAAGTGAAAGTTTCTTTTTAAAATCTCAAAATACTTAGACGAAATTAGGATTTTTTAAACTTAATTTCTATAAATGCAGTTTTCAATGGATTTAAAATAAATATTTTTCACTGAGCTCCAATCGGAAAAGAATGTTTAATTAAAATAATTAAAAGAAAACACAAATACTGAAAATATAAAACTCAAAATATTGAAAATTTCCATTTTCTATGTGGCTTCAAAAGATCCATAATTTATTGCAAAAGTGAATATGTGAATTTGTGCAGTGAAAATATGTAAAAAAAACACATAAAAATGAAAGTGAAAAAAGTTAACCTCAAAATAAATTTTAAATTAAAAACAATTTTAAATTTCAATTTGGTGCAGTTAAAATTGTAGCCATTTTACGCATTTATGACGCTGTTTCCGCAAATGACGTTAATTTTGTCAAATCGTCATCAGTTTTTGAGATATATCCCAATTTATAAATTCTTATAATTTTGCTCTTTTGATATTTTAAAAATTCGAACAAAAATATAACATAAATTTAACTTTGAACTTTGAAAAATTGAATAATGAACGAAACAAATTTCTTTTGTGAGATATAATAGACGAAAGAAATTCAATAATTTACAAAAAAAATACTAAATTTGAGAATAAAAAAGTTTCTTACATGCCAAACTAACTGTTTGGATGAACAAACCTGTAATATTTCAATCATTCTGAAAACTATTTTGCTTTCACATTGGTTTTCTTAAAATATTTAGTGGAAATTGCCAACGGTCCGAATGACCTCATTTTTTCCATATATTTAACAATTTTTAAATTTCATTTCGACCGGTAATGTGAACTTCTCTGCATTTCAAGACTCTAAATGAGTTTTGATAAAAAAAAAAACTTCCTCCACTACATGATGAAATCAATGCCAGTATGGTAAAATTCTCCCTCTATTTTTTACATATTTAAAAACAAATCTATTTTTAACTAACTTGTTTTATTTAAATAAATGTTTGTAAATAAAAAATTAACATTTAATTTTAAAAAGCTTGTAATTTTTATTTGATTTGTCCGTTCACATTTTGCTCTGTTCCCGCTGCAGACGGTTTCCGTATGTGCGCGAGACTAAATTCCACGAGTCCATAAAACGATCCATGCACATTGAGATGCATTTCTTATCAAACCAAAAAAAAAAATAAGAATTTAACACACGCTATTATTGAAATACTTTTCAAATTAAACTCCTACCTGTTCTGAAGAGTCCAACGATACACCTGGCTTTACAATACACTTCTTGAAGCACTTTTCAGTCATTTTCTGTAAATTTACAATGTGGATTAGATAATATGTATCACAGCATCGGCAGACACAACGAGTGGGACTTACTGTGAGTAGCTCCTGTGCATTTGCTACTGCAATTTGTTGCTTCACTTGTTCCATTAATTCTCCTTTATCGGCGCTAGACATGTTGGCCATTGCGGACATTGTTTATGGTGCTTTAATTGTTAATGAAATTGACTTTCCTTCGCAGAAACTCTGTTTCAGTCTAGTATTGAATTTACTTCAGTTTTCCATGTGAATGTGTTATCAGCTGTTGCCGTAAAACAGGGATGACAACTCCATACAGTGTTGCATTTTCATAATAAAAATTCTAAAAATAATAAAAATGTAAGATTTAAAATAAAAAGTATCTTTTTTGTTTTGTTTTGCAAAAATAATAAAAAAATACAAAAGGACAGACAATAAAAATTTCATATAGTACAAAAAAATGTTCCGTCGTACAAAATTTTCCGAAATTAAAATTTAGTACAAATAAAAAAAAAATTTCACAAAAAATATACTTAGTACAATATACGGTAGTACAAATACGACTTCTGAGAAGTGTTTTATAAAGTTCTATTTCTTCAAAACAAATTTTATAGTATTGCAAACAACTTTATATTTTCTCTTTCATAGGGTTTATAATGTGTTTAAATCCAATTAAAAATGGTTGAGTTTGTAAATTATTAAAGCCATCTAATTTTTCAACCAGAACAATTCAACGTTTTACCTATCAAATGTGCAAAATGGTACAACATTTTGATAAGAGTATTTAACGGTTCTAAGAGTTTTGGTCGATAATCACGTTTTGTTCATATTCATATTTTTAGTTTAGTCAAATTTTCATGTATTTCGGGGGTTTATATCTTATTTTATTTTATACCCTTTATAATATCATAATAAAATAACACTAAAAATCATGCAATGAGAAAATCATTAAATTTTTATTAATGTTTAAATAATTCAAACAATTTTTATATTTTTAATAAAATTATGTGCGTAGCACGTATGGAAAAAGACTTTAAACAGGGTATGAAAGATCATTATTTCCTCTTTCTAATGATATATAACATGAAGAAATTTAATAAAAAAATGGATGAGTATTAAAGTATTTTAAATACATCTCACTCTTCTCCAGAAGTATGCAATGTTTTAACAATCGGTTTTTAAAAAGTGCAAAAATGGAAAAAATTTTCAATGTGAGTATTTAATGATTCTTAGGATATTTTGGATTTAAAATAGTAAATACAAATGGATGGTTCATTTCCTCCTCTTTCATATGGTATATAATCGAATACAAAATGTATGAGTTATACATAATTTTCTAAAAGCACCTGGACTTTCCCCAGAAGTATGCAACGTTTTAATGCGCGAAACTCATGAATTACAAAAAAATGGCAAAAAATTACAATCTGAGTATTTAACGGCTCTTAGTTAATTTTTATTCGCTTATTACGAATCTTCAAACCGTTTTAATC
The DNA here is from genome assembly GCA_951804985.1 of Dryomyza anilis. Lineage (NCBI taxonomy): Eukaryota > Metazoa > Arthropoda > Insecta > Diptera > Dryomyzidae > Dryomyza > Dryomyza anilis. Next base: position 114,487,239 of record OX638130.1, read on the forward strand.
TATCGCGTCTAGTTTTTTCATAAGACAAGTTTGTATGTACGTTCCTATTCCTAATTTTAGTTTGGTCAAATTTTAATGGATTTTGCTGATTTATATTTTATTTCACGCACTACAACTAATAGTTTTATATAAAAATAACAATAAAAATCTGAGAATGCAAAAATCATTAAATTTTTGTTAAAGTTTAAAAAGTTAAAAATAACTATTACCATTTTTGGATATAACTTTGTGTGTTTTTTATATTAAGGAATACTCTAAATAGGGTTTGAAAGAGCATTTTATATCCTTTCATATGACATATAAAATGTTGAAATCCATTAGAAAATGTATGAGTTATAAATTATTTTGTAAACGCTCTCTGACTTTTCCCAGAAGTATGCAACGTTTTAATGCGCGAAATTCATGAATTACAAAAAATGGCATAAAATTGCAATGTGAGTATTTAACGGTTCTTAGTTCATTTTATTCGCTTATTACGAATCTTCAAACCATTTTCATCTACGCGTCTAGTTTTTTCATAAGACGAGTTTGTAAGTACGTTCCTATTCCTAATTTTAGTTTGGTCAAATTTTAATGGATTTTGCTGATTTATATTTTATTTCACGCACTACAACTAATAGTTTAATATAAAAATAACAATAAAAATCTGAGAATGCAAAAATCATTAAATTTTTATTAAAGTTTAAAAAATTAAAAATAACTTTTAACATTTTTTGATATAATTTTATGTGTTTTTTATATTAAGGAATACTTTAAACAGGGTTTTAAAGAGCATTTTATATCCTTTCATATGACATATAAAATGTTGAAATCCATTAGAAAATGTATGAGTTATAAATTATTTTCTAAACGCACCTGGACTTTCCCCAGAAGTATGCAACGTTTTAATGCGCGAAATTCATGAATTACAAAAAATGGCAAAAATTGCAATCTGAGTATTTAACGGTTCTTAGTTAATTTTTATTCGCTTATTACGAATCTTCAAACCGTTATCATCTATCGCGTCTAGTTTTTTCATAAGACGAGTTTGTAAGTACGTTCCTATTCCTAATTTTAGTTTGGTCAAATTTTAATGGATTTTGCTGATTTATATTTTATTTCACGCACTACAACTAATAGTTTAATATAAAAATAACAATAAAAATCTGAGAATGCAAAAATCATTAAATTTTTGTTAAAGTTTAAAAAATTGAAAATAACTATTACCGTTGTTGGATATAACTTTGTGTGTTTTTTATATTAAGGAATACTTTAAACCGAGTTTGAAAGATCATTTTATATCCTTTCATATGACATATAATATGTGGAAATCTATTAGAAAATGTATGAGTTATAAATTATTTTCTAAACGCATCTGCAATTTCCCCAGAAGTATGCAACGTTTTAATGCTCATATTTCATGAAGTACTAAAAATGGCAAAAAATTGCAATTTGAGTGTTTAACGGTTCTTAGTTCATTTTTATTCGCTTATTACGAATCTTCAAACCGTTTTCATCTATCGCCTCTAGATTTTTCATAAGACAAGTTTGTATGTACGTTCCTATTCCTAATTTTAGTTCGGTCAAATTTTAATGGATTTTGCTGATTTATATTTTATTTCATGCATTACAACTAATAGTTTAATATAAAAATAACAATAAAAATCTGAGAATGCAAAAATCATTAAATTTTTGTTAAAGTTTAAAAAGTTAAAAATAACTATTACCATTTTTGGATATAACTTTGTGTGTTTTTTATATTAAGTAACACTTTAAACAGGGTTTGAAAGGTCATTTTATATCATTTCATATGACATATAACATGTGGAAATCCGTTAGAAAATGTATGAGTTATAAATAATTATCTAAACGCACCTGGACTTTTCCCAGAATGCAACGTTTTAATGCTCATATTTCATGAAGTACTAAAAATGGCAAAAAATTGCAATTTGAGTATTTAACGGTTCTTAGATGAAATTTCGCTAAACACGAATCTGAAAACCGTTCTGTTCTATCGCTTCTAGTTTTCTCATAATACGACTGTGAAAATACATTTCTATACATATTTTTAATTTGATCAAATTTCATTCAATTTCGTAAGTTTATATCTTATTTGACGCAGTATGATTTATAGTTTCATCATAAAATCACAATGAAAATCATGCAATAAAAAAATCATACAAATTTTAATAAAATTTAAAATCTTGAAAACAAATTTTTACATTTTTGCATTTAACTTTGTGTGTATTATGTATTGAAAAATATTTTAAATAGCAGTGGAAAGACCGTTATTTGAACTTTCATATGATATATAAATCCAACATGAAATAATTTAGTTACCATTTGTTATAAGGACACATCTACAAGGAATATGGATTTGATTTTTTTTTTAAATGTCGATCAAAATTTCGATACAAAAAATATTTTATACTTTTTGCACGCCATGATCCAATCTGATTTCCATTTTTCTCTATTACATGTAGTTTTTGTACTATTCCCAGTTGAAACGACGAAATTACAAATTTGTAAATTGTATGTGAACACATTATTATTTTTAATATCATCAATTTTTCATAGATTGCCATGATTAATATCTTAATAAACGCAGCACAATTTAAAGTTTTATTCGAAAATATAGATTAAATTTAAAAAGTTGAAAAATAAATTAAATTGATACACCAAACAAACCCTATAAACTTCGCGTTTTGGTCTATAAAATCGAATTTTAGAGGAATAGTTATATGAAATTCAGTTCCGCACTTCCCCTCAACATTTCCTACCAGAAAAACTATATCTCGTTTGATTTACTCAACATTTTTTTTCTTTCGTATTTTGAAAGTAAGTGGTTAGCCCATCCTTTTTTGAGATTTTCGATAAATTTTTACAATTCTAGTTTTTAACGGTTTTAAAATCAGTTTTATTTACTGAACTCGAATCTGAAGTCCATTTTGCGCTATCATGCTTAGTTTTCAAATTATACTTAGTTGAAATGATGAAATTGCAAAAATTTTAACTTTTTGTCTTATTTTTAATTTCATTAATTTTTCATAGATTTTCGGGTTGAATATCTTATTAAACGCAGCAGAATTTAAAGTTTTATTAGAAAATTTAGATTAAATTTAAAAAGTTTAAAAATGTACCAAATTGATACACCAAACAGACCATCTAAAAATCGGTTATTGGTCCATTAAATCATTGTTTTGAGGAATACTTACATGAAATTCAGTTCCGCACTTCCCCTCAACATTGCCTACAAGAAAAACTATATCTCGTTTGATTTACCCAACATTTTTTTCTTTCGTATTTTGAAACTAAGTGGTTAGCCCATCCTTTTTTTTAGATTTTTGATAAATTTTTACAATTCTAGTTTTTCACGGTTTTAAAATCAGTTTTATTTACTGAACTCGAATCTAAAGTCCATTTTTCTCTATCTCTTGTAGTTTTTGTACCATTTTCAGTTGAAATGAAGAAAATGTAAATATTTGAATTTTTTGTTTTATTTTTAATTCCATCAATTTTCTATAGATTTCCTATATTAATACCTTAATAAACGTATAAATAGTTACCGTTTCATTGTAAAATATAAAAATAATTGAACGAGGAGAAAAAAGTATGAAATAGACACACAAAACCCAACTTTTTTATATTTTCTAGATTTTATTAACATGCGATACTTTGATATTGACCATAAAAATACTTACTTTCAGTATTCTCCAATTAGTTTGTAAATAGTATTAATAAGATCTTTGTAAAAATAAATTTAAATATTTAAAAATCTTTCATAATCTATTTTTTCATAATGTATTTTTTATTAAAATCTGAAAAATTAAAACATTAATCTTTAAACTTTTCTTTATACAATTAATCATTGAAAATAATAATAATAATAATCCAAATCCTTTCTAAACACGCCTCTTTGCAGATCAGCCCCTTAGGATCGATGCCCTCCTTCGGCCTGGTTTTCGGCGATTTCCTCAAGAGCATCGACGCCGAGACAAGCGCCATAACGCTCGTCCTTAGCGCCTTCTTTTTAACCATGAGCTTTGCGGGTCTTTGTTCGAGTTCGTTGTTTCTACGTTTTGGTTTGCGCAAAGTGGGACTCACCGGAGCAGTACTCTGTTTCACGGGCACTGTGCTGCAGATATTCGTCAACTCTACCATTACGCTGCTCATAGCGTACAGTCTGTTCCAGGGCATTGGCTTTGGCCTAATGATACCCACCTCCTACACATCGTTCAACAATTATTTCGACAAACGTCGCGTACTCTGCATGAGTCTGGCACAGACGCTGATCGGCGTCGGCACCATGTTCTATCCGGTATTAATGCAGAAACTGCTCGAATGGTATGGCTTTCGTGGTTGTCTGCTTGTGTTGGCCGCCATTAATGCACATGGCATCCTGGGAATGTTAATGATGCAACCTGTTGAATGGCATATGCGTCGTGTGCCGTGCGATGTTATGGACTTAGCACCCCTATCCGTAGCACCCTTAAAGATAACAAATATGATCATTGTAACACCAGCAACACCGGAAATTTCTTCCGAGGAAGCTGCGAATCAGTTGTCGCCACTGATGTCAGAACGCAATGGTTCACAACGCCACCGAAAATTGTCCCGCGAAGAAATCAAAGCATTATCACGTCGTCATTCGAGTCTCACCAGCCTGGGCAACTGGACGGGTGCCGTTGTCGCACTGGATGCTTCACCCGAAATGACTTCGATGCGCAGCTCACGACGTGTCTCGGTCATTAGTTCCGTGCATGGTCCAGTTGTTTTAGAGAAAACACGTTGGCAAATTGTGGTGGACTTTCTGGATCTGACGCTGCTCAAGCAGCCCATTTATGTGAATATTGTGTTGGGTCTTTCGTTTGCGCTCTTCTCGGACATGACATTCTTTTCGCTGCAGCCGCTGTATTTGTTTGAATTGAATTACGACAAGGTTTTTATTGTGCTCTTTTTTTGAAGTTATATTAATTTGAACAAAATCTTTTTGCAGCCATCTACCGCCGCAATTATTGCTATAGGCGCAGCCGCCGATTTGGCTTCGCGTATTTTCCTTGCTGTCACCGCATTGTTCGTGCAAGTGTCGTCGCGTTATATTTATCTAGCTGGGGCGCTGCTCACAGTCTTTGCAAGAATCGGTAAGTTGACAAAAAAAAACCTAAAAATACATGTAGAACCTGTCGACTTATAAGAATTTAAAGTAGCTAAAATATAAAAAAAAAACAGTTTAGAAAATAATAAAATACATAAAACAACTTTTATTTTAACGAAATTAATAAAATGTTGTAAACTGGCGACAACTTCCGTTTAAAATCGTATTCAAATTTCAATTCTAAAGATTTCGTTTTTACAGTTCCACAATTCAATACGAAATCAACATATCTTAATCAAATTCAATCTGATATAGAATTGTAGAACGAATTCAATTCGATTTTCGTTGTTCGATTTAATGTGAATATTAGAAAATGCCCGTACAGAGACAGTACTTCCCCTGGTCCAATACTTCCCAAAGACAATACTACGCGGAGAATCTCTCGAGGCAATACTTCTCCGAATGAAAACGATACTTTCCATGGACAATACTTCCCCTAGACTATACGTCCCGGAGACAATACTTCGACGCGACAACATTTCCAAAGACAATACCTCCACGAGACAATTCATCCTTCAGACAATACTTCCCGGTGACGATAGTTCGATGCGATAACACTTCTCCGAGACAATACTTTCGAGACAATTTTCCCCAGAACATTTCTTTCAAGGACAATACTTTACAGAGACAGTCCTTTCCAAGGTAATACTTTCATGGTCCAATACTTCCCAGAGACAATACTTCTCAGGAACAGTACTACGCGGAGACTTCCTCGAGGCAATACTTTCTCGAGGCAATAATTCATCAAAACCTACACGAGAAAATCTTTCCACGAGTCAATACGTCTTCGAAACAATCCTTTCCCTGAGACAATACTTCCTCGAAACATTACTGCATCAAGACAAGTACAAAAGTTACTGGAGACAATACTTTTCAAGGTGAATAATACAAGAAAGCAATACTCATAATCCTCAAGGCAATTTTTCCTCAAGACAATACTTACCCGAGCCAATATTTCAACAAAACATTACCTACCCGAGCAAATATTTTCACGGGCCAATACTTCTTCGAGACAATTCATTGCCTGAGACAATACTTCTTCGAAGCATTTCTTCCTCGAGGCAAAACTTCTCCGAACCAATACTTATCTCAGATTTAAATGTGCTAAAGCATGATACCATCTATAGTTTCACAAAAATCTATTAATCCCAAAGTTACTCATACGTCGTAATATTTTTTAAAATAAAAATGTCCAATTGTTCTAGATTGTAAAAACTTTACAAAATGGTTTTGTAAATATTTTGCGCAATTATACGCACGCTTTCAATGTGCGTGTAATTTAATGGCAGCTCATAAAAACAGCTCTGCAATTTTCATATCTTTTTGTGATGAAATATTGTCACAAACTGATTTTTTTCTTCTCTTTAATCTCTCAGCTAACAACGCACATCAAATTTAATTTAGGTAATCATAAATTTACATATAAAACTAACCTTTCCTAGCAGTTGCATATTTACTCAAAACTTATTCAGTGTTAATTGCTATGAATTCTTCGGAATAAGTTGTGAGCAATAATCACAATATTTATTTAGTGCTGATAACGTTTTATATTTTATTCTAACTAAACATTTCATGAAACCATCTATCTTTTAATTAAATAAAATTATTTTATTTACATACATGGATTGCAAAGTGTTTTTTTAGTAATAGATAATAGTAGATTTTTGAAAGAGTAAAAAAATAAACAATAATATAAATATATCGGATATGTTGTGAAATTCACTATAGATTAAAATACCATTTTTTTTAAACAACGATAATCGAAATGAAGTCGTTTAACAGAACTGTAACAATTAATTTCGATTGAATTATATATGTATTTATTTTGTATTGAAAAATCAAATTATAGAAAAGCAAAAACAAATTCGATTGAAATGAAAGTTGAATACGATTACCATCGGCAGTTGTTACGTGAGATTGTGTAGAATATATTCGAAGGGGTTATTGCAATAACACGAAAAGTCACAAAAGCAAAATATCGAAATCATGGCATTTGTAAGTTGTATAAATAAGGATAAGAATGATTTTAGTTTCTCGCTATCTTCCTATCACACATTAATGAAAAATTACAAAGCAACAGAATACTTAAAAGGGAGAGTTTTTCAGCCTAACATATAAATAAATAAATTCGACTCTTAAGGATTGTACAAGCTTTCTAATTTTTCGTTTATTGATTAGATTGTTTGTTTTTTAAATGCCTTTTTTTATTTTAGACAGAATAAGGGAAAGAGTTTTACACTACTATTTTATCTTGCACAAATAAAAAATTATAGCAAAAAAAACGAAGAAATTGAAAATCTTGTCATGCCAAAGGGCGAATCTTTTGGTTTTTTTGCTCAAACTCTTTAATGGTACAAGATAAAATAGTGATGTAAAAGTATTAATTGTTTGTATTATAAGCACCTAATGATCTGCATCATTATTTAAAAATATTTTGCCGAAAAAATTGCCAGCAAATAACAAATGGCAAATTCATGTTTGGCAAAATAGGTGGCGATAGGTGCTTTGAAAACAAACAATAAATGCCTTTACATCACTATTTTATCTTGTACCATTAAAGAGTTATAGCAAAAAAATATTCGCCCTTCAATTTGTTCGTTTTTTTGCCATAGTTGTGTATTGGTACAAGATAAAATAGTGATGTAGAGGTATTAATTGTTTGTTTTTAAAGCAGTTATCGATCTGCATCATTATTTAAAAATATGTTGCCAAACATTTTTTCATGCAAATAACAAATGGCAAATTAATGTTTGACAAAATATTTTTAATTAATGATGCCAATAGATAGGTGCTTTAAAAGCAAACAATTAATGCCTTCGCATTACTATTTTATATTGCGCTAATTAAAAGTTATAGCATAAAAATAAAAATATTTGCGTTTTGATCAGGATATAGCCTCACAAAATCTGTATTTATAATTCAGTAGGTTGTCCAAAATCTAAATATATTTTATATACGTTATATTAATTGACAAATAAACCAAAATAACAGAAAAAATTGAAAAAATATAAAATTTTCTAATTTTTAAAGCACTTCAAACTTTAAAATTTGATTTCCCAACATTTTTAAAAATGCACATTCGCCCCTTTGCATGACAGTGACGATATAAACTATTTAAAAAGTTGCTTTAGTATTGTCACACACTTATTCTGTACTTGTTTTCAACGAAAAAATTTTCCAAAGAATTTTTCTCTCGAACACTTCTAAAAGTAAAATAACCCAACTAAATTTTAAAAATTTGAATAATTGATTTGCAAAAAGTTAAAAAATTGAATTTTAAAATTAATATCAGCTGATGAGAACATGTAAGACAGTCAAATAGTCTTTCAACTTTAAAAAATGTTAGAATATTCAAAAATAATTGACATGCTTGGTTTTAGTACTACGTTTAGTTTTACTTCTTGTCTAGCATTAATTCAATCGAAAAAAATAATTTAAATCAAACTCTTACTTTCCACAGCATTTCTATACATAACCGATTTCACGGGCATGGCCATCATAACCGGCATCATGGGTTTTCTACGTACTTGGGTACATGTGCCGCTGCCGTTAGTACTCGCCGAATACCTGCCCAAAGAACGGTATGTTAAACTCAGAAAAAAACAAATTTTAAAATATATATTAAACATTTTTCTTACCTTCCTTAAAGCTATGCCAGCGGCTATGGACTCTTTATGTGTTTGCAGGGCAACATAATGTTTGCCCTTGGACCCGTGGTGGGCTACATGCGCGATGCGACGCAAAGCTATGTGCTGACCTTTCACTGTCTCAACTTATTTATGGCGCTGTGCGCAGTGACATGGCTGCTGGAAATTATTTGTCTCAAATTTAAGCGAAAAGACGCAGTAGTGCTGCCGACATCAGGAAACAGCATAAACAACACACAGACTTTGGTGCATTGAAAGCAGTTTCACACGTTATTTATTGTTTAAGTTAAAATTTTAAGTTTAAATTGTTAATTAAAACATATTTTAGTATTGAATATTTTTTTTTTGTGATATTTTATTTCATATATTCAAGATATTCAAGAAAGAAAAAAAAACACAACAGTTTTTCACATTTTTTTTTTTTTTTGTTTGCTCATATTAAATATACGCGTCGTGAATTAATAAGGATTAGAGCGGTGAATATTTTTGATAAACAAAAAAAATAATAATTATAAATTGCTTCGTGTAAGTAATAATGAGCTCTGTCTGTCTGTTTTTAGATTGTTTCATATTTTGTTTAGCATTGTGGCATGGGGTAAATATATAAATTGTAGCATAAACGCTTTGTTTACGATGTAGCAGCGCATCGCTTATTCCATGGACTTCATTTTGCACAAATAGGAGGTTGGCAGCATTTTGGTGTCGCCATTCAGCTGGCAGATGCTGGTCTCCTTGTCGCCCTGCGTCAGCACTTTACCAACGGATTCGCGTTCGTCGCCAAAAATAACCTGGAAACAAAATTTACAAAAATGTTGGTATAAAACAAAAGAGCTAAATCTTGAATTTTGAAAAATTAAATTTACATTCTAAAAACGATTAAATATTTGAAATGATATTTGATATTATTAACTTACTTCATTTTGTCCACGTCAATTTAATAACGTGGACAAAATGAAGTAAGTTAATAATATCAAATGTCATTTCAAATATATATCAAATGTAAATAAAATCATAATTTAAATAAACTAATTTTCATGAAAAATTAAAAAAAAAAATTAATTCAGAAAAATATAATTTTTAAAAACCAAATAAAAATATCGAAATTAATTTAAAACGAAATGAAAATATGAAAATGAAATTAAATAAACTAGCAAGAAAAATATAAATAATTTAAAATAAAATAAAATTACAAATTGAATAAAATAAAATGATGAAGGGTTTTTCAATAAGAGCGCTACAAAAGTTTTTTTCAAGGGTTTTGCAACAGGGACGCTACAAAAGTAGAACGACAGGGACAGCAAACGACGCCATATTTTTTACCGCTCTTTTGACATTTCTCTTCAGTAAGGTTTGCCATTTCATGATGGAAAGATATACGAATTCGAATTTCGGTAGTAAATTTAAATAATTTCGACTCGTTGTTGGCTCGTATATCTTTCCATCATGAAATGGAAAACCTTACTGAAGAGAAATGTCAAAAGAGCGGGAAGAAATATGGCGTCGTTCCCTGTCGCTCTACTTTTGTAGCGTCCCTGTTAACAAAATCCCTTGAAAAAAACTTTTGTAGCGCTCTTATTGAAAAACCCTTTACCAAGAAAAATATAAATAATTTAAAATAAAATAAAATTACAAATTGAATTATAAAATGAAAATGATATAAAAATGGAAATAAAATGAAAGGAAAATAAAATAAAAATTAAATAAACATGAATATAAAAATAAAATTAAAAATAATGAATGAAACTAATATACTGAAGGAAGAAAATAAAAATAAAATGAAAACAAAATTAACATGAAATAAATATGAAAATTAAAGATAAATGAAAAAAATACAAAAATATATCGAAATGAAAATAATCCCATTGGGGAAGGTTAGGTCACATGGTAAATTTTAAGTTAGTAAGAATTATGAAAGTTATAGTCGGTCTAACCAGGGTTTACAAATCCTGAAAATAACTAAAAACTTGAAATCGCTGAAGAATTTGGTACGCATATTTACAAATGGGTAGGTATACCGAATATCGATTTTTTTTTTTGAGAACCACAAGTCGTTTCCCGAGAAAACTTTATTTTCATATATTTGAGTATAAAGTCAATATATATATTTCACTTAAGCTTGTGTAAAGTAAAATTCATCTGTTGATTTAAATTTTATTAAGTATTTGAACATAAATGGTCGGTTCGCAGGTCACAATGGACCGATATATAAGTAATCTAAATTAGAAGTATCATTGATCTAGATCTTCTAATTTTTCAGTGATCGTAATTTCAACAGACGATGTGCGTCTATCCGCACATCGATATTTCGATTCATGATGTCATGCTGATCAAGAATATATAATATACCGGTGATGCTTCCTTCTGAGGGTTACAAACGAAGATACCCTTTTCAAACTAAATATATCCTTTTACTCTTAGTATAGGGTATAATGAGAAGAATATAAAAAAAAATTAAACTAAACATGAATTTGAAATAAAAATAGAATTGACAATTAAATGGAAATGCATATGAAATAAAAATGAGACGAAAATATATATATATTTTATATATTAAATACATATCGAGGGCTTATATTCAATACTGCCTATCTACAATTTTGACAAAAATGAGTTTTTGATTCAAAAATCTTCACTGATCACCGCTGCATCTATGACATTAATTTGGAACTAAAAAAATGGTTCTATTACGGTTATATTTTCATTTTAAAAATTTGTCTATCTACATGAAAGATTTTTTATGAATGCAATAATATCTATCTACACACAATTTTTACTTAAGAGAATGACAATAAATTGCCGTTGCAGGGTATGGAGATGATGCCTCAATTTCAAAACTCCTACTTTTTGCTCTTTAAATGATTCCTCGATTTCAAAAGTCTTACTAATTGCTTTTTAAATGATGCTTCGATTTCAAAACTCCTACTCTTTGCTTTCTAAATGATGCCTCGATTTCAAAACTCCTACTTCTTGCTTTTTAAATGATGCTTCGATTTCAAAACTCCTACTTCTTGCTTTTTAAATGATGCTTCGATTTCAAAACTCCTACTCTTTGCTTTTTAAAGGATGCCTCGATTTTAAAACACCTACTCTTTGCTCTTTAAATGATGCTTCGATTTCAAAAGTCTTACTAATTGCTTTTTAAATGATGCTTCGATTTCAAAACTCATACTCTTTGCTTTTTAAATGATGCCTCGATTTCAAAACTCCTACTTCATGCTTTTTAAATGATGCTTCGATTTCAAAACTCCTACTCTTTGCTCTTTAAATGATGCCTCGATTTCAAAACTCCTACTCTTTGCTTTTTAAATGATGCCTCGATTTCAAAACTCCTACTTCATGCTTTTTAAATGATGCTTCGATTTCAAAACTCCTACTCTTTGCTCTTTAAATGATGCCTCGATTTTAAAACTCCTACTCTTTGCTTTTAAAATGATGCATCGATTTCAAAACTCCTACTTCTTGCTTTTTAAATGATGCTTCGATTTCAAAACTCCTACTCTTTGCTCTTTAAATGATGCTTCGATTTCAAAAGTCTTACTAATTGTTTTTAAATGATGCTTCGATTTCAAAACTCCTACTCTTTGCTTTTTAAATGATGCCTCGATTTCACAACTCCTACTCTTTGCTCTTTAAATGATGCCTCGATTTTAAAACTCCTACTCTTTGCTTTTAAAATGATGCCTCGATTTCAAAACTCCTACTTCTTGCTTTTTAAATGATGCTTCGATTTCAAAACTCCTACTCTTTGCTCTTTAAATGATGCCTCGATTTTAAAACTCCTACTCTTTGCTCTTTAAATGATGCTTCGATTTCAAGTCTTACTAATTGCTTTTTAAATGATGCTTCGATTTCAAAACTCCTATTCTTTGCTCTTTAAATGATGCCTCGATTTTAAAACTCCTACTCTTTGCTTTTAAAATGATGCCTCGATTTCAAAACTCCTACTTCTTGCTTTTTAAATGATGCTTCGATTTCAAAACTCCTACTCTTTGCTCTTTAAATGATGCCTCGATTTTAAAACTCCTACTCTTTGCTCTTTAAATGATGCCTCGATTTCAAAAGTCTTACTAATTGCTTTTTAAATGATGCTTCGATTTCAAAACTTCTACTCCTTGCTTTTTAAATGATGCCTCGATTTCAAAACTCCTACTTCATGCTTTTTAAATGATGCTTCGATTTCAAAACTCCTACTTTTTGCTTCGATAACAAAACTCCTCTTTTTTGCTCTTTAAATAATGCTTCGATTTCAAAACTCCTACTTAAACAATTTTTTGCATTATAAATGAAAATCATTGAAAAACTGATATCATTGGTATTCTCTAAACATAAGTCGTCGTTCTAAAACACTTACCTTGAATTCATCGTCCACCTCCGGCGGCACGGGCGCCAAGTGCTCGCTGACAATCGACAAACTACGATCCTCCTGCAGCAAAAACACCGAACAGACGCCGTTCGACACGGTGCGTATGATGCCCGTCTGGCCCACCAGATCGGCATCGTCGTGCGAATGGATCTTCACCTCAATGTCGGTGGTACACCAATCACCCATGTGCGAGTCGAGACTAGCGCCCGGTGTCTGCGGGTTATACGGTGAGTGTGGTGCGCCGCCCGGTGTATTTGGCGAGAAGGTCGACGGTGACGGTGTGCTCATGTAGCCCGCAGGATACGGTGATGGTGCCGGACTGGGGCTTGGATTGAACGGACTGTAGCTGCGATCAGAGCCATACAAAGTGCCCGGAGTCTGGGGCGCAAACGTGGTATTCATTTGATAGCCCGGAGTGCTGGGATTGTAGCCAGGACTGGGGCTGGATTCCTCAATGGAATAGTCATAGTCATTATTACGCGCAGGCGTATTGGTCACATTCGGATCCCAGGCGCCATGGCGTGGCGTCATGCTGCCATCGTGCGATGGTGTCATAGCGCCGCTGTACGGCGTACGTCCCTCCGAGTCCCAGTTCGGTGTCTGACTGCCCAGCAGTGGCGTCTTCGAGCCGGCCGACGAATAGACCGGTGTCTGTGAGCCAAACGCTGGTGTGCGCGCTGGCGTACGTCCGTATGTAGAGACGTTGCCACCCTCGCGTCCAGGCACACCAACAATAGCTATGTGATTACGATCGACCGAAATGGTTTGACACGATGTATGCAACTCAACGCGTGCAGTGCTCTCGGTGGCATCCTTGACAATGCCAACAGCGCCTTTGTACGGGCCACCGCTGATTTTAATTGTTTTGCCGAGTATCTCACGATCGCGTGTAACACGGAAACCGCCACGTCCACGACCGCCACCAGCGCCGCCGCCGCGTGCTGCACCACGTCCGCCAGAGGGATGCATGGGAGATTGTATGCGCGGCGACATGAAGCCCAGACTGCCCAGCGGACCCAAACTGTTGCTTTGCGATTTGTTGCCGCCCGCAAGCTGCAGATGACGCGTCTTGCAGACAAATATGCCGCCATTTTCGGTGTACATGCGACAGTGCAAGAAGACGAGACTGCGATACAAATGTTTAATCTCGCCAGAGCGTCCCGCATGTGGGCCCTCCATCACTTTGACGATGTCGCGTCGTCGTATCTGATTCTGGTCGGCATCCAGTGCCACTGTGTTGCGATTTTCGCGCCGCTTGTGCAATGCCGTCGGCTTACATTCGATCACCTTGCCATGCATGCCAAGCACATGGAAATTCTCACGCTCCAAACGCACGATAACGCCCACATTTTGTGGATCCAGCTGCACCAAGTCGCCCCACTGAAATTGGCCGAACGAGTCGACGCCTGTGGCAACATCTGAGCAGAGCTGCAGATCGCGCGGCAACACCTCCAACTCGTGATTGGTCAAATCAGAGACAAGCACAATGCGCGACACTTCAACGCGAATAATCAGACCTGTTTCACCCTCATAACGGCCGGCCAAGACACGCGCATGGTCACCAGTTTTAAAGTACTTGCGCAACTCGTTAGCCTTGAAGATGAGCGGATCTTTAAGATCCTGATGTTTAGGCATCACCGTAATCATAGCGCCATCGATGGCCACAATCTTTGCTTGCAAATTCTCCAAATCACCGACGCAAACCTCAACGTTGTCGCCCATGGAGAACGAATGTGTAGCGGCGGGATCGTCTTTGGCAGCGGCTGTTATTTCCAGATTTACATCCTCTGGCTGCTCCTCAAAACGTTCCAACTCAGCTAGTGTGGGTTTCACGCCCTCCGCCAGTATAGCAGACATAGTAAAGTTTTTATAGAGAAAACCCTTTCGCGAATAACGATTGCCCTCGAAGAGCAAAAAGTCACCATCAGAGTGCACCTCACCTCCTATGGCACGCACAGCCTCCGGATCGAAGGGTTTTGCCTGCGGGCGACGCTTTTTGCGGCGCTTAGCATCATCGGATTCGCTTTGTGTCGTGCGTAGAGCGCCACGCATGCGCGTGTAGTCAATACGCGGCAGCAGCTTCAAATGTACCTGATTCTGCGCCAAATCCACATAGTCCACCTGTGCAATGTCATCTTTAAAGATGCCGCGCTTGAGGCGCACCCACTGTTTGACCTTGAGGCCGATCTGTTCCTTGACCACCTTCAAAACATCTGTCATCTCCTTGATGGGCACCATTTCCTGCTTCCATTTGCCCATGCGCAGATTGCCCACATTTTCGATGCAGGTCTTAACGTGCGTCTGCTTGTAGGACTCTATATAAATGTAGCCCTTGATACCCTCGGGCGCTACCACTGACTTAATCTGCAGCGGTTCGTCGGTGTTCAGATAAGTCAAGAACTTGCGCATCAACAACAGCGCTGTCACCTTCTCCTCGCCAATGCGACATTTAACCATCCATAAATTCGGATCCTTGATACCTGGCAGCAGCGTTTGCTGTGTGATTTCATCGGACATCTCTTCGCCACCATCGCCAAAATGCCGCTTGGCTATTGTTTCATCAGCGTATTTCTTACGCAAATACTCCTCGAGTTCATCCTCTTTCTGAGTGTCCCACAGATTGGTGCCACGCCTACGTATTTCAATATCACGCGCCGTTGGACCCAATTCGTCGATTTCATTGCCAACAATGCCCAGCTCATTGGCGCCTTCCTCCCACTCGTCATCTTCGTCCACTTCATCATCAACCTCTGCCTCGTCAATAATAAATCCGCCAAAGCGCTCTTTTTTCTTCTTCTTGCTTTTGGGGCGTCCATCTTCATCTTCCTCTTCTTCATCGTATTCCTCCGAGTCAAGATCCTCACCCTCGGGCTCTTGTTCTTCTTCGCCACCTGCTTCGCCGCCCTCGTCATCTTCTTCGGCAGAGTCTTCATCGCCTGAACGTGGCGTTGCTTTGCGTCGTCGATTTGATGGACCCTCGGAGCCCGAACCTGAGTCGGCTGAGTGCGAACGCGACCTGGAACGCGATCTGGAGCGTGAACGTGACCGCGAGTGATGCGAACCTGGTGAAGCGGCCGCATTGTTGGAGCCAACGCTGCGCTGAGACTTTTTGGAATCCTGCGATGCGTCCGAGTCGCTGTCCGACATGTTGCTCGCCTCAGAGTCCGACATTTTGGTAGGCGTTGCTTTTGTTTCTCAACCTAGAACTTTTTCGTATTTTTTATTGTGTCCTGCAAATAGTTTAAAGTATTAATTGCGTTGAATGGATAATAAAAATGCACTTTTTCCGACAAATACGCACAATTCGACCGCTTTTCTTTTAATTTTTACACGACTGATACTGAACTTTTCGTGGCGTGTCTGTAGCAGTGATGCATTTCAAGCACTTATGAAATTACCCGCATAATTACCCTTTTTAATTTTATTACCCACTGTTATAATTTTTTACCCTTTAAAAATGTCAGCACAAATTTCAATCAATTACGAAATTAAAATGTTATTTTTTAAATGAAGTAAAAACTATTAAATGTATTTTAGAGAAGTCAAAATATTATTATTTTTAATTATTATTATTTTTAAACTTTCTTTTCTCTAATGCCATAACAATAAATATTCAAATAATGTGGATTTTCTCAACAGTGACAATATATTGCCATTTAAAAATATATATTAAGGAGTCTATCATAGATAATACTTGATTGTTATAGCAATATATTGCTATAGTATACTATTATAAATTATATACTATTATAGTATTATTATACTATATATTGCTATATATAATATATATATCGTATACTTGTTTTTATTTCAAATATTATTCATTTTTACAAACATGTTGGCTAAAAAAATTGGGAAAAAGTTAATTTCAACAATAAATTTTTATTTTAAACAATATTTTATTGATTTATTTTTGATTGAATTAGTACATTAAGAAGTGTTTTTTTATAATACAAAAAATCCAAAAATTTCGTAGATAATCAGCATGTCAAATTAAAATGATACCTTTTTGATCACATTTATGTTAACCTTCAGATATCGTTAACTTTTAAAAGTTAGTTTAAAGTTAGATTGTGGATATCGTTTGTCTGTTTGGGTGTTATTTAAAAATATGCCTTTTTAGCTTTTTCTGCAAGATTTGAAAAGAGATAACTAAAATATTACATTTAACGTCGATTTCAATGGATTACCCGAATTACCCAATTATTATATAAAAATTACCCACTTTTATCAAAGTAACACTGTGTCACTGCATCACTGATCTGTCAAAAATGCACTTCGAATTACGGACACACATAATACTGTCAAGAGTCCACTTCGAATTTCGAAACTTCACAAGTTCACTTCGAACTTTTCGAAACTTTAAAAGTCGACTCTTTATCGATTTATCGATACCCCGATATTCCGAAAGTATTCAATACACCAACATTACCAAAAATTAAAATATAATGCACAAATCGTCAAATTTTGGCAAATATTCCACACAAATGTAAGTCAAAAGTCGACCTCTAAGTTTGTACATTCTTTTTTGATTATGGTAACGCTATTAACGTTTAAATTTTAATAATGTTCGACACCCCAAACAACTTAGAACTAAACATTATTTATTGAAAAATGTACATCTTTGATATTTGTCTCTGTGTAGAGTCTGTATATACCACTGAATCAGCCTAACCAATAAATGAAATGAAGTAAATAAATAAGGTAAAGTTCTACCCTATTTTATACCATTTAAATTATATATCAACTTATTTAACTCATTTTCTTTAGATATATAAAAAAAAAATACTTTTAGCCCCAATACTATGAAAATCATATTTTAAAAGGTATTGAGTGAAACAATTCCTTTTAAAATATGATTTACAGCAACCCTGCAATGCACTACATTTTTGTTGTTGTTCTTATCATCTGTCAATACTGTCAACAAATCAATAGGAAAAAAAGAAACATTGCTGCTGCTGTCGTGTTCTAATTAAATTTCTCACCTGAAACGATTTGTTTTTTTTACACTTTTATTACCCCAATTGATTCGCAATGGTTTTGCAACAGCTAAAAATGATGCTGCTCAGCATTGTGGGCATTTTTCGTCGAGCTTTGTGCTGTTTCTCGCGACGTAGAAAACCAAGTTTGTCGGAGCCACTGGATTCCGTTAATGTAGTGGGTGACAAGTTTGTTTCCACACGCAGACAACAGCAGCAGGTTTGTTTACTACAACTTTTATGGTTTCTTTTAATTAATAACTGCATCATTTCCCACACTACAGCCAGAACGAGATTGGAATTCATGGGACGACAGTCCACGCACCGTCGAAGAGCACATCGAGCAGTATCGTCAGCGCATTGCGAAGCCGCCGACGCCACAAACAGAGCAGCAGGAGCCGGACTTCTTTAGTGTAAGTTCTAAGTAAGACCTTCAGAAATTCCATGTTAACCACATTTTCTACAATGCAGGAACTAGCGCCCGTCATACAGCCACAGCCGAAATATTATCTGGACAGTGACCAACCAGAAAAGACTGATTTCTCCCGATTGGAGGCCAAGAGCGATGTGCCTATTGCTATCAATGTAAGTTTGTTATATTCTTTTTTTTTTAATTTATGTATGGCTTTATAATTACTTTTGTCACAGGCCGACCTCGAAGATTGGGCTGAGGAAGATGCTGGCGGCTGGGAGGAACTCGACTCGGAGCAGACCAAACAAATGATACGCGAAAAGCGACGTGAGCTGCGTAATCAACGCCAACGTGCGACAAAAACACAAGGAATTGAATCGTTGAGTCCTAAACACGAATCTGGAATTGTTGCCACACGTTTACATGGCGTACCTGCTGCTGCGGCTGTAAATGGCCGGCATGCGTAGTAGTATTAAGCGTAGCCTATGTAGTACATGCAATTCTTCTAATAATTTTAAGTACTAAGCAATTTTTGCGTTTTTAATGTTGAGTTCTATGTCAGTCAGAAAACTCTTGTGCAATAAGTTCGTGTTGTGCACAATTTGCTCAACGTTTTGCTTTCTTTTGGTAGCAGCATTTGATTTTCCATATAGTGTAAATATAAATGTTTAAACTACTTAATTAACAAGTACTACATTTTAAGCAGTGCTTCTTTTTTTTTTTGTAGTTTTTTGCATCGAATACATTTAACGTTTTAACTAACAGAGGTTACTTAAGTCATTTGTAGTAGCATAGATCCATCTATTTAATATCTTAGCCTTTGGCAACAACTAAGAGAATCACTTATAAAATTAAAACATTTATAGACATTCCTACCTTTATTAATATCTTAATAAACAGTGGTAATAAATGCAATATTTTAAACTATATTTTTTAAGTTTTCTTTACTTTTTTTTTAAATTTAATATTAGCTTTAATTTTATTCAAGCTATACCGGGGTAAGACAATTTTCAATAAATTCATTTTTTACAAAAAATACTATTTTTGAAAATTCAAATTTTCCCAAAAAATTTCAATTATCACTAAAAATTCAATTTTTACAAAATATTCAATTTTTACTAAAAATTCAATTTTTCATTAGAAATAAAATTTTTCACTAAAAATTAAATTTTTCACTAAAAATTAAATTTTTCACTAAAAATTAAATTTTTCACTAAAAATTAAAATTTTCACTAAAAATTAAAATTTTCACTAAAAATTCAAATTTTCACTAAAACTCAAATTTTCAATAAAAATTAAAATTTTCACTAAAAATTAAAATTTTCACTAAAACTCAAATTTTCACTAAAAATTAAAAATTTTTACCAAAAATTCAATTTTTACAAAAAAAATAAAAACTCTAAAATCAAATGTTCAATAAAAATTCATTTTTTCACTAATAAATCAATTTTTCAGTAAAAAATGAAAATTTCAGTAAAAAATCAATTTTTCACTAAAAAAAATCAGTTTTTCACTAAAATTTAAAATTTTTACCAAACATTCAATTTTTTTTAAAATATAAATTACATTTTTCACTAAAAATTCAATTTTTCACTAAAAATTCAAATTTTTCACTTTTCAATTTTTCACTAAAAATTCAAAATTTTCACTTTTCAAATTTTCGATAAAAAAAAAATTTCATTCAAATTTAATTTTCATCATAAAATTGACTAAATTATTTTTTTGTGAAAAATAAAATTTTTCATTTAATTCAAAAGTAGTACATTGTGAAAATTTTCTATATATATAAATATCTCCTAAGGGCGAGTTTACACGATAGATAAAATAGCTAGAGATAGAGAAAAATAGAACAAAAAATCTCATAGAATTGTGTAAACACTGCATAGAGCTCCACGGTAGGGAAAAAATCTACAGTAGATTTTTTTCTCTATCTCTAGCTAATTTCTCTATCGTGTATTCGAGCCTTAACGATTGATTGCAATATTTTGTTCAAGTGTAAAGGTCAATGAAAATAAAATAAAAATACATAAAAAATTCATTACCTCTCAGCAGGATGAGCACGCTAAAATAGAAATACTTTTTTTTTTAATTTTGCCGCTGATCTACTTTTAAAAAGGCAGTCGTCAATTATTTTCAAAATCAGCAACATTTTTGCCTCAGCCCAATAGCTTAACTTCCTACGCGTAAATCGAGGAAATTTTATTTGCGGTTTGTTCGCGGACAGTCGCTTTTTACCCAATGCCTCTGTTAAGTAGTAGTGACAATAATTGCATTTTGCTTGCAAAATTTATAGACAAAAATTGTCACTTGATTGCACATCCCCAACAAAATATAAAGTATAAATGCAACGTTGGTCAACGTTAAATCCAACAGTTATTAAAGAAAACTCGTGCAAAACTGTGATCGGCCAAACTGTTCAAATGGTAAGTTTGTTTTTATAAATTATTTTGCAAAGTTTAAAAATATATACTACTATATTTTCAAGTGTAAATCAGACAGAATTTATATTAAAAAAAAGAACTATTGTAATTTAGAAATTACATTACATTTCTATCAAATGTCATTTCTAAATTCTATTTGATTTTAAGAATGGATGATTTGATATTCATAACATTCCATTTGATATTTAGAAAATATTAATCGTAATTCATAATTTTCCATTTAGAATTCCGAAAATATCAATTGAAATCAAATTTCTGAATTACAATTGATGTGTTTTGAATTTCAAATGGAATTTCTGCATTACAATTGATGTCTTTTGAATTTCAAGTGGAATTTCTGAATTTCAAGTGATGTCTTCTGAATTCCAAATGGAATTTCTGAATTACAATTGATGTGTTTTGAATTTCAAATGGAATTTCTGCATTACAATTGATGTCTTTTGAATTTCAAGTGGAATTTCTGAATTTCAAGTGATGTCTTCTGAATTCCAAATGGAATTTCTGAATTACAATTGATGTTTTTTGAATTTGAAATTGAATTTCTGAATTACAATTGGTGTATTTTGAATTTCAAATGGAATTTCTGAATTTCAAGTGATGTCTTCTGAATTCCAAATGGAATTTCTGAATTACAATTGATGTTTTTTGAATTTGAAATAGAATTTCTGAAATACAATTGATGTGTTTTGAATTTCAAATGAAAATTTTTGAATTTCTATTGGTGTTTTGAATTTCAAATGGAATTTCTGATGTGTTTTGAATTTCAAATGGAATTGCTGTTTTTTGAATTGCAAATGGAATTTCTTAATTTCAATTAATGTTTTTTGAATTTCAGATGGAATTTTTGATTTACAATTGATGTGTTTTGAATTTCAAATGGAATTTCTGAAATACAATTGATGTTTCTTGAATTCAAAATGGAATTTCTGAATAACAATTGATGTTTTTTAAATTACAAATGGTATTTCTGAATTACAATTGATGTGTTTTGAATTTCAAATGAAATTTTTAAATTAAAATTGATGTGTTTTGAATTTCAAATGGTATTTCTAAATTTCAATTGATATGTTTTGAATTACAAATGGAATTTCCTATTTACAATTGATGCGTTTTGAATTTCATATGGAATTTTTGAATTACAATTGATGTATTTTGAATTTGAAATAGAATTTCTGAAATACAATTGATGTGTTTTGAATTTCAAATGGAATTTCTGCATTACAAATCATGTATTTTGAATTTCAAATGGAATTTCTGAAATAAAATTGATGTATTTTGAATTTGAAATAGAATTTCTGAATTACAATTGATGTGTTTTAAATTTCAAATGAAATTTCTGAATTTCTGTTGGTGTTTTGAGTTTCAAATGGAATTTCTGAATTACAATAGATGTGTTTTGAATTTCAAATGGAATTTCTGAATAACAATTGATAAGTTTTGAATTTCAAATGGAATTTGTGAATTACAATAGATGTGTTTTGAATTGCAAATGGAATTTCTGAATTACAATTGATGTGTTTTGAATATCAAATGGAATTTCTGAATTGATCTGTTTTGAATTTCAAATGGAATTTCTGAATTACAATTGATGTGTTTTGAATTTCGGAATTTCAATGGATCTATACGAGAGCGCAATAGGAGAACTTGTATAAAGCAATTTTGTTCGACAAAAATTTCAATCAAAAATGCATTTAATTAATTGGGAAAAGTCGAAAAACCAAGAAAATGCACAGTTTGTAATATTACAAAATTAGACCACACTTTTTCCAAGAATTTGAGATATCAATGACATTTGAAGTTATAAAAAAAAAGTTATTTGAATTATAACTGAATTGAATTATAATTGAATGGAAAATAAATGGGCAAAAAAACAAAACAATGTGGGCGAATCACGCCCATTTTTTTATTGTATTGATATATATTTGTTTATAGCTAATTTTATATTTTATGACTTTATTTTGAATACTTTACGAGGTATGGAGCCCAAAAAATAAACCCATATCTTGTATGGAATAAGGTAGAGAAATTTGACTCATTTCCAAACTTAGAATTATTTTTCAACTAATATATATTTCAAGTTATCGTGTATAGACAGACAGAAGGACATATGTATCTAAATCGGTTCGCAAAGTGATGCTGATCAAGAAAATATATACTTTTTGATACCGGTCACGCCTCGTAAAATGCACTAAAATGTCTTAACATACGTAGTATAACCTGTAACCCATGTGTGAATGGGTCTAAAATAATAAAATAGATTTTTTTTAGTTTACACTCAATTCTAATGCTTTCACATTATTTTATCTATCCTCAAAATGTGTCCATATATTTCTTTTATTTTTACATTTAGCGTATTCACAGTTTCAAGGTATTGGTACGATATTGTACGAATACGACAGTACGGCAATTGAACTGTGAGCACTACTTTTCTTTAAAATAGTTCGTCAAATAGATGCATTTGATTCTATAAAATTTGTTTTTTTTTTTTTAAATTATAATAAATATTCCTCGATTTCAAAAGAAAAACAAATAACTTAACATTTTATGTGCACTTTTAATATTCAATTTTACAATTTTTCTTCATTTCACACAATACGACACCAAAAAACATGCCTCAGGGCTACTCTCAAATACAACAATTGTGTTATTTCACTTTTATAAGGGATGCAACAACAAATTGATGTTTCTGTGTTATTGTATCGTATATATAGTACATAATACGAATACCATACTAAAATACGATGAACTATGAATACGCTAATTGTTTTCTTTGAAAGGTGCACACTAATTTTGGAATTCTAAACGTTATAACGTTATTTTTTATTTTTTTTTATTCCATAAAAAATAAATTGAACTAAATACAAAAAAAAATATATTTTTACCTTTTAAAGACTCGCATAAAAATCCAGCTACTTCTTCTGCTAAAGTGCTTAAGCATTATCAGCAGCACTGCCTCCGAATTGCCTGCACATAATAATGACTACATCTGGAACTCAGGACAAAAGCTACCTGGAGCATTACTATATTCACTCGATCTAGCCACTGCGGCGGCGCAACGGTCAGAAGCGGTTGCATTAACCTCGCCAACATCATTGCAACCAAGCGCATCGGAGGAGGATGCACCACCAACACCGCCAGCACCGCCGACAATAGAACGTCGTCTGGCGAATGACGAAACCTACTCGAGCGAAGATCAGCTGGAAGCTGATGACAGCAACGAATACGACTATGACAAGGCCTATGAGCAGTTTGTGGGTCAGTACTTTGACAGGTCCAAGGATGAAGCCTTGGCCACCGACGATAGTATTGAGTCACACGAGCTGGAGGCAGAGCCGTTGCTGTCAACGGTCACTAAACGAAATACGCGCGAAAAGTGTCGCAAAGTACAGCGCGGCGGACAACATTGCGTTGTATGCAAAAATTCAAAGAACAATGCAAATTCAGAAACC
Source organism: Dryomyza anilis (assembly GCA_951804985.1). Lineage (NCBI taxonomy): Eukaryota > Metazoa > Arthropoda > Insecta > Diptera > Dryomyzidae > Dryomyza > Dryomyza anilis. The sequence continues at coordinate 114,511,664 of OX638130.1, forward strand.
TGCTCGTATGTGAAAGAAACAGAGCCACATTCTTATGCGTTCAGCAAAGAGAAGAGTTTCAAAAAACATAGAGAAAGTGATGATGACGACGATGATGATGATGGTGCTGATGAAAGCGGGGAGACGGAGGCGCAAAGTGATGAGCAGCAGCAGGAACACGATGTAACAGAGGAAGAAGAAAGGGAAGATGAACAGGCGGAGGAAAGAAAGCAGAAAAGGAAGCAGAAAAGAAAAGCCAAAAGAAATGAGGAAAAAAAGCGGAAAAGAATTGGCGAAAGAGTGAAGAAAAACGATTCAGATGAGCAAGACCAACTACTGGAGAAGAAAAAAAAGCCAAAATTGCATAAGAAACCAAAGAGCGTTGAAATTAAACGCAAGATAACAAAAGCAATCAAAGTTGACAAGCGACGTGACACACACAAAAAACGTGTGAAGGGTTTAAAGCCTGCTGCTACACAGGGTCCTTCCTCGACTTCACCAATCACCTTCGCCAAACGCAAGGACAGCAGCAGCTGCATTAAGAAAACGCATAAGCAGCAAGTGTGCTATCACTGCGAGAGCAACGAGGGTGAACAGTTTAAGCGTTGCTTTGCCAAAGACGCCACAGCAGCAGTTGGAGTAGTAGACGAAGCGACACCTGCTGCCGATGGCGGTAGACGCAAAGAAAGTCAACAACAGCTGCAGCAAACGGAGCAGAAGCTCTACAAGCGCATGGTGAGCTATGACTTTGAAAATGGCCAAAATAAGACGCACAACGATGATGGTGGCAAGGCGCGCGTCAAACGCAAGGTTTTGCTGAAAATGCTGCGACACAGATCAACGTGGCATTAAATGTGTCAATTTTTACAGAATTTTTTATGAAATAAATATTTAGTTTTTTTTTTATAAAATGTATGCTTAAAAAAATGTTTAATTTTTATTAATATTATTATTATTTTATACAATAATTAAATACTTCTTAATAGACTGCGCGCACATTGAGTGCTGACATGTTCAGCATTACTTTTCCATTACATTTAATTTTACACAAAAATACAAATATGCATGAAAATAAAATATATATAAAATAAAAAATACAATAAAAATAACGACGTTGTAGAAATAAAATAAAACAAATGCATTTTTAAAATGAGTAGTTAACGTTTTAAACATTAATATTACAAAATTAATATAAAAAATTTGAAATACCATTTTATCAACTTCTCATCATTTGAGACAAATGATTAAATTCTTTATTGAATATATAAAAAAACACATTCAAATTTCTAATATCTAATTGTTAAATTTTATTTCTGCAACAACGTTATATCGAAACTTCTTAAGAAAAGAAAATTTCTAGTTTTTAAAATACAAAATAGTTTATTAAAAGTATTACAAATAAATATTTTACTTAATTTTAATGAATTTTGGAAATAATACATTTTATTTATGTTTTTTTACTTTTAATTGTTTTTCTGTTAAGCTTAATAACTACATTTTATGCGTTTTCATATAACGTTCGTTAGCAAAGTGTGTGTGTGTAGCGTAGGCGTACAAAAAACTGAATTTTCATTTTTTTTTTTTTTTGATATTATTAAAAATAATTGCACACTACTTGTTGCTTACATTTATTAACCTTTTTTTTATTTTTTTTTATATACGTATTCTTGTTCATGTTGTTTACAATGGCACTTTTTTCGTTTATATTTTTGCAACATTTGCTACGGTTTAAACTGCGTATTTGTTTAGCTATTTTGTGTCTTATTATTGGAGGGATTTTACAAAATGTTTTTATTAAATTTTTTATTTACTGATTTAATTTATTTTTTATTATTTTGTTCAATTAATGAAGTGCTTTTCTTTGAATGAGGTATTGAGGCCTTTTGTGCGATTTCAGTTATGTTTTTTTTATTTTTAATTAATATTATGTGCCGTTTATTATTGACTGCCAAACACTTTATTCATAGACAATTATTTTTATAAATAAATTGATTACTTTGAAAGTCATTTAAAATCGAGAATTTAAAATCAATATTGAAAAATTGTTTTCAATAGAAATACTGTGAATTATGCAGAAAATATTGATGTACTTGAATATTTGATTGATAAATATTTCATGAAACAATTGACGTACATATTTATGAAAATTCATCATGTTTATTTGCTGAAAGAATTGCTGCATTTTTTTAAAGTAGCAATTTTTGGGAACAATTGATGAATATTTTTAAGACAATTAAGGTTTATATTACAATTGATGTACAATTAAGAAACAATTGATGTACATTTTTATGATGAAATTAATGCATTTTCATAATTAATTAATGTCACTTTTATGAAACAATGAATGTACATTTTTATGTTGAATTGATGAACATTTTATGAACATTTTAAAGAAATTGTTCAAGTGCATTTTTAATTTTAAAATTAATGTATTTAATGTAATTGATTTCATGTAAATGATGTACGTTTAATGCACATTTCTTACGACAAAATTAATGCATTCTTCAATAGACAATTAATGTACATTTTTACGAAACAATTGAAGCATTATTAAAGAGACAATTTATGAATAAAATGATGTCATTCAATGAAGCATTGGTGCACATTTTTAAGAAACAATTGCTGTATATTTATATGATAAAATTAATGCACTTTTCATAGTTAATAGTTGCACATTTTTATGCAACAATTGATGCAAATATTTGTTAAACTATTGATGTATATTTTGTGATACAATTGATGTATATTTTTATGAATTTTGAATGAAATTTTTATGAAATAATTTGTGTAAATTTGAAAGAAACAATTGATGTACATTTTAAAGAAACAATTACACTTTTTATCGTAATAATAATGTATTCTCTTCCAGAGACAATTGATATAAATGTTGTACATTTTATGCAACAATTAATGCACATTTCTTATGACAAAATCAATGAATTTTTCAATAGACAATAGATGTACATTTTTATAAAACAATTGATGCATATTTAAAAAGACAATTAAAGTAAAAATTTAATGAAGCATTGTTGCACATTTTTAAGAAACAATTGCTGTATATTTATATGATAAAATTAATGAATTTTTCATAGTTAATAGATGTACATTTTTATGAAACAATTTATGTATATTTGTATAAAACAATTCAGAATATTTTTGTAAAATAATTGATGCACCAATTGATGTACATTTTCGTATGGTCAAATTAATGTATTTTTCAAGAGACAATTGACATTTCATAGTAAAAATTAATGTATTTTTCAAAAGACAATTGATGTACATTAATATAAAATAATTGATGTACATTATTATAAAACAATTGATGTACATTATTATAAAACAATTGATGTACATTTTCATATGGTCAAATTAAGTTATATTTCAAGAAACAATTGATGTACATTTTATGCAAGCATTGATGAACATTTCTTATGACAACATTAATGTATTCTTCAAGAAGCAATAGATGTACATTTTTAATTAACAATTGATGTATTTTTAAAGAGACAATTGATGTGTACATTTATGAAACAAATTATGACATTTTATGAAACAATTGTTGTACATTATTATGATAAAATTAATACATTTTTATGAAATATTTTATGTACATTTTTATGAAACAATTCCTGTAAATATTTAAGAAACATGTGATGTACATTTTTATGAATGAATTTATGTACATTTTAAAGAAACAATTGTTGTACATTTATATGAGAAACTTAATGTACTTTTCAAGAGACTGTTGATGTAAATTTTATAAAACAATTGATGTGCATTTTTATTTAAAAAATGATGTACATTTTTATGATTCAATAATGTACATTCATATGATGTGCATTTGAGCAATACAAATTCAAGTTAAGATGCATGCAAACTGCTGTTTATTTTATCAAAAAATTGATGAATACTATTCTATGAATAAAGTAATTTAAAACATGTTGAATAAAAATATGCAAAAGTTGCCGAATTGACGTATAAACTTTCTAAATAAATTCACAACAATATTTAATAAATATTTTATATTTGTCGTCGTTGTAGAAATGAAATTCATCAACTACATTTTCCAAACTACTACATTTTCTAAAATTCAAATATTGGTTTACAAAAATCTTTAAAAATCTGCCATTTTCAAATCGATTATGTCAAATTTTGTATGAAAATATGCAAAATTGTCAAATTTCTCAAATAACATTATGACTTTAACCAATTTATCAAATATATATATTTTTTAAATTGACCAACAAAAAACTCAAAATTGAAATTTTGTATATAAATGTATTTGGTGAGTTTTACTACTACAACGACGATATATTCTTAACAGACGACTAAAGCATATTTCGAAAGTATTCAAAATATTATAAATATATGCAAAACAATATATAATTGAAAAAATATATTTTTTAAATATTTATAATGGCGCATAATCATAGACAATTTAAAGTCGACTTTAAAATTAGTATCGACTTTTTTTGACAAATTTCGTATAGAATAAAATGTCAAAAAGATGCCTTTAAAGTTAATTTTAAATTGTCTATGATTATGCGCCAATTATTTTAAATATAAAATTGAACTAACAAAATTATAAAGAAAATGTTTGCAAAGTAATTGTACATCAAAAAAATGTAAACATAATTATTTAATACATGGAATATTAACAAAAGAGTATAGTAAAAAACGGCGAATAATAAAATACTGAATAAATAAAAAATGCAACTTTTTAAATATTTATAATTACAGCGTTTTAATTAAATTTATAAAAACATAAATGACAATTAATAATCAATTAGTCTATAGAAAAAGTCAATCAAAGAACCAATACAAAAAAATCAATTCATGTTAAATAAAACACAATAATTACAATTTAAACAAAACAATAATCATCTATGAATATAGGGCGCAGTCGTATTTACTGATTTAAAATATTGTTTTAAAGAAAAACTTTACATATTTTTTGTAATAAAAACATATGCAACTTTTTTTCTTTAAACATTATAAAAAAATACACTCAAAAAGCGCTTCACATGATATGCACAAAGCAGTTGAATATTAAACAGTGACAGCCAAAAGAGTTTCGCAAATAATTCTTTGGTGTGACTGCGTCGTGAAACGCATTACGCCAATGCAAAGTTCTGTTTTATTTAGTGTCCATAATACTTAAAGCAACACCGTTCATGCTGTCGTCTGTCTCAATAAATGCAATATTTAGTTTTTACTCAACGTTATATTATAAGCAATAGTAATTAATGTTAATTTGTATTTATAATAACAAGCATATGCAGTTGTAGTACAATAATATTTATATTTATATATAATAATTACAGCACCCGATAAAGTAGACCAACTACTTCTTCAAGATAACTCAAAATCATGCGGATAACTTGTTGCGCATGCATTTCTTTACAACAATGCTTATAACTCGTAGCAGTTTTATAATAGAAATTGCAATAAATTATTGTAAACAAAAAAAAAAAAGTCAATTTATTTTCAAGCAATTAACTTTTTCACATTTTAGCGCTTAAGCTTTATTTATAAAATAAGTTTAGGCAATCGCGTTTAGTGTTGCCATTCGCTGCTTAAATTTTAAACAAATACATTTTAAACAAATAAATTTTAAACAAAAATATTAACAAAATAGTCGAAATTATGCACTTTAAGTTTTGTTTTTCTTTTTTGGAATAAAGTGTTTAGATTAAATTAAAACAATAAATTATTTGTATTTTTTTAACTAATTAAATACATTTTTTTTTAATAATAATAATGCTGCGGGCTTTGTTGTTTGTGTTTGTTTTGTTGTATTGCTTTAATGCCATGTTTTCTTGTTGTAAAATGCAGGCGAACACGGTCATCACCATCTTGGGTTTCACCTCGGTTATGTCCTCGGGCAGGGCGTAGACGCGGGCGCCGATCTTGCGCGCCATGGAGATGGCGTACTTGGCGTTGGCCAAATTGTCCTGATGGTGCGGATGAAAAAGGATTTAAAAGTGTTTTAAAAAGATAAATATAAAAATAAATCATTTTATACAAAACAAAATATTAAAAACAAAAAATTTATTAAAAGCAGTTGTATAAAAAAAATCGATTGTATAAAATATAAAATATCTGTGTTCTGAATATTGATGAAAAAATCGATGTTAACATTATGAATTCAAAATAAATGAAAATTTTGTTGAAATAATTAATATTTTTTACAAAATAGTAACATATATAAATTTCTATGATGTAAAAATTAATGAACAATTCGATGTATAATTTAGAAACTAAAAATAAATTAAAACAATGTTGAAAAAATGAAATTTGATCATAAAAAATATTTTGACGAAATAATAAAATATTTCTGTGATGTAATAATTGATGAACAAAACGAAGTAAATCATCAAAGCGATGTATGAATCAAAGTAAATTAAATATTAAATAAATTAAATAATGTTAATCCGATAAAACATTTCAAACAAAATAATAGCATTTCTTTAATATACCAATTGATGAATAAAACGATGTAATATGTATGAATATAAATACATTATTTTTTAATAATGACAATTTACATAAAATGTTAAAATTTATAAATTTCTGTAATGTAAAAATTGATGAATATTGATGATCTTTTAAATTTATAAATTAAAAATAAATTGAAATTATAAAATTTTGAAAAAAAAAAAAAAATAAAAAGTATAAATTTGTGATGTAAAAATTGATGAATAAATCGATGTTTATTTTAGGAATTAAAATTAAATTTAAATCATGTTAAAAATATGACAATATGAACAAAATGGTCAAAATTTTGATTTCTGTGATGTAAAACTTGATGAACGAATGTGTATAAAATAACTTTGAAATAATGGTATTTAACACAAAATAATAAAATATATAAATTTCTGTGATGTAAAAATTAACGAACAATTCGATGTAAATTTGATGAATCAAAAATAGTTCAACATAATGGTGAAATAATTAAATATTAGCATTTTATTAACAAAATAAAATAATTTTTAATCATTTTCTGTGAAGTAATGAGTGATGTACAAAACGATGTCAAATTTATAAGACGGAAAAAATAAATAAATTAATAAATAAATAAATAAATAAATAAATAAATAAATAATTAAATAAATAAATAAACAACAAATTAAATATAACTTTTTAAAATTAACTTCATCACACATTTCGAATAATATGTTCATAATAAATTGCTATGATGTAAAAATTGATGAACAAATCGACGTAAAATAAATCAAAGCTGAATTAAAACAATTGGAATTTAACATATTTGGAAAAAAATTGTGAAATTTTTAATTTCTGTGATGTAAAAACTGATGTACAAATCGATGAACAATTTGCAAATAAAAAACATATTGAAATAATGTCAAATATTTTTGAACAGCATAATTAATTCAATTTTGATTTATTAATGAACTGAATGATGTATAATTTATAAATTAAAAAATAAATAATTTTTAACGTTATGACAAAATGTTGAAATATATAAATTACTGTGACTTTCTAATTAATGAACACAAATTGATGAATATCATAAATAAAATATATAACATAATGAAATTGTAAACAAAATGATAAAATATATACATTTCAGTGAGTTAAAAAATAACTGAACAAAACGATGTAATATTTATGAAACTAAAATATTATAAAATTAAAACATTATTTAATTAATGTTTTAATTAATTAAAACAAATAAATGTTGACATATTTTGAACAAAATAATAGAATTTTAATTCAATGCTGTGATGTTATAATTGACGAACAAATCGATGTAAAATTTATGAAACAAACACAAATTAAAATGTTTTAATAATTACTTTATGATAAGTATATTTTAAATAAAATGTTAATATATAAAGAACTGTGATGTGAAAATGAATCAACATGCAAATTTCAAATTTATGAACCAATAAATTCGTAAAATGAAATTTTGAACAAAATATTAAAATATCATCGTTGTAGTAGTAAAAATTACCAAATACATTATTATCAAAATCATAAATTTCGTGTTTGTTAGTTTATATTATGAAAAGTAATTGATAGATTTTAAAAACTGAAGTGCCAATTGATAGATTAACATTTTCTTAACACTTGATACAAATATCGAGTTGATCGAGAAATTGAGAGATATATAAAGATTTTTGTAAATGAATTATTGACATTTTGAAAATGTAGTTGGTGAGTTTACTTCGACAACGACGATATATACATAATAGTGATGTAAAAACTGATGAACAAAATCGATGTACAATTTATAAATCAAAAATATATTAAAATAAAGTTGAAATAATTAAATTTTGACACATTTTAAACAAACAAAATAATATAAATTTAAAATTCTGTGATGTAATAATTGATGTATCGATATATAATTATTTGTGTCAAATATAATGGAAATGCTATGTAAAATTGCATGATTAATAGTTGTTGTGATTTTTTATAATTGATATTAAAGTAGATAATAAATAATATTTCAAATGATTTATAAATCGTATTAAAAAAGGATGAATTAATGATTTTAAAAATGTATGAAAAATGTATGTTATGAATTTGTTCATAAAACAAAATAAAAATGTGTATGGCCCCTCTTCAGACTCGATATGAAATGATTTATATTATATTAAGTAAAATGATCAACATTTAAATGAAAAAGTTTAGCAAACGTATGGTTTGCAGGGATCGCAGAAAACAAAACGATATTGAAACGATATAGTTTAAAGGCTGACATTGTCGTATTCGATAATCTATAATAATACGAAAATGATAGCGTTTTCGATAAAAAAACGAACTATTCTAGAATGATATCATGGTTTTTGTCGTTAAAGATATTGGCGCATAATCATAGACAATATAAGGCCTATTTTAAATTAAAATCAACTTTTGGACATTTTGATCTATACAAAATTTGTCAAAAAAGACGATTCTAATATTAAAATCGACTTTAAATTGTCTATGATTATGCGCCATTGAGTTGATATCAAAAAAGGTGTAATTTTCAATAAACAAATTTTATTTTTAACAGAAAATTTTGTTTTCTGACAAAAACAGAATTCAATTTCTAAATATTTTGAGTTTCATATCAAAAATGTATCATAATTTAATCGAATTCTAAGTTATTGTAAAATGGTTTTAGAGACAATGCTAAAGTTCATGAAATAACACTAAATTCGAGAAACAAAATCCAACTCTTACTTCTTGCGTGCCGCTCGTTCGCACCAGTTCATAGTTGATGCTGCCCTCCTTGATCGCATCAATCAGATCTATGACAATCTTGCCATCAGCAATCGCGGAATCGTTAAAGTTGCGCAGACTGGATGTTTTGCCGGCCTCGGACAATTTATTGTTGACCCATTGCACAATCTCCTTCTCGATGATGGGGTTGCCGGTGTTGGCCAGACGCGAGAGAATGGACAATGTGTAGGCGCGCATCAGCTGCCAGATCAAAGCTAAAATTAGAATAAGAGAAGTATTAAAATTTGAAAAAAAAAGAAGATTAAAAAATATAAAAAATACTAACCCAGTGTCAAAGTGGCATTGCCATCATTCAAATCTTGTCCGGCAATGCCGACCAGCGAGAACTTCAATTGTTTGCCGAGATCCACGGCATAGTTGCAGTTCTCCAACTTCTCCATGAATTTGCGCAGCGGCGAGAAACGCTTGTGCACGCGGCTCCAGTTAACAATGCCGGGCTTGATGATGTCGAACAGCTGGAAGATGACCAGCCCGTCGGCGAGATCAGAGTACAGCCAGTTGACGTGCGGCGCAACGCCCATGGAGTTCATCCAGTTTCTGTAGGCTGTTGAAAGAAGGAGAAGAAAAAAAGAAACAAATAATGTTAAACATTGTAGTTAATACAACTTTCATGCCCACTTACTCTTCTCCTCGCGCGTCTCCTCGATCGCCTCCAGTCCCTCAATCTGCTCCGGCTTGTCGAGACCCGGATGATTGTTGAACAGATTTGCAACGAAAGCCAAATTCAATTTGTAGACTCCATTGACAACGTCCTGTGGTGTCACGAAGCTGCGACAATTCAATTTGGCCGCCTGTTGCAACATAATCTCCGCGCGTGACGTCAGATCGTGCTCACGCAATGCCTCCAAATTGACGTCGGCATCATTGCCCGCAATCTGTTTCAACAGATGCGTATAGATCTCTGAGTCGACGATGTCCGACTGGAAATTGGTGCAACGACGCGAAACGCCAGCACGTTCCAAGTGATGATTGACCCAGCGCAGCAATATTGCCTCCGGTGACAATTTCATCAAATCCTCCAGACGTTCGTCCTCGCCGAGCAACGTGGCCAGACCGGGACAACTGTCCAGTGTAATGTGACTGAAGAGACCGATGCGAATGATTTGCCACAACAGACCGAGCACCAGATGTGGTTTGCCTTTGGTCAGATCGTGCGCATCAATGTTGACAATATTGCAACCGATCGCCTGTGACGAGACCAGCGCTAATGTCAAATTCTCAAACTCCCGATAGACGGTGAGGTTCTTCTTGTTGATGGCACGCTCATCAATGGTGTCGGGGCAGGAGTGATTTATGATTTTGCACAGCAAAATGCCATCCTTAATGGACAGATACAAATGTTTGCCCTCCGCATCGATGGGCAACAAATGTTGGAGGTCCTGATCGTGACCCAGATTCGAGTTGATCCAATCGGAGAAGGCCAATTGCTCTTCGAGACGCACCGAATGTGTGGTGCCCTCCGAGGAGATGCTCGACATGCCGCCGAGTGTTTCGAGATTTTCCTTCTTCGAAACGACCGTCTTGAATGTGCTCGCCACATCCTTGGACTTGAGATCGAGACATAGATTCTCGAACTCTTCCAGATTGAGTTTGCCCTGGTGCGAGGTACGCTGTTTGTTCTGGAATTCGCTGATCATTTCGCGCACCTGATAGCCGGGCAGCTTGAAGCCGACCTGGTCGAGGGCGTCCTTCAGTTCGGTGAGGTCGATGAAGCCATCTTTGTTGGCATCGATCTGGAATAAATGAAGAACAATTTTTAATAAGACAACATTTAAAAAAAAGAATTATAAAATATGGAGAAGGACGAACGAAGTTGAATTGAATTTATAATGAGAACTTATTTTCCTACTTAATACAACATTTTTAAAATACATGATTGTAGATTTTAGATCTATCAATATAAGATCCGAATGAGCTCCGAAAAAAAACCTTTAAAAACTTACAATTTTTATTTTTATTCAAAATTAATGAAATTGATCCCTAACGTTTTATTTTTCATGCCATGACTGGTAGATTTCGGAATTTTTTCGGTTTAATCTGTTTTCTTTTTTAGAATTTCAATTCTGTATTTGTTCCACTGTCACATGACTCATTTACGCGACTAATATCGCACCAATTCAACATTTAAAACAATTTGCACATTCTCGCGCCCACTCTCAAATTCCAATCACTACAACAATTAACAACAAATCCTTAATTAATTGTAGTAATTGCAAATTATTTGCAAATTAATTAAAGCGAAAAAAAAGAGTTATTAGTAAAAAAAAAGTATGCAAAAACAGGTCTCTTCATTGTGTGACTCAAAGAAAACCAAACACAGATCTGTCGAAAAACAGCTAATAAAACAAGTTTTGAACCCACACCTAACTATTTGTTTGTATTATTATTTTTTATTATTACTATTCTGGATGTTGTTGCTACAAGTGTTGGGAAAAATGCATAAATGTTTAAAACTTTAGAATGCTCAAAGGTATTTTTCGTTATTTCAGCAAACATTTGTGTTTTTAAATAGAAGACGCGATAATATCAATCGAATCGTTGAGTGCTACAAAAATGAAGATATGGTTATGGGGACTGGGTAAATATGGCAAAGTACGAACAAATGTTGAACAGTCCAATATGGTCAAAGATTAAATGGTTCAGTTTGCTTCAAACTACTTATTATGGTTTGGTTATATTTCGACATATTGCAAAAATATCACAATCCGCACTATGTTCTATTTTAACACAATACATTGTATATGTATCGAATTATAAAATGTTTTAAATTTTAAATAAATTTTAAATAGATTTTATGATTTTTAAATTATATTTTAGGCTTAAAATCGTTAAAACGATAATAAAGCAGATTTGATTTATTCAATTGCAATAATGATATTTTAATGTAAATTCACATTTAGAACGTTATCTTCTTTTTATCTTCCGCGCGATAAATTTTTGTCTGCGGCGCGATAAATTGGCGATACATAATTTTTAGGAAAAAATAAAGAAAATACTATATAGGTGTGTTACTTAAATGATATTTGAGCATTATGATTGGTTTTCACTATGTCATTTTGTGTCATATTTGTTTTCTTTACATTGTGATTGCGAGACAGTTACCGTCCAAAATTAAAATTTTCATTATTCATGTCAAACAAAATCAAAATGCCAAAATGATGGCATTTTTTAAAAATCTTTGCCATGTCGAAAAACAACAAATTTTGCGAAATTTTCGAACATGAAACACTGACACAAAATGTCATAGTGAAAACCAAGCATTATTTTGCATTTATGTCGCCTATACTCGTATAAATTTCACTTTAAAAATTCTTTTTTTTTTTGTAATTTTCGTGCAATAAATATTTACTTTTTACCACGCAATAATACAAAGCTGTATATCTTGTATACTGATTTGATGATATTTGAGCGATATTCTGAATTGAAATTTGTAGTATCGACGGATTATATAACCTTAAAAATTGCTAAAGTTAAACATTTTTAAAGAATTTCTAATTATTAAAACAAATTTGCTTTTATATAGCAAAGAAGATAAAGAAACAACAATTTATAGCAAAGAAGATACCATTTTTAGCGCGTAATTAAATCGAAGACAACGGTAGCTCAAAGTTAGTGCGTTGGACTGCGAACCGAAAGGTCCCCGGTTCAAGTCTGGACTGGGTCCAACAACATCATTTCATAGAAAACATTTTTCTATACCGCGTCACCTCTCGGCAGTAAATGGCAAACCTACGAGAGTAATATATAGCCTATGAAAAAGCTCTCACCCGCCGTTCGAATTCGGCATTAAAACTGTAGGTCCCACCACTTTCGAGTATAAATATAACACGCCCAACTCAAAATGTTGATAGAGCTCGGCCAAAGTTTTATACTGTAGCGCCAAACTATTATAATATTATAACATTAAAATATCATCATTTCAATGAAGTTAACTCGGCTTTAAAACGTTGTCTTCTATTTAACTCACGCACTAAAAATGGTATCTTCTTTGCGATAAATTGGTAATATATATATTTTTTTCACAATAAAAATGTAAACTGCTCTTAACTGTATTTTCTAAATTGATTTTTTATAAACTATAAATTTAAAACATAATCTTCTATTTATCTTCCACGCGAAAACTTGTATATTCTACGCGATAAGTTGGCGATATACGATTTTCTCGCACAAAAAACAATATTCCCCGTTCTAAATGATATTTTGTTTTAATTAGCATTTAGAATGATTATTTTTTGTAATATTTTTAATTGATTTTTATAAACAATAAATTTAAAGTTTATCTTATACTTAACTTCCGCGCGATAATGTTTATCGTTCACGTGATAAATTGGCGATATTTGAATTTTATGCATAAAAAAACAACAACCATTGCTCTAAATGATATTTATTATTTAGAGCAATCATTTGTTGTTATTTTTCCTTATTTTCTTAAATGATTTTTTCATAAACAATTAATTTCCAAGTTTATTAATTTGTTTTTCTAAGAATTTCTATATCTATCATATAGCCACGGGGCTTAAATACTTATTGAAAAATAAAAAAACTTGTTACTACTACTTATGATTTGCAACAATTACAATGATTCATCAATTGAATAGTTTAACAAGAATTCAAATTAACTCACTGACTTGACTGACGGACTGACTTGACTGTGATAGAATTGTTTATGTTAGACAAATGTAAATAAATCTGACGTCTAAACAGATGCGAATTGTGAGTTTTAATAATATGCAAGATGGGTGTGGAAAACAGGCAATATGGGGGGAGCTGGGTGCTAAGGTTAACAAAATGATTAATACTACGTGGCTTTTGATTACAACAAAAAGTTTACAGAGAATTCAATGAAAGTCAATGGTCAGTCAGTCAGTTTACAAAAAAAGTTTCCACTTTAACTCTAAACAACACACCACATAGTATTGCAATCAAAATTCCTGTAAATTATATTTTAATGATAAGATAAAAATGCGACTGACGATTATGAAATTGTGGCATTTATAATTTCGATAAAAATTAACTTAAATGTTGATTTTGCAATAAATATTATTTTTTTTTTGCATTCACAAATCGAGTAGTTAATATCGTAGTTGTAGAACGAAAAGTCACCAAATACATTTTTATGAAAAACTTAAAATTCGAGTTTGTTGATTAATATTATAAAAAGTAATTGATGCATTTTTAAATTTGAAATATCAATTGATAGATTTACATTTTCTTATCCTGTGGTAAAAATATTGAGATCATCGATTAAAAATTGAAAGATATATAAAGATTTTTGTAAATGAATACTTGGCATTTTGAAAATGTATTTGGTGACTTTTCGTTCTACAACGACGATATAATGACTATAATGAGGAAATATTATTAAATACTCCAACTATACAATAATAAATTTCAACGAATCATGTGCAAACTGTCACATGATTATAATAATAAAAAATCAAATAAAATCAATTATGAGATAAGCCAAACCTAAGTTGTTCAAAAAATAATAATAATCCACATGAGCTATAGAAATGAAGGGTTAGAGAGTTGGATTTTAATTTGTATTTTAATTATAAAAATGTTTTATTAAAATAGAAGAGCAAGTGTATTGCAAAATGGAAAACTCTAGTATAAATTTATAATCTATGCGCTGTATTTATAGCTCTATCTGCAGTGTATTTTAAAAATACTGCAATCGAAAGATAATCGATAAGTCTAGATAACAACTTGCCATACTTAATTTCATAATTTAAATGATTATGCAAAAAACGTGGCAATAAATTGTTTAATTTTCAGGGCTCGTAAAAATAATGACCCATATTTCTTTTGCTCTAACTGGTATTACAACTGTTCTTGGATCCCATTATCAACTTTTGAAATGTGTTTATTTCAGAACAAACTATTTGTAAAATAGCAACCTATTTTTCCAAGCCCTATAAAAGGTTCACCCATAAACTAAGCACAATATTGAGTTGAATGTAATTTAAACAAAAAATTAATTGTGGTTAATTTGTTCACAGTTATGCGTTTGATTGAGCGGATTCGATTACAATCGATATTAATATCGGTACGACAAAAATAAAAATAGGTTCAACGTAAAACCAGTAGCGCATAGATCGATTACAAATGCGGTTTGTGGCAATAGAGCCAAACAAAAAGGTGTTATAGGTGTGAATAATGTAACATATGTCAATTATATATAGAATTTTTTAAGTTTTTTTCTTTTCTTGATAATAAAAAATAATAATTGGAACAGCTTTTTAAACAATAAGTAATATAAAAAATAAAAAAAAACTATCAATCTAAATTTATCGATTAATTGAATACAGTCTAAAGTACACTTTTTATAGAGAGTATGTGTGACAAAAAAAATTCAACCTACAGTTGGTATTAATTCATCCAAATTCTGTTTGTACTCCTCGAGTATCTGATGATGTTCCAAATCCAAAATGTCTGCCATTTTAATTAACTCTGCGCGTACTAATATCCAAAAACTCTATTCGATAACTATTGATGGTTTCGAGTAAAAACTCAAATGACGTCACTGGATTTTTTCAATTTTACTGATAAGAACCGCACGTAATACCGCCACCTGCACAGACAACAACGTTGCGTAGAGTCAAAAATTCGAAATACGACTGAGCAGCCGTACTGATTGATTTCTTTGAGAAGCTATAATATAGGGTAAAAACATATAGTAGAGCCCGACTATAAATTGCAATACCACCATCACCACAACCAACACTACAATTAACGGTTATCATAGTACAAAAATAGGTAACAACTGATAAATAACATTTGTTATCAAGCACAACATAATAATGAAATATTATAGAACCAATACTTTGAAAATATCGCAGTTGGTATTGATGTATAGAAGAAAAGTAGAAAAAACTAAAGGAATTTGAGAGTTATCGGAACTAAAACATGTATGTTTTGTAATTGATGTTATTAGTCATCATCATATGGCGGATATGAGAACAGACTACTAGTAACTGATGGTTTTTGTTTTAAAACATGACGATTACAAAGATCATGATGATCAGGGTCTGTTTTGAAGTCAGCTGCTATTTCAAGACATAATCGAAAAAAGCAATTCTAAAACTAAAATGTAATGAAGTCTTGTTCTTATGCACAGTGAGTTAATGATAAGAAATACAAGTGGAAATTTATCAAAAAGAGCGCATTTTAATCGTCTTGGTTCAACAAGTCTATTATAAGAACAGGGATAAGAAGCTATCGTTAGGTTTCAATTAGCAAAACATAGACTATTATAAGACAAAGATTTTAGTGACCGATTTGATTTTTATAAAGCACACAAGAATACAAAATTGAGTTTACTACAAATTTCTACAATCAGAATAAAATATTAGAATCGCAATACAGTTCTAAATACATTTTCAAGTACACTAAAATTGTGTTCATAGTAGTATGTTTTTTAAAATTTAAATGTTTAAAAGAATAATTCATTCTATTGTTAAAAATTGGCATAGGCTATTGAAATAATATCAAAAAACTATTAATTGAAAAAATATCAAAAAAAAAAACTATTAATAACACCTTTCTTTATTTCGATACGAGAGACTATTAGACGAAAGTGACGTCATTTTCGACTATTGTGAATGTTTGAAAGTCAAAAAGCATATAATTCAAATACTATTGACGTCATTTTCGTTCGCAATACAGAAAGAAGCCTTAAGTCTATGGTATTTTTCTCCAAGTGTAGTATAGCAGGAAACATTAATAGTGGAAAAATATTAAAGTTTAATAACCTCTCAGAAAATATTTAAAATGATCTTTTGTTTTGTTTAATATTTACAATGGTTTGCTAAACAAACAAAATCTTCAACTAAAGAGCAAAAAAGAAACTGCGACCAAAAATAAAATAACCGCTAAATTATTAAGAGATAAACAAAATGTGTAGAAAATACAAACAAAAAAAAAAAACTACAAACAAATTGTAAGAAAAATTTAACGATGTATTTGCAAATTGATTTATGCATAAATTATGAATGACTAAGAAATAACTGTAGAGGCCACATATTGAAAAATGTACTATTATGCAGCAGAGAGCTTAAATGTCTTAAGATATAATAAAAATAAAAAAAATAAAACAAAATGTGTGTCGTTTAGTTACGGACACATAAACCTGAAAAGAAAACGTTTCGTATGATTTGAATTTTCATTAAGCATTCGACGCACATTAAAAAAACAAGGTAAATGATCAAAAAATATAAATAACAATTATTTAATAATTATTATCCACGTGATTATAAATGAAATAGCTTAAAGAAAAAAATAGTTATTGTGCCATTATACGTAGGTACTACACGCAGAAAAAAAAGAAGTAATTTTTAGTGTCACGTTAAAGAGTTTTATTTTAAACTAGTATTTCGTACCCGGGCTGCGCAACGAGGGTTTTTCATTTTCTTGGTTTTTTAACCCATTTTTTAAGCATAGCTGTTCATTTTTGTTTTTCCGTTTTTTTATTATTTTATCCCGTTTTTTGTTTTTGCTATTCTTTTGATTTTTCCTTTTTTGCATTTTTTTTTATTAGTTGCTTCTGTTTTTTCCTTTGATTTTGTTTTTAAAATTGACTTTTTCTTTTTGCTTTATTTTTTTGTAGATTTGTGTGTTTGTGTTTTAAATTTTGTTTTTGGTTTTTGTATTTTTGATATTTTTTGCATTTTTCTTTTATTTTTGTTTTTGCTTTTTTGTTTTCGTTTTCGTTTTTTTTTTACAAACGAATCCCACGCCCTCTTACCCGCCCAACCGACCGAGAGGCACATCCACATATCGTGCGAATTGATGACCGTTTCTTCAGCAGCCCGAGCTAGTCAGATTCACGAGAATTCGCGAGTTAACTACAGATAAATCAGTTAACTAAAAAAAGTTTTGATTTAGATTTTGTGGTTTTTCTTTTGTTTTTGTATTTTTGCTTTTCTATGATTTAAATTTGCTTTTTATTTTTGTTTTTATATTATATTTTTGCTTTTGTTTGAGTCTTTGGTTTCATTTTTGTATTTTTGCTTGTTTTTTTTTTTTTGGTTTTGTATGTTGCCTTTGTTTCTGCGTTTTTGGTTATGGTGTTTTTGCGATTTGATTTTGTGCATCTGTTTTTTTGATTTTGCTTTTGTGTTTTTTCTTTTGTTTTTGCTTTTTTTTATATTTTTAATTTTCTATTTTTATTTGCTTTTGTTTTTGAGTTTTTGCTTTTGTTCTTTGTATTTGCTTTTGTGTTTCCACCTGCTTTTTGTTCTTATTTTGCTGTTGTGTAATTGCATTAGTTTTGTGCTTTTGATTTGATTTTTGTGTTTTGATTTTGGATTTTGTTTTTGTGTTTTTGCTTTTGTATTTTTTTTCTATTTGAGTTTTTTTTTGTTTTATCTTCTTAGCTGGTGTAAGCCCCAAGTTATAACGCGTTGAAAGTTTAAGTTGTATGGGCCATAGTATAGGCCATATATAGCCTATGTCAACATACGGATTCCATAGTATCCTAGTGCCAAATTTCAGTCAAATCGGTTCAGCGGTTTAGACGTGATGTTGGAACAAACAGACAGACTGACTGATAGACTTTGTAGAACGAAAAGTCACCAAATACATTTTTGTGAAAAACGTAAATTCCGAGTTGTTGATTAATATTATAAAAAGTAATTGATGCATTTATAAAGTTGAAATATCAATTGATAGATTTACATTTTCTTATCACGTGGCAAATTGAGATCATATGAATATTTGGCATTTTGAAAATGTATTTGGTGACTTTTCGTTCTACAACGACGTTATATAGATTGTGGCAAACGTGTTACATGTTTGAGTCAATAAAGTTCCCTTTTCAAATGTATTTTCCTTTCAAATCTCTCACTTTCTGATCAATTACATGATTAGTAGTACATTATTATCAATTCTTATATAATTCTTAAAACAGTTTATCATTGGAAATCATTTATACAGGCTTTGTGGTATCATTATCTTCATTTGGAGTATTATTTTGTACAATTTCCATGAATTCGTTTATGTCACAATCGTTATATATCACATACATGCTTAGATCAAGTAGACAATTATATACATAATAATTGCATATTTGTGTTATAATTAGCATCAATTGTAATATTATTCTGGCAAACTTCCATCTTTTTAAGTCTTTGTTTTCACAATTACTAACTGTCATAAATATGATTAGAACAAGTTGACAATCATACACATGATAATTGCATGATTGCAGAAATCATGATGTCATTCCTAACAATCGCATACGTTTTTCTGACAATCTTACATCAGTGTATTTCGTGTTTTTGATACAATCATAAATTGTTCTAAGGAAATAATTTAATCATAACATGATTTTAGAAATCTTTTTTTTTTCATTGCAGAATAATTAAAAAAAAAATTGTGAATATATTTTTTTCTTTTCACATAATTTTTCTGTGTGTACAATATATATGAATAGATGATAAATATGTATTGATAGCACGAGAATTTACGGTGCTTATAGTAAATAAAAACCCCAACCATAATAATCAATAAACTTGACATGTGTGTGAGTAGTGAAAACTTTTCTAGTCCGACGTATAAAATATTAAAGAAAATATGAAATCGATCAAAATATATAATAGATTAAGTGAGGTACTCGTGAAAGAAGATGGCAAGATATGTAAAAGTGTAGAATTGTTCAAAGCCGTTAAGTCAATGCATGACAATTACTATTAATTTGTGATTATAAAAATTACAATTTTTAAAATTATAGTTATAAATTAAAAATTATCAAATAGTAACTAAATTAGTACAAAAATGTAATATATCGTCGTTGTAGAACTAAAAGTCACTGACTACATTTTCAAAATGCCAATTATTCATTTACAAAAATCTTTATATATCTGTCAATTTTGTAAACAATAAGCTCAATATTTGTACCAAATAATAAGAAAATGTGATTCTATCAGTAGGTATTTCAACTTTAAAAATGTATCAATTACTTTTTGTAATAATTAGCAACAAAGTTGAAATTTAAGATGTTCACAAAAATGTATTTGGTGACTTAACAACGACGATATAACCCTTACACCGAAAATGTTTTATTAAAAAACGAAAAATCATCACTGGTACAAGAAAAAATTAAACCGTTTCATTATAAAACTGAAACGTAGCTGAAATTGCGATAAATATAATACAAACAAATGTTAACAGTATCGGTTCCAATCTCTGATTTACTAAAATATATAATTATATTTGTTTTTAGTAAAACGATTAGTCAACGATTAAGTATTATTTAACATATTTCAAAAAACCAAACGACAGGAAAAGTGTAAAATTGCAAAGACTTAACAAACATGACATAAAAATATTGTTTTGCAAATCAATTTATTTTGCATGCGTAGCGGTTAAACGGTTAATAATAAAACAAAAAATAAAAATGCAACCTCATTATTAACGACTGTTCAAGTGACATAATATTATGCATGACAGACAGCAATAACCCAAGTGCAGCAATTGACAAACGAATGAAGGAGTGATTGATTGATGACAGTACCTACTTGTCGTAGTTGCAACAGTTGCCATATAAAAATGATGCAACCACCAACACCCAGTCAAGCAATTGAAGAAGAAAAAAAAATATGTTTAGAGATCGAAAGGTGCTTCATCAGTTGGGCAAAATATAAAAATTTCCTAAGAAATTAAGTCATTTCAAGAATTGCAAAAAAATTCATTTTCAAAAAGATGAAATATTGCAACGCTTTTGGCGACAGCTCAAATTGAAATCAATGAAATCACGGTATTACTTAAATCATAGTTTGTACATTTTTTATGGTATAAACACGATCCACAACAAGTCCGACATTGTTGCGCTGGCGCTTGGGGCATCGATTCATCGATCGATCGGATCCGTTTATGTTATGCATATGTAAAATGGCAAATTATTTTAATTATGACTAATGATGCAGGCGAGTTTCACTCAATCAATTGTCTTTGGACGAGTTTAAATCACTTTCGAGATTTTTTGATTTATTTTTATGTTTTCTTCATTTATGAAAGCAATTTGTACAGAAGAAGTATCAAGTTTTTATTAAAAACTCAAAATTATTTTACAAAAAATAATACAATCTGTTGATAGTTTTGAAATATTTTTAATGGATTTGTAGATTTTTTTGGACTGGAAAATATGCAAGCCCTGATTTTTACTAAAAAAAAACGAAAAATAAAAATGTTCTTGAAATTTATATTAAAATAATTAAATACTTTATATTTATTTTTACCAAACATTTAATGTTTTTTTGATTCTGTTAATGATTAAATATTCCAATTCCCTAAAAAAAAAAAGAATCCGCATTTTGTGAATGATTTTTAACATCGACTGGTTCCACATTTCAAGGTGGGCTGAGTTTATTGCTGTATGCTTCTCGTATTTCTAAAATATGCGAATTAACTAACAAATTGTAAACACGTTTTTCGCAAAATTTTAACAATTTTCGTTGCAGCTGCAAATAATTTCTCAAATGAAATCATCAATTACAGGCTGCACAATGTCACGGACGGCTCTGGCAGAGTTTCTCACAACCAACCTACTGAATCTCGAAAAATTTAACACCAACGTAGGCAGAACAAACGTAGGCAGCTGAGAGGTAGATAGGAGAGATCGGGTGTTATGGGAACAACTCTTATTGTTCAATTAGCCAATATGAACAGAAACATACTTGGTTATATATAGCCTATTAACCCATTAAGGGCAATTGTTTTTCATTAACAACCCAGCAAACACTGAAGTTCTAATATGAACAGTCCCATTTTAATATCCTGAATCAGTCTTAGTTTAATCCGAAAAAAGAGTTAACACATATTTAGTTTTATACCCAATGCGCTGATATCAAATGAGATCGTTGAAAAATAATCTATTTTGATTATTATTGATTAAAAATATGTCAGAATTACATTATTTCCCAAGTAGATACGTAGCGAAATTTAAATGGAAAAATGTAGAGTATTCCTTGTCCCATGACACAGTTTTTCTATGAATCTATTCTTAATTTTTTTTGTAAGTTTGAATAGATTTTTGCGAGTTTCAATACAGATTTCTACATAGATTTCCATTCTTAGAACCGATTCAATTCTACGTATCGATACATATTCGGTACATGTTATTCTACAGATCCAAACTATGTTTTGAAATGTAATACTTGGGTTGGAATAAAAAAAATGTTATTTTGATTCTATTTCTTTTTCATATTTAATCTAATTTCCTGAGCCTAACTTAAATCTGGGTGATTATTGGGAAGTAGAAACAAAATTATGGTAGACATAGTAACCCCTGCTTAAAAGTTTGTCTTGTAACTGGTCGGGTTATGACAAAAAAAATATTAAGTAAGGGTAAGGAACCACTTACCCAGTCAAGATTTCATGGCATTGCAAAGTATATGCGTGATTTTATGTGGCAACCCTTTAAACCATTTGACGGACGATTCATTTTATATTCGATCAACGATTTTATTTAAGGATAATATTTATAAAATGTATATTCTTCAGATTTTGTCAAAATAATAAATATATTTGTACCAGGTAATGCAAAAATACCTTGTCAAATAAATTCCCAAATATTTAGAGTGATCAATTTCCAACAAAATGGTTCAATAGAAAGAAGTCTTTAATGGGTTAAACCGAACACGATGATGATGCTGGTGATGCTAAGAAAAGACGAAACTGAGACGTGGTAAACCGTATAATATCCAGTTGTACCGCTAAGTAAAAGTTCAAGAGTTGTGGCAACATCATGTTGGATGGTGTTAGTGCCTGGTTGCCTGTCTGTTGGCATAATTTATTATGTGGGCATTTATAAAAAAGAGTAGTAGAAAAATACAAAAATGACCACAGAATAACAAAAATAAAAAAAAACCTCAACTTGACTTGTAACGCAAATGAACTGCAATCAGTAAATAAAAGAAAGATGTAGTAAAAATAGAAGCATAGATTAAAAGAAGACAAGGTTAAAATAGTAGAAAAGTGTTACAGCGTTGAGTGAATTTATTATTTTTTTGTTCTTAAATATAGTTGTTGCATTTTAATTTAATGTCTATTAATTAAAATATTCAATTGCGTCGGGTGCAGCATAACATTGTAATTAAAATATTTTTAACATTAGTAGGGGCCTCTTTACTTTAACGCATTTTTTTTCACATAGCATTCAAAATAAATTGTGGGGAAAAATGTTTTGCGAAGCTTACAAAAATAAGCAAGATTTAAACATGTCGGGGGGGCAAAAACAAAAACGCGTTAAGCGACTCATTAGTATGTTTAATGAAATTCGTAGAAATACTTTAATGTTAACAATTATCATAGAAAAAAAAAACAGTTGTTTCGCGAGTAAATTTTATGGAAGTACAAAAATTAAAAATGTAATAAATGCTCCCATATTTTTATGCATTTTTATATAATTGAAATTTGAAGTATTAAAAAAAAATGCTGTAAATAGGGCAAATAGGGAATTTGTTGGGTTTCTTCTATTATTAGTTTTTAATGGTCGTACCGCTTTAGAATTAAACATATAACGTAAAACTAACGAAGGGAATACAATGTGAATGAATATTTTCAAAGTTTCCCAACCAGACAAACGATGCCCAAAACCTAACTTTATGCTAACTTTAAAAAGTTAACGAAATCTGAATGTTGTCGTAAGAGTGATCAAAAAGGTATCGAATGTCTGCCTCTTTATTGACTTTTAGCTCTCGAAAAGATAACTAAAAAGTTATGTTTAAGTCAACTATTAAAAGGCATCATCAGTAAGTTGTCCTCTAGCTTAAATACGGCTTTTAGTTAACCCTTTTAACTACCAATACAGCAAAAAAAAACGAATGCCAACTTTGAAGTATGAAGTTGTTTACTTTAAAAAGTTACCTTTCTGATATAACTATACGATATTTAATAAATAACTTTTGTAAGCGTCTTTAAGTTCCCTGAAAAACGTTAGTCGCAAAGATAACATTTCGAATTTTGTTCTAATTGGGTTATTTATTTCATTTATATGCATTTTATGGAACTATATAAATAATTTTATTGTTGGATTTTTATTTTACTGTTTTAAACACATATAAAAACAAGAAAAATGTGCTTTAAGTTATAAATAAAAATATTTAATTTTCCTAATAACATTCCATATTTGTATGACGAATAGTTCTTATTCATTTTATGATTGAACTCAGTTCATTCACCTCACATGTGCAATTTTCTTTCACACATTAAAATATATTTATCAATGAACCACAAAAACAAAAACACCCACCGAAAAGGAATAAAATACAGAAAAAAAAACATCGACGATAAAAAGGGCGCTGTCAATAATAGTGTAAATTTCTTCCTTTTCCGTTCTGTCGACAGCTCATTTCTTAAACTATATTAAGAACTCGATCGAAGCTGACAAAATATGGGGTGTAGCATGACACGACCTGACATGGATTTGCAATGTCTGCGGTTCGCCCAGGTTTGCTGCTTAATATTCCAGACAGCAGCAGTAAGGTGTAGATTTTTATGATGTTTTTTTTATGACTACGTAAAAAAAAATACCAAACCGAATGCATAAATTAATTAAAATTTCAACAGACTGAATTGAGTGTCTGTTTTGACGATTATGATGTATTTGTTGTATAGGTGTTTTGTATTACGACCATTACAGAATGTGGCCCATCCCAAAAAAAGAAAAAAAAAACTGCACTAAAACTAGTAATACAGAAATATTTAGTTCAGCAGAAACAACATTAATTCCCCGAGGGATGATTCATGGCAATGTGAGTAAGTGTGACTTGAAACGTGATTAAATAACCATATGTAATCTTAAACAAATATTATTAAATATTAATATATGTTATTACATGCAATATTATGGGAATATATTATGCAAATATGTTAAGATTGTGAGTCATGGCTTTTTATCTTTTAAACTCTTATGAAAATATAAGAAAAAGGCGCGTCCAAGACTGACATTAATGAAAAGCACCAATAAAACGGGGAATACACCATAAAATCAGAGCTATATATAAAATAATGATGTAGACCATTAAGGGAATGACTAAATAAATACCTAAAAATAGGGGATTTAAATGAACTCTTATCAGTGTTGAAAGCAATCACTAATTCTTCAACCAGATTTACGACAGTAAAAGTAAATAATAATGCCAGGGTAAATAAAAAGTATCAGTACCAAAGAAGATATAGAAAACAATTTTAAAAAGGAAAAATTGTTAATTTAGTACAACACACAAATCAGACGAATCTAAAAATTAAGCTATAAATTTCAAAACGTTTGTATAATTTTTTTTGATGTCAAATCTATATATATAATAAATTTACGAAATTCTGTAAGTGTCTTTCTACTCCAAATCGACTAGGGATTGCACAGAATTCATCAATATGAAGATTTTATTCATAAATTCATTATATGTATATATGAACTTAATCATACTAACGAACATCATAGTGAAGAACGAAATATTAAATACAATGAATTTGAATCGTCATATTGATGAATATAATCATAATATCTATGAATTTGCTCATAGTATTTATTTATTAAATATGATGAATATTGTTGAACTCAAATATTTTTTTTTTTTTTTCAAAATAAAGTATAGATGGAAGTCCATCTGGAAAAAATATTGATGTTTTGCTCGATATAATACATCGACTCGATACATAGATGTTTTCCGATATATCGAACAAAAACATCGATGTTTTCGATGTATCGAATGAAAAATTATTAGGTAAATAATTTAAATTTTGATGAAGATTTTATATGTCAAATAAACAAAATAAAAAGTTTAAAATAAATAAGTGTTTGACTTGAAAAATTTTCTTATTATACAAAATAATTAAGGCGTTGGGAATCAAAAATATCAAAGTCCATGTTATGTCATTTTGAGAAAAACACGAAAACATGTATGAAGCAAATGGTCATTTAAAGTGTTTAATTTCAAATAAATAATTAAATTAAGATAGTTCGATTATCTAATATGAATTAAATATTGATTCGATATATCGAAAAAATACATCGATGTATCGAATAGACTGTTTATAAAACATCGATGTATTTTGGACATCTCTAAGAAGAACATTTTTTTAAGAATGAAAAAAAAAAATTTAGAAAATAATTCGAAAAAATTTTTGGAAAAAATTAAAAAAAAACGAAATTTTTTTATTTTCTGAAAAAAAAAACCAGTTGGGAAGGTTAGATCACATGGGAAATTTTAAAGTAGGTGTAATTATGATAGTTAGGATTATCAAAATTATAGTCGGTCTAAGCCGACTATAAATACCCTACACATATGTGTGGTTACCATTCAAAGTGATATATAGGTCACCAGAGTATACGAATCCTGAAAATATTTACAAACATTCAATCGCTGAAGAATTTCCATTCATTGTACAAATGGGTAGGTGTACCGAATTCGTGAACCACAAGTCTTTTCGCCGGAAAACATTATTATCATGTATTTGAGCATGATGTCAATATATATTTGACCAAAAAAGTTTACCTAAGCACGTATACATAAAAATTGATCTTTATATGTACATTTTATATGAGGTATTTGAACATAAGTGGTCGGATCATAGGTCACAATGGACCGATCTCGCACATACAGCGTAGGTATATTAGTAATCTAAGTTATAAGTTTCATTTATCTAGCTCTTCAATTTTAAAAGTCTTAGGGATTTCAACAGACAGACAGACAGACGGACAGACAGACGGACAGACAGACGGACAGACAGACGGACAGACGGACATCGCTAAATCGACTCAGGAGGTCATGCTGATCAAGAATATATATACTTTTCCATACCGTAGATGCTTCCTTCAGGGTGTTACAAACGGCGTACCAAACTGAATATACCCTTTCACTCTTAGTGTAGGGTATAATTAACCGAAAAAAATTGTTTGTCCGAATTTTTTTGTTCGAATTTTTTTTTTTTTATATATATTTTTTAATATATTTTTTATGATAAAACTTTTTTATTAATAAAAAGTTGTAAATTTAAATAAATATACTACAAAGCATTTTACTAATTTAAGCATGTCGTGCAAGTATTATATAAGAAATAACATACAAGAACTACTTGAGAACTGAGAAGTACGCCAAAAATTAACGAAAAATATATATTTTGATAAAAATTTAGTTTGATGAACAGCATTCTTCAATATGACATTTGGGCAGGGGCCTTAAAATTCTCCTTGGAAATCCTGGACCGAATTCAACAACGTGCGATATATTTAAAAGGGGATGAAAATATTTCATCGTCTGATTCCACCAGATCGTGTATTCTCTCGTTCTACTCGGGCATCGAACCAAGCCCCTTCATAGTTCACTCGACTCTCAACAGAACCACGCATTACCGAGAGAATTAGTTCTTCAGTCGTACGATACGTTTGTGGAACAATCTCCCTGCGTCTGTTTTTCCCGACATTTTTGATATTGGCAAATTCAAAACAAACATTCACCGACACTACTCCATCTTTGCTCCCTCCTCTTACCCATAATCCTTTCCTACAATCAACACTATGCATCCCCTGAGCACTTGGAAAAAAAATGAATTCCGTTCTTCAACGCAATTCATCAACATGATGTACATTTTTGTTTCTGTGTTGAACTCACCCTCTTTGATTTCAATGAAATTTGGGTATCTAATTAAGGGCATCAAGAGGTGTATTGATCAATTGTATATTTATTTTCCGACCACTACATCCAGAAATACAAAAAAGGACCAAAAATCTATATTATTTAATTTAATTATTTAATTATTTTATTTAAATATATCATTATCAATAAACGATAGTAACTCCGTTGAAGTCTCGATACTCTTTATCAGTTGTCTAAATATCATTGAAATCGAAAAGGTAAAATCTCAAATTAAACTTTTTTATTCGATTTGGTGTAGAATGGCTCATAAATAGAATATAGTACGGCAAAACTATAACAATAACCCTATCACAGTCATTACTGACCATGGAATTAAATTATATTCAAGTAGAGCACATAAAATACGATGCAGAAAATGCAAATGTTGTTTAATTAGTGCATTTACAAGGCGATTTGTATTATATTTGCATTTTAATATATAGAACAACACAAAAAAAAAGTTGTAGTAAATACAGTGCAACAGAAATAAGAAACTCTTTTTTATATTATTTTAGCAGGTGGAAGAAACATGTGATAGCACATAGTATTTCGTATAGCCCTCCTGTCATAAAACTAGTTCAATTAATGATAAACTTACGCCAGCCAAATCCATAAATCGCCACAATTACACGCTACAACTGCTCAGCACAGATAACACCATCAAAATCACATAATAAAAGAAAAATTAACTTTACGCCTGCTTATCTGCTTAAGTTTTACGAGCAAAATCATTGCTTGCTTAAATCGTATTTTTACGAAATGTTGTAAAAAAGCACACAGCTTTAGTTGACGGACTGCCAGATAGACGGAGGATAATTAAGCACGAAATGTCGGTCATTGTTGGTGGCGTCAGTGTCGTCATCATCATCACCACCGCCACCATCATCATTTCGAGACTATAGTATATATGCTCAGGTTTTTTTCTAACTATACAACAATCACATTTCACTGTAAGTTTAGAATGCAATTTAATTTCACTGCATTTACGACTGTCATTAAAATAGATCACAACACGGCGAAATTCTACAAAATTGCATGTCGTTTATTTTGTCGTAATTTTGTGTTGGCACCACCAACTGGAGGAGGCGCAAAACTACATGAAAATCGCGATTATCTAGTTTAAACTTAAACATAGCTGGTGACTGGCTTAATCACATTGCATTACTTGGCATATTTTTAAAATATTCTTATTTTTTCAATTCAATTGTAGCAGTTGAATTGCAATGCAAGAATCAGACGACAGCATGACATCATTTTCAAGTTCTCCACCAGAGTACGATATAAAATCAGCATTACAATTTTATACAATGTTTACGGTTGTTCTTTGTATTTGTTTTACCATCGAAGTATTCCCGACTTAAGCCGCCACTCATCCTGGGTATATTTTTAAATCCGACATTATTTATACTGCTGTCATGTTGATAATTATGAATTGCAGATGTTGTCGCCAGCTTGACTGCTGCCTTGCACTCAGCGAAAGTATTTCTGTAATCTTTGAAATCGAGTATTTCTTACAAAGACGAATGTTTATAATGGAGCACTTGATTAAGATCATTAAGATATAACAGTTGAATAAAAAAGAACAAGGCAACGACCTCTAAAAAAAAAACAATAAATTATAATAAAAATATTTTTATTTGCACACAGCAACAAAATTATTGAGACAACCAACTCAATGCCCTCTAAATTCGGTAGGGTTAAATAATACCATGGTTTGAGTTTAATCCAAGAATAGATTAAACCAGTTGGGAAGGTTAGATCACATGGGAAATTTTAAAGTAGGTGTAATTATGATAATTAGGATTATCAAAATTATAGTCGGTCTAAGCCGACTATAAATACCCTACACATATGTCTGGTTACCATTCAAAGTGATATATAGGTCACCAGGGTATACGAATCCTGAAAATAACTACAAACATTTAATCGCTGAAGAATTTTCATTCATTTGATACCCAATTTACAAATATGTAGGTGTACCGAATTTCTATTTTTTTTTTTTTGTGAACCACAAGTCTTTTCGCCGGAAAACATTATTATCATGTATTTGAGCATGATATCAATATATATTTGACCAAAAAAGTTTACGTAAGCACGTATACATAAAAATTGATCTTTATATGTAAATTTTATATGAGGTATTTGAACATAAGTGGTCGGATCATAGGTCACAATGGACCGATCTCGCACATACAGCGTAGGTATATTAGTAATCTAAGTTATAAGTTTCATTTATCTAGCTCTTCAATTTTAAAAGTAGTAGGGATTTCAACAGACAGACAGACGGACAGACAGACAGACGGACAGACAGACGGACAGACGGACATCGCTAGATCGACTCAGGAGGTCATGCTGATCAAGAATATATATACTTTTCCATACCGGAGATGCTTCCTTCTGGGTGTTACAAACGGCGTACCAAACTGAATATACCCTTTCACTCTTAGTGTAGGGTATAAAAATATATATATATTTTATCTTTGTCGTTTATTTTTGATTTACTTATATATGATTCGAAATTTAAAATCACATCGTTTTCAACGGGTTTTGAAACGAATTTGAATCAGGTATCAATACATGATCTTGGGGATTTTTCAACATGACGTACGATGCCTGATATTAAAAATGCGTATGATTGGTCTATTGTGAACTCTGATCCGACCACTTATGTCCATATACCTCTTATAACACATCTACCGATGAGTTTTATATTATGTCTGTCAAATTGAACTCTTGTTGTACAAAACCTTTGAATAAATGGTGGATAAAACAAAATATATTGACGCGAACTGACTTATGATCTTCTAAAAATATGGATTTCATACATATGGATACTAAAATGAAAGGTTTTTTTTAGCGATTATATAATTGCTGCAATTTTTTAGGATTTGTAAACCCTTACGTCTTAGACCGACTATAACTTTAATAATTCTTTAATCTACGTCATTTTTTTACAATTTCTTAATGGTTTGTTTTTGTGTTTCTCAGTTACTCTGAGTGTAACAGTGCACAAAGCTTGCATCCAGCAAAGCATTAATGTGTTCGCTGAGCTACAGCGATTGTGTGAATGCTATAAATTCCAATTGTTGGCAAGAAATCTCGGTTATTATACTGCGTGTTGTAATTTGAAACTTATAAACGATGCAAGTTTTATAACTCTTTAGGGTTTTTTGATACTTATACATTCACCGCTCTACTGGAAGAGCATTTGTTATAGTATTGAATGGCGACAAAATGTCTGTGATAGATATTTGAATTTAAAATAACTTTGGTTATTTAATAAGCATTTTTTTTCCTATTTTATAATGTACATTATAACATTATTAGAAATATAAATTAAAGAATACACGGTTCTATTGAAAAAAAAAACACATAACATAAAAATCCTCTTTTGGCATGTGATTTTTTCTATAACCCATATGTTAGTCCGCGCAACTACACATCGGTTGGCATAACCACATGATTGTATTTTGTTCTGCAACTATTCTGGTCCTATCAAGCATTACGACAACTGAGTTCGTTGTTGTATCAACAAAAAAAAAATTACAAAAACTAACCTCATGTCTATCGTTTGCCAGAATCTTGCTATGATCTATACAGATTGTAAAGAAATAAAATAATAAATGTATCATCATTTCATAATGTTTTTATTTTTTACTGAACAGGAATTAGTAGATATACTTATTGAAATTGTGTGCGTGACATAATAACGCATTTATAATAAATATAGAAAACTTTACATGAATAAGTTTTATATATAAAAAAAACTTTATCAAATTAAAATTTTAATTGGAGGTTGCCACTACCTCATGCTACCTACTTGGACATGATACCTTGGAGGTTGCTACAACCGAAATAAGAGATTGTTGCGAATACTTTATCAGTTGTTACCACAGTTTTCTTGTGGCAAATAACAAATTTTGAATATATATCTTTTTTGTATTCAATACTTTTATACAATAACAAAAAACAACAATTATGGTAATTTTTAATTTAATACTCCGATTAGTACTAATAATATTAATAGTTTGGCGCTACAGTCCTCTATAAAACTTCGGCCATTTGAGCTGTGCGTAATATATTTGTACTAAAATTGGTGGGACCTACATTTTATTGCCGAATACGAAAGGCGGGTGTGAGCTTTTCATAGGCAATGTTTTATTCTCTTAGATTTGCCATTTACTGCCGAGAGGTAGCGTCGCATAGAAACATGCTACCGACGCTACACAGAAAAATATAATCGACGTAAATATAGCAACAGATATTAATTGAATGTCATTAATCAGTCCAGCAATGAAATTCAGTAATTCAGTGAACACATTTGCTATTAGTAGTTACTAAAAAAAATGCGGTTGGTGTATGTGCTATGGGTTGGTGTATATGTATATACACAGCATACACAACCAACCGAAATCACAAACTAACAATTTTAAAGACATTACAGTTTTATAGATTCTTCACAGTTTTAAAGCAACTACATATTATTTTACATTCGTTTGATGGACGCGTCCTTGCCTATTCAGTTCGTTGGGTCGTTTTTCGACACATTGTGCGAATGACTTTAACATTGATATTTTCCCTCTTATTTATGTTTAATTTCCTTTCACTATATATAGCTCTATTTGTTACGTGTGGACGTGGTTCCAACTTCGAACAACAAAGTGAGTAAGTAAAATAATAAAAATTAAAAAATACGTATATATAATAAATAGAATATACCTAATTTAAAAAATATATATATAAAATAAAAAAATTAAAATTTTACATTTCACACCAATGTAAGCGAATACACACACAAAATTAATCGAATATACACACCACAGCTGTTGCCAGCAAATGCGATTGCTAATATGAAGGATGTGTACGCTAATGCAGTTAATAATTTAGTCGGCGCAGTTTAATTTTTGATGAACATTTTTGGTTAAATTTACGATTTTTTTTCTGTATACAATACTCCGATTAGTGGTGTCGTAAAAAAAGTGTCGAGATCAAGAGATCTTCTTACACA
Organism: Dryomyza anilis; assembly: GCA_951804985.1. Lineage (NCBI taxonomy): Eukaryota > Metazoa > Arthropoda > Insecta > Diptera > Dryomyzidae > Dryomyza > Dryomyza anilis. The sequence goes on from OX638130.1 coordinate 114,544,544, forward strand.
TCGGAGGGTTAAATTCCATTTGGAACAAAAACTGTTTAATGCCAGCTATCAATTACCAAGACGTAATAAATATGATTTTTGATTTACTATTGGATAATTTTTTATTTGTTCAAAATTTTTCAAAGCTTCTATTAATTAGAAAATTTTCCGACTGTAAACGGTAGCCATTCTAAAACTTGTCCGCTAGAAGTCACGCCACATTTCTGCGCGGTTCCTTCTTTGTACAACATCTAAGTAATAACAGCACGCACAACGAGTTTTCCGGCTCACGCTTCCTTAATCAATAGCATAAAAATAGAATTTCTGGTTTGGAGTTTTCACTATCGAGTAGTGGAAAATTTTCTTAGTGAATTTGTTTAACATTTTCTCAGCATAATAAACAAAAGATGTTGAGTGAGGACTTCTTTTTATATTTTTTTGCTTTCACAAATTTAATATTTTGTTAAATTTCTATACAGTACGAATTGAACTTTGGAATAGAAATAATTTCAACATTTTTAAAAGAAACTTTTCAACAGTTTTTTGAAAATGATTCTTGGGCTTTTTAAATATTTTGTACAATAATACAGATGGATTGAGCAAAGGTTTTTCAGAAGACTATTTTTATTTTGTTTTTTTTTTTTTGATATTATTTTTTTATAAATTTCTATAAACTGAAAGTACAGAAGAAATTAAACAAAATTTCATCAACCACATTTTAAATATTTTTGGAAAAGTTTGAACATTTTTCATTAGACGAGAAAAACTTTTTTTTTTTGTTCACAAATTTTAATCCGAAAAATCCCATTGCTAAGGTAAAACTTTTTGAATAGACAAATTTCAACATTTCCTAAACATTTTAAAATTTCTTTTAATCGCATGTAAATATTTGTCAATACTTAGCACTCAATCATTTATCCATTCAATTGTCATTTAATGTGCAAGTGTCTTCAAGGTAATACCCAGAAATCGGCTTAAAACCCCAAGTTAAATACTTAAGACCCCTCTAACTGTTTGTGCGCCACAATTATCTACTACTTCTTCTCCATTGCAACTAACATGACTGAAAGTCTATAGAAAAGTCTACAGTCCACATGCCACCTATCTACTGTAGTTGGTGGCTTCCGTGAGTGAAGTAGGTAGGTTCCATCCATGGCAATACAAATTAACATATTTAACAAGCATGTGACAGTGACCTCATTTTATTCACAAGACAACAGAGTGTCTTGTTGATTGACTAACAGACTGACTGACGAATAGACTTGCTTTGCTGTTTGCTGTTAAAGTTCATGTTGTCCAACTTCTGTTCTTTGACAGTTTTTCCTTGTTGCCTTCCTTGGGTTTCCGTCAGTCTGTCAGTCAGGCAACACATAACGTATTTTGAAAGATTTTTCATGTCTCACACATGATGCCTGTTTTATGTTTGACTTTATATATTTTTTATTTCTTAGAACTTGCTTATTTTGTCGCGTGCTGTTTTATTGGGTTGTTGTTTTTTTTATATTTACTTTTTTATTATTTTTCTATTTTTTTTTTAAATAGCTGCTTGTCAACGTCATTCATGCGAATCACACCTTTAAGACACCTTTTTTTTCACTCACACCTCATCACCTAACTAAACGTTGAACTGCCTGCTGCTCCACATTTTCGGCTATTTATGAAGCCACTTGTATTGTCCGCATATTTGACATTAATAGGCCACCAAATGCTAGCTCGAAAGAAGAGCGGCTGGCTTGGTTTTATGAGACCATTTTTTGTTTATGCGACAAAATACGGCGTTATTAATGATGATTAGGCTTTATTGTAATATAAAAATGGTATGGTTGAATGGATCTGCTAAATAATCGAATTTATTACTTTGCACCGTAGCATTTACATTGTTGTGGCTCATAAATATAACAAATAGCTATTGTTATATTTACAAATATATTGTTATTTATACAAAAACATTTTTATGCTTAAGGTATTGTATGATAAATCGAGAGTTAAACTCTCGAGCTACAATGTAGAAAATAGTATTGCAGAAATTTCGAATAGTAAAATTTTCACAAATATTTAATTTTTCACAAAAATTTAGTTTTTCACGTTAAAAAAAATAAATGTTCACAAAAAAAAAAACAGTTTTTCACTAAAAATTCAATTTTTCACAAAAAATTAAATTTTTGACAAAAAAATAATTTTTTCACAAAAAATTTAAATTTTCACTGAAAAATTCAAATTTTCAATAAATATTTAATTTTTCACTGAAAAATTTATTTTTCACAATAAATTCAATTTGTCACTAAAAATTCAATTTTTCACTAAAAATTCAATTTTTCACTAAAAATTCAATTTTTCACTAAAAATTAAATTTTTCACTAAAAAAATTCAATTTTTGACTAAAAATTTAATTTTTCACTCAAAATTCAAATTATCACTAAAAATTTAATTTTTCACTAAAAGTTCAAATAGTGGCAGAAAATAGAATTTTGTTTTTAAAAACAATGGAATTTCGTATTGTGTATTTTTAGTAGTACGCGATCTCATGAACTTTGTTGCACGGTTGCACTAAATGTTGCAATGTATTTCTGTTGTTTTTTTTTTGTTGCCTCGAATGACTCAAAGAAACCATAAACAAACGCCCGCATTGGGGTTTCCATCCGTTGTGTTGCCACATTTTTTTTTTAATTCAATTGCGAATTTTCACGTTTAACAATGCAAACGTGCTGAGCCTTCAAAGTACCAGGCCAGCCAGTCAACAACTTTTTATGTTGTTTGTCTGACCAACATTGTTTCAAATGCGAACACTTGAGCAAATCTTTAAAAGCATACAATAGAGCCAGACGGACGGACGGACAGACAGATAGATAAACGAACAAATGGATAGATATAGAGTTGTGTCTAGAGAAAAAAAAGCCAGTTTAATAGACAATAATGCCGGCCAAGACAATTTGCTGCCAAAGGCGTCGTGCAAAGCGTACTTAAAACGTTACTTTTTTGTTTGTTTTGAATGCAACTCTGCAGCCATTACCATCATCAACATCATCATCACCATTATTATTACTATTGCCAACAACATCAATGAATGCGGTACATGTAGTATTTAGACGTATTATCCATTAGCATGCAGAGCACCGTGGTGACTCATGTTGCGTAATACCAAACCAAGGACAGTGAGTGACTGACTCGCTTAACACAATTGGCCCAAATGTTTAATATGTTAAACGTAACACTTTACTTATTTTTATTTTTTTGCAATATTTTTTTTGTATAAAAAATATTGAAAATTACATTTTTATGCATTTGGTTAATTTCACTTTTTGATTTTAAATTTCTAAAAATTTTCAGTAATTATTCTAAAAATCAGTTTTTTAGTTATAAATATATTATTCCTCGAGACATTTCACTTTTTTTTGGTGATTTTTAGTGTGGTGAGTTTTAATGAGATGAGTTTTAGTGGGGTGAGTTTTAGTGTGGTGACTTTTGGATTGGTGAGTTAAATTTTGGTGTGTTCCGGTGTAGTGAGTTTAATAATAAAATAAATGCATAATTTTCAAATAAAATTACGTTTCACTTTTTTTGGTGAATTTTAGTGTGGTGAGTTTTAATGAGATGAGTTTTAGTGTGGTGAGTTTTAATGTGGTGAGTTTTAATGTGGTGAGATTTAGTGTGGTGAGTTTCGGTGTGGTGAGTTTCGGTGTGGTGAGTTTCAGTGTGGTGAGTTTCAGTGTGGTGAGTTTCGGTGTGGTGAGTTTTAGTGTGGTGAATTTGAGGGTGTGGTGATTGTTAGTGTGGAGTTTTAGTGTAGTGAGTTTATTGTGCTGAGTTTTGATGTGGTGAGTTTAAAGTGATGAGTTTCAGTGTGGTAAGCTTTGGATTGGTGAGTTCAATTGTGGTGTGTTCCGGTGTAGTAAGTTAAATAATAGATAATGCACAATTTTCAAATAAAAAATATCTTCAATTTAAATAATAAATTGCCGCATATTTTTTACTTTACGCTTATCTCAACATAAAATGCATAACTCCTTAATTGAAGCCAACTGGAAGTTTTAAGTGCATTTAGAAAATAATATATGGCAACAAAAATACTTCGTCCGACACATGGTTCAATGCATTTTTAATTATCAAGTCGATGTAAACCAGATTTTTGAAATTTATGTCGAAAGAGCCAGCCGAGTCGACTCATTAAAGAAAATGCATTATAATTGTTTTTTTTTTTACATTTTGTTTTTGTTTGTTTAGCTCGTAAAACTTGAGCTCATAAAATACGCATGAAAATAAATTTCTTCGTATTTTTCCAAACAATTTGAACTCATAAAGCAAAACATAGCATAGCGCAAAGGTCATTGTTTAAGTGGTTAATAATGTGTAATGTTTCAAGTACAAAGAATTGCATTTATTACAAAAAGGAAGAAGGAGGAGAAGAACACGAAGTAGCTGACAAAGAAGAAGAAAATGGGGAAGAGAATGAACTCATGCAATATATGGCTTCCATTGTTTCAGCCTCGACGACGATCATAATAATGACTTCTAACTATTTCTTCTTTTTCTTCACATGCAAATCAAGACATATCACATATCAAAACTAATCAAGCGCTACCGGAACCTTTAATAGGGTTGCCATATTATAGAAAAGAGACTTTGCATGGTGAAACAGCTCTGAAGAACCTAGGTCGAGCCACTTATACTATCAGACCTAGCATGTACTCAAATGTTGGGCCCTACAGTCTAAAGACGAATCCGAATGACGTGGTGAGAAAAAATATTTTACTAACAAGGGTTTGCCATTGTCTGCTGTGAGATATTTTTGATGTTAAAGTTGCGGGGCTTAGAACCAGCAACCTTTCGGTTCGTAATTCAACGCACTAACCACTGACCTTCGAATGCTAACATCGGCCTCTGTAGTAAACAATCTATGTACTTGTAGAAGAAAAAGCAGGGCATATACAGATAAAAGCAGTACTTATTGTAATAGTTTTTGGTAGATTTTGTATGACATATTTTAAAAATACATTAAAAAAAACTACTATTGATAGTTTGGGCGTCTCTAATAAGAAAATTATGATTGATACATGCAAAATCAGGATATTTGTGACAAAATCAGTACATGTAGTGTTAATTCAGGACATCTTTTGTACTATTTTTATATTTTTAATTCATTAAAAACGTCGTATTGATAAATAGGATACGGTAATGACTTGCACAAGCAAAATCAGGACATTTACTGATCAAAAAGGAACATCTAATGAATGATTCGGAGCATATACTGACAAAAAAAGGACATATTCTGAAAAAAGCTGGAATTGTACTGACAAAAGAAGTACCGATTAAAGCATGACATGTACTGACAAAAGCAGGACATGAACTTATTAAACAAAAACTAAAATCCAAACAAATCAGTTCTTAAATGTGCTAACTAAATCAACAAATATTAATGGAAAAATTTAAATTATGGCAACCCTAAATCCACCCACCACACTCTTCAGAATATGACTTGAGACACAAAACACCGACCGAAGAAATAGTGTCACTCACTCAATTTGTTGCGCGCATTTGATTACTTTCCATAACTACAATAAATACAAAAAAAAAGGTTAAATATCTTTATATTAGATTCTTTACATTAAAATACATAGTGCTTACTATAGCTAGATAGATACACGATATAACTGTCTGTATGTTTAGATACTATAGCTACTAGTTTGGTCTACGAAGTGATGTCATTCAAATGTCGACGCGTTTTGTTAATTCTGAGACTGTTTTTGCTGTTGTTTTTTTTTTTTGACAAGTGTTTCGCTGTATGGTTCAAGAAATATGAGACGCGAGAAGTGATTAAAATTACTTAATGGTATCGTATACTATGTATATTTCTGATGACTGCCAGCCACAGTGTATCAAAGAATTTATAGAAGCATTTGACATTTTATGGTGATATTTTATTAGAAATTATGGGCAACACATTTGAGCACAACAAAGTGCTTTGAGTAACATACTAAATACTGCTCGATCGGGGGGTACTGGGGGTATAGAAAACTTTGGATAGTGCTATAATGATTAATGGGGTCGTCTTGACCTGCTCTAGCTTTAGACATTAAAATGTAAATGTTAATGTTTATAAAAAAAAAACTATATTAAATTCAAATAACAAAATTTTAGCTGTTATGAGATAATTGTAGATTTAGATTATGTTAAATTATATGTTTTTAAATAAAATTTAACTTTGTTAATTGTTTATGAATACTTGAACCTTAATAGGTTTTAAAAGTGATTGGTAATAATTATGTTCAAAACTATTAAATTTATCAAAATTAAAATATGGAGTTATTGGAGTTTTTTAGATTATTTATGTTTAAATTTTAAAAAATTTAATGTTTAATTTGAAATCTAAGTGAATACATAGTGAAAAATTGAATTTTTAGGTAGAAATGAATTTTTTTGTGAAAAATTCAATTTTTGACTAAAAAATTAAATTTTTATTGAAAATTTTAATTTTTAGTGAATAATTAAATTTTTAGTGAACAATTTAATTTTTAGTGATAAATTGAATTTTTAGTGAAAATTGATTTTTAGTGAAAATTGAATTATTAGTGAAAATGGAATTATTAGTGAACAAATTTAATTGTTATTGAAAATTTGATTTTTTAGTGAAAAATTGAATTTTACGTGTAAAATTTAATTTTTAGTGAATAATTGAAATTTTAGTGAAAAATTGAATTTATAGTGAAAAATTGAATTTTTGGTGAAAAATTGAATTTTTAGTGAAAAATTGAATCTTTAGTGAAAAATTGAATCTTTAGTGAAAAATTGAATTTTTAGTGAAAAATTGAATTTTTAGTGAAAAATTGAATTTTTAGTGAAAAATTGAATTTTTAGTGAAAAATTGAATTTTTAGTGAAAATTTGAATTTTTAGTGAAAAATTGAATTTTTAGTGAAAAATTGAATTTTTGGTGAAAAATTGAATTTTTGGTGAAAATTTGAATTTTTGGTGAAAATTTGAATTTTTAGTGAAAAAATTTAATTTTTAGTGAAAAAATTTAATTTTTAGTGAAAAATTGAAATTTTAGTGAAAAATTGAATTTTGGTGAAAAATTGAATTTTTAGTGAAAATTTGAATTTTTAGTGAAAAATTGAATTTTTAGTGAAAAATTGAATTTTTGGTGAAAAATTGAATTTTTGGTGAAAAATTGAATTTTTGGTGAAAAATTGAATTTTTGGTGAAAAATTGAATTTTTAGTGAAAAATTGAATTTTTAGTGAAAAATTGAATTTCAGTGAAAAATTGAACTTTTAGTGAAAAATTGAATTTTCAGTGAAAAATTGAATTTTTAGTGAAAAATTGAATTTTTAGTGAAAAATTGAATTTTTGGTGAAAAATTGAATTTTTGGTGAAAAATTGAATTTTTAGTGAAAAATTGAATTTTTAGTGAAAAATTGAATCTATAGTGAAAAATTGAATTTTTAGTGAAAAATTGAATTTTTAGTGAAAAATTGAATTTTTAGTGAAAAATTGAATTTTTAGTGAAAAATTGAATTTTTAGTGAAAAATTGAATTTTTAGTGAAAAATTGAATTTTTAGTGAAAATTTGAATTTTTAGTGAAAAATTGAATTTTTAGTGAAAAATTGAATTTTTGGTGAAAAATTGAATTTTTGGTGAAAATTTGAATTTTTGGTGAAAATTTGAATTTTTAGTGAATTAATTTAATTTTTAGTGAAAAAATTTAATTTTTAGTGAAAAATTGAAATTTTAGTGAAAAATTGAATTTTGGTGAAAAATTGAATTTTTAGTGAAAATTTGAATTTTTAGTGAAAAATTGAACTTTTAGTGAAAAATTGAATTTTCAGTGAAAAATTGAATTTTTAGTAAAAAATTGAATTTTTGGTGAAAAATTGAATTTTTGGTGAAAATTTGAATTTTTGGTGAAAATTTGAATTTTTAGTGAAAAAATTTAATTTTTAGTGAAAAAATTTAATTTTTAGTGAAAAAATTTAATTTTTAGTGAAAAAATTTAATTTTTAGTGAAAATTTGAATTTTTAGTGAAAAATTGATTTTTTTAGTGAAAATTTGAATTTTTAGTGAAAAATTGAATTTCAGTGAAAAATTGAACTTTTAGTGAAAAATTGAATTTTCAGTGAAAAATTGAATTTTTAGTAAAAAAAATTAAATTTTTAGTGAAAAATTGAATTTTTGGTGAAAAATTGAATTTTTGGTGAAAATTTGAATTTTTAGTGAAAATTTGAATTTTTAGTGAAAATTTGAATTTTTAGTGAAAAATTGAATTTTTATTGAAAATTTGAATTTTTAGTGAAAATTTGAATTTTTAGTGAAAATTTGAATTTTTAGTGAAAAATTGAATTTTTATTGAAAATTTGAATTTTTAGTGAAAATTTGAATTTTTAGTGAAAATTTGAATTTTTAGTGAAAATTTGAATTTTTAGTGAAAATTTGAATTTTTAGTGAAAAATTGAATATTTAGTGAAAAATTGAATATTTAGTGAAAAATTGAATTTGTAGTAAAAAATTGAAGTTTTAGTCAAAAATTGAATTTTTATTGAAAATTTGAATTTTTAGTGAAAATTTGAATTTTTAGTGAAAATTTGAATTTTTAGTGAAAAATTGAATTTTTATTGAAAATTTGAATTTTTAGTGAAAATTTGAATTTTTAGTGAAAATTTGAATTTTTAGTGAAAAATTGAATTTTTATTGAAAATTTGAATTTTTAGTGAAAATTTGAATTTTTAGTGAAAAATTGAATTTTTATTGAAAATTTGAATTTTTAGTGAAAATTTGAATTTTTAGTGAAAAATTGAATTTTTGGTGAAAAATTGAATTTTTGGTGAAAATTTGAATTTTTAGTGAAAATTTGAATTTTTAGTGAAAATTTGAATTTTTAGTGAAAAATTGAATTTTTATTGAAAATTTGAATTTTTAGTGAAAATTTGAATTTTTAGTGAAAATTTGAATTTTTAGTGAAAAATTGAATTTTTATTGAAAATTTGAATTTTTAGTGAAAATTTGAATTTTTAGTGAAAAATAGAATTTTTATTGAAAATTTGAATTTTTAGTGAAAATTTGAATTTTTAGTGAAAATTTGAATTTTTAGTGAAAAATTGAATTTTTATTGAAAAATTGAATTTTTAGTGAAAAATAAAAGTTTTAGTGAAAAATTGAATTTTGAGTGAAAAATTGAATTTTTAGTGAAAAATAAAAGTTTTAGTGAAAAATTGAATTTGTAGTGAAAAATTGAATTTTGAGTGAAAAATTGAATTTTTAGTGAAAAATTGAAGTTTTAGTGAAAAATTGAATTTGTAGTGAAAAACTGAATTTAGAGTGAAGAATTTAATATTTAGTGAAGAATTTAATTTTTAGTGAATAATTGAATTTTCAGGAAAAAATTTAATTGTAAATTAATTTTTGTATGAACAAATGTTTTTTATTGAATTTTTGTGAAATATAGTTATATTGAGTTTTCATTTAAATTGTTAAATTCTATAATTAAAGCTATAACATCCTCAGTTTATCGACATAGTCCCCCTATAATTGGCATTTACAATTTACGTCTTCCATACAATACTGCTCCAATTTCAATTAATTTACTTTCATTTCCGCAGCAAAGAAGAATAACTACCTCAAGATGGAAAAATTGCAAACTTGTATTAATAAACAATCTGTCTGTCTGTCTATCTATAATACGAAATACAACTCGAAATAATGGCAAAACCAACAAGTTCTATGCCACACAGTAGAGTAGCAAAAACTTTCATTTTTTCATTGCCAATATTTAATATATTTTTTCTTTCAACATTTTTGCAAATTTAACAATTTTCACTGATTTATAAACTATAAAAAAATAATTGAAATGGTATTGACAGAAATAAAAGGCAACGCTGCATAAAATGTTTTCTTGAGGTTTTTGAACTTGATGTCTTTTTTGTGTTGTTGCTTTGCGTACTACTTTTATATATTTTATTTTGATGTTATTTTTATTTTTTTTTGTTCAGTTGACAAAATGCTAAAAAAAATGGTATGAATTTTTTGGTTTGTTGTTGTTGTCAAAGTGAAGTGGGCGTGTAGGCGGACAGACGGACGCGCGTATACCACTCTTTAGATGTTACACGTCGTTGGCGTTATTGTTATAGTGACTATCACGATGAATGCCGCGAAGACTTTTACGAAAGCCAACAATCAACCAGTGGGAGTTGAAATATTTACGCACTATTTCAGCAGATTTCTTCTGGAATTTTTTCACATTTTTTTCTACTTCTACTTTTTTGTATTACACAGTATGTAATTTATAGAAAGAAAGGTTTTGTGTAAAAAAAATGGCAATATTCGAACTCAACGTAGTCGGTTTTAGGTCAGCTTTTAATGTGACTCATCCTTTAGTTTTTTTTTTACCTTGACCAAATAAAAATATAAAACATCCTCTTCATGGCACCCAAATCTCATTCAATTAAGCAACGTGTCGCCAAAATCGAATAAAATTGAAGAGATGAAAAACTTTCACTATTGGCGCGCAGCTGCAACAACGAAATTATTATTTAAAAAAAAAAAAAAAATAAAGACATTCATAATGACGAGGTCTCCAAGAAAAATAATTTCTGAAATTAAACAAAATATACAAAGCCATTTTTCAACTTTACTGATGGCCTTAATTAGCAGAAATTAAGCAAAACCAATGTTTGTTTATTTTTTGCAATAAATAGTTTAAAATAAATTATGCCGCCAATTAAAAAATGCAATTTTATGTATTATTATTGAATTTACAAACATTTTTCATATTATGCACACTTGAAAAATTGTGAAATTCCAAAGAAAATTGCAAAAAAGAGTAGAAATTCGATGGAACAACGAAAAATGAAAATTGAAAGTTGAAAATTAAAAAATTCATTTAATCCTTTAAACATAATGAGCCAATTATTATGGCAAAGAAAAATTGCAATTTTTAGTATTCTAATAAAATGTTTAACCATTTGTCATATCGTCACTGTAATGCCAAAGGGGCGAATGTGCATTTTTAAAAATGTTGGGAAATCAAATTTTCAAGTTTGAAGTGCTTTAAAAATTAGAAAAATTTATATTTTTTTCAAGTTTTTCTGTTATTTTGGTTTCTTCGTCAATTATTATAACGTATTTAAAATATCTTTAGATTTGGAAAACCTACTGAATTATAAATACGGATTTTGTGAGACTATATCCTGATCAAAACGCAAATATTTTTGTTTTTTATGCTATAACTTTTTATTACCGCAAGATAAAATAGTAATGTAATGGCACTAATTGTTTGCTTTTTAAGCACCTATCTATTGGCATCATTAATTAAAAATATTTTGTCAAACATTAATTTGCCATTTGTTATTTGCAGGAAAAAATGTTTGGAAAAATATTTTTAAATAATGATGCCAATCGATAGCTGCTTTAAAAACAAATAATTAATACCTTTACACCACTATTTTATCTTGCACCAATATAAAATTATAGCAAAAAAACGAAGAAATTGGAAAAATTGAAAATCTTGTCATGCCAAAAGGACGAATCTTTTCGTTTTTTGCTATAACTCTTTGATGCTACAAGATAAAATACTGATGTAAAGGCAATTATTGTTTGTTTTCAAAGCACCTATCGATCTACTTCATTAATTATAAATATTTTGCAAAACATTTTTCCTGCAAATAACAAATGGCAAATTAAAGTTCGACAAATTATTTTTAATTAATGATGCAAATCGATAGGTGCTTTGATAGCAAATAATAAATGCCACTACACCACTATTTTATATTACACCAATACAAATTTATGGCGCAAAAACGAAAATATTCGCCCTTTTGGCATAACAAGATTGTCAATTTTTCAAATTCGCCCTTTTGGTTTTGTCTTTTGTGGCTAGAAATATCCAACGATTTTGGCACAGCATACTTGAGGATAAACTACATTAAAAAATTAAAAAAAAACGCAAATGTCAAAAATTGCACATTCACCCCTTTGGCATGATAGTGACGATATTATGCTTAAACGGATTTTTTTTTAATTCCAAAGAAAATTTTAAATAAAAGTTAAAATTTGATGGAAATTCGAAAAATAAAAAAAAAACGAAAGATGAAATTTAACAAGTACAAATAAAACTACAATAAATTTTTTAAACTTTTAATAAAATTATAAAGAAAAGTTCATTTTTAATACCTATACCATAAATCTTATTGAAAATCTCAATCGCATTTTATTAGTAATCACATGAATCATCCTTCTCATCATTATCTACAACGTCATGATGGCATTTTGAACTTTACTTTTGAAAAAATAAAACAACGTGTGAATAATAAAGTAAATAAGTTAAGTATCTATCCGCTCAAAGGTAAATACAAATTATTTAGTAAATTTAATTATAATCAATTCATTGGCTGTTCGTCGACTCGGTTTAATTGCACTTAGTTGGCAAACATAAAATGCGCATTAAGTAAGTAAAAAAAAAAAACAACTTTTGTTTTTATTTACTAAAAAGTTTCTTTTTTTATTTAGTACTATACGTCGCTGTCAAAGTTTTAAAAATCTTTTAAAAATTTAAATTTAGAAAAATAAATAGCATTTGTCGACCAACCAACACCTTAGGAAGCCATTAAATGTTTAAATATTTGCAGTTAATATGACTAATGTGTTGTCAATTAAAATAGGTGAAATCATTGCAAAGAGATCTAATGGGTTTTTGACAATTTCAATTAACCCTAGTTAAAATTTAGCCTATTAGGGAAGACGTGATTTATGGCCAGATCATATTTGTTATGTAACTGTTCGGTTTATGATAAGGTAGAAATATCAAATGGATCATGATCCTACAACAATTACTACAAGTACTAGTTACAAATTTTGACAAAAAGAGTTAAAAAAAAAAACTAGAAAAACAAATATATTTTTTTTAATTTGAGAGAATAATTTCTTAGAGCCCCCCTACAAACTATTTGACGATAATTTTTAAATTCGATATAATATTGATAAATTTTATATATGAGCCATTTCACACCAAATCGACCTAAAAAAGTAAAATTTTAGATTTTATCAATGAAATTTGGGCAACTGATAAAGGGTATCAAGGTATGTATTGACCAATTTTTTTTTATTTTTTTCGTCCACTATTTTCAGAGATACAGTGATTCAAAATTACAAAAAATGGGACAAAATTCACTTTTCTATGGTTGTTGATATTTCAATATCTCTTAAAGTAGAAACGCTAGAAACTCCGTTTAAAAACTAATAAAACAAGCTTTTTGAAAAATTAACTTGTAACTTCTTAACTTGACATGTAACCCGTGGTCGTTATCCTTGCACTTCAAAATTGATGTACTTAAAAAGGACCCTTTATAAAATTCTGACAAAAATCACATATTTTGGTTGATTTAATATAAATGTTCAAGCCAAATTTTCAAAATGGTATTTTGAAGAAATCATATTTAAAAAAATAATTTTCTAAATTTTTATTTATTTTTTGTATTGAAAAAAAAAAAAATTATAATTTTTGTCAAAAAATAAAATTTGTTTATAGAAAATAAATTCATTTATGATATCAACTCGATGTCTATAATGATAAAAACAACGATATCATTTTAGATAGGTTCGTTTTTTATTGAAAACACTATCGTTTTTGTATCATTATAAATTATCGAAAACGACAATTTGAGGATATAAACGATATCGTTTCGATATCCTAAAATTATCGTTTGGTATGCTGGACCCAAACAAAATGACAATATTTAAATTTTCCTAATAACTATAATCGATTATCTGTAAAATTAATGTAATTTGTTTGCTCTAGACTTTAAATTGTAGACGTTATAATTAAATATACGTTTGTATCAGCTTTTCTAATGTAAATTTTGGGTGTTCCAGATACACCCTAAGTCTTGAACAATTTTTTTCATAAAATTAACCAAGGAATCAGTGCCTAAAATATAATATATAAAATATTCTTTTGAAATATTCCTTATTATATACCTTAAATCCAATACTTACAAAATTCACAAAACCTTTTTAACATCTACTATATAATATCGTCGTTCAGTGAAAAGTCGTTAAGTCCATTTTTCGAAAATATCGTGAAATGCCACTATAATAAAAACGAAATCATCTTTACGTTGAAAAAGTTCTCGTAGGGTCGATCAAATCTATAGTGGACTTAAACTTTAGAAGAAGATCTACATGGACATTCCTTATCCAAAAATACTATAACGCGGCGTAAAACATAAGTCAAATTTATAAAGGTCTTAGTGATTTTTCACTGAACGTCAATTGTCGAAATCTAAATAAAACCGTGCTGAGTCCACAAAAATGGTCGGATTTCCACGATTTTTGAATTAAATGATAGATATAATGCAATTCTTTCATCTCCAATTCAAACTGAAATCCGATACAATTATTTGGATTGGATAAACTGGAGCACTGTTACTGTTTATATGAGACTTTTCACTGAACGACAACGATATAACCTAAATACATTAACCTATTTTTGAAATTATTTCAATTAACAACTCAGTATTTTTTCTACATACATTTTTGAAAAATTCTTTTACTTGAAAATGAACACAAGAACCATTCCAAACCATGAGCCTATTACAATTTCTACTAGGGAATGATCTAAAATGATTCAGTGGCAGCACTTTCAAACAGTAACAAAATTTAGCACTGAATAATATTGGCAAAACGTATTTTTTATTTTGAAACCCTAATGATTCATAGCAATTATTATTAATCCATGATTTTGATATGCATGCAAATTATAAATTTAAATAGATATCGAAGACTTCGAAACACAAACGTTTTCTTTATGCTTTACCGCATAACTAAAACTGCGTCACCAAATGAGTAATTTTTGTTGGTTGTACTCGACAAATACAGCGCGCAATTTCACTGTCAGTCAGTTCGATGAATTCTTTAAAAAATTCTGCGAAAACGAATCGAATTTAAGCGAATACGACAACTAACTAAATCGAAACCGGTTATGGCCAACTTTACAAAAGTAGCTAAAATGTTGATGTCGTTGTCGATGATGATGATGATGACGATGAACATGACGATCCGAAGTAACCAAACCAATGCATTTTAAACGCGTTAAGGAATTTGAAGTTTTTATGTTTCGACTTTTTCAAGTCCATTTAAATTGTTCATTAGTCATAAACGATTATGCGAACGATGTTTACATTGGCGTTGTCGCCGAGGGGTGAGCAATAAATCGCAGTTGTTAATTTATTTATTAAATCGTATAAAATATGATGTTTTTAGCGTAGATAAGACGGCTAAAGTGATTGCTTTTAGTTTAACTATTTAACAAGAATTTTAACCAAGAATTTTCATTTTGTTTGTTTAAACCAATTCTGCAATTTACAATTTTAATTGAGCACGAAAAGAATTTTCAAAACCATCCGATAGTCGAAATTTTAAATTTTAAAATAAAAACTTAGAGCAGAACGCCTTAGATATTGATTTTTGTATATGGTAATTGATATTTCTATTTATCAGTAATAACTCTATTCAATTTATATTATGTACATTAACTACTTAATTTTCAATAGGTTCTGTATTCAAGTATCTAGTATGCAAACAGCTGTTCTTATGCGTTATTTAAAGCAACCTCTATAATAAAAATCATGTTGGAATCTCCTGAAATATTTCAAATCACAACAAGCTACTTAATTTTGTATTTTTTTTTTACATTTTTATTTTTGTTGTCACTCAAAACCATTGTAGTTGATAATTGATAAGCATCACATACAAAACAATTAAGTGCGGGTGTTTTTTTTTTTTATTATTTGTTCGTTTTTATTGCAATCTCCACAATTTTGCTTTCATTTGCAATTAACTAAATGATTTAACAAAATGCAAAAAATGTGCATATCTCTGGCACTTAAATATTCCAAGTGCGTTTTCGAAAAAATATAACAAAGTCAGTTTTAAATTCGCAGCTTAAGAATTTCAATTACCTCGCAATAAAGTTGCCTTTAGGTTCATTGATATTTGTTGTAAGCTTTGCATGATTTTGGAAGACGTTGATGTTACAATAAAAATCATATTTGTTGTAAATTTTATGTGAATTTACACCATACCATTTAGGTTGAATGCCTGCCTGGCTGCCTTTGCGTGTATTGTTATCTGCTGTTTGCACAATGAACTGACGATGCCGTTGTTTAAATTCTCGTCTACAGTGTTTCGGGAAGTGCAATTTGCGCATCTGGTGCGCATATTGCGTTATATTCAATACATATTTCAAAGAAACGCATGTTCTTTTGAAAACATTGCAAATTAAATCAATATTAGTTAAAACTAAGGGGAGTTTTTGTAATTTTTAGCTAACACTAAAATGAAATTAATTTTTCTCATCCCTTTTTAATACGTAGCAGTAGATGTGGAAGATACGATATAGAATATATCGTCACTGTCATGCCAAAGGGGCGAATGTGCATTTTTAAAAATGCGGGGAAATCAAATTTAAAAGTCTGAAGTGCTTTAAAAATTAGAAAATTTTATGTTTTTTTCAATTTTTTTCTGTTATTTTAGTTTATTCGTCAATTATGTAACGTATATAAAATATCTTTATATTTGGACAACCTACTGAATTATAAATGCGGATTTTTTGAGGCTATATCCTGATCAAAACGCAAATATTTTTGTTTTTTATGCTATAACTTTTTATTACCGCAAGATAAAATAGTAATGTAAAGGCATTAATTGTTTGCTTTTAAAGCACCTATCTATTGGCATCATTAATTAAAAATATTTTTTCAAACATTAATTTGCCATTTGTTATTTGCAGGAAATTACTTTTGGCAGAAAATTACTTTTGGCATATAATGATGCAGTTCGATAAATAATGATGCAAATCGATAGGTGCTTTAAAAACAAATAATTAATACCTTTACATCACTATTTTATCTTGCACCAATAACAAGTTATAGCAAAAAAACGAAGAAATTGGAAAAATTGAAAATCTTGTCATGCCAAAAGGGCGAATCTTTTTATTTGTTTCCTATAACTCTTTAAGGGTACAAGATAAAATAGTGGTGTGAAGGCATTTATTGTTTGTTTTTAAAGCACCTATCGAACTGCATCATTATTTATCGAACTGCATCATTATATGCCAAAAGTAATTTTTGCAAATAACAAATGTCAAATTAATGTTAAACTACATTCAAAAATGTAAAACAAAAAAAACGCAAATGTCAAAAATTGCACATTCACCCCTTTGACATGATAGTGACGATATTATTGATAAGCATCAGCTCATTTTAGAGATGTCCGTCTGTTTGTTGAAATCAAGATTGTAGTAAAACAAACTGAGCTAGGTCAATGAAACTCTTAGTTTAGGTTAATAGCATAACAGAGCTATTTTGTATTGAAAATCGACGTGATCGGTATATGTAGAGCTTTGAACTGCCTACTTTTGTATGTATTTCTAATATGACACAACAATCTAAAGGGGAAATGTAAAAGGAATATTAGAATAGCATTCAAAGACTAACATGTTCTATATAATAGATTGATCATTGGTCTGTACCATCAGAAATTATCCGATAGCGTATGGAGTTCACTGATATTACTTGCTTTTTATACAATGGTTCTAAGAATAATTCATATAAAAAGTATTTGGCGTATAATCAAGGACCGTTTAAAGCTAACTTTAAAATTAGAATGCACGGATTTTTAATTTTAAAGTTAAGTGCTAATATGTTATTTATTTTACATTATCCATTTTAAAAAAATCCATGATTTTTGGATTTTTTTTTTTTGATTTTATTGAATTTTGTACATTTTTCGAATTATAACTTATTATTTGTAGTTTTCAGAGTAGGTATAATTTATTTTTTGAAAATTTAAGAATTGTATATAAATCACCAAATCGAAAACAATTTTTTGGACCACTGCTGGATGAAATCTCTGGAGAAGTTTATTATGAAATGATTCATATATTAGTTTAGTCAACATACTTATTAGTCTACATAGGCCTTTATGTAGATCCAAATAATATAATGATATAAATAGCTAGATGTAGTCTCCGAAACTATGGATTTAATTCCAGCACATTCTAAGACAATTTTTAAAGCGGTGGACATTGATTGAATCTAAAGAGTTGTCCTGAAGAGTTGTCCTGTTATACAGAAAACTTTCAAAATAGATTTGATCAGGCACTTATGCTGTATTACTTTCTCGCCGATATAACTAATTCAATATATGAAAGAAACGGCTTTCAGATCCAAGACGGTGAATTTTTTCCATAAAGTATGTTTTCACAAAATGTTATACAGCAGTTCTCGGCAGCGAAAAAAGGGGAAAGAACCGAGAAATCCTATTGAAATTATGTTATTTATAAAAAATCCAATCAAATCCGAAAAAATCCGGTTGGGTGGATTTTTTTAATCCGGGTTTTCCCCAGCCCTGAATATGAATAATAAATATTATAAACCAGGGATCGCAAAACAACGGAATCGAAGCCGTTTCGATTTTTGTAACCGAAGTCGAATTCGTTATTAAGAAAATATGTGGAATCGAAACCGATATCGGAACATCAAATATATATATTTTTTTTTTGAAGCAGAATCGGAACCGAAACCGCTCTTTTAAAAATATTGAACCAGAACTAGAACCCACATTTCAAAAGGTTTCAATTAATGTCAGGGACCGCAAAGAACCGAAATCGAATCGAAACAAAAATGTGTGAACTGCAACCGGAATCGAAATCCATATACATTTTTGATTGGAACCGGAACCGCTATTTTAAATATCCTGGAACAAGAATTCCAAAAGGTTTTAGTCTCTGTTATAAACATCAAATAATTTTGTTGATAAAAAAAACCAAAAGCAGAATTTAGTACGGGAAATGTTACAAAAACAGGGATTTTGTAAATGGAGATTTTTAGAATTCAGAATTAATTCAAAAGGTGGATTTTATGTCAAATAAATTTTGTTCTATTCCCGAAATAGCCAGCTATGCAAATTATTATTTAAAAATTTGAATGTAGTTGGTATAATTTAATTCTATCGATTTTGGTTTCTTTTACAGTTCCAATGCCTGATTAAAAAAAACTTAAATTCGAGTCTCAATCAAATGTGCATTGATTTAATGTATTCGCTAAGTAGATCTGCAGAGAGTCTAAAAATTAGACCCCATTTTGCAAGCGCTTCAACCATTAAAAGGAATATAAAAATAAACTGAAGTAGTAACAAACTCAATGCCAAGCGAACGATTCAAGTGGCTGATCTGTGGATGGCCTGGACGCCAGCGACGCACCCTCGACGACATTGAACATTGAACTTGCCGGGATGCTGCACAGCAAAACACAGACACAGTTCAATGGCAAAGTCCGTGCAACTCAAAGAAACCCCCCGCGAATGTGGTGGCAGTGGCAGCCGTTATTTAAAGTAATCGTAAAGTTGATGCTGCTGCATTTATTTCCCGTTTTGCTGTGTGCAGAAGACCTAAAACAACAAAAATGTTGAATGAAACAAGATGACGAACAAGTAAACATTGATTTTCCTACACGGGCGGACAGGCAGGCCGACCAACCGACAGACAGACAGATAAAAAGACTAAAGCAGCGAAGCACCACCAAGTGTGTGAGTCGTTTGGTTGGTTGCATTGCGTGCGTCTGTCGGTCGCTCCATGTATTCGATTCCATTCTTCAATGGTTGCAAGTGACTCGAACGGTCCAAGGGAGGAATGTGGGTTTGTTGGCTGCCGTGCGCACGTTTTCAACCCTATGGCGTTTTTACTTTTTTATATGGATTTTTTTTAATTTAATTTCGCTTTTTTGCGTTGATGGCGGCGAGTGGCGACTACTTTAGTGCTGCACCACAAATACATTTAATATAGCCAACATAAAACGTGTCGCAAATATAAAAATTTATTTAAAATGCAATTGATTACTGACTAAGCCAGCCAAAAAGAAAAAAGAACAAGGCCACTCCTTGTCTGACACAGTGTCCTTTGCTTCTGTAATCGTCGCCGCCCAAAATGCGCTATGCGTCACATGTAAAGTGGTTTCGACCCGACGTCGGTTTAACTTGTTTTAATTATTAAGTTTAAATTTAATTTGTTTACAACATACCTCAATGAATTTTTCCTGTATCTCTGCCTTTTCATCGGCCGACAGTGTTTTTGTGAATTTATTGAGCGCTGCCATAGTATTTGTTTTTTTTTTTTTTGTTTATTTAATATTTATATAAATTTGTTAAACAATTTTGCACTTAATTTATGCAAATTAAATCTTGCTATTTTTTACACACACTTCTACTTTTCTTATTCTCAACTTTCTTGTGTTTCTTTGGCACTTTTGTAAAATTTTTCTTATTTTTACTGCTACACACACGTCACCTTTAATTTAGCAATTTATTTAAAATTGCAATTTATGTTTTTGTTATATATATTTTTTTTTAAACAAATAAATTTAAAAATTTGTTATTTCCTCTACTTTTTGTTTTTGCTAATTTGTCTTCTGAGACCACCAAACCAAACGACGTTTGAACGTAAACAGGCGACGATTTTTTAGCAACGCACGGCGGCAATGACTGTCAGGCGAATAATAAAAACGGCTTTGTGCCGACTCAGTGTTGCAGAAGTGCGTACTTTCGTACTATTTTGAGTACGTTTTTTTTTTGAATGTACGAAATACTTTGCAGTTCTTTTGAAGTACTTTTAATATTTTTTAATTTTGTGGTACGTTTTTGTTTAGAAGTACGAAAAATATTTTAAGTGACACTTTTGAACGTAACGAACGAAATATTTTTTTTTCCTATTGAACATTTTCCGTAAGTCCTTTATTTTATTTTTTTTGGTCGTCAATTGTGATCCGAATGGAAAATCTTGTACATTTTGAATTTTTTTCTGTCTGACCTTTATTTATTTTTTTTTTGTTCGTCAGTTGTGATCCGACGGGAAAATTTTGTACATTCTTAATGCGACTCGAAAAATTTGTACATTTTGAAAATTTGTTTGTCTGTCATTTATTTTATATTTTTTTTTTTTTTTGTCGTCAATTGTGATCCGAATGGAAAATCAGGTACATTTTGAAATTTTTTCTGTCTGTCCTTTATTTATTTATTTTTTTTTTTGATCGTTTTATGAGAAAATTTCGTACCTTTTCAAAATATTTTTCGGCTGCCCTGATTTTTTATTTGATACGTTTCGAAAATTTTGTACGTTTCAAAACTATTTTTTTTTTTTACAAACGTACGTTTTTATTTTTTGATGATACATTTTTAATTTCTTAAAATGCATCTCTGAGCCGACTAGGATGTTTTTTTTTTTTTAAATTCGAAACTTTTTGGAGCGTGCGCATGAGAAGTTGGCAACACTTTGTTTGGTCATATTAAACAGACCCCCACTGCAGAGTTGCTATGTCCAAGTTTTCGCAGTAGTGGAAAATAAATGTAATAGTGGAAAATAAATGTAGTAGGGGAAAATAAATGTATCACTTGTTTACTGCATTAATACTCCCAGTTATTCAGTGGTAGTTCAACTATATTTGTGGATTAAACTTTGTTTAAGCTCAGAATCGAGTTTTTCACTGAACTTTAAACTTAGTTTAAACTTAGTCTAAGCGAGCGATGTTGGTGGCTTAAACTACATTTCAACTCTCAATGCTTTTGACAGAAAAGTGTGAGATGCGCTTTTTACGCTATATTTAAGCTACCTGATCAGTTGTCTAAAGGCAACTATCCTAAGATGCTTTTTATTGGTTTACTTAAAAAAAACTTTTTGGTTATCTTTTCGAGACCTCAAAGTCAAAGAAAAGGTATCATAAGCCTTTCAGATACCTTTTCGATAACATTTCAGTCGACATTCGGACATCGACCTTACGTTCTTTGTTTGTTTGTGTTTGTTTATGTGCTAAGTCTGTCCATCGTTTAACATTTTATTAGTTTTCGTCAATTATTCATTGTATAAACTAATCACACGCAATAATATTGCTCTATATCTCAATGATATTTATTATTTCGTGCACAATTCTTTTCTAAATTCGTTTTGTAATCTCTTGTACATTTCGTAATTTTCCCATATTTAATATCAGTTGTTCCAAATTAGAAAAATAATCGATAATTCGTTGACATTAGTCGTTATTCCCACATAAACCTAAAACCTGGATATTAAGTGATTATCGAATGTATATTGAACATGTCTATTGAAGATTTCACTGGAGAAAAGCGTTCATATTTTTGTAATTGTAAGCTTGAAAACCATAGCGTTCTCCAGCAAAACTGGAAGCTTTTTATCCAATTGAATCTAGCTTTTACCTAAACTTGAAATCGACATTCAATATTAAATCAAGTTTTAACTTAATTCTAAGCCATAAATTTTCTTGTTGACATTTAATTTATTACGTGATTGGGTTGCCACTGAGTAATTTGGGTAGTGAATTTCGTCTCAAGTTCTTTTAACTTCGAAAACCAACGTTGGAATAACATTCATATATTCGGCTTGCTCATGAGATTACATCTGGTTGTAAAAGAAAATTTTCCAAATTTATCGAACCATAATCTCATTGCTTATTGGGTTGCTATATTTAAAAACACTGCAATGTTATAAACTTACTATAACCAGCAGAGAAAGTATGGTCTAGTGTCAAAAATGATCTAAATGTCGCTAAAATTACAAACATAATAATGCTGCGTTTTTTGTATATTGTACCAATTCATACAATTTCAACGTTTACTTTAAATCAAGATTTAAGCTTATTTTCAACTCGATATCAAATTAACTTACATTTAGCTTTTTCTTTTAAATATTGATTTAATCTTGCAAAATTAGTAAAATAAAGGGGATCCTCATATAGGACAACAAAAGGGGCATTTTTCAATTAATTATACCGTTATATGTCATCCAACCAATATAGTAGACTTCAAGCCCGAGCGTCAAGACATCTTCAGAAAATCGATGCCAGCATCCACAATGTGGTAGACGTGTTTTTTAAGCTTGTATGTTTTATGCTCTCGAATACCATTCTGGAGCCTATTCAAGGTTTACGGGAGCGGTCGGTATATTGTTTTAAAGATTCACAGAAGTCCAAACACTAATATATTTCGGTAAGCTATTAGATTTCGACGCGCGTCTGACAAAAAATTTAACATAACAAATTTTTTGTCAGGTTTTCTATTGCAATCATGGAAAAATCTGTTTTTAGCGTCACTACATTTTTGCTCCTAATTTTCACTGCGCTTTTTGGTAATGTTATTATCAAATCATTTTCAAATTCAGAGTAAGCGCTAAAAATAGCACTTATTTTATATTTGAAACTGATTTGAAAAGCACACTAGACCTTTTCAAACGCTTACCCTGAGGCAAATTGGGTTGTCTACCCAACTCAGTCGTACGACTGAGTTGCACCGTATAAACGGTGGTATTATAAATTTTATTAAACACTTTTTCATAAATTGGGCCAAAAATGAACAAGAAATACAAAACATATTCACGTGAAAATATCGTAAAATCGATTTCAAACAGATTACCCTATCCGATAAAAAAATTCAAATTGTACTCCCTTTACCCAATTTAATTTTTTTAACCATTTAAATTGTTGGCAATTGCATCACTGGTTGGTGCCGACTGGAAATGTTGCCATATTTTTATAGAAATATTGCAGACGCGTTGCCAACTGCATGACAGCCGGCTACAATATTTTTTCTTTCAATTTTGCTTTGTTGTCATATTTTTGTACCATTTTGTTTTTAACGTTATTCGTAAATTGTAGTGATGTAAAATGTTATTACTTTCATGTACTCGATACTTAAAATTTTTGACTAAAAAGCAAAGAATATAACCCAATTGATCTACCTTTTGTAGGAAATACTAGCTTTGCATATTTTGAATTTTCCCCGTTCCATGGTTGAAGTATATACCGGTTAAGTCATCTTTCAAAATTCAGGCGCCATTTACTTTTTTTTGAAAACTGCTTGAAAGACTCAACATTTGTTTACGAAAAATTTAAAACAAAACATCAATGCTTTGTTTACAAATTAATAAAAAAATTGAAACTCAAAATTTTAAAATAAATAAATTTCAACATTTTCGTAATTTTCAAGCTGTCTATGGGCTGCAGAAGAACACCGCAGTTTATAACAAAGTGATAACGTGAATTTGTGATTTGCAATTTTAATAAATTAGCCAAATTTAAGTGTAAAAAAACATAACCTAGAAATAAAGTTTAAATTGACAATTAATTGTTGTATTTTTTAAATTTTCTTATTGACATTCTCAGCATAGTGTATGCCAACTAACTGTCTAGATGAACTAACCTGCAGGTATATACATGTATATACTTCAACCATGCCCCGTTCATTTGGAAAATCTTCAAAGTAATTCCAAATTTCGGTGCCAGTGTTTAGTAATTTTTGGGATTTTATTTAGCGCGAAAGGACAGCAAAATAAAATATACCAAAGAAAAAATATATAAAAGGATATAAATGTGTTTTTCATATGGAACTTATAAAATTACCAAATGTAAAGTAACGATTTAATTCAATTACTCAT
Organism: Dryomyza anilis; assembly: GCA_951804985.1. Lineage (NCBI taxonomy): Eukaryota > Metazoa > Arthropoda > Insecta > Diptera > Dryomyzidae > Dryomyza > Dryomyza anilis. The sequence goes on from OX638130.1 coordinate 114,569,004, forward strand.
AATATACCTGCTTTTAATCAAATATCACGTACTCACTTACTCGATACATTTACATCACTAGTAAGCAGCGCAGCGACTGTCACTGCCGGCGATGAGGCCAACTGCGATTGATTCCAGATTCCACGATTCCACTGGTGGTGTTTCTGGTTGTTGGACAGACGGAAAATTGACTCAAAGCTGTGCCGATTGCAACAATAAACACGATAAAGAGGCGAATAAAAAAAATCGTCGAAGGCCGCCACAAATATTGAAAGCCGAAAAATCCAAACCAACGAATTCTGTTTTGTGGCGACTTTCGTAGTATGTATGTCCGACTGACTGACGATTGTCACCTTCACATTCATTTGTATTTGTATTTTGTGAGCCCAACGGTGCGGTGTTTGTTCTGCGTTCCGGTGAAGAAAAACCTTTGATTGGACGCAAAGAGGGGGCCAACATTTTGGAGCAAATTTTCACAATTTCGTGCGCGGAAGTTTCTATGAAAAACAGGTTCAATTGAGTCGCAAACGGTGCAAAAATTGTCTACGAAACAGCGCGAGTCTGATTTAGGTGTTTCTGTGGCATTTAAACGAATTGAAAAAGTGTAAAAATCACACGGAAAAAAACTTGATACGTAATTCGGTTCAAGTTAGCTGCTTGCTGCGCCAGTTGTTGCTGATGCAGCTGTGAAAAATACGAAATAATTTAACAAAAACTAATTTTTAACTTGCCACCACCACGACCAGCACACACTCCACATACAAAAGACAATGAACAACGGATTCAGCACCGGCGAAGAGGACTCACGACATGATCAGACGTGTTGCCTCATCGACGACAACGAGCGCTGTCGCAATCCGGCCGGCTATGCTTCCTACAGCAAACGCATACAGAAGACCGTCTCGCAGAAGCGGCTCAAACTGAGTAGCGATCCATTGGTAAGTCTGCGAAATGCAGAACCTAGCACACTTGAAGCAATTTGGTGATACTTGGGGAACCTTTAATTAACATAACCTTAAAACTTGGCATATTTTGGGGAAGCTTACTATGAAAGTTTTTGATAATTAAAAAAATGTATATTCTTCAAAGTGTTTTTGTGCTCTATTTATTCTAAATTATTGTTTTTCCATTTGAAGAGCCTATTCCGGAGTATTGTTTTGCTCGAATTTTATGTGAAAAAACTTCCACATGAAGCTCCTTATCTAAAACTAACTTAATAAAAACAATTATCACTGATTTTTGATGGTAATAACATTTTTATCTGTTAAAAAGCAACATACAAGAAAAAAAACATCCCTTAAAAACTAACTTCATATGTAAATAATTTTTTCTTTACATTTTCAATTTTGAAGAACCAATGTTAAAAACTAGTTTTAAACTTTAAGTTCCAACAGAAGAACGTAATTTAATATGCTCACCTAGAAATAAATCTACTTTTTACAATAAATCTGAAAATATTTTCTTAGTATTAAAGAAATCAAGAGAAAACATTATTTTAAATAAAACTTTATTATAAACAAACCATTCTTCTAAAACATTTAAACTAGTTTTTATTATTATTATTGCACACGAATATTACTAATCCAAAGTATTACCTTAAAATAGGTATATTTAATTTAAAAACAAAATTCTAAGTAATCTTCCCAGCGATAAGCTTAAGCTTTTGAAGCACAATAAAATAGTACTTCTGAATCCACTTGTTTTGAAGCATTTTTTTTATAGAATAATAACATCAATGTTTAACCCACTATATATAAAAAGTCTTTTAATAAAAACTTTTCAAAAATCCTGCATTAAGAATAAAAAAAAATACTTGAAAAAATATTGTAAATGAAAATTTGGTTAAATAAATCCATAATATATATATATATATATATATATATATATATATATATATATATATATATATATATACATTTATGTAAAACTTTAGTTTGTTTTTTAAAGAGGTTTCAGAGAATTTTGGGAGCACTGCAAAAAGTGCTCCAAAATATAAAGGGTTAATGTTAGTTGAAAGTAGTATAGGAAGAAATGGTTTATAACATTACGATGCATTCAAATAATAAAAAAAAGAATGAAAAATAAAACGATAAAGTTTGGAGAAAAACGGAGTTTTATAAAAAAAAGTTTTTAAAATAAATTTTTTGACTTTGATAATAAAAATCTCTTAGTACTCAAAATAAAATCTCAATATTAAAATTTTTTTAATAAATATAATCGATTATCTATAAAATAAATTGCATATTTTTGCTCTGCGCTGTTAATTGTAGAAGTTATAATTGAATATACGTTTGTATCAACATTTCTAATGTAGATTTAGAAAACACCCTGTATATCATTGGGTGTTCCAGATACACCCCAACTCTAGAACAATTTTTTTTCATAAAATGAACCAAGTACTCTGTGCCAAATATATTTATGCCTCTGTTCGGAGATAAAATTAAAATGTGTTTCTTTTCGTGACTAAAATAATCAAATGCTTCTTTTCGTACATAAAATAAATATACTGTTCGTATGCTTGTTTTAATGAAACTCTTTTTTTAATATGCTGTTTTTCGTAAGCTAACTGAAATGTGTAGGTTTTCAAAAGAGGCTTCGAAATGTAACGTGGATTCTGATTTATTAAGAAAATCGTTTCCACATACAATTCTTCACTGAAACAATTCTTTTCGAGTTGCAAACATAGCGTAGATTCAAGTTTATGAGCATTTTACAACGTTCAAAAATGTTTTGCGAAAAATCTAATTCTAAAAGTAAAACGAAAAAAATAAAATATTCTTGTCTCCTAGTTGTTCATGATCAGGTCATTTGAATAATGTAAATAAAAATGATACAAAAAATTATTACAAAATTCTGCATTTAAAAACACTATTTAAAAATAAACTATGCATTTTTCATTCAATAAAAGCCTGCTATTTACAAAACTATTCAGTGCACATAACCTTAGCATGAAAAACCCACTACTTTTTTTTGTGTATAACCTTTAAAATAAAACTTTTTTCCCTTTTTCATCGCAACAGGCGCAGCACATTTACATCTGCGACTATCACAAGGGTCGCATTCAGTCGGCGCGCACCAAACGGCGCCGGAAAGACTCCGAGGACGACAGCAACGAGACTGATACAGATTTGCCCGAGGTGCCGGATCTCTACCAGCTGCAAATGAATACGTTGCGTCGGTACAAGCGGCATTACAAGGTGCAGACGCGGCCGGGCCTGAAGCGCGCACAATTAGCCGATGTAAGTTTTGAAGAAATTAAGAAAAATCTGAATACAAAAAAGGTTAACATTTTTAATAAATAAAAAAAAAATGAGCAAATGAAACGCAAAAACTAAAAAATAAAAATCTAAATAAAATACCAAAATTAATGAAAAAAGAAAAACGGGCAAAAACCGCAATAGTTAAAATTGATAAAAGTTATAATACATTGTAAATTGTTCAAAAAAAAACAAAACCAAAATAATCAGAAACAGACCGCAGTTTATACTCTAAAATATTCATAACATTTAGAAAATGTTAAAATCCCGACTAGGTTTTTGTATGCAGCGTGCATAGTAGCTGCGCTACTGCCAGCTGGCATCAGGCCGTTCTGCGCTGCTTGACCTAAATTCGTTGCTGCTGTTGTTATGTTTTTGCTTAAAGCAGCGACAGCAGCAGACCCGGCACGGTCAACGCCGCAGCACAGCCTCGTGTTGGCTGCATTTTAATGGATGCTGCATATTATGTACTTTTTTGTTTTTTTTTTTTTTTATTAATATTTTCTGCACAAAATGCATTTCTTTATATGCAAAAACTACAATAATAAATGTGCAACATTTCAATTAAAAGCTTAATATGTGTAGAATTTTATATGAAAATTTCAATTCTAAAAATTTTTAATACGTTTTATATATCGTCGTTGTAGAACTAAAAGTCACCAAATACATTTTCAAAATGCCAAATTTTCATTTACACAAATCTTTATATATCTGTGAATTTCTGAACAATGAGCCCAATATTTATACCAAATAATAAGAAAATGTGAATCTATCCATAGGTATTTCAACTTTAAAAAGGCATTAATTACTTTTTGTAATAATTACCAACAAAGTTGAAATTTAATATATTCATAAAAATGTATTTGGAGACTTTTAGTTCTACAACGACGATATATGCAAAATTTTAATTTCGAATGAATTCACATAATTTGCTTTAAGTTTGGCGATTTTCATTCGTTTTAAACATAACTTTTTCTTACATCTTTCAGTTTTCCAGCGAATTTTGATAGATTTTATATGAATTCAAATAATTTGTCACAGTTGTAAAAAGACTTTATTTTATTGTATATACCCAATGAGAAATATCCCGACCTAGTGCGCGTATTAATTTTTGTATAAACTTGTTTTCTGTATCTTCTTTTATTCTTATCTTTTGTTGAAATATTATTAATAACAAAGCTAAATTAAATGAATAAAAAATACAATTTTCTTATCAAATTCCAAAATGTTCAAAAAAGAAAATGTTCATTAATGCCCAAAGGAACAAATTATTCCATGTTAAATGAGTCGGTTCATAGGTCACAATCGACCGATCCTGCCCTTTTTTGATAACAGACAGCGTAGAGCGTAAGAGTTTAATTGATCTAGCTCTTCTAGTTTTCCTGTAGTTGTGCTTTCAACAGACAGACGGACATTGCTAAATCGATTCATGAGATCATGCTGATCAAGAATATATTGTCACTGTCATGCCAAAGGGGCGAATGTGCATTTTAAAAAATGTTTATTTTTTTCAATTTTTTCTGTTATTTTGGTTTATTTGACAATTATTATAACGTATGTAAAATATCTTTATATTTGGACAACCTACTGAATTATAACTACGGATTTTGTGAGACTATATCCTGATCAAAACGCAAATATTTTTGTTTTTTATGCTATCACTTTTTGTTAGCGCAAGATAAATTAGCAATGTAAAGACATTAATTGTTTGATTTTAAAGCACCTATCGATTGGCATCATTAATTAAAAATATTTTGTCAAACATTAATTTGCCATTTTTAATTTGCAGGAAAAAATGTTAGGATAAATATTTTTAAATAATGATGCCAATCGATAGGTGCTTTAAAAACAAATAATTAATACCTTTACACCACTATTTTATCTTGCACCAATAAAAAATTATAGCAAAAAAACGAAGAAATTGGAAAAATTAAAAATCTTGTTATGCCAAAAGGGCGAATCTTTTCGTTTTTTTGCTATAACTCTTTAATGGTACTAGATAAAATAGTGATGTAAAGGCAATTATTGCTTGTTTTCAAAGCACCTATCGAACTGCATGCCAATTTTTCTGCAAATAACAAATAACCAATTTTGTTTGGCAAAATAATTTTAATTACTGATAGGTGCTCGATAGGTGCTTTGAAAGCAAATAATAAATGCCACTACACCACTATTTTATCTTACACCAATACAAATTTATGGGGAAAAAACGAAAAGATTCGCCCTTTTGGCATAACAAGATTTTCAATTTTTCAAATTCGTCCTTTTGGTTTGGTCTTTTGTGGCTAAAAATATCCAACAAAATGACCCGCGATTTTGGCACATCATACTTGAGGATAAACTACATTAAAAAAATGTAAAAAAAATGCAAATGTCAAAAATTGCTCAATCACCCCTTTGGCATGATAGTGACGATATATGCCATACCCGCATATGCCTCCTTCTGGGTGTTACAAATGGCGTACCGAACCGAATATAAACTTTCACTCTTGTGTAGGGTATAAAAATTAAAAATTAGGTCAAAATACACTCACATCCATCATCAATATTTTGAGACTTCTTACGAACAAAACTGTCTATAGGTTAATACATATATGCATGCCTCCATTCGTGACAAAATTAAAAAAGTGCATTATTTTTAAATTTGTCAACTTTTCAAAAAAAATATTTTTTAAAATTAATCAACAGTTTAGAAACAATATTTTGTATTCTAATTTGTTTGGTTTTATTTCTTCTATGTATTTCTTCTTCTATGTAATTACTTGATTATAAATGCAAAAACAAAATTTTAATTTATATTTTCCCCTCCATCACTCACAGACCATCATGAAACACTTCAAAACGATACCCATCAAAGAGAAGGAAATCATCACCTACTTCGTCTACATGGTCAAATCGAATACGAACAAACTGGATCAGAAGAATGGCATCGGCAATGATACAACTTGAAACATGGCCGTTGCCACAGCCGCCTGCGTTCGGTGCTCACGTCCCTCCCTTTAGTGGCTAAAATTATGAATACAAAACGAAAAATCCAACAAAACAAAAACACGTCTACATTAAACACAAAAAAAAAAAAATAAATCATCAGTAATAATTAATAATTTAAGGTATCCAAAACGCTTGTATTAAGTGTGACATTGGTTGTAAAGCGCGTGCGCAGCGCATCGATGCCGCTGTTGCAATCAATCATTCAATAATTATGTACTATAAGTTTTACATTTAATTTTAGAACATTGTAACATATACAAAAACAAACTGATCTTTTTAAAACGTTATCTTAACTATTGTAAATCTTACCTTTAAAAAAATGTTTATAATTTGAATTGTTGTTTTTATTTCTGTAAATTTTCTTCTACTCATTTTGCTGATTTTTAATTTTTTTTTTCACATTCTATTTTCTTGCTAAATTTTAAGCAACAAAATAGCAAAATTAAATAATAAAGTTAATTTATAAAATGCGTTTATATGTTTACTCAAAAATTGTTCTATTTACTAATTTAATAAAACAAAACTAATTTTTATATTTACAATTAATATAAATAAAAACAAACAAATGTTTTTAGTTTTTAAGCATTAATCTAAAAACTAGTTGTAATTATTAAAAAAAACACAGAAAGAAAACAAAATACAAACTAATTTTAATAACTACAACAAACAACTAAAACAAAAACAGTTAAACTATGCAATATTAAAATTTAATGCATATCGATGAAATCATGTTTTGTGTTTTATTAAATTTTGCGTTAAAAATTTAAAAAAAATTGCGCTTAGGTTGAATATTTACGGTAGATTGCAAATTTACACAATAAGAAAAAGCTTGATAAAAACTAAATTTTTCTTTTGCAGCCCTATAACATAAAACGAATTGTGTGACTGTAGGTTGTTATTTTGGAGTCACTTTATCTAAAAATTGGTATACCTAAAGCTATACGTTTTGTTTCATCTGCCCTTTCGTACTATTTCTGTAATTTTAATGTGTAGAGATATACGAGCATGTTACAGCTTTCAATTTAATTTCGTTCAAATTGAATATCCAAATTTGTAACCAAACGTTTTTGAATTCGATGTCTCAGTACAAATTATTGTTTTTGGAATGAATTCAATACGCTTGCTGTAACTTCAAGGAGTTATATTCGTTTGGAAAACATTTTTCTATATTGCGACATCAAATTTAAACCGTTTGTTTCCAAATTTTCATATAAAATTTGGCGGAAAACTGGAATATTCCTCATATTACTAAAACAATCGCAAATAAAAGTAAAAACATCAAGGCGAATTTGAGTTCTTTTCGGAGCAATTTAATTTTAAATTTTATTTTTTACTAGTTTCCTTTATCATTTTCCACTCATTTACTGCCTAACCATGTATATCGTTATTATTATCGGTTAAGTCACTCGGATATCTGAAGTTTTTTGACGAATTCATTTTCGTATTTCGTTATAGTGTAATATGAAACGGCAATAGGATGTATCCAATTTGTCCTCATCCTGTAGAACGAAAAGTCACCAAATATATTTTTATGAAAAACTTAAATTTCGAGTTTGTTGATTAATATTATAAAAAGTAATTGATGCATTTTTAAAGTTGAAATATCAATTGATAGATTTACATTTTCTTATCATGTGGTAAAAAATTTGAGATCATCGATTAAACATTGACAGATATATAAAGATGTTTGTAAATCAATATTTGGCATTTTGAAAATGTATTTGGTGATTTTTCGTTTTACAACGACGATATTTTCTCATCATTTCTTTTCAATTCTCACTTTTTTCTCATCATTCGATGATGAGAAATATTAAAAATAAAAATTATTTTCAATTTTAAAGTTGACGGCTTTTTTGGTCGATGGTGTTTAATGTAAATAAAACGAATTTATTTCATGTTTTTCTCCTACGTTTCGGTGGTACTTATTATTTTCATCATCAATGATGAGCACTTCTGTAGTTGAGAATTATTTCGATCATTGAGAGATTTATTTACTTTCACCAATGAAGAAAAGATCCAGGAAACGGATAAATATGAAAATCGAAACGTATTTCGAATCAGTTGAGACGGAATTCTTAAGGAGTCATTAAGAAATACAAAACAAAACGGAAAACATACGGAGGAGTCTTCTGATTTGAGGGTACGTAAACGTTCCGGTCGTTAACGTACGCTCAAATCGTATGACTTCGTTTATATACCATCATATAGTCGGTGATACTGCAAAAATCTACATTTTCGAATACCTCTTACAAAATGAATTTTAAAGAAGAAACAAAACTATTTTCTGCCTCAATTCTGCACTTACTTCATACAAAATTAAGTATGTCATAAGTTATAATGACATTTATCTAATTAATCCGATCAACATATCATTAAAACCCCGATTATAACACAAAATTAGGAGTAATTTTCACATGCAGTGAGGCAGTATCAGTATCGGACTACACCGATCTGTCTCCGTAAAAGTTCGTCGATTCGAGTCGTTTTTCTTCCGTTCATACTGGATTTATTAAATTGATATTCATTTTAAAATAACGATTCATTTTAAAGAAGCGAATTCGACTAAATTGCTGACTAAACTAAATTTTAGAAGTTTTTATTCAACCGCCATTATAGAAATCGATATAAAATAAATCGATTATCATATGTCTGTTTGATGTCTTCCAATTTAGTTCCATTTAGTCTGCTCGAAATTGTCGGCAAACCATTATGATTTGACAGCTTATGACCTCACTCCGTATTTTGTCAAGAATGGCGGTCCGTGGACGCAACGTCAAAACGTAATATCAACGGACTCACTCCGTATTATGTAAATAATTACGGATCGTCAACGGACCGTTGAAACGTAATCTCAATGGATTAATTCCGTTTTGCATTAAGCATAGCGGTCCGTTAACGTAAATCGAGACGCCCTCTCAACTGATTGGAAATGCGTTTCGATGTTCCCCTTCATTCGTTTACAAGACCGTTTTCGTAGCTAGAAAAGAGAATTTTTGCAGAATCATATTCAGGTAATGCTATCTACGTCACCGTTAATGGACAGTTTTGTTTCTTGGTAAGCATTGATGCTTGGTTTAAAATTTTTCGTAAACAAATGCCCGAGTCTTTCAGATAGTTAAAAACAAAAAAATTAAATGGATTCTGAATTTTCAAAGATCACTTAACTTGAATAAACTTCAATCATGGTAATTTCCACGTTTCGACTGAATATTGTTATAAATCCACAGTTGACGGAGAAATACGGTTTTCAAATTAGAGTTTAGCGATCCAAATTTATTTAAATCATTTGAAAATTCGAATTATTACATTTATTTAAATTTTAATAACATAAACACGCTAGACTAAAATGCAAAAAGCTATCTATGCGGCTATCGTTGTCCAGGGAAAGCAAATGCTATTTAAAAAGTTAACTATTAGGCTAAGTTTAGATACCCGAGATAGCTAACTCTTCATAGTAAACAAATCGAGATAATTCTCTCATAGTGGTACGCTTGAACTTCATTTTTCAAAATTGATTTTCTTTTTTTTCCGTATTTTCGCTCCTTTTGTTCTGCTGAAAGGTGGCTGACGTCAGACCACAGACGATCGGAGACAGATATTGGAGCAACGTTGGAGAAAACACAAATTTACGAGAGCCAAAACTCAACCAAAAGACGTAGCTATTTTATATAACCTTTCTGAGGACACTTTTAAATGTTAACAATATGCAGTTAACTTTTAAAGTTAGCCTAAAATTATTTTGTTTTGATATTTTTTGTGGTTGGGTGAAATTTTTGTATTACAGCATTATCAGACTCAAATAATCGATTTGTTCTTAAATCTAAGTTAGGTTATAATCGAAAAATATTAAATCTTTTAATCCTTATTTTAAATTATTATACTTTTTATAGATAAAAAAAGATAACACATCAGAGTTATTATAAAAAAATAATTAAGGTATTTAAGCGGGATTTTTTAAATTGCGTAACACGCTTAGGTACCTCGGAATGCTGAGATTTTTTGTGAGGTACTTAACCGGAGTTAACTGTACCTTTAAAAATAGCAAACAAAATTTTGAAATAAACATATTTTATATGGAGCGTCGGTAACTGAAGGTTAGTGCTTTGGACTGAGAGCCGAAAGGTCCCAGGTTCAAGCCTGGACTGGGGCTAACAACGTCATTTCATAGAAACAAGCTACGAGAGTAAAATATTGCCTATGAAATGCTCTCACCCACCGTTCGGATTCGGCATTAAACTGTAGGTTCCACCACTTTGAGTACAAATATAACACGCACAGCTGAACATGGTGAGAGAGCTCGGCCTAAGGTCTTCACAGGATTCTAGCGCCATACTATTATTATATTTAGATGGCGCAAACATCTAAAATTTTTTTTTTAATAAGATACATATACCGCCTAATGCGTTGAATCGAATATATTTAATATTGATTTTTATTTTTTCAAATTACTTAAAAAATATAAATAAAAATCACATTTTAAAACGAAATAAAAATGCATTGTTTACAGCACCATTTTCTCGTCCTCCTCGCTGTCACTACTGGCGTTAGTGGGTTCTGTAAAAATAAAAATTTGAAATTGTTGATAAAAATACAGAGAACATGAAAGGACACACCAACAGATCGTTGCAAAAGTAAAAAAAAAACAATTTTTTAATATATATAAATATTGAAATTTAAATTATAAAAATTTAAATATTAAATTACAACAAATACTTTTTACAATATTAATCCATATAGACGACAAAACATTTAAAAAAATGTATTTGGTTAGTTTTAGAACTACAACGACGATATCTTTGACAATTTAAATCAACCCATCTTAATCTAAAAAATATAACTTTCTTGCTTTATAGAAACTACTTACTTTGCGCTTGCGTCTGACTGAGCGCACGCGGCGCTCCACGTTTCTGCTTGCTGATCGGCTGATTGGAGCGTGCATTCGCATGTTGCAGCGCACTCTCTACCTGATGCGCCAAACCCCGATCATCATTATCATCGTCGTCGTCGTCATCGCCGGTAGCATTCTCCGAGTCCATATCGGCATCAGCATCAACCTCTTCATCGTCATCATCCTCCTGAACCCATTTTATATTCGATTTCTGCGAATTCAGCACCGCTGTATGCGCACCTAATGTAATAACTGACATGAAATTATTAAAGTTGAGTTCAACAAAAGAAATTCAAATATTACCCTTTTCTTCGGAAGCATCCTCATCTTCATCATCGTCATTTGCATTCAATGTTGCTTCCGTTTGCATAGCCTGTCCTTGATACATATGCTGCAGACTAAAGTGACGCAGTTTTAGTGCCAAACGATCTTCTGCCAGCGCAGTGATTTTCTGCAGCCGCATGCATTCCGTAAAGCTGACGCATTGGCCAGCTTCACGTGCCGCAGCATCCGACACAAGCAACTGCTTGACGCGATCCACCATATGTTTGGCCTGTTTGGCGGCGCGTTTGGAAGACTGCAGCAAGAGCATGGGGCTGGTCAAGGTGCTGCCGCCCAGATTGAGGCAGCACAATTCGCGAAAAGAGTTGAGGCCGAAGATCATTTGCGATTCGGCGGTGCGTTCCTCCATGGCGGTGGGATCGGCGACAGCGATTTTGCTGGCAGACAGAGAAAAGTTAAGAATTGCAGAAATGTATAAAAATGTCGACTTTAATCAAACAAATTGATTTTTTTTTCAAACTCACCCATCATCGAAAGTGCAATAGGTAACACACACCGGATAGTGATGCAGCACCATCGGTATGGGTTCCTTCTCCGCGGCCGTGTGTATTTTCACCTCATCCTTGTCGATACTCACATCGGGACGTTTGAAATGTGCCAGCGCGCAGAGTGTTGCAATCGAGCAGCAGTCTTTAAACAAGAATAAAAAATATAAATTTCTTTAAATTTTTGTCCATTTCATACCTATCAAGTTGCCCTCATGGTTGAGCACATTCAAATCGACACGCAGTATCCAAACGCGATCCTCTGCCGTCACACAAAGCGATTCCAGATCCACACAACGCGAATCCTTGAATGTGCGCTCAAGCGTACGATTGATCTGCACCGTCAAATCAGAGTTACGACCCGCCTCAAAGTGCTGCGCCGCCATAGGTCCCATCTCGACGTTTATGTACAACATACCCTCGTTGGGACGTGTTGCCTTGGGTAGCCCCAACTCGCAGGAAACCTGTGCCAATACCTTGGTCTCGCCAATCGCAACATGAACGCTACCCCAATCGGCACCAAAGTTGATTTTCATCGGACGGAATTCGTCGTTCTTGCGTCCATCGAGGCGCTGATTGTACAGATTTAAAATAGTTAGGGTTTTGAAACATAGTACATATGAATCTTACCTGGTTCTGTTTTATGGATTGTGTGATAAAGTTTCGCTCACATACAGAGAGCGGTGTTTCTTTCATTATGGTTTATTTATATTTTTATGGTTTTACACTTTATTATTTATAAAATCAGTTTGATTAAACAATTTGATTGAATGCTTTGACGATTTGAGAAGTGTGGTTATGTTTTTATTTTGTTTACTTCACGTGAAATGTCAAAAACTGAACGTTCGAGACTCGTTCGATATGCGAGCTACGTTTAATAAATACACAGTAAATATTGAATTATTTTAAAAATTTATTCAATTTTGTATATATTCAATATATTCTTAGAATAGAAGGTGAACACAGAAATGATTGATTTGGCATTATATGGCTGCAATAAGCATTTCAAAATAGGGCAGAGCGGAACTATGTAGTCTATGGTTAAAATTATCAATAATAATTTTTTTTTTTTTATTTTATTTATTTTAAGTATTAGTTTCATTTTTTTTGTAATACAAAATATCAAAAATTTATAATAAATTTTTACCAAAAGTTCAACTTATCACAAAAATGTGTGTGTATGTGTATTTTCTCTACGAATTTATAATTAACTAAAAAATAAAAAATCAAATTGAATTTTAAATTTCCACTAAAATTTAATTTTAATTATTTTTTCATAAACGAAAATTTTTCCTGAAAATTTAATTTCCACTAAAATTTAAATTTTTCACTAGAAATTCTATTTGTCACTAAAAATTTAAATTTGTACTATAAATTCAATTTTCAATTCAAAAATTGAATTTTCACTCCAAATTCAATTTTTCACTAAAAATAAAATTTTAACTCCAAATTCAATTTTTCACCTAAAATTTAATTTTTAACAAAAAAAAATAATAATATTTTAACTAAATTTAATTTTTAACAAAAAAAAAAAAATAATAATAATATTTTAACTAAATTCAATTTTTCACTAAAAATTAAAATTTTCACTAAACTCAATATGTTCACTTCAAAAATCAAATTTTCACTAAGAATTCAAATTTTGACTTAAAATTCAATTATTCACTAAAAATCAAATTATTCACTAAAAATTAAAATGTTCACTAATAATTCAATTGTTCACTAAAAATTTAATTTTTCTCTGAATGTTTAATTTTTTGCTAAAAATTAAATGATTCACAAAAGATTAAATTTGTCATTAAATATTAAATTTTTCAAAAAAAAAAATGTTTTTTTCATTGAATATTTAATTTATCACTATTAATTCTATTTTACTTAAAATTACATTTTACACTAAAAATTTAATTTTTCACTATTAATGAAATGTGCCACTTAAAATTCAAATTTTCAGTAAAAATTATTTTATCTTTTTAATTCTATTATTCACTAAATTTTTTGGTTTACTGAAAGTAAATTGAAAAAAAAATCAATTTCAGTTTTTCATACAATTTTAATTTTTACTCAAAATTCAATTTATCACTCAATATTCACTTCAAATTAAATATTTCTCTAAAAATCTGGGACCGTAAAGAAACGGGTTCGGAACCGGAACATGAACCGGAATCGTTTCAGAACCGGAATCGGAAATTTGGTTTCAATATGTTTTATGACTTCGAAAATGAGCCAAATCGGTCAACAACCACGTTCACCTCCCAAACAAATTACTTTTATATACATTTTTAGGAACCAATCACTCAAAATAAAATCTGCTTAAAATACACGAAATCGTTTGTGAGTACCACAAAATTTGTGAAATTTATTAACGAAATATTTCGTAAAATACACGAAAGATTTATTTATTGTTTATTTTACGAAACTATTCGTAGATTTTATAGTACATAATACGAACTTTTGACGATATCATTCGTACATTTTATGAAACATATGAAACATTTTACGAACCTTTCATAAAATACACGAATACTTTGATTAAAAAAAAACTGACGATTCATTCATGAAAATATGAAATATTATGAAATTTTGATACTTTTGCACTTTACACACAAACAGAACACCTTTCAGTCTGTTCGTATTTTATATATTTCGAAGATATCAATTATAATAAAATGGAGACTCAAAGTTACTATTTGACGCAACGGATTTCTGTTTTTACTAATTATTCGTAAAAAATAGGAATGTTTTGTAAAATTCTACATATAGCCTCAAAATTTACGAAAGTTTTATAATTTATTCGTAAAAAGTAAATATGTTATTCTATCATAAAAAAAATTAATAGAAAATAATATAACGAAAGTTTCGTCATTTAAAAGAAATATTCGTAATTTTGTTGTTGTTTTAATTTTATGATTAATTATTCGTAATATATACCAATCGTTTTTAATGAAATGATAGGGTTTTCGTTAAAAATCCAAACAAAACTATTTAAAACAATATTGCTATTCCAGTCGTTTATCGAAATAATTTGTTCAGACACAATTTTAAATCCATTTATTTATATTTCCTACACCCAGAAAAAAATACTGTATAAATATTAGTTTTTTACTATTAAAAATAGTCAATAGGCTAAATTATTATTTTAATATGAAAATACCATTAAATAATTGAAAATACTATGACATTGCCATTGCGTTTATATGAAAAAAATTATTTTTTGTATACTATTAAATCAATAATTGTCCTATTAACCAATTTTAATGGGATTTGAGGGAATTTTTTTCTGGGTGTACTAAACTAGGTTGTACCAAACTCATTGAAGAAAATACCATGATCCATATAGAAATATTTTTATAACACGGCATGTGGTCAGATCAGAAAATCGAATTAAATTTTGTTTGTTCAAAACATGTTCTGCTGGTTCATATGTTAAACATTTTTCATTGACGCAGATAGTAACAACAAATTGAAAAAAAAGAAAAACGACTATAGAGAAAGGATAGAAAAGAATATAAATTGCGCAGAAAAATACATTTTTATGCACTATAATTAGCTGCTATGCATTAAAATATAGACTAAGATATACGAATAGATACATGAGTATTAGAAAATGTTTCTTATATTTTTTATACATTGATATGAAATAAGAAATATTTTGCACAAAATACAAATGGACTAGGTTTTCCATATAGACGATTCATTAAATTGAAATACATTAATACATTTTTTTAAAACATTGGCGCATATTGACAGACAATTTAAAGTCAATTTTAAAATTAAAATCAGCTTTTTTGATAATTTTCACATAGAATAAAATGTCAAAAAGCTGATGTTAATTTTAAAGTCAACTTTCCTTGTCTATAAATACGCGCCAATATTTTGAAGTTTATTGATTAATATTTTAAAACATAGATGATAAATTTCAAAGGTTAAATTCCGATACGATTGATTAATATATTTTCATCATTTTATAGAAATACTATGGGTCTTATAGATTATAAATTGTGAGAAATATGGAAATCTTTCAGCATTCGAACGATTTCGATATTTCGATCAAATTTGTTTTTTTTTTTTTTGTATAATACGATTTCTTCAATAAAGAAATAACAAATTTGAATTGATTTCAGTATGTTGTTAAATATTTGAATTTTGATTGGAAGAAAATTCCACCATAAAATTAATAGTTTTTATTATTAAAATTAGTCAATAGGATATTTGTCCGATTAACTATTACACCCAGAAAAAAATTACCTTAAATCCCATTAAAATTGGTCAATAGGACAATTATTGATTTAATAGTATACAAAAAATAAATCTTTTCGTATAAACTCAATAACAAAGTCATGGTATTTTGTAGTATTTCATGGTATTTTCCGTTTAAAATAATAATTTATCCTATTGACTATTTTGAATAGTAAAAAACTATTATTTATATAGTATTTTTTTCTGGATGTAACTCAATCGGTGAATCCTAATAAATACAACAAAATACTTTAAAATTTATTTGAGTTTGTAAGAAAATATTTATTATTTGTATAGTATTAAATCAATAATTGTCCTATTGACATATGTTAATGGGATTTTATGATATTTTTTTTCTGAGTGTATATGAACACAAAAATATATATATATATATATATATATATATATATATATATATATATATATATATATATATATATATATATATATATATATATCGATTCCAGTAAACTCTTTCTCAAACAAACACTAAAGTGTTGGCAAACTCGTTATTAGGAAATAATCGTAATGTTTAGCTCAAATGATAAACAATCGTACTATTTATTGTAAATATTTGAATGTTCAAAAATGTTTCATTAGTACTTCATAGTAGAAATTAATTGTTCATCTCATATGTATGCACTTTATTAGGTAAACACACTCAGAAAAAATACTATATAAATAATAGTTTTTTACTATTAAAAATTGTCAATAGGATAATTTATTATTTTAATCGGAAAATACCATTAAATACTACAAAATACCATGACATTTCCATTGAGTTTATATGGAAATATTTATTTTTTGTATATTATTAAATCAATAATTGTCCCATTGACCAATTTTAATGGGATTTGAGAGATTTTTTTCTGGGTGCACTTTACAAATTTGGAGCAAAATTTGTAAAGTGTTTACTTCAAATATCAGTAGTATTTACCACCAATATGTATAGTGTTCCCCACAAATATTTAAAGTATTTCCCTCAAATATTTGCAGTGTTTCCCACAAGTGTTTGCCATAAATATTTGTAGTGTTTACCATGAATATTTGTAGTATATACTAAATATTTATAAAAGTAAATTTTTAAATTAAAAAATATTTATAGCTCATTGTTTTATATGTGTTGAAAATGATTGAATTCCTATCATTTTTGCCTCATTACAGATTATAAAATATATCGTTTCGATATCTATTGGTAACTTTTACTTATACAACGACGATATCATTTTAAAAATATTTCTCAAATTATTCTAAATTTTATTTATTAAAATATAGATGATAAATTTCAAAGGTTAAATTCAAATACGATAGATTAATATATTTTCATCATTTTATAGAAGTACTATGGGTCTTATAGATTATAAATTGTGAGAAATATGGAAATCTTTCAGCATTCGAACGATTTCGATATTTCGATCAAATTTGTTTTTTTTTTTGTATAATACGATTTCTTCAATAAAGAAATAACAAATTTGAATTGATTTCAGTATGTTGTTAAATATTTGAATTTTGATTGGAAGAAAATTCCACCATAAAATTTATAGTTTTTATTATTAAAATTAGTCAATAGGATATTCTACGATTAACTATTAACTC
Organism: Dryomyza anilis; assembly: GCA_951804985.1. NCBI lineage: Eukaryota > Metazoa > Arthropoda > Insecta > Diptera > Dryomyzidae > Dryomyza > Dryomyza anilis. The sequence continues at coordinate 114,586,778 of OX638130.1, forward strand.
AATCGGTGAATCCTAATAAATACAACAAAATACTATAAAATTTATTTGAGTTTGTAAGAAAATATTTATTATTTGTATACTATTAAATCAATAATTGTCCTATTGACATATGTTAATGGGATTTTATGAGATTTTTATTTCTGAGTGTATATGAACACAATATATATATATATATATATATATATATATATATATATATATATATATATATATATATATATATATATATATATATATATATATATATATATATATATCGATTCCAGTAAACTCTTTCTCAAACAAACACTAAAGTGTTGGCAAACTCAATATTAGGAAATAATAGTAATGTTTAGCTCAAATGATAAACAATCGTACTATTTATTGTAAATATTTGAATGTTCAAAAATGTTTCATTAGTGCTTCATAATAATATAATAATATAATAGTTTAGCGCTACAGTCCTGTATAGAACTTCGGCCGAGCTCTTTCACCATTTTGAGCTGTGTGTGTTATATTTGTACTCAAAGTGGTGGGACCTACAGTTTATTGCCGAATCCGAACGGCGGGTGAGAGCTTTTTCATAGGCAATGGTTTTACTCTCGTAGGTTTGCCATTTACTGACGAGAGGTAGCGCGGTATAGAAAAATGTTTCTATGAAAAGATGTTGTTAGCCCCAGTCCAGGCTTGAACCGGGGACTTTTCGGCTCGCAGTCCAACGCACTAACCACTGAGCTACCGCGGCTACTTCATAGTAGAAATTAATTATTCATCTCATATGTATGCACTTTATTAGGTAAACACTTCACAAATTTGGGCAAAATTTGTAAAGTGTTTACTTCAAATATCAGTAGTATTTACCACAAATATGTGTAGTGTTTCCCACAAATATTTAAAGTATTTCCCTCAAATATTTGCAGTGTTTCCCACAAATATTTGAAGTGTTGGCTAGTATTTTCAAAAATGTCTATAAATATTTGTAGTGTTTACAATGATTATTTGCAGTATATAATAAATATTTATAATATATTTATAATAAATATTTATAGCTCATTGTTTTATATGTGTTGAAAATGATCGAATTCCTATCATTTTTGCCTCATTACAGATTATAAAATATATTGTTTCGATATCTATTGGTAATTTTTACTTATACAACGACGATATCATTTTAAAAATATTTCTCAAATTATTCTAAATTTTATTTATTAAATTGAGCAATATAAAAAAAACATATTGTGTTATATATATATATTTTTGCAGACAAAATATTTAAAAATATAGTGAAAAGAATCGTGATTTTTTTTAAATATTTAAAAATAGCTGCCAAACAGAATTAGAAACTGTTAACGTATTTTTTCATTGTTGACGGTTTTTCTTTTTTTAGCATTTAAATTGTTTTTGAGTTATATTTATTTAATTGCTTTACAATGCTCTACAAATGAAAAAAAAAATGCAGTTGATCCGCATCAAAACATTTTCAAATGTAAACAATTTCTGATTTTTTTTGTTTTAGCTATCAGTTAAAAATTTTCCATTAAACACCTATAGCTTTTCCATGCAACTTTGCATATTTTCAAAATAAATTCTGTTATATAAATAGTTGAATTTAATACATAATCATTAACATCAGCATCATCGCGATATTCAGCACTACGCATGTCTATGCCTCCCACACGTTGACGAAAATACTACAAATTGCATTTCGGTTCAATCTATTCTCGCTGTATCTGTTCCGAAGTATTTTCAAAATTCTGGTATTTCTTGAATTCTCATCTGAGAACAAATAAGTTTCCAGTTCTTGCTTTATATACGAATTACCGCTCGATGTGCACATTCGGCCCAAAACAAACGAAGCACACCACACAACACCGAACGAGACGAACGAACATCGAAATCATCGATACCACCATCACAGACCAACACAAACATGGCAGTGAATCCAATACACCCAACAAATTGTCCCAACATTAATTCCACCTACATAATTCCGAAAATAGTTTTTATGCCAAAAATTTGTGTTTTCGATTTGGGAAAATATGTATTATGAAAGCATCGCACAAATCTGCTGAATGTAAGACGATTTGGTAACATAGATGTATGCACAGCTCTTATGTAGATTTGAAGCAAAAATATATATATATCACACTATATATCGTATATGCATGGATAGACCATAATAGCCTCAGAGTTTAGAATGGAATTGCATCGATGACGCGTATTAAATACAGATTTATTTAACACCCTGCATGTAGGCGATTTTTTCTTGATGCTCTGTATTCCATAGAAAATGATATTGTATAGATTGGTATATGGTCTATTAACCGATAGCACACGTTGCCAACTTTTAAGTTTATCGAATACTACAACAAATTGTGTTCCCTGGAATAACTCCACAAATAAATATTTGTTTGAAATCATATCTCATTTGAATTTCGAAAGAAATACCTAGTATATTTTATTAGTATCATTAAATCGTCATTGATTTTCGAAATGATAAATATTGTGAATAAAAATAAAATTCTTATTTATCATTATTGCATGCAACAATAAAGTTTTTGAGTACTTAGGTGCTGGATCCATACTTATATCAAATTTTTATTCCAACAGTACATGTAGGGTTAAGTGGTATTTTCCAACATACGAAGGAGACATTATAAACTTCTTAATCAATATCAATAAACTGTTGTTCATTGCTGAAGCACACGTTATCAATTTTTCAGTTTATGGGCCATTCCACACCAAATCGACCAGCGGTTGGAACTCACCTTCTTCGATTTTCGAAAATTATTTTTAAAAATATGATGCAATCAAAATACCATCTTGAAATTTTGCATGAACATTAACAATAAATTGACGAAAATTTAGGATTTTTTTCAGAATTTTAAAAAGGGTCCTTTTTAAGGACCACAATTTTGAAGTGCAAGGATAATGACCACGGGCCACATGTTACCGTTTGGAAATTACAACTTAATTTTTCTAAAAGCTTGTTCTATAAGCTTTAAAACGAGTCATTAACGGAGTTTCTAGCATTTCTAGTTCAAGAGATATTTAAATATGAACAACAGTACAAAAGTGATTTTTGGCACTTTTTTCCAACTTTGAGCATGTCTCGATACCCTTTATCAGTTGCCAGTAAAATCTCAAATTTGACTTTTTTGGTCGATTTGGTGTGGAATGGCCCTTATCGAATACTTCGCCAAATTTTTTCCCTGGAATAATTGCAAAAATGAAAATAATTTCAAATTCAAAACGAATATTAGTATAAGAATTTTATTGAAATAGTAGGCTCTTAAAGTCAGCATAAATAAGATAGTTTTATGACTCGCTCAGCATTCAGACCTCTAAAATACTCTTAAATGTGATGCTTTTAGCCGTTTCATTTCAGACGGCTAATAAAGCATAAATGAGTCTGCTTTTATGTATCAAATTTTTAAGTGCTCCTAAAACATTCTAAATTATAACTTTTAGAATAGAACTTTTATGAGTTAATTTTTTGAGCGGTCAGGAACAATTTTAAATTTGATGTTTTAAGGAGTTTCATTTATGAGGGCTCCCAAAAAACTCCTAAATACGACTCTTTTATGAGTAATATTTTGAAGAGCACCCAAAACACTAAGATACTTTTATGGGTATTCTATACTGAGGGCTCATAAAACACTCAAAAATTGTTCTCCTTTATGACTCCTATTTCAGAATTTTTTAATGGGCATATCTTTTGGTCTCTGATCTATAGTAAGAAATTTAAAAAATTCAAAAAAAAAAAAAATCGATTTTAGAATTATTAAAAATTTGGTTTTATTTTATATTACACAATTTATAAACGTGATTTTCTGGGTATTTGTATTTTTCTTGAAATGTGAAATTTGTTTATTATAAAATATAATTTAATTACATTAAAATATTAAATTAAGCGTAAAAATATATTTTAGAGAAATATGTTTACATATCACTACAATTGTATTGCATTTGAAAATTCTAGCAATAAAAATTTTGAAATATTTGGCAAACCTAAGAATTTGGCAAACGACTGATCTACTATCTCGTTGTGTATATTGACAATGTCTATCCTATCTACCATTGCGAATACATGAACTTTCTGTCTAAATGTTTGGCTGACGACTATCTGTCGTCGTATTGCATTGAGTGTATTTTTGGTAGAAAATTTGATTTATAAATAAATTTCGAACAGGGACTTGTGCAATAATAACTGGGTCAAAACATTTCCTTGTAATGTTGTTGAAATAATTATTAAAATGCCATAATCAAAATATTTCGAATGTAGTATTTTTATGCTTAATTATACAAAAATATTCTATATTATTTATTATAAACAAATAAAATAATATTTAAACATTACAAAATATTCCCGTCGTACAATCTGAAAAATATAATTTTGGTCTGACTTTGAAATTATGAAAATATTATTGGTTACAGTCATAGAAGTAAATTTTGGAATAAAAACCTATTCAAGCTGTTTATTAGCAAATGTTATAATTCACAGCATTATTTTTTATTTTGTTTTCTAAAAGGAAGACAATGGAAAACCAATGAGAGTAGACATTCCTTAAAACCTACTTTCACCAAGCCAGCACAGTGGTCTAGAAATGTTTTACATCATCAAAAAAAATCTATATCTATTCTCTGTTCGATTTCGGGACCTTTTTTGTAAGTAGAATATTCTGCTCGAAAGTGAAAAGGATGGAGAATTTACCAGAAAGAGAAAAATCAGAGGACAACTACTTTTAAACTATCACAGATATAACTAAAAAAAATATATTCAAAATTTAATGTCTTTTAAATTTAAATGTTGTTTAAAAAAATATATAATTCAATTATTGCGTTCTAGTGAATAGTCCAGAGATTTTCACCTGTGATACACTTAGAAAAAAATACCATAAAATCAATAGTTTTTGGCTATTAAAATTAGTCATTACACGCTGCAAAAAAAAGGGCTCTCCCAAACATAATTTTGCAGGCATTAACGTGTATGTTTGGAATTTTGTGTAAACATAATATGTAATTGACTGATAAATCATTTGTAAACAGGGTTGTATTGAGACTTGAACAGTGTTGTAATGAGCTCTGACTTACATTATAATATCCCGGAAACATTTTAATGTTGCCCCTTAAAATGGAGTATGTTCTAATGGAAACATAATAATTACTACATCCAAATAAAATAAATATTTGAACCGAAACTTAAATATGTTCAAAATAAAACATGATTTTGAACGACCTGATGTTTCCAGTGAAATATATCAGTTGTTTCAGTTCAAAAAGTAGTATGTTTGCATAGAAACATATTTAAATATTTTTGGAAAGAAATCCTGAAAATAAAATAAAAATAAAAAAAACATGATTTTGAACGACCTGAATATAAATATGTTTACAGTGAAATATATAAGTTGTTTCATTTCAAAAAGTAGTATGTTTGCATAGAAACATATTTAAATATTTTTGGAAAGAAATCCTGAAAATAAAATAAAAATAAAATGTTGTTTTTTTATTAATTTTTATTAAAAATCTTTAAACATTCACAGTGAGAATTTATAATAATTGAATTCATATACAAATTTTTAAATGCATAAACAAATAATTGGTTTAAAATTGCAAGTACAAGTAACAGCATCAATGAATGCACAATTGCACCAGCAGACGCTAAACCAGACGATCCAGGCTCGATTTATATTTGATACAGTTACAGTTGGTCTCAGTACAGCACATAGCGTAGCCAAGGAATTCACGGAGGCTTTTGGAAAAAAAACATGCCGATTTCTGTTTGAAAACCGAAACACAGATTTTTATTTGTGGGTTTTTCACATTAGTTTCAGAAATTATATACTGCACTATATTATACTCTGTTACTATTTGTAACACAATTTTTATATTTATATAATTTACAAATAACAAAATTATTACCGACGCGAACATGTTTTCTCAACGAACTACAAAAGACACGTACGCAGAAAATGCCGATCACCGAGTGTCAACTTTGTATACAAGAAGAGAGCTGCAAGAATACCTTTATTTACATATGAATTCATTTTTTGTTTGTTTACAAACATCAGTATGTTTAAAATGACCCTATACATACTTCAAACGACGACAAAAGAGACGTATGTAGAAAATTCTGCTCAACGAGTGCCAACTTCGTATACAAGAAGAATGTTGCAAGAATACATTTATTTAAATCCAATTTCTTTTTTATTTGTTTTTAAACATCAATATGTTCAAACGATGGCGTAGGTAGAAAATGCTGCACAGCGTTGCCAACTTCGTCAGTCGATAAATTATCGAATTAAGACGAGCGTGGCGAACATACGTTGTATTTAGATTTGATTAGCCGTTTCTGTGTTTTGAAACATAGTTTTAACGAAGTAAATTACCAAGAAATAGTTTATTCAAATGCATATGTAACATATTTATGGTAAATTTGACAGATTCTGCTGCACAATATAATAATGTTTACACGTAAATAAAACTAAATAAAATTTCGATTATAATTTGATTACACTTCATTCCTAATACATGTATGGTAATTTCGTATTACTTTTTAATTACATTCAAACATATTCAAACAAATCTTTTCTATCCGAGTAGGATAAATTGTTATTTTAATGGATAAATACCATTAAATAGTACAAAATACTATTAATACTATTAAATTGGTTTTGTGTTTATATGAAAATATTTATATATATCCGAGTAGGATAAATTGTTATTTTAATGGATAAATACCATTAAATAGTACAAAATACTATTAAATACTATTAAATTGGTTTTGTGTTTATATGAAAATATTTATATATATATATATTATTAATTCAAGTGTATATATTATGAATGTATTCATAATTTTACGAGTGCTTCATAAAATGTTCAGTGCATGTATTTCATACTTTTATTAATGAATACTATATATCGTCGGTGATACTGCCAAAACCGCCTATCTACATTTTCGAATAACTCTTACAAAATGAATTTTACAGAAGAAAAATAACTCTTTTCAGTTTCAATTCTGCACTTACTTCATACAAAATTAAGTATGTCATAGCTTATAAATGCATTTTTCTAATTTATCCGATCAACATATCATTAAAAACCTGATTATAACACAAAATTAGGCGCAATTTTCACATGCAGACGGTTTTTCAGTATCTCCGACGATATAATAATGAATATATTCGCAAAGTTATGAATGTTTTCATTCCAAATACGAATATGCTCGTAACATGTACAAATGTATCCATAAAATTATTATTTCAAGAGTAAATATTATGAATGTACGTATTCATAATATTACGAATGTTTCATAAAATGTTCGAATGCAATCGTTTAAAGTACGAATATTTTCGTAAAGTTTACAAATACCATCTGATCGATGGTGAAGAGGAATACTCATGATATATGGAAGAGGAATAGATATGAAATGGCACTTCAACTTTTAAAACCTCCTAGTATAAATTGTTTTCTACCAGTTAAATGATTAAAACTATCAGGCTATAATCAATTAAGTTAAAAAAAAAAAAATTAAATTAAAATTTTTCATAACAATGTTTTTGGTCAGTTCTACTTCTACAAGAACGATATTTTATTTGATTTTAATAAATTAAATGAGTTGCCATAATATTGAAAATATAATGTTAATGGCAGTTTTTCCTATCGATCTGCGATTTATATATAGTTGTTGTTATGTTTGTTTCAAATTTCATTTCTGAACTTTTGTATTTTAATTAATAATAATAGTTAATCAATCCAGCAATAAAATTCACCAATTTAATAAAAACATTTGCTATTCTTCGTTAAATCAGCAATTCCGTTTGCTAATATGAATATTTGTACGTCAATGCAAAATTTTAAAAATGTGAATAAGTTAAAACTAAGTTTATATTTTCATAAGCAAAACATAAAAGAAGTTAAAGTCAATTTGAAATTATTTTAAATTACATAAAATGTGTACAAATTTGATAATTTAATTTTTATTATTAAATAATAAAAGCAAAATATATTCGAAATAGACGTAAAATAACAGCTAAACAAGTTGTTTATCGATTATTTAATTTATACGCTTATATTTTATTGTTTATTATTAAATGTCAATTTATATTTTAACATTGCTCGATTGTATTTAATATTCAAATTGGTCTTCTTTTTGTAAAATGGTAAATCATATTTTTTGAATCCCGGTTGTGAAATCCCGATAATGTTTTAATTAACAATATTATCTATAGCTTATTGAGAACAACATTGTTTATTAAGGTTTTTAGTTTAACAAAATACTTTAACAACAGGTAGTAAATAAAATGAATGAAAATGAAAAAATATAAATAATAAAAAATAAATAGAAAAACAAAAAGATTTACACAAAAACCATATGTTTCGGCAAAAGAACGAAAATATTCTGTGATGGTACGAAAGATATTTTTTTGGCCAACAGCCCACAAAATACATGTATAGTGTAAAGTCACACATACCACTTTAGCATGTCGCGAACGATGGAGCAATTTTTCGGGGAGGGCAATAAAAAAAAATATATATGAAAAAAAAAATTAAAAATAAAATAAAAAAAATGTCGAGCAGCTGCATATAAAAATATTTTCGTACAAAATATTTTATTAAGCAACACTATGCGATGCGTTGTATATATGTCGATCATGTTCTAGTTGTTGTTGTTGTTGTTGTTTTAAAGAAAATTTTCTTATTATTTTGTTAGACGATACCTCAAATGCAACAACAACAACAATTAAATAACATACATATGCAACAACAATAAGAAATGGGGAAAAAAGAAAACAAAATTAAATGTAGAAAAAAAAAAAAAAAAAATTAAAATTAAAAAATTTAAATAAAAAAAAAAAATTACAACAAAAATAAAAATATAAAACAGCAAATTACAGCAGCAAAAAAGTTTGAATTCTACTTCAATTAAAAAAATATATACAACAAAAATGGGAATCTTTAAAGAAAAACAAAAATGATATGTACTACAATTTGGAAAACAGTTCCAAAACTAATAGATCTATACAACAACAATAAAATATATATACAACAACAAAAAGAAAATCTATACAACAACAACAAAATGATATCTACAACAAGTAGAACATTACAACAACAAAATGTTATGTACTAAAACAAAAAAGTTCTATACGACAACAAAATAATCTGTACAACAAGGAGCACAAAATGATATATACAACAACAAAAAAGTTCTATGCAACAAAAAAAATATCTATACAACAACACTATTCTATATTTCACATACCACACCTACGGGTGCTACATATATAGAAAGAATTTTGTATAGAAATCATCGAGAAAAAAAAAAACATTTATTAAAAATCCTACGCGATCTTTTGCACTCTGCGTCTCCGTTTTTATTTTTATGAAAGTTTATATTTCACATGAGTTGCTTATGAAAAGCCCCCCACCAATGGTGGTACCACCCAAACCAGCACCGCCAGCATCTACCCACCCTCTACTAGAGTAAGCTTCAACGGATCGAATAGAATCGATCGCCGCTTTCACTCGCACCTACCCGTTAGACAGCAAGCGCTTTTCCTCAACACCTATGAAAACCATCGGCTGTCTTCGCCTGTCTTCGTCTGACTACCTCGTCTGAGTTAGCCAGCCGAGTTATAGCACCGACCCGAGTTGTGTGTGTGTCTGCGTGTTTGCATACGTATTGGTGGGGGAAAATTGAAAATTTCGTTTTCCGAAAAATCTTTAACATTACGTGTCGTTTCTTGTTTGATCGTCAGTTAGTTCAGTCGAACCGCAGCATTCGCTCCAACCACGTCAGCTGCTCGGACACTAGTAGAGAGTTAAATTTGTTTCTTTTCCCTTAAGTAAGTTTGGCCGAAATGGCAGAATAGAAAAAAATAAATAAAAATTAAAAAAGGCTCTTTAAAACTGTCTGCCAATATAACCAAACAATAGAGGTTGAAAAAAGTAAAAAAAAAAGTTTTTTTTTTAAATGAAAAATATACGAAAAATAAGGTTTTAATGGGGGCTGCAAAAAACCTTCAACAACTGCGACCAACTTCATGCTGGATTAACGATGACATCGAGAGGCGGCTTATATAATATGCTGTCAGCTAAAAAATATTAAAAAAGTATTTAAAAAGTGCAAAATTTTAAAAAGTAGCAAAAAAGCAAAAAAAAATAATAAGTGTTAAAAAAAACTAAATAAAATGAAAAATATAAATTAAAAAACTCGAAGAAGTGCAAGAAAAACTCATAAACGCAGTGCCTATGATTTTCGAAAATCCGAACATTTTCGCGTTGGCTATAAATAGCGCAGCGCATGAGCTCAGTGTGTTACATGATATTATAAATGTCGGCCCAAAGACATATAGTTGTTGTTGCCGTTCTACGCGTTCTTAAAAATAAAACAAAATCAAAAGAATACAAAAAAAAATAATATAAATAAAGAAAATCTAAATTTTAAAAATACATTTTTCAAACTCTCGCGTATTCGATTTGTTTTTGTTTTACCTTGGCACTAACTAACTATACGCGACGATGTACTCATTGATATGGCTGTATGTGTGTGAGTGTGTGTAAGAAAATGAGAGAGAGAGCGCGCTATGTGTGAGAGCGAAAACGAAAATGTGTTGTGAAAGATGAGAAGAATCTAGCAAGCAGCAATGAAGACAACCGCAAGAATTTTCTAAAAACTTATTTTGGAAATGGAATAAAATATCTGCGAATATTTCCACAATATTAAAAAAAAATCACGCAATACACCCACATACACACACATAGACACACATTTTCATGCACGCACACACACATACACAAGCACATGTTCACACTTGGCTCGCACTTGCAACATATTCAATATCCTTCACTGTACACTTTTCATTGCGTTGCAAAGCTTTAAAGCTTTAAGTACACTGCAAAAATATGTAGCACTTATTTAAGTTTTAGAAAATGCACTTGAAGAAATTTTTGTTGGGATAATTGGGAACAATAACGCAGGTGTTAGGTTTTGACAGCTGTCAGTTTTGGGTACTGATGGTATCTGTTTGGGGTTGAGTTCGTGCATTGAACTTTTTTACTGGTTCAATATGTTCATAAAAAATAATAATTGTAGTTGGCATATATAAATAAATAGTAGTTGGCATATTTACCAATGTCCACAGCATTCTATCAGATTTTATCCCTACGTTTTTGTGATTAGTATTATCACAAGTGACCATGCCCTAATCAGAAGTCGAACTTAAAATCTTGAGAATGCAAGTCGGGGACTTCAAACTACTCAGGTCGAGTATTTCGAATACTTAGTGCCTCTTTCTGTATTGATATTAGACGAAATTTGAACGTCAAATTTTCGTAATACAGAAAGTTGTTATTAAACAGTTAAAATACAGAATAGTAATGTTGAGAAACTCGATTTAAGCATTTTTATGAATTCTGTACAAAACTTCGAATTATTTATAAAATAAATACAATTCAAAAATAATTCATACAAAGAATAATATTAACTTAATTGTAGAAAAATGTTTGCTTAAGGATAAAGGCTACTTTTTAGAGACACAACAATGTTTTAATTACCATAATTAAAAACTATTGCACACTTTGTTTCAAAACTAAGTAATATGCGTGGAATTTCTTTTCAATTGTCTAAAGAAAATTCAGATATATCAAACTGATTAATCAGCTAAATATAAAAATATTATAAAATTAAAGACCTAATTTGTTAACCATTAATCATTTACTGGGATATTTATTTTAAACTAAAAATAATGTATACACCGAAATTCAACTCATAGGTCACAGGACTGCATCGTGTTCCAACTATAAATCGATTAAATTTGTTGTTTTCTGTTCCAAAATTCAATTTTTCAATACGAAATAAACTTATTTTCATCGAATTCAAACCGTCAAATTTTTGTGGATTAAAAATATTTTTAATTAAAATATTTTTTGTAAATGAAATTTAATTTCAGAATGCATCTTTAAAAAAATTTAGTACAAAATAAAAGTGGCGATATTTAGTTTATAATTATATGAATGAACATTTTCATAAGTAATGAATAGAATGATGGAAAGGATGTCCGTTCCAGCATTCTTTTGGTTATTTATGAACATTTTCAGTCATATAATTTTGAACTTAATTTCTCAACCCATGAAATAGTTTATCAACGAATTCAAATCGTTAAAGTTCAAGGAATCCTTTTTTTTTTGAATATTGTTGAATGAATATCATGAAATGTAAAGCGTAATCCATCAAAAATATGTGCATTCTAATGATTTTCAACTTACTTATTCAACATAAAAACAAGTTTTTTTTGTCTTCAAAAGAATTCAAATCGTTGACGTTAATGAAAGTGGTATCAATAAAAAGTAAATCAAAATCGATTGAATGGAAATTAACAGACAAAATCGTGCAAAACATAAAATTCCCAGACAATTATTTGTTCGAAATTAAAAGTAATAGAAAAATTAAGGGATAGAAAATTATCGCGAATGCTTAAGAATATTGTTTTTTCTTTTATAGCACCATAATTATTATTATTCAAGACATGCAATATCGATTTTATATAAGCTAGAGGTTAATTTAAATTTTTGTTGTTCGACATTCTTTCAAAAAGATTTTTGCTTATAATTGATCAATGAAAATGTCGTAATAAAAAACATTTCTTAAATTTGATATTTTAAAATAATCATAAAAATGTATACTAATAGCCCTATTCTGGCAAGAGTCACAAATTCAAATCAGTCACAATAGTGTTCTTTGTCACAATTGTCACAATTTCATATTCTGTCAAATTTATTTTCTATGTTTATTGACGTAAAAGTCAGGATCAATTGTCATTTGTATCAATTGTTATTGATAACAAATTGTCATTGCTCGCTAGAATAGGGCTGTAAAGGTGTGATTGTTTCAGGTTCAAAAAGTACACCCAATTAAAAACCAAAATGTTTAATCAATTTATTATAAAAGTGTTTTGTAATAAAGTAAACTTTATAAAAAATTGAAAAACTTATTTTGTTTAGCATTTTTCAAAATATTGATTAAAATAAAAAGTGAAAGATCCAAAAAAAAAATGAGGTCACCATAAAAAAACAATATCCGCTATGGCATATTCTAAATACAATGCACCTGCCACCCACCTACCTATTTATTTTCAGTGTACGTAATTTAGTGCCAAGGTAAAAAAAGCTTTAGCTCTTATACACACACGATCGAATGCTCTCCCTCTCTCATTTCTCAAATTTTCTTATAGAATGCAAGCGATAGAAATTTAATACGTTCATTGCTATTTTTAACGTAAATCTCTCTGGCGCTAAACACATCCCTTTTTGGCTGCTAAAGTCATTTCGAACGCTGCTGCGGCAGCATTGTGTTGTATAGTTTGTTTCACTCGCACGCACGCACGCACGCACACACTGATATATAACATTTCTCTAAGACATTCATTCATTCGGAGCAACAAGTATTTCTTTACACCCATCATAATTTAATTGAATATTGTTTGTGCCAAATACGAAAAACGAAAAAAAAAATCTAAAAATGCAAAATTTTTGAAATCTATATGTAAAATTTGAAATATTTTGAGTGAACTGTGTATGCGACGACACAAAAATACGAATATTTTGATACATATAAAAATGTTTCGAAATACAAAATATCTATGATGTGTTATTTTTAGCATATGATGTCTGCATATTTCGTTAAATACTATAAAAAAAAAATTATTTACATAGCAGCTTGAAAATTAAATGGTTTTTAGTATTTGATTTGAAAGTTTTGTATATTTCTTCTATATAGCATTATCCAGCACACATTTGTTTATATGCTATATACACATAAAAGTTATATAAATCTCTTTATGTGTTATATAAAATATAAATAGCACAAATATTTTGTTTACTTAAAAAACGTATTGAACGATAAAAAAAAAATATTTTTGTGTAGGTGTCGGCGGCGGTTTAGTATTGTGTAATGTCTGTATTAAATTTATAAAATAATATTTTTGCCAAAACGTATTTTTAGCATTAATATTTATTAAGAATTTAAAACAAAATGTTTTTGAAAACGTTTTATAAATTTTTAAACAAGCTCAATATTTTAAATTCAATTATGTCTGTATTAAATTTATTAAATAATATTTTTGCCAAAATGTATTTTTAGCATTAATATTTATTAAGAATTTAAAACAAAATGTTTTTGAAAACTTTTTATAAATTTTTAAACAAGCTCAATATTTTAAATTTAATTAAATAATGATAATATAACGATATGAAACTCAAAATAGTTATATATCGTGTGTTTTTTTTAAATATTTGTAAAAAAAAAAAATTTTCTGAACAAATAAAATTTGTTTATTAAGAATTTAATCATTTTCGATATATTTTTGATATTTACAATGGCAAAAATAGACATTTAATCGAAAACTCCATCGTTTATAATTTTATAGAATATCGAAAACCATCATTTGGTAATATAAATATACTTTGAATATCGTTCGGAAAATATCAAGGTCTGTTCAGAGACTTGAAAGCTTCTCCAAAAACCTTTCTTTCAAATTTTAATATCCAGTCTGCCATGTCTCGAAGATTTTCGATGCCTCAAATGGTTCTCGAACTCAGTCCGAGAACAATTTGCTATATCGTTTCAACTTAGTTTTGTTTGGCGAATTCATGTTTTCATTATAAAAATACGAGGATCTAATAGATCCCGTTGCTATTTAGAATTTCTAACAAATAAAGCCAACATTTTTTAATTTAATTTAAAAATTTTATAATGAAAAAAAAAAAAAAAAATTTACAATCAAAAAATTTAGACGAAATAGTATCGAATCGACTGGGTTAATACATTTAGTTTTTTGAACATTTATCACTAAAAAACAATTTGAATTTTTTCCTGTATAGATTTCTCAGATTTTAGCACTGATTAAATTTAATAATTCTGAAATTTAAATTGAATGGCGAGATGTAATGCCTGAATATTATACAAAGTCTGGACTGAATTCTTTAGTTTTAAATATTCTGGACGGAATTCAGTCCAGATTTTATCATGGATAACTCATTTTTCTGCTGGGTTTTTATGTTTTTATTTTTAAATAAATTGAATTTTTAAATACTGCGTCGTTTTGAAACTTTTTGGTTGGCAAACAGTTTTATGTTTTGAGTTTATCAAATTTTCACAAATACTAATTTTTTTTTTTTTACTCTTTTTAGGTTTTTTAATCCCAAACCATAACCATGTCCGACGATGAGGAATACACGTGAGTATAGACGGTGCAAGAAAAACATTTTGTTTTTGTAAAAAAAAAATTTTTTTTTTCAAAAAATATTTTTATATTCAAAGACAAATGGTTTTTAATGGGTGTAATAAAAAAACCACTGTATAGTATAAATGGCAAACACAGCACAGCGTTGCACACCTGCCACTGCACTTAGAACATAGAAAAAAACATTGAAAAAAAAAAACTATAAAAACATAGAAGATAAAGAAAAACATAGAAAATATAGAAAAACATAGAAAAACGTAGAAAACATAGTTAAGAAATTAAATATAAATATAAAATATTAAAACACGATTTAGTTTTCTATCTCTTCATATGTAAAAAAGTAGAAAAACATTGAGAAACTCATTCTATGAAAATATAGGATAAACAAATACAAACCATAGTTAAAAATAATGTAATACAATTCTCTATTTAGTTTTCTATGTTTTCATATGTAAAAATCGTAGAAAAACATAGCAAAACAAAATTGTCTATGAAAAAAAAGCAAAGTTAAAAACTAAAATGTTAAAAAAACGTAGAAAATACACAGAAAAATTAAAGTTAAAAAATCACTTTAAAAAACTGTATTTAGTTTTCTATGTTTTGATATGTACAAAAAAACGTAGAAAAACATAGAAAAAACATCGAAAAACCAAAATTAAAAATTATTATATTAAAATACACTATTTAGTTTTCTATGTTTCATATGCGAAAACGTAGAAAAACATCGGAGAAACATAGAATGTAAAGTTACGTATTCTCCAGTCCGCGTTTTTGTAAATGTAATATACGTTTGTTTGAACGCTCATTGTTGTTTTATATAGATAGTTTATAGTTATTTAAAAAAAATATATATTTTATAATAATATATTTGTCAAATATTGTATGAAAAGCACGTCACCAATGTTATGGAATGTAAACCCTACAGCGGCAACATGCACAATATTTTTTTGTAAAAAAGAAACTCTAAATATTTTTGGAAACCTTAGATTTTTTTTATTTTGAAGTGCAGCCAATCAAGTGGAATTTTATGTTCATCACCAACATATAAAAAAAAACCTTTTTGTTAATGTAAATGTGTTTTTTTCTTTTTGCATATATCGTTTTCCTGTCCATCCTGTATGTTTTATCCCAATCAAAATATATCCACATACAATATACCTCATCAAAAATACCGTACAATATGTTTGTTCATATCAAATATAAATTGTTACATACAATGTTAAAAATCACACAGTTCTGAAGAGGAGGAGGAGGTTGTCGAGGAGACCAGGGAGTAAGTAAAAGATGCATTTACTCTATCAATAGCATTTACTAACAATTCAAAAATCTACAAAAATACCACAAAATTTACTAAAACTTTCAAATAATTCTACAAGAAAAAAAAAGCAACGAATTTATAAAATCGTTTAAAAATCAGAAACCTACAAAATTCTACCAAACCTTTATTCGTATACAAATCTCATATTCTATATCTCTCTCTCGAAATAAAAAGTTTTCCTTTGTCTATTCGGACAGTTCAAACTATTTTAACCAACTCTATTGGCCACTAATTACTCAAAACTTCTACCACTTTTGTTTCCTACTATTTTTGGCATTTGTAAATATGCAAATTACCTATATCAAATAAAAATCATTGAGTAAAATGTTTATTTCTTTCTCTTTTTTTCCATTGCAGGAAGTAAGTAAAACATATACATTGTTGTAATTATACAATTTACCAGTTACCATTTAAGCAAATTTATTTTTCAAAAATATTAAAATAATTTTCAATTGGCCTAAAATAGTTAAATTTGAGCGGGAACATGAACGACTTTTGTTTTAGACAATGTTGCAACGTTGCCAAATTTTCTGAAGAAATTTTCAAGTTAAACGTAGCATTTAAGTTTATTATTGCATATTATACAGCAAAATTAACAAATTTAATGTTTACATATTTGGAACCAAATATTTAAAGAAACATTTTGGCATTTTACACACAAAAAAAGCAAAAAAAAAAAAATCAAAATTCAGTAAAACATTTGTAAAAATTCAAAAACACTCTGTAAATTTAGACAATACACAAAAAGATAGAAAAATGTAATTTTTTTAGCGCTTATTTTTGTCTAGTATTTAGCTCATTTAAGTCATCATTATTCACAGATTTTAAACAAAATATTTTTTCTTTTTTTTCTCTTATTTTGACGTTTCTGCATAAATTCAAATGAAACGTTCGTATTTTTTGAACAAACAAACAAACAATAACATTTTTGTGTTGCATTCTCCTGTGGGAAATGAAAATATATAAAAATTTTTGTGGTGTTCCTACCATTCGTATTTGTGTCATGACTTGCAAATAGAAAACCACCTCAAACACCAGCCGAGTAAGTTGAAAATAATGAAAAATAAAAAAAACAAGTGTCACAAACATTAATAATCAAAAAAAAAAAATCAAACAAACTGTGCCAAAATTCGTAACTCTGTTGTTAACTCTTTCAAAATTGAGCCGCTGTTGTTTTAACTTTTGTCAGTAAGACGCAGCCCATAACTAAAACAATTCAAAATAAAAACCCTCATAACCAAAATTAAAAATTTAAAAAAAAAACTACTCTAATCATGCCAAAAAATGTTGTATTTTGTACTATGCACACCAAAAAAACAAAACGCAGGTTGTATTTTGAATTTGAAATTTTAAATTTTATCTAAAATTATAAAAAAGTTATAAATTTCCAAAATAATCATATTCTCAAAACAGCCTGTGCACAAAAATTTGTCAAAGCTTTCCATGTGCTTTTAAGCTCATTTCGTTCATTTCACTTTTATGTATTTACCAACCGTTTATGTATTTCTCCTCCCCACCCACCAAAAACATGTAACTTTATTTTTGTTTGTTGTTGTAACTGAATTTTTGATACCACTCCTCAAAAAAAAAAAAAAGCTCACTCTATAAAAATCTCAAAAAAGCTTTAAAAAATAGATTTAAAAAAAAACACCGCTTTAAAAGCTTTTTACATATCATACATGCATTTGTAAATATCCTATAAAATGTATTTATTATGTGTTATCACCCTGTAAGCTTTTATGTACTCAATGTTCTTTCACAAAACCCAAAGTTTATTTTTTGAAATTTCAATGTTAAATTGATTTATAAATTGATTTGAATTTATTTTTTCGGAATAATAAAATTTTTCATTGTGTATTTCAAAAAGCTCACCACATCATTCTCCCTCTCTCGTTGTGCTTTTGTTGTACTCTATGTGTATTTGTCAAGTTTTTTTTTGCAAAAAAAAGAACGAGTTTTAATTAAATTTTTTCCAATACACATAATTCGCAGGCACTTTTTCCCCAACAGACCAAAATGCATTGGCTGAAAAGGTGCTTTTGTGCAGAGCTTTTGCCAAGCACTACAAAGAAAAAGCTTTTGTACATAAAATTTACTCCACACACCAAATCACTTAACCTAGCATTTATCTTATTATCCATCACTCTCTCTCTCTTTCACTCCCAAATTTAATTTATATTTAATACTTAACTAATTTCGTTCCAACCTTTTTTTAACTCCCATCATCAATAATAACTACAATCACTACTACTATTACTACTGAATTTGCGCCACACAGAGGTGAGGGAGACCCAGAGTTCATCAAGCGTCAGGATCAAAAACGTTCAGATCTTGATGATCAGCTGAAAGAATACATCAGCGAATGGCGTAAACAGCGCTCAAAGGAGGAGGATGAGCTCAAGAAGCTCAAGGAGAAGCAGGCCAAGCGTAAGGTAACCCGCGCCGAGGAGGAACAAAAGATGGCACAGCGCAAGAAGGAGGAGGAAGAGCGCCGTGTGCGCGAAGTTGAGGAGAAGAAACAGCGCGACATCGAAGAGAAGCGCATGCGTCTCGAAGAGGCCGAGAAGAAGCGTCAAGCTATGCTCCAGGCCATGAAGGACAAGGACAAGAAGGGTCCAAACTTCACCATCGCCAAAAAGGATGCAGGCGTGGTAATTATCTCAAGACACACAAATGCTTTTTACTTATATGAGTTTTCTTTATTCCTTTCCTTTTTCTCTTCTCATTTTTTTTGTCTTTCTGTTACACTCTCTCTGAACCTTATCTTCCATATTCCTATAATTGTCAAATTTAAATGTTAAATATTTCCCTATTTTAACTACTCTCTTCAAACTTTTTAATTTTGCGCTCTCCAACAAAAACAAAAAAAACACACACTATCAAACAAAAACAAAAAAACACAATATGACTTTGGTTTTTATCTCAATCTTTATCTCTCTCTCTCTTGGCTTTGTCGTCTATGTTTTTGTCTTTGTCTTTGGTTCTGTCAAATGTGTCTCTGTCTATGTGTGCGCTTTTGCGAAAACTGCAATATTAGTTGGGACTCTCGTCCGCTGCCATGGAACGTAACAAGACTAAGGAACAACTGGAGGAAGAGAAGAAGATCTCTCTGTCGTTCCGCATCAAGCCCCTCACCATCGAAGGCATTGGTGAGTCGCAATTGCGCGAGAAGGCCCAAGAGTTGTGGGAACTCATTGTCAAATTGGAAACTGAGAAGTATGACTTGGAAGAAAGGCAGAAACGTCAGGACTACGATGTAAGTAACACCAAAAAAAAAAAAAAAAATGGACCGTTAATATAGAAACTAAATTTATAACGCATTTTACAGTTGAAAGAGTTGAAGGAAAGACAGAAGCAACAGCTCAGGCACAAAGCCTTGAAGAAGGGTCTTGACCCTGAGGCTTTGACTGGCAAATACCCGGTAAGTTAAAACTGCAGCGATATTAGCTATACATAATACTTATCAATTTCTCTTCTCTTCGATATATAGCCAAAGATCCAGGTCGCCTCCAAATACGAAAGACGTGTTGACACCCGCTCGTACGACGACAAAAAGAAGCTGTTCGAGGGTGTAAGTATTCGTTCCACGCTATACATAGTCTTTTCTCTTTCTCATAATATATAGGCTATTGAGGGAATCTTTTATATGATAAGATAAGCTAATTTTTTGATTTTCTTAATATAACATAAAGGGTTATAATACCGTGTACGCGGAATATAAAGAAAAGGCATGGCAAGAAAAACAAGAAAGATTCATGCAACGAACGAAATGTAAGCACTGCTATTACTGGAATGCAGTCTCACTGTTAAATGTTGCATATGTTATGTTCTACTTAATACCTCAATGTTAACCTACATTTGTGTAATTTTACAATTTCGTTTTTTTGTTTTACTTTGTGTCACTGTGTCTGATATACTGGCGACACAGCAAAAGTTTCCAGAAGAACTTTGTTTGAACAAATATTGTAAAAATGTTATACTTTTTACACTTTCTACACATGCTACATAACACTGTTATTAACAGAGTTTCTACGTTTACTGTTAGTTAAAATAATTGTGAGTTTTAGAAAGAAATACTATTTTAAATAAGTTTTTGTAATAAAAAAGAAAGGGTAAATTTTGAGCTCTGTTAAAATTTTAAGACAAATTAGTTTAGTTTGAAGCAGTGTAGAATAGGTTTCTAGTACTACATAAATAAGCGCAACAGTAACGTAAAAAACTGTAAAAATTTCAAACAGATTCCTTTTGTTTAACAGTAGTTAGAAGCTTAACAGTACGTTAACAGAGTAGCATAAACTAGTGATTTTTAGAAAACACAGCAAATATACTGATAAAATAATGATTTCAAATAAGTAAGAGTCAAGATTTTTATTAAAGATCATTAACAGTGCTGTTAGTAGCATAACTTTATAGTTTTTAGCAGACATTTGCTCATTTTAACTTTATTTCTCTCGCATTAAAAACAATACTCACATACATTACATTTTGCAAAACACTTGCTACAACACAAATATGTTCTCTCTCTCTCTTTTTTCTATACTCGTTTTGTTGATGTGTCTCTGTTATATGTTGCGTGTCCATTCCCATACAAACAAACAAACATTTGCTCATTAGGGCTGGGACTGCATCTCTAAGGAAGTGAACGAGAAGATCTGGAACGAGAAGAAGGATCAACACTCCGGCCGTCAAAAATGTATGTATATTGTAACTAATAAAAACCCATTAACATTTACCCTACAATTCCGATACACTCTGAGTTCTATGTTAAATGAAATTTTTGTTATGTCTACAGTTTTTTTTAGTTTTTTGTGGTCTTAATGTGACTTTTGATTAACTGTTTTATTTCTCACCATTTAGCCAAACTGCCAAAGTGGTTCGGCGAACGACCAGGCAAGAAGACTGGCGAGCCCGAGACACCCGAAGGCGAGGAAGACGCCAAGGCCGATGAGGACATCATCGAAGATGAGGATGAGGTCGAGGAGGAGGTCGTCGAGGAAGAGGAGGAAGAAGAGGAGGAAGAAGAGGAGGAGGAAGAGGAGGAGGAAGAAGAGGAGGAAGAGGAGGAGGAAGAAGAAGAGGAGGAGGAAGAGGAAGAAGAGGAGGAAGAAGAATAAATTAATTTAACTACATTTAATAAACCAAAAAAGAAAAAATTTTAAATAATAAAAACAGAAAAAAAATAGTTATTATTAGCTTATTCAACTATGCAATTTTTTTAAACAACCAAAAAAAATTATTGAAAACATTTCTCCAAATAAACAAGTAAACAAAACAAATGAACAGAATAAACAATATATGTTGAACGTTTGACGTTTTCTCTCACTCTATCTATTGGAAAATATCATCTATCTATAATTCTATATATATATATTGTATCTCTCTCTCTCACATACCATGTTGAACAAACAAATAAAAGTCAGCAGCCAACAGCAACAACAACAACAAAATAAAAACCACAGCAACATCAAATGGATATTGTACTTCATGGTCGTAACATTTCTATGTTATAGAAAAAAAAATATATATATGAAAAATGCAAAATGTAACTGTAAACATTTTTTTTAGTAATATACAAAAAATGCTGAAAATGATATAGCAGAAACATTTAAAGAAGATCATTGCCACTTAAAAAAAAATACTCTCTCTCGAAATTCCTTTTTCTTGTGTTTTTTTTAAGAAATTTTTATTTTTCTTATTAAAAAATAAATAAAACCAAACAAAAAAAAAAAAACAAATAAAAGAATTCATATTTCTCTTACTTCATCATGGATCTTTTCTTCGATCGAATGGAATAATTAATAAAATCACAAGAATTTAATTAAATATTTATGCTAAATGCTAAGTTTTAAATTGTACTTTTTTTGTAAATGTACGTCTCAGTTATTAAATGTACATTAATGTATAAATTAATTTAATAAAATGCTAAACCTAAATCCAAGTGATAATCACATATCGAAGACTGGAAACTACAGAATAGAGTGCTGCTAAAATTTCAATGTTAGTAACAGAATGTATTTTTGAAAAGAAATGTATACTGTTACCCTTTATAAGCTCACATATGAAATAGATCTAGAAGCTCTTGTGATTAGAAATTAAAGTTATAAAGAAAATAACCATATGTTAAATATAAATCGCGATTCGCGCGCTAAAGCACTCGTAAGTACACAGAAAAAAAATATACATCATATTGATGAATTCCGTTCTTCAAACCATGATTCATTGCATTGAAGAACCATTCATAATATTAATGACTACCGACATCAATGTTAAGAATGCGATCATAAATATGATGAACGTTTGGTAACTGTCGAAAAAGTGTTCTTCAATATGATGAACTGTGTGTGATGAATACGTTGCATCATATTAATGAACAAAATCATAAAATACAACAAATATGTACTTCATATTGAAGAAGACTGTTCATAAACCAAATTTTAGTCAAAATATTTTATTTTCGTTCATTGTTCTCAGTTCTCAAAAAGTTCTTGTATGTTATTTCTTATACAATGCTTGCTCGACATTCATAAATTAGTAAAATGTTTTATAATATATTTATTTTATAATTGCAACTTTTTATTAATAAAAAGTTATATTTATAAAAAATACATAAACAAATTTTGTTTACGTTTTTTTTTTCGAAAATTTTTTTTTTTTTGTAATTTTTCTTTAATTTTTTTTGAATTTTTTTTCGGATACATTTTTTTTTCAATTTTTTTTTCATTTATTTAAAAAAAAAAAAATTTACAACAACACTTTTTTTTGATATTTTCATTTTTTTTTTTAAATATAATGAAAAAATTCATCAATATTCAAATTCATTGTATGGAATATAATTTCAAATATATAATGAATGTATTCATCAATATGTCATTTAATAAACGGTGGTATCTACGTGATGAATCTGGTAGTTGGTGAAAAAATGCATAATATATATGAATAAATTCAACATATTTTTGATTTTTTTTTTGCGTATTTGTGACATAAACATTGTATCAGGTTCATGTGTTCGATCCGGGTCCAGTCATTAGTTCGCCCCTGTTGAGTGAGATAAACGAGCTAACAGCATTTCAATCGTCCAACCGAGCTGAGCATGTGCGTTGCACTCGCTGCATGTGCGAGCGCTCCTACATTTTGAGCGGCTCGAAGTTGCTCGTTCTTTTGAGCTATTTCGTTTGCAAAGGTTATTTTGTAGTAATTTACTCTGGCTAATTATTCAATTTTTTACAAATATAAAACATTACGCATGCATTCTAATCGAATTAACAAAAGAGCGCTTGAAATTTTGTTGTGCTCGGGGTAGTGAGCTAGCGTAATAGCTCGAAACTATGCAGACCAAGCCGTTGTGTTTGTATGCGGCTCAACAGAAATATATTCAACAGAATTTAGCTCTATTTTTTTACTGTTGCACATGCTGTCGTTCGTTTGTTGTTGCGCGAGCTAGTTTTTACAGTTTTGCGTGCCCTTGAGCGAGCTTTCCCAACCCTGATATAAAATGTTAGTTGGTAATTGGGAGTTTTAGTTCATAAATGGTTGATAAATGTTCTAGTGAATACTAATAGGTTTGAAACAGGCTTCAGAATTGAGCGCTCAAGCAGAGCGCGCTCGTGTGTATTTGTGATATAAACAATGATGTTCGAGCCGCGCAACAGTCGATAGCTCGCTGATGTTGATCGAGAAACACAAGTTAACAACACTCCAATCGTCCAACCGATATAAGCACGTAGCATTGTAGTCGCTGTTCGAGCTGCTTTTATGTAGAGCGCTTCTACATTTCTAGCGGCTCGGAGTTGTTCTCTCTTAAAATTATTTGCTTTGTAACAGTTTTTTTGTTATTTGCGTTTATTCTTGCTTATTAATCATTTTATATAAGTATTACTAAATATAGAACAGTATGCATGCATTTAAAGGGAATTCACAATAAGAGCGAGCTAAACGAGCGCTCGAAATGTTGTGCGAGCTAGCGTAACAGCTCGAAACTCGGCGGATCGTGTTTGCTTACGCTCAGCTGAAATTGAGTTCGTAGAGAAATGACACCGCTCAATTGGTTTACAGTTGCACACTAGTTTGTCATTTTGCGAGCTCTCCGAACTCTGTTTTAAAAGCACAACCAACATCTGTTGAATAATTGGGATTAATAGGGTCATGTTATTAACATATCTGTTTCGTTGACTGTTAAATAATCTAATTAATTGTTTTATGAATAACTTATTTTTTTATATTTTTGTAATTAAGATTGGATGCTAAGCGTAAAACATATGATATAATTGAAAATAATAAGATCATGCTATTAACAGATCGATTGTATTGACTGTTATTTAAAATTATTGAAAGTTTTAGCCACAAAGTCCTTTAAAAATGTTTTTGGATTTATATATATAGAGACATTTAATAAATAATTTAAAATGTTAAGTTTTAAAAATCTTCTAAAAATTATAAAAAAAAACAAGGCACAAAATTGAATTAACTAAAATGTGAAGTGATTTCAACGTATTTAAATTAATTAAACATACTTTTGCTATTAGCAGTGCAACCCTTTTCAAGTACCCTCATTGTGGAACCTCAAAAACAAAAGTGGATAATTTATGTGCGGAGCCAAGTTGTAGAAGACGAAGCTGAGCAAAAAGTAGTAAAAGGACAAAAAAAAAGCGTAGCACAAAAGCAATGTGCGCAACAAACAACAAATCGCTATCACAACTCGTTAACATAAAAAAAGGATTAAAGGCATAGAGAAGGCGATGCGCTAAATTTATTTCCAACGTTTCTTATTTTTCTCGTTTCTGTTTTTAACTTTTTACTTTTATTTTTTTCTTAGATTCGTTTGCTGCCGTGCGCATCACTTTCAACGAGCAACAACAATATCAGCAACATCAACATGAGACCGATGTTGTATCTCAAATTAAAATCTTAACGACATCCACACAAAAATATCGCATTTTCACACCCATCAGTTTGCGTTTCATATTCAATGAAAGAGAAAATTCAACAGAAACGAAACGAAGTTGAAGACTAAGTCAAGGATGAGTAGGTGCTGTGGCTGCTTCAAATACACAGAGCAAAATTTTAAAAAACTTTAAATCAAATTAATAATTCATCAATATTATGTGTAATTCATCAATATTATGAATAATACATAAATATAATAAATTCAATAGTAGAATTTTAATAAATTATTTAAATAAATGAAATGAATCGATATTTTGTTTTTTTAGCAATATTATAAATATTTCATTATTGTTATGAATAATTTTTTAATGTTATGAATAATACATCAATATATGTACATATATTCAATGTAATAATATAATTTGAATAAATAGTTCCCTTAAATGAAATGAATCGTTCTTTTGTATTACATCAGTACTGTAAATATTTCATAATTGTAATAAATAATTCATAAATAATATGAATTGTTCATCAATATGAGAAATAATTAAAAAGTATAAATATAAAGCAATCATTTATAATATAAATTACAACTTATTTTACAATAAATTTATATTTTATATGCTGTGTGATTTAAAACAATGAATTTTGATGAAATAATTCATCATTATGATGAATTTTACAGTTCCTTGAGATTTCATGATGCAAATGATTTATAGTTTTAATTATTTTTTCTGTGTAGTGCCAATATTTGAATGATGTTGGTGTTGACGATGTTGGCAACACGTACGTTGATGCTTCAGCTGCTGCTCTTGCTGCTTCCTCTGCTGTTGCACATCCTGTCCCGATGACGACGACGACACTGTGCCACACATCCTCGGTACAGCGTTTGTTCATTCATTTTACTTGGAGTAGGATTGCGTGCGTGTTAAGGAGCTGCATTTTGGTTTTCTTTGTCTGCACGTCGCTCGGTGCTCTGCTATTGCGATTGCTGCTGGTGCTATTGCTGTTGCTGGCTCTATGTCTCCTGTTGTTGAGCTCATATAATCCTCATTTATGTTCATGTCTCATATGTGTAATTTAGCGCTTAAAATGCTTTGAATGCTGTTGCTGTTCAGCAATAGCAATAGCAATGAAAGAATCCCGTTGAGGCGCCAGGAGATAACAGCAACAATAGCAACAACATATACAATGGTTTAGCAACAACAACAACAAGTTGTGCTGTTAATAATATAGCATTTCTTAAAGTTTGTTTGTTTGTTTGTTGTTGCTGCTGCTGTTGCTATCGTTTTATGCAAACTCGGCACGTTGACAAAACGAGCAACATGAGAAGTACCAACAGCAGTAGCAACAACAACTGCAATAACAATAACATGAGAATAAAGATGCTGCAGCAGACCTCAAAAGAGCTGCCACAAAAATACTACTTAAGCTGAGTATCCGACTGTCTGTCTTTCCGTCCATCCGTCTGTCTTCTTAATATCTGTTTGTCTGGTCAAGAAAGTTTTGCAGTAAAATAACACTTCGTGTTTGGAAAATGTTGACTGAAATTATTGTCAGAGTGCGTTTAAGAAGTTCTAAGGTGCTGTATATAGATTTTTAAAAACTTTTACTTCATTTAAGATTTTCTTTTATAAAAAGTTTTAAAGGTTTATTTTGTATAATTGTCGCAGAAATAAATTTTGATGATGTATTTAAAAATCATAATATATATTTATGTTTATTTTCAAATATTGTCAGGCTTGAATTCGACCTAGAGAAATCTGAAATAACTCCAAAATCTTAAACATCCATTACGAAAAATACTTCATAATTATCATCAATTGTATAGTCATTGATGTCTCAATTTCATATCTCTAAGAACTATTAAATGGACTATGTTTAAAAAGGATTAAATTCTGTACTTACCTGAATAAAGCCGAAAATTTAGATTTCACTAAATCTTCTATTTTGTATAGCTCAGTATTTGAATCAAGTGGTTTTGATAATATACCTCTGGAAAAAGTTTAGGCTTGGACAATTCTCTCTAATTTTAGCGCCAAATATTTTTAAACTGTAAAATTAAAAAATAGTAATTTAAGGAATATTAAAAATTGCAAGAATTTAATAATTTTATATCATAATATAAAGTGCGCTTTGGGGTCCGCTTTGGGGTGCAAATAATATAGAGACTGATTCCTTATTTCATCTCATGTATATCATTGAAGTGTATCTGAGGGTGTTTTCTAAATTTTATGTAGAAACGTACATTCATTTATAACTTCTACAACTTAAAACCCAGAACATAAAAACTAAAAAATGAATTGGTTTGTATAAGTGTTTGTTTAAAAAAAAAAGTTTTTGTAGTTATTTGTTCCAATTCTTTAAGAAATCGGAAAAAAATACAATTTTAAACTGGAAGTGAGCATTCAAGGTCTGAACAAAAAAACTTTAAAATTTCGATGAATTTGTAAAAAAGTATAATGACATTTCATGTATGGAAATTGAAAAGAACGAATTCATAATAAGAATGGCATTTCAGGCTTAAGTTAAGTTCTAAACAGACCTGACATTTTCTACTGGGAAGATTAATAAATTTAACAAACCCTAAAAACCCATGGGAAAAGGAGAACTTGTATAAAAAATTTGAGCTCTAGTCCAAAATTTTAAATTTCCATTGCGAATTCAAATTTATCATTAAAAATATAAATTTATTCTAAACGAGTTGGGAAAGTTAGGTCAGGTGGGTAAGTTCGGTCACATGGGATGGATTCTTATAGTCGCTCGGGCCCGACTATGGAATACCCTACACATTTGGTGGGGATATTAATGTGGGATATTTAATTGTATACCTTAATTTAAGTTCTTAATTATACTGAACCCTTAGTATATGATTCACACATCAGAAATTTATGTCTTATATACCCTTAATTTAAAAAATTGAATAATTGTATACCTTAATTTAAGTTCTTAATTATACTGAACCCTTGGTATATGATTCACACATCAGAAATTTATGTCTTATATACCCTTAATTTAAAAAATTGATATAAAAGTATAAAAAACGTATAAAAAAATTATAAAAATAAAAGTGGGCGGACCACGCCTTTATTTAAAATTTATATTTCATAGATTTGATTTTAATAATTTACGGCTAAAATTTTCACTATGAAACCGGAGAATAATATAAAAAAATGTGGGCGGATCACACCCATTTTTGTACCACATATTTTTAGGTAAATTCTAACAATATGTTTAAAATTTTAGAACTATATCTTGAATACTTTTTTTGTTATTGGTTCCCAAAAAGTTATGTAAAAGTGACTTGTATGGGAGGTGGGCGTGTCCGTTGACCGATTTGGCTCGTTTTACTTTTGACTAGAACATCATAATAATAATAGTTTGGCGCTACAATCCTGTATAGGACTTCGGCCGAGCTTTCTCACCATTTTGAGCTGTGCGTGTTAAATTTGTACTCAAAGTGGTGGGACCTACAGTTTATTGCCGAATCCGAACGGCAGTGTTTTACTCTCGTAGGTTTGCCATTTACTGCCGAGAGGTAGCGCGGTATAGAAAAATGTTTCTATGAAAAGATGTTGTTAGCCCCAGTCCAGGCTTGAACCGGGGACCTTTCGGCTCGCAGTCCAACGCACTAACCACTGAGCTACCGCGGCTACTTTGACTAGAACATATTGAAACGAAATTTCAACGCATTCTGAGAAGTATTTCTCAAGTTACTAGGTTTTCGAAAAGACAGACAGACGGACATAGCTAAACACACTGGGGTAGTGACGCTGATCAAGAATATATATATACTTTTCCATACCGGACACGCATAAGGGCGTTACATTTATATGCACAATCTTAATATACCCTGTTCCTCATAGGTGTAGGGTATAAAAATTCAATTTTTCACTAATATTTAAATTTTCAACCAAAATCAGACTTTCACTTAAAATTAAAATGTTCAGTAAAAATCCGAATTTTCACTTCAAATTACAATTTTAATCAAAAGTGATTCACTAAAAGTTAAATTTTTCACAAAAAAAAAAATTTCACTAAAAATTCAAATGTTCACAATAAATTCAATTTTTCACTAAAAATTTTAATTCAGTAAATTTTTCATTCAAAATTAAATTTTAAACACAAAATTCAAATTTTCACTCCAAATTTAAAAATTCTTAAATTTTCACAAAAAATTCAAATTTTGACTAAAAGTTAAACTTTTTACTCAAAATTAAATTTTTCACTCAAAATACAATTTTTTACTTAAAAACAATTTTCACTCAAAATACAATTTATCAATAAAAATTAAAATTTTCACTTAAAATTTAATTTTTCATTGAAAATTCAATTTTTTACTCAAAAACAATTTTACACTTAAATACCATTATTCACTAAAAATTCAAATTTTCACTAAAAATTTTCCCTAAAAAATAAATTTTTCACTCAAAATTAAATTTTAACTAAAAATTCAAATTTTCACTCAATATTTAAAAATTCACTCTAAATTAAATTTTTTACTTAAAAACCATTTTCACTCAAAATTTAATTTTTCACTCAAAATTCAATTTTTAACTCAAAATATAATTTTTCACTCAAAATTTAATTTTTCCCTCAAAATTCAATTTTTCACTCAAATAAAATTTTTGACTAAAAATTCAATTTTTCACTCAAAATTCAATTTTTCACTAAAAATTCAATTTTTCACTCAAAATTAAATTAATTTAAATTATCACCAAAAATTTAAAAATCCTTAAATTTTCACTAAAAATTTAAATTTGGACTAAAATTCAAATTTTCACTGAAAATTAAATTTTTCACTCAAAATAAAATTTTCACTCAAAATTCTAATATTCACTTAGAATTCAAATTTTCAATAAAAATTAAATTTTGCACTACATTTTTTCTTTTTAGACTAAAAATAATATTTAGCTTTCATTTGTTGTCTTCGAATTTCATTTTCTATACTTAGCACCTAAAATTAATCTTAATAATAAAAATATGTGAAGAAAATTGCAAATGCAAACAGCTGCCAAGAAGGACAAGAACAAGAAGAACAATACTGAAAGTGGCAGGCAATGACTTGCCAAAAACTAACCGTACAACCGAACTTTTGAGGGGCTTTTCGTGTCTGTGGCGAATGCATGTCACTCATGCACAACAAAAGGCCGCATAACAGACAGGTTGAAGGCAAAAGCACGAATAGGCGGAGGGAGACAGACCGCCTGAAAGAGCGAACGAAGGACAGAGAGATATACGTGCGGTGTTGCCACTTGTTTGCCAAGGCAAAGTGACTTGACCTCATTAAAAGTTCATTGCATAAAATATTTTCGACAAAGATTTGCAGAGATTTGAACTAAACAGAGAAGAATATGAAGAGAACAAGAAGAGAGCAGGACAAAGAAGACAAGGACGACAATGGTTTTGTGTTTACCATGTGGCAACACTGGCTGCTTGAGTGCACTTTGCATTAGAGCAATAAATACGGATTTATTTAGCGTATGTGAATTACTTCCAAAAACAAATTTTATGAGAATGATTAAAAAGTAATTGGTGAACACAACAATAACAAATAAAATTCGCACAGTGTTGCCGAATATGCGTATCCTTGGGGGACTCTTCAGAGTTCACATTGTTGAACTGATTTCCCCAAACTGACTGGAGCACATGATAAACGTATGGAACGTTTGGAACTTTTTGAATGTATTTTATTATGTAGTAGTATGTGGTATGCAGCACCTACTCAAAATCAGTCCACAACCAGCCAACAACCGCCACAAACCATTGACTCTCCTGGGCCAAGTTAAATAAAAAGTTACTAAAAATACAAAGTCATGCAGTAGGTAACCGATAAACAACAGTAGTAGTAGCAGAGAAAGAAAAAAAAAACAAAAAAAATTCTAAAACAACAAAAAAAGTTTACAGAACTTTTGGCAGCAGGTTCAAAATGTTAGCTGAGAATTATGTTGGCGGCAAAGTTACTCTGTGTGTGTGAAGTTTGTGTCGGTGTTTGTCTCATGTGTGTGACTTCGTCTGTGTATTTGTCGTAGGCGTTTGTATGTCTAACCATGTGTCCTATATGAAGTTTGGTTGCCTGTTTGACTGTGGTGTAAATATTTAATTTTGAGCTAAATTAATGGCAATTGAGGTTTAAAAAGGCTGCACGAAAAACTCATAAATTTACCAAAAGTTTTAAGGGTATAAGAATAAAAAAAAAAAAAAACAAATCTATACTATATAACAAATTGATTTATGGCATAACAATATGTGAACAAACTCCCAAATTAAAAGTTTGTGTCATTTTGAAAACTCTGTGTCAAAAAGTTTAGTGCTTAGAGCTTTAACAGTGAGTTAACAGCGTATTAACAGAGTTGCTTAATTTGCAACTTAATCCAAATTTAAAACAGAATTTTTGGCAAAATGTGATAATTTGAGTTATAAAATTTTGT
Source organism: Dryomyza anilis (assembly GCA_951804985.1). NCBI lineage: Eukaryota > Metazoa > Arthropoda > Insecta > Diptera > Dryomyzidae > Dryomyza > Dryomyza anilis. The sequence continues at coordinate 114,618,637 of OX638130.1, forward strand.
ATTACATTACTTTTTATTTTCTAAATTAAATAAATTATATAATTTTTATTTTTTTATTATAGTAAAAGTTACTTATATATTAAATTTACTTTATTAATTATATAACAAATTTAAATCAATGGTATTTAATTCAAATTTGAAAAAATGACAACGACTGAAAACGTACCAAAATATATTTCAATTTATTTCAGTGTATGAGGCATCTGTATAAAAGCGAGTCGAGCATAGGTCATTGGTAAACCGATCTTGTCCATTTTTAATACCCAGCAGTGTAGATATAAAAGTTAACTAAATTTCGTTTCATATATATTGCTCTCTATGTTTTCAAGTAATCGTGAAAAAATCGACTCATCAGGTATCTAGTTTTATGTAAATCTAGATAATATGATAATATGTAAATCATACACAGAAAAAATACTGTATTGATGTAGTTAGTTGTATGGAAAATAACTTCGTAAATAGAATAAATGCAGATTTAACAATTATTTTCGCGTATTTATTTTTTGAAAACCAAAAGGAAACTCAATTAGTTGGCATCACTATGTAGTCTTCTCTCATTAACTCGTTTCGCTCAGATGATTGGGTTTTTTTTAATTCCTCTTTCGTAGTCATTCGCCGTGTGCAAAAAAAAAGTTTCTGCTCAATTTAGCGAACGATTTCGTTTATAGCTGCACAACATACGAGTTTTCGCAATATGTTTGTCATGTGCCCACACGAATTTCAAATAATTAAAATAAAAGCAATAAATAAAACAACAATGAAGTGTGTTCAATATGTAGAGAACGAATTTTCAATACATTGTGTAGTAAAATTAAGTGAAATAAACACATATGTATTTAAAAACTAACAAATTGCAGTAGACCTAAATTTTTACAAAACATAGACATAAAAGTAATATAATTAACTACAGATATATTTTTCGGTGTATAAATACAATTACTAACTACTTTCATCCAAAAGTAGCGCATGGGGCAAACTACTTATTACGTGGCGATATTCAAAGATTCTAATATATTCTAATATCAAACACGTTTATTAATTTGCATAATTTATTAACTTAGTTCTGTAAATCCCAAAATTAGCTTTTTACAACGACTCTTGCAACAAGAACAAGAATAACAACAAAACTGACCCTGCAAGAACCTGAACGAGAATAAGATCGACCAGCAGATGCAAGCACAAGAACGACCATGAAAGAAAAAATACTACCTTGTATTGTGTTTGTTCTTGCATTGGTTAATCACGAGAGGTATTTAATATTTAATAACACCCACGCCACCTTCCGAATATTACAAACGGATGCCCAAACTTATTATATCCTTTAACTTTTAGTGTGAGGTACAAAAAGTGGATTTTTTAATGTATGCTATAAATTTTATAAAAGTTTCAAAAGTAACATTTTAAACTTAAGACGGAGCGAAGGAATCAAACAAATATACGGAGTCGTATACAACGTGAAAAACTTCTTGATTTTAAAGTACGGCGTCACTTATCTAAAGTAAACAAGACAAAGTATTCTTGATGTGCAGTGGTTTATTCCTTGTGCATCAATTTTGGATTCTCTCTTTGTTTGAAAACAAAATACCATAACATGCACATAAGTATTGCTTGTCTATTGTACCAAATATGAATAATATGAGCAAAAATAAATAAAATGCTCGCTCGTACAAAATTCATTGTCTTTTGCCTTTTCCCTCAACGTGTTTCTCTCAGTTGTTTGGGATTCGTTTGTATCTGCTCATTATGTTCGCTGTGTGTATAAAAGCACTTCAAAAATTACACAAAACAAAAACATACTACAGTTTCTGAAATATGTAAAAATAAAATTTCGAATACATTTTGTAGTGAAATTTGTTCAAATAAATACAACATGTATTTAAAATGTAAAAATTTAATATAACCACATTCTTTCAAAACAAAAAAACATTAAATTATTTTTACTACAATAATTACTCAGTTTTTAAATTTTTCTTTATATTTAAATGGGTTTTATCTTATATATCGTCACTATCATGCCAAAGGGGCGAATGTGTAACTTTTGACATTTGCGTTTTTTTTACATTTTTAAATGTAGTTTGTCCTCAAGTATCGTGTGTGGTTTTGTTGGATGTTTCTAGCCACAAAAGGCAAAAGCGAATTCGAAAATGTTGTCATGCCAAAAGGGCGAATCTTTTCGGTTTTTTGCCATAACTTGATATAAGATAAAAATTTTAATATTTTTTTAAAATTTTTATCATTTGCAAGAAAAATGTTTGGTAAATAATGATGCAAATCGATAGGTGCTTTGAAAATAAACAATAAATGTCTTTATGTCACTATTTTATCATGCACCAATTAAGAGTAATAACATAAAAACGAAAAGATTAGCCCTTTTAGCATGACAAGATTTTCAAATTTCTTCGCTTTTTGCTGTAACTCTTTATTGGTGCAAGATAAAATATTGGTGTAAAGACAATAATTATTTGTTTTTAATGCATGTATCGATTGCCACATTACTTAAAAATAATTTGACAAACATTTTTCTTGCAAATAACAAATTGCAAATTAATATTTGGAAAATTATTTTAAATAATGATGCCAATCGATAGGTGCTTTGAAAACAATCTATTAATTCCTTTACATAACTATTTTATCTTGCGCAAATAAAGAGTTATAGCATAAAAAACAAAAATATTTTCGTTTTGGTCAGTATATAGCCTCACAAAATCCATATTTATAATTCAGTAAGTTGTCCAAATCCAAAGATATGTTATATACGTTATAATAATCAATGAAAAAAACAAAATAATAAAATAAATTAAAGAAAAAATAAATTTTACTAATTTTTAAAGCACTTCAAACTTTAAAATTTGATTTCCCAACATTTTAAATGCATATTCGCCCCTTTGTCATGACAGTGACCATATAAGAAACATTTCATCTCTAATATACAAGTGTTTTTGTGTGAATTAATGTTTTATTTCAAACGAGATATACAGCAAAATGTCGTGTCTTTTAATATTACCACAATTATGAAATTAATTTGATTGAATATTGCATCTAAAAATGACTGTCATTGACATTTAATAAGCTTGCTTAACTAAATCTCTTTTTTGTTGTTGCTGTTTGTTTAACGTTCCACTCATTGCTTGCGCTGACATTTAATTAACGTCAGTGCCACATGGGGGGCTGACACTACCACGCATCCTTTGGCGCGCGCATTTGTCAAACTTAACTCAACCTCAAGCTGCAACTAACACTGCTGGTAGAATATAAAAATGATGAAAAAAATATTAAAGAAATGTCACCAGCATCATCATAATAATAATGAGCCAAACGGAGTGGTAAATCAACAGAATTGCGCAAAATGATGCAGTGATAAGGCCAATTAAAAACATTATTAATAAAAGAAAATCTTATATAAGGGGGCAGCATTTTAAACAATCAGCACTAATAAGTGTTAATAGGGTACTGGAGATTTAAAAGATATTGTTTAGTTTATAATTTTATATAGTGTCGATCTAGAAATTATATTCAAAAGAAAATGTCCCATTAAGTACTAATGTATTAATAGTTTTTTCTTTTTAACTCAAAAGTTTTATAATTAATGTGATAGTATTCGAAAAATTCAGTACTATAAATTTAATAATTTTAATATTATAATTTTTAATAGTATGAATACTATTGTTTTAATGGTTTTCTCATATACACCCAGAAAAATATACTTTATATATAATAGTTTTTTACTATTAAAAATAGTCAATAGGATAAATTATTATTTTAATCGAAAAATACCATTAAATACTAGAAAATACCATGACATTGCCATTGAGTTTATATGAAAAAGATGTATTTTGTACTATTAAATTAATAATTGTCCCATTCAAATTTTAATGGGATTTTAATATAAACATGTTTGTTTTGTACGTTATTCTGCGTGTTTGTGTTTGCTCAAAATGGTCGCATGCACTCAAAAAAAAAAAATTCCCTCAAATCTGATTAAAATTGAACAAAAGGGAAATTATTGATTTAATAGTATACAAAAAATAAATCTTTTCATATAAACTCAATGACAATGTCATGATAGTTTCTAGTATTTAACAGCATTTTCCAATTAAAATAATAATTTATGCTATTGACTATTTTTATTAGTAAAAAACTATTGTTTATATAGTATTTTTTTCTGGGTGTGCGTGTTTTGTAAAAATCTACATTATTAAATGCGACATTGGTAAGGAGTCAATGTATTTAGTGTACATTTATTATATTAAACCTTTTTTCTATTTATCACAGATAATAAATTATGTAATTCACTTCGATTATGACGACGGACTCAAAAATAAATGCAGAATCAAGTATTACAATCAATTATTGGAAACTGAATTGAGCAGTAGAGAATTTTATTATAGTGTAGAGAATTTTATTGTTGTGTTGAATTGAAGTGTGGTGAATTTTAGTGTGGTCAGTTTAAGTGGGTCAATTTGAATGTGGTGAAATTAAGTGTGGTGAATTTTAGTGTGGTGAGTTTTAGTGTGGTGAATTTTATTGTGATGAGTTTTAGTGGTGAATTTTGGTGTGGTGAATTTTAGTGTGGTGAATTTTAGTGTGGTTGAATTTGCTATTGTTTTCTATCCTTTTTTATTTTCTGTTGTTTTTGAGTTATAGCTAAAGTTATGTGCATTTACTTTTGATTTTGTATTTGATTTTTGCTTTTGTTTTTGTTGTTTTCCTTTTGTATTTTGTATTTTGTATTTGAGTTTTTTGTTTCATCTTCTTTGCTTGTGTATGTGCCGAGATATGTCGTTTTGAAAGTTTAGGTTGTATGAGAGGTGCCACGCCCCTTTGTCCCATATATAGCCTATGACACCCTACGGACTCCATAATATCCTGGTGCAAAATTTGAGTTAAATTGGTTCAGCGGTTTAGACGTGATGCTGGAACAAACAGACAGACAGACATACATACATACATACATACATACATACATACATACAGACAGACCGACAGACTGACAGACGGACTAAGAGTTTTATATATATAGATTAACTAAAATCCACTTTTGTTTTCATAAATTATTAGAAAATGTAATTAGTCGAATACCATAAAATTAATAATTTGTATCACTAAATATTTATAGATCTTGCTAATTGTAATTAAAAGAGCACATTACAAAATGTATGGTACAACAATATATTGTATTAATAGATTCTATATTACTGAATTAATGGGACGCATTCTATTGATCAATTTTAATAGTAATAATTGTTGTTTTTCTATTGAAATACTATTAATTTATCATGTTTTTTTTTGTCTGTGTGTAAACAGACCAAATATTTGAAAGATACATTTTTTGATTTTGTGAAAAATGTATCTTTGTATATTTCTATTCAATTATGATAATTATATAGTGTCTATTAATAGTGAATTTCATAATGTTTCATGTGGTATTTTAGATTTAAAGACATATCTATTAATTTTTACAAAATTTATCGATAAACTGGATATGTGTATTTCGGTTAGTTCTACTTTATATTATCGTGATTTTCCCACTTTTGAGATTTGCCTATTTATGGAACTAAATTGAAATTGAATGCAATTACGTTAATGCATTTGTAGGGTACCGCTGTAAGCATAGCAAATATAATAGCAGCATCATTTAGTGGTTTCAAGTAATTTGTGCAAGGGACAGTCGGTTCTTGTGAGTTTACCAGGGTTTTATTCGTGTATTCAGTCATTCATTTATTCATTCATTCATTAACTAATTCATTCCTTCATTCGTTTATTCATTATCCCTACATAAAGTTGCTGTCGCCTCGTCCTTATCTTCATGAGCAGCTCTTTAGTGAATAATGCAGCTGCAGGCTAAAGTCCTTGCACGTTTTCTGTCTCTCCAGTTTGCTGACAGGATTCACTAATAATCTCTGCAGTGCATATATCAAATTTTAGTTGTACTTGTTGTTCCGTCATGTTGGCCATTGTGATTTACCTATACAAATTCTATTCATCTTACGTGCACTAAACATAGTTTTGAGTATAAATATTTTTAATATTAGTGAATAGTAAGCTTTTTTTTTACTTAAAATTTGGTTTAAACCATTATTTCAAATTGTTAGTGTACATTTAATTATTTTTAATATAAAATTTAGTCAAATTTTGAAACGGAACAAATATTTCTCATTAATTTACCCGTTTACACAGAAAAAAATAATCGACGTAAATATAGCAATCGATATTAATTGCATTAATTAATTAATCCAGCAATGAAATTTACTAATTTAATAAAAACATTTGCTATTCTTCGTTAAATCAGCAATTCTGTTTGCTAATGTGAATATTTGTACGTCAATGCAGCAATTATATTTGTTAAAACTGCATTGCATTGACTGTATTGACTTAAGAATGACTAACGAACGAAATTTCTTATATAACGAAGAATAGCAAATGTTTTCATTAAATTAGTGAATTTAATTGCCGGATTGATTAATGAATGCAATTAATATCGTTTGCTATATACGTCAATTATTATTTTCTGTATAGAAGAACTGGATAGATGAAATCGTAAAACAAATTTTATCGATAAACTATTTTGATCAATAATGTATTTAAAAATTTTGTAAAAAGCAACAAAAAGAAAACTAAATTTTATAATTTTTGCCATTTTTTAAATTAGATCAATTGAAGGGTTTGGTGCAAAAAAGGGTCAAGTCCAAATTTTTTCGAAATTAAGTTTCTGTTGACATTGATAGATTTTTATATTTTGCTTTGTTTGGTACCAAAATCATTCATATCCGAAGTATATACACTGAGATACCAGGATTTAAAAGTTAAATTACGCAATATATACGAATTAAAAACTAATGGAATCACTATTCCCTTCACAAAATTATACCATCAATGTTGAATTTCATTATTTTATCATTGTCAATCAATAAAAATAAAGTTGAAAATGTTGTAACGTTGAAAAAGAAATATTTGCCTATTGAAAAAAGTGTCAAGTACAGCAGTTTAAAATACGTTTATATGTAGTTTATATGATAGTTTTTATTGATTTTCCAGTGAAGAATTGGTGTTAACTGCTTTTTGCACCAAACCCTTCAATTATAAAATTACATTTTTTAACATTACTGTGACAATCTAGCTTCATCATTTTATTTAAATAGTTAAAAACTAACAATTCTTCACAAAAAATGTCTGTTTGATAGGCTCAAATTTGATGAAAGGACTTTCAGTATATTTTTCTTATATATCGAATGAATTTATATATACATGAATCAAAGGTTAGGATAGAAAGCGTACACACAGAAAATTCATCTTTTGTCATGAGGTTGGAAGAATGAAAATGTTAGTTCTACCAACTAACTTCATTCGGTTAAATCTAATGGTTTACAAATTTGCTGGCGCAACTGCCATATTAGTCTATGCACACTCCTAATGGTTCTAAATCTGTACTAAATTGTTCTAAAACAGTTCGAATTTGGTTGCAGAACAAACTACAACTCTTTTTATTTTGACCATAACAACCGACTAAGCGGTTAAGAGAACCGAATAAGTTGGATGGCGAAATCTCTACTCTGTGTGTAAGATCAGGAAGCCTAATCAGGACAGCAATTTGTAATAACGTCACGTTTTAAATCAGGCACTGATGTGCAAAGCTGATCATTACCTTATTGGAAATCAGACAAGTCATCTAATCAGACTGATTTCATTCCGAACTAAAATTCCACTCGAACAATTCATCCCCGGAAAAATTTCTATACGAATTGGTGATGGTGGAATAGAAGATGTATGCTGACTTTAAAATCTTTATTATACTACAATATAACCTGTGTACGTCTACCCTTTTGCAACGAGAATACTATTTTCTTCAGTCATATTGTTTACTATATAATCTGCCTATCATTTCGCTACACACAGAATAGAGATTTGCTGCGACAACCAACTCTTTGTTCAAACAATTTATTCGGTTCTATCAACCGTTTAGTCGGTTGTTATTGTCAAAATGAAAAGAGTTGTAGTTTGTACCACAACCAATTTCGACCAGTTTTAGAACAATTTAGTACAGATTTAGAACCATTAGAAGTGTGTATAGACTAATATTTTATGTGTATAGGCTAATATGGCAGTTGCGCCAGCAAATTTGTAAAATATTCGATTTAACCGAATGATGTTAGTTGGTACAACTAACTTTTTCATTCTTCCAACCTCGTGCCAAAAGAGGATTTTCTGTGTATAGCAATTATGCTATATATACACTATTGTAAAACACATGACACAGCTTTTTTTCTACATTCCCACATATGTAAACACTAAAAAACATGATTTATATATTCAAAAACTACCTGTCTGTTGCCTTCCATTACCCTACTTCAAATTTTGTCTGTGAAAAGACCTAAAATTACTATTATTCTTATTATGTATATTTAAAGTATTTTACTGACTATGTAACTGACTTAAATATTTCTTATATTGCTACCTCTTCAACCTCTTCTGTTGTTGTTGTACTTGTTGTTGTTGCTGCTGTCATCGCTGCTGCCAACTGAGTCTTTAATCATGTCGGCTTCTGTTGTCACCTCGCCTTCAAGTATTTATTGACATTTTGCAAAATTTACTTCATATTGAATATGGTTGTAAATAATTCTATTATGTTGATTGGGGCTGTTGTTGCTGCTGCTGTTTTTGTAGTGGTACTACGGGCAACACTTCCCAGCCGACAGCTGTCAACGACATGCCTACGAATACGCGTCGGCTGTCAGACATGCTTCGATGATGTTGATGTTGCTGTTGCTACTACTACTCAAAACCTTTTATTTTAATACAAACATAATTTTGTTTGTTATTCAGTGCTTCCGTGAATTTCTGTTGCTGCATTGCTGTTGATGTTGCTTTTGCTGTTGCTGCTGTCGGCCAAATTGTTGCTAGGATTATGTTGTCTGATAATTAATTAACATTGTCCTGAAATCAGTAACAGCAGCAGCAACATCAGCCACAGCAGACGAAACATTGTAGATGTTTTGGCCATTGTGTCACGAGATAATGGTTTTTAAGCACAATTAGGAAACATTTTGGTAATTTTGAAACGAGGTTAAAAGTGAAGTAAATGTCGTAATGAGCGCAAAATTATGACGCAAGGCAAGATAAATGTTTTTAATTTTGAATAAAGTTGCTTTACTTTTGGACAGCGATTTTAAGGAGAATTATTGAAGAAGAGCTTTTATGAAGGACAATTTTAACGAAATGATTAATTCATAATTTCTCAATTTTGCGTTCTATTTAATTCATCATTTTAAACTCAAAAATTTATTGTTCAATATAAATTAAAATTTTCAGTAAAAAATTAAAATTTTCAATATAAATGCAATTTTTCACTAAAAAATTCCTCTCTAAAAATTCAATTTTTCACACAAAATTAATTTTCCACTTAAAATTCTATGTTTCACTCAAAATTCAAATTTTCACTAAAAATTTATTTTTCGTTCAAAATTCAAATTTTCACTCAAAAGTTCATTTTTCACTCCAAATTCAATTTTTCACTAAAAATTATTTTTTTTCTCAAAATTAAATTTTTCACTCAAAATTCAGTTTTTCACTTGAAATTCCATTTTATACTTAAAATACAATTTTTCACTCGAAATTCGATTTTCACTCAAAATTTAATATTTCACTCAAAATTGAATTTTTCACTCAAAAGTTAAATTTCAATGTTTCACTCAAAATTTAATTGTTCACTCAAAATTCAATTTTTCACTCAAAATTCAATTTTAAATGTTTCACTTAAAATTCAATTTTACATTCAAAACTAACTTTATCACTTAAAATTCAATTTTTTTTTTCAAAAGTTAAATTTTCAAAAAAAGTAATTTTTTCACTCAGATTTCAATGTTTCACTTAAAATCCAATATATCACTCGAAATTAGATTTTTCACTCAAAATTAAAATTTTCACTCAAAATTCAAATTTCACTCAAAAATAAATTTTTCACTTAAAATTTAATTTTTCAATCAAAATTCAATTTTCACTCAAAAATTTTTTTTTTCAAAATTCTGTTTTTCACCCAAAATTTTTTTTTCATCAAAATTCCATTTTTCACTCAAAATTAAAATTTAACTCAAAATTAAATTTTGAACTTAAAATTGAATTTTTCACTCAAAATTAAATTTTTTTTTCGAAATTCAGTTTTTCACTCGAATAACGATTTTCACTGAAATAAATTTTCATTAAAATTTTAATTTTTGCTTGTTTTTTTTTTTTTTTTGAATTTTACTCTTTGTCTTCAATACTGTTTACAAGTTATTCTGCTGCTAATTCAATTTCATTTGCTGACGCTCTTTAAGAATTTTCAGTTTTGTTTGTATTTCTTAGTTTCGAACTTTTGCGTTACAAATTTATTGCATTTTCACACTCAAACAAATAAAAGTTTAGCCATACTTTAGCTTTAGCTTCCGTTACTTGCCGTCAACACTTTGTGCTTTGTGCTTTTTGTTTTGCACATTTTTCATTTTTCTTAATTCGTAGTTTTTATTTTTGTTTTTGACATTTTGTAAGTTTCACTTCATTGTATTTATTTACTCTGCGTTGTATTTGTTTTTTTTGTGTCACGTGTCGACGCAGCATCCAAAACAAGTGCAAAGTTTTCAATACTTTATCTGTTACTTCTTGGTTCTTCGTCGTTTGTCGTCCTTTTGCAGCATTCGCAACGAAATACGCGTAGCGCAACAATTTTATACGGCGCCATGCGCAACCAACTACTTGTGTTTCTTGTTTTTAATAAAATTATTTAATAACCCTAGAAAACGTACTGCATAAAGTAAAACTTCTGTGATGGCAACAACTTTTTTAATCAGAATTTATTTGCGCAAAAATTTCACGTGAGCAACGTAACGTTTTTTGTGTTCCTTAAAAGGCGTTGGATTCTATTACACCCAGAGAAATTTAATTTGTGGTTGAACGAAAGGAAATTTTTATTGTAGTAAACGAAATACATATTTTATAAACTACTTTCATTAAAATTTCGTTACATTATGTTACTATAACCGAATTGTTAGTTCACGCAAATATACATTCGGTTGCAGTAACCTCATATTTGCATTTTAGACTGCTTTAATTGCAATATATTGCATTGGTTATGAAAACAAAGCACGTTGTTCTATCAACAAACATAAATGATAAGCATGAATTTTAGCTCTATCACTATATCGGTTGCCAGCACCTAATTATTTATATTTTACATATATCTGTATAGAAAAACTTTTTTAAAATAAAATATCAATAATTTAATTCGATTCTGTAAACCAACATTGTGCAGTTTTTCTAAATAAAATTGAAGAATAAAGTGTGTCAACTAAATTTGAAGATTACCACAACCTCCTTTTCACGAAATGCATTAGTCGCCCCAACCGAATCAGTCTGTTTGTGCAATTTTGTTGGTGCTGCAACATATTACTTTTTAGTGTATACGCTTCAACCATTTCCACTTCCATACCAAACAACGCAAATTATTATAATTTTCTTTTAGTACCTATTTTCAAGTTTGTGTTCGAGCAGCTGCATAAATAGCTTTGTATAAATAGCAAAAACCTACACCACATAGGCAGCCACATGTTTAACGTATCGAACGTTACAACGCCCATGGCAGGCAGCGCAATTAATTTAGCCTCATTTCCGCTTCCGCTTCAAGAAGATAACAAAATACGGAAAAAACGAGAACAAGAAGCAAAAAATATACGACAACAATCAAACAAAGACAAATGCGCTGCGCGATAAAAAGATTTTTTTTTTCAAGGGGTTTTATTTTAATTGACTAAGTTTGAGGTGGTTACATGGGCTGTTTTTTCACTCCCTTTTACTTATATGCTAAAATATACACACAGAAAAAACATCTTTAAGCGATGAAGTTGGAATTACAAAAAAGTTAGTTGCAACAACCAAATTCATTAGGTTAAAACGACATTTCTATAAATTGAGGTGACTATTTGGGCTATTACTTTTCACATATATGTTAATTTTATATAAAGAAATACGCCTTTTTACTTATATGTTAAAAAATACACACACAGAAAAATCCTCTTTTATCGATGCGTTTGGAATTATGCAAAAGTTAGTTGCAACAACCAAATTCATTCAATTAAAACGACATTTCTCTAAATTGAGGTGGTACGTGGGCTATTATCTTAAGTAGTTTTACTTATTCTATATGTTAATTTTATATACAGAAATATTCCTCTTTTTGATAGTTGAAAGTATGAAAATTTAGTTGTAACAACCAAATTTATTCAATTAAAACATAAATTCTAGAACTTTAGGTGTTAACGTGGTATGTTTTCTTGAATCCTTTTTACTTATATGCCTATTTTATATACACAGAAATAAACCTGCTTTTTAATAAGGTTGAAAGAAAGAAAAGTTAGTTGTAACAACCAAATATATTAATTTAAAACGAAATTTCTACAAATTGTTTGAAAAAAATGGCATAAATGGTTGGCACTACAAATAATATAATAATCAAACGTCAAATTGAACTAAAACTACCTTAAATTTAGTGTAATTCAAACTATAAACTTTTAGTTTTGGTTATAGGAAACAATTTTAGTTGGTTGTTGCAAACAATTTATCTAATGTGCTTAAAATAGAATATCTATTTGTCAGTATGTTTATACATTTTAAAATTATTTTTATTTCTTTTTGTTATTAAACAATATTGTTAGAAAATTTTTGTATTATTATTTTGAATTTAATATTATCAAGCTGATTAAGTTTACTTCGTGCATTTTACAGCAACTAAAAATATGAAACTTTATATGGTATTTTAAAAGGACTTCATTGTTTTTGCTTTTCTAATTAGCGTACGATAAACTCAACAAATATGCATTGTTATCCTAGTATAATGTTGCCCTGGGGTAGCATTAAATGCTATTTAGAAAAAGAAAAAAAAATCAAACAGAAATAAATACAACATTACATAAATTTATGAAATATGATAAAACCATATAAAAGTTAAAACATTAAAAAGTATAACATAAAACTGAATTTAATTACTGCAATTTGTGAGAAATATATCAGATTTATGCAGTTCAAATTAAAATAGTTTTCTGTTAGATTTTATTTTTGGCGTATATGATATAAAATGAAGCATCAGCTGCTGATTTATCCTAAGGGCAAAATTAGATAAATGCTGTGTTTCAACAAAGTATTTAAAATAAAAAAATGACTTATTAAAAATTGTCTTTTAAATATTTAGGAATAAAATGCATTAAAGCATTAAAAGCGTAAAAAGTAATAATTTCATGTTATTGAAATTTATTAGTTTGATATTGAAAAAGCATTTTATGCAATGAACTTTAAAATATTTTATGCATTTTATAACTTGTTCATGATTTTAGATATTTTTAATAATTTTACAGAAGAGCACTTTAAGTATTTTAAAGAAATTGAAAGCAATTCATGTAAGTTAAAGCATTTTATGTATTCAAAATATTTGTAAATGATTCTATGCTTTTTAAGTATTTTAGTATTTTGTTAATATTGGCATTTTTAAATTTAAAAATTAAGTAATAATTAAAATTTTCATTGATCTTTTAAATTGCTGAAGTAGTTTTTTTTAAGAGCAAGTGCAATTTTTTGCTCTTGCTCTTGCATAGTATGATCTTATTAAAATCATATAAAGCATTTATGTATTAATAAGATTTGTAAATGATTCTATGCTTTTTAAATTTAGTATTTGGATTTATATTGGCTTTAAAAGCATTTTTAAATTTCAAAACTAAATTTAGTGATGATTAAAATTTTCTTGATCTTTTAAATTGCTCTAGTATTTTTTTTAAGAGCAAGAGCAATTTTTTGATTTTTGCTCTTGCTCTTGCAAAGTATGATCTCTAGTAAAATCATTTAAAGTAATTTAATATTTTGATTAATATTTGCTATTATAGCATTTTGAATTTTAAAAATATGGTAAGTGGTAATTAAAATTAGCTTGATCTCTTAAATTGCTTTAGTAGTTATTTGTTTCAAGAGCAAGAGCAAATTTTGAACTTTGTGATAATTAAAATTGTCTTGATCTTTTAAATTGATCAAGTAGTTTTTTTAAGAGCAAGAGCAATTTTTTCACTTTTTGCTATTGCATTGCAAAGTATGATCTTTGTTAAAATCATTTAAAGCAATTAAATATTTTGATTGATATTTACTACTACAGCATTTTAAATTTTAAAAATAGAGTAAGTGCTAATTAAAATTTGCTTAATATCTTAAATTGCTTTAGTAGTTATTTGTTTCAAGAGCAAGAGCCAATTTTGCACTTTTTATAGTGATAATTAAAATTTTCTTGATCGTTTAAATTGCTCAAGTAGTTTTTTTAAGAGCAAAAGCAAATATTTTTATTTTTGGCTCTTCCTCTTGCAAAGTATGATCTCTAGTAAAATCATTGAAAGAATTTTATGTATTTATAAGATTTGTGAATGTAAAGCAATTTAATATTTTGATTAATATTGACTATTACAGCATTTTGAATTTTAAAAATAAAGTAAGTGGTAATTAAAATTTAATTTAATTAAACCTTAAATTGCTCTAGTAGTTATTTGTTTCAAGAGCAATTTTTGCACTTTTTGCTCTTGCTCTTGCAAATTATTATTCTAGTAAAATCATTTATTTGCAATGAGTTCAGTGGGGTTTTGTGCCAAAATGATTTTTTGTAAATCTATCATAATCTTGTTCACAGCAAGCATTATGAGAACATGTCGCTGAGACAATAAATTAATGCACAATATATTTTCACACAAACTCAGATAGACAGACACACAGAGAGATAGAAGATTCAACAACCAACAGCGCCACTTGACATCTACATATTCAGTACCACCACAACAACAACAAATACGATGACTACAAAAACATGAGTGAAATTTTAAATAAATCCTAGCAGAATTTATTGCGCATATTTTTGACTTTTTACCCGCATGATTGCTTTGAAAATTCAACAACCAGAGCAAGTACCTGTCTGTCCGTCCATCCGCCCATCTATTCGTTCGTTTGTTTGATTCTCTACATGGCAAACAGTCGGGCGGTCGGTTAGTCGGACAGACAGCCAGCCATTCATCAGACGGACAAAAATATTGAAGTCATCGCATGTGAAGCTGGATTTTTTCGTCAGCGCTTTTGCTGATTTGTTTGCATTTGTTTACATGACAGTTGGTAAAAATTATAGAACATGTGAAAAATGTGTAAAACTGCAAAAATGCAGAAAATATAAAAAAATGCGAACGCATTAAATTTTGAAGTGCTGTCAACGCTGCTCTTGGAATCAGCATAAAAAAAAACAGAAAATAAAAAAAACTGTATAAATTTTGTGTGATTTATTTTCAGTGTTTAAGTGGAATAAAATATCAACGAAAAAGATGTTTCGAATAGCATAAAATGCTTTAAATGTGATATTTGTTAAAATTCATATTTTTTGTTCATATGCCAAATTATTTGAAATTATATAAATTAATATAATTCACAATTTATTTACCTTACTAAAATTTGATTTCGATTTTAGAATATATAACTAACTTTATTTCTTGATATTTATAACGTATTTTAACTGTTTAAAATATTTTGTGTAATTGAAAGAATTTTTTTATGCTCTTTAAAGCATTTTATGACAATTGTGCAATTGAAAGCATTTTATGCTCTCTAAAGCATATTATGACATTTGTGCAATTGAAAGCATTTTGTGGTCTTTAACGCATTGTATGACAATTAAAACATTTTATGCCATTTAAATCATTTTAAGCACTGAAAGAAATTATTACAAATTAAATATTCTATGTCATTTAGTATATGATATTTAATGTTAATACCATCATTTTATGGCACTTAAATTAGTTTATGCTATTTAAAGAATTTTAAGACTTTCGAGCATTTTCAACTATTTTGAGATTTTTTGGAATTTTTATTTTAGTTCAAATAGTTGATGATATACAGGGTATTTGGTCAACGACATCAATAATTCAGGGGGAGTCATTCTATGACCTAAAAAATTAGAAAATGTAAAATAAATAAAATGTCAAATTTTGCACCCAGTGTTTAAGAGATGCATAGTACTGACATAACCTAGTCAAGAAAATTTGTTATAAACTATAATCTGTTGATAAATGAATATTAAATTTTAACTCATGTTTTAAAAAATTAAATTAAATTACCTTTTCAATGGTATATCACATCATCGAACCCTAAGATTTTTGGTTGTGGTTGAAATTTAAATAAATAGTGATAATCGAGCAATAACTTTAAACATTTATTAAAATTATAATAATCATTATCATATTACTTCACAGAACATATTTTCTGATCATATTTCCAAACATAATAAGTTTTACTTTTATTTCGATTACCAAATGACAAGGTCCAGTCACTGTTTAATTAATTCTGCAGTATTTCTTAACAAGTTAAAATCTCTGTGATTGGTAAGAAAATATTGAGAATAAACTGGTCTATCATAATCAATTAAAAAAATGGGGTGATCCGTAACGAAATTTTGAGAAAATCAATAACAAATTAAAAATTTGTGTTATTATTTTAAAAAAAAAAATAATGAAAAAAAATTATAACTTATTCCGAATTTTACAATTGAAATAAAAACATATAATTAAATCTTCTTGAAATTGGAATAAATGCTCAAATTCTCAAAAAATGCTTTAAATATCAAAAACAGTTGAAACAGTATACATTTTTTTTTTTCAATAATAAAAGTCTTTAAACGTTATAATTTCACAAAATACTAAACTGTTTTTCAACAGGGACGCTACAAAAGTAGAGTGACAGGGACAGCAAACGACGCCATATTTTTTGCCGCTCTTTTGACATTTCTCTTCGGTAAGGTTTGACATTTCATGATGTTAAAATTTACTACTGAAATTTGAATTCGTATATATTTCCATCATGAAATGGCAAACCTTACTGAAGAGAAATTTCAAAAGAGCGGCAAGAAATAAGGCGTCGTTTGCTGTCCATGTCGCTCTACTTTTGTAGCGTCCCTGTTGAAAAACAGTTTAGTATTTTGTGAAATTATAACGTTTAAAGACTTTTATTATTGAAAAAAAAAAAATGTATGCTGTTTCAACTGTTTTTGATATTTAAAGCATTTTTTGAGATTTTGAGCATTTATTCCAATTTCAAGAAGATTTAATTATATGTTTTTATTTCAATTGTAAAATTCGGAATAAGTTATAATTTTTTTTCTTTTTTTTTTTTTTATATTTATTTTATTGCTGAATTCAAAAACTTTTATTTAATGAGACTATGTTTTAATTTATTTGATTATGTTTATATTTAAATCTATTATGTTAAATTTTGCTTGTTTTGTGTTTTATTTTTCATAAGTTTTAATTTTGTATATGTTTTGTATTTAATTAAACATTATTCCTATTTAAAAACACAAATTTTCTATTTTATTTTAATATTATTCTATTTATGTTTTAATTGGAACTTATGTTTTATATGTGTCCATGTAATTTTTTAAATTTTATATTATTTTTTTTTAGTTTTCGACGAGTTTAAACATTTGTATTTAATAGGAGGATGTGTTACTATAGTTTATTATTTTGGTAATGATTTTTTTATATTTTCGTTCATTAAGTCAGTGTTCGAATTTAACTTGATTATGTTATTATTAAATTCTCTATTTTTTACTATAAGTTTATAAATAGTTTTACTATGTTTCTACTTAAATTTACTATTTTTCTATTTAAACAAACGAATTATGTATTCAATTTTAACAAATTTCTATTTAATTTAAATATTTTTCCTTTTAGTTTTATTATATTTCTACTTAATATTTATGGGTTTCTATTATTTAATTCTATATTCAACTCAACAAATTGACTACTCAATTTTACCATATTTCTTTTTAAATCACGCAATTTACAATTTTATTTTGTCATGTTTTTATTTAATCTTATATGGCTCAATTTAATTTGACTTTACTACTATTTAATTTGACTATTTTTTTATTCATTTTAATAATTTTAAAATTTTTAGTGTTAAATGGACTTAAATATTAAAATATATCGATCATATTGATTAAAAGTTATACATGACGTATGAGTGTCATTTAATAAAATAAATTTGAAAAAGTTTCTTTTAGTAAAATAAATTAATAGCTATAGAAATTATGTTTTTTTATTAATTTATAAATCTCAAAGCAATATTTAATAATTTAAACATTTTTAAAAACATTATTTTAAATATTGTGTGCATTTAATGCAAATATATAAAATACAAAATAGAAAAAAAAGAGCACTTTAAAATAAAGATTAAACCTTTGGTTTTGTTGGCCATCAAATTGAGCAAAACTTTTTCAACTAATCTTTTTCGCTAATCTTTTTAAAATGCAAAAATCTCAACACTTTGTTGCAGATTTTTGTACAAAAACCCATAAAAATTTTAAAAATGCCAACTAACAGCAGTAGCAGCAGCAACAAAAATTTT
This sequence comes from Dryomyza anilis, assembly GCA_951804985.1. Classification (NCBI taxonomy): domain Eukaryota; kingdom Metazoa; phylum Arthropoda; class Insecta; order Diptera; family Dryomyzidae; genus Dryomyza; species Dryomyza anilis. The sequence goes on from OX638130.1 coordinate 114,637,075, forward strand.
AACGACATCCACTACAACCTACTACATACTTCTTCTACTATTCAACGCATCTGCTACCCACAACCCACAGTGCTTTGGTTCGGTGCTTTGAATGCGCTGCGGGGCAACAGATGTTGCCAGATCTTTGCAATCTGTTGAACATGAAAGTTGAAAGCGTTGCAGTCGCAGATGCTGCTACTTCAAAAATACAAGGCACACAGCACACACACTTGTGCAGCAGACAGACAAATAGAGAGACAGACGGACGGACGGAGACATACACGCACGCATCCAGTTGTTTTCACGCAACATTCACGTATTATTTTAATTGAATAAACTTGGCAGCACTGTGTATGCACTACACACAGTCATGACAAGAAACAAGAATAAGAACAACAAAAACAACACAAACAACAACAACATCAACTAAGAAAACACTAAAACTTTACTAGTACCTACTACTTCAACGCATGAATATCTTGACTCGTACACTGAGAGCAAAAAAAAAAACACTAAAAAAATTAACTAAATTTATATATTTTATTAAAAATCACGCAATTCAAAATTTCACTCAAAACTCAGTTTTTCACTCAAAATTCAATTTTTTTCACTCAAAATTCAATTTTTCATTAAAAATTCAATTTTGCACTAATAATTAAATTTTTCACTAAAAATTCGATTTTTTACTAAAAATTAAAATTTACAAAATTAAATTTTAAATTTTTACTAAAAATTCAAATTTCACTAAAAGTTCAAATTTTCATTAACAAATTCAATTTTTTATTAAAAGTTCAAAATTTCTTAAAAAATTCATTTTTACATTAAAAATTCAATTTTTCACTAAAAATTCAATTTTTCACTAAAAATTCAATTTTTCATTAAAAATTCAATATTTCATTAAAAATTCAATTTTTCACTAAAAAATCAATTTTTCATTAAAAATTCAATTTTTCACTAAAAATTCAGTTTGTCACTAAAAATTCAATTTTTCACTTAAAATTCAATTTTTCACTAAAAATTCAATTTTTCACTTAAAATTCAATTTTTCACTAAAAATTCAATTTTTCTCTAAAAATTCAATTTTTCACTAAAAATTCGATTTTTCACTAAAAATTCAATTTTTCACTAAAAATTCAATTTTTCACTAAAAATTCAATTTTTCACTAAAAAATCAATTTTTCACTAAAAAATCAATTTTTCACTAAAAATTCAATTTTTCACTAAAAATTCAATTTTTCACTAAAAATTCAATTTTTCACTAAAAATTCAATTTTTCACTAAAAATTCAATTTTTCACTAAAAATTCAATTTTTCACTAAAAATTCAATTTTTCACTAAAAATTCAATTTTTCACTAAAAATTCAATTTTTCACTATAAATTCAATTTTTCACTAAAAATTAAATTTTTCACTAAAAATTCCATTTTTCACTAAAAATTCAATTTTTCACTAAAAATTCAAATTTTTACTAAAAATTCAAATTTTTACTAAAAATTCAACTTTTCACTAAAAATTCAAATTTTCACTAAAAATTCAAATTTTCACTAAAAATTCAAATTTTCACTAAAAATTCAAATTTTCACTAAAAATTCAAATTTTCACTAGAAATTAAATTTTTCACTAAAAATTCAATTTTTCACTAAAAATTCAATTTTTCACTAAAAATTCAATTTTTCACTAAAAATTCAATTTTTCACTAAAAATTCAATTTTTCACTAAAATTTCAATTTTCCACTAAAAATTAAATTTTCACTAAAAATTCCATTTTCAACTAAAAATTCCATTTTCAACTAAAAATTCAATTTTTCACTAAAAATTCAAAAATAAACTCTCAATTTTTCACTAAATACTCAATTTTTCACTAAAAATTCCATTTTTAACTAAAAATTCCTTTGTTAACTAAAAATTCAATTTTTGACTAAAAATTCAATTTTTGACTAAAAATTCCATTTTTCACTAAAAATTAAATTTTTCACTAAAAATTAAATTTTTCACTAAAAATTAAACTTTTCACTAACAATTCAATTTTTCACTAAAAATTCAAATTTTCACTAAAAATTCAATTTTTCACTAAAAATTGAATTTATTAATATAAATTCCATTTTTCACTAAAAATTAAATTTTTCACTAAAAATAAAATTTTTCACTAAAAATTCAATTTTTCACTAAAAATTCTAATTTTCACTAAAAATTCAAATTTTCACTAAAAATTCAAATTTTCACTAAAAATTCAATTTTTCACTAAAAATTCAATTTTTCACTAAAAATTCAATTTTTCACTAAAAATTCAATTTTTCACTAAAAATTCTAATTTTCACTAAAAATTTAAATTTTCACTAAAAATTCAAATTTTTACTAAAAATTCAACTTTTCACTAAAAATTCAATTTTTCTCTCAAAATTAAATTATTCACCACAAGATTACTTTTTTCACTTAAACTATTCAAATTGACTATGTTCAAATTGACTATGTTTTCATTAAGTTCGTATTCATTTTGAAAATGTTTATTTTTAGTTGGATATTTTTCTATTGGTTGTAATAATTTATATACTTAATTTTACTACATTTTTATTTAATTCAACAATTTTTCTACTTTAATTCACAATATTTCTATTAAATTTAAGTAGGTTTCTATTTGATTTGATTATGTTTATTTTTGATTGGATTTTTCTATTTATTTTTTTATTTTATCAATCAGTCTCTAAGATTTAGGATTTTCAACTTGACTTTTTCTGTGTGCTTGCTTATTGTGTTTCTGTGTGTGGTTTACTTGGTATTTTGCTGTGTATGTGTGTTTGGGTTGATTGATGTTTATCTGCGTGCAACTCATTGCTCAACTTAGCAGATTTATCAAGGTAAAATGTTGCCGCACCAGCAGCAGCAACAACAACAAATTGTGGAATGTTGCAATTTATTTTATGTTGCTGCTTGAATTTTTTAAAAGGTTCGCTTTAATATTTGCTGTACTTTATATTGTGCTTCATTTTGAAGACGTTGAAGAGCTAAAAATTATACTACTTATAAAGAAACGAATTCTAAATTTATTTTTAAAATTTCTATCTTTCTAAAACTGCAAAAACAAAAGTCTTACAATTTTTATTCATCGCTATTTCGAAGAAGTGACAAGTTTCACTTCGGGTTTGCATTAAATAAAAATTAATATTCTATGTGGTTTGACTAAATATGATGGTCTTTCATAATGCAAATAATTCTCGTATATGATTTCGAAAATGGTACGGAATAATTTTTTTGATTTTTTTATAATTTTTTTTCAAACTTTAAAATAGATTTTTTAAATATCTCTATTTCAACAGCTTCCTCCGACAAATATTTGCCGCTCGTTATGTTCTTTCAAACGATTACGTCCTTTGCCACCAGCAAATCCTTAAATTTTATTCAAGCTGACAAAATGTGCGTCAGGTAGTTGGGTGTGTAGGGGGGGTCTTTATTAAGCCAGTGCTGCCAAATACACTGCAGGCGAAATGCAGTCGCTGCTACTTTTTAACTGTAATAGAAATGCATTCTGTTTTTGTTTTTTCTATTTATTTGTGGAGCCATTATTGATTTTAAAAGCTTGTTTTTCAGCACATCTAGCAGCTGCCATCCTCTTGCACTCCCTCTGTTGCCAACTGCTGTCATGCAACATGATGCTAATGCATTTTGTTCTAAGCATTTGTGTTGCTCGTATGTGTGTCTGTCTGTTTCTCTATCTGTAGGTTGTTGTATTTGTCAAAGGTAAAATTTAATTTAGCGCCAACACCTTGCACTCAAGTCATCCATGTGTCTGTCTGTCCGTCCGCCTGTCTGTCATCGCATCTATTGAGTTGCTGCACACGCAACACTTGCAAACGTCAATTTAACTTTTTGGTGTCAAGTGTAAAAGTATTTGGCAGTTGTCGTCAGTCAGTTGCGTGATCAGCATGTCACAAAGTTGACAAATTTTAAGCTCGAAACTTTGTGCAGCTCTTTGGAGGTCGCATTTTAAGTGTTTGATGCTGATAAGTAGCACCAAAAACTAAGTAGTAGTTTTCGTTTGTCTAACTTATTTTCTATAGAGATTTTTTTTTTATTTTAAATTGTCAGAATAAAATTTTATGTTTTTGAAAAATTTGTTTATTTGGCAAGATCAACATTCAGGGATGACACAATATCTCATACAATAAAATAGTCCAACAATATTATGGTAATCATAAAGTTTATTTAAAATACAATTTATATCGACCATTCTATTCCATAATATACTAAATCTTTTTCATAATAATCCATTTTTGGATTCTTATTTATTACAACTATTTTTGAAAGAATCAACTTTATTTTAAATATAATAAAAAATTCAGTAAAAAATGCAGTTGTAATTTTTTCTACATTTGTTTATTGAATTTAAATAAATACAGAATGTAGTAAAATTTATCACTAAAAATTCAAATTTTTATTAAAAATTCAAATTTTCACTAAAAATTCAAATTTTCACTAAAAATTCAAATTTTCACTAAAAATTCAAATTTTAACTAAAAATTCATATTTTCACTAAAATTCAAATTTTCACTAAAAATGCAATTTTTCATTATAAATTCTGTTTTCCATTAAAAATCAAATTTTTCTCTAAAAGTTCAATTTTTACTAAATATTCAATTTTTCACTAAAAATTCAATTTTTCACTAAAAATTCAAATTTTCAATAAAAACTCAAATTTTCACTAAAATTCAAATTTTCACTAAAAATGCAATTTTTCATTATAAATTCTGTTTTCCATTAAAAATCAATTTTTTCTCTAAAAATTCAATTTTTACTAAATATTCAATTTTTCACTAAATATTCAATTTTTCACTAAAAATTCAATTTTTCACAAAAAATTCAAATTTTCAATAAAAACTCAAATTTTCACTAAAAATTCAAATTTTCACTAAAAATTCAAATTTTCACTAAAAATTAAAATTTTCAATAAAAATTCAATTTTTCATTAAAAATTCAAATTTTCACTAAAATCAATTTTTCTCTAAAAATTCAATTTTTCAATAAAAATTCAATTTTCACAAAATATTCAATTTTTCACTAAAAATTCAATTTATCACTAAAAATTCAATATATCACTAAAAATTCAAATTTTCACTAAAAATTCAAATTTTCACTAAAAATTCAAATTTTCACTAAAAATTCAAATTTTCACTAAAAATTCAAATTTTCACTAAAATTCAAATTTTCACTAAAAATGCAATTTTTCATTATAAATTCTGTTTTCCATTAAAAATCAATTTTTTCTCTAAAAATTCAATTTTTACTAAATATTCAATTTTTCACTAAATATTCAATTTTTCACTAAAAATTCAATTTTTCACAAAAAATTCAAATTTTCAATAAAAACTCAAATTTTCACTAAAAATTCAAATTTTCACTAAAAATTCAAATTTTCACTAAAAATTAAAATTTTCAATAAAAATTCAATTTTTCATTAAAAATTCAAATTTTCACTAAAATCAATTTTTCTCTAAAAATTCAATTTTTCACTAAAAATTCAATTTTCACAAAATATTCAATTTTTCACTAAAAATTCAATTTATCACTAAAAATTCAATTTATCACTAAAAATTTAGTATTTCACTAAAAATTCAATTTATCACTAAAAATTCATTTTTTTACTAAAAACTCAATTTTTCACTCAAAATTCAAATTTTCACTAAAAATTCAAATTTTCACTAAAAATTCAAATTTTCACTAAAAATTTAATTTTTCATTAATAAATTCAATTTTTCACTAAAATCAATTTTTCTCTAAAAATTCAATTTTTCACTAAAAATTCAATTTTCACAAAATATTCAATTTTTCACTAAAAATTCAATTTTTCACTAAAAATTCAATTTATCACTAAAAATTCAATTTTTCACTAAAAATTAATTTTTCACTAAAAATTCAATTTTTTACTAAAAACTCAATTTTTCACTAAAAATTCCATTTTTAACTAAAAATTCCTTTGTTAACTAAAAATTCCATTTTACACTAAAAATTAAATTTTTCACTAAAAATTCCATTTTTCACTAAAAATTCCATTTTTCACCAAAAAATTCAATTTTACAACTATTTTTGAAAGAATGACTTTTATTTTAAATATAATAAAAAATTGAGTAAAAAATGCAGTTGTAATTTTTTCTACATTTGTTTATTGAATTTAAATAAATACAGAATGTAGTAAAATCAATGCATATATGGGCATTTCTAGAAAAATGACAACTACTACCGAAAAATTCAAAATCTTTGAAGTACTGATGGATTTGGAATCTTAAATATCTTAATCCAAATATCTAAAAAGCAATTTCTATTCCGTTAACGGTAACGTATAATCATAAATATCAAAAACAATTTTTTATACCCTACACCTATGAGGTACAGGGTATATTAACTTTGTGCATATATTGTATTCTTGATCAGCATTACTACCCGAGTCCGTTTTGCAATGTCCGTCTGTCCGTCCGTCTTGCTATCTTGCTGTCCGAATACAAAATAACTTGAGAAATACTGATCAGAATGCGATGAAATTTCGACTCAATATATTTTAGCCAAAAGTAGGAACTGAGTTTGAAAATGAGCCAAATCGGTAAACGGACACGCCCACCTCCCATACAAGTCACTTTTATATAACTTGTTATATAACTAACTCGAAAAGTATTCAAGATATAGGTATAAAATTTAAAAAGTATTGTTAGAATTCACCATAAAATATGTTGTCTAAAAATGGGCGTGATCCGCCCACTTTTTTTTTTCATTATGTCCCGGGTTTTCATAGTGGAAATTTTAACCGTAAATTATTAAAATCAAATCTATGAAATATTATCCTTACAAAATTTTTGAATATAAGAGTGGTCCGCCCATTTACATTTTTCTAATTTTTTTTATTCGTTTTTTATACTTTTATATCAATTTTTAAATTATTGGGATATAAGATGTAAATTTCTGATATGTGAATAATATTCTGAGGGTGGGGAGGTTCAGTAGAATTAAAAACTTTAAAATTAAGATATACAATTAAATATCCCACCAATGGTGCAGAGTATTCCATAGTCGGGCCCGACAGACTATTAAAGTCCGCGCCATATGACCGAACTTACCCATGTGACCTAACTTTCCCAACTCGTTTTTTATTTATTTAAAAAAAATTTTAAAAACTTAAAAAAAACTGTAAATTTGAATAGTACATAACTTTTCATTTCATAATAATGATTATTAATATTGTCATATACAAAATTATTTTTTGACAAAAAAACGTAGTGCAAATTTCCATACGGAATTATTCTGTGATTTATTACGAAATAACTGTAAACTTTAGGAACAAAATGTACATATACAAAAATAAAGTAAATTGTCTCAGCTATATTCAGATATAATTCAAAAGAAAAAATATTGTACGAAAAAAGTATTTTTAGAATAAAAATCATACTGATAATTTCAATACGTTCGGAATATTTCTGTGATTTATTATGAAAAAACTGTAAACTTTAGGAACAAAGTGTAAATATAGAACTATTATATAATATTCAACTATTCAACTATTTTTTAAAATATTTCAAAAAAATAATTTGTACGCAAAATTCGCTGACTTTTTGGAATCCATATGAACCTTGATATTTACTACCGTTTTTGACCCGTCCGGTCGGATCATTACGTGAATAATTATTTTTAAATTGTGTTCACGAAAATGAAATTTTGTTCGGAAGTAGCGAGAGGGGTAGTAAAAGTCGATCTGAGATAGATTATGTATTAAATCTCGTATAAACATTACTGAAGATATCTTGCGTCTTTTTTCTAAAGAGACCATATTAATTAAACAACATCTAGTGTAGCAGGATGGACTTTCAAAATTCCAGTTCAATTTGTAAAACATAAATCTGGTAAAGTTTTTTGAATGGATTCAATCCTTATAGAGAGAATTTTAGATGCTGGATTCCAAATAGTGGAGCAGTATTCCAGGTGAGGTCTGACGAGAGATGAATATAGGGATTTCAGGGTGTAAGGGTCGGTAAAGTCCGAAGTTCCTCTTTAGAAACCCAAGCATAGAGTTAGCCTTATAAGTAATTAAGTCAATATGATCTTTGAAGTTCAGTCTGGCATAAAATAATACTCCAAGGTCTTTTTTGAGGACACTCTATCAAGTAATATCGAGTTTATATAATATTCGCATTGAAGATGAGTTTTAGATCTACTTAGAGTAAAACATTGACATTTAGATACGTTCAAAGGTAGATGATGCATCTCACACAACAGGGATACAGTGTCGATATCTTTTTGCAAAAGATTCTGATCAGAGACAGATGTGATGTGCCTGAATATCTTTAAATCATCGGCAATGCGAATGATGTATGACGAGAGGTAGATCATTGATAAATAATAAAAATAACAACGGACCTAGATGACTGCCTTGCGGAACACCTGATGTCACGTCAGTTAGGTTAGAGCGGTAGTCAGTTTGAATACAAGAATATTGTGATCTACTTTATCAAAGGCTTTTGCGAAGTCAGTGAATATCACATCAGTTTGCAACTTTAACGAAAAGTTTTTTTATTACGTAGCTGGTAAAGATGGTAATGATGTAGCTGGTAATGATTTGACCATTCTCAAAACCTACAACCCGGAACTTTGATAAAATAATTCTCACTCACAATAGTTTATTTGTAAAGTTGTTTGGGGTTTGAAATGTAAATAAATATGAAATTTAAAATTTTTCTTTGGATACAAATTACATTGGATCAGCATGAAATTTAATTTTTTTTTAATTTATTTCATTTGCGAAAAAGGTCTCTAATTCAGTTGAATGGAACTTGTTTCAATTTCGAGATTCTAGTGTGGGGTATTCAGAAATACTTATATCTAACTATCAGGAATCCGTGGATCGCTACTGTCGATTGTTTTATACAATTTATTAATGTAGTAACTAAAAAATATATCTCTCCAAAAACATCTTTTCCCGAAGACTATTCTTTCACTGACGATTATTTTCCGAAAGACTTTTTCCCAGTGATAATTCTTTCCAGAAATAACTTTCTCCGGATAATTATTCCCCAAGATTATACCCAAAAACCATTCTTTACAGAGACAATCCTTTACTGGACAATTCTTCCCGTATCAATTCTTCCACGGATAATTATTCCTAGAGGAAATTTTATTATTCCATTTGAACAGTACATCGAAGTTATTTCCATCTATATTAATAATTGACTTATATTTTAACAAAATCCACATCATAATTATAGCATTATTGCTTTTTAAAGATGTTGTTTTTATGGGAGGTGTCACGTCCAGAAATTCAATTACACAGACATTCTGACAGAACGTTTAAAATAGAGCACTATAATGCGGTGCAGAATTTTATTAAATTTGTCATCCTAATAGCGGATACAATATGTTTTTAATATTATGGTTGTATGGGAGGTGCCATGAACAGTCCAACAATCCCAGCAACATATACCCTATTCAAAATACATATTGTGTCAAAATTTGAGTAGCTTCGGTTAATCCGTTTTGGTGTTTAAATTAAACATCTGTCTATCTAAAACACCACCATTTCCAACTGCAGCTAAGAAAGTTCCAATTAATATTTTTAATTTGGAAATTTTCTAATGAAATTAAGATTTATCATATTCAATTTTCTAAATTTGATATGAAAAACCTCAATTTTAATTGTTAATTTTGCAATTTGAAATATAACTTTTCAATTTCATTTGAAATTAAATACAAATCGTCAACAAAATGAAAGAATCTCAACATTGTAATTACAGGTGATGTAAAATTGAAAACTTAAATTTAAATTTTCTTGTGTTTCCAGATGTACTTGCCTTAACCGATCGTGCCTTTAAATGAGGCTTTTTATTTTCTTTAAAATTATCTTTTCGTCATTTTATAAGTTATTTAAATGGTATTTTCTGATTATACGACATATTTACTCTCTTTGAAAATAGTTTCTACCTCCTGTTGAGTATCAAATTATGCCGCATTGAATTTACCAAAAAAAATGGCTTTTGTTCAAAGTAACCAGTTATTGCGTAGATTACAGACAGCTATATTTTTACAAAAGAAAAACCTACTTTACCTCAAACGTACGAATCAAGAAAGCAAAAAAAAAAATCAACATTTCGTAATGATGCAGCAACTAAGTTAATATTATGTCGCAATGCTTTGCGACAACAGATTACGTTCCTTTGAATTGCCAGCACATTTCTTCTACGTGTATCCTTTAATTCATATCCTGCCTACGTATCCTGCAGCATGTTGTACTTCTGAGCGCCAAATGACGTTGATTAAATTTATTATGACTGACTGAATGTCAGACGTAGGTACAGACGACGAAGGCGACGTTGATTTTGACGACGTAACATGTGCTGTGCTGTGCTTTGCTTTGCAAGAGACGGAGACGTAATCAAATCTACGTACGTAAACATTTTACATACGTTATTAAATCTACACGAAATGTTGTGACATAAAATGATGTGGTCATGCAAACAGACTTGGATGGTGGGAAATTTAATTTGCATTTTTTTTCTGTTTTCACGCATTTTTACTTTAACTTGAGATGAGGATAACGATGAAGTGGATAAAAAAAGATATGGATGAGCATAAAGTTGATGAGGATGAAGTTGATGAGGATGAAGTTGATGATACGGTTAAACTTCAAGATAATGATATACTTGATAATGAGAAAAATGTTGATGACAATGGTAAAATTGATGATAAGGATAAAATGATACGGATAACGGTGATGATGAGGATAAAGTTGATGAATAGGATAAAGTTGATAAAGAGGATAAAGTTGATGATGAGAATAATGTTGATAATGAGGATAAAGTTGATGAAGAGGATAAAGTAGATAAAGAGGATAAAGTTGATGAGGATGAAGTTGATGATACGGATAAACTTCAAGATAATGATACACTTGATAATGAGAAAAATGTTGATGACAATGATAAAATTGATGATAAGGATAAAATTGATGATACGGATAACGGTGATGATGAGGATGAAGTTGATGAATAGGATAAAGTTGATAAAGAGGATAAAGTTGATGATGAGAATAAAGTTGATAATGAGGATAAAGTTGATGAAGAGGATAAAGTAGATAAAGAGGATAAAGTTGATGAAGAGGATAAAGTTGATAATGAGCATACAGTTTACGATGAGGGTAAAATTAACGTACGAATAAAAATGATGATGATGGTAATAGAGTTCATAATGAGGACAGTTGACGATATGGATAAATTTGATGGTGAGGATAAAGTTCATAATGAGTATATAATTGATGTGAATAAAATCGCCGACATGGATAATGATTATGATAATGTTAATGATGTGGATAAAGTTGATGAAAAGGATAAAGATGATGAAGAGGATAAAGTTGATGATGAATACAAAGTTGAGAATACGGATCAAGTTGATGATGAGGACAAAGTTGATAGCAAGATTAAAGTTGATGAAGAAGATGAAGTATATGATTAGGATAAAGTTAACGATCAGGATAATGTTGATGATACGGATAAAGTTCATGATGAGGATAAAATTGATTTGAAAAAAGGATAAAACTGAAGATAAGGATAAAGTAAATGATGTAGATAAAGTTGATGATGAGGATAAAGTTCATAATCAGGATACAATTCATATAAACGATGATATGGATAAAGCTGATGATAAGGATAAATTTAATGAAGAGGTTAAATTTGATAAAGAGATCAAAGTTGAAGTTGAGGATAATGTTGTAGTATGGATAAAATTCATGATGTGGATAAAATTAATATATATATAAACGATGATATAGATAAAGATGATGATGTGGATAAAGTTGATGATAAGGATAAATTTGATGATGACGATAAAGTTGAGATTACAGATGAAGTTGATGATGGGGATAAAGTTCATAATCAGGATACAATTCATGTTAATATAAACGATGATATGGATAAAGCTGATGATAAGGATACATTTAATGAAGAGGTTAAATTTTATAAAGATATCAAAGTTGAAGTTGAGGATAATGTTGAAGTATGGATAAAATTCATGATGTGGATAAAATTAATATATATATAAACGATGATATAGATAAAGATGATGATGTGGATAATGTTGATGATAAGGATAAATTTGATGATGACGATAAAGTTGAGATTACAGATGAAGTTGATGATGAGGATAAAGTTGAGAGTAATGGATAAGGTTAAATTTGATAATGTAGATTTTGATGATGGAGTTAGATATAATATTCGTGTTTAATAAATATTGCAAAAATGCAAGAATTTTAATTAATACAATTTTTAATATTTCCCTATTAATGTAAATTCAACTTGTACCACAAATGAAGCAAAAAATTGTAATAGTTAATCAATCAAAAATTAATTTAATATCCCTTAAAAATATGTTTACTATACGACTACGTTAATATTACAACGAATAGCTGAATATTGTCAGACAATTTGTTATGCTGTCATTTTTTTCTCATCTACAAAGAAAAATGAAACTAAACTTGAAATTCTTTTATAAAATTTTGCTATGATTTACATAATCAAATGATGCTAATCACACGTTTCTGGTTCATTGATCAAAATTATGAAACAGCAGCAGCAACGGTTGCTGTGTAGCAGAAAATTTATTTAGAAATTCAAGGCACATAATGCTCAAGATTTACCATATTTTTGAACCTTTCGAAACAGCCAACCAACCAACCGACGATTTATTCAGTCGTTCATTCAGTCATTCATCTCTGCCAGTAACAACGCGATTCGTGATGCCAAGTATCTGACGTTAGAAGGAGTGCGAGTTTAGGAGTTAAATGTCAAAAGGAAAACGCATTTGGTGAATCTTTTGACAGCTTGTTTACAAGCAGCAGCTTCCAATCAATACAAACACAATGACACACATTTTCACAGAGAGTTATACACGTGCTTTTGCATATTTACCCATTGAACCTTTTGAAAATATTAAAAAAGGAATAATTGTAGTACTTAATATAGCTCTGTTCTTGTCAATATTTAGTAATATTTGAGGAGTATTCAATTTAAATATCATGTATTTTATAATAAAAATTGCTCTTGTTTCAACTGAATTTAAGTATTTATTTTTACATATAAAAACAACTACCTACATTTGTCGAATTTCTATACAAAATTTTACTACATATATTAAAACAAATACATTATTCGTTTATTTCACAATGATTTTATTTGTGATTTTGTAAACGAAAATTTGATTTTGACGTTAAAAAAAAACATTTCTTTTATTTATTTTATAGAAACATTTTTATACATATTCAATTTTCTTTATAAATACGTTTTTCAGAAATAGAGAAATTAAATATGATATATCAAATAAATAATGAAATATGAAATGAAATATGAAATAAGTATAAATAAAATAAACTAAAATAAAATAAATACAAATGTAGTATAACTACATTTTATTGAAATTAGGTTACACATTCCGTATATTTTCATACATTGTTTTTTTTTGGGTGCAGTAAGTAATTTTTTGGACCCTTTAGGTGTCGTTAAATTCTTTCAGAAATCACAGTTTAAAATTTAATAAAAATTGAAATTGAAATGAAAAAAACTAAACTCAGAAAAAACATACTATAAAATTTATAGTTTTTACTATTAAAATTTGTCAATAGGATATTTGTCCGATAAACTATTAACTCAATCGGTAAATCCTATTGAATACTATAAAATGTATTTAAGTTTGTATGAAAATATTTATTATTTCTATACTATTAAATCAATAACTGTCCTATTGACAAATTTTAATGGGATGTTTTGAGTTTTTTTTCTGAGTGTACATATTATGTTTACAGCAGAAGGTGGCAATAAACTTTTAGAAATATTTTTTCTATAAGCAAAGGAAGCATTAGAAAATTCTTGAAGTCTATATTTTTATGTATTAACTTTCCGTATCGTAAACTTTATTCTCATCACCATGTTTATCCATATCATCGTCTTTATTGACATTTATTCGCTAACAGGGTGAGATCATGTCGATGGAAAGGGTTTGTGCATGAGCTAAGTGGTTTAAGAACTTACTTTAAGAATGCGAAAACGATTTACAAAAGAATACCAAACGAATGAACATATTATTCGTTGTTTCTTTTTCGTAAATATGTTGATGCGATATATAAAACCAATTAAGTACGTGGAAAATAATATTAAGTCGTAATGACTGGGTCAGTTTCTAAAGTGAGAGATGAAAACGTATGATGTGCAAATGCCAAAGGTAAAATTGTTAAATACAAAAAATGTTATTTTTTTTGATTTACATAAAAAATGATGAATTTTAAAAATGTGACAGAAATATTGTGAATATATATTCCTAAATTGATTTAATTTATTACATAAATTAAATAAAATTTATTAATTGATTGAAGCAGGGTTTAAAAGTAAAGGAAGAAAATCACAAACTTTCACTTTTTAATGCTTTGCTGTGAAGCCCAGCAAGAGCTTGAATATATTGTTACGAAAAGAGGTAATTTGTTCCACTGTGCAAGAAATCAAAAATAATAAATAAGACGCAAGACAATTCAGCGCTCTAAGCAATGTGTTAGAAAGAGACGGAAGATCATTCAGCGCACTAACAATGTGCGAGAAAGAGATGGAGATTAGCACATTGTAACACATGAGTGCGAATGAGAGGCCGATAGCATGCGACATTCACGAAAAGGGCGCCGCATCTGAGGCACAGACTTCATTTTGAGCTCTCTCACCATTTTGAGCTGTGCGTGTTATATTTGTACTCAAATTGGTGGGACCTACAGTTTATTGCCGAATCCGAACGGCGGGTGAGAGCTTTTCATAGGCAATGGTTTTAATCTCGTAGGTTTGCCATTTACTGAAGAGAGGTAGCGCGGTATAGAAAAATGTTTCTATGAAAAGATGTTGTTAGCCCCAGTCCAGGCTTGAACCGGGGACCTGTCGGCTCGCAGTCCAACGCACTAACCACTGAGCTACCGCGGCTACATCATTAGAATTTGTTATTAGTAAAGTTGCTTATTAAAGTGAATTAATAAAGTTAATTGTTGTAATTTAAACCAAACATAAGAGTGTTTTTATTTTGTACACACTCCAGAGATACGAAACTGCATTTTCGTAACAAGGAAGCAAAAGTTGAATTTACTTCGGAGCAATACTTTGAAAGAATGCAATGCTTAGGAAAGTAATAATTGAGAAAGAAATGCTTTGAAAGAAAGCAATGCTTAAAGAGCAATACTTTGAGATTTAAAATACTTAGACTCCTTGCTTTTGAAATGCTCATATGCTGCACATACTTTGCTTAATACTTTTGAAATGCTTCACAATATTTATATTATTCACCCTACCCGATTTGCTAAAATGCTTTCTGTACTTCTTCGGCGTCACTAATCATTTTCGCATGCTTCGTTGTTCTTGGTCGTTGAAAAGCAAAGAGCAAAAGTATATTTTTCGAGGCAGCATTCGAAAAGCAAAGAGAGAGAGAAAGAGATGTTTAGAACTGTGCAGCACTTAAAAAGCAAAGAGTGAGAGTTTTGGAATCGATGCAGCATTTAAAAAGAGAGTTTTGAAATTGCTAAAGCAATTTAAACTATGTATTGATGTACTCAACAATATTAATAACAATAGCAAACTCCTGAGAGTAAGCATTGCCTTGAGAAACCTTTCGGACCCTTCCGTTTGGTTTAAATATTAATATTTATCTGGCATTTACATAATTTATTCTAAAATAGAAATAAACGAGTTGGGAAAGTTAGGTCACATGGGTAAGTTCGGTCACATGGGGCGGATTTTTATAGACGGTCGGGCCCGACTATGGAATACCCTACACCTTTGGTGGGGATATTAACCCTCAGAATATTATTCATATATCAGAAATTTACATCTTATATCCCCATAAATTAAAAAAATTATATACAGTATAAAAAACTAAAAAAAAAATTGAAAAATGTAATTGGGCGGACTACGCCTATATTTAAAATTTTGAAAGGCTAATATTTCATAGATTTGATTTTAATAATTTACGGATCAAATTTCCACTATGAAAACCCGGGATATAATGAAAAAAAAAGTGGGCGGATCACGCCCATTTTTGGACCACATATTTTTCGGTGAATTCTAACAATACCTTTTAAATTTTATAACTATATCTCGAATACTTTTCGAGTTATTAGTTCCGAAAGAGTTATATAAAAGTGACTTGTATGGGAGGTGGGCGTGTCCGTTGACCGATTTGGCTCATTTTCAAACTCAGTTCCTACTTTTGGCTAAAATATATTGAGACGAAATTTCATCGCATTCTGATCAGTATTTCTCAAGTTATTTTGTATTCGGACAGCAAGACAGCAAGACAGACAGACAGACAGACAGACGGACATGGCTAAACGGACTCGGGTAGTGATGCTGATCAAAAATATATATACTTTTCCATACCGGACACGCCTCCTAAGGGGCGTTACAATATATGCACAAAGTTAATATACCCTGTACCTCATAGGTGTAGGGTATAAAAATGTTGATAAAGGTTTTATGAGTAAAGTAGACTTCCAAAACTACAAAATACTTCAACCTAAATTTTATAATACACATTTGTATAAATTCAACGCAATTTTCTTTAAGTCTAACTCACTGGGTCAGGCATATATCAGATATCTATGTAATATATGGAGTAAACAGCGTCTGCCTCGACTTGAATTAGACGATTCAAAAGTAGTGGATGAAACATGTACATGATGCTATCTGACGTAGTGGAAACGGAAATAGCTGTCGATATAACAAACAAATAGAGCGCAAGTGGATAAAGTAACAAAATACAAAAAAAAAACAAAAAAATACATTTTCCAACAACTGTCTGAATGCAATTCTGATGATGATTAGAAGGCAGCCAGCAGCAATGCTTCTGATTTATACACTACTCAAAATAGAAAAAAATGAAATAAAAGATAAAACAAAAAATACGAAATCGTTGCAACTCGATTGATTTTTGATTGAATGCGCGGGCGCGCACCGACTCTGTAACTGGATCAAAAGGCGCATTGAAAAAGCAGTATAAATGCAGGAGAAAAAAAAGAATATGAAGAAGAAAAAAGCAAAAAAAAAGGAAAAAAACAACATTAAAAACAAAAACCCTACTTCAAACACCTCGCAAGTGTTTTTGTTTGTTTGCCAAGCTCTCAATGAGCGCTGCCTTTGGAGTGAGTCCTTTTGGCAAAAGTAAAAACTTCCTTGCGCATGTAGGATGCACTGTGTATAGGATAAATAACAAATAAACAGATAAATAACACTTGAGATTTGTATCGCGTTGTAAAACCGAAAAGCAGCTGTTTCGAAGGATCCCTTTTTGTTCGGAACAGAGGATGCCGCCTTTTAACGCGTTTTAGTCCTTGTTAAAG
This sequence comes from Dryomyza anilis, assembly GCA_951804985.1. NCBI lineage: Eukaryota > Metazoa > Arthropoda > Insecta > Diptera > Dryomyzidae > Dryomyza > Dryomyza anilis. Next base: position 114,654,427 of record OX638130.1, read on the forward strand.
GTCGCTTTAAGTTTATGGCTGACTGTTAAATGTATCAAAATAAATATCACGCATAACACATTTATTTGTTTGCCATTTTATTATGCCATGTAGGTTATGTTGATGTTGCTGTTCATGTCCTTGTGTTCTTGTTTTTGTTGCCAATTTAAAGGGTATCCTTTTGTGACGACACGCAATGCTCATGAAAAGCTTTTAACACGATATAACCTATGATAAGAGCTGCCTGCCTGCTTCGCAAATAAATATAAAATAAATAGCAAATAAAATGCGATATTTGTAAAAAGGGTTTTTTTTAAGGAGGAGTAAGGACCCAACAGGGACTTAGTATGTATTTGTATTTAATGTATTTACATAAATTAGAATTGAGCACTTTACACTGATGATAATGAGGTGCAAAATTTATTACTTAAAAAGGGACTTAAAATAATAAAACATTTTTAAAAAAAGCAATTTTAAAAATTAAATTTAATTTTTATTTATTGTTATTAAAAAAGCACATTTTAAAAATTGAAGTAAGCAGGGTTAAAATTGCTCGAGCAATACCAAAACTCTCACTCTTTGCTTTTAAAATGATGCTTCGATTCAAATACTCTCACTCTTTGCTTTTAAAATGATGCTTCAATCAATCTTAAATGATGCTTCGATTTCATAACTCTCACTTTTTGCTTTTTAAATGATGCTTCGATCCGATAACCCTCACTATTTTCTTTATAAATGATGCTTTGATTTAAAAACTCGCACTATACTTGCTCTTTACTTTATAAATAATGTTTCGATTTAAATATTCTCAATCTTTGCTTTTTAAATGATGCTTCGATTTCATAACTCTCACTTTTTGCTTTTTAAATGATGCTTTGATTCAAAAACTCGCACTATACTCGTTCTTTGCTTCATAAATAATGCTTAGATTCATATATTCTCAATCTTTGCTTTTTAAATGATGCTTCGATCCAATAACACTCACTATTTGCTTTATAAATGATGCTCTGATTCAAAAACTCGCTCTATACTTGCTCTTTGCTTCATAAATAATGCTTCGATTCAAATATTCTCAATCTTTGCTTTTTAAATGATGCTTCGATTTCATAACTCTCACTTTTTGCTTTTTAAATGATGCTTCGATCCGATAACCCTCACTATTTGCTTTATAAATGATGCTTTGATTTAAAAACTCGCACTATACTCGTTCTTTGCTTCATAAATAATGCTTCGATTCATATATTCTCAATCTTTGCTTTTTAAATGATGCTTCGATCCAATAACACTCACTATTTGCTTTATAAATGATGCTTTGATTAAAAAACTCGCACTATACTCGTTCTTTGCTTCATAAATAATGCTTCGATTCAAATATTCTCAATCTTTGCTTTTTAAATGATGCTTCGATCCAATAACACTCACTATTTGCTTTATAAATGATGCTTTGATTTAAAAACTCGCACTATACTCGTTCTTTGCTTCATAAATAATGCTTCGATTCAAATATTCTCAATCTTTGCTTTTTAAATGATGCTTCGATTTCATAACTCACACTATTTGCTTTGTAAATGATGCTTTGATTCAAAAACTCGCACAATACTCGTTCTTTGCTTCATACATAATGCTTCGATTCAAATATTTTCAATCTTTGCTTTTTAAATGATGCTCCGATCCGATAACTTTCACTATTTGCTTTATAAATGATGCTCTGATTCAAAAACTCGTTCTATACTCGCTCTTTACCTTATAAATAATGTTTCGATTCTAATATTCTCAATCTTTGCTTTTTAAATGATGCTTCGATTTCATAACTCTCACTTTTAGCTTTTTAAATGATGCTTCGATCCAATAACCCTCACTATTTGCTTTATAAATGATGCTTTGATTCAAAAACTTGCACTATACTCGTTATTTGCTTTATAAATAATGCTTCGATTCAAATACTCTCACTCTTTGCTTTTTAAATGATGCGTCGATTCAAATACTCTCACTCTTTGCTTTTTAAATGATGCTTCGATTGCAAAGCTCTCACTCTTTGCATTTGAAATGTTGCTTCGATTCAAAAGCTCTCACTCTTTGCTTTATAAATGATGTTTCGATTTTTAAATAATTCTACGAATCCATAACTCTTGCTCTTTGATTTTTAAATGATGCTTCGATCTTATAACTCTCCCTGTTTGCTTTATAAATGATGCTCTGATTCAAAAACTCACACCATACTTTTTAACTGTTGCTTCGATTACTATGCTCTCACTCTTTGTTTATTTAAATGATGATTAGATTCAAATACTCTCACTCTTTGCTTTTTAAATGATGTTTCGATTCCAAAGCTCTCACTCTTTCTTTTATAAATTATTCTTTGATTTTATACCTCTCACTCTTTGATTTTTTAATGATAATTTGATTCAAAAACTCTCAATCTTTGTTTTATAAATTATTCTTCGATTCCATACCTCTCACTCTTTGATTTTTAAATAATACTTCGATTCCATAACTCTCATTCTTTGCTTTTTAAATGATTTTTCTATTCCAAAATTCGCACTATGCTTTTTAAATGATGCTGAAACTCCATAACTATTATTGTTTACTTTTTAAAAATTGCTTCGATTTCAAAGCTTTCACTGTTAGCATTATTAGTGATGCTTTGACTAGTCTTTGATTTTTAAATGATTCTCCGATATTAAAGGTCGAACTCTTAGCTTTATAAGTGATGATTTAATTCCATCACTCTCAATTTTTGCTTCTTAAATGATGTTTCGATTTTTGATTTGATTTGATTCTTTTCGAAGCATTGCTCTATTATATTTTCTAAGTCTTGCTTTCACTCGACAGCAAAGCAAAAAAAGGTGAGAGTTTGTGCTTTGCTTACTTTTCATTCAAATCCTGGGTGATAGCTACATTCATTCTCATCATTTGTTATAAATATTGACTTCAAAAATCAGTAATTTTTATATATAAATAATTTTTGCAAAACCAATTATTCATATTTTTAAATATACTTGCTTATTTTTACTTCTAATACAACTTTTTGTATACTTTTTGTACACTTTTTATATTTTAAGTGTTCTTCTTATTTGCATATTTTATATTTTGCTTAAATTATTTAAATATTTCTAAAGTGTTAACTTAATTTTCATATTGCTCTGATATTATTTACGCTTTGCTGCTTCAGTTCACTTTAATAATTTATACACTTTTCGATTTATAAAGAAATTCTGTAGCATAACAGTTGCTTAATTTATGCTAGTTTTTGCTTGTTACTGCTGTACTGAGTATGAGCAACATTTTTGTATGTGAAAGGTATATAAAAATACCACTCTATTGCGAATGATAAGTGTTCTAAGAATGCTTTGAAATCGACAGCAATTTTGGGAATAATTTATAAGGGGCATAAAATATAAATATTTGCAAGCTAAATATCTTAAAAAATGCTTTTTTCCAACACCGGTTTGAAACTGTAACCAAAAAGGATAATATTTTAATTTATAATATTTCAATTCAATTTTGAAAAAGGGACATTTTGAAAGCTGTTCTAAGTATTCTGATAGTTACAATCGGTCAAAGCTGAAGCTAAATTTAAATAACAAATTAAGTGCGGAAAAAATACTTCACAAATACTTTCCGACAATAACAGAAAAATTACAAAAAATGTTTGTAATTAAAGACATGAGCTATGTCTTTTACTAAAACCTTTTTAAATAGTTTTATTATACTCGATATTTATACAAAAAGCCCAATCAATGCAAAAATCCCTTAAGAACCACACGAAGCAAAACAATTGCTCCCTAAACAGCAAAATTAATTTCCGAACTTAAGGGAAACTAATCAAGAAAATGTAAGCAAAAACTAAATGAAGAATGTTATTAGTTGGACACAGTCAGTGTTTGTTATATTTGTTTTTGTTAATGTTTGTTTACGAAGGTTATTATACTATATATTATTTTGTTTTATAGAACTTACCATTTTGAGAGCATAATATGAGCAAATGCGATTAGTTTACGAAATCAAAGCACGTTTTGGCGCGCAGGCAACTGTCAATTTTACGCCAAAAACTCCTCGTTACTGGAAGAACAAAAAAAAAATACTTGAACAGAGACAACAACAAACGTGTGAGTGAATGCAAGCTAAAACATGTGACTGCTGTGGTTACAACAAGAACATTTTAATGCGTGTTGTCGCAGAGTGGCTCATATTAATTTCATTATGATTTATGCGTGAGTTTTATATGGAAAACCATTTGATGTGGAATTTTGGGTGAATTTTGTGGACATTTTGTGGTGATTTTCATACCCTACACTAAAAGTGAAAGAATATATTGACTTTGGTTAACCGTTTGTACTACTCAGCAGAAGAAGTAGTGTTTGGTATGGAAACATATATATACTTGCTTAACGTGACTTCCTGAGCCTATTTAATTACGTTCCTATGTCTCTCTGTCTGTTAAAATCATGATTACAGAAAAAATAGCAGAGCAACTTCAATAAGACTGCAACATTGGATAACTTCGTTGTCTGGTATTGAAAAATGAGCATGATCGATCAATTGTGTCCTGTGACCCGCGCAGCTATTTTCAAATACCTCATATGTATAACACTACCGTCATAACGGATGAATTTTACTTCATAAACACAGAATAGAGAATTGTTGCGCCAACCAACTCTTTGCCCAAACAACTTATTCGGTTCTCTCAACCGCTTAGTCGGTTGTTATTGTCAAAATAAAAAGAGTTGTAGCTTGTGCTGCAACCAATTTCGAACTGTTTTAGAACCATTGGGAGTGTGTATAGACTAATATTACAAGTGTATAGGCTAATATTGCAGTTCCGCCAGCAAATTTGTAAACCATTCGATTTAATCGAATGAAGTTAGTTGGTACAACTAACTTTTTCATTCTTCCAACCGCATGTCAAAAGCGGATTTTTCGAATTAAATTTTTTGTATAAAAAAGAATATCAAATATATAAAAATAATTATTTTTTTCGCAAACAGTCTGTGTGGTGCCGTAAACAAAAAACAAATTGAAATTCGGTACACTAACCCATTTGTAAAAATGGGTACTCAAATGAAAGAAAATTCTTTAGCTATTAAAAGTTTACAGTGTTTTTCAGTATTCGTAAACCATGCACACAGTGTAGAGATTTGTTGCGTCAACTAACTCTCTGCCTAACTAACTTATTCGGTTCTCGCAACCGCTTAGTCGGTTGTTATTGTCAAAACTAAAAGAGTTGTATTTATGAGTTTTGTTTGAGCATTAAGTATTATAATTGTTTATTATTCAAAGATAGATATGGTTATGTTATGCCTTTGCTATTATTTTTTAAAATTCCGGGACTAACCCCGGGATTCCGGGATTTAAATTTTTTAGTCCCGAAATTTCGGGATTGAAAAATTGTCCGGGATTGACATCCCTAGTGCCAAACTATTATATTATTATTTATTTTATTTTGCAATTGATTGATCATTTTTTATATTTTGTATTTTGGTTCCTATTTAATTATACCCTACACCTATGAGGTACAGGGTATATTAACTTTGTGCATCACTACCCGAGTCCGTTTAGCCATGTCCGTCTCTCTGTCTGTCCGTCTTGCTGCCCGAATACAGAATAACTTGAGAAATACTGATCAGAATGCGATGAAATTTCGTCTCAATATATTTTAGCCAAAATTAGAAACTGAGTTTGAAAATGAGCCAAATCGGTCAACGGACACGCCCACCGCCCATACAAGTCCCTTTTATATAACTCTTTCGGAACTAATAACTCCAAAAGTATTCAAGGTATAGTTATAAAGTTTAAAACGTATTGTTAAAATTCACCTAAAAATATGTGGTCCATAAATGGGCGTGATCCGCCCACTTTTTTTTTCATTATTTCCCGTGTTTTCATAGTGGAAATTTGATCCGTAAATTATTAAAATTAAATCTATGAAATATTAGCCTTTCAAAATTTTAAATATAGGCGTGGTCCGCCCAATTACATTTTTCAATTTTTTTTTTTTAGTTTTTTTATACTTTATATAATTTTTTTAATTTATGGGGATATAATACGTTTTCTGATTGTATTTTCATGTGTATTATGATTTGTATTTTGTTCTGTATTTTACGTATTTTGTTTTATATTTTGTATTGTAATTTGTATTTCGTTTCTTATTTTGTTTTTCATATTGTTTTGTATTTTGTTACGTAGTTTATTTCGTATTTTGAATTGTATTCTGTATTTTATTTTTTCGAATTTTATTTTGAATTTGGTTTGTATTTGGTTTAGTATTTCGTATATTGTTTTAAATTTTCTATTTTTTTTGTACTTTGTTTACAAGTTCAATTGGTATTTTGTTTTGTATATTGTAACGTATTTTATTTCGTATTGTTTTTTCTGTTGTATTGTATTTCCTATTTCGTTTTATATTTTGTTTTGTATTTTATTTTGTATATGTAGTTTTGCAGTTTCTGTTGTATATTAATTTGTTTTAGATATTATCTTTTTTGTTTGTTTTATATTATGTTTTTGGTATTTTATATTTTATTCTGTTATTTTAATCTGAATTAAACTGAATACGACACAAGGTAAGGTTAGGTTTGTAAGGGTGTGTTGCTGAACTAATCGGCAAACACTCACGGGGGCCTAGTGGTCCATTATGTTCCCTTTTTATCTGTGTGGTAACTATATTTTGTTGACAACGATGGGTTAGTTTTTTCGAAACCAACCTGATCTTCTTACGAACCCTAGTAGATTTTCAATTGGAAATTCAACTATTTCTTCCAGTTCCCCAAAGAACCTGTTCTACATGTACTGAAGTCGACGCGTTTGGAGAATTGGACAGTCGCATAGTAAATGTTCGATTGATTCTACTTCCTCAATATCTTTGCAGCTCCTGCAGTGGTCGGGCGCGGGGATGCCCAGTCTGTGCGCCATTGTGCCGATTGCACAATGTCCTGTCAGGACGCCGATGAGGATGCGGGTAGCTTCTTTACTGTTATTTATCAGGCTTTTTGTTCTTTTTTCATTGGTGTGTGGCCAGAGACGACGTGAGATAATGCAGTCGTCTCTGGATGACCAGTTTGCGTTTGTTTTTACCGTCGTTTTAAGGTCAATATGCCTTCTTAGGACACGTAATGGAATCCTAGTCGAAGAACATACATCCTCTATACTACGTGCAGAACCCTGTCGCGCTAGCTCATCGGCTTGTTCGTTCCCTTCTATATTGCTATGTCCGGGAACCCAGCATATGGTTATCGCATGGGTTTCACTTAAGTGTGTTGAGTGATCGGCGACAATTGAGTACTGTGTTTGATTTTATGACCGCATTGTCTAGTGCTAGGATGGCAGCCTGATTATCCACAAAGATTGAAATCTCCGATGGATCCATGTTCTTTGTTTGGATGGTCTGTGCTGCTTTATCTATCGCGAATATTTCTGCTTGAAAAACACTGCAGTCGTTGAGAAGTCTATGTGACTCGTGAATTGCAGTGCATCGCAGAAAATGCCGGATCTAGTCCCTATTTCCATCTTAGACCCGTCAGTAAAGACTTGAAGGTGGCTATTGCTTGTAGCGCTCCATTGTTCTCTACTAGGTATTACGATGGAGATGCAAAACCAAGTCTAAAGTTTTATATTTTCATTCGTATTTAGTTAGTTTTGTATTTTGATTTATTTTGTATTTACTTCAGTATTTTTTTGTATTTGGTTTTGTATTTTGCGTACTTTTGTATTTTCCGACGTAGTAGTTAAAATAATAAATTGGTATTTTTAGCATTTTTTTTAATTTTTTTGATATATCTATAATTTTTACAAAACGTTGTTATGAATTGAAATAAAATGGAATGTTATTCAAAACACTAAATTGTAATTAACAACAATTACATTTGTTTGGCTTTTCCAGCTTTTAATGTTGAAATAAAAAAAAAATAATATAACATTAATACATTTTTAGTTAGCAATATCATAATTTTTGTAAATCAATAATTACAAATTATATAATATTTATAATGTCAAATGCAAAAAAAAAAACTTGCTATCGACACATTTAAAAAGCTATTTAATTAAATGCCACAAATCAAATGTTGTGGCATTTGTTAAAGATTATAATTTATTTATTTACAGTATTTGCAGCAATTTTTAGGTATACAAAAAACAAATAATAATTGTGGCGTTGGTTTTGTCCAAATAATTTTACGCGTGTCAAAAATACCAACATTTTTAATTTTAGCCTTTTTATTGTCCATTCATTGTTAACAATCAGTGACAAATAATTTGCGCGTAAATTCAAAAATTTCGCAATTTCAAATAATTATTTGCACAAAACACACAAATTGCAATAAAATCACTAAAACGTGTATTTAAGTTCCACAATCACATAACTATAAAAACAAATAGAGCTAATGAAACCTCATAAATAAATATAATATGTACCATATCATTAGGTGCGCACACAACAATTGGTATTTTATACAAGTTATTTGTTTGGAATAGTTAATACTGCATTTTGGTTGTAATCAGCATAACCACAAACAAATATATAGATGCTAAAAAAATAATAAAATTTATAATAAAAAGAATTATAAAAATAATTAAAAAAAATAATTAAAAAAAAATAATTAAAAAATTATAATATACACCAAAAAAACAGCACACAGCTTGAAAAATATAAACTCAAAGCAACAGTTGTACTTTGTAATGCTGGCTAATTTGCCACAAATGCCAAAAGCACTTAAATGCAAATTATATGAGGCACACAAACTTCCGAGTGACATAGTCACAAATACATATAATCACACAGACCCTGTGTCACACAGAGGCTGGTCGTCTCGACGTCTATATATATATTTGATGTTCAACATTTGTTCTCTGTAATCATGTAAATGTGTATTTGTGGTAGGTTCTGTTGTATTTGTAATTTACGTATTGTGTATTGTACTTGTTGGTTACCTCGTAATTTGGCTAATGAAATATTCAACTGATTAAACTACTTAAGTGTACAAGAATTCCATTGATTATTGTAGCAAATTATAGCAGCTGGCAAATACTATGAATTCTGCATAATTTGAGGTATTTTATTAGTTATATATAGCAAAATTTGTTGGAAAACCTTGGTAAAAAGTTTTTATTTGCAGTTCCTGCTGTTCGATTTGGAAGATTTTTGCAACATATTAAAGCAGTTTTAATTAGCACAATGTGTGTAAACTTTAGTCAATTCATTGATACTATTTTAGAAGTTGTTCGTGTTTAATGGTAAAATATGGTTAATAGTATAGAGATTACTTGTGTTATGAAATATTCAACGGATTAAGCTACTTGAAAGCTTAAAATTCCTATGGTTGTCTGTAACGAATTATAGCAGCTGGCAAATACTATGAATTGTGCACAATTTGAGGTATTGTACTAGTCTCCATATGGAAGAATTGGTTGGAAAACCGTTTTTTATACCCTACACCTATGAGGTACAGGGTATATTAACTTTGTGCATATATTGTAACGCCCCTTAGGAGGCGTGTCCGGTATGGAAAAGTATATATATTCTTGATCAGCATCACTACCCGAGTCCGTTTAGCCATGTCCGTCTGTCTGTCTGTCTGTCCGTCTTGCTGTCTTGCTGTCTTGCTGTCTTGCTGTCTTGCTGTCCGAATACAGAATAACTTGAGAAATACTGATCAGAATGCGATGAAATTTCGTCTCAATATATTTTAGCTAAAAGTAGGAACTGAGTTTGAAAATGAGCCAAATCGGTCAACGGACACGCCCACCTCCCATACAAGTCACTTTTATATAACTCTTTCGGAACTAATAACTCGAAAAGTATTCAAGGTATAGTTATAAAATTTAAAAGGTATTGTTAGACTTTACCTAAAAATATGTGGTCCAAAAATGGGCGTGATCCGCCCACTTTTTTTTTATCCATTATTTCCCGGGTTTTCATAGTGGAAATTTGATCCGTAAATTATTAAAATCAAATCTATGAAATATTAACCTTTCAAAATTTTAAATATAGGCGTGGTCCGCCCAATTATATTATTCTTTTTTTTTTAGTTGTTTATGCTTTTATATAATTTTTTAATTTATGGGGATATAAGACGTAAATTTCTGATTTATGAATAATATTCTGAGGGTGGGGAGGTTCAGCATAATTAAAAACTTTAAAATTAAGGTATGCAATTAAATATCCCACATTAATACAAAGGTGTAGGGTATTCCATAGTCGGGCCCGACCGACTATAAAAATCCGCCCCATGTGACCGAACTTACCCATGTGACCTAACTTTCCCAACTCGTTTTTCTATAGTTCCTGTCGTTCGATTTTAATGATTTATACACCAAATTAAATCATTTGAAATCTGTACAATATATGTAAACTTAGCTGAATTTAATAATGTATTATAAGGTAAAATATAGTTAATAAAAAATATATATTGATTTTTGTAGAAAAAAACAGGGGTCGGCAAGTTATTTTAAGTGGTTTCCGGATTGTGCATAATTTAGGGTTCTTTGCAACACAGACAATTTTTCGCAAGAATTGCAAGAAAAAATATTGTCGAATTTGTGAGCAATATTTTGAAACATTTATTTTAAAAACGCTAAAAACTATTTTTTTTTGTAATGCAGCCAACTACATCTGGTATTTATAAAGTTTTTGCAATGTTATTATTTTTAAAATCGTTAATACTTTAGAATACTTTCTAGCTGGACCCGTGCTCGACTCGTGAAAAAATGTGTGAATGCAAGGATATAGAGCAATTTTATTATTATAAAAAATATTTTTATTATTTTTATCAGGGACCCGTGCTTTGCTGTGGACGTTTTTTTATTGATTTTATAAATGTAGTAACAAAAATAATTCTTCGTCAAAACAACTTTTCACAAAGACTATTCTTTATCAGACAGTGTTTCCCCGTATAATATTTCGCCGCTGAATTCTTCCCAGTAGAAATCTTCCCGTAAAAATCTTCCTCATAGAACGCTTTCCCGTAGAATTCTTTCCGGAGAATTCTTACAGGTAGAATTCTTCCAGGTAGAATATTTCCAGTAGAATTCTTCCAGGTAGAATTCTTCCCGGTAGAATTCTTCCCCGTAGAGTTTTTCCCAGTCCAAGTTTTAGTGTGGTGAGTTTGGCTGTGTTGAATATTGGTGTGGTGAGTTTTAGTGTGGTGAGTTTTAGTTTGGTGAGATTTAGTGTGTTGAGTTTTAGTGTGGTGAGTTTTAGTGTGGTAAGTTTTAATGTGGTGAGATTTCGTGTGGTGAATTTTAGTGTGGTGAATTAAGTGTGGTGAGTTTTAGTGTGGTGAATTTTATTGTGGTGAATTAAGTGTGGTGAGTCTTAGTGTGGTGCGTTTTAGTGTGGTGAGATTTCGTGTGGTGAGTTTTAATGTGGTGAATTAAGTGTGGTGAGTTTAAGTGTGGTGAGTTTTAGTGTGGTGAGTTTTAGTGTGGTGAGTTTTAATGTGGTGAGATTTCGTGTAGTGAATTTGAGTGTGGTGAATTAAGTGTGGTGAGTTTTAGTGTGGTGAGTTTTAGTGTGGTGAGTTTTAGTGTGGTGAGTTTTAGTGTGGTGAGTTTTAGTGTGGTGATTTTAAGTGTGGTGAGTTTTAGTGTGGTGAGTTTTAGTGTGGTGAGTTTAGGTGTGATGAGTTTCATTGCGGTGAATTTAGTTGTATTGAGTTTAAAGAACGTGGGCAGGTTGTTACCCTGGTGTGAAATGTAAAAAAAAAAATTCAAAAAGAACGCTATGGTCGAAATCACTATTTTACAAAAATAATTATTCGACAAAAAAAATTGTTAGAAAAATTGTTGGTCGAAATCAACATTTGAAAAAAAAAATCGACAAAAACAACAATGTTTACGAAAAAAAAAATTTTGTTAAAAAAATTTTTGGACGAAAAAAAAATGCAAAAAAAATTATTTGCAGAAAAAAACAATGTCGAAAAAATGTGTTATTGCTTTTGTTTTTTGAATTTTTGTAATTGTATTGTTCTTTTGCTTTTATGATTTTGCTGTTATTTTTATTTTTGTATTTGAGTTTTTTGTTTCATGTTCGTAGCTGATGAAAGTGCCGAGTTATATCGATTTGAAACTTAATGTTGTATGGGATGTGCCACGAGTCTTTGTCCAATCCTGCCCATATATAGCCTATCAGTCTTTCCAGACCATTCTGCATCCGTGGTAAAAGAAAATCGGATCAGCCGTTTAGACGGAGAAGCGGAACAAACGTACAAGCAGAATTATTATATTAATAGGATTATATTTCATTTATTAAGATGAAAACAAAAACGTTCCGGGCGCGCTCCGCCAAAACTGATTACATTGACATTTAGTACACATATTAAGTTTTTCAAAACACCTTTTATACTAATATTAACAATTTTAACAGTTTTTATTGTATGGGAGTTACCACACCCCCTTGTCCAATCAAGATGAATTTTGAACAACGAAACACTATATATACATATTTTTTATTGGAATATCATCTAAGATTCACATCACTAAGACAAACTATATCCATTGTACTGTGAAATCTATTTCCTACGATTTTGTGGTTAATATCACCACGAGCGTCCATGCCCAAGCCGGGATTCGAACCCGAGACCTCCAGAATGCAAGTCCAGCGCGCAATATCAGGCCTGCTGAAGCCGGCTTTATATTATAAGTCTCTTCACGCCCATTTGTCCAATAAAGATGAAATTTTGGCAATGTTCATTATATTAACAAAAAAAATTGTACTATAAAGTTGCATCACTGTAGCTCCCGTAATTCCCTACATATATTAATTTAATCATTTAAGTTGCACGCCCACTTTTATAAATCTACAAATTAATGTTGATTATTATATTTTCATATAATATTAGTTAATTCTCATTATTTTTTTATACAAATCATATTTTTTGAGCTATTCCTCAACTTTTTGGTATTCCCTGCCTCACTGTACATCGTTTGTTTTCTTTGAAATCAACCTGAGTTTTTTAAAAATCCTAGCAGGTTTTCATTTGGAACATTAATTTCTTTCAGTTCTATAAAAAAACCTTTTCCCCATGTACTGGAGTCGGTGTGTTTGTAGATGTATGTCGATTTTCATGGCAAGTTTATTCTGTTGGTTGTTTAAATACCTGATATTAATATTGAAACCCCATAAATTGATCACACATTTTAATCTTTAAAATAAAATAATAAATGAACAAAAAAAAAGATTTCTATTATCAAAAATATCATGGGCTAGTTTCTGTTCGGACGACAACTGAAGTAAATATTTTCATATTTTTTATTAGCATTCAGGAGTGGTATTTTTCTATGATACTTAAATAGAAACAAATTTGAGTTGTCTTTAATGAACACATTTTTTGTCTATTAAATTTAAGTTATTCAATTACCATTCTTCAGATGCAGATTAAATTTTGTATCTACTAATGCCATATCGATGGCATTATAGAAGCTTTAATAACAATTAATCGCGTTCAGTTTCAAGAGTTTATGCAGCATTATTTCAAAGTTGTATGTAAAAAACAATGATTATTGTACACTCATTAAATTGATCTAAAAAGCAAATTATAATAACTTTTAATTATAATAAAAATATGCACTCAGTAGATAATACAATAATGCACTCAGTATATAAGTACTAGAATAAACATAAAATGTTTATCCTACGATGCTATGTTTATACGCAATTGCAAATTAACCTTCGTTCAAAATTTTATTGTCAGTTCCCGTTTATCGATTTTAATGATTTATGTGCCAAATGAAAATATTTGATATCACTCCGAAGTATGCTTATTTTCAAAACTCAGCTATGTTTCGTTCAGAAGTTAAACGCATTAGAAGCAAATTTTTGTACCACAGCTGATTTCTTTAAAAATCAGAAAATTGTCAACAATTTTTATAACAAATTATAGCAGCTGAAATCGCATTAAAAAGTGCAAATTTTAAACCCTTTATACTGATTTATTTTAAAGTTCAATGTTAAACAAATAGTAATTCATACATTTTAATGATTAATATAGCAAATGAAAGCAGCTGAACTCACTGTGGAATATTTTAAGTTTATTATTAAAAATTTAATTAATATCCAGTTGCCATGAAAATACGCATTTTATTCATTTGCAGCATCATCAATGAATATAAATAAAAATAATTTTGTATTTATGCGCTGCAATAAAGTTATAATTACCAGCTTTTGTTTTAAAATAATTCAATTATTATTGTTAATTGGCTTGCAGCGCACATTGAAAATACAAATAAAAAGCGAACGGACCTGCCGGGCATTCTGTGGTACATGGTGTGATTTATATTCAAACTATATTTATTATTGCCAAAATAAGTATTTGTTTTTTCTTATTTTTTTTTGTAAATTAGTTGCATGCATTTTAAATAAGTTGCGCCTAAAGTATATTTGCAAAACTTTTATATGTTATATTGGTATTGTTTACGGCTGCCGCGTGTTTGTCAGCAACGCTGTTGCATTTTAATTAGTTATGAGCTGAAAAGTTTTGTTTTTTTGAATTTTATTTATACTCTTTTTGAACGCAACGCATCTCATAAACAAGCTTAAAATTATAAATTAGTCGAAACTTTATCTACGCTGTGCACGCAACTTATTTTTTGTTTGGTATTATTTTTGATCCTGTTCAAGTTATTCCTGTGTTGTGTTCAGGCAAACTGTTGCATCGCAGTTAAAAGTTTCTTTTTTTATTTTTTTTAAATATAAAACAAATTTGTAGTAGAAGTTTAAGTAGTGTGAAAATCAACAAAGTTTGAAAAACACCTAATTTATTATGTTTCATATTCACACATCAGCAAATGTCTAAAACAAATATACTTTAAAATTCGTCTCATTTAAATACATCCCACATATAATGTATAAGAAAAAATATTACATATATGCTTCCAAATACCATTTAAATAAATATAATTTAAAAAAATACATTCCATATACAATCCACATAACTTCCACATACCTCCTACATTCCTCAATTAATCAAAAAGTAATTAAATCATTTCCACATACCTCCTACATAACTGCATCTGTAAAAAGAAACATATTTCATATTTTATGTTGAACAAATTTCACATACAACCTACATACATCCCACAATCCTAAGAGCATATATCAGTAAGACAAATGCTTTACAATTTATCCTAAATAATTTTCACATAAGATGCACATACCTCCCATATTACTGCATTAGCCAAAAAGAACATAAATAACTTTTTACATATTTAACATAATATTCTTAATAATTTCACATACAATCCACATACTTTACAAATACCTCCTTTACTTTACAAATACCTTTACAAATACTTCCACATACATTACATTATACAAATGTATTATAAATAATCTTTAAAATATTTTACATTTCATGCTAAACAAATTTCACATACAATCTATATAACATTTTTCTTAATAGCAAATATAAATTATGCAATTACTTTACATTTTCTCCTAAATAATGAGCGCATACTACCACAACCTCGTAAATTTTTGCATTAACCATATATGAGAGAACCAATTTTTACAATTATTTTATATTTTATCCAGGATAATTTCCAAATTTAATCGACATACCTTCCAAATAATTTCATTGATCAAAAATAACAAAAATCATTTCTACAAATATTTGACATTGCATCCTGAATAATTTTCACTTACAATCCACATACCTCCCAAATACCTACATTAACAAAAATAAAATATCTCATTTTTCCAAAATATTTTACATGAACAATACCCATTTAAAGTATTATAATTTTCAAATTCAAACATTACAAAAATATTACAAAAATCATTTTTTTAAATATTTTTTCATTTTATCCTGAATAATTTCCACATACCTTTTAACATATGTCCATTAACCAAAAACGACGTAAATAACTTTACAAATATTTGAGCTTGAATAATTTACAATCCACATACCTTCTACATGTTTTTATTAATCAAGCAGAACATAGATCATTTGAGAAATATTCTACATTTTATATTGAATAATTTCCACATACAATCCATATAAAATCCACATACCTCCCACATTCTTGCATAAGCCAAAAATAAAATAAATCACTTTTGCAAGTATTTCACAAGTTATGTCCAAATAACTTTTACATATCTTCGACATAAATTTCCCATTAATTCATTAGCCAAAAATATCTGAATGGTTTGCGTTTTAATACGCAGAATTTCCATGTACAATCCAACTTCCTGCATAAGCCAAAAATAATATAAACCACTCTTAGAATTTTTTTTCATTTTATCCACATATCACCCTTTATCTAAAAATAATATAAATAACTTTTATAAATATTTTACTTTTTATCCAAAATAATGTCCACGTACAATTCACATATCTATAATATTTCTTCACTAGCCAAAAATAATATTTAATATTTTTAAAATATTTTACAATGTATCCTGAATTATTTCCACATACATTACACATGCCCCACATAATCATGCATTAATCAAATATAACATATCTTACTTTCACAAATATTTTATATTTTATCTCGTCTCGTTTCCAAATACAATCCACATACCTTACACATTCCTGCATTATCGGAAATTACCGAGCATTTATTTTAACTATATTATATCATAAATTTGTCATAAAATTTCTAAATAGCTTCCACATTGAATTCGGGACATATTAGGTTGATTTAGAAATTTTAAACTATTCTAATTTTACTAAAATATATGAAGTATAATTTTAATATATTTTGTCTATACTCTCATTTTTCAAATACATTCCACAGAATATTTTCTAAAGCCTAAAATAATGTTGTCACATAGGAAATATATTCAAAATCGCATAATTTCTCTGATATCTCTAACATTATTTTTAAATACCTTTTAATAATTCAAGTCCACAAAATGTTTATAAATCTTCCACAAGTAATTTTGAATCTTTAACAAATTAACACATTTTTCAAATATCTTCCACAGAGTATTTTTTAAACCCTAAAATAATGCTGCCAGATTTTAATATATTGAAAATCGACATGATTTGTCTGATGCCTCTTACATCATTTTTAAATACATTTTTATAATTCAATTCCACAAAATTTTCAAATATCTTCTACAAGTGAAGCAGAATCTTTACAAAACCGCTGAATTATATTTCATTTTAAAATTTTTCCTTGCTAAATATGCTGCAAAAAATATAAAACTTTTTCATAAATCTATATAGTTTTAAAACTAATATAAAATCCACTTGCATTCCACATACATATTTTTAGTTCTTTCTTTACAACCAAATGCACACAAAAAATACTTGATATTATATAAATACCAAACTTTTAATATAAATATTACGAAACTTTATATTTATAATAGCTTCCACATATGTGCACAAATAATTTTGTTATAACATAAATCAACTACCACAGTTAGCTAATCTCTTCTTTGAATATTCTCTTATAGCATTTCAACACATTCACTGCATTTACTTTCATATACTTCACAAATAACACTAAATTATCTTCCACATACGTTCCACGGCGGCTCGTTTGCGTTTCGCTTCGTCTACAATCACGAAATACCATTCTACGCACTCTACGCAAAGTGTTTTTTTATTCGACATCAACGTCTCATTGAATGCGTTCGTGATTTATCTCATTTTAAATGAGTCCAAATGAATTCCTTTAGCCATGTCATGCACTCACTGCGAGTACGGACAAAATTTATTCCTTTTAGTATTTCCTTGAATGTTTTCTTGTTTTTACCACCCACTTATTGCAATGGATTCTTGCAGAAAATGTAAAAATAAAAAATAAACGAATACGAATTGTATAATAAAATGAAAGAAATACAGCAATAAATTCCTTAATTTATTCGCTACTGTAAATTTAAAAGCAGCTGATGAAATATAAATCAATTTTAAAGTCCATTAAAATTGAAAATAATGCTGCTGCTGCTGCTACTGCGTCTATTTGGCGCTGTGCTGGCTCAAGATGTTGTTGTTTTTTTTCGATGGCAGGATGAGCAGCTGAGGTCGGTCGGTCGTCGTGCCATGTCCTTAGAAGGCACAAAACGAAAATGCCCCAAGATAGCGCAATAAAAATGTTTATTTGTTGTTTGTATCGTGTTACAGCGAAAAATTCATGGTTCGTTCTTGAGGGCGCTAGAAAGTCATAAATAAAAAAACTTTCAACAACTTTATAATTTCAAAGACGCTGTCAACGAATTTGGAGCCAGTGCCAGCACAATTTGTATTTATATGTGTTGTAAGATGAATTTTGCGTTTGAATAAAACAGAAAAATATTTGGAGATATAAAATTTAAATAAAAAGTCTTCAATTTCTAAAATGTTGCACTTTTAGTTGCAGAAAAATTATTTTAGTTTTATTTCTTTCAAACCATTTCAGAAGAGCTTAAATTATAAAATAGATTTTGTTCCTTTTAATCAATTTTTTATATCAAATTACATTCGATGCATTGTCAAGAATGTCGATTTAATAAAAATACCTGCACATTCTATTATTTTGCCATATACGTATAAACGATGTTGCCAGCCTTGACCAGTATTTTTGCTCTGATGTCAAAAAGTCATTTCAAATTAAATATCAGCAGTCTGCAGACCAAGCATCCCACACAAAAACGCAAAATAACAAATACTGTAGTACAGTTCACCGACATTTGCACAGATCTGCATAAATATTTGTATAGTTCTAATAAAAAAAAAGACTGGATGGAATCCTCCTGAAGAGTCTTTTCTCTCTTTGTGATTCACTGACATGGCTTAACATCAACGTGTCTCTTCTCTCTCCTCTGCGCTCTATGTCTGTTTTAATGTATGAACCCAGTGGAAAATGGCAGAGGTTCAGAAATGAATTTTATAAATATTGCAAAAAATAAAACATTTTATTTGAGTTATTATAGTTGTGGAATAAAAGAAAATCAACACGATTTTTCAGCGAAACAAAATGTCTGCATCATAGCACATCATACCATGACAACTCGTACCAAGTCCCCATATAATAACACAAATGCCAATGAACACCTCAAATCAATGGGCATCTTACAGATAAATCTTATACAGGGTGTGTGGTTCATCGATGTCAATAATTCATGGAGTCATTCTATGACTCAAAAAAATGAGAAAATGTTAAATAAAAAAATGTCTAATTTTGCACCCAATTTAAGATACGGGGTGTTTAAGAGATGCATATCACTAACATAACCTAGTCCTGAAAATTTTTTTATTAAGTATAATCTGTTGATAAATTAGTATCAATGCTTTAAACGATTAAAGTACCTTTCCAACGATATATCACATCATCGAACCCTATGATTTCTTCATTTTCTAAAATGTACGTAGAGTTGAAATTTACAAAAATAAAAGAACACATTTTTAACTTTGTCATTGATTTTCTCAAAATTTCGTTACGGATCACACCATTTGGGTGATTTAATGAAAAGTTAATTTAATTGTCTAAAGCTTCTCAGACTTCTCAGACCAGTAGAATTCCCATACAAGTGGACACTTCATATCAAGACTCATACAAATGAAATTCATAACACTGAACATCTCATACTAATAGAAACTACATATCAAAAAAATCTCATTCCATTGGATACTACAAATCTCATGGACATTTCATACCAAGACACTTTATACCAAGAGACCTCATAATAATGGACATCTTATACCAAGATACTTCATACCAAAACTCTTCATTTTGTCTAGAGTCCAGTATATCAATTCAAAATAATTCATGGAATAATTTAGTATAAAGATTTCCATATTACTTTTCGTGTTTAAAAACAATTTTAATTGAATTTTCAGCTTTTCCAGTTGAAACTTACAAAAGTAGTTTTTAGCACAACTTTTGAGGCCATTATTTTCAAATTTGGAAGAAATATAAATTTAAAAAAAAAATACGAGATAGTAGAGTACACGCAGAGAAAAATCATTTAAAATCTAGAATAAATCAAGAATAACTACTCTAAGTTAATTTTTAATACCTAAGACATTAATCTCCTCATATACCGAATTCCGTTCCGAATTCCGAAAGTTTATTTGAGATTGACCTTGTTATTCAAGTAACGGGTTGTAACGGGTTGAAAATATTCAATAATCAGTAATGGATCATTTCAACTAGGCATAACGTTTTTATATAAAATTATGTACATAAATTCTAAGTCACTTATTTTAATTTTAAAAAAATGATTTATAATATTAAAGAAGTTTGTTGCATTGACTTCGGTCGACTTCTGTGTTGGAATGATAACGTCTAAAATGAAAAAAAATCGACCTCTACCTTATATGGTTCCCGAAATATGGTGCCTTAAAAAATGAAAATATAGTTAAAAATTCACAAACGTGGGTTGGTTATCTTAATTGCGTTTTTCTTAAAAAGTAGTTTACATACGAGCTCATCTTAGGTATCATTTGAAAGGTGACCTTTAATATGACAAATGTCTTGATTCTCCTTTTCATAGGTTAAAGGTAATTATAACAGTGTCCTGTAGTAGAATTAACAGGTGGAATCTGCTTTTTTTGGGTCTACTTTGATGAATTTTTTAATTTTTCAACAAAAAAAAAAGATAGTATTATTATTTTAAAAATGTTGATATGATCGACTCATTAAAAAAGCATAGCTTTTAATGAATATTAGGTACTATTAATATATTTTTTTAGATTATTTAAAAAAAAGACGAACCGTCTCATTTTCTACTGAGTTTGTCAGCTCTACACCATGCACATGTGTTTGTAATAGTTTTCATTTCATTATAGTTTACATTTATTTTGATTTCGTTACGTTACAACATTACGACGTTACGTTACGTTTCGTTGCATATGAACTTTGTGCAGAATGTGGTCTGACATGCGGTGATAACCAAGGCCTGACCAGCCTCAACAGGATCTTGTTACATTTTTTGACATATTTTCTTAGAAATTCATTTTATTTTATTTGAATTTGAGCAACAAACATTTTAAATAACACAGCATGTGTATTGTGTACATATTTCTCTTTACAGATGCTTTAAAGACAGACTATTGTGGTCACTTTACCACATCCTATATCCTGCTACATCCTACATGCTGGGCATAGCATCAAAATAAATTAAAGTTATTAGAAAAAAAAAAAAATCAAAAAGCAAACGCCTTGAGCTATTTGTGTTTAATTTATTTGACTTTCATTTAGTTTAGTGTTGGGCACAACATAAAATACATTTTTCCTTTTGTGTTTGAAATTTTGTAAATTTCAAAAATTTGTTGTAGGCTTTAATAAATTAGAAATCGGAAAAATATTATATATAAAAATATTTTTTTTTAACTAAAATTCCATTTTTTACTAAAAGTTAAAATTTTTCACTGAAAATTCAATTTTTCACTGAAAATTCAATTTTTCACTAAAAATTCAATTTTTCACTAAAAAATCAATTTTTCACTAAAAATTCAATTTTTCACTAAAAATTCAATTTTTCACTAAAAATTCAATTTTTCACTAAAAATTCAATTTTTCACTAAAAATTCAATTTTTTACTAAAAAATTCAATTTTTCACTAAAATTTATTTTTTTTCTGAAAATTCTATTTTTCACTAAAAATTTAATTTTTCATTAAAAATTCAATTTTTCATTAGTAATTTTATTTTTTTACTAAAACATTAAAATTAAAAAAAAAAATTAAATCTTTAAAAATTTAAAACTACTCGAAAGTCAATCGTTTGATTTTTTTTAATGAAATATTAAATTTTTAAATATATATGAAATATTAGCAAAGCGAAAACGTAATAAATAACAACGAAATACTTTCAAATTTAGTTAAAATTTGTCCACTTTTGCAATGCTGCAGGCATGGCTTAAATGCATTTGAGCCGCAAATAGTTTTTGGCAAAGAGCAACAGCAGCACAGCAACCAGCAACGCATTGTGTGGACATCAACTTCCGCTCATACATGCTAATTAGTGCCACTGTTGCCGTGAGTGGCTGTGTGTGATGCCATGAAATGCTGCTATACGCAACAATGTGTGACGACAGCAGTACACATTTTTACACAGAAAGAAAAAAAAATGTATACAAAGCGCGAATTGAAATTTTAAGTGAAAATTTAAATTTAAATTTTTAGTGAAAATTTAAATTTAAATTTTTAATGAAAATTTAAATTTTTAATGAAAATTTCAATTTTTAGTGACAAATTCAGTTTTTAGTAAAAAATTTAATTTTTAGTGAAAAATTGAATTTTTAGTGAAAAATTGAATTTTTAGTGAAAAATTGAATTTTTAGTGAAAAATTTAATTTTTAGTGAAAAATTTAATTTTTAGTGAAAAATTGAATTTTAGTGAAAAATTGAATTTTAAATAATAAATTGAATTTTTGGTGAAAATTTTACATTTCAGTTAAAATTTTAATGAAGAATTATTTTTATATGCAAAGTTAAATTTTTTGTGAAAAATGGAATTTTAATAAATTAGTTTTAGTTTTAAATTAAATATTTAGTGAACCAATTTATTTAGTTATTTTTTTAAGTGTACGCGTGCGTGTGTGTGTAGCTAAACTTCCGTAGTAAGTAGTGCTGCGCATATCCGGCGAACACGTGAATGTGACTCCATTTAATATCAGAAAATGTGCAATATACAGAGAGGGGACTGAGTAGGACGGGCTACTCAGTCCCCTCTACTTTACTCAAATGGGCGCAAGTGAGACGGCAACAGTACCAATTCATTGGCGCATAAATATTAAGTGGCTGCAGGCTGACTTCACGTTGACTTCTCGTTGAACTGTAAACTTTATTCAATTTACTTGACATGTCAATGCATTAGTTTGTGTTGCCTACCGCAAGTGGTGACTCTGGAATGTGTGTGTATCTGTCTGTCTTTGCTGATGTCTGTCCTGATGTTTGTCTGTCTGTGCGTTTATTACTAGTCGGTGATCGGCAATGCATCATTGATGGCATCGGCGCCAGTTGCCGAGGTGTCTCTCGGCCAGAGACTGAAAATGTCACCTCGCACTCACCACAAGACCAACCGCAATATGTCATTAAAACTGGTTGAGTTGCCGATGCAAATTGCAAATGCGTTTTCACTAAGTCAAGTCGCCAAATGTACGAAGCAGACGACTGCGTTAAATCAATAAAAAACTCATTAACAGCATTAAACGAAATGCAGAGATAATTAATAAAAATGGGCATGGTCAGAGATTCAAACTTCGAACTTCGAACATTTTAATTTTTAGTGAAAAACTGATTTTTTTGTGAAAAATTGAATTTTTAGTGAAAAATTGAATTTTTAGTGAAAAATTGAGTGAAAAAATGAATTTAAGTGAAATATTGAATTTTTAGTGAAAAATTGAATTTTTAGTGAAAAATTGAATTTATAGTGAAAAATTGAATTTATAGTGAAAATTTTAATTTTTAGTGAAAATTTAATTTTTAGTGAAAATTTAATTTTTAGAAGAAAATTTAAATTTTTTTAGTGAAAAATGTAATTGTTAGTGAAAAATTGAATTTTTTCTGAAAAATTTAATTTTTAGTGAAAAATGTAATTTTTTAGTGAAAAATTTAATTTTTAGTGAAAAATTGAATTTTTATAAAAAATTGAATTTTGAGTGAAAAATTGAATTTTTATAAAAAATTGAATTTTGAGTGAAAAATTGAATATTGAGTGAAAAATTAAATTTTTAGTGAAAAATTGAATTTTAGTGAAAATTTGAATTTTTGTTATTGAAAAATTGAATTTTAGTGAAAATTTGAATTTTTTAGTGAAAAAATTGAATTTTTAGTGAAAAATTGAATTTTTAGTGAAAAATTGAATTTTTAGTGAAAAATTTAATTTTTAGTGAAAAATTGAATTTTGAGTGAAAATTGAGTTTTTAGTGAAAAATTGGATTTTGGTGAAAATTGAATTTTTAGTGAAAAATTGAATTTTTAGTGAAAATTTGAAAATTTTTAGTGGAAAATTGAATTTTTAGTGAAAATTTGAATTTTTAGTGAAAAATTGAATTTTGAATAATAATAAATTGAATTTTTGGTGAAAATTTTACATTTTATTTAAAATTTTAATGAAGAATTATTTTTATATGCAAAGTTAAATTTTTTGTGAAAAATGGAATTTTAATAAATTAGTTTTTAATTTTAAATTAAATATTTAGTGAACCAATTTATTTAGTTATTTTTTTCAGTGCGTGTGTGTGTAGCTAAACTTCCGCAGTAAGTAGTGCTGCGAATATCCGGCGAACACGTGAATGCGACTCCATTTAATATCAGAAAATGTGCAATATACAGAACCCGTCCTACTCAGTCCCCTCTCATTTCCCAAATTGGTGCAAGTGAGACGGCAACAGTACCAATTCATTGGCGCATAAATATTAAGTGGCTGCAGGCTGACTTCACGTTGACTTCTCGTTGAACTGTAAACTTTATTCAATTTACTTGACATGTCAATGCATTAGTTTGTGTTGCCTACCGCAAGTGGTGACTCTGGAATGTGTGTGTATCTGTCTGTCTTTGCTGATGTCTGTCCTGATGTTTGTCTGTCTGTGCGTTTATTACTAGTCGGTGATCGGCAATGCATCATTGATGGCATCGGCGCCAGTTGCCGAGGTGTCTCTCGGCCAGAGACTGAAAATGTCACCTCGCACTCACCACAAGACCAACCGCAATATGTCATTAAAACTGGTTGAGTTGCCGATGCAAATTGCAAATGCGTTTTCACTAAGTCAAGTCGCCAAATGTACGAAGCAGACGACTGCGTTAAATCAATAAAAAACTCATTAACAGCATTAAACGAAATGCAGAGATAATTAATAAAAATGGGCATGGTCAGAGATTCAAACTTCGAACTTCGAACATTTTAATTTTTAGTGAAAAACTGATTTTTTTGTGAAAAATTGAATTTTTAGTGAAAAATTGAATTTTAAGTGAAAAATTGAATTTTTAGTGAAAAATAGAATTTTTAGTGACAAATAGAATTTTTTAGTGAAAAATTGAATATTTAGTAAAAAATTGAATTTTTAGTGAAAAATTGAATTTTTAGTGAAAAATTGAATTTTTAGTGAAAAATTGAATTTTTAGTGAAAAATTGAATTTTAAGTGAAAAATTGAATTTTTAGTGAAAAATTGAATTTTTAGTGAAAAATGGAATTTTTAGTGAAAAATGGAATTTTTAGTAAAAATTTGAATTTTTAGTGAAAAATTGAATTTTTAGTGAAAAATTGAATTTTTAGTGAAAAATTGAATTTTTAGTGAAAAATTGAATTTTTAGTGAAAAATTGAATTTTTAGTGAAAAATAGAATTTTTAGTGACAAATGGAATTTTTTAGTGAAAAATTGAATTTTTAGTGAAAAATTGAATTTTTAGTGAAAAATTGAATTTTAAGTGAAAAATTGAATTTTTAGTGAAAAATTGAATTTTTAGTGAAAAATGGAATATTTAGTGAAAAATGGAATTTTTAGTGAAAATTTGAATTTTTAGTGAAAAATTGAATTTTTAGTGAAAATTGAATTTTTAGTGAAAAATTGAATTTTTAGTGAAAATTTGAATTTTTAGTGAAAAATTGAATTTTTAGTGAAAAATGGAATTTTTAGTGAAAAATTGAATTTTTAGTGAAAAATTGAATTTTTAGTGAAAAATTGAATTTTTAGTGAAAACTAGAATTTTTAGTGACAAATAGAATTTTTTAGTGAAAAATTGAATTTTTAGTGAAAAATTGAATTTTTAGTGAAAAATTGAATTTTTAGTGAAAAATTGAATTTTTAGTGAAAAATTGAATTTTTAGTGAAAAATTGAATTTTTAGTGAAAAATTGAATTTTTAGTGAAAAATTGAATTTTTAGTGAAAAATTGAATTTTTAGTGAAAAATTGAATTTTAAGTGAAAAATTGAATTTTTAGTGAAAAATTGAATTTTTAGTGAAAAATGGAATTTTTAGTGAAAAATGGAATTTTTAGTGAAAATTTGAATTTTTAGTGAAAATTTGAATTTTTAGTGAAAATTTGAATTTTTAGTGAAAAATTGAATTTTTAGTGAAAAATTGAATTTTTAGTGAAAAATTGAATTTTTAGTGTAAAATTGAATTTTTAGTGAAAAATTGAATTTTTAGTGAAAAATTGAATTTTTAGTGAAAAATTGAATTTTTAGTGAAAAATTGAATTTTTAGTGAAAAATTGAATTTTTAGTGAAAAATAGAATTTTTAGTGAAAAATTGAATTTTTAGTGAAAAATTGAATTTTTATTGAAAAATTGAATTTTTAGTGAAAAATTGAATTTTTATTGAAAAATTGAATTTTTAGTGAAAAATTGAATTTTTAGTGAAAAATTGAATTTTTAGTGAAAATTTGAATTTTTAGTGAAAATTTGAATTTTTAGTGAAAATTTGAATTTTTAGTGAAAAATTGAATTTTTAGTGAAAAATTGAATTTTTAGTGAAAAATTGAATTTTTAGTGTAAAATTGAATTTTTAGTGAAAAATTGAATTTTTAGTGAAAAATTGAATTTTTAGTGAAAAATTGAATTTTTAGTGAAAAATTGAATTTTTAGTGAAAAATTGAATTTTTAGTGAAAAATAGAATTTTTAGTGAAAAATTGAATTTTTAGTGAAAAATTGAATTTTTATTGAAAAATTGAATTTTTAGTGAAAAATTGAATTTTTATTGAAAAATTGAATTTTTAGTGAAAAATTGAATTTTTAGTGAAAAATTGAATTTTTAGTGAAAAATTGAATTTTTAGTGAAAAATGGAATTTTTAGTGAAAAATTGAATTTTTAGTGAAAAATTGAATTTTTAGTGAAAAATTGAATTTTTAGTGAAAAATTGAATTTTTAGTGAAAAATTGAATTTTTAGTGAAAAATTGAATTTTTAGTGAAAAATTGAATTTTTAGTGAAAAATTGAGTTTTTAGTGAAACATTGAATTTTTAGTGAAAAATTGAGTTTTTAGTGAAAAATTGAGTTTTTAGTGAAAAATTGAATTTTTAGTGAAAAATTTAAGTTTTAATGCAAATTGAATTTTTCGTGAAAAAAATTGAATATTTCGTGAAAAATTGAATTTTAAGTGAAAAATTGAATTTTTAGTGAAAAATTAATATTTTAGTGAAAAAAATACTTAAAATACTTAATTAACCTTAACTCATATTTTATATACGTATTCTATACCTAACGTTAAATTCCAAAGTTCATAACAATTGCCACAAAATAATGAACCATATCGTGTTGAGGACACATAGTTCATTAAGAATATCACCCGACGAACAGCCACCACAACAGTGATAACTTGATAAATACCTCTTGTCAAGATAAACAGCACAGACTTGTGGACTGCATAATCAAAGTATGTAATCATCAAATGTCCAGTGATGCATATTATTACAATAAACTTTGAGTAAAATATCAGTAGTAGGTACAAGCAGCATGAACCACCAAATTAACCTCCTCATCGTTCGACCAAATCAACGACATACGCAGTAGTATTAACATCAATCAAGTGTCTATTGTTGCGGGATCACAGGAGACACTGAGAAGTATGTTTCCGTTTCCGTTGTTGCGGCCATTGCAGCAAATTCAATGGCCGCCTCTGTTGCCATTTAATTGGTTTGCTTGACAGGCAGTCAGGAGACACGAATTGACATTCCAAATAAATTATATTTAGTTTTTCCCACAAGACGATGCCAATAAAATTAAGTAACAAAGACGGACAAAAGACATGAAGAAAACTAAAGAATTTATTGACTTGTAGATGGAAACTGACGGAAGTTACGATGAACGAGACAAAGCGGAGAGAGGCTTATGAAAATGTAGCACTAGGCAACATTTTTGGCAGGGTCAGGGTAGTTTATATATATTTTATTGAAAGATTTCCAACAGACAAAGGTGGAGTTTGTATAAAAACTGCTTATTTTTTATTCATACTCAAAATATGGCCGGAATTCGACTTTAAAATTCGATAAAATTTTATAATCTGCCATACACTTTCCAAAATCTTCCAATTGCCTATGTGTTTGCCGAAACTACGTCCCAAATATTCCTGAAAAATGCCAGACATTTTGTCTGGGGACTCAGCCATAACTGCTGGTATTTTTCGGTAATATTTCGGGTATATTTCCGGCCACACACTGATAATTGGTATGGTGTTTAGCAGCTGTAACAATATATGTTGTTAAATTTATTGAAATTTTAAAGGCAGATTCCTGGTATATTTTGGGTATGGCAGAAATAAGGAAGTGTTGATACAAACTCTTTTCTGTTTAAAATCTGTTTATTCTGTTTTTTCTGTTTAAAATCATCTAAAAAACTGTTTTGTAAACTGGTATTTTTTAAAGAATATTTCGGTCATAGTTTTGGCAGAGTCAATGCAGTTTAGAAACACTTTTTTGGAGTATTACAAACAGACAAAGTCAGAGTGTCTATCAAAAGCTGTCTATTTTCGACCCTTTCCCAAAATATGATGGAAATCTGCTTTTGAAATTCCATACAATTTTATAATCTGCTATACACATCTCTCAAACATCCGTTTCTCTCTGTGTTTGCCGGAAATATTCCTGAAATATATGAGAAATTTTGTATAGGCACCTTTTGGGATGTGTTATAACAGGTTCTAAAATTTTGTGGAATTTTAATGGAAGATTCATGATATATTTTGGGAACGGGTAGAAAATAAGTAAAAGTTCAGCTTTTGTCTGTTTGAAATATGTCGAAAAAATGCTTCTAAACAGCTTCGACCCTGTTAACCATTTTCTATGGGAGAAGTTATTAAAATTTGTGGAATATTAAAGGCAGTTTTGCAGAAAATAGACTGCTTTTGATACAAACTCCGCCTTTGTCTGCTTCAATTAAGTCCCGAAACAAAAGTTTTGGCACTTTTCTGGAATATTTGGGGCATATTTCCGGCAAACGCACAGATAAATAGAATATTTTGGGAAGTGTATAGCAGATTGTAAAATTTTGTAGAATTTTATTGGCAGAATCACGGCATATTTTGGGAACTGACAGAAAATAGACAGCTTGTGATTTAAACTCCTCCTTTGTCTGTTTGAAATATGTCGACAAAATGTCTCGACGCTGCCAACAATTTTGTCTGGGGAAACAGAGTAAGGCAATCGAATTTTATGGATTTTAAAAGGCAGATTCCTGTCATCTTTTAAGCATGGACAGAAAAAATTAGCTAATGAAAATAACAGATTCCTGTAATGTTTTGGGTATGGACAGAAAAAAGTAAAATGAAAAAAGCAGATTCGGTATATTTTGGGTATGGACAGAAAAACAGCTTTTGATACAACCTGCGCATTTGTCTATTTAAAATCATACAAAAAAACGTCGCTAAATTATATCAGCTCTACCCGAGACAAAATGACCGCATTTCTTTCATGACTATTTCCGGTAAACATACAGATAAATGGAAGTTTGAGGCAACCGTATTTTACGTTATCGAATTTTGTATAGTTTTGTATAGTAGGAACTAGATTCACGACATATTTTGGGTATGAGCAGAAAATAGGCAGCTTCTGATACCAGAACTGCCATCGTCTGCTAAACATCTTACGTAATCTACCAAAAATTTTGTCTAGAGGGAAGTTATTATTTTAATTGAGTTGTTATTAATTTGAGTTGTGTCATGTGTGCTGAGTTAGTGAAGCACTTTAATTCAACAGCCACCCAAAGGTTACAATGAACTTTTATTAAAACTAATCAAATTCAAATTCTGTCCAATTTGAGTGGCTTTATCGTGTACTCCGAAATAGCGCAAACATAGAAGAAGTCTTTCTTATATAAGCTCAAAACTTGTAGCATATTAATTTGGATTTAAACAAACTTCAAGCATATTTATAGAGATTCAAAGTTCTAGAAGCCAAATAAACTTTTAGTTATGCTCTAAATAGCTGCGGGTCTTTGAAATCATTCCGTTGAGTGGGCTCTTAATATGTTACACATATATTTTAATATATTCTAATGGCTTTACAAATAGACTTTGGCATATTATGGTTGCTTTTGTTAAGCAATTGAAATTCAATTATTGTAAATTGTGCAAACACTTCTCAAAGGTTTGGTTCTACGTACATACAACATGTATTGTATTTCAATGGTATTATAATTGATTACGGTCGAAAATTTCTATGTGTTTGTGTTCAGTTCAAATATAACTGGGTACTACATGAAGTAACATTCAGAAATTCTTAGACTATAAATTATTTACAAATTACAGCTGAAAATTTTATGTAAATAAAATAGAAACTCGATGCATTAAGTAGTTTCGAATTTGATAATTTACATTTTCAGTCAAATAAATACATGAGATGCACTTAAATCTCGAATTGAATTGAAATGAATGTGCTTTTTGTGTAGTTTAATTATGTAGTGCATCAGTGTTGCAAACTGTTAATGCGATTAAATGGCAGGCATATTCAAATACTCTGGCAACACTTAATGATCTAGATGGGTGCAGGACAACATATGCTGGATGTTGCATCGTACGTCACAAAAATAAAACCCGATCGAATATTTAACGTTTCGGTTGGCAACATTGTTGAGTGTTTAATGTTGTTAAGGGATTGGTGAAAGGCAATAGTTTGATAAAAAAAAGGTTTTTTTTCCGTTGTAGCATTTTCATTATTTCAATAAACTATTTTATGTAATTAAGCGAAATATATATTTAATTTACTCATAAAATATCTTCTTTTGATTATAAACTGTATCAAAATGTTTAAAAGAAATTTTTGTATCGGGACCAACTTTAATTGGTATAGTATTTTGATTTTGCAGAAATACGGCCATGTTCTGGGTTTTGATCATCGAATTCCGATCTAATTCCAATCCAATTTCATATACAATTTATAAACAAACGGTTTTGAATTCTATGTCACAATAGAAATAATTGTTTTCCAAACAAATTGAAATCGTTCAAAGCAAAGCTAGCAAAAACGAGTTGAGAAAGTTAGGACACATGGGTAAGTTCGGTCACATGGGGCGGATTTTTATAGTCGGTCGGGCCCGACTATGGAATACCCTACACCTTTGGTGGGGATATTAATGTGGGATATTTAATTGCATACCTTATTTTTAAAGTTTTTAATTATGCTGAACCTCCCCACCCTCAGAATATTATTCATATATCAGAAATTTACGTCTTATATCCCCATAAATTAAAAAATGTATATAAAAGTATAAACAACTAAAAAAAACTTGAAAAATATAATTGGGCGGACCACGCCTATATTTAGAATTTTGAATGGCTAATATTTCATAGATTTGATTTTAATAATTTACGGATCAAATTTCCACTATGAAAACCCGGGAAATAATGAAAAAAAAAAGTGGGCGGATCACGCCCATTTTTGGACCACATATTTTTAGGTGAATTCTAACAATATGTTTTAAATTTTATAACTATACCTTGAATACTTTTCGAGTTATTAGTTCCGAAAGAGTTATATAAAAGAGACTTGTATGGAAGGTGGGCGTGTCCGTTGACCGATTTGGCTCATTTTCAAACTCAGTTCCTACTTTTTGCTAAAATATATTGAGACGAAATTTCATCGCATTCTGATCAGTATTTCTCAAGTTATTCTGTATTCGGACAGCAAGACGGACAGCAAGACAGATAGACAGACAGACGGACATGGCTAAACGGACTCGGGTAGTGATGCTGATCAAGAATATATATACTTTTCAATACCGGACACGCCTCCTAAGGGGCGTTACAATATATGCACAAAGTTAATATACCCTGTACCTCATAGGTGTAGGGTATAACAAATAATTGTTTGTACTCAGACATCGAATTCAAAAACGTTTGTTTACACATTTTTTATGAAATTCGAGTGGAATTCGATCGTAAATCGAAACATTGCCCATATTTTTAAAATTTTGAGCTTTCTTAAATAATTTGATTTGTCATATTATATTCCACATAACGAGAATTTTCAACCAATTCGTCCTATTACGAAGCAGTCACTTGAAAATGTTATATTGGTCTCTTTTAATTTTTGTCTACAGGTCCTATAAGAATTGAAAAATGAATAGACCTTTTTTAAGTTTATAAATATGGTTTTGCCATTTATAAATTTTTGTAGGTTTCACTTATTTATTTTTTAAGAATTAATGTATTATTAAATGGTTCGAAACCAATTTCTACTACTATTAGAAAGGTGTCCGTATAGGCATTATCAAGGTTAGAATTCTTTTAGCGAAAATTTGTCTTGGGAAAGAATGAGGAATTCTGGAAATTCTGTCTGTGAAAAATATCCGTGAAATTTATCCGAGGAAGAATTGTACGGGGAAGAATTGAGGAGCTCATTTTCAAAACGTGCTATCCACTTAAAAATAAAATACCCTTATTTACAAATAACGGGTTTTTCAATAAGAGCGCTACAAAAGTTTTTTTCAAGGGTTTTTCAACAGGGACGCTTTGCCATTTCCTGATGGAAAGATATACGAACCAACTACGAGTCGAAATTATAAAAATTTACTACCGAAATTCGAATTCGTATATCTTTCGATCATGAAATGGCAAACCTTACTGAATAGAAATGTCAAAAGAGCGGCAAGAAATATGCCGTCGTTTGCTGTCCCTGTCGCTCTACTTTTGTAGCGTCCCTGTTGAAAAACCCTGTATACGGCCTAAAAGTTATTATTTACAAGAGTGCATATACAACACGAAGTAACGAAAATATTAGGGGTGGAAAATACATTTGTTCTAATTTTATTGTACCATTGAGTAAGAGTAATTCAGGTTTTACTAAACCTGTACTTGTTTCACATAGCACGATTTGGAAATGAACTCTTCAATTGTCCGGTAAAGAATTGTGCGGAGGTGAATAGTCCGGGGATGAATTGTCCAATTAGATGTAGAATTGTTAATTAGTGGTGGAAATTAGGTGTAGAAAGAAAAGGTAGTCAGAATTGTAAAGGAAAGAACTATTTCGGGAAAGATAGTGTCGAGAAAGCATTATATCGAAAATGAATTGTTTCGGGAATTTCTCTCAGATGGAAATTTATTTGGATTGTCTCTGGAAAGAATTGTCTGTGTGAGGAAATGTATGCGGAATATACCTGAGTATGAAACGTCCCAGGAATATTTGTCCGAGAACGAATTGTTCGGGGATGAATTGACCACTGATTATCGGAATAGTAATTGTCGCAATCTGTAGAAATTTCCCGTTTAATGAAAAAATGCTACTTGTTGTAAGTAGTTTAGAAAAATTGTACTGAAAGATTTCAAGCAGACAAAGACGGAGTTTTTATCAAATGCTGCATATTTTCTTCCCGCACTCAAAATGGGCCGAGACTTTGCTTTTTAAATTCAACAACATTTGATTATCAACTCCAGACAAAATTCCGGCAAACAGACAGATAAATGGAATATTTTGGGAAGCTTATAGCAGGTTGTGAAAATTTGTGGAATTTTAAAGACAGTTTTACGGCATATTTTTTGAACGGAAAAAAGACAGCTTGTGATGGAACCTCCGTCTTTGTCTGTTTGAAATATATCGAAAAAAAAGTTTCAAAACTGCTTCGATCCTTCCAAAAATTTTGTCTGGGGACTCGAGATAAAATTTCTGGAATTTTTCGGTAATATTTCCGGCATACACACAGATACATAAATGGAATTTTGTGGAAGTGTATGACAGAATATAAAATTTTATGAAATTTTAAAGACATATTCCCGGCATATTTGGAAACAGTCGGAAAACAAAAAGCTTTTCATACAACCTCCGCCTTTGTCTGCTTGAAATCTTTCTAGAATTCGAGACATAGTTTACAGTTTACAGTTTATGGTACTCATAACATGATATTTGACTCGATCAAGGCAGTTTAGAAACATATTTTCGAGAGATTTTAAGCAGACAAAGTTAGAAGATGTTTGCAACGAAAGTTTTCTGCCCGCTTCTAAAATATACCGTAAATCTTCCTTTAAAGTTTCAAAAAATTTAATAATCTGCCACAAGTTTCTCAAAAACTTCCATTAATCTGTGGGTTGGCCGGAAATTTTAATGAAAAATTATAGAAATTTTGTCTTTTAAAGGCAGATTGCTGGAATATTTTGAGAACGGTCAGAACAACATTTGATATAAACTCCGCCTTTGTTTGTTTGAATTATGCTGTAGCCGCGGTAGCTCAGTGGTTAGTACGTTGGACTGCGAGCCGAAAGGTCCCCGGTTCAAGCCTGGACTGGGGCTAACAACATCTTATCATAGAAACATTTTTCTATACCGCGCTACCTCTCGACAGTAAATGGCAAACCTACGAGAGTAAAACATTGCCTATGAAAAGCTCTCACCCGCCGTTCGGATTCGGCAATAAACTGTAGGTCCCACCACTTTGAGTACAAATATAACACGCACAGCTCAAAATGGTGAGAGAGCTCGGCCTAAGTCCTTATAGGAATGTAGTGCCAAACTATTATATTATATTATGTTGATAAATTTGTCCGGCCAAATATTTTGTCTAGGGTGTCGTACGCTTTCCAATATTATCCAATTTCCTGTGTGTTTTCCGAAAATATGTTTCAAATATTTGAGAAAAATACAATTTTGTAGAATTTTTAACATAAGGGAAATAGGTAGCTTTTGATACAAACTCCGCCTTTGTCTACCAAAAATATGTCTTAAGGAAATTTAACGTTTTCTCGACATGCCCGACAGAAATGAAAATAGGAGCTTAAAGAACTACATATTATATATAATAAGTGAAGAAAATAGAGTAGAATGCTCAAAATACTTATAATTCACATGTACTTCTTTTTGGTGAATAAATTTGTTAAAAAGCACCATAAAAATCAGCCGATTTCTACTTGAAATAAATCTGAGAAACCTTAATATTATAAACATGTGAAACATAATCAATATTCCAAAAATGTTGCCTAAAGTTTCTACTGATTTTATAGTTCGTGGAAGTATTTTTAGTTTATTTAACAGACTACAGCCTTAACAGAATAGGATTCAATTATACGGAAAAAATATTTCCATGTGCCGATTAAGCTCAATTCATTGGTTAACCGTGTATTTAAAAGCAGTATCGTATGCAAAACAAACTACGTTGAATACCAAAACTAGCAGTTACAAAAATACATTATTTAACGGTAACTAAATGGTACAAACTAAACATGATACATACAACTAATTTGTGTATATAGTAGAAATGATTATTTGCAAAGTAATCAGCTAAAACTGTTTACAACTAAATTGACCCCACGGGGATTTAAAACGCCCAAACGACTGTATTTCATTCAACAAAAGAACACGAAATGCCAAAATTGCGCCGCTAATTGCAAGCCAAATATTTGGCATTGCAGAAAAAAAAGAAAAAAAAACAGGATATTTTATACTTGCAGCCGCAACAACTTAGCGCGAGTTTCAATATCCTGTGCAGCACGTAATGATGCAGTAATGACAATAATTAAAATTTAATGAGACACAAAAGGATTGCGAACGAAAAGAAGGACAAAAAGAAGGACGCAGCAATGCGACTTTTACGCTTTAAACCGATTTATTTTTTATTTTAAATGGATTTTTCATTTATTTTATGCATTTAATGCAATGTCTGTTAATGTATGCGCCAAAGTAAATTGCAATTAAAAATGTCGTTTATAGGTGGTTGGTGGCACAAAAGCAGGACAAGCAGGACAAGCCGTCGAACAATCGAATGCCACATGTGGCGAATACTTTGTTGAATGATGCATCAATTGAAAATGCAACGAAATTGTCGTACAACGTCAATAAATATGCTTTTATTGCAATGACTGTGCAGTGCAGTGAAAAAAAAATATTATGATAAAACAAATATGCATAATTAAAAAGAAGATTAATATTTTTTTTTATATAAAAACAATTTATTTTAGTTGTTTTTTGTACAAATTTTATTTTAAAATATTTTTGTATTTTAAAATATTTTGGCGTTATTTTACTCCAGAGAAAATAACGCCAGGCAATAGGCTGACAAAAAGCAGGCAAACACAGCAGTTTCAATGAAAGCAAGCAATACATTTTCGGCAGACAAAGACAGAGTTTGTATAATAATCTGTATATTGTCTGCCAGACGACAGCATATAGGATTGTGAAGGAATGTACGTGGCATATATATGAATCGTAAAATCACATTGTCGACAGCAGGTCTACTTCACGATTACAAAAAGCTGCTTTTGCTGCCGCTGTATTAAAAAAAAGCTGCCTTGTGGGTGGTATTTCCGCTTTGTCTGCTTGAATAAAATGTTTCTAACCCGAGAAAAACTTCCTGGACTTTTTCAGAAATGTTTCCGAAAAACAAACAGATTCAGACTACGAATTTTATAAAATCTTAAAGGCAGATTCCTGGCATGTTTTGGGTATGAACATAAAAAAGCAGCTATTGAAAAATCAGATTCCTGGCATGTTTTGGGTATGGACAGAAAAAGCAGCTGACACATTTTAGGCATGGATTTAAAAAAGGAACTTTTGAGTCTAAACTCTACCTGAGATAAAATCTTTGGCATACTGATAAATGGAAGTTTGTGGGAACCGTTTTACACGTTATCGAATTTTGTTTTTTTGAAAATTTGTATATTTCCAAATTAAAGCAAATTAAATACTTTTAAAATTTGAAGTATTATTTTTATATTTATTCATATTTCTTGGTCAACAAATTCTGGAAAACATGCTGCTGATGTATTAAAAATAACTGCCTTGTGGGAGGTGTAGCCGCGGTAGCTCAGTGGTTAGTGCGTTGGACTGCGAGCCGAAAGGTCCCCGGTTCAAGCCTGGACTGGGGCTAACAACATCTTTTCATAGAAACATTTTTCTATACCGCGCTACCTCTCGGCAGTAAATGGCAAACCTACGAGAGTAAAAATTGCCTATGAAAAGCTCTCACCTGCCGTTCGGATTCGGCAATAAACTGTAGGGTCACCATTTTTAGTACAAATATAACACGCTCAGCTCAAAATGGTGAGAGAGCTCGGCCTAAGTTCTTATAGAGCTATAGTGCCAAACTATTATTATATTGTGGGAGGTATTTAAAAATTTTCTTTTATATTATATTTTCTGCTAGTCATAAAATCTGCTTTCAGGAAGACATTTAAACTAAGATTATTATACAACTATCTCTCTGCCGTATTAATCGTATATATAAAATCTTCATTGTGGCTGCTATTCTGAATACTAAAGACGAATTATTTTCTACCAAAAACTGCCTTCCGATATTCTGTCGAAAAATTTTTAAAAGGTAGCATATTTCAAAAAGAATTTCAAAAACATTTCATAAATCTGACGTGATACGATTTTACACTCAGAAAAAATACTATAAAATTAATAGTTTTTTTGCTATTAAAATTAGTCAATAGGATAAATTATTATTTTAATAGGTAAATCCTTATAAAAACTACAAAATACTATTAAATAGTTCCTGTATTTATATGAAAATATTTATTTTTTTGTATACTATTGAATAGAAAACTGCCTATTGACCAATTTTGATAGGATTTTTTTCTGAGTGTACCATCCCGATCCGCTGTAAAGAATGATCGTGTTTTTGATGAATAACGTAATACGTGTTTTGCCTCTTTTTTCGGTATTCATATTTGTTACGTTTTTTTTTTTTTATTTAATGGAATTCGACTAGAATTTATTTGAACGACGTCAATTCTGAATTCTGAAACTGAAATTAACATTTTATTTTATTCAATTTTAAAGCTATATATTTAAAAAAAAAATTCTTAGTTATTTTTACGATTTGAATTCGTTTATTAGACAATTCTTTGTATTAAGCCTTGGGATTCAAAATATTTGTATGAACATTTTCTTACGAAATAGGTCGTTATTCGATTGGAAGTTGGAAAATACCCCATTTTAGTATTGAGATATCGACTTCTGGAACGGCAGAAAAATATCGATCTAATTGAAATTTTGAAAAATTCATAGAAAAAAACATAACAAATCAAATATAAGAAATCATATCAGAGTTATAGGTTTACAAAAACAGCCGATATTTGATTAAAAACCGAAACATAGCCCGCAGTATTGAAAACGAATTTTGGAACAGTAATATTAGTTCGATTTTATTGAAATATTAATACGAACTTTGAAAATACCGGATTGTATTAAAAAGTGAATGTCTGAAAACCGAAAAAAAAAACAAATTTTCTAGAATTTAAATTTTCGTAAATTCACTTTCGATTTTAATGGAATTAATGGACAACAAAAACTAAAGAAATAAAATCGATAGAACTGAAATTTCATTTTTAAAATAGACCCGTTCATTACAATTTGAACGTTGGAAAAATCGGATTGTTTTTAACTGTAAAATCTAATTTGGTCTTATTGAAATTTTAAAACATAGAGAAAAAATAATGAACGTAAATATAGCAACTGAAATTATTTGATAAAAATAATAAATTCTATTAATATAATTAATTTGATATACGAATTATTTAGTAGTATTAATCAAATCCTCTCTGGGTTGGTGTATATGCTAAAATATATACATATATATAGCGTATATACCAACCGACAATTTTACAGCCACTACACAGTTTTACAGCCACTACAAAGTTTTACAACCACTACACAGTTTCACATTCACTTATTTTACATTAGTTCTTCGCAACGAGTGTTTACCTATTCTGTTCGTCGGTTCGTTTTTCTTTTTTTTCCGTACGTATCATGACTTTGATATTCTTCTCTCTTATTTGTGTTTTTAACATTTCTCTTTCATTATATACAGCTTTAATGGTGACGGGGACATCTTTCAAACATCAAACAACAAGTAGTAAGAAAAGTAGAAAACAAATTAATATAAAATAAAAAATATTAATAAATAACATATATAATAAAATAATTAAAATAATAAATAAATAAATAAATAAATAAATAAATAAAAAAAAAACATTTTTGTTTATCGGGTGTGTAAATTTCTTTTAATATTTTTTAAAATTATTTATTAATTAATATAATTAAATATTTAATGAATACAATTAAATTTCATATGGGCGTTGAAACAATTAAAAATGAATTGTATTGCTAATTTTTGTTGCTATATTTACACATATTTGTTTTTCTATGTGCGATTTCGATTGAAAGTAGCAAAATGCCGATTTATGAATATTGTTCTTTTTAAATGCGGACTTTGAACAACATTTCAAAATTAATAAATTAAATTAAAATTCCTGATAAATCCAAAATCAAAACTTGTTTTGCGCAATAATTTAACTACGAATGCATTTAATTTAAATGAATTCATAGTAATTTCAACTACAAACATTTTTAACGGTGTCGCTACATGTTTCTGTTGACATTCAACAATGGCGCCACGAATCCTTTAAGTCGACTAAAAGGATATCAATAATATGGCAGCTTCTCCACCGTGTGTCTGTCTGTTCGCCTCTCTGTCATATGTCCTACCATTCAGTTGTCAATGACAGCAGAGCTGTAAATACAGCCGAGCCATCACGTGATGCCCAAAGTGACCGAGTGTGCGACCATTTTAAATAAAGTAATGCAAAAAAAAGCCGAATTGAATTCATTCGCATTGCATCCATCCATCCATCGGTGACAACAAAAGAGCACCGTGAAAATTCGCAATGAATATCAGAATGGTGCAGGTGCACTGGCGATGAATATATGGGACTGTCTGTCTATCTGTCCGCCTGTGTGTTGGTATTTTCTCAGTATTCAGTCGGATATAAAAGTGGGTGTGGTGCTGTCGCACTTGTGGTTGTTCATATCATTTTGAGGTCTCATTTATATTATGTCAGCGTAATGTGTTTATTTATATATACAACAACATCATTATCATCATCTCGTCATGATCATCATTATAGTCATCATCGTCATCTATAGCACGACAAGCCCTCGCAACGTTTGAACATAATTAATTCTGAATTTTAAATTTGTTTCTACAATACGCAAATTGAACGATACGCGAAAATAGACTCGTGCGAGTTGTTTTCGTGGTGTGGTTGATGTTATTTCTGTCGACAAATTTAAAAATATTAAAATCTGTATAGAGTGCTCATAAATTAATGTGAATAGTTTATGATTGCGAGATAAATTTTGCTTGGGGTTGTTGTATTAGTCCCTTTCTTGGCATGTGTGCCAGAATTGTAACACGTGCGAGTATTTGTCATTTTAAAAAACCGTCATTGTAAAGTTTAGAAATAAAATATGAAAATTGATATTTGAATCATAAATATATTTAGCATTTTTCAAATCAGATAATCAAACATCATTTTTGTTTAATAATGAAATTAAACAGTCGTATATCAACCAGAGATAAAATATTCAGCAGGTTAGCGGCGGTATACTGGAGGATTTCTGGCAAAAGAGCAGTATTTTGGCAGATATTGGACAGATATACAACACATTTAGTTTATGCGAGTGGCATGTTCAAGTTTTCGGCAGAATATTGGAAATCAGCCCTAGAGTTTAAATTTTTTGTCATTTTTCAGGAATAATTCCAGCATGTTGTCACAAGATTTTTACTCAAAATTTAAATTTTTACTTAAAATTTAAATGTCTACTCAAAATTAAAATATTTAGTCAAAATTTAAATTTCTAATCTACTTCATTAAAATTTTTACTCAAAATTCAAATTTATACTCAAATTTTTTCTCAACATTGAAATTTGTTTACTCAAAACTCAAATATTTAGTCGAAATTAAAATTTGTTCTCAAAATTAAATTTTTTATTCAAAGTTAAAATTTTTACTCAAAATTAAAATTATAACTCAAAATTAAAATTTCACTCTAAGTTCAATTTTTTTTCAAAATTTAAATTTTCACTCAAAATTTCAATTTTCAATCAAAATTCAAATTTTTATTCAAAATTCAAATTTTTATTCAAATTTCTAATTTTTAATCAAAAATTATATTTTTATTCAAATTTCTAATTTTTAATCAAAAATCAAATTTTTATTCAAATTTCTGTACTCAAAATGTAAATTTTAATACAAAATTTAACAAACGTTCAATTTTTACTCAAAATTAAAATTTGTACTCAAAATTTAACTCAAAATTAAAAAATTAAAATTTTTACTCAAAATTCGAATTTTTATCCAAAATTCAAATTTTTACTCAAAATTCAAATTTTAATAAAATTCGCATTGTAAGTAAAATTAAATTCTAATTTTTACTCATAATTAAAATGTTTACTTAAATTTCAAATATTTACTTTTTAAATTTTTAATAGAAATTGAAGTTTTTATTTTTGATTAAAATTTGTACTTAAAAAATTCGAATATCAAAAAATTTAAATGCCTTCCCATATGTGCGTAGGGTGCACCACTATATACAGCAATTAACCAAATCAACAAAAACATGCTGCTGCAAAAAAATAAAAATCGCCATGGCGACAGTAAATAACGTGTGACGTTTATTCAATTCTATGCTATTTCTTCCCTCAAAATGCGAATTCCTATTTATTATTTCTGTAG
The DNA here is from genome assembly GCA_951804985.1 of Dryomyza anilis. Taxonomy (NCBI): domain Eukaryota; kingdom Metazoa; phylum Arthropoda; class Insecta; order Diptera; family Dryomyzidae; genus Dryomyza; species Dryomyza anilis. The sequence continues at coordinate 114,695,717 of OX638130.1, forward strand.
CTATGTAGCTACTTTTTCTACTTCATAATTTTGTGGCACTGACTCGATTTACTATATGCCAAATCGGCCGAGTTTCAAATCAAACACAAACAGTTGAATTCAGCTCGTCGTCGGTTACGCATCGAACGGAAAAGTGTCCGCATTAAACGTACCGTTTGCGGATAAATTTTGTAACAGATTAGAGGAAGCAATAGCAAACAAACGAAAAGATGTTTCGTAAAAGTTTAACGACTTTGTCAACAGCCGTTAATAACGGTTATCTGACGCCAAAAGCACGTAATTTGTTACGCCGTTCGGTGCATAATGGCAACATGGGCAGACCACCGAAAATACTGATAACAGGTTAGTGTAAAAATAAAATTGTATTTAGTAGGGCTTCCTTAATTTTAGTCCTTTGACAAAAATCGATAATAGTTTTTTTTGTTCAAGTGAGATACAAGTTTGTGATAAATTAGGTCACTGACCCTATTAGTAAATTTGACTGGAAATAAAACAAAAACTATACCGGAAAAGAAATTGCAAAAGCTATAAAAATAGAGAATTTGGCACACACATCATTTTCAAGGCTAAAATTATAAATTATAGCTTGACACGTGTTGGCGGCCAAACTAAACAGCATTTTTTAAAAATAAATATGCTAAAGAAATGACAATTAATGTGTACAAAATTGAGCAATCGTATGTTTTCTAGGCTAGACAATGGGAGATTTATAATATTTACTTAAACATATATATTTCGCAGAAATATTTGTGTTCATTGGTTTGAAGCAATTTTTAAAGAAAAACAACAAATTTTAAGGTTCTTCTATTATGTTCGATAAGTTATTTCGATAGTTCTATACTTTTGGAAAAATTGTAGTATTTTCGGTTACTACAATAAAATAGATTGTATTCATTCTATAAGATTGTATTGAATAAACATCAGTTATCATAAAACCAAATGAAATGCTAGACCTCAGAAAACCCTTTCGCCAATATTACACCCATTAATTATCATTTTTAAATAACCCTTCCAGGTGGACTCGGTCAACTGGGCATCGAATGCGCCAAAATGTTGCGTTCGCAATACGGCGAATCGAACGTCATACTGTCGGACATCATTAGACCCAGCCAGGCGGTCATGGAAAATGGTCCATTTATATTTGCGGACATTTTGGACTTTAAGGGTTTGCAAAAGATTGTCGTCGATCATCGCATCGACTGGTTGATACATTTCTCTGCGTTGCTAAGTGCGGTGGGTGAACACAATGTGCCGCTGGCTGTGAGGTAAATATGATTCTAAATTTTACATTCTATATTAGATCTATATATAGTATATATTAGTTGCTATATTGGTGACATAGCGTGACTGTGATGCTCACTAATTGAGCTAAATAAATGATTGACTTGTTGTTCGCGCGCCAAATACGCCATACTTAATTGAAAACTTTCACTTTTCAAATAGAAAATGCTATATAAAATAGTGCCCCATATTGTATTTCACTAATTGAATAATATTTTTCTATTATATTTTGTTTTCATTTCAATTATAGAGTCAACATTGAGGGTGTTCATAATGTCATTGAACTTGCCAAACAATATCAGTTACGTCTCTTTGTGCCGAGTACTATTGGCGCTTTTGGACCCGAAAGTCCACGTAATCCTACACCTAATGTAACCGTAAGTTGTATAATGTTCTGTTTTTTTTTGTGGTATAAATTATAATTTAATATTTAACAGATTCAACGTCCACGCACCATTTATGGTGTTTCCAAGGTGCATGCCGAACTAATGGGAGAGTATTATAATCATAGGTTTGGTCTTGATTTTAGATGTCTGCGCTTCCCGGGCGTTATTTCGAGCGATCCACCAGGCGGTGGCACTACAGGTAAGAATATTTTTTTTTTAAATTCAATCATATCACTGTTATACTATCAGACTTCAAATGAGACTATTGAATAAAACATTATTTTGTTTTCTCCTACACTTAACGGAATACCAAATGTTTACCTTTTACTCAAACTTTTTATTTACTATTTTTATTCGTTTTAATTAAATTTTCACTTTACATGTTCACTAAAAATTTAAATTATCACTCAAAATTTAAACTGTCACTCATAATTTTATTTTCACTCAAAATTTAAAATTTCACTCAAAATATAAATGTTTACTCAAAATTTAAATTTTCACTCAAAAATTTAATTTTCACTCAAAATTTAAATTTTCACTCAAAATATAAATTTTCACTCAAAATTTAAATTGTCACTCAAAATTTAAATGTTCACTCAAAATTTAAATTTTTACTCAAAATTTAATTTTTCACTCAAAATATAAATTTTGACTCGAAATTTAGATTTTCACTCAAAATATAAATTTTCACTCAAAATTTTAAATTTTCACTCAAAATTTAAATTTTCACTCAAAAATTTAATTTTCACTCAAAATTTTAATTTTCACTCAAAATATAAATTTTCACTCAAAATTTAAATTTTCACTCAAAATTTAAATGTTCACTCAAAATTGAAATTTTTACTCAAAATTTAATTTTTCACTCAAAATATAAATTTTCACTCGAAATTTAGGTTTTCACTCAAAATATAAATTTTCACTCAAAATTTTAAATTTTCACTCAAAATTTAAATTTTCACTCAAAATTTAAATTTTTACTCAAAATTTAAATTTTCACTCAAAATGTAAATTTTCACTCAAACTTTAAAAAATTTAAATTTTCACTCAAAATTTGAATGTTCACGCAAAAATTAAAATTTTTACTCAAAATATAAATTTTCATTCAATTTAAAATATCAATTAAAAACTATTTACACAAGAATTTTAATTTCTACTTAAATTCATAATTTTATATTTAATTTATTTAAAATTTCAAATGTTTAAATTTTCACTGTTCAATATTTTAATTTTCAATTAACACATTTCATTTAACGAATAACATTTGAGTGACAATTGTTTTCAATTAATAAAATGTCAGACATATTAATAAATAAAATTTGCGTGCTAGATAAAATGAATTAATATGAAACCCCAAATAAATTGGTATTTTTTGTACATAATTTGGAATTCATAGTTTCAAAAATATTGCAAAAACCGTTCTTCAATTGACTTCTGCTTCAATTAAAGTTAATTAAGTCCCACAAAGCATATTTCACAACACACAAAAACGAACCAATAAACAACTATTTAAATTTCCCCATAGATTATGCTGTTGCCATCTTCCACGAGGCACTGCGCACCGGAAAATACAACTGCTACCTGAGACCTGACACTCGTCTGCCCATGATGTACATCGAGGACTGTTTGCGGTAAGTGTGGCGACGGCATAAATAACATTTTGAGTGCCTCTTAATAATATTAATAATAATCATAATGTTTTCCCTGTGCAGTTCATTGCTGGAATTCATGAGCGCACCTTCGGAATTGCTCAAGAGTCGCGTCTACAATGTGACCGCCATGTCGTTTACACCCGCAGAGCTTGCCGAGAAACTGCGTAAATATGTGCCCAATTTGGAGGTGACCTATCAGCCGGATGGACGTCAAGCGATTGCCGACTCCTGGCCGGAGGTATTCGATGATTCGGAGGCACGTCGCGATTGGAACTGGCAGCACAAATATGATCTGGACAATTTGGTTGATTTTATGGTCAAGGATGTGCAGGAGAACTATATCAATCTGGAGAATGGTCAAGAAGCACGTGCAAGTGCAAAGAATTAAATCAATTAGGGTTGTATTTTAGTGGTGACAAATGAACCGGAGTGTACCATAGATCAGTGCGCATTTAGAATACCAAAGAGTATTTTGTAATTTTTATTATTATTTATTATTTTTATTATTTCCACGTTGTTATCTTGAATATTAATATTTTTTTTTTCTAATATTCCTGAGCATTTAATGTTTGATTTGTCAATCAAATGTTGGCATGCATTTATATAGTAATTTCTAAGTTATAATGAAGACATGTGTTGCATATGCATTTATTGTTATTTGTACCAAGACAATCTATTCTCATACTGAAATATAGTCGAATGTACAAATTAAATAATTTTGTTATTTGATAATTTTTCTTAGGTCTTCGAATTAAACATTTTTAATCAAAAATCCTCAAATATACGAATGAATTTGTATTCATTTCAAATATATTATATCGATGCCTCTTACGAAAACTAGTACGTTTCAATTTGATTACGAAAAACGACAGTTTACTTGTTATTCGTAAAGCAAATTGTGCTGTTTTTCGTAAACAAATTGAAACGTGCTGGTTTTCGTAAGAGGCGTCGAGATAATAAGCATTAGCCATCTGGAATATTAGTTCCAGTTCCTGTTTCAAGATTTTTAAAATAGCTGTTCCGATTTCAACCAAAAACCAGTTGGGAAGGTTAGATCACATGGGAAATTTTAAAGTAGGTGTAATTATGATAGTTAGGATTATCAAAATTATAGTCGGTCTAAGCCGACTATAAATACCCTACACATATGTGTGGTTACCATTCAAAGTGATATATAGGTCACCAGGGTATACGAATCCTGAAAATAACTACAAACATTCAATCGCTGAAGAATTTCCATTCATTTGATACCCATATTTACAAATGGCTAGGTGTACCGAATTTCGATTTTTTGTTTTGTGAACCACAAGTCTTTTCACCGGAAAACTTTATTATCATGTATTTGAGCATGATGTCAATATATATTTGACCAAAAAAGTTTACCTAAGCACGTATACATAAAAATTGATCTGTATATGTACATTTTATATGAGGTATTTGAACATAAGTGGTCGGATCATAGGTCACAATGGACCGATCTCGCCAAGTATATTAGTAATCTAAGTTATAAGTTTCATTTATCTAGCTCTTCAATTTTAAAAGTAGTAGGGATTTCAACAGACAGACAGACGGACAGACAGACGGACAGACAGACGGACATACAGACGGACAGACAGACGGACAGACGGACATCGCTAAATCGACTCAGGAGGTCATGCTGATCAAGAATATATATACTTTCCATACCGGAGATGCTTCCTTCTGGGTGTTACAAACGGCGTACCAAACTGAATATACCCTTTCACTCTTAGTGTAGGGTATAAAAATGTATGGGGTCCAATTTCAGTTCCACACATTATTTTAATAATGGTTCGGCTTCCCTTTCCGGTTCCAAAATTCGAAACGATTCCTGTTAAGATTTCGGTTCTTTGCGGTCCCCTGACAGGAACTAAAATATCGATTCCAGTTCTGGTACCAAGATTTTTAAAATAGCGATTCCGGTTCCGGTCTAAGTAAAAACCATAAAAATATATAGGTTCTGATTCCGGTTCGACACATTTTTTAATAATGGTTCTGAGAGTAGTGATGATCAAAAATTTCTCTCTCTTGCAAGAGCAAGATAAGAAATGCAAGAACAAAAGCAAGTGCAAGACTAGCACTGCAAGAAATGCAAGAAAAGCAAGACTCTTGCGTTTTTTTTTATCATTTTAATGTATTTATTATGTTTTTAAGGTAATAATGAAATTAAAATGAATTCATGATATTACTAAATATTGAACAACAAGTAACAATGGGAAGTGTGCAAAATATTTATAAAGGTTTTTTTTTGGTTTTCAAGGCTAAAAAATATAAGCATCTTAAAAATAAGGTCTGTGAAGCACTTTTAAAGTAGTAAATAGCTTCAAAAGTCGCTTCAAAAAGATAAAATACACAAAACAATGTTGTTTCTCTTTTCTTCGCTACGTCAGTTCGTACATCGGTTGTGCATATGCACTGTGCTATTCACATTATAGTATAACAACTTTTATACATAGTTTTTTTTGTTAATTGTAAAATCATGAAATTTTTCATAAGTTAGGTTTTTGTGCATTATTTCATTTAACTCATAAAAACAAAACTATATGAACATTTTCACAGTGTACCTCATTTAGCTGATATTGCTTTTTGTGTTTTTGTGTTTTTTTTTCACAAATCCGTTTGAAAGTGCAACAAAAATGCGAATAAAGCAGCATCAAAGCATTAGATAGAATTTTTGGCGGGAAATATATTGTTCCACAAAGAAAACTCGTTGTTGTTGCCAACTAGATAGCTGTACTAGATACATACATGTAGTGTGCTGCCATGCGACTGTCTCTTGTCATGCGTCTGTCCGTTGTCATGCGATGATACATTATAAAAAACGAAGAGTTGTCGTTGGGAAGTGTGTGTATACGCATCGTAATTCGTTATTGTTGTATTCTCTTATTTCTGTTAGTGTTCGCTTTCAGTTTGTGTTCGCAAAGATAAATGTTACCCTGCAAGATATTATTTGTGTTCTCTTGACATACGGTACGTGTAGCATACGGATTTTTTTAATCTCTGACGAAAACAGATATATGCCTATACGAAATATTTCTTATGTTTATTATGAATGTATATGTTCATTTTATAATGGCCTTGAGATTTTCAATTGTCTCGTCAACATCACTTGATTTATACAATTATTTTTTATTAGTTAATTCATGTTAAAAAATAATTAAAATTTTAATGTTATTGGATTTTTTTTTGTTAGTAAAAAAAATATATTTTTTGTTGAAGAAATTGAAAATATGGAAAATAAGTAACTTAAATATAAATAATTAGTGTTCAAATTCTATTTGTTTTCATAATTAATATGCAGTTTAAGATATTTGTCGTGGATCTTTTATTTAAAATTTAAAAAGGAACATTTTGCAAAATTCTTTCAAGCAAGAGCAAGAAAGGTATTGCAAGAACAAGACCAAGAACCAGATCATATGTTCCTATGCAAAAACAAGAGCAAGACTTAGCGTGCAAGAACAAGAGCAAGAATAAGATTACCATTTCTTGTATTGTTCTTGCAAATGATCATCAGGTTCTGGTCCGGTTCCGTTTGCGGTTTTTAGCAGTCCCTATTAATAAGTATTCTATAAATCATCGCACTGAAATTATAACGTCGTATATTATACGAAATTATAATACCGGGGCGACGAAATGCATACTTTGATCATTTAATAAAGCTGATAAATTGATGTTATCGAAATACATTTTCTCCGAACAATTTTGCCCAGGAAACAATTCTTTCCTGATACAAAATAATTATTTGCCGACAAGTATTCCATGAGACAATTTATCCCCGAATTAATACTTCAATCAGAAGTAAGAATTTTAGGTTAATAAAAATAAAATTAATTTAGAACAAAAGAATTTATAAAATATGATGAAGCTTAATATTTTAATTCATACTTTTCTTTTAAATAGGGCTGTAACAATGAAAAATACTTTCAAATTATGTTTTTTTTTTAGATATTTTCCACTCAATAATGATTCTACCACAAATCAGGTTGTTACCGCTGAATTGTTTCTAGGTCATGCACGAGTCTGCACCCTAGAGTCAATATGAATTTTTAATATACAAAAAATATATAATTTTTTGTGTAATTGAAAAACAGCTACCTGCATGTAGTGCCTAAAACAACCAACCACATATAAATAAATAACAGCAAAAATGCAACCAAAAGTTGTACGTACGACAAGTAAAATAGAAGTGAAAGAGGGAAATTTTTGCATTTATTACTCGATCTTTCAACAAGTAAACTTGCGGGTACTTTGAGCACAAGTTTCACGTAAACTTTCAACAAAAATCTAACTAAAAAAAGGCAAAAAGGCACCACTTTCAGTTGCTGTTGCCGCAGGAAACATATAGAGGGCGTTCGTGATGTCTAGGATAGAATAGTTTGGGAAAAGAGCGCCCCAACTTCCGCCAAGTGTTGCATTGAAAAGAACTTGGACGGATTACGCGTCGTGTATAAGCAGCGAGAAGTTCGGATTAACTTTTGCGCTGGCAGCTTAAAAACTCTCTTATTAGCTGACGAGAATTTTGCCAGGCTACGTAGAAGACGTACGCGGGAAAAGTGTGAATATTTTGAAAGAGGGTCTTTTAAGACTAGCAGAGGATGCTGTTTGCCATAGCAGATGTTTGTAATGTGAGTTGGCTTTGTTGCCTTAAAGTTAGGAAAGGTATGTTACAACAAAAATAAAAATAATAACAAGCTACATATAGACATATGATTACATCGTACGATAATCTGCCTCTACCATATACATTCACTCCACCTCTGCTTAAATACCATTTTTTATTTACTGTACAGGTAGGAAATATGCAGGTTTTGTCCCATTACCTTTGTTTATTAAAAATATGTGATTCCATACCAATAAACTGCTTTTTTGTCTGCCATTTTTCTACCGATATTTTTGTCTAGCGAGTTCACTGTTTACCCAATAAACATTGTAATCTTTCTGTAAGCTTTTTGGAAGGTGAAATATGTAATGTTTTGTTTTATAATAAGCTTGTGAAATGTTTACAAAACGTCGCATAATAATTGTCGGATTAGCAAAACTGGACATTGATTGTAAGCTTAAATTGAAAGCTTATGTGCAATATTGAATAGTAAGCTATATGCAATAATATTGTAAGCTTAATATAAAACATTTTGTAATGATTTTTTAAGCTTATTACAAATCGGTATGTAATAATTTTTGTAATAATTTTTAACACACCATCTTGGAAATCTGATTCATCGGACGAATCAGATGTTCCTAAGGATGGTATGTGCATCCACATCCAAGATCATTCGGAGAAATATTATTATTTTCAACCCTATCATATGTGTGATGTTGACAGTCATTTCCCACTGAATCTCCCCGAATTTTCTTGGACATTAATAAATTAACAATTTCTTCGCTTTGCGTTTTATTTGAATGTTTACGTTTCAAAGACATTATTTAATTATTATTTAATTGCGTTTATATTATATGTTTTTCTCTAAATATGAGAAATATGCTTAAAATTTGCACACAAACTTAATACAATTGTCTTTTCTTCGATATTTTAAGTTGCCGTTAGTAAATATAATGTCTGAGCCTACGCATTTTTAAAATACTTGTTTTTTAATTGCTTTTATATTTGTTAATAAGCTTATTAACAAATATAAAGTAAGTTATTTGAAATCATTTACGAAATGGTTGTGAAATTTTTTATTAGTAAGCTTATTAAGAAATCTGAGTCTGCAAACCTTTACAAAAATGTTTATTAGGTAAAATGTTTATGTATTTTCATTATGACGGAACAGTATATTCATTCCACACCATATTGAACAAATTCGAGATTTTATCTCTTCTATTTCATAGACAGTTGGACAATTGATAAAGGCTATCGTGATACTCATATTGAAATATCCTTTGAATGAGAGCTGCTACAAAATTCGTCAAAGCTAATAAAACTGGGTTTTGGAAACTTCTTAACTTGAACATGTGGCCAGTGGAAATTATCCTTGCATTCGAAATTTTATGTCTTAACAAGAACTCTCTTTTTAGATTTTTTTAAAAAATCCTACACATGTTTGTGACAATTTTAAAGATGTTTTTTTGACGGCATAATATTTAAAATTTTATGTAGGGGAGTTTGGGAAAAAGTGGAAATGGGATGCAGTGGGAAATTGCAATTTTTTGAAATGTTGTTGCATTTTTATACAATAAAAACTTTTGTCATGTGTTACTTAAGATGGCCTCCACTTTTTCATCCAGGTTCTAATCAATTTTGTACTTTCTTATAGTTTTTCGGGAAGAAGTAAAAAAAAATATATTCAAAAAGTTTTCTAGAATTTTGGTTTGTGCTTTCAAAAAGTGTGCAATTTGGACGTTTTTAATTAAAAAGGTATTTTTGAAATTATGGTATAATGCATTTCATTATGACATACGAAAAACCCAAAAACTTTTGACTTTTTAATTAGTTTTGAATAATAGAAAAATCTGAAAACAGTATTTACAGCCTATCTCTCAACATTACTATTGCTCATAATGTTTCATAAATAAAATTAATTCTCTGAAAAAAGAGCTATAAATTGTATGACGAAAAGGGTGACATAAAACACAAAGTGTTTCAGTTTAACTCATAAATGTTGCATACCTGTAGGACGGGTTTTACGGACGGACACTGCACTATGGGACAGACAATTAGTCTAGCTCGCCGAAAATCGGAAATAAAACTTTGTTGCAGAAAGTTTAAAAATATATAATTTTATTAATAATTTCTGAGAACCTAGAGAACAAACAAAAAATGATACACCCTAGTAAAAAATCCTTCTGTAGGCTTGCTTAAAGTCAAAAAAATTAAAAAAAGTGCTATTTAAGAAATAAAAATGGGTTGCATTAAAATTGTCGTAACTCTTTCAATATACTCACATGCAGAGTGTTAGTTTTATATTTCGCAGAGAGTAGCATCACAGAGAGAACATCCTGAAGAGGGCATTGCAGAGGCGATCGCAGAGGATTGCAGAAGGGATCGCAGATGATCGCTTAGAGGAATCAGATACAGAAACATAACCTACATTTTGCATTGTGCGAGGAGTCACTAAACTTCAGCAAGGCATTGTGGAAAATTTGTGGAAAAAATAACATAAAAATTAAAAAAAAAAAAACAATAAAACAATAATAAAAGAAATACATTTTTGACAAAATTTATATAATAAAAATCTACGTAATTTGAGAAGCTGAAGAAAAACTGAAGAGTATATTAAGTAAATAAAAGACAATCAAAATATAAAACAAAACCGAGAACATTGACTGCCTGCAGAGGACGCCTGTGGTTCTCCACAAGCATCAATAGATCGGACGCCTGGCAATTAGTACTTGTAGAGAACGTTTGTGGTTCCCTACACGGAACTAGTTGGTGGCGGAAATAAAAGAAACGTCGAAGGAAAACCCGTGATACACAATACCTGTGGAGGACGTTTGTGGTTCAAAACCTCGATTTTTGAAACCAATGGCCTATAATCAAAGACCATTTAAAATCAACTTTAAAATTAAAATCAGCTTTTGATAATTTTATTCTATACGAAATTTCTCAAAAAGTCAATTCTAATTATTTGACTTTATCGACTTAAAATTGTCAATTTGATTAATTTGAAAACAATGTTGTTTTATTTAATAGAAAAAGGCTCCGTTGAGGAGATACAGAATTTTCAAAGATACAGAAATTTCACCTAAGAATCCTTGAGATTCAGTTAATCTCAGCATCATTACATTTTCAGTAAAATATCCCACTTTTTTTATAATGAATAAACCACAATTGTAAATCCTGTTTTGAAAATTCTGAATTGTGATCTTGAAAAAAGGCTCCGTTTCGGAGATACAGAATTTTCAAAGATACAGAAATTTCACCAATGTATCCTTGAGATTCAGTTAATCGAATGGCATCATTATATTTTCAATAAAATATCCCACTTTTTTTATATTGAATAAACCACAATTGTAAATCCTGTTTCTAAAATTCTGAACTGTGATCTTAAAAAAGGCTCCGTTTAAGAGATATAGAATTTTCAAAGATACAGAAATTTCACCTATTCAGTTAATCGAATGGCAATTACATTTTCGGTAAAAAAATCCCACATTTGTAAATAATCCACATTTGTAAACCCTGTTGTGAAAATTCTGAACTGTGACCTTGATAAAAGGCTCCGCTTAAGAGATATAGAATTTTCAAAGATACAGAAATTTCATCTATGAATCCTTGAGATTCAGTTAATCGAATGGCATCATTACATTTTCAGTAAAATATCCCACTTTTTTTATATTGAATAAACCACATTTGTAAATCCTGTTCTGAAAATTCTGAATTGTGATCTTGAAAAAAGGCTCCGTTTAGGAGATACAGAATTTTCAAAGATACAGAAATTTCACCTATGAATCCTTGAGATGCAGTTAATCGAATGGCATCATTACATTTTCAGTAAAATATCCCACTTTTTTTATATTGAATAAACCACAATTGTAAATCCTGTTTCTAAAATTCTGAACTGTGATCTTGAAAAAGGGCTCCGTTTAGGAGATACACAATTTTCAAAGATACAGAAATTTCACCTTTGAATCCTTGAGATTCAGTTAATCGAATGGCATCATTACATTTTTTGTAAAAAATCCAAAAAAAAGGAAAAAAAACAAAATTGTTCATAAATATAATTCTAATTTTGTTCAGAATTCTCCCCCATATATTGTTCTAATATTTGCAGAATTCTCCCCCATATTCGTAGACAACATAAAGTCAATTTTAAATTTAATATCTCCTTTCTTTGATAATTTTCACATAACAAAAATGTCAAAAAGCCGACATTAATTTTAACGTCAACTTTAAATTCTACATATATGAATTTTGTACTTAATTTAGTAAATTAAGTACATTATTAGTACAGTATACTCAAAATTAAAAAATAAAGTTCTACAAAAAATAAAAATGAAGTAATTTAATTCGAAAAACTTAGAAAAAATTTAACTAAATCATATTCAAAAATTTACAATTATCACAAAAATTTAAATACAAAATATTGTTTTATTAAAAACATTGTGTAAAAAACTTAAAAAGGTATAAAAACAAAAATGATAAATAATAAATATTTTTTTTATTATTATAAAAATAATAATATTGTAAAAAATACTAAAGTATTAAATTTTTATTTTTAATTTAGTTGCTGTAAACTTTTGGCCCTCTTTTTTTATGAATACCATACATAAATTGTGAAACTTTGAATGTCCTTGTTTTCATCAACTATGCATTTAAATTGAGTGGCAAAAGTTGTGGCCCATTTGCATGGCCGTAGGCGTGGCTGCAACAAGGACATGTGCATGGCTGTGTGCGTGTGTGATAGGGTGTGTGTGTGTGCCAGGGGTAGGTGTCTGTGTGTGTGTGTGTGGATCAGTAGTTTTTACAGTTCAACAAATAAAATATGCATTAGTTTAACTTTTAGACTTTTGCCAACACGTTGTCATGAAGCTGACAAAAAAAAAAATAAAAAAATAAAAAAAAAACCTTTTATTTTTTACATGCTTGAATAATTTAACACATTTTGTAGGGTGTATTAAAGGCTTTTTATGCATTATATTATATCATTTTTAGTGTGGTCTATGTTCGTGAGCAGACATTGAGTGATTTGCTGATATTGATTTTTAGTAATTTTGTATGCGCATTTCAAGTGTTGCTCATTTATTTAATCAACGAAAAATGCATCAGAAAAACCACTAAAGTAAGCTTTAATATATAGCAATATTTTAATTATATTTGTGAGACGCCTTTTAAAAATTGATGCATCAGTCATAAATCAACACAAGAACCGCCTGAAATATGCTACCTTCGATAAATTTCTGCGCCAACTGCAGCGCATTATACACAGTTAAAATTATGCTCTACCTAAATACAATAAATATATGAAATATATTAATTAATACAACAAACCGATTTTGCTAAATTGTACCACACATATAGGTTAAAAATAAAACAGACAACTTTAATAAATTTGCTTTTACAATTTATTGATTAAGATGGTTTTTCGCTACTACAGCAAAAAGTTTTGTTATATCAGCAAAATATTCAAATAATATTTTTTGATTTATATGCAAGAAACTGCAGCGCATAAATCGGCTACACCGTTAAAATTATGCTCGATCTAACTACAACAAAAACAGCATATATTTTAGTTAATTTAACAAACCGATTTTGCTAAATTGTGCATTCCTTATTAGTAAATACAACAAAGCAGCTTTAGTAAACTATAAAAAATTAAATTTAAGATTTTTTAATAAAAAAAATATTCATTATTGGCATAACAAATTGTTTTGTTAATACAGCAAAATACGTTGATAATCCAACAAAATATTTAAATGATATTTATGATTGCATTTTGTTGCTATATATATACAAAACTTTTATGGTTGAGTTTCAGCGCATTATATGATATCGTATATACTGTTAACTTATTAATATTAATAAATATAACAAACCGATATTGCTAAATTGTGTAACCATTATTAGTTAATACAACAAATAGACAAATAAATTAAATAGCTTTAGTAAATTATAAAAATTCAATATAATTCAAAATATATTTGATTATGACATAACAAATTGTTTAGCTAATACAACAAAATGTTTTGCAAATACAGAGAAATGTTTTGTTAATTCAGCAAAATATTGAAATTCTTTTATTGCTTAAACTTGTTTCATTTATTAAGAAAGAAAAACTGACGGTGTATTCATGCATATTTATGATGCGAAATACGTGTGTTGCCACCTTTTAATTTTCATATTTAACGCAACGCGCATCGTCATCATCATCATCATCGACGACATCAATGCCAACAATGTGCCACACTGTTGCATAAATCTACACGCATCAGGCGCTGTCAATTTCCTCAAGAAATCTGCACTAGCGGTAGGTGGCGCCAGTGGTATAGGTGGTACTGGTGGTGGTGCTAGTGATGACAACAAAAACACATATATAGCACATGCTTTGCAAACAGTTGACGGTGGTTTCAGGTGAATGAGGCATACGACAACCCATCTTAATCATATTTAATGCAACCGTATGCAAATGCAATTTGCAAAGTGTCAGAGAGTAAAGTGGCCACACTCACGCATTCACTCACCCACACGCACACACAAACAGAGTAAAGAGCACTCGGTGATGTTGCCACCTGAATGAGTACAAGGCTTAACCTTTATTTCGACAGTCCAAAACATGCAGATGACAACCAATAAAAATCAATGTTATGTTTTATTCACTTAATTTAAATATCACATTTAAAATTAAATTTTTCATTTAAAATTAAATTTTTCACTAAAAATTAAATTTTTCAATTTTGCACCAAAAATTCAATTTTGCACTAAAAATTCTATTTTTTCCTAAAAATTCAAATTTTCACTAAAAATTGAAATTTTCACTAAAAACTACCTGTTCACTTAAAATTTAATTGCTCAATTAAAATTCAATTTACCACTTAAAAATCTAATTTTTTTAAATAAAAATTAAAATTTTCACAAATGATTTAATTTTTCACTAAAAATTCAAATTTTCACTCAAAATACAACTTTTCACAAAAAATTCAATTTTTCACTAAAAATTTAATTTGTCTCAAATAATTAAATTTTTCTCAAAAAATTCATTTTTTCACTAAAAATTCAAATATTCACTAAAAATTCAAATTTTCACTAAAAATTCAAATTTTCACTTAAAATTCAAATGTCACTAAAAATTCAATTTTTCACTAAAAATTCAAATTTCATTAAAAATTCAATGTATCACTAAAAATTAGCTATTCACTTAAAATTTAATTGCTCAATTAAAATTTCATTTGCTACTTAAAAATCTAACTTTCATTTTAAATTCGTTTTTCACAAATAATTCAATTTTTCACTATAGATAACAATTTTGACTAAGAATTGAATTTTGCACTAAAAATTAAATTTTTCACTAAAAATTAAATTTTTCACTTAAAATTCAAATTTTCACTAAAAATTCAATTTTTCAATAAAAATTAAATTTTTCACTAAATATTAAATTTTCACTAATAATTTAAATTTTCACTATGAATTAAATTTTTCACTAAAAATTCAATTTTTCAATGAATTCAATTTCTCAATGAATTCAATTTTTCATTAAGAATTCAATTTATCACTAAAAATTTAAATTTTCACTAAAAATTCAAATTTTCACTAAAAATTCAAATTTTCACTAAGCATTCAATTTTTCACTTAAAATTCAAATTTTCACTAAAAACTACCTGTTCACTTAAAATTTAATTGCTCAAATAAAATTTAATTTACCACTTAAAATTCAATTTATCACTTAAAATTCAATTTTTTCACTAAAAATTATTTTTTTTTAATTAAATTAAAATTTTCACTAAATATTCAATTTTCACTAAAAATTATGGTTTATTAAGAATAAAAATGTTTCTAACATTTTTAAATATGGTAGAATTTGTGTTAAGTTAATAAAACCACCATCACACGTGTAGCTGCCTTCAAATGGAATTGGAATGGATCCAGTTACATATTGCAGCGAGGTCCGTAGTCGTCACCACTAGCAGTGGTCGTTGCTTGGAGTACAACAGTGAGTTGTGTCGGATGGGTGAATAGGTGGCTGAGGTGAGGTGAGTAAATCCTTCGAGCATTGATTGCACATGGTCTCGTCTCTGTTGGCAACAAATTTCCATGCTGGATGCTGTCAATTATCTTTTCGTAAACGATTTTTCAACGACTGCCAATTTATTCTGAACTTTCCTATAAAAGAGTCCAGAACAAGGCAGTTTGGTTGCAACCTTTATAGGCCTACCACCCATTGGAAACTTTCCGTTGATGCTGTCAGCCCTGCTGACAAGAAACAGTTACCAGCCAAGGCTATTTGTGGCTTTGCTAAATGGGATAGGGGGATGGTTCTCTGATGAATTTTTCAAACAGTTCAATTTAGCTACATTGCTTTATTAGGTCACAGATCGACAGAAGAGGCAGTTTGTTGGAACCTCCCTCAAGTGTTGATGAATTTATTTCGAATGCCGTAGTTGTTTTGTTAGTTTTGCGGATCAAGTGCTACTTGTTTTTTTTTGAATTTTTGTTCATTTTGACTTCAGGTACTTTTTGGAATTTTTGGCTTTGGCACAAGTACCAGGTGATGCAATGTTGCCACCTCAACAACATGAAACCCGAAACGAGTCGAGGTGTTGCAACTGTTGTCCTGTGTTTGCTGAGAGCAGCATTGCTTTGGTTGCCAGCTGGTGCTTGGACCATTTGTATGCAAAACATGTGGCAACACTGCGAGTGCAACGTCATCGCAGCCAGTTAAGTGGCATCAAATGTTTGTGTTTTAATTTAACTGCATTTCGTGACGATTGCTATGTGGCTATTGGCAGCAGAATGAAAGGATGTGATTTGTGTTCGGAAATTTAAGGCAATTTTTTTTAAATAGTTAAAATTTTTAAATTTAATGCAAAATTTATAAATTTAACAAATTTGAAATTTTACAACTTTTGGAAAATTTTGAAAACCACAATTATTCTATTTTCTTTTAACAAAAAATTAAATTGTTCACAAAACTTAAAATACAAAATTCTATTTTACTAAAAATTTAATTTTTCACTAAAAATTAAAATTTTTATTAAAATTAAAATTTTCACTAAAAAATCAATTTTTCACAAAAAAATCAATTTTCACTAAAAATTCAAATTTTCACAAACATTCAAATTTTTTCACTATTAATTCAAATTTTCACAAAAAATTCTAATTTTCACTAATTATTCAAATATTCACTAAAAATTCAGTTTTTCACTGAAAATTGAAATTTCACTAAAAAATCAATTTATCACTTAAAATTCAAATTATCACTAAATATTCAAGTATTCACTAAAAAAAAATATCGTAATTTTTTAAAATTTATAAAAGTGAACATTTTTCAAATTTACAAAATTTGAATAAAAATTTTATTAAATTTGTGAAAATTGAGTATTTATAAATTTTATATTAACAAAAAAAATTTGAACACATAATACAGTGGTATTTTTTAATAACTTAAATTTAATTGATTTGGATTTCAAAGAAGTCCTAAGTTTAATAAAAAATAATAACTGTTATTAATTTAAAAATCACAAATATTAAATACTTATTATTTTTGGAAATTATGTGAAATGTAAATTAAATCATAAATATCTTTTTTGAAACTTTCAATTACAGTTACTGCTACCAAATGCCACCAAATGTCAGCAAAAGACTTGACAAAACCGACAAACAGACAGACAGAAAGCCAACGATTTCTATTTTACAATTTTGAAAATATTTTCCATATAAAATAACAGCATTATATGTCAACCACAGACAACAACCGCCAAACATGTGCTTCAGACACAGCACCCCAAATTGTGCAAAAGTCGCAGGAAATGCAAAATACAATGAGCGGCTGTTGCACTGTGGGACAAGTTTTTGTTTTGTAATTTTAACTTTTTCAATTTAAATAAATTACGAATTCAATTTTGAATTTATTTCGAAATCTAATTTTTTTATTTTGTAAAATTTTTAGTGAAAATTTGAAATTTTAGTGAAAATTTTAATTTATAGTGAAATATTGAATTTTTAGTGAAAATATTAATTTTTATTGAATTATTTTATTGAATTTTAGCGAAAAAAAATGAATTTTTAATGAAAAAAATAAATTTTTAGGGAAAATATGATTTTTTAGTAAAAATTGAATTTTTAGTGAAAAATTTAATTTTTAGTGAAAAATTTAATTTTTAGTGAAAATTTAATTTTTAGTGAAAAATTGAATTTTTAGTGAAAATTTGAATTTTTAGTGAAAATTTGAATTTTTAGTGAAAATTTGAATTTTTAGTGAAAAATTGAATTTTTTGTGAAAAATTGAATTTTTTGTGAAAATTTTTTAGTGAAAATTTGAATTTTTAATGAAAAATTGTATTTTGAGTGAAAAATTGAATTTTTAGTGAAAATTCGAATTTTAAGTGAAAATTTGAATTTTTAGTGAAAAATGAATTTTTAGTGAAAAATTGAATTTTTACTGAAAAATTGAATTTTTACTGAAAAATTGAATTTTTAGTGAAAAATTGAATTTTTAGTGAAAAATTGAATTTTTAGTGAAAAATTGAATTTTTAGTGAAAAATTGAATTTTTAGTGAAAAATTGAATTTTTAGTGAAAAATTGAATTTTTTGTGAAAAATTGAATTTTTAGTGAAAAATTGAATTTTTTGTGAACATTTTTTAGTGAAAATTTGAATTTTTAATAAAAAATTGTATTTTGAGTGAAAAATTGAATTTTTAGTGAAAATTTGAATTTTAAGTGAGAAATTTAATTTTTAGTGAAAAATTGAATTTTTAGTGAAAAATTGAATATTTAGTGAAAAATTGAATTTTTAATGAAAAATTGAGTTTATATTGGAATGCTTAATATTTTTGCATGTCGCGGAATCGTCCGTGGCTCAGTTGTTAATGAAGGGAACTGCTGGTTCAAATCCAGCAACCGTCAAAATCAAAATTTGTATGCAACAGACAACTACTATGTTCCACAGAGCTCTTATATTAAATTATTATTATTTTTGCTTTTATTTATTTATCTTATTTATTTTATTTATCTTTTCTTTGCCATTGTCTGAAAGTATTTATGCAACTTTTGAAGAAGATTGAGACAACACTGCGCATTAAAACCACAAAGTGCAATGAGCAACGACATATTCTGCACATGTGTGGAAACATCTGAACGTATTGATTGAATCAAATCCATATCTTTTACATATTTTGATACCGTGCGTGCATTTTTTAGATTATTGCAGCTCGAAGCAACTGCTGTTGCTGCTACTGCTTATATATTGCTCGTGGTTTGTCATGCAACGAGAGGATTTGCATTTGGAAAACGAAATAATGCAAGATTTTGATTGTGTAGAAGATGCACGTATAGCTCCCGTGATGTATTAAATGCCAAAAATGCAAAAAATTCAAAAATAAAAGAAGCTAATATCTTGAATATAATAAAGCAATCAGTTTGCAATGCAAAATACAAATTTCCTAATATTTGGCGAAATTTCTGCAACGACAGATTTATATTTTTCTGAAGCCAGCGTTGCCACCTGTTATAAAATGAAATGACTCTAGAAAATTATATTACAACAAATTATATTGTCTTTGTAGGTCTACTACATTTCGTTGGGTTTTAAATACATTTGTCTTTATTTGACTTAATTTTACTACAGTATGTATTTCAAAATTCGTTCTCTAGATATTTCACAAACTGTATTGATATTTTATTTTTTGCTTTTATTTAAGTATTTGAAATTCGTGCGAGCACACGACCAACTACTACGAAAAGGAGTTCGTCGTACAGGTATAAACGAATTCGTTGGCTACATATAGCAGAAACTGTTTTGTTTGTTGTTTTTGTTTTTGCACACGACGTATGACTTTTGAAAGAGCTATACAAATAAACCAAAACAGGCCCAAGCATCCGACCGAAACGCGTTAATTAGAGATTACTACGTAGTGATGCCAACTAATGGAGTTTTCCGCTGCACCTTCTTGGTTTTGAAAATAAATACGCTGAAATAAAAGTACTCAACTCTTATTAATGGTAATCAAAAATGTCATATTACACAGTCCGACACTATTTTGCACACATAGAAAATTCCACATAGGAATTATTCTAAGAAATTGTGTGTACCCAGTTTTTCTTAGATCAATTCGTTTAACATTTTTGATTTGCATTTGAAATGCAAATGCATATTATATTTGCGTGGCTGAGATCTCTCTGAGTATGGATGTAAAAACGGTTTTCCAATATCAATTCATTTAAAGATTTTATTTATATGAAGGTTTTACCCCAGACAAAATTTTTGCCAGGGTCGAGGCAGTTCAGAAACATTTTCTCGACATATTTCAAACAGACAAAGGCGGAGTTTGTATCAAAAGCTGTCTGATTTCTGCGCATTCCCAAAATATGGCGTGAATCTGCTTTAAAATTCCAAAAAAATTTAGAGCCTGCTATACACTTCCCAAGATATTCCATTTAGCTGTGCGTTTGTCGGAAATATTCCAGAAAAATGCCAAATTACGAAATGAAAAATAAATAAAAAATAAATAACCCCCAGAAAAAATTTTTGGCGTGGTCGAGGCACTTCAGAAACATATCCTCGCCATATTTCAAGCAGACAAAGGCGGAGTTTGTATCAAAATCTGTCTGTTCTCTGCCCATTCCCCAAAAATGGCGTGAATTTGCCTAAAAAATTGCACACAAATTTACAACCTGCTATACACTTCCCAAGATATTCCATTTAGCTGTGCGTTTGCCGGAAATATGCCCGAAAAATTCCAGAAATACGCCAAAAATTTTATCGCGGGACCCCAGGCAAAATTTTTGGCAGGGTCGAGGCAGTTCACAAACATTTCCTCGACATATTTCAAACAGACAAAGGCGGAGGAGTTTGTATCAAAAGCTGTCTGTTTTCTGCCCGTTCCCCAAATATGGCGTGAATCTGCCATAAAAATTCCACAAAAATTTACAACCTGCTATACACTTCCCAAAATATTCTATATTTCTGTGCATTTGCCAGAAAGATGCCCGAAATATTTCAGAAAAATGTTAAAAATTTTGTCTCGGGAAATATATAGGATTTTCTCATGTGTGCAGCCAAAAGTTGAGCTTTGTCGTACGGTGTAATTATTTATTTTTTTAATTTTTCGAATAAATAAAGAATTGTTTTTATTATAAAAACTATATATATATTAATTATAACAAAAAAGTAAAATGAATTCAGATTATAGTATAATTAAAAGCATATGTAGTAATTTATCTAGCATATGTAGTAAAAACAACTACATCAGTTAAGTCAAAACCACAATATATGCTTTTGGACGTATATCAAATAAATATTGTCGTTGTAGAACTAAAAGTCAACAACTACATTTTCAAAATACCAATTGTTCATTTACAAAAATCTTTATATATCTTTCAATTTTTGATCGATGAGCTCAATATTTGTACCAAATTTTAAGAAAATGTGTATCTATTCTTTGTTATTTCATTTTAAAAAATGTTTCAATTACTTTTTGTAATAATTACCAACAAAATTAAAATTTAATATTTTCATAAAAATGTATTTGGTGACTTTTAGTTTTACAACGACGATATGTATTTATTTTCAAGACATTTTTATTTATTTTTAATGCAGTATTTTTTCGGTGTACGGTTAAGTTTAATACGTATATTAAATAATCAAATAACCTCCAAATTAAAAAAAGAAATAACCCCAAGCTAAATAAAAAATTACTATACAAAAATATGCGTTATTTCATATGAAATAATCAGAGGTTACAACCGGAACGAATGAAAAGTAAAAGTTCCGAGGGAAAATTTTCAATCGGAACGAATTTTCAAAAGTTTATGGTGAAAAGTACCGCCGGGAATTTATTAAAAAAAACGTTTGAACTGTATCCACGTATAATAAGTTCAAGAACAATTATTAGTTCCTTTTTCTATTTTAATATTTTTTTGTTGAGGACAATCAATTTTTTTTGGTGCAACTCTAGGTTTAGGTACAAATCCAGTAGGGTCATTGCTATTTTTTAGTTGAATTGAAAAATTATATATAACCATTGATTGGAACAGAAAAACATGTTTGGAAGAGAATCATTTTGGTTCGAACCTCTGGATAAAACCGTTAAATTAGTATGGACAATTTCAGAGTTTATATTTTTTATGTTTGGGGGTTATTTCAATTAGGTGTTATTTCGCAGCGCCTTTATTTAATAATGAACTTAAACAATCACTGCTAAAAATATCAAATAATTCCTGCCAGCACTCGGTTAGTAATGTCCTCAGTATCCTTTTTGCCTTTGCATGTTTTTGTCGTTGTTCTTCGTGTCGTTTGCATAGGATGTCGCTGTCCTTTGGTTTCATATGGTGCCTATGCTTTTCATCTGCACAGCCAGTAAACATTTTTGGTGACAACAACATGTTCATGATATTGTTGTTGTTGCTGATCCTGCCACATACACAGCAAAACCTTCTACATCATCAGGGTTGTGGGATTTTGTGGATTTTGGTGCACAAAAGCTTAGTTTAGTTTTATCCCAGACACACACACACACATGGATTATTTGGTTTCCTGAAAATGTGTCTGTCTGTCTTTCTATGCGTCTGTGTTGATGCAGGACATGCTCGCAGAACATGTTCATAAATTCATCAACATAAATATTGTCTGCATAGATGACTGTTTGTTGTTTATGTTGTTGCTGTTGTAGTAGCAGTTGTTGTTGTATTTTGTTGTTGTTATTTTAGCTGTTCATGCTGTTAGTTATTCTAAACTAATAACAGTTAGTTCCATACACTCACACACACACTCAAAATGAGGCAGCGCCACACGGACACTTGTGAAAGCGGGTACAGAGCACAAATTACAGTAGCCGACAAAATGTTGGTATTACATTTGAAAAAATGAATTTTTAGTAAAATATTCAATTTTTACTTAAAAATTTAAACAAAATGTGAGTAACTAAAAATAAGTTTTAATTTTAAATTGAATTAAAAAAAAAATAAAAAAAAATGTTTACTGAAAATTTGAATTTTTAGTGAAAAATGGAATTTCAGTAAAAATTTTAATTTCAAGTTGAAAATTATTTTATTTTAGTGAAATTTTTTTTTTTAGTGTTCAAATTTTTTTTTTAGTGAAAAAATTGAATTTGTGTGAAAAAATAAATTTTTAGCTAAAAATTTAATTTTTAGTGAAAAATTTAATTTTTTGTGAAAAATTGATTTTTTTTGTGAAAAATTGAATTTTTTTGTGAAAAAATAATTTTTTAGTGAAAAATTGAATGAATTTAGTGAAAAATTAATTTTTTTGTGAAAAATAGAATTTTTAGTGAAAAAATTGAATTTTTAGTGAAAAATTGAATTTTTAGTGAAAATTTGATTTTTAGTGAAAAATTGAATAAATTTAGTGAAAAATTGAATTTTTAGTGAAAAATTGAATTTTTAGTGATAAATTTGATTTTTTTTAGTGAAAAATTGAATTTTTAGTGAAAATTTGATTTTTTTTTAGTTAAAAATTGAATTTTTAGTAAAAATTTGAATTTTTAGTGAAAAATTGAATATTTATTGAAAAATTGAATTTTTAGTGAAATTTAAATTTTTAGTGAAAAATTGAATTTTTAGTGAAATTTAAATTTTTAGTGAAAAATTGAATTTTTAGTTAAAAATTGATTAAATTTAGTGAAAAATTAAATTTTTTGTGAAAATTTGATTTTTTATTTAAAAAATTAATTTTTAGTGAAAATATAAATTTTTAGTTAAAAATTGATTTTTTTAGTGAAAAATTGTTTTTTGTTTAGTGAAAAATTTAATTGTTAGTGAAAAATTGATTTTTTCGTGAAAATTTGAATTTTTAGTGAAAAATTGAATTTTTAGTGAAATTTAAATTTTTAGTGAAAAATTGAATTTTTAGTGGAAAATTAAATTTTTAGTGAAAATTTTAATGTTATGTGAAAATTTGAATTTTAAGTAAAAAATCGACTTTTTTTTTTAGTGAAAATTTGAATTTTTAGTAAAAAATTAATTTTTTAGTGAAAAATTTAATTGTTTGTTAAAATTTAAATTTTTAGTAAAAAATTGATTTTTTAGTGAAAATTTGATTTTTTTGTGAAAATTTTAATTTTTAGTGAAAATTACATTTTTAGTGAAAAATTAAATTTTTTAGTGAAAAATAGAAATTTTAGTGATAAATTGAATTTTTTTGTGAAAAATTGAATTTTTGTGAAAATTTGAATTTTTAGTGAAAATTTGAATTTTTAGTAAAAATTGATTTTTTAGTTAATTGAATTTTTAGTGAAAATATAAATTTTTAGTTAAAAATTGATTTTTTAGTGAAAAATTGAATTTTTTGTGAAAATTTGAATTTTTTGTGAAAATTTGAATTTTTAGTGGAAATTAAATTGTTTAGTGAAAAATTTAATATTTAGTGAAAAATTTAATTTTTAGTGATAAATTGAATTTTTTGTGAAAAATTTAATTTTTAGTGAAAGTTTTAATTTTTAGTGAAAATTTTAATTTTTATTGTAACATTTAAATTTTGCTATAATGGAATTTTTAGTGACAAACTTATTTTTTTAGCGAAAAGAAAAATTTTAAAAATAAAAATTCAATTTATACAGAAATTTTTTATTTTTAAAGAAGACATAATTTTTTAATGAAATTTTTAGTATTGAATTTTTTTCAAAAACATTTTTATGTTGAACTGTGTAATATTGCGCACTAAAATAACCCTGCTGTATTTCCGACTGATGGTTATAGTGGTTATGGTTCTGGCCGGGGTTTGAATATTGCACTGCAGAGCTTGAATTGTTCTAAAGAATTTTAGCATTTAACAGACGTTATTCGCAAAGAGTCTCATGTTATAAATAATAACAATTAAGCTATCACAGAATTCAGCTGGGATGCAAGGATTTGGAAAAATAGTGAACATTTAAAAAAATAATTAAAATTAAACCAAAGTGAGTTGCAAAAACGTTTTTTTCTTAAAACTAAAACCTCATGTTGAAACAAACGAGAAATTAGTTGAAATCAGTACTTTTTTTGTTTTTTTCATTTTTTTTCGAAAAACCTCAGTATACAATTTCGTGGCGAGCAGCGCAAAATAGTTTTTCTAATTAACTTCCACGCCACGTGTTAATTAGCTGCTAATGTTGGAATGATTGCAATGAAATGGCAGAGAAAATGGTAGACAAAAAAATATATATTTCAGCGCTAATTGAATTTTTCACGCTTTACTGCGTACATGATACAGCGCGCGATAGAGAGGAGAGCTTTTTGGCGGAATTTTTTTATTTGACATTTTTTATTTAGATTTTTATTTTCTTTTTTTTTTTGGTTATTTTTATTTTTATTTTAATTAAACAAAAATTTATTTTATAGTCGAAATTTGAATTTTTAGTGAAATATAAAATTTTAATTGAAAAATTGCATTCTTAGTTATAAATTGCATTTTTAGTTAAAATTGTGTTTTTAGAAAAAAAAATGAATTTTTATTACGAAAATTGAAATTGTTTTAGTAAAAACTTCATTTTCAGTGAAAAATTGCATTTTTAGTTAAAAATTGATTTTTTGGTTAAAAATTGAATTTTTAGTTAAAAATTTAATTTTTAGTTAAAAATTGAATTTTTAGTTAAAAATTTAATTTTTAGGTAAAAATTTAATTTTTTAGTTAAAAATTTAATTTTTCAGTTAAAAATTTAATTTTTAGTTAAAAGTTTAATTTTTAGTTAAAATTTGAATTTTTAGTTAAAAATTGAATTCTTAGTTAAAAATTGAATTCTTAGTTGAAATTTGAATTTTTAGTTAAAAATTGAATTCTTAGTTAAAAATTGAATTTTTACTCAAAAAATGAATTTTGAAGTTAAAAATTGAATTTTTAGTTAAAAATTGAATTATGAGTTAAAAATTGAATTTTTAGTTAAAAATTGAATTTTTAGTTAAAAATTGAATTTTTAGTTAAAAATTGAATTTTTAGTTAAAAATTGAATTTTTAGTAAAAAATTGAATTTTTAGTTAAAAATTGAATTTTTAGTTAAAAATTGAATTTTTAGTTAAAATTGAATTTATAGTTAAAAATTTAATTTTTAGTTAAAAATTTAATTTTTAGTGGAAAATGTAATTTTTAGTGAAATATAAAATTAAATTTAAAGCGAAAAATTTAATATTTAATGACAAAATTGAATTTTCAGTGAAAATTTTAAATTTTAGTTAAAAAATTGATTTAAAAATTTAATTTTTAGTTAAAAATTTAATTTTTAGTTAAAAATTTATTTTTTAGTTAAAAATTTAATTTTTAGTTAAAAATTTAATTTTTAGTTAAAAATTGAATTTTTAGTGGAAAATGTAAATTTTAGTGAAATATAAAATTAAATTTAAAGCGAAAAATTGAATATTTAATGACAAAATTGCATTTTCAGTGAAAATTTTAAATTTTAATTAAAAATTTAATTTTTAGTTAAAAATTAATTTTTTAGTTAAAAATTTAATTTTTAATTAAAAATTGAATTTTTAGTTAAAAATTGAATTTTTAGTTAAAAATCGAATTTTTAGTTAAAAATTGAATTTTTAGTTAAAAATTTAATTTTTAGTTAATATTTAATTTTTAGTTAAAAATTTAATTTTTAGTTAAAAATTTAATTTTTAGTTAAAAATTTAATTTTTAGTTAAAAATTTAATTTTTAGTTAAAAATTTAATTTTTAGTTAAAATTTGAATTTTTAGTTAAAAATGATTTTTTAGTTAAAAATTTAATTTTAAGTGAAAAATTTAATTTTAAGTGAAAAATTGAATTTTTAGTTAAAAATTGAATTTTTAGTTAAAATTTTAATTTTTAGTAAAAAATTTAATTTTTAGTTAAAAATTTAATTTTTAGTTAAAAATTTTATTTTTAGTTAAAAATTTTATTTTTAGTTAAAAATTTAATTTTTAGTTAAAAATTTAATCTTTAGTGAAAAATTTAATTTTAAGTGAAAAATTGAATTTTTAGAGAAAAATTGAAGATTTTCTAAAATTAAATTTAAAGCGAAAAATTGAATATTTAATGACAAAATTGAATTTTCAGTGAAAATTTGTAATTTTAGTTAAAAATTTCATTTTTAGTTAAAAATTTAATTTTTAGTTAAAATATTAATTTTTAGTTAAAAATTTAATTTTTAGTGAAAATTGAATTTAAAGTGAAAAGTTAAATATTTAATGACAAAATTGAATTTTCAGTGAAAATTTGAATTTTTAGTTAAAAATTTAATTTCTAGTTAAAAATTTAATTTTTAGTGAAAATGTACATTTGAATTAAAAATTGAATTTTAAAATTGAAATTTTATTTTAAGCCAATAAAAACATTTTTTTTTCTGGTGCAAATTAAATTTGTTAGTCAAACCAAGCAAAGTCAATGAAATTGCTTTTGAAAGAATATATGCGACATTACAATATAAAAAAATTAGCATTTTATTATGTAGAACAAAGTAAAAGTTTACCATAAACTTTAGAATACTCAAAAACATTTTGAACTCTTCTTGTAGTGGATGCAAAAATTACTCACATACACAAAGTAGCAAAACTTTAAACGATCATGTTGACTTTTTCTTCTTTTTTTTTGTTTGATACGTAGTAGTTTGAACAAAAGTTTCTGTCTACTGTGTTTTGCTAAAAAGTGAATGAAGCTTTATGTTGGCTGCAATCAATACAACAATTTTGTGCTTTTACCAAAAGAACAACAACAAGAAAAACAAAAACAAAAAGAAGCCACAACACAAACGAGCCACCGGCAACCACAACCGCACTGAGGACACAAACTTGGCCAAAATGTTGAGCGCAAGCAACAGCAGCATCAAAATTTGGCGCGACAAAATGCACGAAGAAAATTTATTTATATGAATTTTTGATTTTTTGCTAAATCTAAGAAAGTTTTCCTTTTTTGCTTCTTTTTAATTTTTGCTTTTTGTAACTTAAACCATATAGCATACATTTTATTTGCAATGAAGCGTACGTGAACCTGGCGCCTGCTGCCTTCCTTCCTGCCTATCCATCTGTCTGTCCGTCCGTCTGTCTGACTTCTGGCAGCATTCATATCCTTGTTGCGGCCACATCCTTGTTGCCAGGCTGCACTTGCAGCTGCTTGAGCAATGAATTTGAGGACTGCTCCTCCAGTAGGACGTACGACGTTGCAAAATGTTGAGAATAAATTATGTCGTCAAGCATTGCGCTCTGGCATGTGTAACACAGGGCAGAGTATGTGTCTCCCCCTTAATCTTGGGGATCTTTTCAATTTACAAGGACTTTTTTTTGCTATTTTCGTCTTGCTTGCTTTTTATTTTTTTTTTTAGTCTTCATCGACCTCGCCATCATCATCGTTATAGCATTTTAGTGTTGCCAATTTTTGGTTGCTCCTCCTGTTGGTCATTTCAAATCCCAGTCAGTTTATATCGTTGACTGATTTTTTTGTGCTGTCACTTTTATTTTATTTTTCTACTGTAAGTTGGCAAGCAGCATTTTGGCTGCTTTTAATAGCCAACTGTAATGTTATAAAGCCGGAAAGTGTGCAGTAAATAAAATGGCTGCTTATTATGTGCTGACGCATTGAGCGCATGGCAAGAATATTGTGCAATTAAATTGGCAACACTTAGTACATAACATATCTGTTTAATAGTCGCCTAAAGGTAGGCAATACTTTTAATAAAAAAAAATGTTTTCTTTCATTATGCACTTAAAGCTGTACAATGCTAATTTGAAAAATCTTTCTTAAGATAATTGCCTAGATATTTGCTAAATATTTACACTAAAACAAATACTGTATTTAAGAGAAAGCAAAATGCCTTTAAAATAAATGCATATGTATTTTACTACATTGATGTTGTAGTTTTTCTCAGGAAAATAACTACATAAATGTATTACATTTCAGTACAAAATTTTATTAGATTTGTATTAAGAATAGCTTGATTTCCATTTACTTAAACATCCAGAATTATGTAGAAAAAAAAACTACATATAAATAAATACTACATAATGTATTTGTTTAAAATCAAAAACAAATATGTATTCTCCTAAAAAATACTATTTAAAAATAAAAGTATAATTGTACAAATACACTGCATTTCTTTACAACTATATTTGTATCAAAAATAACTACATTTTGTATTTATTGAAACGTACAGAAATATTTAGAAAATTACTACATAAAAGGTTTTTCAACAGGGACGCTACAAAAGTAGAGCGACAGGGACATCAAACGACGCCATATTTCTTGACGCTCTTTTGACATTTCTCTTCAGTAAAGTTTGCCATTTCATGATAATTTCGAATCGTTGTTGGCTTGTATATCTTTTCATCATGAAATGGCAAACCTTACTGAAGAGAAATGTCAAAAGAGCGGCAAGAAATACCCTAGTAGAAATTTTGGTAGGGCCATGCTCATGAACTGATCATGTCATTATTTGAGATAATCGGGATATGACGAGGCCCACGATGTCCTTGTAACGCAGTGTCCTGATCATGTACTCACCTCAAGCAATGATCATGTACTGATCGGGTAATTCCCCATATCATTATTTATCTGACCATTTCCTTGTTAAAACATGAGCATACGAAAGCACTACAAATACCCGATTAAATAAAATATCATACCTCATTGAAACCTGATCATTGCCCGATGAAAATGTCTTTATGAGAAACAACTAATGTAGCTTTGATCGGGACCATTGGCTGTTTAGATAATGTAAACCCTGTTATGGTGAGCATGATAAGGGCATGACAAGGCAATGATCATATTTGCTCTAATAGGGGTCACTTGACGAAACCCCGATCATTTCCCGATGGCGCATCGGACAAATTTCCACTAGGGTACGGCGTCGTTTGCTGTCTCTGTCGCTCTACTTTTGAAAAAACTTTTGTAGCGCTCTTATTGAAAAACCCTTTATGTAGGAGAGCCTGGGGTAAAGTAGGACACGTTTTACTTTTAAATAATTTATAAAATTCTTTTGAAGGTTATATTTCATACACTGGTTCATGATCTAAATTTTTGCATTAACAGAAAACCATTTATTATATTTTTTTAAATATTATTGACCGATTCTTCAAAACAGCTCAATTTCAGACTTGTTGAAAAATGCTGGGGTAAAGTGGGAAATTTCAAAATGTTTACCAAAATGCTATTTAGTCTTTATTTTTTTTTCATGTTTTTGATATTTTGATTACAAAGTCATATTATGTATAAAAAACATAATAAGGTAATAAAAAATAATAATAATGCAAGAACAAATAAGGAGACAAAAAGTTTAAATTCATAAACATCTCAGTGGTTATGTTAAGAAAATACGGAAAATATGGTGCATTTACTCCTAGTTAGAATATTATAAGTGACATTAGAAATATGTATAGTTGTTGGTAGTCATGTTCGTACATTTTAAAATATACAAGGACAAATATATGCAGTTCACTGAATTGTTAAAATTTAAATTCTTCGGAATTTCATTTAAGCAAATCGTAAAAAAATTCTGTTACTTCTGAAAAACGTTGAAGAATCTTTACTGCTGTATACTTTTTGTTTTTGTTAAAGATTTGCTTCACGGCTTTTTCTGCAAATCAGATCATGTCTAAGGTGAAGTTAAAATTTTGCTTTTCATTGGTTTCTGGCCAAGATTAATTTTTTTCTTGAATAAAACAATTAAATAATTCATATAACACAATATTTTTACTAAAATTACAACAAACATTGTTTAAATCACGTTTCCCACATTAGCCCAGAATGTGTTTCCCACTTTACCCCAATATCGCAATTTGATCATCACTTTAGCACCATTTAAAAAATGATAAATTATTTGCAAAACCCTTTTGTATTTTAAAAGATATACTAAATCCGATCTTTTTAAACATATTTTCCTATTTAAAAACGACAAAAAATTCAAATTTTTTGATAGCAAACAACAGCACTCTAAAAAATGTTCAAAAACATTTTTATTTCACTTGTTCTTAAATTGTATTATTTTGATTATAAATAGATGAAAAAGTTGATGCCACATTAAGAAGCACTTGACATTGGTTTTTGTACAATAAAAATGCAATTTCCCATGTCCCACTTTACCCTAGGCTCACCTACATATGTATATATTTTTACTACATTCTACATTTTATGAATATTATGAAAAATTTAAAAAAAAATGTATATATGAATTTATTTGTACTACATTCTATGGTACATAAGTACTACATGTATATAATACTTTGCAACTATTTTATTTACATGTGGTAGAAGGCTATTAAAATATGTCTATGACAACGATTTTAAAAGATATGTAAAAAACGTTTATTAAAATTAATTCTCTAAAATATTCGAATGTATGTATGCCATAAAAAATGTGGAGAAAAAGCTTCATCAAGTAAATTTTGAAAAGATTTCATCAGTATTTGTCGGTTGACAATAATTTCTTCTTAATTTAAAACTTAAGCATGAACAGTTTACATTTTCATCTTTTTGAAAAATCCCACTTAAAGTACGCAATACTTGAATGTCATTGCTTTCTGACAAATTTTACCAAATGTATGCAATGTATGTGTGAAACAACTTACGTATAAAATAAGCAATAATTTCAAGTTTTTATATACTATATAAATAATAGTTTTTTTACTATTAAAAATATTCAATAGGATAAATTATTATTTTAATCGGAAAATACCATTAAATACCAAAAAATACCAAGACATTGCCATTGAGTTTATATGAAAATTTTTATTTTTGTATACTATTAAATCAATAATTGTCCATTGACCAATTTCAATAGGATTTGAGGGAATTTTTTTCTGGGTGTAGCATTTTTTAAGGTAAGCCATACTTGAGTGACAAAGCTTTTTAATAAAATGCTCCTAAATGTATGCAATCTAACTAAGCTTACTTACGCATGAAATGAGCAATGATTTGAAATAATACAATTTCTTTATAAATAATACTTATTGTTTCATTTCTGTTTCTTATAAGTTTAATTTCTTTTAATTTAGTCAAAAACTGAAAAGAAAAACATTTTTCTATATATTCAACCTAAAAATTGCAAACCTAAAACTCTGTCAAAAATATCGATATTTACTTCGATCACTCAATAGTATTGCGGAAATATTTTTATTGCTTTTACTTCTACAATTTAATACTTTATGATGCAAACTATAATTTTTGGAAATTTCCTGCTTATTTTGATTACGTGCCAACTTTTGCCGCCTGTCTTTGGCATTTTCTGCATGGCACCCTCTCTAACAGATTTTTGTGTGGGCTCAGCTCAGTACTTTGGCTCACAATCAGCCACAAATAAATTTCTGAAACTGGCCAAAGTTTTCGTGCCAGAAAGTGCTTGGATTTTTATGATTCATTTTTATTTTTCTTTTATTTTTTTTTTAGTCATAAGTCATGCATATGTTATTTATATGCTATCACACACAAGAAGGTTTATGAATTTTTGAGTATTATTATTTCTTATATTCGAAGGCACTCTGTATGAGACTTAAGTTCAAGAAAATTGTAGAAGTTATTTGCAAATATGATTGTGAGGTTTACAAA
This sequence comes from Dryomyza anilis, assembly GCA_951804985.1. Taxonomy (NCBI): domain Eukaryota; kingdom Metazoa; phylum Arthropoda; class Insecta; order Diptera; family Dryomyzidae; genus Dryomyza; species Dryomyza anilis. The sequence goes on from OX638130.1 coordinate 114,728,130, forward strand.
GGCCTGTATATTTCAATAAAATATTTAAAAGTATACGTTGCAGTTTTTTTTTTTTATTTTAAATGTCGTTTATGAGAAACTATGTAGATTATAAGAACCTAAAAGTTATAATTTATACTTCGAAAGCATTATACACATTCTATGTTACATCCCTAATAAAAATTCTTATGAGATCATGGTCGATAACCAATCCATGTATTTTTTACAATGTTTAACATGATACATGACGTGACCATGTTCATATTCTTTCGTATGGGCTAATACCATAGTAGAAATTGAACTAAGATCATAATCGGGAACTGATTTTGGTATTTCTACCATGTGACAACCCGACCAGTTACTTTTTCTACATGTGCTGGCCATGATTATGTCTACTCTAATAGAGAAAATTTCTAATAGGGTAGGTTAGGTTAAAAAGTGTACCAGAGATCGCATAATTTAAAAAAATCATTATTGAGATGCCTTTAAAGAAGTATTTATAATGTTTTCTAAATATATTATTTATAATATATGTTTACGTAGCAAAATACAAGGAAATATATTCATTGTTTTAATATTAAATTATATAAGATCCTTTAATACGAAAGCAGTTACAGTTACAAAGCGGTTACAGGTTACAAAGCAGTTGCAGTAGTATATATTAAAGTTTCCAATTAAGACTTTAAATTGGAAAATACCATAATAATAAAAGACAACCTTTTAAATGCAAAAATTATAAAGTAACCTTGAAAAACACGTATAAAACCTTTAGAAGGTTACATTGAAGTTGCACTATAATGTTAAAAAATGCATGATTTGTAAATAGTTCTAAAGAGAACCTAAAAAGCCTTTTAATAGTTTTAAGAAATCACTAAAAAGCAACTTAAAATTTGAAATTATATATTTAAGTTGCAAACTGATCACTATCAATTAATCACTATAAGGTTACATAAAAGATGAATTATACATTTTAGGTACTAGGTAAGATTTCACTATAGGTGCGGTGAAGTATTCTAATTATCTTCATTTAAAGAATTTAATTAAACTTCCAGAGTGGCGGGTATACAAATATTTTAATTTTTTATCTATGCAACATTCCTGATATGCCCGTCTGTCCGTTGAAATCCGTAAATTACCGATATAAGATGCAAGACAATTTGAAGATTAGAGCAGAAGCTATTGAATCTTCTTTAGTGTTTCAGAACGGAATGACACAACGTACAATATATCTAATGAAAGACGAAAATAGTTCATCCTCTTTTGACTCTCTGCCACACCTGTTTTATAGGTATTAAAAGGGATTACCTGACATAATTACTCCAGGTCATGTGTTTTATCATTCTAATCGGGTATATAAGCATGACTGGACTGTGCATTATAAATTAGTCATTTATACTAATAGACATTTTCAACAATGTGTTGAATTGTGATGGGTAAATGCAAGAACAAGTTCAATACATGGTAGTCTTGTTTTTGCTCTTGCAGAGTCGTTCAAGTTCTTATATCGGTCGAACTTGTTCTTGCTCTTGTACATGCAGAGTAGATCTTGTTCTTTCTCTTGTACTTCGGATGGTCGATATTGTTCTTGTTATAGTACTTGCCAAGTAGATTCTTATTCTTGCATCGGAAGGACGGTCTTGGCATTGCTTTAGTACTTGCAGAGTACGTCTTTTCCTTGCATCGACAGGTCGACCTTGTTTTTGCTCTAGTACCTGCAAACTGGTTTTTGTTCTTGCCCTTCCCAAGTAGGAATTAACGACCGGCACAAGACTGACACAGGCTTGTGCCATGCTTCTCAGGCCTGTGTCAACCTCGTTCCAAGACTGTGTCAAGACTGGAATGATAACTATGTTACAAGCCTGTAATTCAGGACTGTTCCAAGGCTTGTGTCCTAGGCTTGTCCTAGGCTTGTATCTTGAAACAAGACCTACGCCCCAGACTACTAACAATCCTTGTAATACGCCTGAAAATTCAGGTTATTGGGCATAATTTGTCATGGGCATTGCATTCATTATTCATGTCTTTACACTTGAGAGTCGAGTCTGTAGATAAATAACCATGGCCTGTTTGAAATCTAGAAATGACAAATGTGCCAGTCCTGTGTCTAGCTTGGTATAGCAAGGCCTGTGTGGAGTCTGTAAGTGACGATTGTGCCAGGCTTGTGTCTAACCTAAACTAACATGGCCTGTGTAGAGCCTGGGAGTGACGATTGTGCCAGGCTTGTGTCTAACCTAAACTAACATGGCCTGTGTAGAGCCTGGGAGTGACGATTGTGCCAGGCTTGTGTCTAACCTAAACTAACAAGGCCTGTGCAAAGCCTGGGAGTGATGATTGTGCCAGGCTTGTGTCTAACCTAAATTAACAAAGCCTGTGCAAAGCCTGGGAGTGATGATTGTCCCAAGCTTGTGTCTAATCTAAAGTAACAAGGCTTGTTTTAAATCTGGGAATGACAAATGAGCCAGACTTGTGTCTAGCTCTATATATCAAGGCGTGTATTGGGTCTGTGAGTGACGATTGTGCCAGGCTTGTGTCTAGCCCAAGTCTTGGTAGTCAAGCATGTAACAAGCCTGGCACGTTTGTTGCAGCCTGGAAATTCTTACCTGGGTTTAGTTGCAGAGTAAGTCTTGTTATTACATCGGAAGGTCGATCTTGTTCTTGCATCTACAGTTCTATCTTTTTCTTGCTCTTGTACTTACAGAGTTGATCTTGTTCTTGAATAAGAAGGTCGATCTTGTTTTGGCTCTATTACTTGCCAAGTAGATTTTTTTCGCAACAGAAAAAGAGGATACCTTTTCGTTCGGACTATACGTTTGCGGAATAATATCACTGTTTTTTTTGCTGATATTTTTGATATTGGCAAACTCGAGAAAAATATTTATTTTCGTCTACCCTTAACCTATAATCTGTTTCTACTATCAATACTAGGTCCCACATTAAAAAAAAATAAACTAAAATCTATGAAAGGCTTTGACAGACAAAACAAATTTTTTTTTGTTAAACCCTCCAAATCCATAATTTCAAAAATAGATTGTTTTCAGTCTTGTTTAAAGACTATAATTCATAGTTTTTTTTTTTTTTTTAATTTCGAAAGTTTTGTATCATTCTGCAGTACAAAATTATAGGACTTCCATCAATTCATTTGGACTTACAAATACAAGTTTTCAGTTATTATTAGAGAAAAGGTATATTATTCAAATTCGACTTATCATGACTATAAAATTCATATTTATTATTAACTTCCCAAAACAAACTATGAAAATATTACCATTTCAAAATTTACCTTACCTTCCTTGCTGGTTTAAAATAAAAATAGTTAAGTCTGCGCAAAGAAAAAGAATATCACAAAAATGTCTTAATACATAAATCAACTACTGCCCCAAAAATTATGCAAGTAACCAGCAGCATGTCAACTTACAGTCCGCACCAAGGCATAAGCCACCTTCCGACGAGACACCAAAGTAACTGAAACAACCATATTTATTTAACGGTATCTCCCGCCACTTACCACAAACTTTTGCAACAAACACTTGGCACAAACTTCTTGGTCGCAGCCAGGGGCGGACTGCGATTCAAAATTTTATCGGGTTTGAAGTATTTAATTGGCACACAAAATGGTATTTTAATATTCGACCATTTTTTATAATATGCTTTTAGTTCCTCTTTAAACACTCAACTAAAAGGGAAAGGGTATAATCAAACTTTTTTATCCATTTGTAGTACTCAGAAGTAGTTTAAAAAAGAATATATGACTTGATCAGCGTTACCACTAAGTCGATCTCCTAGTCCGCTGTCTATTGAAATCACGATTACAGTAAAAAAAGATGGACTAGATCAATGTAATTCGGAATTTGGATTACTTGTGTACATGAGCTGTCTGGTATTGAAAATGGGCTTAATCGGTTGATCAGTGTTGTGATCTGCATACTTTTTACAAATATCTCATATAACAATTAAATTTATGGAATAATTGCAAAGTTAATTCGTAAATTCTGATGATAACGAGTGGGCTTAGATCGACTAAAACTTTCAAAATTCTTACGAATTTCATTATATCATCTATTAAAATTATTCTATTTCAAATATTTCCAAGGGACCTAAACTTCTTTACTTCCAACGAATAATAATGACCTTTTGTTAATCGGTACATATCTTTGAAACAGGTACAACGATATTTTTCAGTGATAATAAGCTTTAGTCTACATGGTCCTATTAGATATGTACATGAATAGAAAGCACTCCTTATATCCATGAGGGACTTTGCCATTGCTCATTTCTGTACATTTCACGAATTCTTCTATATTTTACGAGGTCTAGACTTTCATATTTCTTGACCTGTACACCGAGGTAAGTTCGATTGGCTCTGCCCGAGTAAAAATTCAACCTATTACAGTAGATAAGATAAGATCTGATCAAATGGATCATGTAACTAGTCGGGTTATGAAGAGCATAAAGATCAAACATCAGTTCCTGTTTTTGGCCCTATAATACGTATTACTGGATTAATACTCAGTCCACCCCTGGTACTACAACTGGCTAAAGGTACAACTTACTACTACTGTTGTTGTTTGAGCATAAAACAAACGACGATTTATCAAATGTACGAATTCGTGCTTCAGCTGTTTTTGAAGTGAAACCTATTTATACAGCTTAGACGAAGGAAACTTCTGTCCAGACAAAGTGCTGCAAGTGCTGCCATCTCTGGGCGAAATTAAACTATGATAATCCACGAAATAAACTGAATTTCGAGCGATGCAAAAACAAAAGATTTACTCTTGAAGCGGAAAACATAGCGGACGGAACGGCCGGCGGTGTTGTTTTTTTCCATAATAATGATAACTACGCGATGGGAATAGTTTTGGTTTTAATTCTTTTTTAAGTCGATTTTAAAATTTTCTATTTTTTTATTTTATTATTTTTGTATTGTAATGTATTATTTTTTGTGTTTTGTATATATTTTTTGTAGTGTCAACAGCCTTTTTAAAAGGAACTTCGTACTGTAAACAGCTGCGATATTAAAATGAAAACGGATGTAAAAGGTGACCGCCGCAGATAAAGGAGTTAAGAACCAGTTGTACTGAGCGATATGCAATTTATTTAAATGTCACCAATAGCAGCAGCACCGTTGGTCTGCAACAAGGACTCTTATTTTAGCGAATTGCAACTGAAAACACTAATGGTAGTGGCTGGCATTGTTGATGTTTTACAAGAACTGAAAGGTTAAATGAGGGCATAAATGTTCGGGAAGATTTTTAAGTTTAGAGGACTTTTTTAGGGAATTTAAAATTTTGAACGAATATGGTAATTTTTAGTGAAAAATTAATTTTGAGTAGAAAATTTAATTTTTAATGCTAAATTTAATTTTTAGTGAAAAATTGAATTTTTGGTGACAAATTAATTTTTTAGTGAAAAATTGAATTTTTAGTGAAAATTTTAATTTTTAGTGAAAAATTGAATTTTTAGTAAAAAATTGAATTTGTAATGATATATTGAAGTTTTAGTGAAAAATTGAACTTTTAGTAAAAAATTAAATTTTTAGTGAAGAATTCAATTTTTAGTGAAAAATTGAATTTTTAATGAGAAATTAAATTTTAGTGAAAAATTTAATTTTTAGTGAAAAATTGACTTTTTAGTGAAAATTTGAATTTTTAGGGCAAAATTGAATTTTTAGTGAAAAATTGAATTTATAATGAAAAATTGAATTTTTAGTGAAAATTAAATTTTAATTCTTAATGAATTTTTTTTTAGTGTAAAAAGTAATTTTAACGAAAATTTAAATTTTTAGTAAAAATGTAGTTTCTAGTGAATATTTAAAATCTTAGTGAAAAATTAAAGATATAGTGAAAAATTGAATTTTTAGTGAAAATTTTAATTTTAGTGCAAAATTGATTATTTAGTGAAAAATTAGATGTGTTAGTGAAAAGTTAAATTTTTTGTGTAAAGTTAAATTTATTGTAAAAAATTGAATTTTTAGTGACAAATAGAATTTGTAGTGAAAAAATGAATTTTTAGTGAAAAATTTAATATGTAGTGCAAAAATGAATTTTTAGTGCAAAATTGAAGTTCTGGTGAAAATTTTAATTTTCAGTCAAAAATTGAATTTCGAGTGAAAAATTGAAATTTTAGTGAAAAATTGAAATTTTAGTGAAAAATTTAGTTTTTAGTGAAAAATTGAATTTTTAGTGAAAAATTGTATTTTTAGTGAAAAATTGAATTTTTAGTGAAAATTTTAATTTTTAGTGAAAATTTTAATTTTTAGAGAAAAATTGAATTTATAGTGAAAATTTGAAATTTTAGTGCAAAATTGAATTTTTAGTGAAACATTTTTTTTTTGTGAATAATTTATTTTTTTGTGAAAATTTTAATTTTTAGTGAAAAATTTAATTTTTGGTGAAAAATTGAATTTTTAGTGAACAATTGGATTTATAGTGAAAATTTGAATTTTTAGTGAAAAATTTAAATTTTGATGAGAAATTAAATTTTAGTGAAAAATTTAATTTTTAGTGAGAATTTGAAATTGTAGTGAAAAATTGAATTTTTAGTGAAAATTTGAATTTTTAGTGAAAATTTGAATTTTTAGTGAAAATTTGAATTTTTAGTAAAAAATTAAATTTTTTAGTGAACAATTAAATTTTAGTGAAAAATTTAATTTTTAGTGAAAATTTTAATTTTTAGTGAAAAATTTAATTTTTAGTGAAAATTTGAATTTTCAGTGAAAAATTGAATTTTCGTGAAAAATTGAATTTTCGTGAAAAATTGAATTTTCGTGAAAAATTGAATTTTCGTGAAAAATTGAATTTTTACTGAAAAAAAGGAAGTCCTGTGAGTCATGCAAAAAATCATTATTATTTAAAGGTTGAAAGAAATAGGCCTTATTTCATAAAAATGTCTATAAATAACTCCATCAATATAAATATATCATCATTAAAAAATTTATGGCCAAAGGCAATTTGGTACTACAATTTTCTGGAGCATGCAAGCTAAAAAAAATATTAAGATGACAAACAACTTCCGCATTTTTGCTATTTTTCGCATTGCTAACCACAGAACAATTTGTTTTTCTACGTTACAAGACAAACAAAAACAAGCACATATACAGAAAGAGAGAGAAAGAGACAGAAAACGGTAATACCCGTCATGGACGAGCACACAGGACAGACATATACGATAGCAAACGTAAGTCACACTCCTCTCACATGTACAAAATACACAAAATTCGTACTAATCCAAATAAGTATTAAAGCAAACAAAGCCTGCAAATGGTACGGACAACTTTTTACTTTTTCTCTGGAAATTGTACAGGTTTCAAACACTTGGTATTGATAAGTATTACGTTGATGAAACCATTTTTTTTTGTTCTCATTATTTATAGAAGCTCAAATACTTAAGTGTAAAATGGCAGCACTTTAGTACTTTTCAGATCATACCACAAACCTAATGAAATACAACCTAAATTGGAGAGGCAAAAAAAAAAAGGAAAAACAATATCATGTTTTCAAATGGCAAAAAATGGAAATATTTCCAAGAATACAAACATTATTTACATCAGGCTCAGAGTAACAAAATGTGGTACAACCAAAAGCAAAACCGACTAAAACAAATAGATGCAAATGGCAGCATTTCAAGCGACAAGGCTGACCAGAGAAACAAACAAACGTGGGTGAAAACCATAAAAAAACGAAATTTAAAAAAGAAAAAAACAAAAAAAAATAATATAAAACAGAAAAAACTTAAAATAGAACTATTTACAAAAATAAAAGAAATCAAAATTTAAAATAGTAGAAAACGTAGAAATTTGTTAAAAAATACAACAAACAAAAAATAAATTTAATTTAAACAGAATACAATGCAAATGGAAATGGAAAATCACAAGATAAATATTTTGTTTTTTTGTAAGAAAAATTGTATTTCATTTTCTTGAAATAACAAATAGAGCACATTTGTTTCAATTAAGAGCGTTAAATACAAACGCGCCAAATTCAAGTAGAAAAATACTAAAAGATGAAAGAACTTAATTCTTTTGAGAACAAATGATTCTTTAGTAGCAAATTTAATTTTTAGAAATCATTTTGTAAATTATCACATAAAATAATTGTAAATGAAATTTTAGTTAAAAATTGAATTTTAAGTGAAAAAATGAATTTTTAGTGCAAATTTGACTCTTTAGTGAAAATTGAATTTTAAGTACAAATTTTAGGTTTTAGTGAAAAATTTAATTTTTAGATATAAATTTAATTTTTATTGACAATGTGAATTTTTAGTGAAAAATTTTAGTGTTAGTAAATAAATAACTTTTACTGAAAAATAGAATTATCAGTGAAAAATTGAATTTTTAGTGAAAAATTTAATTATTAGTGAAAAGTTTAATTTTTAGTGAACAATTTCATTTGAAAAATTGAATATATAGTGGAAAACAGAATTTTTAGTGAAAATTTTAATTTTTAGTGAACATTGAAAGTTTATTGAAAAATTGAATTTTTATTGAAGAATTTAGTTTTAAGTGAAAAAATTTAGTTTTTAGTGAAAATTTGAATTTTTAGTAAAAATTTGAATTGTAAGTGAAAATTTAAATATTTAATGACAAAATTGAATTTTCAGTGAAAAATTTAATTTTTAGTGAAAATTTAAATTTAGTAAAAAAAAAAATTATAAAAAATTGAATTTTTAATGAAAAATTGAATTTTAAGTGAAAAATTGAATTTTTAGTGAAAATTTGAATTTTTAGTGAAAAATTGAATTTTTGTGAAAAATTGAATTTTTATTGAAAAATTGAATTTTTAGTGAAAATTGAAAGTTTATTGAAAAATTGAAAATTTTTTAGTGAAAAATTGAAATTTTAGTATTTTAAGTGAAAATTTAAGTTTTAGTTGAAAATTTAATTTTAAGTGAAAATTTTTATTTTTAGTGCAAAATTTAGTTTTAGTGAAAGTTTGAATTATTAGTGAAAATTTGAATTATAAGTGAAAATTTGAATTTTTAGTGAAAATTTAAATTATAAGTGAAAAATTGAAATTTTAGTGAAAAAATTGAAATTTTAGTGAAAAATTGAAATTTTAGTGAAAATTTTAAATTTTAGTGAAAAATTTAGTTTTTAGTGAAAAAATTAGTTTTTAGTGAAAATTTGAATTATAAGTGAAAATTTGAATTTTTAGTGAAAATTTGAATTTTATGAGAAAAATTTAAATTTTAGTGAAAAATTGAATTTTTAGTTAAAAACTTAATTTTTAGTGAAAAATTTAGTTTTTATTGAAAAATTTAGTTTTTAGTGATAATTTGAATTTTTAAGTAAAATTTGAATTATAAGTGAAAAATTTAATTTTTAGTGAAAATTTGAATTTTTAGTGAAAAATTTAGTTTTAAGTGAAAAAATTTAGTTTTTAGTGAAAATTTGAATTTTTAGTGAAAAATTGAATTTTAAGTAAAAAATTGAATTTTAAGTGAAAAATTGAATTTCAGTGAAAAATTGAATTTTTAGTGAAAAATTGAATTTTTAGTGAAAAATTTAATTTTTAGTGAAAAATTTAATTTTTAGTGAAAAATTTAATTTTTAGTGAAAAATTTAATTTTTAGTGAAAAATTTAATTTTTAGTGAAAAATTTAATTTTTAGTGAAAAATTGAATTTTTAGTGAAAAATTGAATTTTAAGTAAAAAATTGAATTTTAAGTGAAAAATTGAATTTTTAGTGAAAAATTGAATTTTTAGTGAAAAAATGAATTTTTAGTGAAAAATTGAATTTTTAGTGAAAAATTGAATTTTTAGTGAAAAATTGAATTTTTAGTGAAAAATTGAATTTTTAGTGAAAAATTGAATTTTTAATGAAAATTGAAAGTTTATGGAAAATTTGAATTTTTAGTAAAAAATTAAATTTTTTAGTGAAAAATTGAAATTTAAGTAAAAAACTGAATTTTGTAGTGGACAATTTAATTTTTAGTGAACATTTTTATTTTTAGTGAAAAATGTAGATTTAGTGAAAATTTGAATTTTTAGTGAAAATTTGAATTATAAGTGAAAATTTGAATTTTTAGTGAAAATTTGAATTATAAGTGAAAAGTTAAAATTTTAGTGAAAAATTGAAATTTTAGTGAAAAATTGAAATTTTAGTGAAAAATTGAAATTTTAGTGAAAAATTTAATTTTTAGTGAAAATTTGAATTTTTAGTGAAAATTTGAATTTTTAATGAATTATTGAATTTTAAGTGAAAAATTAAATTTTTAGTGAAAAATTAAATTTTTAGTGAAAAATTAAATTTTTAGTGAAAAATTAAATTTTTAGTGAAAAATTAAATTTTTAGTGAAAAATTTGATTTTTAGTGAAAAATTGAATAGTAAAAAAAACAAAAAAAATTATTTAGAGCATATAACAAACGAGCACAAAATGGCTGCCACATTAGCGCACAAATGACACAGCGCCTGTTTTATTATTAAACTGGAAAATTAGTGAAAACCTTAGCCTCCTGTCATCGACATAGGCGCCCATATTTGCTACATGTGGCATGTGTGGGTGGTTCGTGGTTTAAATCCTGTGACAGCTAGACGGACAGACATACAAAACCAACATATAAAACACATAAACAAAACAACTAGAGATATCGCTCGTTGCAAATTAAGTCACAAATGACTATGTTAAAAGATTAAATGCCGGACAAGCGGCAAGTAGAGCAGGAGACAGGACACAGGACAAACAATGAAAACAACGCATCATCCTCATTAAGAGCACAAACAGCAGCAGCGACAACAGGACAACAACAACAAGAATAAAAACAACAACAATGTACTAAGGGATATGCCCACAAAACCAACAACAAACGGTTGTAGAGCCTTAACAAAAAAAAAAATAAACACACAGGATATAAAAAGCAGCTGCTGCTACTGCTGCAACCCGCAGAAACGGAAGTGCTTTCGTTGTACCGGATGCAGGACGAGGTCAGCTGGGAACTGGGACCGGCCACTAACGACGTAATTGATTGTGTTACGTTTGCGTCGTGGCGGCAAATTGGCGCATTACGTACACAGCAAAATAATTAGAATGTCGACTTTCGAGCGAAAATATGTAATAAACCAAAAAAAAAAGAGAAGCTTAAAAGCTTTATTCGAGAAACCACAATAATTGTTAACGGTACGTACAAATTTAATTAAAAAAAGGAAAAATCATAAAAAGGTAAACCAAAAAAAAAAGTAGTAAAAACAAAATCTGTAGAAATATTTTTAGTAAAATTTGAAAGAAAACGAAAAATAATTAAGAAATATCTAAATTTATGAAAAAAAAAAACATACAAAGTACAAATTTTATAAAAACGTACTAAAAAAAACGTACTAAGTACAATAATAAAATAGAAAAAAGAAACTAAAGTATTAAAATTAACAAGAAAAATATAAACGTAGATAAATTAATTATTAAAAAACCGTACAAAAAGTTACAAAAAATTTAAATATAGTACAAAAAGTATAAAAAAAGTACGAAACGTATAAAAAAATGTGTTACAAGAAACGTTCAAAAAGTAGGTTATATAAAAGGTACAAAAAGTATATCGTCGTTGTTGAACTAAAAGTCACCAAATACATTTTTATGCAAATCTTAAATTTCTACTTTGTTGGTAATTATTACGAAAAGTATTTGATACATTTTTAAAGTTGAAATACCAATTGATAAATTCACATTTTCTTATCATTTGGTACAAATATTGAGTTCATGGATCAAAAATTGAAGGATATATAAAGATTTTTGTAAATGAACCTAAATGTAGTTGGTGATTTCCGGTTCTAACAACGACGATATAAAACATAGAAAAAGTATAAAAAAAACAAAAAGTATAAAAACGTACAGATTGCATAAAAATGTATACAAAATTACAAATAAAACGTACGAAAAGTATAAACAGTATTCAATTGTAATAATTACTCAAAAACAAAAATGTACAAAAATTATAAAAAAACGTACAAAAAGTATTAAAAATACGCATCGTATAAAAATGTACAAAAATTAAAAAATAATGTATAAAAGATAAAAAATAAAAAAAGTACAAACAATATAAAAATCGTACAAAAAGTACTAAAAATTATACAAAAAGTACTAAAATACTAAAAAGTATAAACAAATTATATATCTATATATATATATATATATATATATATATATATATATATATATATATATATATATATATATAGATATATATATAAAACATTTACAAAAAGTACAAAATGAATAAGAAAAAGTACAGGGTTGAAAATTGTACGAAAAGTATAAAAAAAGGTACTAAAATTATAAAAATATTACAAAAAAAAAAAACCAACAGAAGGTGTACAATAAAAAATATAATCGCTGTAAAAATCGTTCAAAAAGTACTCAAATTTTTACAAAATGTACTATAAAGTATAAAAAAATTATATATATAAAACATTTACAAAAGGTATAAAAAAAGTACAAAATGATTAAAAAAAGTACACGTTTGAAAATTTTACAAAAAGTATAAAAAATAGGTGCTAAAATTATAAAAAAAAGTACAAAAAACAGCGCAAAAATGATAAAAAGTACTCAGTTTAACAAAATGTAAAACAAGTATAAAAAGAATAAAAATTGCGTACAAAATAAAAACATAAAATATATAATAAGTATAAAAAAAGTACACAGTTTATAAAAATGTACAAAAAGTATAAAAAGTGTTTAATTGTAAAATACAATAGGTACTAAAAATTATTATAGAAATAAGTACAAACGTATAGAAATTTAAGAAAAATATAGACATTTAAAAATATAAAAAAAAACCTACAAAAAGTATTAAAAAGTATAAAAAAAGTACAAAAAGTATAAAAATTTTAAAAAAGGATAAAAATTATAAATAAAATTACAAAAATAAAATAAAGCACAGTACAAATAGCATACAAATGTACAAAATTATTACAAAAGTACACAATTGATTAAAAAAACATCAAAAACAATTATGAAAGTCTAAAAAACAAAAGATGTGAGTAAAAAAGTACCTTAAAAATTAAGTACTTAAAGTATAAAATTATAAAAAAAAACCGTGTATACATATCGTCGTTGTAGAACGAAAAGTCCTCAAATACACTTGTTAAAAATGCCAAATATTCATTTACAAAAATCTTTATATATCTGTCAATTGTTAATCCGTGATCTCAATTTTTTTACCACATGTTAAGGCAAATGTAAATCTAACAATTGATATTTCAACTTTAAAAATGCACCAATTACTTTTTATAATATTAAGTAATCAACAAACTCGAAATTTAAGTTTTTCACAAAAATGTATTTGGTGACTTTTCGTTCTACAACGACGATATATTAAATAAAACACACATGTTAAGTTTTTCAGTGGAAGTTTAAACTTGGTTTCACATTTTTAAAACGACTATATAGCTCCTAATTAAATCGGTCAAATGTCGTTAAATTTTACAGACAGAACGACAAATAGTAATTATTTTATTTGAAATTTTTAATATAAGGTACTTAAAGTATCATCTACTTTAAACTACTTTTAATTTGAAAATGTGACTGAAAAATTGGAGCACATAGGTATTCCACACCAAATTAACATAAATGACTCAAATAAATACAGCCATTTTTAACCTACTTAATTAGTGCAAGTGTAGCGTCGGTAGGTCAATGGTTAGTGCATTAGACTTCTAGCCGAAAGTTCCCCCGTAGCACTGGTTCCAATCTGAGCTAGGTCTTAACATTTTCAACATAAGTTTAAACGTCATATGTTGGTAGTTTAAACTTCTTTTAATATCTCAATGCTTATGCCAAACTGTTAAACATGGTTTAAGTTTAAGAGACAAAACTAGGTTTAAACTAGTACTTTAAAACGGCACCTAGAGACATTTTTGAAAGTAATTTTCATAAAGTTTTGTACATTTTTATGCTAAATACTTCATTCAATTTTCTTAAAACTCCGATATAATTTTAGGTAAATTTGTTCAATACCTTTCAGTTACCCAATTGAATTGAAATCACAGATGGTGAATTTCAACAATTGTTGGATTTGGTGTGGGGAATGCCTGACATACAAAAACTGTATAATACAAGTTATAAAAAAGTATAAACTAAATATAAAAAATACCTCTGCTGCGATTATCTGAAAATTAAAAATTTATCATATGCAAAAATGTACTCTATGAAAATAAAAACAACATTTGTACTCAATTTTTAATATATATTTTATTGTTACATATTTCAATAAAAAATCATTTATGCGATTTTTTGTTTGTTTTATATATTATTTTATTAATTACATAATATTTTATTTATTTTACTCTCTACACTTACACAGCTTAATTTGTTTTACATAATGTAGCATTTAAATTATTTTGATTTTTACAATTTGTTTTCTTATATAGTTTTAAGCAGAGTTTAAAAGTTAAATAAAAAAAAATAAAAGAGCTTGAAAAAAAACATAAAAATTGAGTACCGCAAAAATAGGCTATGAAAATTTGCTCTACTTTTATTTAGTTTAAATCTTCGGCGGATATTTAAATACCACAACAAACTGCCAGCAACATAATATTTACAATGCTTTTTTGTCATCCACTAGTAACTATTTTAAAATAGTTCAATTTTGTTCACATTTATTGTCAGCGAGTTTTAAAGTGAATAATATTTGAAAATAAAAAAAAAATATTTAAAATATCATAAAAATATTTAGAAACATAGATTTAAAATTTTTTGAAATAACATTAACTTAATTAGCCGATTCACAGAGGTGTGGTAAATGTACACGTTTTTTTAATAGTAGAATATTTTACAATTCTTTATGTTTTACACAATAATTAAAAGAATAATAGTACATAAAATTAGAGAAAGCTGTGTGCATTGAAAGCTTTGTAGTGCTGTGGTAAACTTAACAGATTTACTACACATCTGTGAATGCGCTGAATTTTCACTTTTCGAGATTGTAAAATTAAAATATAAAACGTATTATAAGTAAAATTTAAAATCTTCATATGTAACATACAACAATTTATAGCAATTAAAAGAAAACTTTAAATAATAAGTACATTGGGTCGTGTAAGGTGTAATTAACAAATATCGGTATTTTGTAAATTTAAACTATTTTCACACAGTGTAAAAGAGTTAAACTAGACATAAAATATATGTGTCAAAAAACTAAGAAAAGTCAAAAATGCTAACTGAAGTGCTATAAAGTAGTAAAAAGATATTAAACAAATACCATTTATTTATATAAAATATGTTTATAATTAAGCAATAATTAAGTACCTAATAATAAAATTAAATATGATAAAAGATCAGATCAACTCATACTCATCATTACTGCTAAACAGCGCGCATTGTTTTCCAAACATTTATTTTTTTTATTAATATTTTTTAATATTTTTAAAAAATACATGCATTTTAAAAATTTACACTATATTCAGTCACTTTTATTTTTATTAATTTATATATGTCTTGGTAACATTTAAAGTTTAGACATTAACAGAAAGAAGAAATTTACATTTGTATGAATTGTTTATTGAAATAAAAGCTTTGAACAAATTTAACATTGTAATAATGAATTGTGCATAATTTTGTAAAACAAAATTTAAAGTATTTAGAGTTTATATATTAATATTATCAACGATACTTTAAAATTAAAAAATTATACATCGATATTATTAAACAATTCGTCAATATTATTAAAGATTCAACTAATTTTCATCAACATTTTTACAAATATTATGAGTTATTTATTAAAATTTATTAGTTAAATTATGTATTAGTTGAAATTACAAATAGTTAATATTAACAAAGATTCATTGATATTATGAATAATTCATAAGTTCTCAAATGATTCATTAATTTTTTAAATATAAAAATTGACCTTTTTAACACACTGCATTACTATTTTAAAAGATTCAAATTCCTTCTCCACAAATATTTGTAGTATTTGTTGATGCTATAAACAATTTCATAATCTATTCATGAATTTTATGAATGGTACATCAAAAAAATGTATTGATTAAAATGTTTATGAATTGTGTTGTATAATATGAAAAATGTTTAAAATTATAAACGATTTATCGATATTACCAAACAATTCATGCATAATATTATCATAGATTTAGCCATATTAAAAAGACTCATCTATATTATCAAAGATTCACTGATAATATGAATAACTCATAGGAATTTCAAACGAGTATTAATTATAGAAATATACTAATAATCATTATAAATGATTCATTAATTTTGTAGAACACTGAAATTTATTTTTAAACAATTTTTGTATCATTTATAAGTATTCTGAACAATGTCATAATCGATTCAACAATGTTCTGAATGGTACATCAACATTATAAATTAATCAAAATGCAAATATGTATAAATAATTTTATAATGTTATAAAAGATGTTTCTATATTACGAAAAACTCATCAATATTAATGAGGATATAATATAAATAATATAAATGAGTAACCTAAGAAAGATTTGTAATATCAAAGATTCATAAATATTATCAAAGATTCACTGATAACATGAATAATTCTTAGATATTTTTAACGATTCATTAATTCTAGAAAAATACTAATAAACATTATAAATGGTTTAACACTCCATTTGAATCATTTATCAATACTATGAACAATGTCAAATTCGATTTCTATTTCGATTAATAATTATATAATATAATGAAAAATAATTTAATATTATAAACGGTATTATCAAACAATTCATGAATACTATCGAGTATTGGTCTATATTATCTATATCATCAAATATTCAAATATATTATCAGTGATTCATCAATAATATAGAAAGCTTCATCTATAATATGAATAATTAATAAATATTAAAAACGTTTTATTAAATATTTAAATGAGCTAATAAACAGTATAAATTATTCATCAAAAATATACTACGTACTATGAACAATGACATAATTTATTCATCAATTTAATATACAATACATCAAAATAAAAATGTATTAAGTATATTATGAAATATTCTTCAAATTATACGCGATACATCGATATTATCAAACAATTTAAGAATATTATCACAAATTCATCTATATTATGAAATATTCATAAATATCGAAAAATATTCATCATATTAATTATAAATATATGACGAAGATTCTTATTAACATTATGAACTATTCATTTGTATTATAAAGAATTCTCTATTTATAATATTATGTACAAATTTCCAAGTAATAATATTTTCATCAATTTTATGTATGAATTAGTTTTTAAAATGTATGAATAATTTATTAAAATTATGATCAATTCTTAAACTATATCTGATTAATTTCATAATTTCATTTTCATAACGCATGAGTTAAATATTATAAAATATAGATAATATAGATATATCATTCATCACATTGAGAACTATTATGAATAAATAATAACATCAGCTGAATATACAATTAATGCACTTTTCATAAAAATGTTGAATTTGTTAAAAACTGTAGTTTCAATAAACAATACATCAAACATGTAGATTATTTTAAAGAAATTTAACTTTTGCAAATAAAATTGAAATATTATTTTTTATTTTATGAATAATTTTTTTTTTTGTTTTTGTAAATTTTTGTTAACATCTAAATTTATACATTTTAAGGCTTATATGCTAAACATTTACACACACACACATTTCAATGCAGATGGTCAATATACAACTTTGAGTTTTGCGTTACGAAATATAGTTCTATAATTATTTTTAATATAAATTTATTTTTATTTTAAAAATTTATTTTCTAGTGTATTTTTTAATTTTATTTTTTATTTATTTTTTGTCATTAGTTTATAGTTGAAATTAACTAAATATCAAAAGCTCTTTAAAGTTTCTTTTTCGGTTTTATACTAGCAGTAAAATATTTAACTATAGATAGTTTTTAGAAATATTTGAAACATAATAGTTTTGAAACAGTTTTTTTGTCTTTGATTACAGGATTTTTTAGCTACACAAACATTTATTTACAATTATTTAGTACATTATTTTTATAAAAATTGAAACGATTAACAACTGTAAAAAATATTTGTAAAAATAATTTAAAAATTGAATTTTAAATTTAATTAAAAAAAAAAACTAAAATATTAAAATTAAAATAAAAAACTAAAATAAAAAATTAAAAAAAAAAAAATTAATATAAAAAAATTGAAATAAAAATAAAATAAAAAAAATTAAAATAATAAAATTTAAAGTAATAAAAATGTTCAATGCAAAAATTGAAATTATAATTTCAAAATAAATTTAAAAAAAAAATGTAAAAAATAATAAAAAAAAAAAATCATATAAGAAAAATCATATTTTAAAAGATAACATTAAGAAAACTGTGAAATGTTAAGTAAAACTTAAAAATGAATATAAAAAAATTAAAATAAAAATAAATAAAAAAAAATTAAAATAATAAAATTTAAAGTAATAAAAAATGTTCAATACAAAAACTAAAATTATAATTTGAAAATAAATTAATTTAAATAAAAAAAAAAAATTATAAATAATAAAAAAAAAATCAAATAAGAAAAATCATATTTTAAAAGATAACATTAAGAAAACTTTGAAATGTTAAGTAAAACTTAAAAATTAAAAACTGTTAAAATAAAAAAAAAAATTGAAGTTTTTCAAAAATGAATTATGTAAATATTTAAAATTTTAAAAACATATTTTACAGCAACATTAAAAAATTAATTTATTATACTATTGCAAAGCTCACTTCTGCATTTGCTGTAAATTGCAGCAACATGTTGCCATGTGTTTTATGTGCTTTTGTTGAGGTTTTTGATTCTATTTTTCTCGTTTTTTTTTTTTGTATTTTGTATTTTATTTTTACACTCATTGCGTTCGCTTGGAGGATATGCGTATCGGAAATCGACGCTGATATCATGTCCTTGTTGCCGGAACATCGACATGTTGTCGATTGTTTATGTTATTGTTGTTGTTGCTGTTATTGTTGCTAAGCAATTGTTTCACTTTTAAAATATCCTTTGGTTTGCTATTGTAATTGTTGTTGTTGTTGTTATTATTGCCATCATCTGACATATGTTGTTGCTGCTGCTCCTTGAATTCGTACTCATTGTTGTTGTTGTTTTGCACGATATTGTATTTGTCGTTGTTGTTTAAATCGTTGTTGTTGTCATTATCGTCCATGTTGTTGTTATTGTTGTTGTTGTCAGCAGCAACAGCAGGCGCAAAGTATTCGCGATTTATATCCTCGTCGGATTTGGTTTCCTTCTCGTCCGGCAGCATGCGCAGCACTTCTTTGGCCTTATTTTCCCATAGCTTTCGGTTCGCTTTTACCTATGGTTTTTATTTTTATTTTATTTTTCGTTTTTTTTTTTTTAGTTTTTTTTTTTTTTTTTTTTTTTTTTAGTTTTTATTTTTTTTTTTAATTTTTATGATTTTTTAATAATTATATAATAAAAAAATATAAAATAATATTTTTTGTTATAATTTTTGTTTTTTTTATAATATTTTATTTTTTAGAAGTTTTTTGTTTGTTTTATTATTTTATGTTGTTTTATTTTAAAAAATTTGATCGATGATTTTAAAAGATATATTTTTCAAAGTTTGTTTATATTTTAATATTTATTTTTCAGTTTATTTTAATTTTTGTTTTACATTTTTATTTTTATTTTTTTTTATTTGTAATTTTAATTTTATTTCAATATATTTTAATATTTTAACAAAAAAAATAGTTTGATTATTTTATTTTTTTTAAGTTTTTTTATTATTTTTTGTTGGAAATTTATAATATATATTTTTTTTAAATTTTATTTATATATTTTTTGAGTCGTTTTAATTTTATGTTGTGTTGATTTAATTTTTTTTGTTTCAATTATTATTTTTTTTATTTTAAATTTTATTTTTTGGTGTTTCAAATGTTTTTTTTTTAGTTTTTGTAGTTTTTAACGGTGATTTAAATGTTTTTTTTTTAGTTTTCGTAAATTTATTAAATTTTTTTTATGTTTTAAAAATATTGTTTTTATCATTTATTTTAATTTGATTTTTGTGTTGATTTGATTTATTTTTTATTTCAATTATATATTTTTTTTATTTTAAGTTTTATTTGTTGGTGATTTTAATGATTTTTTTTTAGTTTGTGTGGTTTTAAAGATTAATTTAAACAAAAAAGTTTTTTGTTTTTAAAATGAATTTATATTATTTATTTTTATTTATTATATTTAGTATTTTTAAAGTTATTTTATTTTTTAATGATAATTATTTTTTTTTTGTTTTTTAATTTAAATTTTTTTTTTTTTTTGTTTTCAAAATTTTGTTTTTTTACATATTTTTTAAAAATTTCATTTATATATTTTTTTGTATTTTTATTATTTTTTTTTTTGTTTTTTTGATTTAATTTTTTTATTAATGTTTTTTTGTATTATTAACATTTTGTAAATTAAATTTATTATTTATTTTTATTGTGTATTTTTAAGTTTTTAAAATTTTGTAGTTTTTTTTTTTAATTTTAATTTAATTTTCGTTTTTTTTTGTATTTTTAAATTTTTTAAAATTTAAATTTTGTGTCGATTTGGTTGCAGTTTGGAAAAAATACAAAAATTAGTAAAAAAATTATAGAATTTTTGGAGTATTACTTAATTTAAGTGTTTTCTGTTGCACTTTCTACAGTGTATTCAAAAACATAGAATGCATAAGTATTGAAAGATGAAAGCGAAAATATTAAAGAAACAAAAATAAAGCACAAGCTCAAAGAATGAAAGGTAAAACCAAAAATAGAAGCGAAAAAGTATCAAAAACTAGCAAAGAAAATGCTAAATAAAAGAGCAGTAAAATAAAAGCAAATCTACAAGCACCAGCACCCTGTACTTACGAATAAAATATTTCTAATATAATTATCGAAAAATCACATGTGCAGCTAATCATGATCAAGTTATTAAAAATATTAAATTATGTTCAATTGTTTACAAACCTAGTCATATTATTTCCTCATAAATTCTTTATTTGAAAAGATTCCTGTAGTTTTTCTACCTATAAAGTAACTCTTATTTGTACATTAACAAAATTCTCTATTCTAAAATTTACTCCGAGTTTTATATATCTTTATATCTTTCCTATACAAAATATTGATAAGCTTTATACTTTTTTGTACAATATATATTTCTTTTAAATTACGGAAAATTTAGACTATAATAAAATTATTCAATATCCCTAGTATAAATTTAAATTTAGGCTATTTGGAATGAAATTATGCTGGCCAAATCATTAAACTAAGTGACTAGTCGAGTGCACTATACAATACCATAAAATTAATAGTTTTTTCACTATTAAAATTAGTCAATAGGATAAACTATGATTTTAATCGGTAAATACCTACTAAATACTATAAAATTATGTTTGAATTTGTATGAAAATATTAATTTTTTGCATACTACTAAATTAATAACTTGACAAATTTTAATTTTAATAGTAACAAAAACTATTAATTTTATGGTATTTTTTTCTGAGTGTAATAGTCTAAAAATTAAAGTGAGCATTCTGACATAAAATTACCCATATGAAAACTTTAGAAGAACGGTATATATTAGAAATGGAACGTCACTGTATCTATCTGTGTGATTCTAGCCTAAAATTATATTAAAATTCAAAAGATAACCAAGAAAACACTTGTTACACCCAGAATACTATACAACTAAAAGTTTATTACTATTAAAAATAGTCAATAGGATAAACTATTATTTTAATCGGAAAATAACATTAAATACTAGAAAATACCATGACATTGCCATTGAGTTTATATGAAAAGATTTATTTTTTGTATACTATTAAATCAATAATTGTCCTATTGACCAATTTTAATGGGATTTGAGGGAATTTTTTTCTGAGTGTAATATTTTGATGTATGGATAATTACACTACACAACATAATGAAAAAAAAGTTTGTGCAGCAAATATTATTTTTTTATTATTGGAAATAACCCGCAGAATTCGAATATACGATTTAAAAAATTCTATGTAGTGGTTTACGAGATATCGGCCAATAACTTTTGAACCGAGCTTTCAAAAAAGTGGTCACAGATATTTGCAAAAATTACGCATTTTAAATAACTGATTGGATCCAGTGTTAAATCAAATGAAAGGTAATTAACATTCAATAAACATTACTCACAACATTTTTAAATTGGTTGACTGGTTTGAGAGAATTCGATAGAAGAACTTCAAAATTATTTTTTTTTCGACAAAAATTTAAATCAAAGAAGCATTTAAAAAACGTGGAAAAATCTAAAAATCGAGAAGATGCACAAAATTAGCCTGCACCCTTTATCAGAAATCAATGGAAAAATAAAAGAAATGTATGGATACATTTTAAGGACAAAAAAAAAATCATATCCAGACAAAAAAAAAAAAATTTTAAATTTTTTTTTTTATAATTTTGTTTTTTTAATTTTTGTTTGCATTAATTTTTTCGGACAAAATTTGGATCGGAATTTTTATTTTTTTAATAAAATTTTTTTTCTAACAATATTTTTTAAGGACATTTTTTTCCAATTATTTTCTAAAAAAAATATTTAGATTAAAATATTAGTAAAAAAATAAAAATTATTCATATATATTATGATTATATTCATCAATATGACGATTTAAATTCATTGTATTGAATATTTCGTTGACGCTCGATTATATATAAATTTATATATATAATGAATGCATTCATTAATATGTCAATTAATGAACGGTGAACGATGAATCTTGTAGTTGGAAGAAACTTGCATAATATTTATGAATAAATTCACCATATTGATGATTTTTTTTTCTGTGCAGATTATACTATACTAGGACATTTGAGTGCCTCTTAGAAGACCTGACCAGTGTGAAAGAGTGTATATTTTCTTGATCAGCATAACTTTTCGAGTCGGTTTGGACATGACCGTAAGTCTGTCCGCATATACACGATAACTGGAAAAATACTGTTCCGAATGTAATGAAATTTAATTTTAATATATTTTTGTAGTATAGTAATTCTAAGTTCGAAAATGAGTTGAAATAGTCAACGTACTCAACTACATCCCATACAAGATATGGGCTTACTATTTCAGATCCCACATCTTGTAAAGTATCCCTAGTAGAAATTTTGGTAGGGCCATAGTCATAAAGTGATCATGTCATTATTTGAGATGATCGGTATATGACGAGGCCCATAATGTCCTTGTAACGCAGTGTCCTGATCATTCACTGACCTCAGGCCATGATCATGTACTGATCGGGCAATTCCCCATTTTATTATTTACCCGACAATTGCCTTGTCAGAGCCCGAGCGTAATAGGGTTTCTCTCATTAAATCTCGATCATTGTCTGATGTCATTTTGTTATGGGGAACAAATAATGTAGCTATGATCGGGAACATTGACTATTTAGATAATGAAAACCCTGGTAAGCATGATAAGGGCACGCAAAGGCAATAATCATATTTTCTCTAATAGGACTTACCCAACGAAAACCCGACCATTTCCCGATGGCGCAACGGGCAATTTCAACTAGGGATTCCAGATAAAGTTATAAACATTTAAAATTAGTTATTCACAATTATCTATCAATGCGTGCTCAAAAAATGGGCGTGATCCGCCCACATATTTTATTTTTTATTTGTATGCCTATTTATATAACACTCAATTATAATGCTTTCACATAATATTACTCATATATTTTAGTCACTGATAGCTCAAATTCTTCGAAAGAGTGTGAACTAATTTTGGAATATTAGAAACTGTGTATCATCTTACTTTCTCCATTTTTTACAATTATTTAAATGCATTTTTTATTTAAATTGTTGTTCAAAAAATACTTTTTTAAAGTTCTTCTACCGAGTTTTCTTAAACTAGTAAACCAATTTCAAAATGTTGTGAGAAATGTTGATTTTTAATTATCTTTCATTTAATATAACACCTGATCATATCGTCACTGTCATGCCAAAGGGGCGAATGTGTATTTTTAAAAATGTTGGGAAATCAAATTTTAAAGTTTGAAGTGCTTTAAAAATAAGCAAAACTTACATTTTTTTTCAATTGTTTCTGTTATTTTGGTTTATTTGTCAATTATTACAACGTATGTAAAATATCTTTAGATTTGGACAACCTACTGAATTATAAATACGGATTTTGTGAGGCTATATCCTGATCAAAACGCAAATATTTTTGTTTTTATGCTATAACTTTTTATTACCGCAAGCTAAAATAGTAATGTAAAGGCATTAATTGTTTGCTTTTAAAGCACCTATCTATTGGCATCATTAATTAAAAATATTTTTTCAAACATTAATTTGCCATTTGTTATTTGTTAGAAAAAAAAGTTGGCAAAATATTTTTAAATAATGATGCCAATCGATAGGTGCTTTAAAAACAAATAATTAATACCTTTACACCACTATTTTATCTTGCACCAATAAAAAATTATAGCAAAAAAACGAAGAGATTGGTAAAATTGAAAATATTGTCATGCCAAAAGGGGAATCTTTTCATTTTTTTGCTATAACTCTTTAAGGGTACAAGATAAAATAGTGATGTGAAGGCAATTATTGTTGGTTTTCAAAGCACCTTTTGAAAAAAAAAAAACGTAACTAATATACCCATACCCTAGTAGAAATTTTGGTAGGGCCATGGTCATGAAGTGATCATGTCATTATTTGAGGTGATCGGGATATGACGAGGCCAATAATGTCCTTGTAACGCAGTGTCCTGATCATGTTTTGACCTCAGGCCATGATCATGTACTGATCGGGCAATTCCCCATTTTAATATTTACCCGACAATTGTCTTGTCTGAGCCCGAGCATAAAAGGGTTTCTCTCATTAATCTCGATCATTGCCTTATACAAATTTCGTTATGAGGAACAAATAATGTGGCTATGATCGGGAACATTGACTGTTTAGATAATGTAAACCCTGCTATGGTAAGCATGCAAAGCATGCAAAGGGCATGCAAAGGCAATGATCATATTTTCTCTAATAGGACTTACCCAACGAAAACCCGATCATTTCTCGATGGCGCATCGGGCAAATTTCTACTAGGGTGTTAGGTACAATGCTATAGTTAGGTACAATAAATCTGAAAATCTAAAAACGAAATCAAGTATTAAATTTGACTTGTAGCATTGTTTTAAAATGAACTATTTATCACCCTATATTCTCTAAAGCTCTACCTCAATAACTATCTATGTTCTGCCAAACAAAAAAACGTTCTACCCTCTATAAAAATGACGCAAAAAACAAACAGAAGTGCAAAAAACACAGTTTAAAAATATGATAAAACATTAAAAATGCTAACTTCGTCCCCATCCCCCTCCCCCCTAACTTCATCCACCTCGCCAACAACTGAACAACAACAAAAAAAATGTTGGCGAAAGACGGGGGCGGCAGCCAAAAGCAGTAACAGCAGCAAGGTTGCCAACCTATAATTAAAACGAGAAAATAAAACACAAACACACAACATATATAGGGGGCGTGCATACGTTTGTTGTGAATCTGTAAGTCTGTTGGTGTGTGTTTGTGAATGGAGGAGGGGTGGCGGGGGAGTTTGTACGAATTTTCTACAATTATTAGCTGCACATACCTTCGATGTATTATCCTGCACCCATGCATCAGGCTTACCGTAATCCGGTGGATTCGAATAGGGATCGTAGCCGAGCACCGAGAGCATCGGCGCTATTTCCGCCATGTCACGCACCACATCGTCGGGTATCTGGCCGACCCACTTGGAGAGCGCCTCCAAGTTAACGGGTTTGATTACTTGGTCCGAAGAGCGCTCAACCCTAAAGCAAAAAATTAAGTAGAAACGGATGTAAGAGCAAATAGAAGAGAGAAGAGATGAGTAGACGAAGACGAAGGCAATGAGGACTGTACACAGAAAATAAAAGAACAAAACTGCGAATGGAGTGTAGAACAAAATGAGAAAAGCAATGAAGTGTAATGTGAGCATATGAAAATAATGCGTGTGTGTGTCTGAGAGAGAGAGAATGAATGAGTGAGTGTGAGTATAAAAGCTAGGTTCCAGTTACGATATAGGAAACGTTTGCGTGGTAGTGGGTATGCGTGTGGTTGGATTTGCTACGGATCTTGTAATTATAATAAAATTTTACACAATTTACCATGTAATCACTTAATTGTAAATTACACTCATATCAGCGTAGTGCACAAACAAGTCATGGCGATGGTGGTTAAAAAATTAATTTCAAATGCAAAATCTTTTAGGTTATGCTTTGCGCTGAATAGTGTAATGAAAAAATAATAAGGCATATCCGTAACTGCGTTGAAACTTAAAATTTAAGAAATTATTCTAAAACGAAAAATGCAATCGCAAAAAGATAAAAAAAAATATTTGTAACAATATTTAAAAAAAGCTGCTCTATACAAAGCAATTATAAAAAAGGTTTAATAATAAAAATATTTGGATTATTTGTAATAAAATATTTTGAAAATATTTGTAATATAATATTTTGAAAATATTTGTAATACAATATTTTGAAAATGCTTTTATAAAAAATACTTTGAAAAAGGTTTTAACAAAATCTTTTGAAAAACAATTATAAAATATTATGAATAAAGCTTTCAAAAAAATATTTGTATAAAGCTTTTATGTATATTGTTTGTAAAAGCACAAATAAAACTATGCTAAAAAAGATTTCAAGAAGTATTTTGAAAAAATGTTTAATAAAATATGTTTATTCTCAAAAAAATCTTTATCAGACTTTTCCAAAAAAAAAAACTTTAATTAAAATAATGCGAAAAACTTTATTAAAATATTATCAAAAAGCTTTAAACAAATACTTTGCAAAGTCTTTATACAAATTTCTAAAAAATATTAAAATTAGTATTTTTTTTTTAAAGCTTGAACACAAATTTGTAAGAGTATTTATAAAAATATTTTGAAAGAACTTTAAAATAAATATTGAGAAAAAGAATTAAAAGTAAAAAATAGTTTTTAATTTTTATTTTTAAATATTTTTAAAAAGATAAAAAATATTTTCAAAAAGCTTTTTGCTTATTATGATATTATGAAAAAGATTTATAAAAACAAATTTAAAAAGTTTTAACAATTTTCGTTAATAAAGCTTTTTATTTATTTTGATTGAAAAGTTTTTAAAAATATTGTGAAAGAGCTTTAAAACCAATATTTTGAAAAAACTTTTATACAAATATTTGAAAAAGCGTTAATAAAAATATTAAACAAACAGAAAAGTTATAAAAATATGTACAACATATTTTTATAAAAATAAAAACTTTGAAAAGCTTTAATAAAAATATTTTATATAAGGTTTTTAGATATTTTTAAGAAGCTTATATAATAAATTATTTGAAAAGTTTTTTCAAAAACTTTTGTAAAAATGTTGAAATATTTTGCAAAAGCTTTTTTAAATGTTCTTAAAAATCGTTTATAAAAATATATCAAAAAAGTATTAATAAAAATTTTTTGAAAGAGTTTTTATAAACATATTTTGAAAAAGCTTTTATAAAAATATTTTGAAAAAGCTTTTAAATAATTAAAAATATAAAATAAATATTTGAAAAAATAAGTTTATTTTATATTTCGATCATTATTTGGCAGCTTTTGCTTAAGTTTATAAAGTTTTTTTGTTTAAGTTTTTGGCAAAAATGTTTATGAGAAAAGTTTTTAACAGGTTTTTAAAAAATCTTCTGTAAAAATATATTATATAATATTTAAATAAAGTTTTGTGTTAAAACAATATTTTGAAAAAGCTTTTTAAATATATTTAAATAAAATAAAAATACAAATTTGAAAAAAGAAATTTATCAGTTTTATTTTCTGTTTCGATTTGAAGTCATTAAGCTTTTGCTTAAGTTTATAAATCTTTTATAAAGTTTTTTTTTTAGTTTTTGGCAAAAAGTTTATGAAAAATGTTTTTAACAGGTTTTTAAAAACTGTTTAAAAATAAGCGTCGTTCTATTAAAGCTTTATCAGAAAATCTTTTTTTTTAAACTTGCGCAAATTAAATATTTTAATTTTATAAAAATCACATTTATATAAATCACATCACATTTTTTTTTTCAAAAACTGTAAATAAACATGGAAAAAATCATAAAATAAAGCTTTTATAGAGGTATTTTATTAAAAATATATAGGAAGAGTTTTTTTTTAATTACTGGAAATGTTTAATAAATACATCTATTTAAAGCTTTCCCAACTACGTAAAAGTATTTGAAAAAAACTTTTAAAAGCTGTTTTTCAAAATGCTAATAATTTATAACATTTTATTTAGATTAAAAATAAGTTTCTGAAAGCTGTTTTATAAAGTTCTCAATAAAGCTTTTTTTAAGCTTTCGGCAAATATGTTAATTTAATGACATTAAATTAAAATCGGTTTAAAAATAAGCTTTTTTACAGCTTTTCTTAAGCTTTCGTTAAATATATTATTTAAAAATATTGTGTTTAAAAGTATACAAATTTTAAAATCTGCTTGAAATAGCAGTAGACTTGAAAGCCATTGAAGCTTTAACATGAAATCAGTTGTTAAACGTAGAACAATCCAAAATAAATAGTAGTCTTTTTTAGTAGGTACCGCACACAAATTTCGTAGTTATGAAATATGAAAAATATTGTGTGAATATGTGGTATGAAATATGCATAAATTTACGAATAAATCGCACTTACTTGGAGAGCGGCACACCGTTCGGTTTGTTTATGAATTCCTCATGATGCAACACCGAATCATTCCATGGCACATCGAGGAAATCCAGTATTTTATGCATCCATTCCTCCGGATGGAGCACGAGCTGCTCGTAGTAGACCTGAAAGTAACGAAATTAATGCATTTAAAATTATTGTTCTGAAATTATTTACAAAATCAATTAAGTTTTAATGCAACTGAACGCAAAAGTGTTAAAATCGCCATTTAAAGAAGTTAATCGCACCAAATCTGCTGCATTCGAAATTCAATTAAAATATGTAGTAAATTGAAACATGGCAAAAATATGCGTGATTGTCTGGCTTAAAAAACAGAAATAAACCAGAATAATAAAAAAATAAATAAAACATGAATAAAAGCCGTGTTGTTGTGGGCGACAACAGCAACATATCGCACAAAGTTGCTGTTGTAAAACATGATGCCCGGTCGTTATATAAATTGTGGCCAAGGTAAAATAATTAATTTGCCTCATATCGTTGCATGTGGCATTAAATACAAAAGCCTATTAATGTTGGCTTAAATGTGTTAATGGCGTGAAAAATTAAAATTTTATAACACGCGTAGTTTAATTGTAAAATGTAGTCAATTAAAAAAAACACACACACACAACTTTAATTTGCAGTGATTAAAGGCAGAGATAAAGCACTTTGAACTGAAGGCTATATGAACCGCAACGAAAAAGGACTCATTTTACTCACCATCATGCAGCGCTCCTTGCCAATGTCCTTGCACTGTTCGTGCATCACCTCGATGGCGTGATTCCACTTTTGCATACACTGGCGATAACTCGTCAAATCAAAGCCCGTTATTGTAACTTTTCGCGAAATAATCGAGTGTACGGTGGCGCGGCCGTCGCGCACCATAAAAAGGAATTTCGCCTAAAAGCCGACAATAAAAAAGAGTGAAGAAAAAAATTACGAAAAAGCAAAAAGCAAAAATGCAAAAGTATAGCGAAAGACATTATTGATGGGTAACATTCAACAATGACGATAAAGTGTTGCAAAAGAAGCAGAAGCGGCAGCAGCGACGACAAAATGAAGTAAATCATAAAAATTGCAATTTTTTCCATTTCCGCATCCGCCACTGCTTTTTCATGCCCACTCTTTGTCTCCCTCCCACCAACATGCTTAGGCTAACATCCTGCACAGCGCATAATTACATTGGGAAAAAGCTCTATCACATAGGTGCCCATTTTGAGCGTCAGCGGATCCTTGTTGCACAGCCGTGGCGCCGGTTCGCCGTGCTTTGCAATGATTTCGAGGCAAAACTGTGCAATGGCGCTGTTCATCACCTCCTTCGTAATACCAGCCTCCTGCAAGCGCAACGACTCCTTTTCCGACTTGAGCCAGTGCGAACGTAATTGCAGGATACGTGGTATCACGCGCGTCTCCTGGCCGCATCTGTAAAAACAGAAAAAAAAACAAAGTGAACAAGAGAAAATAAAATGCATAAAACGAAATTGAAAAATGACTTGAAGTGTATAAAAAATATGTAGAAAAAAATAATGCACATTGCTCACGATTAATGTTCATTTTAAATAATATTTATGAATACTATTCAGAAATTACTTATAATATTCATTCTTTAATTAAAAGCCTCAAATTTAACTTCTGCATCTCAAGAAACATATTCCATTATTACTTTTATGATAATCACGAAATTAATTTCTGCATTTCAAGAAAAATATTCTTGTTTGTTGTTTGATAACCAAGAAATTAACCTCTACATTTTAAGAACAATTTTTTTATTAATAATTAATGTTAATATTTAATGTTCATAAATTTTATTTCTGCATCTAAAAAAAATGTGTTCTCGATTTTTTAAAATTTTATTGATTTTGGGATATTTATGAATATTTATGAATAGTATTCAGAAATTACTTATAATATTCATTCTTTAATTAAAAGCCTCAAATTTAACTTCTGCATCTCAAGAAACATATTCCATTATTACTTTTTTGATAATCACGAAATTAATTTCTGCATTTCAAGAAAAATATTCTTGTTTGTTGTTTGATAACCAAGAAATTAACCTCTACATTTTAAGAACAATTTTTTTATTAATAATTAATGTTAATATTTAATGTTCATAAATTTTATTTCTGCATTTTTTAAAAAAATGTGTTCTCGATTTTTAAAAATTTTATTGATTTTGTGATAGCCTTTATTTATTTATTTTTTTAATATCTACTAAGATCCACATCACTCAGACAGTACTGTGATTGTACTGTGAAATTTATTCCGTACGTGTTGTGATTAATATCACCACGAGCGGCCATGCCCAAGCCGGGATTCGAACCCGAGACCTTTAGAATGCAAGTCCAGCGCGCTACCTCTGGACTGCGAAGGACGGCAATGATAGCCATTAACTTCTGCATTTAAAGAAGATATTTTTTATTCGTTTTTAGATAGTCATGACAAACCATGTAGAATTTTTTTAATAGTTAAGAAATTAAGTTCTGCCCTTCAAAAAAAAAAAAAATAAACTCAAATTTATCTTATTCGAATCATGAAGAATTTTTGTAGCTACGAAATAATTAGAAGAATAAAAACACTATGAAAAAGTTTAAATCAGAAAAAAGTAACATATTCTATTATTTTTTTTGATAATCACAAAATTAATTTTTGCATTTCAAGAAGTTTATTCTTGTTTGCTGTTTGATAATCAAGAAATAAACTTCTACATTTCAAGAAAAACATTCTTATTAATGTTGTGATAGCCTTGACAAACCAAGAAAAATATTCGTTTTGACTTTTTTTTTATAGTCACGACATTATCTTCTGCATTTCAACCAAATTCTCAATTAAATTTAACATCGAATTTAATTTCTTCGAATCAAGAATAATATTCTCAATTACATTACCACGAAATAATTTCAAGAAGAATAAAATTGCTATAAAAAGTTTGAATAAGAAAAGTCAACAAGCCGATTTCTTCAAACGTTGATGGTCTAGAATAAAATTTCTTCGAATCAAGAAGACTATTAACAATTACTTTATGATAACAACGAGATTAACTTCTGCATTTCAAGAAGAATATTCTTATTATTTTGTAATAGTCGTAACAAACCAAGAGGAATATCGTGCTTACTTTTTTAATAGTTTCTGCCTTTCAAGAAAACTTTCAATAAAATTTAACCTCGAATTTAACTTGTTTTGATTAAGACGAATATTCGCGATTATGTTTGTCAACGATTTCAGCGACTATGTTTAATTTCAAGATTAAAAATGCTATATAAATGTTTTGAATAAGAAAAAAGTCGAAATTCTTAAAGGCTTATAGCCTGAATCTAACTTATTCGAATCAAGATGAATGCTAACGACTACACAAAAAAAAAATGTACATCATATTGATGAATTCCGTTCATCAAACCATGATTCATTGTATTGAAGAACCATTCATAATATTAATGACTAACGCGATCAATGTTATGAATGCTATCATAAATATGAAGAACGCTTGGTAACTGTCGAAAAAGTTTTCTTCAATATGATGATCTGTATGTGAAGAATACGTTTCATCATATTAATGAACCAAAATATAAAATACAACATATATGTTTATCATATTGAAAAACGCTGTTCATTAAACCAAATTTCTATCAAAATATTTTTTTTTCGCTCATTTTTTGCCGTAATTCTCAGTTCTCAAGTACTTCTTGTGTGTTATTTCTTATATAATGCTTGCTCGACATGCATAAATTAGTGAAATGTTTTATATTTATTATAAATTATGACAACTTTTTATTAATAAAAAGTTATATTTATAAAAAATAATTTTTTTTAAAAAATTATTTTTTTTTCGAAACAATTTTTTGAAAAAAAAAATTCGAACAATTTTCTTACGATTTTTTTTTTTTTCAAACAAATTATTTTTTCAAAAAAAATTTTTTTTTAAATAATTTTTATTTTTGTTGAAAAAAATTTTTTTTTGGAACAATTTTTTTTTGTCCCATTTTTTTCCTAATTATTTAAAAAAAAAATAGTTTGAAAAAATATTATGAACAAATTAATCAATATGACAATTCAATTTCACTGTATTGAATATTTTGTTCATATATATAATGAATGCATTCATTAATATGTCATTTAATGAACGGTGGTATCAATATGATGAATCTGGTAGTTGGTGAAAAAATTCATAATATTTATGAATAAATTCATCATATTGAAGAATTTTTTTTGTGTACATTATTGATTAATAAAAATGACAAAAAAAAATAATAAAACACTGAGTAAACTGTCTGACAACAGTCTCAAATTCTTCAAAGATGCATAGCGTCGAATTTAACTTCTTTAAACGAAGAAGTCTCAAATTATTCAAAAGCCAATGCCCTCAATTTAACTGCTTCGAATCAAGAAAGAAGAGTATTTGTGAAGACATTTTGATAACCACATAATTAACCTCTGTATATTAAGAGGAATGAAAATTTCAATAATCAATAATAAGTAAAAATAATAAGAAAAAATAGGAAAAAACATAAAAATTCTTCAAAGGTTGATAGCTTCGAAATTAGCTCTTCGCATCCAGAAGATTATTCAGTATTACTATTTGGATAATAATGAAAATAATACAAATTTAATAATATAAGAGCTTTTGAATGTAACCAGCTTTTAAAACTTTCTTTTTTGTGTTTTGTAGATTTGTGCATATTTTTTAAAACCACAAAAGCATTAAAATCAACACGACGCAATTTTTCTACATTTTTACAATTTACTTCTGCTGATACGAGTATTTATTAAGTTTTGCTGCATTTTGTGCAACTTTTTCAATCAAAGTTTGGTTGCTGCCAACCGCGCTTTAATGCTTTGCGTGCTTTTTTTGTTTTCAAGCACACCTCGCTGCCTATCCCCTTCTGCTTTGCGCTGAATCGCGTTAATTTTGCGCAAATTTCTTTTCCATGTTTGTTTAGGCCAAATTGCATTGTTTAAGCAGCAGCGGCAGCACATTTCTTATAGCTAAATTTTCTGATTTTCTTTTTTTCCCTAGCTTTTTGCAGAACTAAAGCAAAAAATCGCTCTTTTGTTTCTCAATTAAAGCAACAAAGTTTGACCTTTTTTCCGTATGCGCTGAATTCATTAATTTCGAATTCTTTGCAAACATTTTAAACTGATTTCCTCTTTGTACATCTCAGATTAAGTCTGTACAATTCAGATTAAGTCGACATAGAAAAGTTCAAAGCTTTAGCTGAGTTCTTCTTTTCCAAAGCATTTTGAAGGCAATGGGGGTCATCTCTGAACTGAACTATAAACTTATTTAAATATTAAATTCAATTAAACTAATAATACTTATTTACTCTTATTTTCAAAAATACTCTATGCTGTATTTATACATTCAACTGTTTCATTTACTTATTAATTTCAATTATATTCTATATGCTATAATTAGTACTCATAAAGCCCAATTATTTATGTACGAACAATCTTGGATATAAATTTATTTGAGCAGACATTTATTACTTTATAGCTGTAGACAATATGCCGGTTAAAAGCATTGTTTAGTTCAATCATACTTTGAAATGAGGCTCACGTCGAGACAGTAGTAATTATATTTATGTTTAAACAGGCACTTAATACGTTTCAATTTAACTATGAAAATATCCCTGGGCCAAAGTAATCAATAACTGTTGCCTGGATACAATACAAGAATAAATATAAAATAAACTTTCTGCTTCAAGTCACATTTTACATATTATTGAATGGTTGGGTTGGTAGGTTTGTTTGCTGCAACTGAAATAATAAAATTTATGGCAACAGCAAATTGGCAGTTTAATAAAACTGACAGAAGCCAAGGATGAGACGATTTATGGCAATCGATAATCGAAAGATATGGTTGAGAATAAGTGAATAAATAAAAATCTATACATGAGCCATACCACACCAAAGCGACTTAAAAAAAGTCAAATTTGAGATTTTACTTTTTTTTTAATAAAATTTGGCCCACTTATAAAAGGTATTATTTTTTTGATATTAATTGACCGACCATTCCGAGATACAGTGGTGTAAACTAACAAAAAATAGGCAAACAAGATATTTATATAACAAAAAAAATTGGTTAATGCCCTTAATGAGTTACCGAAATTTCATTTACATCGAAGACGGTGAGTTCCAACCTCTAGTCGATTTGATGTGTAATGGCTCACATACAAAACTCTTGGTCTCTCTGTCTATTTGTGCCAGCATCACGTCAACACCGATTTGACTAAAATTTTACACATGGATACTATGGAGTCCGGGCATAGTGACATAGGCTATATATTGGCGGGATTCGACAAAGAGGCGTTGCATCTCTCCTACTTACAACCTATACCATCCAAACGACATAACTCGGCACTTACACCAAATATAAACAAATATAAAATAAAAACGACTTGGGAAAGGTAGGTCAGTCACATGGACTATGGAATACCCTACACTCTTGTTGGATATATTAGTGGTAAAATTTTTATAATTTACGACTAAAATTTCCACTACAAAAATCGGTAAAAAATGAAAAAAAAAATCAAATGTGGGCGCATCACGCCCATTTTTGGAACATATATTTTTAGGCGAATTCTAATCAAGAATATATATACTTTTCCATACCGGCCACGCCTCCTAAGGGGCGTTACAATATCTGCACAAATTTTAAATACCCTGTACCTCATAGGTGTAGGGTATAAAAACTGAAATACAAAAATAAAGAAAAAAAATTCAAAACCCAACATAAAGGACAAAACAAAAGCAAAAACAACAGAAAAACAAAAGTAAAAAAGAGAAGATTAAGAAAAAGCAAAAACTAAAATACAAAGTCAAACGCATAGTCAAAAAAAAAGACAAAAAATCAATAGGAAGCAAAAACACAAAAAACATAATATTAAGATAACAAAAAAAAAATGAAAAAAATAACAAAACAGAGATTAGAAAAAAAAACACAAAGTCAAAATCAAACGCAAATTAAAAAAAAAAACAAATCAAAATAAAAATTAAGTAAATAAGTAAAAATAAAAGAAAAAACATAAAGTCAAACACAAAATCATAAGCAAAAAAAAAAAAAAACAAAAAAAGTAAAAACTTTAAAAAGGATAAAACCAAATCAAAACTACAAAAATAACAGATAAATAAAAAACACAGAAACAAAAGCAAAAACAGAAGATTAAGAAAACAGCAAAAGCACAAAATCCAACGTAAAAAAAATAAAGAGACAATCAAAATGAAGCAAAATCAAAAACACAAAAACAGAAAATAACGAAAAAAGCAAAAAATAACATCAAAAAAAAAACAGAAACAAAAACACAAAGTCAACAGACAAATGCAAAAAGAAAAATCACAAAGTCAAACACAAAATCATAAGCAAAAAAAGAAACAAAAATAAAAGTAAAAAACTTTAAAAAGGATAAAACCAAATCAAAACAAAAACAACAACTAAATCAAAAACAACAGCTAAATCAAAAACACAGAAACAAATCAAAAAACAGAAGATTAAGACAACAGCAAAAACACAAAGTCAAACGCAAAAAAAGGACACATAATCAAAAGGAAGCACAATCAAAAAAACAAAAACTGAAGATAAAGACAAATGCAAAAATATAGAATATTAAGAAAAAAAATTAACAAAAACACAAAGTCAAAGTCAACACACAAATGCAAAAAAAAACGCTCAAAATAAAAAGGTAAAAAAGTAAAAACAAAAGAAAAATCTCAAAGTCAAAATCATAAGCAAAAACAGAAACTAAAAGTGAAACAAAAAACTTTAAAGAGGAAAAAATCAAAAGAAAATTAAAATCAAAAGCAAAAACACAATAGAAAAAAACATATTAATAGCGAGAGTAAAAACACAATTAAAATCAAAACAAACAATAT
This sequence comes from Dryomyza anilis, assembly GCA_951804985.1. Taxonomy (NCBI): domain Eukaryota; kingdom Metazoa; phylum Arthropoda; class Insecta; order Diptera; family Dryomyzidae; genus Dryomyza; species Dryomyza anilis. The sequence goes on from OX638130.1 coordinate 114,764,564, forward strand.
AGAAAAAAAAACAAAAGCAAAAAACAACTCCAAAAAACAAAAAAAAATCAAATGATAACTTAATACAAAAAAAAACGAAAGGAAAGGAAACAAAATCAATAGAATAGTAAAAACAAATGCAAAAACAAAAGCAAAAAAACAATAGAAAAAAAGCAAATTAACAGCAAAATTGAAAACACAATTAAAATCAGAAAAAAAACACGATAAAAAAACACAAAAACAATGCAAAAATCAAACAAAAAAAAACAAAATCAAACGCAAATTGAATACCAAAAAAATAAAAGGAAAGGAAATAAAACTAAATTAATTATAAAAATATTTTACATATCGTGACTGTCATGCAAACAGGGCGAATGTGCATTTTTTTAAATGTTGGGAAATCAAATTTTAAAGTTTTTTTTTATATATTTGTTATTATGTTGGTTTATTTATCAATTATTTTGGATAAGTTACAGAAATTCGGATTTTGTATGCCTGACCAAAGGGTAAATATTTTAGTATTTTGTCATAACTTTTTATGGGTACTAGATAAAATATGGATTTAAAAGCATTAATTGCTTTTAAAGTAACTATCGATTGACATCAATTTTTCAAAATAATATCCAATACAAAAAATTCAAAAATTTTCAAAGTTTCTAATTTTGGTTATTTGCAAGTAATTTTTTAGCAAAATATTTTTAAAAATTAAATCCAATCGATAGGTGCTTTAAAAACAAACAATTAATGCCTTCACATCACTATTTTATATTGTACCCATGATGCAGGAAAAACCGTACAAATGTTAAAAATATTAATGTTTAAATTCATAGCATTTAAGATGAAAGGATAACTCCAAACAGCAATATCTCCGAACTGATGGAGTTCCTGAATATGCATTTCACAGAAATGCATTTTACCCCCTGACACTACCCTAAAAATTACCGATTAACAAAATGAACAATTCTTCTAAATTTCTGTAAAAAAAAATTAAAAATAAAATTAATTATTTTCAATAATACATATTTTAAAAATTTTTATAATTAAGAATTTGAAATTTTAAGTGCAAATTTGAATTTTAAAATACAAATTTGATTTATATTGAAAATTAATATGTTTCGTTCTAAAAATTGAATTTAACTGAAAATTAAATTTGACTGAAAATTTGAATTATAATGATGAATTATGTCACACCTTAAACATTTTTAAACATATAACAATTATTTGTTTATTTAGTTCAAATTTAAAACTGAATAGTTAGCAACATTGATATAATTTTTAAATGTCTATTTTGAATTTGCATAAAACCCATAAATAACAATATAAATTTGTGCAGACCTAATAAAATCTGATACCAATATAAGAATATTTTATAGTCGAAATAAATTGCAGTAAAATATTGCTATAAAACAGCAACAGTGCCAAATAACGACAATGTTGCCATAAAACATATTACGGGGAAAATACACACACATTGAATACGCCTCGATATACATAGCAAAAATTGTGGCTATGTCTATCTATCCGGCTGTATGTCTGTCTGTCCGGCTGTCTATCTATCTATACAACTGACTGGCAACCTTGTTGCTGTTGTTGTCTTCCGGCAGCAACATAATCCGTTGCATATGCTAAACACCAGCAACGAAGTGAAGCGAAGCACAAAACTAGGCACCGATGATGGTACAGAGAATACAGCGCAGTACCGTTAAATGTCAGGAGTGAGAAAGGATGAAAGAAAGAGGGAGAAAGAGGGAGAGTTACTGAGAAGAACGCAATAACAGAACTAAAAACCATACGTAATGTTGGCAGTGAAACCTATAACAACCGTCGCTATATATAGTAAAAATGTTTGAAAAAATCAAACAAAAAATTATAAAGGACCCAGACAATACATGCGCACCACGTAAACAACGAATATCATGGATCAGTGGTTTAAACAAAGTAGGCAACAGAGAACAAAACACAAAAGCAACACATGCTGCCACCTCACGGAAGTTCAGAGATTTATTAAAAAGCCTACCAGAAAGTTGCATACTTTTAGGCATGCGATTCATTGGCAGATATTTTGAAATATTTGACTTTTTAAATATAATAAACATTTTAGATAAACACTAAAATCAGCTGGAATGTGCGGTCTTAAAAGGTAAGCTAAAAATTAATTTCAATTGTTTCTGGAAAATTGTGTATTTTTTAGTTAAATGCAGCCTACATCAATGCAATTTGATAATAAATAATATAAAAAAAGTCCAAAGCAATCAAAAATGTTCATGTTTAGATTTAAAATTTTTGAAAATGTAAAGGAAAACTAGTATTTCGTACCCGGGTTGCGCAACGGGGGTTTTTAATTTTTTTTTGTTCTTTAACCATTTTTTAGGAAAGCTGTTCATTTTATTTTTGTTTGTTTCTTTTTTTATTTATGATTTAGCGTTTTGTGTTTTTCCGTTTTTGGCTTTGCTTTTCTTTCGGTTTTGATTTTTCATTTTTTGCATTTTTTTTATTTGTTTGTTTCTGCTTCTGTGTTTGCTTTTGTTTTTGAGATGGACTTTTTGTTTTAATTTTTTTGTGGTTTTGTATTTGTTTTTGTGTTTTAAATTTATTTTTTTGTGTTTTTGCTTTTGAGTTTTTGACTTTGTTGTGTATTTGTATTTTTGCTTTTAATTATGTTTTTGGTGTTTTGGTTTTTTTTTTATAGATTTTTGCTTTTATGTTTTTTTGCTTTAGTTTCTGCGTTTTTTGTTTTGTGTTTTTGATTTTGTTTTTGGGTTTTGAATTTGTGTTTTGAATTTCTTTTAGTTTTGATATTGTTTTTATGTTCTTGCTATTGTTTTTGGTTTTGTTTTTGTGTTGCTTTTGTTTTGTATTTTTGTGTTTTTATGTTTTTATGTTGCTATTGTTTTTACTTTAGTTTTTGTCTTTTTGATTTTGATGTTTTTTTTTGAGTTTTTGCTTTTGAGTTTTTGATTTTGTTGTGTATTTGTATTTGTCTTTTTGATTTTGATGTTTTAATTTTGTTTTTGCTTTTGTTTTTAGATTTTCCTTTTTTTTGGTTTTTTGCTTTAGTTTCTACGTTTTTGGGTTTTTGTGCTTTTGTGTTTTTAATTTTGCTTTTGTTTTTTGCTTTTAGTTTTGTGTTTTGCTATTGTTTCTGTGTTCTTGGTATTGTTTTTGTGTATTGTTTTTGTTTATGTCTTTCTTGCTTTTGTTTTGTATTTTTGTGTTTATATCTTTTTGTTTTTGGTTTGCTTTTGTTTTTACTTTAGTTTATGTCTTTTTGATTTTGCTGTTGTTTTTTGGTTTTGATTTTGATTCGGGCTTTTGATGTAATCTATACATAAAGATGTTTTTTTTTGAGTTTTTGCTTTTGAGTTTTTGATTTTGTTGTGTATTTGTATGTTTGTTTTAATTTTATTTCTGCTTTTGTTTTTAGATTTTGCTTTTTTTTATTTTTGCTTTAGTTTCTACGTTTCTGGGTTTTTGACTTTTGTGTTTTTAATTTTGCTTTTGTTTTTTGCTTTTAGTTTTGTGTTTTGCTATTGTTTCTGTGTTCTTGGTATTGTTTTTGTTTTTGTTTTTGCTTTTTTTGTTTTTGTCTTTCTTGCTTTTATTTTGCATTATTGTGTTTTTATCTTTTTGCTTTTGTTTTTGGTTTGCTTTTGTTTTTACTTTAGTTTGTCTTTTTGATTTTGCTGTTGTTTTTTTGGTTTTGATTTTGATTCGTGCTTTTGCATTTAAGTTTTTGTATTTTTGCTTTTGTAATATTTTATTAGATTTGAATTTTTTATTTCATATTCTTAATTCTATCGTTTTGAAAGTTTAGCTTGTATGGAAAATGTCATGCCCCTTTGTTTTATTCTAAAAAGTGACGGAAAAAAGTAAAAAATTTCAAAAGCAATTTGCTTGAAACCGCTCAAAACCCGGGATATAGAAATGGTATATAAAATGTCCATAGAAAAAAAATTATAAATATTAATTAAATAAATAAAATTAAAATTTCTAGTACTACTTTTAGGCAGGTACCTAAATATGTGGCAATATTCAAAACTATGTTTTAAAGTAAAACCAAAAATTTCTAATTAAAGTTTAAAGCAAAATAAAATGGCTGTTTTAAAAAACTAAAAGAACAATTTGCCTACGTTAAAAATAGAAGAAATCTATTAATAAATAACCAGCCTAAATGTATGCAAAGCCATTTTAAATTGCACCCACAACGCCTAACAGCAGACAACAAAACGATTAAATTTAAACAGAGCTCCCACCACACGTCGAAAATAAAGTTTGCACAAAATAAAACTTAAAAAATTTAAAAAGTTTTTATGCTTTTCCATATTGTTTCAACCAATTAAGGGGGAGCGAAAACTATTTAAGTTACACCCAGTAATATGGCGCAAGAAAATGACTCACTTCCGTTTGGCCATTGATGTGAATGGCATAAAACGGAAATTTTTCACCATTATGCATGTTTGTTACCAACACAGGCAGGCAGCATGCATACTGCCTTTTGTACTTTCGTACTTTGGTATGTCGTCCCTATGTTCTTCTGTTCCTATATCCGTCGGCGCATCTGTTTCTTTGCACGCCAAAGAATTCCACACGGGCTGCTAGTTTACGTTCTATTGTTTGACTTGGTGGCACAGCAGCAGGCAACAGTCGGCTGCCAAGAGACGTCGCCTACAACATTTGGTCCCTTCGCTTGCTCGTTCGTTCGCTCGCTCGGTCGGTCCACTTGTGGCAGAGTCCTTGTGGTGCCTGGTCGTTGGCGGCTGGCTTTGTGTGGCTGACTGACTGACTGCTTGGTTTGCTTGGTTAGTTGTTTGGTTCGTTGTTCTCCAAGGAGTTTTCAACGATTGCAATTGAAATGCGAGTCGGAATTTTTCAATAATAATTGCACAATTTATCGAGTGGCTTTTCGTTGCATGGTAGTCATAGTTGTTGCTATTGTTGTTGCCGTGCTCTGAGCCCGATTTCGTTTATGCTGGCATAATATTGTTAACGCCATAGCTTTGTAACTTAATCGTGCAATCGAAATGTTAGCACTAGGCCCCCTAATGCCTGAATGCTACATAGTTTAAATGAATTTAGTAAAATTTGATACAATTTTAAATTTATTTAAAAAAAAATTAGATCTGCGATACTAAATTGCATTTTTAAAACAATTGTAATTATTTGACTCGATTTTACTACATAATGTATTAGAAACTCATATTCTATATATTGCCGAAACTGTAGTATATATTTGTTTTCTGTATTACTGTGAAAATTTTAGTGTAGATTATAAAATTATGACAACCGTCTAGAATCCAGAATATAATAACCATACCTTAATTAAAAATAATTTAATCCATTGTATCCATTGTACTGTGTATCGAAAATATATCGCTCTAAAACCTTTCATCTTTATTTTGCTGAAATTGTTATTGACATTGTCTAAAATTCAGTTAAAAATATGTATCGTACGACATCTTTAAGTAAATTGCACTTTTAATACGTTTTCACCCATTACATTAAATAAAAAATATAGTGTTGTTGAAAAACAGTATTCCAAAAAACCTTAAACGCAGTTTTTCTTTTAGTTGTCTAGCTAATTTCAGTAAACTAGTGAATGCTTATATTCCTAAAGGTTTAAAAGATATTTTGAACTAAATTCTGACATTTTTCTTTTTTAGACTGTTGTACACTTTTTTGTTATTTTAGCATGTTGGATCTATATAATGATAAACAAGATCATTTTTATGATTACCCAGAGCATCGACCACACTATTATAATTACGTTTAGAAAATTGTTTTCTATGAAAAGATGTTGACAGTCGCTGTAATCGAACCCGGTACCTTTCGGCTCGTAGTCCATGAAATCACAAGACCCGCCACTGTTTAATTATTATTGCAGGATAACTTAAAGTTTAAAGTCACTGTAATTGACTAGAAAGTACTGGGATTATAAATTAGAAAAATGGGGTGATCCGTAACGAAAATTTGAGAAAATCAATGACAAAGTCAAAACATTTTTAAAAATGCAGAAATCATGGGGTTGAAAGATGTGATATACCAATGGAAAGGTAATTTAATTTTTTAAAACATAGGTTAAAAATTGATATTCATTTAACAACAGATTATCATTTATAACCAATTTTCTTGACTAGGTTATGCCAGTAACAATGCATCTCTTAAACACCCTGTATCTCAAACTGGGTGTAAAAATTAGACATTTTTTATTTTGCATTTTGTTATTTTTTGAGTCCCCTGAATTATTGACATCGATGAACCAAACACCTTGCATAAAGTACACAGAAAAAAAATGTACATCATATTGATGAATTCCGTTCTTCAAACCATGATTCATTGCATTGAAGAATCATTCATAATATTAATGACTAACGCCATTATTGTTATGAATGCTATCATAAATATGAAGAACGCTTGGTAACTGTCGAAAAGGTGTTCTTCTATATGATAAACTGTATGTGAAGAATACGTTTCATTAATGAACGAAAATATAAAACACAACATATATGTTGTTCATATTAAAGAACACTGTTCATTAAACCAAATTTCTATTAAAACATTTTTTTTGCGTTAATTTTTTGCCGTACTTCTCAGTTCTCAAGTAGTTCTTATATGTTATTTCTCATATAATGCTTGCTCGACATGCATAAATTAGTAAAATGGTTTATAATATATTTATAATTATAACTTGTTATTAATAAAAAATTATATTTATAAAAAATATATTTAAAAAAATATATATATATTTCGATTTTTTTTTTCGTTAAATTATTTTTTCGGACAAATTTTTATTTTCGAAAAATTTTGTTTTTGGACATTTTTTTTTCGGAAATTTTGTTTTTGTCTGAATTTTTTTTTGTCCGAATTTTTTTTTTCGGATATTTTTTTTTTATTTTTTTTTACTGTTATTTTTTTATTTTGTTATTTGTTTGAGTCATAGAATGACCCCCTGAATTATTGAAATCGATAAACCAAACAACCTGTATAAAGTATGCTGATTTTTATTACATACTCAGATTATCTAGTTTTTTAGTAGTCTTTTTTAGTAAAGATTGCTATTTTTTAGTAACTTTTTAAAAATTAAAATTTATTTTTTATGGAAACTGTGTTGATGGCCATATTTTAAAAATTAGAACCGATGGAAAAAAGTTAGTAATTTTTATAGTTAGTTTTTACTATTCTCTGGATAACGCCAAATCATTTTATTGTTTATCATTAAAACCTAAAAAGAAACATTTTATTAAAAAAAAAAATTGTCTAAAAAAATCAAAATTTACCGAGTTTAAAGCGAATTTTCTTAAAAACTTTTGGGAATATTATTATTTAATAGTATTTTAAAATAAATCTTGATAATTATCTGAAAAATTACGTTAACATTATTTGGGACAACCCACTTTCTAAAGTACTGTATTTTTTTTATTATAAGAAATGACTGGAAAGGGCTAAAAATTCGAATGCAATTTTCTTAAAAACGTTTTGCAATAGAAAAAAACTGAGTATGCAGTTAAAATCGGCAGCCACGAATAACATAAATTTGATGTATGCACCCAGAAAAAATCCCTCAAATCCCATTAAAATTGGTCAATAGGACAATTATTGATTTAATAGTATACAAAAAATAAATATTTTCATATAAACTCAATGGCAATGTCATGGTATTTCCTAGTATTTAATGGTATTTTCCGATTAAAATAATAATTTATCCTATTGACTATTTTTAATAGTAAAAAACTATTATTTATATAGTATTTTTTCTGGACAATTATTGATTTTTTGTGGACAATTATTGATTTAATAGTATACAAAAAATAATCTTTTCATATAAACTCAATGGCAATGTCATGGAATTTTTAGTATTTAATGGTATTTTCCAATTAAAATAATAATTTATTCTATTTACAATTTTTAATAGTAAAAAACAATTATATATATAGTATTTTTTTCTGGATGTGGCATGAACATTTTTTTCTAGTTTTATTGAGTAATGTATTTATTGGCTGGCTATCGATTTAAATCAAATCGAAATTTTAATTCCATCGAGATTCTTGTTAGCTTTTTTAGTATTTTGAGTTTTCAATAGAAAATAAAAGTTGTTCTTTTAATTCAAGTTCAATTATGAACAAATTTACTAATTAAAATTACTAATTTAAAATTCGATCGAATGTTAATTTCAGAACATTACACGAAGCAATATTTGTAGCACTGGAATAATGAAATTTGTGCAGTCCACAACAGCAACCAATTGTTGGTCTGTTTGCGGTCGGTCTGTTGCTGCATTGAAGCGGCAGGCAGCAGCAATTTAATAACAATCAAAGCAATATTTGAGTTTGTTTTGTGATTTATATTACAAATACTATGTTATAAATCATTTATATGATTTTGATTATATTCCATACAATTGAAATTAATTTTATACTTTTTAGAATATTATATTTTATGTTTTTTATAGTATTATATTTATATATTATTAGTTTTATTGAGAGCATATATTAATAAATAAAAATTTAAACAAAAACATTTTTAAAATGTTAAAAATTACATTAAATTTTTTTTGTCATTTTGATTTTGTGTTAATTCATAACATTATCTGTTAGCAGCATGGTACAAAAAATAATAAATGACTTAAGTCGATTTATTTTGGACTTTTTTTTTTGCTCATCTAAAGCATTTATCAATTTGTAATTTTTTGAAAAATGTCTGCCATTCAACAAAGCGACAAATTCTGTAAAAGATTCTCTGCGACAGCAGCATAAAAATCTTTGGGGGGGGGGGCGGTTGCTCTGTTGTAACAGTGGAACGGTACATGGTATGTGATACAGCGATGCAGTTGATGGCAGCAAAGTAAAATAATGAAATACGCAAAACGTGCCGTGCCGCACGTTGAAAAAGAAAGGAAAACCATTAAATTACGTCTACTTGGTAGACAAAATAAATTTACGAATATTTTTACACAGCTTTTTCTATGTTTTTTTTTGAAGAGTTAAAGTAGCGCGGATTTGCAGGATTTTCTCGTGTCTTCAGGACATTTAAAAGAGAAGAAATATAAGTTGAAAAAAAAAAACGTTCAATGACAAGGACGTCGACAACAATGATGAGATGCTGATGGCGTTTCTATAAACTCTGGCAAGTCTATAAAATTTCAAATCTAAGCCATGATTTATAGACATGCTTCGCATTTTAATGTGTTTTACTTTATTATTTAATGGATTTTTAAGATGACAGAGATATTTTAAATGTTTATGTTTTTTAATTTTTTGGTGATTTTAGAGATTTTTACGATTTTAAAGATTTTATGATTTAGAGTATTTAGCAATTTGAATGGCGAATAATTTAATAAACATGGGTCTTATGTTTAAAGGGCATATTCCAAAAAGTAGCTAAAATACCAAAAATTTAGTGACACTGATCGGAAGTTTGTATTTTGTTCGGCATAATAATGAACCAATCAATCTCTTCTTTCCATTACAAATTAAAAAATAAAATAAAAATTAAAGAAATTTAATAATAAAAATTTTCATTTTAAAATAAAATTTTCATTTTAAAAATTAAAATTAAAATATATTGAAAACTAATTGATATATTTCTGTTTCTTTTTATATTGAAATTTGCCTTGACAATTAAAAGAAAAATTGGGTTTATTTTTTTTGGAAAACTACTATCGTAAAGTGCAGTCTAAAATTTCGAATGCTATGGTTATAAAAAAAGTCAAAATTAGATAGTTTATTTTATGAATCATTCTATTCGGTTCATCAATAGATTTTAGAAAAAAAAATTTCAACTATTTTTTCGGTTTTAAAAACACAATATTTGGTAAACTATGTGCGTTTTCTTGTTATATTTAAATTTATCTTGAATTTATATAAATATTTATTCAAAAATGACAAATAAAATGTTTCAATTTTATACACGCTGCAAAAAAAATGACTCTCCCAAACATAATTTTGCAGGCATTACATATATCGTTGGAGCATTATGCAAACAAAAGTATTAATTCATTGCCTAACATTATTATAATAATAGCCAAACATATTTATGTTTTCGTTCAAACATACTTATGTTCAGAATTAATAATTTTCGGCGTTATTGCAAACATAAATATGTTTGAATGCGAAAAATATTTTATTTACATGTAAACATATTTATGTTTACATTTTATTTTATTGTAAATAAAGTAAATTTAGTGCTAATGTCTTCTTTACGCAATATTAATTTTTTTTCCCATTTTTTAAATTACATTTTTTTATTTATATTATATAATTCTAAAATTACACTTTTATTTTTTTTATTACACATCTTTTATTTATACTTAATAACTTTATTTCCATCTATTGTTCCTATTTTGTGTTCAATGAATTACGCATGAATTGTATATTCCACCAAAAAAAAAACTTTTGAACTATATGAAAAGTATTCATGTGAGTGTTACTGAGTGCTAAAAGTAGGCAGCGTTGTTATTTAATTGTGATACCGTAATGTCATACATATAATCATAAAATTGCTATTATTTTTAAATTCGTTGTCACCCAGTAACAATAACGAATAACCAAATACATATAATTCAAAGAACTTTTTATTGACGTTGGGTGTGTTAAATAGCGGAAATATCAAACATATCTGATGAAAAACATATATTTTTTTACAGAAATATTAATATAGTAAATTCATGTTAATCCTCGATTAAAGCAATTTATGTTTAAATATCATATAATAATATTTCAATCTGAACAAAATAATTATATATTTCAATTATAATGTAATTAGATTTAACTCCTAATATTTATATGGTGATTTCAAATTACGTTATAATTGAAGGGCTTATTGCAGTAACTTGATAAGCCACATTTTTTGAAAAACGTCTTTCTTTGTCCATAGCATTGAGGAATAACATATTTACCTACACTCTAAAGGGTTTGGTGATTACTTCAAAAATGTTGCCACCAAACTCAAAAGTAATGTTTTGGATTCATGGAATATCTAAAATATTTTGTGTATAAAGTTGATAAGCCACATCAATATTTACAATATAATTTCAAAATTAGTTGAAAACCTGAATTCTGCTTAACATATTACCGATAATCAAGATATGACTTTTAGCACTAATTATTTATTGGTAGACAAATATAATAGGGCAATTAAAAATGTTCGAAAGTTAAAAACTAGTTAGCTATGATTTTTTAAAATTGTGTGGCTTATCAAGTTTATGCGCAAAAAATTAAATCACATTTTTTCGAGTGGCTTATCATTTTAATGGATACTAAAGTTTTATACCAAATCTGAACTGCGGCTATGAGAAATTTTTTCAAGGATATAGAATAAGGACTGCGTCGAATAAAATTGTCCGTTACATATCTTCCCATAATGTGCTATTGCAAGATTCAAATTAAAAAAATTTGATCATAGTAACTCTGAATTAAATGGCAGAAAATAATTTGTGTCAGTTATAGTCAATACAAAATTTATTTAACGCGAAAATGGCAAACGAAGTGGAAGTGCGAGAAAATATAATTAAAATTTTTCAAAAACAACCTAGTTGGTCTTTTAAAAAAAATGCCAAGGAGGTAGGGGCTAACCCTAAGACCATTTCTCGCGTTATCAACCGCTTTAAGGAAGACCTGAGTATTGATCGGAAGAAAGGTTCTGGTAAAAAAAGGCCCACATGATCTTGAAAAGTCGAAGAAGGTTGTGAATATTTTAATGAAAGATCCAAGCATATCCGGAAGGAAATTGGCGAGAAAGGCGGATTGCTCAGAATCTTTCGTGCGCAGGACTAAGAAAGAAGCTGGGCTGAAGACGTACAAGGTCCAAAAAGTTCCGGATAGAAATGACGTCAAGAATGAAACCACAAAACAACGAGCTAAAAAGCTGAACCAAGATTTTTTTTTAAATTGAGAAACCTTTGTTTTAGCGGACTTTTCTCAGCTACCTGGGCAGGAATTTTATACAGCCGATTCTCGAGGAAATGTCGCTGAAAAATTAAAATCAAAAAAATTACAAAATTCCCAAAGAAATTCCTTGTTTGGAGGCAATTTGCAGTTGTGGAAAAAGGAGCAGCTCATTCGTGACATCGGGTACAATTAATAGCGAAATATATGTGAAGGAATGCTTGCAAAAGAGATTGCTTCCATTTTTACGACAACATGAAGTGTCCACATTTTTTTGGCCTGACCTCGCTTCATGTCACTACAGCAAAACGGCCTTAGAGTGGATCCAACAAAATGCAGTGATTTTGGTGCCTAGAGAAGCCAATCCACCAAACTGTCCAGAACTCAGGCCGATTGAGAGATACTGGGCTTTAGTAAAAAGGGAGATGAAGACAACAAAAAAAGTGGCCAAAGACCTTCAAGACTTTAAAAGAAAGTGGTCTTCAGTAGCTGTGAGGGTGTCGGACACTACCATTACAACATTGATGGAAGGGGTTCCGGAAAAATTAAAACTTTTTATTAAAAAATATTAATTTCTGTTTTTTTATATTTTTTTTTAATCTAAAAATAATTTGCAAAATAAAATATTTTATTCTATAAAAATTCGATTACTAGATTTCTAGATTTTTTCATTTTTGTAGCGGACAATTTTATTCGACGCAGTCCTTAAACATTTAAAATTGATGATGTTGATAGTCGTATGTTTTGGTCGCGTGTTTTGGACGCAACTTTAAATCAGTAGTTCCCTCTTTTATAACCATTATTGTTCTAGTAGATTATTTATTTCTGCAAAAATCTCTTCATATCTATTATCTGTTCATATTTACATAGAAATTAAATAATATTTATCTTCTATGGATTATCATGTTACTGCACAAAAACTGTGAATATATTTGGTCGAGTGTGGTTTATCATGTTTTTACACTACATATTTATCGATTAATTCGTCTATTTAGTTTGAGCAATAACTTGATAAGCCACTTCATTTTTCAAACAAGCACTGTTTTCATGGTATTCCGATGATCTGTAGTCTCCCATCAAATCATAAATGATAGATGAAAACCTGCAAAATCTTTTGAAGATAACTAGAAACAGAAATCATTATTATCCTTATTTATAGGATTTTTTCAAAACTTTGAATGCTATTATTTTGAAATTTTGATTTTGTGGCTTAACTTGTTACTGCAATAAGCCCCTCAATTACATTTAAACATATTCAAACAAATCTATTCTATGTGTACGAATTTTGAATGATATAAAAAACGGATCGTGTCCATGCTAAACATGTCGCTAGTGAAGCGAAAAGGCACTAGGTGGCGCCATGGGCACAATACTTATTTACTCGCTGCAACTAATGCGTCTATAATTCGTAGACTGTTTTTTGAAAAATAATTGATTTAAATACAGTATGTGTTCCATGTAATAATATTGCATGCTTGCAAGGTTAGAAATATTAGTGAAATGTAAATGAATGATGTAGAAGGTAAAATAAAATATAAATGTGTATGTGTATGTGGAATGTAAAGTAAAATAAAATAACTAAAATTTAAAATATATAAAAAAAGTATCAAAAAAAAAAAAAGAAATTAAAAAATATAAAAAAAAGATTTTTTTTACTGAATGTACCATTGATGTACCAAGATTTTGAGGATCAGTCCTGTGATGAATCTAAAGGTCTGCAGGAGATGTTAGTTGACTCCTCCCTAGGACAACGCCATGCTAAAGTTTCCGGTTGATTTCAAATAAAAAAAGCCACAACTAGGACAGGTTAACAATCTACGAGGAACCAGTCAAGTGCCTAGTCTAGGACCGGTTCGTTTTCCCGTGGAAATGTAAGGGATACACTAAGGAAATGCTGAGTATTTTAGCATTTTACTGTTTAACAAAGTAATAAAAGTGAGTTCTTGCTAAAAAAAAAAAAAAAAAAAAAAAAGTCCGTAATTTTTGAGATTTTTGCGATTTAAAAAATTTTATATTAAAAATATTTGTTATGATTTTATTTCATTTTAAGCACTTTTATCTGCTTAACAATATAGCAAAAATGATTTTCTTAAATTTTACTCAACAAACATTTACTAACTGACACGGGCAACGTACAAGCAACGTTTGCACAACATTCCAAGGAAACTCATTAAATGTAGAAGCGCCTTTTTGCTGTGCCCTCAATAAAACATTTGCGATTTAATGCAGCATTTAATGAACTCTGTGTTAAATTAAGTGTGTCGCTCATTAACTTAATTTTCAATGCATTTAAAACGCATTGTAATGCATGGTAATTAATTTACAAAGTAAATTAATAGACAAAGCAAATGTTTGATTATGCGTTTTAGTGTGTTTGCCAATGTAAATGGGTTGGTTTGTTTGTCTGTCTATTTATTTGAATTGCTGTGGCTTCCAATGTAAAACGTTATCCTGCCAGTTGGCAGCCTTATCTTCCGAAAAGTGCTGCCACGTGTTGTAAATTTCAAAATGTTTTGGAGAATTTGGCTAATACAAATCTTTTTAATCACTTTCAATCAAATATATTGTTTGTCATTACAGAATTCGATTTTTCAATGAAAAATAAACAAATTTCAATCGTATTGAATCTGTTCAATTTCTGTGTAATGAATTAAATTTTATTTTTGTAGTCAAGTATTTGTATTTAGATTGAAACTTAATTTCAGAACCATTTTGAAAATAATAATAAACTTTAGAAAAATAACGTTTTTTTATCTTTTAAAAGTTATGATTTACAATAAAAATGGTATGCGAACTGAATTTCAATTGCATCTGTGAATTTGATTTTAATCTCAGGACTAAAAAGATTTACATACTAAAACAAAAAAAAGTGAAACATAGAATTATAGAACTAGTTTAATATATAATATATTTTTTTAATTTTAATAATCTTATATGGTATGCAATAAATAATGAAAATACCCTAATATTAATATTTTGTATGTTCGACTGGTCATTACTTTGGCTAGATTCACTAGAAGTTTATTGGGTTTATTTCAAAATATTTGTTGAAGTATTCTCAATGAAATACAAATTAAATAAGACAGAAAATTCGAATAGTTAAAAAGTCAATGTTGAAAATATAAAGAGAAACACGTGAATTTCAATTTTTGTTTTTCTACTTCTTTTGGAATTTGAGCTGCGAACAAGTTAAGTATTTTCACATGAGTATTCGGTTGTAAATAAGTAATCGGTTATTAAAAAATAATCATTAGAAAAAAATATAAATATAGCACATATAAATATAGTATATAAATATAGCACGGAAACCAATTCCGGAAAACTGATTACCAAAAAAATCCGATTACCAAAAAACCGGTTACAAAAAAAAAAAAACGGTTACAAAAAAAAAACGATTACAAAAAAAATTATCAAAATAATAATAATAATAGTTTGGCACTACAGTCCTATAAGAACTTAGGCCGAGCTCTCTCACCATTTTTTGAGCTGTGCGTTTTATATTTGTACTCAAAGTGGTGGGACCTACAGTTTATTGCCTAATCCGAACGGCGGGTGAGAGCTTTTCATAGGCAATGTTTTACTCTCGTAGGTTTGCCATTTACTGCCGAGAGGTAGCGCGGCATAGAAAAAAAAATGTTTCTATGAAAAGATGTTGTTAGCCCCAGTCCAGGCTTGAACCGGGGACCTTTCAGTTCGCAGTCCAACGCACTAACCACTGAGCTACCGCGGCTACATCAAATCTACCACTTACAAAAAAAACAAAAAATCGTTCATTTAAAAAATAAATCAATTTTGATCATTTCACATGACAATTTAGTTGCCAATAAGTTATCGGTATAAACAAAAATCATATCAAACAATATAAATAAAGAACAGAAACCAATTACAGAAAACTGATTACAAAAAAAAAACCGATTACCAAAAAATCTGATAAACAAAAAAACGATTTTTAAAAAAGCGATTACAAAACAATTAACAAAAATACCACTTATCAACAGCAAAAAAAAACCAAATACCAATTACCAAAAAAAAAACCGATAACCAGAAAATCGCTTACCTAAAAAATAAATTTATTTTTGTCATTGTACATGGGTATTCGGTTATCAATAAGTTATCGGTAAAAAAATAATCATTACAAAAAATATAAATAAAGCACAAAAACCAACTACAGAAAACTGATTACCAAAAAAATACGGTTACCTAAAATCTAGATAACCAAAAAATCAGTTACAAAAAAAAAAAGTTTGAGAAACAATTATCAAAAATACCACATAAAAAAAACAATTACCAATAAAAACCAATTATCGAAAAACCGATTACCAAAAAATCCTTTTCCTAAAAAATAAATGTATTTTTGTCATTTCAAATGGGTATTCGGTTGTCAATAAATTATCGGTAAAAAAATAATAACAACAAAAAATATAAATAAAATACTGAAACCAATTACAGAAAACCGATTACCAAAAACCACAATCCATAAATCCCAAAGTCCCAAGTAACACGATAACAAAACAATTATTAAAAAATAACAAAACCGATTACCACAAAAATCGATTACATAAAAAATAAATTTAATTTTATCATTCTCATGAGTATTCGGTTGTCAGCTATCGGTAAAAAATAATTTACAAAAATATAAATAAAGCACCGAAACGAATGACAGAAAACTGATTACCAGAAAAAAAACGATTACCAAGAGATCCATTACAAAAAAATGATTACAAAACAATTAGCAAAAATACCACATATCAAAAAAAAAACCGATTACCAAAAAATCGTGTACCTAAAAAAATAAATCTATGTTTGTCATTTACTAATGCTTCACTAAAACATAAATGTTTCAATTTAACTACTAATTTTTGCCAATCTTTTAGCTAAAATAAATTAATAAGAACAAGGTACAAAAACGTTAACGAAAAACTGAGTATGAGATCTTAATTAGAACCAGTCAGTCCATCGGAGGAAATAACATACGAAGATCACAAATAATTTCATTGTTTTAAACTGTAAAATCTAACGATTTTTTACAAGGAAATTTAATAAAATAAAAAATAAAAGTAATACTTTGTAAAGCGTTAGTTGAAAAATATAACACAGAAATTGTAAGAAAGAAGAAAAAAATACATATATATTTGTTCAAAAATAGTACTGTTCTTAGACTGCCAACTATTTAATTAAATTAATTAAGTCAGACGACAGCAGGCACAGTAGGCTTCATTTATTATTAGACTCCGCCTCCTACTCATCACTTAGACATTTTGTAGAATACTCAGAGAATTTATAGACTAATGATTTGCTTGCTTGCTGTCAAATTTAAATAAATTTAAATTATCACAGCACATAAATCATCGCTGGCACAACTCAGCATCAGCACCATCATCAGAGTATTTAACACAATTAGTAGATAGAGTTGCGCGGCAACCCTATCAACAGTAGCAGCAACATACAATAGCGGCAACAACAGCAGCAGCATCAACAAACAACAAACATGTTGAAGCCTCAACAATACCACAGAAATTTTCCAAATCCGTCAAAATCCAGTGTTATTGTAATTAATCAAATTAATATGAATACAACAACAACAATAATAGCAACAACAACAATAAACATCTACAACATCCATGCACAACAATAACCTCATGCTGCCAACAATGCTTCACCACAATTCAGGAAAATCCACCGAAGCTTAAAGAGACATTGAAATTTACTTGAACCCTACCCTAACCTACACCGCCCACCCACAAATTAACCCATTATGCCCACTTTGCCAACTCGAAGCCCATCTATTTACTTGCCTTCGCACTTTCGTGTTGCTGTTGTCAACAGCATTGCAGATGAAAATCGTTGACAACAGCCAACCAAATATAGGTGCTGCCCTTAATTAGGAACATTACAAAGGTTGTCACATAAATTTTAATTAAATTTTAATAGTAATTTTTGGTTTATTTTAAATTTGGGTCAAAAACAAATCAGCATTTTTGTTGAAAAATTAAATGAAAAAGCGCAATATATGCAAAAACATAGATGTTTTTTACGTTTTGCACAGAAAGACATGACATCGTTAAATGGCAGACAGACAGCACTGACAAAAAAAATACTGCACCAGAAAAAAAAATACTACAGTTTTTGTATTATGTATAAAATGAATTTTTAATACATTTGTAGTAAAACTAGACAAATAAATACAAATTCAAAGTGAATTATGTAATAAAACTACAATATTTCAAAACAAATACAATATGTAATAATTTTACAACATTAATGTTATCGGCGCGAACAATAAATAGCACTATTTGTTTTCAAATCGGGATAAATGTTTTACAGTTTATATATAATTCAGCGATTTTAATACATAATAGAAAACTGATTAGCAAAAAATTCATTATTTAAAATCTGACGCAGAGTTATATTTCATACGATAAATCTAATTGATTTT
Organism: Dryomyza anilis; assembly: GCA_951804985.1. NCBI lineage: Eukaryota > Metazoa > Arthropoda > Insecta > Diptera > Dryomyzidae > Dryomyza > Dryomyza anilis. Next base: position 114,782,858 of record OX638130.1, read on the forward strand.
ACATTTGAATATCTTACAAGTTAGTGTTATAATTTGGTTAACCGGTAATCAATATTATTTATTTGGTAATATTTGTTTAGCAATTTCTTTAAATTTAGGTTCAATCATTAAATTGTATACAAAAATCAATGTAAATATATAAAGAAAATATAAAAATTTATTATCAATAAAAACGATTACCAAAATTGGCAAAAATCTTTAAAAAATTTAAATAAAGTACAAAAACCAATTAAAAAAAAATGAAATAAAAAAATATATCAAATATGCCAATTGACAAAACAGCCTGTTACCAAAAAACCGATTACCAAAATAACCAATTACCAAAACAAAAAAATAGATAACCACGGAAAAAACCGATTACCAAAATAACCAATTACCAAAACAAAAAAATAGATTACCACAGAAAAAAACGATTACCAAAATAACCAATTCTCAAAACATTGAATACCAAAAAAAAAAAAAAAACCTGTTACACAAATAATATAGGTACATATTATAAATGAACCTAGTTTTAATAATCACGCCGTTCTTCTATTTCCTTCGCAATCTGAGCTGTTTATTATTATTTGTTAAGTGTTTTCATGCGGGTATTCGGTTTTCAATAACTAATCGGTAGGATTTTATAAAAAATATAAATAAAGCACAGGCACAAATTACAAAACAACCGATAAAAAAAAGCAAATTTAGCAATTTCCAAAATATTTTATTACCAAAAAAAACCGAATAGCAAAATAAGCAATTCATAAAAATACTGACTACAAAAAACCGATTACTCAAAAAGCGGTTATGAAAATAAAAAAAATACCTAAAATTACAGATTATTATATTAAAAACATTTTTCTAATTCATTCGCAATTGTATGTGTATTCGGTTGCCAATAAGTAATCGGTAGGTTTCAAAAAATATTATAAAAAAATCATTACAAAAATATATATGGGCCATTCCACACCAAATCGACCAGCGGTTGGAACTCACCTTCTTCGATTATAATGAAATTTTGGGAAATTTTGGGAATTGATAAAGAGCATTAAGACATGCACTAACCATTTTTTTTTATTTTTTCCAACCACTACTTTCAGAGATACAGTGGTTCAAATTTGGAAAAATGCCAAAAATCACTTTTGTATGGTTGTTCATATTTTAATATCTCTTGAACTAGAAATGCTAGAAATTTCATTGATGGCTCGTTTTAAAGCTAATTGAACAAGCTTTCAGAAAAATTAAGTTGTAACTTCTAAACGAGAACATCTGGCCCGTGGTCATTATCCTTGCACTTCAAAATTGATGTCCTTAAAAAGGACCCTTTTTAAAATTCTGAAAAAAAATCCTAAGTTTTCGTCAATTTCTTATAAATGTTCATGCAAAATTTCAAGATGGTATTTTGATTGCATCATATTTAAAAAAAAAAAATTCTAAATTTCTATTTATTTTTAGTATAGAAAAAAATTTTTTTTTTTCAAAAGTAAAATTTGCAATAATTTTTCAATGTATTTGTAATTTCGAAAATGGTGTCAGTTTTATCAAATTGTCTCTAGTTTAAATAACTAACAAAATATTGAGACGAAATTTCATCGCATTCTAAACAGTATTTCTTAAGTTATCGTGTATACGGACAGCAAGACAGACGGACGGACGGACGGACATGGCTAAACGGACTATGGTGTTGATGCTGATCAAGAAAATATATACTTTTCCATACCGGACACGCATCCTAAGGGGCGTTACAATATATGCACAAAGTTAATATATTTTGTACCTCATAGGTGTAGGGTATAAAAACGATTACCAAATACTGATTAATAAAAGAAGATTAAAAAAAAACAATCATCAGAAATATCAATTGCCAAAATAACCTATTTCCAAAAAAAAAACAATTACTAAAATAACCAATTACCAAAAAACTGACTACTAAAAATATATTTCTAAAAAAAACAGATTATTGAGTAACCGATCTAAAAAAAAATTTAAAATCAACCTGATATATTCATTTTATATATACTTCACAATTTGAGCTGGTTTTGTACTTCATGTAAAGTTTATTCTCATAGGTATTTGGTTGTCAATCGCATTTATAAAATTAAAAAAAAAAATCTCCAAATCCAATTACACAAATACCAATTACCAAAAAGAAATAGTAAAACAAATCAACCTATTACAAAAAAAAAAACGACTACCAAAATAACCAATTACAAAAATAAAAATAAAAATTACTTAAAATTATTAAAAATGAAACTGGTTTTTATATTCAAGTCGTTTTTTCTATTTCTTTTACGATTGCAAGGGTATATGTTCTCAATACGTAATCAGTAGATTCATTACTAAATTACTAAAAATATAATTAAAGCAGAGAAACAAAAAAAAATGTTTACCAAAATAACCTAGTATCAAAAACCGATTACTAAAGAGTGAGACACAAAAGACTATTACCCAAAATAACAGGGAAAAAATTAACAAAAGACCGATTACCAAAAAACGTTTACCAATGTAACTGATTAACAAAAACCGATAACCAAAAAAAAAATATTTAGACGATTACCAAAAATACTAATTACCAAAATAACCCCTTACCACAAAATCGATTCCAAAATAACCGATTACACAAAAAAAAAACGAATACCAAAATTGACCAAAGACGATTACAAAAAATGCACTTACCAAAATATTGTGTAACTTAAAAACCGATTACAAAAAATTTGTTTACAAAAAACCGAATACCCAGAAACCCGTTTACCTAAAATGTAATTTTATTTTTGTCATTTACTGATGTTTATCTAAAACATGTATGTTTTAGTTGCAGCACTAATTTTTCAAATTATTTTAAATACGAAAAATAATAAGAACAAGGTAAAAAATAATAAAAGAAGCCAAAGAAAACGTAGTACAAAAACGCAGCAAAACTGCTGATCATTTAAAACGAAATCTCAACGCCGAAAAGACCTCCAACGCAAGTGAACTTCATACGACAACTTCATGCGTCGCACAATTGTCAGCATTTTTTAGACAAATAACCCAATTCATATGTTGCCGGTTTCCGTCATTCATTTGCAATAAAAAGCACATTGCTCACCGTCAACACATCACAGTTACATCTTGCTTTTTGTCATAGCACAACCAATTAGTTAAATCAAAAACAATTAACCAAAATGAAATACTTCATTGCTGTACTCGTTGTTGCCTACTTCAGTGCACAGGCTCAGGGAGTCGCCCTCAAGGATGGTGAAATCACCAAGCAGATCGAACAGCAGCAGCAACAGCAGTCGCTGCAACAGTTCAATGGCCAACAGGGGCATCACGGTGTTGACGCTGCGGATCTGGAGTCGTTGCGTGTGCGCAAAGCAGCCTACGGCGGCGGTGCCTCTGCCTCAATTCCAGCACCACCCTGCCCCAAGAACTATCTGTTCAGCTGTCAGCCCAGTCTGAAGCCGCTGCCATGTGCCGCGCCACCACCATCGTACCAGGGCGCATACTCCTCGGTGGTGCCGGTGGTGCACGCACATCCAGAACAACAACTTTACCTGGATCAATATTGAACGATTGAAAGGTGCCACAAGAAATGAGAACTCATATTGGACATGTGAAAAAAAAAATATTATAAAAAATAGAAACGAAAATAAATAATTTTAACTTTGAAAAAATGTTAATCGAAAATGTTTTATTGCTTTCTGAGAATTTAGATGATTAGTTTTTCATTTTAGTTATTGTTCAATTGATCAGCATTCGTTTGACTGTCAAAAATGACAGATTGAAAAAATAGCAGCAACAACAAAACGATTCAATGTACAACATGTGGCTACTGTTGTTGCTGCTGCTGGTACTGCTGCCAATCAGCATTTATGGCAACAATCGGCAGCAGCAGCAACGAATGATCTGAAATTTGCGAAAAATCACAAAATGTTGTTGCCTCAAAGTGATGCCTGCCAGCAGCCAAAGCAACTGAGAGAATTTAGAAGGAGTCGACGATGCGCTACACAAACAGAAAATATTTATTTTTTTTTTACTTAAAATTTAATTTTTGACTATAAATTCAATTTTTGACTTAAAATTCAATTTTTCACTAAAAATTCAATTTTTCACTAAAAATTCAAATTTTCACTAAAAATTCAGTTTTTCACTAAAAATTTAAATTTTCACTTCAAATTCAAATTTTCACTAAAAATTCAATTTTTCACTAAAAATTTAATTTTTCACTAAAAATTCAATTTTTTACTAAAAATTCAAATTTTCACTAAAAAATCAAATTTTCACTAAAAATTCTAATTTTCACTAAAAATTCTAATTTTCACTAAAAATTCTAATTTTCACTAAAAATTCAATTTTTTACTAAAAATTCAATTTTTCACTAAAAATTCAATTTTTCACTAAAAATTCAATTTTTCACTAAAAATTCAAATTTTCACTAAAAATTCAATTTTTCACTAAAAATTCAATTTTTTCACTAAAAATTCAATTTTTTCACTAAAAATTCAATTTTTCACTAATAATTCAATTTTTTCACTAAAAATTCAATTTTTCACTAAAAATTCAATTTTTTCACTAAAAATTCAATTTTTTCACTAAAAATTCAATTTTTCACTAAAAATTCAATTTTTCACTAAAAATTCAATTTTTTCACTAAAAATTCAATTTTTTCACTAAAAATTCAATTTTTTCACTAAAAATTCAATTTTTCACTAAAAATTCAATTTTTTCACTAAAAATTCAATTTTTCACTAAAAATTCAATTTTTCACTAAAAATTAAATTTTTCACTAAAAATTCAATATTTCACTAAAAATTCAATTTTTCACTAAAAATTCAATTTTTCACTAAAAATTCAAATTTTCACTAAAAATTCAGTTTTTCACTAAAAATTTAAATTTTCACTTCAAATTCAAATTTTCACTAAAAATTCAATTTTTCACTAAAAATTTAATTTTTCACTAAAAATTCAATTTTTTACTAAAAATTCAAATTTTCACTAAAAAATCAAATTTTCACTAAAAATTCTAATTTTCACTAAAAATTCTAATTTTCACTAAAAATTCTAATTTTCACTAAAAATTCAATTTTTTACTAAAAATTCAATTTTTCACTAAAAATTCAATTTTTCACTAAAAATTCAATTTTTCACTAAAAATTCAAATTTTCACTAAAAATTCAATTTTTCACTAAAAATTCAATTTTTTCACTAAAAATTCAATTTTTTCACTAAAAATTCAATTTTTCACTAATAATTCAATTTTTTCACTAAAAATTCAATTTTTCACTAAAAATTCAATTTTTTCACTAAAAATTCAATTTTTTCACTAAAAATTCAATTTTTCACTAAAAATTCAATTTTTCACTAAAAATTCAATTTTTTCACTAAAAATTCAATTTTTTCACTAAAAATTCAATTTTTTCACTAAAAATTCAATTTTTCACTAAAAATTCAATTTTTTCACTAAAAATTCAATTTTTCACTAAAAATTCAATTTTTCACTAAAAATTAAATTTTTCACTAAAAATTCAATATTTCACTAAAAATTCAATTTTTCACTAAAAATTCAATTTTTCACTAAAAATTCAATTTTTCACTAAAAATTCAATTTTTCACTAAAAATTCAATTTTTCACTAAAAATTCAATTTTTCACTAAAAATTCAATTTTTCACTAAAAATTAAATTTTTCACTAAAAATTCAATTTTTCACTAAAAATTCAATTTTTCACTAAAAATTCAATTTTTCACTAAAAATTCAATTTTTCACTAAAAATTCAATTTTTCACTAAAAATTCAATTTTTCACTAAAAATTCAATTTTTCACTAAAAATTCAATTTTTCACTAAAAATTCAATTTTTCACTAAAAATTCAATTTTTCACTAAAAATTCAATTTTTCACTAAAAATTCAATTTTTCACTAAAAATTCAATTTTTCACTAAAAATAAAATTTTTCACTAAAAATTCAATTTTTCACTAAAAATTCAATTTTTCACTAAAAATTCAATTTTTCACTAAAAATTCAATTTTTCACTAAAAATTCAATTTTTCACTAAAAATTCAATTTTTCACTAAAAATTCAATTTTTCACTAAAAATTCAATTTTTCACTAAAAATTCAATTTTTCACTAAAAATTCAATTTTTCACTAAAAATTCAATTTTTCACTAAAAAAATCCAATTTTGCACTAAATTTTCAAATTTTCACTAATAATTCAATTTTTAACTAAAAATTCAATTTTTCACTAAAATTGAATTTTTCACTAAAAATTCAATTCTCACTAAAAATTCAATTCTTAATTTAAAATTTGTAGAGTACAGCCTGAGCATTAAAGTCTATCTGTTGATTACAAACTGAAAAAACTGAATTTCCACCACGTTTTGTTTTGTAGATACGTAACACATGGCAACAATTAAAAATGATTTTAATTAAAAGCAAAAATGCATGTTGGCCATGTGTAACAGCCATCAGTCAAAGCAGACACTTTTAGATATTTTCTGTTTGGTTTTTTTTTTTTTTTAATTTTATTGTGAAATATTGTTAAAATTGAAAAACACAAAAATGCAAATTAAAAATCAAAGCGCAATTTGTATGCAAACTGTAAAATATTGTTGCCTATTTTCAGGCTATTTTTTTTAATTAAAATAACGGGAGCGTGGGTGTCGGTGCGAGGCCCACGTTGTAATATTAATTTCTATGTTTTTACGCATTTTACCCTCTTTGATTGATTAAATTGTGCATTTTTCTACATATATATATTGCACAAAATCCTTTAAATTGTTGTTTAAATGTTTAATATACCATGTGCTGTGTTTATTATCTGCATAATAAATATTTATTAAAATTGAATTAATATTAATGCAGTTGTTTTACCATTGTATACGTCAAATAATGCATTTTTGCGGCTTATCAATGGCGCAACCAGCATAAATGCAACGATCCAGCAATACGACAAATATAGGTGGCGCCCACCAATAACATTTTCTTTTTAAGCCCCCTGCACATGTGGCTGACACAGAATTCTGACATTTTGACAGCAAAAGAAATGAATAGTAATTGAAATGCAACCACGAACTCAATATTGCAAATGGTTTTTCATGTCGACAGCATGATTTTAAGTTGAAAATACGGCGTAAATATGGCTCTCACATGATTTTTAAAAATTATTTTTCTATTTTTGCTTTTAATATTTTATTAAATATAAATAATATTTTTTAATAATTAATTGAATATTTTTTTAATAAATTGAATATTTATTCTGGAGGTATAAAAATATTTTCCAGACATTCATTCAGCGTCATATAACGTATAAAGAACTGCCAAAGGATTCGTAAGGAGTGAGTCACTTGATAAAACATAAGCATTAAGTTTCGTTTCATAGGTCATTTTCTAGGATTAGTTTGACTTTACGTTCCAAAAACATCATCGAATTCAAAAATTTTCAACGATTGAAAACATTTTTATAATATTTTTTTATTTTTCACTTACGTCCTCGTTTTTTTTTAAAAAAGCTGTCACTCGAATTTCTGACTTTTTGCGTATTCTTGCTTAATTAGTTAAACGTTCTAAATTAATATATACAATAAATGTTAATTTTATAATAATTATTCTAATTTCCCATTAATATCATTCCCATCAGTATCATTTCATCAATTCGATTATTTTCATTAATAAAGTAAGAGAAGTATAGATTTAGTTTAATATCAAATATACGTACTTGTATTTAATTATGAAATAAATAAGTATACCTTAAAACTTATATTTTTGCGTTTGACTCTTTATAACATTGGTCAAATCCATTCGAATTTAATTAGGTTTATTTTAAAATAGAATCTAAAGTTTTCTCAATGGAAAACAAAAGAAATCAGATCGAAAACGCTAAAGTCCAAAATATGTAGAAAACACGATAATTTTCATATATTTGTTTTACGTAATAACACAAAAATTTTAGGCAATATTAAAAAAATGTGTATGAGTTCTTGATAAGAATCGTGAAGTCCATCGCAAAATCATACTAAGATCGCGTGTAATCATTTTTCTTGTGCTGTGTTATTTGAATATCAATCGAAATGGGTTTTTAGAACATTTTTGTATTTTTGAAATTTAATGTGTCCATTTTGTAAAAAAAATCATTAAAGGGTTAAATAATCTGCTGCCTATAACTAGGCAATGAAAAATGCATGAGGTATTTCCATGAATTTTTATATTACATATTATACACTAAAATTAAGATAAGTCTTTTAAATATTCTAATTTTTCAATGAATCATTTCACTAAAAATTCAAATTTTCACTAAAAATTCAAATTTTCACTAAAAATTCAAATTTTCACTAAAAATTCAAATTTTCACTAAAAATTCAAATTTTCACTAAAAATTCAAATTTTCACTAAAAATTCAAATTTCCACTAAAAATTCAAATTTTCACTAAAAATTCAAATTTTCACTAAAAATTCAATTTTTCACTAAAAATCATATTTTTCACTAAAAATCATATTTTTCACTAAAAATTAAATTTTTCACTAAAAATTCAATTTTTCACTAAAAATTCAAATTCTCACTAAAAATTCAAATTTTCACTAAAAATTAAATTTTTCACTAAAAATTCAAATTCTCACTAAAAATTCAAATTTTCACTAAAAATTCAAATTTTCACTAAAAATTAAATTTTTCACTAAAAATTAAATTTTTCACTAAAAATTCAAATTTTCACTTAAAATTCAAATTTTCACTAAAAATTCAATTTTTCACTAAAAATCATATTTTTCACTAAAAATCATATTTTTCACTAAAAATTAAATTTTTCACTAAAAATTCAATTTTTATTACTAAAAAATTCAAATTTTCACTTAAAATTCAATTTTTCACTAAATTCCATTTTTCACTAAAAATTATTTTTTTTACCAAAAATTCAAAATTTTCACTAAAAATTAAAAACTTAAAATGTTTTGTATTATTTTTTACCTGACATCCGGATGTGCATCCAGCATAGCACGCATTAACGTGGTACCAGATCTGGGAACGCCACCAATAAATATCAGCGGCATTTCTCGACTGTATGAATAGACTTTTTGATTCTCGCCTGTCACATATTTCTATAAATAAAAAAATATATTTTTTACTTTTTAGATATTTAGATACTTAGATAAGAAGATACTTTTAATAAAATAAAGATGTTTAAATCATTATAAATGTAGTTTGGTAAATAAAGCTATTTAGGAGAATATAACGTTCAACCGACGATTTCTCTGGAACTGCTCAACCAATTTAAATAATTTTTATAATAAATATTGAACAAAGAAATCACTATAAAATGAAACAATTTTCAACATTCTACATAGTAACGTTTAGTAATTATACAGCTGTAAAGACAATTTTTGTGAACATATGATTGAGTGAATTTAGTGTTCAACAGTAAATTTTTCTGAAACCGGACAACCGAATTTAATAATCTATACAATAAATATTTGACAAATAATTTACTATAAAATGTGACAATTTTAAATATTCTATGCGACCACGTTTAGTAGTTGTACAGATTTAAAGAATATGTTCAGTCAACAACTGATTGAAACATTATAATGCTCAATAGCTGATTACTCTGAAATCACTAGATGAAATGCAACAATTTTCAGAAATAATATTTTACCATGAAATGACTATAATATTAAAGAATTTTCAACATTTCACATGAACACATTGGGCAATTATAAGGCAACTAAAAGGAAAAATTTGGAGTATAGGGAGAAAATAATGTTCAACCGGAGATTTTTCTGAAGCCGCACAACCGAATTCAATATTTTTTACAATAACTATTTAACTATGAAACTACTACAAAATGTGATAGTTTTTAATATACTACACGGCCACGTTTAGTAATTATACAGATTTTAAGACAATTTTCGTCCATAGTGGAGAATACCCTAAAGCGAAATTTTAAAACATATAAAATAAAACAAGTCAAAACATAAAATAACGTAGCACTTATTGTGCTTTAAAATACTTTGGTATTAAAATAGTTTTAAAAGTCTTTGATATGAGACACATTAAATCGTTTTAAGCTCGAACGTGGACGGTGACGAATGTGAAGAACTTTTAAATTAGACATGAGGATGACGATGACTATGACACAAAAGACAGCAGCAGGACAAAGTTTAACAGAGAACAAAAGGAACAAAAATAATAAAAAAGAGTAGTAAAAAGATAAATATATATTTTTGAAATAAGAAAAATTGCAACAAGCAGAGAATTTTAAATGTGTTTTTGCTGTGGCTCTGGCTTTATTTAAGACATCAAAGCGGAGTTCTTCTTGCTTCAGGCGCCAGGCAGCGACTGTTGCAGGCGTGGTACTAAGAATGCATTTTGCTGTTGCACCGCCGCATTGCATTGAACTCTTCTTTTCGACCAACAAACAACAAGAACGTGGCCAAAAACAAAATCAGCCAAATCAAATATAATAAAAGAAATGAATGAAATGAAGCACAACAACACACAAAAGAATAAAATATAAAATAAAATTAATGTTTATTTTGTGGCACACAAAAGCAATAAAAGTTGCAACAAATTTTTAAGAAACTTTTCTTGGTAACAGCAAAAAAAAAATGGTTGCTATTGTTGCAGCCGACAAAAGTTTTACGCATACGTATGGCATCCAGCTAGCAGCAGCAACAGAACAGCAGCAGCAACTAGAATAAAAGTTGCAACAAATTTGCAGTTGTTTGGCTCTTGTTGCTGCAGCAATTGTTGCTACTTCGGCTGCTGCGGCTCCGGTTGCTGCTGCTCTTTTATGAGGGCTAAGGTGCTTTCGCAAGGTAAAAGTTTTTGTGTGAAGATGACGGTCCAAAGTGAAATAGAGAATGAAGAGACTTATGGATGGAGAATAGAATTGTGCGGGGTAGAATTAGTGGCCAGCATAAAAGACTTGTTCTGTTTGGCTTGGCAAAGATTAAGTGCTTTTGGCCACATGCAGCAGTAGCAGCAACAGCAACAGTGTATGCCGATGATGGACACACTGCGTCGTATGAGTTACACACAAGCAGACAGACAGATCCGAAAAATTGTGTGTTGGAAGAAATTTGAAAAACTTGAACACACAATTGCCGCAAAGTTGCAGTTTATGCAGATAAAAACAATTATGTAATAAATCAACAAAAAAAAAACAGAAAAATCAGAATTAAAAAAAAGCAAAATTCAATTTTTGAAATTACGAAATAATGTAATTTTATGAAATACATTTGAAATATAGAATAAAAATATAAATTAGATATATATAAGATATATATTAATAAGACATATATAAATAAGATATATAGTAAAAATTAAAATTAAAAAAAAATTATAAAGATAAAATATAACATAAAGTAATTTAATATTTAACCATTTTAAACGGTCTCCCGGCATGGGGGCGGGATTGGACCACTGGACGTGGCACCCCCCATAGAAGGTACATTTTCCAGATGCTGTATGTCAACAGTTATTATGGTGATCTCAAGATATTTCACACCAGGGTATACCAACCATTCCAAATTCTTTAAACTCACCACACCGAAATTCACCACACTTATACTGACCACACCGAAACTTACCACACTAACATTCCCTACACTACAACTTACCACACTAAATTCCGAAATTCACCACACTTAAACTCACCACTCCGAAACTAAACACATTAAAAATCACCACACTAAAACTCACCCCACTAAAACTCACCACACCAAAATTCACAAGACCTAAACTCACCACACTTAAACTCACCACACTAAAATCCACCACAATAAAACTCACCACACTAAAACTTCTACCTGGAAAAACTCTACGGGGAACAATTCTATGGGAATAATTCTACTGGGGATTTCTACGGGGAAGAATTCTACGAAGAAGCACATTCGGAAAAAGAATTCTCTTTATGAAAAGTTGTATTGGCGGCGAATTATTTTTGTTTTGGTTACTACATTTATAGCACCAATAACAAACGTCCACAGCGAAGCACGGGTCCATGATATAAATAATAAAAATGTTTTTTATATTAGTAAAATCACTCCATATCCTTGCAACATTTCGAAATATATTTATATAATATATTTTTAATAATAATATTAATAAAAAAAATGATTTTTTTATTAATATTCATCCTTTTAATTTTTTAATTTTTTTTTGAAAATTCGAATTTCAATTTTTTTTTATTTATATTTTAAAAACTATGTTTTATATTATATTTTTTGAAAAATCGAATTACAAACATTTTTCAATTTTTCCCATACATCAATTCTATTTAATTTAATGGTTCTGATTTTGACGGTATACTTAGTTTTTTACTATTACATAAAGTTTTTGAAAAAATGTCAATCGTAATTTTAAGTGTAATTTTATTTTGAATTACTGTGGAAAAATAGTTTTACAAAGAACTTTAAAATGCGTTTTATTTTTGAATTGTCAAGACTAAATTGCCTAACATTATGCAATGTTAAATATTTACCGAAAACACATTTTGAATTCAAAATAAAGAAAAAATGTCTTTAAAATAAATAAGCATATGTATTTTACTACATTGATGTAGTTGTTTTTCTCAGGAAAATAACTACATAAAGTACTACATTGCAATATACAATTTTATTAGGTTTGTATTTAAAATAGCTACATTTTCCTTTTACTCAAACATTCAGAATTATGTAGAAAAAAAAATACTACATACGCATTATTACCACAAACTGTATTTGTTTAAAAGCAAAAACAAATATGCATTCTCTAAAAAAAATAATATTTAAAAATAAATAATAATTGTATAAATATACATTTTTGTACAACTATATCAACTGTATCGAAAATAACTACATTATGTATTTATTTAAAGATACAGTAATATGTAGCAAAATTACTACATATGTAGGGGAGCAAAAACAAATATGCATTCTCAAAAAAAAATAATATTTAAAAATAAATAATAATTGTATAAATATACTGCATTTTTGTACAACTATATCAACTGTATCGAAAATAACTACATTATGTATTTATTTAAAGGTACAGTAATATGTAGCAAAATTACTACATATGTAGGGGAGCCTGAGATAAAATGGAACAATTTAGATTTTCCTCTAAAAAAAAGTACATTTGAATAATTTTTTAAATTCTTTTGAAGATTCCATTCCATAGATTCTATTCATAATCTAACTTTTTGCATTAAAAAAATACTTTTAATATGCCTTTTAATTGATTTTTGAGCAATTTTTTTTAAACAGCTCAATTTTGGACTTGTTGAAAATTTTTGGGGTAAAGTGGGAAACTTCAAAATTTTTACAAAAATGCTATTTTGGTCTTTTGGTTTGGTTTTGTTTTTTCACAATAAAATTAAATATAATTATATAATTAATTTACTCATTGTAAATTTTGTAGCGTCGGTAGCTCAGAGGTTAGTGCATTGGCCTGCGAGCCGAAAGGTTCCAGGTTCAAGCCGGGACTGGGGCTAACAACTTCTTTTCATAGAAATCATTTTTCTATACCGCGCTACCTCTCGGCAGTAAATGGCAAACCTACGCAATTCATTAAGATTTTTAAATTAATTAAAATTATTAAGTGAATTTTGAAATTACTTTTAAAATTTTACATCTAAAATTTGGGTAAAAATCCATTTTTCTCCTGCTTTTTAAATAATCCTGAAATTACGGAATTAGATTCAGTTGTCGGAGATGGCAAAGATTTATTCATTAATACTATGAATTATTCTTCAATGCAATGAATCATCGTTTAGAGAAATAATTTCCTTAATAGAAACAACTCTTCTGTTCTCCAGCCCACTGAAAACAATTTCCTAATAATAAGGGACATTTTTCTTGAAATAGCATTTTTTTAAATAAATATTTAAATAAATAAATAAATAAATAAATATAATAATACAAAAATAAATAAAAGTGCAATGCAAGTTCAAATTTCATATTAATGACAGACACAAAGGTAAAGTTTTTGCGCTCAAAGCGGTTTTCCAATTACTCCTAATATTAATTATGCTTCAAAGGCGCAAATTATTTGTCGTCATAAAGTTCGTTGCGTGTTTTTCAGCAACGCAGTGCCATGAATGTGAATCAAAGAGCAGAATAAGGCAATCAGCCAGTCTGTCAGCCACTCAGTCAGCAACATAAATAATTAAAAAGACATTTCCGACAACTATTTCCGGCATTTGTCCCTTGCACTCCTCATTCAAATACTACGAAAACTACAAAAACTACAATTTGTCACTGTGGCTGGTCGAGGCAACAACAAAAACCCGAGTTGTGCCACAAAACGCACGACATGTAAAATTGTCGCAAGTATTTTGCACTTAACGGTAATGAATTAATTTTGCGAAATTCTCAATAAAAACCGACGAATCGCACTCTGGTTGTTGGTACGCCATCGAATAGAACTACTTGCGAGCGAAACGCAAATTAAAACTTTATCCTTGGGAACAGAGAGCAGGAACAGGAGCAGAAACAGGAGCAGAGCAAGAGCAAGCAAAGCAATATAACGAAAGCTATATCCGGACAAATGGAGAGCAACAGAAGGCAGCAAAAGTGATGAAAAGTTTAAGGAGGTTATGTGCGACTGTTGGATGGTCGGTCAGGCTAACAGCCAGCCAGTCACAAATGCATCAGACAGACAATATGAAAAACTGCATTGAAATGAAAATTTACGAGCAGTTTTCAGCGATGATTTAAACAGCAGCTGCAGCGACAGCTATGCAAAAAGACAGAACGACTGACAGACAGAGAGACAGTCAGGCAGATAGAAATGTCTGCCGGAATTCGTTAACTACTTTGCGAGGAGTTTCTCTTGTTATGAACACTTTAAATACGTCCCACATCTACTGAGATGGTCCTGCAAGTTCATGAAAAATCACAACGATGATGAGGACGACGACGACATCATCGAGCACAAAAAAATAATGCAAATGCAATAAAGTTTCAATAAAAAGTTCACATCGATGATAGCAATCAGCAAAAAGTTTTTACTAAGCCAAGTTAATGTAATGGGCGTTGAAAACGGAGGTAACATTCGAGTTAAGTAGTTTATATTATGGGGATGAGAATTAAATTGCATTTTATTGAGCAGAGTTTTAAGAAAATTTTAAGAGTATAGATATGACAGTGAGGATTCTGATTTGGAATGCATTATAAGTTTCTAACTATTACGTGCAATCGATATTTGAGGGCCTTGAGGGTTTTAGATTAACAAAATAATGTATTTAAAAAAAAAAATCTTGAAATACTTTAAGATTTTAATACACAAATAAATGCACTGTATATGGAACTAAACACGTGTTCCAACTTGCAATCGAAATCGTAAAAACTAAATTCATTCAATCGGGTCGTATGAGTGATATTAATAAAACATTAAATTCAATTTAAAATTTTATACGAATTGATCTAGAAAAACTGGGAGCCACGTATACTAGCAGGGACAGTGCTTCGCTGTGGACTTTTTTTTATTATAATTATATAATTCTGGTGAGTTTGTTTGTGGCGAGTTTTTGTGTGATGAATTTTAGTGTGTTTAGTTTTAGTGTGGTGAGTTTTAGTGTGGTGAGTTTTAATGTGGTGAGTTTTAGTGTGGTGAGTTTTAGTATGGTGAGTTTCGGTGTGATATGTTTCAGTATGGTGAGTTCCGTTGTGGTGAATTTCGGTGTGGTGAGTTCAAAGAATTTGGTTTGAAATATATTTTGATATCACTGTAATAACTATCGACATACACTATCTTGAAAATTCTACTCCCACTTGTTCAGTCCCGCCCACATTCGGCGAGACTGTTTAGAATGGATATATATAACGCTGACCAAAATTTCATTAAATTTGCTATCCCAATTGTTGCTATAACGTGTTTTTAATTTTTGGGTCATATGGGAGGTGCTGGCATCAATCTCACCTTGATATAAGTAGTCTATACTCTGCCCGGACCCAAGATACATATTGTGTCAAAATGTTAATAGATTCCGATCAGTAGTTTTGACGTCTATTCGGAACATACATACAGACACACATCCAAACATTCACAACTATATAGTAGATTTTATCATGTGTGCAACGGTGTTATACACAACACAGTGCAACAAAATATACCATCATTGGATTTGCTAACGGTTTCAGAGTAATATGGGGTCGCTGAACTCGGATCAAATGTTCGTTTTGTTCCATCACCTCTGAGTTCCTTACAATTTGCATTACGAAAATACAAAATTTATTGTTTTTATTATTCTGTTTAATTGGTATCTAAAGGTATCTAAAGGATCTAAAGGAATTTTGTTATTGGAGGACCCCATCGCATTTTTATGAAGAACATATTTGCCGAACTGAGTATGACATTTTTCTCAAACGTTCAGGCGTTATGTACAAATTTTAATTAGTAGGATTAAAATTAGAAATACGATACGGTTATAGAAAAGCGTTGCGACGATGGTGTCAAAGTAAAAAATAAGCAATATTGCTGAAGACACCGAATCCATATCATTTAAAATTAAAATTACTGTCTTTGAACACCCAAATTTTTCATATTTAACTGAAAATTGTGAGGTGCAAAGTTGATGAAGCAAAACGGACTTCAGATTCGAGATCAGCGACCCAATATTACTCTGAAATCGGAAGATAGTAGAAAAAATTACTAAAAATGGTATTCTTTAGTATATAACTTTAGGAAATAGCAAAAAAAGAGTGAATTAATTATTAAGTTTTAATGTTTACAAATTTTATGCAAATGTATTATTTTGAAGATACATTTCCTTAAAATAATTAATGGTTTTACCTAGAAATATGAAACGAGTAACGTTTCTTAAATAATTCATTCCTTGACATTTTTAAATCTTTTCCAGCAAGGACAGCAAATTTCCACAAGTTTCAATTTTTCTGCAAAACTGGCAACTATGAGATTAGCATAAGTAGTTTGACGAGGATTTGTCGAGGATTTGTCCGGAAATGGAATTATTGTCATGGAAAAGAATAGTGCACAAAAAAATGATTCGGAGTAGAACTATCCGATAATGAATTGTCTGGCGAAAATAGTTCGGATAAAAAATACATAAGGAAGAATTTTCCGTATTAACTGGTAAATAATTCAGAGAAAATTTATTTGGGTATGAATTTTCCGGGGAAAAAAGTGCAGAGATAATTTGTCTTAGAAAAAAGTTTATTTATCCGAACATTGAGTTTACAATTCGCTTGGTATTCAAATCATCAATATCCGAAGTACATGCATTCTTCAAACCAAGATTCATTGTATTGACGAAACATTCATAATATTAATGACTAACAATATCAAAGTTATGAATGCGATCATAAATATGATGAACGCTTGGTAACTGTCGAAGTGTTCTTCAATATAATGAACTTTATGTGAAGAATACGTTTCATCAAATTAATGAACAAATACATGTGTATGTATATCATATTAAAGAATACTGTCCATCAAACCAAATTTAAATCGAAATATTTTTTTTTTTTTTTTGTTAATTTTTTTGCATTACTTCTCAGTTTTCAAGTAGTTCTTGTATGTTTATCTATATATATAAAATTATTGGTCCGTCTGTCAGTCTGCCGGTCTGTCTGTTTGTTCCAGCATCACGTCTAAACCGCTGAACCGATTTAACTGAAATTTTGCACCAGGATACTATGGAGTCCGGTTGGTGTCATAGGCTATATATGAGCGAGATTGGACAATGGGGCATGGCACCTCCCATACAACCTAAACTTTTAAAACGACATATCTCGGCACATACACAAACTAAGAAGATGAAACAAAAAATTCAAATACAAAAAAAAAATACAAAAGCAAAAACACAAAAACAAAAGCAAAAATCAATCACAAAAACAAAAGTAAAAGCACAAAACTTAAGAAATAACTCAAAAACAACAGAAAAATAAAAAAGGATAGAAAACAAAATCAACCACACTAAAATTCACCACACTAAAACTCACCATACTAAAATTCACCACACTCAAATTCAAAACACTAAAATTTAAAACACTAAAATTCACCTTACTCAAATTCACCACACTAAAACTCAACACAATAAAATTCACCACACTGAAATTCACCACACTAAAACTCACCACAGTAAAACTAACCATACTAAAACTCACCACATTGAAACTCACCACACCAAAATTCATCACACTAAAAATCACCACACTAAAATTCACCACACTAAAATTCACCACATTAAAACTCACCACACTAAAATTCACCACAATAAAACTCACTACACTAAAATTCACCACACTCAAATTCACCACACTAAAACTCACCACAATAAAACTCACCACATTAAAACTCACCACACTAAAAGTAACCACAATAAAACTTCTACTGGGAAAAACTCTACGGGGAAGAATTCTACGGGAAAGAATTCTACTGTGAAGAATTCTACGGAGAAGCACAGTCTGAGAAAGAATTGAATATGAGAAAAGTTGTTTTAGCGGAGAATTAGTTTGGTTTTGGTTACTACATTTATAAAACCAATAAAAAAATACGTCCACGGGTCCCTGATATAAATAATAAAAATGTTATTTATATTAATAAAATTGCTCCATAACCTTGCATTCACAAAATCTTTGCACGAGTCGTGTACGGGTCCAACTAGTTTCTTTTATAATGCTTGCTTGAAATGCGTAAAAATGTAAAATATTTTGTAAAATATTTATTTATAATTACAACTTTTTATTAATTTAATAAAAAAAAAAATTATATTATTTAAAAATATTTTTAAACATTTTTTTCCATTTTTTATTTGAAAACGTTAAAAAAAATATTTTTTTTTTTTCGAAAAAAAAATGTTATGTACATTTTTTTTATTTTCGAAAAAAGTACTTTTTTTCATTTTTTTTATTTGAAAATATTAAAAAAAAAAATTTCGGAAAAAAAAATTGTACAATTTATTTTTTTTTTATTTTATATTTCGGAATTTTATATATATTTTTACTTTTATTTTTGTTTTTTTTCTGAAAAAATGTTTATCGTATTATTTTTTTTGTTTAGAATACATTTTTTTTCCAACAACATTCATTATATTCATAAATATTATGAACAATTTACAAGAAAAAAATAAATTATTCTTCGATATTATGATTATATTCATCAATATGACGATTCAAATTCATTGTATTGAATATTTCGTTCTTCACTATGATGTTCGATGGTATGAATAAGTTCTCTTATATAATTAATGCATTCATCAATGTCATTTATAATGATGTCATATAAATATGATGAATCTGTTAGTTGGTAAAAAATTCATTATATTTATGAATAATTCAATCAATTTGATGAATTTTTTTCTGCGTTTAATACGTATTATATACAAGAAGAGTTTTTTTTATCAAAAGCATTGCCATTTTGACTAATTTAGACAGTTTTAAAATTTGTACAAAATATATCTAAAAAAAATATCACAAATGTGACCTTTTAATATACCTACAATGTAGGTAGGTACGTGTTTTAAATGTAAAAAATTTCTGTTTTATTTTGTATTTCTTTTTGTTGCGTGGAGCCTATTACAGTCGGTTGGGTATTTGAAATGTGCATAGATACCATATGTGGCATTCTGTCAATCACTCACCTCTTCACGCATCATCAGCGATGAGTCCTGTTCGTCTTTGAAGAGACACGTCGGTCGCAATTCTGTGAATTTGAACAGGAACATTGTGACAACGACAATCGCGAGCATCACCCAAAGGGTGGCCTTTTTATTGCGATATGGCATACGCATTTTTGTCGATTTGGATCGATCGATGTCGTCCTTGATGTGTTCACCCAACCCAATCGAAACCGTAACTCCTACTGCTTGAGTTAAGGTATTTTCGATGATATGGCTGGATATGCCTCGTTGTTTTAAATATTTTCTCTATATGGAGGAGCAGGGCGAGATGGTGGTGGTGGTCTCTATTTTGATGAGAATGTTGTACAAATTGGAGGCAGGCAGTATTTGTTTGACAAAATGCGATTTGATGACGGCACAAATTCCGCCGGCAGTTGATTTCACTGCTTGTGGAAAGCAGCTAAAGGACGAGGTGGAATTGGAGCAATACAAAATACGTTGTAATTTGTGGCGTAAAAAGGCTTTTGTTTTCGATGCCAAACTCGAGCAGGTGGCTACCACCGTTGTTGAGAATGATGATGATGATGACGACGATGAGGATATTGAAGTCCTTTTGTTCGACAACTACTACAGCTTTTGTACTGATTGCCCTCGATTTTGGTTGTGCGATTCTTTAGTCTTTATTGATTTTTGTTATTTTGAGACTGGGTCTTTTTTTTGTTCTTGTCTGATTGTTGTCGAACTAAGCTGCTTTTATTTTTAACTTTTAGTATTTATTTTTGGTCAATTATTTGCGAACGTGTGCTGACAACTTTGTGTACAACAATTTTGAGCACTATTGTTGAGGTTTGTGTATAGCTTTTGTAGAAATTTCATTGTTTTTCGACAATTTTTCGTTGCAATTATGAAATATGTTGAAGCACAATTTTTAATATTTTTCCTTTTGATTTTGGACTTGATTTTCTTTTTGAAACTCTTTGACTAAATACTTAATTCATCTTTTAGTTTTTCAGTTTTTGCTGTCACTGCCATTTTTTGTTTGTCCGTCTGCTGCTTAAATGTTCTACGCTACTTGATCAGCGACTCATCTGTAAATAAAAACAAGAGGTTAAATCTGAGAAGACACTTAAAAAGATGAAGAATTCAAGATTTCTGTGTGAAGGGTTTCTTTTTGTAAATAAGTAGTTTAAAAGGAAAAGAAAAATGCAAGCAATATAACCCACATTTTGCGGGTTTTTCATCTCTTAATTAAAACAACAGCCACTTAAATTTCACCCACAAGCACTGCAAGTTTTGACATGCCAGGCAGAGTGTTGTCAGGTCAATAGGTAAAAGAAGAAGAGTGGAGATGAGTGAGAAAAAGGGAGAAAAGTATTTTGTTATTTTTAAGATTTACATTAAAGCGCTTTTTGTTTGAAAGCTTAATTAAAGCTCTCTTATGAATGCTCTTTACACAGAAAATAATATTTACCTAATTGAAGTAAAATGGCTCCATAGAAATTTATTCTTTCACGGAAACACAAATTTCTTTTATTTGAAGAAAAAATCGTTGATTTAGGGATTTTTTTTTTATTATAAGAAAAATGGGCTTGATTTAAAGAAATATATTCTATGGTGTTAAATCATTTCCATATTTACTTGAAATAGGTAAATTGTTTTTTGGGTGTAAAACCCCCATATTTCAAAATCAAATAACTGAAACATTAAAGTAATAGATACTTTATTAATGACTTATTTATATTTTATACAAATTTTGTTCAACTCAAGCACAAAAACATTATAAATTAAAAATCTCTAAAGCCAGCTTCTTAAAGACGTTTTTTGTATTGTTTTTTTTCACCCTCTTTCGATTAACATAACAAACAGCATAAATGTTATTACAAGCACTTGCGACGTAATGTAAATTGAAATAAAAAAAATCACTTTACCATTAAACATCATTCCATTCATACTTTGTTTTTTTTTTTTTAATTTCTTGCAAAATTCTGCGGAAAAATTAAAGATGTTAATGCAGAAAAAATGTCAAACGACTGAATGCGCTGTCAGCTAAATATAGAATGTGTCGAAGAGTGAAGAGCGCGCGCGAGAAAGAGCGCGCGAAAAAGAGCTTTTGTTACAAATTAGCATAAAAAAAATGTTTGCAAAGTGCGCTGCTGCTTGATGGGGAAACATGAAAAATGTGCCAAAGTGTAAAAGAGAAAACATCATTGAAGAAAAAGCAGCAGCAAACAAACGAACGAACGTATGAACGTTGGAACGTTCTTCTTAATTAATGGAAATGTGCGCTGCACATTAATTCAATATTCCACGTAATGCATTTGCTTACACAGCACAGTTGTGGGAATCAATTTCAAGTGTGCGCGCAAGACAACGATATTAAGTGGGTGGGAAAGGGAATGCAGTATACCATAGAGTAAGAAATCGAGTTGTTATTTATTCATGTGTTACTAAATTGATGAAATGAAGAGCACCACGGTATTGGGTTTAAAGCAGTTACGACCGACGCGCTTTCAATCAAAATGCCATTTATGCGCAGCAATTTTCAGTTAATTGCAAGAAAAATTTAAAATTATGACGTAAAAGTCAAATGCAGTACTTGCATTGTTTGTTGTAAGAGAATTAATTGAAAAGTCAATATTTATGCAGCAATAATTTTAATTATGTAAAATGCATTTTAAGAACAGGAAATATGCTGGGAAGAAGTTAAAAAAATTCATTATTTCTTTCATCTTTAACTATCATGCAATGTCTATTTTTTGACATTTGCGTTTTTTTTACATTTTTAAATGTAGTTTTTCCTCAAGTATACTGTGCCAAAATCGTGTGTGGTTTTGTTGGATATTTCTAGCCACAAAAGACAAAACCAAAAGGGCGAATTCGAAAAATTGAAAATCTTGTTATGCCAAAAAGGCGAATCTTGTAGTTTTTTTGCCATAACTTATTATTGGTATAAGAAACCAGTTGGGAAGGTTAGATCACATGGGAAATTTTAAAGTAGGTGTAATTATGATAGTTAGGATTATCAAAATTATAGTCGGTCTAAGCCGACTATAAATACCATACACATATGTGTGGTTACCATTCAAAGTGATATATAGGTCACCAGGGTATACGAATCCTGAAAATAACTACAAACATTCAATCGCTGAAGAATTTCCATTCATTTGATACCCATATTTACAAATGGGTAGGTGTACCGAATTTCGATTTTTTTTTTAATGAACCACAGGTCTTTTCGACGGAAAACATTATTATCACGTACTTGAGCATGATGTCAATATATATTTGACCAACAAAGTTTACCTAAGCACGTATACATACAAATTGATCTTTATATGTACATTTTATATGTGGTATTTGAACATAAGTGGTCGGATCATAGGTCACCATGGACCGATCTCGCCAATTTTTTCGCACATACAGCGTAGGTATATTAGTAATCAAAGTTATAAGTTTCATTTATCTAGCTCTTCAATTTTAAAAGTAGTAGGGATTTCAACAGACGGACAGACAGACGGACAGACAGACGGACAGACAGACAGACAGACAGACAGACAGACAGACAGACGGACAGACGGACATCGCTAAATCGACTCACGAGGTCATGCTGATCAAGAATATATATACTTTTCCATACCGGAGATGCTTCCTTCTGGGTGTTACAAACGGCGTACCAAACTGAATATACCCTTTCACTCTTAGTGTAGGGTATAAAAATAGTGGTTTAAAAGCATTAATTGTTTGTGTTTAAAGCACCTATCGATGGGTATCATTATTTTAAAATATTTTTTTGAATTTTTATCATTTGAAGGAAAAATTTTCGCAAAATATTTTTAAATAATAATGCCAAATGATAGGTGCTTTGAAAGCAAACAATTTAAATTATTAAACTTGCACCAATAAAGAGTTATTGAAAAAAAAACGAAAAATTTCGCGCTTATAGCATGACAAGATTTTCAATTTTTCGAATTTCTGCTATAGCTCTTTATTGGTGCCAAGATAAAATGGTGGTGTAAAGGTATTAATTGTTTATTTTTAAAGCACCTTTCGATTGGCATCATTATTTGATAATATTTTGTCAAAAAATTTTCATGCAAATAACAATAGGTAAATTAATTGTAGACAAATAAATTTTAAATAATGATGCCAATTGATAGGTACTTTGAAAACAAACAATTAATACCTAAACATCACTATTATATCATATACCTACAAAAAGTTATGGATAAAATAACAAAAATACTTGGATTATGGTCAGGATATAATTATACTAAATCCATATTTATAATTCAGTAAGTTGTCCAAATCCAAAGATATTTTTTATACGTTATGACAATTGATGAATAAACCAAATAAACAAAAAGTATGATAAAAAAATAATTTTTACTAATTTTTAAAGCACTTCAAACTTTGAAATTTGAAGTCCTTATATTTTTAAAATCGCACATTCGCCCCTTTGGCCCCAGTGACGATATCATAACCCAACCAGTTACAAAATAACCATAATCTGTAGGTGTTTTCCTCCATTTCGTCTATCGAAATTGTCGATTTTACATCATTTTAAAGTTAATAGTTATGTTGACATCTGATTCATTTTAACGCCACAGAAATCGACAATTTTATCAAGTCTTGTTTTTACTTTTGTTCTTGCTCATTTTTTATAAGGATCTTTCTGTTCTATAGCAACGCAGTATTAGCCTCGGTGGCTCGATTAGTTAGTACATTGTACTATGAGCCGAAAGATCGTAGGTTCGAAACACCGCGACTTCATCATAAAAAATTGAAAAATGTTTTTCTATACGATGATACCTCTCGACAGACAATGGGAAACCTTCGAGAGTAAAATACTGACTATGATCATGCCTTCCCTTTCTTGTGCACTATAAGAATATAATAAAGGGTTTTTCAACAGGGACGCTACAAAAGTAGAGCGACAGGGACAGCAAACGACGCCATATTTCTTGCCGCTTATTTGACATTTCTCTTCAGTAAGGTTTGCCATTTCGTAATGGAAAGATATACGAATTCGAATTTCGGTAGTAAATTACTTATCGACTTAGAGTTACTATAACTTAATATTTCAACTGCCAAGAATTAAAATAATAATAATAAAAATAAATTTTTGATAAATTGCAAAAATAAGTACTGAAGTCAACACTTAAATATGATTTATATGCAGCAAAACCAACATTATTAATTAGACGAATAAAAATAAACAAAAAGAAATGTAAAATGTTTAACAGTTTGTCACGTTAAACGTACGCAATAACCGTTACGTTATTGCGCAACGCAACGTTAATTTCAATGAAGTCGTTGGCGTTGATGTTGATGATGATGGTGATGATGTTGCTCCTGCTGCTACTGTTGACGTCAAAGCGTTAAACTGCTGCTGCTGCTGTTGCTACTGCCCCTGCTTAGAGTGACCAGCTGTATGTGTTTTGTAATTCATGCGCGCGTTCAACACAATTAAGCAGCACGATTTAATGCACATTTGCTCAAGCGACAAACTTAATTAGAAGCCAGGCGGGCAGCATCAGCAACAACTGGATTTTTTTTTTCAGTTTAATTTAATTTGGCGTGAAAACAAAGTGCTTTCAAATGTTAACAAAATTGGCAGAATTAATTAGTTTTTTTATAACTAAAAAAATTGATTAAACATAATAAAAAAAATATGAACAAAACAATACAAATACAATCAATGAACATTTCAATAATTCAAAATATACGATCTGTCCTAAAACATTATTTTCTTTATTATGTTTTATGAGAATATCATATATTTAAAAAAAAAACGTTGGATATTTTAAAGTATTGACATTTCTATAGTTCAACATATCCCTACTTTAAAATATTCCATGTAGCCTAATCTTCACATGGCATATTTTTAAATACCGACAATTTGACAGATGGTGTATTGAAATTAGTAAGATTTACGATAAATATTTTTGCTGTTCTTAAAATAATCCGGAGATCACTAGTGTTTGCCAGTTCGGAAATAAATTAAAAATTTGTAATCTTGAGGCAATTTTTATTCAGAAATGAATTTACAATTTTAATTTTTTTCGAATTTTGAATTTTTTTCTTTAGCACACCGAAAGTCGGTTATTTTACTACACTGTTTACAAATGTAATTCAGAAAAGATCAATTGAAATTCAGAAATTCCATTTGAAATTCAAAAGACATCAGTTGAAATTCAGAATTTCCATTTGAAATTTAAAAGACATCACTTGGAATTCAGAAATTCTATATGAAATTCAAAAGACATCAATTGAAATTCAGAAATTCCATTTGAAATTTAAAAGACTTCACTTGGAATTCAGAAATTCTATATGAAATTCAAAGACATCAATTAAAATTCAGAAATTCCATTTGAAATTCAAAAGACATCAATTTAAATTCAGAAATTTCATTTGAAATTCAAAAGACATCAGTTGAAATTCAGAATTTCCATTTGAAATTCAAAAGACATCAATTGATATTCAGAAATTCAATTTGAAATTTAAAAGACATCACTTGGAATTCAGAAATTCTATATGAAATTCAAAAGACCTCAATTGAAATTCAGAAATTCCATTTGAAATTCAAAAGACATCAATTTAAATTCAGTAATTCAAAAGACATCAGTTGAAATTCAGAATTTCCATTTGAAATTCAAAAGGCATCACTTGAAATTCAGAAATTTCATTTGAAATTCAAAAGACATCAATTTAAATTCAGCAATTCCATTTGAAATTCAAAAGACATCACTTGAAATTCAGATATTCCATTTGAAATTCAGAAGATATCAATTGATATTCAGAACATTTCATTTGAAATACAGAAATTTCGATTTGATATTCAGAAAATTTTATTTGGTATTTAGAAAATTTCCATTTGAAATTCAGAAATATCCAATTGAAATTCAGATATATCCATTTGAAATTCAGAAAAATTTCCATTTGAAATTCAGAAATATCCATTTGAAATTCAGAAAATTTTCATTTGATATTCAGAATATTTCATTTGAAATCCAGAAGTTTACATTTGAAATTCAGAAATTTCCATTTGAAATTCAGACATTTTTAATTGAAATTCAGAAGTTTCCGTTTGAAAGTTAGAAATTTCCATTTGAAATTCAGAAATTTTTTTTGAAATTCAGAAATTTTCATTTGAAATTCAGAAATTTCCATTTGAAATTCAGAAATTTCCATTTGAAATTCAGAAATTTCCATTTGAAATTCAGAAATTTCCATTTGAAATTCAAAAATTTCCATTTGAAATTCAGAAATTTCCATTTGAAATTCAGAAATATCCATTTGAAATTCAGAAAATTTTCATTTGATATTCAGAATATTTCATTTGAAATCCAGAAGTTTCCATTTGAAATTCAGAAATTTACATTTGAAATTCAGACATTTTTAATTGAAATTCAGAAGTTTCCGTTTGAAAGTTAGAAATTTCCATTTGAAATTCAGAAATTTTTATTTGAAATTCAGAAATTTTCATTTGAAATTCAGAAATTTCCATTTGAAATTCAGAAATTTCCATTTGAAATTCAGAAATTTCCATTTGAAATTCAGAAATTTCCATTTGAAATTCAAAAATTTCCATTTGAAATTCAGAAATTTCCATTTGAAATTCAGAAATATCCATTTGAAATTCCGAAAATTTTCATTTGATATTCAGAATATTTCATTTGAAATCCAGAAATTTCCATTTGAAATTCAGAAATTTACATTTGAAATTCAGACATTTTTAATTGAAATTCAGAAGTTTCCGTTTGAAAGTTAGAAATTTCCATTTGAAATTCAGAAATTTCCATTTGAAATTCAGAAATTTTCATTTGAAATTCAGAAATTTCTATTTGAAATTCAGAAATTTCCATTTGAAATTCAAAAATTTCCATTTGAAATTCAGAAATTTCCATTTGAAATTTAAATGGATATTTCTGAATTTCAAATAAAAATGTCTGAATTTCAAATGGAAATATGAGGCTGGGTTATTTTATCCACGCCAAAAAAAAAACTCCATCCGATTATTTTGAATTTTATCCACTTAAAAAAATCCATGATTTTTGAACTTTTTTGAAGATTTCATTCACTGTTATAAAGAAGACATTTAAAATAGATTTTATCAGACACTATATGACTAATTTTGTGTATGGACGAAAATGGCTTCCAGATCCAAGACGGTGAATTTTTCCATAAAGTTTCTTTTACCAAAGATTAAGTTCTCGTCGGCGAAAGGGTGGGAAGGAATAACTTTAAAAACCGATAAATCCAATTGAAATTATGTTATTTATAAAAAATTTAAAAAATCCAATAATATACAATAAAAACCAAAAAAAATCCGGTGGAGTGGATTTTTTTAAAATCCGGATTTTTTCCAGACCTGTCGGATCAGGCGCCTTTCTTAATACCAATCAACATACGTTATGCAATTAATCTATGTTCTGTATTTCAATGATCTAAATAAATTTGTTTTCTTGTAATCGTGATTTCAGCAGACAAACTGACAAACATACATCTCAAAAATCTATGAAGGAAATTCTGATCATGAGCAGATCATATTTTTCATGTATATTTCATAATACAACGATCAATTACTCTAGTAAACTGAATAATAGGGAAACGACTCAGTCGGTGACGCAGTTCAAAAATATTTATACTTCTTTCTGGGTGTTAAAACGAATGACAAAAGTAAATATTCCCTTTTACTTTAATAAAAACTTAAAGTTAAAAAAAATAATTAATAATGCAAATTATACAAATAAAATTAAAAGAAAACTCACAAAGAAAAACAGATTACATCAAAAATATGCAAAGTTTGAAAGCAAAAATATTTTATTTATTAGCAAAAGTTTTTCCCGTCCAAATAGCCATGAAAAAAGCCGCCATAAATTTATGTTGCTCACCAAACGCATTAAACAGTCCAATTGTTTGGCCGAAATTAGGTCAAGATCTTGGTTCTCGCGCAGTGATTATGTGAATTAATGCTTTAAATTTATGGTGTCTTTTTTTACGCTTATTCTTCACACATTAGCAGAAACAATAAAAGTAAAAATAAAAATAAAAACGTACAATAAAAGGTAACTGCTTAAAATATGGGTGTGAATAACCATAATAAATGTAAAACCGAAATAAGTGACGTAAAGCAACGCAGCTACAATGATACAGTGGGAAAATAGAAGAAATTAAAGCAACAATAAAAATTGTGCATAATTAAAATGTGTTAATTTCGACAAATTCGCAAAGACTGTATAACAATTATAAGACTTGATAAATGTTAACAAAGTAAATTTAAACTACAAATTTAATTACAGACATTTTTAGTGATACAGTTGTAAAGCAAAGAGTTATTATTATAATAAAATTGGTTGTTACTATTATTTTTTAATGATTATTTTAGTTAACAGAATTATATTTGTAATTACAATATGCCCTTAATCATAAAAAGCGCATTTCATGATTTTGCTTACCATTCAAATGATTCAAATCAACTATATAAATGATTGCTGCAATTATTTAAATTGTTCTGTACATAAAGCAACGCATAACTTGTCAACAAAAACACTTTTTATTGCCTGAAACATTTAAATGGTTCTATCGGCCAACACGAAAATTGAAAATAAAAGGTTTAAAGAAAAATATACAAAATCATTTATAAATGAAAAATAAACAAAATATGCTTAAAATGCAGCAATCATAAAATGATATCTGCAAATATATTCGAAATAGATTCATATATTACAATTCAAAAAGGAACCTATTGCTGTCATTAATGTTAAATGTAGTTTTACTATTTTAAATAATTGTGCTAATTATTGTATATCATTGCCTCAATTAAAACTACCTTTAAGATATGTTTATGACAATC
Organism: Dryomyza anilis; assembly: GCA_951804985.1. NCBI lineage: Eukaryota > Metazoa > Arthropoda > Insecta > Diptera > Dryomyzidae > Dryomyza > Dryomyza anilis. The sequence continues at coordinate 114,812,228 of OX638130.1, forward strand.
AACTCTAATTTGTATTGTCTTTAGACAACGAAGAATTGAAATACAAAACCTTTTTTTCCATTTCTATAAAAAAAAACTATGCAAAATACCAAACCCAGTTGCTTTTTGCAATATTACTTTACTCGTTAACCAGTTGCCCAGTACTAAGCGAAAGCAAATGAAAAACTACTCAATTGTTGGCAGCTTAATAGAACCATTTCCGTTTAAGAAATGAAATACCTACATTTTTTTGTGATATACACCTCACAACTTGTATTCAGTCTGAAACACTAAAACTTTTCACTATGCTCAACCGTAGTAGTAGTAGTAACAGCAAGGATTACTACATACAGCACAGGAAACGTAGTGAGGATAATCAATTCTCGGAACTCGTTAGTGTAACTAAATCCACGACTAAAACATCACATCATAATCAATTCTGCTAACGTGCGCTCAATCATTTATCATTTAAAGACGTGTGTGTGTGTGTGTGTATGTGAAGAGATGAGAGGACAGCCACACCCACCACAAACACCAGGACCACAGATCCAACAGCAGCACCTGACTTGAGAAGTGCGTTTTTACACTAAGAAAATTATATAATTTATACAATTTGGTTTTTAATATTTGCTATAAATATAAAAAAACTTTATTGAGTATAAATATGTTTGCAGTAATTAAGCATATGCTTGCAGTGAGTAATGATATATATTCAGTATCTGTATTTTTAGAAGATATTGTTTAAAAAGATGTATATTGCCACAAAATACATTATAATTGATTTTTAAATGTGTACTACAATTAATATAGTGCTCTGCTCATACATATATTTATCGTAAATATAAATATAGTTTCAGTGAGTGTTCATATGCTGCACAATAATAACAATTATATCAAATCTTTCGCAAACTTAAATACTAAATGCTAGAAATATCGTTGTAGTAAAAATAAATATAATAAATATAATATTAATAATTGTTAAAAAATGATAATAAATATTATGTGGTAAGTATAAATGTAGTTTTAGTGAGTATTAAAATAAAATTTTGCAATAAAATATTGATGTTTTGAAATATATAAAACATATTTGCTGCAAGTGTCATTAATCTTCAGTAGTTTAAACTTCAATAGTTTAAACTTTAGTAGTTAACAATATATTTGTAGAATATATAAATAAATAGTATTTATTATGATCATTTATATATTTGAAATAAATATAAATATAATAGCAAACATTATTATACAGAGATCATAAATATATTTGTCTTAAGTAGGAATATAGTTTCAATGAGTATTTTTTTTGGCATCTACTCCAATATAATATTGATGGTTCGAATATATAAAAAATAGTCGCTGCAAGTAATTAAAAATATGTTCGACAAAAATAATCATGTTGAACATTAATATATTTGTTCTAAGTTTTAATAATTTATGAATTATTTAAGATTTCTACATTACTTATTGAATAAAAAAGCTGTTTATAATAACGTTTATTAGAAACATTGCTATTTTTAAAATGTTAAAATATATGGACAAAACAAATTTTATATTTAGGGAAAACATATTTTTTGTTCTTGGTGTAAAAAGAGTAAGGCGGCATGCTGTGCAGTTACAGTGCACAGTAGAAAATAAAGCATATGCTGTAGAACTGTTGTCATTAGGCAAATGTACATGTGTCAGCGGTAGTCGAGACATAGACAAAGTGTCGAAGTTAGATGGCGTTGGCAACACTAGAACCACAATTGCTTGGCAGACGTGTACCATAGTGGTTTGAGACAATTGCTTGAAAAGGGTTGCCTTATAGTAACCCAGTGGGAAAAAAAAGAAACGAGAAGAAGGAACTTAATTTAGAAAATAAAAAATCAATAGTCATTTTAAGTATATTAATTTCTTGAAATCTTTTTTATTTATTAACAATAGAATTAAGATTTAAGTTACTGGCAACTATATCAGCTTTACAACAGGACCTTTCCACACAAATCTCCTTCGATTGACTTTGGACGAAACAATTTCGGCACTATGGTCTAAATAGATTGACTGGTCGACGATGTCTTTTGCATTTGTAACACGTTTCAATCCTGATCAAAGTGTCATTCGTTGCGCCGTTTGAATGTCAGTTGATCGATAACATCGAGAAAAAACACAATCGAAAATTGCCTAAAATACAAGGCAATCGAAAGAAAAAATCGTTGCTAATGGTTCCTGGAAATAGAGCACACGATATACAAAGCAGGCGCATAAAAATTGACTGGTCTTTTAATGGTTCAGTGAGGGATTTTCGTGGGTGGTTTGCATGGACAACATGTAGCAAATGAATCACGCACGAGCCAATCTCGAGGCCATAAATTAGCCAAGAAAGATGACAACAGCCTCATGTCCTTTTAGAAGGTGGTGAAGCAGGGCGGCGCCAGTTGGCAAGACAAACGGAGCGATACACACTTTAATAGAGCGTATAATGGGTTGGGATTGTATGGAAAAATTTCTTTAAAAGTTGATTTTTTTCTTAAGATTTAAATTAAATAATTAATGGATATTAATTTTAGAGTAATAAAAGATAACAATTTGTTGAAAAATGTAAGAAGTAACATTAAAATATATTAAAAATGTTAACAAAATATTAAAAAATATTGAAAAATATTAAAAAATATTAAAAAATATTAAAAAATATTAAAAAATATTAAAAAATATTAAAAAATATTAAAAAATATTAAAAAATATTAAAAAATATTAAAAAATATTAAAAAATATTAAAAAATATTAAAAAATATTAAAAAATATTAAAAAATATTAAAAAATATTAAAAAATATTAAAAAATATTAAAACATATTAAAAAATATTAAAAAATATTAAAACATATTAAAAAATATTAAAAAATATTAAAAAATATTAAAAAATATTGAAAAATATTAAAAAATATTAAAAAATATTAAAAAATATTAAAAAATATTAAAAAATATTAAAAAATATTAAAAAATATTAAAAAATATTAAAAAATATTAAAAAATATTAAAAAATATTGAAAAATATTAAAAAATATTAAAATATATTAAAAAATATTAAAAACTATTAAAAAATATTAAAAACTATTAAAAAAAATATTTAAAAAAAAATTAAAAAATATTAAAAAATATTAAAAAATATTAAAAAAATATTAAAAAATTTAAAAACTAAAAAAATATTAAAAAATTTAAAAACTAAAAAATAATAAAAATATTAAAAAATATTAAAAAATATTAAAAAATATTAAAAAATATTAAAAAATATTAAAAAATATTAAAAAATATTAAAAAATATTAAAAAATATTAAAAAATATTAAAAAATATTAAAAAATATTAAAAAATATTAAAAAATATTAAAAAATATTAAAAAATATTAAAAAATATTAAAAAATATTAAAAAATATTAAAAAATATTAAAAAATATTAAAAAATATTAAAAAATATTAAAAAATATTAAAAAATATTAAAAAATATTAAAAAATATTAAAAAATATTAAAAAATATTAAAAAATATTAAAAAATATTAAAAAATATTAAAAAATATTAAAAAATATTAAAAAATATTAAAAAATATTAAAAAATATTAAAAAATATTAAAAAATATTAAAAAATATTAAAAAATATTAAAAAATATTAAAAAATATTAAAAAATATTAAAATATATTAAAAAATATTAAAAAATATTAAAAAATATTAAAAAATATTAAAAAATATTAAAAAATATTAAAAAATATTAAAAATTATTAAAAAAATATTAAAAAATATTAAAAAATAATAAAAAATATATTAAAATATATTTAAAGATATTAAAAAATATATTAAAATTTTAAAAAATATTAAAAATTATTAAAAAAAATATATCAAAAATTGCATTTAAAATTTAAATCATACAAATAACTTAATTGAAATTATTTTGAATAATCAAAAAAATAACAATTTCCACTTAAATAGTACAATATAAATAAAACAATTAAATGTCACAAATGTTTGCTCAAAACAATTAATTAATTGCAATCAACAATTAGAGGTGCAACAGCAAAAAATATTTAATATTTGCAATTAAATTACAGCAAATAAACTGCACCATATTTCGTGTAATTAAAAAATCATTAGTTGCATAAATGCTTTTTAAACCAATAAATAGCAAAAACACGCACGATATTTAATGCTGTAATATTTAATGCGAATTAGTTTTAATAACAAACACTCGAATAATACAAAACAGCAAAATATTTATGCCAACAATTAATATTTGCATAAATTTGGCGCGCATTTAATAAGTCTGCCATGTAAATTATTAATTTAAATGCAAAATAGTGCCTGGCTGCATTGCTTCAACTAATACTTACTCCATAATGGGTCTCCTACTCCCACCAGCACCAGTTGTTGCCACAGCAATTTCTCGACTTTTATTAGTGGTTGTAAAATGCATGGCAACCCACAGCATTCAAGGATGCTTGATTAACGTTTTAGTTAGATGCGCGTCCAGTTGAGGCTAAAATTCATTACCACCCACAGCCACTACCAACCAACAACAGAAGCCAAGCAGCACTAATTTTAGGGAAAACTAAACGCGACCACATTTGGGCAAAACTGCTTAGCAATTGGCAGCTTTTGCGATGGCTCTATGCAAAGAGATTAGCGTTTGATTGTTTGACAGAAAGAGTTGCCAATGAGCTTAGTTTAGAGGATGAAGGGTTACCAACAGTACTCAATTTGAGTTTTTAGTGAATAATTGGAGTTTAAGTAAAAATTTGAATGTTTAGTGAAATTTTGAATTTATAGCGAAAAAATGAATTTTAGTGAAAATTTTCACTTTTAGTGAAAAATTTAATTTTTAGTGAAAAATTGAATTTTTAGTGAAAAATTGAATTTTTAGTGAAAAATTGAATTTTTAGTGAAAATTTTATTTTTTTGCGAAAAATTTAATTCTTAGTGAAAAGTTGAATTTTTAGTGAAAAGTTGAATTTTTAGTGAAAAATTTAATTTTTAGTGAAAAATTGAATTTTTAGTGAAAAATAGGATTTTTAGTGAAAAATTGAATTTTTACTGAAAAATTGAATTTTAAGTGAAAAATTGAATTTTTAGTGAAAAATTGAATTTTTACTGAAAAATTGAATTTTTAGTAAAAAAAAAAATTTTTTTAGTGAAAAATTAAATTTTTATTAAAAAATTGAATTTTTAGTGAAAAATTTAATTTTTAGTGAAAAATTTAATTTTTAGTGAAAAATTTAATTTTTAGTGAAAAATTTAATTTTTAGTGAAAAATTTAATTTTTAGTGAAAAATTTAATTTTTAGTGAAAAATTTAATTTTTAGTGAAAAATTTAATTTTTAGTGAAAATTTGATTTTTTAGTGAAAAATTGATTTTTTAGTGAAAAATTGAATTTTTAGTGAAAATTTGAATTTTTAGTGAAAAATTGAATTTTTACTGAAAATTTTAATTTATAGTAAAAAATTGAATTTTTAGTGAAAATTTAAATTTTAAGTGAAAATTTGAATTTTTAGTGAAAAATTGAATTTTTAGTGAAAAATTGAATTTTTAGTGAAAAATTGAATTTTTAGTGAAAAATTGAATTTTTAGTGAAAAATTTAATTTTTAGTGAAAAATTTAATTTTTAGTGAAAAATTGAATTTTTAGTGAAAAATTGAATTTTTAGTGAAAAATTGATTTTTTAGTGAAAAATTGAATTTTTAGTGAAAAATTGAATTTTTAGTGAAAAATTGAATTTTTAGTGAAAAATTGAATTTTTAGTGAAAAATTGAATTTTTAGTGAAAAATTGAATTTTTAGTGAAAAATTGAATTTTTAGTGAAAAAATTGAATTTTTAGTGAAAAATTGAATTTTTAGTGAAAATTTGAATTTTTTAGTGAAAAATTAATTTTTTAGTGAAAAATTGAATTTTTTAGTGAAAAATTGAATTTTTAGTGAAAAATTGAATTTTTAGTGAAAAATTGAATTTTTAGTGAAAAATTGAATTTTTAGTGAAAATTTGAATTTTTAGTGAAAAATTGAATTTTTAGTGAAAATTTGAATTTTTTAGTGAAAATTAGAATTTTTAGTGAAAATTAGAATTTTTAGTGAAAAATTTAATTTTTAGTGAACATTTGAATTTTTAATACAAAAAATTTAATTTTTAGTGAACTTTTTGTTTCTGTTGCACAGTGTTAAAATCCGATTGTATAAAGACAACGCCAACCGACTAACAGGGCCAACAGACTCTGACTTCGTTCTGTGCGTAAATCATATGCAGGCATTTTAGCCAGTTGTTTAATTTGGAGTGGAAATGTGTAACACAGACACACACAACAGCAGCCAACAGGCAGCAGGCGATGCAGGATAATTCAATACAATTGCATGTGTATTATATGGAGATATGTGCGCCTGTCTGTCTATCTGCCTGTTTGTGTGTGTGTGTGATAGACGCACACATTTGCACACTCAACGGGGCAGGCAGGCGGCAACCACAACCAGGCTGCAGCGATTTCACATTTTAAGCAGATACGTAAATCGCAAAATTATTGCCGCACAGAAAGTTTTGCATAAAGTCAAAATTATTGGATAGGGTTGAGTAGAGTAGAGAATAGAGTAAAGTAGAGTAGAGCTTGAAGTATATATGTGCTTTAGAGTGAGACAGCTAGCTTAGTATGGAGCAAATGTCATCATGCCTTACAACTACATTTCAATTATGTAAAAATCTAAAAAATAACAAACTAAATAATGTTGGCCTAATTATTTAAATTTAATAGGTAGTAGCCCATTTAGCAAAGCAATGATCTCTTAAGCTTTAAAGCTCAGTTATTAATAGCAGCCGTTAGAGTTTTAGAGAATGCGGCGGAAGGTTTATTTATGAGTTAAGAGTTAAATATATGAAATAATTATTTAACATTTTTACTATTATTGCAAAGGCTTACTGCTGCCATTCAAATTGTATCTCAGGTGAAGGCAAAATTTTCTTTTCATTGGTTTGTGGCAAAGATTGAAATTTGTTCTTGGCTAAACCAAATAAATTTTGCATATAACACAATATTTTCATTAAAATTACAAGAAACATTGCTTAAATTACGTTGCCCACTTTACCCCAGAAAATGTTTCCCACTTTACCAAAATATCGCAATTTTTTCATAATTTTGCACCGGGTCTGGAACGATAAGTCGAATTTTAAAATATCGAAACTAAAAATACTGAAGACAAAAATGTAAAAAATAAAAATACCGAAACCTGAAAATGTCGAAAACAAAAATGTCGAAAACAAAAATGTCGAAAACCAAAATATCGAAAAAAAAAATGTTAAAAACTAAAATGTTGAAAAACAACATGTCAAAAACTAAAAATGTCGAAATTTAATATGACGAAATCATTTTATGCCGAAAAAATGATGGAAAGTGTCGAAAAAACTCGAAGATAAAGATATTAAAAGAGAACGAATTCTGATTTTAAGCTACTCTAGGATTCATGCAGATATTTTAAAATATGCTGTCTTCAAAATACCATCTTGGAATTTAGCTTCAACACTTATAAAAAATCAACAAAAATTTCGATTTTTTTTTAAATAATTTTTTTAAGGACATTCGAAGTTCAGGGATAACGACCATCGGTCATATGTTCATGTTAAGCAGAATTTTTTAAAAGATTGTTTTATTAGTTTTAAAACGAAACCTTATTAAAGTTTCTAGCATCAAGGGATATTTCAATAGGAACCACCATACAATAATTATCATTGACAATTTTTTTAACTTTGGACTGTATCTCTGGAAAAAGTGATATCTTTGGAAATAGTGGTCGGAAAAAAATGGTGAATGCAGATCCCGATACCCTTTCTCAGTTGCCAAAATATCATTGAAATCGCAGAGAGTGAGTTGCAAATCCTACGAGATTTGGTGTGGACTTGCTCATATAGGATTTGAAATTTGTATTTAAACATTTTGATATTTCGGCATTTTAATTTTCGACATTTTTTGATCCTACAAAAAAAATGTTTTATTTATAGTTTAAAAAATTTGTCGACATTTTCTAGCTTTAAAATATTTTTCGACATTTTGTGATTCGGCCAAATATTGTTTCGGCGTTCTAGGCTTTTATAATTTCGACATTTTAAGGTTTCGACATTTTTTTTTCGATATTTCGTACGGATCCCCTTGTACCATATAAAAAATGTTTAATTTTTTGCAAAAATCCATTTGTATTTCACAATATTTACAACATCTGATCATTTTAAACATACCCTCTCAATTAAAAAAGACAACCAACAACAAAAGACAACTTTTTGATAGCAAACAAATAGCACTCTATAAAAACCTTCAAAACATTTTATTTTTCACTTGTTCTCAAATGCAATAAAAATTACAATTTCCCACATTACCCCATATCTCATTTTACTCCAGGCTCCCCTACTTAAATCTTCCACAATTTATTTTCAAATAATTGATTATAATTATTAGGAATACTTTAATATTGACATTTTCTTTGAGGCTCTAGTAAATTTTTAATCAAAAAATATTTTTTTACAACCCAGTAAACCAAACGATAATTTTACGATATCTTAACGATATCTTTTATAGGCATAAAATGATACGAAAACGATAGGGTTTTCAATAAAAACGAAACTATCTAAAATGATATCGTTGTTTTTGTCATTTTAGATATCGAGATGATATCGTCACTATCATGCCGAAGGGGCAAATGTGCAATTTTTGACATTTGCGTTTTTTTTACATTTTTTAATGTAGTTTTTCCTCAAGTATACTGTGCCAAAATCGGATGTCGTTTGGTGGATATTTCTAGCCACAAAAGATAAAACCAAAAGGGCAAATTTGAAAAAATTGAAAATCTTTTCATGCCAAAAGGGCGAATCTTTTGGTTTTTTTGCCATAACTTTATATTGATACGAGATAAAATTGTAGTGAAAAGGCATTTATTGTTCGTTTTTAAAGCACCTATCGAACTGCATCATCAATTAAAAATATTTTGACAAACATTAAATTGTCATTTGTTATTTGCAGGAAAAAATTGTAAGCAAATTATTTTTAATTAATGATGCAGATCGATAGGTGCTTTAAAAACGAACAATAAATGCCACTGCACTACAATTTTATCTCGTATCAATATAAAGTAATGGCGAAAAAACCATAAGATTCGCCCTTTTTGCATGACAATATTTTCAATTTTTCAAATTTTCCCTTTTGGGTTTGTACCAATAAAAAGTTATGGCCCAGTATTTTGTTGAAATTTAAACCATTAAATGAAGCTTTTACTTTTTTTTATAACAGTTTAAAAATAATTATTAGAACAATCAAATTTTAAGAATAATATTTGTATTTATTCAACTGAAAAAAGTATGACCTAAAAAAATACTCAAAATAATGCTTTTCTGAAGTTTAACTCGTGATATTATTGAAGCCGCAAAGTATAACATTGAAGTACTCATGTCTTAAATACAAAAATAGAATATCTATTATAGAAACGTGCCACAAGCTCACTTTCAAATTAATAAACTTGAAATTTGTATATTTTTCTATATATTTACATGAACTCATTTCTGTAACTAGGTTGATGGATTGCCGACACAAAGTACGTAAGCGCCAGTGCCATGCAAGTGTTTCACTTAAACATAATTTCGGGGAAAAAACTTAAAGATTGATTAATCATCATAATTTATAAGCAATGGTTGCAACAAAACTGTGGCAAGTTGTTTGCATGTTTTTGGCAAATGCATGAGTAAAACCAACTGTCAAAAAAACAAAAGTTTTTCTATTTTGCTGGTACCAACCAAACACATAGTTACATCTGTTTACAGCTACTATATTAAATATTTATTTGCTTGTAGACGTCAACATCAATATTTCAACGAGACAAACAAAAAAAAACGGATGGAAAGTACAGAAGGCAGAAAATAGAGACATAGAGTTAATAGGCATGTGTGAATAAAACTTTATTAATTTCGACATGCAAGAAAAAAAATAATACAAGTGTTTTTGAAACTAGGAAAAATTCAATTAAACAGCTGAGTAATTAAATTTTTATATTTAATTAGAATTGTCGATAGAAGACGGGGGGTTTAAACGTTTTTCAAAGAAATAAACTAGAAATGATATATCATACTACTCAACAAGAAGTAAAACCAGTTGGGAAGGTTAGATCACATGGCAAATTTTAAAGTTGGTGTTATTATGATAGTTAGGATTATCAAAATTATAGTCGGTCTAAGCCGACTATAAATACCCTACACATATCTGTGGTTACCAGTCAAAGTGGTATATAGGTCACAAGGGTATACGAATCCTGAAAAGAACTTCAAACTTTCAATCCCTGAAGAATTTCCATTCATTTGATACCCATATTTAAAAATGGGTAGGTGTACCGAATTTCGATTTTTTTTTTGTAACCACAAGTTGTTTCGCCGGAAAACATTATTTTCATATATTTGAGCATGAGTCAATAAATATTTGACCAAAAAAAAGTTTACCTAAGCACGTATACAGTAATATTGATCTGTAGATATTCATTTTATACACCCAGAAAAAAATACTATATAAACAATAGTTTTTTACTATTAAAATAATCAATAGGATAAATTATTATTTTAATCGGAAAATACCATTAAATACTAGAAAATAACATAACATTGCCATTGAGTCTATATGAAAGTATATATTTTTTATATACTATTAAATCAATAATTGTCCTATTGACCAATTTTAATGGGATTTCTGGGTATTTTTTTCTGGGTGTATGAGGTATTTGAACATAAGTGGTCAGTTCTCAGGTCACAATAGAATGATCATGTCAATTTTCTTGTTCAGGCAGCTTAGATATATAAGTAATCTAAATCTAAAGTTTCATTATTCTATCTCTTCTACTTTTTCTGTAATCATGATTTCAACAGACAGACGGACAGACAGACGGACAGACAGACGGACAGACAGACGGACAGACAGACGGACATCGCTAAATCGACTCAGGAGGTCATGCTGATCAAGAATATATATACTTTTCCATACCGGAGATGCTTCCTTCTGGGTGTTACAACCGGCGTACCAAACTGAATATACCCTTTCACTCTTAGTGTAGGGTATAAAAATCCTATGGACGTTGAATATCTCTTTTCTATATAATTTGTCGGTGCTGATTTTGACTGCGTATTTTGTTTTTCTTAATTACGTAACGTTTTTTGAGAAAATTGCAATCGTAATTTTAGGTTTTTTTAAGCCACTATTTAGAATAAAAGAAATATAGCCTACAAAATTAGTGTGCAGATAAACGGTAAATGCAATTTTACTTTTTATTGTCAAGACTAATTACAATATATCCATATATGTTAAAAATCCGATTTATTTTTAAGATACTTGAATCTAAAGTAGAAAATTTTATATATTTTTATAGACTATTTTTGGATGATTTTTAAGAATTTCGGATCTAATGATAAATATGAAAATGATTTATAGTTTTACAGAGCATTATCCAAACTAACGTTCATAATTCCTAACTTTTTTCCATCGGTTCTAATTTAATAAAAATATGCCCGACAAAAAATGCTTGTATATTATAAATAGAAATGACTGACAAATAGCAGTTTTTACCAGTTTTCTTCTCAAAAAGGCTACACAGAATAAAAATTTCACCACCAACCAGGATTCATCATATCGATGATTTCATTCATTGAACTAAAATCGTATTTTTCAATGTTTTTCATTTTCAAAATTATTTACAACTTCAAAATTCAAATAAAAATTTGTCTCTTTTTTCACCAATATGGTTTGATGAACAAAATTCTTCAATATGATGTACACTTGTTCATTAATATGATGAAATAGAGTCTTCGTATAATTACCAATTAAATATCGTAAATCTTTTAAGAATTATAAATACATAAATGTGTAAAAAGAGACAAATGTTTGTTTTAAATTTTATGTTAAAAAATATATTGAAAATGAAAACCTTTAAAAAATACGATTTTTCATCAATATTTTTATCAATATGATGAATTCTGGTTGTTTGATGAATTTTTTTTGTTTGTAAGTAACTAATGTTAAAAAAAATATTGAAAATGAAAAACATTTAAAAAATACGATTTTAATTCAATAAATTAATTCATCAAAATGATGAATTCTGGTTGGTGAAATTTTGTTGTGTGTACGTAATAGGAAAAAACTGAGTATTAAGAATAAACACACTTAAAATAAAAGAACTTAATATAAAGAATTAAAAGAATTCTGTATTTAGGACTATGCTCTGGATAACCTTAGATTAATTTCTTGATTATTAAAAGTTCAAAAATTTTAAAAATCATTCAAAAATAGTATAAAAGAAATGCAAATTTTCCGAGTTGGGACCGAAATATATTAATAACGTTTTGGAATATTAGCATTCATTAGTATATTAAAAATAGTCAAGACAATTAATAGAAAAATTGCGTTTAAGGTTTTTTGGAAAACTATTTTTCAACAGTACTGTATTTTTTTTATTTTAAATAGTGTACTAAAAACGGATTCAAATTTCGATTGAAATTTTCTTAAAAACAGAGTATGCAGCAACACCGAATTATATAGAATTAATGTATGTGATGTGTAGCCGCGATAGCTCAGTGGTTAGTGCACTGGACTGCGAGTCGAAAGGTCCCCGGTTCATGCCTGGACTGGGGCTAACAACATCTTTTCATAGAAACATTTTTCTATACCGCGCTACCTCTCGTCAGTAAATGGCAAACCTACGAGAGTAAAACCATTGCCTATGAAAAGCTCTCACCCGCCGTTCGGATTCGGCAATAAACTGTAGGTCCCCCCCACTTTGAGTACAAATATAACACGCACAGCTCAAAATGGTGAGAAAGCTCGGCCGAAGTTCTGTACAGGACTGTAGCGCCAAACTATTATTATTATTAATGTATGTGATGTCCATAGGAAAAATCGTGATGAGTAGTGTAATTTGACTACTCTACAAAATGAGAAAAAATATTCCTATTGACATATTTCACACATTATTTTTATATAATTCGAGGGTACTAAATCATAAGAGAAAATATTATATGGTACATCTAGAATTACCAACTTTTAATTGTAAAAATAAAGAACAATACATATCGTCGATTATACCGCTCAACTACATGTGAAAATATCGACTAAGTTTGTCTTATAGTTCGGTTTAAATTGATATTTTGATCAGATAATTTAGATAAATGGCATTCTAACTATGACATATTTAATTTTGGATGAAAAAAGCGCAAAATAGAGACAAACAAGTTTTTTTTTCTTCGGTAGTATCATCTACATTATATAACAGCGGAAACGTATTTTATATAACATTAATTCTTTTGACGATCAATCACTGATCAATCTAATGTTTCTATGTTAAATTCAAAATTTCTCTTTTTTTAACTACACAGAAAAAAATAATCGACATAAATATAGCAACCGATATTAATTGCATTCATTAATCAATGCAACAATTAAATTCACTAATTTAATGAACACATTTGCTATTCTTCGTTAAATCTGCAATTCCTTTTGCTAATATGAATATTTGTACGTCAGTGCAGCAATTAGTCGGCGCAGTTTCAGCAATTATATGTGCTGAAACTGCACCGACTAAATTATTTGCTGCATTGAAGTACAAATATTCATATTAGCGAACGCAATTGCTTATATAACGAAGAATAGAAAATGCTTTCATTAAATTAGTGAATTTAATTGCTGGATTTATTAATGAATGCAATTAATATCGGTTGATATATTTACGTCGATTATTTTTTTCTGTGTATAAATGAATATTGTTTTTGCAATACACAGTTTAAAACACAAGTCTGCCTGTAGATAATTAAGCAAAAAGAAGGACAAATTAAAATTGTCTTTATTTTTGGAAGATGAAACTATAGAAAAAAAGAGCTGTCCTTCCAAAAGCAGTACGATTGGTAGAAAAAAATGTATTTAAGTAGTGTTATTTTAGTGTAGAATATATAAAACTGAATATAGATTTCCAATTAAATAAGATCGAGATTATATAGCATTGAAAGTGTACTAAAACTTAAAAGCAAAGACCACTTCATTGAAAGAACCGCTAGGGACTTTCATAGCAACCGCCAACATCAAAGTCAACCAAAATCCCAATAAGTGGTGCTTGTCAAACACCATGTTTCTCTAACATTTCGACGAACTATTTACAAAACCGCAAATGTCGAATGAAACAGACACACAAAATGCGATATGAACAGAAATCATGAACGCAACGAATGAAGCGTAAAAAGCTGGACCGGGAGGTGGGGGGCGGTACCAAAACGGTGCCCATTTACACAGATACGTCGACTTCAAAACATAGAAAGTAAACAGAGCAGAAATTAAAAGCCAGGAAAAAATAAAATAAATGTAAAGAAAAATGTTGACTTTCAATGGGTATCAGAAGAAATAAAAAAAAAATACACAAAAAATTAAGCTGGGCGCAAAAATAAATGTAGAAAAAATAAAAAAATAAAACACCGACAAAGACTTATGCAATGAATACGACAATGATGATGATGAAGAAGACGACGATGAAGATGAAAAAGCGAGGGAGTCGCCGCGTCTCTAACAATTTAAGTGGATGACTGAATGAACACAATGAAGCGAAGAAAAGTAGTTCAATTATCAGGAAAACGTGACCACAATAGCAATCAATAGAAATGCTGATTATGAAATACAAACATTTGTCATCATCAATAGCGTCCGTCATCTGGTTTTATTTGCTTTAATACACGCAAATAAAAAAAACTTATAAATTCAATTGATTTGATGGTATGTTTAATAATAGTTTTATTTTTTAAATTATTTAAAAGTTTTCTTTTTTTAATAGTATTTAAACATTTTATTACTATTAATTGAATGATTGAAATATGGTTGAATGTTTTATAAAGCATACTATTAAAATTAAATGAAATGCTATTGAAATTATAGTATTTCAGTTATTATGTACCTAATGTATTGTATTAATGTTTTAATATATTTATTTAATAATAGTACAAATACTATTATTTTTATATGCTATTCATTGATTGATTTGAACATTTTTGAATTTTTCCTAATGCAAACTATTAAAATTTTATGAAATACTATTAAGTTTATAGTATTTCAGCAGTAATGTTTATAATATATTCATTTTACATTAGTTTTTCAACACATTTCTTTAATAATAATACAAATACTATTATTTTTCATGTACTTCTAATTAATTGATTTGAATATGCATCAAAATGTTTTCTATTAAAATTAAAAAAATACTATTGAGATTATAGTATATGAAATATACATTTTCGTATTCATTTTTTTTATATATTTATTAAATAACGATATTGTTTCGAAGGTTTTTAATAAAAAATATAATATTCTGAGTGTTGAAAAAAGTGCTAAAAAGTATACGAAGAATGAAAACCTTTAAATTTAACAACAGCGCTTTAGAAAAAAAACACCTAAATGTTGACACACCTTAAAATTGCGACAAACAAAAGCATTTCCTCATTTTCAACCAAACCATAATATTTCCCACAACACCACCACAGCTGAACGGAGTTCGTCGAGTTCAAATCAACCTCAATTTGCCACGACAAAATGACGCCATCGTCTTGCTGCTCTGGTGCAAATCCTACTCAACTACAAGACAAGAAGGGCACTTAAGTGCTTTACCACCAGCACACCATCAACCTTTCACCAGCACATCACACTTTGGCGTGGCCAACGAAAACAATACCCACAACTACTTAATCAATTACGAAAACCCTTTATTTGCGCGGTATAAAACAAAATACAAAAAAAAAAAAAAGATCCAGACCTACAAAGAGATTCAAAGCTCCAAAGTTTATAAAGTTTGACATAATTGTGCCAAAGGGTTCAAAAATGTAACGATTATCGTTAAACTTTATAATGCACATAATGTTTGTAGTTCATTTGATTAGTTAGTGGAAGCATAAATTAGTTAAATGTTAATAATTTAAAAACTATTAAAACAATGCTGCGCACACATAGTTGGCGCTTAGACAACGTCATTCTTTCTGCAAATGACTCATTTTTGGTATTTAGAATTTGTTTATTTTTATTTTTTTTTAGTAAAAAAATACATTTAAAATATATAATAGTTTAAAAACTAGCACAGCAACTTTGGCTGCACCAACAGCTAGTGGTGGTGGTGACAGCAGCAACACGTTGCTGCTAAAATAATTGTCTCTAAAATGAGCACAAGTCACACGTAATGAAGTTGCTTGTGGTACTAATTGAATTAAAATGCAACACTAATGCGAAGCATGTGAAAAATTAATACGCAAAAAAAAATTAAATAAAGTCCTCAAGTTGTTACTAATGTCATTATATAGAAAAATATGCAGTTCGTATTTTTAACAGTGATTTTTGTAATTAGTTTGAATGAGCATCGCTTTAAAAATGAGAATTTTAGGGTATGGAATAAAAATTCTAAAAGGGCTTCTCTGTGAAAAATAGAGGAAAATTAAATTTAAAATCGCTGGGTATATAGTAATTAAAACATTTGGTAAGGTTATGAAAGTACCTTTCCAGCAAACTATATATGGTTCATGCACCTTAAGAATCTTGGTCACAGCGATCACTCAAAAAACCACTTTTGTGGTACCTTATAGTACAATCTAAAGAGTCAAAATTGGTTTAATCTGAAATCGCAGGGCAAATAATGATTGACATCGTTGGATAGGTATTGAAACGATCGAATTATGATTGGTTTGTGCATCACCAGAATCTTGAGCACAGTGGTCACTTAAAATATCGCTTTTATGGTAATAAATCTCTGCTCAAAAGACTATGGTTTGTGTTTTTGCTAAATTTGCGACATATTTAATTTCACAACCTTTGCATTTAATACCTATCACATTTGGTTTGAAGACACTATTTTTATAGTAATATATAATATATACCAAAATAATATTATAATCAACATGGTCCATAGATTTTAGTAATAATATTTTATATAAATACCAAATTTTCAGTAAGAAGAAGAATACTTGTTTTTTTATTTGTTATTCTTCCAAAAATGCCTATGCAATCATAGAACTATTAGTATTAGAAAGAAAACTATTAGTATTAAATACTATCAAAAACTATTCAAAATGTTTTCTGCATAATTACGCATAATATTAGCATGTTAAACATACTTGGAAAAACACTCAATAAAGTACTAAAAAATACTATTATTGCAGTTCCATCCCACGCATTTTCCACATTTAAAGCTCGAGGACGTACAGACGACCGACACTGTGCAAAAAAAAAAATAAAAAAAAATATAAAACCGCCATCAAATAAGAATGAAAATAATCGTTAGTGTTGAAAAACAAACAAATTCCGGAATTATTGTTGCATCAAGAGTGTTGTAGGTTGCACTCAAGAGCACAATGTGGTTGCGGGCGCTAGTGCTCGAAAATGAATTTTGGGCAAATATGCGAAATGTAAATTGAATGTCATGACTTTTGTAAAATGGACAAAAAAAGAGAACTTATACTGCTTCAAATGGAAAGAAAAAAATTTGTTTGTTTTTAGTACTAAAAATTTAACAAATAATTTAAAAATAAATAAAAGAATAAAACAATCAAAATTAAGAGAAAATTGAAAAAATAATAATAAAATGAAAAATATAAAAAAATAAAATAAAATTTAAAAATAAAAGAAAAAATTACAAGATAAACCAGTTGGGAAGGTTAGATCACATGGGAAATTTTAAAGAAGGTGTAATTATGATAGTTAGAATTATCAAAATTATAGTCGGTCTAAGCCGGCTATAAATACCCTACACATATGTGTGGTTACCATTCAAAGTGATATATAGGTCACCAGGGTATACGAATCCTGAAAATAACTACAAACATTCAATCGCTGAAGAATTTCCATTCATTTGATACCCATATTTACAAATGGGTAGGTGTACCGAATTTCGATTTTTTTTTTTGGTGAACCACAAGTCTTTTCGCCGGAAAACATTATTATCATGTATTTGAGCATGATGTCAATATATATTTGACCAAAAAAGTTTACCTAAGCACGTATACATAAAAATTGATCTTTATATGTACATTTTATATGAGGTATTTGAACATAAGTGGTCGGATCATAGGTCACAATGGACCGATCTCGCCAATTTTTTCGCACATACAGCGTAGGTATATTAGTAATCTAAGTTATAAGTTTCATTTATCTAGCTCTTCAATTCTAAAAGTAGTAGGGATTTCAACAGACAGACAGACGGACAGACAGACGGACAGACGGACATCGCTAAATCGACTCAGGAGGTCATGCTGATCAAGAATATATATACTTTTCCATACCGGAGATGCTTCCTTCTGGGTGTTACAAACGGCGTACCAAACAGAATATACTCTTTCACTCTTAGTGTAGGGTATAAAAATAAATGAAAATAAAAAGAAAAAAAAAATAAAAAGAAAAGAAAAAAGAATATAATAAAAAAGAAATGAATAGAAAAAATAAACTAAAGTAAAGTAAGGAAAAGAAAAGAAAGGAAAGGAAAAGAAAAGAAAAGAAAAGAAAAGAAAAAAAAAGAAAAGAAAAGAAAAGAAAAGAAAAGAAAAGAAAAGAAAAGAAAAGAAAAGAAAAGAAAAGAAAAGAAAAGAAAAGAAAAGAAAAGAAAAGAAAAGAAAAGAAAAGAAAAGAAAAGAAAAGAAAAGAAAAGAAAAGAAAAGAAAAGAAAAGAAAAGAAAAGAAAAGAAAATTTCTTATAACAAACAAAAAATAAAATAAAAAAACACAGAACTACAAATTAAAAATTAAAAATAAAAGAAAATAAACTAAAATAAAATAAAAAGCGAAGAAAAGAAATTAAATAAAGGAAAAGAAAAATAAAAATAAAAACAAATATAAATTAAAAAAATACAAATAAATACAAATTATATACATATATAAAATAAATAAAAAATTTAATCAAATTCAAAAATAAATACATTTTTTCATAAAATTAAAATATATTAAAAATAATAAAAAAAAACTTAATAAGAGCGAAAAACGAATATAAAAAAATATATAATAATACACAAAAAAAATACATTATTGTGAAAAAAACCAATATAAAGAGTTGAGTAGAAAATATGGAACAGAAAATCGAAAACGATTAAAAATATATGAAAACAAGCAAGAGGAAAAATAATAAAAATATAGATTAAAAAAATAAAGAGGAAATATGGGAAGAACGATAAAAATTAATAAAATAAAAGAAAATAAAATAAAGATTTAGTATTTAATATAAGGGCCATTCCACACCAAATCGACCAGCGGTTGGAACTCACCTTCTTCGATTTCAATGAAATTTTGGCAACTGATAAAGGGTATCGAGACAAATTATTTTTTAAAATATGATGCAATCAAAATACCATCTTGAAATTTTGCATGAACATTAATAATAAATTGACGAAAATTTAGGTTTTTTTTCAGAATTTTAAAAAGGGTCCTTTTTAAGGACATCAATTTTGAAGGATAATGAACACGGGCCACATGTTACCGTTTGGAAATTACAACTTAATTTTTTTAAAATCTTGTTCTATTAGCTTTAAAACGAGCCATTAACGGAGTTTCTAGCATTTCTAGTTCAAGAGATATTTAAATATGAACAACAGTACAAAAGCATTTTTTTTGGCACTTTTTTTCCAACTTTGAGCCACTGTATCTCTGGAAATAGTGGTCGGAAAAAATAAAAAAATATTGTTTAGTGCATGTCTCGATACCCTTTATCAGTTGCCAAAAGTTCATTAAGATCGGAAAGGTAAAATCTCAAATTTGACGTTTTTTGGTCGATTTGGTGTGGAATGGCCCATAAACTAAATACAAAAATTTAAAATTTGTATATAAAAATTAAAACTTAAAAGGAAAAATGATACAAAAAATTAAACAATGTAAAAAAATTAAAAAAATGTAAAAATGATAAAATCGAACTGATAAAACAAAAAATGTGAAATTATAAAGATAAATAAAATTATAAATATAAATAAAAAACATTTTAAAAAATGGGAAATAAAAATAACAATAAACGAAAATTAAGCTAAATAAAAAATCAAAATAAAATAAATAAATTAAAGTAGAAATATAAATTTAATAAATAAATAATAAAATAAATAAATTGAAACCTTAAGCTAAAAATTGAATTAAAAAAAAACAAAAATATTTAAATTAAAAACATAATAAAATACGCAGATAACTTTAATGCCAATGCCAAAACGTGTGCGCATAAAACTTGCTCATTTTCCTAGGGTTAACGTCATCTAAGAATTCACGTAATTTCCTAGAGCTACGCAAGAATGAAGAAAGGATAATTTTAAGCACGTTCCACCCACCGACCACACTATAAACGTTGGTTGGTTGGTACTATGCAAAAAATAGAGAAGCCAACATAAAGTAGCAAAACCTACAGGGAAAGTTCTGAGTGAGTTTTTTTTGTCAAGTCCACTGCAATCCATTCCACTGCCGCAGCGAGTTTTCAAGAAAATGTCCTAGCATTCTTGCAGCAGCATCATCTCAGGAGACGCGTCGTCGTCATACTTCTTGCTCGAGAGTTGCTTCAGAGTTGCTTTACGAGTTGCTGTGGCAAACTGAGCGCGGCAGCTATGGCTACATTTAACATTCAATGTTGGAATATCCAAAAGGTACAGCAGGTAATATTGCAGGGTGGCAATATAATTGCCAGTTTTATGAGACAAGTTAAATTGAGGGTATTTTAAAAATTCCCTCTGAAAAATAAAATATTTTTCGACAAAGACCAACATGATCTGACCATCATCATATATTAAAAAAATGTATTATAGATTTTATTATAGGAGTTTTAACGGGTTGAGTATACAAAAAACGACCTTTACAAAATTCATCCACACAAAATTTATCCGTTCATATAGGTATGTTTTTAATATTCTAAAATTTGTGATATACACGTAAATTTTGTGTCACGATGAATTCTGCGGAGCTCCCTTTTTACCAATGACATTTTCAATTCCATAATTTTGATATTATAAAAGTATTTTGTAATACTTTAATCCAAATTTGAACTTTTCGGATGCTAACATGGGAAAAATTGTTTTTAATTTTGTGGAAAAAAACAAATTGAAACCCTACACAGCACGTAAGATTTGGGCGCTTATAGTTTTTCCTTGACGTCCACGTAAAACTGCTGCGAGCGCAGCAAATTAAAAATGTTTATTGTATTTTATGGCAACCAGTTGTTGGAAAGATTCAACAAAATCAAAAAAAAAAAGAAATAAAGAAGAGGAGGAAATTAAAACTGAACACATTTTCTTCTTACAGAACACGCAGATCCTATGATGGCGGCAGTAGCATCACAATAAAGCAGGATAAAGTTGAAAGGCTGATGGAAGACATGTTTGGCGCAATTAGCGATTAGGTTTAAGCTTGACTGAAATTTAACTGGTAACGTTAGGAAACGTTTTGTACAAATTGTTAAACATAAATTATTTGGTTACACTTTTCACACATACAACAAAAATTGTTCTCAAAACAAATTTAGTAGTTCACAACGTAAACATCATTTATAATTGGAGCATGCACCATATATAAACATATTAATGCTTAGACCTTAGAATATTTTTGAACGGATATATAGAAATTTAAGATTCTAAAAATATGTTTAGATCTGAACATAAATATATAGTTCATAAAATACATTTGTTCTAGTATTCTAGTATTGTATTTTTTTAAATGATATATATTTATAATTAGTGTAAATATTCCAAAATATGCAAATTAAATATATTTTTGTTGTGTTTGCAGCAAATAGATTATGATGTAGCAAACATATTATGTTTGAAACAAACATATTATGGTTGTAACGGACATATTTTGGTTGTAACAAACATATTTTGGTTGAAACAAACATATTTTGCTAACAAACACAATATGAGTGTAAAAAAAACATAATATAATTGTAACAAACATATTATTTTTGCAACACACATATTGTTTTTGCAATCACAAAGTTCTTTAGCATTATATTTATTATTATAGAAGTTCAAAAGCTTTTATTTATCCAAAAAAAAAAGTTTTATAACAGATTTTTCGCAAAGCTCTTTTATAAAAGATTTCTTTCAAGAACCTTTTGTTATCAAAATTCAAAAAGCTATTTTTAACAAAGCTCTAAAAACTTTATCCTAATTTTTTTTTAACAAAGTTTTAAAAACAAAGATCAAACTTTTTTTTTAGCAAGGCTTGTATCAAGCACAAAATGATTATTTTATTAATGGTCAAAAGTTTTTGTCAAGGATCGAAAAGCTTTTTTAAAATTACAAAAAGCTTTTCTTAATAATGTTAAACAGGTTCTTTCAGTACTAAATATTAATTAATTTAGTTTTATCCCAATACTATTATTTAAAAAAGTGTTATCAAGGATCAACAAATTTTTTGAGAACTAAAAAAGCTTTAATCAAAGCTTAAATAAGTTTTCTTTAAAGTTCAAAAGCTTTTATTTATCAAAAAAAAAATTTTAAAGTTTTTCAAAGTTAAAAAAGCTTTTTTTACCAAAGCTCCAAACGACTTTATTTCAATCAATAATTTCATTATTATATTTTGTTTTCTGCAACAATATAAAATATTTCTCAAGGGATTAAGAATCGTCTACGATTTACTTATTTTGTTATAATTTGAAACATGAAAATTTTTATAGGTTCTTCTTTTTAAATTTAATAAATTTTAGTAAAATGTTTAACAGCTGCCTGAATTTAAAACCGGGTTTTAAAATATATAAAAAAAAAACCGATTTCCATTAAAAATTTCCATTTCGCCTAGTGATAAAATTAAATTTTATTGCTTAGTACTTTTGCATGTTCGGCGAGAACGGACTGATTTTTATTTTTATTATTATTGCTTTTATCGTTGGTGGTGGTGCAAAAAATCGATGCATTTAAATATATTTTTTTATGCATTTTATATGCTAATTAAAACTGATTGAATACAACATGAGTTTTCAGAATTTTCATATACTACATGATTTCGGTAGGCTTAACGCAAATTAAATGAGCAAAAAAAAAAACGTATAAATAGTTTTTAAAGCATTTTTAATAGTAGTCTTTATTGTATCAAACAAATATATTTTTTTATTTTAATTAAAATGTATTTTTCAGCGGGAATTCACATTTTTTCAACAGAGTTTTGTGCTGTGACATGTTTTTGTATTAAAAATTGAAACTACAACAGTCGTGTGAACAGAATAAAAGAACTTGTTCAAGAATGAATACATGTGATATTTTTTTAGTTTGTTTTTCTATTGTTTTCAAACGCACTCAATAGATGGCGCACTATGCAGTTTTGTTTCCATTTCATATTTTTCCATTGTATTGAATTCTTTTTCCGAAATTCACTTGACTGCATTTTTTCCAAGTACTAGGTATTATTTTTATTTTTTTCTATTTATTTTATAGTTATATGTTTTTAAACTGAAAAGTTCGTAATATTTGGACGTGTTTCGTTGGCAACTAAACCACAAACACTACAGTGCTGCCTTCAGTTAAATGAAAATCGTTGGCCAGTGTTGTACCTGTCGGTCGATTACAAAGTATTGCTGCTAGTGATGCTGCACTATTGAACGATTGTGGACGATTTTACATTCTACAGTTTTGTTATTTTTTTAGATTTTACTCATAGTACTCATCGCATATACGTTGTATATACGAACAAAAAAAAAACAAAAAGTATTGTTTTGAACATGATTGGGTTTTAGTTTCAACACTTTTATTGTAGCCTGCAAAAGTTTTTGTATTTCCAAAACTGAGGTGTATTTATTTAGAGCACGGACGGGATTGGTATTAATTGGTGCGCGGCGAAAGTTTTATTTTTAGGTTAAACGAAAAAACAAATAACGATAGTTAAGCGACGAGCACGTAATCGATATTTCGATGAACTTTAAATGACGAAAAAAAAATTGATTGTAAAAATGTTGAGGTTGAACATTTAAGACCAAAATTAAACACTTGAGAATAATTTAATTTTGAAATTATTAACAAATATCTGTTTAATCACTAATTCAAAACATTTTCATTATTTAGGTCTTGTAATTTCATATTCGAAATGTTAGACATTAATTTTTAAATTTGGGAAAAACATAAATTTAAGAAAACAGACTTAAATTTAACAATATTTTTTTTAGACTACAAAAATAACAAGAGATCGGAAATAAAGGGTTTTTCAACAGGGACGCTACAAAAGTAGAGCGACAGGGATAGCAAACGACGCCATATTTCTTGCCGCTCTTTTGACATTTCTCTTCAGTAAGGTTTGCCATTTCATGATGGAAAGATATACGAATTCGAATTTCGGTAGTAAATTTTAATAATTTCGACTCGTTGTTGGCTCGTATATCTTTCCATCATCTCACTAAATAACATTTATTAAATAAATTAGTAATAAACCAGAAATTAAAGAGAACAAATAAAAAAAAAGATTTGGTCTGAGAGAAACCTTTTAATTTTTTAAATTTTCTGTCTGAGAAGAACCTTTTTTTTTGGAAATTTTCGTTTTCGCTCTGAGAGAAACCTTTAATTTAAAAAAAATTCAGTTGCGGTTAAACAGCGAAAGATTTAAGGTTCACCAAATATATCTCTAATTAGTAATTTTTGAGAAGCTGAGAAGCGTTGATGCACAATTCTCTTTTCAGAAGACTCCCAATATTTCTGGACCACATACTGATGATAACATTCGATTAAAAATGTTGATATAAATGTAAATAAAACCCTAAAAGCCAAAATTAATAACAATGTTCGAAAACAACATATTCCATTAAAAAAACTGTATTCAACAAAAATAACAATGTTCGAAAATTTTTGAAAAAAAATATTTTGGCGATGTTCGACGCTGTGTTCGAAATCAACAAAAACAACAATAATAAAAATTTTCGAAAAAAAAAATTTTTTTTGGGTACTAAAACAACGCATAATTCAAAATCACAATTTAAAAAAAAATTATATCGACAAAAACAACAATGTTAGAAAATTTTCGAATACAAATTTTTGGACGACAAAAGCAATGGCCGAAATCACAATTTTTTCAAAAAAAAAAGGAATATCGACGAAAACCAACAATGATCGAAAAATTTAGAAATAAAGAATGTATGTTAATAAAAAATTTGGACGACAAAAACAATGCAAAGGTCGAAATTATTCGACAAAAACAACATTATTTGAAAATGAAAAAAACCGAATGAAAAAATCGAAATCAAAAATTATTCGACATAAACAACAATGTTCGAAAAATTTCGAAAAAAAATGTTGTATGTCAAAAACAATGCAATGGTCGAAATCAAATATTATTCGACAAAAACAACGATATTCGATAATAAAAAGAATGCATTTAAAAAAAAAGTTTGGACGACAAAAACAACGCTCGATCATTGCATTGTTTTGGTCGTCACCATTCCCAAAAAAAAAATAATAATCGACCAAAAAAAAAAATAAATAATCGTAACTTTTTGAAAAAATAATTGTATACAAAATTGGTTGGACGACAAAAACCACGCACGGAATGTTCGAACTCACCATTTTCGAAAAAAAAAAAATATTCAACAAAAACATAATAATAACGCAATGTCCAATTTTCAAAAAAAAATTGAAACAATTTTTGGACGACAACGCAATGGTCGAAATCACCAATTTAAAAAAAAAAACATCTTCGACAAAAACAACAAAGTTCGAAATCAACATTTTCCAACGACTAATTATGATGTTTCTCCAAGCAACAACAAACATTCTCTGTAAATTAGAACTATTAAATTGTCTGTCTACAAACATATAACTCTCAACCAGACTTTTATTTTTATACCCTACACTAAGAGTGAAAGGGTATATTCAGTTTGGTACGCCGTTTGTAACACCCTGAAAAAAGCATCTCCGGTATGGAAAAGTATATATATTCTTGATCTAGGAGGTCATGCTGATCAAGAATGTCCGTCTGTCCGTCTGTCTGTCTGTCCTTCTGTCTGTCTGTTGAAATCACGATTACAGAAAAAGTGCTAGAGCAATGAAACTTTAGATTTAGATTACTTATATATCTAAGCTGTCTGAACAAGAAAATTGGCATAATCGGTCTATTGTGACCTGAGAACCGATTACTTATGTTCAAATACCTCATATAAAATTTACATCTACAAATCAAATTTACTGTATACGTGCTTAGGTAAACTTTTTTGGTCAAATATATATTGACAAAATCGAAATTCGGTACACCTACCCATTTGTAAATATGGGTATCAAATGAAAGAAAATTCTTAAGGGATGGAAAGTTTGTAGTTATTTTTAGGATTCGAATACCCTAGTGACCTATATACCACTTTGTATGGTAACCACACATATGTGTAGGGTATTTATAGTCGGCTTAGACCGACTATAATTTTGATAATCCTAACTATCATAATAACACCTACTTTAAAATTTCCCATGTGATCTAACCTTCCCAACTGGTTTAAAATAAAACTTATCTCACAACCAAAGAGCTTTATTTTTTTAAATAAAAAATATTTATCAACGAGGGAAATTTATATTTTTTGAAAAATATTATCTGATATCTAAAAATAAAAAAACATATTGTTCGAAAAAGAATAAGTTAAAAAAAATGTTGGTTCGACAAAAATAACTTATTATTCGAATACAAATATTTCCAAAAAAGAAAAAAATTAAAAAAATTTTGTTCGATAGAAAAAAAAATATACAACAAATATACCCTTTCACTTTTAGTGTTGGGGTATAAAAAAGAAATTTCAATACCCTTTTTATAAAACTAAAATTCGAACATATACTTTAAATCATATTCAAACAATCTCAAGTTTAAATAACCACATCTTTTATTAGCAAATATCTCTAATATCCCCTATTGCCATCTTCACACAACCGTACCAATCCATATCACATATATCCCATATCCATATCATCCCATTTCAAAAGCACTACTCCAACGCGTATCTATTCACACTTACCACACAACACACACTCACATTAAGTGCTCTACGACTTTGATCCCTTGCCGTAACCGCAACTTAACAAATTTCTCGTAATCTTCTGCCCAGCTGGAAATTATGACAAAACTTTAGTGCGTACAAAAGCAACAAATTATCAGTATAAATATCAATAAAAGATTAGTCAAACAACGTCAGCCGCAAAAACCACCCACCAAACTACTAAAACGTAAAATACTTTATGAACTTTTTCACATTAGATGAAAAGACAACTAGGATGCGGACGACGAAGGTTGACTCAACAGACCGAAGGTTGTGCAAAGTTTTGTGAGGACAGGATGAAAATGCTGACAAGCAACATCACATTCAATGATGAGAAACCAAATATAGCAAATATAGAAAAAACCAACTTTGGTTTATTTAGACGCCGCAAAAAAACCTAATAAAAGTGGGGAAGCCTAATCAATTTGCTTGAAATGACGTCTCTAATCTATAAAAGCACAGAAACTATTATTTTTAGCAAATATATTTTGAGGTTATAAAATATTATTAAATGAATCGTTATTTTCAAGATTGACCCTATTAAACTTTGCTTAAAATATTCAAAACATCTTGAAATAAACTTTCAACCATTAGTTGGTTAATGCTTTAGAGCAGATTTATTTCTGGAGCAGAATGCTGTGTCCGTAAATTGGCTGGGACGACTATGTGTTCGGTCGTCCATTGAAAAATGCGTATTTCCTATGAAATTGCAAATTAGTTTGCCAAACGGAAATTAAACATCCGCCATAAAATACAGACAGACGCAAGCACGCACCAAAGGATATGGGATCAAAGGACATTTACCAAGTGACAAACGAACCCCCCAAAACACAAAAAATGTACACATTAAAAAAAAATCTTCAATATGATGAATTTTCACCAACTACCAGATGCATTTCTTAACCAACTACCAGATTCATCATATTGATACCACCGTTCATTAAACGACATATTAATGAATGGATTCATTATATTAGGACTGCGTCGAATAAAATTGTCCGCTACAAAAATGAAAAAATCTAGAAATCTTGTAATCGAATTTTTATAGAATAAAATATTTGATTTTGCAAATTATTTTTAGATTAAAAAAAATATAAAAAACCAGAAATTAATATTTTTTAATAAAAAGTTTTAATTTTTCCGGAACCCCTTCCATTAATGTTGTAATGTTAGTGTCCGACACCCTCACAGCTGGTGTAGACCACTTTCTTTTAAAGTCTTGAAGGTCTTTGGCCACTTTTTTTTGTTGTCTTCATCTCCCTTTTTACTAAAGCCCAGTATCTCTCAATCGGCCTGAGTTCTGGACAGTTTGGTGGATTGGCTTCTCTAGGCACCAAAATCACTGCATTTTGTTGGATCCACTCTAAGGCCGTTTTGCTGTAGTGACATGAAGCGAGATCAGGCCAAAAAAATGTGGACACTTCATGTGGGCGTGAAAATGGAAGCAATCTCTTTTGCAAGCATTCCT
This sequence comes from Dryomyza anilis, assembly GCA_951804985.1. Taxonomy (NCBI): domain Eukaryota; kingdom Metazoa; phylum Arthropoda; class Insecta; order Diptera; family Dryomyzidae; genus Dryomyza; species Dryomyza anilis. The sequence continues at coordinate 114,840,641 of OX638130.1, forward strand.
TCACATATATTTCGCTATTAATTGTACCCGATGTCACGAATGAGCTGCTCATTTTTCCACAACTGCAAATTGCCTGCCAAACAAGGAATTACTTTGGGAATTTTGTCATTTTTTTTTATTTGAATTTTTCAGCGACATTTCCTCGAGAATCGGCTGTATAAAATACCGGCCCAGGTAGCTGAGAAAAGTCCGCTAAAACATAAGTTTCGTCGTCCATTATGCAGCAATCGAATTTTTAAAAAAATCTTGGTTCAGCTTTTTAGCTAGTTGTTTTGCGGTTTCATTCTTGACGGCATTTCTATCCGGAACTTTTTGGACCTTGTATGTCTTCAGCCAAGCTTCTTTCTTAGTCCTGCGCCCGAAAGATTCTGAGCAATCCGCCTTTCTCGCCAATTTCCTTCCGGATATGCTTGGATCTTTCTTTAAAATATTCACAACCTTCTTCGACTTTTCACGATCATGTGGGCCTTTTTTTACCAGAACCTTTCTTCCGATCAATACTCAGGTCTTCCTTAAAGCGGTTCATAACGCGAGAAATGGTCTTAGGGTTAGCCCCTACCTCCTTGGCAATTTTTTTAAAAGACCAACTAGGTTGTTTTTGAAAAATTGTCTATATACTAACACAAATTAATTTCTGCCATTTAATTCAGAGCTACTATGATCAAATTTTTTTAATTTGAATCTTGCAATAGCACATTATGGGAAGATATGTAACGGACAATTTTATTCGACGCAGTCGTTATATGAACAAAGTATTCAATACAATGAATTTAAATTGTCATATTGATAATTTTGTTCATAATATTTTTTCAAAAAAAAATTTTTTTTGATTAAATAATTCGAAAAAGAAGTTTTGTAAAAATGTTATTTAAAGAATAACAAAAAAAAAAATTATCGAAAAAAAATATTGTTCCAAAAAAAATTGTTCGAAAAAAAATTTTGTTTTCGAAAAAATATATTTTACATATATATAAAGTTGTAATTATAATAAAAATATTATAAAACATTTAACTAATTTATACATGTCGAGCACGCATTATATAAGAAATAACACACAAGAACTACTTGAGAACTGAGAAGTACGGCAAAAAATGAACGAAAAAAAAATATTTTGATAGAAATTTGGTTTAATGAACAGCGTTCTTCAATATGAAGAACATATATGTTGTATTTTATATTTTGGTTCATTAAAATGATGAAACGTATTCTTCACATACATCATATTGAAGAACACTTTTTCAACCGTTACCAAGGGTTCTTCAAATTTATGATAACATTCATAACAATAATGGCGTTAGTCATTAATATTATGAATGTTTCTTCAATAAAATGAATCATGGTTTAAAGAACGGAATTCATCAATATGATGTAAATTTTTTTTTCTGTGTAGACACAAAATGGCTCCGACGAACGATACGCACAACGTAGTTGGTAAAAAGCAAAATGTTTTTGTATCGTAAAATTCATTAGAAAAGTTTCTATACATGTGCCGAAACATAAAACCCCGCTTTTCAAAACTACACCCCAAACATTATAAAGACGTGGCATATAATAAACTCTACAAAAAGTTTTACTACAGTTTCGAATTTCAGGTGTTACCATTTTTGTCCTGCTCACAACTTTTTATTTGGTTTAACAAATTAAAAAAGATGTGCGACACACGTTTTGCAAATATTAGTTGAAAATGTTTTAATGAAAACTGATAATTAGTTTAGTTTAAAATTTGTGTTAAACTATTTTATTTCAACTTTTTGCGTCATTATGCGCCACAGGTAACAGAGACATAAACGAAAAAGACACGCACAGCAGCAAAAGGCCCAAAGGGCACAAAATGTCACAAGGTGTTTTAATGACACAGCAAAGCATGGATGGAGATTCCCAAAAAAGAATAAAAACGACAAAAAAAACCACTTTGTCGCAATTCAGTCGGTGAATCATTAAAAAGAGATTTTTTGTGTGATTTTTTGGAATTCTTATTTTGCAGCATGATTTTGCAATAAGTAAAGTGGACAAAAATCGTTTTTGCTTGTAACACAGCAACTGAAAGTAAAAATAAGTGAAAGCTAAAAAAAATTACGTTTAAAATTTATAGTATTTTCACGTATCTACTCGGTATAACGTAGAATAATTTAGTCAAATACCATAGGAAAATCCTACGCTATACGTAGCGCTGTGTCCTTTTGAAATTTATTTTATTTGAGAATGTTTTTTTTACATATATCCAGTTCCAAGTATCTGCATCCCAGCATCTATATTCAGAGTTCTATTTAATGTCTGTCTGTTGTTGGTGAAGCACGTTTTAATAGAGGTCACCCGCAATTAACCTTGTGCGATATTTTAAATTCCCAATTAAAAACATTTGAAAAAAAAAACACACACACAAAAACTCTACAAAAACCCACTTCATACATTTTTTTTTTCGTTGGTTTCGTTCAGCAAAGCAAACAAACCAAGGCCGCACGAAAACTGTAAGGACTACACAGCATGGATATAAAACAGATGACTAGCACTAACATCATTTGCAGTGTCCTTGGCAAATGAAAGAGAGTATCACGTGTACATGACAAGTATCTATTATATGCGAATTAATTAGAGGATAACTAAATACTAAACTAAATAAATAAGTTGTAAGGAACGAGGCTGTTTATATTGAAATTTTACTTAAATTCATGATTTTTATTTCAGTTGGATTTTATCTGACCTATATTGTAGAAATGGTTAATTTTTGATTTTTTTTAATTTTACAACTTACGTTGAATATAAATAGAATCGGAAAATAGTAAATTACGATTTCTCTTAGAATCAGATGTCTATTTTAGAGATTGTCGCATGAAATATAATTTGAACCCCTACAGTAAAAAGGTATTCGTATACACAGAAAAAACATTCATCAATATGATGAATTTATTTATGGATATTATGAATTGTCCGTTTCCGTTCATTAAATGACATATTGATGAATTCATTCATTATATATATGAACTTATTCATACTATCGAACATCACAGTGAAGAACGAAATATTCAATACAATGAATTTGAATCATCAAATTAATGAATATAATTATTATATCTATGAATAAATTATGATGTATATGTATGTCGTATTTTATGTATTTGTTCATTGGTATGATGAAACGTATTCTTCACATACATTTCATCATATAAAAGAACACTTTTATGATAGATATCAAGCGTTTATCATATTTATGATCGTATTCATAACATTGATGTCGTTATTCAATACAATGAATCATGGTTTGAAGAACAGAATTCATCAATCATGATGTGTATTTTATGTGAGAAGTAGTAAACCTTTTCTATATCAAAATATTGATATCTTTAGGATATTTTATACAGACCCAAATAATAATTTTAATGATACACGATATGGCTTTCAATACATAAATTCCAAACAATAGTATACATTAATACAATTAATTAAAAAAGAATTCTACGTCATAACAAGACCCATTACAAGATTAGAGGGTGATGCGGTCATGAGCATTCCAACTAGAGATGTGCGCGTGTCTTTTTCGAAATCTGAGTTCGTGCGTGCAAATTTTCGTGCGTGCTAGTTGCTGTCGTTTTTTTTTTTCGTTTCTACTCCAATTAAAAAAACCATTTACTTCCAGCATCAGAAAATACAAAATTCGTGGTATTTTAACCAGGGACAAACACACTTTGGAATGTCGGTTCCAAACAAACGGTTCTTTGCGGTCCCCTACAGGTTCCGATTCCATAGAGATTCCGATTCAGAGAATAAAACAGTACCAAAGTTAATTTTTAAATTATTTATAATAAGGGACCGTAAAGAACCGGTACTGGTATCGATTTAAAAAAATGTGTAGAATCGGAAGTCATATATTTTTTTTGGTTGGAAACGGAATCGGAACCAGAATCGCTATTTTTTAAATCTTAGAACGAGAACCGGCACCGATATTCCAAGGGTTTTATTCCCTCGCTGGGACCGCAAAGAGGCAAAATTGTAACCGGAACCGTTTAGATTTTTGGAACCGGAACCGTCATTAAAAAATGTGTGCAACCGGAATCGGAACCCATATAATTTATTTGGTTGAAACAGGAATCGGAACCGCAATTTTAAAAATCTTAGAACCAGAACCGATATTCTGAAGGGTTTTAGTCCCTGTTTATAATATTATTGTTCAAGTTTTGTCTAGTTTTTCATGTGATTCCGAGTTTTTTTCTTGTTTTTCGTGTCTTTCTATATCCCGTGTTTTATCGTGCTTCTCGTGCGTGCCTTTAAATTTAGTCGTCGGGCTCGTGCTCGTGCGTGCCATCAAAAACAGGCATGCGCCCATCTCTAATTCATACCTTAATAGGGTAAATTATAAAACTATCTAAACAGATGCCGCTTTCTCTGTTATAGAATATAACAAATCTATATTAAATAAGTAAACTTGTTGCTCACATATAACAATTTACATTCATTTTTTCTATATTTTGTACTTATTATGTTTTTAATAATCATTAATTTATGATTATTAAAAATGATTTATAGTGAAAGAAATATATTACACAATTGAATAAACAAATGCTTTCTAATTAGCGATTTTCATTAAGTCCTTTCATTAGGCATTTCCTGGAAAAATCATATATATTTTTCTGAGAAAAAAATATTATTTTTCTACTATTAACTTTATTTGTCTCCAATGTATTAATATTATCTTTTTGTGCTCATTAATAATAAATACAAAAAAAAACAAAAAATATATTATTATTTTTTTATCCCGTATCATATTCTGCACAAAAGAAATACTATCAATGCCAGATTACAAAACAAGAACGTTAGCGAAAAATGCCAAGGATTCACTTTATCGCTCATAAGCTCAATTTACACTGACAAAAAAATGTATAGTAATTCGTACTTCAATCATAGTTTGTATTAAAAAACAAAAAACAATTTATAATATATATGAATACTGAGCAGCAATGTTTGATTCATTATATAACATACATTTGTTATTTTTAAACTCTGATTCATTTATTGCAATCATAAATTTAATTTCCTTTGATTTTCTGCCATCTCTTTAGAGTTCACAATTGATTTGTATATTATTTCATAATTAATTCTTGCTTAAAATTTGTGCCTTCTCAAAATATTGTCTGTTATATATATTTTCCTTTAATATTATTTAATCGTTTAGTTTACATAAAATCAAACATTTAAAAAATCGAAAAAACAAAAAATTTATCTTACACTGATATTATATAAAACCATTCATAATATTGATAACTACAAAACATCAATGTTATGAATTCATTATCACTTTGATGAATAACCGAAAAAGTGTTCTTCAATATGATGAAGTGTATGTGAAGTATAAGTTTCATCATATTAATGAACAAATACATAAATATAACATATATATACATCAAATTGAAGAATGTTGTTCATCAATTCAAATTTTAATCAATATATTTTTTGTTCATTTTTTGCGATACTTCTCAAGTACATTTTGTATGCTGTAAAAAATTATGACTTTTTTTCGAAAAAAAAAAAAAAAATTAAACATTTTTTTTATAGAAAAACAATATTTTTTTTTATGTTGTAAAAAAATATTTAAAATTTGTTTTTCGAAAAGAACATTTTTTTTCGAAAAACAATTTTTGTCGTTCAAACATTTTTTTCCAACTATTTTTTTAGCGACAAATTCTCTTTTTACGAAATTTTTTTGAAATAAATTTTGTTTGTACAAAAAATATATATTTTTTGAACCTTAGTTTGTAAGGATTTTTTTTCGAATTTTGTATTAAAGAATTTTTTTCTTTGTATATATGTTGAAATAATAAATTGAATTTATAACATTTATTATATTTTTTTTGCAGTGTACACTGTGGTAGTTTTTGTCTCTGTTACTTTCTCAGTTTTTCTCTTAAATTATGGCTAAATTATTTGGTCCCAATTTTGGTTGGTTTTGGTGTGATATTTGGGCAGCAGTGCTGTGCTGCTGCTTTTGTTAAATATGAGGTTAAGATAATGGAATATACCATTGTGCGCAAAGTCATGTAAATGCAACGCTTAGCAATATTAGCTTTTGGGATTAAATGGACTCTTTGTGATTGCATTAACACATTTCTTCTTTAAGGAAAATAGCATAATTTATTTTGTTTGTGTTTCATTTTGTAGTAAGAGAATTGGTATGTGTTTCTACAATTTGGATTTTTAATATTTTAGTGTAATATTTTAGTTTAAGTGAACCAAAGACTTTCTACAAATATCCTGCGAAACTATATCTGTAAAATGGGTACTATAATTTTAATAATTAATATCTTAAAATATATACGGAAATACGTAATTTTTAGAAAATTTAAATATTAAACGTAAAAATGGTTTACAGTGATATACAAATATCAATCATCCCATAATACACACAAAAAATATAACCAAAAAAAATATAACCAATGTGATGAAACTACCAGTATTCATCACATTAATGATTTCATTCATTGAACTAAAATCGTATTTTTTCAATGTTTTTCACTTTTAATATTTTATATAACATCAAATTTCAAAAAGAAAATTGTCTCCATTTACACATTTATGTATTTATAATTCTTGTAAGATTTATGATATTTAAATTAATGTGGTTTGATGAGCAAAATTCATCAATATGATGTACATTATTCATTAATATGATGAAATGGAGTCTTCGCATAATTAGCAATTAAATATTATAACTCGTATAAGAATTATAAATACATAAATGTGTAAATGGAGACAAATTTGTGTTTAAAATTTGATGTTAAAAAAAATATTGAAAATGAAAAACATTTAAAAAATACGATTTTTGAAATCATCAGTATAATGAATTCTGGTAGTTGGTGAAATTTTTGGTAATATTTTTTTGTGTGTACCTTTCCATAAAATGCTAAATTAACTTAGCATTTTTTTTTAATATTATTCAATTTTTGATTCGCTATTGCTGAATATGCTTACTACCAAATCTTGGTCCCGTTCATACCCAAAATCTATATATATAAAACTCTTGGTCCGTCTTTCTGTCTGTCTGTCTGTCTGTCTGTCTGTCTGTATGTCTGTTTGTTCCAGCATCACGTCTAAACCGCTGAACCGATTTAACTGAAATTTTGCCACAGTATACTAAGGAGTCCGGACATAACTCAGCACATACACAATCTAAAAAGATGAAACAAAAACTTAAATTCACCACACTAAAACTCACCACACTAAAACCCATCACACTAAAACTCACCACAATAAAACTCACCACGCTAAAACTCACCACACTAAAAACTCACCACACCAAAACTCACCACACTAAAACTCACCACACTAAAACTCACCACACTAAAAATTCACCACACTAAAACTCACCACACTAAAACTCACCATACTAAAAACTCACCACACCGAAACTCACCACACTAAAACTCACCACACTAAAACTCACCGCACCAAAACTCACCACAATAAAACTCACCACACTAAAACTCACCACACCAAAACTCACCACACTAAAACACACCACACTAAAACTCACTACACTAAAAATTCAACACACTAAAACTTCCCACATTAAAACTAACTACACTAAAACTTCTACTGGGAAAAACTCTACGGGGAAAATTTCTACCGGGAAGAATTCTACGGTAAAGCGTTCTATGGGGAAGAATTTTACGGCGAAGATTTCTACTGGGAAGAATTCTACGGCGAAATATTCTACTGTCTGAATTGTCTTTGAGAAAAGTTGTTTTGGCGGAGAATTAGTATTTGGTTACTACATTTATAAAACCAATAAAAACATCCACAGCGAAGCACGGGTCCCTGATATAAAATATAATAATAATGTTTTTTTATATTAATAAAATCGCTTTATATCTATGAATTCACAAAATCTTGGCACGAGTCGTGCACGGGTCCAGCTAGTTATATATAAAAATGTAAAACGAAATCAATGCATTTCCATTCAATACCTGATACTATTATAAATCAACAAAAAAATAAGCCCAAAGTGTCGAATTATAAATAAAATATTTATTTACATTGAGAATTAAGCAATTAAGTGTATAATTAATAAATTAAATTATCAATAAAACACTTGCGTTATTATAGAAACATTGTATTACGACGATGTTATTAAACATATTAACTAAATGGTTCAGTGCTCTTTTATATTAATTTATTTTATAATGCTATGCAATTAAATAAATCACATGCAAATTAACATAAATTTGTTTATAGTATAAATACTATAAATATTTTAAATTAAAGCAATTTCCGTTAGTGCTAATAACAAATAACGCATAATCGACAAAGGACGGAAGGAAATGTGTTATAAAATGCTTAATTAAACATACCTTTTATTATATTCTTTACGCATTTAATTCTGATAATGATGATGACGATGACCCATTAAACAGTTGTCCAAATTTATTAATTGATTTTTGTTGCTGTTGTTTTGTTTGCATAACACATATACACTATACACCACATTTAGTTATTAATGAAGAGCTCCCAACCAAAAAATTTGATTAACTTAAATGCCAAATAGACTGGAACCAGTGTCAGCAGTACGTAGACATAGTAGGTCCAGCTGTTGGTTATGTTTTCCGTCATCACTGAAATTGAGAAAATAACGAAAAATAAATTTTAATTTTATGAATTTTTCTATTTTATAATTTTATGCAATAGGCATTCAATAATAATAATAATAAACAAATTTCATATATATTCTCTATTGCTCAGTTGTATTGTGCCAATAAAGACCAAGCTACAACACCCCCCCAAATAACTTTGTCCACAAAAACCCATTAAGTTATTTTATTTTCAAAGTTATTTTTTTGTTGCTGCTTTGTTCCTAAAAAATATTACTTTATTTTAAATCAATAAATTATTGCTTGTTGCTTAGGCTTTTCCCAATGGAAATTCATTTTAAAAATGTTCTAAAATTGATATGCTTTCGAATTCAATACCATGCAAATATCATGGATAGCTAAACTATGCCCTAGGGCATAATTTAGAGTCTCATTTTCATATGACAAACAACAACATGATAATATAAATGACAAATATAAGTATATCGGAAAATGGGTTATGCGTGAAATTATAAATGAATGATATTTTTTGGAAAAACAAAAGTTAATGCATATTTAGGGTTTCTTTCAAATGCGTTTTTGATTCTTAAAATATAAGGCCAGTATTTACATAGCATCGAAATTAAAACAGTTATTATAATTTAATTAAAAATCTATTAACAAAAAATGATTATCATATAATTCACCATGATTCATTGTATTGAAGAACGATTCATAATATTGATAACTACAAAACATTAATATGATGAATTCATTATCAATTTGATGAATGGCCGAAAAGTGTTCTTCAATATGACGAAGCTTATGTGAAGAATACGTTTCATCATTTTAATAAACAAATACATATATATGTACATCATATTGAAGAATGCTATTCATCAAACCAAACTTCACCAAAATATTAATTTTTTGTTAATTTTTGCCATACTTCGTAGTTTTTAAGTGGTTCTTGTATGTTATAGATTATATAATGCTTGCTCGACATACATAAATTAGAAAAAGGTTTTATAATAAAAAGTTATATTTATAAAAATATATATATGTATATAATTAAATAAATAAAATAATTTAAAAAAATAAAGAAATTGTTTAAAAAAAAAATTGTCGAAATAAAAATAAATTTCGGACAAATTTTTTTTGTCAGAGTATTTTTTTTTTTTTTTTGAAAAAATTATTTTGAACAAATTTATTTATTTGGATTTTTTTAAGGAAAATTTCGAAAATATATATATATATTTTTTTTTTAAACTTTGTAAACAAAAATCCCATCCATTAATTTATTTAGAAAAAAGATAGATTTATCCGCAAAAAATGACAGTGGAAAATTGTCTCTGGTAAGACCAATCTTGAAAAGAATTAACATAAGAAGAAATATCTATGAAAAATTGTCTCGAAATCTTTATATGTCAGATTTCTAATCCCGTCGAAAATTTGTAGGGACAAAATTTTTTGTCTAGCTTTTGGTAATTATTGTCTTGAGTACAATTCTCTTAGGGAAGAATTAAGCAGAACAAAATTCTTCTGAGATATATTCACCGAGGAAGAATTGTTTTGGTTTGGAATATTCGGGAGAAAAATGTGAGAAAAACCTGTGGGAAGAATTTCGGTAAAAATTTAAAAACTAATTCAAATTCGTTCACAGAAAAAAATGTACATCATACTGATGTATTCCGTTCTTCAAACCATGATTGAAGAATCATTCATAATATTAATGACTAACGACATCAATGTTATGAATGCGATCATAAATATGATGAACGCTTGGTAACTGTCGAAAAAGTGTTCTTCAATATGATGAACTGTATATGAAGAATACGTTTTATCATATCAATGAACAAGAACATAAAATACAACATATTTTACTTCATATTGAAGAATGCTGTTCATTAAACCATATTTCAATCAAAATATTTATTTTTCGTTCATTTTTTGCCGTACTTCTCAGTTCTCAAATGGTTCTCGTATGTTATTTCTTATATGTATAATGATTGCTCGACATGCATACATTAGTAAAATGTATTATATTATATTTATTTATAATTACAACTTTTTATTAATAAAAAGTTATATTTAAAATAATATATTTAAAAAAAAAATCTTTTGGTTAATATTTTGTTTTTAATTTTTTTTTTTTTCGTTTTTTTTAAATAAAATATTTACATCAACACTTTTTTCGAATTATTTTCTAAAAAAAAAATATTTTTTGAAAAATTCGTAAAAAAATAGTATATTCATAAATATTATGAACAAATTCTTCAATACGACGATCAAATTATTTTGATTGTTCTTCACTATGATTTTCGATAGTACAAATAATTTTATATATATAATGAATGTATTCTTTAATATGTCATTTAATGAACGGTGGTATCAATATGATGTAGCTGGTGAAAAAATTCATAATATTTAAATTCATCATATTGATGAATTTTTTTCGGGTTTTAATTAGAATTTTTAATATTAAATCTATATAAAATTAACAAAGCTGGAAAATGCCCGAAAATTGTCTATGAAGTGTTATTTATAAACTGAGAAGTTCGATGTTAAACAATCTTTAAACAAAATTGTCATATGTCAAAGCAAATTTTGAGAACCGATAGAAAACCAACTGTTTGTGATACAAATTGCGCCGTTTTATAATAGATATACAATTTTAATATCCGTAACTAAAAAATTTACTGTAAAAAACGATTAAGTTACATTATCGACAGATGACTTTGAACTATATTGTATAGTAGTATTGCATTTAAAAAATAAATTACACAAGAACATAACGTAAATTTCGAGAATCCCAAAAAGAACAACAAAAAAAAAACTACGAAAATACTTTTGCTGTCAGATGATGCTGTCTGACTGTCACTTTTTACCCTACCCAACCCAACATCAAGCTGACTGACTGTCTGTCATGGCAAAGTGCGCATTGGCTTATCATTGAAATTGAACCAAAATTGTCACTCAGCCACAGATGAAAAGACTAAACAATAAAAAGAGAAAATAGAAAAACTGACAGCATCAACAACAAGAGACAGCAACATATGCCATTGTATTGCTGCTGCTGCTGATAGTCATGTTGCTGCAATTGTCAGCACTGTTAAGTAATACGGTTAATGATAGAGCTAATGAGACAGCAATAGATGTAAGAGACACTAGAGAAAGAGACGACGAGATAGCGCTGAAAGCTGCTTGCTGTCACATAGGCCAACATAAACAGAAAAACACAATCCATTTAAGTGCGAATTTTCATTATTAATGCTTAGGGAGTCAATTCTATGCCAAGTTAATGTGGCTGTCTCTTTTACACACTCGATTTCTGTGGGTATGTGTCTGTGTGTGTTTATAAAGTAAATATGTGTGCTTAAGGATATTATTCCCTATCCTTTGGTATAATATACTTAAATGCACATTATTTTATAGGAGGAATTTGCGTACCTTCATGCGCATTGATAGGGTTTTCATGCAGATTATTTGCGCAGTTTAATGTGGCAGAAATAAGCTGGCAGATAAGGTGGTATCATTAGCTGTATTCGGTGGATATTTGACAAACGCATTAAAATAATACTACCAACTTGTGTGTTTAAATGACATAGATATGGTACATTATGTCATATAAAAATGAGTAGGATTTAAAAGTTCTTAACGAATTTAATACCCTCCCAAGACAAAATATTTGGCAGGCTCAGGATAATTTAGAAACATTTCAGGCTGGCTCAAGACAGTTTAGAAACCTTTTTCGAAATATTTTAAGCAAAGCTGTGTCAAAAGTTGTCTGTTTTCGGACCATTCCCAATATATTCCCTGCATCTCTTTTTAAAAATCTATAAAATTTCATAATCTGCCATATACTTACCACAAACTTCCATTTGTCTGTGTGTTTCTTGGAAATATTCCTGACAAATGCCGTAAATGTTGTCTCGGGCTGGACAAAAATGTTAGCAGTCTCAAAGCAGATTAGAAACATTTTTGAAAGATTTTAGGTAGAGGAAAACGAAGTTTGTCACAAATGCTACCAATTCTACCCATCCTTAAAACATACCTGAAATCTGCATTTTGAATTCCACATAAATTAATAACATCCCAAGGTTGAATTTTTGGCATTTTCCTTATTAGAAAATTTTTCCAATTAGGGTAGTCATGATCATGACCTAATCATGCTGGACGTGTAACGGCTTAATATAAGCAGGCAATCAAATTTAGTAGAATTTTGAAAGACAAATACCGAAAATATTTAGTTATATATTTTGATACCATCTTCACCATTGTCTGCTTCAATGAATCCGAAAAACAGTTTCTAAAGCCATCCGACCCCGCCAAAAATTTTGTCTAGCGAAGTAATACGATTCCTATAAAAATTTATTTTTTTATCGCTAATATGTATTCCAAAAATCTTCCGCAAAAAATAAAAGATTTTGACTCGAGTATGTACTCCAATTTTGGGTGGCGCAAGGCAAGATTTAAAAAATTTGGAGCAGACAAAAATGTATTTGTATCAGCTCAGAAAAAAAATTATCATCATATTGATGAATTTCGTTCTTCAAACCAAGATTCATTATATTGAAGAACAATTCATAATATTGATACATCAATGTTATGAATTCATTATCAATTTGATGAATTACCGAAAAAGTGCTCTTCAATATGACGAAGCTTATGTGAAGAATACGTTTCATCATATTAATAAACAAATACAAAAAATACAATATATATGTACATTATATTGAAGAATGTTGTTCATCAAACCAAATTTCAATCAAAATATTTAATTTCGTTCATTTTTTGAAATACTTCACATGCAGCAGTTCTTGCATGTTATTTCTTAAAAAAAATGCATAATTCAGTAAAATGTTTTTTTATTTTTTGTAATTATATAGTTACAAAAAATATATTTATAAAAAATATATTTATAAAAAACATATTTAAAAAAATATATATTTAAAAAAAACATATTTTAAAAAAAACATATTTAAAAAAAATATTATGAAAAATTTATTTATTTAGAAAAAAATAGTTTTAAAATTTTCTTTAAAAAACAAAAAAAAAAATTTTTTTCAGGACATTTTTTTTTTTTTTTGGAAGAAAAAATATTTTTTTGTATACATTTTTTTTTTATAAAAAAAATTTTTTTACGAAATTTTTTTTTCTTTTTTTTTTTTTGAAAAATTCATAAAAAAATATATTTTTTTTAAAGTACAATTTTGTTTACGGTTTAGGAAAATATGTAATTATACCCTACACTAAAAGTGAAAGGTTATATTCAGTTTGATAAGCCGTTTGTAACACCCATAAGGAAGCATCTCCGGTATGGAAAAGTATATATATTCTTGATCAGCATGATCTCCTGAGTCGATTTAGCGATGTCCGTCTGTCTGTCTGTCCGTCTGTCCTTCTGTCTGTTTGTTGAAATCACGATTACGGAATTAGTAGAAGAGCTAGAGCAATGAAAATTTATATTTAGATTACTTATATATCTAAGCTGTCTGAACAAGAAAATTGGCATGATCGTTCTATTGTGCCCTGAGAACCGACTACTTATGTTCAAATACCTCATATAAAATTTACATATTCAGATCAATTTTACTGCATACGTGCCGAAATACATGGAAATAATGTTTTCCTGCGAAACGAGTTGTGGTTCTAAAAAAAAAATCGAAATTCGTTAAACCTACCCATTTGTAAATATGGGTAAGTTGGGTAAGTTTGTAGTTATTTTCAGGATTCGTATACCCTGGTGATCTATAACCAATTTGAATGGTAACCACACATATGTGTAGGGTATTTATAGTCGGCTTAGACCGACTATAATTTTGATAATCCTAACTATCATAATAACACCTACTCAAAAATTTCCCATGTGATCTAACCTTCCCAACTGGTTTCTGATATAAATTCAGATATAAGAAAGTTGTACTAAACAAAACTCGAGAATTTTAACCAGATAATTCTAACCAGAAACCTATTTATTTAAATTCAAATCAAACCCGTACAAAAATTTAAATAGAAGGCAAGTAAATTTAAATATAAGGCAAATAAAATGGTTGAATTATCAGGATCCATGACATTGTTTTGCTTATAACATACATAAAATAGATGCTCGCCATTGTCGCTGATTCATATATTTTATATGAAACTAAAATGAATCAGAAATCCATTATTATGCATTAAATTCGCAAACTTAAGCTGAGTGTGACACAACAGTGATTTTATTATTATGTCTAGCCAAGAAATATATCTAAGAAATTTAAGTGCCTTCGCACATAAAGAAACTGTAATTCGAATATGAAACTACACGATGTGCTTTTTTCAGATTTCATATATTTTTTGGGATTCCACAAATGAAGCAGCTTTGCTTAAGAGTTATTTTATGTACAGATACTTATATCTTTCGATATATATATTTTTATTAGTTATTATTATCGAATATGATTCACAAATCATACCCAAGCACACTAAATATTTGCTGTAATAAATCTGTGTTTAATGCCATTACATTTGATTTGATTTTAAAATGTTTTTACAGCATTTAACTTTCCTGTGATTCGGCATTATTTTGTTTATAGAAAACACTTTCCCTTTTTATTACAGCACATAAATCACAGAGCATGTTGGTTTATAGATTTTTACACACTCTCCATTTTCAGCATCATACAGAAGTTATTCACAACGTCCACAACTAGCTAAACTATAAAAAAAAGCCTTATTTTTGTTGTTGTTCCGAACTTCTAACAACTTGTAACCCAAACTAATAACTCGCCCACCCCAAATAAGAGCCCTAACAATCTGCCAACCCCTGCAATACAATATGGCCTTAACATATAAATTTGTGTTTTTTTACGATGTGTTCATATTTAACGATCTCGTCGTCTCAATGCGTGTTTATTTTCACTTCCGAGGCATAAAAACGAAACTAATTTAACTTTTAGTTTATTTATTTTGTTAATTTCTAGAGAAACACCATCAAAACATCAAAATCTACAAAAGCAAAAGTATTAAAATATAGAAATATGAATGCAATGGAACGATACGAAAAAGAGTAGGATTTTATTTATAGCAACATTCAGAAGTCGTTGACACATTCGGATGGAGAACTAAAAAGGAGGAGGGAGTTGGCGGAAGCACGCGTCTGACTGACTGAATGACTGCATTCAACTTTTGGACAGCAACAACCACATGAGAAACGGCGACAATAAGTAGAAAACAAAAAATAAAAAATAAAATAGTGACGGAGCAGTGTATGGCGCTACATGCGCTGGAGTCAGCCAAGAGCCAATAAATGGATAAATGGATGCATTGCAGCTGTTGGTGCACCCAACCAAAACCAAGATTTATTTTAGACTCATTCTGTATTTTTTTCGTTTTTGTTTTTGCTGTCGCTGTTGGCAAAATTGGCGCCAATATGTTTTATGAATGTGGCTACAGTTTCTGTTCAAATATTTTCAATGTATTTTGTATTGAACCAAAAAAAAAAGAAAACTATTCGTAAAACATATCGTAAAACTGTACTCTACAAAATAATGGATGTCTCTGAAGTCAACAGATATCGCATTGTTTTGACTTTGATTAAGTGAGAATTTAATTAAAATCAATAAGCAGACATTTGAATTAATGGTCATGGATTCCACGAATTATAGCTTGCTTTTATTTGCAGTTCATTTGATCTAGTGATTTCTCTATAATTGTCAACAGAATGACGTTTCTATGTCATGCTTAAATTGCTTTGAATCTGGAAAAAAAGGAACTAAAACAAACGAGTACACGAGAACTAAGTAGAATTTGCAATGCCAAATTGGAATAGGAATAGAAAAGGAATAGGAATAGGAATAGAAAAGGAATAGGAATAGGAATACGAATACGAATACGAATAGGAATACGAATAGGAATAGGAATAGGAATTGGAATAGGAATAGGAATAGGAATAGGAATAGGCATAGGAATAGGAATAGGAATAGGAATAGGAATAGGAATAGGCATAGGAATAGGAATAGGAATAGGAATAGGAATAGGAATAGGAATAGGAATAGGAATAGGCATAGGAATAGGAATAGGAATAGGAATAGGAATAGGAATAGGAATAGGAATAGGAATAGGAATAGGAATAGGAATAGGAATAGGAATAGGAATAGGAATAGGAATAGGAATAGGAATAGGAATAGGAATAGGAATAGGAATAGGAATAGGAATAGGAATAGGAATAGGAATAGGAATAGGAATAGGAATAGGAATAGGAATAGGAATAGGAATAGGAATAGGAATAGGAATAGGAATAGGAATAGGAATAGGAATAGGAATAGGAATAGGAATAGGAATAGGAATAGGAATAGGAATAGGAATAGGAATAGGAATAGGAATAGGAATAGGAATAGGAATAGGAATAGGAATAGGAATAGGAATAGGAATAGGAATAGGAATAGGAATAGGAATAGGAATAGGAATAGGAATAGGAATAGGAATAGGAATAGGAATAGGAATAGGAATAGGAATAGGAATAGGAATAGGAATAGGAATAGGAATAGGAATAGGAATAGGAATAGGAATAGGAATAGGAATAGGAATAGGAATAGGAATAGGAATAGGAATAGGAATAGGAATAGGAATAGGAATAGGAATAGGAATAGGAATAGGAATAGGAATAGGAATAGGAATAGGAATAGGAATAGGAATAGGAATAGGAATAGGAATAGGAATAGGAATAGGAATAGGAATAGGAATAGGAATAGGAATAGGAATAGGAATAGGAATAGGAATAGGAATAGGAATAGGAATAGGAATAGGAATAGGAATAGGAATAGGAATAGGAATAGGAATAGGAATAGGAATAGGAATAGGAATAGGAATAGGAATAGGAATAGGAATAGGAATAGGAATAGGAATAGGAATAGGAATAGGAATAGGAATAGGAATAGGAATAGGAATAGGAATAGGAATAGGAATAGGAATAGGAATAGGAATAGGAATAGGAATAGGAATAGGAATAGGAATAGGAATAGGAATAGGAATAGGAATAGGAATAGGAATAGGAATAGGAATAGGAATAGGAATAGGAATAGGAATAGGAATAGGAATAGGAATAGGAATAGGAATAGGAATAGGAATAGGAATAGGAATAGGAATAGGAATAGGAATAGGAATAGGAATAGGAATAGGAATAGGAATAGGAATAGGAATAGGAATAGGAATAGGAATAGGAATAGTAATAGGAATAGGAGTAGGAATAGGAATAGGAAAGTATAAGGAATGAATATGAGATTGAAATAAGAATGGAACATAATTTAGGTAAAGTAATAGTATAGCTTGAAATATCTTTAGAAAAAAGTTTAAAAGGTATCCCGAAATAAATCGTAAAATATGAAAAAAAAAATATATATATTATTTTCCAAACTTTTTATTATTTAATTATTTCAAAGAGTCATTCCATTCCATTACCATCTCGCTTGCATAGTAACTCTAATGCTGGATTTTCAACATGTCAAATTATGCAAATCACACTTGAAACTAAACTCATCCGATTAAACTCAAACCTACAACAAAAAAAAAACTCCCCCGCAAACACCTCATCAAAATCACTTTCACTGACACACACAACACTTTGCAATGACAGCGCCAACACCAATTCATATCAAAAACCGTCGAATGAATGGAACTGCGAAACACTACAGACGTTAAAATTGAAATTTAAAGACACTTGAAAAGTACATTGTACTGGGTGGTTGGGTTATTCGAGTAACTACATCAAATCTGCTTAAGCCAACATAGTAACAAAGCGATTTTATCCTAACGCCCTATTGGAGTATCTGACAAATTCAACAGTTCCTTCTTCATGGCAAGTTGAGATAAAATTCTCTAAATATTCAGCGTATTTGGAGCAACCACAGCTTTGAACAACGAACGATCGCCACCACCATCTACACGTTTTAATGATGCAAACAAACAAGTGGAATTCGCGCAGTTATTTGCATACGTTTAAATACATTGTGTCTGGATATGGTGGGGGGTCTGGGAAGGAATATTCTAGAGAAGGACCTCGCATAGCAGGATGTGAGAAATGAGCTAAACTATACAATGCAGAATATGGTGTGTGTGAATACTAAGTGGGAGTTTTGGAGAGGTTGATTTGTTTGGTGGGTTAGGTATTTGTTGTCAACAAAAGTTTTAGTTATTTACAGATTCCGAACAGTCTAAAGGGAAGCATGTATGCTTAGCTACATTGGAAAATATTAAGTAATAACTGCTTTCAAACATAGAGAATTTAATACATAGGATGATGTCATAAAACATCGTTCTTTATATCTTTGATTGCATAGAACTCAGCTAGCATCATTAGCTCAATTGAGAAGCATAGTAAATATGAAATAGCATATTCAACCAATAAAATTTTAAATCAATAAATTTAAATAAAACTACATATTGGAAATCTCTTAATATAGCATTAGGCTACCGTTAAACAGACCGCGAATTATTTAAAATTCAAGTAACACGGAGTTTACCTAGGCTACGGAATGAATTGATAAACAACTCTGAAAACCCCAGAGTGAACTATCTGTCCCAATTATATTTGTACTCGAAATGGGTAGAACTTCAGTTGTAGAATGCCTAATACGAATGGCGATATGAGGCCTTCTTAAAAATGTGGACTCTTGGAGGTTTAGCATTGTCTACCGAGAGGTATCTCCTTTTTTCCTTTATTTTATATTGACTGTTGCGGGTTTTATCAGTACAAATTAACCAACACTTAAGTGATGTCCCCTATTCTATACAAAGGGTCGGGAGGGAGGTTAAAAGTAGGGACGAACGATGGAGTAGTGTCGGTGGACGTTGCATTGAAGATGCCAATGTTAAAAATGTTCGGAAAAAGAGACGCAGAAAAACTAAAGTACCGTGGGGCTAAAGAAAAAATTACCTCTGTAATTCGTGGGTCTTTTCAGAACTGTACGAAAGTACGAAAGAATGGACTTGGTTCGATTCCCAAGTAAAACGAGAGAACGAACGACATGAGCGAATCAGGCCATATATTTCTCTCGAAATCTTTCCATTGTAATAGCTATAAAACAGGCTGAAACATATTACGGTTCTTCGGTACTTAAGAGATTCAATAAAAGATGATATCTCCTACTCCAAAGAGGATTTTAAATCCCCTTCCCAAAACCTTGTCTCAATTCAAGCTATTTCAAATAGATGTCTCCTTAAATCGTTATGGCGGCTTAGAATTTATATACGTTGTTTAAGCTTTTACTTTTCTAATATTTTATTAGATTTTGAATTGATCAGAGTGCTCCATAGCCAATTTGTGAACTGAACCTACTGCGAATGAATGAAATATCTCCTACAAGATATATCGTACGTTGTTAAAATCCAAAGTCTCGTTAATCTAAGGCCCAATTCATACTATTTCGAAGTTTCCTTAAATCGTTATGGTGGCTTAGAATGTCTATGCGATGTTTAAGCTTTTACTTTTCTTAAGGTTCTAATATTTTATTATACTTTAAATTGATTGGTGTGCTCCATAGCCAATTTGTGATCAGAACAAACAGTTCGTCTTTTTTGTAAAAATTGATTCTTTGAATTTTTGCTATAGTAAAAGGCCATAAAAGAAAATGAATGCTATATTCTACCACAACCCTCTATACTTTAAGTGTACTCAATTTACAATAAGTGATTCCTCACAGTGTACCATTCTTTGTAGTGTTTTTCTCTTTGGCAGATTGACAGAATTACCATAAAAACGGCAGCATCTCCAGATAAAATTGCTATTGATAGTGGGCGTTAATGCGCATTTTGTTTGTTCGCAGCTCCGACTTCGACTACACATTAAAGTGTTACCACGTTCACACTTTACAGACATCTTCCAACGACTTGCTGTATGGCAAGAAGAGTCGTTATGGTAACGCCTCAATTGGTTTCATTGCTGAGTTTTGTATTGATTTGCGCTGATGTGTTTTTAAAACCTAGTTTATTTTGGTTTCATACATTTTTAACAATCTCATGTTTGGCATTAAGTGCCTGAATGCTTTGGTGGAAACGAATGACGGACGGTTAGACGAATGGAACTAACGGAACACATCAAGTATGTATAAAAAAAAGAACTTCTTGCAAGGAGCAAATGCGTTGATATTGCTTTTGTTAGTTGACAACATGCAGTCACCATTAACTACATCATCCTCCCCCTTGGTTCATCAAAATGTACCACCCATGGCAACTACTTCTACGACATACATGTTGCTCCATATGGCACCGTCATGGTATTCATGCTTGATCGTTCTTGAGAATGACAGGCAACAGGAAAACCTAGAAAACATTACATTGCGAGATGTCTTTCTTCAAAATGCATTTTAAATTGAAATTTCAACTGTTTATTTTATCGATGCTGCTACATGGTGAAAATATTTCGTATAGATTCAATACGAAGTTGAACGGAAGCGGAAGTTCGTATTGTATCGCTATTTAGTAAAACTATTTTGATGTTGAATTTTGGTGAACTCTTCTATTATACTCTCAAACGTTTATACCGCCTATCTACATTTTTGAATACTGCTTACAAAATAAAATTTTCAGAAGAAACATTCTGCACTTACTATATCCAAAAATTAGTGTGGCATAACTTAAAATGGCATTTATCTAATTTATCGAATAAAGATATCGTTTAAAATCGGATTATAATACAAAATTATACGTAATTTTCACATGTAGTTAGGCAGTTTTGCAGTATCGTCGACGATATATATCAAGTCATATATTTCAATCATGCTTTGAAATCGAAGAATCGAGAAGTAAATCGAACGAAAACAGAAGATCGTATTGCGTCTAACTGAGTTCTTTATTTCGAAGCTGAGTCAAACTTTTTGAAGTTCATTTCTGGAAATCATTTTTATTATACAAGCAAAGTATTTATATTGTGAAGCTGTTATAGGTATCGAGTAAATCGTAGTATCAAGAGTTCGAATTTTATCTAACTGAGTTTTATATAATAAAACTATTCTCCGAATGGAATCGTACCAATGGAATTGATTTTAATCCGCGCAAGGCCAAATTTGTCTGCCATCTCAAAAAAGAATGGATCAATTCATTGCTTTAGGTGCTGTGGATATTGCGAAATCGGATACTCTTGACATTCTTGGCAAATCATACAATTGTTCATATATTAGATATGTTTAAAAAAGCGTCCACGTGCATTGGTTTTCTGAAACATTGCTAGACATACTTTACTCCTGCTGACTTACGTCTCTCTAACACCACCTATTGCCGGCTTAAGATGGAATACAAGCCTTGTATAAGCCTTGGGCAGGGGCAGCAAAATCCTCCTTGGATTTCCTGGACCGAATTCAGAAAGTGCGATATATTTCATTCTTTATTGGGTCTCTTGAGCATCTTAGAACCGTACGGTGTGTAAGCCTGTTTTATAGGTTTTTTTTTTTTTTTTTTTTTTTTTGGAATATCTACTAAGATCCACAGCACTCAGACAGACTATATCCATTGTACTGTGAAATCTATTCCCTACGATTTTGTGGTTAACATCACCACGAGCGCCCATGCCCAAGCCGGGATTCGAACCCGAGACATTCAGAATGCAAGTCCAGCGCGCTACCTCTGGACTGCTGAGGCCGGCGTTTTATAGGTACTAGAATAGTAAGAGATCGAGGGAAATTCATGGCTCAATCCAGGTCGTTTGTTTTCTCATTATACTTGCGTATCGAACCAAACCCGCCACTTTGTAGCTCACACGTCTCACAACCACGCATTACAGAGAGAATTTGTTCTTCACTCGCTTGATACGTTTGTGGAACAATCCCCCTGTCAATGTTTTTCCTGACATCTTTTATATTGGTAAATTCAAAATTCAACATCCACCGAAACTACTCCATATTTCTTTCCATAAAACCTTTAATTCTTTCCTTCGATCAGCCTGTGCATTGCATAAATATGGGGATTCCTGAACGTTGGTTAAATTGAAGATAAATTTATAGATAATTTTCAATTATTGTCTCTGAAATAAAACGATTTGGAATCAAAATATATGAAAATGAAGGTTCAGTATTCAAACTAACGACTCTACCCAGCCTGCCATGTCTCGGAGACCTGCGATACATGGAAGCTTTCACGAATAATACTAACAGTTTGGCGCTACAGTCCTAAATAAGAACTTAGGCCGAGCTCTCTCATCATTTTGAACTGTGCGTAATATATTTGTAGTCAAAGTTGGGGGGGGTGACCTACAGTTTATTGCCGAATCCGAACGGCGGGTGAGAGCTTTTAATAGGCAATGTTTTACTCTCGTAGGTTTGTCATTTCTGCCGACAGGTCGCGCCGTATAGAAAAATGTTTCTATGAAAAGATGTTGTTAGCCCCAGTCCAGGCTTGAACCGCGGACCTTTCAGCTCGCAGTCCAACGCACTAACATTGAGCTACCGACGCTACGAATAACTTCGATAAAAAAAAGTACGATCTCGTTGCTATGTCGATTCTAATTTTTTAAATTTCTCCTAAATTAAATTTATTTGACAAGATACGATAGTCAAATATTTATCGCATCGAAATCGTAATATTTTTTTTAGCAATTCGACCTTGTTTTTGGTCGTTATCTCCGAGAGAACGCATCGATATCTACCTAATATGTAGATCCAATTTGACGATCGATATCGCTACGTAAAAGTGTCCGATTTTCTGAATTCTCCTTCTTATCTCATTGATCTCGTAACGATATCGAAACGAATGGCATACTGGGTATTTATTAAAACTATTTTGAATTAAGGAAAACCTTTATTTTTATACAGTAAAATTTATATTTTTTAAAATTCTTTCTAGTTATCGAGACCTGAGATGAAATTTTTGACCTGAGATTTAATACCCTATGTAATAAAAATTGTATTTATTTCTTGATTTCAGAATACAATTTCTTGAAGTGTATAAACTACATATTTTGAAAGCATGTAGTGTAATATGTTTATACTGAATTGTTGTTGTATATAAATATGTGCATAATATCGGTGCAGATGTACAAAAATCAGCATTTTGTGAAAAATGTTATAGTTTGATTTTTCTTTTAAATTTTTTATCATTTAAAATTTACAAAAAAAATATATATAACGGAATTAAAGTTGAATGTTTAATGTATTATATTAAAATCATTCATATATTTTTCATAACATTTTGATATTTATAAATTTCATGCATTTGGTGTATTTTTAATTTTATGAAATTTACGTATAAAATTTTTACATTATTTTACATTATACATTTCTCATATTAAACATGCACTTAAAAAATAATATATAAATTTTATAACTCAATAATCATCAACGCAATCATATTATCTTTGAAGCCATTTGCCATCCTCAACAATTTTGTTTTATTTCACAGCTGACAGTGTCAACATAACTCTGGAATTAGTAATTCAATAAAACACCAAACGAGCGACATGCTGACATTTGACACCATATAAAAACGCAGTATCGGCAGCTACTCTAGTAGCAGATATCTACCTTTTTCATCAGACTACCAACCTACCAACAACCTCCCGCCCATGCGACAGTATCAACATGTGTTTCAAGAAAATATACTTTTTGGTGCACACGATATTCTTTTTCACTTTAGCTGCAATCCGTCGTAATTCGTATTTTTTTATTTTTATTTTTTTATGTTCGATTTTACTATCGCATTGAACTCAAGTCATGAGCCAACCTAATCTCATATCTTCGCTTCAATGAATGTCTTCTTCAGTTTTCTCCGAGTTTTTCTTTTAATTCTTCTTTTTTTAGATTATTTTTTAGGTTATTTTTTTCCACATGGCTCTTTATTTTTGTTACGTGCCTTGCACTTGTCGGAATTTGAGGTATAAAACATTGCAATCGAAGTGTATGAAGTGAGTAGTGAGTGAAAATGATGGCATTTGAGTTCAAGTGTAGTGCGCACTGTGTAGAGCTGTGCGATAATAAAATTATACGCTGCCGCAATAACTACTTAACCTTTTTTTTCAGCAAATAAAGACTGATAGAAGTAGGATATTGAAAAAGCATTAAGCTTCCGAGTTAATGGCAGTAACGCATGTTGGTGGTTCAAAGTTGAGTTTTATTGTAGATTTTCTACACATAGAAAAATACTATTTTGGCACATGGTTGAAAGAATGAAAAATTTAGTTGTAACAACCAACATCATTCGGTTTAAATGAAGTTTTACCAATTAGGGTATGGAACTGGCACAGATCAATTTATATTAAAACTGTTTTGTAAGTTTGTTGTAGTCCTCTCTACTTCCCTTTTAGTTTTGCCTGTTAGTACCGACTTTACAGTTCTGAGAACCGAATGTGCAATGAGTTTGTTGGTGCAAAAAATTTATATAATGTGTATCGTTTCAATAGTGTATAAAAAAAGAACATTTGAAACGGTGAGTTTTATTTTGTTAAACGAAAAAAACCATCTTTTGACATAAGGAAAAGAAGAAAGTTAGTAGCAACAACCAAGTTTATTCGGTTACCACGTAATTTCAGCAAATTTGTTGTTGGAACTGCTATATTTGGCCAAATACAATTGTTCTAAAACTGTTATAAATTGTTTGTACCGACTTTACAGTTCTGCGAACCGAATGGGCAATGAGTGAATGGGCAATGAGAAAATTAATATAATGTGTATCGTTTCAATAGTGTATAAAAAAAGAACATTTGAAACGGTGAGTTTTATTTTGTTAAACGAAAAAACCATCTTTTGACATAAGGAAAAGAAGAAAGTTAGTTGCAACAACCAAGTTTATTCGGTTACCACGTAATTTCAGCAAATTTGTTGTTGGAACTGCTATATTTTGCCAAATACAATTGTTCTAAAACTGTCATAAATTGTTTGTAGACCAATATAAACACCTTTTGAATTTTAGTTATAAAAACCATGTAAGAGTTGTGAGAACCGAATAAATTTAGCTGTGTGCGATGTCTGTATTCGTGCTTGCTCATTTTTGAGAGAAGTTTTGCTTCCCATTTTTTGCTACTTTTCTGGTAGCTTCTGCACAGATATTTTATTGATCCACAGGACACTTATTTGGGATCTTGGGATTTCTAGACCAAACTAAAAACCTTTTGAATTTTGGCTCTAAGAACCGCCTTATGAGAAACAAATATGTTAGTTGGTAGCTGTAGGCACCGCCATAATAGTTGTGAGTACCGAATAAGTTAGCTATGTGCAATCGTGTTTGCTCATTTTTGAGAGAAGTTTTGCTACCCATTTCTTCTCATTCATTGCTCCTTTTCTGGTAGCTTCTGCACTGCTATTTTTCTGATCCACAGAACATTTATAGACATCGTGGGAGTTGTAGACCAAACTAAAAATCTTTTGAGTGTTGGCTATAAGAACCGCCCTAAGAGTTGTGAAAACCGAATAAGTTAGTTGTGCAGAAGAAGTTCGTTGATTTTTCTTCTGTGTGGGAGTTCTGCATTCGGGCTTGCTCATTTTTTGAGAGAAGTTTTGCTACCTCTTTTTTTTTCATTTATTACTCTTTTCTGGTAGCCACTGCACTGCTATTTTGCTGATCCACAGGACACTTATAGACATTTATTTTTTTTAGACAACGTCCTTTTCCGCAGACAGACTGTCGCAAAAACATAAAACTTTTCTTTTCCTTAGCGTTCTATACTTTGGTTTTTTTTATACTTGTTCTTGACACTACGACGTGCCTGAACTCTTCTTGCATAGCCTTGCAGTTATCCGGCAAAGGATATCAACTAAATTCGCTCTTCTTCCGTTTCTCTCTGCATCATAATAATTGACAATAAAAATGTTTAAAGCTTATTAGTTGTTGTACTTTTTTTGCGTCCTTAGTTGCAGCTCATTCGTTTTTATCGCATGTATTGCAATTTCTTTCAAGCATTTCATTTTTGCCATAATGGCTCCTTCATGTTTTCCCTCTCCTCCCTTTTCTTCATGTGCTGCTTCCTTTTCTGCCGCAGTTTCCCATATTGCTACGTGGTGCTGCTGCTGGCTAATGTCCGAGCAACAAGGTTCGTCGCCCAGTCAACGGTGTTTAAGACGTCCTTATGTTATCCTTAATGCTACCCAAATCGATTGTAATTGAAACGTGTTTGACGTGAAGCATTTCACGTTATTGGCTACTCACTCTACTGGCCTCCTGGTGGTACATATAACTATTATTGGATATGAAGTCAATAAACAGCATGTAGTTGGTAGTTGTTTGGAAGTGTAACATTCGGACGTTATAACCTTTGTTTTGCCAGCCAGGGCGCACCATGTTGCTTCTTGTTCTCAAGGGTGTAATATTGTGATATATTGTGCTACGGAGGATGCTTGAATACATGTCGAAATGCATAAATTTGCAAATTTATATTAGTGTTCATGTTATGTGCGTTAATTTATTGAAGGTACTTTAATTGATATTTGATATAATGGTATTTATGATGATTTATGAACATTTTTAATATTTTAATTTTAGGAGATTATGTATTTCGCAGAAAATCATTTCCTAAATTTTTCCCCATAATAAAAAATAATTCTATTATGACAATTGTTTTCCGACATTTATCTCCCGAACTCAATTCCCATTCAAATATTTCCAAATTATTCCAGCTCGACATTGCAATTCCGAGGTTGAACAGGTCGAGTCTAGCACTAAATATATTTTTTTATAATGCAATAAATGTAATCTGTACGGCAAATATACCAGTAGATGACATGAAATGAAAGATAGTTCTTACACGGACAATTCTGGAGAAGTATTCACAGAAAAAAATAATCGACGTAAATATAGCGACCGACATTAATAGAATTCATTAATCAATCCTGTAATGAAATTAACTAATTTAATGAAAACATTTGCTATTCTTCGTTAAATCAGCAATTCCGTTTGCTAATATGAATATTTGTACGTCAATGCAGCAAATTAATTAGTCGGCGCAGTTTCAGAAATTATTTTGCTAAAACTGCGCAATTGCTTATATAACGAAGAATAGCACATGTTTTCATTAAAATAGTCAATTTAATTGCTGGATTTATTAATTAATGCAATTAATATCGGTTGTTATATTTACGTCGATTATGTTTTCTGTGAAAAGAATTAAAGTGAAAATTTGCTGAGAAGAAATATTAGGGAAGAATTGTCCGGCTACCGTCATTCTAAATCAATATCCTCTAATAATACAGAAATTATGTACGGGTTATCGTCATTGGCTCAGATTGTGTGTCGGACAACGAGTCGAAAAGTCGCTGGTTCGAACCACTGCGACTGGTTCGATAGGCAATGGAAAAAACATCAGATAATCAAAAGATTACATTGACAAAGCCTCTTTCCAGCCTTCAGGATTCCGCATTAAAACGGTAGATACCACCATTTCAGAACAAATACAATACGTATAGCTCAAACGGTTAAAGAGGCTATACCTAGATTCTTCTGAATTGCAAGGCCAATTTATTTTTTAATTATTCCGTAGGATGTTTAGTTTAAAGATAAATTTGATATGAGATCGATGTGAGATGCAAGAGAATTCAAACGACATCCGTATGAGAGTTCGAAATTATTTCGAACAATATTACGATATCGATGGGATAAATTTTTAAATACTGTTAAGATTATTAACACAAAATTAAATTGAAATTTAAATTTCGTAGCTTGTCCTTCAATTGTAAATACCGGGAATTTTAAAAATTTTAAGCGATAAAGTTACGAGATCGAACTTTTGTTTATCGAAGTTAGTTCGAGGATTTATAAATAGCCCATGGACTAGACTCAATAGACTCATGGACGCAGAGAGTATTCCTTAACTTTAAATAACTTCAAAGGTTCACGGCGGGAAATAAACTTCTAAAACTCGAGAAGAATTCAGCTCGAATAAAAAATAGTAGAATGTAGTCTGTCTGTTGAAAGGAACTAAGACCAATGTTCAAGATATCTAAGAAACTAATATCTGTATATCAATAATAATTCGACTAAGTTACTTTTTTGATATCTAAGAAATTAATATCTGCATATCAAGAATCAATCCACTTAGTTTCTTTTTTGATACTTAAGAAATTCATTTCTGCATAATAAGAAAAAATTTACTTAGTTACTTTTTTTTTGACAACTAAGTAGAACTATTTCCCAAAATTAAGAATTTTTACATTTAGCTGTATATCACTCCGTATACTTCTTGATTACTTCTGTATTTTAAAGGTTTTTCCCTCCGTTTCCTAAGGACAATATCTGGACAATATCTCGAAATTCTAAACTATATAATGTATGACATTCTTCTTGACATAATTCTTTAATTAGCCTATTAGCTCAGCTCATAAAATATGGTGCTCTTTGCAACCTATAATACTTTGAGTGATTAAAACTCTCAACTGTTTTAAAAGCAACCACAAAATAATAACAAAATACAAGCGACAACCACAAAAAAAAAGATATACCAAACCAAAAAAAAATAAAATAAAAAAATCATAACAAAAACGTCTACATAATGTAGACAGACAGCACCGAGTTACCATGTGTGGCGGTAGAGTATTTATGAATTAAAAAATAAAAATACTGTAACACAACTCTTAAAAAAACGTAAAACATACTGTAAATTATTACTATTTTTTTTTTTCGATGCTTTTTTTAATGCTGAAAAGGCGAAATGAGCAATGACGACCGACTATTCCAACATTTTTCCAGCATTTTCATGCTTCAGCACTTAAATTTATGAAAATAAATGGTAAGATTAGACGAGAGCAGGGGGAGAAATGCTTTTAGTAAAATATTTTGCTGTTTTCTTTTTTCTCCTTTTTTTTTATAAATCATTTTTCTTTTTGTTGCATAGGCATTATTTAAATGAAAACAAATGTGAAGTTATTACTAAAAAAAGTTGAAAAAACTACAGTTTATTCTGTCAAACAAAATGGCACTGTAATGAACTTCTATATAGTCGGTCGGTCTGATGTTGTTTTACAAACCAAAAATGCTGCTATTGTGTTTTACCCGAATACCAAACAAGCAGCAACTATGCAAATAGTAGTAGTTAGGATTAGCAAAATAAACAAGCAGCATTTTTAGTAGTTCATACTAAAAAAAAGAGTACAAACTAAATAGAATAACTGCTGTAACTGCAGGCATGCGGCTGCATAAATTAGTTCTTTGTAACAGATAGTTGCAAACTACGACAGATATGTGGAATTTTATCATGTGCTAGTTTTAACTTGTATTAGTATCATTGGAATTATTGTAATATTGGGAATACTTGATGATTGCTAAATCGATATAAGTTCATTCATGATTTAAAATCGAGAAAATGTCAATCCCATAAAAATACTAAATTGGATGCGAATATCGATGTGGAGAATTTACAACAAAATACGACTAAGGGAAATGAACCCGGTGGCATCTAAATTGATATCCAAGTCGACAATTTCAAAATTTGAATTCAAATGACGTCTCCTAAACACCACAAACTCAAAAAGTGGGTTATCATTTAAATATTTAGTAAAAAATGGAATTAAAGTGAAAAATTGAATTTTTAGTGAAAATTTCAATTTTTGGTAAAAAAAAAAATTAATTTTTAGTGAAAAATTAAATTTTTAGTGAAACGTTGAAATTTTAGTGAAAAATTGAATTTTTAGTGAAAATTTGAATATTTAGTGAACAATTGAATTGTGAGTGAAAAATTGAATTTTTAGTGAAAATTTGAATATGTAGTGAACAATTGAATTTTCAGTGAAAAATGGAATTTTTAGTGACAAATAAAATTTTTGTGAAAAATTGAATTTTTAGTGAAAAATTGAATAATTAGTGAAAAATTGAATTAATAGTGAAAAATTGAATTAATAGTGAAAAATTGAATTTTTAGTGAAAAATTGAATTGTTAGTGAAAAATTGAATTTTTAGTGAAAAATATAATTTTTAGTGACAATTTGAATTTTTAGTGAAAAATTCAATTTTTCACTATTGAGAAATAAAATTTTTGTGAGAAATTGAATTTTTAATGAAAATTTCAATTTTTAGTGAAAAATTGAATTTTTACTGAAAAATTGAATTTTTAGTGAAAAATTGAATTTTTAGTGAAAAATTGAATTTTTACTGAAAAATTGAATTTTTAGTGAAAAATTGAATTTTTAGTGAAAAATTGAATTTTTAGTGAAAAATTGAATTTTTAGTGAAAAATTTAATTTTTAGTGAAAAATTGAATTTTTAGTGAAAAATTGAATTTTTAGTGAAAAATTGAATTTTTAGTGATAAATTGAATTTTTATGAAAAATTGAATTTTTAGTGAAAAATTGAATTTTTAGTGAAACGTTAAAATTTTGGTGGAAAATTTAACTTTTAGTAAATAATTAAATTTTTAGTAAAACGTTGAAATTTTAGTAAAAAATTGAAAATTTTAATTTTTAGTGAAAAATTTAATTTTTAGTGAAAAATAAATTTTTTGTGAAAAATTGAATTTTTAGTGAAAAATTGAATTTTTGGTGCAAAATAGAATTAAAGTGAAAAATTGAATTTTTAGTGAAAAATTGAATTTTTAGTGAAAATTAGTGAAAAATTTAATTTTTAGTGAAAAATTGAATTTTTAGTGAAAAATTGAATTTTTAGTGAAAAATTGAATTTTTAGTGAAAAATTGAATTTTTAGTGAAAAATTGCATTTTCAGTGAAAAATTAAATTTTTAGTGAAATATTTAATTTTTAGTAAAAATTGAATTTTTAGTGAAAATTAGTGAAAAATTGAATTTTTAGTGAAAAATTGAATTTTTAGTGAAAAATTGAATTTTTAGTGAAAAATTGAATTTTTAGTGAAAAATTGAATTTTTAGTGAAAAATTGAATTTTTAGTGAAAAATTGAATTTTTAGTGAAAAATTGAATTTTTAGTGAAAAATTGAATTTTTAGTGAAAAATTGAATTTTTAGTGAAAAATTGAATTTTTAGTGAAAAATTGAATTTTTAGTGAAAAATTGAATTTTTAGTGAAAAATTGAATTTTTAGTGAAAAATTGAATTTTTAGTGAAAAATTGAATTTTTAGTGAAAAATTGAATTTTTAGTGAAAAATTGAATTTTTAGTGAAAAATTGAATTTTTAGTGAAAAATTGAATTTTTAGTGAAAAATTGAATTTTTAGTGAAAAATTGAATTTTTAGTGAAAAATTGAATTTTTAGTGAAAAATTGAATTTTTAGTGAAAAATTGAATTTTTAGTGAAAAATTGAATTTTTAGTGAAAAATTGAATTTTTAGTGAAAAATTGAATTTTTAGTGAAAAATTGAATTTTTAGTGAAATATTGAAGTTTTAGTGAAAAATTTAATTTTTAGTGAAAAATTTAATTTTTAGTGTAAAATTAAATTTTTAGTGAAATATTGAATTTTTAGTGAAAAATTGAATTTTTAGTGAATAATATAATTTTTCATTAAAAATTCAATTTTTAATGAAAAATTCATATTTTAGTGAAAATTTTAATTTATAGTGTAAAATTGAATTTTGAGTAAAAATTGAATTTTTAGTGAAAAATTGAATTTTTAGTGAAATATTGAATTTTTAGTGAAATATTGAATTTTTAGTGAAATATTGAATTTTTAGTGAAAAATTGAATTTTTAGTGAAATATTGAAATTTTAGTGAAAAATTGAATTTTTAGTGAAAAATTGAATTTATTGTGAAAATTTGAATTTTTAGTGAAAAATTGAATTTTTAGTGAAAAATTGAATTTTTAGTGAAAAATTTAATTTTTAGTGAAAAATTTAATTTTTAGTGAAAAATTTAATTTTTAAAAAAAAAATTTATTTGTAATGAAAATTTTAATTTTTAGTGAAAAATTTTATTTTTTAATGAAAAATTTAATGAAAGTTTGAATTTTTATTGAAAAGTTGAATTTTTAGTGAAAAATTTAATTTTTTGTCAAAAATTGAATTTTTAGTTAAAAATTGAATTTGTGGTGAAAAATTTAATATTTAATGAAGATTGAAATTTTCAGTGAAATTTTGACTTTTTAATGAAGAATTGAATTTTTGCTGCAAATTTTCATTTTTACTAAAAAAATTTGAATTTTTACGTAAAATTTTAATTTTTATGTCATATTTCAACTAAAAATGTGAATTTTCATTAAAAATGCAAATTTCAACCTTAAATTCAAAAACAGCCTTTTATTCTAATTTATTTTCTATGACAACTAAAAAAAAAAAAACGCCACATAGCCTATGTTAAACGTAGTGCTTGAAAATAAAACACTCGTCAGTTTTAGTAATTAAAGAAAACGTTACTATTACTCTTCAAAGACAGAACCATAATAGAAATAAAAATGAAAAAAAAAGTACAGACGTCATTTGCATTTGAACTGCACGCGAAAACATTTAAGGTGTGTTTTTTGTTGCTGCTGTTGCTGTTGATGATGATGATGATATTGCTGGTGACAAAACTGAGATGCATGAGAGCAATTATGAAGGTGCTCTGCGGGCAAATGCTGCCACGTATGCAACACTGTTTCCTGTGTGGTTGTTGCTGCTTCTAGTGCTGCTGGCTGACGTGTGGGTGTTGACAACACTTAATGCAATGGGGACGAGAGAGAGTAACCCATCGCATTCAAGTGCGAATTTTCCACGCAGTCAGCTGGAAGAAATGTTTAATTAGTGCGCAAATTTAAGTAAATGCACGAGAATCCGATGGAAAGAGAGACCACTCAAAAAAAAGAGAGAATTTTAAAGACAGCAAATAGGCCGAAATTCACAGTAGGGCGTATAGTTCGCAAGTAGGGGTTTGAAGCTCATGCTGCTTAAAATATGTCGAAAGTGCTGTGACGCCAACAGCTATGCTTTGGTTTTAATTTTGTGTTTAGGGAACAATTTGCATGAAGCTTTTTATTAATTGAAAAAGTTTATTTTTTCCTTTTTCAAGAATTCCTGCGGGTGCAAATTAGAAAAATGCGCGGCACTATATCAAATGGTGTTGGATATAGATATAAATAAAACAGAAATGAAAAATGAAAAAAAAAGTACAAAATACAAAAATTTATTATTCAAATGTTGACAATTTTAATGTGTTGCTGGCGTTAAATTACAGCGTTAATGACTTGCCAAAGTTATTTATTCAAACGTTTCGAGTTTTTTGTTTGTTCTAATTTTACAAACAGTTGGCATTTGATTGATGTAGTGATTTGTGTAATACTTTTGAGTTTTTAAATTTTTAGTTCACATTTTTTTTTAGACTAAACATTATAATTACGGTGCTTATCAGCATTTAGTGCGCTTGGTCAACTAGTAAAGTTTATCAGTAGCATTAGTGTGAGACACAATTTTAAAGCTGAATTTTAATACTTTTCGATTTCTTATCGAGAAATGAATTATAAATATGCGGCATGAAACAAAACTAAATTGTGAAGATTAACTAACTACAGACATCAAAGTATTTATAAACTATTAAAAAATACTTTCTATAAAATATTTTACAAAATTTATTTGATGTTATATTTCTAATTCGTAGTATATAAAAAGACACGAATAAAATTTTAAGAATCATTAAATTTTTTCAATTCAATTGTTAATAAATTTTCACCAAAAATTGAATTTTTCTTAATTTTCACTAAAAATGCAATTTTTAACTAAAAATCCTTTTTTCACTAGAAACTTTTCACTAAAAAATTCAAATTTGTAACTAAAAATGCATTTTTTACTAAAAAGTCAGATTTTTACTCACAATTCAATTTTTTTCACTAAAAATTAAATATTTAACTAAAAATTAAATTTTTAACTAAAAATTAAATTTTTCACTAAAAATTCAATTTTTCACTATAAATTCAAATTTTCACTAAAAATTTAATTTTCACTAAAATTTAAGTTTTTCACTAAAATTTTTCACTAAAAATTAAATTTTTCACTAAAAATTAAATTTTTCACTAAAAATTCAATTTTTCAATAAAAATTGAAATTTTCACAAAAAGTTCAATTCTTC
Source organism: Dryomyza anilis (assembly GCA_951804985.1). Lineage (NCBI taxonomy): Eukaryota > Metazoa > Arthropoda > Insecta > Diptera > Dryomyzidae > Dryomyza > Dryomyza anilis. The sequence goes on from OX638130.1 coordinate 114,875,081, forward strand.
ACTAAAATTTAAATTTTTAACTAAAAATTCAATTTTTCACTAAAAATTCAATTTTTCACTAAAAATTCAAATTTCAATTTTTCACTAAAAGTTCAATTTTTCACTAAAAAATTCAATTTTTCACTAAAAATTCCGTTTTTCACTAAAAAAAAATAATTTTTCACTAAAAGTTAATTTTCAATTTTTACAAAAAAAAAAATCAGTTTTTCACCAAAATTCAAATTTTCACTAAAATTTCAATTTTTCACTAAAATTCAAAATTTTCACTATAAATTCAATTTTTTACTAGAAATAAAATTTCCCCTAAAAATTCAATTTTTCACTTCAAATTCAATTTTTCACTAAAATTCAATTTTTCACTAAAATTCAATTTTTCACTAAAATTTAAATTTTTAACTAAAAATTCAATTTTTCACTAAAAATTCAATTTTTCAATAAAAATTTTCAATTTTTCACTAAAAATTCAGTTTTTCACTAAAATTCAATTTTTCACTAAAATTCAATTTTTCACTAAAATTCAATTTTTCACTAAAATTCAATTTTTCACTAAAATTCAATTTTTCACTAAAATTCAATTTTTCACTAAAATTCAATTTTTCACTAAAATCAAAATTTTCACTCAAAATTAAAATTCAAATTTTCACTAAAAATTCATTTTTTCACTCAAAATTAAAATTCAAATTTTCATTAAAAATTCATTTTTTCACCAAAAAAAAAAATAATTTTTCACTAAAAGTAAAATTTTTCAATTTTTACAAAAAAAAAATCAGTTTTTCACCAAAATTCAATTTTTCACTAAAATTCAATTTTTCACTAAAATTTAATTTTTCACTAAAATTCAATTTTTCACTAAAATTCAATTTTTCACTAAAATTCAATTTTTCACTAAAATTTCAATTTTTCACTAAAAATTCAATTTTTCACTAAAAATTCAATTTTTCAATAAAAATTTTCAATTTTTCACTAAAAATTCAGTTTTTCACTAAAATTCAATTTTTCACTAAAATTCAATTTTTCACTAAAATTCAATTTTTCACTAAAATTCAAATTTTCACTCAAAATTCAAATTTTCACTCAAAATTAAAATTCAAATTTTCACTAAAAATTCATTTTTTCACTCAAAATTAAAATTCAAATTTTCATTAAAAATTCATTTTTTCACCAAAAAAAAAAATAAATTTTCACTAAAAGTAAAATTTTTCAATTTTTACAAAAAAAAAATCAGTTTTTCACCAAAATTCAATTTTTCACTAAAATTCAATTTTTCACTAAAATTTAATTTTTCACTAAAATTCAATTTTTCACTAAAATTCAATTTTTCACTAAAATTCAATTTTTCACTAAAATTCAATTTTTCACTAAAATTCAAATTTTCACTCAAAATTAAAAATCAAATTTTCACTAAAAATTTATTTTTTCACTCAAAATTAAAATTCAAATTTTCATTAAAAATTCATTTTTTCACCAAAATTTATTTTTTTTACTCAAAATTCAATTTTTCACTATAAATTGAATTTTCACTACAAATTTAATTTTCACTAAAAATTAAATTTTTAACTAATTTTTCAATAAAAATTAAATTTTTCTCTAAAAATTACGTAATATATTCAAATTTCCACTGAAAATTTAACTTTTCACTAAAAATTCAAATATTCATTAAAATTAAATTTTTCACAAAAATTTCAATTTATACTTAACTTTTCATTTTCACTACCAATTTTTCACTCAAAATTTAAAAAAATATATGTTTTTTCTCAAAATATTATATTTTCACAAAATCGTAAAATTCACTTCATCATTGAATTATTTAACATTTCACCTTATTGTTTTTGACTTATTTTTTGTTGATTTAAATTCTGTGAATCAAAAACACTTAATTATCGTCCTCTAATTACGCCCAAAAACTCGTCACGATTAAGCATAAATTTATTGATTAAGACTCGCGCTTCTTCTTATGAATAATAATTAGATTTCGTTCAACAACCTGACGTGGAATTCTCGAAGAGTTGACGGAACAAACTTCATAGAAATGCCATAAAGACCTAAATTTAAATAAACAAATAAAGCAGAAGAAGCAGCCAGCAGCAGCAGCAGAGCAGCTGGAAAAGAGAAATGCAAACAAACAGAAACAAAAGCAACAACAAACGAACTAAACGCTAAATATACCGCACTGAAAACAGAAAATAATCAATGATGAAATGAGGTGCGGCGCAAAAGAGGAGGAAGAGAATGAAGAAGAAGCAGCAAGAGATGGTTAACAACAAAACACGAGGAAGACGTCGCGCAGAGTCAATGAACTTTTGGAAACACGATAACTGCCTGATGTAATAAGATACAGCGCCCAACAACAAGCAGCAGCAACAACAACAACAAACAATGACGAACAATGGTGCTCTTATTATTATTGTTGTAGTTGCTTCATCTTCTTCTTCAACCTGTTGCAAATTATGTAATTTTTGAGCCTATTCAGCAAATTAGAAATTGCTGACAAAGAGTTCACTTCATTCAGCGAACTGCGACAAGTTTCAAAATTTAATTTGCAATGACTTTGACTTGTGGACAACAGAGCCGGGCAGCAACATAACATTACAAAAAAAAAAACACTGCAACGTTGCAGGGACCCAGCAGAAAATATTGGGCAAAATTTTAAAATTATACTTGCTAAAATGCAAAAAAATATAAACATGAAAAAAATTTAAAAATAATATGTATTTTGTGACGTTTGTTTTATAAAAATTCAAACACATTCTACTAGTATTTAAAATTAATTGTATTAAATCAAAAAAATGCTCTGGTCGATAATCTTTTGACATTTTTCTGGTAAAATCATTATGCAGGGCTCAAAGCCCGGACTTTTTTTATTATACACTAAGAAAACAAGATGTTCATGAAGATCTTGCTGCAACCATTCTATTAAATTTACGCTTTGTAGCAAATATTCAAACATCCCATAAGTTAAAATAAAGTTGCAGCAAAACTATGAACATTTTTTAAATATGACATATATGCAGATAGTTACGAGATGTTTGCCACAACAGCAATGAAAATTGAGATATTTACAGTTGACTGATAGCAAACATCCTAAGTTCTTGGACATTTGCGGCAAAACTTTTAAAGTATTTTGACATTTGACTGCCATAAAAAGAGAAAATGACATACTTTTTCCTCACGCTCGATTTATCCACAACAATTAAGAAAATCAAATGGTGTAAAAAAGTGCCAACTCAAATATTACATTTTAATAGTGAAAATAAAATATCTTGTGATTGGGACATGATGGGAAATATTTCGTTTTCAGAGTTTACTTTGATGACAGCATCGCCGGTTGGACTTGCTTCTTCTGCGAAGAAATCTCAAGTCGTTGTACAATTTTACCTTCGAAGGATTTATAAAGACGATGGCGATGTATAACCAGGATACTGTTTTAATTCTAGAATAATTAAAAATACTTGATTAATTTTCTTTCAATTCATTAAAAATTACTCCCCGAATTCCAATGGAGTACCTTTTCCAAATATTCATCAACTATCTTCCTATTTGTAAGATGTTTAATTGATGGTTGCTATACATAATCGTAAATTTGAAAGATGGTTGCTGGCAATATTTATCGTATTCGACGGATGTTTGAGAGATAGGTTGTCTCAAATACGATCTAAATAATTTGTAAATAACTTGATATTTAGGGCTGTGATATTTCTGGTAATCATCTTTGTTTTCTTAGTGTATTGTTTTATTTTTTATTTTTGTGTATTTTTTATAAATCAAAAATAATTGGTATTTTTTGGTTTTTAAGACCATTAATTTCAACCAGTTCGCAGTCAGAACTGCTCAATAACATTTTGTTTTATTCTGGGTTTCGATTCTGTTTTTCGTATTCATATTTAAGACGTTTTTCTTTGTATACTGGATAAATCATATTGACTAGAAAATGATGAGGCATTTATGCCTCATCCTTGAAACAAGATAATTCTTCCAAATCTAATAGATATAACCAAATACCTAGTGTTATGGAAATCGACGTAGAATCGGCTTGAAGTAAATCCAGTAAAGTAAAGCCTCAGCGGCTTCATTCAGCTCTTTCAATAAATTTGTTACCTCTTCATGGAGGACTATGTTGTCTAATATGTTTTTGACGGATGAATCAATATTTTGTTTCTATATTTGTTATAATTTTCATTCATATTTGAGTCGTTCCATATCAACCGAGTCAACCATCTCAGAATTTGATGAAATTTGGAAGTATGATGAAACAGATGGTGTGGTTTTTGAAATTTTCTGCTTTAAAATTTTGAAAAAACTTTATAAATATCACGAAAGAGGTGTTGAACAATTGAACATAACTTAAGCTATAGTGAACAAAAAAAAACACAAAGAGCTCATTTTAAATATAATAAAATTGCCAAAAAGATGCCTTGCAACATCCAGACCACTTATTAGTGGTCTGTCTGAAACAAAGTTTATTTCAATAGGACATATCTGAAAAAGCAACTTTTGATATGGAATTACTCATTTGTTATAATTTAACGAACATATTTTTTTTCTTTATTATTCAATGTATGTTTAGGTATTGATCGGATCATCTCTTACACTAGATCATCTGTTAAACATTGTCGTTATTAAACTACTTTTCAAAATTTGTAACATTTCATAATCGGCTTTTTCGAGAGTTCGCTCAGCAGAGGCCTAGATAATTATATTCTATTTGATGATTTATATCCAGTTTCAAATAATTTAACGTACTCTGAAAACCACGAATACATTTCGTACGTAGTAATTCATATTACATATTTTATTTAATAATTAGAACTATTTATTTCATAATAAAAAGGCGGGAAATAAAACAAAAACAATAAAATCCAAAAAAAAAAAAAAAAAAAACACGGTAAATAAATCCAAAAAAAACCGTCCGTACTATAGAAATTCGAATGATCTACCTATCTACTACGCTATAATATCGCTTAATTTGAATTAGTGTTATTAAAATTATTTAATTCTAAATATTAAAAAAAAACATTTTCCTCGACCCCATAATAAACATTTTGTTGTTATAAAAACACTCGACTATTAAAATCCAATATTTTTATTCAAAACAAATTTTTAAAAATGTTACTAAAAAATTAAAATAACATAGAATTGATAGTTTTTTTTTAATAAAATTTTAATAATTTTTGCTATTTAAATTGGTCAATAGGATACATTATATTTTTAATCGAATATGCTATTGCAAAAAATACTATTATATACAATACAATATTTTATGAAAATAACTTTTATTAATGTACCATAAAATAAGTTAAGGTACCAACCATTGACCAATTTATTGGAACTTTTTTCTGAGTGTAGGAAGAAAAGTACACTCAATGAAGTTTATAGAAAATGCATATTTAGCAATATATTTTTCTACTGGGAAATACAAATAAATGAATGCGTTGTGAAAAAAATGTGAGTGAAAAGCGCGCGTGCAATATTTTTTTTAATGCGTATGAGTTTCGCATTTGTTTTTTTTTTTTATTCATGTATATGTGATGCATTCTCAAGCGATTAAAATCACTTGTCAATGCAGCCTTAGATAACGCAAAAACAGGTTTTAAAATAATAAAAAGAAAAACAATGGAAAACCACTCAAAACTCTCAGAGAAACACCGACTCTCTGAAAACCAGTGTTGCCAAAGCAGCCATTTTATGGCTAGATTTAGCAATTTTTGGAATTTTGTAGCCATTAAATTTTAAAAATACTATTAGCCGGAAATTTAGCCACTTCTTTATTTTAGCTAAAATAGCTATTTTTATTATATTTTTATTTGCATGCGGCGAATATTCAAAAATGCACACTTCATACTTAGTTAAATACATACATAACAAAACCTAATTAAAATATATATTTTTTGTTAAACGAAAAAAATTGTAATTATGATTATTAACATAACAAATATTGATAAAATACTGGTTCGGAGTATGTAAAAGTACAAAGAGGTAAAAAATCGCTGTTAAAAGATATTTTTTTGTCAGTATTCAAATCGATTAATAAAAGAAACTTTCTTTCACACTAATTAGACAAAAGGACTGAATATTTTCACTAGAACATGATACCATTGTAAAATGAGTAGTTTCAAAATGTCCATTTTTATTACATCAAAATGTTTTTACTGAAAATGCATAAAAAGATCAACATTTTTAGTTTTCGACATGGATCCCGAATAGATGATATTTGCATTAAAGTGGTTAACAAATGAATATTAAAGTAATTCAGGAAACTTAAACGGGATTATTTAAGTGCCCAATTCGCAAAATTATTCAAAATATTTGTATTAAATAAAATTAAATTTAGCCATTTTTTGAGAAATGTGAGCTATATTTGGCCATTGGGTGTTGGCAACACTGCTATAAACCTGTAAAAACGAAAAATTGCAACGCATGAAATGCAATGGAAGTGAAACAGCGCGCAGAAATAATAACAGTGCTGCCATACTTAAAACTAATAAAATATATCTTATATTTTCAATTTGAGTTCAATATGGATTCATTCATCCCAATACATTTAAAAAAAAACACGGGACTTCCACTACCCGCTATATTAAGGACCGCCAATGTTTGTAATGAAACTGGTTGGGTTATGACAATAAAAAAATAAAATGATGATCAGTTTCTTATCATGACCAATACCCAGAAAAAAATTCCCTCAAATCCCATTAAAATTGGTCAATAGAACAATTATTGATTTAATAGTAAACAAAAAATAAATCTTCTCATATAAACTCAATGGCAATGTCATGGTATTTTCTAGTATTAAAATAATAATTTCTCCTATTGACTATTTTTAATAGTAAAAAACTATTATTTATATAGTATTTTTTTCTGGGTGTATTACAATATCTTTTAGAGTAAGTGCCGGTTGCATTAAACTGATGCAAATCTAGTAGTTAAACAGCGTTACCAATAATCAGAAAATAATTTCGAATTTGTATGGAAGATTTGCCGAAAAGGCGACCATTTGTAATATTTTGATTATTGGAATCGCTGAAAGTGACAATTTCAATATTTAAATAAAAACAATCAAAACAAAAATAAGTTTTAATAAGGTTTTTCAAATATGATTTTAACTGCTCCTTAATTTTGTATGAAACCAGCTAAAATATATCGGACATTCCCAGCCAATAATCAAAATTTGTTATTAATTTTTTTTTCTTTTGGATAGGGTAGAAAACAAAAAATGTATAATTTGCAGAGATATTGTCAAGGTGTCAAATGAAGATATAATTGTTATATGTTATGCATTTTCAAATTCATTTTTTCTTTCATTATTATTAAGATTTCCGGGTTTGGCGAGTTTCCGCGATTTTTTCCGAGTGGCAACGTTTTCGTGATTCATCAATTGGGATTATTAATACATATAACAAATATATTTTATTTAAACTATTACTAAGCAACTAAAGGATTAAATAAAATTTTGTCGTTAATGCAAGTTTTACTAATCCAATTCAACAAATTTTCGACCAAACAAAATGGTATGACAGCAAACAGACAACGATGGTAATCGTTTGATAACAATTAACGGTTACTGAATGTAGATCGAATGATAAATTTAACTTAGCCAGCAATTATGACAAAGATGCACAAAAATTAATGAAATTTACATAATTTTACATGTTTTATCTTTAAACTAAAATACATTAAAAAAAATAATACAATAGTCCTTAATGTTTATTATATTTTTTTTATTACTTGACGTGTATCTACATAGTATGTTTAACGTTTACATTACAACATATACATTAACATTGTGTGAATGGTTGTCGCTCCTATTCAGAGCATAGGGCTGAAAATGTTTAATATTACAAAATTTAAAAAATTATATTTTCACTAAAAATTAAATTAAGTAAAAATTAAATTAAGTAAAAATTCAAATTTTCATTAAAAAAAAATACACTTTATGTCCTTTTTAAAAAATTAAATTCTTCACTAGAAATTCACACTCAATTTTTCACAATAAAATTAAATTTTTGACTATAAAATCAGTTTTCCACATAAATTATTTTTGCTATTTAACCAATTAAAAAAAAAATAACACTAAACCTTTAAAATACTGAACGAATTTCATAATTCAATTAAAATTCAATATGTCAGCAAAAATTTAATATTTTTTGTAAAAAAAAAAAATTGCAAAATAATAATTCATATTGTTACATAGAAAAAATCTGCTTTGATGTGAATGAAGTTTGACAATTCGAAACATAATCTATTATTTATGAGAGAACTACAAATAATGTAAATAACTATATATTTTTTGTATATCTAAATGTCTGAAAATTCTTTACAAAATTGCAAAGTTGGTTGCGTGATATGTTGGCTTTTAAAACTATTTTCGCATGTTTATTTAATTGTCAAAAAAAACTGATTTTATCTTTAAAGTCTACTTCATTTCGTTTATAGGTTAGAAACAATGCTATTAAAACTAGAAACGGGATTAGCAATAAATTTTAAAATTAAAAAGATTATAAACTATAACGAAAAAGTGCCTAATATTGGGTTAACTACAAAAAAAAAACAATTAATCACATTTTGGCACGTTAAATTAAGAGAAAAATAAAATAAAAACTGGCAACGCTTTCGAGAAAATGTTTTATTTGCGAACGAGAAAATTGTCGCTCTCTTCTCGCATGAAATGTCAAAGTTGCTGCACTTTGCAAAGCAAATGCTAAATGTAAAAAATTGTTAAAAAATATGATTAAAATGCATAACAATATTGACCACGTCCATTCTATGCATAAAATAACCTGATTGAATAAAGTTCACTAACCTTTGGTTGGATTTATGAAATCAACAGAGCCATAAAATGTACCACTCTTCTTCTGCTTCTTTTGCAAATCAGCTGTGCAGCAACTGCAGCGAATTTTCACGAAATTTATGAAATTTTATAAATTTTTTTAGTTAAATAATAAAAAATCTACTTGACGCGGACAACTGATTAAAATTTGATGATAACACGATTTGCGACCGGTCACTTGTTAATCATACATCATACACGGATTAAGAAAAAAAAAACACAAATTTTTTAATCACTGTCTCCACAAAACTCCTTCAAAAACTTTCGCACAATATTTATTTTTTTCTTATTTCATTTGATAGCTTGAATAAAGCAACAATGTGTGCACTTATTCTATTATATTCTTTTAATTTAGTTAATATTTGCACTTGACTATTTGCGGCTTGAATAGTTTTTGCCACAACTCAAAAATAATTACACGAAAATTGCGACGCACACAACAGACTACGACGAAGTTTGACAATCAACTAATGCAAAGAGCGCGCAACAGAATGACAGCAGCGGACTTGAGTGAAAATATTTTCTGAGGAACAGCAGAATTGAAACAATTGACAACTGCAGGTTTGCATTATTTTATACATTTTGGAAAATATTTAAGAACTTTTTCGGAGGGTTGGTTTTAAATTATATTTTTGATCGAATATATTAATTATTGAGCACAAAAATTGTTCATGTTTTTCTTGGACGGTTTGAATTCGATTCAATACCAATAGTTTATAGTAAAAATCGAATAGGGAAAATTATATTTAATAGAAATAGGATATTTTTAATGAGTTATGTGTTTGATTTTTATATTAAATGTATATTTTTATATTTTAAATGTTAGTATTTCTTTTGTGTGTGTTTTTTTTTTAATATCAATATTTATATGTTAATTGGAAATTTTATAATAATTTTACGAAATTATATTTTTTCCTAGTTCCTGAATCAATGTAAAACTCCGGTTTTACATTGGCGTAAATTTATATAGGATTTTAAAAACATGAATGCAACTAAAATTTTAAAATGTTGAATTTTATTGTATATTTTATCCAAATCAAAATTAAAATCAAAGGGAGCTAAAAAATTAACCATGGATAGTGTGACCAAAGTTCCATTATCTTCTATAATTAAATGGTGTTTAACGTTAAATGACTAATTATAAAAAAATAAAAAATTAAATAATATAAATAAATAAATACATAAAGATGAATGCCGGCCTCAGCAGTCCAGAGGTAGCGCGCTGGACTTGCATTCTGAAGGTCTCGGGTTCGAATCCCGGCTTGGGCATGGGCGCTCGTGGTGATATTAACCACAAAAATTGTAGGGAATAGATTTCACAGTACAATGGATATAGTCTGTCTGAGTGCTGTGGATCTTAGTAGATATTCCAAAAAAAAAAAGTATAAACGACAAAATTCGATTATAATAATGTCTATAAACTAAGATAAAAGCACAACTTCATTTAGAACTGTAAATCTGTCCCTAAGTCATTTAAATCCAATTCATAACTCCATTATTACGAAAATTTTGTATGGAGAAAACTTCATTTCAGTTGACATTTCTTTTTTAAATATAACTATGTTGGATTTACCTCTGCCCCACCCCGGATATGTCTATAAACTATGATTAAACCGCAAACTAAGTTCAATTAGAACTGTAAATCTGTCCCTATGTCATATAAACGAAATTCACAACTCCATTCTTACGTAAATGGTGTATGGAGCAAACTTCATTTCAGTCGACATTTTTTAAATCTAACTTTGTTGGATTTACTCCTAATCATATGTCTTTTAGTTATTGTGTAACTGCTATTTTTTATCCTTTGTCTAAAGTTGGTATATAATATTTCAAACGTTTCGTTCGCTTTTTGTTTGTTCAATATTTTTGTTTTACATCGGGTACAAATATTGATTTTTTTATTTTATTTTTTTTTTTCAAGCGAACGTACTCAACATAATTTATTTTACTAGCACTCCCTATTACAAAAGAAGATATTTAAATATTTTCTAGCTATAAAAAATCTGAATTTTTATTATGATATTTCTCAGGTGACGATTCGATGTCCAAGAATGTTACTCGTTACACAGACAAAAATAACTGCGTACATATAACAAAAATGTTAATTAATGCAATTAATTTTTAATTGAAACTCAGCCGATGTAACTTTTAATTGCATTGAATTCAATATTCCCAATAATGAGAAATGTTTAATTGGAGAAAATTCAATTAACTTTTTTGTTATATTGATACTAAAGTTGTTATATGTACAAATTTTTTATTGAGAATTAATTAATCAATTAACAATATTATTCAATAAATAGACATTTGTTTAATAATAATAGTTTGGCTCTACAGTCCTGTATAGGACTTCGGCCAAGCTCTCTCACCATTTGAGCTGTGCGTGTTATATTTGTACTCAAAGTGGTGGGACCTACAGTTTATTGCCGAATCCGAACGGCGGGTGAGAGCTTTTCATAGGCAATGTTTTACTCTCGTAGGTTTGCCATTTACTGCCGAGAGGTAGCGCGGTATAGAAAAATGTTTCTATGGAAAGATGTTGTTAGCCCCACAGTCCAGGCTTGAACCGGGGACCTTTCGTCTCGCAGTCCAACGCACTAACCACTGAGCTACCGCGGCTACATAGAGTTTTATTAAATATATTGTAAAGTTTGTTTCGATTTGATATATTTTTAATTGGATCAATTCAATTTTTTTTTCATTTTCATTGCACTCAAAATTGTCCAGTTGAATAAAAAACTTCCGATGTTTTTTTTGAGAAATTTATAGCAGACAATTTTAAGAAATTGTCAACGGCGACTTGTATCACAATATTATCTGCAACAGTTTTATTTTCGTTCTCAAAGCAAATACGGCAAGCGATCGTCGCACAAAACAAGCGAAAACAGCAAAGTTGCTTTTTAAGAAAATGAATATATCAAAAGTAACAAATAAAACTAAGAAATATAATAAATTATTTGATTGTATTGATATGATATTAAATTTATTCCAATTAACATTTTAATTAAAAATATGTGTATACAATTAATTAATTAATTAATTAGTAAATAGTACATTCATATTTTTAATTGGATTAAGATTTTGTTTTCTATTAATATCAATTGTTAGATATATTTTTTGTCGATACTTCTGAATTCGAAATAAAATTAACGTATTTTTTTTATTATTCAGTTAACTAAAATTTCTAATTAATCAAATTTACAAGCGTTTGTCTTTTACGTTTATGAAAGTGGTGATTGCATTTAAATATAATATAATTTATTTTTTCTGAAGTGTGTAATTTGTAATTTACGCACAATATTTTTAGTAAATACACACAATTTATACCTAAGATTTTCGAAATGCGATGAATTTCCATGGCTTCTTAGACTGTTATGATTTTTGCAATCTTTTCGGAAGATTAAAATTCAAAATCTGAGGCACCCTGTTACTTCGTCAAAAATGGATTCTCTTAGATTTTCTTTTACCATCGACCTCGTCAAAAATGGTTTAAATCTTTAGCATTTAATAGATTCTTTCATGTAAAATTTATTTTAATGAAACACAGTTTGATATGCTTTGGTGCGTGTATTTGCTAAATGAAATATGTGTATTTGCTAAAAAAAACTAATTTTTCGAACATGCAATACGTCAATATATATATTTAATAAATATTTTCGAAATACAGAGAAAAAAATGTTTTCTATATAAAAATTTTAAATGAGTTATTATTTTATTTTTTTTAAAATTATTTTTTTATTGGTTTTAACAATGTTTTGTAATGTATCAAACAAAAAAATATCGCAGAGTAGAAAGCAATTTCTTTTTTGTACAACCACCCACCCACCTGTCAGTTGCTATTGCATATTATTTGCATCTGGCAACCCTTTTCATTGTTTGGATTTTCGTGTAAGAAGTGCAAAAATTAAGTGTTGCTATTAATTAATTGTTTTCTTATCTTAATCGGTCGCGGAACGGAATAAAAAAACAATCTGAATATAGCTGATGTATTCCTGAATATCGGATAATAGATTTTCTAATGAATTATGGTTGAATTTATCAAATACAAGAAAGTGCGTTTCCATCAGCGAAAAATTTGCGAGATTGCAAAAAAAAAACAAATTGTGCAAGTATTGTTTATGTGTGATGTGCATGTGAAATTTAAAATGGAAATAAAAGTGATGAAATGGTGAAGAAAATATAAATAAAAAGTTAATTTAGATTAATTAAATGAAAATAAATGTGAGTGAGTTAAAATTTGTATGTATAGGTGCACGGGATATGTTCGCAAAATATTAAATAAAAGAATATGATGAAAATAATAATAAAAGAAATATGCTGAAAAATTTGTGAAAAATGTTTATAACACAAATATGTTTAAAAGAAATCGTAGCAGCCGAGTAGAAAATGCAGAACTTAATAATTAATTTTCATTTGCGGTAAGTCATTTTTATTTTATTTTTCAGTACATTTTTTTAATTAAATTTAGTATTTAAATTGAGTCCGATCGTATAGTCCGATTGTATAAAAATTCAATGTAAAAATGTCCGATTTGAAAAATGTCGATGAAAGAAAATTGTGAAGGTGTTCAATCAATCATTCAAAAAATGTTGTCGTTCACCCCCCTGGAATCAGGAACTGGGTATTCAAGTGTATTTCTAATTTCAAAGGAAATAATAATAATAATAGTTTGGCACTACAGTCCTATGAGAACTTAGGCCGAGCTCTCTCACCATTTTGAGCTGTGCGTGTTATATTTGTACTCAAAGTGGTGGGACCTACAGTTTATTACCGAATCCGAACGGCGGGTGAGAGCTTTTCATAGGCAATGTTTTACTCTCGTAGGTTTGCCATTTACTGCCGAGAGGTAGCGCGGTATAGAAAAATGTTTCTATGAAAATATGTTGTTAGCCCCAGTCTGGGTTTGAACCGGGGACCTTTCGGCTCGCAGTCCAACGCACTAACCACTGAGCTACCGCGGCTACTCAAAAGGAAAACTAAAAAAAAAAATTAGAAACTTTCAAAAAAATCCCCCCTAAAAGAGGCTGATGGTGGCGACCTTATTTTTTGACGCTCGCCCCCTTGGACTACCCAAATATTGAAAACCGACCGAGGTTACAACTGGTTCTTAAATTTAACAAAGTGGGCGAGGGAAAAAAATGGCCACGCGATGTGAAAAAAAAGTAACCAGTTTATAAACAAAATTAGCTTGAATGCAGGAGTGGCAAAATGAAAATAAAATAAATCCGTATGTAAAGATTATGAAAAACAAGACTATGAAAAATATTTTTTTTGGTTCTAGAAATTTTGTTGTCATAAAAATTTCCATGGCCCTTTTTATGTGTTTGTAAAGGATTTTAGTGAAAGGGTATATTCAGTTTGGTACGCCGTTTGTAACACCCTGAAAAAATCAGCTCCGGTATGGAAAAGTATATATATTCTTGATCAGCATGACCTCCTGAGTCGATTTAGCGATGTCCGTCTGTCTGTCTGTCTGTCTGTCTGTCTGTCTGTCCGTCTGTCCTTCTGTCTGTCTGTTGAAATCACGATTACAGAAAAAGCTAGAGCAATGAAACTTTAGATTTAGATTACTTATATATCTAAGCTGTCTGAACAAGAAAATTGGCATGATCGGTCTATTGTGACAGGAGAACCGATTACTTATGTTCAAATACCTCATATAAAATTTACATCTACAAATCAATTTTACTGTATACGTGCTTAGGTAAACTTTTTTGGTCAAATATATATTAACATCATGCTCAAATACATGATAATAATGTTTTCCGGCGAAAAGACTTGTGGTTCACAAAAAAAAAATCGAAATTCGGTACACTTACCCATTTGTAAATATGGGTATCAAATGAATGAAAATTCTTCAGCGATTGAATGTTTGTAGTTATTTTCAGGATTCGTATACCCTGGTGACCTATACACCACTTTGAATGGTAACCACACATATGTGTAAGGTATTTATAGTCGGCTTAGACCGACTATACTTTTGATAATACTAACTTTCATAATAACACCAAATTTAAAATTTCCCATGTGATCTAACCTTCCCAACTGTTTTTTTTATTATTTTAAATTTTCCAGGAAATTGATTTTAAAAAAACTGCTTTTTTTAAGAATCACTACGTGACCTTAAGGGTATTTTTTATTTTTACACCAAGTTTTCATATTTTGTTACAATTTTCTTTTTTTTTAATGGCACGCCAACTTCGTTATCGGCTTCGTTGATCGGCTTTCGCTTTTTCGTCGTTTCCAGGGGACCAAGCGGCCAAAAATGTCGGTACTCTCCCCTCATTTATTAGAGCATTTATGGTCCGGCCCTATAATTAAAAAGTTCATACAAAATTTGTTAGCTTAAGCAGGAATGAAAAATCCATATGCAATCAAAATTTACCCCACCATAGAAAACCCTATTTTCCAAAATAGGGTATATGATGATTCAAGTACAATTTCTAATAGGGTGATTATAATAATTTTAACTTTTGAGGGAGAGTTCGTAAAAATACATTCGCGAATTACTCAGATTAGGTATTTTCAAATTATAAATTAATTTGGGAATTATTCCTGTCCGAGAACGAAGATTTTGAAAAAATGTCAATTTTCTCTTATTGCCCTGAGGTTTTCTTCATTTCATAAACAAAAATATTTTAAAGAATTTAAAAATATATATCATATTCAAGAAATAACTAGATGCATAAAAAACACAAATCGTTCTAATAATTTAAAAATAAATATTATAAAAAGGTATGTCGCACAACTAAACATTAATATGCAAACTAAAAAATGTCAATAAAAATTGCATAAAAATAAAAAATAAAACGCAGTCGCAAAGCAAATACTCCGGAGGGGTTTATTTGGAGGAGTAACACAAAATGATACACAATAACAGAATACAATACAAAATATTCATACAAAGAATTCACATTTCCATCACAAATAACAATTCGTCCTCGTCGTCAATTCGTTCTAGTACAGGATCATTGCTGTTCCGTAGAAAATACGTTTTCAAATATGCAACAAGCTTCTTTGTGTTTATATTTTGTGGTGAAAAATAATAAAAAAAATACCTGTTTTCATTTCATTTTTATTTGAAAGTACTACATCTACATAAAATAGAAAACTTATTATTTGATATTATTTTTCTTTTTAATTTTGAGTTTTGGACATTTTAAACGGGGGGATTTGGTGAAAACTGGTGCCAAAAATTCGTTGTTTGATATATAAATATTGACAGACGTATGACAACTTAGGTGAATGCTTGATTGACTGAGTGACTCTATGTAGAAATTGACATATTAATTCAGTTGTCACTGAAGGCGACGCGTTCTGACGATTTGCATGTTGCAAAATATGCAACAGAAAAATAACAAATTAAAACAATCAATAATGAATAATAAATATTTTATTATCAATTATAATTTCGTTGCGGAATTAATTGTTTTTTTTTTGACTTAAAAGTATAGAGATTTTAATATTGACTTAAAAATGTGATAAATATATTTATTAATTTCTATTTTAAATATTTTTAATATAAAAATATTATATCATAATTAAAAAGTAAAAGGATACATTCATTTTGATATATTCTAGAATAGTGTTATTTTAGCTATATAATTGTTCGTCTGTAAAACTGTCTATCTGTTGAAATCACGATTACAGAAAATTAAAAAGAGCTGGCTCATTATAACTCAGATCTTAGATTGCTTCTATATCTGCGCTATCTAGTGTCGATCAATGACCTGTGATCTGTAGACTTTTGTACAATACCTCACATAAAAATAAGATGAATTAGATGAAGTAAATCTATCTCTTTTAGGCTTTTTAAATAATAGTTTGGCGCTGCAGTCCATCAAGAACTTAGGTCGAGCTCTCTCGCCATTTTGAGCGATGCGTGTTATATTTGTACTCAAAGTGATGGGACCTACAGTTTTATGCCGAATCCGAACGGCGGGCGAGAGAATTTCATAGACAATGTTTTACTCTCGTAGGTTTGCCATTTACTTCCGAGAGGTAGCGTGGTATAGAAAAATGTTTGCATAAAAAGATGTTGTAAGCCCCCAGTCCAGACTGGAACCTGGGACATTTCGGCTCTCAGTCCAACTCACTAATCTTGAGTTAACGACGCTACAAGGTTTTTTTTAAACATATTAAAAAACCAGTTGGGAAGGTTAGATCACATGGGAAATTTTAAAGTAGGTGTAATTATGATAGTTAGGATTATCAAAATTATAGTCGGTCTAAGCCGACTATAAATACCCTACACATATGTGTGGTTACCATTCAAAATGGTATATAGGTCACCAGGGTATACGAATCCTGAAAATAACAACAAACTTTTCATCGCTGAAGAATTTCCATTCATTTGATACCCATATTTACAAATGGGTAGGTGAACCGAATTTCGATTTTTTTTTTGTGAACCACAAGTCTTTTCGCCGGAAAACATTATTATCATGTATTAGAGCATGATGTCAATATATATTTGACCAAAAAAGTTTACCTAAGCACGTATACATAAAAATTGATCTTTATATGTACATTTTATATGAGGTATTTGCACATAAGTGGTCGGATCATAGGTCACAATGGACCGATCTCGATTTTTTCGCACATACAGCGTAGGTATATTAGTAATCTAAGTTATAAGTTTCATTTATCTAGCTCTTCAATTTTAAAAGTAGTAGGGATTTCAACAGACAGACGGACAGACAGACGGACATCGCTAAATCGACTCAGGAGGTCATGCTGATCAAGATTATATATACTTTTCCATACCGGAGATGCTTTCTTCTGGGTATTACAAACGGCGTACCAAACTGAATATACCCTTTCACTTTTAGTGTAGGGTATAAAAACGTTTTTCGCGTAAACCGGCCTATTGCAAAATTGTTGCTGTATTCTTTGCAAAAAGAACACGTGTTCATGTATCTGTTGTTGTTTTCATAGATCTTGCTTTGTCTGTAATATTCGCTATTGTGTTTTGTTTTGCGTTGTCCGTCTGCCGTTAGTGTGCCTTTTTGTCGAATTGTTGAAAGTAATTAAGAGCAATTATTCTTTATATGCAGTAATTATGTTCTTAGGTATCAAACAAGTAACTAAGATCAATTATTCTTGATATTTTACATTTTTGATACCTAAGACATTAACCTCTGCATTATAAAGAATAATTGCATTTAGTTACTTTTTTTGTTAATTAAGTGGATATATTTCTTAAAATGCAGAATGTTTTCGTTCTCACGCCATATATTTATTGATTCCTTCTGGATTTTATAGATTTTTTCCATCCATCTGTGTAACATTCAAAGAAATGCAGAAAGTAAGTAAGAGAAATTATTCTTTATATGCAGTAATTATGTTCTTAGGTATCAAAAAAGTAACTAAGAGCAATTAGTCTTCATATTTTACATTTTTGATACCTAAGACATTATTAACCTCTGCATTATCAAGTATCATAGTATTTTTTTTATAAAGAACTAGCTGGACCCGTACACGACTCGTGCAAAGATTTTGTGAATGCAAGGTTATGAAGCATTTTCATTAATATAAATAACATTTTTATACCCTACACCTATGAGGTACAGGATATATTAACTTTGTGCATATATTGTAACGCCCCTTATGAGGCGTGTCCGGAAAAGTATATATATTCTTGATCAGCATCACTACCCGAGTCCGTTTAGCCATGTCCGTCTGTCTTTCCGTCTTGCTGTCTTGCTATCCGAATACAGAATAACTTGAGAAATACTGATCAGAATGAAATTTCGTCTCAATATATTTTAGCCAAAAGTAGGAACTGAGTTTGAAAATGAGCCAAATCGGTCAACGGACACGCCCACCTCCCATACAAGTCACTTTTATATAACTCTTTTGGAACTAATAAATCGAAAAGTATTCAAGGTATAGTTATAAAATTTAAAACGTATTATAAGAATTCACCTAAAAATATGTGGTCCAAAATTGGGCGTGATACGCCCACTTTTTTTTCATTATTTCCCGGGTTTTCATAGTGGAAATTTGATCCGTAAATTATTAAAATCAAATCAATGAAATATTAGCCTTTCAAAATTTTAAATATAGGCGTGGTCCGCCCAATTATATTTTCCATTTATTTTTTATACTTTTATATACATTTTTTAATTTATGGGGATATAAGACGTAAATTTCTGATATGTGAATAATATTCTGAGGGTGGGGAGGTTCAGCATAATTAAAAACTTTAAAATTAAGGTATGCAATTAAATATCCCACATTAATATCCCCACCAAAGATGTAGGGTATTCCATAGTCGGGCCCGACCGACTATAAAAATCCGTCCCATGTGACCGAACTTACCCATGTGACCTAACTTTCCCAACTCGTTATTATTTATATCAGGGACCCGTGGACGTATTTTTTATTGGTTTTATGAATGTAGTAACCAAAACCAAACTAATTCTCCACTAAAACAACTGTTCTCATATACAATTCTTTCTCAGACTGTGCTTCCCTGTAGAATTCTTCCCCGTAGAGTTTTTCCCAGTAGAAGTTTTATTGTGGTTACTTTTAGTGTGGTGAGTTTAAGTGCAGTGAATTTTATTGTTGTGTGTTTTAGTGTGTTCAATTTAAGTGTGTGAATTTGAGTGTGGTGAATTTTAGTGTGGTCAGTTAAAGTGTGTGAATTTGAGTGTGGTGAGTTTTAGTGTGGTGAGTTTTAGTGTGGTGAGTTTTAATGTAGTGAATTTTAGTGTGATGAATTTTAGTGTGATGAGTTTTAGTGTGGTGAATTTTAGTGTGGTGAATTTTGATGTGGTTGATTATGTTTTCTATCCTTTTTTTATTTTTGTGTTGTTTTTGAGTTATTGCTTAAGTTTTGTGCTTTTACTTTTGTGTTTGATTTTTGATTTTGTTTTTGTGTTTTTGCTTTTGTATTTGAGTTTTTTGTTTCATCTTCTTAGCTTGTGTATGTGACGAGATATGTCGTTTTGAAAGTTTAGGTTGTATGGGAGGTGACACGCCCTTTGTCCAATCTCGCCCATATAAAGCCTATGACACCCTTCGGACTCCATTGTATCCTGGTGCAAAATTTGATGCTGGAACAAACAGACTGACAGACAGACAGACAGACAGACGGACCAAGAGTTTTATATATATATAGATAATTGCTTTTAGTTACTTTTTATGTTAACTAAGTGAATATGTTTCTTAAAATGCAGAATGTTTCAGTTTAGCTATATATCACGCCGTATATTTCTTGATTCCTTTAGGGTTTTATACATTTTTTCCTTCCATGTGTGTATCACCTGTAACATTCAAAGATATGCAGACGTTATAAATGGGAAATATAGACTTTCAAAAATGTGGAAAAGTTCAAATTATTTTCTAATATATACTAAAAGTGAGACCGACTACAACCTTCATAATAAAATTATATTTCTTTATATAATTTTCTTTTAAACAACGAACATTTTATTCAAATTAATGATTTTTTTATGAAATAAAATAAATTTGAGTTAACGTGAATTGCTACTACATTTAAGTAAACATTGGTGTGGTTTTTAATTTTTTTTTTTTGTTTCATGACAGTTTTACAAATTCTTTGTATATTTTTTGTCTTTGTACAATTTTATTTGGAGCATAACATTATTTTTTTGTTTTAGGTTCATCAATAAGTTTTTAAGTTTCATTGATTTGAATAAGTGAGAATAATTCGACCGCACAATGTTTCTTTTTATGTTACATTTATTTTCTTTCACTTTTCTTTATTTCTTTCTAAACTTATTTTAAAACGAGTTGGGAAAGTTAGGTCACATGGGTAAGTTCGGTCACATGGGGCGGATTTTTATAGTCGGTCGGGCCCGACTATGGAATACCCTACACCTTTGGTGGGGATATTAACCCTCAGAATATTATTCATATATCAGAAATTTACGCCTTATATCCCCAGAAATTAAAAAAATTATATAAAGTATAAAAAACTAAAAAAAAATAAATTTGAAAAATGTAATTGGGCGGACCACGCCTATATTAAAATTTTGTAAGGCTAATATTTCATAGAATTGATTTTAATAATTAACGGATCAAATTTCCACTATTAAAAACCGGGAAATAATGAAAAAAAAAATGTGGGCGGATCACGCCCATTTTTGGACCACACATTTTTAGGTGAATTATAACAATATGTTTTAAATTTTACAACTATATCTTGAATACTTTTCGAGTTATAAGTTCCCAAAGATTTATATAAAAGTGACTTGTATGGGAGGTGGGCGTGTCTGTTGACCGATTTGGCTTATTTTCAAACTCAGTTCCTACTTTTGGCTAAAATATATTGTGACGAAATTTCATCGCATTCTGAGCAGTATTTCTCAAGTTATTCTGTATTCGGACAGCAAGACAGCAAGACAGCAAGACAGCAAGACAGCAAGACGGACAGACAGACAGACAGACAGACAGACGGACATGGCTAAACGGACTCGGGTAGTGATGCTGATCAAGAATATATATACTTTTCCATACCGGACACGCCTCCTAAGGGGCGTTACAATATATGCACAAAGTTAATATACCCTGTACCTCATAGGTGTAGGGTATAATCAAATCTTTGGAACTCATACCGTTTTAGTCAAGGCCATAATTTATTCATCAACATCCTCATCATCCACAGTATGAGAAAAATCAATTGCTCAGAGTTTTTGCAAATTTCGCGATTTACTTCAACAAAAAGACAAATTTAAGCAAATACATTGAACATTTTAAGTATGTTTTACAATTCTCCATTCTATACTTTGTTGCCCCAAGTAATTTGTGTTTTTCCGTTTTATATCCAGTTTTAAACAGTTGTTACTTATACGTGTTCTGTGTTACATTTTAGTAGCTAATTAAATACATTTTCAATGTCTTTTAACTGCTTCACCTACATTTTGCCCGTAGCATTTTTGCGTATATTGTTGAACAAGTGCTTGTTAAAATACTGAAGATTTACAGAAAGTGCTTGAATATTATATATTTGTTGAGCATTCATTCGTTTACCGTATATTGTAAGTTGATGTCTAGATAATTGACAAGAGAAAAATGAATTTGAAAAGTATAGATATATGAAACCAAGTATGGAAATCAATACGCAAAAAGTCGAAATTTCAAATATTAAAAATAAATATAAATATTGTAATATCTGTATTTTTAGAAAATATTAAAATTGTAGGAAAATTCTTATGAAAATTTAATTTTTTGGTTAAATTTGTTTTCTTTTTTTTTTTGGTTTTAGTAAATTTTATTTTATTTTTTCTGAAAATTTTAATTTTGAGTAAAATTTGTTATTAGTGAAAATTGAAATTTAAATTTATTTGACTTTATAGCCTTTTTGATGAAAGAAAATGTTCACCTATTACATGACAAGTTTTTTAATTTTTTATAAATTTTTTATAAATTTTAATAAATCTTCAACTTCATGTAGTTGCTGTTTTTTATTTAGCACACTTACAACGTTAACTTTAAAACTGACGTCGCGCCATCAGAAACGTCATCTTTCCAGGGCGTCATTACGCAGCTCGCATGGGAAATAGTTTTGTATTTCCACTCTGGCATTTCCGCTTCGAAGTTTTTGACGTCGCTTTGTATCGCCTTCCTTTTTCCGTGGCTAATGTGCATCGACAACAATAACAATTTACGAAAAAAAAACAAATTTAAAAAATCCACAACTGTTTACCACAAGTATTTCCGTATTTTTGCGCACTGGCAACCTGTGCATTGGTCCTAGGGTTGCCAATGCCACGCGTTAGTTGTGGTTTCTACTGAGCGGTAACATTTTTTAATTAAAGCTTCATTTTATTTACACAGCCAAACATGGGGTTTGTAGGTGTTTAAGGGTTCAAAATATAAAAATTCTAAAATTTTTAATTTTTGGATATATTAATCACACAAAAAATAATAATTCCTAAAATTATGCATTGTCAAATATAAACAATAATGATAGAAATTTTATATTAAAAAAAAAAACAACTAAATGCAATTAAAAAAAAAAAGCTCCTTGATAATTTTTAAACTTTACCATTTCACCAATTATATATATTTTATTTATATATGAACTTTCATTATATTATTTTTAAATTTGCATTCAAATATTTTAAGTAATAACTTAATAAATCTAAATAATTTTGCATCTTTTGAAATTCACATTTGATAGAAATTCTAATATTTGACCGCACAAATCTAATAGAAGTCATGCGACAATACTTGAACTATTTGCAAAAGTTAGTTATGCACCTCCTTAGTAAATATAATTCTATAGCCGTAATCGGAAGTACCATTCTCCATTCTATTTTGAATATTTTCCTTATCAGCTTCCAACCTGATACAAGATCAACATGATCCGGTCAATAGTTAACATTTTTCTTGGGACATGATTTAGAGACATGATCGAAAACTGATAATTGATTCTTTTCCTTTTTATAATGACCCTATATGGTATGACAAATTATGGCAATGACCTAGTATGGTAAATTTCTACTAGGGATAGTAAACAGATTGAATTATGGAACAGAAAAAACAAAAAGTAATTCGAACTTAAATTTTAATACTATTACTATTAGAAATTTAAACATGCCGCAATAAATCTTTTAATTGGCCCGATCTCAGTTACTTTCTGAAACAATTTATAACTCAAAATAATCGGGCATATGCTGAAATTTACTTTCGATTGTAATAGAATTATTAGACAAGAAAAATGTAATTGAAATTGTGACACAGACATTTAAATCCTTAGAAAAGGCCCCCGGACAACATTTTTTTGCAGGGTCGAGGTAGTTTAGAAATACTTTTTCGACATATTTCAAACGGACTAAGGCAGAGTTTGTATCACAAGCTGTTTATTTTCTGCCGGTTCCCAAAATATGCTGTGAATCTCCAAAAAAATTACAGAAAACTTTACAACCTACTATACACGTCCAAAAATATTCCATTTATCTGTGTGTTTGCCGGAAATATGCCTGAAATATTCCTGATGCCAGAAAGTTTGTCTCGGGACTCCAGACAAAAATTTTGGCGGGATCGAGGTAATTTAAAAACATTTTTTGACTACTGGTGAAACGAGGACTTCTCACTGTTTGAGTCCAAGGTATGCAGGAAGGAGACAATTCGTAATCATTATACATGTTCTGCGACCGGTAATGTTGATACCGACGGAGGACTGGATCTTGAAAATTAGTTCTGTGATAGGGCAGATCTTTAATCTGCAGAAGGTGTTAATTGATCCCGCCCTAGGACAACGCCATGTTAAAGTTGCCGGTTGTTTTCGTATAAAAGAGCCAGAACTAGGATCGGTTAACTATCTCCGAGGAACCAGTCAAAGGCCTAGTCTAGGACCAGCTCGTTTTCCCGTAGGGAGTTTGTATCACAAGTTGTCTGTTTTCCAAAATATGCCGTGAATCTGAAATTCAAAATATCACAACATGCTATACACTTCTCAAAATATTTCATTTATTTGTGTGTTTGCCGAAAATATGTCTAAAATATTTCTGAAAAATGGCAAACATTGTTTTGGGTTTGTAGTAAAAAATTTTATTCTCGAACAGTAAAAACCAATTCGAAAAAATTGATATTTGAATATGATTTCTGTCGGAAATATCTTCTATAATTCAAACTTATATTAGTTTCTTTTTAAAACCAAAAATTAAACAACATATTTTTTTAGTTAAAAATGGAATTTTATTTATTTTTATTAGATTTACAAAAAAAATGTTTTTTAGGAATTTAAAATTGGATTTTTTGTAAGATATTGAAAAATGCGCAAAAAATACTAAAATCAAAATCGAATCCAAGATATATTATAAAACATAAAAGCGTACCAAAATTAGAAAAGTAATTGTAGTTCAAACCCAAAATCGTTATACGTTTGATTTCAAGTTTCACTGTTAAACATGAATAATACTTTGGGATTGAAACCCTGGTGCAACATATTACGTTTATTAACGTGTACACCGCCCTCACGTGGAATAGTAGCAATGCGAATATTTACCACAAAATATGTACTACCTATGTGTAATTGCTAATTTCTACAAGTAGAGTTGTTACTGTTGCAATATGTGAGCAAATTATACAAAAAAATTAATGAAGTAGGTTAAAGCATAATGCTACACAACTCTTTATGTAATGAACATGATTTTCGGAAGAAAATCTTTGAAGAAAAATTATTTTTAAATCTTTTCATAACTGAACATAAGCTGATTCTTTTTTTAACAATTTTAATAACTATTTCCAGAATTTTCTTTTCGTGCCACTTTCGGATTAAAACATGATTAAAGTTCATGAACTTTATGCATAATTGCTGAAAAAAGGTAAAACAAAAAATTATAATGTTTTCCTGCATACTCATAAGTATCTAAAAAGTTTGTTATTTGTTTTTATGATTTGATTTTTTTTTCGAATAAAAAGACATTTGATTAGATTTGGCACATTTGGGACTAAAATGGGGGATACTGCATTGCAATCCCGAAATAAAGTCATTTAATATTCATTAGCTTATTTTTTGTTCGCATGGGAATTTGCTGTATACTGCCTTATTACAATAGAGTTAATTAGCGGGGTGCTTTGTGGGGTGCTTTTTTAAAATTAATTTTTATTTTATCTATGTTGAAATAAACTGTATTAAAAAATAAGGTAATCACGTATTTGGTGTATTAAATACAAACTTAAGGACTTCTTAAAGACTTTAAGAATGTTGCCAATTTGTTATTTTTAGTTTGTTCTCACTTTAAGTAGGTTAAAGTCATTTTTCTTTATGTGTCTCACAATATTGTGATAGTTTATTTGATAGTTTGTTTGTAAAAGTGTTATTATGTTAGTCTGATAGTCTGTTCTGGCTCACTTATGCTGTGCGATAAAAAATATAATGGATGTGCACGACAAAAGAAAGTATTTTTTTCTTTTGCAACATAAAATTTAAGATCTTCTGTTAGGTATCCTCTGTAAGGTATTATATGTATTAATAAAATGAAGCTCTATATATGAACTGTTTTATAAAAAAAATATGGACAGAATTTAAAGAAACTGATTCGGGAAAAAAATAAAATTAAAACTACAGAAAAAATACTTACTACAGTTTCTGTTATATGTAGAAAATTAATTTCTAATACAGTGTGTCGTAAAATCAAGTAAAATAAATACAAAGTCAACATATTGTTAGATATCTGCACAAATGCATTTGAAATGCACTTGAATACATTCATTTTATTTTAAAATATTTACGGTCGCCTTGTAAATCAAATGAATGTGTTGCTCACAACAACAAAGCACAAGTACTGTCAAAACAAAACACAAACAAAACGTAGTTGTAGTGAAGATGTCTATAATGATGTGCAATAGAAATTCAAATACTGAAAGGAACTGCTACGTGTACTACGTTCATTTTACATTTTTTTATATCATTCTTCTTAAAAAACAGAATAAAATTTAATGAACACAATTTTTTTCTAAAATTTATTTTTGGATATGTTTCTTTTTGACCAATGCGTTGTTTTTTAAATATTTTTTCTTTGTTGTATTTTTTATAAACACATAAATACCGACAACAACATTACTGCTGTTAACCGCCGAACGGCAGATTTGTCGTTGTTTTCTCACTCATTACTCGTTGCGCTCACTCGCTGCACTCACTGTATTCGTTTCATGTTCAGTCACAGTAGTGTCATTTGGTTTTGTTTTTCAAGACATTCAATGTCTTGACACTACTTGACACCAATAAAACAAATACTGTAGTGAACTGTAGTCGCTGGAGAGACTTCACTATAATACCATCGACTGTCATTGTAAAATGCACTCAATACTTTAGAGTGCAGTAGTGCATATTTTGAAGAGGGAACTATAAATACATTTGTGCAGATATCTAGTATGTATGTATTTAAGAACTGAAAAAAAATTGGTAACACCATATTTTTCTAAACAAATACATAAATGTAGTAAATTTTACTATTTTCATTTTCTCGGTATACCTTTTCATATCGGCACACCTCTTCCTGTGTGTTACAAACGAATGACCATTTCTAGAATAGCTTAATAAAAGAATCTCTTGATTATTATTTAAATACCTACATTTCTAATAATATTGTTAAAAATTTGTTATATTTATTATTTCAAAGTCTTTTATAAAATATATCAATCCAGTTAAAAAATAATTCTAGTTTTTAGGCTTTAATTTTAATAGCTTCAAAATCTGAAGTAAATATTTTAACCTTCTGTAGCTCAACACAGACACAGTTGTAATTTACCACTTTATATACGCAAAAGTTTGTGTAAACTTTGAGTGTACTGTTTTGAAGTTGTGTATTTATATTTTGGTGTTGTGTTATTTTGAAACAATCTCTACTTAGCAATTACAGATACTCATCTTTCAATTACACAGAAATTGGAGTAAAGTTTCATTTTGGTACAAAATGAGTTAAAACTACACAAAAAAATAATGTGTTTTGATGAATACGAAGTAGAATAATTCAATGCCAAAGAAAGGACACAGAAAAATACTATGGTTACTAGTTGTAACCATCAACTTAATTCGGTTAAAATGCATTTTCTACAAATTTGTTGGCGGAGCTGCCAAAATCGCTTGCTGCTTGAAATGTTAGGCTATACAAACTCCAAATAGTTCTAAAACTGTTCGAAACTGGTTGTAGTCCAAACTACAACTCTTTTAGTTTTGAATATAAGAACCGGCAAATTCTTTGAGAGAACCGAATGAGTTGGTTGGAGTAACAAATCTCTATTCGATTTAAATTATATATATTTCTAAGAAAAAGTTTTTTTTTTTGGAATATCAAAATTATTCTGTTTTGCGTATTGTTCATATTTTATATCCATTAGATTTATAAGTCACACCTTCGATAGACCTTCCCGCATTGACCACGAAAAGACACAACGGGACACTCGACACTACTTTTGACTTTTTATAAACCTCCTCTATTTGAACCAACTGGACCACGTTTAGAATTTGTAAGCATGAAGAACATATTTGTCACCAAATAATTTCAAATGGTTTTGCAATTTTGTACACAGACAATTTCACTCAACCACATAATGTTTTAGCTACACAGATATATAGACAGACAGACAGACAAACAACAGAAACTCTCTACGTGAACACGTTTTACTACTAAATTATTTTGCAATTTAAAATCCCACGAATAACTATGACGTGGTTTTTCTTTTTGTTTTTGGGTGTTATGTTGGGGGAAAATGGGTGTCGTGTAGGTGCTTTCGGCAATGCCGCAGTTGCATCTTCAATCCCTTTCTATTTAGAGTCTTTATGTGCTTTTAGCATTTGTTTCACAAACTACGCCAATAATCTGACAGCTCGTAATACTCGTGGCAACGATTTGGGCAACGAATTCCTGCATTCTTGGTGCTCCCTACTTCGACACATACGTTGCTAAAACTTTGGGAAACAAATACATGCAGTTTTATGCTAGGTGATACATGCAGAGAAATGTAAAATATACTTGCGACAAGTGAAATATATTTGGCGTAATTGTATTAGCAACAAGTTTAATTACTTTTGATATATAATAATGCTTAAAAAGTAAAATATTTGTAGAAAGTCATATATTGTTTATAATATAAAAGTTATTATGAGTGTTAGTTTAGAACATATTTATATTTAATCATATTACAAATATGAGTTATATTTCGGGAAAACATTTTAAGAACTATGTAATTTTTATGAAAAAGTACTATATTAAAAATAAGTTCTTATAGTATATAGCTTAATAGATTGGATTTCATTACATTTATAATTGAATGAAACATATATATATATTTGTTCCAAATAGTAATGCCAAGTGTTATTAATAATAGTTGTAATAAAGATTTAGCAATAAGCAATAATTATTAAGTAGTTACAAATACATTGACTATTACCATTGACTATTATAATTATAATTAGTTACGACAACTATATATATGATTGTGAGCATATTTTATTTGATATTTAACATTTATGAAATGTAAATTAACGTTAATCATGAAAAAATATTTAATTTTTATACTTGAAACAACTATAAATATTTTCTGACATTTTTTTATGTATACAAGATATATTTAGCATGTTTGCAGCAAGCATATTTCTTGAGTGTAATCATGCTTGTGCATTCTACATACTTAGCAAATAAGTAGAACTCGGTAGATTTAGCAAGTTTAAGTCAAAGTTTTCAGTTATTGTTTTGGGGCTAGTCTTCGTGCAAGTTGCAAATAGTACGACAAACTACCGCTACCGTACCGATGCACGAGAATGTGCGTAAACGAGAATTTGGTATAATTTTGTGCCATTTCCTCTGAAATGAGTGAATGGTTAAATCGACTATGCTGCTGATGCCATACGTAGCATTCACTTCAGAACTTCAATAGAAATTTGCATTGCATACATGTTTGGTGAATTCCAACAGCTTTTATAACCACATAGTAGTCAATGCTATTGCTATCGCATGAAGGATATATGGAGAATTCTCTATGTAGCAGCATCATAATAATGTACAAATGAATTTATATTCAATTCGAATTAATTTATACTTTATTTATAACCATCTTACAATTCATTTTTATTCACTTTTTTAAGTCAATTTGTATTTCATTTTATGCATCTACAGAAAGTATATTTATTTTCGTCCTTCCGTTATGGACATGAATGTGTGAAATTTATACAGTGATGGATTAAATAATAATTATTGATACACAGAGAATATAAATTTGCTTCGCTAAACAACTCATTACACAACTAATTCGGTTTTTGTATCTAAACGAAAGGGTTCTAGTTTGCCCAAACAAATAATTCGGTTCTTATAGCTAACCTAAAAGGGTTCTAGTTTAGACTACAACCAATTTAATACCGTTTAAGAACAAACTTGGTATGTGAATTTGATAAAGTAGCTAGTACCAACTGAATATCGTAGTTCCATCAACCAATTTATATAATTTTCATTTCAACCGAATGAAGTTTGTTATTACAACTAACACTTTTAGTTTTTCAATCTCACAGAAAAATCCTCTTTTGGCATGAGGTTGGAAGAATGAAAAATAAAGTTATTTGGTACATCTACTAACTTCATTCGGTTAAATGGAATGGTTAACAAATTTGCTGACGGAACTGCCATATTAGCATATACACATTAAATATTAGTCTATACACACTCCTAGTGGTTCTATATCTGTACTAAATTGTTCTCAAACAGTTCTAAATTGGTTGCAGTACAAACAACAACTCTTTTCATTTCGACAATAACAACCGACCAAGTGATTGAGAGAATTGAATAAGTTGGTTGGGCAAAGAGTTGGTTGGCGCAACAAATCTCTATTCGGTGTGTAGGAAATGTGTAGATGGTTTAATTTAGAATTCGGGAAAATATATATTTAATCCCAAATGAAATTCTGTGGTTAGTTTGAATTATATAATAAAAATAACTGGGCAACATTTTTTTTTATTTTTTTTCAGCAATTATTCAATAAACCGGTATGAAACAGAACTAATAATATACACAGATAAATCCTCTTTTGTCATGAGGGTGGAAGAATAAAAAGTAAGTTGTACCAACTAACTTCATTCGGTTAAATGGAATGGTTTACAAATTTGCTGACGGAAATGCTATATTAGCCTATACACATTGAATATTAGTCTATACACACTCCCAATGGTTCTAAATCTGTACTAAATTGTTCTAAAACAGTTTGGAATTGGTTTCAGTACAAACTACAACTCTTTTCATTTTGACAATAACAACTGACTAAGCGGGTGAGAGAACCGAATAAGTTGGTTGGAGAAAGAGTTGGTTGGAGCAACAAATCTCTATTCTGTGTATGTTTATGGATAAAAAATAGAATGAATCACTTAATTTTGGTTCTATATTATTTTTATTATTTGTAAAAATTGTGCATTCTTCATTATATGTTAAGAATTCAATTAAAACCCATTACGATGTACAGTAAAAAAAAACGTCCGTATGTGTTACTACAATTTCCAATAAAATTAAATTGTACCATTTCGCCACCACTGTAAATAACTCGCCATGTGTAACACATACCACTCACTGTATGCAAATATTTCAGCACAATTTTTCATTTCACGATTTGTACAATATCAGCAGTAATTGCAACAACTTACTGCCTTTTGTTGGCATTTTATTATATTTGTTTTATTTTTTAAATTACAATTGTTGTGGAAACACAGGGGCATCATTGTCATTAATGTTTTTCGAAAACAAACCTATGAATCATAACCTATTTTTATACAGATGTAAATTTGTATTTTGAAAACAATGCTTTATCTAAAAATTCTTAAAAAAAAAACAAATGTTCATTAAGATTATTCGGTGCACTTTGTACAGCTGCTGTGCACAGCACCCACTAGGGAACAAACAAGAAGGCATGAATTTTTTCTTTTTTGGTACTTTTCGTAATTCTTCCCAATTCTTCGCTAATACCCCGTAGACACCACACACTGTCCATGTTTCGTTATTGCGCTCTTGTGCATTTTTGAAGTTTTATGGTTGATTTTTTATTTGTTTTCATTAATTTTTATTTTTTTTTTGGTAGTGTTCAGCAGATTTTTCGCAAACTTAAACAATAAGTGTGAATATTTCGTTTCATTATCAATTAATTGCATTTTGGTTGCAACAATGAAACGCAGAAAACTTACAACTGACGCTAACGAACAAAGCGAATTTTTATTGGTAATAAATTTATTACATTTCACAGAATTTTGTAAAAATAATGCTTACTTTTTATTGCAAGGCATGTATTTAATTTTTTTATTTTATTGAAGTTATAATTATTTATTTAAGTGATACATCACGACTGCGCACTGAAAAAAATCGGAAATATTAAATCAAAATAAAAGGTATTTTTTTCAGATTTTTTTCGGATATTGGTTAATGCAGCAAAATTAATTTGTTAGATTTACAAATAAATTTGTTGACACGAAAAATGTGATTCTCTTAGATTTACTAACTTCTTGTTAATGCTTTTTGTTTATGTTCTAATTAATAGTTCTGTTAATGCAATAAATTTAGGTAATGAATTTAGGTAAAAAAAATCGTTAGATAAGCAAAATTATTTGCAGTATCAGCAATATATTTTATGTTACATAGCAATAAGATTTTGTTGTATTAACATCAAATTTATTTCAAGTTTCACTTATTGCATTATTAACAAAACATTTTGTAATACCAACAACACATTTACTTTAAAACAACCTTGCTAAATAAGCAATTTTGTTCATTGAAATTTAATACATTTTACAAAAATGTTTGTTATATAAATTATAAATCTTTAATAATGCAATTAATTGAAACAACTGAGTTAAGTTTGACATTTTTTTGAATAACCACAACTTTTTGTTATATCAGCAAAATAATGTGTTATATATCCAATCCAAGATTTTTAAATGCTGAAGTTTTTGTTAATGCAACAAATTTAATTTGTTAGATTTAAAAATAAATTTGTTGAATCGAAAAATATGATTCTCCTAGATTTACTATCTTTTGGTTAATGCTTTTTTTTCGCTGTTCTAATTAATAGTTTTATTAATGCAATTAATTGGAAAAATATGAATTTAGTCAAAGTTATTTGTAGTATAATTTTTTACATAGCAATAAAATGTTATTGTAAAACCATGAAGTTTTTTTCAATTTTGATTTTCGCATATTGCTGAATTAACAAAACTTTTCGTAACACAAACAACAAATTTGCTTTCAAACAACTTTGCTAAATTAACAATTTTGTGCATTGAAATTTAATACATTTTACAAAAATATTTGTTATATAAATTATAAATCATTAATAATGCAATAAATTGAAACAACTGTGTTCAGTTTAACATTTACTGAATAACCACAACTTTTTGTTATATCCGCAAAATAATGTGTTACATATCCAATGGATTTTGCTGTATAAGCAAAGTATTTATTAAAATTATCATTTAAACTATTTGCTGATTTAACAAAACTGTTTATAGTATCAACAAATCATTATATTATCTAGCTAAATCTATTTGCTGGCATAGCATACAAGTGCATTAAACTCTTTAATATATTCAGCAATAATTTTTGTTATATTAATTATGCAATTAATTGAAACAACTACATTTTTTTTACTGAACTAAACTCTTAAATATATTTAGCAATACTTTTTGTTATATTAATTATGCAATTAATTGAAAGAACTAAATACTTTCTATACTGTATAAACTAAATAATTTGTTGTATTAATAAAGTCATTTGTTTGGATTTTTCAAGTGATTTATTTAGCAAAAGTTTTTTGTTATATTAATTAAATTGTATATGTTATATTATTTGAATTATTATTATCAACCCATTATGTTCGCACAAGCACTTCGTATGACTCCACCTTAACTTCCTCGCCGCCATAGGGCAAATAGAGACAGCCATGAGACGGATGCACCTTACCCACAGTCACACTACCACAATAGTCCGCACGTCCCACATACAATGTCTCACCATCAGTCGTCGTGCCAGCGGGTACAGCACCCGGTGCAATGTTGCCATTTTCACAGTGCGTCCAGAGGAATCCAGCACCTGCGAGCACCTGAAACTGTTCGACTTTGTGCTCTTCACTGCCCCAGCACAAATAGGCACCACCCTTGCTGGGTATCACCTTGGCGGGCATCATATCGCCATCCTGAAAGACACGTCCCACATAAATCACATCGCCATCCGCATCGCGTCCACCCTCGAGTGCGCCCTCGGGCATTGTGCTCGCCGTTGCATCGATCCATTTGTCCGGTTGCACAAGTACCTCGTACTCGCTGAGCTTGACCTCCTCCTCACCATAGGGAATATAGAGACAACCATGCGATGGATGTACTTTGCCCACTGTCAAGCTGCCCTCCCAGTAGCCACGTCCCGCATAGAGAAAATCACCATCGGCGGCACGACCACACTTGACAGCGGCATGCGGCACATTGCCATTGGAGGAGTGAATCCATTCATAATGCAAACCGCTGAGCACTTCATAGTCATCGACTGCGACTTCATCACCACCATAGCTGACGTAGGCCTTGCCTTTGTTCGGTATCACTTTGGCGGGCAGCAGGTCGCCGCTATATTCGGCGCGTCCAATATAAATGGTATCGCCATCGGAGTCATGGCCGGCGACAACGGCTAGAGAGGGAATGGCTCCATTGGCGCAAGGTAACCAATTGTGATCTGCAATTGAAGGTGTGATAAATTCAATTTTTTGTTGATTTAGATTATGATTTAAAAAATCATTATATTATGCAATTTGATTTTTTATAATTATTTTTGTACCTACCCATT
The DNA here is from genome assembly GCA_951804985.1 of Dryomyza anilis. Lineage (NCBI taxonomy): Eukaryota > Metazoa > Arthropoda > Insecta > Diptera > Dryomyzidae > Dryomyza > Dryomyza anilis. The sequence goes on from OX638130.1 coordinate 114,909,182, forward strand.
TTATATATAGAAATTTTAAAAAATATATATTTTTAACTTAATACGTCGAAAGTTGCAACGGAACTAAAATTTGTAGCTACGTTAAGTGTGAAAAACACCGGCGTAGTGTTATCAGCTGTGTTTTATGATATCATAACTCAGATAACCTATAAAAGAAAAAAAAAAAAAAACTGTAAGTGGAATAGGTTGCTTTTCCATACCCTATACTGAAAATTGAAGTATATTTTTTTTCTTAGAAATTATGATTTAATCTATTTAAAGATTTGTAAAAAAAGAAATACAAAAATGTTGTACCTGAATAAGCATTGTATAAATGTTAAAACAAATCAACATTTTTTTCTTTTTTCCATTTTTTCAGAGAAAATTTCTTATACCCTAATAATAAATATGAAGTTCTGGAAATGAAAACAGAAAATCTTCCATTTACTTATATCAAACCATTTTATACAAGTGTTTTCTGTGTAAGCATTATAAAAGTGCTTTATATAAATAAAAACATCCCAAAAAAATCCCAATATTAAACCCCAAAAAATCTAAATTAAAATAGTTTAGAACCTGTACAATTTTAATGAAATTAAAAGTTATTATTATATTGAAATTTTAAAACTATTGCTTCTTGAGCGATTCTTCACAGAGACATTTTTTACATGAGATAATTTTTTTGCGGATAATTATTACTAGGGCAATGCTCTATGGGAAGAATTGTTCTGGGAAAATGTGTTCGGGGATGAGTTGTTCGAGGTAGTAATGTCTGGAAAAGAATTGTTCGGAATAAATTGTCAGGATATAAATGGTTCGGGGAAGAATCAAAATTTTGTATATATCCGTATTATTTTTTATGGACTGAAATATTTGATCATTTTCTATGTTACCAATTTATGAAATTCAAAAATTAATAAAAACTTAATATAAGTATTTGAAATCGACCCTAACCTAATCTACAATTTTTTTTAATAAAATTTTATCTGTTTAAGCATTATTTAAGTGCTTTATAAAAAGAAACAGAATGTTTTGAAATTAACTTTCGTTCGACATTCAAATACTTTACCATAAAAATCTAATATATTTTCTTTCGTATTGAAATTTTCGTTGAAAATTAGAAAAATCTCATTATTATTTCAAGTTTTAATTCTTCTAGAGATTTCCAAATATAAGAAATCATTTAAAAGTTTATATTTGATCATTTTGGAATATTTATATTTTATAAACTATACAAATAAATCTAAAATCATATAAATTATGATCGTTTTTGAAAATTTTAGAAATTATAAAAACGTATTTAAATTATAATTAATAATTTAATATACTAATTAATATTCTTAATGGAGAATAGATTATTCTAACACACAGAAAAATCCCCTTTTGGCATGACGTTAATTGAACTGAAGTTTCAGTGTTGCAACCGAAATACATTTGTTGATCGTTGAACGTAACTTATTTTACCAAGCAACTGCACATTCGGTTGTCGTAACCTCATGAGTGCATTTTTCATTCTACAAAAACTGACGTTCATCCATTTGTTATGGCAACTGAGTACGTTATTGTATCTTTGTACAACTTTGTTAAATAAAATTCAATTGGATGTTTAGAACCTCATGGTTGCTGGTTGCGAAAACCTCATGCTCACCGATATGGAGGTTGCCACAACCGATTATAGGTTGTCAGAACCTCATAATTACGTATTTGAAGGTTGTTACATATAAGACCAAATCGCAACGTTGCGTTAGGTCGTGCTTGCGTTGACAGAAAAAGTAGAATTAATAGAAACCAGTGATTCAAACCGAAAGTAGACCTCATGCGTTTTATCGTTTTTCTCACAAATATAGGTCGTCCGTTTGACATTTGCCTAATAATCGTTATTTCATATAATTTAGTTTCTTAAAAAAATGTATTTGAAAACAATAACAATAATTTTGTTTGACCAAAAAAATTATTTCTAGTGCGCGAAAATTGTATATTTATACCGCGAATAAGAAAAAACGGTTCGAAACGCAACCGTAACGCCATGCTTAATTGCGACTTGGAAAACTGTGCTGAAGCGTTGGGGGAACACAGATCGTAACGCCTGAGCAACGCATAGCCAAAGTCGGTAAACGGACGACCGACCTAACGCAACGTTGCGATTTGGCCTATATACTTACCGACAAGAAGGTTGCCACAATCGAATTAAGAGGTTATTGCAACAACTTTATCAGATGTTGGCGCAGCCGAATAATTCGGTAGGCCAATTTAGTTGGTTGCCGCAACAAATCAGTTTTATGTGTGCTTAAACATTATCAATATATTGAGTACTCTACAAATTTAAATCAACCTAAACATCATGTAGGGTACACATAATCCATATGTTTGTCGATAAGCATTTCTTGGTAATACGAACATATTTTCGAAATTTGTTTTTTGTACGCTATCAATTGAAATATATAGCTGAAATATATTTTTTATATTTAGATTAACCACACAGTAGCTTAACTAATATTTTTTAAGCAAGTAAATTTGTTCATTCATTTTAATCATTTGTCACGCATGCAATAATATGCCAAATTAATTACTATAGTTATTGATTATATTGGGTAGGTACATTTATAATTAGCAATTTGAAAGTATGTCAAAAATATTACATACTGTAAAATTGATTTTTCATGCTATTAGGTTATATTTCAATTAGGAATTCATGCTTTTCTATTTCAAATGTATTTGTATAAAATACCTTTGATCCCCAGACAAAATTTTCGGCTGGTTTCTGGCAAAATATCAACTGATATCTGGCAGATTTTACTGCTCCTAAAGAAGGTTTCAATAGGCATGTTTAAAATGTGTACGTACCACGTAATGCTTTTGGAATTCTATTTGAAATAGGCTGCTTTGTAGCAGGCATCCGGCAGAATATCTAAAAGCAGACCATTATTTTTTGCGAATATTCCGAATAACTGCTGCACAACAGTTTTTAGGAATAGCAATGCTGCCTTCTTTACAATTGACGGCAGACAAAAAATATCCTAATATGGTGCAGCAAGCTATATGGAATATGAATCTGTTCTCAGCTTCCTATAATCTGATATTAGGATATATTCTGCCTGTACGTTATAGGTCAGAAAGCAGGCAGACTATATTAAATAGAAATCTGACCTCATCTAATTTTCGATTTCTATTTTCATTAAAACGTTACGAGATAAACAAAACCTGAATAAACAATATGAAATAGGAAAAATCGTCTTGAGAACGGCTATTAATAATAAAATTAATGAATGTTTTTAATAAACTGAAAACTATTTCAAACATTAACGTACCTCTATAAGTTAAAAGTTAATCAAACCATTTCTTAAATGCTCCTCATAAGTATTGCGTATTCAAGATGTTCTTTTATTTATTTCATATTATTTGCTTTGATTAATAATCATTGCACCAAAAAAAAAAAAACCTTCAGATTATAATGGTCCTCCAACATAGGTACTTCAGCCAACAATTATAATTGCAAATAAACCAGCACGTTCTAGTTTTATAATTACTCATTATTTTTATTATTGATATTACATTTTCTATGGTTTCAAGTTGAAAATGAGAACCTCATTAAATAAAACACAATTGTTACAAATCGCGGCATCGCATCGATTGTATGTGATTGTGGCAGCAAAAAAAAAAATACTAAAAGACCGACTTCATTGTGGGTACTTAAGACCCCATTGAAATCAATCAGTAATAAAGTGAACACTGCTCCGATTTCAGCTTCATGTTGAGCATCATTATGGCGCTGCCAGTCGAAAACAACAGTCGACCTGCAAACCAAAAGGGGCTTCAGTGGTACCGCCGCGATACTCATCGGATTTGCGGTGTTTCAATGTACCGCCGTTTGTATGCAAATTGCTGCTTTGTTTCGAGGGCAGACATTGATGATGATCATTGACTAAGAAGATGTAGTAAGTTGGCACAAGTGGGAACTATGCGCTTTTTGCAGCTTTTGTTGGTACTATTTACGTGCTACATAGACGGAATTTGAAGATTTCAGATGACAAATTAGTTTGCAATGAGTTTGTGAAATTCTAAATTGCGATAACTCTACATATAACGTTAAATGGTTTAAATTTTTAGTGAATGATTTTTAATTTTTAGTGAAAATTTGAATTTTTAGTGAAGAACTGAATTTGTGAAAAATTGAATTTAGGTAAAAATTTGAATTTTTATTGAAAAATTGAATTTTTAGTGAGAATTGAATTTGTAGTGAATAATTGAATTTTTAGTGTAAAATTTTATTTTTAGTGAAAAATTGAATTTTTAGTGAAAAATTGAATTTTTAATAAAAATTTGCATTTTTAGTGAAAAATTGAATTTTTAGTGAAAAATTGAATTTTTAGTGAAAAATTGAATTTTTAGTGAAAAATTGAATTTTTAGTGAAAAATTGAATTTTTAGTGAAAAATTGAATTTTTAGTGAAAAATTGAATTTTTAGTGAAAAATTGAATTTTTTGTGAAAAATTGAATTTTTAGTGAAAAATTGAATTTTTAGTGAAAAATTGAATTTTTAGTGAAAAATTGAATTTTTTGTGAAAAATTGAATTTCTTGTGAAAAATTGAATTTTTTATGAAAAATTGAATTTTTTATGAAAAATTGAATTTTTTATGAAAAATTGAATTTTTAGTGAAAAATTGAATTTTTAGTGAAAAATTGAATTTTTAGTGAAAAATTGAGTTTTTAGTGAAAATTTGAATTTTTAGTGAAAAATTGGATTTTTTAGTGAAAAATTGAATTTTTAGTGAAAAATTGAATTTTTAGTGAAAAATTGAATTTTTAGTGAAAAATTGCATATTTATTGATAATTTGAATTGTTAGTGAAAATTGAATTTTTAGTGAAAATTTTAATTTTTTGTGACAAATTTAATTTTTAATGAAAATTTGAATTTTTAGTGAAAAATTGAATTTTAGTGAAAAATTGAATTTTAGAGAAAAATTGAATTTTAGTGAAAAATTGAATTTTAGTGAAAAATTGAATTTTAGTGAAAAATTGAATTTTAGTGAAAAATTTAATTTAATTGAAAGTTGAATTTTGAGTGAAAATTTGAATTTTTTAGTGAAAATTTGAATTTTAACTGAAAATTTGAATTTATAGTGAAAATTTGAATTTTTAGTGAAAATTGGAATTTTGAGTGAAAATTTGAATTTTGAGTGAAAATTTGAATTTTTAGTGAAAATTTGAATTTTTAGTGAAAATTTGAATTTTTAGTGAAAATTTGAATATTTGGTGAAAATTTGAATTTTTAGTGAAAATTTGAATTTTTAGTGAAAATTTGAATTTTTGGTGAAAATTTGAATTTTTAGTGAAAATTTGAATTTTTAGATAAAAACTGGAAAAATTTGAATTTTGAGTGAAAATTTGAATTTTGAGTGAAAATTTGATTTTTTAGTGGTAATTTGAATTTTTAGTGAAAATTTGAATTTTTAGTGAAAATTTGAATTTTTAGTGAAAATTTGAATTTTTAGTGAAAATTTGAATTTTTAGATAAAAACTGGAAAAATTTGAATTTTGAGTGAAAATTTGAATTTTGAGTGAAAATTTGATTTTTTAGAGGTAATTTGAATTTTTAGTGAAAATTTGAATTTTTAGTGAAAATTTGAATTTTTAGTGAAAATTTGAATTTTTAGTGAAAATTTGAAATTTTAGTGAAAATTTGAATTTTTAGTGAAAATTTGAATTTTTAGTGAAAATTTGAATTTTTAGATAAAAACTGGAAAAATTTGAATTTTGAGTGAAAATTTGAATTTTGAGTGAAAATTTGAATTTTTAGTGAAAATTTGAATTTTTAGTGAAAATTTGAATTTTTAGTGAAAATTTGAATTTTTGGTGAAAATTTGAATTTTTAGTGAAAATTTGAATTTTTAGTGAAAATTTGAATTTTTGGTGAAAATTTGAATTTTTAGTGAAAATTTGAATTTTTAGATAAAAACTGGAAAAATTTGAATTTTGAGTGAAAATTTGAATTTTGAGTGAAAATTTGATTTTTTAGTGGTAATTTGAATTTTTAGTGAAAATTTGAATTTTTAGTGAAAATTTGAATTTTTAGTGAAAATTTGAATTTTTAGTGAAAATTTGAATTTTTAGATAAAAACTGGAAAAATTTGAATTTTGAGTGAAAATTTGAATTTTGAGTGAAAATTTGATTTTTTAGTGGTAATTTGAATTTTTAGTGAAAATTTGAATTTTTAGTGAAAATTTGAATTTTTAGTGAAAATTTGAAATTTTAGTGAAAATTTGAATTTTTAGTGAAAATTTCAATTTTTAGTGAAAATTTGAATTTTTAGATAAAAACTGGAAAAATTTGAATTTTGAGTGAAAATTTGAATTTTGGGTGAATAAAATTTAATTTTTAAATTTCATAAATTGGGTTCCTTGGTTCTTTCCACCTGTCGTATGTTCTTTTGCCATTTAGTTTTAAGACACCAACATAATTCACTCAATGTCTGTCTTTCTGTCGCCTTTCCATTTGCCATGCTCTTGTTTTGTACACTTCGCCCTCGTCTAGTTAAGCTCATTTGTTTCGCCATTTTCTACACTTTATAGTGTGTTGTCGTCTCCCAGCTGTATAAGTTCCTTCCACATTTAGTCTTTTTTTTTATTAAATCCACTGCAGCGACTGCTCCTCCATCCTTCAAGCTGCTCTTAAAGTCCATTGTTATGATTTAATTACCTCGCCAGTGATTGTCATAGAAAGTCGCATTTCTTGCAGCTAGTTTTTCGCTTTTTTTTCGTCTATTTCATATGCATTTCTAATGAAAATATGGAAGGATGGGTTTGGTTGAAAATTTTGTGAATATCACCAAACAAATGAAAATGAAGATGAGCTTCGTGCCATCGCACAACTGGCTCTGTTTCTACTTTGTCTTTGCAGGCCATGCAAATATGCTGTTTGTCTGTATTTTTGTCTGTCTGTCCGCCGGTCACACACGCGCGCCCCTTTGTGCCTTGTGGCGCATTAGCCAACCGCACTCAAAACGTGGCTCAAACGAAGAGAGAGATTTTTGTAGTTGTGACGTTGCAACGAGTTTCGTACGTTTTTGTGACAACCGCCAACGGCGTTGATAAAATGCATAAAATTAATGTTCTTGGCTGGTTTTAAGTCGACGTGGCTGGCTGGCGTTCTAGTCATGCTTAATACACTGGCATGCGGTGCACAGTGGAATAAATATTTATTATTACAATAAAATAATTGTTTGCTGAATTTTAATTTTTAATAAAAAATTTAATTTTGTGCGAAAACTTGAATTTTGAGTGAAAAATTAAATATTGAAACAAAAATTTAATTTTGTGAGAAAGATTAAATTTCGAGTGAAGAATTACATTTAAATGAAATATTTAATTTTTAGTAAAAGTCGAATTTGAGTGGTAAATTTAATTTTGAGTGAAAATTTAAATTTTTGGTGAAAAGTGCAAATTTTAATGAAAATTGAATTTTTAGTGAAAAATTGAATTTTAAGTGAAAAATTTAATTTTGATGAAAAATTGAATTTTAATAAAAAATTAAATTTTGAGTGAAAAATTGAATTTTGAGTGATAAATTTTATTTTGAATGAAAATTTTAGAAATTTTACTAAAAATTTGATTTTATTTTCAGTGAAAAATTATATATTGAGTGAAAAATTGAATTTTCAATGAAAAATTGAAATTTGAGTGAAAAATTGAAATTTGAGTGAAAATTTTAATTTTGGGTGAAAATTTTAATTTTGTGAAAAATTCAATTTTGAGAAAAAAAATTAAATATTGAGTGAAAAATTGAATTTCAAGTGAAAAAATTTAATTTTGATGAAAAATTGCATTTTAGTAAAAAATTAAATTTTGAGTGAAAAATTGAATTTTCAATGAATATTGGATTTATAGTGAAAAATTGAATTTTTAGTGAAAAATTGAATTTTTAATGAAAAATTGAATTTTGAGTGAAAAATTGAATTTTGAGTGAAAAATTGAATTTTGAGTGAAAAATTGAATTTTGAGTGAAAATTTGAATTTTGAGTGAAAAATTATATATTCAGTGAAAAATTCAATTTTGAGTAAAAAAATGAAATATTGAGTGAAAAATTGAATTTTGAATGAAAAATATAATTTTGAGTGAAAAATATAATTTTTTACGAAAAATTGAATTTCTAGTGAAAAATTGAATTTCGAGTGAAGAATTGAATTTCGAGTGAAAAATTTAATTTGAGTAAGTTTTGAAATTTTGAGTGAAAAATATAATTTTGTACGAAAAATTTAATTTTAAGTGAAAAATTTAATTTTGATGAAAAATTGAATTTTAATGAAAAAAAGAATTTTGAGTGAAAAATTGAATTTTGAGTGATAAATTTTATTTTGAATGAATTTTATTTAGAAATTTTACTAAAAATTTGATTTTATTTTGAGTGAAAAATTGAATTTTCAATGAAAAATGGAATTTTGAGTGAAAAATTGAATTTTGAGTGAACATTTTAATTTTGGGTGAAAATTTGAATTTTGAGTGAAAAATTATATATTCAGTGAAAAATTCAATTTTGAGTAAAAAAATTAAATATTGAGTGAAAAATTGAATTTTGAATGAAAAATTTTATTTTGAGTGAAAAATATAATTTTGTGCGAAAACTTGAATTTTGAGTGAAAAATTAAATTTTGAGTGAAAAATTGAATTTTGAGTGAAGAATTGAATTTCGAGTGAAAAATTGAATTTGAGTAAAATTTTGAAATTTTGAGTGAAAAATAGAATGTTGATTGTAAAAATTTAATTTTGAGTGAAATATTGGGACAAAAATTGAATTTTGAGTGAAGAATTAAATTTTAATTAAATATTTAATTTTAAGTGAAAAAATAAATATTGAGTGAAAAATTGAATTTTGAGTGAAAAATATAATTTTGATTGAAAAATTAAATTTTTAGTTTAAATTAAATTTTTATTTTAAATTGATTTTTTAGTGAAAAATTGAATTCATAGTGAAAATTTGAATTTTTTAGTGAAGTATTGAATTTAACGTGAAAAATGGATTTTTGAGTGAAAAATTGAATTTTGAGTGCTAAATTTAATTATGAGTGAAAATTTGAATTTTTGTTCTAAATTTGAATTTTTGATGAATAATTAAATTTTGAGTGAAAAATTGAATTTTGAGTGCTAAATTTAATTTTGATAAAAAATTGATATTTAGTGAAAAATTAAATTTTGAGTGAAAAATTGAATTTTGAGTGATAATTTTAATTTTGAATGAACATTTTAATCTTTAGTGAAAATTTGATTTTATTTTGAGTAAAAAATATAATTTTGAGTGAAAAATTAATTATTGAGTGAAAAATTTAATTTTGAGATTAAAAATTTAATTTTGAGTGAAAAGTGGAATTTTGAGTGAAAAGTGGAATTTTGAGTGAAAAGTAGATTTTTTTGTAAAGAATTGAATGTTGAGTGAAAAATTGAATCTTGAGTGAAAATTTGAATTTTGAGTGAAAAATTTAAATTTGAGTGACAATTTTTATTTTTCCACTGTTCATCGTTTGCATGTGCGAATTGCCGTTGGTTTCTTTGCTGTGGGTGCGGCTGCGGGCTGCAAGTGTCGCCCCCAGAGGCGCGGCGGCGCCAGTGGAGCACATTTTGCTGCCTCTGCTGTGTGGCATCGCTTGTTTGTCTAGTTGGCAGACTGAAGCTGATGCTGGCTGCTGCAACAGAAGCAGCAAAAGGAGCAGCACCCTTTTATTAAGCCGAATATCCTGCTGTGCGAAATATGAAACACAAATTACCGTCACGTCATGTGTACGTAACGTAGTTGTAGTTGCGGCACGACATGAGCGGCTGCCACCGAAATTTTGTCAACTAACGACGGTGTTTCACGTAAGGCACAAACCTGAAAAAATAAACGAGATTGCGAACAAACAAACAAAAAGATCGTTTTACGCAATGGGATTAAGTCAACGTAGTTACAACTGTAATGGTTGTATTTTGATATTTTTGTATAAAATATCAAAATAGTATATTTTTTATTTCAGTTCAACTATTTTGTAATATTTGTAGAACAATTTTAAAACCTTTTTTATACGGTTTGATATCATTTGTATAACATTTTTTTAATACGCATTAAAACTTGTTTAAAATATTTGTAAGGAGTTTCTAAAACGTTGTTTTTATAAATTTTAATAAAATTTTTATGATTTAATTTTTTTTTTCTATGTTGAATTTTTGTAACAATATATTTTATTAATAAGATTTTTAAAACCTTTTGTATACAAGTTTATAACATTTTTAAAATCCTTTTTAAATTTTTATAATTTTTTATAACATTTTTAAAACATTTTAAATACGGGTTTTTAGCATAACGACTTTTTAAAACCTTTTCATTACTTTTTATAATTTTTTAGAAATATTTTTATAAGACATAGTTTTATAACACTTTTATAACATTTTTAAAACCTATTTGAAACCCCTATAGAACTTGTTACTACCTTTTAAGACCTTTTAAAATCTTTTTAATCTTTTTTATATTTTTAGTAGAAAATTTTAAAGAGTTTTTATATGATTTTATAATATTTTAAAACATTTCTAAAAATCTTCTTAAAGGGCATATAAGTTTGTATAACCTTTTAAAACCTTTATATTATTTATTTTTTGCAACTATTTTTAAATATTTGTTTACCTATTTTTATATTACCTATTATTATATTTTATTTTTATAACCTCTTTATAACTTTTTTTATAACTTTTATGCAACTATTAATTATACGCCCAGACGGCTGTGCGTAATATCTTATAATCCTTATTGGTGTATATCCTGGCATTAATGTTGCCAGCTTTAAGCGCTTACTAATTTTCTTAATAGCTTCATTAAGCTTCAAAGGCTCTGAAAATTAATGTTGCTCAGCTGGTTGGTAGCTTGCAGTGCGCGAGATGAGGTTTTCTTTTAGTTAGTCGGTGATGGTCTTTAAAAATGGCGGTGATTGAAAGCAACAGCATAATAAAGACAGGTTTTTCAATATATCTTTTTTTTTTTGGTAAATTTTGTAATTTTTAAATTACTTATTTAGCAAATACAATTTTTTTTAAATTTATTTGATAAAAAAAATAGCGTACAATTTTTTAAAATATTTTACATTTTATTACCCTAGAAATTGGCTTCATTAATATCCGGTTAGTTCAGAACCATTTTTTTCGAAAGATTCCTAACAGACCAAAGCGGAATTGGTTTCAAAAGCTCCCTTTTTTCTGCACGTTCCCAAAAAGTATTTCGTGTATCTGCCATTGAAATTCCAACAAATTTTAAAATCTACTCCAGACAAAATTTTTGGCAGTATCGAGGCAGTTTAGAAAATTTTGTTCAACATATTTCAAACAGGCAAATGCGAAGTCTGTATCACAAGCTGTACGTTTTCAGCTCGTACCCAAAATATGCCGTGAATCTGCCAATACAATTCGACAAAAATTTGACAACTTTCTATATTTCATTTATCTGTGTGTTTGCCGGAAATATGCCCGAAATATTCCGGTAAAATGTCAAAAATCGTGTCGTGTTTATAACAAGAAAAATGTTCAATGATCATTTCCCGATCATGACCCTAGAATAATGTCTACTAAGGTAACCTATTAATGACGGACCCTCTATTCCTTCATTCCATTTCGATGAAAGTTCATACAGAAAATATTTAGGATAAGCTAATATTACATGACATTTGAGTTTATTTACATTTTTGAATGTAGTTTTTCCTCAACTATACTGGGCCAAAATCTTGTTTGGTTTTGTTGGAAATTTCTAGCCACAAAAGACAAAACCAAAAGGGCGAATTCGAAAAATTGAAAATGTTGTCAAACATTTTTCTTGCAAATGATAAAAATTAAAAAATATATATATTTTAAAATAATGATGCCAACCGATAGGTGCTTTAAAATCAAACAATTAATGCATTTATATATAATGCATATTGCACCAATAAAGAGATATAGCAAAAAAACAAAAGATTTTTTAGTTTTTTTTTAGATAAAATAGTGATGTAAAGGCACTAATTATTTGTTTTTAAGGCACCAATCAATTGTCATCAATATTTAAAAATAATTTGCCAGACATTTTTCTGGCAAATAACACATAGCAAATAAATATTTGGAAAATTATTTTTAAATAATGATGCCAATCGATAGGTGTTTTGAAAACAAACAATTAATGCCTCTACATCACTATTTTACCTTGTACCAATAAAGAGTTATAGCAAAAAAACGAAAAGATTCGCCCTTTTGACAAGACAAGATTTTTCAATTTTTGCAATTTCTTCGTTTTTTTGTTATAACTGTTTATTGGTGCTAAATAAAATATTGGTGTGAAGGCATTAATTGTTTGTTTTTAAGGTACCTATCGATTGGCATCATTATTTAAAAATATTTTGTCAAACATTTTACTGGCGAATAACAAATTGCAAAATAATATTTGGAAAACTCTTTTGAAATAATGATGCTAATCGATAGATGCTTTAAAAATAAACAATTAATGCCTCTATATCACTATTTCATAATAATAATAATAGTTTGGCACTACGGTCCTATAAGAACTTAGGCCGAGATCTCTCACCATTTTGAGCTGTGCGTGTTATATTTGTACTCAAAGTGGTGGGACCTACAGTTTATAGCCGAATCCGAACGGCGGGTGAGAGCTTTTCATAGGCAAGGTTTTACTCTCGTAGGTTTGCCATTTACTGCCGAGAGGTAGCGCGGTATAGAAAATTGTTTCTATGAAAAGATGTTGTTAGCCACAGTCCAAGCTTGAACCGGGGACCTTTCCGCTCGCAGTCCAATGCACTAACCACTGAGCTACCGCGGCTACAAATAAAGAGTTATAGCACAAAAAACAAAAATATATGCGTTTGGTCAGGATATTGTCTCACAAAATCCATATTTATAATTCAGAAAGTTGTCCAAATTCAAAGATTTTGTATATGCGTTATAATAATTGATGAATAAATCAAAATAACAAAATAAATTGAAGTAAAAATAAATTTTAATAGTTTTTAAAACACTCCAAACTTTTAAATTTGATTTCTTAACATTTTTAAAAATGCACATTCGCCCCTTTGGCATGACTGTAACGATATGTCCACTTTTTTTAGTTTATTGCGTTTAAGAGAAATCATTTCAATTCAATTTTGAAATTGTCGACTTGAGTACCAAAACGCGAACTTTGGGGTCTCGGCGGGTTCTATCGGGATCCATATTCGAATTTCACTGAAAATTCCCAACCTCATCTAATATGGTATTTTTAGGGGTTGACCTTTTCAATAAAATTCAATAAAAATATCAGACAAAGCTCACTTAGAAAAAATCCTATAAAATTGGTCAATAGGACGGTTATTGATTCAATAGTATTTTGTTTTTTTACGAGTTAACCAACGCTCAGGGGATGCACCATATTCGTGCAAAGCACAGTGTTAATCGTTGGAAAGGATTATAGGTAAAAGGAGGGAGGAACGATGGAGTAGTGTCGGTGAATGTTTGCTTTGAATTTGCCAATATCAAAAATGTCGGGAAAAACAGACGCAGGGAGATTGTTCCACAAACGTATCGTGCGACAGAAGAACGAATTCTCTCGGTAATGCGTGGTTCTGTTGAGAGCCGAATGAATTACCTCAAACACTTACCATTGTAATACCTATAAAAGAGGCTTACACACCCAACGGTCCTTCGGTGCTCAAGAGAACCAATATACGATGAAATATTTTCATCCCCTATTAAATATATCGCACGTTGTTGAATTCGGTCCAGGAACTCCCATTGACGAATTTTAATAGCAAACAACTATTGATTTTATGGTATTTTTGTCTGAGTGCAGTCTAGCGACCATTGCCTGCATTCCACGGTATACTTCACTGCATTAGTTCTGGTTGTAACATATCCGATATGCCTTTTATGCGTCCAATTCACCAAATGTTGACAATAAACTATTTACTATTTGCATTAACATAAATTGTATTAAATGTAAAATATTAATTTAAACGGGTTAAATATCAAATTGAAAGTGTATACTTTAAAATTTTAACGGAGGGAATAAAGTTCTAAAATCCAGAAGGAATCAAGGAGTATTCGGAGTGATATACAGCTAAACCGAAAAATTCTTAATTTCAACAACATTTTTGATACCTAAGAAATTAATAACTGAAATCAATAATAATTCTACTTAGTTACTTTTTTGATATCTAAGAACAAAATGTCTTAGTATCTGGAAGAATGTAGTTTAGTTACTTTCAATAGAAGGACATGCACACTAACAATCAGATGGCGACATCGCAACATAAAGCATACGAGCGAATATTACAGACAAAGAAAGAGCGAAGAAAACAACAGCATGAACAAGTGTTCTTTTTGCGAAGAATACAGCATATTATTTTTTGTTTTTAATAATCAATAAATTTACTTCTGAAAATCAAGTAAAATAAAGTTTGTTTACTTCTTTGACAACTTAGTAATTTGCTTTCCTAATATTCAGATGACAAATTCTTGAATTTTAGTAGTATTTAATTGAGCGCATTTCTTTGCTCGGTGTAAATGTTCCCATGCAGGTTATTATTTTTTTTTGTTTTTGAAAAATAAAGGACAGCTAGAACTTTTAGACATCAATAGGAAATTACGATTTTCTACATCCTCAATTTTTCAGAGCCATTTGCATACAATTTTTCCGATTATAATATTTTATAATAATATTAAAATTTTAATTTATTTTTATATATTTAAATATTTTTAATTTAATATTTTTTAATTTTGTGCCTCTTCTACCTAATAAATACCACCGGTATTGACAATTTTCATTTTTATGATAAAAATGTGATAAAATCTGTATAAATCAACAAGAAACTTTTGGAGACTTCAAAGTAAATCTATCAAGTCCAAGATTTTAAATTATAGCTACAGATAAAAGTATTACAAAACGCATTCTTTCAAATGAAAAATGACTGCCGTATCTGTCAGTTGCATTTCTTCGCTGTTACTAGAGACTCGCATTCTGGAATCAAAGCTTCACATATGGTATACATATGTCCCAATGCTCTTGTTTTTTTGCTGTTGTTATAGTCTTTTTTTAGCTATTCCCATTTGTTACTTTGTCTTATATGGGGTACAGCGGACTGGGTCATATACACGTATGTTTTCACTTTTAATGCCTGGTTTTGTTTTTTTATTTGAGTTTTTACTCCTGATAACATTAACACCTTAGCAAATAGCAACGTGCAAACAAAAACGTATTTTTCTCGAAATGAAAAACCATTGACATCGTTTTTATTACGTGATGCATTTTCCACAAATAGAACGAACCAAGCTTAAAGACTCCGCAGAACGTGTTTTATTGGAAGATATTCAGGGGAATGAAAAAACACAAAGAATTCTCACGATAATCAAATATATAATCATGGTTTATTTAATGAGAGTGCATTTTTTTATATATAAAAATAAAACAAAAATCTATCTAAATCTTTATTCCGCAATGAATATAAATTCGCATTCAAACTCTGTTTTTATTTTAAGTCGTATGCCTTATATTTTGTGTCTTATTATCATTTAAAATATAAAAAAAACAAAACTGGTTTAAAATTCACAATTCCCAAAACTGTGTCACCATTAAGTGTTAAGTATAAACAGCAACCTCTCTTAATAAGAACTCGTTAATATAACGTAAAATACAAAACTGTTTATAGTTGGAAACTGCATAAAATTCTTTATTAAATTTTCATTTCTTGTTTTTCGAAATAAACTATAGAACTTATTTGCAACATTTAAACACTTCGGAGGATCGGTTTAATGCCTACACATTCGAGACTTGCTGCAGAAAAAGAAAAACTTTTGCAATTTTCCAAGTTTTGTCCAACACTTAAACGCGTCGCCCTGCATTCATTGCATGGAAATTAAATAAGTTTCGACTTTTAGAAATTCATACTAACGAAATTCTTTGCCTGTTGGCAATACTGCACAGCGGACAGTGTTGCCAACGGGCAGTGCATTGGTAACATTCAAGTTTTTGCTGTGCTCTGTTTATTTGCACGAGTGCACAAACAAATTATGGTACATACATAATTAACTTTGTTGTGGATTTTCTTTGCGGAGACATTTTTTTAGTTTAATCTTTCGATTGTTTTACATTCTGCCTTTAAAGCCCTTTTTAAAATAAAGAAATAAGAAACATTTTTTTTTTTTGGAAAATTATATTTTATGTTGACTTTTTTGTTTTATTTATTTTGATATAAATGTTGTAAACATTTTTATAAAATATTTTGCAAAATATCACGGGGTTTTTCCATGCCGCTTCGTGGCGGTTCTGCGGAGACATCGGCTGAAAACAAAGAGATTTCGGTATTGAAAAAAGTTTATCGTTGAAGACTTAATATAGAAATTGAGAAAAAAAAATGATGAATGTAAATGAAAAATGAATTATTTCATCAGATGACGCAGAAGTTTTCCAAAAAAAATACAAAATAATTATAAACAAATCCTCCCAAAAAGGTACAACAGAAGTAAAATAGAAGTAAAATAGAAGTAAAAAAGAAGTAAAAAAATAACTAAAAAAAAGTATAAAAGAAGTTCAAAAGAAATACAGCAAATGTACTTTCGTAGACCAAATAAGGGCAGAAGAAGAAGTACTACATAATTACAAAGAAGAACAAAAGAAGTTCAAGTGGTAGAGGAATATAAGATGTACAAAAGAAATATAAAATAATTGCAAAGAAGAAAAAGGTAGGTTAAAGAACAGGCTAAAAACCAAATTATAAAATATAAAACAAGAAACAAAAGATGTATTAAGAAAGAAATGTGCATTCGTAGACCAAAGAAGGATAGAAGAAGAAATACTATTTATTTAAAAGAAGAACCAAAGAATTTCAAGAGGTAGAAGAAGTACAAAAGAAGTATAAAATAATAACAAGAAGAACATAGTAGGTTAAAGAACATGTTAAAAAACGAATTACAAAATATAAAACAAGAAACAAAAGATATATTAAGAAAGAAAATGCATTCGTAGATCAAAAGAAAGACAGAAGAAGAAGTACTACATATTTAAAAGAAGAACAAAATATGTTCAAGAGGTTTGATGAACATAAGAAGTACAAAAGAAGTATAAAAGAATTAAAAAGTAGAACAAAGTAGGTTAAAAAACCAATAAAAAAATTTAAAAGAAGAAACAAAAGATGTACAAAAGAAGTTATATATAATGGATATAAATAAAAAATAAATTATTTCAGTAAAGGACAACGAAATTTTTCAAAAGAAATACAAAATATTTAAAAAGAAGTAAAAAAGAAGCACAAAAGAAGTTGAAAAGAAATGTAAGAAATGTACTGTCATAGACCAAAAGAAGGACAGAAAAATAAGTACATAATTACAAAGAAGACCAAAAGAAGTTCAATAGGTTAGACGAATATAAAAAGTACAAAAGAAGTATAAATAAATTACAAAGAAGAACAAATCAGGTTAAATAACAGATAAAATACAAATAAATAACAGATAAATTAATAACAGATAAAATACAAATAAAAAAATACAAAATAAGGAACAAAAGATGTACTAAGGAAGTTAGAAATTATTATAAAAAAGTATAAAAATTACAAAAGACATTCAAATGAAATACAAAAAAAGTTAAAGTGTCGGAACAAAAGACGTGTACAAAAAAAATGGCGTAAAAAGTACAAAAGAAGAAAAATATGCATAAAAAGTTCAAAATAGTACAAAAAAAAAAAAAGGTTACACAGAGGAGAGAAGTTTGAAATACAATTAATCTATAAAAACTTAATTAAATGAATAGGAGAAATATAAAAATAGTACAATATAAGTACAAAATTAAAAAAAAAGCTATATACAAAGTACAAACAGAGTACAATAATAAGTACGAACGATGTACTAACAAAGTATAAATGAAGCACAGTACCAAAGATCACCCATTAGTTTGTACATACAAAGTATGTACAAAGTAATTTAAATTTAAAGAAATTGCAGGGAATTTATAAAATAGAACAATATATTTAATAAAAGAGACAAAGAAATGAAGTTCAATAATTTTTGTAAAACATCTCCGGAGAAAAATTCCAATTTGTTTAATCCGGAATTCAGGCCTAAAAGCCATTTCCCATGTCTCAAAACTTCTGAAATCTTCTATTTAAATTGTCGTACAATCCAATATCGTTACGAGATCAATTCGAGTCAAATTGGACCTAGTTGGTAAGTAGATGTCGATGCGTTCTGTCGGAGTTTTCTCGATACGAAGTCGTAACGATATCGAAGAAAAACATTATCAAAGTTCGAGATTGCTTTGACTAATATTTCGATATCGATGAGATAAATATTTAAATATCATATCTTGTCAAAGAATTTAAATGTATTAGAATATTTAATAATTATAATCGATAAAGCAACGAGATCGAACTTTTTTTATTGAAATTATTCGAGAATGCTCCGAGGCATCGAAGATCTCCGAGACATGGCAGACTGGGAAATATCCATGAGTAATAATAATAATAGTTTGGTGCTACAGTCCTGTATAGAACTTCGGCCGAGCTCTCTCACCATTTTAGCTGTGCGTGTTATATTTGTACTCAAATTGGTGGGACCTACAGTTTTATGCCGAATCCGAACGGTGGGTGAGAGCTTTTCATAGGCAACGTTTTACTCTCGTAGATTTACCATTTACTGCCGAGAGGTAGCGTCACATTGAAAAATGTTTTCTATGAAAAATATGTTGGCAGTCGCTGGGGATCGAACAGCGGACCTTGCGGCTCGTAGTCCAACGCACTAAGCAGACGAGCTACCGACGCTACCTCCATGAGTTCATGTATTAAAATTCAGCAATTTAACCGAGTTCTCGGGCCTTCAACCTAACCTACATTTTGTTCTTTGTTTTTTATATCTTGCTATAATTTCTGGTCTGAATATTCCCGAAACTTTTCTTTCTGTATGAGTTCATAATTGTATAATAGTTGACATTATTTCCAGAAGATGAAACATTTTCGATTTCAATAAAATGTCGGCCACTGCTATAGGGTATTGACATTAGCATTGATTAATTGCCGTCAACATACCATCTCGAACATTCAACCAAAATTGTTTTCAGATTTTTTGGTCCGTTTTTGAAATTTTTAACAACTGTATCTCTGGATATAGTGGTTGGAAAAAATATATCTCGATACCTTTTATGAGTTGTGCCAATTCTGATAAAAACGAAATTAAATTTGAGTTTTTTCATCGATTTGGTCATGTCTGAATACACACAGGCTTTAATACTGGACTGAAATGTTTAGACCTGAACGTAAATTCATCAGGACTGAGCTATTTAAAACGACTTTGTCATAGAATTTCTTGAATTCAAAATATTTCAAATTGTATAGAATAACTATCTACTCAATATTTTTGATTTGCTTCTAAAGAAACGCAGAAAAATTCTCTTTTGGCATGAGATTGGAATAATGAAAAAGTTAGTTGTACCAACTAACTTTATTCGGTCGAATGGTTTACAAATTTGGTGACGGAACTGCCATATTACCCTATACATATGAAATATTAGTCTATACACACTCCAAATGGTTCAAAATCTTTACTAAATTGTTATAAAACAGTTCGAAATTGGTTGCAGGACAAACTACAGCTCTTTTTATTTTGAGAATAACAACCGACTAAGCGGTTGAGAGAACCGAGTTGGTTGGCGCAACAAATCTCTATTCTCGGTGTATGAACGTGTTAAAGATTAATGCTAGAATCGAGATTATGAACGGCCTATTATTTTTTTGACCTGAATCTTTCCAAATATCACAAATTCACATTAAAGTTAACCTACCTTTAACAGTATAATCCAGATCATTAATGGTGTAGTATATTGTCAAATATCTCTGATCCTGCAGTTTCAGCGAATAGTAACCTTGCGTTACCATTACCTCCTTGTTCTGCGCATTACGATCCATCCCGGTTTTCTGATAAATGATCAGACCGTTGCTTAAAATTGCGCTAATATTGAAAAATTTTATAAATTATAATAGAAAAACAAAATATTAAAATCCATTAAACTCACGTGCTCTCACGACTGCCATCCTCGTTGCTGTTCTCATTGTTTTGCAAAATTTGCAGACCATTTGTACGTCCGAGCGGTTTAATCGGCAATAGCGGTTCACATTTGCAGTTCAACTTTTGGGTGATGGGACAGGTAGAACCAGCAGGCGATGTACCTATGGTTGGTTGTCCAGTACCCAACAAATTATTTAAACCTATAAGACCCAGTAGATTGGAGAATGCGGGGTTATTAAAACCACCAAGACCACCTAAACCACCTAGACCACCCAAACCGCCCAACCCCAAATTTCCTAGACCCAGTGCTGTCGTAATAGTGGCCAGGGTAGTGGCCAATTGTCCGGGCAATACACCCAAAAGTCCACCTGGATTTTGAATCGGTTGTTGCACTGGAGTATTATAGGGTAGGGGCTCTGCGTACATCTAGAAAAGCGAACGGTTAAATATATATTTTTATTTTCTAATATTTGAAACTTTACCAATTGCCTCTGTTGGCGTGACTGTTCGGTAGTGGGTTCTTCGTCTATTTTTAAATGTTCCTCAACCGGATCTGGTACTGTGATAGATGCTTCTACAACTTGAGAACCTATTTCAGCAGCACCATCATCAATAAGCAATTTTGAATGGAGCCTTGCCTCATTTTGTGTGCATAGCACAACCAGACACAAAATTTTAATTAAGTTGTTCATTTTTGATATTGAATGTCAGTCAATAATCTTCGCAGACTGTTTGATTCTTGTAACGTTTTTGGGCTTTTATATCTTTGGTGCCATCGTTAAAATTTGTCCAATGTATTTGGCAAATTGATCTTTTGAAATTAAACAGTTTATTCTGGTGTTTTTATGTGCGCATAATGAGGTTCTTGTTTTTTTTACTGCATTTCCGTTTGTTATCGTTTTTAATGCGCAAATAATCATTTTAAAAGTTTTACAAGTCGTTTGCAGATTTATTCAGTTTTGGTATTTTATTCGAATTGAATGTGAAAACATAATATGAATTTTTAAAAATTGAATTTTTTATAAAAAAAAAAATTGATTTTTAGTGAAATATTAAATTATTAGTGAAAAATTGAATTTTGAGTGAAAAATTTAGTTTCTAGTGAAAAATTGAATTTTTAGTGAACAAATGAATTTTTAGTTAAAAAATGAATTCTTAGTGAAAAATTTAATTTATAGTGAAAAATTGAATTTTTAGTGAAAATTTGAATTTATAGTGAAAAATTGAATTTTTAGTCAACAAATGAATTTTTAGTTAAAAAATGAATTCTTAGTGAAAAATTTTATTTTTAGTGAATAATTTAATTTATAGTGAAAACTTGAATTTTTAGTGAAAAATTGAATTTTTAGTGAAAAATTGAATTTTTAGTGAAAAATTGAATTTTTAGTGAAAAATTGAATTTTTAGTGAAAAATTGAATTTTTAGTTAAAAATTTAGCTTTTAGTTAAAAATTTAGTATTTAGTGAAAAATTAAATATTTAGTTAAAAATTGAATTTTTAGTGAAAAATTGAATTTTTAGTGAAAATTTGAAATTTTAGTGAAAAATTGAATTTTTAGTGTAAAATTGAATTTTTAGTGAAAAATTGAATTTTTAGTGAAAAATTGAATTTTTAGTGAAAAATTGAATTTTTAGTGAAAAATTGAATTTTTAGTGAAAAATTGAATTTTTAGTGAAAAATTGAATTTTTAGTGAAAAATTGAATTTTTAGTGAAAAATTGAATTTTTAGTGAAAAATTGAATTTTTAGTGAAAAATTGAATTTTTAGTGAAAAATTGAATTTTTAGTGAATAATTGAATTTTTAGTGAAAAATTGAATTTTTAGTGAAAAATTGAATTTTTAGTGAAAAATTGAATTTTTAGTGAAAAATTGAATTTTTAGTGAAAAATTGAATTTTTAGTGAAAAATTGAATTTTTAGTGAAAAATTGAATTTTTAGTGAAAAATTGAATTTTTAGTGAAAAATTGAATTTTTAGTGAAAAATTGAATTTTTAGTGAAAAATTGAATTTTTAGTGAAAAATTGAATTTTTAGTGAAAAATTGAATTTTTAGTGAAAAATTGAATTTTTAGTGAAAAATTGAATTTTTAGTGAAAAATTGAATTTTTAGTGAAAAATTGAATTTTTAGTGAAAAATTGAATTTTTAGTTAAAAATTGAATTTTTGTGAAAAATTGAATTTTTAGTGAAAAATTGAATTTATAGTTAAAAATTGAATTTTTAGTGAAAAATTGAATTTTTAGTTAAAAATTGAATTTTTAGTGAAAAATTGAATTTTTAGTGAAAAATTGAATTTTTAGTGAAAAATTGAATTTTTAGTGAAAAATTGAATTTTTAGTGAAAAATTGAATTTTTAGTGAAAAATTGAATTTTTAGTGAATAATTGAATTTTTACTGACAAATTGAATTTTTAGTGAAAATTTGAATTTTAGTGAAAAATTGAATTTTTAGTGAAAAATTGAATTTTTAGTGAAAAATTGAATTTTTAGTTAAAAATTGAATTTTTAGTGAAAAATTGAATTTTTAGTTAAAAATTGAATTTTTAGTGAAAAATTGAATTTTTAGTTAAAAATTGAATTTTTAGTGAAAAATTGAATTTTTAGTGAAAAATTGAATTTTTAGTTAAAAATTGAATTTTTGTGAAAAATTGAATTTTTAGTGAAAAATTGAATTTTTAGTGAAAAATTGAATTTTTAGTTAAAAATTGAATTTTTAGTGAAAAATTGAATTTTTAGTGAAAAATTGAATTTTTAGTTAAAAATTGAATTTTTAGTGAAAAATTGAATTTTTAGTTAAAAATTGAATTTTTCGTGAAAAATTGAATTTTTACTGACAAATTGAATTTTTAGTGAAAAATTGAATTTTTGGTTAAAAATTTAGCTTTTAGTTAAAGATTTAGTATTTAGTGAAAATTTTAATATTTAGTTAAAAATTAAATATTTAGTTAATAATTGAATTTTTAGTGAAAAATTGAATTTTTAGTGAAAAATTGAATTTTTAGTGAAAAATTGAATTTTTAGTGAAAAATTGAATTTTTAGTGAAAAATTGAATTATTAGTGAAAAATTGAATTTTTAGTGAAAAATTTAATTTTTAGTGAAAAATTGAATTTTTAGTGAAAAATTGAATTTTTAGTGAAAATTTGAATTTTTAGTGAAAAATTGAATTTTTAGTGAAATATTGAATTTTCAGTGAAAAATTGAATTTTTAGTGAAAAACTGAATTTTTAGTTAAAAATTTAGCTTTTAGTTATAAATTCAATTTTTAGTTAAAAATTTAGCTTTTAGTTAAAAATTTAGTATTTAGTGAAAAATTTAATATTTAGTTCAAAATTAAATATTTAGTTAAAAATTAAATATTTAATGAAAAATTCAATTTTTAGTTAAAAATTTAGCTTTTAGTTAAAAATTGAATTTTTAGTTAAAAATTTAGCTTTTGGTTAAAAATTTGGTATCTAGTGAAAAATTTAATTTTTAGTGAAAAATTGAATATTTAGTTAAAAATTGTAAATTGGTGTATCGTAGGGCATAATTTTAGGCACTGTATTATAAAAATTAATATCGTCTTCAAATTTAAAAATTGGCGCATATAAATATGCATTAAAAAATATTTAAATTAATATACACAGTGGTGGCAAAATAATTTTTTTATTTACTCATAAGAAATATTTTGTACACTTAATTATTTATTTTTAAAATTTCTGGAGAATTTGGAAATGTTATAAATTTAATGTTTTCGTGGGATTATTCATTTTACTCTGTTTTTTATCTGCAATCGTTAATATTTTATTTACAACGCATAAATGTAATTTTTATAGTTAAAATCTTTAAAATCATTTAAAATTTAAAAACTTTTCCTGGAGTTTTGTGTGCATTAAGCGCGATTTATGACACGTTCGTTAAAAACAAAATAAACATTAATCAATAAATATTTGGCTGAATGCATTTGGTTCTTTGTGCTTGGTTGCACTAAAAATACAAAGATCAAAAATCAAGTGGTTCAAATGCACAACAAACAAAAAAAAAAAAAATATAAAAACTGAAACACTTAGGGAAACTGCGAAAAAAACAGGAATAATAACAGGAAGAAGAGACTTACAATACCAGTTTAATGGGTCATTAAGAGAAAAAAGTCCAAAACCAAACGAAGAAACGAATCAAAGAATCATAATAAAAAAGAATTAGCAACAATGCCAGGCATCTTTGTAACCCCAACAATATTCTGGCTATAAATACGATACTCAATGCACACGCAGTGCAGATTCCAAATTCCAAACAGCATTTCGAACAACGAAGGAGACGACGAAGCTACCTCGATTATTATGTGGATTATGCAAATATTATTGGCAACACTTGCCATTAAAGCCACCTTCATATTGGCAGTGCCTGTGAGCTCAGCGACTGCTCAGAGTTCATCGAAGGATCCATCGGAAGATCAGCATGAAGGTTGCAAATTTATATTAAATATTTATAAAATACCACGTGGTGCTGCAGATGAAAATGGTTACAATATAGTGGATAAAATCTGCAGTATGATTTTGGCAAACGCGCAGCCGGACAACGAACGCACCATGCTGCAGTCTAGAGGCTCCACAATATATATAAAAAAACCTTTGGACGTGGAGAAACCTTCAAGTCAGCCACTCTATGAGCAACAATTGGCTGTGTGGCCCAGTGATATAGAGGATATAGTTGATATTGTACAGCAGCAGCAATTCGGCAGCGATCAAGAGGTATTATCGCCCGAGGAGGAGGCTGTACTTGCGAGCAGCGGCCCACCCGAATCTCATGTAATACCGCTGTACGAGGATCAATTGGTTATCTTTCCGGAGCAACATTTCGAGGAGGACAATTTGAATAACGATGCAGTTGAGGACGATGATTATGTTGATGATGATGATGATGACGACGAAGGTATTGTTATTGATACCAGTCTCGATCTATGGCCAGACATAAATAAGCCTACTGTAGCGCCCACAGTTCCACAAGTGCAGGTTTTGGAAAAGTTCCATGTGGTACATCCGAATCGTACAACCGAATACAAGTATGTTATAAATTGAGTAATACTACGGAAATTAGTTGAATATTTTTTTATTTTTTAGACTGGTGCTTAGCAATGGCATGGTCAATTACAAGAAGATCTATGAGAAGCGCGTGCAGGGTGATGTCATCATGGTGCAGGAGGGCTACGACTCGGTGCCTGTTAATGCCCAACGCAATGAGTATCAGACGCAGTACTATATAGCGGATGAGCATGGTACAAATGTTTATAAAAGTGAGTTTGATTTTTTTATATATTATAATTATTTTTATTATTTTATCAAAATGTTTATTACACTCAGAAAAAGGTACCATAAAATTATTAGTTTTTACTATTGAAATTAGTCAATAGGATAAACTATTAATTCAATCGGTAAATCTTATTAAATACTACAAAATACATAGTATAAAATTATTTTGAGTTTGTATGAAAATATTTATTTTTTGTATAATATTAAATCAATAACGGTCTTATTGACAAATTTTAATGGAATTTTATGAGATTTTTATCTGACTGTATGAAACAAAAACACATCTTAAAGTTGAAAATATTTCAAAAATTAGCACGATGAAAAATTTTATTTATTTAGCGTATTTTTTAGCAATTATTGCTATTATTTTGAAATTAATTGTATTACATTTTGTACTTATTTTTATTCCAACTAATTTTGCTACTAGTTTTTGTACTAAATTTGGATCTAATTTTTCTATACATTTTCGTACTAATATTTGAAGTAGTAGTATTTGAATTTTTGTACCATTTTTTGTTCCAATTTTTGTACTAATTTTTAACTTCTTTAACAAAAATTGTACTAATTCATGCGCTATTTTACTGTTTGTACTATTTTATACTAACTAGTTTTACTACTAGTTTTTGTCGAAAGTTTTATTCAAATTTTTGTACTAATTTTATACTAATTTTAGTATTTATTATTGTACTACTATTAATAATTGTACTACTACTAATATGTGCATCAATTTTTGTACTAATTTTTGTTCAAATTTTTGTACAATTTTTTTACTAATTTTTGTACTAAGTTTTGTACTAATTTGTGTAATAATTTTAATAGTAATTTTTGTACAAATGTTTTTAGTAATTTATATAAAAATTTGTATTCCAATTTATGTACTAATTGTTGTATTAATTTTAATACTAACATTTGTAGGAAGATTTCTACAATTTTTTTTATTTACTAATTTCTGTCTGTAAGTTTTGTTCTAATTTTTCTTTTAATTTTACCAACATTTGAACTTATTATTATTTTTTTTTAAATTTTTGTATACATTTTTGTACTAAATTTTGTACCAATTTTTGTACTAAATTTAGTACCAATTTTTGTACTAAATTTTGTACCAATTTTTGTACTAAATTTTGTACCAATTTTTATACTAAATGTTGTACCAACTTTTGTGCTAATTAATAACTAATTTTTCTTTCTTAATAGTTTTAGTACTAATTTTTGTACAATTTTTGTACAATTTTTCTACTAAATTTTGTACTAATTTTTGTACTATATTTTTTACTCATTTTATACTCAATTTTGTATCAATTTTTGTACCAATTTTTATAACCAGCTTTTGTTCTAATTTGTGTACCATTTTTATTACCAACTTTTTTCTAATTTTTCTACTAATTTTTTACTAGTTTTGACAAAATTTTGTACCATTTTTATACTTGTTTTTTTTTTCTAATTTGTGTTTAATGTTTTAAGTAATTATAGTTCTAATTTCTATACCATTTTTGGTACTGATTTTAGTTCTAATTTTTGTACTTATTTGTGTACTAATTTCTGTACTAATTTCTGTACTAATTTTTGTACTAATTTTTGTACTAATTTTTGTACTAAGTTTTTTTACACATTTTTATACTAGTTTTTGTAGTAATTTTTGTATCGATTTTAGTCCCAATTATGTACTAATTTTTAAAAACAAATTTAGAAGTAATTTTTGTACAATTTTTTATATTCATTACTATGCTCATTTTTGTACTAAATTTTGTACTCATTTTATACTAAATTTTGTACCAATTTTTGTACCAATTTTTATAACCAGCTTTTGTTCTAATTTGTGTACCTTTTTTATTACCAACTTTTGTTCTAATTTTTCTACTAATTTTTTACTAGTTTTGACTAAATTTTGTACAATTTTTATACTTGTTTTTTTCTAATTTGTGTTTAATGTTTTAAGTAATTATAGTTCTAATTTTTATACCCTTTTTGGTACTGATTTTAGTTCTAATTTTTGTACTAATTTCTGTACTAATTTCTGTACTAATTTCTGTACTAATTTTTATACTAAGTTTTTTAACACATTTTTATACTAGTTTTTGTAGTAATTTTTGTATCAATTTTAGTCCCAATTATGTACTAATTTTTAAAAACAAATTTAGAAATAATTTTTGTACAAATTTTAGTATTCATTACTATGCTCATTTTTGTACTAATTTTTGTAGTAATTTATTAATGTAATTTACTAATGATTATAATAATTTATGTACAAATTAAAAAAAAAATATATATATTTTTTGTGCATTTTTGTGATACATTTTGTATTAATTTTTGTACCAATTTTGTAATATTTTGTTTTTAAATATGTTTCAAAAATGTGTATACAATATTTTTATAATAGGTAGTAAGCAACTTTTATTACATTTAGTAGTAAATTTTTAAACCAATATTTTTGTATATTAAATTTTATACTAATATTTTTTATACCAATTTTTTCATTTTTAAAACAATTTTTATATGAATTTTCATACCAATATTTATACCAATTTCTATACCAATTATTACCAATATTTATACCAGTTTTTATATGTCTGTTTATATACCAATTTTTTTTGTATATTAAATTTTATACTAATAATGATATCAAATTTATTCCATTTTTAATACCAATATTTATACCAATTTCTATACCAATTTTTATACCAATATTTATACCAGTTCTTATATCATATTTTACATAAGTCTGTTTATATATCTTTATATATCAATTTGTTTTTTGTACATTACATTTTATACCAATTTTATATCTCTTTTTAGCATTTTTAATACAATTTTTATAGGAATTCTTATACAAATTTTTATATTTTTTTATACCAATATTTACCAATATATACCAGTTTTTATATCAGTTTTTATGTTAGTCTGTTTATATATTTTTATATATAAATTTGTAAATGTTTTCTTATACCAATATTTATACTAATTTTTGTACTGAATACAAAACAACATTGAATGCAATATTTTTATACCAATTTTTTTATACCAATTTTTTTTGTGTATTATTTTTAACTTTTTTAGGAATAATTTTGCTTACCTAATCTTATTTCTTGTAAAAGGTGATTAAAATTATAAATTGTTTAAATTTTATTTTCCAGTTGAGTACAGTCATCAGCGTCCCGTGCTGCCAAAGTATCTGAGCTACCAGCAACAAATAGCGGCGGCCGATAAAAAACCAAAACCCTGAAATTATATTACATTAAATAGATTTTTAAATATCAATAAAAATGCATAACGTTCTTTATTTAAAAAAAAAATAATTGAATTTTCTGTATTTTTTATTATAAAATTATTGTAAAGTAAAAGCTAAATTTTTATATCGAAAATAAAACACTTAAATGCGCTTCATTTGATTGCTTCTGTTTTTTTGTAGCAGACAGACGCAAGCATTAACTGAAGCCAAAGCTTTATCATAATGATTGAAATACTTTTCCGGTCTAGTCTACATTTTTATGATGCGTACGACGGACGTAATGCTTTCGCGCATTTTTATTGCACAATCGCGAATTGTCTTGTGAGCTTTAAAGCTCTGCAGCATTAAGGCAGGCCATAAACATCTCATAAAATATTCATATTCACACAAATTCTTTATTATTATTATTTTTATTTTATTTTGTACATTTTTTTTCATTAATATTCTTTATTTTTTTGTTGTATATTGTGGTACTTTGTTCGCTTCTAATAACGTCTGCATAATTTTAATATTTATTTTTTGATTTTGCTTTTGTTAGGTAATCTCCCTACCACACACAGAAGGAAAGACCCAACCAACAAAGATTGCGCAATAAAACTGCAGTCGTAATATTTTATTGTTATTACAATTAAGTAGTTATTTTTGTTTGCAACCAAAATCAGAATCATTCATACCAGCCTCTTGAACTTATTAATATTAAATATATATGATATGGAACCCAAAGCATCCATTGGATACAACTATAAAACAATCGATGGCAAATATTTGCAAAAGTTTTCGACAACAATGAAAGCCACATAAAAGCCTTTTGAATACCATAAAGCTTCATGAGCTCCAGATTGTCGGAAAGTTCGATGGGTGCGGGTGTCGACTCGCATTAAGATCCATAGATTCGTTTATTTATTTATTTCGTTCTTTCGGTTCGTACCGTATGCAGCATCAGGTTTATGACAACTTCATAAAATTGTGATTGTTGGCATTTATAGTTACAGTTACCGTTAACGTTAACGTTATGCTTGTTCGGAGGCTTTCTCTAATCTTTTGCGCAATTGTTTTGCACATCTTTTAGCTGTTTGCATTGTTTTGATTGTGCCAATTGGGAAATATTATTGTCTCTTTATAACAACTATATGAATGCATGTGTGATTAGCAAATTATTGCTTACATTTAGATGTGATATTTCAGTAAGTTTTGCTGCTGATTGTAGGCAGTATAAATGAAAAATTAAAGGGTTTTTCAACAGGGACGCTACAAAAGTAGAGCGACAGGGACAGCAAACGACGCCATATTTCTTGCCGCTCTTTTGACATTTCTCTTCAGTAAGGTTTGCCATTTCATGATGAAAAGATATACGAGCCAAAAAATAGTAGAAATTATTAAAATTTACTACCAAAATTCGGAGTCAGTGGCCTCAAAGTTAAGAGCGCTACGTTTAATTTATGGTCGTCATAATCGTCCTAGCAGATCAACAATTGATCGTTTAGTGGAAAAAATTTGAATCCACAGGCACAGTACAAAATGTTCCCGTGCCAATGAGACAAAGAAGTGCCCGTTGTGTCGAGAATATTGCTGCCGCTGAGGCTTCAGTTGAAGAAAGACCAAATGTGTCTCTCACACGTCGTTCTCAAGCGTTGGGCATCTCTGTGACGTCCTTGTGGCGAATTTTGCGAAAAGATCTTGGCCCACACCCTTACAAAATCAAATTGACGCAAGAACTGAAGCCGCTTGACCAACAGAAGCGTCGTATGTTCGTGAATTGGGCTGAGCAACAACTTGAAAATGATTCGGATTTTCATCGAAAAATCATCTTCAGCAATGAGGCTCATTTCTGGCTAAATGGCTTCGTCAATAAACAAAATATGCGAACGTACTTTTACAGGAATAAAGAATTTCATTGATATCCAAAACCGTTTTTGTTTTATTTAAAAAACATGCGAATTGTGACGGACTTTTTGAGGTTCATACCGAGTTTTATTATTTGAAGATTTCCTTACTAACAAAAATTGTTTATTTTAATAGATTTTTGGTGTTTATTGATTAGGATTTAGTATAATTTCTGACAAGGTTATTGTATTTTTAGCCTTATCATAAACCAACCTGTTATAAGACTAACATAATCAGAAAATTATGGATTTTGCTGAAACAGCAAACGAAAGTTTGTTGTTTTGAATAAATTTGTATGTTTAAAGAGCAGACAACTTTATCTGTTTTAACTAATTTATTACTGTATATTCCAATTCATAAACAGCAGCATTTTTTGTTTTTATTTAATTTATTTAATCATTTAAATTTTTTTTTTATATATTTTAAATTTTCTTTTCTTTATTTTATTTCTTACTTACTTACACGGATAGAAAAGATATGTTTGAATATGTTTGAATGTAATTAAAAAGTAATACGAAATTACCATACACGTATTAGGAATTAAGTGTAATTAAATTATAATCGAATTTGAATTTATTTTTGTTCACGTGTAAACATTATTATATTGTCCAGCAGAATCTGTCAAATTTTGAAATTATATTACATTAAATAGATTTTTAAATACCAATAAAAATGCATAACGTTCTTTATTTAAAAAAAAAATAATTGAATTTTCTTTATTTTTTATTATAAAATTATTGTAAAGTAAAAGCTAAATTTTTATATCGAAAATAAAACACTTAAATGCGCTTCATTTGATTGCTTCTGGTTTTTGTAGCAGACAGACGCAAACATTAACTGAAGCCAAAAATATGTTACATAAATATATGTTACATAAATATATGTTACCATAAATATGTTACAATACAAACATAAAATTTTAATTGCATTTGAATAAACTTTTTCTTGGCAATCTACTTGGTTAAAACTATGTTTCGAAACTCAGAAAATGCTAATAAAATATAAATACAACGTATGTTCGCCACGCTCGTCTTAATTCGATAGTTTATCGACTGACGAAGTTGGCAACGTTGTGCAGCATTTTCTACCTACGTTCATTTTAAACATACTGATGTTTGAAAACAAACAAAAAAATGAATTCAAATGTAAATAAAGGTATTCTTGCAGCTCCCTTCTTGTACACAAAGTTGACACTAGGTGATCGGCATTTTCTGCGTACGTGTCTTTTGTTGTTCGTCCGACGTGTTCGCGTCGGTAATAATTTTGTTATTTGTAAATTAAATAAATATATAAATTATGTTACAAAATTACAAAAGGTAACAGAATATAATATAGTGCAGTATATAATTTCTAAAACTAATGTGAAAAAAACACATATAAAAATCAGTGTTTCGATTTTCAGACAGAATTTGGGATGTTTTTTTTACAAATACCTCCGTGAATTCCTTGCCTACGCTATGTGCTGTACTGAGACCAACTGTAACTGTACCAAATAAAGGGTAGCGCATCGGAGGCGCTACAAAAGTTTTTTAAATAAAACAAAAACGGTTTT
The DNA here is from genome assembly GCA_951804985.1 of Dryomyza anilis. Taxonomy (NCBI): domain Eukaryota; kingdom Metazoa; phylum Arthropoda; class Insecta; order Diptera; family Dryomyzidae; genus Dryomyza; species Dryomyza anilis. The sequence continues at coordinate 114,941,126 of OX638130.1, forward strand.
GGATATCAATGAAATTATTTATTCCTGTAAAAGTACGTTCGATGCCATTATGTATGGAACTCGATTTTTCTTTTGCATGGCCACCACGGGCACGTTTGCAGAAGTCCAGACGATGAACCCAATTTACCTCAATTTTCAAGCATAAATCGGCAGATACTGCTGCAATTTCACGTTCGATATTCGTACGAAGGTTATCAATCGTCTCTGGCTTGTTGGCATAGACCATAGACTTGACGTAGCCCCACAGGAAATAGTCTAACGGCGTCAAATCGCACGACCGAGGCGGCCAAACGACTGGACCATTTCGTGAGATAACACGTTCTCCAAACTTGGTTTCCAATAAATTGATTGTGGCATTCGCTGTGTGGCTTGTGGCGCCGTCCTGTTGGAACCACATGTCCTCCAAGTCCATATCATCCAATTGGGGCCAAAAATATTCGACTATCATTGAACGGTAGCGATTCCCATTCACAGTAACGTGCCGGTCTTGATCATCACGGAAGAAGTACGGCCCAATGACGCCGCCGGCCAATAAACCGCACCAAACCGTAATTTTTTCGGGATGCAATGATGACTCATGGAGTACGTGTGGATTTCTGTCTGACTAATAACGCATATTTGGTTTAATGACGAAGCTTTTTAATAGAAAATAAATTTTTTTAATAGAAATAAATAAAAAAAAACAAAATTTTATAATATTTTCAATATTTTTTCCAAAAATATTTAAATATGTTTCTATGCAAACATACTACTTTTTGAACTAAAACAACTGATATGTTTCACTGGAAACATATTTATATTCAGGTCGTTCAAAATCATGTTTTATTTTGAACATAATTATGTTTCGGTTCAAATGTTTATTTTTTTTGGATATAGTAATTATTATGTTTCCATTAGAACATACTCCATTTTAAGGGGCAACATTAAAATGTTTCCGGGATATTATAATGTAAGACAGAGCTCATTAAAACACTGTTCAAGCCTCAATACAACCCTGTTTACAAATAATTTATCAGTCAATTATATATTATGTTTATATAAAATTCCAAACATACATGTTAATGCCTGCAAAATTATGTTTGAGGGAGCCCTTTTTTTTTGCAGCGTGTACACATATTTCACTAATTATTGCATTTTTGCATACGTTCCTTCTTTATACGTGGAAGAAATATTGGTTTTAAACCAATTGTTTTTTAAAAAATAGTCTACGAATTATAGACGCATTTTCATTCAAAAATATATCGTGACATTAAAACAATATTAATTTTATTGGGTGAGAATGGGTATGTGTACCTTGGATTGCCTGAAAAACATTATTTTTTTTCTATACACTGAAATAAAAAGTTTGCTATTAATAGTAAATGTATAAACAAAATATTAAAATACAGAAAAAATGTTTATTGTTTTTTATGATACAGAGTTAATAAAAATAAAAAAATATTAATAACAGCTAAAATTGTCTGCTCTAAATCATAAAAAAAGTTTGCTGAAACATCAAACTGTCATTTGCTGTTTCAGCAAAATCCGGCCCTTTCCTCTTTTCAGCAAATTTTTTTGCTATTTAAGCAACCTTTTTGATATTGTTGCATGCTTTTTATTTTGAGTGTATGTTTTAACATAAAATAAAGATAAAGATAAATTTAAGATAAAATAATGCGAAGAACATAGCTCTAAATTCGACCGTTTCTTTCGTTTTCAATGTCAGACAGCGTACACAGAAAAAAATAATCGACGTAATTACAGCAACCATAAATAATTGTGTACCATTAAATGCTTTAGCAACGAGTTCTAATGTATTTAGTAAACGCATTCGCTAAAAATGTGGTTTTCTTCCAAAAATATACCAATTAAGGACTTCGCATATATAGCAAACTATTTAATTGGTATGGTCGACGTTTTAAAAGTATTTTTATTATCTTCACCGTCTTTATAATTCTCATTCAGTTAATTAAAAACTTTTCTGATGATGAAGTTGGAAGCATAATTAAATATGCAACCATTGCCATCATCACCATTTTTGACGACACACATATAGGTTGATCAAGCTCTAGAAGTGTATATCTTGGCATATTCCCAATGGGAATAATATGCGCGCAACCAAACGTGCAAACAAATATTCCATCGTTTACTTGTTTGTCGGCGTTCATTCGCTGCAAGCTCACATAGTGACGCCGCATCGTGTGCTCAGCGATGGCGATTTTTAATGCAATTAATTTAATAGTCATTTTAGCAAATTATTTAATTGTATTGATTTAACTTTCTGTATTTTTCTGTTAATTTATTAATTAAGTTGATTAAATATTTGATTAATACAATTACTCTATAGTCATTTCAGCAAATTATTTAATTGTATTGATGTAACTTTTTGTTTATTTTCTGTTAATTTATTAATTAATAGCAATTTATTAAATTATTTAATTGTATTGATTTAACTTTTTGTATTTTTCTGTTTATTTATTAATTAAGTTCGTTAAATATTTGATCAATACAATTACTCTATAGTCGTTTCAGCAAATTATTTAATTGTATTGATGTAACTTTTTGTTTATTTTCTGTTAATTTATTAATTAATATGATCAAATATTTAATCAATTCAATTAAAGTTTGTATTGGCTATGAATGAATTAAAAATTAATTGTATTGATCAAATTTTTTGCTATATTTACACATAAATTTTTTTCTGTGTAGATACTAATTTCAGAGTTTCCTTGATCTAAGTCTTGTGATTTTCCTATAATCGCAATTTCAATTTCAGCTTTTTCCATACCGACCACGCCTCTTTTCGGGCGTTACAAATGGCCAATTAAAGTCAATATACACTTCCAATTTTAGTGTACAGGACAAATGTTATTTTATGCAAGCAATCAAGACTTACCAAATAAACTAATTGAGTATTTATGTAAATTTAATATTCAAGGAATTTGAAATTTTCCAAATAATAGTACTCTGATAGTAATTTACACTGACTTGAAAAACCTCTCACTCTGTCCCACAATGTGTTCAAATGCTCTAGAAAATAACGAAATTCATTATTTTCGAAAACACTTAACCAATTTTTAAAATTTTAAAGGTGTTTTTTTAAACTAATAAGAAACCTTGAGTTTTGAAATTTGAGATTTTGTCTTTAATGGTTACGGAGATAAAAATCAGTAAAATTGATACTTTTTCATGATAAATCTCTAAAAAAATGATAAAAATTCAAAATGTCTTTTGCTTTCAAAATCTTTATTCTGTTGCTCCATACAAATATTAAACAAAATTAATTAAGTTAAATTAATATAATAATAATATAATAATTTGGCGCTACAGTCCTGTTTAGAACTTCGGCCGAGCTCTCTCACCATTTTGAGCTGAGCGTGTTATATTTGTACTCAAATTGGTGGGACCTACAGTTTATTGCCGAATCCGAACGGCGGGTGAGAGCTTTTTCATAGGCAATGTTTTACTCTCGTAGGTTTGCCATTTACTGCCGAGAGGTAGCGCGGTATAGAAAAATGTTTCTATGAAAAGATGTTGTTAGCCCCAGTCCAGGCTTGAACCGGGGACCTTTCGGCTCGCAGTCCAACGTACTAACCACTGAGCTACCGCGGCTAATTAAGTTAAATTACTCGTGATCTAATTTTGGATTCAATTATTTAATTTTATAAAAAATACCACAATAACTTTTTTATTTAATAAGAAAAATACATCCAAATATTATCCATCCCGACACAACATTTTTGCAATTTCGTGCATCTCTAGATAAAATTTTCGGCAAGGTCGAGGTAGTTTTGACTCATTTTTTCGACATATTTGAAATATGTCGGAGTTTGTATCAAAAGCTGTCTGTTTTTTTGCCTGTTCCCCAAATATGGCGTGAATCTGCCATGAAAATTCGACAAAAATTGACAACCTGCTATACACTTCCCATAATATTCTTCTTTTCAGTGCGTTTGCCGGAAATTTGACCGAAATATTCCAGAAAAATGCCAAAAATGTTGTCTTGGGGTATTTCCGACAAACACACAGATAAATGGAATATTTTGGGAAGTGTATAGTAGGTTTTAAAATTTTGTGGAATTTAGCAGATTAACGGCATATTTGGGGAATGGGCAGCTGTTGTGCAAACTCCTCCTTTGTCTGTTTGAAATATGTACAAAATATGTTTTTAACCTGTCTCGACCCTGCCAAAAATTTAGTTTGGGGATGTTTATATATATTTTGAAATTTTGTATTGGAAATTCAGTATTCTATTTTAGGTGGATTGTATGTGAGCAAAATGGAAGTAATACTTTTTTAATATCATATTTAACCATTTTTTTTTATTTTTGTGTGTTTTTAAAACGAGATATATGGAAAAAATTTAGGTATTCCTTCTTGGACCGGCTTTCCTTATTTTCAAAATTGTTTTTATATGAAATAATGTTTTTTTTTCCTGAAATATATTGAAATTTTTTTTATATTATTCCACTTTGATCACAATTCTCCTATTTCAAAAAGTTCAAATATATTCTTTTGATATTCCTCTGACATATTTCGAATAATCTATTTAAATATTAATTAAATGTGTAATCGGCCCTATTGTGAACAAAATATTTCATTGGCATTTTATATTTTGTATTGAATTTTCATACAAAATATTTCCGTGTTCAGTGTTCGCGATTGGGCTAAATATTTTTCAAAATTTACGGTAATGTTTTTGCAATGTTTTTTGAATATTTATTTGTATAACTGAATTAGGCGGAAATTGTTAAGAAAAAAATCTGATTTTTGGAACTTTCTTTTGAAAGAATTGTACGAGATTGTCAAATTGTATTTCAAACGAGTTGGGAAAGTTAGGTCACATGGGTAAGTTCGGTCACATGGGGCGGATTTTTATAGTCGGTCGAGCCCGAATATGGAATACCCTACACCTTTGGTGGAGATATTAATACGGAATATTTAATTGTATACCTTAATTTAAAATTTTTAATTATGCTGAACCTCCCCACCCTTAGAATATTATTCATATATCAGAAATTTACGTCTTATATCCCCATAAATTAAAAAATGTATATAAAGTATAAAAAACTAAAAAAAAAATTTGAAAAATATAATTGGGCGGACTACGCCTATATTTAAAATTTTGAAAGGCAAATATTTCATAGATTTGATATTAAAAATTTACGGATCAAATTTCCACTATGAAAACCCGGAAAATAATAAAAAAAGTGGGCGGATCACGCCCATTTTTGGACCACATATTTTTAAGTGAATTCTAACAATACGTTTTAAATTTTATAACTATATCTTGAATACTTTTCGAGTTATTAGTTTCGAAAAGTTATATAAAAGTGTCTTGTATGGGAGGTGGGCGTGTCCGTTGACCGATTTTGCTCATTTTCAAACTCAGTTCCTACTTTTCGCTAAAATATATTGAGACAAAATTTCATCGCATTCTGATTAGTATTTCTGAAGTTATTCTGTATTCGGACAGCAAAACGGACAGACAGACAGACAGACAGACGGACATGGCTAAACGGACTCGGGTAGTGATGCTGATCAAGAATATATATACTTTTGAATACCGGACACGCCTCTTAAGGGGCGTTACAATATATGCACAAAGTTAATATACCCTATACCTCATAGGTGTAGGGTATAAAAATGAAGTTAATGAAATGAAAAACTGCATTCTTTAATCATTTTATAATTTTCTAAAGATATATTTTTTTCATAAGAATTTTTTAAACGATAAAAAAGAAAAAAAGAAAATAAAAATGACGAATACTTTTAATTTTAATCTAAAAAAGCCTCTTATTTTATTTTTTAATTGTTTTATCATTGTTAAAACGCTGAATATTTAAGTGTTTTTATTTTTACCATTTTCTTTATTTATTTGACCAACATTTCCAAATACCTCAAAAGCAATAAACGTTAAAACACATTTTTGAAAACAAATAAAACCTGCTTCCCGCCCTGATAAGCATCTGACCCACAGAAAAAGACGTTAAAAAGTTAATAAAACCTGTGCTGATAACAGTGCTGAGAACTTTTTAGATGGTTTTACGAGCCTCTTAAGTTATTAATAACCAATAGGCGCTGATAAATTGCACCAACATTTTGAATTTAACAAAATGAAATGACATAAAATTACAAATCGATTGTTTTAAAAGCACAATAAGAAAATATAGAACATTTTTGTGAAATTAAAATTTTAGCAAAGCTGCCCACTTTTCGCAAACTGAAGATATTTTTGCTGGACAAACATTTTACGACTTTTTAATGAGTGCCATAAAGTGAAGACTTGAAAAATAATATATACGGTTTATTTAAGTTAACGAGCTTTAAATGAGAGGCAAAGTTTTATTCTTTTTGTGTTTTTCTTTTTATTTTTAATTTTTTTGGTGCATTGTTCGGTGCATCCTGCGGTTGCAACGTATGTGACCCAATTAAGTGCCACTGTACACAAGAAGAAGACATTAAAAATGGTATTTTATAATAATTATATAATTCTGGTAGATTTTTTTCTTTTCAAGTTTTATTTTACTACAAATTAATTTTACAACATGTATAAAGTCTTTGGGGAATTTTATTTTGCAAGCAGTTTCAATTCAGAACCTTTACAAAAAATGTCCAAGACCGTGAGGTTATTAAGTGGGATATGCATGACATTGGCATTTTTTGGCATTGCCATAAAAGCGGCTACAATTCCGGTACAATTATTGGATGTTATGGATAGGGCGAGTAATGCCACAATTATAGAAAACTATTATGGCATAGAACGCGACGGACGCTATGTAATGCGGTAGGTATTTGTTGAAGTTTAAAATATATTTTATTTTTAATTTTATTTATTATTTACAAATTCTCTACGCATTTAGCTATGTGACTAGTAATGGCATCACACATTTTGAGACCGGTTATTTGCGCTACACAGCAGAGCCTGATCGTCGACCATATCAGGTGAAGGAGGGTTATTACATCTATCCCACACCTGATGGCAGAACGGTGCGTCTGAGCTATTTCGCAGACATTGAGGGTTTTCGCGTTACCGCGTGTAAGTTATAACATGGTTTTGTGTTTCTTAAAAATTAAAAAATTTTATTTATGCAGTTCAGATACGTGATTATGCCTTTGAAGAGCCCGAATTTGAAGGTTTTATATCGAAGCAAAAATCTGAAAAAGTTGCAGAAAGCGTACAAGCATAAATTATAGATGAAGATGAGCAGAAAAGATGTAGATTACAATAAACAGAAAAAAAGGTGTAAATCTTAAAAAATTACTTGGTTTTTTAAATTTTAATTAATCATGTAAAATGATATTGTGATTCAGAGTCAAAATATAATTTATAAAAAAATATTGGCAATCTCAAGGCAGTTTAGAAATATTTTTCAAAAGATTTTAATCAGAAAAAAGCAAAGTTGTTGTTTATTTTCGGACGATCCCTGAAATATTCAACGAATCTGCTTTTGATATTTCAAAAAATTTAATAAACTGCTATAATATAGCATATTATGCTTCGCAAACACTTTCATTGAACTATGTGTTTTCGGGAAAAATCTAGGAAAACATTAAAACAAAATTTCTCGATTATGACTAAAAAGCAGAGGGAGATAAAAGATAAATGTTAACCTTTTCGAAGGTTCCTGAATAACTCTCACTAAATAACATTTATTAAACAAATCAGTGAAAAATTAAAGAAAACAAAGAAAAGAGGTCTTGATAGAAGAGGAACCTTTATTTTTGAAAAATTTCAGTTTCTATCTAAGAGAAACCTTTATTTTTGACAAATTTCGGTTGTGGTTGAACAGCGAGGGATATAAAGGTTAACAAAATATAACTCTGATAACTAATTTTTGAGATGCTTAGTGGAGAATTCTTTTTTCAAATGACTTCCAATATCCTGGACCACATACTGATGGTAACTGTTGTTTAAAAATTAATAATAAATAAAAGCCAAAATTAAAAATTGTTTATCGAACAAAAAAAATTTGTCAAAAATGTTCGAAAAAGGAAATTATTAAAAAATTTGTTGGACATAAAAAAAAATCAAATTTCGAAATTTGAATGTTTTGGGCGATAAATGTTCGAAATCAGCATTTCAAATAAAATACAAATATTTGACATAAACAACAATGTTCGAAATTGTTCAAAAAAAAAAAACAAGTTGTTAAATAAATGTTTGAACAAAAAAAAACAACGCAATCAGCATTATATAATAAAAAAATATATTCGACAAATAATAACCAATGTTCGAAAATTTTCGAAAAATTAAAATAATAAATTTTTGGACGAAAAGATCAATGTAATGATCGAAATCACAATTTTCCAAATAAAAAAAATGTTCGATAAAAACAATAATGTCCGAAAATTTTCGAAAGAAAATGTTGTTAAAAAAAAGTTGTACGACAAAAACCACGCAATGGTTGAAATCATCATTGTAAAAAAAAATATCTTCGACAAAAACAACAAGTTCGAAAATGTTCGAAAAAAAATGAAAAACAACGTAATGGTCAAAATCACCATTTACCAAAAAAAAAAAAAAAATATTCGAGAGAAACAAAAATTTCGAAAAAAATGTTCTCTTCTTCTTCAGGCCTTAATCCCTAACGAAATGAAAATGTTGTTAAAAAAAGGTGTACGACAAAAACCACGCAATGGTCGAAATCATCATTGTAAAAAAAACATCTTCGACAAAAACAACAAGTTCGAAAATGTTCGAAAAAAAATGAAAAACAACGTAATGGTCAAAATCACCATTTACCAAAAAATATTCGAGAGAAACAAAAATTTCGAAAAAAATGTTCTCTTCTTCTTCAGGCCTTAATCCCTAACGAAATGAAAATGTTGTTAAAAAAAGGTGTACGACAAAAACCACGCAATGGTCGAAATCATCATTGTAAAAAAAACATCTTCGACAAAAACAACAAGTTCGAAAATGTTCGAAAAAAAATGAAAAACAACGTAATGGTCAAAATCACCATTTACCAAAAAAAAAAAAAAAATATTCGAGAGAAACAAAAATTTCGAAAAAAATGTTCTCTTCTTCTTCAGGCCTTTAATCCCTAACGGGGCATAGAGCATCAAAAATTTAGGCGACAAAAACAGCGCAATGTTCGAAATCACCAATTCAAAAAAAAAACATCTTCGACAAGAACAACAATGTTCAAAATTTTTTTTTTCCTTTTTGGACGAGAAAAACATCGCAATGGTCCAAATCAGCATTTTCAAAAAAAAAACAACTTCGACAAAAACAACAATGTTCGAAAAAATCGAAAACATTTGTTGAAAAACAACGCAATGGTCGAAATCACCATATGCCAAAAAAAATATTCGAGAGAAACAACAATGTTCGAAAAATTTCGAAAAAAAATGTTCTCTTCTTCTTTAGGCCTTAAATCTCTAGCATAGGGCATCAACATTTTAGGCGACAAAAACAGCGCAATGTTCGAAATCACCAATTAAAAAAAAACATATTCGACAAAAACAACAATGTTCAAAATTTGTTGTTCCTTTTTGGACGAGAAAAACTCGTAATGGTCAAAATCACCATTTACCAAAAAAAAATATATTAGACAGAAACAACAATGTTCGAAAATTTTCGTAATAATACATGTTCTCTTCTTCTTTATGTCCTTAAATCCCTAGCGGCACATAGAACATCAACATTTTGGCGACAAAAACAACACAATGTTCACCAATTAAAAAAAAAAATCTTCGACAAATACAACAATGTTCAAAAAATTTCGATTTTTTTTTTTTTTGGATGAGAAATACAACGCAATGGTCGAAATCAGCATTTTTCAATAAAAATATATTCGACAAAAATAACAATGTTCGAAAATTTTCGAAAAATAAAAATTGTTTAATAAATTTTAGAGCTAGGAAAAACACCGCATGGTCGAACCACCATATTAAAAAAAAATATATATTCGACAATAACAACAATGTTCGAAAATATTCGAGCATTGTTTTTTAATCACCTTTTTCCAAAAACACGTCTTCGTGTTCGAAAAATTTCAACAAAAAAAAATGTTGAAACAACATGGTCAAAAAATGGTCTAAAACACCATTTTCCAATATAAAAATATTCGATAAAAAAATTTGTTCAAAAAATTTATTAAAAAAATTATGTAAAAAAAATTTAAACGACAAAAACAACGCCAAATCACCATTTTACAATAAAAAAAACTTCGACAAAAACAACACAAAACGACAAAAACAACGTACAAAAACAACGACAAAACAACGTAGGTAATGGTCGAAATCACCATTTTTCTACAACAAATTTTTATGTATCTCCAAGCAACAAGAAATTTTTTTTTATAAATGAGACCAGTTAAATTTTCTGTCTACTAACAACCATTAACCAGTGACCTTTAAAATGAGTATACTTCTATTTACTTTGACATTTTTATTTATAACTCTTAAAGCGATAAGAAACTCCCATGAAATTTACCACAAATGTTAAGAAGAAAATCTTCAACAATGTAAGTACTTTTTTTTTATTTAAAAAAATATGGCTTTTTGAGTTACAGCTTTCCAAAATCTATATCAGGTGGTAATGACCTATCCCCTTTATCATATTTCATATCTCATATTAATGACCATCAAACGATGTCTCATCTGACCCCATATGTAAATCTCTTTTTAAAATAAACGAAAGTTATTTTTTAAAACTAGTTTTGTATAGACAAGTCGCCATATTTTGGGAACCATAAAAGTCAGAGTTCTGAACTTTTGCAAATTTCTACGTTTAATATGAGAAAAAATTCATGGAAAATTTTATCAATTCAAAGACGACGTCTAAAATGATTAATGTTTTTGATCGATTTAAAATGGAATATACTCAAAGTCAATACTAAACTGTTGACAATTTGTTTTAAATTCAAAAAAAAAAATAATTCAATTCAAACAAATTTATAGTTTCTTTTCCAAAAATCATTTAAACATTTTTATATTTTGTCGTCGCATAGTTTGGTTTGTATTGCGAAGTCTATATTTTTTATTTTTTCACCAAAATAAAAATTTGTTTAGGTATTAGGAATACATAAAACTGCATAAACATTTAGATAGTACTTTAAAAGGTGAAACCATTCAAATGTGCTACAAATATTTGCACAGCCGTTTCTAATAATAGTTTTTATTGAAATCGTGAAATTGAGTAATTGAAATTCTAATATGGTATTTTGTAGCATCTTTTTATATCCCATATGGTCTAGTGGCTAGGATATCTGGCTTTCACCCAGAAGGCCCGGGTTCGATTCCCGGTATGGGAAGATTTTTTTTTTAATTTTTCTTTTTTTTTTAAATTTTCTTATATTCACTAATATATTCCAAATTTGTTTTGATTTAAAACTCTAAATAAATCACCGTACACGCAGTGAAAAATACCATATAAATGTTTTTTTTTACTATAAAAATTAGTCAATAGAATAAATTATTATTCAAATTATAACCCAAATACCATGAAATTTCCAATGAATTTATATGAAAATATACATTTTTTTTTATATTATTAAGAGACAGTTTCCAGTGGTAGTTTAAACTACTTTTACTTAAAAGTCTCACATATTTTTTTTGTGATTTTTTATATCTTTAGTGAAAATTTTAATTTTAGTGATAATTTTAATTTTTTGAAAAAAAAAAAAAAAAAATTGGATTTTAAGTGAAAAATTGAATTTTTAGTGAAAATTTGAATTTAACGTGATAAATTGAATTTATAGTGACAAATTGAGTTTATAGTGACAAATTGAATTTTTAATGAAAAATTAAATTTTTAGTGAAAAATTTCATTTTTATTGAAAAATTGAATATATAGTGAAAAATTTAATTTTGAGCGAAAAATTGAATTTATAGTAAAAAATTTAATTTTTAGTGAAAAATTGTATTTTTAGTAAAAAATTGAATTTTTTAGTGAAAAATTTAATTTTTTTAGTGAAAAATTGAATTTTTAGTGAAAAATTGAATTTTTAGTGAAAAATTGAATTTTTAGTGAAAAATTGAATTTTTAGTGAAAAATTGAATTTTTAGTGAAAAATTGAATTTTTAGTGAAAAATTGAATTTTTAGTGAAAAATTGAATTTTTAGTGAAAAATTGAATTTTTAGTGAAAAATTGAATTTTTAGTGAAAAATTGAATTTTTAGTGAAAAATTGAATTTTTAGTGAAAAATTGAATTTTTAGTGAAAAATTGAATTTTTAGTGAAAAATTGAATTTTTAGTGAAAATTTTCATTTTTATTGAAAAATTGAATTTTTAGTGTAAAATTGTAGTGAAAAATTTCATTTTTATTGAAAAATTGAATATATAGTGAAAAATTGAATTTTGATCGAAAAATTGAAATTTTTAGTGAAAACTGGAATTTTTAGTGAAAAATTGAATTTTTAGTGAAAACTAGAATTTTTAGTGAAAAATTGAATTTTTACTGATAAATTGAATTTTTAGTGAAAAATTGAATTTTTAGTGAAAAATGGAATTTTTTAGTGAAAAATGGAATTTTTAGTGATAAATTGAATTTTTGTGAAAAATTGAAGTGAAAAATTGAATTTTTAGTGAAAAATTGAATTTTTAGTGAAAAATTGAATTTTTAGTGAAAAATTGAATTTTTAGTGAAAAATTGAAGTGAAAAATTGAATTTAAAGTGAAAAATTGAATTTTTAGTGAAAAATTGAATTTAAAGTGAAAAATTGAATTTTTAGTGAAAAATTGAATTTTTAGTGAAAAATTGAATTTTTAGTGAAAAATTGAATTTTTAGTGAAAAATTGAATTTTTAGTGAAAAATTGAATTTTTAGTGATAAATTGAATTTTTACTGATAAATTGAATTTTTAGTGAAAAATTGAATTTTTAGTGAAAAATTGAATTTTTTAGTGAAAAATTGAATTTTTAGTGAAAAATTGAATTTTTAGTGAAAAATGGAATTTTTTTAGTGAAAAATGGAATTTTTAGTGAAAAATTAATTTTTATGATGTACTTTTCATGGTTAAATTCTAGTTTTTTACAATGAACAATTGAAGAAAACTACACTGAGGGAAAAAAGTAATAAAATTAAATAAAAAAGTAATAAATTTAAATACTTTTCGACATGTTTTTCACCCGTTGTCTTTTTTATTTAAATTAAATACTTTTTATTTAAAATTGAAGTAAATACTTTTTATTTAAATTTATTACGTAGATAATAAAATTTGATGTAAATACTATTTATTACTTTTATTAAGATAATAAAATTTTAATTTAATCACAATATCATAAATATATCAATTAATATTTTAAAACTATTTATTTCATATAAAGAAGTTTAGGAAAAGATAAAATTATTATTTTTTTTACTTTTTTGAAATTTTTATCACTCACAGTGGTTCTATTGGTTGGACACATTACCACGTATTACATAATTTTATCGTGGTTACTTTCAAAAAACAAACTTTAATAATGTTAAAAATATTTCTAAAATATAATTTTTTTGAAATAATGAATTTAATTGCGTATGTAATAAAATTAATTACTATTTATTTAATTTGAAATTAAATACGCACGTAATATATTTTTGTATACAGTATTATTTTTTTTATTACAAAAGTAATTAAATCAAATTTAAATCAAATTTAAATAGATTTTATTTAATTTTATTACATCTCTTTTTTCTTAGTGTAGTAATATTTCTGTCAGTTAGATTGAGAATTTAAACTAAGTCTAATCCATCGACATTGGTCGGTTAACCCAAGTTAAAACTACATGTAGACTTTACTGGAAAACACGATTCAGAGTTTAAACTAAATTTAAACCACTAAAAACTGCCATTAAATCAATAATTGTTCTATTGACCAATTTCAACGAGATTTTATGGATTTTTTTCTGAGTGTAGATTTGTAGAGTATAATGTAACTAATCGTCTATGAAAATTTTAAGTAAATATTTAACATCCTCGATAGTATAGTGGTCAGTATCCCCGCCTGTCACGCGGGAGACCGGGGTTCAATTCCCCGTCGGGGAGATTTAATTTTTTTTTTCAATTTTTAATTTTTTTTGTTGTATTTATCTTTCAATTGTATTTATCTATCAATGATATGCAAAATTTATTATTCAAATTTTATTTACATTGTTTTAACTAAATATATAATTTAAATAATACTTTTTAGTATTTCATTTAAATTTTTAATTTTATATTCATGTCGTTTATTTTTTATATTTATTTTATGTTTCTTTTAATTTTTAATTTTTATTGGCATTGTTTTTTATAATATGCTAAATTTACAATTCAAATAATATTCATATTGTTAAAAAAAAGTATTATTTAAATAATGCTTTTTTATTACTTAGCTATTATTTTAATCGACACATAATTTTCACCTCACATAACAGCTGCTCGCATTGTCATAATTTGCATAATCGCTTTTTTTTTGTGAGCATCCACTATTGAGTTTTTCAGAATATTTTATACTTTTTAAAAAAATAAATAGAATATATAAATAAAATAAATAAAAAAATAAAATATAAAAAAAAAATGTAAAAACAATGATGATTATAATATTTGCTTATTGTTATTCGATTTTTTTTTTGTAGAATGCATTACAGATGACTTCAAAAACATAATCCATAAAAATGCTGCGTATCAGTTTTAAGTTACTGCTAAAATATTAACATATTGTTTGTTGTAATTATGTTCTTGATGTTTTTTGTTAATTATTGGCTGAATTAATATATTTTGGCATGAGATCATGTGTTGTAGTATTTTATGGTTGAGTTAAGTTTATGTATTATTAAATATAAAAAATATACTTTCACATAGTAATAAACATGCATATGAAATAACGTAATAAATTCTCGAATTTATGATTAGAATTTATAATATTTTTTAAATTTCTGTATGAAAAATTGTAGACATTCAGTATCTCATCGTAAATAAAAATTTTAATGTTGCCTTTTAAACTCTAACAATCTGTCTGCATCATGAGAAGATATTTATCTTTAGAATGATATTTTCAATTTTAAATGAATCAACCAGTTTTTATATTACACTATTCAACTTTATTTTTCTTATGGACATCCCATACATTAATTCTATATAACCCTCTGGTGCTGATTCAGACTGCATACTCCGTTTTTGTCTATAACGTAATGTTTTTGAGAAAATTGCTATCGTTTTATTAAGCCGTCCTACTCACAACTTAGAAAAAAAATATAGTACTGTTGAAAAATAGTGTTTCAAAGAGTTTTACTTTCAATTGTCAAGTCTAATTTTATAAATATTCGTATACTTTTTAAGATATTTGGTACAATATTGATTTTTTAGACATTTTTTTTTAATAAATCGTTAGCATTTAGAATCTAATGATTAACAAAACAATGATTTATGGGCATCCAGAGTATAGCTCAAATTAACTATCAAAATTATTAACATTTTTCTATGTGCTCCACTTTTTAAAATATGCCATGCAAACATAACTTTGATACTATTTATTTATATATTGTTACGAAAAGAGGTAATTTGCCCCACTGTGCAAGCATTCAACAATAATAAATGAGACGCAAGACAATTCAGCGCACTAAGCAATGTGTTAGAAAGAGACGGAAGATCATTCAGCGTAATGAGCAGTGTGCGAGAAAGAGATGGAAGATCTGCACATTAAAACACATGAGTGCGAATGAGATGCCAATAGCATGCGTCATTCACGAAACGAGTAGAAGGTTCTGGAAACAAGTCGAAGCTTGTCGAAACGTGTCGAACTGATGCATGCAGTATATAAGGGAGCCGCATCTGAGGTACAGCACTTCAGTAGTGATTGTAAAGTGGTCGAGTGTATCTCGTGTGATAAATGTCAAGTTAAATTGTGGACATGCAGCAGTTGTTAGAATTTGTAAAGTTGTTTATTAAAGTGAATTAATAAAGTTAATTGTTATAATTTAAACCAAACATAAGAGTGTTTTTATTTTGTACACAATCCAGAGATAAGAACTTGTAGAACAGTTTTCCGTAGATTGAATTTTCGTAACAATATATAATATTATATATATATATCCAATATATATTATATTATTATTGTATTATTATATACATATATCCAATATTATATTATATTTTTTATTATATCCATTAGTAATTAGTAAGACATAATTAGTTCCCGACAATTCATTCCTGATTAAATCTTCCTCGACAAAATTCTTCCATGTACACGAAGGGAAATAAACTTCTAAAACTGGAGAGGATTTCGGCTCGAATGAAAAGCAGCAGAATTGTGCCATTATATCGATAAAATGCTGTAATAAAATTCTACTAAAATTCAAGAATTTATCATCTAAATATTAAGAAAGCAAATTACTTAGTTATCAAAAAGTAAACAAGATTTATTCTTCTTGATTTTGAGAAGATAATTTATTGACTATTACCAAACACACAAAATTGTTGCAGTATTCTTTGAAAAAAGAACATATGTTCGTGTATCTTTTGTTGTTTTCATAGATCTTGATCTGTCATTGCCATCGGTTTGTTAGTGTGTCTGTTGAAAGTAACTCAAAATAATTATTCTAGAGAGATATTATGTTCTTAGGTCTCAAAAAAGTAATTAAGAGAAATTAGTCTTGATATACATTATATAGAATAATTGCTCATAGTTACTTTTTTGATAACTAAGTGAAAGTGTTTCTTAAAATCAAGAATGTTTCCGTTTAGCTATATATTACTCCGTATATCTCTTGAGACAAGAGATTACAAGACATGAGATTACATCTACATTGTTATCTTTTTTCACAGTATTCCTTTAAGCTTATCCTTTGATTCAATCTAGTTATTATCCTCATATCTTTCATATATTTATGCTCAACTTTATTTTCATTTTCACAATGAATTTGCCAAATTCTTCAACTTAAACATATAACAAATTACTTTGTAATGAGGTTATAATTCTATCATATTTATATCATAATTATACTTTACCTTTTTCAGCATATTCTAACATTCTCGTACTTCTACCCGGGACAATATCCGGAAACAATTCAGATCTGAGCTAAATCTTTCCTCAACAATTCTTTTAGTTATTATGATTTCAAAAATACTGTTCTCTGAACAATTATTCTCCGGAAAATACACGATAAATAAAAGCATTATGTAGTTATTTTTATTTTATATAGCAATAGAAATTAGAATAATAGAAATTCGATAAAATTGTATAGTTGTTTTTTAAAAAAGTACATTAAATCAGTTGAAACAAGAAAAATTATATTTTAATGTAAAATAACTAAAGGGTTTTTCAACAGGGACGCTACAAAAATAGAATGACAGGTACAGCAAACGACGCCATATTTCTTGCCGCTCTTTTGACATTTCTCTTCAGTTAGGTTTGCCATTTCATGCTGGAAAGATAAACGAATTCGAATTTCGGTAGTAAATTTTAATAATTTCGACTCGTTGTTGGCTCGTATATCTTTCCATCATGAAATGACAAACCTTACTGAAGAGAAATGTCAAAACAGCGGCAAGAAATATGGCGTCGTTTACTGTCACTGTCGCTTCACTTTTGTAGCGTCCCTGTTGAAAAACCATTGAAAAAAACTTTTGTAGCGCTCTTATTGAAAAACCCTTTACAAATAAACTTATTTTAAATATAATATTCCCGAGACAAAAATTCTGGAAAATTCAGGAATATTTCCGGCAAACACACAGATAAAGGGAATATTTTGGAAAGTGTATAACAGGTTGTAAAATTTCGTGGAATTTGAATGGCAGATTCACGGCATATTTTGGGAACGGGCAGAAACAAGACAGCTAGGCATACAAACTCCGCTGTTGTCTGTTAGAAATATGTCGAAAAAATGCTTCTAAACTGCCACGACCCTGCCAAAAATTTTGTCTTGGGTTATTTTAGGTATATTTTTACAACATATCAACAAATAATTTTAAGAGATAAATAAATTACCTAAACATTAGAAACAAATTGAGCACAACGACATAATGCGACTTAAGGATCTAAAGAGGAAAGAAAGCACTTCTAAATATATAAGAGAGCAAGCACAAGAACGTAGGACTTTTCGGTAATAGGATTTGTAACAAGTACTTGTGAAACTTAAGCTAAAGCTAAACAATAACACAAGTTGCACAACGTAGTAAAGTTCGATGTGTAAGCAGTTTATGCGACAAACAGACGAGAACGAGAATAACTAACAAACTGCGATGCAGCCGAATACTTGAGAATTGTAAGGATGAAGCAGAAACTCGACACAAAT
The DNA here is from genome assembly GCA_951804985.1 of Dryomyza anilis. Taxonomy (NCBI): domain Eukaryota; kingdom Metazoa; phylum Arthropoda; class Insecta; order Diptera; family Dryomyzidae; genus Dryomyza; species Dryomyza anilis. Next base: position 114,959,308 of record OX638130.1, read on the forward strand.
CGACGAGTAGACATGACAAAACGTTACGTTAACGATAAGTACCGGAAAAGCCCTTGTTTCTGTACACTTTTTGACTTCAATACAAAGTAGTGTTGCAAAGCATTAGAACTTTTGTGACCATTATCAAAGTGTAACTAAAGCAAACAACTTTTCATATTTGAACCTGCGGCAACAACATTGACCGTCAGCAAAAACTGCTGACCTTTGCGTGCGGGTTTTCCGGTGTGTTCGGGTTTGAAAAACAGACACCATTGCAAACACATCAAAACTAATACTGATAGGCCGGTCGACAGTTCAAAATGGAACTGCATGGTTAGATGATTTTGTTTTTGTATTTTTTTTTTAACAGCAACCTTGCGCAACAACAAACAAATGAGCGTAGTAGTTAAACATTTTATTTGCATGTCCTTGCGGCCGAAGGACGATTATAATGGAAACGTGTTTTCGAGTTTGTCGTCGTCATCGTCTGTGTTGACAAATAATGTTGCCGTTTTTAGGTGCAAAAAGGGCTAAAACAGCCAAGAGGCCTTACACAGGGGACGGCATAGAATTTATAAATGTGGTAATTGTTGTTGTTGTTGCTGCTGTTGGTGACTAAGTCTACTCTCTATCTCTGGATGTTGATGATGATTTTGTTGCCTGATGAGTTTTCGACTCGAGCTCTACCGGTGCACGGTATATAAAATAATGAAATTTTTGAGTAAAATGGAAAAAAGGGTATTTTATATAGTAGCGATATATAGTAGCGAAGAGCGATACAAAAGTTTTTTTCAAGCGTTTTTCCCTTTTTTTCCCGCTCTTTTGACATTTCTCTTCAGTAAGGTTGCCATTTCACGATGGAAAGATATACGAGCCAACAACGAGTTGAAATTATTAAAATTTACTACCGAAATTCGAATTCGTATAACTTTCCATCATGAAATGGCAAACCTTACTGTAGAGAAATGTCAAAAGAGCGGCAAGAAATATGGTGTCGTTTGCTGGCCCTGTCGCTCTACTTTTGTAGCATCCCTGTTGAAAAACCCTTTACATGAAAAGTCTCAATTTTGCGCAGGTTTATTAGAATATCATTAGGAAGTTCTACAATTTTGGTTAAACTTTCACGGAGAAAATTGTTTACTGATGATTTATGAATATGACATTCATAATACATATGCACATTTTCTTATTTATGAGTTATATTCATGAATTATGTATAATACTACATTTTTTGAATCCGTAGGTACAGTCTAAAAAACATATAAGTAAGTAAATACAGTGTAAAATGTGTTATTGGAAAGTAAATTTAAAACTTAATAGACAAATAAGTTGAAGTGATGTATTTTTTCATGTTTTTTTTAATCTTCGATTCCTCCCTAATGTTATTTTCCTATTGACGTACTATATTTTCAAATGCAATATTTTTCACTTTATTCTGCATAATTAAGATTTGCATAAAATTTCCAAATATTAATCATGATATTCAGCCAGAATATGTAGTATTCATAATATATGATTAAAGTAAAAATCAATTATTATATTAATTGAATCATGTATATGTTTACTCATGTTTTATACGATATTCATAAGATATCCATAAGTCATGAGTAATTGGAATAGATTCTAGAACACACAATAGATTCTGGGACACATTTCGTTAAATAGAAGCAAATTTGCGATTTGGACCAAATGCGATGCTGAATATCTTAGATATCCGTAACCTTTGGTATCTGCAGCCTACAGATATATGGCAAATTGTAAGAAATTTTTATCATGAAATGTATCCCATAAAATATGTCCCAGAATCTATTCCAATTACTCATGACTTATGAATATCTTATGAATATCGTATAAAATATGAGTAAACATACACATGATTCAATTAATCACCATCATTGATTTTAACTTTAATCAGATATTATGAATAAAAACCAAATCATTATAATTACATATTCTGGCTGGATATTATGATTAATTTTTTCAAATGTATGCGTATAATTCATGTTTTATGAGAACATTTCTCTCCGTGTTCTTTTTATTTGATTTCAAGTGCATTATTCAATGTTCGTATTTGTAATTAAATTGAAATAAGTTTATTATTATTTTCATAGTTCAAAGAAATAATTTTATATCATAAGTATTTTCTTAAATACGTTTTTAAGGTGATGGTCTAATGACCATTATTGTGGTGAACATAAAAAAAATAAAAGTATCTCCTACGTATTTTGTGATGTCACACGCCTAATATTTCCTTTTTTTGTATTTTTTTTTTAATTTATCATTTATTTTGATAACATTAATGAGGTCAAAATAAAATTCAAAAAATATTTTGACAAATCACATGTCCAAAATTTCAATTTTCATATAATTGTAAATATCTGTGATTAGTTATATCTAATATTTCAAGCAATATCCCATATTGTCGTTAACGTAATTCTGAAGAAAATTAATATGGCGAAAATATAAAATAAATAATTATTCCATATCGACTACGGACTTTTAAAAATCACATGTCGTATATTCACTTTTACATACAAATTTCATATATATTTTGCATTTCTTTGTATATTTATGACAAATATTTCAAGTGATGAATGTAGGATTCTCATTAAATAATTTTGATTTACTATTAATGTAGTCAAAATTAAACCAGTAGAGAAGGTTAGGTCACATGCGAAATTCTAAATATTAAGAAAGCAAATTACTTAGTTATCAGAAAGTAAACAAGACTTATTCTTCTTGATTTTGAGAAGCTAATTTATTAAAAACCAAAAAAAAACACAAAAACACAAAAGTGTTGCTGTATTCTTCGCAAATAGAACATGTGTTCGTTTTTCTGTTGTTGTTTTCATAGATCATGCATTTTATCTAATATTCGTTCGTATACTTTGTTTTGCGATGTCCGTCTGTCATTGCCATCTGTTTGTTAGTGTGTCTGTTGAAAGTAACTAAGAACAATTATTCTTGATATGCAGATATTATGTTCTTATGTCTCAAAAAAGTAATAAAGAGCAATTAGTCTTGCTATGCATTACATAGAATAATTGCTCTTAGTTACTTTTTTGATAACTAAGTGGACGTGTTTTTTAAAATCCAGAATTTTTGTTTTCATTTAGCTAGAAGTATATTTCTTGATTCCTTCTGGAATTTAGAAGTATTTTCGCTCCCTGAATATATTGGGAAGTGTAAGCAGGTGGTATTCACCACACTAGTACACACCACACCGAAATTTACCATACCAAAACTCACCACACTAAAAATCACCACACAAAAACTCAACAAACTTAAACTCATCACACTAAAACTTCTACTGAGCAAAACTCTACGGGGAATAAATCAACCGAGAAGAATTCAACGTGGAAGAACAGTCCGCGGAAAAGTTGTTCTTGCGGAGAATTATTTTTGTTTTGGTTACAACATTTACAACATCAATAAAAAAACGTATATATTCTTTTTCATTATCCGTTTTTCGATATCTGAGATATTCAGCATCGAATTTGGTCCAAATTTGCTTCTATTTAAATCTTCTTTATCGTTTTTATCGAAATCGACTCAATGACGTTTGAGTCAGGTAAATTTTCAGGTGACGATTTATGTCCAAGATTTCAATAGATATTATAAATTATTACTATTAGTAAATAATGTGAAAATAATGTAAAACTGTTCTATATAATAACATTCAGAAAACAGAAATTAAACTACTGAAACTCACAATTGAATGGTTAGTGTACATCTCTTTTATTAGTTTCAAAAAATTCAATTGCTAATCTGCATTCCTCGATACTCTAAGTTTAGCCTTATTTTAATAGAAAATATCTAAAAAAAAATAACATGTGGTATGTAATAAGTAGGCGTAGTTGATGTCTGTTACCACCTTTTTTTTTTTCTAGTTTCTATTTCCAACATTATATCTATATACAAAAATTCAAACTTTTGATCGGCTAAAACGTAATTTTGCACCACTGTGCACCGTCCGACGTTATATCCAACCAGATAACGTTCAACTGTGGGGACTCTGGGACTTTGGGATTGTTTAGAGTTTTTGCTGTTGCCATGCGTTGTGTTGCGATAGAAACAACAATATTAATATGAGGTTTGCATATTTTTTCTGATTAGTGAATGAAAATTTCCCCATGGTATCTCCATATGAGAAACCTATAGAAAAAGTTGATATTAAAGGAAAGAAAGGGCTATTCTGGCATTAATTAAAATGATGAACCTAATGAAAAATGAGTTTTGCATGATAAAAGAGACCACAAAAAAGTATAATAAAAGAGACCTCAAAAAAACTAAATTAAAATGCAACAAGGACATCATATAAATTAGCAATAATAAAGTTCAATGTTATATGTTTGTAGGATATGTACAGCCACTTGTTGCCCGGCTGCCTGCTGGCTTCGGAAGTGAAGAAAGCATGTTTTCAACTAGTTTTACTCAAAAGCCTGACAAGCAAGCAGTCACTGAGACAGTCACTCAGTCAAGCAGCAAGAAAAACAGCCGCTGGACATGCAAACTTACACCAAAGCCAAAGACGACGACATGCAAATGACAGAGAGCATAAAGTGTGAAACGGAAAAGTCACTAAAGTTATATGACCATCCGTTGAAGACCCGGCTATTCAAGAAAGTGTCAGCAAACTTTTTTTTCTTGTTTTGCTTTATAAGATTTCATCTGCATTCAGCAAAACTTTATCTTCTCCTTCCCGCGTACTTTGTCACAAGCTCATTCACATTTTCCACATTTCTTACAGTGTCTCCCCACGGACTCATCCTTTGATACATCCTTGTTATTATCCTCATTTCATTCTTATCTTTATCCTCATCTTTATTTTCATCTTCACACTAAAAGTCGCCAACTTCTGCGTCTCAAACGAGGATGCATATTCTGGGTTCTGGTTGGTGTTTGGTTGGGGGGTTTTTCATATCATAATTACACTTTTCCTCTTGCAGCATATTCTTACTTTCACTTAGTTTCTCAGCATTTTTCTTATTTCTTTTCTCATACTACAAGGTACAAGGTTTCTCGGTTATCTTTTGTGCAAGTCCAAGTTTCTCATGAACCTATGCCTGGCAAAAGTTATTCTACACCAATGTTGACATTTCTCTAAAGTGCTGATGGATGGTCGGTTGGATGAATGAATGGATGTTTGGTTGGATAAATAGTTAGATATATGAAGCGATGTAGCGTACCATAGTTGAGCCCAACGGCCATTGGTGATGTGGCAAACTTTTCTAAAATTTCAAAGTTTTTCTATCTGCTGCCAGCAACAGGAAAAGACGTTTGATAAGTTATGAATTTGTTTATGAACAAATTTATTTTCAGTTTTTTTGCTTGTACTACTTATTTTATTTGTCATGGACCCATATTATTTTTGGACTCTTTGCCTGTGTGTAGAAGAATTTTATAAATTGCATTTTAAGCAACAGAGAGTGAAAGCCATACAGTTTGTCTTGGCTGCATTAAACGAGAAACTTTCTAATGAAAATGTTTATTTAACATATGTTTTTGATGGCTTTTGTTGTGTATTTTTGTATATTTTGTCTCGGAGGCCTTCGATGCTTCGAAGCTTTCTCGAACTAACTTCGATATCGAAGTTCGTAGCTAAATCGTAGCTAATTCGTAGCTAAATCGCTTCTAATTTTCAAAATTCCTCGTACATTCAAATTTAAGGAAAAGCTACGATATTTAAACATTTATCACATCGATGTCGATATATTTTACGATGAAATCTTTAACTTTGATTATTTTTTTCTTCGATATCGTTCCGATTTCGAACAATTATATATTGTACCTAGAAAACTCCGATAGAACAAACCGATATCTACCTACCATCTAGATCCAATTTGAGGCATGATAGTGTTGTGAGAACGGGCCTCATTGATGTCGTAAAGAGAACGGGTCCGATATCGTGTAAATTCTCCATATACTCGCATTGATCTCGTAACGATATCGAAATGAATGGAATTCTCAGTTTTAAGATTGAAAATATAAAGATAACTTTTTAACTACAAAAAAAAAAATTTTTTTTCACTAAAAATTCAAATTTTCATTAAAAATTCAACTTTTCACTAAAATTTAAATTTTCACTAAAATTTTTCACTAAAAATTAAATTTTTAACTAAAATTAATTTTTTCACTAAAAATTGAATTTTTCACTAAAAATTGAATTTTTCACTAAAAATTGAATTTTTCACTAAAAATTGAATTTTTCACTAAAAATTGAATTTTTCACTAAAAATTCAAATTTTCACGTAAAATTCAATTTTTCACTAAAAATTCAAATTTTTGCTAAAATTCAATTTTTCACTAAAAATTCAATTTTTCAAAAAAAATATAATTTTTCACTAAAAATTAAATTTTTTAATATAAATTCAAATTTTCAATAAAAATTCAAATTTTCACAAAAAATTAAATTTTTCACTAAAAATTAAATTTTTCACTAAAAATTGAATTTTTCACTAAAAATTGAATTTTTTACAAAAAATTGAATTTTTTACAAAAAATTGATTTTTTCACTAAAATTAAAATTTTCACTAAAAATTAAATTTTTCACTAAAAACTCAATTTTTCACTAAAAATTCAATTTTTCACTAAAAAAATAAATTTTTCACTAAAAATTATTTTTTTTTAATAAAAATTGAATTTTTCACTAAAAATTGAATTTTTTACAAAAAATTGATTTTTTCACTAAAAATTCAAATTTTCACTAAAAATTAAAATTTTCACTAAAAATTCAATTTTTCACTAAAAATTCAATTTTTCACTAAAAGTAAATTTTCAATAAAAATTCAAATTTTCGCAAAAAATTAAATTTTTCACTAAAAATTAAATTTTTCACTAAAAATTGAATTTTTCACTAAAAATTGAATTTTTTAAAAAAAATTGATTTTTTCACTAAAAATTAAATTTTTCACTAAAAATTAAATTTTTTACTAAAAACTCAATTTTTCACTAAAAATTCCATTTTTCACTAAAAAATAAATTTTTCACTAAAAATTATTTTTTTTCACTAAAAATTGAATTTTTTACAAAAAATTGATTTTTTCACTAAAAATTAAAATTTTCACTAAAAATTCAATTTTTCACTAAAAATTCAATTTTTTAAATTAAAATTAATTTTAATTTCAGTTTTTCATTAGAAAAATAATTTTTCACGAATAGTTTTTTTTACTAAAGATTTAAATGAAAATATTTTTTCTTGAAATATTAAATTTTTCACTGAAATTCTATGTGTCATATAAAATTAAATTTTAAAACTAAAACTGTTTGGTGGTGTTTCAATAATGTTGTTTTCATTATTTTTTTATAAAGACATTTCACCTGGCATTTGCGGTAGTTTTTATGTATTTTTTTGTTGTACCTAACTAAAAGCGCTGCTGAATTTTTGAGTGCTATAAAAAAACTTTTTAATATTGTCACAGTTTTCGCACATAAAACTTTTCGTTTTTCCAACTCGAATGATGATCAACACCTCATCAGTGGCATCGTGTTCCATGCACTTTGGCGCGTTGGCTCCATGATTTTATGTTGCATCTTTTGAACCGCATTGTTTTACTTAAGATGACTAAATGGACGCTCGCTCTTTCTAGTTTTCTCACCTCTCTGTTGCACTCCAGGGAGCCACTGACTTGGTATTCGTAGAACCACAATTTAAATTCAATCAGCACCACTTTTATGGCTTAATCTGCGAAAGTGGCTTGAAAGTGCACTTTGTGCTCTTTGGAGGCACTGCCTGCACGCCTGCCTGCCTCAAATGGTGCTCGACACTACTCGGCTCCTTGTTCGCCTCAAGTGGCCCCATCTGACCTTGCAACCGAAGACAACACTTGACGCTGCAACACATGATGCTGCTGCTGCTGCCGTGTGTTGCAAGTTCCAACAGCAGCGCTTTAAGTTGCTTATTACACAAAGTTGCAACAAACTTAAGTACGTTGCTATGGCTGCTGCTGCAGGCATATCCTAGCACATCCTTGTTGCCAGCAGCAACAGCAGCAGCAAATGTGCTTTTGTGGTTAACAAAATCAAAAACAACGAAAATAATAAATAAAAATTACGTTTTTTCGTCCTTGGGCGCCATCAGTCGTTGGCGTATATTTAATTTTGAAACTCTTTGAAGAATATGTCAAAATTGCATATTTATTTTTTTTAACATAATTTGGTTTTATTTTCAGTAATAAAATAAAAATAAATTTTCATGCGTACTTTAAACTAAAGGAAAATACGGTTGGTTTTGAATTTTTAGTGCTCCTTATTAATTACACTCCACGTATTATTTTAAAATTCTTTTAGAGTTTTGCATGCATTGATGAATTCTTTGGCACTTAAAGAGTCAAGTAAAATATACAGAATATAATAAACAGCTGAAAAAAATGGTTAAAATAAAAATTAATTTTAAAAGTACAAAAGAATTAAAAAAATATGTCAATTCCTTGTAAAATAAGAAAAGTTAGTTTGGTTTATTATGTAACAATTACCGTTTATTATTTTTGGAATTTAAATAATTGAATTATAAAAATTTTAAATATTTGTGTAAAAATACAAAATTTATTCAAACTCTATAAATTAAAAATTTTATTCATTTAAATTTTTTAATGAAAGTAACATTTATTATAAACATTTAAAAAATATCACAAATTTTATGAAAAATCTTAATATATTATTAAAAATTATAAAATTGATTAAAAATCAAAACATTATTTAAAATCACAATTTTTATAAAAAAATCATTTTTTTTTTAAATAAAAAATTTTATTAGGAGTTACCAATTTCACAATTTCTTAAAAAAATCATAAATTTGTTTAAAAAGCACAAATTTGATAAAAATCGGAAATTTTATCAAAATTTAAAAACATCACAAATTTTAAAAAAATCACAAATTTTATAAAAATCATAAATTATTATAAAAAGTCACAAAACTTTCTTAAAAATCAGAAATTTTATTAGAAATCACAAATTTGATAAAAATCGGAAATGTTATCAAAATTCTCAAAATTTAAGAACATCACAAATTTTATAAAAATCGAAAATTATTATAAAAAGTCACAAAATTTTCTTAAAAATCATAAATTTTATTAGAAATCACAAATTTGATAAAAATCGAAAATGTTATCAAAATTCTCAAAATTTAAAAACATCACAAATTTTATAAAAATCAATATTTATTATAAAAAGTCACAAAATTTTCTTAAAAATTAGAAATCACAAATTTGCTAAAAATCGGAAATGTTATCAAAATTCTCAAAATTTATAAACATCACAAATTTTATAAAAATTATTATAAAAAGTCACAAAATTTTCTTAAAAATTAGAAATTTTATTAGAAATCACAAATTTGATAAAAATCGGAAATGTTATCAAAATTCTCAAAATTTAAAAACATCACAAATTTTTTAAAAATCGAAAATTATTATAAAAAGTCACAAAATTTTCTTAAAAATCAGAAATTTTATTAGAAATCACAAATTTGATAAAAATCGGAAATGTTATCAAAATTCTCAAAATTTAAAAACATCACAAATTTTCTTAAAAATCAGAAATTTTATTAGAAATCACAAATTTGATAAAAATCAGAAATTTTATTAGAAATCACAAATTTCATAAAAATCGGAAATGTTATCAAAATTCTCAAAATTTAAAAACATCACAAATTTTATAAAAATCAATAATTATTTTAAAAAGTCACAAAATTTTCTTAAAAATTAGAAATCACAAATTTGCTAAAAATCGGAAATGTTATCAAAATTCTCAAAATTTATAAACATCACAAATTTTATAAAAATCAAAAATTATTATAAAAAGTCACAAAATTTTCTTAAAAATCAGAAATTTTATTAGAAATCACAAATTTGATAAAAATCGGATATGTTATCAAAATTCTCAAAATTTAAAAACATCACAAATTTTTTAAAAATCGAAAATTATTATAAAAAGTCACAAAATTTTCTTAAAAATCATAAATTTTATTAGAAATCACAAATTTGATAAAAATCGAAAATGTTATCAAAATTCTCAAAATTTAAAAACATCACAAATTTTATAAAAATCAATAATTATTATGAAAAGTCACAAAATTTTCTTAAAAATTTAGAAATCACAAATTTGATAAAAATCGGAAATGTTATCAAAATTCTCAAAATCTAAAAATATCACAACTTTTATAAAAATCGAAAATTATTATAAAAAAGTCAGAAAATTTTCTTAAAAATCAGAAATTTTATTAGAAATCACAAATTTTATTAAAAATCACAATTAACAATCACAAATTTCATTAAAATCACAAAATTAATTAAAAATCACAATTATTTTTAACAATAACAGATTTTATTTTTATTCGCAAATTATATTAACAAATTTAATTTTATTTAATAGTCAAATTTGTGACATCACATATTTTAAATAAATTCACAAATTTGAGTAAAAAGTTTATTAAAAATCACAAATTTAATTAAATATCACAAATATTATAATTTAATTCAATAATTTATAATTAAATCACAAATTTAATTTAAAATCTTACATTACATTCTTAAAATTATATTGAAAATAAAATTGTTATTGAAATTTTTTTTATAGAAACTGACAAAATCTTTAAATTCACAAATTTTAAAATGATCACAATTTTTTAAATATCACAAATTTGATTAAATCGGAACTTTTATCAAAATTTACAAAATTTAGTAAACATCACAATTATTATTAAAAATCACAAATTTTATTATAAATAACAAATTTAATCAAAAATCACAAATATTATTAAAAATCACAAATTTATTTAAAAATCAGAAAATTTTTAAAAATAAAAAAAAAAAAGTTCAAATTTAATTAAAAATCGGATTTTTTTTCAAAATTACCAAATTTTATTAAATATCACAAATATTATTAAAAATCATAAATTTTATTAAAAGTCATAAATTAAAAATCTCAAATATCATTTAGAGTCTGCCATTTGAATATAACTATCAAATACTAGGTATTAAATAATACAAGATTTTATACAAATTAAAATATAAATTGAATGAAAATTAAAAAATTAAAAAGAAATTACAAAATTTATTTAAAAACATAAATTTTTATTAAATATCAAATTTTTATTCAAAATAAATTTTTTATTAAATTTAACAAAATTTATTTAAAATCACAAAATTGTATTAATTTTTCTATTTAAATCTCCAAATTAATATTGTTTTAAAAATCGCGAATTTTTGAAAATTCACAAAAGTTTTGAAAACAGTAATCTGTCATTTTTCAGAACTCGAACACCCTAAGTAAAAATTCGATATGTAACTCAAGATATTTAAAAAAATATTTTAAAACAAATTTTGATTTTTTTTCTATCAGATAAATTTGTAGTTTTCATTGCGAAAAAACAAAATATAAGAATTTAAGAAAAACGAAATTTCAAAGAAAAAACTCAGGTTTTGTCACATTTTTAATTCGCGACAGTTGCAGAAATTAATACCTGTACACTGAGATTTTTATTTATTAAATGCATAAATTTTAAATTACTTATTTATTAACAATATCAATATTTATTCAATTTAAACATTTTTAACGAATTTATTAATCTCACAATAAAACAATTCGCTTAATACAAATGATTCTGAAAATCACACTTAATCCCAAATATGCATTATAATTAGTAATAAACTTAATTTGATAATACATTTTTGACAATATAAAAACATCAACAAACCATACGCCCAACCCGAAATGAAACATTCAAATACTTGTATTTCACATAAATGGAAAGTGGCGTAAAATGTTTTCGCCATAAAATTTCCACCCAAAGAAAAAAACATACACATTTATTGGTTTTTATTAATTTTACGATGATCGTAATTTTTATCGTGCTTAATCTCTGATTAAGCACAGTTGACATAAATATTAACAATCGTCGTAATTAAGCAACATCGATATGCAACGTCGATATATAAGGTGGTAACATAAAGTATTAAAAATGTCGTAAAATTAATATTTTTCTGAATTATTAAATGTTTTAAACCATGCAAATACATTTATATGGCACCTAAAGCTCATCCTCTCCAACGCACATTGTATGGATTTTAATGTGTATTTAATTTAAAGTAGCGAATAAAAAGTCATTAAAAATATATATCTATATTTTTTGGTGAAGAGTGATCAGCAGCTATTTTAAAATATGGTAAACGAAAAGAGATTAATATGGGTATTTTTTCAATTCATGGCACTTATACAGAGATTATGGTGATTCATTTTTTGTTTGCGAGAATTTTCAATTATCTTGCTTTTATTTTCATAATTATACATAAATGGCAAATAAATGTGATTATTAAAAAGCATTACTACAATGAAGAATTTAAAAAATCGTTAATTTTGTATAAAGTGTAAAGTTGTACTATTTTTAGGTACATTTACGAGATATAATAAATTAAATTAATTAAAGATCACAAATTTTATTAAAAATCAGAAATTTGATTATAAATCACAAATATTATTAAAAATCACAAATTTTATTAGAAATCACAAATGTTATTAAAAATTACAAATTTAATTATAAATCACAAATATTATCAAAAATCACAAATTTTTATTAACAATCACAAATTTTATCAAAAATCACAAATTTTTATTAACAATCACAAATTTTATTAAAAATCTCAAATTTTATTAAAAATCAAAAATTGTTATTAAAAGTCACACAATTTATTAAAATTCAGTAATTTTATTAAAAATAAAAAATTTTATTACAAATCACAAATATTATTAAAAATCACAAATATAATTAATAACAACAAATAAAATTAAAAATCACAAATTTAATTAAAAATCACAAATTTAATTAAAAATCCCAAATATTATCAAAAATCACAAATTTTTGTTAACAATCACAAATCTTATTAAAAATCACAAATTTTATTAAAAATTGCAAATTTTATTAAAAATCAGAAATTTTATTAAAAATCACAGATTTATTAAATTTTATTAAAATTCACAAATTTACAAATCAAATTCACAGAAATCACAAATTTTATTAAAAATCACAAATTTTATTAAAAATCACAGATTTTATTAAAAATCACAGATTTTATTATAAAATCACAAATTTTATTAAATGTCACAAATTTTATTAAAAATCACAGATTTTATTAAAATTCACAAATTTACAAATAAAATTCACAGAAATAACAAATTTTATTAAAAATCACAAATTTTTTTTAAAAATCACAAATTTTATTAAAAATCACAGATTTTATTAAAAATCACAGATTTTATTATAAAATCACAAATTTTATTAAAAGTCACAAATTTTATTAAAAATCACAAATTTTTTAAAAGTCACAAATTTAATTAGAAACCACAAATATTATTAAAAATCACAAATTTTTATAAACAATCTTAAATTTCATTGAAAATCACATAATTTTAAAAATCACAAATAAAATTCACAGAAATAACAAATTTTATTAAAAATCACAAATTTTGTTAAAAATCACAAATTTTATTAAAAATCACAAATTTTATTAAAAATCTCAAATTTTATTAAAAATCACAAATTTTATTAAAAATCACAATATTTTATTAAAAGTCAATTTCATTAGAAATCACAAATATTATTACAAATCATAAATTTTATTAAAAACCACAATTTTATTAAAAAACACAAATTTTAATTAACAATCACAAATTTCATTGGAAATCACATATTTTTAAAAATCACAAATTTTTTACAATTTACAAATTTTATAAAAAAATCGCAAATTTCATTAAAAATCAAAGATTTTATAAAAATCACAAATTTTATTACAAATCATAAATTTTATTAAAAATTGTTATTAATAATCACAAAATTTATTAGAAATCATAAATTTATTAAAAATCACAAATTTAATTAAAAATCACAAAATCTGCTATGCTAAAAAATTTAAAACATAAACAAAAGACTTGCAACATATTTCATGTTTTTTGCAACTTTTTTTTCCACCGGAATGGATGCCCCACAATACCACAGTTTATATTGTCTTTAAGCCCATAAAATGTAGCTACTTTTGTAATATTTCATAAAATTCCGAATAAATAAAAATTAACTATTTTCACCTACAAATAGCATGTGAAATGCACTCGTTGACTTTCAATTGCTGCTTTAACCATAAATTTGTGTTTTTGCCACAACAAAAACCCCCTCGTTTACGAAATTTCCCTATAATGCATATATCTATGGTCTGATGCCATAGATCCCATAGATGCCATAGATCCCATAGATGGTATTGGTAGCATAGATCCCATTGCCACTATAGGTATTTTAAATACCATAGATTCAAACACCCCCTACGATTGCACTTTGAAAGCAGCCATTACAATAAATAACCGCAGTAAATATAAAATATATTTCTTAACCCATTACCACATGCATTGCCAATAATAATGGGGGGCCAAAAAGCAATCAACAAATGCCTGACTGCCTAGGCTATACTGAGCCTATAACACTTTAGCATACATTAATGGTAACGTTGGAGGGTTGGATGGTGGGATTATTGGGAATGGTAGACAATTCTACTATATAAAAGTACACTCTGTATAAAATCGTTTTGTGGTTGCATTTTGCAAATGTAAATATGAAATAAACAGAAAATTTTACACAAGAACTTTAAATGCTGTATATTAACTTTTGGGATTATTCGATATGCCTCAAAGCTGAAAGTCAAATATACAGTTGTCCCACAAACTGGTAAATATACACATACATCATGTGTATCGTATAAATAGTTAAATTCAATTGCTTGGCAAAAATTTGAGAACTTAATGAACTGCATGAGACTTACTTTGTTTTTGAATGTCTATAAGGTTTTTAGTCTATATATAAAACTATTTAGATTTGCAGCAAACTTTGTGAGAAATTATAGAAATTCATTTTATAATTTAGTTATGAAATTGAAACAATTTTTAGTATATTTTATAGACGTTGAATATTAATTTTGCGTGAATTTCATTGGGTTATTATAATATGGCAATATGTTCATTAAAAGTTAAGAAATATTTGAGAGTTCAGAAACATTTGAGAGTTTTAGGCAATATTTGCAAAAATAACAGACTTTAACTTTCGAGACATGTTATACTTACAAACAATTGTTCGTACTCATTGAGGAATTTAATATTTTTTTATTTAAAGTTGGCACCTATACGAATTAATGGTATTTTCACGCAGTTAATTGTGGGAGGCATATATAAAATATTTGGTATACTTATGGTAGTTTAGAAACCTTAAGGCAAATTCCGCATATGTTTTGGGTACGGGCACAAAGTATGCAGCTTTTGAAAGAATATCCGCCGTAGAGAGAAACAGAAACAAAATTTGTTGCGTTTTTCTGAATATTTGGAGAATATTTTCGACAAACACACTAGTAATTGGAAGATATTCGGAAGCATATGGCAGATTATTAAATTTTATTCAATTTTAAAAGCATATTCACGGCATATTTGGGGCATGGGAATAACATGTGCCATTGTTGATACAAACTTCGTCTTTGTCTGTTTGAAATCTTTCAATAAAATGTTCTAAACTACACTGAACCTGGTAAAAACTTATGCATTGGCTCCAGAGAAAAAAAAATATGGCATTTTAGGAATATTTTCGGCATATTGCCGGCAAACAAAATGATAAATGGTAGTTTGTGGTAAGCATATGGCAGTCTATCAAATTTGATCGAATTTTAAAGTCCATATTTTGGAGACTAGCAGAAAATAGGCTGTTTTTTTATATGAACTCCGTTTTTGCCTGCTAAAAAACTGTCGAAACAATATTAATAAACAGCTTAAGCCTTCCAAATAACTGCCTCGGACGAGGTTTTCAAATTTAGTGGTATTTTATGTTCAGATTTTCGGCTTATAGTGGGGAAGGGAAACTTCTGATACAAACTCCGCCTTGGACAACTTAAATTCTTCTGATAAAATATATATAAACTTTCTTTACTCTGCCAAAAATTTTGTCAAGACTAATTCATAGATTGAAATCTCATTTTCCATTGGAATGAAACACTTGAAAAAATGTTAGTTAAACTAAGAGTACTCGCCAGAATTCAATGTGGGAAATATTATTTTAAAATTTATTTCGGTAGCTCTATTAGAAATGTATCCACTTTTAGGGTAGATATGATCAATAACGATGACGACATCTACTTATTGCTTCTTAAATTCTTAAGAAAACTTCAACGATTTGTTCTCGGTATCTTATGCTACGAGAAATTGGTATAAAACGTATTATAAAAATAGTATTTCATTTCTTAGTTTCTTCATAAATATTCTTACAAAATACATTTAGTTTTATGTTTAAATTAAGTAAATTCAAATAAAAATAACATTTTTAGTTTTATTAATATCTTTATTTAAATCTCTTTTTAGTTAAAACAAACTTTTAGTAATGTTATAAGTTCATAGTTGGCAGTTGAAACTGGTCTTTACAAAAAAATACTGACTGATTTACGTTTAGCTTCAAAAAACAACAGAATGCCACTGTTTTGGACTTCAACTTAAAAGCGTCCTCGACGTGTTGTAGTGGTCGGGGTTCTGAAAGGTGCCTTGGTTGTGTAAAGTGTGGCTGGTGTTTGTGCAGTGTCCTGCTGCGGTTGTTGCTTTAAATCCTGTTCCGCTGCTGGCACTTCAATTCTGCGGGGCAGATTTGGATAGACTTGCGGTGTAATGGCTGTATTGAAAGAAATTAAAAAAAAAAATATTAAAAAAATAAAAAGCTAATAGTTTAAATAATAAAAAAATATAAATTTCATTTAAATTTATATAATACATTTCAATATTACTGTTTTTAACTGACCAGATTGCTTATATATTTAGTACAAATTTTGTTATTCAAAAATACTATTAGAAACTTAAAATTTTTTATATTTAATTCAAAAATTAAAATCATGTGGCTCGTTACTTTTTCTGTTGCTGAATCCATATACAGAATTGTGATATGAGTCATTATCTGGTACTAATAATATTTTTTTTTTCGAAGAAAATATTAATTTTTGATGAAAATATGAGTTTTCGATGAAAATATGAATTTTAAATGAAAATATGAATTTTCTATGAAAATATGAATTTTCTATGAAAATATGAATTTTCGATGAATATATGAATTTTCGATGAAAATATGAATTTTCGATGAAAATTTGAATTTTCGATGAATATTTGAATTTTCGATGAAAATATGAATTTTAAATGAAAATATGAATTTTTGATGAAAATATGAATTTTTGATGAAAATATGAATTTTCAATGAAAATATGTATTTTCAATGAAAATATGTATTTTCGATGAAAATATGTATTTTCGATGAAAATATGAATTTTCAATGAAAATATGAATTTTTGATGAAAATATGTATTATCAATGAAAATATGTATTTTCGATGAAAATATGAATTTTCTATGAAAATATGAATTTTCGATGAATTTTCGATGAAAATATGAATTTTCTATGAAAATTTGAATTTTTGATGAATATTTGAATTTTCGATGAAAATATGAATTTTAAATGAAAATATGAATTTTCAATGAAAATATGTATTTTCGATGAAAATATGAATTTTCAATGAAAATATGTATTTTCGATGAAAATATGAATTTTCGATGAAAATATGAATTTTCAATGAAAATATGTATTTTCGATGAAAATATGAATTTTCGATGAAAATATATATTTTCGACGAAAATATATATTTTCGATGAAAATATGAATTTTCTATTAAAATATGAATTTTCTATGAAAATATGAATTTTCACTGAAAATATGAATTTTCAATGAAAATATGAATTTTCAATGAAAATATGAATTTTCAATGAAAATATGAATTTTCAATGAAAATATGAATTTTCAATGAAAATATGAATTTTCAATGAAAATATTAATTTTCAATGAAAATATGAATTTTCAATGAAAATATTAATTTTCAATGAAAATATGAATTTTCAATGAAAATATGAATTTTCAATGAAAATATGAATTTTTGATTAAAATTTGAATATTCGATGAAAATATGAATTTTCTATGAAAATATGAATTTTCTATGAAAATATGAATTTTCTATGAAAATATGAATTTTCAATGAAAAAATGAATTTTTGATGAAAATATGAATTTTTGATTAAAATTTGAATATTCGATGAAAATTTGAATTTTCCATTTTCGATGAAAAAACGAATGCAATGAAATTATGAATTTTTTGTAAAAAAAGTATTTTTTTTTTTAGTAATGTTGAAAATTATTTCAAAATTAGTATTAGTTTTTTTTGGATTTCCCTTTTTTTCCGAAACCGTTTTAAATGGATGTCTATGATTAAAATAATACTTACATTGATTCTGGCGATATCCATTGCGATCGGCATTATAGAAGACCGTGATGAAACGTCCGTCGGGCATGCGATACGAATAGTAACCGACAACAACGAGCGATTTGATCTGATCGAAGAGCACAAAGTAGCCGCGTTCATAGCGCGCAGTACCATCGGTCAATTCGTAGCGGAACTCGTAGCTGCCGTCGGGATAACGATTGTCATAGCGATCGAGAACGCGTTCCTCCGTTGAGGCGGGCGAAGAGGATGAATATTTATAATCCTTATCGCCTGAGATGGGAGAAGGCCTTGAAGATTGCAGAGGTTGCTGTTGGGTATACTGTGGCTGAGGTCGCAGTTGCTGGGACTGCTGTTGTAGCTGATGTTGTTGCTGCTGTTGATGTTGCTGTTGATGTTGCTGCTGTTGTTGCTGCTGTTGATGTTGCTGCTGATACTGCGACTGTTGTTGTAGTTGTTGCTGATTTTGTTGCTGATGTTGCTGCTGATGTTGTTGTTGATGTTGTTGCTGATTTTGTTGCTGATGTTGCTGCTGATACTGTGACTGTTGTTGCTGTTGCACATTGCCCGAAGTCACTGTCAGCGCCGGCGAAGCTGCGGCAAAAGAGCCAAAAGTGTTGCCAGCATAAGTAGCACGATAGGCGCCCTCCGAGGATGGCACCAAATTTTGAACACTTGTTGCAGCCTCGCAAGCAGGTGACAACAGCAACACGATGCACAGCAACAAAGTGCCGACAAATAAGCGATGTACCGATGACATGATTAGTATTGAAAAATCGTTATTTTTTTCACACAAAATATATATTTTTTTGGTTTTTATTAAACGTTCTTTCACTGAATGTTGCAGTTGCGAATAGAAGGAAGGTAGGTAGGTGTGTCCGGGCGTTGTTACCGTGCGCTGTTTAATGCGAATATGCGGCATTGTTTGGCTTTTATATTAAATAATTCAGTCAGTCCTGCTGAACATGTATTTCTCTGGGTGTGTGTGCGTGAGAGCTTCGTCAAAAAGAGACAAAGTAATTGTTGAGCAATGATCATCATATGAAGACGTCAAAAATTCACTACGCTCCATCATACAGCAAACACACAAAAATACAATAAAAAAATAATAATAAAACAATAAATAAAATAAAAGCAAACAAAAAAAAAAATCTCGTCATCCCATCAACACCAACCAATTATTATGGGCCGGCAAATGAACTTCGTGATATTCCGAAAATATGAATTTTTTTGCGCATAATTTTTACCTTCAAGTACCCGACACAACAGGCAACAAATGTTGCCCACAAATATTGACCTTTCAAGAGCACGTTGAAATTTGCCCACTTTGCAATTCTCGAAAAGTGCGCTCTCGAAATGAAAAATGCTGCATTTTTTTTGAAACTCATGCCAAATATTTGCCTACTGTTGCTCCTTCAAAAAACATCCCGCTGTTTTGCTTAAAATGTAAAAAAAAACTAAAAAAAAATCCAACCAAAACATGCGCTGTTATCTCTACGCAAGATCGACATCATAAGTACGTGATGATCTTTCAAGTCTGTCCTGCTGGTTGTCATCGCTTTGTTAAATAAGAAAAATAAAATAATACAAACTAAATTTAATTACAACATTATATTTTATATTGTATTACGTGATCAGAGTGATCAGAACTGTGCCCTGTGATTTCATATATAGTAAAACTACAGAACACATGGCGAAAATATGCAAATTATTTTTTTGTTTTTTGTTTCTGACATTCAAAATACTCATAATACACGCACGTAGAATTTTCGACAAAAAGTCCAGCAAAAGTAGCAAAAATATGATACACCACAGATATATAGAGGCTTTTTTCATGTTTATTTTTTATCAGCTCATAATCAGAGCAATTTGTAGTTACGTTCTGTGCATATTAATGAAACCAAAATCAACATATTTTTGAGTTTAACAAAAACTCTTTGGCTTTTATGCGGGTTCTTGGGTACAATTAAGACTGTGTTTTGTGAGTCTTTTCTAAGCCTAATTTTTGTGGGTTTTTATTTATATTTTGATGAGATCTTTGAAATTCGTATTTTAATTAAATCTCAAATTTATGAGCTTGTGCTTTTTATATTTATAAATATTTGTATATTATAACTATTTAGAAAATTTATATTGTAAAAATTGCGATATTTTTCAGAGGTCAGAAATAAAGATTAACCTTTTGAAGGTTCTGAATAACTTTCATAAAATAACATATATTAAATAAATCGGTGAAAAACCAATAATTAAGAAAACAAAAATATAGTGTGAGAGAAACCTTTATTAATGAAATTTTTCGATTTCGATCTGAGACAAACCTTCATTTTTGAACATTTTCGGTTTCGGTTGAATAGCGAGAGTTATAAATGTTAACAAAATATATCTCTCATTAGTAATTTTTGAGAAGCTGCGACGTGTTGATGCACAATTCTCTTTTCAGTTGACTCCTAATATTTCTGGACCATGATGAACTGGATGGTAACTTTTGATTAAAAATTTGTTATGTATGTAGATAAATCCGTAAATGCAAAAATTAAACATATTCATCGAACATTTTTTTTTTTAAATGCTTGGTTCACAAAAACAAATGTTCGAAAATTTTCGAAATAAAATGTTGGGTGACAAAAAACCACAAATATCAACATTTTTGTTGGGTGACAAAAAACAACAAATATCAACAAAAAAAATTATTCGACGAAAATAATAATGTTAGAAAAATTTGGAATAAAAAAAATGTCAAAAAAAATTTTGGACGACAAAACAACAAAATGTTCGAAATCAACATTTTCAAAAAAAAAAAAATGTTTCGACGAAAACAACAATCTTCGAAAAATTTCGAATGAAATATTTGTTAAGAACAAATTTTTAGACGACGACAACAACAACGCAATGGTTGAAATTAACATTTTCCAACAAATTTTATTCGAAAAAACCTAAAACCTCGAAAAAAAATTTTTTAAACATTTTTTTTTTTGGCGACAAAAACAACATATTCCATCAACAAAATTTATTCGAGAAAAACAACAATGTTCGAAAATTTTCGAAAACAGAAAAAATTGTATAACAAAAATGTTGGGTGACATAAACAACACAATGTTCGAAAACAAGATATTCCAACAAAAAAAAAGTATTCGAAAAAACAATTCAAAAATTTTCGAAAAAAAAAAATGTTAAATATTTTTTGGATAAGCGACAAAAATAACGATGTTCAAAAAACAGAAAATAACAACAATTTTCAAAATTTTTGGAAAAAAAGGTGTAATAATGTTGGGAATCAAAAACAACACTATGTTCGAAAGCAACGTATTCCAACAACAACATTTATTCGACAAAAACAACATTGTTCGAAAATTATCGAAAAAAGAAAAAATTATAAAAATAAAAATGTTGGGCGACGAAAACCACACAATGCTAGAAAACAACAAACTCCAACAATAAATTTTATTTGACAAAATCAACAACTTTCAAAGATTTTCGAAAAAAGAAAAAATTGTGGGGCGACAAAAACAGCACAATATTCAAGAACAACATATTAAAAAAAAAAAAAAAATTAATCGAAAAAACAATGTTCGATAATTTAAAAAAGAAATTGTAATAAAATGTTTGGTGCCAAAAACAACACAATTTTCGAAAACAACATGTTTCATAGTAAATTTTATGCAACAAAAAAAATGAAAATGTTCGAAAAATGAAAAATATGTTGAGTGACAAAAACAACGCAATGTTCGTAAGAACATTTCCCAAAAACAAATTTTATTCGAAAAAACCAACAATGTTTGAAGATTATCAAAAAGAGAAAAAATGGTTAAACATTTTTTTTGGGCGACAAAAACAACCCAATGTTTGAAAACAACATATTTCATTAAAAAAATTATTCGTTAAAAACAATGTTCGAACATTTTTGAAATTGTAAAAAAATTTTAGATGACAAAAACAATACAATGTTCGAAAACACATACCAAACAAAAAATTCAAAAAAAAATGTTCGAAAATTTTCGAAATTGTAAAAAATATTGGGTCACAAAAACTACACAATGTTCGATAACAACGTGTTCGAAAATTTTGGAAAAAAAATATTAAAAAAAAGGCCGACAAAATAAAACACAATGTTCGAAAACAA
Source organism: Dryomyza anilis (assembly GCA_951804985.1). Classification (NCBI taxonomy): domain Eukaryota; kingdom Metazoa; phylum Arthropoda; class Insecta; order Diptera; family Dryomyzidae; genus Dryomyza; species Dryomyza anilis. The sequence continues at coordinate 114,981,725 of OX638130.1, forward strand.
CATATTACAACAACAAAATAATTTCGACAAAAACAACAATGTTGGAGAACAAAGTATTCCAACAATAAATTTTATTCGACAAAAACAACAATGTTCGAAAATTTTCGAATAAATTTTCTCCGACAAAATAAAACACAATGTTCGAAAACAACATATTACAACAACAAAATAATTTCGACAAAAACAACAATGTTGGAAAACAAAGTATTCCAACAATAAATTTTATTCGACAAAAACAACAATGTTTGAAAATTTTCGAATAAATTTTGCCCGACAAAATAAAACACAAAGTTCGAACACAACATATTCCAACAACAAAATAATTTCGACAAATGCAACTATGTTCGAAAATTTAAAAAATATATATATTGTAAAAAAAAACATTGGGTGACAAAAAACTACGCAATGTTTGAAAACAACATATTTCAACAGTAAATTTTATTCGATTTAAACAACAATGTTCATAAATTTTCAAAAAAAATAACAAAATGTTAGGGGAAAAACAAAAAAAAAAATCGAAAATTTTCGAAACAAAAAATTGTGGCGGAAAAGCATAACAATGTCCGAAAACATATTCCAAACAGCAAAACAACAATGTTCGAACACAAAAAAATGTTAGAAAAAATATTTGGACGACAATAACAACGCATTGTACGTAGTCAACATTTTCGAACAACAAGTTTTTATGTTTCTCATATCAATTTCTACAAGAACAAAAAATACGCTATAAATGTGACAAATTGAGTTTTTTGTCTACAAACATATATTAACCAAATACCATTTTTTTTAAATAAAAAAATCTTTCAATCAAAGACTATTTTTTATTTTTTAATATAAAAATGATCTCTCAACCAAAGACCTTTATATTTTTTGAAAAATAATATCTCTCAGGAAAAAAACCAAATGGAAATAAATCTTAACATAATAAATCTTATCATTGTTATTTTTTAAGTATATATCTTCTAACTTAATTGTTTTTAAAAACACTTGAATTTATTTTACTACAAAATGTATTAAAAATTCATATACTACATTTTTCAGAAAATGTAGCTTGTATTTATGTACATTTTAATATTTTAAATTTATGAACGGCTTGTTTTAAATATAAATAAAAAATCTACAAAAAAAATACATTTATTCGTTGAATTTTTGTTGGTATGAAAATGATCAACATGGAATTTTCTAAACAAAAATCAAAAATAAATTAAAATATTGTCATGTCTGCATTGTTTTTCCCTTACCGCAATCTATTATAGTTTATAAACAATTTTTCAATTTGAACAATTGTTTATTTTTGCATCTTCATCTAGTTGTCTTTTGAGTCTCTGCTCTGCAGAATGGACAATTAGAAATATATGCAAATATTATTCCAATTCCAAGTGTCTGTCCCAATAATACGTTGCGTGTACATGTGTTTCTTGAGAGTATAAAGCTACCAACTAAGATTAATCATCTGGCATTTTATACAAATTTAAACTATTTATTTGCATAGAATGCCATAGACTATGTGCGTGGCTCTGTCTGTGTTGGTTGTGTGGTTGAAGGGCTTAAAGGCTGCTTTACGAGGTGTTGGCCAACACGACAGACACTCCCACACATGCACTGTATAGCTGTGGTTGAACCTACAAACACAGAATACCAAACAACCTACCTAACTACCTACCTACGTACCAAACCAAGTGCAAACATTGCGGTCATTCATGCCGTTCGTCGACCAAGTGCCTCAGCTGCCAATTTGGCCAAAAGAATTGCAATTTATATTTGTAGCAACTACGAGGCAACGAGTTATAGGTGTTGGTAGGAGAGAAAACAAAGGGTTTTTGGTTTGTCATGAGTAGGTTTTTATTGAGTGGATTAATTGAGGCAGCTATGGTACAAATTAAGCTACTCTTATTCAGCTGTCTTTCTGTTTTATATCTGCCTCATAGCTGCTTTATTCCTCATATATGCAAATCCTGCCAGAAGGGCTCTCTCTCGCTCTGCTCAAGAGATTAAATAAAGCTTAGGCTAATTGCCATAAAATGACAATTAAAACTGCAGCTACAAACCAATAAATGGCTCTTTATGCTCCAAGTCAAATCTCGAAAGCATAGCTTCTATTTTATGACATCTGAAATTTGTTTACCTTGAAAGAGGTATTATAGAAAAAGCAGCAGGTATTGCGTCCTATTCAAGGTTTTGTGTGTTTTATGAAAACCTTTTATTGCTTTTTAAACCACATAAACCCTGCTTAACTTGTTTTCATTGTGCATGTTTTTAAAGAAGACGTTATTGTGTTTATGCCTTCAAAAAACAGGCGTTTCTCAAATTAATTCAATTTAATCAGCACCTATAATTTCATGTACAGATATATTTTTTTTGTTAAATTTTGTGATATGCTGCTTATACAGTGGCTGCAATTATGCTTAATATGGCATATTTTAAACACCTTCCAGCCCAATAATTTCTGGTTTAATGCAGTGGCAGAAGGTGGCTTCTTTTAATGAATATGTTGAAATATTTTTATTATTATTATTTCAATAAAATATTCGATAAACACTGATGTTATCAGTGAGATATTTTCATTAAATTTAATATTTTAAATGCGGGAAAATTATCGACAGTACAGACTACAGTAAGCGACCAAAACAACGTATTGTTCGAAAACAACATTTTCCAACAACAATTTTATATGTTTCTCCTATTCATTTTACAACAACAAAAAATTCCCTATAAATGCGACAAAATGAATTTTCTGCAAACAGAAAACAGAGAACCGGAATCGGAACACTTTCGATTTTTGGAACCGGAACCGAAATCTTTTTTAAAAAATGTGTGGAACCGGACTCAAAACACATATAATTTTTATGGTTGATACCGGAAGGTACCGTTTTTTTTTGAAATCTTGGAAGCAGAACCGCAACCGATGTTTTAATACCTGTCATGGCCGCAAAGATCCAGAACATTTTAGATGTTTTGAAACTGAATAGGAACCGTTTTTAAAAAATGTATGGATCTGGAAACGGTACTGTTATTAAGAAATTTGTTGAACTGGCATCGCAAGCGCTGTTTCAAAAATCTTGGAACCCGAACCGATATTCCAAAGGGTTTCAGTCCCTCCTTTAATCACAAAATTAAAATAAAAGGTTTTCATATAATTCTTAACGAAAGACCTTTATTTTTAGAATGGGTTATCAAACCAAATCGAAAAAGTCAAATTTAAGATTTCAATGAAATGTGGGCGACTGATATAGAGTATCGAACAATTTTTTTCCGACCACTACTTCCAGAGATACAGTGGTACAAAGTAAAAAAAATGGACCAAAAATCACATTTCTGTGGTTGTTCATATTTAAATATCTCTCGAACGAGAAATTCTAGAAACCACCTTGAGGTGTCGTTTTAAAGCTAACTTCTAAAATTAAAGAAGTGGATAATAGTCATTTCCTTGTTCTTAAAATTTGATGTCCTTAAAAAGAACACTCTTTAAATTCGGAAAAAATCGAAAATTTCGTCTGATTTAATATTGTTCCTGCCAAATTTCAAAATGGTATTTCAATGGCATTAGTTTTAAAAAATAATTTTCTCTTTTTTTATTTTTGTACACCCAGAATAAAATACCCTTAAATCCCATTAAAATTTGTCAATAGGAGAATTATTGATTTAATAGTATACAAAATAAAATCTTTTCATATAAACTCGATGGTAATGCCATGGTTTTTTTTAGTATTTAATGGTATTTTTCGATTAAAATAATAATTTATCGTCTTGACTATTTTTAATAGTAAAAAACTATAAAACTATAAATGATAATAGATAATAGTTTGGCGCTACAGTCCTGTATAGAACTTCGGCCGAGCTCTCTCACCATTTTGAGCTGTGCGTGTTATATTTGTACTCAAAGTGGTGGGACCTACAGTTTATTGCCGAATCCGAACGGCGGGTGAGAGCTTTTTCGTAGGCAATGGTTTTACTCTCGCGCGGTATAGAAAAATGTTTCTATGAAAAGATGCTGTGGGGCTAACAGCATCTTTTCCAGGCTTGAACCGGGGACCTTTCGGTTCGCAGTCCAACGCACTAACCACTGAGCTACCGCGACTACTATAAAACTATACTTTTATTTATATAGTATTTTTTTCTGAGTGTATTAGAATTTTTTTGAGTGACATTTTTTTGAGTGAAAGTTTCAATAATTCATGAGGAAAGGCCGAAGTCAAAAATATTCACAAGGTCCAAAAAGTTCCGGATAGAAATGCCGTCAAGAATGAAACCGCAAAACAACGAGCTAAAAAGCTGAACCAAGATTTTTTTAAAAAATTCGATTGCTGCATAATGGACGACGAAACTTATGTTTTAGCGGACTTTTCTCAGCTACCTGGGCAGAAATTTTAAACAGCCGATTCTCGAGGAAATGTCGCTGAAAAATTCAAATTAAAAAAAATGACAAAATTCCCAAAGAAATTCCTTGTTTGGCAGGCAATTTGCAGATGTGGAAAAAGGAGCAGCTCATTCGTGACATCGGGTACAATTAGTAGCGAAATATATGTGAAGGAATGCTTGCAAAATAGATTGCTTCCATTTTTACGCCAACATAAAGTGTCCACATATTTTTGGCCTGACCTCGCTTCATGCTACTACAGCAAAACGGCCTTAGAGTGGATCCAAGAAAATGCAGTGATATTGGTGCCTAGAGAAGCCAATTCACCAAACTGTCCAGAACTCAGGCCGATTGAGAGATACTGGGCTTTAGTAAAAAGGGAGATGAAGACAACAAAAAAAGTGGCCAAAGACCTTCAAGACTTTAAAAGAAAGTGGTCTTCAGCAGCTGTGAGGGTGTCGGACACTACCATTACAACATTAATGGAAGGGGTTCCGGAAAAATTAAAACTTTTTATTAAAAAATATTAATTATTGGTTTTTTATATTTTTTTAAAATCTAAAAACAAATAGCAAAATAAAATATATTATTCTATAAAAATTCGATTACTAGATTTCTAGATTTTTTCATTTTTGTAGCGGACAATTTTATTCGACGCAGTCCTTATAAGTACCAAATGACGTACGAATAGCAAATCGTTTCCTTTGTCGTTTACAACTTCAAAGAAACGTGAGCCACAGGTACCTAACATCGATCAGCAATAAGGAGCAACAGCAATAGGTAGATATAAAATAAAATGTAAGTAGTTAAAAAAAAAAAAAAATAGAACAACATAATAAAACAAAAAAAGTAATATAATAAAAAAATAATAATATAAGAAAATAAAAACAAATAGATTTTTTTTTATTTTTAAATAGTTTAAAAGTTCATAAATACCATGAATTTTTTTCATAAATATTATGAATACTTTCATCAATATTATGAACATTTTCATTACGGTTTTATGAATGATTCATAAATGGGATGAATTTGGTCATTGGTTTAGTCATAATGAAAATTCATAAAATTAATGAACATATTCATAAATAGTATGCAATTTTTTTTCTGTGAAGAAATTAAATATAGTTTATACTTTTTATATTCAAGTAGATGCTTTTATAAATAAAAAAAAACTCCATACTAAGATTATAATTTTATAATATAAATTTAAAATTTAATATCAAGAACATTCGACCTAGTGAAAATATACATTATATCTCTATTACACTTTATAAAATTGATCTTTTTTATGTTATAAGAAAAATAAGCAGCCTTGAAAATACAATTTATAAAAGTATTAAATTTGTAATTTGTATTTCATATTTCATCAGTGTAGAACATAAAACTAACTAAATACATTTACAAAATTTATATTTTCCTACCAGAAATAGTGTGACAGAGAATCAATTGCTTACAGGGAAAAATCGGCCATTGAACTTTAAAACTTAATAGTTGAGAAACTATTAAAGATTCCATTGATATTATTATTTTAATCAACGAGGAAAACTTAAGGGTTTCAAAAAATATATTTTTTTGCTTTTTAAAATAGTGGGAGATAAATGTAATAGTGATTTAAAAAACATATTTAACAGTTAATATGTTAACGTGTTTTTAATTTTGTAATTATTATTTTTGTTTGAAAGCATGATCAAAATGCTTATATAAATCATTAACATCATTAAAATCATCGGTTACAGAGATATAAATAATTATGTAAAATAGTAGCCGCGGTAGCTCAGTGGTTAGTACGTTGGACTGCGAGCCGAAAGGTATCCGGTTCAAGCCTGGACTGGGGCTAACAACATCTTTTCATAGAAACATTTTTCTATACCGTGCGAGAGTAAAACCTTTGCCTATGATAAGCTCTACCCCGCCGTTCGGATTCGGCAATAAATTGTAGGTCCCACCACTTTGAGTACAAATATAACACGCACAGCTCAAAATGGTGTGAGAACTCGGCCGAAGTTCTATACAGGACTCTAGCGTCAAACTATTATTATAGTATTTAGACTTTTCAAAGCGCATAACTTTGTGGATGTTGGAAAATAAAAAAAAACATTGGAACTCACCTTCTTCGATTTCAATGAAAGGACATCAAGTGCAAGGATAATGACCACGGGCCACATGTTACCGTTTGGAAATTACAAAAATCGGCCATTGAACTTTAAAACTTAATAGTTGAGAAACTATTAAAGATTCCATTGATATTATTATTTTAATCAACGAGGAAAACTTAAGGGTTTCAAAAAATATATTTTTTTGCTTTTTAAAATAGTGGGAGATAAATGTAATAGTGATTTAAAAAACATATTTAACAGTTAATATGTTAACGTGTTTTTAATTTTGTAATTATTATTTTTGTTTGAAAGCATGATCAAAATGCTTATATAAATCATTAACATCATTAAAATCATCGGTTACAGAGATATAAATAATTATGTAAAATAGTAGCCGCGGTAGCTCAGTGGTTAGTACGTTGGACTGCGAGCCGAAAGGTATCCGGTTCAAGCCTGGACTGGGGCTAACAACATCTTTTCATAGAAACATTTTTCTATACCGTGCGAGAGTAAAACCTTTGCCTATGATAAGCTCTACCCCGCCGTTCGGATTCGGCAATAAATTGTAGGTCCCACCACTTTGAGTACAAATATAACACGCACAGCTCAAAATGGTGTGAGAACTCGGCCGAAGTTCTATACAGGACTCTAGCGTCAAACTATTATTATAGTATTTAGACTTTTCAAAGCGCATAACTTTGTGGATGTTGGAAAATAAAAAAAAACATTGGAACTCACCTTCTTCGATTTCAATGAAAGGACATCAAGTGCAAGGATAATGACCACGGGCCACATGTTACCGTTTGGAAATTACAACTTCATTTTTCTAAAAGCTTGTTCTATAAGCTTTAAAACGATTCATTAACGGAGTTTCTAGCATTTCTAGTTCAAGAGATATTTAAATATGAACAACAGTACAAAAGTGATTTTTGGCACTTTTTTTCCAACTTTGAGCCACTGTATCTCTGGAAGTAGTGGTCGGAAAAAATAAAAAAAATGTGTAGTGCATGTCTCGATACCCTTTATCAGTTGCCAAAATTTCATTGAAATCGAAGAAGATGAGTTCCAACCGCTGGTCGATTTGGTGTGGAATGGCCCATATACAGTATTTTTAAATTTCTCAATAATTATCTGTTGACAAAATTTTATCAAGATCGGAAGACATCGTGCCAAGATTGATATTTCTGACTCTGAACAGCCCATAAGTGAATTTGCATAAACGTTATTTTTTTCAGATCAACAAAATTTGCTGCTGTTCCAACACTTCACAGTAAAACAAATAAAATACAAAATATTTATTTGCCAACTTGAAGTAACAAATTATAATTGTAGTGAAGTGTTATTATTTTGAAAGACCACACAAAAGACCAATTTTAAAACATGTTAATGCAATTCTCAAGTTTCGTCAAAACTGACGAATGAAATGACAAAATGCATGACCAAGTCAAAAACTTTATATGCCAAAAATGGTGCTGCAATTTTGTGAATTGACTGAAAAGTGCAAAGTCACATAAAAAAAAACCCTTGTAAATTATAAAATTTATATATATTAAAAATTTCAAACAAAAATTTGTTTATACTTTTAAATTCTAATAATTCATTCAGAAATACGACGCAAACCAGTTAAGTCAAGTTAAAGCAACACATTTTTCAAATGTTTAATATTAAGAACATAAATTGAATAAATGTTTGAGCTTCGTCTTAAAATAAGCTCATAATTTAAGCGATTAATGTATTCAATTAATTTAATCATTTAATTCAATTAGTCGTCTGACGTTAGGCTTGTGTTTCAACAACGTGCCACTGTAAGAATAATTACAATTTATAAACTTTTTAGAAATAAAATAAAAAAATTTTTAAATAAAACGTAAAAATAAAAATGGTTGAAAAAGTCTTGAAAAAGGTGTTAAGAACAAAACAGAAATGTCGAAAAAAATCATCAAATAATACCGACGAAGTGCAAATTGAGGATTGACATAGTTCGTATAAAGTGAACGATATCGTTTAGTATTTCCCAAAAACACATGAACTCATATACTGTGGAATTTGTGATGTCTGTTATATTTTTCTTGCTTTTTTCCATTAAAATTTTATTTATGACATGTCAGCGGTGGCCGATGCAGCGGTCAATGACCACTGGTTTTGTTGCTTTGGTTGGTCTTAAGAATGTCACAACTTTGGGGATACTAAAAAAAAATAAATATTTAGTTATTTGTATATATTGTATTTACTGTGGGTCATATTGATGGCGCTTATGCAAACTAAATTTGAGTTAGATTTACTTTACAGGATTTAAGATTGAGATTTGAGATTTAAATTGGTTTACATTTGAGATTTTTATAGATTTACATTCGAAATAGAGATTTGTTAATATATGATATTAGTATTTTGTACCCGGGCTGCGTAACGGGTTTTTTAAATGTTTTTTTTTTTGTTTTTTTATAAGCAAAGCTATAAATTTTCTATAATATACGGAAAAAAAAAAATATTTGTAACAAAAATATTCTTAATGGAATGAGGTTTGGTTTTATGATGGATTTTCTTAAAAATTAGTTTCAGTGTTTTTATTCTTTCGTTCATATTTTACTTTTGTTTCATATTTTTTTGTTTGTGATTTTGTTCATTTTGTTTTTATTTTTGTTGTTTTGGTTTTTCTTTTGTTTTATTTTAGCCGTTCGTGTTTTTCTTTTTGCGTTTTTTCTGTTTTGTTCTCCGTTAGTTTTAGCATTTGATTTGGTTTAAGAGATTGACTTTGTGTTTTTGTTTTATATTTTGTTTTTACTTTTTGTTGTTGCTTTTGTTTTTTTGCTTTTTTTTTGTATTTTTAGGTTTTTGGTTTTGAGTTTTCGTGTTTTTTTGTGAATTTTTTCTTGTGTTGTGTTTTGATCTTGTGTTTGTGTTTTTGTTCTTATGTTTTTGGTTTTAATTTGTTATAGCTTCTGTTTTTTTTGCTTTAATTTTTGTGTTTTTGCCTTTTCGTTTGTTTGTTTTCTGTGTGTTTTCTTTTTTTATGCCCTACACCTATGAGGTACAGGGTATATTAACTTTGTGCATATATTGTAACGCCCCTTAGGAGGCGTGTCCGGTATGGAAAAGTGTATATATTCTTGATCAGCATCACTACCCGAGTCCGTCTAGCCATGTCCGTCTGTCTGTCTGTCCGTCTTGCTGTCTTGCTGTCTTGCTGTCTTGCTGTCCGAATACAGAATAACTTGAGAAATACTGATCAGAATGCGATGAAATTTCGTCTCAATATATTTTATCCAAAAGTAGGAACTGAGTTTGAAAATGAGCCAAATCGGTCAACGGACACGCCCACCTCCCATACAAGTCACTTTTATATAACTCTTTCGGAACTAATAACTCGAAAAGTATTCAAGGTATAGTTATAAAATTTAAAAGGTATTGTTAGAATTCAAGTAAAAATTCGTGGTCCAAAAATGGGCGTGATCCGCCCACTTTTTTTTTTTCATTATTTCCCGGGTTTTCATAGTGGAAATTTGATCCGTAAATTATTAAAATCAAATCTATGAAATATTAGCCTTTCAAAATTTTAAATATAGGCGTGGTCCGCCCAATTACATTTTTCAAATTTATTTTTTTTAGTTTTTTATACTTTAATTTTTTTAATTTCCGGGGATATAAGACGTAAATTTCTGATATATGAATAATATTCCGAGGGTTAATATCCCCACCAAAGGTGTAGGGTATTCCATAGTCGGGCCCGACCGACTATAAAAATCCGCCCCATGTGACCCAACTTTCCCAACTCGTTTTTTTTAAATTTTTTTTTTTTTTTTTTGTGTTTTTGATTTGATGTTTCGTCTTGTGTTGTTGCTTTTGTTTCATATTTTTTTATTGTGATTTTGCTCATTTTGTTTTTGTTTGTTTTGGGTTTTCTTTTGTTTTATTTTAGACGTTCGTGTTTTTCTCGTTTTTCCTTTTTACCGTTTTTTTCTGTTTTGTTCTCTGTTTGTTTTTGCATTTGATTTTGTTTTTGAGACTGACTTTGCGTTTTTGATTTATCTTTTGTTTTTACTTTTTTCGTTTCGTTTCTTTTGTTTTGTGTTTTTCTTTTTTTTTTAATTTTTTTTGCTTTTTATTGTATTTTTATGTTTTTGATTTTGAGTTTTCGTGTTTTTTGTAATTTTTTTTTGTGGTGTTTTTGATCTTGTGTTTTTGTTTTTGCCGATGATTTTTTTTTCTTGTGCCTTTAATTATACCCTACACCTATGAGGTACAGGGTATATTAACTTTGTGCATATATTGTAACGCCCCTTAGGAGGCGTGTCCGGTATGGAAAAGTATATATATTCTTGATCAGCATCACTACCCGAGTCCGTTTAGCCATGTCCGTCTGTCTGTCTGTCCGTCTTGCTGTCTTGCTGTCTTGCTGTCTTGCTGTCTTGCCGTCTTGCTGTCTTGCTGTCTTGCTGTCCGAATACAGAATAACTTGAGAAATACTGATCAGAATACGATGAAATTTCGTCTCAATATATTTTAGCCAAAAGTAGGAACCGAGTTTGAAAATGAGCCAAATCGGTCAACGGACACGCCCACCTCCCATACAAGTCAATTTTATATAATTCTTTCGGGACTAATAACTCGAAAAGTATTTAATGTATAGTTATAAAATTTAAACCGTATTGTTAGAATTCACCTAAAAATATGTGGTCTAAAAATGGGCGTGATCCGCCCACTTTTTTTTTCATTATTTCCCGGGTTTTCATAGTGGAAATTTGATCCGTAAATTATTAAAATCAAATCTATGAAATATTTGCCTTTCAAAATTTTAAATATAGGCGTGGTCCGCCCAATTACATTTTTCAAATTTTTAGTTTTTTATACTTTATATAATTTATTAATTTATGGGGATATAAGACGTAAATTTCTGATATATGAATAATATTCTGAGGTGTAGGGTATTCCATAGTCGGGCCCGACCGACTATAAAAATCCGCCCCATGTGACCGAACTTACCCATGTGACCTAACTTTCCCAACTCGTTTTTCTTTTGTTATTGCTTCAATTTTTTTTTGGTTTAGTTGTTGTGTTTTTGTTTTTGATATGTTTTTGTCTTTACGTTTTCATTTGTGTGTTCTGTATTTTTTTATTTTTTTTTTGTTTTGGTGTTTTTCTTTTGAGCTTTGTTTTTTTTTTTTGATTTGATTTTGTTCTTGTGTTTTTGTGGTTTTGCTTTTGTGTTTCTGCTTTTGTCGTTGTATTTTAGCTTTTGTTCTAGTTCCAGATTTTGTGTTTTTGCTTTTTGTTTTTTTTTTCGTCGTTGTGTGATTTTTGTGTGTTTGTGCTTTTGATTTTGTTTTCTGTGTTTGCTTTTATATCTCTTTTTATGATTTTGACTTTGTTTTTGCTTTTTTTGTGTTTCTATTTGTGCTTTTATTTTTGTGTTTTTGTGATTTTCCTTTATTTTTTTGTGTTTTTTTTTAATTTTTGATCAATTTTATTTTTTATTAATATAATTAAATGTTTAATCAATACAATTAAATGTCATATCGGCGATGAAACAATTAAAAATTAATTGTATTGATAAATAAAATGACATAACTTGTGACTTCCTAAGAGCAGAGTATAGAAAAATTTAGCACGTGGGAAGCTATGCCTGGATCCAACTAATAGAATATTAATATTAATGTAACTTTTTGTTATTGAATCATATTTCCTCTTAAGTCTTTTGCACTTGTGGTCAAATAAAAACTTCTTTTGGGTTATTTTCTCTTTAGTTATACGTTGTCATTATCTGTAACACTTTATGGTGATAACATTCAAATCCAAATCATTATCTATATGAATGATGTGCATTTGCTGTGGCCTTCAGCGCCAAATTTGTGCCATTAAATTACAAAAAAAAAAACAAAAATTAAAACAATATACAGAAAATAAATATAAAAACAAAGAACTAAAAGAACCACATTCCAACCAAACGAAAAATCTTTTAACGCCTACGACTGCAGAAGTGCTAAAAATAAGGATCTTACGAAGTATAACATTTTCGCGGGTATAAAAGCCAAATGCAACGCCAACCAAAGCATCAAATTTGCAGACTTGAGCAAAGCCTTAAGTTGCATTTAGTTGGAGCTGCCGGAACGAAAATAAATACGGAAAATAAAAACACAGCAGGTTGTACAAAACCTTTTTACAAATAAAAGAATATTAAAAAATACAACAAAAAGTGTCAATATAATGGTACGTGCTTCAATATTGATCGCATTTATATGCGCTTTGGTGGTAGTGGAAGCGCGTTGGACGCAACGACCAACGAAGACAACAACGACGCAGAAACCAGTGGTGTTGCAAGAAGATGATCGCAAATATCATCCGGCAGTGGTGCATAAGCCGCGTCTCATCGAACAATACGATCAGCGTGCTATTGATGGTCACTATGAGTACAGGTGAATCTTGGGATGGACTTACATGAAGTAGGATAATTTCTATAACAGCAGCTTTACCACTTTCAGATATGTGCTCAGTAATGGAGATACACGCTACGAGCGCGCCTACTGGCTGCCCGTCGGCAGATCCATGGTGCTCGCTCGCAAGGGTTACTACTCGTATCCGCTGAAGAATGGCAGCCAATTCATGACCGTCATCTATGATGTGGATCACAATGGCTACCATGTGGTGTCCTGTAAGTTGTAGTAGCTGATTATTTTGAATTTTATAAAATATATTTTTTTAATTGTTTTTAGCAAAAATCACTAAAAAACAACCCACATTGCCGCGCAGTCTGGATGTGCCCGAACATGAGGCTCCCGAGCCGACAACCACAAAACGCCCGCTCAGACCGAAACCAGCTAAAACCACCCAAAGACCTATTGCATCCACAACTACTAGGCGCACAACGATGACAACCAAATCAAAACCAGCACAGTGGCATTTTCAAATAACTGCACAGCAAAAGAACGCTAATTTGCAAATTCCCCACGAGGTAGTCTCAATGGTCGAGGAGGAAGTTGCAAAGTTGGGCAGAAAATTGGATGCACAGACTGTGAGTGAAGATGTGGCAATTGCAGGTAACTTAGATGGTCAACAGCAGCAGGAGGAGGCACAGGGTCAACAGCACGGACAGACACAAGAGCAACATAACGAACAGGCACAGGGTCAACAACAAGAACAGGCACAAGAGCAACAGCACGAATAGGCAGAACGATATTAGAATTCACAGGACGTATAATCAGAAAAACACGCGTTGCTTTTACCAATTATCGAGTATTCTCTATGGCTTTCACATACATAATTTAAATGCAAACAAACGATTAATAAACGATATTTTAAAATAAATAAAACACATTTTATTATTTAATTTCAAAGGTATTAAATAATTTATTTTATTAAAATGCTTAGATATTACACTATTTCAAGTTAATATTACTTCACAAAAAAAAAAAAAAAAATTCATCAATATGATGAATTTATTCATAAATATTATGAATTTTTCTATCAACTATCAGATTCAACATATTAATACCACCGTTCTTTAAATGACATATTGATGAATATTCAATACAATGAATTTGAATCATCAAATTGATGAATATAATCATAATATGTATGAAAAATTTATAATGTTATTTTTAGATATTAAATAATTTATTTTATTAAAATGCTTAGATATTACACTATTTCAAGTTAATTTTCCTTCACAAAAAAAAAAAAATTCATCAATATGATGAATTTATTCATAAATATTATGAATTTTTCTACCAACTATCAGATTCATCATATTAATACCACCGTTCTTTAAATGACATATTGATTAATGTTCAATACAATGAATTTGAATCATCAAATTGATGAATATAATCATAATATGTATGAACAATTTAAAATGTTATTTTTTACCAATTTTTCAAAAAAAAAATTTTTTTTTTTGGAAAATAATTGGAAAATTGTCCTTACAAAATTTTGTTCTAAAACAATTTTATTAAACTTTTTTTTATTCAAAAAAAAAATATCTAGAAAAAATTTCAAACAAAAAAATGTTTCTCAAAAAAAAAAAAAATTGTGTCTGAAAAATTTATTTCAAACATTTTTTTTGTAAAAAAAAAAATGGATAATTTTTTTTTAAACATTTTTTTTATATATATTTTTCATAGATATAAAATTTTAATAATAAAAAGTTGTAATTATAAATAAATAAATATATTATAAAATATTTGACTAATGTATGCATGTCCAGCAAGCATTATGCAGGGTGTTTGGTTCATCGATGTCAATAATTTATAATTCATGTCAATAATTCATCGGGTCATTTTATGACTCAAAAAATATGAAAATGTTAGATAAAATTTTGTCCTATTTTGCTCCAATTTTGAGTTACCGGGTATTTAGTTAATGCATATTGCTGACATAACCTAGTCAAGAAAATTAGTTATAAAGTATAATATGGTGATAAATGAAAAACAATTTTTAACTAATGTTTTAGATAATTAAATTACCTTTCTAATGATATACCACATCTTCGAACTCCATGATTTCTTCCTTTTTTAAATCGTGCGTAAAATTGAAATTAACAAAAACAAAAATTAAAATCTTTACTTTGCCATTGAATTTCTCAAAATATCGTTATCGATTACCCTATTTTTTTCTAATTTCTAATTTAATGATAGACCTGTTCATTTTCAGTATTTTCCTACCAATCACAATGATTTTAACTTGATTTTCTAAAACATGAGTTAATTGTTATTTAGTTATCCACATTTACAACCAATTTTCTCAACTACGTTATGTCATTAAAAAGCATTTACTAAACACCCTTTAATTCAAACAGAGTGCAAAATAGGACATAATTTCAACCTACATTTTCGTATTTTTTTAGTCATAGAATGATCCCCTGAATTATTGACATCGATGAACCAAACCCCTTGTATAAGAAATAATAAAGAAGAACTACACACAAAAAAAATTTCACCAACTACCAGTGTTTTTCATTTTTAATATTTTTTATATCAAGAAATTTCAAACAAAAATTGGTCTCCATTTACACATTTAATTATTTATAATTCTAATAAGATTTATGATATTTAAATTAATATGGCCAAAATTCATCAATATGATGTTCACGTATTCATTAATATGATGAAATGAAGACTTCGAATAATTAGCAATTATATATTATAAATCATTTCAGAATTATAAATACATAAATGTTTTAATAGAGATAAATTTGTGTTTGAAATTTGATGTTAAAAAAAATATTGAAAACTAGCTGGACCCGTACACGACACGTGCCAAGATTTTGTGAATTCAAAGATATGGAGCGATTTTATTAATATAAAAAACATTTTTATTATTTATATCATGGACCCATGCTTCACTGTGGACGTTTTTTTATTGGTTTTATAAATGTAGTTAACAAAACAAAAATAATTCTTCGCTAAAACAACTTTTATCATAGACAATTCTTTCTCAGACTGTGATTCCCCATAGATTTCCCCAGTAGGAATCTTTCCCGTAAAATTCTTCCCCATAGAACGCTTTCCCGTAGAATTCTTATCGGTAGAATTGTTCTCGGTAGAATTCTTTCTCGTAGAATTGTTCCCCGTAGAGTTTTTCCAGTAGAAGTTTTAGTGTGGTGGATTTTAATGTGGTGAGTTTCGGTGTGGTGAGTTTAGGTGTGGTGAATTTTGGTGTGGTGAGTTTTGGTGTAGTGAGTTTTAGTGTGGTGAATTATACTGTGGTGGGTTTTAGTGTGGTGAATTTTATTGTGATGAGTTTTAGTGTGGTGAGTTTTAGTGTTGTGAAATTTTAGTGTGGTGAGTTTTAGTGTGGTGAATTTTATTGTGGTGAGTGTTAGTTTGGTGAATTTTAGTGTGGTTAGTTTTAGTGTGGTGAGTTTTAGTGTGGTGAGTTTTAGTGTGGTGAGGTTCGGTGTGGTGAGTTTTAGTGTGGTGAATTATACTGTGGTGGGTTTTAGTGTGGTGAATTTTATTGTGGTGAGTGTTAGTTTGGTGAACTTTAGTGTGGTTAGTTTTAGTGTGGTGAGTTTTAGTGTGGTGAGTTTTAGTGTGGTGAGTTTCGGTGAGGTGAGTTTTAGTGTGGTGAATTATACTGTGGTGGGTTTTAGTGTGGTGAATTTTATTGTGATGAGTTTTAGTGTGAAATTTAAGTGTGGTGAGTTTTAGTGTGGTGAATTAAGGTGTGGTGAGTTTTAGTGTGGTGAGTTTTAGTGTGGTGAGTTTTAGTGTTGTGAAATTTTAGTGTATTGAGTTTTAGTGTGGTGAATTAAGGTGTGGTGAGTTTTAGTGTGGTGAATTTTAGTGTGGTGAGTGTTAGTGTAGTGAATATTAGAGTGGTGAGTTTTAGTGTGGTTAATTTTAGTGTGTTGCATTTTTGAGTGGTGCGTTTTTGTGTGGTGCGTTCAAACGTACAAACGAACAAACAGATTTATTATATTAATAGGATGAAAAACACTTAAAAAATACGATTTTAATTCAATGAATGAATTCATCAATATGATGAATCCTGGTAGTTGGTAAAATTTTTGGTAAAATTTTTTGTGTGTACTTGAGAACTGAGAAGTACGACAAAAATGAACAAAACAAAAAAATGTTTATTGAAATTTGGTTTAATGAACAGCATTATTCAATATGAAGAACATATATGTTGTATTTTATGTTTCTGTTTATTAATATGATGAACGTATTCTTCACATACAATTCATCATATTTAAGAACAGTGATAGCATTCATAACATTAGGGCCTTCAATGTTATGAATAGCTTAGGTTAGAATAGCTTAGGTTTGGGTGTTGACTTAAGTCTTACATAGACCAACACGATCCACAGCGAAACCACAAACTCTCTTTTATCACAGAAAAATTGAAGACCATTTTTCGTGGTTCTTTTCTAGTCCATATGTATCAATCTTAGTTGCGAATTTTTGTATTTTTCCCCAGATACGTATTTGAAACCTCATCTGGTAATAAAAAAGAGAACATTGAATCTGCTTTTACTCATTTTTACCTTATTACGGAAGAGATAATGAATTTTAAATAGTTTTAGAACAAAGAACAATGGAAACCAGTAACATCCTCGATATTTATGTATATAAATATCACAAAATTCCATTATTTAATTTAGAATGAATGTCCGGATCATATTTTCTGGGTCTCTGTCAATGGCGCATCTCTGTTCAAAATTTAATACAAAATTTTGCAAAAACATTTTTTGAAAATTAATTTTTTATGAATTTTTCAAAATATATTTCTTTCTGAAGAGTTAAAGGTGTTGGTAAATCGAATAAAAAAGTTTTAAGCAATTAAAAATAGCTGAAGGTGGTTTTTGTGCTGTCCCTCATATACACTGCATCTATAGACTGTCTTCAGTGAATGAGCGCTTTACACTACTGAATTGAAATCAAATATCCTTGAGTTTACGTTCTTAATTGGTTATAAAGACGCATGTGAAAGAGTTTTTACATGAATACCGACCGCCACATGCAGAGCAATTAAGCATGAAAATGTGTGGATTTTAAATTGAAAAAGTTCCTTTATAGACAAACAAGAATACGCATCGTATCGTATTCACACTGTTTTAAATAAAAGGATCATTTTTTGAAGCAATTAAAATGAATAATTTAAGAATAAAACCGTAATTTTCTCATTAGCAAAACTTTAAAATATTATTAAACATTTTCACAAATCAATACTATGAGAATTTGTTTTGTATCCTTTAGAAATTTGTTTTTAATCACTACCATACTGTCTGCTTTTTCAAATCAACAAAAAATAATCAAAATTTTAATTTCGATTACAATACACTTTACTTGCAGCAAATCTTATTGTTCTGTGGTATTTTTCGGTTTAACACAGATTTCCCTGGAGTGTACAAAAGAGCAGAACATTTTGGTATCAGCTGCATATTGAGAAAAGCAGACATAGAAATACAAAGCAAAAATCTTTTGGGACTTTTTAAAAAGGTTATCGTATGTTGAAGCCGAATGTAAATTAAATTTTTGTTTGTTAAATTTTCAAAGTTTTAAACTTTTCATTGATTTAAACACTAGAGCAAAAAGCTCATAAAATATATTTTTAACGATTACAAAATAAAATCGTCGAACGTAGAGGATTGACACCGCGCAAATATGAAAATCGTAAATTTTTGCGAATTAACTTGAGCAAAACTCATTCAAATATCGACGTCTAACTCACCACACCTAACTCACCACACTAAACTCACCTTAACTTACTGACCACATCTGAATCACCATAATTAACTTACCACAACTAACTCACCAGTCCTAACTCACCGCACCAAATCCTCAAACCCAACTCGCCACACCTAACTCATCACACCTAAATCACCACATCCAACTCAATGCACCTTCTTACTACATTTAAATAATCACACATAACGCAACACATCTAACACACCATACCAATCACATCAAATTCGTCAAACCAAACTTTCAAACAAAAACTCACCGCTTCAAAATTGTCGACATGTAACTCACCACACCCTATACACCACACATAACTAAATACATCTACTCACAACCATCAAATCATGACACATAACGCAACACATCTAACACACCATGCCAACCTTACCAAACTCACACAACCATACTTGCCACACCGCACCACACCATACCCACTGCACTATACTCACCACATCAAATTCATCAAACCATACATACCACACAAAACTCACCGCATCAAAAAATTCAACCCTTAACTCACCACACCTATATATCCACATCAAAAATCTCCACATGTAACTCACCACACCTAACTCAACGCACCTACTCACCACCTTCAAATCATCACACATAACGCAACACATCTAACACACGATACTCGCCGACTATACTCACCACACCAAAATCATCAAACCAAATTTTAACACAAAAACTCACCTCAAAAATTATGACATGTAACTCACCACACCATTTCCACCACACCATATTCACCACACAATATTCTTACTTACTTAAATGGCCTTTACAACCGTGGGTCGTTAGCAAATCAGATAGGGCCAAAGATTTAACGGAGAATCTTTCTCTCGAATGCTCCCAGTACTCTCTCATCGGTGGAGGCCAGCGTCCATGTTTCTGCACCATAAAGTAGGACGGGCATGATGAGTGACTTGTAGAGCGTTAATTTTGTACGGCGAGAGAGGGCTCTGCTTCTCAATTGCCTACTGAGCCCAAAGTAGCACCTGTTGGCAAGAGTTATTCTCCGTTTGATCTCCAGGCTGACGTCGTTGTTGCTGTTTACGCTGGATCCCAGATGGAGGAAGTCCTTCACAATGTCGAAGTTGTGGGTGTCAAAATCAGCTTTTTGTCCAAGACGCAAATAGTCCATTTTTTGCTAGTCTTTTCCTATTCTCATTTTTAGGTCTTTTCCTATTCTCACTGAGCAACGTGTGTTGCTCAGGGTCATCCTGCAAAGCCTTATAAGTTTCGCAGGTATACCGAACTCAGACATTGCGGCGAATAATCGTTCCCTTATCGAAGTGTCGAAGGCGGCTTTATAGGTGACTAATAGGTGGTAGGTGTCGATCTGTTTTTCTAGGGTCTTTTCCTGGATTAGCAATGTGAAAATCTGGTCTATGGTGGACTTTCCACACAATATTCACCACACAATATTCACCACACTATATTCACCACACCTTATTCACCACACCTAACTCACCACACGTTACTCACCACACCTTATTCACCACACCCAAACCCACCACAACTCACCATATCAAAACTTGACAAAAATTATAACAGCTTGATTACATTTAAACTAGTTGCTCCGACAATATATTATTTCTCTAACAACATTTTTACCATGAACTAATTAAAAATTGTTGTTAAGTTTATACGCGATTTTGCGCATGACACTAGACATTGTCTGGCATTAATTATGCAAAACGAAGCTATTCTGCAAAAAAATTCCCACACATACCAAACGCCAAAAGAAGATACAAAAAATAAACCGCTGTCTGCATCGAACCGAACCGAACCAACCATCCAACCAACCATTCAATCGTCTGTCCGTCAGTGCTACGTTACGGTATTTAGCGGTGATCTGCTGCCGTTAACATGATTTAATTAATTAACAGCGACGAAGAAGACACAAACGAACGCCGACACGTCGTTCAATCACTCAGCCAGTCGACATTCGACAGACGACACCCGCAACACCTCGCATTTCACACAACTTCATTTTAGTTATTGCGAACATTTGGCAACACTGGCAACTGGTTTTCATCCAAATTTGGTAAATGTACCATGACTCATAATCAGCATCATATTTTGTTGTATTAAATGATGATGATGATGATGAAAAAGAAACAACTAAAAACAATTTGTAGCTGCTTATCGTAAATTTTTTATTTTATTGTTATCTGTTTTATGTCGCTTGTAAAATACATACACATCAATTATTTTAATTTATGCAGGCAACAGCGAAAAAATAACAGCGATAATTTTATTTTTAGCCACCAATAAAATTTGTGGCTGTTATTAAAAAAAAAACAGGCGTAAAATTATGATGACAATTAAGAGCACCTTTTTTGTTTTTAGGCAACGGTCTTCCAGGTACTTTAATTAAAACAGTCAACCGAAGGCTCCACGTCGCGTTCTACTCTGGGCGCACGTCGCAGATATTCAACTGAAATTATTTTCAACGGTTAAAAAATATGATTATTTTAGAAAATATTTTTAAAGATTATTTTAGTTACCCTTTAGTGGCCTATAGCCCTGTTTGTCGGAACGATAGCAACGCAACTCGTACATAAGACGATGGCCCAGGTGGCGCTCTTGCGTATAGAACCCTTCGACTATCAAGCCGTCTTCTGGGTCTGGGGCACGGAAACAACGTTCGTAACGACGCACACCATGTGGCAGTGTATAACTGAAATTTGGTAATTTTTAATAGGGTTTTTAAAATGGTTTTGCTGTTTTTAAAAAATTTAATATTTTATTTTTCAAATCATAATCATTCGAATTAGAATTTTTTTAAATGAAATTAGAATGTTTTATCAATATTAATTCAAATATTCAAATCACAATTTCAATTTTTTCAAATTCTAATAATTTTCTATTAATAGTATTTTATTATTTTATCAATAGTATTGATATTATTAAATTTATGCTATAAATAATTCATTTTTTATATTTATTTTTATATTTATTTTTACATCATTAATAGTATTATAAATTTGTATTAATAGTATTTTATTATTTTATTAATGATATTGATATTATTGAATTTATTATATATTTGGTATTAATTTTTATATTTTGCCAAATTCTTACCCATAAACATAGGTGCCATCCGGATACTGTTCATAGTAGTTGTGCTCCCAAGGATTATATTCAAAATCCTCTTCAGGATCTTCGCTCTCAACTTCACCACTGAATTTTGGCGGTTGTAATTGATTTAAATTCTTATTTAGCAAATTGTTAAGTTGTAACTTTTGTTCATCACTTGGCTCTTGATCCTGTAGCTCAGCCGAGGACTCCATGGAATCAGCTACTACATCTTGTGTATTGCCCATATTCAAAAAGCCAAATGTCAAAAGTAAAATAAATATTTCAGTTCTGTTCATTTTGTATGTCGTTGCAATCACTATAGCTGCTCAACTATTATGCTTTTCACTCGAACATTTAAAGGTTTATATAGTAAAAAGTCAGAATTTAGTTAATAGATTTTAAAATGCAATTGATTGCTCTATTCGTATTAATAAATAGAGTGTGATACACTCAACGATATCAATGTTTAACTATTATTTGAATTCGTTATTACTTTTTTTTGTCCATTAAAAAAAAAAACTATAGAATAACTTTAATTTTTGTATCATTTTTATCCCACATAAACTATGTGTGCTCTATAGATAAAACCCCAAAATTGCGCTGACATTTCGTTTAATTTGTATCAATAGCAATACGTATCAATATTCGTATTCCCACAATTAATATGCATTTTATTTGCATTCGAAAAAGAGATTCGCAAATAATTTGTTTGCTGTCACATTTGCGCAAAATATGCAAAAAATTAACAAATAAACTATGCTAACACAAAACTACACTGAGATAGAATTTTAATTTATACAATTTTAGATTTCTTATAGAAATAGGAACTCATTAATCATTACCAATATTTTAATATTTCAAAGAACATACATGATTTAAGCAAATTTTTAATTTATTATTAAAACTCATATTTACTGGACTATGTAAATCTAAATATGTATGCGATGTTTGTCATTGAGGTTACAATTAAATTATTATAAAATTTAATTTTATTCTAGTAACCACAATTCGGCAATTGTAACTATAAATGTTTACATATATATTTTATTTCGGTCAGTAGTAACCTTCTAGCTTCAAATATATCAATTAGAAGTTTCAACGAATGCAAAAATATATAGGGTTACAATTAGGCTGCGCCTTTTACACTTTTTCGGTTACAACTCAGTTTCTGTGACCGATTTGTAAGCGAGAAATGACTGAAATTCATCACATATTGTAGCTTCTGATTGCTTGAGTAATTATAACCTACATATAATACATAATAACACACAGTACGGAGATTTGTTACGCCAACCAACTCTTTGCCCCAAACCATCTTATTCGGTTGTCTCAATCGATAGTCGGTTATTATGATCAAAAATAAAAGAGTTGTAGTTTGGACTACGATCAATTTCGAACAGTTTTAAAACAATTTGGAATATGTATAGGCTAATATTTCAAGCGCCAACCGAATATTGCAGTTCCGCCAACAAATTCGTATACAATTCGTTTTAACCGAATAAAATTGGTTGTTACAACTAACTTTTTCCATGCCAAAAGAGTATTTTTTTGTGCAAACAAATACCATAAAATAATTAAACAAATTTACACAATGTTCAATACAACAATTTTTCATTAGTGTTCCCCCAGACAAAAAATATGCATGGAAACTGGTATTATAGTCTGATCAATTTTATTTAAACAAAAAATATATTTACTATTTGATTTTAATTATATATTTTTTTATTTTTCAGTTTTTAAATGTCACTAAACAGTTCCAAAAATTTTGTGTGGCAACTTTAAATTATATAGTTTGCTGAATATGAAAAATGGTAAAAAATAGTAACAGTTCTAAATACACAAAAAGGTGTTTGTTCCATGTTGCGGTTTTATAAAAAGCCTGAAAAAATTTGTAAGTAATGAATTATTCTCCTTAATTTTAACTATTTTATATTTTAATATGATGATCGTAAAAGACATTGACCATTTTTTGTGCAGTCATTGATTTCGAAATTTGCATTATTTATAAAATATAAATACAAATTCTCTGGCTCCTTTCAAGTATTCCACGATTTATAGCCCTCCGTATTAGAAATTTACCCTATTAGCGTAGAACTGATGATGGCCAGAACATGTTTGCCATGTCACTTCTCGGGTTATGTCAAGAAAAAAATATTAATTTACCAATCACGGTCCAAGCTAGGGTTCAGATGCCTTTTAATTTTTTTTAGATATTTGTTTATAGTATTTAGAATAAAATAATAAAAATAATACATGGTTTACAAACAATCTGAACTTAGTCTAAAGTTACTATAAAAATTACTATTTTTTCTTTATTATTTGCCATTTAAAATATTTGAGTAACATTTTAGTTACATTTTTGTCATATTTTAGTTACAATTTAGGTTCATAGTAGTTACATTGAATTACATTTTGGTTACATTTTTCTCACAATAATTCAATTAAGTTACAATTAGGTTACATTCTAGTTACATTTATGTTACATTTTAGTTACATTTATGTTACATTTTAGTTAGATTTTTGTTATATTTTAGTTAAATTTTACTGACATTTTAGTTACATTTTAGTTACATTTTAGTTACATTCCAGTTACATTCAAGTTACATTTAAGATAGATTTTAGTTACATTTTAGTTACATTTTAGTTACATTTTAGTTACATTTTAGTTACATTTTAGTTACATTTTAGTTACATTTTAGTTACATTTTAGTTACATTTTAGTTACATTTTAGTTACATTTTAGTTACATTTTAGTTACATTCCAGTTGCATTCAAGTTACATTTAAGATAGATTTTAGTTAGATTTTTGTTACATTTTAGTTACACTTAAGTTACATTTTAGTTACATTAAGATCAATTTTAGTTACATTTTAGTTATATTTTAGATACATTTTGGTTACATTTTAGTTACATTTTAGTTATATTTAAGATACGTTTTGGTTTCATTTGAGTTACATTTCAGTTATATTTTAGTTACATTTCAGATACATTTTGATTACATTTTAGTTACATTTTAGTTACATTTTAGTTACATTTAAGATACATTTTATTTACGTTTTAGTTACATTTTAGTTACATTTTAGTTATATTTGAGTTACATTTTGGTTACACTTTGGTTACATTTTAGTTACATTTTCGTTACATTTTAGTTACATTTTAGTTACATTTTAGTTACATTTTCGTTACATGTTAGTTACATTTTAGTTACATTTTAGTTACATTTTAGTTACATTTTAGTTACATTTTAGTTACATTCCAGTTACATTCAAGTTACATTTAAGATAGATTTTAGTTAGATTTTTGTTACATTTTAGTTACATTTTAGTTACATTTTAGTTACATTTTAGTTACATTTTAGTAACATTTTAGTTACATTTGAGTTACATTTTAGTTACATTTTAGTTACATTTTAGTTACATTCCAGTTGCATTCAAGTTACATTTAAGATAGATTTTAGTTAGATTTTTGTTACATTTTAGTTACACTTAAGTTACATTTTAGTTACATTAAGATCAATTTTAATTACATTTTAGTTATATTTTAGATACATTTTGGTTACATTTTAGTTACATTTTAGTTATATTTAAGATGCGTTTTGGTTACATTTGAGTTACATTTCAGTTATATTTTAGTTACATTTCAGATACATTTTGATTACATTTTAGTTACATTTTAGTTACATTTTAGTTACATTTTAGTTACATTTAAGATACATTTTAGTTACGTTTTAGTTACATTTTAGTTACATTTTAGTTATATTTTAGTTACATTTTGGTTACACTTTGGTTACATTTTAGTTACATTTTAGTTACATTTTAGTTACATTTAAGATCCATTTTAATTACATTTTAGTTATATTTCAGTTATATTTTGGTTGCATTTTGGTTACATTTTAGTTACATTTAAGTTACATTTAAGATCCATTTAAGATCTATTTTAGTTACATTTTAGATACATTCCAGTTACATTCAAGTTACATTTAAGTTACATTTTAGTTACATTTTAGTTACATTTTAGTTACATTTTAGTCACATTTTAGTTACATTTTAGTTATATTTAAGATACGTTTTAGTTACATTTGAGTTACATTTGAGTTACATTTGAGTTATATTTTAGTTACATTTCAGATACGTTTTAGTTACATTTTAGTTACATTTTAGTGACATTTTAGTTACATTTTAGGGTCACATAAGTTACACAGATTTGTAATCAATTAAACTTCTGATAATTTAAATTTCTGATTATTTTATTTTTATTTTTCAATTTTATATTTGTTTTTTACAGTGCACTAAAACTATTTACAATATTTATTAGATAATGCTATGAAATATAACAACGAAGCGTGTAAAAAATTTACATAATTTTGCAAATAGCAATAAACAGCGTTGCCAACAGTAAATGACAGGGGTGTGCATTATAGCAGGCAAAACAAAAATGTGCAAATATGTGTCGCGCGGCACATGCTACATGTCAGCTCCATTGTATGTCTGTCTTTTTACCAGCCGTACCCTGGTTTGGTCGACGCGACGGTTGATCGGTCGGTCGTTCTTTCGTTGGTGGCAACGGAAGTGCGCTGCACTTGCTAGTGTCTGTTTGGTGCTTCCGCCATATTTAGTGAACTGTTATTCGCAGTATTTGGGGCCGTTTATGTGACGACAATTTCTTCATTTGCGACATTAATGCGAAATTGCACGTAGTGCATTAACATGTATTCTTGGAACTCTGCTTCTGTATGTGTGAGATGGGTGGTTAGTGTATTTGAATAGGTTTTTGTGTATTGTATCGTTGCACTCAGGCTGCCATGCATTTCGTTTATTGCATTTTGTATCTGCCACCATCCGCTTGAGAAGAGTTTTAGTCGTGGTTACAGTCGGTGAAATCTCGCGTACCAGACAGGTTAATGCTTTTTGCTTAGGTTGAAATGTTGGCTGTATGTTGAAAACAGAGCAGAGCGGCCAAGGCATACTTTCAGGCATGCGGTTAATGCGGCAGATGAGCGCTCAGAAGTATGTGATTAATTAAAAAACAAAACTAATATTGTGAATATTGGAAATCAATTGAGAACAGATAAAATAATAATATAAAAATAAAAAAATATAAAATAGAACAAATAATTTAGAATAAAAACTAGAAAACAAAAAAATATTCCAAAAGTTAAATTTTAAAAAAAATATATAAATAAATAATTCAATAAATATATAAATAAATAAATAAATAAATAAATAAATAAATAAATAAAAAAATACATAAATAAATGAATTCAAAAATAAAAAGAATAAAAGAATAAAAGAATAAAAGAATAAAAGAATAATAGAATAAAAGAATAACAGAATAAAAGAATAAAAGAATAAAAGAATAAAAGAATAAAAGAATAAAAGAATAAAAGAATAAAAGAATAAAAGAATAAAAGAATAAAAGAATAAAAGAATAAAAGAATAAAAGAATAAAAGAATAAAAGAATAAAAGAATAAAAGAATAAAAGAATATAAGAATAAAAGAATAAAAGAATAAAAGAATAAAAGAATAAAAGAATAAAAGAATAAAAGAATAAAAGAATATAAGAATAAAAGAATATAAGAATAAAAGAATAAAATAATAAAAGAATAAAAGAATAAAAGAATAAAAGAATAAAAGAATAAAAGAATATAAGAATAAAAGAATAAAAGAATAAAAGAATAAAAGAATAAAAGAATAAAAGAATAAAAGAATATAAGAATAAAAGAATATAAGAATAAAAGAATAAAATAATAAAAGAATAAAAGAATAAAAGAATAAAAGAATAAAAGAATAAAAGAATAAAAGAATAAAAGAATAAAAAAATGTACCATTATCTATTTTTATTATTTTTATGATGGCTATGGTATTTACAAGTATTCAGTAAGAAGATATAAAATAAATCCAATTTAATTTGTGTAAAAAATTAAATTAATTTTCCAATTTATTCAATTTAAGCGTGAATGATATAAAATCAAAAGCATCAAAATATTTGTTACATTCTGCACTCTTTGAACAATCAGCAGCACCGCCTTTATTCTGCAGTAATTTCAACACGTTTTGCGGTGCACCGCATCGCCATTGAATTTCCAAACCATTTAATTACAGCATTTAAAACAATTTTCTGCGCCAAAGCACCGCGCTTACGCCACAACGAGCCAAACTTCTAGCTATTGTAATTGGATTAAAAGTGGAAAAATCAAAATTTAGAAATCACCGTAGAGCAACATGTACCGCCAACAAGCGGCAGTCGGCAGCAGCCAGCCGCCTGCAGCCAAAAATAGCAGGACGAATAATGTAGAACAAAACCGCAGATCGAACATGCATGGGATACGAACAAATCGTTGAAGTCCAAAATCAAATGACAATTTTAATGCGATTAGAGGTTGTCGGTGCTGCACGGTGAGAAAAATGTAATTATAATTGAGGCAAACAAAATCATAATAATTCTGTATTTGATTAAGCCATCTTTAAATTGTTTTGTCGATCATATTATGATTGAATTTGATAAATATAATAGTTAAAAATTATTGCATTAAAGAACCAAATGCTTGTTGATTGCTGAAACAATAACATAATTGGAAGTAATCATAAACTAATTGCAGATATTATAAATTGTCGCCTTGTATTAATCAAGTGCATGCTTTGAAGATGCATAAATAGTGAACTTGAGTTAAATATGAGTAATATATGATTGAGCTGAACACATAACTTATTGTTGCACGTTTGCTGCAAACATAGAAATGATAATATTTTAATCTACGTGATTTTTCTGCTTTTTTTTCAGCGTGTCATTTTCGTTTTAAGTGGGAAGTTATAAAGAGGGAGGGGCCGTGTACGGTATATTAAAGGCCACAAGGGATACGCAGTCGAAAGATCCATTGTAATCGTTTTGTTGTTATTGCTTTTGGCAGCTGATTGACCACAATCAATTACAACAACATGACAGATCGTCTGTCTCTGATTATTGTGTATTTTGTGTGGGTTCACATCAATATGTTGGCTGTCATTATGTTATGCGTAACGAAAACAAACGAATGAGAAAAAAATTAAACATCCTTTAGAACGGAAGTCGAATGACCGCCATGCAAAGCGCATTAATCAGTTGTGGTCCTGATGATGTTGGTGTTGTTGCCTTTGATAATTGAATTTTTGCGTGAAGTACTTACCTCCTATCCACTGCGTAATTAGTAGTATTAGGATTCGGTGTAGCAATTGCAGTGCTGCGATTACACGTTATAACGCAATGCGGTAATTATAAAACATTGAACTGCATTTCGGTAAAAACATTTATTTCTTGAAAGCATTTTGTACCTATCCATATATTATATTGAAAAGTGGAATAAAAACAGAACGTCGTACGAAATAGTTAGAAAAATTTAATAGCAACTTAAATTGTATACAATCATTACGTATTTCTACACGAAAGACTACATCATTTCTAATTGAAATTGAGATGTTTCCATTTGAAATTGAGAACATTCCAAATGAAATTAAGATTTTCCATTTGAAATCAAGAAAATTCCCAATAAAATTGAGATTTTTTCATTTGAAATTGGGAAAATTGCAACTAAATTGAAATTTAAAATTTAAAAATTTCCAAAAAATATTAAGATTTGTCTTTTAAAATTTGAAACAAATAAAATTTGAAATAACATAGAAATTAGAGAATTCTATACGGTAGATCAAAAGATTTAAATTAAATAGTGGTGATTCCGGATGGCATACAAACGGAAGTGCATGTCGAGGTTCATATGGAATTTCCTAAAAGTTAGCGAATTTTGCGTACAAATTATTATTTTTCAATTATTTTTAAAATAGTTTTTTTCCTAAAGTTTATAGGTTTTTCTTAAAAAAATCACAGAAAAATAATTATTTTGTTCAAATTGAAATATTATTATACGATATTTAAACATAAATTACTTTAATAGCGGATTTACATGAATTTACTATATTAATGTTTTTGTAGAAATATATTTATATCTATTTTTCATCAGATATTAATATATGTATGATTGATATTTCCGCTATTTAACACACCCAACGTCAATAAAAGGTTCTTTGAATTATATGTATTTGGTTCTTCGTGATTGTTACTGGGTGACAACGAATTTAAAAATAATAGCATTATTTTGATTATATGTATGTTTGGCATTACGATATCACAAATAAATAACAACGCTGCCTACTTTTAGCACTCAGTAACAATCATATTATTACTTTTCATATAGTTCAAAAGTTCTTTTTAGTAAAAGAATTTGTTTAAGTACCGCCAATTACTGTTAATACCAGAAAATGGCTGTTTATGAAATATCCAATTTATCCGTAATTCACTGAACTCAAAATAGGAACATTAGTTGGAAATAAAATTATTAAGTATATATTAAAGATGTGTAATAAAAAAATAATAAAAGTGTATGTTTATAATTATATAATATAATATAAATAAAAACAAAATTAATTTAAAAAAAGTGTAAAAAGAATTTTGTGTAAAGAAGTTATTAGTACTAAATTTACTTATTTTTTCATTAAAAATAAATGTAAACATAATTATGTTTACATGTAAATATAATGTTTTTCACATTCAAACATCTATGGGTTTGCAAGAACGCCAACAATTTTTCATTATAAACACAAATAATGTTTTTTTTTTTTTTTTACAAATTATCCAACGCTCAGGAGATGCCCCTAGTCGTGCAATGCACAGTGTTGATCGTAAGAAAGGATTATAGGTTAAAGTGAGGAGGAAAGATGAAGTAGTGTCGGTGGATGTTTACTTTAAATTTCCCAATATTAAAAATGTCGGGAAAAACAGAAGCAGGGAGATTGTTCCACAAACGTATCGTGCGACTGAAGAACGAATTATCTCTGCAATGCGTGGTTCTGTTGAGAACCGAGTGAACTACGAAGGGGTGGGCTTGGTTCGATGCCCGAGTAGAACGAGAGAATACACGACCTGGTGGAATCAGGCCATGTATTTCTCTCGAACACTTACCATTGTAATACCTATAAAACAGGCTTACACACCCTACGGTCCTTCGGTGCTCAAGAGAACCAATAGAGGATGAAATATTTTCATCCCCTATTAAATATATTGCACGTTGTTGGATTCGATCCAGGAACTCCAAGGTGTATTTTGAAGCCCCTGCCCATGTGAGATTTGAATTCCATCTTAGGCCGAATATAAGTGGTGTAGACCATGCGCAAGTCAGCGGGAGTGAAGTATGTCTTACACCGTTTCAAAAAACCGAGGCACTTGGCCGCTTCTTTCGACACATCAAATATGTGATCATTCCAAAGGAGTCACATTGAATTGATATACCCAGAATGTCAAGAGCAGCTGACTGCGCAATATCCACAGAGTCCATATGGATGGGAGGGAGGGGTGAATCCATTCTTTTGTGAGATAACAGACAACATTGGGTCTTGCTGGCATTAAAATCAACTCTATTTGCAAGACCCCACTCGGAGATTGTTTTAAGGTCATTATTGAGTGTATCATTCATTGTGCGCCTTTTACTCTCAATCTCCAAAGAGTTTGGGCGCTTGTTGAACGAATATGAGTGACAAATGTTACTGTCATCTGCAAAGGAATGGATTGGGTTCTGGGTCGATGACAGAAGGTCATTGATAAAAACCAGAAATAGGGACGGGGATAGGACAGAACCCTGCGGGACTCCAGAATTGATGGAATGTTGTTCTGAGAAAACACCATCCATCGCAACACGTATTGAACGACCCCGGAGAAAACTCGATATCCATCGAGTAAAAGCATTACTGACATCATATGCAATAAGTTTTGATACCAGAGCTTCATGCCACACTCGATCAAAAGCCTTGGAAATATCAAGAGCAACCACCTTACTCTCCCCGAAAAGATGAATACAATTATTCCACTTTTCGGAGAGGACCGCCATCAAGTCACCGGTGGATCTGGTACTACGGAAACCATATTGCCGGTCACTAAGTAATTCGTTTCGCTCCAGATAGTTCACAAGCTGGAAGTTTATTACGCTTTCCATTACCTTGGATAGCGCAGAGCATATTGCAATGGGTCGGTAATAAGTCAATTTTTTGCGTGAATAAATATTAAGAACATCATCAAGTCGTAGCTTTTTTGATTTTGGTCAGATATTTTTTTAAATTTTTCGTATATTAAAATTTATAAACTTTTATCACATCGATATTGAAATATTTTTTAAATCAATCTCGAACTTTGATTATTTTTCTTTACATTTCGATATCGTATGGATTTCGTAAATTTCATAGTTCCGAGAAAACTCCAACAGAACGCATCGATATTTACCTAGCATGTACCTAGTCTGCCATTCGATATCGCTTCGTGACTGTTTCGAGATGTCAATAAATTTATTCGATCTTGGTTACGATTCTCGTATCATTATCATACTACAATTCAATCTAAGATGTACGCTAATATCATAACAAGATAAAGAAGTACATCAATTTCACGAATAAATCGAATTTATACAACGATAATGAAACTATAAATCACGTTAAATTGTTCAGAAACCTCTATATATTTGGGAACAACGTTTCGTTTATGAAATATAAACAAAAGACGTTATGAAATAATAATGAATTAAAAATCTTTAAAACATCTCTAGTTTTTTATTCTAATATTCGAAATTTTTGAAATTTTATATTACATTTGAAAAATCGTAATATTAGTGTATTTTTTACCCAAAAATCTTATCAAGGAATGAATGAAAAAATTATCTCGGACATTTGATTCAATTTTGCATATTCCTGGTTTTTAACTCCCCTAATAAATAAGCGAAATAGAATAATTTGGTAAACATCAAGAAATACTCCCTAATCTAAAAAATAAAATATTAAAAAGAAGTAAAATAGTTTTTTTTCATATATTTTTATTTAATGTTTTCTTTTTTTTAATTACACTTTTTTTAATTTTTTTTGTCTTTATTAAATAAAGTTTATTTAATATACTCTTACCTTATGTTTTAAGGATTTTGATTTTTGTTTCTTTTATTTTAGTTAAATTAAAATAAATAAAATTCGTTTTTTTTTTGTAATTAACTAAATTTGTTTAAATAAAATAACACTACAATAAATTAATATTTTTTAATATTAACGAATAAAATCCTTTAAGTTAAATGACTAGACTGCTTAAAACAATTCATAATTCTTTAATATAATTTGAATTTAATTCTTAACAACAATGTGTTTTCTATTTATAACATTTATCATTTATATTTTATACAAAGAACAGACATACTTAAGTTTAAATATATAAATACATTAAATTTATATTTTATTATACAATTCGTTTAGTTTACAAAACCAAAAATAATACGTTTGATTTACATATATTTTTTTCATATAATTTAAAGTTTCTTTTTAATGCAATTAAAACTTATGCCTAGTAGAAAAAAAGCTTGGCTTTTGTTATTTTTTGGTTATTTTATATTTTACATTTATCATTATTATGTTTAACATTAATTTAGATATTTTACATTTAACAAATTATTTGATATATTAAATAGTTTTTCTATATGTGTGTGTTTTATATTTAAACAAAAATATGTTTAGTAATGAAAATTAGAAAAATTTAGTTTTTCAAATCAAAAAGTGCAATAAATAGAACGATATGATTTTTATTAATTTTTGAAAATGATAAAATTAGAGAGTATGCAAAAATACGTTGAAATTTAATAAATTCTATAAAATGTTAGTTTTATTTTTAATGAATAATTCAAAATTTTACATACGATTTATTATAAAGTACTAAAAACTGTCAAATTACTACAAATTGGTTGATGCAACGAACAAATACGCTTGACACTTGATATTTAATCATATACACACACCTTATTGTTCTGACACTGCTCTAAATTGATTGCAGTTCAAACTACAACCTTTTTTTTGTTTTGGTTATAAAGAACAATTTTAACAGTTGAGGGAATCGAAATAGTTGGTGGGGTAATGAGTTAGTTGGTGTAACCAATTTCTGCGTAGTTTTAATTTGTCACACAATATCATAAATTCATAATTTCGTTAATTAAAATTTTAGGTTTGTTGAATTTTTTGTTATAGAAATTAAACAATATTTAGTAAGGTAATTTTTTGTAATTTTGGAAAATATGAGTTTAAATAAATTCTATAAAAAGATAGTTTTTCTTTTAATGACAAATTCAAAATGTTACAAACGATTTATTAATAATAAAAGCTGTCAAATTACCACAAATTGGTTGATGCACTTGATTGGCACTTGATTGGCACTTGATATAGGGTTTTTAAACAGGGACGCTACAAAAGTAGAGCGACAGGGACAGCAAACGACGCCATATTTCTTGCCGCTCTTTTGACATTTCTCTTCAGTAAGGTTTGCCATTTTATGATGGAAAGATATACGAATTCGAATTTCGGTAGTAAAATTTAATAATTTTGGCTAGTTGTTGGCTCGTAAATCTTTCCATCATGAAATGGCAAACCTTACTGAAGAGAAATGTCAAAAGTGCGGCAAGAAATATGGCGTCGTTTGCTGTCCCTGTCACTCTACTTTTGTAGCGTTCCTGTTGAAAAACCCTTGAAGAAAACTTTTGTAGCGCTCTTATTGAAAAACCCTTTATTTTATCATATACACACTCCAAATTATTCTTAAACTTCTGTAACTGGCTGTAGTTCAAACAACAATAATTTTTGTTTTGGTTATAAGAAACAACTTTAACAGTTGAGGGAATCGAGTAGTTGGTGGAGTTGGTGCAACTAATTTCTGTGTAGTTTTAATTTGTCACACAAATTCATAATTTCGTTAATTAAAATTTTAGGTTTGTTTAATTGAATTTTGCAAATATAAATATAAATTTAAATTAAATTTTTTGTTTTAGACATTTTTTCAGTATTTAGTAATAGATAATTTTTCGTAATTAATTAAAATTAAAAACGTATTATGTAGTAGGTATATTTTACCAACAGGTGGCGCTGTTTAAAATTTAAACAATTCAGTGTCTCACAATGTCTATGGAGTTTACAATTTAAATCTAAATTTTTAAGACATTGTTGCAGATTTCTGCAAAGTCGAAACTTAAAATTTTCATTAACCGAAGGCGCTTCAAGTAATGAAAAATTTTAATAGTGCAGTTTAGTTTTTTTAGTAAAAATGTAAAATATTTCAAAATTTTAAATTTTATATTTTCAATTTTAACAAAAACTTTTGTGTTGCAATTTATAAAATACTTAAATTCGTCTTTAAAAAAATGCATGTTTTAAACATAGATTTCAACGAAAAAAAACATGAGGAATTATGTACAACTTTAATGAAGTTAAAAATATATGCATGAAGAAAACTTAAATTATATATTTAATATTTTAGAAATATTTTTTTTTTATCATTGAATTTATTATATATTTTGCCAAAATATTTAATATATTTTTAATTTTTTTTTTTTTTGTAATATTTTGAAATTGGTCGCTAATACTTATAACTATTGTTAGTATTAAACAGTGCTGTGTTTTTGCAGCAACATGTATTCTGTCACTCAAAAATTGCTGCAGCCTGTATTTATGCTAAACAGCTGCAAAGAAATTCTTTTTCATATTCATTGTCACAACAACATGTTGGCAATATGTTGCTGTCAATGTTGTTTTTGCTATTTTACACTAGAGTACCACGGAGCATTGCCAAGAACGCATTTTATTGCGTATTTCATTGCGCGAATTTTTCCACTTGAATTGCATTGCAATAGCGACATCTCGTGACAACTAAACAACATTAATAGCAACAACATCAAAAATTGCTATGAATGTGCGTGCAATGAAGGAAGTGTTCTTGACTGCTTTGGTCATTACCAGGCGACCAGCAACATTGTCTGCATAGGAACACTCAGAAAAATATACTCTAAAATCCATAGTTTTTTTTGCTATTAAAATTAGTCAATAGGATAAATTATTATTTTAATGGGTAATACCATTAACTACTAAAATATACTATTAAATTGTTTTTGTGTTTATATGAAAATATTTATATTTTATATACTATTGAATCAATAACTGTCCTATTGACTAATTTTAATAGGATTTTTTGTTCTGAGTGAAGATAAAGAAAAAACCGAACACTCAAAAATAAAAAAAACGTATGTAGTTGTTTTAGATAAATCAAATATTTGTCACGAAAAATTTAAAGATAGTATGAAATTTGAAAAAATTACATATGTCATTTCTAAAAACCAATATACGAATTATGTAAAACACGTTTTCTATCACTGCAAATCATTCATTTTTAAGACATATTTTATGGTTTTCACTACATCTGTTTTTTTTACGCGGTGTAGCGTTCAACGGAAATTGCTAACACAACATGGTCAGCAACAACATGGTCAATGATAACGTGTTTCCTTCATTGTTGTTTTTGCTGCTGCTGTTGCTGCCTGGGACAGCAACATGTTCTGCTGTTTGCGACAACAACTTCGAAAGATGCTGCTGCAGTCGTTGAATTGCTGCTTCATTGGGCGGTGGGCGATGACAAAAGGCAGATGGCTGCTGTTGTCGCCTGCATTGATGACAATATTTCCTTAATTGTCAATGGGACGTCATAATAATCACATCCGGCGCTGAGTTTCTAATGTCAATGAACACTTTCGACTCATCGACTTTTTGATGTTTGTTTTTGCCACCAGGCGGCGCCGGTGTGGTGGCGGGCAACACGTTTGTGTTGGCTCCAGGCGGAAATGTTGTCAACGCGGGTATTGTTGCTGTTGACTGATGGTGTTGTTGTTGTTGCTGCTGCTGTTTTTGTGCATGTTGCTGTTGATGATGCGACTGTTGTTGGTGATGTTGCTGCGGCTGTGTGGGTTGTACAGCATATTGTTGTTGCTGCTGATGAGGATGCGCTTGATGATGATATTTTTGTTGTTGCTGCTGCAATTGCTGTTGCTGCAGATGCTGTTGGTGCTGATGATGATGATGACATATTTCCGCTGGTCGCACATGATGCGTATGTTGTTGTTGGTGTTGCGGCGCCGCCGTCGTTCGGCTGTGCCGCTCCTCCAGTTCGATGGAACCGATCGGCACACGCACCGCACTGTGTCGCGTCAGTGTTGATACTGCGGGCGGTGGTGGCGGCGGTGGTTGCTGCATATCATAGCCAAAGGTAGAGAAACGTGGCGGTGGCGGCACACTGCCTGCCGCACCGCCAATGGAGGAGGCTATGGATTTTTGACGCGTGAGCGTCGAGCCAAAGAGCGATTCTCTGTTAGGAAAATTAAAAAATATATATATATTTTGATAAATTAAACTAAAAAAACATGGAGTTACTAAAACTGAAAAATTAAATTTTTAATGAAAACATAATTTAGTGAAAATTTGAATTTTGAGTCAAAAATTGAACTAGTGAAAAATCTAACTTTTGTGCAAATTTGATATTTTTTTTAGTGAAAAATTGAATATTGAGTGAAAAATTGAATTTGGAGTGAAAATTTTAATTTTCAGTAAAAAAATTAATTTTGATTGAAAAATTGAATTTTGATTGAAAAATGGAATTTTTATGAAAAATTGAATTTGAAGGATTTTAATTTTGAGTTAAAAATTGAATTTTGAATGGAAATATGAATTTTTAGTATAAAAATTAATATTGAGTAAAAATTTTAATTTTTAGTGAAAAATGAAACTTTTAGGGAAAATTTGATTTTTTTTTGTGAAAAATAGAGTTGAAGTGAAAAAATTGAATTTTGAGTGAAAATTTTAATTTTGAGTAAAAAATTGAATTTTAAGTGAAAAATTTTAATTTTGAGTTAAAAATTGAATGGAAATATGAAATTTTAGTGAAAAATTAATATTGAGTAAAAATTTGAATTTTAAGTGAAAAATTAAATTTTGAGTGCAAAATTGAATTGAGTGAAAATTTAATTTTGAGTGAAAAATTTAATGTCGCTAAAAAAATTTAATTTTGAGTGAAAAATGGAATTTTGAGTGAAAAAATGACTGAAAATTTAATTTTGAGTGAAAAATTGAATTTTGAGTGAAAATTGACTGAAAATTTAATTTTTAGTGAAAAATTGAATTATGAGTGGAAAATAAAATGTTGGGTTAAAAATTTAATTTTTATTGAAAAATTGAATTTTGAGTGAAAAATTTAATGTCGCTAAAAAAATTTAATTTTGAGTGAAAAATTGACTGAAAATTTAATTTTGTGTGAAAAATTTAATTTTGAGTGAAAATTTTAATTTTGAGAGAAAATTTAATTTTGAGTGAAAAATTTAATTTGGAGTGAAAAATTTAATTTTGAGTGAAAAATTTAATTTTGAGTGAAAAATTTAATTTTGAGTGAAAAAATGAAATTTTGAATTTTCACTGAAAAATTGAATTTGGGTGAAAATTTGAATTTTGAGTGAAAATTACATTTTTAATGAAAAAATTAATTTTGAGTGAAAAATTTAATTTTGAGAGAAAAATTTAATTTTGAATGAAAAATTTAATTTTGAGTGAAAATTTTAATTTTGAGTGAAAATTTTAATTTTGAGTGAAAAATTTAATTTTGAGTGAAAAATTTAATTTTGATGAAAAAATGAAATTTTGAGTGAAAATTTGAATTTTCACTGAAAAATTGAATTTTGGTGAAAATTTTAATTTTGAGTGAAAAATTTAATTTTGACTGAAAAATATTATTTAAGTGAAAAAATTAAATTTAGAGTGAAAAATTTAATATGAGTAAAAATTTTAGTTTTTAGTGAAAAGTTGAATTTCAAGTGTAAATTTATCCTCTCCTAACTCACCTCGTCTGACAGCCCATGTCGCACACATTGCCGCCGGCACCACCTCCCGGCGGCGCAGGCGGGTCCGTTGTCGTTGTCGTCGAGGAGTCATCGCACTGCAGACTTGTTTGCACAATCATGTCGTGATGATGCCGCAGGATGCTGTGCTCCTTCTCCTTCAGTTCGGCTTTGCCCGATTGCACCGCAATGGGTACCACCTCGCGGTAATAGCGATTCGAGACATCATCGAGAATTTGTAATGAGGTTTGCGAATGCTTTTGTCTGCATGAAAAAAAAACCGAAAAAACGAGAAAAATAGATAAATGAAAAAGCGAAAAAATCAAAGGGATTCTGATTCTGAGCATATAAGGTAGACGATAAAAAAGCATTTAAATTTCAGCAAACAACATGCCACGGCTCAGTTGTCATGTAGGCGACTGATGCCGGGTACTTGTGCATGTCGCGGATTAAAACGCAATCAGCAGACAATATTTTTTCATCAAAGATTCCTCTGTGGTTCAAGTGATGCACAGACGAAATTCGATTTCTGCAGAAATTACAACATTGTTCAAAGAAAATAGAACGTAAAATGTTTTTATTGAATTAAATACGATTTTCAGATTTTATAGAAGATGTGCTTTAACTTATAACAGATATAGAGTCAACATGGCAAATCGTAAACATTTGATAAAACTGTTATATTGTGAAATTTCTATAATTTGAATATTTTCCATCCCATTCCATAACATGCTAAGTGAGTTTTGCAAAAAAAAAAGCAAAAATAAAATACATTTGAAGTCGTCAAGCAGTAAATGAGCTACATACGCTTAAAATACCACCACACAAAAGTCAACCCCAACTTTTCAAAAAATTTAAATTCTCTGTTTAGAAAACCTTATTTTCCAAAAAAAGATATATCAAATTATTAAAATAAAGAGCATGACATGTCCGACGATATTATTTATTGAGAAATATTTGTCCTAAAAATGTTCACAATTATAAAATTGGGCATCACAGTGAAACTTCTAAATTATGAAAATTATTCATTCAAAATATATTTATAGCACACGCAGAGAAAAAAACATGATTGCGGCATGATTGTTGCAACAAAACAATTATTGGAGTAGTCATAGAATGATTGCTAAGATTATAAATGATTACAAAAATCATATCACAATTTCTTAAAATGATTCTGTCATTCATTTAATGATTTTATAATGATTAAATTCAATGATTGGAATAGTTAGTGATTATAGTAAAAATGTTATTTAAATAGAAATGTTTGCCAGAATAATAGTTTTAATTGTTACAATCATGCTATGATTCCAGAAATCATGTTGAATGATTGAATGATTGATATAATCATACTAAGATTTAGATTTTGAGAAAAGTTCTCAACTGTGCAGAGAGTAATTTTTGCTGATTCCGTGTTACGGTAGACTACGTTAGATTATTTTTTAATAAATATTTTTGATTGCTTTTAATTTATATATGAAACATGATGATTTAAGGAACGCGTTTTTGGCAACATATTACAACAATTTCAATAATAAACTACGATTTTAGAGCCAAAAAAAAACAAAATCGAACCCGCAAAATATAAATCAAGCGAGTCAAATTATTTCAAGAACGATTAACTTTAAAGTTTCTCGACGTCGCTGCTTTCATTCTATTTCAATGAGTAGATGTGCGAACAGAGAGTACATAATATGCGAGAGAGAATTCAGAGAGAAAAAAATGCTTTAATGATAAAAAAAAAAGACAGACAAAAGATCGAGAGAGAGAGCTCTGAGAGGGACATAATTGTATCAATCATGATACGATTGCTTCAATCATGTTACAACATTACCACAATCATCAAAACATGCTTACAGAGTCCCTAGTAGAAATTTTACCAAGGTCATGATCGGGAACTGATCATTGTATTTTTACTTTGTCATAACCCAA
Organism: Dryomyza anilis; assembly: GCA_951804985.1. NCBI lineage: Eukaryota > Metazoa > Arthropoda > Insecta > Diptera > Dryomyzidae > Dryomyza > Dryomyza anilis. The sequence continues at coordinate 115,022,115 of OX638130.1, forward strand.
TCAGTAACATGACAAAAATGATTTGGTCATGATCATCCCTAACCCTAGTAGAAATTTTGGTAGGGCCATGGTCATGAAGTGATCATGTCATTATTTGTGATGATCGGTATATGACGAGGCCCATAATGTCCTTGTAACGCAGTGTCCTGATCATGTATTGACCTCAGGCCATGATCATGTACTGATCGGGCAATTCCCCATTTTAATATTTACGCGACAATTGCTTTGTCTGAGCCCGAGCATAATAGGGTTTCTCAATCATTAAATTGCAATCATTAAATGATGCCCTCAAAACATGATTGGTGATCATGTTTTTTCAGTGCGTGTATTAATTTCCATTTGTGTAATTCTTCCTTTTTTACACAAACATATTTTTGAAGAATTTTAAATTTAAAAATGCAAGTTTGACTTTGTCTTTTACACATAAATACAAACTGACTAGTAAATTGATTAATATAAGACGGAATACATCCTACTATTTTATGTCTTCATAACCCGATTTTCCGACCTATTCATTCCGATCTTTCGTTTCTAAAGTTGGTGTTCAAAACATCTACCACATAAGATGGCACCTTTCAGAATGTTGATAATGCTAAATCGTGGTATTTCTCAACTTTCTTTTTGATAGCCACATTCAATCAATCGTTATCTGGTAGCTCCCATAGTTTTGGTAACAAAATGTTTAGCAAATCGAACAAAGTTTAAAATGCAATATTTCTGAAACCACTTAAGATGGCACCTTTCAGAATGTTGATAATGCTAAATCGTGGTATTTTTCAAACTTCTTTTTGATAGCCGCATTCAATCCATCGTTATCTGGTAGCTCCCATAGTTTTGGTAACCAAATGTTTAGCAAATCGAACAAAGTTGAAAATGAAATATTTCTGAAACCTTTAAGTCCAAGAAATTTTTTTTTAAAAATTAAACAATTTAATGGAACAATTTCATTTATTTTGAATATCTCAATATTTAATAATTTCACGAAAAATACAACCGTGAAATATTTGAAATTCAGTTAAAAATTATTTGTTCCAATTCTATTTCCTAGAAAATTGATAATTGATAAGAAATTTCATTTCGGAGAAACAGAAATACACAAGGAATTAAATTTCTTACGAATTTCTTAATTGCTCTTATTATACCCTACAATAAAGGTGAAAAGGTATATTCAGTTTGGTGCGCCGTTTGCAACACCCAGAATGAAGCATATCCGGTATGAAGAAGTATATGGGGCATTTCATTGTGTATATGGGGCAATCATTCGTACGATTAAAAACCTTCTCATTTGAAAAATAAAAAAGGATATTTTTAGGATGCAGAGGATAGATCTTATGGTCTTCTATGCATGTATAAAAAAGTTTTGCAATATAGTCCTATACCTTTCTACAAATTTGAAGTTAAATGCTGTGACGGGCGTTACACGTACTTTTTCAAAAAACAGAGTTTACTCCACAAAGTATTAAATTTTAGCTAAAATAATCGAAGTATGGAGATGAAGTATATCTCAAATACTTCATTAATAATGGGAGTTCTCCCCTCTATAACAAAATTCTGCAATGGTTACTTTGATCACTTTCTTATAAAGTACCAAAACTTGTGACGGGTGTTACACAATTTGAGACGGGTGTTACACAATTTGTGACGGGTGTTACACAATTTGTGATGGGCGTTACCTGTACGAACTCTATACAAATATATATAAAAATTATAACTATGAATTGCAATTTTTTTATGAAAAAGAGCAAATTTTAGTGGTAGGAATGGTAAATTGTTATTTTAAGGCACATCGTCGACATATAATTTAAGTGGAAAACTAAACATTACGTTTTGGAAAAATATGTATTATATTACCATTCTTTTAAATAAGTACTCTGTTTTCATCATTTGTAGTCCGTTTCCTTCGCAAGCTTACATAAATAATTTTCGCATTTCAAAAATAATGATTTTTTTGGGATTTTTTATGATTTTTTTTATAATGTTTGGAATTTTCCTTTTTTTATCTTTGCTTATTGAATATTTTGGAATATTTTCTACTTTTTCTATGGTTAAATAATATAATTGATTATTGATGCATATATTAACAAATATATAATTTTACCCTTTTTTTTTGTTTTGCGACGATTGTCAATTGTGACGGGCGTTACAATATTTTGGATGAATATAGCAACCATCTGGAATATCTATGAGACCAAAGACTATATAAAATGAATAGATACGACGAAAATCTTTACTTTTACAAAGTTTCCCAGTTGTAGGTTTGCAAAATAGTTCGCAAAATAACTTTTACTATTTTTTTTGTGACGGGCGTTACAACTCAAAAAAGTAAAACTGTTTGGTTAATTGTCAGTACTTTGAACCACTCATCACCAATGCAATGTGTGGCATACTTTCGCAAAAAAATTACCTTTCAAATTGTACTAATTAATTTTCTTTCGGATTCAAAACAACGAAACTACATCGTATTGCCTAAATTTTGTACTAAAATAAATTTCAAAAAAATACTTTACTTTAATTGAGAAAAAAACACATTTGCCATGCATTTTGGTAAATTCTGATCACAGGACATAAAATTAGAATTATTTCTTATCCTAAAAATCATTAAACCGAATCAATAGGCTTAACTTTAATATATCACACCCGGTAACGTTTTCTGTGGAATGCCCTGAGTCTTAACGTTCCGTCTGTCTTTTGAAATCACTATTACAGAAAAACTAGAAGAGCTATATCAATTAAACTCCTAATTAAAATTATTTATATAGCTATGCTGTCCCAACAAACAAATTGGCATGATCGGTCAATTGTGACCTGCGAACCGAGCACTTATGTTCAAATACCTCATATAAAATTTACATCTGTGGATAAATTTTACTTTATACAAGCTTATGTGAACTATTTTGGTCAAATATATATTGAATTTATGCACAAATATATATAAATAATATTTTCAAGCGAACTGACATGTTGTTCCCAAAAAAAAAAACGAGTTGGGAAAGTTAGGTCACATGGGTAAGTTCGGTCACATGGGGCGGATTTTTATAGTCGGTCGGGCTCGACTATGGAATACTCTACACCATTGGTGGGGATATTAATGTGGGATATTTAATTGCATAATAATTATAATAGTTTGGCACTGCAGCTCTATAAGAACTTAGGCCGAGCTCTCTCACCATTTTGAGCTGTGCGTGTTATATTTGTACTCAAAGTGGTGGGACCTACAGTTTATTGCCGAATCCGAACGGCGGGTGAGAACTTTTCATAGGCAATTTTTACTCTCGTAGGTTTGCCATTTACTGCCGAGAGGTAGCGCGGTATAGAAAAATGTTTCTATGAAAAGATGTTGTTAGCCCCAGTCCAGGCTTGAACCGGAGACCTTTCGGCTCGCAGTCCAACGCACTAACCACTGAGCTACCGCGGCTAATTGCATACCTTAATTTTAAAGTTTTTAATTATGCTGAACCTCCCCACCCTCAGGATATTATTTATATATCAGAAATTTACGTCTTATATCCCCATAAATTAAAAAATTTATATAAAAGTATAAACAACTAAAAAAAAAATTGAAAAATATAATTGGGCGGACCACGCCTATATTCAAAATTTTGAAAGGTTAATATTTCATAGATTTGATTTTAATAATTTACGGATCAAATTTCCACTATGAAAACCCGGGAAATAATGAAAAAAAAGTGGGCGGATCACGCCCATTTTTGGACCACATATTTATAGGTGAATTCTAACAATACCTTTTAAATTTTATAACTATACCTTGAATACTTTTCGAGGTATTAGTTCCGAAAGAGTTATATAAAAGTGACTTGTATGGGAGGTGGGCGTGTCCGTTGACCGATTTGGCTCATTTTCAAACTCAGTTCCTACCGTTGGGTAAAATATATGGAGACGAAATTTTAGCGCATTCTGATTAGTATTTCTCAAGTTATTCTGTATTCGGACAGCAAGACGGACAGACATACAGACAGACAGACAGACAGACAGACAGACAGACGGACATGGCTAAACGGACTCGGGTAGTGATGCTGATCAAGAATATATATACTATTCCATACCGAACACGCCTCCTAAGGGGCGTTACAATATATGCACAAAGTTAATATACCCTGTACCTCATAGGTGTAGGGTATAATAAAATACGAAATTCGGTACACCTACCCATTTGTATATATAGGTATCAAATGAAAGGAAATTCTTCATGAATTTCATGCTAGTAGTGATTTTCAGGATTCGTTTACCCTGACGACCTATATAATAATCTAAATGGTAACCACACAAATTATCACACATATGTGTAGGCTATTTATATTCAGCTTAGACCGACTATAACTTTCATAATTCTTACTAACTTCATCACACATTTTCCATCTATAACAATTTCCCTACTTCAAAATTTCAATGGTGATCTAACCTTCCTTACCGGTTTTTTGATATTTCCTCTCTTTTAATACAAAAATAATAATAATTGAAGACATTTCCATAATCCGCATTACTCACCTTGGTGACATGGCAATCGATAAATTATCGCGTGAACGCGCCTTCGAATTACGACCCAATTCGTTTAATTTGCTCTCCTTGGACTGTCTTATGTGTTCCTGAAACAAACAAAAAGTGGGAAACAAATTAAAATAGGTCATCATTCTATAGTTGAAAATAATATTTTTGTGTAAGTGCTGCTATGATACAGCTTTATTTTTTTTTGAAGTGCGCTTGAAGCAAAATATCACTGAAACACATACCTTAAAAATACTTTGTGTTAAATTAGTTCAAATATAGTTTTTTTTTACAAGCTTTTATTTATTTTTTTATTCTGTTGTTTGGTTCTTTGGTCTGTGCTGTTTGTAGCTGTTAGTGTAACAAATATTTTGCAAATACAATAAAATGCATAACAATCAAATATAAATTCTCAAGCCAATATATACAAAGAAATATTTTCAAATAAATAAAGAAAAATACTGAACAATATGAAGAGCTTTAGCAAAATAAAGCAAAAATGAAAGAAAAAATATCAACAAGTAGCTTATGTTATGAGAAATAAAAAATATTATAATGTGATAAAAAAATATAAATAAAATATGTACAAAAAAATATGCACTTGAAATATATTTGAATTTGATTTGTTTGCTATTTGTTGTATACAATCTAAATGTTGAAAAGTAGCAGAGGCTAATATTGAAAAATAATATAAATGCTCAAAGAACTGTAACGAAAGAAAATAAAAACCCACACAAAAGCAACCCCCCAACATTAATTACTAAGTCTTCGCATGATGGATCGTTCGAACTGTCCGAGTACACAATAAGTTCTGCTTTGTAATGGTACTTTAAAGTGTCTCTTTTTAGAATGCAAAAAGAGAAATAATAAAAAAAATATGAAATTCTGTTAAAACATACAGCAAAAATTTTGCAGGAAACCAATTTCCTAAATGGCGGAAGCAAAGTTTGCACAAAAGCAGTAAAGCACAATGAAAAATATGAAAAAAAGAAACATAATTTAACTGAAAATTGTGAATAGTGTTTTGAATTTTTTTAAATAAAGATTTTTCAACATTTTTATTGACAATTTTTTATTCTTTTGTGCATTTTATAAGTGATGTTTGGCGTATCTTCGGCATAAGAATGACCAGGCCATTAATCGAAGTTATCAACGTTGTTCAATGAAATTTTAAATATAGTTGCTGCTATTTAATATCTTCAAGTTTTTGATATTTTGTGCATTGGTATGTTGGGGAATTTAATATTTTTTTGATTTTTCGCAAGCGCTTAGATTGACATGCCACCGCCGCACTGATATGACACAGGGTGTTGCGGCATTTTTCGAGCAGCTGTTGCGCATATATTGCCCGGTGTAAAAGCGGGCACAGCTGCTTCCAACGATGATAGCGCCGATGATGACTCCTCTGCACCGGTTGTCTGTGAATCGGCGCCACACGCGCCCGATGTATCCGGTGTTAAATCCTCGTCCTCATCCTGTGACATGCGGCGACGCATGCAGGATTGCATTTGGTCAAATTCATCTTCCGCCGCACAGATGTTGCTACCCTCAGCGCAGCCAGCAACATCGCAGAGATAACGTGTGAATAAGATGTCCTTTGAAGGACATGCAAGACGACGACAGGCAGCAACATCTTCATAAATATTACGAGCGTTGTTAATAAAATTTACGCTGTCATCGTCATCAGCCAAAACTGCTACAACATCTTCTTCATCATCATCGTAACCGGTGGCCATGTCCAGCTGTGCATCAGGATCATCATTGTCATCGTCGTCATCTTCATCGTCTTCCATGCTGTAATTTATCACATAATCATTTTGTAATCCAACGAAAATTGCAGTTTTCGGCGCACCCAAGACAAACGAGTCGATATGATAAATGCCATCATCGCTCAGCACAGGAACATCCTGCGGATAGAGTACAACAGAAGAAGAACAAGCATGTCGACAGGAACAAACCAACAACAACAACAAGAAGAACAACAATATTGTCAACAAGATGAAGAACTACAGGAAAAAATGATAATAATAAAAAGAAAGCAAGGACATCTCTAATAATTTGATGTAGTGGAGAGACAGAACTAACAAAATTATTACAGGACTAACAAAAAAATATATATATATTGCATGAAATAAAATATGAGCAAAAAAGATAGAAAAATATTATAAGGAAAAATAAATCTTAAATAAAATATTTGCTCAGAACTGACAACAATTGGGGGTTTTATGTTCGGGATACAGTTGAACCGTACACAGGAAGCAACTCTTCTACGCAAGTGACAGGAAACAAAGAATAATTTGATCAACAAAACAATGGATCTATTTTGATGGGAGAAGAATTAACGAACAGCTAACAAATGTAATAAATTTGTGGTATATAATAATAAAGGAACAATTTTCACAAAAAGTATTTATTATAAAATAAAATTCTAAAAGTATATTACAAAAGAAAACCAAGTACATTTTTTTTTAAATATATATTTTTTTACATGCGTATTATTTTAATATTTCAAAACCGAAAAAATACTGTATTAAAAAAAGATAAAATGTTTTAGAATAAATACATGTGTATTTAATTTACGTTCAAAAGCATATGTTTTCGTTTTTACTAAACTGATATAGTTGCTTTTGTAATGAAAATAACTACATACTTTAACTGCACTTCTATACAAAAATTTTAATACATTTATATTTAAAAACGTAAATAATGTCTTGATTTATTGTTCCTGAAATATGTAGAGAAATTACTACGTATGCTTTTAATTTGACTATAATCTCTATTTATTTTGATTTATTGTGATAATTAATTTAAAAAATATATATATATTTTTAGAATAAAAACAATTATTTAATGATTCGAAAAATTATATGAATGAATATTAATATGCATTTTTTTGATTACCAAAAATAAGATACAACAAATATAAATATTAAACAAGTTATTATGTATAGAGCATATAAAACTAAAGAGTGTTACCCACAACTTCAAGAAAAATTACATATAAATATATACATCGACTTGTAGAAGTGCATAACACAAATATTTTTCTGATGATGAGATGAAAGCACCACTAATCATCATCAGTTCTGATAACTCAGTGTAATGGCAAGCACCTAAGTGTGGCTAATCAGTTGAATAACATATTGTTACGAAAATTCAGTCTACGGAAAACTGTTCTACGAGTTCGTATCCCTGGATTGTGCACAAAATAAAAACACACTTATATTTGGTTTTAACTAGTATTATTTCAACTAGTATTAATTGATTTTATTTAATGAAATAACAACTTAAAGAATTATCACTTATATCAACTGCTGAATTTCTACAATTTAGCTTTACAATGTTCATTCACAAGACGCACTAGTTCACTATCAAATCACAACTGAAGTGCTGTGCCTCAGATGCGGCTCCCTTATATACTGCATTCAACAGTTTGACACGTTTCGACAAGCTTCGACTTGATTCGAGAACCATCTACTCGTTTCGTGAATGACGCATGCTACTGGCAGCTCACTCGCACTCATGTGTAATGCGCTGATCTTCCATTTCTTTCTAGCACACTTCCGCAGTGCGCTAAATGATATTCCGTCTCTTTCTAACACATTGCTTAGTGCGCTTCTGTCTCATTAATTATTGTTGATTACTTGCACTATGGCGCAAATTACATCTTTTTGTAACAGTATGAATTATAACACGTAGTCAGGACATCTCAGAGAGTATATATATATTACTCACTGCTATCTAAAGCTTCAGAGATTATAGTTTGGCTATGAGTCGAAATTTAGAATATTTCAAAATAATATTTCGAGTATGCAATCAGGTAGAACTGTTTGCGAAAAAAAATTATATACAACCGGATTTTTCGATATTTCTATAATTTTTCGTGTTATCGATTGTTTTATATAGCAGTAAACACATAATTTTTTTCGCAAACAGTTCCACACGATTGCATACTCAAAATATAGTTTTGAAATATTCTAAATTTCAACTCCTAGTACAAATGCATCTCCTAGCACTATTTAATCCAATGTGACCTCCGTTGGAATGATTACATATTAGATGTGTCGAAAGAAGCGACCAAGTGCCTCGGTTTATTTAAACCAGTGTAAGGCATACTTCACTCTTGCTGACTTACGCACTGTATACACTACATGTAATCGGCCAAAGATGGAATACAATTCGCACATATGGGCAGGGGCTTCAAAATTCTCCTATGAGTTCCTCGACAGAATACAACAACTTGCGAAATATTTAATAGGAAATGAAACTATTTCATCGTCTATTGGTTCTCCAGAGTACAGAAGGTCCGTTGGGTATGTAAGCTGTTTTTTTTTTATGTATTACAACGGAAAGTGTTCGAGGGAAATTCATGGCTTGATTCCACCAGGTCGTGTGTTTTCTCGTTCTACTCAGGTATCGAACCAAGCCCACCCCTTCGTACTTTACTCGGCTCTCAACAGAACAACGTATTACAGAGAGAATTCGTTCTTCATTCGATATGTTTGTGGAACAATCTCCCTGTTTTTCCCGACATCTTAGATATTTGCAAGTTCAAAACAAACATCCACCGATACTATTCCATCTTTCCACCCTCCCAATAACCTATAATCCTTTTATTCGATCAGCACAATGCATTGCATGAATAGGGGGCATACCCTGAGCGTTGGTTAATATGTATAAAAAAGTAATATAAAATTTTAACTAAAATTTAATTTTTCAGTAAAAATTTAATATTCACTAAAAACTAAATTTTAACTAAAAAAAAATTATTTCGCTAAAAATTAAAATATTCACCAGAAATTAAATGTTACACTAACAATTCAATTTTTCACTATAAATTCTATTTTTCAATTAAAAATTCAATTTTTCAATTAAAAATTCAATTTTTCACTTAAAAATTCAATTTTTCACTTAAAAATTCAATTTTTCACTAATAATTCAATTATGCACCAATAATTTAATTGTTAACTTAAAATTCAATTTATCAATAAAAAGTTAAATTTTCACTAAAAATTAAAATTTTCACTAAAAAATCAAATTTTCACTAAAAAATTAAATTTTCACTAAAAAAAATCAATTTTGCACTAAAAAATTAAAATGTTCACTAAAAATTATTTTTTTTACGGAAAAATAAATTTTTCACTTAAAATTCAATTGGCTCACAAAATAATATTTTTTTCAACAGATATTACTAAAAATGAAATTTTAGACTAAAAATTAAATTCATCAATAAAAAAATAAAATTTTCATTAAATATTAAGGTTTGAATTGAAAATTAAAATTTTTACTGATTTATTTTGTACTAAAAATTATTTTCTTCACATAAAATTTACATTCATTTTTTTTACTAAAAATTAAAGTTTCAAAAAAAAGAAAAAAAAACATTAAAAATGAATTGCTTCAAATATTGCCAAAAATCTTTAATATTACCACGTGCGTGTTGGCAAATTCCAATTATTTAAATTTAAATTGAGTTTCTAATGTTTGCAAAAATATGACAAAAAAGAAAAGCCATCAATATTTTAATTTCTTAGGCTTTTCTCGTTGTGACAGTGGGTTGTGTTATTTTTGAATTAGCCTAAAATATGCGCGTTTTTCTGTGCTTCTTGTTATCAGCTGTGACAGCAGTTATGCTGCAAACATTTTAAGTATTTTTTTTTATAACTGGGAAAAAAATATTTTTTTTTCCAGGACCAAACAATTTTTTTTTCTTCAACGCACTCTTAAGCGGCTTAATTTCGAAAACATTTCCGGCTGCGTTAACGCTTTATGTGGCGCTCAGCACGTACACTAATACACACACACACACATAAACAGACACACTTACACGGAGACACACACAGATATATAGACATTTATGCATTAAGCACTTGCTGTACGCTGTATGTGTGAATTATATATGTAGAATTGGTTCTACGCACCATGAATGCATTTGGCAAAAGCTTTTAAAACTTCTCAAAATTATTGTCTGCCAGCAAAAGAAAGAAGAGCAAAAACGAAAAAGAATTAGGCACCGGAAGTGGCAGCCATCTGATGGCAAAGCAGGCGCTTTATATCCGATTTGTGTGCAGGGATGGTGGGTCGAGTCGGTCGTTTGCATCTTTAATGAGTCAACATTTGAATTGTGGCAAACAAAGTTTCCCAGATAATTTTATTTTCATGTGATCAAATTGGTTTTGTGTAAATTTTATTTTTAGATTATATTCGATTTTGTTTTGAAGTTTCATTTAAAAATTCAAATAATTTCTAATCGGCTTTATTGAATGGATTAATTCCTATATTTTTTTTGTTATTTCTAATATTTATTTTATATTTTAGCTATTTCTATTGTTTGTAGAACTCGTTTATTTATTCAGGTATTTCTATTTTAAAAAAAAATTTAGTGCTTAATCACTAAAAATTCAATTTTTCACTAAAAATTCAATTTTGCACTAAAAAATCCATTTTTCATTAAAAATTTAATTTTTCACTAAAAATTCAAATTTTCACTACAAATTCAAATTTTCACTAAAAATCAATTTATCACTAAAAACTCAATTTTGCTCAAAAAGTTAAATTTTTCACAAAAAAAAAAACAATTTTTCACAAAAAGTTAAATTTTCCACAAAAAAATTCAATTTTTCACTAAAAATTCAATTTTTCACCAAAAATTTATTTTTTCACCAAAAATTTATTTTTTCACTAAAAATTAAATTTTCCACAAAAAAATTCAATTTTTCACTAAAAATTCAATTTTTCACCAAAAATTTATTTTTTCACCAAAAATTTATTTTTTCACTAAAAATTAAATTTTTCACTAAAATTAAATTTTTCACTAAAAATTCAATTTTTCACTAAAAATTCAATTTTTCACTAAAAATTCAATTTTTCACTAAAAATTCAATTTTTCACTAAAAATTCAATTTTTCACTAAAAATTCAATTTTTCACTAAAAATTCAATTTTTCACTAAAAATTCAATTTTTCACTAAAAATTCAATTTTTCACTAAAAATTCAATTTTTCACTAAAAATTCAATTTTTCACTAAAAATTCATTTTTTTTTACTAAAAATTCAATTTTTCACCAAAAATTCAATTTTTCTCTAAAAATTCAATTTTTCACTAAAATTAAATTTTTCACTAAAAATTAAATTTTTTCACTAAAAATTAAATTTTTCACTAAAAATTCAATTTTTCACTAAAAATTCAATTTTTCACTACAAATTCAATTTTTCACTACAAATTCAATTTTTCACTAAAAATTCAATTTTTCACTAAAAATTCAATTTTTCACTACAAATTCAATTTTTCACTAAAAATTCAATTTTTCACTAAAAATTCAATTTTTCACTAAAAATTCAATTTTTCACTAAAAATTTAATTTTTCACTTAAAATTCAATTTTTCATTAAAAATTCAATTTTTCACTAAAAATTCAATTTTTCACTAAAAATTCAATTTTTCACTAAAAATTCAATTTTTCACTAAAAATTCAATTTTTCACTAAAAATTCAATTTTTCACTAAAAATTCAATTTTTCACTAAAAATTAAATTTTTCACTAAAAATTCAATTTTTCACTAAAAATTCAATTTTTCACTATAAATTCAATTTTTCCCTAAAAATTCAATTTTTACTAAAAATTCAATTTTACACTAAAAATTATATTTTTCACTAAAAATTAAATTTTTCACTATAAATTTAATTTTTCACTAAAAATTAAATTTTTCACTAAAAATTAAAATTTTCACTAAAAATTCAAATTTTCACTGAAAATTAAATGTTCGACAAAAAATTAATTTTTTTAACTAATAATTAAATTTTTCTCATATATTCATGTTTTTAAATTTTACGTAATTCTTTTCTTATGAGTTTTAAAGGATTTGCACCACATTATAAAATGCAAAAACTTTTAAATTGCTTTTTCATAACGTCAAAAACTGCATACATTGTCATTAATAATTCCTCATAATCTTGAGTTTTTGTTGCGGCAAATCGAACAGAAACTTCAACGGCAAAGCTGAACATGACGAACATTAACCACAGAGTACCACAAACAAATCAGGTCACAACTAACTACCATATAATTAAACAACATTTGTTGGTTGCTTATTGTTGATAATGATGCATGATGCACGATGCATGATGCATAACATGCACATATTCTGCGTGAAAGGATCTTAAGAGTTTGCACACTATGAGAAAATATTGTTTAATTTTTTATTTTTTAGTGTATTTAGTATTTTATGTTTGCAGCAAATATTCACAAAATTTGATGTTTTTTATAATTATAAAAATTATAATATCTGTGGCAATATGAAGTAAAAGCATATGTCTATTTTTTGAACTTTTCAGGAGAGCATTTTTAAACTTTCAAATAATTCCGGAAATGATGTTTAAAAATAATTCAAAAATTATTTTTGCAAATATAATAAAAACTTAAATTAAATAAATGTCTGTAAAATGTTTTTATAACAATTTTTTTCGAAAGTTTTTTTTTTAATGAAAATTAATATTAAATAACAAGTAGATATGCTTTTAAGTTTTTTGGTTATATCTCAGCCACTATTGTGAGGATCAGTGTCAAAATTTGACACAAAATGAATTCGTGTATCAGGATTACAATGGTATTAATAACTCATTTTGAGCATATCTCGAGTTATGTTGTTATTTCATATTGCCACAGATATACAAATATATAAATAATTAATATGTGAAATAAAAATAAAGTATTTATTGTTGCAAGTAAAATTTTCTAATTATCTAAACATTTATCATACTATTTTTAAGAAAAATGTTTTTTTATTTGCTGCAAACGTGTTTTTATTAGCGGTAACGTATACCTGTTTAAATATTATTTTGGAATTTAAATTTAGAAATGTTGCCGAAAATGTTTTTCTACTGAAAACCATTTAAAATTTAATAATATTTTGCAAAAACAGTATACAAAGTTTTAATATATTATTTGAATATTTAGAATTTAAATATAAAAATGTTTATCGAAAGTATTCTTGTATTGAAAACTAAATTAACGCTAATAATTATTTGCAATAAAGCCTTCGGTTTATTTTTATATTTGTAATATTATGTTTAGGGAACGTGTTATCTTATTAACTTCAAAATATCTTATAATTGCAGTAAGTATAAACTGTTGAAAAATTTACAATATAATTTTATTTAAATGGGCTCAAGGTCCGGTATTTAAAATTAAAAAACAATATATTTACAATTAAATAATTAAACGGATAATCTTTTGTTTAATTAGCAATTAACATACACTTAACTCGATTTAAATAATAAAAATGATTGCCACAAACATGTTATTAGTAAAAACAAATTTTATCAATTTCAAGTATTAGCAGACAATATATGCTTGATTTGATTTTTATAATATATCAGTTAAAGCAAATGTTTTTATAATTGCTGCAAAATTTTGCATACTTGCAGCAAGTATAAAAAACAATGAAAACAAATAATAAATAATATTTTTAGTGCATCAAAAAACATGCAAAATGCAGTAACTACCATTTGAGTTCTTAATGGTATATGTAATGTATGACTTTATGTTATAGGAAAATTACTAACTATAATAACAAGTACTACAAACAAACAATGAAAATATAAAAAAAACCTTAAACTTTGTGCCAATTCAATAGAATGAGGTCAGCAATGTGTGCAAACAAAAGACATGCAGCAGACAAACAGAAATTGTGTCAGATAAGATGAAGATGAGCAAAACGTATTATGTGAGTTGTGCTGTTTTTGTCTGCAACTGGTGCTATCGGCATTAATAATGTAACCAAAACAATGTGGGTCGCATGCCAAGTCATAAGTATTAAATAGGACGATGTTGTTACTATGCTATACAATAAGATACTATATATGTTGTTGTTGCTGTTGCAGTTTTTAAGGATGTTCAGGATATGCGTGTCAATGTCTGCGTGCGTGCATTTGTATATGTTTTTGTGTGTGTGTGTGCGTATATGAAGTATATGTTTCAGTGGATTTGCTGAAGCTTAACATAAGATGAGCAGCACTACATACGATAGTGGTTAGAATGTTGTTCACTAATTTTGGTTGCTTGGTTTTTGGTTTTGCAGCGGATTAATTACTAAATAAGTAAGCGCTAATATAGGAGGCACTACGACGTTTGCAAACGGCACCTGTTTGCAGGTAACACGCCGCTTATTGACGGTCCTTCGGTTTTGAAATCATACCATAATAAAACAATTTGTGAGTAATAATTATTTGCGAGTTTTTTTTATTGTATGGGAGAGTGTTTTATGTGAAAATAGCAAAAAAATTAAAACCTATATTAAAATAGTAACATGTAGCATTTATCTATTCTTGATTTTAATACTTTAGAAAATAAACTATTTTTCAATTTGCAGCAATTCTGCATGTATTAAAAAATTATTTTAAAATGGCGTTTGTTTTGTTAAATTTACTCTCGTTTTGGAAGTATAGCCTAATTTTCAATTTCTCATAATTTTCGCATTTAATATTTTCAATATTTGAACAAAAAATGTTAACGAACTTAAATTTTCTACGTTAGACTTTGAAAATCTTGACCCAAATTGGATTTTATGCGATAAAATTTCTCGAAACCAAATTTTTTTTTTAAATACTAAAGTTTGGTTCAGAATTCGTAAGCGAAACCTTTATAGAAAATCTAACATAATCGGATATCTAAAAATGATGTAAATGGTTTCGGTTTTAAAACAGTATTTTTAAATATTAAATACAAAAAATTAAACAAAAAATAATTTTGATCAAAATTATTAATTAGTTTATATATTTTTTATAGTAATGTATTAAAATTAGGACTAAAACCATTTGGAATATCTGTTTCGGCTTTGGTTCCCCAATTTTTGAATCCGGTACAAATAAAAAAATTACGTGGTTTCCGATTTCGGACCCAGTTCCACACATTTTTTTTAATAACAGTTCTGATTTCGGTTCCGGTTTCAAAATTGAAACGGTTCCGATTCCGGCAGTTTGCAGTCCCTGACAGGAACTAAAATATCGGTTCCGTTTTTGGTTCCAACATTTTTAAAATTGCGATTCCAGTTCCAACCAAAAAAATTATATAGTGTCACATTCCGGTTCCACATATTTTTAAATAACTGACCGGTTCCGAATCCGGTTCACTGCGGTCCTTGATTAAAATTAAATTTTCCAGTAAATATCTCTTCTGGGAATTGTGATGGGTTAATGATCGGCATTTGATCATTGTATTTTCGATCATTATATTTTTCGACAGTTTTCAATCGTTATTTTTTTGACATTTCTGTTTCAGTTTTATTTATCTTTTTCGATTTTTTTAATGCTTCTATGTCCAGTTGTTGTTAATGTACATGTGCAGTACATTTCAACATTTTCTTTATCAAAATTTTGTTTTCGTCATTTTTCTCGACAATTTTCTGCCAACATTTTCTTCCATATCTTTATTCCCGACAATTATTTTTCCACGACAATATTTTACGATTCGATTAAAAAATTAATTTCGACATATTTTAGTTTATGGATTTTTTATACATTTTCGTCTGTGCAATTTAAACTTTTTTGATTATAAATTTTGGTAAGTTGTACAGAAATTCACTGCAGTGCTTGAAAATGAGCAGTTTCTTTTTCGAAATTTATTTTTCGATATTTTTATTTCAAAATTTATTTTTCGACATATTTTCGATATTTTTTTCGACACTTCTATTTTCGAAAATTTTTGGTTTCCACATTTTTTTCTGTACATTTTCGTCTTTAAAATTTTAAATTTCGATTTATCGTTCAAGGCACCAATTACATCAAATCTTAAAACCCAAATTATATAAAAGCTTTAAATAATGTCGATAATTAAAATAAATCTTTAGTCAGTGAGAAATTGCTACAATGTGCGGTTTTAGTAAATATAAATTAGCCATAAATTTCAACATTTTCTTTTTTGATATTATTTTAATAGATTTTTTTCGATATTAATTTGCGACCTTTTTATTTTCGATATTTTTTTAAATTTACGACATTTTTCTTTTCGGAATTTATTTTTCGACATTTTTTTTCGAAATATTTTTGACATTTTAAATTTTTTACATTTTAATTTCATTTTTAATTTGATTTAAATTTAATGTTGGCAATTTTTTTACGACATTTTTGTTTTCGGCATTTTTTTCGGCATTTTTTTCGACATTTTTATTTTCGACATAATATTTTCGAAATATTTTATTTATTTAATTTTGGCCATTTTTTCACCATTTTTATTTTCGGATTTATTTTTAGGTTCTGCATTTTTTCTCTACATTTTCTGGAATTTTCAATTTCGACTTATCATACAAGACCCAAAATATATATAATCATTTAACCCAATTTATATAAAAGCTTTATATAATGTCGAAAATTAAAATTATTCATTTAGTCAGTTATAACGAAACTGCTACAATGTGCAAGGAGCCATACATTTCAATATTGCCATTTTTAAAACTTTTTTTATCGATATTCATTTTCGAAAATTTTTTAACATTTTTAATTTTCGACAGTATTGTTTTCTATAATTGTTTTACGCCATTTTTTTTTTTCATTTTTTTATTTCTGCATTTTTATTTTCGAAATATTTTGGTCGCGGCATTTTTTTCTTCACATTTTCGTCATTGGAATTTTAAATTCCGATTTATCACACCAGGCTCGTAACCGTATATTTTAACATTGTCTTTATTGATATTTGTTCTTTTCGACATATTTTGGTTTCTGCATTTTTTTATATTTTCTTATTCGTTAATTTTAGTTTCAAGTTTTAAATTTTTAAGGAGATCATAAATCCGAAAAATAATTATTTTTGATATATCTGAATAATTCTATTCTACAAATATTCTGCATAATTTAATTTATTGTTTATAATATTTAGAATCAAAAAACTACCTATACCATTTCAAATTTATGTTTCTGGGATAAATGAGTTTTGGTTGCTTCGCAGATCTGATTTATAAACTATACTATTTCCGTCAGTTCTTCATTAAAATGTGGATAATACATCTAGGGTATAAGTTGATCCTAACCTTCTATATATAAATGGGAATTTGTTGTTCGCACACACAAAAAAATTTCACCAACAACTAGTGTTCATCATATTGATGTTTCATTTATTGAACTAAAATCGTTTTTTTTTCAATGTTTTTCATTTTCAATATTAATAACATGAAATATCAAACAAAAATTTGTCTCCATTTACACATTTATGTATTTACAATTCTTATAAGATTTGTGATATTTAAATTAATATAGTTTGATGTACAAAATTCATCAATATGATGTACAATTATTCATTAATATGATGAAATGGAGTCTGCGCATAATTAGCAATTATAACTCGTTTAAGAATTATAAATGCATAAAGATGTAAATGGAGACATATTTGTGTTTGATATTTGATGTTAGAAAAAAAATATTGAAAATGCAAAACATTTAAAAAATACAATTTTAATTCAATGAATGAATTCATCAATATGATAAATCCAGGTAGTTGGTGAAATTTTTGTTGAAACTTTGTGTGTGTCATTTTTTCAATAATTTTTGTTAAAAAATTGCTCAAAAGACAACAATTTTATTAAAAGCACTATTACCTTTTTTTAAAATAAAATTTGTTGTTCGATTGGATCAAAGTCTCAAAAGAAATTGATATTCCGAAATATGTATTTGGTAAATAGTTTATGGTGTCCGTTCTTTGAAAACTTAGCATTAACTAGTCGATTAATCAAAATTTTAAATTAATAAAATATATTATTTAAAAACCGCACCCGGAATATTGAATTAATCCAATTGAAGCTGAATAAAACCAACTGTATTCACATATTACACTTCTTCAAACATTTATGGAAATTCGTATAATTTTTTACGGTATTATTTTATTATGGTATCATTCTATATATTTTTGAGATAATGAAACACTTACCCGTATTATTTTCTGATCATGCATTATTTTACGAATGCAATTGACGAGGAATGTGGCCACCATGCCGCCGAGTATCAGACCGAAAACGATGATAATGATGATTACGTGTTCCGATTGTTCCTTGACGTTTTTCTGCAATATATAAATGATATAAAAAATAATTAAATCAAAATTAATTTTCAAAAATAAATAAAAATGTAAGAATAAGATAAAGGCTAAGCCTAATAGAAGAAAAAGATCAAGTACTAAACCAAACTGATAGCGAAATTGATGAAATTTTGTATTTTTCTTTTGGAGAGAAAACACAGACACATTTCGAGGCAAATTAAAACATACAATTAAGCAACTACTTTGCAAACGATCTTTGCAGATAAACAGCATAATGACAAAAATTAAATGAACCGGAAACGCATGTAGAACAGGCAGGATGTTGAAGGAATAAACAGCAGCTGAAGAACCAAAAAAAAAAACAGGATAATTAAAGACAGCAATCAGATACAGTTACTGCGTTGTAGAAAACCGCCAAAAGCTAAATGCAGAAGACACACACAACAGTGCGTGGGTGTGAAAGTGTATGAAATAGAGGCAGAAATGAAGCCGGCGACAGGAATAGCGCAGAACCATGACAATGGCTGCCATGTTACCAGGCAATAACTGTGCGGATTGGAATGTTGTGGGGCAGAATAGAATGCGTAGAACATATACTGTTTGAGGAGACTCAAATGAACCCACGTCATTTTCAATTTCAATAACGTCATGGGCAACGTCAAAGCAAACCAAACGAGACAAGACCAAGGGATATATAGAAGGATGATGAGGAAAAAGAACAAAAAAAAGATTAGTTGGCTGGTATGACAAAAAGTGCGGATATTAAAAATTATTTGACAGCAAAATAAAGACCATGCAGATGAACAGAGGGTAGAAGGTATTCATGAAATATGCATGACCAAGATTTGAAAAAAAAAACTAACTTTGGATCAATTTCAATTTAGTTTTTTATTTGAACCGAGGGAGTATTAGATTTATATGATGTGGGTTTTATGTTTAATGCTGGTCAATATTTTCAGGTTCAAATTTATAAATATCGTAAGTGCCTAATACCGTTTTTTCAATTTTTTTTCATTGATTTTTGATAAAAATTATTAATTTGCGATAGATAATTGAAGAATGATTCATTTCCTTTTGACAAAAAGAATTCTAAAATTTGAATTTTCTTTATTTTCAGGTTCAAAGTTTAAATTTCCTTAGGGTAACGGTATAGGGTACATTTGCGTTAGAGGTCATTTTATTATTTTCAATTTGTATTTAATTATTCGAATTTTCCACTCACTTTACAATCAGCTGACTCCTCATCCCAGCGAAATTTACAATTCGTATTACCATCACATTTGAGTTTACTCGAAATACATGTAGCATCCTCACAATCAAACTCCGTTTCCGCATCACAACCTTAAGGGAAATGGAAAAAAACATATAATCAAACAGGTAATTCATCAGCACTACATAGAAGAAGAAATATTGTCATTAATACATACCCTGCCCTTTGTCCCGATAGGCCGTATAAAGTATGCCAAATGTTGAATTAATGGCTGCCTCTTCCGCATAGAAACGAATGTGCATTATATTCGTGTCCGAGGTAATACCCTCGCCAGCGGAGCCGCAAAAGTTTTTCATTCTGAAAATAATACAAATGACAAAACAACCATTAAAATAAAAAAACATTTTTCATATCCGTTAAACAATTATTTATACATCAATCATGGTGCTTTGCGTAAAGCATTTTTTTATGTTTTATGTTGACCATTTTTATTTTTAGAAGGCATTTAACGAATGTCAACGAATGAAAGAATGATTTGTTGAATCGCTGAAAACGAATAGGCGCCAATAGAATTTAGGCAGTTAGTGGTTGTTAAAATAGTTGTATTTTGTTGTTTTATTTTGAGTGAAGAATGTAATTTACAGTGAAAATTTAAATTTTGGATGAAAAATGTAATTTTGCGTAATTATTAAAATTTTGTGATAAATTGAATTTTGAGTGAGAAATGAAATTTCGACAAAAGGTTAAATTTGTGTGAAAATTTGAATATAGAGTTTAAAAATAAATTTTACTAGAAAATTTAAATTTGAATGAAAAATTGAATTTTGAGTTAAAAATTTAATTTTTAGTGAAAAATTTAATCTTTAGTGAAAAATTAAATTTTTAGTGAAAATTTAATTTTAAGTGGTAAATTGAATTTTGAGTGAAAAGTAAAATTTTTAGTGAAAAGCTGAATTTTGAGTGAAAAGCTGAATTTTGAGTGAAAAGCTGAATTTTTAGTGAAAACTTGAATTTTGAGTGAAAAATTGAATTTTGAGTGAAAAGTAGAATTTTGAGTGAAAAGTTGAATTTTGAGTGAAAACTTGAATTTTGAGTGAAAAATTGAATTTTGAGTGAAAAGTTGAATTTTGAGTGAAAAGTTGAATTTTGAGTGAAAAGCTGAATGTTGAGTGAAAAAAAGTAGAATTTTGAGTGAAAAGCTGAATTTTTAGTGAAAACTTGAATTTTGAGTGAAAAAGTGAATTTTGAGTGAAAAGTAGAATTTTGAGTGAAAAGTTGAATTTTGAGTGAAACATTGAATTTTGAGTGAAAAATTGAATTTTGAGTGAAAAGTTGAATTTTGAGTGAAAAGTTGAATTTTGAGTGAAAAGTAGAATTTTGAGTGAAAAGTAGAATTTTGAGTGAAAAATTTAATTTTGAGTGAAAAGCTGAATTTTGAGTGAAAAAAAGTAGAATTTTGAGTGAAAAGCTGAATTTTTAGTGAAAACTTGAATTTTGAGTGAAAAATTTAATTTTGAGTGAAAAGTAGAATTTTGAGAGAAAAGCTGAATTTTGAGTGAAAAGTTGAATTTTGAGTGAAAAGTTGAATTTTGAGTAAATAATTGAATTTTGAGTGAAAAGTAGAATTTTGAGTGAAAAGTAGAAATTTGAGTGAAAAGCTGAATTTTGATTGAAAAGCTGAATTTTGAGTGAAAAGTAGAATTTTTAGTGAAAAGCTGAATTTTGAGTGAAAAAAAGTAGAATTTTGAGTGAAAAGCTGAATTTCGAGTGAAAAGCTGAATTTTGAGTGAAAAGTAGAATTTTGAGTGAAAAGCTGAATTTTGAGTGAAAAGCTGAATTTTTAGTGAAAACTTGAATTTTGAGTGAAAAATTGAATTTTGAGTGAAAAGTAGAGATTTGAGTGAAAAGTTGAATTTTGAGTGAAAACTTGAATTTTGAGTGAAAAATTAAATTTTGAGTGAAAAGTTGAATTTTGAGTGAAGAGTAGAATTTTGAGTGAGAAGCTGAATTTTGAGTGAAAAAAAGTAGAATTTTGAAAATATGAATTTTGAGTGAAAAATTTAATTTTGATTGAAAAATTTAATTTAGAGGAACAAATTTGGTTTGAGTGCCAAACTTAATTTAGAGGAAAAAAATTGATATTTTGAGGGGTAAATTCAATTTTGAGAATAAAATTTAATTTTGAGAAAATAATGTAATGAATGAATTATTGAATATTGAGTGAAAATTTTAATTTTTAGTAAAATATTTATTTTTAGTGAAAAATTTCTTTTTGAGTGAAAAATTGAATTTTGAGTAAAAAATTTAATTACGGGAGTAAAATTAAATTTTTAGTGGAAAGTGGAATTTTAGGTCAAAAATTAAATTTGAGAGGAAATAAATTTAATTTAGAGTGAAAAATTTAATATAGAGACCAAAATTTAATTTATTGAATTTTTATGTTTTGTTGAATTTTAGGATTGTTTATAAAAACTTATTGTTTTAGTAAAAAAGAAACACAATCATTAATGCAAATGTGAAAAATGCAAATTTTAAAAATTAAATTCATAGTGAGAAGGAGGCATAATCAAATATAAAGAAAAAATCGGTTTAAATCCATGATTTATATCTGTGTTTTTAATTTTACCCTTAGTCTCTTTTTTCACTCAAAATTTCATTTTCACTGTATTATTTTGTTCTTTTTATTACGCTTTATATATTTTTTTTTTTGTTTTAAGAAAATTTAAAATTATTTGCAACTCACCTTGAAGGCATCGTGGTCTCTTCCGGGAAAATATCGAGAAAATTTTGCTCACAATCATTGGGTTTGATTAATTTAAAGTCCAAGAATTTTAGTAGAATCTGCAGAATACAAAATGATAAAGAAAATATGAAATTTTTGTTAAATTTAAGCGGTTTATTTGATTTTGATAATTATCAAAAATAAGCCAAACCTACCCTCCAGTTCTCCTCCACCTGTATGCGCCACATACAATCGAGCGGTATTTTATTTTGCATCACCGTCTCCTTAATGGCCGACGGCACGTCCGTGGAATTTATGAATCCATGGGAGTCGGACTTATCAATCGTGCAGTTTAAATCCGTGCTGGGCGCTGGTGGTTTCAAGAGAATGAACAAAGATTAACGATGATTTAATTATAATTTTAAAAATTTAATTGAAATGTGGTTGGCAGACACATAATTATATCATATACATATTTGAATGCGTGTGCGTGCGTGCCTTGTTACCATAATTAACGCAATGATATTTATATTAAAGTGATTATAATATTATTAAGCACACATGTGTTTCGTTTAAGCATAGTGATAGATACCAGGGGAATTGATTTCTTAACATTGTAAGTACAATTTTAGCGAAATTTTAATTACATATATGATTCTAAACTATTTTTAATTTTTTAAATTGATTTTAATTTTTAAACTATATATTGAATTTTGGTTTATTTTAATATAATTGGAATGTTTAATTTTTCCCTACAAAATGTGATGTTTAGTTGACATTAAAATTTTTAGTAAAATTATGAGTGATAAATTTTAAATATAAATAAAAAAAAATACTTAACAGTATTTTAATATTTTCATAATTAAGTTGTACAGCTTTAAATAGTTTAAATAGTATTATATTTTATTTATATCCCATTATCTTCCATTCAATAGCTTTAAAATTTTTAATTTCATATTTTATTTTAATAATTTTATATTAAAGTTGTTGATTTGTAATTTAATTTTATTTAATTTCTATAATGTGATGTTTATTTATTTATTTAATATAAAGAACATTTTTATTATTTATATTTTTTCCGTAAAATTCGACCCCGCAGAACGCTTTCCCGTATAATTCTTCCCGGTAGAATTCTTTTCCGTAGATTTAATTCTTCCCCGTAGACTTTTTTCAGTAGAAGTTTGCGTGTGGTGAGTTTAAGTGTGGTGAATTTGGTGTGGTGAGTTTTAGTGTGGTGAGTTTTAGTGTGGTGAATTTTAGATTGGTGAGTTTAAGTGTGGTGAGTTTTAGTGTGGTGAGTTTTAGTGTGGTGAATTTTAGATTGGTGAGTTTAAGTGTGGTGAGTTTTAGTGTGGTGAATTTTAAGGGGTGAATTTTAGATTGTTGGTTTTCAAGTGCGGTTAGTTTTAGTGAGGTGAATTGCACTGTAATAACTATCGACTGTAATAACTACACCATCTTGAAATGCACCTTCTATCTATTAAAGTTAATTTGTGATTTAAATAGGTTTATAGTAAATTTAAATATTTTTGTATTTAATTTCAATTGTGTATGTTTAATTTTAATAGCTTTAAATTTAATATTTATTTTTGTATTTTTTATTTAAAGAGATTTGTTCTTAATTTAATGGCTTTAAATTGAATTTAGTAATTGTTATTTAATTTCAAAAATATTTGTTTAGTTCAATTTATTTTGGTATTTAATTTAAAAAGTTGTGTATTACATTGTAATAGTTTTTATTTAATTTGTTTGGGTATATTTTTTATTAAACAATACAACTAATTTTAATAGTTCTGTATTTAAAATATTCTGCTATCTGTCAAATCTAAATTATTTTATATTTTATTTAAATAGTTTTGTATTAATTTCGAATAGTTTGACTATTAATTTTTATAGTTTAATATATTTTTTCTGTAGCTTATTATTTATGATATAATATTTAATATATTATTTAATTTTTTTTTTTATTAAATTTAAATGCAGGTATTAATTTCAAGTAGCATTGTTATTAATTTAAATAGTTTTTAATTCATTTTAAATAGCTTAGTTTATTTAATTTATTTAATTGTAGGATATTTTCGTTAATTTAAATAGTTTTAATTTTTATTTAAATATTTTAAATTAATTTAAATAGTTTTTTTATTTTATTTAAATAATAATATCGTTTAGTTAAATGTTTAAATGTGATATAACTACTTTGCATTTAATTTTAATATTTTAATTTAAATTATTTTAAATAGTTTTATATTTAATTTAAATAGATTATTCATTATAATAAATTGTTTAATATATTATTTAATTAGTATTCTATTTAATTTTAATTGTTTGTATTTAATTTAAATGTCTTTATGTTGAATTCGAAAATTGTAAATTTAATATAAATAGTTTAATTTTGTTTGAATATTTTTACATTTAATTTAAATGTTTAATGTACAGTTTAAATCCCTTTTGTATGTAATTAAAATATTGTGTATTTAATTTGATGTTTATTTTATATAAACTGTCCTCTTTAAAATGTTTTTTGTTTAATTCAGTTAATTTTGTACATAATTCTAATAATTTAATCAAGCGTTTATTTAATTTCGTTAGTTTTAAATTCAAAGTAGACTCACCCTCACGATTACGATCGATAAACTCATAGACTGCGGTAAATCCCGAGTACTCAATACTTTCGTCCGAATGAAAGAACAGCCATAGGTAGCGTTCGGTCGATGTGATTTCGGGTGGAAAATCGGTGCCACAATATTTTCCAATTAAATTCGAAAATCCATATTGTCCATCACGTATCTGAGGGCATAGAGTGAAATGAATGAAAACAAGATTTACAATATTTAACTTATTAAAAAGAAAATTGTTCAAATAATGCATGCTACTGCCCCAGAGTTTAGCGTACAACTAAACTGACTGCATACAATTCGAGTCAAAATGAAATTCATGTTTATTTCCGCTATGCAACCGGAAGCACACAGAATGTCTCTCATCATGTGCATCCTGCAAAACAGGCTGCATGTTGTCAGCCGGCGTTGAGCTGCATAAAACACACGAAGGAAGGTTAGAGTCCTTGACCGAGTTATTACTACTGCATAAAATGCATTAAATCATAAAAATGGGGTCCTGTGTTTTGCACATGCAGCATTTAAAATAGTAACATATTTTTCATTTCATTTATCTATTTTTTTTTTTCATTTTTTTTTAATTTATTACATAATTCGAATGCAGTTAAATTTGAGAATTCAACACTTTGAGCAGCACCGGACGCATTGCAGAGTGATTTATTTTCATTTCCGCCGAAAATGTTATTGCTAAAGTGCGGCGTGACAAGGTTGAAACATATGTTTTGCAATAATATAAATCCCTCAAGTTGCCTGTTGCAAAATACACAAAAAAGTAAAATATGTTGCCATGACATTTTTCATTGCAGTATTTTTTATTTTTTTTATTCTATGTCGTTTCATTGTAGCATAGCAATCGATTTGATTGTTGCCACGCAGGCAGGAATAAGAATTTTAAATTAACATTTAAATTGCTACCAGGACCCTTTGCCATCTTTCGTCCTTGGCATTTGTGCTGTCATCTCTGCTGTGTCCGTTCTAATGGTCAACAGTCAACAGAGTCAGACTTACCTCCAAGAAATCAAATTTGCATTCCTCCTTTGCCTCAATGTGGAATGAATTGCGAAAATCCAGACGTATGATT
Source organism: Dryomyza anilis (assembly GCA_951804985.1). Classification (NCBI taxonomy): domain Eukaryota; kingdom Metazoa; phylum Arthropoda; class Insecta; order Diptera; family Dryomyzidae; genus Dryomyza; species Dryomyza anilis. The sequence continues at coordinate 115,048,267 of OX638130.1, forward strand.
TGTCCCTTTGGCGCTGGAAGAGTAAGAGAAATTTGGTGGGTCAGTTTAAGAGTGACAAGGCCAAAAAGTGAGACTTATAGAGTGAGACGTTTGAAAGAAAACCACTAAAAATGCGGTTTAAAATTCAATTTATGGGGGATTCAACAAAAAAAAGGTCAGACATATGCATAGCATTATTTTTAGAAAATTCATTGGGGAAATTTTAATCACTGAATTTTTTGCGTTTCATTTTAACAAGTTTAATTGAATTTTAATATTTGAGCAGCGTTAAATAAATATTACATTTTTAGTGAACAATTTAATTTTTAGTGAATGTATTGATTTTTAGTGAAAAACTTAATTTTAGTGACAAATTTATGAAAATGAATTGATTGCGACAAATTTAAAATTTAGTGAAAGAGTTGAATTTTTTAGTGACAAATTGAATTTTTTGTGAAATATTTAATTTTTTAGTAAAAATTGATTTTTTTGTAAAAATTTATTTTTTTTTGTAAAAATTGAATTTTAAGTGAAAAATTAAAACTTTTAGTGAAATATATAATTTTTTGTGAGAAATTGAATTTTCTAGTGAAAAATTGACATTTCATTGATAAATTAAATTTTTAGTGAAAAATTTATTTGTTATTGACTAATTGAATTTTTAGTGAAAAATTGAATATTTTTAGTGAAAAATTGAATTTTTAGTGAAATTTTTTTTTTTTTATTGACTAATTGAATGTTTTAGTGAAAAATTGAATTTTTATTGACAAATTTAATTTTTAGTGAAAAATTGAATTTTTAGTGAAAAATTGAATTTTTAGTGAAAAATTGAATTTTTAGTGAAAAATTGAATTTTTAGTGAAAAATTGAATTTTTAGTGAAAAATTGAATTTTTAGTGAAAAATTGAATTTTTAGTGAAAAATTAAATTTTTAGTGAAAAATTGAATTTTTAGTGAAAAATTGAATTTTTAGTGAAAAATTGAATTTTTAGTGAAAATTTGAATTTGTAGAGAAAATTTGAATTTTTAGTGAAAAATTGAATTTTTAGTGAAAAATTGAATTTTTAGTGAAAAATTGAATTTTTAGTGAAAAATTGAATTTTTAGTGAAAAATTGAATTTGTAGTAAAAAATTGAATTTTTAGTGAAAAATTGAATTTTTAGTGAAAAATTGAATTTTTAGTGAAAAATTGAATTTTTAGTGAAAAATTGAATTTTTAGTGAAAAATTGCGTTTTTAGTGAAAAATTGAATTTTTAGTGAAAAATTGAATTTTTAGTGAAAAATTGAATTTTTAGTGAAAAATTGAATTTTTAGTGAAAATTTGAATTTTTAGTGAAAATTTGAATTTTTAGTGAAAATTTGAATTTTTAGTGAAAATTTGAATTTTTAGTGAAAATTTGAATTTTTAGTGAAAAATTGAATTTTTAGTGAAAAATTGAATTTTTAGTGAAAAATTGAATTTGTAGTGAAAAATTGAATTTTTAGTGAAAAATTGAATTTTTAGTGAAAAATTGAATTTTTAGTGAAAAATTGCATTTTTAGTGAAAAATTGCATTTTTAGTGAAAAATTGAATTTTTAACGAAAAAATTAAATTTTACTAAAATTTTGACTTTTTAGTGAAAATTTTAATTTTTACTGAAAATTTGAATTTAACTGAAAATTTGAATTTTAAGTGAATATTTTATTTTGTAGATATAATTTAGAAAAAATTAAATTGGAAAATAAAAAATAAAACTGATGAAAAGAAATTCCACTATTTCAAATTTGCAATAAAATTTTAATTTTGCACTTAAAGTTTATTTTTTCTTATAAATTATTTCCTTAATAATTTTAGTTAATTTAAGTAGTTTTGTTTTCGTTTTAAGTAGGTTTTTATTATTTGTGTTATTGATATGCTTATTAAGTGTTTATAGTGCTTTAAATTAATCAGGAAACAAAGTGGAATTGTACAAAAATAAAGTACAAAAGATATAATTTCGAGATAGATAAATAATGCACATGACCGACAAAGATACAAACAACAGAACACAAATGACTACTACACAAGAATTTTGCTGGACACGGAGTGTAGTTGCTGATTCTGCTGCTCTCGAGCTTCAGTTGAGTGAAAATCGCATTAGAAATGAAGGATCATAGAAATAGAAAGGATGCCTGAATGCTGCTTTATCTGCTCAACACAAAAACACGTATACAAAATGTGAGTGTAGTGTTAAACTGACTGTGTATGTGTGTAAACTAATGTGGTGTGAGTGTCAATAACGTCACATCAGTTTTACACTTTAATTTTTTTTTTTTTTTATTATCTAGTGCAGATTTTCTTATGCCAGCAGCGAAAGAACACTGTACGGAAAATAATAGTAATTTCAAATAGAAACATATTGGATTTAACTACGTGTCTAATAAATTTAATTTTTTATTTTAGAATATTCTAAAAAAATATATTATAAACACATTTTTTGTTAATAGTTAGAGTTTTTTTAACAAATGATTAATTTTCAATTTTCTTTAAGATTAAAAAAAAATAAAACAGTAATTATGAAGTAGTAAAATGTACTACGTTTGTAGGAAAATTTACTTTTATTGAATTTTGTTTGACACTTTAGTTTTAAAACAAAAATATTTAAATTCTAATTAAATATAGTATTAAAAATTATGTTTCTTTTTATTTTTTCAGTGTATGACTGCAGCACTTAAAGAAGGTAAGGCTTTTATTCTAATAAGATTTTTGTCATCTTTGTTTTTTTTTTACTTTTTTTCTTTTTGTGACGTAATGAGAAAGCAGCTTGTCGTTTGCATGAAGGTGTTTTACGTTAGTTGACTTTTTCAATTTGCAAAATACGAGCGGCTGAGCTGTCATAAAAAGTGATTCAAGGCAAGAAAGACAAAAAGGACGATATGTAAAAGATAAGGGAAAAACAAGGAAAAAGCAAAGGAATGACAAGGAATAGACAATGAAAAGACATGGAAAAAACACATATAAAAAATGAAAATCGAATTTAAAATGCCCTTTGAAATATTTATGAAAATTGAACTTTTTTTGCACAACTCCTTTTTTTTTTCAGAGAACTAAAACAAAAAAAAATGTAAAAAAACCAACATAAAAGCTTTTGCTATTGACTACTACTTAGTCATAAAACTCAATATGAATTCAATAAATTTTGTTGCGCATCGAATGTAATTTTATAGATTTTTTATAGAAATTACAAGAAATAAATGTTGCCATCGATTTAATAGTGCCCTGCCATTGGTCTTCGTTTAGTTTATGATTTGCTTTGAGTATATTTTTTCTTTATTTTTTCAATTTCATACTTTTTTTTTAGCTATTTCTTTCATTGAATGCATTTTGTTTTTCGCATGCACATCACATTTCCTTTGAGTAGCTTCTTATCCTGTCGCGTCCTTTTGCTTTTACTTCTATCATATGCTATAATATTTGTACGCGAAGGATTTACTATCTACTAGATCTATCGCAAATCTCATGATGTTGTTGCCTGCCACAGCTGCAGCTGATAAGTGCTGCTGCATCTCGTATTGAGGTTAATTTGTTGTTTTTGTGCAGTTCCACACTCTATTTCTTATAAATTCTAAATTTCAAGTGGTCCTTTTTACATTTCTTAGCAAATTCATTTATATGGAAATAAATGCACTATTTTATTACATATTTCTGTTTTTATTTTTTTGTTATTTTGTATAATGCGTATATTTGATATATTGCATAATTTTTTATATTGTTTTGCATTTTTTTATTTTTTGTGGTTTTTTTATATATTAAATATTTTGTAATTTTTAAATATTTAAGATTTATTTAATTGTTATTTCGTTATTTTGCATATTTTTATTTCTTTGCATATTTTCATTATTTAACATATTTTTGAACCTTTTCATATTTTAGTTTCTTTGCATATTTTTGTTTTTTTTTGCATATTTCTGTTATTTTGCATATTTTTGTTATTTCGAATATTTTTGTTATTTTTCTTATATTGTATATTTTTTGTTATTAAGCATGTTAATGTTATTTTACATATATTTTTTTTATATTGCATATTTATGTTATTTTGCATAATAATGTTATTTTGCATATTTTTGTTATTTTGCAAATTATTGTTATTTTGCATATTTTTGAACCAATTCATATTTTAGTTTCTTTGCATATTTTTGTTATTTTGCATATTTTTGTTATTTTGCATATTTTTGTTATTTTGCATATTTTTGTTATTTTGATTATTTTTGTTATTTTTGTTATATTGTATATTTTTTGTTATTAAGCATATTAATGTTATTTTACATATTATTTTTTTATATTGCATATTTTTGTTATTTTGCATATTTTTGTAATTTTGCATATATTTGTTTGTATTTTATTTTCATTTCATATTTTTGTTATTTTGCATATTATTGTTATTTGGCATATTTTTGTTATATTGCATATTTTCGTTATTTTGCATATTAATATTATTTTGCATACTAATGTTATTTTGCATATTTTTGTTATGTTAATTTCTAATTTTGTATATTTTTCTTATTTCGCATATTTTTTTTTATTTTGCATATTTTCGGTATTTTGCATATTATTGTTATGTTGCATATTTTTGTAATTAGGAATTAGTAAAATGTACTACGTTTGTAGTAAAATTTACTTTTATTGATTTTTGTGTTACATTTTAGTTTTAAGACAAAAATATTTAAATTCATATTAAATATAATATAATTAATTATTTTTGTTTTTCTTTTTTCAGTGTATGACTTTGTGATGAAGCGCTTTAAGAAGGTAAGGCTTTTTTTTGTTATTTCGCATATATTTTTTTTTGTTATTTTGCATATTTTTGTTATTTTGCATATTTTAGTTTCTTTGCATATATTTGTTATTTTGCACATTTTTGTTATTTTGCATATTTTTGTTATTTTGCATATTTTAGTATCTTTGCATATTTTTGTTATTTTGCATATTTTAGTTTCTTTGCATAATTTAGTTTCTTTTGGTTATTTTGCATATTTTTGTTATTTTGCATATTAATGTTATTTTGCATATTTTTGTTATTTTGTATATTTTTCTAATTTGGTATTTTTTCATATTCTGATTACTTTTTTTTACTATTATTTTTTTGATGCATTTCATATTTCGTTTTACATTTTTGCCATATTACACCGTCCGACACTAGTTTGCACACATAACAAAATCGACCAGTACGTGAAACAAGGGTTCATTCTAAGAATTTTTGTATATCCCGGTTTTTTTTCAACTCGTTTACGTTTTTTATGTGCATTTGAATTGCAAATACATATCATATTTTCATAACAATTTTTTTAAGGTATTTATTTTGTTGTAGTTGAGATCACTCTGAGTATGGATATGAAATCGGTTTTCCAATATTAATTAATTTAAAAGATTTATCACTATTTGAATTGGTGCTCTGAGATATTTTAAAAATCAATTCAAATTTATTAAATGCAAATGAGAGCTGTAAACGAATTGGTATCGAAAAAACCTTTTCATATTCACACTTAGTGATGTCTCTGATATGAAGTACAACCAACTTTTTTTCAAATACTCGACCAAAAATTTGATATGCGCCTTTAGTATTTCACTATTACCACGTTTATTATACAATTGATGATGTTTGTGTTTATTTTAAAATACATATTAATTATTTGTTATAGTTCATAAATTTATTTATGATTTAGAATTAATATTAATTAAAAAAATAATTATAGAATACGTTAAAAAAAATTTCAATATTCCCAAATTTAAATTTTAAATTAACTAACTATTAAAAGTTAATACATTCACTTTAAAAACTCTACTCAAACAGCATTAAACCTTTTACAAATTAGCAAAGTTTTAAAGCATAATAGTTCTGTAATGTTTTATTTGATGCCCACATTAAGTTTTTATCGCATTTTCGATTACTCACCTTTGATCACTCGCGTGCAGTTGATTAACCTCGTATAGTTATTCGGATAATCGGGACTATGAAACTCATTCTTGTTCGGATTGCCCTCGATAAAAAGGCGACATTTTTCGTTTTGTTCCTTCTCCCCTGCATCCAATTGTCGGCGGTGACGCTGGCCATGCGATGCATATCGTACATCGAAGAACATGGATTTATGCACCAGCTGTTGCTGTTGCTGCTGCTGCAGTTTTTGTGGCAGTTGCTGTTGCAATTGATGCTGCTGTTGCTGCCACAATGCGTTACTTTTGCTTAATCTGCTACTTTTGCTTGAACTACTAGTTATATTTTCAGTTTTTGTTGTTGTTGCTGTTACATTTGTTACTGTTGTTATTGCTGCTGTTGTTGCCATTGTCATTGTGTTGCTTGTGTGCGGTATAGTTGCTGCTCCTGATAATTCCATCATTATTGTCATCATATCAGCAGCAACTAGATTTGTTGCTGCTGTCGTTACTGCTTCTGTTGTTGTTGGTCTTTTTGTTGTTGTACTCATTGTTGCCATCGTCATTGTCGTTGTCATCATTATGTGATTATTATTCTTGTTGTTGTTGTTGCTGATTATTGAATTGTGGATTGTTGCTGAGTGTATCGTGGGCGCTGTTGGTCGTTGTTGCTGCTGCAGTTGTTGTTGTTGTTGCTGATGACTATTGAATTTGACGGTCGCAGTTGTTGAGCTGTCTGGCGATGCTGTAATTATAGCAGAAAATAAATCTTATTAAAGCAACATTGCAATAAGTTTGAGTTAGTTCGCGTGACGTATGAGCAACATTTCTTGATGTATGAGCAACATGTGTTTAATTAAATTAAATTCGTGTTACGTATACGTCAGTGTTTTATTTTTAAATGATGTTGATTAATTCTAAGGGTAGGAAAAAAAAGTACAGATCAATGTTGGAAACAAGAAAATTAAATAATTTGAACTAAAAACGCTACTCAACAAATGATTACTTTTTTATAATATTCTAAATATTTCGTGGGTGATGATTTTTACTGCATACTTAGTTTTTCCGATTACGTAACGTTTTTAAGAAAAATGCTGTCGAATTTTTAAGCACTTTAAAAGTTAATAAATTTATGAATCTTTTAGTACATTCGTATAATTTGAAATTAAGAAAGAAAAGGGTTTATAAAAGATATTGTTGCATTTATGATACGCTTCTATCATCAGTGTGGACGTAGAATTAAAAAATACTGTATTAATAAAAAAATAAAAATGTCTTTAAAATAAATACATATCTGATTTGATTAAAGTCCAAATTATATCAATTTTTTTAACTACATTGATGTTTTTACTTCATCGATAAATAACTTTGTATTGAAAATAACTACATTATATTAATGAATTTCTAAAAAAAAATGTTAATACATTTGTATTAAAGTAACTACATTTTGTCTTTATTTATAAGTCTTGAAATAAGTAGAGAAATTAAAGCAGATATTTCAAGACGCATAATTAAAAAAATATTTAGTTATTTTTATACAAATGTGTTAAAATTGTGTTTATGATGTAGTTATTTTGAATACAAAATTGTTTTTCAATGTAGTAAAAATATAAATGTAGAAAAAAATAGATTTACTTTGGGCTTAAATTTTTTACTACATTTCGTTTTCATTTAACTTCTAGAAATATAAAAATATAACTGCATAAGCAATTAATTTTACTACATTCTGCATTTATCTAAAAAAAAAATATTTATTCTCTCAAAATGTCAACTTTGTATTGAAAATAACTACATCATTTGACTGCATTTTTAAACAAAATTGTAATACATTTGTGTAAAAATAACAACATTTTGTCTTTATTTATAAGTCTTGAAATAAGTAGAGAAATTAAAGCAGATATTGAAATTTATCCACAAAAATGTAGTTATTTTAATACAAATGTGATAAAATGATGTTTACAATGCAGTGAAATAATGTATTTATTTTCAATACAAAGTTGTTTTTCAACGTAGTATAAATATCTATGGACAAAAAATTCGTATTTATTTAAATTCAAGAAAATAAAGGGTTTTTCAATAAGCGCGCTACAAAAGTTTTTTTCAAGGGTTTTTCAACAGGGACGCTACAAAAGTAGAGCGACAGGCACAGCAAACGACGACAAATTTCTTGCCGCTCTTTTGACATTTCTCTTCAGTAAGGTTTGCCATTTCATAATACGAGCAAACAACGAGTCAAAATTATTAAGATTTACTATCGAAATTCGAATTCGTTTATCTTTCCATCATGAAGTGGCAAACCTTACTAAAGAGAAATGTCAAAAGAGCGGCAAGAAATATGGCGTCGTTTGCTGTCCCTGTCGCTTAACTTTTCTAGCGTACCTGTTAAAAAACCCTATATAAAAATACAAATGCATAATTAATTAGTTTTACTACATTCTGCATTTATTTAAAATGAAAAATATTTTTTCTCTCAAAAAAGATAGTATTTAACTTGAAGCTAAATATAAAAATATTACTTCATTTACATTTATTTTTACTACATTCTGTATTTATATTAAATTCGAAAATATATTGTTACAACGCAATTGAATATACAAAATAGTTATGCATTTTAAATTATACCGTCACTGTCATGCCAAAGGGACGATTGTGTATTTCTGAAAACTTTGGAAAATTAAATTTTAAAAAGTGCTTTAAGTGCTTTAAAAATTAGTAAAATTTATTTTTTCTTCAATTTATTTTATTATTTTGGTTTATTCATCAATTTTTATAACGTATGCATTTAGGCATGTAGGCATTAATTAATTATTTTTAAAACACCTATCGATTGGCATCATTATTTAAAAATGCCATTTGTTATTTGCCAGAAAAATGTTTGACAAAATATTTTTAAATAATGATGACAATCGATATGTGCTTTAAAAACAAATAATTAATGCCTTTACATCACTATTTTATCTTGAACCAATAAAGAGTTATAGGAAAAAAACAAAGAAATTTGAAAAATTGGAAATCTTGTCATGCCAAAAGGGCGAATCAGGCGAAGGAACCATGACGTATTATGTTTTGGGTCAATTTTTGTCATTTTTTAAGGTAATTTTTAACATATTTTTAGGTCATCGGAGTTCCATCTCTGCTGATCACTCACAGAGTGGTTAAAAATAAATAACAAAATCATCCCAATATTGTCTCCGGATTCGGTAAAATCATATGTCAAAAATTTACAAAATATTTGCTAAATTTTAATATTTTTACACATTTATTGAGAAACAATAGAAGACATGTTCTAATGCAATTTATGAACATGTCTTCTTCTAATGCAATAATGAAATTTACCGATTCGTATTGAAATTATATAATTTTGTTCAAAAAAGTTCTTTCTTCTTCACCGTGCGTCTTATAGTTATTGGAATCGAACCCGAAACTTTTCGGCTTGCAGTCAAATTCACTAACCAGTCGAGCCACCGACTTCATAATTTAAAACTGCTGCGTCCATATATGTTGTCATAACTTTTTACAAATATAGCCATTGTCAATCTGAAATTATCTCATCTTTTTGTTTAATGATTTAGTAAAATAATTATTGAAATTTAATAAAAATTATTTGTGATTATTAAAATATCTAAAATATTCTTTTTTTTTTAACTGATCTCAAATATTTTGTTACATCATTTTGTGTTTCATTTTTTTAATAAATCTTTAATGATCAACTTTTACTAATCTTAATATTTTTTAAATCAATTGTTAGTCTACAATATACATCTATAAACCATAATAATGTTGCGCTTATTGCATTCTTATATATTAGAGAGACATGGAAGCTCGCCTATAAAGCAATTCGAATTAATTAAATTTAATAAACGTTGCTTCCATTCAGGCACCCACGCATTCGACATTCCAACCGACCAATTGTCCTACCAACCAACCGCTCTCAAAGTCCAACAACAGCACATCAGTGACACAAAGCAACACTTGGACCAGACTAGCAACAACTACAACACAAACTGTTATTTGTTATTATTGTAGCTGTTGCTTGTTTGCCGCAGCAATTGCTGATGCTGCCGACTCTATTGCTCTCGCAAATTATGCGCTCAATTATGCTGCAGCAAAATCAATAAACAAATTAAATTCTCATTGTCAAGTGGCGCTTGGCACATTTTCACTTCTGGGCTCCCCATATACGTGATATGGTGACGAGTTAAAAAAATCTAGTTAAACACTGCACTTGACGGATGGTGGAATATAATAGTGAGAAATTTAATTTTTAAAAAATTTAATTTTAATAAAAAAAAAATATTTTTTTTTTTAAATTTAGTGTGAAAGTAATGAAAAACTCGATTTTTAGTTGAAATTCGATTTTTAAATATTTTAGAGAGAAATTGAAATTTTAGTGACAAAATTGAATTTATAGTGAAAAATTGAATTTATAGTGAAAAATTGAATTTTTAGGGAAAAATTGAATTTTTAGTGAATAATTGAATTTTTAGTAAAAATTGAATTTTTTGTGAAAAATTGAATTGTAATGAAAATTTGAATTTTAGTGAAAATTTGAATTTTTTGTGAAAATTTGAATTTTTAGTGAAAGTTTGAATTTTTAGTGAAAAATTGAATTTTTAGTGAAAAATTGAAAAAATGAATTTTTAGTGAAAAAATGAATTTTTAGTGAAAAATTGAATTTTTAGTGAAAAATTGAATTTTTAGTGAAAATTTGAATTTATAGTGAAAAATTGAATTTTTAGTGAACAATTTAAATTTTAGTGAACAATAAAAATTTAGTGTGTTTAATTTTCTTATTGTGTATATCTTAATAATGTAATGCTATAATTCCGGATGTAATTCTATAGCATTTATAATGCACAATTACAGTATTTGATCACCTAATTAAAAATAAAACATCAAAATAATATAGCGTTCATCCGGTAATTCCTCAGAATGACTCATATAACTCTTGAAGCAGTTGCTTCATTTAAAATTTTTTATTTAATTTTTAATTTGCAAATTTTTCAATAGTAAATCATGCCCTACTTTACAATCGAAGCTTATTTTTGAAGCATCGCTATTTTTTTTTACTTATATTTGGAACAAGGTCATATGTGGAATATGAGGCTGATGTAGAAATACACTTTAGTGTCAGCGATTTAGTTCACAATTAAGCGAAATAGTTCATTAAAAAATGTTTAATCTTTTTAATAAAAAGATAAAAAATTTAATCCGCTTAAATTGTTTTATTTCTCTTATTTTTCAAATTGGCATTAAGCATTATTTTCTGGTGAAACACGATAAAGCCGTTGGCATATTATTACCTCGTGCAGTATACAGTGACATAGAACCATAACATGTGGAAAAAAATCATTGTAAAACACATAGAAATGGTACATTCGCACAACTGTTCTTTTTTCTACGCTAATCCTGACTATGAGCTCATATAAAACAACGAAGAGTACACACAACATATCAAAACATAAACACAGGCACTTACACTACACCTACACACAAACACTGTAAAACATACACAGAAAAAAATGTTGAAGTTACCGATCAACACTTTTGTAAATGCAACAGCACGTGTTTGCTAATGATACAAACAGTAACATTAAAACGATATTAGAATGTTTGTAAATATAGCAAACGCAATTAATAAATATTTGTATTTAAGTTTAACTATTTGTTAATATTACAAATGTTTTCTATGAAGTTATTATGTTATAAAGTTATTATAAACACGTTTTGGTTTACAAAAAGTATGAGTTCATAAAAATAATTACTTCAAAGTATTAAAGTATTATTTAAAAAAATCTATTTATTATTTTTGAAAATGCAACAAACGCACTTGTAATATTTGTTTTTGCTTTTGCAAAAACAATTTATATATATTTTGTAAGAAATGTGTAATTTTCGTAAATGTTACAAATTTGTTTGTTGAATATATTAAAAAATGTGTATACAATTTAATTATTCATAAAGTCAATTTGTTTTTGAACAATGTTTTTGTAAATTCAACAGAACATGTTTTTTATATTTTCCTAACAAACAATTTTTGTAAATATACATTTAAAAAAAATATATATATACCAACATTTATTAATGTTACGAATGTATTTGTTAAATGTATTAAACAATATGTATGAAATAATATTGGGATTTACAAAAAGTTTCAACTAATCTATGTCATGTCACATAGAGTTTAGAAATAATTGGTATTATAAACTGCTATTTCATATACTCTGTTTTAACCGAAGAAATTTTCTGTATATTCTGCAAATGCGTTTGTTATATTTATAACGAAATAATTTGAAAGAAATATGTTTAAAAATACAGCAAGTTACTTTGTAATATCAATTAATATACATTTTGTTAAATATTTGTAACATTTTCTTTTTATAACTATGTTGAATTGGAATCCATTATAACATTTTTGAGTTAAACAAAAATTGCATTAAAATTAAAACTAAACCCAAATTTTTGTAAATATAATGAAATATTTGCGAATTTTTTAAATGATCATATTTTATATTGAAAAAAATCTTTAAATGCAACGTTTTAATTTTTTTTCTTTTTTTTCACATTATGTAAAATCATTTTTTTTCTGTGTGCAAAACATAAAATAATCCGCTTTTGGCACTGCCGCCGCGAAGTGTTTCTGGTAGTCTTAAATTGAGCCAAAGTTCATGTCGTAAATTTGCATTTCCTATTCTCAGTGTTTTTCGCTTTATGAGTATTATTTGGTGGTGTTGCACACAACGTGTGCATGTTAAGGCTGAATTTAAATTCAAGGCTCCATTATGCAGACACTTTTGATGTTACAAATAGCTGCGTCTGTGGGCTGCCATTTGCAGTGATAAGTCTTTGTTTTTGTAGTATAACATTGAGCCTGCGGCAGCGGCTCTATTCTTTATGTAAGAAATAAAATAAATATATTTATTCCCAGGGGTTTTGTTATACAAAAAATGCTAATACACCGAATACCGCCTAGGGCAAGATAATATTTTTTGAAATTACAAATAGGCGCGGAAATAAAATAATATATAACAAAAAAATTCGCATAAGTTGGCTTGAACTTGAAACCTTTTGGATTATGTAGAATATTAAATAAATGAATTGTGGGGCCATAGCATTATAGAAAAGCATTTAATATTTTTCAATTAAATTTAAATTTAATTTTCATTATAAATTCAACTTTTTTAATAAAATTCAAATTTTTATTAAAATTCAAATTTTCATTAAAATTCAAATTTTCATTAAAATTTTAATTTTTCACTAAAAATTCAATTTTTCACTAAAAATTCAATTTTTCACTAACAATTCAATTTTTCACTAAAAATTCAATTTTTCACTAAAAATTCAAATTTTCACTAAAAATTCAATTTTTCACTAAAAATTTAAGTTTTCACTAAAAATTCAATTTTTTACTAAAAATTCAATTTTTCACTAAAAATTCAATTTTTCACTAAAAATTTAATTTTTCACTAAAAATTCAATTTTTCACTAAAAATTTAATTTTTCACTAAAAATTCAATTTTTCACTAAAAATTTAATTTTTCACTAAAAATTCAATTTTTCACTAAAAATTTAATTTTTCACTAAAAATTCAATTTTTCACTAAATATTAAAATATCACTTGAAATGTAATTATACACTAAAAATTCAATTTTTCACAAATGATTCAAATTTTTATTAAAATAAAATTAAAAAAAAAAAATTTAAGTAAAATTTAAAATTCGCGAGATATTTAGTTATTCACTAAAAAATAATAAATAATAATAATAATTTAATATTATCACAATTTTATATTAAGAATTGTACTCAAAATGTTCTCAAATAGTTTCTTTGTTTTACATGAAATAAATTCATACATCTTATACATACAATCCTTTATCAAATTATTTTTAAACATCATGCATCATGTTGATCACATAAGTCTTATTCATCATATTTATTATGTTCATTATAGTCATCAGATTCATCTTATTTTCATAATTGATACCATGAATCATATATATTTTAATTGTCTGTTTTTCTATACATCATTTTAATTTTATATCCATCATAATTATCCAATACAACGTATTTAACGCATACATCATATGCATCCAATTCTTCTTATTCATCCCAAAGATATTCATCATATTGGTCTTATTCTTCCCGTGCATCATTTTCAGAGATATATTTAATCAATGTTTACCACATATCCTGCGCAGCTGTGTCGTCCCAACTCTTATTACCATTCATATCTTCATTATCACCCAGTCCAATATGATTGCATTCCATAAAACGCACAACAATTGTTATTTCCAAAAAAAAAGATAGAATGGCTGACACATATTTAGTTGGCGCGCATTACGAAATGCCATCGAGAAAATCAAGAAAATTGCGAAACCTATTACGCTGCTCAACAAAACCACTTCGTGTGCCGCCTGCACCACTTGTTCAGCCCCGTTCCAAGGGTCTGCAAATAAAATCAATTTCTAGCAAACTTCCGCAAAAAGCGGGCCGGGCCAACGAACGTACAATATTGACCAATTCCAATAAGCATCAAGTGCCAGTGCTGCCAAGGCAATCAAAAATAATCTACAATGCGAAAAAATGTTTTGGCTGTTGCTACTGCAGTAACAACCTAGCGAAAAATATATAAAATAATAATAAAAAAAGAATCAATGTAACAAACACAAAAAGGCAGCACGTTTCCAAAAAGGGACAAAATAATGTTATTATCTGGCGCATATGTTGCCATCAGGGTGGACGACCGCTCGCTCATTCATGGGTACGTCCAAACGATTGAATGAAAGTATAATTTTAATAAATTATAGCATTTTCAATATTTGCTTATGGCCGTGCATTGATTTTAATTCGGGTCAGCATTCAAACTTACTGACATAACAATGCAAATGGAAATTTTAACAAAAAAAGAAAACGGAAAATATTTTATTTAATTGTCGTATTGTGGTCTTATATTATAATAATATTTAAATCTTAAATTCATAAAACAATTTGCAAATTTCGACTTGAAAACAGAAAGGGTTTGATTTTTGTTTGTTTGACCATTTTTTTTTAAATGCCTTTTTTTGGGTTTATGTCGCATTTAATAAAATCACCTTTAAAAAATCTTTGTGTAAAATGCAAAATCATGCAGGCCCATGTGTTTTTTCGACTACCAACGTATAGTATTTAAGGTTCTGTATACAAATTTATTTATTATGCATGACACGTGGACTGCCCAGCACGTTGACCGCTATGCAACGATTCTCGAATTTCGTTGTTGAAATTTGGTTATTATTTTTATTTGTTTGCGGAAATTTTATTGAGGCATAAAATTGAATTGATTGTCGTGTTGTTTAAATAATATTTAAAATAAAAGATATGATGAATATGATGAATATGATGAATATGATGAATATGATGAATATGATGAATATGATGAATATGATGAATATGATGAATATGATGAATATGATGAATATGATGAATATGATGAATATGATGAATACGATGAATACGATGAATACGATGAATATGATGAATATGATGAATATGATGAATATGATGAATATGATGAATATGATGAATATGATGAATATGATGAATATGATGAATATGATGAATATGATGAATATGATGAATATGGTGAATATGATGAATATGATGAATATGATGAATATGATGAATATGATGAATATGATGAATATGATGAATATGATGAATATGATGAGTATGATGAGTATGATGAATATGATGAATATGATGAATATGATGAATATGATGAATATGATGAATATGATGAATATGATGAATATGATGAATATGATGAATATGATGAATATGATGAATATGATGAATATGATGAATATGATGAATATGGTGAATATGATGAATTTAAATCATAAAAGAACTTAACAGTTTCAAAATTTATATTTTCACTTGAAGAACATCATTTGAGTTTTTACAGTTTATTTAGAAATAAACAAAAAATCAATTGCTATCAAAATTCCCTGCAGCTTAAATAAAATACTTGAATTTAAGCAACAGTAACAGCATTTCGCCGTAGAACCCCTGTGGCTTCAGCTACGACTACATTTGCGTCAAATTAAAACCGCGCTCAGAGCCACCCGCATAATTGAATCAGCGCTAAAGCGGCACCACCCACTACTCGCCGTTGAGCACTGAGACTGTAAGGAGGACGCCATTTTGTCATCTTTTAAAATACAATTTCGAAGAAGTAAAGCAATGGCGGTGCAATGCTGCCAGCAGCGCACAAATTAAATCTTGCCGCGTTTTACAGAAACACATATAAAATACTACGTAAAAAAGGACTTGCTGCTCGTAAAGGACGCTGGAGATGGTGTGTATGTGGAGTGATTGGGAGGAGGCAAAAACAAGAAATTGCAAATAAGCCACGCGCAGTAAACGCCTGTTGAGTGCTACCGCACGGAAGACATGAATCACGGGAGGAAGGGCGAGAGCACAACCAAATTGCCAATGTAACAAATTTGATTAAGGACATTCGCGAAAATGTAATGGAAAACGAAAATTACAACAGTAACAAACCAAACAAAAAAATAACTGAAAGATTTCTTTAAAGGCATTTGTCAAGACAATTTTCAAAAAAATAATTTAAAATATCATATTACATATATCCTGTATATTTTATAAATATTTGATAGTTTTCTAAATTCGTAATTATTTTCTGGTCTCCATAATCTTTAAATTAATCGTATTTATTATATTCATTAAATGTATTCTATTTATCATATTCATCATATTCATCATATTCATATTATTCATCATATTCATCATATTCATCATATTCATCATATTCATCATATTCATCATATTCATCATATTCATCATATTCATCATATTCATCATATTCATCAAATTCATCATATTCATCATATTCATCATATTCATCATATACATCATATTCATCATATTCATCATATTCATCATATTCATCATATTCATCATATTCATCATATTCATCATATTCATCATACTCATCATACTCATCATATTCATCATAGTCATCACATTCATCATATTCATCATATTCATCATATTCATCATATTCATCATATTCATCATAGTCATCATATTCATCATATTCATCATATTCATCATATTCATCATATTCATCATATTCATCATATTCATCATATTCATCATATTCATCATATTCATCATATTCATCATATTCATCATATTCATCATATTCATCATATTCATCATATTCATCATATTCATCATATTCATCATATTCATCATATTCATCATATTCATCATATTCATCATATTCATCATATTCATCATATTCATCATATTCATCATATTCATCATATTCATCATATTCATCATATTCATCATATTCATCATATTCATCATATTCATCATATTCATCATATTCATCATATTCATCATATTCATCATATTCATCATATTCATCATATTCATCATATTCATCATATTCATCATATTCATCATATTCATCATATTCATCATATTCATCATATTCATCATATTCATCATATTCATCATATTCATCATATTCATCATATTCATCATATTCATCATATTCATCATATTCATCATATTCATCATATTCATCATATTCATCATATTCATCATATTCATCATATTCATCATATTCATAATATTCATTATATTCATCATATTCATAATAATTATCATATTCATCAAGAAAATATATATTTTTTCATTGTAAATTTTGATTTATAACTCATTTTCTGACCAGCTCACATTACGCCAACACGTTAGTCATAGCTACAACATGGCCCATGCATTAACATCAGCAACAGCATGACCTGAACGCGTTGAACAACATGCATCGGTTATGTCAGCAGCAACAGCACTAGCCGCTTATGACAGCAACATAAATGATGCTGGCAGTAGAGCTGATACTGCTGTGGTACTGAAGCATGTAAGTGGCTGGTCAGATGGACAAAAAGACGGACTTCGAATCATAAATAAAACATTAACACACAGCAACCACACAGATAGACGACAGACAGACACACATAACACTTACATGATGCCAACTATGCTGTGGCTGATCATAAACAGCAGGATGTAGCCGCTGCTGCTTTTCGCAGGCGGCTGCTTTGCTTTAAGCCGTGGCACTTACCGTAAATAACACTCGAAGCAACTAACAGCAATGTTAACCAGCAGCAGGAGTAACAGCAGGGCGAGCGACAGCGGCGCTTCATTGTTTGAGCAGCTCAAACGAATGACTGACTAAACAGGCGACCGAAGAACTACAAAGGATGCTTTAACGAAAAACGGCGACGAATGGCGTACGGGTAACAGACGGCCAGCCTCGTCGTATGAGCAACAATAAAAGATGCTGCCCGTGGTGGCGAAATTGTCGAAAATTGCCGCAGGAATTATGACGACGGCGAAGGTTCCTTTTTTTGTTAGCTAAGCCTTGTCCTATGCTATGTGTGGGTGTCCTTTGCTCGTGCTTTTAATCGTGCCCTTTAACTATGTGCTGCAATTGATTGCGGATGTTAAGCGCCGGAAACGGAAGCAATGATTGGTCGTCTTTGTTGCCGTTGCTGCTTTATGGCTGCGGGCGTTGTTCTTGATGTTGCTGCTGCTACTTCTGCTGTTGAATGTGTTGCTGCTGTCTTTGCTTAATTGTTGCTGCCAATTGCAGTCGCTTCGCACCGCCGTCTGAATATTTAATGAGCGGCGGACTTTTTTTTTCTTTTTTGTACTGCTTTTTTACTTCTTTTGTGCTATTTTTTCTTTTTATTCTTTTTACTACAGTCGCTTTTTGTTCCTTTTGTATTTAATTGATGGCGTTGTCCTTGGCACACGCAGTGCGGTTTGCTGTAATTTTGCAGAAATTGTTGGCGTTGCTGTTTGACGTCGTTTTTGTTGCTGCTACTGCTGCGGGCCACAGCAACGTTTTCTTTGACGCTTATTATTTATTGCAAATCGCTGTTTTTTTAAAGATTTTTTTGGACTTTTATTTTTTGTATTACTTTCGTTGTTGTTGCTACTTTTGTAAATGTTGCAAGCAAAGTGCTGTAAAGAAAAGAAAAATAAAAATTATACATTTATTTTTTTTTAGGGTAAATTTGTTTTTATTATTTATGCTTTTTACTAATTTCAAGTCGTTAACAAATGGAAACTGTCGAAGTTTTGCTGCTCAAAATTAAATACAAAAAAAAAAAAACTTAGTTGATGTGTTGCCGCGCACAGCAACAACCATTGTCGTCCTTTGTGTGGGTTCAAGTTTTGCCAATGCTTTGGCAATGAAATTTCGATTAAAATTTTGCAATTTCATTGGTTGCCGCTCAGGCAACAGCTGCCGCTGGCAGCTTGCCGAAAAGATGAATTTTGCGGAAGTGCGTTTAAATTTATAGCACAACGAACGTGAAAAGTTTAATAATTATTAATAATAGAATTCAAAGAAAAAATATATTACAAATGCGAAAATATAAAAATTGAAATAATGTTTACATTTCAACAGTGAGGTTTACACTTCAAGACACTATGTTCACACAGAAAAATCCATAACACTGAAATTTTTAATAAAAATTAAATTTTAAATAAAATATGTACTTTAGATATGAAAACAATCAATTCCTTCCCTATAATTATTTTTTTTTTAATTCAATTTTTCATTAAAATTCAAATTTTCACTAAAAAGTAAATTTTTCACTAAAAATTAAATTTTCACTAAAAATTAAACCTTCACTAAAAATTCAATTTTTCACTAAAATTTTCACTAAAAGTTCAATTTTTCACTAAAAATTACATTTTAACTAAAAATTAAATTTTTAACTAAAAATTTTTACTGAAAAATAGAATTTTTAGTTTAAAATTAAATTTTTAGTTAAAAATTTAATTTTTGGTTAAATATTAAATTTTTAACTAAAAATTAAATTTTAAACTAAAAATTCTATTTTTCAATAAAAATTAAATTTTTAATCAACAATTATATTTTTAACTAAAATTAAAATTTTAAATTTTTAACTAAAAATTAAGTTTTTAATTAAAAATTAAATTTTTCAATAAAAATTCAATTTTTAACTAAAAATTATATTTTTCACTAAAAATTAAATTTTTAACTAAAAATTAAAATTTTAACTGAAAATTAAATTTTTAACTAAAAATTGTATTTTTCAATAAAAATTCAGTTTTTAACCAACAATTATATTTTTAACTAAAAATTAAAATTTTAACTGAAAATTAAATTTTTAACTAAAAATTAAATTTTTAACTAAAAAGTAAATTTTTAACTAAAAATTCTATTTTTCAATAATAATTGAATTTTTAATCAACAATTATATTTTTAACTAAAATTAAAATTTTAAATTTTTAACTAAAAATTTTAAATTTTTTTTTATTTTTTTTAAATTTAAGTTTTTAAAAAAAAAATTAAATTTTTCAATAAAAATTCAATTTTTAACAAAAATAATATTTTTCACTAAAAATTAAATTTTTAACTAAAAATTAAAATTTTAACTGAAAATTAAATTTTTAACTAAAAATTGTATTTTTCAATAAAAATTCAGTTTTTAACCAACAATTATATTTTTAACTAAAAATTAAAATTTTAACTGAAAATTAAATTTTTAACTAAAAATTAAATTTTTAACTAAAAAGTAAATTTTTAACTAAAAATTCTATTTTTCAATAAAAATTGAATTTTTAATCAACAATTATATTTTTAACTAAAATTAAAATTTTAAATTTTTAACGAAAAATTAAGTTTTTAATTAAAAATTAAATTTTTCAATAAAAATTCAATTTTTAACTAAAAATTATATTTTTCACTAAAAATTAAATTTTTAACTAAAAATTAAAATTTTAACTGAAAATTAAATTTTTAACTAAAAATTGTATTTTTCAATAAAAATTCAGTTTTTAACCAACAATTATATTTTTAACTAAAAATTAAAATTTTAACTAAAAATTAAAATTTTCACTAAATATTTAATTTTTAACTAAAAATTCAATTTTTTACTAAAAATTAATTTATTACTTAAAATTCAAATTGTTACTAAAAATTAAAATGTTCACTATAAATTAATATTTTGACGAACTATTAACTAAAAATTAACATTTCCACAAAAATTTAATTGTTCACTAAAAATTAAAATTTCCGCAAATATTTAATTTTCCACTAAAAATTCAAATTTTTACTTTAAATTAAATTTTTCACTTAAGAAAAATTATTTCTAAATTACCTCTGCTAATTTTAATAAAAATTTAGATGACTTCTTTGCTGCGGTCCTCAAAACATGTAGCAATTGTTTTGATGTTGCTGCGGCAAACTCACTCAAAAATCGCTGCAATTAACAAAAATAAGAAATTCGACTTCTGCTGTTTTTTATGTTTCTGCTGACGATGTCAACGAAATGTTGCTGCTGTTTGTTTTTGTTGCTGTCGCTGCTGTTTCTGCACTTGTATTGACTGCCAGCAAAGTCGCTGCTGCTGCTTTCCGAGAATTTATGCGATTTACAAGGGAAAACGGAAGCCAAAAAGTGACTCGAACAAAGATGTTTTTGTTGTTTCGCTTGTTTTTTGTGTCGCTGTTGCTGCCAACTTTTGGTGTTGCTGTTATTGTAGTAGTTGCTGCTGCTGCTGCTTTTATTGTCTCTTGGTCGGTTGGTCTGTGTTGCTGACAAAAGCACCGACAACGAAGCAGCACCACGCGAACAATGGCAGATGTTGTCGCTGCAAAAACCAAAGACAGCTGATGTGCAATGTGTTGTTGCTGCTGTTGTTCTTGTTGCTGTTGTTTTGCTTTTTGTTATTGTCAATATTGTGCTTATTCTTCTTGTTGTTTTTACAGTGTTTGTTGCTGTGTTATTCATTGCCACAATGCTCTTGTTAAAATTGAACACAGTCGATGAGCATTTAATTCCCTGCAATTCAAGTATTTTTGGAATTTTTATACTTTTTTTATTTTATTTTTATTTTTTGAAATTATTAATTAACAGCTCCGTTTTATGTTGCCATTGTACCAGTTGCAGCTCTATATTTGCTAGTTTTATAATTTACTTTTTTTTTTTGCTCTAATTACCTCTTATTTTGCATTTTAATTCAGTTTCATTGCATTGCCTTGTGGCTTCTTTTTGTGCTGCTATCAAGTAGCATGAGCTTCAAAGCGATTTTCTGGTACTTCGTTGTCCTTTTTGTCCTTACCGAGTGACATGCAGGCAAGTGTTTTAGTAATTGATTGAAGTGCTGGACGACAACAGCTGTATTGTTTGCTGTTGTTGCTGCTACTTTGATTCTATTTGTTGAGGTTTTCGTTATTGTTTAGCTAGCTGCTCTGGTCGTGCAGATGGCTGTAATGAAATGGAAAACAAGAACAATCAATAAATGAAAAGTAAATAAATTTGTGTGCAAAGAGTACAAATTGTCGATCAAAAATTAAATCGACGAGAGTGTATAAGACAAGTGATTAGTCAAAAGTTATGTTGGAATGGCTCATATGTGGAATTGCTTGTAATTGATTAAATATTTAAATGCTCAATTTTAGTTTTATACGATTAAATTTAAATTTTTAATATGTGATACTTGAAAAATTATTTTGAAATTTATTGTGATTTTTAGAGTAGTATGCTTAAGTGTGGTTGATTTAAATGCAGTGCGTTAAAGTGTGGTGAGTTTTAGTGAGGTGAGTTTTAGTGTGGTGAGTTTTAGTGTGGAGAGTTTTAGAGTGGTAAGTTTTGTAACAGTCTCAGTGTGGTGATTTTAAGTATGGTGAGTTTTAAGGTATTGAGTTTTCGAGTAGTGAGTTTTATAATAGTTTGAGTGTGGTGAGTTTTAATATAATAAGTTTTAGTTTTGTGAGTTTTAAGTAAGGTGAGTTTAAGTATTTTAAGTGTGGTGTTTTGAATGAAAATTTGCAGTGTTAAAGTGAAATTTGTTGTGATAATTTATAATGTAATAATAATAGTTTGGGGCTACAGTCTTATAAGAACTTAGGCCGAGCTCTCTCACCACTTTGAGCTGTGCGTGTTATATTTGAACTCAAAGTGGGGGGACCTACAGTTTATTGCCGAATCCGAACGGCGGGTGAGAGCTTTTCATGGGCAATGTTTTACTCTCGTAGGTTTGCCATTTACCGCCGAGAGGTAGCGCGGTGTAGAAAAATGTTTCTATGAAAAGATGTTGCCAGCCCCAGTCCAGACTTGAACCGGGGACCTTTTGGCTTGCTGTCCGACGCACTAACCTTGAGCTACTGCTGCTAATAGAGTGTGGTGAGTTATAAAACTTGATTCTATTATGATTTGAACATTTATTTGAATGAAAGTGGTGTGAAAATTTTGAAAAAATTATTGCGATTTATGGTGTTGTATGCCTTAATTTGGTGAGTTTAAGTGTGATGAGTTTGAGTGTGGTGAGGTTTATTGTGGTGATTTACGATATGGTGTGTTTTAAAGTGTTGATTTGTAGTGTGGTGAATTTAAGTATGGTGACTATTTATTTGATTAGTTTAAGTGTGGTGATTGTAATGAAAGTTTGCAGTGTTTTCGTCTCATAATTTTTAGTAATGGTGAAATTTATTATGCTACTTTATCTCGCTACCTCTCGGCAGTGAATGGGAAAAATACTGGAGTAAACATTGCCTATGAAAACCTCTCACCCCGCCGATCGGGTTCGGCAATAAACTGCAGATCCCACCACTTTCAGTACAAATATAACACGCACCGCTCAAATAGTGAGAGATCAGCATTAGTTCTTGAGAACTGTAGCGCCAAACAATTATAATTATTTAAATTCATTATGGTAATTTACATATGTAAAGGGTTTTTCAATAAGAGCGCTACAAAAGTTTTTTCAAGGGTTTTTCAACAGGGACGCTACAAAAGTAGAGCGACAGGGACAGCAAATGACGTCATATTTCTTGCCGTTCTTTTGACATTTCTCTACAGTTTACCATTTCATGATGGAAAGATATACGAGCCAACAACGAGTCGAAATTATTAAAATTTACTACCGAAATTCGAATTCGTATATCTTTCCATAATGAAATGGCAAACCTTACTGAAGATAAATGTCAAAAGAGAGGCAAGAAATATGGCGTCGTTTGCTGTCCCTGTCGCTCTACTTTTGTAGCGTCCCTGTTGAAAAACCCTTTATAGTGTGGTGAGTTATAAAATTTCATTGTATTTCGATTTGAATATTTATTGTGAATTTTTGATTGAAAGTGGTGTGGCTTAGTGCAGTCGAATGTAGTGTTTTAAATTTTAGTGTGGTGAAATTAAGTGTGGTTAAATTTAGTGTGGTGAAATATAGTGTGTTAAACATTTAAAGTGATTTTTTTGACTGAAAGTGGTGTGGTTTAGTGTAGTCGAATGTAGTGTTTTAAATTTTCGTCCGGTGAAATTATGTGTGGTGAAATTTTGTAAGGTGAGATTAAGTGTGGTGAAATATAGTGTGGTGATATTCTTGTGTAGTGGTTTTAGGGTGGTGGATTTTTGATAAATTTTAGTGCAGTAAGGTTTAATGTACCTATTGTTTTTGAGTGGTGAAATTTAGTGTTGACTTAAAAGAGAGTCTGATTTTCTGGAGTGAAATTAGTGTGGAGACCTTACACTATACATATGTGTTTTTGTGGCTCTTAGTATGGTGAGTTTAGGGTGGTAAGATTAGTGTGGTAAGTTATGTTGCCATTATATTAGTTGCGTTTATTGTTGGAGTTTTATGTCTTATGACTTAATTAATAATTTACTGATTTATTAATTTATTTATTTCTTTATTTATTTATTTATTTATTAATTTATTTCTTTATTAATTAATTTATATATAAATGTTTATATTTATTTATTTATTTATTTATTTATTTATTTATTTATTTATTTACTTATTTATTTATTTATTTATTTATTTATTTATTTATTTATTTATTTATTTATTTTTTTATTTATTTATTTATTTATTTATTTATTTATTTATTTATTTATTTATTTATTTATTTATTTATTTATTTATTTATTTATTATATACGCTGCTATTTATTGTATATTTTAAATTTCATAAAAACCATTAACCAAATTTCACTGTTTAACAATTTCGAATTTGAAATTATTAACTGTAGTTAATACTTGATGAGGTTTTTTTTATATCGTCTTTTTTTATACAAAAATATTTAAAATTTATTAGCAAATATGTAAATTATTTGTTTAAATAAACATTAAATTTTATTAATCCCTGAAATATTATTCAAATATATCTAATACATTATTTTGTGGCCACTAAAACACTGACTAATACAAACAAATTTATATAAAAAAAAACTTCATTGAGTGAATGCTTATATTACAAATATTCTCAAAAAAACATAATTATACCACTGAAGTTTTTTGTTAACGGCATAGTTAAATCATATATGCAAAAAAAAAAACAGAATAATTAAATGCCTGCTAACCAAAAATCAAACCACATATAATGCTGTAATTGTTTAAATCAAAGCAATTGAAAATAACAATTACGATATATTGAAATGTGATACTGTTGATAATATGATTTTATTACAAATTAATTTTATTATTTTTTTATTCACATTTATAAAAAATTAAAAAAAAATACTTTTATTAATTGGCTACTTTTCATTAAGAGTATTTCATTTTAAAACGAATACTAAATTTAACTCTTTAATCGGCAATGTAGCTATAGCACGTTTTTTAATATGAGAATTGTCGTTTTAAGTTATCGAATCCGAAGTTCATTTGTCTATCTTTTGTTTTGTTTAGCTGCCTGATGCAAAAATGGCTACAGAAGGTCTCCACTAAACTCTTAATTTTTCACGAATTTTTATTTCTCATATAAACATTGTATTAAATTATTAAAATATATATTTTACAACCATTTTACAAAAAATTTCGAATCGGATTGTGCTGCTGGAAAGTACTTTTTAAAAATATAATAATTTTGATTGAAAACCACAAATAATTTTCGCATCTATTTTCCAAAAAAAAAAAATTCACTTAACTGATCGTAGCTTCCTTCACAAATTTTAACCATGTGATGCATACGTTCAATACGAACAAAGCATTTGACTCTTTGTGCTCGAAAAAACTTAAATTTAAAATATTATGAGATTAGAGTGAAGATCGTCTGTAGACTGTTTTGACGATTAAAGGATTACGAACGCGAATTTTTGGTTGGTGCAACAGCATTTTACTACATTATGTATATTTTAAATGGCTTAAAAAATGTAGAATTCGTTCTTTTTCTGCATTTATTTTCACTGTATTCTACACTATTTAAGAAGTTAAAAATAATTTTGTATTCACGCTAAAATAAAGTATATT
Source organism: Dryomyza anilis (assembly GCA_951804985.1). Lineage (NCBI taxonomy): Eukaryota > Metazoa > Arthropoda > Insecta > Diptera > Dryomyzidae > Dryomyza > Dryomyza anilis. The sequence continues at coordinate 115,074,432 of OX638130.1, forward strand.
ATAAGTACTTGTATAAAACGTATCGGGTAGAAGGGGAAGAATTAGGCACATTTGTGAAATACTATTTGAATACCAGGCTAAATTTTTACTTGAATTTGAACTAAATTAAGTAATATGCAGTAATAAAATACTGTTTCTGCAATATGTCGAAAACAAATTTCTAATACATTGTGTAGTAAAATCCAGTAAAATGAATACAGTAAAATATAGATTTAAAAACAAAAATAAAAGAAACACAAAACAATTTGAACTAAATAAAGTAATATGCAGTAATAAAATACTGTTTCTGCAATATGTAGAAAACAAATTTCTAATACATTGTGTAGTAAAATCCAGTAAAATGAATACAGTAAAATATACATTTAAAAACAAAAATAAAAGAAACACAAAACAATTTGAACTAAATAAAGTAATATGCAGTAATAAAATACTGTTTCTGCAATATGTAGAAAACAAATTTCTAATACATTGTGTAGTAAAATCCAGTAAAATGAATACAGTAAAATATACATTTAAAAACAAAAATAAAAGAAACACAAAAAGAATTTTATATGCCATTTATTGCATGTAATAATTGTTTTATATTATTTTACTGCCTGTTCAATGCAAATTTGTGAACTATTTAAAAACATCGATGCCACAAATATATTAATGCATAAAAACATATTTAGTATTGAAAATTAAACAAAAAGTAAAATAAAACAGTAAAATGCACTCATTGTCATGGCAACAATTCAGTCAAATTTAAAGCGTGCAATTATTAAAATTTTTGTACAAATTTCACACACAAATTGCAGACCAAAATGAGAAAAAAAAATCAATAAATTTTTGTTGAAGCAGAAAATGCAAAAATCCCAAAAAAAAAACCAGAAAACAACGAAAAATTGCACATTTATTGCCAAATCTTTATGGCCATGTTTTTTTACGCATCATAAAGCGGCGCACTTTAAATATTTATCACATTTTATGCGGCTGCCGCAAATGCACTTTTGTGAGTTTGGTGTGTTGTAGGTTTTTATGTGGCACCGGAGACTATAGTGTGTGTTTGTGTTAGTGTGTCTGTCTGGCTGTCGGTGTGTGTATGTGAGTGCCACACAAGTGCACTTGGAAATGCAATGCGTTGCAGGGGCAACATGTTTTTTATGCGATTCACTTTTTGGCATTTAAAGCGCGTCGAGGGCTCCTTCAACTAGCAGCCACTAGTAGTAGCAGCAGCAACAGCACCAGTAGTAGCAACATCAAGGATACAAAACTTAAGACGTGGAGTTTGGACCACACTTGAAACGAACATTTCATGCGAAGGTCCTATCCTGAAAGGCGCTTCCTTTGGTGGTCCTGTTTTTTTCAAGAGAAAAATGAGCCAACAAATTTAAGTTATGTTGTTAAGTGATAATGCCATTAAGCGATGTTGTTGTGTTTAATGTTGTTGTTCATAATGTTGCTGTTGTTCTTAATGTTGTTGTTTCTTATGTTGTTGTTTCTTATGTTGTTGTGCTTAATGTTATTGTTCGCGCTCTCGTTTGTTAGGTTGCCGCGTGTTTCAGATAGACAGACAGACAAGCCGAAAGTTATGCATGTTGGCCTTAATCTGGCCTCTGTTGTTGCCACTTTGCGAAAGTGAAAAAAGTTTTTCAAAGTTTCTGCAAAACTTATAAATAATCGAGCTGATGGCGTATTGATGGCAATCAGAGGAGTGCTTGAGCAATAACTAAATTATGAACAACATAAATGCTTTTAAAGCATATTAAGTGCATAAATTATGTATTTATTAAATGTTTTAAGTATTTGGACATCTTAATATACATAAATTGTTAATAAATTGGTAATCACTTAGAAAATGCCCTAAGCTTATAAAATGAATATAGCTAAAATCATAAATGTATAAAGCATATTTTTTGCATAAAGCATATTTTAAACATAAAACATACTGCATACTGTATATTATATACATAAATCATATTATATGCATAAAGCATAATATATGCATAAAGCATATTATATGCATAAAGCATATTATATGCATAAAGCATATTATATGCATAAAGCATATTATATGCATAAAGCATATTATATGCATAAAGCATATTATATGCATAAAGCATATTATATGCATAAAGCATATTATATGCATAAAGCATATTATATGCATAAAGCATATTATATGCATAAAGCATATTATATGCATAAAGCATATTATATGAATAAAGCATATTATATGCATAAAGCATATTATATGCATAAAGCATATTATATGCATAAAGCATATTATATGCATAAAGCATATTACATGCATATATCATATAATTTATATGCATATATATTATATGCATAAAGCATTTTATATGCATAAAGCATATTATATGCGTTAAGCATATTTTATGCATATAGCATATTATATGCATAAATCATATTATATGCGTAAAGCAAATTATATGCATAAAGCATATTATATGCATAAAGCATATTATATGCATAAAGCATATTATATGCATAAAGCATATTATATGCATAAAGCATATTATATGCATAAAGCATATTATATGCATAAAGCATATTATATGCATAAAGCATATTATATGCATAAAGCATATTTTATGCATAAAGCATATTATATGCATAAGGCATATTAATTGCATAAAGTCTATTATATGCATAAAGCATATTACATGCATATATCATATAATTTATATGCATATATATTATATGCATAAAGCATTTTATATGCATAAAGCATATTATATGCGTTAAGCATATTTTACGCATATAGCATATTATATGCATAAATCATATTATATGCGTAAAGCATTTTATATGCATAAAGCATATTATATGCATAAAGCATATTATATGCATAAAGCATATTATATGCATAAAGCATATTATATGCATAAAGCATATTATATGCATTAAGCATATTTTTTGCATGAAGCATATTATATGCATAAAGCGTATTATATGCATAAAGCATATTATATGCATGAAGCATATTATATACAAAAAGCATATTATATGCATTAAGCATATTTTATGCTTCAAGATATAAAATGTTTTATGCATTTAATACACCGATTTATTTATTGTAGTTAAATTTAGTACATTTATGATTTTGTTTAGAAAAAAAATTGCCTTTACTATTTTTTTTTTAAGTTTTAAATACATTTGTATTTTTATGACATGCTTCTGCTACGCAATGTATTAAAATTCGTGTTCCTGTAGTATATATATTTTTTGAGAATATTGGAGAATGATTTATAATTTTCATTTTCACATGTTATTCTTATTTGGTACACTTGATTGCTTGTGTTATCTAGAATTGCTAAAACTGTTCATTATAAACGCTCAATATTTAGTGATGCTTCCATTTTTATAATCAGTAAAAAATATATTTGTTATATAACATAACAAGTTTTCATAATATTATTTTTTATTTGTAAACAAATGCAGAATTCAAAAAAAATATATGCTGACGTAGTATGTTATCTATATTTGAAAAACCATTTAAGCACATAATGAAGTAAAAATAAATACATATGTTGTAATTAATTTTAAGTTAAATAAAAGCAGATTTTAGCGATAATATATTAACGTATGTTATTTATTATTTATTTATTTATTTATTTATATATTTATTTATTTATTTATTTATTTATTTATATATATAATTATTTATTTATTAATACAAATGTAGTAATAATTTGTGTAGTACCGCAATGAGTTTAATAAAAACAACAAAATTTCAATGTTAAATTTTGTATTTATTTTAATTTCCTTATTTTTCATTTTAATACTTTATTTTTCAGTGTATGCTTAAATCATATTATATGCTTAAGCATTACTAAGTAATGATATGAAATACTTAATATTTGTAAAATGTCTAAAGTTAGAAATTTGTTTTCATTTAATTTTGTGTATTTATTTAATCGTGTTTTTGTTTGCCTCACAAATCACAAGGTTAGCAAACAGCATTTGTTGACACTACGCTGTGATGTTGCTGCTTCTAGGCAGAAAACATCGAACCAACCAATGAAACACCCACCAAACTCGAGAACTAGAGACAGAACAACAATATTTACTTGAAAAACACTAAAGAGCACAAATCAGATGACAACAAATTTTGTGACTTTTTTGTTTAGCTGACGAAGTGTTTGAAGTGTGTATATACTTTGCAATGTTTGTCTAACTGTCAATCAATTTGTTGTTTTTATTTTTCTGTTTGTTATAATGTCGGTATTCGCGAAAGTTTTCCAGTTCTTATTAAGTTTTTCAATTCTGTGAATTATAATGTATACATTTTAGCTGAAAAACCATTTGAAGTTGCCATGCAAGTTTTGGCTTTCATTCCAAATCGAAATTTTGAAATTTAAGAAACCAGTTCTTCTATAAAAAAATCAATTATATTTTTGTACTAACTAATAATGTCTTTTGCTATAAAAATTAGCCATTTATTGTACATTTTTTGATTTATTTTCAGATATAATCGAATTTTCCGATATATGATTTCTAAAGTATATCAAAAGTTAAATTTTGGCGGCTGGCAGATATCGAATCTACAAACCAAAGTTATTTTGAAACGGTAAGTGTTCAAAATCTTTAATTCTTTAATTTCTCGTTTAATTTTTAGATATAAATTAGTTCCATGCCGAAATCCTTAAAAAGAACACGAATCGATATAATAAGAAATAAAATATAATCTCATAGACAATTTGAAGAGACTCTGGTAGAAAAAGAATTGTTAGGGAAGACGAGTTATATGCAATTAAAAGAAAGTAAATCGCTTAGAAATTATATCGAGGAAAATTGCATTGGGAATAAATGTCTCGGGAATAACTTGTAGCGGGAAATAATTATCTTGGGAAAAATTGTCATGGGGAAGAATTGTCGGGAAACAAATAATAATTTGTCATGGAAAGAATTACACTAGACAACAAATGGAGGGTCTTTTTTATCATACTAAGAATTACTTAGAATTACACTAGACAACAAGTGGAGGGTCTTTTATTATCATACTAAGAAGATTTTCTGATGGACTTCATGTATCTATTCGCGACCTCAAACTCATTTTTTTCATGTTGCATCAAGTTTTTGAATTATTACGTAAAACAAAAACATATATAGTAATTAACGTGTTTTTCTACATATTTAGGACTTTTGCTTTATTTTATTTTAGTTTTAAAATGTCAAAATATGTAGAAAATAATAAGAATTGTCGTATATTTGTTATTACGTAACTCAAAAACTTGAGGCAATATGAAAATAACGGAGAATGAGGTCGTGATTAGAATCTTGAAGTTCGTCGGTACATAAAATCATGGATTATTTGTTTTTGTAGCGCTGTGATATTTGGAGAAAACCTTTCACGGAGAAGAATTACAGGAAAGAAAGACATTATTTCGTGAAAGATTTATATCGGGTAAAATTATATTGGAAATAAATCTCACGAGGAAGAATTGTCTCGTCGAAAGAATAGTCGAAAAAGAATATAATATTTTCCGACAATTCTTTTCGAGAAAATCTTTCACTGGACAGTTTAGACAATTCTTCAACGATAAAATTCCTCTTCGTGACATTTCTCGTAAAAAAAATGTTTTGAAAGTCCATGGAAGAACTATCTAGTGGAAAAGTATAGAAAAGTATTATTGTGGAAAAGTATATACACACATAGAACTGCTTTGTTGCGGCAACCAACTAAATTGCCCTGCCGAATCAATCGGTTGCGGCAACAACTGATAAAGTAGTTGCAACATTCTCTTAATTCGGTTGTACCAACCGCGAAGTCGGTGAGAATAAGTTTGTGGCAACCTCCAAATCGGTGATCATGAGGTTGTGACAATGGCCTAATCGGTGAACATGAGATTGTGGTAACCTCCTAGTCGGTAAGCATTAGGTTTTCTAAACCTCCAATTGAAATTTTATTATAACATAGTTATTTATGTATTTAAAACTTATGTATTCTATATGTATTATAATTGAGTAAAATTGTCGCGCACACAATTTAATTCCTGCTCCCTGAAAACAACTATGAAAAGATACATGTATGCATACATGCATTTATTTTTTATTTCATCATAACCAATAATAAAAAAAAAAACTATTTACATTTGCAACATATTTTTTATTTCTATTATATTTCACTATAACTATTCAATAATCTATTCAATAAACATATAATTTTATTAATATTTGCATATTTATTTCGCAATGTAACTTAATTAATCAATTTCCTAATATGTTCGACATCTAAAAATTTTGGACGTTTATTTATTTCTGCAAGTATCCATAATTGTTGTCAAGATACTGGCAACCGAACTGCTGATAGACATGAGGTTGCCGTTTGTCATTTATTTTGTTGATACAACGTCGTAACAAATGCTTCGTGCTATTTTCGTGTCAATTTTGGCATAATGAAAAATGCAATCATGAGGTTACGGCAACCGAACGTGCAGTTGCGCGGACTTACATTTCGGTTGTAGAAAAATAAGTTACGTTAATTTTAATGACATAAGGTTACAACAAATGTATTTCGGTTGCAACACTGAAACGTTGGTTCAATTAACTTCATGCCAAAAGTGGATTTTTCTGTGTGTATCACGTTGAAAATTTAACGGAGATGAATTGTCTAGGAAAAAAATATCATGAGAAAGAAAGGACTCGGGTAAAAAGTGTCTCGTCAATAACGTTTCAATGTACGAATTGTCTGTATAAGAATTTTCTCTAGGATAAGAATTGTCTCGATGAAGAATAGTCTTGTGTAAAAATATGAAGAATTTTATCGAAGATAATTGTATTGGAAATGGGAAGAACTTTCTCAGAAGGAATGGTCGGAAATAAATATTCAAGTGTATAAATTGTCTCAGGATAAAATATGTCTTGGAAGTCCGGAGAAAAATTATCTTGACGAAAAACTTGCTGGAGGAATACTTAGTACTGGAGAAAATAAATATAAAGCCATACCTTTAGTATCTGAAAATAATTATAGTATGTTCTATTTAATACATTATTTTCTTGCAATATAAAGGAAAAAAAAAAAAATTAAATGCAAATAAGCATTATCATCTTCTTCTATTAAGGTCTATTTTTGTGTCATTAGCGCACTCACAAATACCACTAAAATTTACGGCAAATTTTCGCTGAGTGGCACCGCTGAAACGGCTAATTAATGCAATGTTTATGCATTGTAATTAATGCGATTCCTCGGCGTGCATTTAAGTGGCAGCGGATTCTTTTTTATGGTCTATTTACGGGCGCAGTCGGCGAATGCATGCGCTGCAGCCAACATAAAACGGAAAATGCGTTAATTAGCTGCCAAAGTGCCGTCTCTTTCACACACACACGTTTACTTGCTGCACATTATGGCATTAGCCAAATATAAAATGGTTGAACAAAAATAAAAAGTTAAATAAGAAAATGAGAAACCTAATAAAAGAATCTAAATGAAGATCTTATGAAGTGGTAACAAATTTGCAAAAATGCACAAAACAAAAGAAAATTCATTCATGCACTTAAAAATACACAAAAGTGTAGATAAAGAGAGAATGAGAGAAAGTAAAAGAGGTAAATAGTGAAGAACCATTATAGGAATGGTGCAGTGGAGAGAAAAAGAGCTGCTCGGTTGGAAGCTATCATAGGATGGGGTGAGCGAAACAGTAGAATGTATGACGTTAATGCGCGCTGCAGCAGAGTGAGAGGGCAGATAATACTAAAGAGCTATTTAAGTGCTGTCTAAGTTGTCATCTTTTCTTTTAGTTCCTTTGGATATTTTGGGTTGCTTAAAGAATCTTGTTGAATTTTTATTTAATACTTTAAGAAATGCAATTAGTACAGTTTTTCACCCGCATCAATTAAAATATTTTAGCATGTCGCACAATTCAAATCCTAAGTAAATTAATTATAAATTAGAGACAAGTAAAATGGTTAATTTTTTGGCCTAAAAAAATAATAATTTGTTGGGTATAATTGTTTTGCTTTATTATAATTATTATTTTAATGTAAAAATTTTGATTTTAAGTGAAAAATTGAATTTGTAATGAAAAATATAATTATTACTGATAAGTTAAATTGGCAGCGATAAATTAATATTAAATTAAAAATGTAATTTAAAGTTAAAAACTTAGTTTTTATTTCAAAATTTATTTTTTGCGAAAAAGTATAATTTTTTTTTTTTAATGAAAAAAAAAAACTCTAAGTGCAAAAAATAAAAATTTAAATATTTTAATTTTAGTAAAAATTTAAATTTTAGTGTTAGGGAATTTTGAATTGATTTTTTTTCGTGAAAAATTGATTTTTGAGTGCAAAATTAAAATTTTGAGTGAAAATTCGAATTTTTAGGGAATTAAATTTTTAGTGAAAAATTGAATATTTAGTGAAACAATTATTTTGTTATTAAATAATTGATTTTTTTAGTGAAAATTTGAATATTTAGTGAAAATTTGAATTTTTGTGAAAAATTGAATTTTTAGTGAAAAATTGAATTTTTAGTTAAAATTTGAATTTAGAGTGAAAATTAAATTTTTAGTGAAAATTGAATTTTTAGTGAAAATTGAATTTTTAGTGAAAATTGAATTTTTAGTGAAAAATTGAATTTCCAGTGAAAAAAAGAATTTTTTAATGAAAATTTGAATTTTTAGTGAAAATTTGAATTTTTGTGAAAAATTGAATTTTTAGTGAAAAATTGAATTTTTAGTGAAAAATTGAATTTTTAGTGAAAAATTGAATTTTTAGTTAAAATTTGAATTTTTAGTGAAAATTGAATTTTTAGTGAAAATTGAATTTTTAGTGAAAATTTAATTTTTAGTGAAAATTTAATTTTTAGTGAAAAATTGAATTTTTAGTGAAAAATTGAATTTTTAGTTAAAATTTGAATTTTTAGTGAAAATTGAATTTTTAGTGAAAATTGAATTTTTAGAGGAAATTGAATTTTTAGTGAAAAATTGATTTCAGTGAAAAATTGAATTTTTTAGTGAAAAATTGAATTTTTAGGGAAAATTTGAATTTTTAGTGAAAAAAATATTTTTTTATTGAATAATTGAATTTTTAGTTAAAATTTGAATTTTGAGTGAAAATTAAATTTTTAGTGAAAATTGAATTTTAAGTGAAAAATTAAATTTTTAGTGAAAATTGAACTTTTAGTGAAAATTTAATTTTTAGTGAAAATTGAATTTTTAGTGAAAAATTGAATTTCCAGTGAAAAAAATAATTTTTTAGTGAAAATTTGAATTTTTAGTGAAAAATTGAATTTTTAGTGAAAAATTGAATTTTTAGTGAAAATTTGAATTTTTAGTGAAAAATTTAATTTTATGAAAAATTGAACTTTTGAAAATTTAAAATATTTCTTTCTACTATTTAAATACGTGCAGAAATTCGTTTATAATTTAAATTTTATTTTAATATTTATGATCCTCACATGTAAAGGTAGTTAAATATTAACTGAAAAACCCTTTGTTGTATTTGCTCCTTTACTAATTTGTTTGTCAAAGTAGTGGCAAAAACAATTCATTAAATCGCCTGTAACATTACAAAGTAGCCTATTTATCAACGCTGCTGCACAGTTCTACCACAAACCAACAAAACCTAAACTCTGGAAAAAACCCTTCAATTGCCCTGAGCAGCACATGAGCTACAAACAATAGCAAAAAAAAATACAAAAGTGGAATAAACTAAAAACAGCAACTAGAAGTAGAAATTAACAAAAAATAGAAAAAAAGAAAAGTAAAAACACAGCATGGAAAACAAATGCAAATAAAACCGAGCCAGGCGGGCAGGCAACAAAGTTTTCTCATTAAGGGTTTTTCAACTTTGACCTCCTGCCAGGGACCCTACCGTCCTGGTTCGGAACGGGGCAGGACAGCGGTTCACATATAGTAACACGCAAAGGCTCTACGCCGCAGTGCTAACAACGGAAGAACGAACGAATGAAATTCCAGTTGTTACTGTGGCAGCCGGAAATGCAATGCGGAGTCTCACGGATGCGACGTTGTATCTCAGTAACTTCGGTTTGTGTTCTAAGTAAATGTCAATGTTCGCATAGATCGCATGGTGCATGCAACAAACAAACAACAACAGCAGCAGCAGCAGCAAAGAGCGAACAAAACAGAGGCAGCAGTAGCAACAACAAAAAATGCATCGACAGCAGTAGCAACATCGGCAGCAGCAAACAGCAGCAAAACCCAAAATTGCCGCAAAAGCAATTAAAAGATTTTTATGACGGAAGTTGGCAACACATAAAAAACGACTTACAACAGAACGGTTTTAGCTGTTGGGCGGGAGGACGGTCGGTCGGTAAATTGAGCAGCATTTAGGGTCAGCTCAGTTATGGAGAGAGAGAGAGAGAGAGTAGCTCAGCAGAGAGGAGAGGATGTAGTAATTCAGGATTAAGTTGGGCATAAATTAGTCATGGTCTCAAAAGTGACAACAGCAGAACAATATCAAACTAGTGAAAAACTTTCGCTAAGATTGAAGCAAAATTAAGTTGAAACGAAGGCCTGTCATTTGTAGAATGGGTTAAATTAGCGCAGTTTAAAATTTGGTATATGGTGAAGAAATGGAACCAATTGTCATATAAAACAAATAAAAAAAAATATATATATATATTTATAAAATTTTTCAAGTAAGAAACAAACAAGTTAATTTTTTTATTTGGGAAATATTAAATTTTTAGTTAATAATTTCATTATTTGTGAAATATAGAATTTTTAGTAAAAATTTGATTTTTCTTGGTGAATAATTAAATTTTTAGAGAAAAATTGAATTTTTAGTGAAAAATTGAATTTTTAGTGAAAAATTGAATTTTTAGTTAAAAATTGAATTTTTAGTGAAAAATTGAATTTTTAGTGAAAAATTGAATTTTTAGTTAAAAATTGAATTTTTAGTTAAAAATTGAATTTTTAGTGAAAAATTGAATTTTTGGTGAAAAATTGAATTTTTGGTGAAAAATTGAATTTTTAGTGAAAAATTGAATTTTTAGTGAAAAATTGAATTTTTAGTGAAAAATTGAATTTTTAGTGAAAAATTGAATTTTTAGTGAAAAATTGAATTTTTAGTGAAAAATTGAATTTTTAGTGAAAAATTGAATTTTTAGTGAAAAATTGAATTTTTAGTGAAAAATTGAATTTTTAGTGAAAAATTGAATTTTTAGTGAAAAATTGAATTTTTAGTGAAAAATTGAATTTTTAGTGAAAAATTGAATTTTTAGTGAAAAATTGAATTTTTTGTGAAAAATTTAATTTTGAGTGAAAATTTGAATTTTTAGTGAAAAATTGAATTTTTAGTGAAAAATTAAATTTTTTAGTGAAAAATTGAATTTTTGTGAAAATTATACTTTTTGGTAAAAAATTGAATTTTTAGTGAAAAATTGAATTTGGAGTTATAAAATAAAATTTTTTAATTTTTAGTGAAAAATCGATTTTTTGTGAAAAATTGCATAAATTGCATTAAAAAATTAATTTTTAGTGAAAAATTGAATTTTTAATGAAAAACAAAGTTAGTGAAAAATTGACTTTACGTAAATTATTTTTTTCTGTGTGAAATTTAAAATTTTTGTAGTGTCAACTCTGTGCCAGCAGAGTGTCAGCTCTGTTGTAATGTTACAGTTGCACATTTTGTTGCCCCATGTACTAAATTGGTTGCTATGATGATGGGCAACTCAGCAACAACTAGAGCAACCACATTAGCAACAGCAACATCAGCTGGAAATTGTTTGCACAACTTGTCAGACGGACCGCTGTGTAATATGCGGACATGTTTTTAATCACACGCAACATAATAAAGTTTATCACTGATAAAACGGAGTGTGAGACAAACCCTCTGTGTCAGGCTTCGTCCTCTTTGCGGTGGATGCGAACTGAATGGACGCGCTTCCATATTAATGCAGCAACCAAATTCGTTTTCGCTTTAATTAATATGATTTAATTAGGAGCAGAATTTTTTCAAAATCAACAGACTATGCAAAGCGATACACAATTATGTGCCGTTGGTCAAATGTGAAAAAATATTAAAATTTTAATTTAATTTCATGCAACGAAAATCAATGTAAACATTGAAGGTTAATAATTAAATTATATTTGTTTCATTAAATTTATTTCATGCTTATGCATTAATGAAATTACATATACCATATGGTATACATACTGACATCGCCCACACATGTTTAGCTACTGTAAACAGTCGAGTGCTTCGAGCGATTCATCGATTATTCGTCCTTAATAACGTCAAGATTTTGTTTATTTAATAAACACTGCAGCGAAAACATGCCTAAAGTACTGACGTCTTGATGGTCGATGGATTGAGTGACAGAATGAAAGAATAAACGAGTAAAAGAATGACCTACTGATGCTGCCAAACTGATGAAATGACAAAATGTAGAAATGACAAAAGAAATGACTGGTTGTTAACCTAAAAGTTGAACAGAAAGTCGAACGGAAATGAAAGTTGAAAAAAAAAGGTTATCATTTTAGCATCCAGAAGACGGATAAAGTAACGGATGCATGAAAACATATCTGAATTTCATGATTGAGAGTTGTAGGCAATAAGCCCAGGACATGGGACAAAAAAGCCGATTAGTTGTGTAGAGGAAATAAGAGATAGACTCAAAGATATAATGAAGGGTAAAACGATTTAACAACCAAAAAATTTTCAAAATTTATTTAAATTCTAACAAAAAGAGAAATAATGCACATTGTCAATGCCCGGCAACATAGATATACGAGTAACTAAGTTTTGAGTTTCATTGATCTAGTTTCCCTGTTCCACCAGAGATATGTATTACTCCCATATCGGCCAAGTCTTCTTCTGGATTTTACAAATGGATGAATAAATTGATAGTAAACGTTTTAGTTACTCGATTAGTTAGTGTGTTGGGCTACGAGCCGAAAGGTGGCTGGTTCGAATCATCGACTGTAACATAAACGAGTGGGGAAAGTTAAGTCACATGGGCGGGACTTAAAGTCAGTCGGGCTCGACTATGCAATACCGTATACCTTTTGTGGGAATATCAATGTGCGATAATGACGATGCCCATTTTTGAAATATATATTGAGATAGATTTTATTTTCAACCATTTACGACAATAATGCAAAAAAAAAAATTCAGAAAAAATCAAAAAATTAATTAAAATAAAAATGGGCAGATTATCCATTTTTGGAACACACATATTTTAGGTGAACTATAACAAATCGTTTTAAAATTTATAACTATATCTTATATACTTTTCGAGTTATTGGTCTTAAGCTGTTATATATAAGCGACTTCTACGGGAGGTGGGCGTGTTCGTTGACCGATTTGGCACATTTCCGAACCCTTTTTTGGTAAAACATATTGAAACAAAATTTCATCGTATTCTGACCAGTATTTTTCAAGATATTATGATTTCGGGCAGACAGATAGACAGACATGGGTAAACGGTCTCGGGTAGTGATGCTGATCAAGAATTAAATTTTTTTCCCATACCAGACACGCCTCCTAAGGGGCGTTACAATATCTGCACAAACTTAATATACACTGTACCTCATAGGCGTAGAGTAGGGATGGGCATGTGAGCGTGATTCAGCGTGATTCACGTGATCACGCGTGATTGAATCCTAATTTTGCTCACGTGATTGTGAGTGAGTGTGAGTAGACCAAAAAATACCGTGAGTGAGTTCACGCACACTCACTCACGGTATTTTTTGGTCTACTCACACTCACTCACAATCACGTGGGCAAAATTAGGATTCACAATTATACAATTATTTCGTGAGTGAGTGTGCGCGAGTCGAATATTTCATAAAATAAAAAAATCTCAGTTATATTTTTTTGCGATTTTATATATTTTTGCAGAACTACAGAAAAAGTAGGACCATCCCTTGAACTTAGAAGGCTTCGGGAAGGCGACTGCCCACATTTCAGAACTATAAACAATCAAACCCTTTCTAACGACCGTCACCCAACGACCCACCCCTTCGTCAACTCAGAATAAGTAGAAAGGTTTCAGTCAACAATTTATCTAACCCCTGCAAACCGGCCGTACTTAGTATGGGCTAGTCAATTTTTGTGGTGTCCTGTCAATAGTTTATGCTTGGTTTCAGACGACCGTTCATGGAACGAATTTTTTTTCGATATACTCATTTTTGTAAAAAGTTGAATTTTCAATTTCAATTATACCTGATAACTCTGTATTGACTTCCTTTTGTTTGTTCCTGATATTCGTGTGGGGTCCCGATTTTATTCGAGTTATAAATGTAGTAACCAAAAAAATCGCTCCAAAAATGGTTTTTCCCAAAGTCAATTTATCGCTGGTTAATTCCACCCCGAACTATTCTTTTATTTATTACTAGCTGGATCCGTGCACGACTCGTGCCAAGATTTTGTGAATGCAAAAAAATCTCTTCAAAAATGGTTTTTCCTAAAGTCAATTTATCCCTGGTTAATTCTACCCCGAACTATTCTTTTATTGATAACTAGCTGAACCAGTGCACGACTCGTGCCAAGATTTTGTGAATGCAAGGATATGTAGTGATTTTATTAATATAAAGAACATTTTTATTATTTATATCTTCCCCGTAGAACGTTTTCCCGTTGAATTCTTTCCCGTAGAATTCTTCCCCGTAGAGTTTGACCAAAATTTCATTAAATTTGCTGATATAATGCGTTTTTAATTTTTCGAATATATAGGAGGTGCCACGCCCAGTCCACCAATCCCACGAATTCTTTAACGAATTCTTTAACGTAGAATTATTCTTTGAGGGAATTTTTACTTTTTTATATGAACAGCACATCGAAGGTCTTTCACATTTCCATCTCCGTTAAAAATTGAGATATATTTTATCAAAATCCCCTACATCATAACATCATTAGGTTGTATTAGAGGTGCCACGCTCGGTCGACCAATCTCACCAACAAACAATAGCAAAAAACGCGTGATTCAGCGTGATTCATGTGAATCACGCGTGATTGTGATTGAATCTTAATTTTACTCACGTGATTGTGAGTGAGTGTGAGTAGAGCAAAAAAGGCCGTGAGTGAGTGTGCGTGATTAGAGATATTCTTTCGTGAGCGTGAGTGAGTGTGAGTCAAAACTCACTCAAGTGCCCATCTCTAGTGTAGAGTATTATAAAATCAACAATAATATTGAAAAAATCAACTTTAATACAAGTACTGTAATTTATATCATGAAATGAACCGGTAGAAGGTAATTAATTTATTTAAAACTAGCTGGACCCGTGCACGACTCATGCCAAGATTTGAATTCATAGATATAAAGCGATTTTATTAATATAAAAAAATATTATTATTTTTTATATCAGGGGCCCGTGCTTAGCTGTGGAACTTTTTATTAGTTTTTAAATGTAGTAACCAAATAATAATTCTCCGCCAAAACAACTTTTCTCAAAGACAATTCAGACAGTAGAATATTTCGCCGTAGAATTCTTCCCAGTAGAAATCTTTGCCGTAAAATTCTTCCCCATAGAACGCTTTACTGTAGAATTCTTCCCGGTAGAACTCTTCACGGTTGAATTCTTCCTCGTAGAGTTTTCCCAGTAGAAGTTTTAGTGTGGTGAGTTTTAGTGTGGTGAGTTTCGGTGTGGTGAATTTTTAGTATGGTGAGTTTTAGTGTGGTGAATTTTAGTGTGATGAATTTTTAGTGTGGTGAGTTTTAGTGTGGTGAGCTTTATTGTGTTGAGTTTTAGTGTGGTGAGTTTTAGTGTGGTGAATTTTGGTGTGGTGAGTTTTATATGGTGAATTTTTAGTGTGGTGAGTTTTAGCGTGGTGAGTTTTATTGTGGTGAGTTTTAGTATGGTGAGTTTTAGTGTGGTGAGTTTTAGTGTGGTAAGTTTTAGTGTGGTGAGTTTTAGTGTGGTGAATTTTAGTGTGGTGAATTTTAGTTTTTTGTTTCATCTTTTTAGATTGTGTATGTGCTGAGTTATGTAGTTTTGAAAGTTTAGGTTGTATGGGAGGTGCCACGCCCCTTTGTCCAATCTCGCCAATATATAGCCTATGACACCCTCCGGACTCCATAGTATCCTGGTGAAAAATTGGAGTTAAATCGGTTCAGCGGTTTAGACGTGATGCTGGAACAAACAGACAGACCGACAGACTGACAGACGGACCAAGAGTTTTATATATATAGATAGAGTCATACCTCAGACCGTTTTGAAGTGTAAGAGAGAAACGTCAATTATTTCCGATTTCCTTTGAAAAGTTATCTTACGCCTTACTATATCTAGGCGTCGCTATGAACCACACACTCAGGCAGACTGTAACCATTGTTCTGTGGATACCTCTGACTGTCCCATAAAACTATATGCGACAGTGCATCAAATTTCTGAAATCAAAATTTAAATTTTATATGTTTTATACAACTATATAATCAAATTATATGCAAATGTATGAATTAACAAAATGCATTAATACTTAATTTGTGTACTTTTCAGTATAATAAACCCTAAACATTTATTTAAGATTTCATACGATGAACTCTAATGCAAAAATTCAATTCAAAATGTAATTTTAAAGAAAAATTTCGTTTTATTTTCCGCATGTACTAAATTTTTCCTTTTTCCCTTTTGTAGTTCTTATCACACGTATACATCATGCCCATACATTTAGTACATGTGTCATTCGTCACTCAGTTAATATCCTTCGGCACTTTTTAGATGCCTTTATTAGTTTCTCTTAATAATTCATTCTACGAACGTATTTCCGTATCTATTTCCGTACACTTGTGTCGTATATTTATATATGTCCTATCTTAATACAGATTTGGTTATCTATTTCGTGTTTAATGGCGCTCTTTTTTTTACTTTATGTTTCTATAACATATTTCGAATTACATTTGAATTTCCGTATTGTTCAGTACATGCAGAGTTAAAACAAATTTCTGACATGCACTGATTAACTATTTCTCTCTATAAGTATTCCTTCCGTAAAATAGCCCCGTAACGTTTTCCGTACCTCCTCTGTTAATTCTTACTAAAAACCTTTTCCGTATTCCGTACGTATTTCCGTACCGCCTGCAGCAACCTTTTTCATACTTTTACGTACTAGTTTCTGTACATTTTCCGTGATATATTTTAGATATATCTTTCCGTAACTCCGATATTAGGAAATGTAAAGCATATTTGTAAAATCTAAAGCATATTTGTGACATTCACTTGATCTATCCCTCTGTTCCCGTAACAGCATCCGTATCTACATATTTCATTGGCTTTTTTCATGCTATTCCACGCACTTTTCCATACCATTTTCTGTATCGCTTTCACCATTTCTTTTCGTAATACCGTCCGAAATATTGTGACATTCGCATGAAGAGTAAAAACACTTTTAGGTCCTATTAATGTTTCTATCTCTAAAGGTTCTTGACTTTGATAATTTGACCGAGGTTTCGACGGCAACGCATGTCGCATATTCCCATGAATAATAAAAGCACTTTACAACAATATCCTTTTTGTTGTTGTTTAAATCTATACACACATACAGAGATACTCCAAAATACATATATTATATAAGTGTGGCATGTGTTTCACATATCATCACGTTGGTGTCTTTGTGTGTAAAAAATAATTTAAAGACTCTTTTATGGCGATTTTGTTAGTTTATTTGTAGAAAAACATTGTTGACACAGTGTCATGACAACAGCCACTACAACAACAGCACATAATAAAATATTGTTGCCAACAACAACGACAACTCTATCGACATTATGGAACCTTCACTGCTATGATAGCCCCTAAGTGAATGAATGGCAATGCCGCACAGACAGGAGCGGACTGCATAAACGAATTTTCCTAGGTGGATTGGTCAATTTATAATTTTTCAATGATAAATAAATAAATATACCAGAATTTGTAAAATATTTTAAAATTACTAATGCCCAAGTTCCATCTAGACGTAGAGAAGACAATGTCATTTAAAAATCGTATATACTAGGTCCACGTAGACAAAATCCTGCTCTCACTGAAAAAGAGGAAGAAGTACCAGTTTCAAGTGGCTGATCCGAGTGATTTCGTGGATTTATAAGGTCAATGTTTATACAAAAAAGAGGACCAATATGAGACAATTTTGCTTTTTGTGCATTTTACGAACAAAAACCTCGGTAATATTATTTCTCACAGTCCGCCCCTGTACACAAAGTGTAACATATACATTTTATGAGGCAACAGTGATGGTAACATGTACTATGTATGTCGAGTAGTGTTTGTCAAGAGCTGCTTTGTCTGTCTGTCTGTTTGTTTGTGTGCCCTGAACTTGATAAGTGCTCGTGTGCTTCAAAGCATCCATGTCCTAGTCACAGTGCCTTCTTTATCTAATTTTAAATAGTTTTGCTTATTTACATAAATAAATTTAATGGGGTTTTTTTTATAAAATTTTAACTAACATATAAAACACAAAATGTGTTGACTGATATCTCAACCTTTGAACCCTTTGTAATTTTAGTTGGCATCCGTTATAAAAGACCCCTTGTCACACAGAGGGTGCACCTCCAGTAAATCCCTTCATTAGCACAGTCATTAAAAAGTGCTAAATGTGCTGCCGGTGCTACTGCTGCTGCTGCTGCATCCAACTATCATCGATTTACTGTTCACACAGCTCGTTTGTGTTAATGTTTATGTGTTGGCCTAAATAAAGATGGCTTAAATTAGATTTATGCTGAGCACTGTTAATTGTGGGGCCATCGCGATGCATCGTTTCGGCTCAATGATATTTACTATGCGTGTGATTTCAATTATAACTTGGAATTAAATTTTATACATGGATTTTGTTCAAATTAAAATTTTATTTTTTGGTAAAAATTAAATATTTTACAAATAATTAATTTTTCATTTAAAATTCAAATTTTCAAACAAAATTCAAATTTTCACTCAAAATTTAATTTTTCACTCAAAATTAAATTTTTAACTAAAAACTATTTTTTTATTTTACTAAAAATTCAAATTTTCACTAATAATTAAATTTATCTTTATTTTTCACTGAAAATTAATTTTTTTAATTTTCCACACAAAATTCAATTTTTAAATCAAAATTCAAATTTTCACAAAAAATTCAAATTTTCACTCAAAAATAGTTTTTTCACTCAAAATTCAATTTTTAACTCAAAATTAAATGGTTCACTCAAAATTCAATTTTTCACTCAAAATTATATATTTCATTTAAAATTAAATTTTTCAATGAAAATTCACTGAAAATTTTATATATCACTAAAAATTTAAATTTTCACTCAAAATTCAATTTTACACTAAAAATTAATTTTTTCATTGAAAATTAAATTTATCTTTATTTTTCACTGAAAATTCAATTTTTCAATTTTCCACACAAAGTTCAGTTTTCACAAAAAAATTCAAATATTCACTCAAAAATCAAAATTCAATTTTTGACTCAATATTTTTATATTTTATATTTTTCAATGAAAATTCAACATTTCACTGAAAATTATATATTTCACTAAAAATTAAATTTTTCTCTCAAAATTCAATTTTTAACTTTAAATTTGTCTCTCAAAATTTTATTTTTCACTCGAAATTACATTTTTCACTCAAAACTAAATTTTTCACTCAAAATTACATTTTTCACTCAAAATTAAATTTTTCACTCAAAATTATATTTTACACTCAAAATTACATTTTTTACTCAAAATTAAATTTTTCACAAAAAATTTAAAATTTCACTCAAAATTAAATTTTCCACTCAAAATTAAATTTTTAACTCAATATTACATTTTTTACTCAAAATTACATTTTTACTCAAAATTAAAATTAACACTAAAAATTAAATTTTTCACTCAAAATTCAATTTTTAACTCAAAATTCAATTTTTCACTCAAAATTAAATTTTTCACTCAAAATTAAATTTTTCACTCAAAATTAAATTTTTCACTCAAAACTAAATTTTTCACTCAAATTTAAATTTTTCACTCAAAATTAAATTTATCACTCAAAATTTAATTTTTCACTCAAAATTAAATTGTTCACTCAAAATTAAATTGTTCACTCAAAATTAAATTTTTCACTCAAAATTAAATTTTTTTACTCAAAATTTAATTTTTCACTCAAAATTACATTTTTCACTCAAAATTACATTTTTCACTCAAAATTTTATTTTCACTCAAAATTACATTTTACACTCAAAATTACATATTTTACTCAAAATTAAATTTTTCACTAAAAATTTAATTTTTCACTCAAAATTCAATTTTCCACTCAAAATTAAGTTTTTAACTCAATATAACATTTTTTTTACTCAAAATTACATTTTTACTCAAAAATACATTTTTACTCAAAATTAAAATTTTCACTAAAAATTATTTTTTTTCAATTGTTAACTCTTAAATTTAAAATTTTGACTAAAAATTCAATTTTTTTTCACAAAATTCTATTTTCCACTAAAAATAATATTTTCCGCTAAAAATTATATTTTCCACTAAAAATTATATTTCACTCAAAATTAAATTTTTCACTAAAAATTATATTTTTTACTCAAAATTCCATTTTTTTATTCAAAATTATATTTTTCACTCAAAATAAATTTTTCAATAAAAATTCCTTTTTTCATCAAAAATTCAATTTTTCACTCAAAATTCTATATTTCACTCAAAATTCAAATGTTCACTCACAATACAATTTATCACCCAAAATATAATTTTAGTCTAAAAATTAAATTTTTCACTTAAAATTCAAATTTTCTCTAAACATTTAATTTTTCATTAAATAAATTAATTTTATTTTAAAATTCAATAATTTCCTAAAAATTGTGATTTGAAATTTTACTTTTTCATTATATGAAATATAAAAATATCTCCATTTATATATTTTGTTTTCAACACAAGCATTAAATAAATAAAACTCAATGACAATTATAATTTATACCAACATCACTTAAGCACTTTGTGCTTGAAACAGCAGACAAAACTAATCAATTCGGTGAAATTTGTGCTACATTCTGCGTGTTTTTCGCGCTGGCATTGAAAATGTGTTTTTTGTTTTTTTTTTTTGTTGGGTTTCTCAACAAAAACAACAAAGAAAAATACTTTGTCGCAATATTTGCGACGTTGCCGTTTTCAGCTGTTTTATTTTTAAAAGCCAAAAATAATAGAAAAACACAAAAATTATGTTTTATGTGCTTAAAATATTTTAATGTGCTTGTTACGCTTTGTAAGCTTAATTGCTGTTGGCAGTAGCAAATTTTTTACGCAATTTTTGTATTTTCTTAATTTTCCAAGAATTTTGGTTTTTCCTTTTTTTTTTGTTAAAAGATTTAAAATTTTATTTTTAACTATAAAGTCAACCGCAAAAACAGCTGTTTTTAGTTAATACGAGCAATAAAGATTAATTGGATTGAACGGAATTTTATGTATTTTACATTTGGAAATTTTTATTTTTGGAAATTGAAAATTAAATTTGACCTTTTAAAAAACAGGTGCTTTGCAGAGTTTAAAGAACTTGTTTGAAATACAAAGATAAATGTTCTGAAATTTTCTCGATATAATTTAGGTAAATTTTTGGTAAAAATAGAGATTAATGGAAATTTGTGAAAAGCATTTTTGGCCCTAGAAAACATTTTTCACAAGGTCGAGGCAGTTTAGAAATATTTTTCGAATGATTTTAAGCAGAAAAATGCGCAGTTTGCATCCTATGATATTTATTTCAGACGCAAAAATGCCTTTAACATTTTTTTAATATTTGAAAATTCCAAAAAAAAATGTTTTGCATTTTTTAGAAATATGTTGATCATACATTTGAGAACTAAATTATTTAGGGTTTGCCGACTTTTAAAATTTCATTTTAAAAAGGCGTCCCGAAGTACTTAAAGAGAATTTATTTCATATTCTTTACTTAAGTTTTAGTTTTTTTTATTATTTATTTCTGTTTTAAAAAATATATATTTTTTTTTATTTTTTTAGTGTTTATTTTATTTTAGTTTTTTTTTTTTTTTTTTGTAATTTTCAATTATTTTGCAAGTTCTGTCTCTCAGCTGGGGTGTGGCCGTTCGCTCGGCCGACTAAGTTTAGTTGGCTGCCTGGCTGACTTGCTGTGGTTTGGCCTTCATGACCTAATTGGCAGCCAGCGTTAATCTGGTGGCCGTTCCTGCTGCCTGCCAAGTCATGCTACGTAGAGTTCTGTCTTGTCAGCCAACAGACGGCCACAAACACAGGCAACTGAAACAGGCAAAAGCAGCAGCAACAGAAGCCGACAACATCAGCAGCAGCAGCAGCAACAACAGAAGCAGCAGGCAGCAATAGAAATCAGCAGCATCCGCAGACAGTAGTCGAGTTGAAAAACAAATTTATTTATTTGGCTGCAGGCTGCGAAATTCATGAAAATTAAATTCTACAAATTCTCGACAACAAATCAAGCGGAAATGCGAATTAATTTATTTATTTATTTATTAGTGAAATTTGCGACCCAAAATATGGGGGCTCTTTAAATTAGCACATGCTATGTGTTTGGGGAAATCAAAAATAAAAAAAAATATATTTTTATTTTTTCAAATTGAGTAAATAAAAATCTGCACTTAAAAAATATTTTCAAAATATATTTTCTTTGCTTATTTAAAAAGGAAAAACAAAATATTAATTAAAAATTTCAAATTTAAATGGTATCGAAATCTTAATAATTTAGGAGATACTAAATTCAAATATATATTTATTAAAATATCAAAATTTGTTCCTACATCTATATGAAAAGTGATTTGTGATATAATATTTTAAATATGTTTTTTTAATTTATCAAAGAAAAAAAAAACATAATTCAAAAATCACATTTTTAATGTAGAATTTTACTTTTAGTTGAGCGAAGTTGAAGCGAAGTTGGGTGGTATATATTCAAATGTGGTGAATTAAGGTGTGGTGAGTATAAGTGCGGTGAATATAGGTGTGGTCAATTCAGGTGTGGTGAATTTAAATGTGGTGAATTTAGGTGTGGTGAGTTAAAGTATGGCGAATACAGGTCTGGTGCATTTCACTGTTGTGGGTTGTGTGTTAAGTTTGGTGAATTTTAGGGTGGTGAATTTTGGAGTGGTGAATTGAAGTGTGGTGAATTTAAGAGTGGTGAATTTAGGTTTGGTGAATTAAGGTGTGGTGACTGTAAATTTGGTGAATTAACGTGTGTTGAATTAAGGTGTGTTAAGTTTGGTGAATTTTAGGGTGGTGAATTTTGGAGTGTTGAATTGAAGTGTGGTGAATTTAATAGTGGTGAATTTAGGTTTGGTGAATTAAAGTGTGGTGACTGTAAATTTGGTGAATTAAGTTGTGTTGAATTAAGGTGTGGTGCATGAAGGTCTGGTGATTTGAAGTGTGGAGAGTTAAAGTGTGGTGAATCCGGCCTGGTGAATTTAACTGTTGTGGGTTACACAATGATTAGTTTTAATGTGCCTAGTTTTAAATTTATTGTTAAATTTGTTATGAGTATTGAGTTTCAGTGAAGCAGTATTCGGTGGGGTAATATTAGGTCTGGTGAATTAAGATGTACTAAAGGCAGGTTTGGTGAATTTAACTGAGGTGAATGTAAGTGTGGTGGCTGACACTATTGTGAGTTTTAATGTAAGGAAATAATTCAAAATGTTATTATACTTTTCTGGTTTTTTCTCATTAAATCGATATTCGGTGGTGTGAAATTCAGTGTGGTAAATTAGGGTGTGGTGTAGATACATTTGGAGAAATTATGTGTGGTGAATTTTTGTAGTGTAGTGGGTTACACTATGGTGAATTTTCTTTTATATTCTTGTATATTGAGTTATAGTCATATTATAGGGCTGTGCGTTCAGGTGAATGGTGTGGTCAGAATTTTATGCAAATGTGGATTAGGTCGTTAATGGATGTTCTTTCGATAGAGTTTGTGCTAATGTGGTGAGTTTAAGTGTTTTCCTATACTAAGTTTAAGGTGTATTTGACTTTTCATTGTGAAGTCTGTATCGTCTGTACAAATTCAAAATTTTGTGCTAAGGTGGATAGAGGTATTTAGAGGATATTCTAAAGATAGAGTTTGTGGTAGTACCGATCTGTTCAATTGGTGAAGAGTTTAAAATGGTGAGTTTTGTTGGTAACACTATGGTGAGTTTTAATGTGAGCAAATAATTCAAAATGTTATTAAACTTTTCTGAGTATTGAGTTTTATTGGATCGAAGTTCGTTGGAGTTAATTTCAGTGTGGTAAATGAAGGTGAGGTGTATATACATTTGATATATTTAAATGTGGTGAATATAATTGTGGTAAGTTACACTATAGTGAGTTTTAATGTATGCAGTTTCAGTGTGCTTTATTCTTGTATACTGAGTTTTAAAATATATTTGGCGCTGCGAGTTCAGGCGTGGTGTTTTTCACTGTGGACATTTATGGTGTGGTCAGAATTTTATGCAAAGGTGGATTAGGTGTTTAATGGATATTCTTTAGATACAGTTTGTGGTGAAGTGGTGAGTTTAAATGTGTTTCTGGACTGAGTTTAATGTGGCTTTGATTTTCCATGTTGAATTCTGTACAGGCGTTAAAAATTGAGAATTTTGTGCAAAGGTAGGTTATGTGTTGAGGGATATTCTAAAGAAAGATTTTGTGGTGGTACCGATCTGATCAATTTTGAAGTGGTGAGTTAAAGTATGTTCTCTTGTTTTATGAGGTAGGTTTTACTAAGGTGAAGTCTAGTGTGGCAAGTGGTAATGAGATGAGTTTGAGTTTGTCATATTGTGAGGTGGTGAGTTTTGAAATGTCGAGTTCGGTTTAATAACATTTAGTGCGAAGTGAGTGTAAAATGTAGATACGTTGAATATCAACATTTTTTTTTAAACAATTTTCAATTTTATATATAAAATTTTATAAAAAAATTGCAAAAAAAGCACATATCTTAAAATAACCAAAATTTGTATCAAAATTAGCAAAAACAAAAACATTGAAAACATAAATCAAGCTATCTGTTATTTAAGTGATTTCTTAAAGTAACCTTGATATATTTTGTACGTCGCCCAAATGACAGGCAGACAACAACACACAGAGAAAAAAACTACTTTTAATCTTGTGCAAAATTCAGCGCAGCAGCTGCGTCTAAAGTTTTGCGTCAAAACTTTTGTGTTGCAAAAACAATAGAATTAATACAAGTTCAGTCAGAGTTCGGCTCATGCCAAGCAAAAGAGCTTTAACTGCGTTTTATCAAATACAAGACAAAAACATTTAAAAAATATTGATTTTCAATCATTATAAAGTAAAACCATAAAAATTAAATAGATGCGCTTATGCTCTTTTACCTTGCACGCGCAGCGCTAATCTCTGTGTGTGTGTGTTTGTAAATATAATTTTTTGTTTGTATTTGTGCAAAAATGCGCGAAGCACTGGTGCAAATTTTCACAAACTATGACATGAGCTGACAAAGTTTTTGTTTGTGCGTCCGTCCTACTCGTGTGTCGCATGTAAACATTTTGTACTTGTAACAAATTAAAAAAATGTAATAAAAAAACATAAAAAGAGGAAAAAATATAAATAAAAATTGAAAATACTTTCAGTAAAACGTCATCATTCATGTGCGATGTTGACGTCCTTTGAGTTTTGCTTATGTTAAAAGCAGACTTTATATCCTTAGATATAAAGTCTATATGCTTTAATACAAACCACGAATGGCATTAGTATGCATTTCATTCAATTTTGCTTAATACAAATAATTATAAATGTAAATTTGTCAAAGTTTATGTTGAAAACTGTAGCATTTATATAGACATTTTGAAAATTAATATTTCAGAATGTTTAGAAAAATGGTTTTCGGCTTGCAGTATCTTTAGCTTAATACGAATTTGGAAGTTATTTTTTATGACTATTTATTAAAGAGATTTTGCCACATTTTGCGGAAATATTATTTTTCTGTAATATATCGAAATTGTAGATTTAGATTTGCAGACGCAGCGAAAAAATTCCATTCTGTTATTGAAAAACAATTTTTTGTTTTAAAATTATTTTAGAAGAAATTTTCTTAGAAAACGAACAAAGCTCAATTATGTAAATTTTCTGAATATTAATTTTTTTTTAGGGGAGCCTGGGGTAAAGTAGGACACGTTTTGATTTTCCTCCAAAAAAAGTAATTTAAATATTTTTCTTTTTTAAGGTTCTATTTCATAAACTGGATATTGCATTAACAGAATACCATTTATATTAATTTTAATTAATTTTTGAGCAATTTTTAAAACAGTTTAATTTTGGACTTGTTGAAAAATGTTACAGTAAAGTGGGAATCTTCAATTTTTTTTTTTTAGCAAAGTCAAATATATTAAGGTTAAAAAATAATAATAAGGTTTAAAAAGTCAAGTTCGCATATTTCAAATATACAGGCCGTTTGTATACAGAGTGGTCCGCTTTGGGATGCAAATATTTTGGGACTGATTCCTTATTTCATTTCATGAAAAAAATTGTTCTAGAGTTAGGGTCTATTTGGAACACCCATTGATATACAGGGTGTTTAAAAAATTTACTTTACAAAAATTCATACAACCATATACTTAATTATAACTTCTACAATGTCTAGCTCAGAGCAAAAATATTAAATTCATTTTAAAGATAATTGATTGATCATAATTTCTAGTAAAATATTAATATTTGCATTTCATGTGGTGCGCTAGGAAATTTTTCTCTTCAAAGTTAATAAATAAATATTTTATTACAACTTTTTATTTATAAAACTCCATTTTTAACACCTATTCTGAATGAAAATTTTGTAAATTAAATACATAAAAAAGAATTCTTTAAAAAATATAATAATAGTTTGGCACTACAGTCCAATAAGAACCTAGGCCGAGCTCTCTCACCATTTTGAGCTGTGCGTGTTATATTTGTACTCAAACTACATATTTTTTATAATAAAATGGTATTTTGAGAAATTTTAGAATTTCGAGAGCACTACAAGGAGTGCTCCGCAAGAAAGACGGTAAGAGCGAGATAAATATAGTGTATGAAGAAATTATTCTGTACACTAGCTAAATATTAAAAAAAGATAAATAAAATAAAATATAAAAATTGTGAGAAAAACGGAGTTTTATAAAAAAAAAAGTTGTAATAAAATATATAATTTTTTACTTTGAAGAGAAAAATCTCCTAGCTTAGGGAAGCCCAACTAGCCTGCCGGCGGCTGACTGCACGGCAATCGAGTGCTAGGCGAGGGGTATTTACGGGCAGAAGTGAGTGGGGATTGCAACTCAGAAATTAGCGGGGCTTTTTGTGTTGCATTTTTAGAAATCGCGGGAAATTTAAATGTCTATTTAAGAGTTTAATTATTTTAGATTGGTTTTAACGGACCCATTTATATTGCTTATTATTTTGAATTACTAAAATATACAAATTTTATAATTTTAAATAATTATACATTTTTTTTTCATAACATTTATGTAATTTTCGCTTGCAAAAAGAAAAATATTATTTGTTATTATTCTGTAAAAGGTTTTGGGATATAAAATGTGTGTCTAAAGTGATTAATATCTCAAACTTAACTAAATTCTAAAATAATTATTTCACATTTCTGCCCTATTTTACTTAAGAAATGATGCAACACTGAAAGAAGAGAGTGCGATGAGAGTACGGTGTAACAAAGAAAAACAAACTCTGACATAAATATAATTCGTTGTTTTGTACAGAAATTTACGTAGAATTATCCAAAAATACTGTATTTTGTGAAAAACATGTTATTTTTGTTTAAACCAATCTTATATGTTTTTATTCTGTTTATAAAACTGGATAAGTTAAAAAAAACTATTATTGCAAAAGAGCCAAGTGAGTTATTAATATTTGTTTTTTAATTAATAAGATTTATTATAATACACATTAATCGTTTACATACAAAGTATACAATATTAAATGAAAATATAAATATTTAAATCATTAACTAAATGCTATGTTCTACTGTGCGCAGTCGACTTCAACTCTACGCATTGAACCCCAATAGAAACTAGAAATTGTCGACCAATTCTTAAATTTACTTTATTTAGTTATTTTTAATTAAAACACTCTTAAAGAATGGGTGTATAATAAAAAAAACAACATAAACATTATTTTTTGAACAGTACTTAATATATTTTTAAAAGATTTTTTGCATTTGTGAAATGTTCTAAAAATTTCCTATTAATCTATCTAAAATAAATTTAAATGCCTCAAAATAAGTTTCAGATAAAAAAAAACGTTTAGTCAAAATTTATACCGGGGTGATTTATACTGGGGTGACCGGAGAACAAAGCAGCGCTGACCAGCTCGCATGAAGTCGCACGTTCGACTGATAGCTTTCGCAGGTCACACGCACTTATATTCGCTCGCTCTAACTCTAAAAATACTCTCACCATTTCCGCTTCACCGATCTTCCCCTCGTCTAGCACCTTGCGTGCTGACGTCGTGCCCGTACGGGCATTGTGCCTGCTGAGTTGGGCATCCCTATCCTAGCACACTACATAAAATGCCAATATTAAAATTTTACTAGAAACCATGATCGATTATCTTTAAAATTAATGTAATATTTTTGCTCTGAGCTATACATTGTAGAAGTTATAGTTAAATATATGGTCGTATCAATTTTTGTAAAACACATTTTTAAAACACCCTCTATATAAATGGGTGTTCCAAATAGACTAACAACCTAACTCTAGAACAATTTTTTTAATGAACTGAACCAAGGAATCAGTGCCTAAAATATTTGCACCCCAAAGCGGACCACCCTGTATTTTGCAGTTTATTGAATTTTTGAAAATTCATTTTTTCGACATTTTATTAATGCAAATTGTACAAAATTCCTCTTTTTTGATGAAGTTGAAGAATATTTCCAAATCTATTCTTTTTGAACCTGTTAAAGATTCGTGTCTCGGTTTCTCTGCAAATTCAGATTTTATCTTAAGTGAAGTCTAAATGTTGCTTTATATTGGTTTGTGGTCACGTTTGAAGTTTTTTCTTGATTAAACCAATAAAATTATACTTATAACACATTGTTTTCACTAAAATTAGAACAAACATTGTCTGAATTACATTTCCCACTTTACCCCAGAAAGTGTTTCCCACTTTACCCCAATATCATAACTTAGCATTATTTAAGCATTGTTAAATTATTTGAAAAACCTGTTTGTACTTCAAAATATATACAACATCCGATCATTTTAAACATATCTTCCTAATTAAAGACGACAAAAATTCACGGTTTTTGATAGCAAACAACAGCACTCTAAAAAATTTTAAAAACATTTTTTCACTTCTTCTCGAAATGCAATAAATATGTAATAAATTTTTATAACCATTTAAAAAGTTGATGAAGTACTTGAAGATTGTATTTATTTTCCTAAGTAAAATAATATGTCCACAAATTGTAATTTCCCACATTACCCCATGTTCCACTTTACCCCAGGTGCCCCTATTATTCAAGAGTAATTAAAGATTAAAAGAATTATTTTTGATATTGATCAAATATGGACAATTAATTAAAAAAAAATGTCTGTTGCTCACACAAAGTTTGTCCAAAAATAACTTGATAGCATTTTATAGTATTTGCCTATTAAATGAATAATTTATTATTGAATTTAATTTATTTATTTTTTAGCTACAAGCAAAGATTTGAGGTCGTAAAACATAAATATGATTATCTAAAACATATTTAAAGGTTGTGTTTTTTTATTATACGGATTATTTTTTATTAATACGGATTATATTCACTATACCATATTTTATTATGTTGTCTGCTATAACTCTGACCCTAATGTGTGTCATAAAATAATCATGTTGCGCTAATACAAATAATTTATTAAAAAAAGAAATTCCAATTTACTAAAATAGCCTAATGTTGGAACAACACAAAACTAAAGTAAAAATAACTAAATAATTAAATGATAAATACAACAAAATTCTAAACCGTTTAAAATATATAAAATGATTTTAAATGATGTAGATATTTTTTGATTATTTTACAATATGGTCTAAAAGCCTGTCACTGTGGTACTGCATAAAAATCAACTGAATTTAATGAATTAAATGAAAATATTGCTGAAAGCTGCTGCTGCTGCAACATGATTTTAATTTTATTACAAAATATTTGTCATGTCAGAAGGATGTATAGTATGAAACGCGATAAAAATGTCAGAGCATACAACATGCAACTGGGTGTCTGTCCGTCTATCTACTCTGTGTGTGTGTGTGTGTTTGAATATAAATACCAATAACAATAACAAAATACAACAAATCTGCATATTGTTACTGCTAATCGTGCTTGTTGTAGTATTGTTGTTGTAGTTGTCATTGGTGTTGTTGTCAATGCAGCGTTGCCACCAGAACCCACTACCAAGGACTCTTTGCGAAAAGCACTAAACTACAATTTGAACAAATTTGCATAAGAATTCACTCAATTGAGCTTATGATGGGGCGGCTGCGACGCTCCATATAGACTGCAAGGCAGACATATCGCGGGATGGATGTACGGATGGGGTCTTGGCATAGAGTTAGACTGCCAGACACATAGACAGTCAGTGAAATAAAAGATTAAAAGTGCTGCTAAAAACGAACGACGGGTGAATGGTAAAACAACTAATGCTCTCTAATAACTCAACATGACTTGAAGTGGGATTTTATATTTTTTCCCTTTTATTTTGTGTTTTTTTTTTGTGTTGTTACTGCATGAAATTTCATGCGACAACTGACAAAATTATCGTAATTTAAGCTTTTGCGCAGCTTAGCAAAATTTGAGCTTTCGTTGCGCTTAACATTACAAAGTGTTTTGAAATCTGCAAAAATTACTCGTGTTAAGCATTAATAAAATTACATGATACGAACTCATTTTCATTACTTTTATAGCAGCGTTGCTTAAAGTGTGCTAATACGTGGAAAATTTGTATTTTGGAAATTATTTTTTTAATAAATTTTTATATCGTCAAATGACCTAGTATAAATTTATCTTAGAAATGATTAAAACTTATTTATATTGGTCTTATAACACATTTTTGGGGTCATGTTGTATTCAAACACAAAAAATTAATTCATCAAAATATATAAAAAACGAGTTGGGAAAGTTAGGTCACATGGGTAAGTTCGGTCACATGGGGCGGATTTTTATAGTCGGTCGGGCCCGACTATGGAATACCCTACACCTTTGGTGGAGATATTAATGAGGAATATTTAATTCTATATCTTAATTTTAAATTTTTAATTATGCTGAACCTCCCCACCCTCAGAATATTATTCATATATCAGAAATTTACGACTTATATCCCCATAAATTAAAAAATGTGTATAAAGTATAAAAAACTAAAAAAAAAAATTGAAAAATATAATTGGGCGGACCACGCCTATATTTAAAATTTTGAAAGGCTTATATTTCATAGATTTGATTTTAATAATTAACGGATTAAATTTCCACTATGAAAAACCTGGAAATAATGAAAAAAAAATGTGGGCGGATCACGCCCATTTTTGGACCACATATTTTTAGGTGAATTCTAACAATACGTATTAAATTTTATAACTATACCTTGAATACTTTTCGAGTTATTAGTTCCGAAAGAGTTATATAAAGTGACTTGTATGGGAGGTGGGCGTGTCCGTTGACCGATTTGGCTCATTTTCAAACTCAGTTCCTACTTTTGGCTAAAATATATTGAGACGAAATTTCATCTCATTCTGATCAGTATTTCTCAAGTTATTCTGTATTCGGACAGCAAGACAGCAAGACGGACAGACAGACAGACAGACAGACAGACAGACAGACGGACATGGCTAAACGGACTCGGGTAGTGATGCTGATCAAGAATATATATACTTTTCCATACCGGACACGCCTCCTAAGGGGCGTTACAATATATGCACAAAGTTAATATACCCTGTACCTCATAGGTGTAGGGTATAAAAATGCGAGGAATTTCCAAAACACTATCACATTTGGGAATGTGGGAGAAAACAAATTTATTATATCCATCACTATTTCACATAAATATTAAAAACTAACATCGAGATAAGTCATGTTGTTAAATTTAAATGTAAGTTAAA
This sequence comes from Dryomyza anilis, assembly GCA_951804985.1. NCBI lineage: Eukaryota > Metazoa > Arthropoda > Insecta > Diptera > Dryomyzidae > Dryomyza > Dryomyza anilis. Next base: position 115,106,362 of record OX638130.1, read on the forward strand.
TTTTTTATTTATTTTGCAGCAGTTTTCGTTTAATATATTATTTACATATTAAGTGCATTTGTATTTATTTTACTTGATTTTGCTACACAATTTAGAAATGCGTTTTTTGCATATTACAGTATGTTTATCAAGTGTTTTCTGCATATTTTATTAAGGATTTGAAGTCCGTATGCACAAAGCGAAGAGGAGTGTAGCTTCAAACGAAACCCAAACATTTGAGAGAAACACGTTAAGGCTAAAGACAAAGAATTTTCTACAAATGCAAAAATTAAATTTATTTTTTTACTTTGTAAAAAATCTACATACTGTGTTAAAATATAAAAATATTACTACATATTCATTTATTTTAACTACATTATGTATTTATTTTAAAACTGTTATCAATACAAATATATTGATAACATTCCTTTTTAAAAGAATTCATAATTTTACTTAGCTTTTAAATAAATACATAATGTAGTTAAAATAAATGGATATGTAGTAATATTTTTATATTTTAGTACAGTATGTAGATTTTTTACAAAGTAAAAAAATAAATTTATATAGTTGATTTCGATACAAAAAAAAACAACTACATCAATGAAGTAAAATGAAATACAAAATACATATAATAAATACATATACATTTATTTCGAATATTTTTATACTTATTATATGTTAAATAAATGGATTAATTTCCAAATTGTCCCCTGACAAGCCCCGTTTGGCAATCGCTGTATTACAAAAATCCAATGTCGGATTAGCGCGGTGGCAACGCTTGACAAACACGCTACTGGATAAAAAGCGCGATGGGGCCGCCGTCGAGTGACGCGCATTCTGACGACTTGCTGAATTCCAGCAGCTCCATTTAAGTGAATTTTTGTTTTTATTTAAGTGAATATTTCTGCTTTACAGCATGTGACAGAGGCACGTTGCTTTGTCAACGAAGTGCTCAGATCAGAGAATGAAGAAAAAGGAACAGAAGCTGGGAGAATTCCACTTATGCGCGAACTTTTCGCATGCGAGTAGCTACTCCAGCGATGGTAGGGGAAGGTGTCGCATGTAATTTATACACTGGTCTCTTCGCATGCCACAAAGTCAGTTGCAGTGCCTGTCACACTGTGCGACTTTGTCAGCACAACGCAGTTGAATGCTAATGTTGTAAGGAACACGATGGGCGTGCGGCAGCAGGACGGAGTGAGTGGCAGGAAGACAGGAAGTGGGCGTGGTTACTACATACATCCAGCTGACAGAGTTGTGCGGTCGATGCAATTGAAATTCTGTTTGCGGTTGATTTTATTTAGTGCGAAGCGGTGACTTGTCGTCTTCAGTTTTTTTTATAGAAATATAAAATATTATTTTTTATAAAAATTTGAATTTTCACTAAAAAAAATAATTTTTCACTAAAAATTAAGTTTTCTTTTAAATTGAATTTTTCATTAAAAAAAATAAAATTATTGATTATAAATTAAATTTTACATTAAAAATTAAATTTTTCATTAAAAAATAAATTTTTCATTAAAAATTTAAATTTTTCACTAAAAATTAAAATTTTCACTAAAAATTAAATTATTTATATTTATCACTAAAAATTTAATTTTTCACCAAAAATTTAATTTTTCACTAAAAATTTAATTTTTCACTAAAAACTGAATTTTTCACTAAAAATTCAATTATACACTAAAAAATGTTCACTAAAAGTTCAATTTTTAACTAAAAAATCAAGTTTTCAACTAAAAATTCAATTTTTCATTAAGAATTAAATTTTTAACTAAAAATTCAATTTCAATTTTATTTTTAACTTTTTAGTTAAAAATTTAATTTTTAGTTAAAATTTAATTCTTAGTGAAAAATTGATTTTTTACTAAAAATTTAATTTTTTTAAATTTTAAATTTAAATTTTTTTTAGTGAAAAATTAAATTTTTAGTGATAAATATAAATAGTTTAATTTTAAGTGAACATTTTAATTTTTAGTAAAAAATAACTAAAAATTAATTTTTTAACTAAAAATTAAATTTTTAACTAAAAATTAAATTTTTACTAAAAATTTAATTTTGAACTAAAAATTATATTTTTCAATAAAAATTCAGTTTTTAACCAACAATTATATTTTTAACTAAAAATAAAATTTTGAATTTTTAACCAGAAATTAAATTTTTAACTAAAAATTAAATTTTTAACTAAAAATTAAATTTTTAACTAACAATTAAATTTTTAACTAACAATTAAATTTTTAACTAAAAATTTAATTTTTAAATAAAAATTTATTTTTTTAACTAAAAATTAAATTTTTAACTAAAAATTCAATTTTAACTAAAAATTAAATTTTTAACTAACAATTAAATTTTTAACTAAAAATTTTAATTTTTAAATAAAAATTTATTTTTTTAACTAAAAATTAAATTTTTAACTAAAAATTAAATTTTTAACTAAAAATTAAATCTTTAACTAAAAATTAAATTTTTAACTAAAAATTTAATTTTGAACTAAAAATTATATTTTTCAATAAAAATTCAGTTTTTAACCAACAATTATATTTTTAACTAAAAATAAAATTTTGAATTTTTAACCAAAAATTAAATTGTTAACTAAAAATTAAATTTTTAACTAAAAATTAAATTTTTAACTAACAATTAAATTTTTAACTAAAAATTTAATTTTTAGATAAAAATTTATTTTTTTAACTAAAAATTAAATTTTTAACTAAAAATTCAATTTTAACTAAAAATTAAATTTAACTAACAATTAAATTTTTAACTAACAATTAAATTTTTAACTAAAAATTTAATTTTTAAATAAAAATTTATTTTTTTAACTAAAAATTAAATTTTAACTAAAAATTTAATTTTTAATTTAAAATTAGTTTTTTAACTAAAAATTAAATTTTTAACTAAAAATTAATTTTTTAAATAAAAATTTATTTTTTTAACTAAAAATTCAATTTTTAACTAAAAATTTAATTTTAAATAAAAATTAATTTTTTAACTAAAAAATATATTTTTAACTAAAAATTCAAATTTTCACTAAAAAATCAATTTTCACTGAAATATTGGAATATCTCCTAATTAAAATTTAAACCACTTTTTAAGCTTAAAAAATTAAAACAATTCGGCTGCCAGCTAAAGCCAACGTAGTTGCCAGTTTATGCTAGAGGCCGTGACAAACAAAAAAATTCAGAGATAAAACGAACATGTTTCATATAAACTCGAGATATGGAGCAGATGACTTGTGAAATCGAAGGGAAAAAAAAACAAAAACACCGTTGCCAAGTTTCAAAATAAAATAATGGAAAAAAATAATAAAGTTGCTGCCGGACACACATCTCAGACATACATGGTTTCGAAAGGTTGTGCTGCCTCGCAATTTTTCATACCCGACAGGAGGCAAAAGTAAAAAAAAAATACAAAATGGGAAAAATACAGCCATGCTCTGTGTAATTGTCGTTGTTTTTGTTATGGCTGTTGCCATCCTGTGTGGCAGCAACATTACTTTTCATTTAGTACTTCTCTCTGTGTGTGTGTGTTTTTTTTTGTGATATGTGGCAACGCCTGCGCTACCTACCACTTTATAAAGGAATTAAAACTCTTTGGTTCCACATAATGTAAGATTAATTTCTGCTGTGCTACGGCTTTCGTTACGCATAACAGACAGGTCGTTAATAAGTTTTCAGATGTTCAATTATTTTAAACATTTTCTTTTTTATTTATGTAAATATATTTCGTAATTATTTTTTCATTACTTTTTTTATTTAAAAAATTTTCATTATTTATGTAATATACTGAAATGTTTTAAAATTAAGAAATAAGATTTTAATTTTATAAAATATAGGCAAGTTTAAAATTTTATTAAATATGCTAATTTTAAATTTTAGAATAACAGTTATTAATATAAGTCCGTCTTTAATGTGTTAAATATTATGGTAATGGGTCTGAAATTTTAAGAAACTAAGCGCTTTAAAAAATAGCTTTTTAAAGTTTTATAACGATATTTGGAACGTATTTGGAACGTATATGCAACATATTTGCAACGTATATGGAACATACACTCAGAAGAAAATGTCCCATTAAAACTTGAATGGTACAACTATTGATTTTAAGGTAAGGTTCCCGAGAAAAATAATTCTGGCAGGCTCAGTGCAGATTAAAAATTTTTTTAGAAATATTTTAGCATACCAAGTTTGAAAAAAAAAAAAATTTAATAAAATTGATATCCTGCTATACATTTCCCAAAAACTTTCATTACCCCAGAACAATTTCTTGGAAGGGTTCGAGTCAGTTTAGAATTTGTTCTCGACATATTTCAAGCAGACAAAGGCAGAGTCGGTATCACAAGCAGTCTGCTTTCTGTCCTTACTCTATATATGTCGTGAATCCGCCAATATAATTTAAAATATTTCATTTATCTGTGTGTGTGCCGGAAATATGACGGAAATATTCCTCAAAATACTAGAAATTTTGTATCGGTTAATATATGAGTTTGTCGGAAATATAAACGAAATAATCATGAAAGATTTGTCGGAACACAAAAACAACATTTTTCAATCAATGTATCCCAAGAGAAAATTGTTGAGAAGGTAAGGCCAGTTTTGTCAAAATTGTATCAAAATATGCCTATTTTATTCCGGAATTTTGCTATAAAATACCGAAAAACTGCCATATACTTCACAGAAACTTCCATTTATCTGTGTTTATAAATATCCCCGACAAAATTTTTGGCAGTTTTCAGGCTGTTTAGACCATTTTTTCGACATATTTCAAACAGTGTTTCCCAAAATATGCCGTGAATCTTATATTAATACTCCACAATATTTTACAACCTGCTATACACTTCTCAAAATATTTCATATATCTATGTGTTTGCCAGATCGGTATTTTTAGAAATATTCCAATAGTCAAAGGGGGAGTTTTTATCAAAAGTCGCCCGTTCAAAAAATATGCCAGAATATTCCTTGAAAATGCCATAAAATCTGATAATCTGTCATACGCTTCCCACATTCTTCCATTTATCTAAGTTTTCCGAAAATTAACTTAACCACGGATGTAAGACATAGCTAACCTTGGCCGATCAAGGCATGGCTGATTAGACTTTAACCAAGTCTCAGCCATGATTGGGTTACCAAGTCTTTGATATCTGCTATTTTTCCAAGAGCCACCCAGGACTCATTGAATATGTTTTGTTGAATAAAGATTTAGCCAAGACCAAGAGTCCAAATCCACACAAAAAAGTTTACCAAAAATTTCACCAAATACCTAGATTCATCATATTGATGAATTCATTCATTAAATTAAAATTTTTTAAATGTTTTTCATTTTCAATATTTTATATTTTTATATATATTTTTTATTTACACATTTATGTATTTATAATTGTTAAATGATTTATAATATATAATTGCTAATTATTCGAAGCCTCCATTTCATCATATTAATGAAAACGTGAACATCATATTGATGAATTTTGGTCATCAAACTATATTTAAATCTTATTAGAATTATAAATACGTAAATGTGAAAATGGAGACCAATTTTTGTTTGAAATTTGATGATATAAAAAAATATTAAAAATGTAAAATACTGAGAAAATGCAATTTTAGTTCAATGAATGAAATCATTAGTATGATGAATACTGGTAGTTGGTGAAATTGTCTTTTTGTGTCATACTTCAATGAAAAAAAATTTAAAATATATAAAAAAAAAATCAGCTTTGGCCTCGAAACTCAGAGTATTTATTGAAAATCTTGAACTTTAGAATTTGAAAATGTCTGTCACAACAGAAAAATTATCTAATTAGAAAAAAATTTCAAACATTTTGTTTTCGAAGCAAAAATCTCAGACAAAATAGGATGGATGCGTAGCCTAACGAGGATTCCAGCTTGTGACAATTCACATTTTTTTCTACTGTTTTCTAATTGTTGAATTACTTAAAATTGGAAATTGTATAAAATATAAATAAGAAATAAATAAGTAGAATGGAAGAAAAAGAAAAGAAAGGGAAAATATATATTTTTTTGCGTTTATGGAATGGTCCAGCCCTGGCCCATTATTGCTATATATTATATTGTAAAATTATGTCTTGCCAGTCTTGCCCGAATACTTAGAGCTAGTCTTGCGCCCTTTTTATCATTCCAAGGTTTTAGCAGTATTCAGTAGCCAGTTCGGGGTACCAGACCTGGCGCAGAGCAATGCGTTCTTGGCGAAAGACTAACCTATCTTTTTTTCCTACATGGTTTATCCTGTTTTATTGTATTTCACATTTACAGAACTCAAAAATAGAATAACATACTAATAAGTCGACTTAGTATATAATGAAATAGGAGGTTATATATTATTAAGAAGAAAATTATGAATTAAATATAATAGTAGAATAGTATACTATTAAATTATTGAGATGTAGCATAGACAATCTTAAATGCGACACTCTGTAAAAATAACTAAATGTGAACATCTTAAACTAACGTTATACACACAACATTGTATTAATAGTTTGAATATTATATAAATAATAGTATGCATCGTATTAATAAAAATTAAGTATTAATTTTTTATAATGATTTCGTAGTAGGTTTTTTTGAGTGCATAATTTGTTGCATTCATGCAGCTCACATGTAATACACATATGCATGATAATGAGCAAATTTAGCACAGTCTTATTTACGAATTCATTTTACATGTGCAGCTCATTTATGAGCGCGTGTTTTTTTTTTTTTTTGCTTACATTGAGAATGTTTTAATTAACGAATTTGTTAAAAATAAAATGTGTTTTTTCTATTTTATGTTGCCGGCAACACTAAGCTGAAAGAAATAAGCGGATTTTGGCAAAAGTTGCAGTCGTTGCCAGTGCTGCTAAGTGCACTCGCGACTATGGGTCGAACAAAATAAATAAATCCAAAATAAAAAAATATTTAAAAAAATAGCATGTAATCCCAAAGAATTTTGAAAGCATTTAAGCAAATGCACAAAAGGCTTAAAAAAGCTTAAGGAAATAAACAAAAAATTGGCTTGTGGCTGCGAATGAATGAATGAATGAATGAATGAAATGAACGAATGAATTACTTACCGTAAAGTGTGCGCAAAAGTTCACGAAAGCTCCAAAAACTTTTCACCCGCTGTGCAGTTCTGTTCTGTTCAGCTCAGCTGGCACGTGACACAACACAAATTTTAATTCCAATTTATAAATGATGTCGAGGACCAAAAGGCGTTGCTTTTTCTTGGTGGAGATTTCGGCAATGAGTTTTTAATTTATGGGATTTGCGGAAATTTGAAAATTTAAAACTTGTTATTTTTTGTTTTCGATATATAGAATATTTTTGATATTTTTAAATAGATTAATCTATTTTTCCTTTATAAGTTTTTTGATTTTAATTTTTTCTGGAATATTTTTTATATTCATAATATAAACATTTAAAATATTTATTTTAAAAACTTATTTTTCCCATTATTTTTCGTATTTTGATAATTTTAATTTGTAGTTTTTAATTTTTTTTTTAATTTTATTCCAATTTAACATTAAAAAAATTTATTTTTGTATTATGTTGTATTTTTCTATATTGTATTTGTATTTTTCCATCAATTTTTGTTATTTAAATAAACTTCAAAAAAATTAAATTTTTTTGTTTTAAACTTTTCTAGATTATGTTATAAATTTCACATTTAAACGTTTGAAACTTATATTTTATGGTTATATTAATTTGAATTTTTTCCATTAAAATTTAGTATTTTTTTAAAATTTCATTAAAAAAATGTTATTTTAAATTTTTTTCACACTTTCACTATACAACACATTTATTTAATTTTTGATTTTTTTGCTGTATTTTTTTATTTTACTTTTTTGTGTTTCACTTAAAATTTTTCTCATATTTATTATTTTTGCTTTTGTATTTCTCTGGTTTTTCTTGTGTAATAAATCTGCGGGATTTCGTTTTGCTTGCAGCGACTTTTGATGCTTTTTAGCCTTGAGAAATTTGACAACATCGTAGATTACACGAACTGAAATGCTTGCATGTGTCTGCGTGCGTGCGTGCGTGCGTGAATGTCTGATTGTGTGCGTACATTCATAAATATCATCCATCCATGTGGCACTTGTACTTGGCATAGCTTTATTTGTGTCTGTCTGTGTGTTTTTCTCAAATCTTGATAGACTTGCTTAATGCATAAATCATAGCAAAAGGCATCAAATGCACAAAAACAAAACAAAAATGAATAAATAAATAAATATAAAGAATATTTGTGGCTAAAACGTTGAAATTTAGTATTTGACAGGAGCGCTTTATAGCCTACAGCATGCTGTTCCAACATGCCACATGTTGTCTAGAAGTACAGCTTAAATTCTTGAACTAAAATGCCATCTGTAGCTCCATCAGTAGCGCAAAATATAGCTTCTGGCTTATGATATATGCTGACAGTAGATTGAGAGAGATTTCATATAATTTATAACAAAATTTAATAATAATTTAACCAAAAAAAAGCAATAAAACAAATATATTAAATATTTTATTAAAGAAGTATTCAATTTAACTACATCTGTATTTTATTTTAATATATGTGAGATGCCCATTTCTTTCCCGGGTATTTCTTATTCAAACACTTTTTCCACGACAAATATTTTCTATAAAATTCCACTCTAGGAAATTTTCCGCCGAACTAATCTTCCCCGTGACGATTCTTTTTAGAAACCTCTCTTGATTAGTTTTACTTTTTCAACGACAGTATTAAATTAATAATGTTTACACTTTTGAATTACGTTCTTCATGGGGCGAAAGAAATATAAATTATATAAAGGCTCGTTATAATATAGATTTTTATTTTATTCATCAAGAATTGTTTTGTGAATAATTGTCTCGGCTTGTGAAGGATCCAATTATAATAAAAAAATAATGTATTTAAAAATAAAAGTGTTTAATGCATATGGGCCTTTCCTGGGGTTCCAGACAAGACATTCGTACGTTTAAAACTTTAATATCTCGAAGGAAAATTAATGAATTTACTTGAAAATAAGAGAATTCCATATGGTAGATCAAAAGATATAACTAAAATAGTGGTCGTTTTGAAGAGAACAAAAACGGAATTGCATGTCGAGGTTCATATGGAATGTTCAAAAAGTCTACAAATTTTGCATACAAATAATTTTTTCAATTATTTTATAAAGTAGCTAAGATAGTGTGCCATGTTCGTCAATTTACACTTTGCTTCTAAAGAGTTTTTCAAATGGGACGCTACAAAAGTAGAGCGACAGGGACAGCAAACGACGCCATATTTCTTGCCGCTCTTCGGACCTTTCTCTTCAGAAAGGTTTGCCATTTCATGATGGAAAAATATAGTAAAATATTTCGGTAATAAATTTTAATAATTTCTACTCTTTGTTGGGTCGTATATCTTCCCAAAATAAAATGGCAAACTTTACTGAAGAGAAATATCAAAAGATCGGCAAGAAATATGGCGTCGTTTGCTGTCCCTGTCGCTCTACTTTTGTAGCGTACCTATTGAAAAACCCTTAAAAAAACTTTTGTAGCGCTTTTATTGAAAAACACTTTAGAATGTACACTTTTTCATAATAAATCACAGAAAAATTCCGGACGGTACAATTTTTTTTTCTAAATACCCTTTTTGCATACAATATTTTGGTGAGTTAACTGTGATAATTTACTTTATTTTTGTATATGTATACTTTGTTCTTAAAGTTTTTAAATATTTCATAATAAACCACAGAATAATTCCGGACGTTCCGTATGAAAATTTTCACTAAGATTTTTTGCTAAAAATAATTAAATATCTCAAAGGGTTAATACTCATTATTACTAAATAAAAAGTGATATACAAATCGAATTTTAAAATGTTTTTTTTTATATTTTTTTACTTTTGTGTGAAAAATCATTTTTTGATATTTTTTTACACTTTTGTTACTCAATGTTAAAAATGTTCTTGAATTACTAGAAAATAGTTTTTTATCTTTTTGAAAATGCCAAGAATATTCAGATTTAGAAACAGATGATTAAACTTTTTGAAAATTGTTGTTAGTTTAATATGATAATCAATGTATATTTTTAGATCCGTACTTGACAATGGGACACCCGTATACAAAAACCAAAATTTGTCCCTTATTTTAATTTCCCTAGTGGAAATTTGCCCGATGCGCCATCAGGAAATGATCGGGGTTTCGTCAGGTAACCCCTATTAGAGCAAATCTGATCATTGCCTTGTCATGCCCTTATCATGCTCACCATAGCAGGGTTTACATTATCTAAACAGCCAATGGTCCCGATCAAAGCTACATTAGTTGTTCCTCATAAAGAAATTTTCATCGGGCAATGATCAGGTTTCAATGAGGTATGATATTTTATTTCATCGGGTATTTGTAGTGTTTTCGAATGCTCATGTTTTAACAAGGCAATGGTCAGATAAATAATGATATGGGGAATTACACGATCAGTACATGATCATTGCCTGAGGTGAGTACATGATCACGACACTGCGTTACAAGGACATCGTGGGCCTCGTCATATCCCGATCATCTCAAATAATGACATGATCAGTTCATGAGCATGGCCCTACCAAAATTTCTACAAGGGTTTAGAAATATAAATTAAGGTATGTCTTTAATAATAATAGTTTGGCAGTATAGTCCGATAAGAACTTAGGCCGAGCTCTCTTACCATTTTGAGGTGTGCGTGTTATATTTGTACTCAAAGTGGTGGGACCTACAGTTTATTGCCGAATTCGAACAGCGGGTGAGAGCTTTTCGAAGGCAATGTTTTACTCTCGTAGGTTTGCCATTTACTGCCGAGAGGTAGCGCGATATAGAAAAATGTTTCTATGAAAGGTGTTGTTAGCTCCAGTCCTGGCTTGAACCGGGGACTTTCGGCTCGCACTCCAACGCACTAACCACTGAGCTACCGCGGCTACTATGTCTTTAAAAGTATTTAATTTGGTTACTCAAAATACATGAAAAAAGTGTACATTTACAAGGTGTATATTAACGTAAATTTATGAGTATTTTTTATACGTTGCCGTTAACTGAATAGATTTTTCTGTTCAGATATTTCGATTGACATATTAAAGAATCCAAATCTACCATTATTTCAAGGATTTGAGCATTTTTCGGACGTGGTTGACGTTTTTCTGGAGATGCCCATATGTATGTGCATATTCAAATTTATTATATAGCTACTCAAGTCATATCTATCTAATCACTCAAAAGTAATGCACTAAATATTGTCGATGGAAGAATTTTTGATTTGACAATTCTAACAAATGTATAATAAACCCACTTCAAGGCAATCAATTTGTTTCAAGACATGTACCGTCACCAACTCCATTCATGAAAATGAAATGAATGTTTTGCACTCAACAACAAAGCACAAGTAGTGTCAAACAAAAAAAATCTCAACCAAGACGTAGGTGTAGTGCACAGTCTAAAATGGTGTGCAATAAAAAATTAAATACTAAAATGCACAGTACTCAGTACATTTTTATTTTTTTTTTATATTTCGTTCTTACGCTTTTCATTGATATTAAAATATAATGAAAAAATTCAATAGCTAAAATAAAATAGAATCGAATTCATGGCTCGTCTTCTTAATATAAAAGTATTCTTGTATGTTAGTCATTGCGCCCTATCACTGTAATAGACTGATCTTTATTTGTATGAAGAAACAAATGTTCTTTGATTTAAAGTTGGAACCTCTTATTTTCTTCATTTATATGAAAGATTAAATTGATCAAATTGTACATCGATTGGATAATGGTAATCTGTCCCTATTCAGTTTGACACATACTTCAGGAAAAGTATCAATTTTTCATTATTTCCCTTCTCATTCAGAATCCAAATATTAATGTGTTCAAAAAATAGGTATGTACTGTTATAGATTTGAATCTTTAAAAGAAATTGGTGTTTTCAGTTTTTTTTATAAAAGGTTCTGATAAAAGCATATATAGCAATAACGAGAAAAACTAATACAATCTATGTTTTACGTCTACCACTCATGTACATGAATTACATAATATTCTTATTGGTACCAGTAATTTACTCTGATGATTCTACACACTTCATCCATACAAAATTTGTGCATATCGTAACTGACATGCCAAAAAGGGGAATGTGCATTTTTAAAAATGTTGGAAAATCATATTATAAAGTTTGAATTGCTTTAAAAATGAGTAAACATTTTTTTTTTTGTTATTTTGATTTATTAAACTAAGTTTAAACCACCTTTAAAGTTGACTGAAAAACACGATTCTAAGTTTAAACTATCACTGAAAAACTGACCCTAAGGGCCAGTTTTTCAGTGCTAGTTGAACGTTGTTTGTGGTTTAAACTTCGTTTAAAATCAAAATCGATTTTTTCAGTGAACTTTAATCATCGTTTAAACTTAGTTTAAACGACCGAAGTTGATGGTTTAAACTACGTTTAAACTTTCAAAGTTTTTGACATGAATTTTTTTCACAACACTTTCTGTCACTGCGCTGTTTCACAAATTATTATTAATTTTTGTATTTTTGCACACTACGCATTAAAACAAAGTCTCACGTGCACTTTAGTTGCTCGATCTCTTGTTTAAATTTAAAAATACATTAATTTTATTTTTCTGAAACAATTTTTTTATTTATTTAATTTTGAATGACATTTATCAGAAGTCAAAATCGAGAGAATTATTTGTCATTTGCCTGTGGTGCCATATGTGGTCTGTGTTAATTTTAAACTATCACTGAAAAACTGCTAACAAAGTTAAACGACGTTTAATTTAAAGAGAAGATTAATTAAACGGAGTTTAAACTACGTTTAAACGAGCACTGAAAAACTGGCCCTAAATGAATTATATTTACGGATTTGGTGTGGTTATATCCTCACAAAAATGCTAATATTTTTGTATTTTTTACCATAACTTTTCATGGCTACAAGATCAAACTGTAATGTATAGGTATTAATTGTTTGTTTTTAAAGCAGCCATCGATTGGCATCATTATTTTAATTTGCTACATTTTTTTTTTTTTTAAATTTAAAAACATTTTTCAAATATTCGATTGAAAAAATATTTTAAAATATTAATACCAATCGATAGGTGCTTTTACAACAAACAATTAATTACCTTACACCACTGTTTTATCTTGTAACAATAAAAAGTTATCGCTTGCAAATAGCAAAATTCGAAAAAATTGAAAAACCTTCTCATGCCAAAAGGGCGAATCTTTTCGTTTTTTTGCCATAAAATTGTATTGGAACAAGATAAAATAGTGGTATTAAGAAATTAATTGTTTGTTTTGAAAGCATCTATCCAATTGTCATCATTATTTCAAAATATTTTTTTTTACTAGAATATTTGAAACATGTTTTTAAATAATGATACCAATCGATAGGTGCTTTGAAAACCTTTATTGCCTTTAAACCATTATCTTGTACCAATAAAAAGTTCTGGTAAAAAGTAAAGATTTTCAATATTTCAATCGCCTGTTTAGTTTTGTCTTTTGTGGTAAGAAATATCCAGTAAAACCACACAGGTAAACCTACATTTAAAAATGTAAAAAAAACGAAAATGTCAAAAATTACACATTCGCCCCTTCGTCATGATAATGACGATGTCATTAATTGTTAAATAGTTAAAATTTGTTTTACGTTGAAATCATTACGGGAGAATTTTATGGTCTTCCCATATATAATATTTACACTGTACAGCACTAAAATTTGAAGGTCAATTTTTTCATATTATATAAATAATGTTATTTAATTTTTTTTTTTTTATTTTTTTTTATACATTTTTTGATTTTGTTTTTATTTTATTTTGTTTTTATTTTATTTTTTTATATTTTATTTTATTTATATTTTATTTTAAGACTATTTGCTATAATTGTCCATTATTGAAATATAATATTTTATATTTAGTTAAAAATATAGTTTAAAATCAAAAATTTTAATGAATTTTTTGCTGCAAATTATTTAAATTTTTCTAAAAAAAAATGAAAAATTTTAATTGTTTTAAATTAATATAAATTAAACAAAGTATTGTATATAATTTATTTCATGTATTATAAAAATAATGAAGTGCATTTTAAATCGAAATGTAAAAATTACGCATACGCCCCATGGAGCTCTGAAAATAAAACATGAAATAATAAACAGTCAGAACATTTTTATAAATTTTATGAGTACCTACAGTATAAATATAAATAATACATTTCATAAATTTTGAAAACTTTTATAAAAGAACAGAGATAAGCAAAAAAAAATTCCGCGCGAATCCTTTCTGTAGCTTTTTGACAGCGCACTAAGTGCACCAAAACCTTGAAAAACTTTTTAAAAAACTTCAGAACGTTTGACAACAACTTTAACTATTTAAAGCAGCAGCATAGTTATATGAATGAAAAAACTGTGCGTCCCCGAAAAATCCATTAAATCATAAACTTAAAAGTCATAGACGCGACACATAGAAAAGACAAAATAATAAAAAAAAGTAATAAATATTTGCGTTGACTGAAGGCAACCATTAAGTAAAATAAAATAATATTTATTGACAACATTTTAACACACACGGAAACACACAACAAACATATGTACGAGACAGACTCGCGCGATCGCACAAGGCGACACTAGTTAAAACAACGCGACACAGTGCAGCAATTACTGCAAAATAGTCAACTCTTAGTAAGGTCAACTATTTCAAAGTGCATTATGTTGTTTATAAAATAGCAAACATTACAATATCGCAAAAATTTTCGAGCGATCAAATCGCACGCGATTTTCACATTTAAAAAAAAAGAGCCAGACGCATTGTCGCGTCGCGTCGCGTTGCCGTTTGCACTCACTTAAAATATTTGTGCGCTTGGCACTTGAACTAATTTATATTTTATTTTGTATTTTTTTTTTATTTTTTTTTTATTTATTTTTTTTTTTTTGGCACTCATTTGAAATATTTTATTTATTTTGTACGTGTCGCTTTTCGCTTTCAATTTTTTATGTCATCGTCGTCGTTGCTGGCGGCGGCACAAATTATAATAAAAAAATTATGCTAAAATTAAAATATTCGAAATAGCCAACGAGCGGCGCAACACTTGACCACGAGCGTGCGAAATCGACGGAGGCGACGACGCGACAACACATGCCCTTGCCTCAGGCGGCAGGCGAAGCATGCGACATTGCAAGTGGGGACCGGGGGTGAACGGCGATAAAATAAATGCTGCGCGG
The DNA here is from genome assembly GCA_951804985.1 of Dryomyza anilis. Taxonomy (NCBI): domain Eukaryota; kingdom Metazoa; phylum Arthropoda; class Insecta; order Diptera; family Dryomyzidae; genus Dryomyza; species Dryomyza anilis. The sequence goes on from OX638130.1 coordinate 115,121,513, forward strand.
CAAACCTTCAGACACACAGTTTGAGATAAATCACATATTTTTTGTTATGTTTTTAATTTCAAGAATTTTTTCAGATTAAATAATATATTTTTTTTTTTTTAAATATATTTTTTTTTTTTTCAAAATATGTTGTAATTTTTTAAATATTTATCATACATATAAATAAGCACTACCTTTTCTTTGCAATTTTTTTTTTATATTTGTTTTTTATTTTAAAGAATTTATTTATTTTTAGAAATTTTCAATTTTAATATTTTTCACGTTTTTATACATTTTCTTTGCACTACACTTTGTTCACATTTGGTGCGCGCGTTATTTTTTGAAATTTTTTTTGCAAATTGAATTTTTCCACTTGCGACGTAAGTTTCGCGAGCGCGCCGCGTACACAAAACGTTTCGCCAGTAAAACGCACCGCAGACTGATTGCATGACATCGCAGCACCGCGACGAAGACAAAATCTGCCGAAAATCATTCGCTTCGATGATGCTGTGTACGGTGTGTTCGGCAGCACAAAGATTTTCCCACTATTTTTGGGGCAAATGTTTTCAACAATTAGTGACAGCGCATTAGAAAACAGCGAGAGAGCAAGAGCATAAGTGAGCGAGAGCGCATAAAATACTGGGCACATTTTCCTGACCGGCTTTTCACCAAATTACCCTTTATTCGAGCTGCTACGCTCTACTCAGTCGCGTCACCTCTCTCGCTATGTCACTCACCTACTTTTGTTTTTATTTTATTTCTTTTTTTCGTTTTGTTTTTATTTTTTTCATTTTTTCACAGTTTCCATTCTTTGCAGCATCTTTTGTTGTTTGCAAAGTTCTAGGTGACAACAACAAAAGAATTTCCAATAATATCAACAATTTTCACAATGGCAACAATGGGTAAAATTACTGGATGTTGGTAATTTTTCAGCTGTGCTCGTTAAAAATTGTCGCTGACAAATTATTTAGTGTCATTATGCAAACAAACCTTGAACCTTTTTTTTATTATTTTCGCATATTTTTGACAAAGTTACCTGTTTTTATTAAAATGAAATATTTGCAAGATAAAAAAATTTAATTGTATTGATTAAATATTTAATCATATTAATTAATAAATTAATTGTAAAAAAATTAAAGGAAATTACACATCATATGAAGAATATAATTTTTTTATTTGTTATTTTTTTTTTTACACGTCACCAGTAAAACTATTTATAGTGTAATGAAATGACAACCAGTTGGGAATGTTAGATTACATGGGAAATTTTAAATTTGGTAAATAGTTAGAATTATCAAAATTATAGTTGGTCTAAGCCGACTATAAATACCCTACACATATGTGTGGTTACCATTCAAAGTGATATATTGGTCAACAGGGTATAGGAATCCTGAAAATAATTACCAAATTTCAATCGCTGAAGAATTTTCATTCATTTGATACCCATATTTACAAATGGGTAGGTGTACCGAATTTCGAAATTTTTTTGGGAACCACAAGTCGTATCGGCAGAAAACATTATTTTCATGTATTTGAGCATGACTTCAATATATATTTGAACAAAAAGTTTATCTAAGCACGTATACAGTAAAATTGATCTGTAGATGTAAATTTAATATGAGGTGTTTTTGAATATAAATGGTCAGATCACAGTTCATAATGGACCGATCTGCCCAATTTTTTCGCACATACAGCTTAGGTATATAATTAATCTAAATTATGTGTTTCATTATCTAACTCTTCAATTGTTTAAGTAGTAGGGATTTCAACAGACAGACGGACAGACAGGAGGTCATGCTGATCAAGAATATATATACCTTTTCTTACCGGAGATGTTTTCTTCTGGGTGTTACAAACGTCGTACCAAACTGAATATACCCTTTCACTCTTAGTGTAGGGTATAAAAATTTTGAGTATGCTGAATGATATATAGTTTTTATATCCTACATCTATCAGCCACAGGGTATATTAACTTTGTACATATATTGTAACTCCCCTTAGAAGGCGTGTCCGGTATGAAAAAGTATATATACTCTTGATCAGCATCACCACCCGAGCCCGTTTAGCTATGTCCGTCTGTCCGTCTGTCCGTCCGTCCGTCCGTCCGTCCATCCGTCTGTCTTGCTGTCCGCATACACGATAACTTGAGAAATAATGCTTAGAATGCGATGAAATTTTCTTTCAATAGTTTTCAGCCAAAAGTTAGTTCTGTCAATGAAAATGAGCCAAATTGGTCGACGGACACGCCCACCTCCCATACAAGTCACTTATTTATGGGCCATTCCACACCAAATCGACCAGCGGTTGGAACTCATCTTCTTCGATTTCAATGAAATTTGCACAAGTGATAAAGGGTATCGAGATATGCATTGTTTTATTTTTTCGCCCACTACTTCCAGAGATACAGTGGTTCAAATTTACAAAAAATGAGTCAAAAATCACTTTTATATGGTTGTTCATATTTCAATATCTCTTAATGTTGAAATACCAGAAACTTCGTTGATGGCTCGTTTTAAGGCTAATAGAACAAGCTTTTATAAAAATTAAGTTGTAAATTCTAAACTTGAACATGTGGCCCGTGGTAATAACCCATGCACTTCAAAATGGATGTCCTTAAAAAGGACCCTTTTAAAAAGATTTAATATAAATGTTCATTCCCAATTTCAAGATGGTATTTTGATGGTATAAAATTAAAATTTTTTTTTTTAAATTTTTACATATTTTTTGTATTGAAAAAAAAAAATTTTTTTTTCAAAAGTAAAATTTTCATTTATTTTTCAATGATTTTGTAACTCTGATTTCGAAAATGGCGTCAGTTTCATCAAATTGTTTCTAGTTATTGAGATATATACCATTTTTCGAAAATCGTAAAAATTATACGCCAAAATCAATTTCTAAAAAACTAGATTGAATATGATAAAACTGACTTCGTTTTAGAAATCAGAGTTACATATATATTTAGGAATTATTACAACTTTTACTGTAGAAAAAAAATTTTTTTTTTCTATACAAAAAATAAATAAAAATTTAGAAAATTATTTTTTAAAATATGATGACGTCAAAATACCATCTTGAAATTTTGCATGAACATTTATAATAAATTGCCGTAAACTTAGGATTTTTTCAGAATTTTAAAAAGACATCAATTTTGAAGTGCAAGGATAATGACCACGGACCACATGTTCTCGTTTAGAAGTTACAGCTTAATTTTTCAGAAAGCCTATTTTTCAGAAATCCTAAAGTCAATTGGCTTTAAAACGAGCCATCAATTTCTAGCATTTCTAGTTTAAGAGATATTTAAATATAAACAACCATACAAAAGTGATTTTTTGACAATTCTTTGTAACTTTGAAGCACTGTATAAGCACATAAATACAAAATGTAGTTAAAATAAATGCTTGTGTAGTAAACATTTCAGTTTTCTTTATGTTATATAAATAAAGAATATAATATATTTAAATGCAAATCTAGAAATATTTTTACATATTGTATTAAAGCTAATAAAATACAGGTTGTAGTAAATTTAAATGCACTTGTAGTATTTTTACAGTTTTTAAAGTTGAATAAATAACTAATGTAGTATGTAATATTAATAAATGAATGTAGTAAAAATAAATAAAATAGCTTTTTAAATTATATCAATTACATATATATTTATTTTATAGATATGTTCAATTCCTTTTATTGCAGTATTTTTGAATAGATTACTTATATTAACATTATGTTATTTTTTTTTTTTATACCAGAGTCCGAACATATGCTTTTTATAGTATTAGAAAAATACTCTACCACCAACTAAAATAATATATAATTCTATCCATACGGACATTTATATTATTTTTATTTTAATTTCATTTTTAAATGTTATTTTATATATGTTCGAGTTTTACGATGCTTTGGTGAGTCTGGCGTTTATTTCTTCGTTTATTTCTTCTTTTTATGTTTACTGAAAAATATTTGTTTTCTGTTAATTTTAATTTGGAATTTAATGCATTTTGCTACATGAGTTGAACGAACGAAAGACCGAAATACAACGTTCAACGGAACGCACTTCAGTTTTTGTGCTCATGCTGGAAAATTTTGAAATTCGATTCAGTATTTGATTTATTTTTATTGCAATTGTAATTATTTCTTTTTCGATCTCGTTACCCTTTTGTTTTTGTTTTTATTGTTTTAGAGTGCAGCAGCAGCAGCAGCTGCTGCTCTGTGTTAAGTTGAAATTCGTGCCGAAAACATGCTGCACGTCTGACTATTGGCTCTGCCCCCCAATTAAAATTGCAATTTTACAATAAACATAAATTTGAATTTACCATATGATTTGTAGCTTAAATCAATAAAATATATTATTGCGAAACGAACGGATTTTTGTAGTTGTTGTATTTAAATTTATATTTTCTGTAAAATGCTTGATGCAATTAAAATTATTAGAAAACAGAAAGAAAGGAAAATTAAAAGGAAAATTAAAGGAAAATTAAAAATAGCACTCAATATATGAAACTAATGTAATTGAATATTTGAATACTGCGTTACAAAATCCTAAACATTTAATTAAGAATAATTTGTAAATTTTAAAGATGTCATTCATTCTTAATGTTTATACAAAAATTCAAATCCAAATAGCAAAATTAAAGACTAAGTCTAAATAAATAGATTGTCATGCAGCTAAATATCGATATCGATGGCTAAAATAAAATATATTCGAAAATTAGATTATTTGAAGATATTTGAAATAATTTATAATTCATCAATATAAACATCAATTGATTAATTGTTTAAATAAACATCATTTTTATCATTCATCTAAATAAAATCATATTTTTAATATTTTACATATTTAGTCTGTCTAGGTATTCTGTTATTTAGGGTGTGTGCGAATTCGATTAAATTGCTGACTAAACTAAATTGTGGGGGTTTTGATTCAATTCGCCATTCCAATTTAATTCAATTTAGTTTGCTCGTAAATTTGCTAAATTGAAAAGTCGAACACTGCATTACCGACAAAATTTAGTTTAGTCAGCAATTTAGTCGAATTCGCACACACCCTTAGTCTGTTATTCTTTCCGGCTTCCAGTCCCATACACATATATTTTAAGTATTACGTGTTTGTTCATTAATGTGATGAAACGTAATCTTCAAATTCGTATATACGAATTATTTGTTGTTATCAACACGTCATCACACAAAGATCACTGATGAGGATATTTGGCTGTATCCGAAACGCCATACAAACAATGGAACATAGTTTGAAGAAAAAAAGTCATCAATTTGAAAAAGATATTTTTAGAATGAGTTTTTAGCTAAACAATTTTTTTTTTGTAATTTATTTTGAAAGATTCTCAATTTTTTTCCTGCAATCTTCAGATGTATACGAATGAGTAGAATACACAAAAATTAAGTTGATTCGATTTGCTAACTTAAAATTTAAAGTACAAGTATAATACTCATCTGGAATTCGATAAAAAAAGATCTCATAAACACGCTCAATGTAAATTCGTAATTCACCCCACTTTACTCAAATGTTAATTGGTACTTTTACAAAGAAAAAACATTATCATCTATATATATAAAACTCTTGGTCCGTCTGTCAGTCCGTCTGTCTGTCTGTCTGTCTGTCTGTCTGTCTGTCTGTCTGTCTGTCTGTCTGTCTGTCTGTCAGTCGGTCTGTCTGTTTGTTCCAGCATCACGTCTAAACCGCTGAACCGATTTAACTGAAATTTTGCCACAGGATACTAAGGAGTCATAGGGTGTCATAGGCTATATATGGGCGGGATTTGACAAAAGGGGCGTGGTACCTCCCATACAACCTCAACTTTCAAAACGACATAACTCAGCACATACACAATCTAAAATGATGAAACAAAAAAACTAAAATTCACCACACTAAAACTCACCACACTAAAACTCACTGCACTAAAACTCACCACAACAAAACACACCACACTAAAACTCACTACACTAAAAATTCACCACACTAAAACTCACCACACTAAAACTCACCACACCAAAACTCACCACACTAAAACACACCACACTAAAACTCACCACACTAGAAATTCACTAAACTACAAATTCAACACACTAAAACTCACCTTATTAAAACTAACTGCACTAAAACTTCTACTGGGAAAAACTCTACGGCGAAGAATTATACGGTAAAGCGTTCTATGGGGAAGAATTTTACAGCGAAGATTTCTACTGCGAAGAATTCTACGGCGAAATATTCTACTGTCTGAATTGTCTTTGAGAAAAGTTGTTTTGGCGGAAAATTATTATTTGATTACTACATTTATAAAACCAATAAAAACTTCCACAGCGAAGCACGGGCCCCTGATATAAAAAATATTAATAATGTTTTTTCATATTAATAAAATCGCTTTATATCTATGAATTCACAAAATCTTGGCACGAGTCGTGCACGGGTCCAGCTAGTCATATTGATAAAATTCGTTCTTCAAACGTTGTATCATTGTATTGAAGAACAATTCTACAAAACAAACGATAACTACAAAACATCAATGTTATAAAATTATTATCAATATGATGAATGACCGACAAAGTGTTCATCAATATTATTAACTGTATGTGAAAAATACGTTTCATCATATTAATGAACAAAAACATAGAATACAATATATATGTAAATCATATTGATGAATGCTGTTCATCAAACTAAATTTCAATCCAAATATTTATTTATCGTACATTTTTGCCATACTTTTCAGTTCAAGTAATTTTTTTCTATATATTTTTTTTGTTTTTTTTTAATTTTTTTTTCGTATTTTTTTTTTTTTTTTTGAAAAAAAAATAAAATTTTTGTAATAGTTTCTTAATGTCGAATATTTCTGTCAAATGTGCACATATGATGAAAGTTAGCACAGTGAGAAAATCAAAAAAAACGTAATATGTGCTCGAAATGTGCTTAGTTCGTGCTGAAAAAAAAAAAACTTAAAATAAATTAAATTAATAAAAAAATAAATATCAATAAATTTATTAAACAAAAAGGTGTAATATTTGGTTCGAAGTTAGAATCGCCTTTTTGTAATTCATTTTATGTTGAAGTTTATGCTGGATTGTGCTCAACTTGTGCTATAAAACAAAATAAATTATTTTCAATTTTGATCAAATTATAAATGAATATATAATTTGATCAAATTGTTTCGTAATGTGCTAAATATAAGAAAAAATGCAGCAAACTTTACTTGAAAAATTAGCGCAAATATTTGAGAGCCATAAAATTTCGTCATGTTTAAAATAGTAATTTGAAGAGATTATCTCGCATTCAAATTTTGTTAATATCCTATATTTGTATAAACTAGTGTAATTATTAAAAACACACACATAAAATAAAAAATGAAAACTAAAACATACATCACATGCAATTTGAATATTTAAAAAAAAAACACACCCAACTGTTAAATGCAAATAACAAAAAAACAGTAGCATTATTGATGCTGATTTTTGTTTAATATGCAAATGTAAACTAAATAAATTGCATAAAACTTAAAAAGAATGCATAAACATTGTACATGAAATGATCGACAATTCAATTAAAATATTTTTTTTGGCGAATATTTTATTTAGCTCGTAGTTTTTGTTTTTTTAAATACACATTCTTACAGGGAACTATATTTTTTATACACTAAAAAATATAATAATTCTGTTCTAAAAAAAATCACGAATTTAGATATAATATACCTACATTCTGAGGTGTGCTCAATTTGAGCTGCATGTGCTATAATGTAAAAATTACACTCAAGAAATGTCCTATAAAGACTTAATGGTATGACTACTGATTTTATGCTTCGTCCATTTTTTGAAGTTTTTGACGGTTTTTTCAAGGGTTTTTCAACAGGGACGCTACAAAAGTAGAGCAACAGGGACAGAAAACGACGCCATATTTCTTACCGCTCTTTTGACATTTCTCTTCAGTAAGGTTTGCCATTTTATGATGGAAAGATATACGAGCCAACAACGAGTTAAAATTATTAAAATTTACTACCGAAATTCGAATTCGTATATCTTTCCATCATGAAATGGCAAACCTTACTGAAGAGAAATGTTAAAAGAGTGACAAGAAATATGGCATCGTTTGCTGTCCCTGTCGCTCTACTTTTGTAGCGTCCCTGTTTAAAAACCCTTTATATTGAAAAATAAAATTAAATTAGGCTATACCATAAAAATAGCAGTACGCATCAAGTAATTCTTATAGGGTATTGCTATTATAATTAAAAGAGCGCAGTTGATGGTACAAACTATTTTATTAACATTATGAATAATATTGTATTAATGGTATACATCCTATTGATCCATTCCAATTCATTATTTATAAGATTGTTAAGTTCTTCTGAATTTGTAGCCCGTTATTCTTTTTTACAGAATTAAAAAACAATCAAAATTTCAACAAATTTGTCTAATTTATAATTGTGCTGCCTAAACTTGTGCTATTTGTGCTAATACCATAATACTTATTGGTTGTATATTTTCTGTGAGAAATTATTTAAATAATATTTTTAGTATACAAACATTAATGTATGCATTAAAAATGTTTTAATAAAATACGTTGTAAGCTAAAATAAAAAATAATTTTAGTAGTAAATTTCGCTGACTGTTGTCGACTTCTGTAACTGCAGAAGGTAGTTCTTTCCGTCACGCGAGTTTCACGGTGTCGTGGCTCGAAAGTGTTTAAACGGTTGTTTCGCTGTTTATTTTTGCCTTGTTGTTTGTCGTGCTTTTAAAGCATTTTTATGTTAAAAGATATAAAGCAAATTTGCATGTTTTTTTTTGTATGTATTTTTTTAAATTTTTTTTTCGCGGTGTTGCCACGTATTTTGTTAAATTGGCGGTTTATGCGACGCATGCTGCAAGTGCTGTGAATTTTTTATTATTTATATAATTTGATTGTGCGACACGTCAGTGCACTCACAAATACACTGAAAAAAAATACATACGCTTTTTAACAGTTTTTCTTTATTTTAAACCAATATCGAATTTCATTTGAAACCGTTATTTTTATTTTAAATCTAAACCATACCCAACTCTTGTATACAAATTTGAAATGAAGCAATATCTAAAACTGATAAAAACGTGTTTACATACATTTTGGAATTATTTAAATATATGAAAAAAATATTTTTTTATTAAAATAATAAATCAGAATTTAGATAATTGATTTCTAGTGTTTTTTTTTAGTATGAAATAATTCGGTATTTGCTCTGCATAAATATGAGCAATACAAAATATGAATAGAAAAATCCAATTGAAAACCAAAACCGTAACATGAGAACAATATACTAAAATATTTCGCAACTAAACTTAAAACTGTAGCCAACGTAGAAACTTGATATTGATATTGTTCTTATAGAAATAAATTCTTATTATATACTATTAAGTATTCATACCATTCAAAATTGTTTTTATTTAATTATTGTTTTAATACTATTAACATTTTGGTATTGCATTAAATAATTTTTACCATTTTAATAATTTCTTGATATATTCTGTTTTTCTGATATTTTTAGTGTCTAAGATTTGTGAAATTTTTCAATTTTTTTTTATATATTTATTAATATATTATATATTATTATAGTATAATATTTTTCAGAATATGTGTTTTTTTTTTTAATTTTATAATATTTAAGTTTTTGTGATATCTTTCGGGATTTTTGATGTTTTTCTACTTTAGTGTTATTTTCATGTTATTTAGCATTTGTCAGATGATTAAGTTTTTTGATATTTTTCGAATTTGTAATATTTATTTGTTTTTGTGATATTTTTAAGGATTTGTGTTATATTTTTCTGTTTTAGTAAAATTTTAAGTATTTGTGATACTTTTCAGTTTTTGTGATATTTTTAGTGTTTATGATATTTCTAAGTTTTTTTGATATTTTTCAGTGTCTGTGATATTTTACAATTTAAATCATTTTTTCAGTATTTGTGATGTTTTTTTGTGATATATTTCATGTTTTTGTGGTATTTTCATATTTTTCTGTTTATGTAAAATATTTCTATTTTTGTGATATTTTCAGTATGTATGTGATATTTTTGTCTGTTTTAGTGATATTATAATGGATTTGTGATATTTCCATTTTTTGTGATATTTTTCCGTATTTGTGATATTTTTCGGTTTTTGTGATATTTTTTCGGTTTTTGTGATATTTTTCAGTGTTTGTGATGTTTTCATATATTTCTGTTTTTTCATATTTACAATATATGTGCTTTTTTTCAGTGTTTGTGTTATTTTTTAGATTTTGCGATATTTTTCTGTTCCTGTGATTTTTTTTAAGCTTTTGTGATATATTTATATATTTTCTGTTTTTGTGATTATTTGCAGTTTTATTTATATTTTTCAGTTTTTGTGATATTTTCAAATTCTGTGATATTTTAAATTTAAGTTATATTTTTTAGGATTTGTGATATATTTTTTGTGATATTTTTTCAAGTTTTTATTATACTTTCATATTTTTCTGTTTTTGTGAAATCTTTTTATTTTTGTGATATTTTCAGTATTTGTTTGATAATATATCTGTTTTATGGATTTTTGATATTTTTGAGATATTTTCATATATTTCTGTTTTTTTGTTATATTTACGGTATTTGTGATTTTTTTAGTGTTTGTGATATTTTTAAGTTTTTGTGATATTTTTCTGTTTTTGTAATTTTATTTTTCAGTTTTTGTGATATATTCAAATATTTTCAGTTTTCGTGATATTTTACAGTTTAGGTTATATTTTTCAGGATTTGTGGTATTTTTCTGTTGTTGTGATATTTTTCAAGTTTTTTTTGATATTTTCATATTTTTCTGTTTCTATGAAAAATTTCTATTTATGTGATTTATTACGTATTTGTAATATTTTTAAGGATTTGTGTGACATTTTGTCTGTTTTAGTAATATTATTTTGAATTTGTGATATTTTTCTGTTTATGTGATATTTTTCATTTTTTGAGATATTTTTTCGAATTTATGAAATTTTCGTTTTTTGTGATATTTGTTCTGATATATTCAGTATTTGTGATATTTTTCAGAACTTGAGATATTTTTCAGTTTTTGTGTTATTTTTTATTATGTTACATATTTTGTAATATGTTTCATGATTTGTGACATTTTTAAGTTTAAGTGATATTTTTTGTTAATATTTTTATCGAATATTTAAATGTATGTGCTATCTGTTTAACACTTGTGATATATTTCTGTTGTTATGGTATTTGTCAATATCTATAACATTTTTAGGGTTTGTGATATTTTGTTCAATTAGTGATAGTTTTCTATTTAAGTATAAATTTTCTGTTAACCTTTTTTTTGACATTTTATTATGAATTTGATTTGAAAATAGTGTAGAAAATATAGAAAAAAACCATAAAAAAACTATTGATTTAAAAGCTAAATCACACCCAGAAAAAAATTCCCTCAAATCCCATTAAAATTGGTCAATAGGACAATTATTGATTTAATAGTATACAAAAAATAAATCTTTTCGTATAAACTCAATGGCAATGTCATGGTATTTGCTAGTATTTAATGGTATTTTCCGATTAAAATAATAATTTATCCTATTGACTATTTTAATTAGTAAAAAACTATTATTTATATAGTGTTTTTTTCTGGGTGCACATTTGTAGTTTCGACTACTATAAAATTTATAGTATAGTTATGTTTATTTTTATTTTTTCAGTGTATATATGCGTGTATTTCCATCTATGTGAATGTGACGGTAGTACCGAATGTTATTCGTCTCACCACCCGACGGCAATCCGATGAATATTTTTATGCAAATGAAGTAATTTCGTTAATTTGAAAAAAGGGGAAATACTAGACACAGTTTTGTTCATATATAAATGAAAAATGGCGAACATAAAAAATTTAAAATTTTTTAACAATCAGTAGACAGGTCACCGATGAATTGAATGTGTGTGTGTGTGTTACCTCAACAATATAATGACTGCTGATGTATGAATGGATTGTAGGCGTTTTTTTTATATATATTTTTGTAAATTTATTTTATAACTGTTTTTGTATGTTCATTGTAGTAATGACAACCTTTTTTTGTACAGCATTTATGTACAAAAGCAGTTGACGAGCATTTTGGTCACGATATGTGCAACAAAATCGTGTAATTAAATAATATTGTATAGTGTTTTTTTCGTCGCGTGCATTCAGAGTAAAAATTAATTTGTAGTCGGCGGTGCAATTAATTTAAGCTGAGTTTAAAGTTTTTTTTCATATAATGAAAAATAATTTTAAACTTAGCTTTAAATTTAAATATTCAGTAATGTTTTGAAAATATTTTATAACTTTAAATTAATATTATAGATACTATTAATTTATGAAATTTAATTTAAAATATTTAAAGTATGAATATATAAAATACTATAGTTAAATATATTTTATTTAAAGTACATAAATATGTGGTACATGTTAAAAATCGCGTTTTAATGTGAAATTAAATCGAAAATAATTTGCGCAAACGGCAGTATACAAGCTGATGAATTCGTGTAAAATGAGCAGAAATTGAAAAATATATCTTGCCATTACAAAAAAAAATAAAATAAACAAACAAATTAAAACACTTTAAGGAATACAAATAACACACAACATAATAAAAACCCGCGGCTGTTTGCAACAATTAAAAATACATATTTGTGTCTAATTAAGCATGTATTTTATACTGAAATTAAAATACGTCAAAATAGCATTTATATAAATTAAAATGTTACAGATTTTAACGATTTAATTAGCGATTAATTTAATAATTAAATTTTTAAAGCACTGATTTAAAGTAGAATGACATTATGCACTGACAAATGAGCACTTCTAAAGTTTGTTGACACAACCAAATTCATTCGTTTAAAACGTTTGTTCTACAAATTGGTTGGTGGCACTGCTAGGCACTGCTCAAATTAGCAAGTACTCAAACCAAATGGTTCTAACACCATTCTACAATAGTTTTAGTCCTAACTGCAACATTTTGGTTTTTGTTCTCTTAAATGTTAAGTCGTTTCTAAACATTTGACATTTTAAAGAACCGAAGAAGTTCTGAGTGTAGGTAGTATGATGTGAAATACTTAGAATGTGCATTGACTTTTTTTAATAGAAAAATACGAAATATTTCACATAAAATAGTAATTACTTTTACCAAATAATTGCCTATCCAACATATTCGGTTTTCTCAACTGCTAAGTCAGTTCTGATAGCCGAAACTACAACAATCAGTGCAAGGACTACAACCAATATATTATAGTTTTGAGTGTGTGTACTGTGTCAAAAGCCAACTATCTTCAACTTGTACACACAGAAAAATTCTCTTTTGGCATGAGGTTGGAAGAATGAAACAGTGATTTGTATGGTTTACTAAATTGTTGGCGGAACTACCATATTAGTCTATACACTTGAAATATTAATATTTACACACTCCTAATGGTTCTAAATCTGTACTAAATTGTTCTCAAACAGTTCGAAATTGGTTGCAGCACAAACTTCCATTTCATTTTGATAATAACAACCGACTAAGGGGTTGAGAGAACCGACTAAGTGGTTGAGAGAACCGACTAAGCGGTTGAGAGAACCAAATAAGTTGGTTGAGCAAAGAGTTGGTTTGCGCAGAAAATCTTTATTCTGTGTGTACAAATTTTATTTTAAACGAATGCAGATTGTTTGTTACAACTATTTTTTTTCCTTTTTCTGTGCTTAAAATTATTATATGCTTGGATCGTATGTGATGAATTGAAAATTGAAATATCCTAAAACTAGCAGCATTTTTATGTCAATATATTAACTAATATTACAACAAAATTTATAATAATTTAAATGTTTTATTTAAAAATAGTATTACTTTTATTTTCATATCTATGGAGATATACATATATATATTTATAAAAACCAATGTTTTACTTTGAATATATTTGGAAAGAACATATTTTTCATGCATTAAATACCATAATAATTTTTTTCTGGAAAAAATTTTGTATATTTATCTTTTTAAATTCAGTATTCATGATAAATATATTTATGACAATTATATAATTTATAATGATAAATACGTTTATGATAATTATATAATTTATAATGATAAATATATTTATTACAATTTTATAATTTATAATGATAAATATGTTTATGAGAATTATATAATTTATAATGATAAATATATTTATGACAATTATATAATTTATAATGATAAATATGTTTATGATAATTATATAATTTATCTTAGAAAAGCATATTTAAACATTACCCCATTAATATAATTACTACTCATCAGTTATTTATGGACAAAGACCATTTTCTTTTGGCCCTTCAAGAATACGATGAAACCACTTCATAGCAGTTATATTTGTAGTAAACATTCCAAACATTTCCAGTAAATATATTTACAGCAAACATATTTGTAGCAACCATAATTTCTTCACACTTTTTCTTATTTCGTTTTAAAGAATCGTTTTCTGTTTTAATTATATATTCAGGAAAACAATAATTTAAAAATAATGTAATCAAATAAAAAATATACTTGTCGCAAACATAACTTAATATTACGCATAGAACTCACAAAATAAATAAACATAGTACTGGTGGATGACAATTAAAATTCCATTTAAATTTTAATGCTTTGGCGACTAAAAACGTATTTCATTAAAAAATCACGCAATAAACACAGCAAATGTTTGCTGCAACTAACAGTGAATATTGGAGCGACTATAACATAAATTTTGCAATGATGACGTGGTTGCGTAGCAGATTAAACGGCATAAAACGGGCAACATTCGCATTATTCATTAATAAGTGTTGCCATCACAAATGCCAGTAGATTTAGGTGGCAACACTGCGTGGTAAGTGCGACAATTTCAGTTGCATCATTGAAGGCGTTCGAAGTGTCGCGTCGCATCGCGTTGCGGTGGCGACAAAATTTTATATGCAAATTGAATTATGCTTTATTACAAGGCTATTGTAAACTATTTAAGGCCTAGCAATTGCAAGTACATTGGCATGTTTTAATGTGTGCGTGATTGTAACAGGATTTGGCGGGGCAAATTATAAATTTATTAAAATCTGAGGGATTTTATGGAAATTTTACTATGAAATATTTAACTTTTCCATAATATCTATCTAAGGGATTTTATGGTAATTATACTATGGAATAATTAACTTTTCTTTGAGAACTAAGCAATAACGAGTTAAAATGATTAATTAATTGATTTCCTTAATATAATTGATATTTGTTTAATTACATATTTCTGAAATATAAATTTTATAGAGAAACCAATTTCAAAAATGTTGAAACGCATATTTAAACATTACCTCATTAATATAATTACTACTCATCAGTTATTTATGGACAAAGACAATTTCCTTGTGGCCCTTCAAGAATACGGTGAAACCACTTCATATCAGTTAATTGCCATAAACCGACAACTACAACGGAAGTATTTATGCCAACCACGGTGACAGCAACAACTACAATAACCGTAATAACAATATCATCAACAAGAACCAGAACAACAACAATAACAACAACAACAATGGCCATAACAATGGCAATAACTGTTACCGTAACTGGTGCCATTTGATGGCAAAATGTTTATAACTTTGATTAGCAAACGACGACGCCGCAATTTCCGCCGGAATACGATACACCTTGATTTGTGAGAATTATATATGAGATACCCAAAGATATCAACGAAAAACTTTCAAAAGTTTTGGCGTGAATTCGAAATTAAACAATGCAGAATTCATGGGAATATTTAAAATTGAATTTAAGAAAAATTTTATTTATTTTGAATACTGCATAATTTTAAACACACACGAAAATGTATATTCAATTTTATAACTATAACTATAATATTCAGGAGAAGGCGTGGCTGATATAAAAAAGTATATAGTATGGAACGAAGCAACCTGCATGGATTGTGCGATGGCCGACTTTCTCTAAGTCGCTATGTTGTACTCACAATTAGAGGAAAACAAGAAAATCAAAATCAACAAAACTTGAACTTTAGGTCACCTGTATATCTACGCTGTCTGGTATTCAAAATGGTTGTGAACGTATAACCCTCAACCTTTTTGACATATACTTCATATAACATTAAATTGCATCAAGTGATTTTTTTTGCCCCCTTTACTTTATTATAAATCATATAAAATAGTGTTTTTTCGTGAAATCGTCATTTTTATTTTATTTAATTTATTTTATATATTTTTTGTATACAAAAATTAAAAAATTCTTATTTTTAATAAAAATTTATATTTAAAAAAAAAATCTTTTATGAACATTCCTAACTTTAATTCATAATTGTGTGAAAATTCATAGTTTTAATGAAATTTGTAATTATAATATTTATAATTTTAATATTTATAATTTTAATGAAAGTTCATTATTTTGATGAAAACTTCATAATTTTAATAATTCATCTTTTTTAAAATAAAAATTCATATTTTTAATTAAAAATTCATATTTTTAATGAAAATTACTAATTTTAATGAAAATCCTGTGTGTGCCAGAGCATCACGGGAGAACGAACCAACCGATTTTCCTGATTCTTTTTGTATTTTGCTCGTGTCAATGCAAGAGTGGTTTAGAAAAAAAGAAAAGTCGGAAAAACCACAAGGAAAAGCCGGAAAATCGAAAAAATCTAAATTTGACCCTATTAACTTGAAATTTGGACAGGGTGTTCATTTCTCGACGTAAGCGCTCACTACGAAGGGAAGGTACCTACAGTCATGAAATTGGGCTAAGTCATGTATATTATTGTTGTTTATCTTTTTGCTAGATGTGGGCGGAATTTTATAAAGGGACGTGGTACCTCCCATATAATCCTAACTTTAAAAATGCTCCTATGACTTATAAAAATGGAAACAAAAGTTCGTATTAAAAATGTAGAATCGTCACTTAGAATGTGAGTGGGATTGGATAAATGGGCATGATATACCCAGAAAAAAATAATATATAAATAATAGTTTTTTACTATTAAAAATAGTCAACAGGATAAATTATTATTTTAATCGGAAAATACCATTAAATACTAGAAAATACCATGACATTGCCATTTAGTTTATATGAAAAGATTAATTTTTTGTATACTATTAAATTATTAATTGTCCTATTGACCAATTTTAATGGGATTTGAGGGAATTTTTTTCTGGGTGAACCTTCCATATAACCAAAACATTAAAAACACTATAACTTTTGACAAGCTAAGAGAGAAGATATAAAAATCCAAACCAATGTTCATATTTAAAATTCCGATCGTCACGTAAAATATGGGCGCGATTAGACAATGGGGCGTGGCACCTACTATACAACCAAAACCTTAAAATTGCATAACTCTTTACCGACTAAAAGCAGAGTTATAAAAATCGAAACAAAGATTATATTAAACATTGTAATCGTCACGTATACTCTGGAGCTGAAAAAATCCTAATTTTTTTTAAAATCAAGTCCAGCGGAATTTTTTATGCTTTTATTGGATTTTTTTTGGATAATTTATAAATAACATAATTTCAATAGGATTTATCGGTTTTTAAAGTTATTACTTCCCACCATTTCCACAAAGTATGTTTAAAACATACTTTGTGTAAAAAATTCACCGTCTCGGATCTGGAAGATGGTTTTAATGAAATTTAATTTACTGAACACCGTTCTTCAATATGATGAATATATATGTTGTATTTTATATTTTGGTTCATTAATATGATGAAACGTATTCTTCACATACAGTGCATCATATTGAAGAACACTTTTTCGACAGTTTCTAAGCGTTCCTCATATTTATGATAGCATTCATAACATTGATGGCGTTATTCATTAATATTATGAATGGATCTTCAATACAATGAATCATGGTTTGAAGAACGGAATTCATTAATATGATGTACATTTTTTATATATATATATATATATATATATATATATATATATATATATATATATATATATATATATATATATATATATATATAAAATTCATAATATTAATAAAAATACATAATTTTAATGTAAATTTATCTCTTTATGAAAATATCCATCATTTTAATAAAAGTTGTTAAATTTATTGAAAATTCATATATATATAATTTTAAATAATCATAATTTTAATGAAAATTTATAATTTTAATGAAAATACATAATTTTAATGAAAATTCATAATTTTAATGAAAATTAATTATTTTAATGAAAATTCATAATTTCAATGAAAATTCATAATTTTTATGAAAATTCATATGCATTAAATGAGAATTCATATGTTTATTGAAATTTATCTTTTTAATGAAAATTGATGTTTTTATGATATTTATAATAAAAATTCATATTTTTAACGAACATTCATAATTGAAATGAAAATTTATCTCTTTATTAAAAAATTCATCATTTTAATAAAAGTTAATAAATTTAATGAAAATTTATATTTTTAATTTAATTATTCATAATTTTGTAAAAAATCATAATTTTAATAAAAATTTAATTACAATTCATATTTATAATTAAAATTTATGTTTTTAATGAAAATTCACATTTTGTTATTGAAAAATTCATATATTTAATGAAAATTCATATTATTAATAAAAAGTCATATTTTTAATAAGAATATATTTTTATTCAAATTTATATTTTAAATAAAAATTGATATTTTTAATGAACGTTCATAATTAAAATGAAAATTCACACTTAAAATGAAAATTCATAACATTAATGAAAATTCACAATTTTAATGAAAATTCGTTTTTTAACAATAAAAAAGTCTAACTTTTATATGAAAACTCTGAATTGTATTATATTCAAAAAAATCGTACTTTTAAATAAAAAAATCCACATTTCTAATGAAAATTTAAACTTTTAATAAACATTCATTTTTAAATAATAAAAATTAAATTT
Organism: Dryomyza anilis; assembly: GCA_951804985.1. NCBI lineage: Eukaryota > Metazoa > Arthropoda > Insecta > Diptera > Dryomyzidae > Dryomyza > Dryomyza anilis. The sequence goes on from OX638130.1 coordinate 115,140,352, forward strand.
TTATTGAAAATTCCCTACTTCTTTTCAATTGAAAACAATTATTTCTATTTTTTCGTAATAAATATTTAATAATTTTAGCAGTAACTAAATGAAACACATAAAAATATATTTGTCACGTTGCAAATATATTTCACAAAATGAAGCCAATAAAATTTAATGAATAGCAAAGTTTTTTTCTATTGCCTTCTCATCATATTTATGGTTTTATGGCATAACAGACAGACAGCGTAAAATTTAATTAATTTCTCAAAATTTTATGCAAAGCTTTATTTCCTAGCTGCGCGCACGTGACTCACAGTTATTGTAACAATTGATACTAATAAATTTTATTTTATGTTCTAACTTATCAATTTTTGCATGAATATTGGTGTTTAGAACTGTCAGAAATAGGCACATATTTTTTATCAATCAAAACTAAAATTAATTTGAATTAATTGCAATTTTGAAATTTGATTTCTGTCTATTCGACGTTACCCGATCAATGCTGTTGCAATTAGTGTTCAATGCATGGACAAAACATTGATTAGTTCTGGTCGTCAAAATTTCTGATGATATTGTGATGTATTCTGTTGTTGCTGACTAATGAAAGAGGCAAAATCAACAGCATCGTTATCAAATATACGTTGTCAGAGACAATAATGCATGCACAGTATCCTATTGGAGATTTTTTTTTTAGGTTGAGGCATAAATTGATGCCCTGTAGGACAAATTGCTCAATATGATGAAATATCCAGTGTACTTTATTTATTCAAGTAGAGTATGATTGGATCTTAAGTAAAAAAACAGTACAAATGTGCTCTCATTTTGCAGACTAGAGTAATTGACTATTTGTATTTTTATTTTAATTTAAAATTCCTAGTGGCATTCTTCGTTTTTTTCTCATTCTCTTAAAATGTTGTTGCCTGCATTTCCTACAGCCTGCTCATTTGATCTATATTGCACAAATTCTTTAATACCGCTGTCAGCTAAATCAACGACAAAAGATGTCGAAAGCCGTGACATGCAAATGCAATATATGCAGCGCACAGCGCCAATGGAAACAGAAACGGAAGTGGTAGCAACAGTGCAACGAAACTCTTCAACGATGCTAATGAGCGAATGTGCGTGCGTGAAGAATATGTGTGAGTGCGTGCGTGCGTGAATGTGTTCTGTATATTAACAGCAAGTGTGTGGTATCCATTGAGGCAAAACATGACACCAACGCATGAAACGCAAACCGAAAACCTCTACGATCTATGCTTCGAACGAAACATGTTGCGGTGGTCCGTGGTCGGGCGGTCGGTCGGTCGGTCTATCTGTCTGGTGGATGCAACTTAATCAAGGATATTGCATTAAATTGAGTCATATATTCTAAGTATGTGTCTGCTCAGCATGTCGCCAGTCGGTGTGACGGCAAGGCATCTATTCATAATTGAATCAATACATAAATTAATGAGGCTTTAATAATTGATATGCCTGACGATTTGCTGCATAATGACTGACTACCAAAATGTGGTAAATTTAGAGAAAATATTATTTAGCCAGATTAGGCTTATTCGAGATAAATGCTCAATGTAGAAAAGACGTTTATATTGAATATAATATATTAATTAGATCTTCAAATATTCTGTATATATGTTTTTGTACTGAAAATAGGAATTTTAAGTGAAAATTAGGATTTTGTGTGAAATTTCGTATTTTGAGTCAAACTTCGAATTTTGAGTGAAAATTATACATATTAGAATTTCGAATGAAAATTCATATTTTGCATTTTAAATAAAATATTTAATTTAAAAAAAAAAATGTTGAGTAAAAATTTCAATAAAGAATTATAATTTGAGTGAAATTTTTATTTTTAAATAAAAATTGGAATATTGAGTGAAAATTAAAATTTTGAGTAATATTAAAATTTTTTGTAAAAATTTAAATTTTTAATTAAAATTGGAATTTTGAGTTAAAATTTTAATTTGGAGTGAAAATTTAAATGTTGAGTGAAAATTTAAAATTTGAGTAATAATTAAAAATATTGAGTAAAAATTGGAATTTTAAGTGAAAATTGGAATTTTGAGTGAAAATTGGAATTTTTAGTGAAAATTGGAATTTTTAGTGAAAATTGGAATTTTGAATGAAAATTGTAATTTTGAGTGAAAAATAAAATTTTGAGTGAAAATTGTAATTTTGAGTGAAAATTGGAATTTTGAATGAAAATTGGATTTTTGAGTGAAAATTGGAATTTGTAGTGAAATTTGGAATTTTGAGTGAAAATTGGAATTTTTAGTGAAAATTGAAATTTTGTGTGAAAATTGTAATTTTGAGTGAAAATGGGAATTTTGAGTGAAAATTTAAATTTTGAGTGAAAATTGTAATTTTGAGTGAAAATTGCAATATTGAGTGAAAATTGGAATTTTGAGTGAAAATTGGAATTATGCGTGAAAATTGGAATTTTGAGTGAAAATTGGAATTTGGATGAAAATCGAAATTTTGAGTAAAAATGGAAATTTTGAGTGAAAATTGAAATGTTGAATGAAAATTGTAATTTTGAGTGAAAAATAAAATTTTGAGTGAAAATTGTAATTTTGAGTGAAAATTGGAATTTTGAATGAAAATTGGATTTTTGAGTGAAAATTGGAATTTGTAGTGAAATTTGGAATTTTGAGTGAAAATTGGAATTTTTAGTGAAAATTGAAATTTTGTGTGAAAATTGTAATTTTGAGTGAAAATGGGAATTTTGAGTGAAAATTGAAATTTTGAGTGAAAATTGTAATTTTGAGTGAAAATTGCAATATTGAGTGAAAATTGGAATTTTGAGTGAAAATTGGAATTTTGAGTGAAAATTGGAATTATGAGTGAAAATTGGAATTTTGAGTAAAAATTGAAATTGTGAGTGAAAATGGTAATTTTGAGTGAAAATTGGAATTTTGAATGAAAATTGGAATTTTGAGTGAAAATTGGAATTTTGAATGAAAATTGGATTTTTGATTGAAAATTTGAATTTGTAGTGAAATTTGGAATTTTGAGTGAAATTTGGAATTTTGAGTGAAAATTGTAATTTTGAGTGAAAATTGGAATTTTGAGTGAAAATTGGAATTTTGAGTGAAAATTGGAATTATGAGTGAAAATTGGAATTTTGAGTAAAAATTGATATTTTGGGTGAAAATGGTAATTTTGAGTGAAAATGGTAATTTTGAGTGAAAATTGGAATTTTGAGTGAAAATTTGAATTATGAGTGAAAATTGGAATTTAGAGTAAAAATTGAAATTTTGAATGAAAATGGTAATTTTGAGTGAAAATGGTAATTTTGAGTGAAAATGGTAATTTTGAGTAAAAATTGTAATTTTTAATGTGAATTGGAATTTTGAATTACAATTGAAAATTTACTGAAAATCTTTGAATTTTGTGTGAAAATTTGAATTTTTAGTAAAAATTGGAATTTTGAGTGAAAATTGTAATTTTCAACTTAAAATTAATTTTTAAATACATTTCGAATTTTTATAGAAAATTAAAAAAATAGTAGTGATAAAGCAACGAGATCGAACTTTTTTATCTAAGTAACTTCGATAAAACTTTAATCATCTAAGAGCTCCGAGACATGGCAGACTGTGTAGTGAGTTTTTAGAGACAATTATTGAAATTCTAAGTAAAACCATCAACTTTTGATTTGTGTGTTTAGTTTACTATTATTTAAATTATAATTTATTGAAATAATAACTATTTATGAAAATTAAAAACTTGTTTTTAGTTATAATGTTATGTTGTAAAATTAACATTTTTGATTTTAAGTAAAATTTTGTAAAAAATTTTGAAATTTTAGAAAATTTTACAAATTTTAGTATGGCTTCAATTTGCAATTGCCATAAAATTAAGTGAAATTTTTTTTGTTAAATGTAATTTAACTAGTTTTGAATATTAAAAACTTAATTTCGCATTTTTAAGTGAAATAAATAAATTTAAGCGAAAAGTTTTAGTAAAAAATATTAAAATAATACTAAACCATTTTACGCTTCTTGCCGCCATGACTGTTGTTACCACACTCCTGGGACTGACGACTATTTGTAGACAAACTATTCAAAATCGCTTAACAAACCATTTACCTGAACATTTAGCACTTCGGCAACAAAAAAATACATCCTAGCCAAAATGTGTAAACTGTCAAAAATGTTGTTAAAACACCAGGCAATAAAAGTTGTTGGCGGAAGTAGAGTAGGTGGAAGTGGTAACATTTTAAATAACATTAAAAGCAAACATTCTAAAATAAATATTGCGCAATGTGTAAAATCAAGTACAAAGTTTCTTTTTTCTTTGCACCAAAGAGCAACAAGGACGAGCACGAAAGCAAGAACGATAACATCAATGAATGGCATCAAACACTGGGTGACGACAACGGTACAAAATAAATACAAATTATATTGCATACCATGTCCATGTGATTGTGTTTGTGACTCCTGTCACCGGTGCTATGTATTTGTTGCACTGGGCCTGGGGTCTGGGTCTGTTGCCTACATTTGTAGCTTTGCATTTCGAGTTTTCGAGCGCAATAAATATTCATAAAATGTCGCATGCAAACTGCAGGCTAAACTTGCGCTAGCAGCTGCATGCAAATGAGACGGGCGACAAGGTGCGTCTGCAGATGTGTCAGTTGCAACAACAACAATTACTATTCTGAGCAACAACAACAAAAACTCTAAAAAATATTAGTATTTTTATCTAAAATAATATTGCGCAATAGTTTAGGAAATATTGCGAATTTTTGCAACAAAAACTAAAACTGTACCATCATCTCAAACTTATTTAGATTTGAAATACATCAGAAAAAAAAACAATAAAAAAATACCATATAATTAATAGTTTGTTTACTATTAATATTAGTCAACAGCTTAAACTATGTTTTTTAAGCTGTAAATACCATTAAATACTACAAAATACCATGAAAATTTCATTGAGTTTATATGAAAATACATTTTATTTATATAAAGGAATTTTCAACATGAAATGGCAAACTTTACTGAAGAGAAATGTCAAAAGAGCGCCAAGAAATATGGCGTCGTCCTGTCGCTCTACTTTTGTAGCGTCCCTGTTGAAAAACCCTTGAAAAAAACGTTTGTAGCGCTCTAATTGAAAAACCATTTACATACAAAAAAATATCACCAAAAATTTCACCAACTACCAGTATTCATCATATTGATGATTTCATTCATTGAACTAAAATCGTATTTTTTAAATGTTTTTCATTTTCAATATTTTTTTAACATCAAATTTCAAACACAAATTTGTCTCCATTAACACATTTATGTTTTTATAATTCTTATACGAGTTATAATATTTAATTGCGAATTATGCGAAGACTCCATTTCATCATATTAATGAATAATTTACATCATATTGATGAATTTTGCTCATCAAACCACATTAATTTAAATATCATAAATCTTATAAGCATTATAAATACATAAATGTGTAAAAGGACACAATTTTTTTTTGAAATTTGATGTTATAAAAAAATTAAAAGTGAAAAACATTGAAAAAAATCGATTTTAGTTCAATGAATGAAGTCATCAATATGATGAATACTGGTAGTTGGTGAAATTTTTGTTGATATTTTTTTGTGTGTACTACAAAATCAACAATTGTCCTATTGACCAATTTTAATTAAATTTTATGGAATATTTTCTGAGTGTATATCGTCACTGTCATGCCAAAGGGGCGAATGTGCATTTTTAAAAATGTTGGGAAATCAAATTTTAAAGTTTGAATTGCTTTAAAAATTAGCAAAATTTATATTTTTTTCAATTTTTTCTTTAATTTTGGTTTATTCGTCAATTATTATAACGAATAAAAAAATATCTTTAGATTTTGACAACCTACTGAATTATAAATAAGGATTTTGTGAGGCTGTATACTGATCAAAACGCAAATATTTTTGTTTTTTAAGCTATAACTTTTTATTAGCGCAAGATTAAATGGTAATGTAAGGGCATTAATTGTTTGCTTTTAAAGCACCTATCTATTGGCATTATTAATTAAAAATATTTTGTCAAACATTAATTTGCAATTTGTAATTTGCAGAAAAAAATGTTTGATCAAATATTTTAAAATAATGATGTCAATCGATAGGTGCTTTAAAAACAAGTACGTAATACCTTTACACCACTATTTTATCTTGCACCAATGAAAAATTATAGAAAAAAAACGAAGAAATTGGAAAAAATTAAAAATCTTGTCAAGCCAAAAGGGCGAATCTTTTCGTTTTTTTGCTATAACTCTTTAACGGAACAATATAAAATAGTAATGTATAGGTAATTATTGTTTGTTTTTAAAGCACCTATTGATCTGTATCATAAAAAAATATTTTAATTAATAATGCAGATCGATAGGTGCTTTGAAAACAAACAAATAAATGCCTTCTTACCACTATTTTATCTTATACCAATGAAAAGTTATGGCGAAAAACCAAAAGATTTGCCTTTTTGGCATGACAAGAATTTAAATTTTTCAAATTCGCCGTTTTGGTTTCGTTTCGGAAATATGCAACAAAATTAAACGCAATTTTGGCACAGCATACTGGAGGATAAACTGCATTCGAAAATGTAAAAAAACGCAAATGTCAAAAATTGCACATTCGCCCCTTTGGCATGATAGTGACGATATGATATTTTCTTTATTTGAGTATAATTCTGTTTTCAATTAATATACCAAATAAACTTTAAATAAGTAAATTGAAGAAATTACATACAACTGACGGAATGACGTACAATTCATGGTTTTTGGTGTTGTAGAATATATTTCATACTGTCATGCTAAAAACAAAAAGAACTATATGAAAACTACTAAATTTCAATATAATCTTGAAAAAAAACAATTAGAAAATATTACTTTTGTTATTTTTAGACCTCAAATATGAGTTGATGGAGAGTTGTTTTTAAACAGACTTAATTTAAGATCCTGAAAGTGTGCACTCATTAACAGTATGCACTTGTAGGGGTTACATAGTGGACGTTATGTTAAATATAACATTCATCTGCTATTATGCTGTTATATTTGTATTTTATGTGCATACTGGGAATGTGCAGACTCTCTTAAATCAAAACTTACTTTTCTTATTTTTTTTAATTCAAAGGTGAAGTTGTTGGCGTGCTGCTTTTATGCAGACTTAATTTAAGAAAGCTGAAAGTGTGCACTCAATATGTATGCACTTGTTGGAATTACGTAGTTGACATTATGTTAAGTTTAACATGCATATTGTGCTGTGAGATTTGTATTTTATATACATACTGAGAATGTGCAAACTTTCTCAAATAAAAAAAAATAATAAAAAGTTTCTGATTTACAACATATTCGACGTGATAAATCTCGAATAATATTTGTATTTCCATTTTAATGTTTAGTGCATGTGGGAATTTTTTGGGGTACTAGTACGGGATATTCGAACCTTAAAACTTTAATATATCGTATAAAACTAATGAATGAGCATTTGCAAAATATTAGATAATATTACATCAAAAGATATAAATAAAATATTGTTCGATCCGGATGTGAGAGTAAATGGAAGTGACTCTTGAGGTTTAAATGGAAATTCCATAAAGTCAGAAAATTTTCAAACGAATTATTTTTTTAATTATTTAAGATAAAAGCTCAGATAATGTGCTTTTCTAAGTGTATACTTTTTTCATAATAAATCACAGAAATTATTATTTTTCGTAATTTTTAAATTTCTAGTTTTCTAATGATATTCTACAATTTATTATTAAAAAAATTATAAAATATTTTGTAATGGTCTTCAAACTGTAAATTCTAAATGTTTTTATTTTCTTTAGTTCATTAGAAATATGTACAAAAACATTATAAAGAATATATAAAACTTAAACAAAGTAAGCTGTCAAAAACCAAGTACATTTGACATCAAAGCATAGTAAAATAATTAAATGTGGTCTGTGGTTGTTATTTCTTCCTACTGATCTTTACAAAATCTGTCTCTCTGTGTTGGAGAAAACAAAGTGTGGCAGAAATTTTAAACAAAACAATATGCTGTGGGTTTCTGTTGTAAATTTCATAGGTATTTGCAGAAATTTTGCAAAAATACTGTTTTTACAACTTTTGTAGTTTTGTATTTTAAAGCACAAATACACTCAGCTCAAGATGTCTGAGGTTTTAATAATGCAGTTGGCAAATTTTTAAAACCCACTGTGATGAAATTAAAATCTAAACAATAAAATACATAAATTGTTCATTTTAAAATTTAAAATTTCATTAAAAATTTAATTTTTCATTCAAAATTCCATTTTGCATTTGAAAATATATTTTTAATCCAATTCATAAATATTATTATTTTTTTTTTTACTCAGTATTAAATTTTTTGACTCAAAATTCAATTTTCACTCAAAATTAATTTTTCCACACAAAATTGAAATTTTCACTCAAATTAAGATTTTTCATTCAATATTAAATTTTTCACTAAAAATTCCAATTTTTCACTAAAAATTACAATTTTCACTCAAAATTCAAATTTTCAATCAAAATTACAATTTTCACTCAAAATGTCAATTTTCACTCAAAATTCAAATTTTCACTCAAAATTACAATTTTCACTCAAAATTACAATTTTCACTCAACATTTCAATTTTCACTAAAAATTCCCATTTTCACTCAAAATTCCGATTTTCACTCAAAATTACAATTTTCACTCAAAATTCCAATTTTCACTCAAAATTCCAATATACACTCAGAATTACAATTTTCATTCAAAATTACAATTTTCACTCAAAATTACAATTTTCACTCAAAATTGCAATTTTGATATATTCCAATTTTTTCTCAATTTTTTAATTTTAACTAAAAAATTAAGTTTTTCACTAAAAATTCAATTTTTCACTCAAAATTCAATTTTTCAATAAAAATCGATTTTTTTCACTAAAAATTCAAAATTTCACCAAAAATTCAATTTTACGCTAAGAATTCAATTTTTCACCCAAAAGTTAAGTTTTCTACCAAATTTTTATTTTTCACTAACAATTAATTTTTTTTGATCCATTTTTCTGTCAAATTTAATTTATCACTAAAAATTGAATTTATTAATAAAAAAAAATTAAATTTTTTCTCAAAAATTGTATATTTCAATAAAATTTCAATTTTGTTTTTTTTTCATAAAAAATTATTAATTGTTTTCTAAATAGAAAATTGAATCTCTAAAAATTAAATTTCACACATTTTTTTCTAATAATTTTTTATTACCAAGACTTAAGTCATATTTATTTAAGTTTCACAAAACATTTTGTATTCGAGACAAATGCAGCTATAAATTCATAATATATCAGATATTTGTGTCTGTAATGCGAAGACAAAAGTTCACTTGTATTTGAAATGTAAGAAAATATATAGTTCTACTTATGTAATTCGAATAGAAAACTCCTTCTCAATGAGAAGAAGAGCGCCACATGCAGTCGGAACAAAATTCTGAAAAACATGTATGTTGCAAAGTCTCAGGACGTGAACATGTGTGGGATGCGTCTCCTTTTAAGTTGCAACTGAGTCAAGGACTTTTAACCAAACACTCACACAATTTGGCTGCAGTCTGTAAGTCACTCATTCACTCAGTTAGTTAGGAAGTCAGTCATTCAGTCAGTAAGTCGGCTGTTTTCAAATACAACAAATACTTTAGCATATACTACATGAACTTACATCATTTTTTTTTGTTTTTTGTTTTTACTTCTGATACGTGCTGTGTGTCCTTTTCATGTGGGAGTCTGTACAAATAGTTGTATTTAATTTTGGCTCCTTTGTGCCTTTTGGTCCTGCCATTGATGCAGCTGTTGTAATGCATTTCTGAGTAGTTTTTATGTGTGTGGGATTCTATGCAGTTTTCTTTCTTTTCAGCAGAGTTCTCTACCAACACGTGGTAAACATTCTGGAAATATTTCAAAGAAAAGGCAAATGTTAAATAACAAATGTTTTTATTCAAAGGTTTTACTTTAAAGATTAAATATAAATAATGTGTATAGAAGAGCTTAAATTAAGAGATACGGATATAAATAAAATAATGTTGATGTATGTTAAATATTCACTATAAATAATGTGAGGTATTAATTTAGTATGTTAAAATATAAAAACAAAATTAATATAAAAATAATAAAAGTTATGTTGACTAAAATTTAGACTGTTACGTTACATTCGTACGCACATTTTAAAATATATTTCTCTGAAAATTGTATAATTTTAATATTTTAATATATGCATCTAAAAGTATGTTTGTTTAGTATCATTTTTTACATATATAACATTTGTTGTATACCTTGCTGTTTAGGAGTTATGAACTTTTTCGGAATTGGCTGTTACATTATTTAAATGTAGATTTTATGTTGCCTTACAGTGTTGAAAAAGTCTGCGCTTCTGGTAGACAATGTTCAACGTGTAGTGCATCATGTTTAAGCTTTAAAATGAAAGGAAGAAATTTAATTTTATTTACGCTGAAACATGTATTTTCTTTAGTTCTATAGAAGCAAAAATCTTTGGACTGTTATGTTACAAAAAATACTCTTACGTTACCAGTGCAATAAATTGTTCAAATAAGAAGTTAAAAAAAAAATGATTCAATGATAAAATTTGTCAAAAGATAACATTATTCATTATTTTTTAAGATTGTACAGTTCTACAAAAATGACATTGAATTCGAAAATATCAACCATTTTTTAATTATTCATTATGATTTCCATTTTTACGTTTTAGACCATATCCACAATCATAAATTTGAAACGTTTAGATTATTGCATATTAGGGGGTCACTTTTTTTAACATCAATGTATGTCTCATCCTCTAGGACTTTATAGTAGGACTTAAAAATTAGATGTGCCATTTTTTTTTAATTTTAATTAATAATTTTAAAAAAAATAATTAAATTTGACTGAATATAGTTTGTAAATAAATTTGTATAATTAGCATTATGGTTTAAATCACAATGAAAAATGGAATTGTATCAAAAATTTAATTTTTAGTGAAGAATTGAATTTTCAATTAAATTGAATTATGGGCAAATACTTAAATTTTAAGTGAAATATAGAGTTTAATTAAAAAAATGATTTTTTTTAGCAAAAATGTTAGTAAAAATATGATAATTTTGAGTGAAAAATTTTATTTTGTGAGAATAAACTGAATTTGAGTAAAAATATAAGTTTTGAGTGAATAATTAAATTTAGGGTGAAAAATTGAATTTAGTGTGAAAACTGTATTTTGAGTTAATATAATTTAAAATATGAATTCTAGGTGAAAAATTTAATTTTGAGTGAAATATGTATTATATACAATAATTTGAGTTTTTTGTGAAAAATTTTAATTTAATTTCGAGTCAAAAATTAACTTTTGAGTGAACATTTTAATTTTGAGTGAAAAATTTAAATTATAGTGAAAATATTAATTTTAAGGGAGAATTAAATTTTAAGAGGGTATTTAATTTTAAGTGGATAATTGAATTATAAGTAAAAATTTTAACTTTGAGAAATTAAATTATTTTTTTTTGTTAATTAAGTCAAAAATAGAATTTAGAGAAAAAAAAATCGAGTAAAAGTCTTCAAGTGAACATTAAATCTAAAGTGATGTTTTTAATTTTTTTAAATCAAAATATTGAATTTGAGTATGAAATTCAATTTTGAGTAGTACAAAAAATTTAATATTTTTTGGAAAATTTGAATTTCCAGAAAAGAAAACAATTATTTTGAGTAAATAATTAAATATTGAGTGAAAAATATAATTTTAGGTGAAAATTTTCATTTTGAGGGAAAATTTTTATTTTGAGTGAAAAATTTCATTTTGAGTGAAAAATTTCATTTTGAGTGAAAAATTTCATTTTGAGTGAAAAATTTCATTTTGAGTGAAAAATTCATTTTAAGACAAAAATTTAATTTTCAGGGATATATTTCATTTTGATGGAAGATTTTATTTTGATTAAAAAAATAATTTTGAGTGAAATATTTAATTTTCAGTGAAAAATTTTATTTTGAGTGAAAAATTTCATTTTGAGTGAAAATTTTCATTTTGAGTGAAAAATTTCATTTTTAATGAAAAATTTCATTGACTGAAAAATTTTCATTTTTAGTGTAATATTACAAATTTTATTTTGAGTGAAAATTTTCATTTTGAGTGAAAAATTCATTTTAAGACAAAAATTTAATTTACAGGGATATATTTCATTTTGATGGAAGATTTCATTTTGATTAAAAAAATAATTTTGAGTGAAATATTTAATTTTCAGTGAAAAATTTTATTTTGAGTGAAAAATTTCATTTTGAGTGAAAAATTTTATTTTGAGTGAAAAATTTCATTTTGAGTGAAAAATTTCATTTTGAGTGAAAAATTTCATTTTGAGTGAAAAATTTCATTTTGAGTGAAAAATTTCATTTTGAGTGAAAAATTTCATTTTGAGTGAAAAATTTCATTTTGAGTGAAAATCATCAAACTGAAAAATTTTCATTTTGAGTGTAATATTATTAATTTTATTTTGAGTGAAAATTTTCATTTTGAGTGAAAAATTCATTTTAAGACAAAAATTTAATTTTCAGGGATATATTTCATTTTGATGGAAGATTTCATTTTGATTAAAAAAATAATTTTGAGTGAAATATTTAATTTTCAGTGAAAAATTTTATTTTGAGTGAAAAATTTCATTTTGAGTGAAAAAATTTATTTTGTGTGAAAAATTTCATTTTGAGTGAAAAATTTCATTTTGAGTGAAAAATTTCATTTTGAGTGAAAAATTTCATTTTGAGTGAAAATCATCAAACTGAAAAATTTTCATTTTGAGTGTAATATTATAAATTTAATGTTGAGTGAAAATTTTCATTTTGAGTGAAAAATTCTTTTTAAGACAACAATTCAATTTTCAGGGATATATTTCATTTTGATGGAAGATTTTATTTTGTATAAAAAAAATAATTATGAGTGAAATATTTAATTTTTAGTGAAAATTTTTATTTTGAATGAAAAATTTTATTTTGAGTAAAAAATTTCATTTTGAGTGAAAAATTTCATTTTGAGTGAAAAATTTCATTTTGAGTGAATATCATCAAACTGAAAAATTTTCATTTTGAGTGAAAAATACATTTTTAGTAAAAAATTTTATTTTAAGTGAATAATATCATCAATGAAAAATTGATGGAAAAATTTCATTTTTAGTGAAATTTTTCATTTTGAGTTAAAAATTTAATTTTGAGTGAAAAATTCATTTTGAGTGAAATATTTCAATTTTGAGTAAATAATTAAATATTGAGTGAAAAAAATAATTTTGAGTGAATTATTTAAATTTCAGTGAAAATTTTTATTTTCAATGAAAAATTTTATTTAGCTTGAAAGATTTCATTTTGAGTGAAAAATTTCCTTTTGAGTGAAAAATTTTATTTTGAGTGTAATATTTCAGTTTGATGGACAATTTTATTTATTTTGAATGAAAATCATCAAACTGAAAAATTTTCATTTTGAGTGTAATATTATAAATTTAATGTTGAGTGAAAATTTTCATTTTGAGTGAAAAATTCTTTTTAAGACAACAATTCAATTTTCAGGGATATATTTCATTTTGATGGAAGATTTTATTTTGTATAAAAAAAATAATTATGAGTGAAATATTTAATTTTTAGTGAAAATTTTTATTTTGAATGAAAAATTTTATTTTGAGTAAAAAATTTCATTTTGAGTGAAAAATTTCATTTTGAGTGAAAAATTTCATTTTGAGTGAATATCATCAAACTGAAAAATTTTCATTTTGAGTGAAAAATACATTTTTAGTAAAAAATTTTATTTTAAGTGAATAATATCATCAATGAAAAATTGATGGAAAAATTTCATTTTTAGTGAAATTTTTCATTTTGAGTTAAAAATTTAATTTTGAGTGAAAAATTCATTTTGAGTGAAATATTTCAATTTTGAGTAAATAATTAAATATTGAGTGAAAAAAATAATTTTGAGTGAATTATTTAAATTTCAGTGAAAATTTTTATTTTCAATGAAAAATTTTATTTAGCTTGAAAGATTTCATTTTGAGTGAAAAATTTCCTTTTGAGTGAAAAATTTTATTTTGAGTGTAATATTTCAGTTTGATGGACAATTTTATTTATTTTGAATGAAAATCATCAAACTGAAAAATATTCATTTTGAGTGCAAAAAATACATTTTTAGTAAAAAATTTAATTTTAAGTGAAATATATCTGTTTGATGGAAAAATTTCATTTGTAGTGAAATTTTTCATTTTAAGTGAAAAATTCATTGTGAGTGAAAATTTTAATTTTGAGCGATAAATTCATTTTGAGTGAAAAATTTCATTTTGATGAAAACATTTCATTTTGAGTGAAATATTTAATTTTGTTGAAAAATTCATTTTGATGAACAAATTTTATTCTGAGTGAAAAATTTATTTTAATAATTTTTTTTTGAAAATAGGGTGTAATATTATTTGTGATACATTGAATTTATTTTGTTTTGTTGAAATTGATTTTTTATTCAAAAAATAATTTTTAATGAGTAGTACAAAATTTTAGATTTTTTTTTTATTAATTTTTGTTTTGTTTTTTTTTTTTTTTTTTTTTGTGAAATTATTATATGTGGAAATTTAGTTATTTTTCAGAATTTCATTTTTCTTCATTTCTTGTTTTTTTTTTTTGAAAAGAAACTGTTTTAAAAATTAAGAGTTATTATATTTTTTTATTATTAAAATGTTTGTATTTTTTTATAATACTATTATAAATGTTGAAATAAAAATGAAAACTTAGTAAATATAAAAATGTTATATAAAAAAAAGCTCAACGGTATATATAATTGAAATTACATTAAATGTTTTCTATAGTGCAGTAATGCTTTTATAAATAAATATTAAAAAAAAATAAAAATTTCACTATTTTAATTGTTCCAATATTGATTTATTTAATATGTTAAAATTTTAAAATAAAAATAATAAATATACGCTTGTGCAAATATTTATTTCTGCCTGTTGTGTTTTACGCCAAATGCACATAAATTATTAAATCATATCAGTGTTTTACATCGCTATTTATGGCGATAACAGGAACCGCCATCATACAAAAAAAAATTAAAATAAATATAAAAAAAAAAAAATAGACGCGAGTGATAAACTAAACAATAAATTTTAACTATTATGTGATATGCTTTATTTTCATTAATTTTGTTTTATTTTTTATTTTAAGAATTTCGGAAATTGTATGAACATTGACACTACTACATAAACGGAGTACATCGCAATTTTGCATATATTTTAATGGTTTATAAATATTTATTTAAATTTTTAAAATTTTATATTGACTACAGAATCAATACAATGTCAGCAACAGCTTTTAATTTTTTATTTCACAGTTTATTAAATTATGTTAAATAAGTAACTGGAATTTACGCAAATAAAATACAATGACTTCGGTTACAATTTCGGGTTTTTTTATTACAATTAAAGGGTATATTTTGTATTCAATCAAGTATTACTTTCAAATTATGGAAATCTTGTTCAATTTGAAGAGAGAGGTGTCCAAGATATAAAATCGTGTTGAGTAGTATATTCGAATTACAACTTTTGATTTCAAAACTGTTTAATATAATTTAAAACCTCTAGAAAATTATATTTTCTAAACAAAAATTGAATTAGTTTATTTTTTGCAATTAAATGCACTGAAATTAAATTAGAAAATAAGGATACAAAAGTTTCCGTTGCTATTTAGTGGCCAGTAAAATTAAATAAACGTATTTGGTTACAGCAACTTCAACGAAAATACAGACGGTTTGCAAGTTAAAACAGCGAAACGATTTTATGTTGAAAGCGAAGTGAAATAAAATTAAATAAATGTGAGGCAAACAGTTGTCGAAAACAAAGCGCAAGGAAGAGAAATGAAATGCAGACATTGAAATCAGGGCAAATGGAAGACATTGCGATAATAAGCCACACAGACGGAGATGCGACGAATAGATGCGAAATACAGATGAAGTATACAGGATAAAAAAAACAGACAACGCCATAGTAGAAGGAGCAGCAGATGCGTCAACAAAAAGACACAAAAAAAAAGCGAAAAAACATCGACAAAAGGACTAAAAGACAAAAGTTCAAAGAGTCAAAAAGACAAAGAGGCAGAAGAGAGCTGATAGCCAGATAGTCAGATGGTGAGACAGACAGTTAAAAAGTTGGCGCTCAAAGTTTGAGCCACAACCAACCCAGCTAAACATACGACGCGGTGCAACCTCAAACTCAAAATATGTCGACCACCATCATCATCATCATCTTCTTCATCACCGCAAGGCCAATTCTGAGCAGAGAGCGGAAGTGCAGCCATGTTGAATTGCGGCGCAATCAAAAAACAAAAGAAAAATGAAAAAAAAGAGCGTGCCAACCGGAAACTGATGCTGATAGCAACAAATAAGAATACTTTGACTTTTAAGGTTTTGATTTTATTTTGGTTTTTGGCTTTCAAATTTATTTAGTTTGTTTTACATTTTAATTTATTTATATTTTGTTTTACTTTTAAATTTATTTTTGCGTGCGACATTTGCTTTTAGCGACCGATTGACAAACGGATGAAATCATATTTGAAATGCAATGCAATAAAATTATACGCTTTGCATCATGCTGTAATATTTTGATAACTTTGTCTATATTTTGCTTAGCATATTCTGACGTTTCTCTGTGAACAAAAAACAAAAAGTTGAAAAAAAAAAACACTACAAATAGAGTTGACGTCCAACAATCAATGAAAATAATAAATATCATTTGCAGGAAAATCCCATATTCGTGAAAATTTATGTTATGAAGGTAAATTTAGAATTGAATTTTTAATAAATGGATTATTAAATTTGCATATTATCTTTTCAAATTCAAAAATATTAGGAGAAATATTTTACAGAAAAGCAAAACATTAAAGGTAAATGTTTTTATTTAGTAAACTAAAATTATAGCAAAAATTAAAATTATGCTAAGTAAATTTATGGAAAAACGAAAAATTAGATGACATTAAAAATTGCAGTAATTTAGAAATATAGGAAAGTATAATAACAAAAATGTAATAACAAAACACAACATAAATACGCAGGAGGGATAATAACAGTTTGGCACTACAGTCCTATAAGAACTTAGGCCGAGCTCCCTCACCATTTTGAGCAGTGCGTGTTATATTTGTACTCAAAGTGGTGGGACCTACAGTTTATTGCCGAATCCGAACGGCGGGTGAGAGCTTTTAATAGGCAATGTTTTATTCTCGTACGTTTGCCATTTACTGCCGAGAGGTAGCGCGGTATAGAAAAATGTTTCTATGAAAAGATGTTGTTAGCCCCAGTCTGGGTTTGAACCGGGGACCTTTCGGCTCGCAGTCCAACGCACTAACCACTGAGCTACCGCGGCTACTGGATGTCCAAACATATTCTTAAATAAAATTGGCATGGTCATCGACTTTTGGGTTGAAAGGGTTTCAGGAAATGATAACAAATTATTTTCTACGTGCACCTCGAATGTTCTAACTTCTGAATGCCTTGATGTCCCAAAATCAAATAGACGGCGAAGGAAAGGAAACAAATATAGCTATATTGAGATATATATATATATTTTTTCATTAAAATCGAGACTGGCCTGTTATCATTAGAATAATTTATAATAAAAAGTTTTATATTAAATGAATTATGTTCAAATATTTTCTATTTTCCTTGAAAGCTCTCTAAATTCTCTATAAAATCACATTTGATGTTTAATAATATTGTTACTATGTAATTTATAAATATATCAATGAATATGTGACTACCTTGAAATAGCCACCGTTCTATCGATTCTTGGTACTCGGTAACCGGATCATCAAGAGGTTTAATATTTTGCAAAAATTTATAAGACCCATAGAAACTAGACACAAATAAAGTTTAAAAGAAATCAGCATCATTTAAAAAAATTCGGTGAGCGTTTTGACGTGGAATGCCCCATACATAAAACTCTCGGTCTGTCTGTTTGTTTGTTCCAGCATCACGTCTAAACCGCTGAACCGAATTGACTGAAATTTTACACAAACATGAAAACACTCAATTATTGCAAAAAAAACACAATAAAAAAAATCAATGCAAAAACAAAATAAAAAAATAAAAAACAAAAACTAAAACAAAACCTAAAAAAAATTAAGAACATTAAAAAAACAAAAAGTCATAAATAAAAGAAATAAACAGATTTGACTGAAATTTTTCAAAGAAAAACATAATATCAAAAGCAAAAACAAAAAAAAAGCCAAAAAAGAAAAAACAAAAAAGAAACCAAAATGTAAAAAAAAAACCGCTTAACCGATTTGACCGAAATCGGTAAATACTATGGCTAGAAGATTCAACAAAACACTCAAATACAACAAAATAATTAAAAAAAAATAATAATAAAAGGAAAATAACAAACACTAAACCAAAGGCAAAAGTAAAAATAAACAAAAAAAAAAGCAGAAACAAAAACAAAACCTATAGAAATGTTAATAAAAAAACAAAGAGTCAAACACTAAAACAAATACAAAAGCTAACACAAAATCAAATCAAAAATAAAAATAAATCCAATAAAAAATCCAAATAAAAAAAAAACTAAAAACAAGAAAAACATAATATCAAAAGCAAAAACAAAAAAAAAAGCCAAAAAAGAAAAAAACAAAAAATAAACCAAAATGCAAAAAAAAAAATAACGGATTTGACCGAAATTTTACACTTTACTATGGTTACGAACATTCAAAATACGGAAAACAAAAAAAAAAAAAAAAATTAAAAGAAAAAAATTTAAAAAAACTTACAAAACCTTAAAAAAATAAAAAGTCAAAAGTAAAACCAAAGTCTAAAGTAACCACAAAATCAAATCAAAAGATAAAAACCCAAAAAAAGGACAAAAAAGCAAAAACAAAACCTAAAAAAAATAAAAATTAAAAAACAAAAAGTCAAAATCAAAAGTAAAAGTAAACACAAAATCCAAATAAAAAAATAACAAAATATATATATATATATATATATATATATATATATATATATATATATATATATATATATATATATATATATAAAGAAAGTACAACACAATAGGCAACAAAAAAAGAGACAAAATACAAAAGCAATAAATTGATATACAAATGCCTTAAATCCAAATAAAAAACAAAACGAAGAGTGAAATGCAAAAACATAATCATAATCAAAAGAAAACACAACACACAAACACAAAAACACAACACACAAAAAAGTGAAAAGAAAAACACCAACCCCAAAATTCCAACCAAATTCAAAACACAATGGAAAAACAAGATTTAAAGCAAAAAACGCAAAAACCAAAAAAAAAAATACAACGATGAAATAATATAAAAACAATATAAATTATCAAAACTCAAAATAAAAAAAAGCAAATAAAAACACAAAGTCAAACACACTCCCGAAAATAAAATCAAAAAACAAAAATTAAAGTATAACAAGAACAAAAAAAAACGAGTTGGGAAAGTTAGGTCACATGGGGAAGTTCGGTCACATGGGGCGGATTTTTATAGTCGGTCGTGCCCGACTATGGAATACCCTACACCTTTCGTGGGGATATTAATGTGGTATATTTAATTGCATACCTTAATTTTAAAGTTTTTAATTATGCTGAACCTCCCCACCCTCAGAATATTATTCATATATCAGAAATTTACGTCTTATATTCCCATAAATTACAAAATGTATATAAAAGTATAAAGAACTAAAAAAAAATGAAAAATATAATTGGGCTGACCACGCCTATATTTAGAATTTTGAATGGGTAATATTTCATAGATTTGATTTTAATAATTTCCGGATCAAATTTCCACTATGAAAACCCGGGAAATAATGAAAAAAAAAGTCGGCGGATCACGCCCATTTTTGGACCACATATTTATAGGTGAATTCTAACAATATCTTTTAAATTTTATAACTATACCTTGAATACTTTTCGAGTTATTAGTTCCGAAAGAGTTATATAAAAGTGACTTGTATGGGAGGTGGGCGTGTCCGTTGACCGATTTGGCTCATTTTCAAACTCAGTTCCTACTTTTGGCTAAAAAATATTGAGACGAAATTTCATCGCATTCTGATCAGTATTTCTCAAGTTATTCTGTATTCGGACAGCAAGACAGCAAGACGGACAGACAGACAGACGGACATGGCTAAACGGACTCGGGTAGTGATGCTGATCAAGAATATATATACTTTTCCATACCGGACACGCCTCCTAATGGGCGTTACAATATATGCACAAAGTTAATATACCCTGTACCTCATACGTGTAGGGTATAAAAACAAAAAGCATAATCAAAAGAATATTAAAGTCAATAAGAGAAACACAAAGAGAAATGCAGAAACCTAAGCAAAAACACAAAATCAAAAGAAAATCATAAGTCATATATTACAAAATATTAGTAATAAATAATACGAAAAAATTATAATAATTAGCAGAGGTTGATAATTTTTAAATTAAAAAGTTACAGCGCATTTTTCTTTTAAAAAGTGTCTACGAATTATATGGGTTTAAGGGGCATTTCACGTTTAAAACCAAAGTTTTGTTTTTTGCAGACTATGTACGAAATACATGTCAAAATACCAAATACGCGCAAAAAAAATTTAAAAATCAATAAACTATGCAAACATTTAAAACGTAAAATAAATTAAACAAAATTATATGACAACAAATAATAGGAAAGCAAAAAATATCAGCATTTTCTGCAAGTCTCAAATAATACTAATCTATATCACAGCTCTTCCTGTACACATTTTCCACCTCATAAAAGAACCGATTATATTAAAAAAATACAACAAAAAAAAAACACTACACAGCGTATTATGTAAATTTTAAAATAATAATAGTAATATCTTTTCGACAAAACCAATCCACCCAAATGTTGCAATATAATCAGAAATCATTCAAGACAATCCAATTTCAATCTATGATGGTACGTTGAAAAACTTCTTTGCTCCATCATAACAACTTGGAAATTGTTATCAGTTCTGTGGCGTTTGCGTCAAATTCAAATATTTATTGAATGGCAAGAAATGGATACGAAACAAAAGCAGATTGTAAAAATAATAAAATATAAGAATAACGAAATGCATTACAACTTGTTGGAGAAAGAGTTTTTCGTAAAAAAAAAAAAAAATTAACAAGAAAAATCGTAAAGAAAAACATTGCAAAATGAAATCCACACAAAAATCTTGTTGCAAACGAAGCATAAAATTGCGCTTTACTTGAAAAACGTTGCGAGTTTTTATTTCTACTTTTTTTTGGGTGCTACTATAACCATCATGTTCTGCAAACGTTTATTTAGCTAGGATATCTGTCTGTGTGTCTATCTGTCGGTCTATGTCCTCAGGCAAGTCAATTGTTTTTGGTGGCAAAGACAAAAGTATCGCCGGTTCGACATTGGGGTTGTGGTGCAGAAAAATCAGGCAAAAATCTGAATTTCATATGTAAATTGCAGTAACTTGCACGATGGCATTGTGGTACATTACGTTATGTTACGTTACGTTACGATACGTTAGATGCGGTTTCGTCTACGTGCTGCAGGTCTACGTAAGCCGGGTACTGCCTGGGTGTCTGGTTGCATTTTGATGGAAATTGATGTATTTTGTAAGGGTAGCAGCAAATTTTACACTACAAATAATTGTTATGATATCTTATATGGTATGGTTGACATTATATGGTATGATCAAGGCTACCAAACGTACTGCTTTTGTAAGGACAGCCCTCTGCTTTTCAATAAGCTATCCATCTTAAAATGTAGAAAAAGTCTATTTGTCCTTCTATTTTCTAGCTAAGTTCAAAATTCTGATGGTAATCGTTTCGAAATCGTTCATCCAACTAACGCTAAATTGAATAAGTTTTCAATTTAGCACGCTATATACCTGATTTTCGTGACCTTCTTTTTACATTTTTCGCTTTTTTATATATGATCGACCCTTCTGTTGCATTTTTTTAACTTTTAAGAAATATCACCGCAAAAGTGCGTTTTAAATTCGGAATTTCAAAAACATATCAATTTATACTCTGTTAAAACAAAAATAGAAAAATTGAATTTATTGCGATCAGCCATATATGATCCCAACAATTAATGATATAGTATTGTCTGAAGATGAAATGTCTCGGAGAGAAAAATGTATATTAGAAAATTGTCTTATGAATGATATGGTCTGGTCTGGTATGGTATGGTATGGTATGGTATGATATGATATCATATGATATGATATGATATGATATGATATGATATGATATAATATGATATGATATGATATGATATGATATATGATATGATATGATATGATATGATATGATATGATATGATATGATATGATATGATATGATATGATATGATAAGATATGATATGATATGATATGATATGATATGATATGATATGATATGCTATGCTACACGATGCTATGCTATGCTATGCTATGCTATGCTATGCTATGCTATGCTATGCTATGCTATGCTATGCTATGCTATGCTATGCTATGCTATGCTATGCTATGCTATGCTATGCTATGCTTTGCTATGATCTGGTATAGTATAGTATGAAATGGTATTTTATGGCATGTTATGGTATTTGGTAGTATGGTTTGGTGTATAATGGTTGAGATTGGTATGGTTTGACATACCAATGGTTTCGACAATTACTCTTCGAGATCATTTAAAACGACAATACGTAGTCAAGACCATTTTTTCAATAGATATTTCTTTTCCGTGACATTTTTTCCCAGAACAATTTTTCGCTGAATATAATTCTTTCTTGAAACAATTTTTATACCCTACATTAATAAAGGGTATATTCAGTTTGGTACGCCGTTTGTAACACCCAGAAGGAAGCATGTCCCGTATGGAGAAGTATATATATTCTTGATCAGCATGACCTCCTGAGTCGATTTAGCGATGTCTGTCCGTCTGTCTGTCCGTCTGTCTGTCTGTCTGTCTGTCTGTCTGTCTGTCTGTCCGTCTGTCTGTTGAAATCCCTACTACTTTTAATTGAAGAGCTAGATAAATGAAACTTATAACTTAGATTACTAATATACCTACGCTGTATGTGCGAAAAAATTGGCGAGATCGGTCCATTGTGACCTATGATCCGACCACTAATGTTCAAATACCTCATATAAAATGTACATTTAAAGATCAATTTTTATGTATACGTGCTTAGGTAAACTTTTTTGGTCAAATATATATTGACATCATGCTCAAATACATGATAATAATGTTTTCCGGCGAAAAGACTTGTGGTTCACAAAAAAAAAATCGAAATTCGGTACACCTACCCATTTGTAAATATGGATATCAAATGAATGGAAATTCTTCAGCGATTGAATGTTTGTAGTTATTTTCAGGATTCGTATACTCTGGTGACCTATATATCACTTTGAATGGTAACCACACATATGTGTAGGGTATTTATAGTCGGCTTAGACCGACTATAATTTTGATAATCCTAACTATCATAATTACACACCTACTTTAAAATTTCCCATGTGATCTAACCTTCCCAACTGGTTTAAACTTTCCTTTACTCTCTGCGAATTAAATTAAAATACACAAAAATTAATACTTTAATATAAAAAAACTTATTGCTAAGAATTGTATGATAGAGAATTGTCAGAGATTAAGTATTAAGTTAGAGATCATATGTCTCAGGGAAAAGTTTCCCGTCGAAAGAAAATTATTCTTCCTTGGCGGGGAATTATTGTTTGAGAAGAAATATCCGTAGTACTAAGACGATATGGTATATTATGATATGATGTAGTCTGACAGATATCTTGTTGTACTCAAAAGCTTTTCTTTACAGTGCATTTACTGATTATTAGAAATGATACATCCAATAAATATGATTAAACTAAATATTTTAATCTTCTCCACATTTTTTTTTCAAGTGTATATATAATCTGAGTTTATGAAAGATCTATTGGCCAAGTATGCTGCGACTGACATGCAAATGCGTTGCAATTCAATTCGATTTGACTTCAGCGAAAGTTGAAACAATTTGCAAAATCTGCACCTTCTGCAGCAGCATCAACGGTTTCCACAACAGGTAGCGGTTGTCAGGTTGATGCATGCAGTTGTCAGTTAAGAAATTGAGTCATATGCTGCAGACTGAAAGTTTTTCTTAAACTAATCATGCATCATGATTATTTTTGTTCTTCTATTCCCAGTTCTTTGCAGCTATCAATGTGAGTTAATTTGAAAAATGAACCAGGAAAAAATCCTTACGTGAAGAGTTCTTTCTGTGTACAATTTTAATTTTTTTTTTTTTATGAGTAAAAATATATATTATAACAGTTTAACACAGTTTAAAACAGTTATAAATATATATGTTTTATAATTGTTTTTAATGGTTGTTGTACAAAAACCGTCATATCAAATTTTGAAATTTTGAACCATCCATAATATTTTTTAAAGAGAAGGTCAGAATGCGAATCAAATGTTAACTATTTTAAGCACGTCCCAAAAATATACCGTTAAAATTCTACAAAAATGTATAACCTGCTATAGACTGCCCAAAATATTTCATTTATCTGAGAGTTTGTCGAAAATATATTTGAAATATTCCCTAAAAATGACAGATATTTTTACTCGCGACTCCAGAAAAAAATTTTGAATGGGTCAGAGCAGTTTAGATAATTTTTTTACGACATATTTTAAAGCGGCAAATGTGTAGTTTGTTTTAAAAGTTGTCTGTTTTCTGCCCGTTCCCAAAATATGCCAGGTATCTTTCAATAAAAATTTTATAAAATTTCCCTAAGACAATATTTTTGGCATGGTCGAGGCAGTTTAGATACATTTTTGCGACATATTTCAAACAGAACGAGTTGGGAAAGTTCGGTCACATGGGGCGGATTTTTATAGTCGGTCCGGCCCGATTATGGAATACCCTACACCTTTGGTGGGGATATTAATGTGGGATATTTAATTGCATACCTTAATTTTAAAGTTTTTAATTATGCTGAACCTCCCCACCCTCAGAATATTATTCATATAAATTAAAAAAATTATATAAAAGTATAAAAAACTAAAAAAAATGAAAAATATAATTGGGCGGACCACGCTCATATTTAAAATTTTGATAGGCTAATATTTCATAGATTTGATTTTAATAATTTACGGATCAAATTTCCACTATGAAAACCCGGGAAATAATTTTTGACTAAATATATTGAGATGAAATTTCATCGCATTCTGATTAGTATTTCTCAAGTTATTCTGTATTCGGACAGCAAGACGGACAGACAGACGGACATGGCTAAACGGACTCAAGTAGTGATGCTGATCAAGAATATATATACTTTTCCATACCGAACACGCCTCCTAAGGGGCGTTACAATATATGCACAAAGTTAATATACCCTGTACCTCATAGGTGTAGGGTATAAAAAGACGGAATTTGTATCACAAGCTGTCTGATTTCCGCCTGATCCCAATATATGCCGTGAAACTGCCATTAAAATTACAGAAAATCTGAAAAAATGCTACACACTTCCCAAAACATTCCAATTATCTGCGTATTTTCCGGAAGGGATGATGCAGTTTAGAAACATTTTTTGACATATTTCGAACAGACAAAGGCGGAGCTTGTATCACAAATAAGCCGTGAATCTGCTTGAGTCAAAAAATTCTTGAATTTTCAGGAATGTTTCGGGCATATTTCCGGCAAACTCACATATAAATGGAAAATTTACGGAAGTGTTTAGCAGTTTGTCAAATTTTGTGGAATGTCATTGTCAGATTCACTGCATATTTTGGGTATGGGCAGAAAAAATACAGCTTGTCCCTAGTAGAATTTTTGGTAGGTCATGACTTGATCATGTCATTATTTGAGATGATCGGGATATGACGAGGCCCATAATGTCCTTGTAACGCAGTGTCCTGATCATGTATTGACCTCAGGCCATGATCATATACTGATCGGGCAATTCCCCATTTTAATATTTACCCGACAATTGCCTTGTCTGAGCCCGAGCATAATAGGGTTTCTCTCATTAATTTTGATCATTGCCTGATGCTAATTTCGTTATAAAGAACAAATAATGTAGCTATGATCGGGAACATTGACTGTTTAGATAATGTAAACCCTGCTATGGTAAGCATGATAAGGGCATGCAAAGGCAATGATCATATTTTCTCTAATAGGGCATACACAACGAAAACCCGATCATTTCCCGATGGCGCATCGGGCAAATTTCTATTAGGGGTGATACAGACCCCGGCTTCGTCTTTTTGAAATATGTCGAACAAGTTTTCTGAACAGTCTCGACCCTACCAAACAATTTGTCTGGGGTGTCATTAAAATTCCACAAAATTTTACAACTAACTATTATCTGTATATTTGCTGAAAATATGTCTAAAATATTCCTGGTTTTCTCTCGGAAAACTGCCATAAACCTGTCTGTTTGCCGGAAATATTAAGGAAGGATGCCTGAAATTTAGACTCAAGAGGCTAACAAGATTTGTGGAATTTAAAAGACATATATCTGGGAATTGGAAGGAAATAGGCAGCTTTTGATACATATTCCATCTTTTTTGGCTCTAAATATTTCGGAAAATGTCCCTTGCTTTGTGCTTACAGGGTTTCTATATCCTTCCCATAAACTACAATTTACCTGAGTGTATACAGGATAGGCGATTTTTGTTCAATTCTGGGGGTTTTTAAATGTGATTTCCATAATCAAAATATATCTCACTATTTATTTAAACTACAGCATTTTTAATTCGGTTTTTAAATAATCAAAAAAAAGTTTTTATATTCTTCCTTAGAGTAAAAACCTGTAGGCCCCACTTGCAGACTATTTAACTAATTAGAGTTGACCTTTTTTCATTTTTTATTTTCATTTTCTCCAGTTATCCAACTCATCTTCATTAGTTGGAATGCATGTAGTTTTCTTTGCTTTAATAAGTGACTTAATTAAAACTAATTTGTGTTGGAAAATTAACTTAATTTGCATTTAAATGAGAGAGACAAGAAAATGTTAACATTTAAAAGTGATATCAACCTAAAGTTCCCAAGAAAAATGTCGTCAGATTAAACAAGTTGAAAAGTAACACGAAGAACACAGGCAGGCAAGGCAGGGCAACTCAAGTGTGAAGCAACATTTTAATTAAAAGTAATTTTAGTATAATTATAGAGGGTTTATAAATAGTTTTGCTCAATGCAAAACACTTTGCCACTTTGATACAAAATTCACTTTAAATAGTTTTACTTTTTAATGTAATGAGTTAAAATTTTAATTTAAATTTCAACATTATTTTAATTTTATTTAATAATATTAATTACAATACAATTAATATTCATACCAACTAAATAACTCTTCAATTAGTGTTTATATGGTTGATTTTAATAACCATTAATTAATTGTCACTTGTTCATAATTATGTGTTAGTTTTGCATAGATAATAACTAACATAAAAAACCACAAATTGTTCATTTGTTGTATATTAACAAATTATTAATTGTGTGCAGCATAATTTATTATGACAAAATGAATTTGTTTCAAACATCATTGGAAAGTGTTGAGTATTAATATTTTAATAGTTTTTTTTTATTCTGTTCTAATTTGTAATAAATTAATATTTATTAATAAACCTGCATGGTCATTATGGGTTGGGTATGGATAGCACTATAAATATTTATATTAAATATTTTTTTATTTTCGCTCCATAACCAAATTTTTCGATTATAAAAAATATTTTACAAAACACACGACTATATTTAATGATTTCATTAAAAACTTTTCAAATTTACTTTTATGCTAATTTTTTTTTTAACTAAAAAAATAAAATTTCATCAATAAACATTACAGTTGAATTCAGCAAAATTTGAAAATTTCAAGCACATTCAAAAAGGGATTATCATAGATAACATCCTGCAAAACGCATTAGCAGCCGAACAAAAACTTTACATTTTTTCAGGGACAAACTTTCGCTGTGCCAACAATGAAAATCCAATAAAAAGCACCGAAACTCTAAAAAGGCATACAATATATAAATACAGACAACAATGGCCAATAAATGTTGTTAAACAATATAGGAGTTAAACAACAACCAAAAAAAATATAAAACAAAAACGTATAAAAAAGAAAAAAAATATGTCAAGGATGCGTAAAACAATAAAATATATTTGTTTGCTAACTTGAGAATTTTGTTGTTTTTCAAAATTGGCCAAAAAGTTAAAACGACCATTATATTGTTATAGACATTTGTTTGTGCAAACACTTTGGACCCCCGACAAGAATTTCGGCCAAAACAAAGTGGACTCTATAAAAGAGGTTAACATATGTATTTAGGATATAAGGTTTTTTTCTTGTATATTTTACGATTAAAAGCAAATCGAGTCTTCTAAATACATGTGTGAAAAAAATGTTACTACTTAAAGTTACAACAAGTCCTATATAAAAAAAATAACCAAGTAACTTTAATTTGGTTAGTTAGAACTTTAGATTCCAAAGGCAAGGGCAGCCAATAAAAAAAGGTCAAAGTGTTTGGTTTTTTTTTTACTCTGTTCTGGCAGGTTCAATAGTGCAAAAAATATAATGGGCTATTTGCGGGCGTACGTGCATTTTGTGCGGCAGCATCTTGTATCGGATAGAATTATTTACAGCAATAAAATAAAAACCACTGAAACCACGATATTAAAAAACACTTTTTTCTGTGTTACGCCTTAAAGCTATTACAAACTTACTTTACTCTTCTTGATCTCATAGCTTTATCGGTTCTTATTTTTAAGATTTCTCAATTTAATGATTTCTAAAATTAAAACCAGAACCAAAAAATGAAAATTTATCAAAATCTTACGTTTTCAATTTTAAACTTACATAAACGTATTTTTATACCCGACACCTATGAGGTACAGGGTATATTAACTTTGTGCATATATTGTAACGTCCCTTAGGAGGCGTGCCCGGTATGGAAAAGTATATATTCTTGATCAGCATCACTACCCGAGTCCGTTTAGCCATGTCCGTCTGTCTGTCTGTCCGTCTTGCTGTCTTGCTGTCCGAATACAGAATAACTTGAGAAATACTGATCAAAATGCGATGAAATTTCGTCTCAATATATTTTAGCCAAAAGTAGGAACTGAGTTTGAAAATGAGCCAAATCGGTCAACGGACACGCCCACCTCCCATACAAGTCACTTTTATATAACTCTTTCGGAACTTATAACTCGAAAAGTATTCAAGATATAGGTATGAAATTTAAAACATATTGTTATAATTCACCTAAAAATATGTGGTCCAAAAGTGGGCGGATCCCACTTTTTTTTCATTATTTCCCGGGTTTTCATAGTGAAAATTTGATCCGTAAATTATTAAAATCAAATCTATGAATTATTTGCCTTTCAAAATTTGAAATATAGGCGTGGTCAGTCCAATTATATTTTTCAAATTTTGTATTTAGTTTTTTTATACTTTTATATACATTTTTTAATTTATGTTGATATAAGACGTAAATTTCTGATATATGAATAATATTCTGAGGGTGGGGAGGTTCAGCATAATTAAAAACTTTAAAATTAAGGTATGCAATTAAATATCCCACATTAATATCCCCACCAAAGGTGTAGGGTATTCCATAGTCGGGCCCGACCGACTATAAAAATCCGCCCCATGTGACCGAACTTACCCATGTGACCTAACTTTCCCAACTCGTTTTAATATGTTCCAACATAAATGTCCTGTATTGTTTCTGGAATAATTATGGCGTGGTTTGAAACCAAAGGAAACAGAGCACAAACTATCACTTTTATTGCTTTGCTTTTGAGCGGAAGTAAGAGTTTAAAAACATTGTAGAACGATGCTTTGAAAGTAAGCATCATTTGTATTTACTTCAATGGGTTATACTCTAACAGAGAGCAAAGTTATTTTCTTGTTTGGAGCAATGCTGAGATGTATAATAATTTAAATATTTTTACTTCTTGCATTTCAAATGCTCGTATACTTTAAATACTTACTATGCATACTTGCTTTTGAAATGTTTCACAATATTTATAAGATACGAACTTTATGCATGGCAAAAATTATTAGGAAGTTGAGGCATTTTCAAATTAAATTTTGATTTATCATTTGCAATTTCAAATGAAAAATCTCAATCACATTTTATATTAAACCAATTTTAAATACAAAATCAGTAAGGAAAGTAAGGTCACATGAGAAGTTTTTAAGTACGGAAATTGTGATAGTTGGTGTGATGAAGTTAGTAAGAATTATGAAAGTAATAGTCGGTCTACCCTAGTAGAAATTTTGGTAGGGCCATGGTCATGAAGTGATCATGTCATTATTTGAGATGATCGGGATATGATGAGGCCCATAATGTCCTTGCAACGCAGTGCCCTGATCATGTCTTGACCTCAGGCCATGATCATGTACTGATCGGCCAATTCCCCATTTTATTATTTACCCGACAATTGCCTTGTCAGAGCCCGAGCATAATAGGGTTTCTCTCATTAAATCTCGATCATTATCTGATGTCATTTCGTTATGAGGAACAAATAATGTAGCTATGATCAGGAACATTGACTATTTAGATAATGCAAACCCTGCTATGGTAAGCATGATAAGGGCATGCAAAGGCAATGATCATATTTTCTCTAATAGGGCTTACCCAACGAAAACCCGATCATTTCCCGATGGCGCATCGGGCAAATTTCAACTAGGGTAAGCCGCCTTCTGAGCATAAAATAAACCAGACAAAACCTTTTATAATGCTGCTCAGTGAGGTTTTGGCGGAAAAATGCGACTATTTCTTTTTTACGACTATTTTAGTTTGTTTTTTTATTAAGGGTGGTCCGTTTTGGGGTGCAAATATTTTAGGGACTGATACATTGGTTCATTTCATGAAAAAAATTGTTCTGAAGTTTTGGAATATTTGGAGCATCCAATGATATACAGTTTGTTTTCAAAATTTATACAACGGTATACATAATTATAACATGTACAATATATAGCTCAGAGCAAAAATATTACCTTTATTTTAAAGATAATTGATCATAGTTTCTAGTAAAATTTTAGTATTGGCGCTTTATATGGTGCGCTAGGCGATTTTTCTCATCAAAGTAAAAAAATAAAATATTGTATTACAACTTTTTTTATAAAACTCTGCTTTTCTCGAAATTTTTATCTAATATTTTATTTACCTTTTTTAATATTTGATTGTATTGTAGTGTAATAAACAATTTCTTCATACACTATTTTTATCTCGCACTTATCGCTTTCCTTGCGGAGCACTCCTTGAAGTGCTCTCAAATTTTTCAAATTCCTCAAAATACCAATTTATTATAGAAACAATATGTAGTTCTTTTTTATGTATTTATTTTACAAAATTTTCATTCAGAATAGTTGTTAAAAAGTGGAGTTTTGCGGAATTTAAGAACACTACAAAGAGTGCTCCGCTAGGAAAACAGTAAGTGCGAGATAAAATAGTTTATGAAGAAATTGTTTATTACACTTTGACGCATTCAAATATTAAAAAAGATAAATAAAATAATAAATAAAAATTTCGAGAAAAACAAAGTTTTATAAAAAAAGTTGTAAAAAAATATTTATTTTTTTATTTTAATGAGAAAAATCCTCGAGCTCACCACATAAAATGCCAATATTAAAATTTTACTAGAAACTATGATCGATTAGCTTTAAAATAAATGTAACAGGGACTGTAATAGTTACGAGTAATATACAAAAAAATCAAAAATAAAAATTATTTTTGAACAAAACTTGTTTTTGTTCAGTAATAACGATTATTTTTGATTTTTAAAATTTTGCTCAGAAATAAAAGTCAAATTTCAATTTTTATTTTCAAATTAAAAAATAAAAATTAAAAATTAATTTATATTTTTTACGATTTTAACGATTATTTTTGATTTATACTTTTTTTTTACTCAAAAATAAAAATTAGGGTGCGGAGCGTTGTGCGTAAAAATGATGTTCTGACGATGAAAACGATAGACTCAAATACAAATTTGGGTTATGTTAGTGAACACCTTCGATGATCCTCGTTGGATTGTGGTCAGTATTAACATTAATATGGGCCAACAATAAGTAAAACAAATTTCGTTAAGAAAAAAAAACTTTGTTATTGAAAGTATCACAACTAGGAAGGTCAGGAAATCAAATGTTGCATGTTTGAAATCTATGGATGCATGCATAACACTCTAATTTTAATTTACTATTAATGTTAAGTTATTTTGTAAATTGGAAGTTGAGGTACCGATGCATTAGATAACAGTCCATGTAGGAACTGCTGGACTTGACAACGTGGTCAATGCTTAGCAAAGCTTGTGCGGCCAAGTCTTGGTGAATTCGTCTCGCACAAGACTCGAACAACCTTGAGCTTCCAAGTCATGGTTCATAAGTCTTCTTCTAAAACTCGGCCAATCCTGAGTAGCCAAGTTCATTCGACTTTCATCGGTGATTTATCTATACGGTATTGTAGTCAGATAGATCGGCCTACGTTCTTATAGGACTGTAGTGCCAAACTATTATTATATGCAAGGGTATATACTCATTCAGGTGTGTCATTATACTATATTTTTGGGTAAATCTGTTCCAGTGGGATTACAAAAGCACCCGAGTGCGTCCTTGGAACTTTTTTGGGTGAATCTGTTCCAGTGGGATTATAAAAGCACCCAAATGCGTCATTGGAACTTTTTTGGCTGGATCTGTTTTGGTAGTAGGTCATACTGTAGCGTCGGTGGCTCGATTGGTTTGTGCGTTGGACGAATGAGCGGGGATTTTAGTGTTGCATTTTCAGAAATTCCGGGAAATTTAAATGTCTATTTAAGAGTTTAATTATTTTAGATTGGTTTGTTTTACTAAAATATACAAATTTTATAATTTTAAATAATTATACATTTTTTTCATAACATTTATGTAATTTTCGCTTGCAAAAAAAATATATTATTTGTTATTATTCTGTAAAAGGTTTTGGGATATAAAATGTGTGTCTAAAGTGATTAAAATCTCAAACTTAACTAAATTCTAAAATAATTATTTCACATTTCTGCCCAATTTTACTTAAGAAATGATGCAACACTGAAAGAAGAGAGTGCGATGAGAGTACGGTGTAACAAAGAAAAACAAACGCTGACATAAATATACTTCGTTGTTTTGTACAGAAATTTACATAGAATTATCCAAAAATAATGTATTTTATGAAAAACATGTTATTTTTGTTTAAACCAATCTTATATGTTTTTATTCTGTTTATAAAACTGAATAAGTTAACAAAAACTATTATTGCAAAAGAGCCAAGTGAGTTATTAATATTTGTTTTTTAATTAATAAGATTTTTTATAATATACATTAATCGTTTACATACAAAGTATACAATATTAAATGAAAATATAAATATTTAAATCATTAACTAAATGCTATGTTCTACTGTGCGCAGTCGACTTCAACTCTACGCATTGAACCCCATGGAAACTAGAAATTGTCGACCAATTTTTAAATTTACTTTATTTAGTTTTTTTTAATTAAAACACTCTTAAAGAATGAGTGTATAATAAAAAAACAACATAAACATTATTTTTTGAACAGTACTATATTTTTAAAAGATTTGTTGCAATTGTGAAAAGTTCTAAAAATTTCCTATTATTCTATCTAAAATAAATTTAAATGCCTCAAAATAAGTTTGAGATAAAAAAAAACGTTTAGTCAAAATTCTATTTTACATTAAATATTTTGTATTAAATGTGATACATTTAACAATTTATATTGGGGTGACTGGAGAACAAAGCAGCGCGGACCAGCTCGCATGAAGTCGCACGTTCGACTGATAGCTTTCGCAGGTCACACGCACTTATGTTCGTTGCACTCGCTCTAACTCTAAAAATCCTCTCACCATTTCCGCTTCACCGATCTTCCCCTCGTCAAGCACCTTGTGTGCTGACGTCGTGCCCGCACGGGCTGAGTTGGGCATCCCTATTTTAAAGTAAAAATTCTAATTTGATTTTTATTTCTGAGCAAGCAAACATAAAAATTAAATATAATCGTTATTTTTGATTTTTTTTGTCATAAAATCACTGCAAATTTCAATTCTGCATGCGAAAATAATTTTTTTATAACACGTTGATTTTTTTTCATTAAAAAAAATAAGAATAACCGTTATTTACGATCCCTGAAATGTAATATTTTTACTCTGGGCTATACATTGTAGAAGTTATAATTAAGTATACCGTTGTATAAAATTTGAAAACACCCTGTATATCATTGGCTGTTCCAAATAGACCCTAACTCTAGAACAATTTTTTTAAGAAATGAACCAAGGAATCAGTCCCTAAAATATTTGCATCCCAAAGCGGACCACCCTGTATATATAGTTCAATGTATATACGCAAATCCAAATGGCTCTATATGGAAAATATAAAGTAAGCTCAGTTTTCTCATTCTAAAAAAAGAAATGGTGAAAATATCTCTAAAAAAAATTGTCAGATGTTTAAAAATTATATTAATTTTGCGTCAAATGTGTTTATCATTTCAATTTAAATGATACAATATAGTTTAGTCATCAATTTAATCGAAATCGCACACACCCTAAGTAAAAAACTAAGTACATGTCGATATTTTCTATACAGTACAATAAACGTCAACAAATCGTCTATTTTCCATCGTCCATTTCCATCGTCTATTTTAATTTACGATCCGTTGTTGAGTAGTAGTTTTATGATGTCCGCCTTAAAGTGGGCGGGGGTTCATTTATATAAGACTCTACAGTTCAAACTATACCAAAACCAAAAAAATGCAGTTCAATATCTCCATATCAATATTTTAATATCTCATTTTCTCTAAAAAGTAAGAACTACGTTCATTTTGTATGGGGGGTAGGTGTGTACATTGAATGTTTTTGAAATTTTTCTTAACTAGCGGTATTTAAATAAACACACAAAATTTCATAGGACCACTTTTTCTATTTTCTTTCAACAAATGTATGGAGCTATCCCACTGTGTACCGTTCAGATTCGGCATTAAACAGTAGGCCCCACTACTTGAATCAAAAATAAAATACGCACAACTCAACCCGGCGGGAAAAAGGTGTAAATTTCGCTAAAACTACCTATCACGTGACCGGTATCATTGGTACCGACTTAGGAAGTGCAATTCAGTGTCTGGTCTAAAGGTCTGCATGATGAGACGGATTGTGTCTATGCTAAACATGTCGCTTGTGAATCGAAAAGGCACGAGGTGACTCTATAGACGCGACTCTTTTTTACACACTGCAAGTAATGCGTCTATAATTCGTAGACTGTTTTTCGATACTGTATTGATTTAAATTCAGTATATATCTTCCAAGTAATTATAATGCACACATGCAAGGTTGGAATCATTAGTGAAATGTGAATGCATGAAAGAGAAGGTAAAATGAATTATAATGTAAGTAAATCTAAAATAAAATAAATTAACTAAAATATAAATATATAAAAAAGTAAAAATAAAAAAAATCATTAAATAAAAAATAACATAAAAATCTACTGAATGTACCATTGATACCGGTAAAAAGAACAGCATTTTGAGGACACAAGTTCTGTGATATGACTAAAGATACCGGTCACAGAACACAACTTTGAAGACCAGTCCTGTGATAGGTTTAAAGGTCTGAAGGAGGTGTTAATTGACCACTCCCTAGGACAACGCCATGTTAAAGTTGCCGGTTGGTTTCATATAAAAGAGCCAAAACTTGGACCGGTTAACGTGCGCCTAGTCTAAGACCGGTTCGTTTCCCGGAGGAAAATGAGGAGAGAGGCTCTATTTAGTTTCGTTTTTTGTTCACGCCTTTTACTACCTTTTTTTTTGTATTTTTATAATATTTACATGTTCACGATCCATTTAACTACTTTTGCTCTTCGTATCATACTACACTTTTGTAACTTTTCTCGTTTCTCTACTTTTTGCCAAATTTTCCACTATATATCTTGTAATAAATTCGAAAATTTCAATATCAATTACAGTTTACATCAATTATAATCTAAAATGTACAATGAATGTTCATTTTGAGACTTTTTAAACGTGCAAATAAAATGCCAATTATTACTGTACACTACAACTACTATTTGAAATATGCTCCAACTCATACAAACCAAAATACAAAGCATTGCTATCATAGTTGCAACATCAAATGTGCTCGATTTTGGTCTATTTCTTATTTAACAGTAGAAATTTACTTAAATTCAGACGCCCTCTGATGCAACACTAGGCCTTTTCATTTATCTCACTTGGTCCTTACATCGTGTGGTGCCATCTAATAAATGCAGCAAAGGCTTTGCATGTGAATTGGATAGTAATACAAATACTTCCAGACTTACAATACAAAATGCAGACAACAAGGACGAACCCGATTGTTGTGTTTAATCGAAAATCAACATCTTGTTATTTTTTGGGGGGGGGGCGTAAAACTTTGTTTATGTCAATGATTGTCAAGTGTTTGGTGACTGAAGATAGAGAATAGGAAAATTGGTAGGTGGTTGACTCAGTGTGGCTTGGGTGTTTATTGCAAATTGTCAATTACAATAATGGTAAAGGGCAAGAAGAAGTAGCAACAAGCACAGATGGTGACACTTTTTGGTTGCATGAACAAAACACTTCAGCATATTGTTGGGCATTCGGTGTTGTCCTAAATAAACGCATGAATTGGCAGTATTTTGTGGGTTATTTGTTGTTGCCATTTTATACAATTTTAATTAATTTTTTGTTATAAATTTTTTTTTGCGAAAAATTTCGAATTTTGCAGTTCGACGAAATATATTTGGCGCCACTATTATTCAAGAACCTCTCTGATATAGCAATATTTTGTTGACAATACTGCACAAATATTGTTGCTTGACCAGATTATTATTATTTTTTGTTCGTCCTGTTTCTTTGTTTACGATGTCCTTGTGCCCAGGCATAAATACGCCGCATTATGCGTTGATTTAAACCGTCGTTTGTTTGCAAACTTCTGACGCCTTTTCATCAGCTATAAATACATTTTTGGCGTTAAGGCAGACTTCGTCAAATTCTATGCTTTATAATATAAAATAACCGGAAGCTCATGACAATGACCCAAAAACGAAGAAATTGTCTTCAAAACATATAACAAAATTTGCATTTCTTGTGTTTCTTGTTTGAAGTTTGTTCTTTGGGGCGTGGAAAATCCTTTGTTAAACAATAATCAATGTAGAAACAAACAAAATGCAAAAGACACAACAAAATGAAGCACTTAAAATAAATGTTAATATTGTGCCCAATGAGCGAAACCGGAAGCAGAGCATACAACGACACACCGGAAGTAAAGCCAACTTGGCCTTTGATTGATTGGTGTGCGTGTGCGTTTTCAATGATTCAATGACCAACTTTAAACAATGCTAATAACAATGAAATTCTAATAATAGTAATAATACATATAAAATATAAACAACAATCAAAATGTAAATTCAACAAAAGTTTCTCGATAAATGGTTGATTAAAAGTTTTGTTTTGTTCCAAAAAGGATTCAATGGAGTACTAATTGTGAAGGTCTTTTATAAAATTAACAAAAATTTATTTGTTAGAGAATAACAATAAGTATTATATGCAAAGAAAAATTGTATTTTTCTCAAATAAAAAATTCAATTTTTATTCATTACACTTATGCACATTTAATACTGTTGTGCACACAAAATATAAATGTTATGATTTGTATTCATAAGATTTTCTTTTCATAGTATTTATTAGACATATGCACACATGTATAATAAACCGAATTCAGGACACTCATTTTATTTCAAGACATGTACTATCACCTACACTATGCTTTAAAATCAAATGAATGTCTTGCACTTAACAATCAAGCACATGTAGTGTCAAATCAAATCTCAAACAGGACATAGGTGCAGTGCACTGTCTTAAATGGTGTACACTAAAAATTGAGTACACTGAACTTTGACACTGTTAATCAGTGCATTTTACTTTTGTTGTTGTTGTTAACATTCGTACATTAAGAAATTTCCATCAATTTATAATGTATTAAGTAAATCAATAAGTATAAGAAAATCATATAATATTTTTTATAAAGTTTTGTATTTATCGAATTAACATTTTTTATTATTTTATTTTATTAAACAAAAAAAAAAACAAAACTGTACTTGGAAATATTTGTTGTGGTACAACATTTTCGAAAAGAATTGCTGTATGTTACTCATTGCGCTTAATCACTACACTCAGTGTACTCGTTAAATTTTCTGCGACCGTTTTTTTTTTTTTTGTTTTTCAAGGCATTGAATGTCTAGAAAAAAATGTCTTGACACTATTTACAGTGCACTGTACTCACTGGAGAAGTTTCACTATAATACTATAGACTGTTATTGTAAAATGCACTAAAGAGTGTATAATGCAGTAGTGCACTTTTTGCAGATGTAACATCAAATACTTTTTGCAAATTTCTAGTTTGAATCATGAATGAACCTATAAAATTTTAGTGCCCATTAACTATGAAAGAAAAGTAGTATGTTACTCGTTGCGCTCAATAACTGCACTCAGTGTACTCGTTACATTTTCAGCGACAGTTTTTTTTTGTTTTTCAAGGCATTGAATGTTTAGAAAAAAAAGTCTTGACACTATTTGCAGTGCACTCTACTCGCTGGAGAGCTTCACTATAATACTGTAGACTGTCTTTGTGAAATGCACTAAATAGTGTACAATGCAGTAGTGCACATTTTGCAAATGTAACTTCAAATACTTTTTTGCAAATTTCTATTTTGAATCGTGAATGAACCTATAAAATTGACATTTTCATTTAAAAAATTTCAAAACAAATGTGTTTGGAATACAAAATTTGTTGATAATTCGATTATTTCAAATTTGTATTCCATTTTTCAGTGCAATTTTATGAATCAGAATCCAACTTGAAACTGTTTTTTTGGGATATTTTTAAGTATATTTTGTTTATCTAATTTTGCATTTTGATTTATCATAAATTTCTCTATTTTAAAAAACTATTTTTTTTTGTTTTTTTTATTTTTTATTGCCCACTTTACTTTTTTGTAAATAGGTTGCCTTCCGTTTTTTTGATAACTTGTTTGACTTATTTTGTTTACTACTTTTTTGTATTAATTTTAACAATTTTTTAAAATATTTTTACTAATTACTTATATCATTTTCTATATATTTTGACTAAATTT
Organism: Dryomyza anilis; assembly: GCA_951804985.1. Classification (NCBI taxonomy): domain Eukaryota; kingdom Metazoa; phylum Arthropoda; class Insecta; order Diptera; family Dryomyzidae; genus Dryomyza; species Dryomyza anilis. Next base: position 115,179,454 of record OX638130.1, read on the forward strand.
TTTCAATATATTTTCACTTTTTTATTTCATTTTAATACTTTTTAACTATTTTTTTTTTACTTTTTACTTAATATTTAAATACATTTTTTTGATACTTTTTAAATACAGTTTACTATTTGTTGACTAAATTTTGACTATTGTGTACTACTTTTAACTAAAATTTAATTTTTATTATTATCTTGTCTTCCGTTTATTAACTACTTTTTTAAATATTTATATAATTTTTTTACTACCCTTTTAGATTTTTTTTACTAGTTTTGTATAGCATTTGACTACATTTTAATAAGCTTTAGAAAAATATTTCTACTACTTTTTTAGTATTTTTAAATCATTTTGACTACTATTTTTTTACTACTTTTGTTAATACCATTTAAATACTTTTTTAATATTATTTAACAACTTTTTTTTTTTATTTTTTGTACGACTTTTTCTTTAAATGTTTCAATGTTTAACGATATTTTTTATTTTATTTTTACTACATTTTTGAGACATGCTTAACTATATTTTAATATTTTTTACTTTTGGGCATATTTTAAATAATTTTTTGACGTATTTTTTGCGCCTTTTTGACAATTATGTAATCTCATATTTACTACTTTTTGCGTACATTCTTTTGTACTTTTTTAGTACTTTTACTTTTTAGAACGTTTTTAGTACCTTTTTAGTTATTTTTTTACTATGTTTTTCTACTTTAAGATTACTTTCTTAAATCACTTCTTGACTACTAAAAAATAAAATTACATTTTTAAATAGTTTTTACTGCTTTTTTATTAGTTATAATGCTTTTTAAAACTTTTTTAATTTCATATACTTTTTAATACTCTTTAACTTTATTTGAATTATTTCAATCATAGATTGACTACTATTTGCTTTTAATTTTTAATACTCTTTTTTTACCACTTTTTTTTGCTCCTTTTTGACTATAATGTAATCTCTTATGTACTACTTTTTAAGTATTTTTCTGTACTTATTTAGTACTTTTTAGCACTATTTTAGTACTTTTTTAGTACTTTTTAGTACTTTTTTTTAGTACTTTTTTTTAGTACTTTTTTAGAACGTTATTAGTACTTTTTATAAAAAATTACTAAATTTTCTTACTATCTTTTTCTACTTTAATATTACTTTCTTAAATCACTTTGTGACTACTAAAAAATAAAATTTAATTCTTAAATAGTTTTTACTTCTTTTTTATTAGTTTTAATACTTTTTAAAATATTTAATACTTTTTTAATATCATATACTTTTTAATACTTTTTTAATACTTTTTAATACTCTTTAACTTTATTTGAATTATTTCAATCATGGATTGACTACTATTTGCTTTTAATTTTTAATACTCTTTTTCTACTACTTTTGGGTATATTTTAACTAATTTTCTGACGTATTTTTGCTCCCTTTTGACTACAATGTAATCTCTTATTTACTACTTTTTAAGTATTTTTTCTGTACATATTTAGTACTTTTTAGTACTTTTTTAGTACTTTTTTTAGTACTTTTTTAGTACGTTTTAAGTACTTTTTATAAAAAATGACTAAATTTTCTTACTATGTTTTTGCACTTTAAGATTACTTTCTTAAATCACTACTTTACTACTATTTTTACAAAAAACCAAATCAGAACTTTAGTAAAAAATAAATTGTAAAAATATTTCAAATTGGAAATAAATTTTAAATAATTTATTTCGTGCCTATTTTTTCAGGTATTTTCATCTTTATAACTCACATACATTTTAACCTGTTATACACTCTAATTGCATAAAACAAATGCGCATTTGGCCAGGACACTTTAAGCTCTGCCCACAGAATCCCTTAAAATATTGCCATAAGTAGTAGAAGAAGAAGAACAAAAAAAATAAGAAGAAGCTAAATAATCAGGTAAAGAAACAAACGGTTTTTATTGCAGTGCACGTAAATGCAAACAACATTTTATGCATAAGCCGAAGCTTTTTGCCACATGCGTTGCCATATTTTTGCGCAAAATGAGTCAAAATTATTTTGTTACTGCTGCTGTTGCTGCTGTTGTTATTGCGATTTTTATGTGTTGCCATTTGCAAAAGAAAAACTCGTCATAAATTTGAAAATTTCTACATTTTGCCACAAACGAAATGTTGCCACAGCTAAGGAAACAAATAAATAAAATATGACTGAAAACGAAAAACGCCAGAAAAACACTAAAGAAATCGCAAAGCGCTGCTCATTACAAACAAAAGCAACTCATAAATAAGACAGAAAAGACGACGAACGGACGGACGCAGGGAGGGACAAAAACACAACGAGTAAAACAAATGAAAACGAAAATAAAAAGAAACAAATGAAAAATATAAATAAAAAATAAAAAAAACATCTTAAATAAAAACAACAAAATAAAATGACACATTACAAGTGCAAACAAATCCCTGCAGCAATATTTGTTTCCGTTTCCTGGCAACGCCGCCAAGCAGCCAGTGCTGCCAGCTCTTTCGAGTGCTGCCAGCTCTTTCGACTACTGCCTGCTGCTATTGACTCTGACATCAATCGGCTGCAAAATCTTTTGTAATATTTTGTAATCTGCATCGCATGTGCGCCGCGTCGCGTTTATCATTTGTTGTTTGCCATAATTTTTGGCCAACATTTATTTCTGTTTTTCATGCATAAATGACGCAGCTGCTTGCAATGTCATATTTTTGTTTTCTTGGTTTTTTTTATATTTTTATGTAATGTACTAAATTTCTTATGTAAGCTAATATTATAATTTATATGAAGAATTGAACATTTATTTTATATTTTTAAAGAAAAGTTGAATTTTAAGTAAAAATTTAAATTTTTAGTGAAAATTTGAATTTTTAGTGAAAAATTGAATTTTTAGTGAAAAATTTAATTGTTAGTTAAAAATTGAATTTATAGTGAAACATTGCATTTTTAGTTAAAAATTAAATTTCTAATCAAAAATTGAACTTTTTAGTGTAAAATTTAATTTTTTTTAGTGAGAAATGGATTTTGAGTAAAAAATGGATTTCTCAGTTCAAAATTGAATTTTTAATTCAAAAAATAATTTTTACTTGAAAATTAATTTTTTAATTTAAATTGAATTTTTTAGTTAAAAATTGAATTTTTAGTGAAAAAATTAATTTTTAGTGAAAAAATTAATTTTTAGTGAAAAAAATAATTTTTAGTGAAAAAATAAATTTTTAGTGAAAAAATTAATTGTTAGTGAAAAAATTAATTGTTAGTGAAAAAATTAATTTTTTAGTGTAAAATTGAATTTTTAATGTAAATTTGAATTCTTAGTAAAAAAATATAATTTTAAGTGAAAAATTGAATTTTTAGTAAAAAAATTGAGTTTTTAGTGAAAAATTAAATTTTTAGTGAACAATTTATTTTTCAGTGAAAATTTGAATTTTTGTAAAAAAATTGAATTTTTTGTGAAAAATTGAATTTTTAGTGAAAAATTTAATTTTTAGTGAAAAATTGAATTTTTAGTGAAAAATAACAGATATGGTGCAGTTTAAGTTAATGTTTAAAATACTTGTGGCAAGTACTTATTATATAAATGTATTTTGTTGTTGAGTTATTTGATATGGTAAAGAATCTGTTAATATTAAATGTTTCGAATCGAATTTTGTACCAGATTACAATCGCATATTTTTAGTTATTTCAATATTGAATGCATTAAACATTATTATACTTGCTTTAAACATTTTTATACTTAATGTGCTACTGTCTCCCGTGCTTATGCAAGCGCATTGACAAACAAAAAGATGGTTAAAACATATGTGCTTCTTTGGGAAATATAACCTCAGCGCAATATGCAACATTACTTTATTTTTCATATATTTTTTGTTATTTCCCCCAACCATTGCAGGCGAAGTACATCATGCGAGCCGCACATTTATCACGAAAATCTTTCACATAACTTCTGTTCTTCTCGGATTTATTTTTGGGATTCTATGCCAGACATTGTCACCTCTTCTCCCTCCCCCAGTCAACACCACCCGACACACTCAATTATAAACTATGACTTGGCATTTTTACGCCAAACAACTTTGGAAACTATTTTTTTCGTTTTTTAGAACTAAGGAGAAATAGGTTTTGTGGTATGGGTTATTTTTGACCCCTTCCTGTTTGCAACACTTACTCGACTGACTGCTGGTCAACAGTGACCAGTTGTGTCCGTCCCGGACGCTTCATCACATACCAATGATAAATTGTTCACAAACATTTACCGGAAATTTGATGCTGGCTGGCATCGTCGTGCATCATATAAATTACCTTTAAATGCTGCGTCGGCGGCGTTGACGACGCATCGCGTCATGCACTCGGCTGCATCCGCCATAAGAGGGCATTTTTTGGCACACATTTAGGTAGTTTTTTCAACTTTGTTACTTTCTTTTGAGACCTCTTTTACTATTTACTACATTTTTTATTTTTAGTGCTTTTTTATATTTCTACGACTTTTTTTATTTTTACTACTTTTTTATTTTACTACTTTTTTGTATTTCACTACTTTGTTACATTTTTACTACTTATTTATTTTTACTACATTTTTTTTTTGTTTTACTCTTTTTTTTATTTTTCCTACTTACTAATTTTTCACTTTTTTTATTTGTACTACTATTATTTTTTTTACTACTATTCTACTACTTTTTTTTTACTACTATTCTACTACTTTTTTTACTACTATCTACTACTTTTTGACTGTAACATTTTTTTTATTTTCTCTGTTTTTTACGCTCTTTACTACTTTAGTATTTTTTTCACTACTATTTTTCTAAACTTATTTTCTCGTTTCATTTTTGTCAATTTTTCATTCAAAAAATTCTTTCTATGTTGATTTTGCACAAAAATTTTCAACGTATTTGTTATTGTCGCAATAACATCCATTTGCTTTGTTTGTGAACATATGTTGCGAGTTCTGCAGTAGCAAAAAGTCCTGCGGATCGTGTCCTGGCACACTGGCTGGTGCGATTTCGTTGGCTGCTGCTACTCTTACGGCACAAATCCTTCAGTGTTGCTCTGCTATCTGTTGAAATATGCATGAAAATCCCTCAGAATGTGGCACGTAATTCGGTGCAGAGTTGTCATTGTCAATGTTTGCTTTGGCTCATGTCACTCACAAGAAGTAACATACAGTCTTTAAATTAATATGAAAAAAGCATCATCAGCAACTTTGGGAATTTCGAAAAAAACGTTGTTCACACTTTTCGTAGATATTATGAAATTACAGCCAATTAAAGTTATTTTTTTCAAAAATAGCAAATAATTCGGTATTTTCCAAATTAATAATGAAATTGCATCAAAAATTGTTCATAAATGGAATGAACGCCGATAATTGAGACACTGTTCATAATGTATATGAAAAAAATCATTCTATGTATGAACTATTCTTCGTATCATAAATATCATGAATTTTTTCATAAATATTATGAATGTGTTCATCAATATTATGAACTTTTTCATACGATTTTATGAACGATTCATAAATTTATGAATTTGGTGATTCATTGAGTCATAATGACAAATTCATAACATTGATGAATAAATTCATAAAATTTATGAATAAATTCATAACATTGATTCTTCGAAATCACGATCTGACATCGAGTCTCTTAAATCTCACTCGTGCGCATAACGGATCATGTGATAAATATGCTATTTTTCCAACAAAATTAAAATTGTAAAACGTTTTACAATTTATCATTTCAAAAACAAAAAAAATAAAAATCTGATAATTCGTAGAAACACTAAATAAATGGCAACAAATTACAACAGAGCGAAAGAAACTACTTTAAGTCATACTTTTTGTGTGCGCTCGAAACAAATAGAAAATGAAATTAAAAAGAAGATAAAATATATAATTCGTTGCTGCTTAAATGCTCAACTATAAATGAAGATGATTACGCGATTTGGTATTAGTTTTTCTTTTGTTTTTTTTTTTGGAATTTTCAAGCGCTGTTCAGCATTTGTGCAACATTTATATTTATTTGCTGCATTTGTAGGTCAACCGCAAAAGGACCCGCTACAAGGAGAGAGATGGAGAATGGCAAACAAGTCGAAGTAGAGAGTTGAAATTTTTATTTTTTATTACGCAGCCATGGAACGTAGAGCAGACGATAGTTAGTGAGAAAATGTACAACCAGAAAAAAAAACAATGGTAAATTAATAGTATTTCCTTAGAAAAACAATATTGGTTAATAGGATGCATACTATTAGTACCATAAGTTTAATATTATTAATACAATATGTTGTTGCACCATAAATTTTATAATGTGCTATTTTAATTACATTAGCAAGCCCATACATATTTATTGATACGTATTAATAATTTTATGGTAATGTCGAATTACATTTTTCTACACTCAGAAAAAATATTATAAAATCAATAGTTTTTTAGGATAATATTTTATTATTATTTTAATAGGTAAATCCCATGAAATACTACAAAATACTATTAAATTGTTTTTGTGTTTATATACAAATAATTTTGTGTATACTATTGAATCAATAACTGTCCCATTAACCATTTTGATAGGATTTTTTTGAATTTACATTAAATACATTGAGTTCTTACCAATGTCGCGTTTAATAATGGGGGTTTAAAAAAAAATGTGAATGTAAGACTTTTATTATTATAGGAGAAAAAACATTAAAACAATAGTATTTATACCATTATATTCAATAATATTAAAATTATTAAATTAATGGTACTGAATTTTTCAAATACTTTTAAATTCATTAGAAAACTTTTCAATCAATTTGAAAAAATGATTAATATATGAAACATAAAATCCATGATCGTACCATTTTGCGTTGCACACTCAGAAAAAATGACCCCTTAAATTTTCTTCTGAGTGTGCAACATTTTAGAGTGCACTGCGCACAGCTGTTGCTTCCGGATGTGGCTGGGATGGAATGGAATGTGTTGGAAGTAAGGCCAGAATCGGGTTAGACAAATATTTAAATGCCAAACAAATACACGATGGCAATAATGAAAACAACAAGGACACTAAGGAGTATATAAGGACAACAAAAACAATTTGTACAAAAACATTTATAAAAAATACCAAACAACAATTGTAATAAAACACAACAACAACAATAATAACAAAAACACAGAGAAGCAGCTGCAGAATGAACTGCATTTGTTAAACATGCCGTCGAATGAGACGCAGGACGCAAAGGACTTTGCTGTGCTAAGCAACACAAGTTGCTGTTGCTCGAATTGCTCGAATATAGGTCATCAACAACAGAAGCAGCAGCAGCAGCAACAGCATGGATTAGCGTTGTCCTTGCGTATCCTTGAGTCGATCGCTATTTGGCCAAACCAACATTCATTTCACGTGACCCTATTTTGGCTGCTACTGCAGACAACTATTTTTCGCTACCAAGTGCATCCTTTTCTTTTCCTCTGCACATCCTTCTCCTGCGTCCTTTTTGTCCAGCAGCAGCCACAACTCTTGGTGCAAATCTAAACAAATCAGGACACAAATAAAGTACCAGATAAAAGCGAAAAATTATACTTTTTGCTAAATGTAGAATGCAATAAATTGGCATAAAATGGGAAAAGCTTTAATAGAATTTATTAAAATAAAAATAAAATAAAAAAAAAAAAAAAAAATTAGTAAAATTTGTAATTTGTAAACTTCATAATTTTGTGATTTTTTATAAAATTTTAGATTTTTAACAAAATTTGTGAATTTAATAAAATGTTGTTAATTTTAATAACATTTTGTTAATTTTAATTTTTTTATAAAAATTGTGATTTAAAAAAAAAAAAAATTGATTTTTACATACATTTTTGATATATAATAAAATGTGTGATTTTTAACAAAGTGTTTAATAAAATTTGTAACTTTTAATAAATTTTTTGATTTTTAATAATCTCTGTGATATTTAATAAAATTTGCGTTATATTAGAAATTTTGTGATTTTTTTTACCAAATTTGTGATTTTTAATAATTTGTGACTTTTAATAAAACTTGTGAATTTATGTAAAAAAAAAAAAGCTTTAATAGTATTTAATAACACAAAAATAAATTTTTAAAAAATATTAAATTAGTAAATTTTGAAATTTTAATAAAATTTGTGATTCTTATAATTTTGTGATTTTTTAATAAAATTTGTGATATTTAGTATAATTTGAAATTTTTATACAATATGTGATGTTTCATAATGTTTGTGATTTTTAATAAAATTCTTAATTTTTAATAAACTCTGTGATATTTAATATAATTTATTATTTTTTTTTTTAAGAAATTTTGAGATTTTTAATAAAATTTGTGATCTATTAGAAATTTTGTGATTATACCCTACACCTATAAGGTACAGGGTATATTAAGTTTGTGCAGATATTGTAACGCCCCTTAGGAGGCGTGTCCGGTATGGAAAAGTATATATATTCTTGATCAGCATCACCATCCGAGTCCGTTTAGCCATGTCCGTCTGTCTGTCCGTCTTGCTGTCTTGCTGTCCGAATACAGAATAACTTGAGAAATACTGATCAGAATGCGATGAAATTTCGTCTCAATATATTTTAGCCAAAAGTAGGAACTAAGTTTGAAAATGAGCCAAATCGGTCAACGGACACGCCCACCTCCCATACACTTTTATATAACTCGTTAGGAACTAATAACTCGAAAAGTATTCAAGATATAGGTATAAAATTTAAAACATATTGTTATAATTCACCTAAAAATATATGTTCCAAAAATAGGTGTGATCCGCCCACTTTTTTTTTTTCATTATTTCCCGGGTTTTCATAGTGGAAATTTGAACCGTAAATTATTAAAATCAAATCTATGAAATATTATCCTTACAAAATTTTTGAATATAGGAGTGGTCTGCCCATTTACATTTTTCCAATTTTTTGTATTCGTTTTTTATACTTTTATATCGATTTTTAAATTATGGGGATATAAGATGTAAATTTCTGATATGTGAATAATATTCTGAGGGTGGGGTGGTTCAGTATAATTAAAAACTTTAAAATTAAGATATACAATTAAATATCTCACCAATGGTGTAGGGTATTCCATAGTCGGGCCCGACCGACTATAAAAGTCCGCCCCATATGACCGAACTTACCCATGTGACCTAACTTTCCCAACTCGTTTTTAATAAAATTTGTGATCTATTAGAAATATGGTGATATTTCATAAAATTTGTGGTTTTTAATAATTTGTGACATTTTTAAGAAATTTGTGATATTTTTTAAAAAATAATTTTTAATGAAATTTATGATTTTAATAAAATTTGTGATTTTTAATAAAATTTATGATTTTTAATAAAATTTGTGATTTTTAATAAAATTTGTGATATTTTTAAAAAATTTGTGATATTTTTTAAAAACTGATTTTTTATAAATTTTTTGATTTTAATAAAATTTGAGATTTTTACTAAAATTTGAGATTTTTAATAAACTTTGTGATTTTTAATAAAATTTGTGATTTTTAATAAAATTTGTGATTTTTAATAAAATTTTTGACTTCTAATTAAATTTATGATTTTTAATATAATTTGTGATTTAAACAAAATTTATGATTTTTAATAAAATTTGTGATATTGTTAAATAATTTGCGATTTTTTATAAAATTTGTGATTTTTTAATAAATTTGCGATTCTTAATAAAATTTACTTTAATAAAATTTCCAATACCTTACAGACAAAAAATGTAACCAACAAAAAGAAAAATTCAAAAATGCGAAAAAGTTGAATATCGTACATTTCATCGAATTCCGTTGTATATTAAAAACATTTTGAATATAATATATTACTCTACAAATTAATTTTTTTTTATATAAAAAAATATTTAAGAATTAAAAACAAAAAATTCAATAAAGTTGTAAAAGTTTTTCCTGAATTATTTAAAAAAAAAAAATGTTTGCCTCATCTATTTTTTGCCAACAAATTCACGTTGATTTTGCTAAATTTTGCGGCTTTTGCGACGAAGAACAGACTGTCAGACAGACAGCCAGACAAACAGCATGCCACAGACTTTGTGGTGGCGTCTGCACAGCAGGATGTGTCGACGTTGACTCTGCCGCATAACCAAAAATCCGGCCACAATCATGAAATCCATATAAAATATTTATTTGCGCATCAGTCGCCTCGTCTGCCTGCCTCATGCTCCGGTGCGATCATTTTGAATTTTATTGAATTTCCAATTGCCGTCGCACCGCAATTGCAACAAAAACAAATAACAGCAAATGCAGCGAAAAGTGGCAAAAGTTTAATTTATGCATCGCGTATGGATTGGTGCCAACAAACTGGACTAAATGTAATTTAAAATATGGTTGCAGTTAAAGAAAAATTAAAAAAAATATATTCTAAAAAATAAAAAATTATAATTATTTACTATATTTATTAAAAGTAGTAGAAATTTTGATTTTACATTGAATATAAATAATATAAACACATTAAATTTTATAAAATTATTATTTTTATTTCAAATAATAAAAATAAATCATTTTATAAATCATATTTATTAATGATGTTCAAATTTACAATATATTATTACCATATCCTTAGCATCCTTAGCACAAGCAATAATATACTAATCTCAATAAAATCAAATGAATCTCTTTAGATGTTGGTGTTAAAATTTGCTATAGGGTGTTTGAATAAAAGTCACGGTTGTACGTCTATCTGCCACCTCATTATTGCTGGCCTCACTTCATATTGTATCTGGTTTATTTACAAACATTTGCTATTTTTACGATCTAAACCCACTGACCCGTGCTTAATTTCTGTAGCTCTTAACACGTCCTTTGTCTTGTGATGCGTTCGAATCGCGCTCTTTTGAGTTTCATAAAATTCAATTAATTATCACCCACGACTGACTCATAAAAGCGTCGCCTTCTATATAAATTCGTATTGTTCCTGTATTGTTATTGTGTAGTGTTTATTGTGAGGTTTTTGTTGTTGCAGTAATTATTTTATTCTTGTTGTATATATATGGTATTTAATAGGTATGTTTGTTGTACATATTCAACGTGATGGAATTTATATTTCTTATATAGCACTAACTTTTTATGTTTTTACATTATTCTGTATTTCCTGGTTGTACAGATGTTGTATAATTGTTATGTTATTTTGTATGTCTTTTTTTGATTATTTCATTTAAATAAATTTGTTATTATATATGTGTTTAGGATATTTATTTATTTTAATTTTAAATATACTTGTTGCGTAGCTATTTTATAATTGTTGTATAGTGTTTGTTTAAGTGTTTTGTGGTTTTAATTTTTATAATATACAATTTGTGTATATGGGCCATTCCACACCAAATCGACCAGTGCACTGGTTAAGTGTTCGAAACTCACCTTCTTCGATTTAAATGAAGTTTGGGCAATTGATAAAGGGTATCGAGACATGCATTGACCACTGTAGAAAAAAAAAACATTTTTTTTTTCAATACAAAAAATAAATAAAAATTTAGAAAATTATTTTTTTAAAATATGATGCCATCAAAATACCACCTTTAAATTTGGCTTAGGCATTTGTACTAAATCAAGCAAAATTTAATTTTTTTTAGATTTTTAAAACGGGTCCGTTTTAAGAACATTAAATTTGAAGTACAAGATAATGATCATGCCACATGTTAAAGTAATGATATTAAATTTTTAAAAAGCTTGTTTTATTAGCTTTAAAATGAAGGTTTTATCGTTCAGGAGATATTTAAATATGAACAACCGCACTAATGTGATTTTTGGCTCATTTATTTCAACTTTGAATCTCTGTATCTCTGGAAGTAGTGTTCGGAAAAAAAATGATCAATGTCTATCTCAATACTCTTTATCAGTTGCCCATTGATATCGAAAAGGTAAAATATCAAATTTGACTTTTTTTGGTCTCATATTCATATAACTTAATAAAGTTTGGCTACATATTTTTAAATACTGTTGTTAATTAGTTATTTTATAAGTGTTCTATAGCTCTTGTATAACTCAACTGTTTTTTTTTTTGTAAATGCAAAATTTTAAATTACTGCCCTTTTGCCCTTTTTAGCGCCTACGTCGCCCGCTTACGTGCCACTCCCTTTGTCCAATCCCGTTCACTTTCTACGTGAAGATTACAATGTTTAATATGATCATTTGTTTCGATTTTTACAACTCTGTTCATAGTAGGTCAGGAGTTATATCAATTTGAATGTTTTGGTTATATGGGAGGTGCCACGTCCCGTTGTACAATCTCGCCCACATTCTACGTGACGATTGGAGTTTTAAATATGAACATTCGGTTCGATTTTTATAACTCTACTCTTAGTATGTCGGGAGTTATAGTAATTTTAATGTTTTTTTTATATGAAAGGTGTCACGGCCGTTGTCCAATCCCACCCATATTCTACGTGACGATTGGAATTTTAAATATGAACATTTGATTTTTATAACTCTACTCTTAGTATGTCAGGATTTATAGCAATTTTAATGTTTTGGTTATATGGGAGGTGCCACGCCCCGTGGTCCAATCCCGCCTACATTCTACGTTGCTATTGTAGTTTTAAATATGAACATTTGATTCGATTTTTATAACTCTACTCTAAGTATGTCAGGAGTTATTGCAATATAAATGTTTTGGTTATATGGGAGGTGCCACGCCTCATGGTCCAATCCCGCCCACATTTGGAAAAATGATAAACAACCACAATATACATCATTGGGCTAAATTTCATAGCTGTGGCTATTTTAAGTACACAGATATTTGCATTTAAAAATTCAAGCTTGCGACGCCCATTTTTGTACCTTAGGGGGCGAATTTCAAAAAATCCGCGCTTACGTCGGGAGATAAACACCCTGTCCAAATTTCATGTTCCTTGGTCTAAGGGTTTGGTCTGGGCGTTGATCGATCATTGAATTGTATTTCCCTGTATGTCATTTGCTTTAATGTGTTAAATTATTTTTGATTTATATGTTGTATACCTGTTGTATAATATTTATGATGTTTTGTATAAATCTTCTGTTTTTCATTGTTTGCTTTTAATAAATTTGTAAATTGCGTGATATATTTGTTTTATAATTTAAAATAATCTTGTTGTTTAATAATTGTTGTCATTTCTGTTTTAATTCAGGAGTGAAACCGTAACCGATATCCGTTTAAAACCGATTTAAATTGTTGTATTGTGTAAATGTTCTATAAAATATGTATATTATTTAATATAGTTCAGTTCTTTTATAATTGTTCTATAGCTGTTGTATAATATACCTGTTTTTTTATTATTTAACTTATTTAAATGCATAATTATAATTCTATTATATATAAAAATCATACAATTTATATTATATTGTTTTAATCAATACAATTTATATTATACTGTTTTAATGATATAGTTGCTTTATAATTGTTGTATAATTGTTATAGACATTTTTTGATGTTGTCTAATTTGTAATTTTATTTTATTATATAGTTGTTTAAATGTCTTGTATAAAATTTATATTATATTGCTTTAATCAATAAATGCTATGATATAGTTGCTTTATAATTGTTGTATAATTGTTATAGACATTTTTTGATGTTGTCTAATTTGAAATTTTATTTTATTATATAGTTGTTTAAATGTCTTGTATAATATTCTCATACTTTTGTTATAGTTTTGAATTATATTTGTTGTATAGTTGTTGTATAGATGTTTTGTAATTATTGTTTAGCACATCTTTTATTTAATAACTTTATTTATTCAAATTATTTTTAAATTATTATAAATATTGCTTTGGTGTTTATAAAAAATCATAAATTTTATGCTGTAGTTGCTTGGTAATATTTGTATAAGTGTTTTAAAATTAGTTTATTGTTGTATAAAATGTTTATTTTTATATTTATAACTGACTTTTTGTATTATATGTTAAAGTGTTTTAATAATCCTTTGTAAAATTAGCTATAATATTGCTATATATATATTTCCTATAAATTTGTAACTGTATAATTGCTACAATACTAAATAGTTTTATAAATTGTTCGATTAATTATTATATAGTGCTTTAATTGCACATATTTTTTATAGATTACTTCATTGTTGTATTAAGTGCTACATAGTAATTGTATAATACAAAATATAGTTGCTGTATAAATGTGCTATTATTTTTGAGCAACTGTTTAGTTGCTGTACTAATACCAAATTATATTAAATTATAACCTTCTATATGTCTTAGTACAATTTACAATTTTTTTCCTGTATAATACACTAAATTATTGTATAACTATTCTGCTGTTGTATAAATTGTTGTTGTAAAAATTTGCACAATTCTCATTGTATAATTTGTTGTATTTTTATTGTATAGCTTGTTGTGTGTGTGTTTTTTCATTTTGTTGTTATTTGTTCTACTTGTATTGTTTATTGTTACCAGTCGTAAAGTGTTGGTCATAAAAATTGCCGCACCGCGGCAACATTTTTATTGAACAACAACTACACAAGGTATTTTGCAGGGCCTTCAATGGGTCTCTCGTTCGTTCGTTCGGCGTTCGGTAATTTGCTATTCGGAATTCATGATTATTTGGTGGGTAATAAAAATAACAAGAGCAGCTGGCGTTAAATATGACCAGCGCCATATACCCTACATCCTGTTTCGTCCGTCTTTCTGAAGTGTAAAGACTCAACTACTGCCCGAGTTGAGTTCATAAAAATTGCTCAAATACGAGCGCACATTAAATTGAAAAGAAGACTAAAAACCAACGAACGAACGAAAATAAAATCAAATGACATCACGTTCGGCTGTGACTCTTCTGGACGGTATGGCGGGTGGCATTTAAACGATGCCGCTGATGTCGAATTGTTTTAAATGAATCAAATTAACCATTAACAAGTTGTAAATTCCCCATTGTGGTGAAGTTTTTAATGAGCTGTGCGAAAAATAAATGAGGCGCACGATTTCCGAGGGTAACAAAAAATTAAGAATCAAAAAATAAAAGTATTTGTGCTAAAGAAAAAGGATATTAATAGTAATGGTAAATTAGACTTATAAAAATTAAGATGAAGCTTTAAAAAAATAAAATCAGAAAATAAAGAAAATAAGAAAAATAAGAAATGTAAGATATATAAGAAATATTAGAAATATAATAAATATAAGAAATATAAGAAATATAAGAAATATAAGAAATATAAGAAATATAAGAAATATAAGAAATATAAGAAATATAAGAAATATAAGAAATATAAGAAATATAAGAAATATAAGAAATATAAGAAATATGAGAAATATAAGAAATATAAGAAATATAAGAAATATAAGAAATATAAGAAATATAAGAAATATAAGAAATATAAGAAATATAAGAAATATAAGAAATATAAGAAATATAAGAAATATAAGAAATATAAGAAATATAAGAAATATAAGAAATATAAGAAATATAAGAAATATAAGAAATATAAGAAATATAAGAAATATAAGAAATATAAGAAATATAAGAAATATAAGAAATATAAGAAATATAAGAAATATAAGAAATATAAGAAATATAAGAAATATAAGAAATATAAGAAATATAAGAAATATAAGAAATATAAGAAATATAAGAAATATAAGAAATATAAGAAATATAAGAAATATAAGAAATATAAGAAATATAAGAAATATAAGAAATATAAGAAATATAAGAAATATAAGAAATATAAGAAATATAAGAAATATGAGAAATATAAGAAATATAAGAAATATAAGAAATATAAGAAATATAAGAAATATAAGAAATATAAGTAATATAAGAAATATAAGAAATATAAGAAATATAAGAAATATAAGAAATATAAGAAATATAAGAAATATAAGAAATATAAGAAATATAAGAAATATAAGAAATATAAGAAATATAAGATATATAAGAAATATAAGAAATATAAGAAATATAAGAAATATAAGAAATATAAGAAATATAAGAAATATAAGAAATATAAGAAATATAAGAAATATAAGAAATATAAGAAATATAAGAAATATAAGAAATATAAGAAATATAAGAAATATAAGAAATATAAGAAATATAAGAAATATAAGAAATATAAGAAATATAAGAAATATAAGAAATATAAGAAATATAAGAAATATAAGAAATATAAGAAATATAAGAAATATAAGATATATAAGAAATATAAGAAATATAAGAAATATAAGAAATATAAGAAATATAAGAAATATAAGAAATATAAGAAATATAAGAAATATAAGAAATATAAGAAATATAAGAAATATAAGAAATATAAGAAATATAAGAAATATAAGAAATATAAGAAATATAAGAAATATAAGAAATATAAGAAATATAAGAAATATAAGAAATATAAGAAATATAAGAAATATAAGAAATATAAGAAATATAAGAAATATAAGAAATATAAGAAATATAAGAAATATAAGAAATATAAGAAATATAAGAAATATGAGAAATATAAGAAATATAAGAAATATAAGAAATATAAGAAATATAAGAAATATAAGAAATATAAGTAATATAAGAAATATAAGAAATATAAGAAATATAAGAAATATAAGAAATATAAGAAATATAAGAAATATAAGAAATATAAGAAATATAAGAAATATAAGAAATATAAGAAATATAAGAAATATAAGATATATAAGAAATATAAGAAATATAAGAAATATAAGAAATATAAGAAATATAAGAAATATAAGAAATATAAGAAATATAAGAAATATAAGAAATATAAGAAATATAAGAAATATAAGAAATATAAGAAATATAAGAAATATAAGAAATATAAGAAATATAAGAAATATAAGAAATATAAGAAATATAAGAAATATAAGAAATATAAGAAATATAAGAAATATAAGAAATATAAGAAATATAAGAAATATAAGAAATATAAGAAATATAAGAAATATAAGAAATATAAGAAATATAAGAAATATAAGAAATATAAGAAATATAAGAAATATAAGAAATATAAGAAATATAAGAAATATAAGAAATATAAGAAATATAAGAAATATAAGAAATATAAGAAATATAAGAAATATAAGAAATATAAGAAATATAAGAAATATAAGAAATATAAGAAATATAAGAAATATAAGAAATATAAGAAATATAAGAAATATAAGAAATATAAGAAATATAAGAAATATAAGAAATATAAGAAATATAAGAAATATAAGAAATATAAGAAATATAAGAAATATAAGAAATATAAGAAATATAAGAAATATAAGAAATATAAGAAATATAAGAAATATAAGAAATATAAGAAATATAAGAAATATAAGAAATATAAGAAATATAAGAAATATAAGAAATATAAGAAATATAAGAAATATAAGAAATATAAGAAATATAAGATATATAAGAAATATAAGAAATATAAGAAATATAAGAAATATAAGAAATATAAGAAATATAAGAAATATAAGAAATATAAGAAATATAAGAAATATAAGAAATATAAGAAATATAAGAAATATAAGAAATATAAGAAATATAAGAAATATAAGAAATATAAGAAATATAAGAAATATAAGAAATATAAGAAATATAAGAAATATAAGAAATATAAGAAATATAAGAAATATAAGAAATATAAGAAATATAAGAAATATAAGAAATATAAGAAATATAAGAAATATAAGAAATATAAGAAATATAAGAAATATAAGAAATATAAGAAATATAAGAAATATAAGAAATATAAGAAATATAAGAAATATAAGAAATATAAGAAATATAAGAAATATAAGAAATATAAGAAATATAAGAAATATAAGAAATATAAGAAATATAAGAAATATAAGAAATATAAGAAATATAAGAAATATAAGAAATATAAGAAATATAAGAAATATAAGAAATATAAGAAATATAAGAAATATAAGAAATATAAGAAATATAAGAAATATTAGAAATATTAGAAATATTAGAAATATAAAAAATATCAAAAATTTCATTAAAAAAATAAATTTAAGATAATTTATACGAGAAAAAAGAAGGATTAAATGACAGAAATTTAATATAGGAAAATTAGTTCTGATACCACAAAAAATATTACCAAAAGTCGTATTTGTCTCGTTACGCACACTTAAAAGGTTTAGAAAAAAAGGACAAAACCCACAAATTTTCATTAACCTTGTCTGGTCTGTCGTTAAAGCCCATCGTTAACGATGTCAATGCTGACAACGCGATGGTGACTTCGACAGTCAGCGCGTTACGCCTGTCTGCAGTACAACGTGTCCTTAATTTTCCATTTAAATAAATTATCTATTCGACTGAAAGAAATAATTTGCCACGAAATTGTTGTCGCTGTACCATGCACTGGTAATTTATCAGTTTAACGTTTAACGTTTATCGGTTATCGTTGAGTAAATTTGGCGACGCTTGTCAAGTGTTTGCATAGGCGACTGAATAAATGTTCGACGGTTGCAGGCAGGCATAGTAGGCAGACTGGGTAGGATGGACGGAGGCGTTAAGTCCTTGTGGTCCTTGCGGTCCATGAGTGCGTGTTGTACACAGACGCAGTGGCGTTGGCGACACAATCCACACATACGCACATTTATTATCCTTAAGTCCTTGCCTGCGTGCTGGCATGTATGATGACACATAATATGAATTTATAGCTGCGCGCCACAGTTTTTGAGCGGCCCGACCTGGCCCGACCGACATACAAGGGCGCACAGAAATCAAGTAGAGTCCGCCAAAAAGTTAAAATATTTTTATTAAATTTCTCTGACATGTATTAAGGCGCTGGCGTCAGACAAATGAAACTCAAATGAAAATAATAAAATCAAATACACGTTGTGCAATGAAAACATAAATCAAACTCGATTTATGGGAAATTTCAAGAAGAATTCAATATTTAACAATTAAATATATGAAATTCAGTATTTGACAATTTCATATTTAAACATTTTATATGTATTATTTCTATTCATCATTTGAATTCATCATATTCATCATATTCATCATATTCATCATATTCATCATATTCATCATATTCATCATATTCATCATATTCATCATATTCATCATATTCATCATATTCATCATATTCATCATATTCATCATATTCATCATATTCATCATATTCATCATATTCATCATATTCATCATATTCATCATATTCATCATATTCAACATAATCATCATATTCATCATATTCATCATATTCATCATATTCATCATATTCATCATATTCATCATATTCATCATATTCATCATATTCATCATATTCATCATATTCATCATATTCATCATATTCATCATATTCATCATATTCATCATATTCATCATATTCATCATATTCATCATATTCATCATATTCATCATATTCATCATATTCATCATATTCATCATATTCATCATATTCATCATATTCATCATATTCATCATATTCATCATATTCATCATATTCATCATATTCATCATATTCATCATATTCATCATATTCATCATATTCATCATATTCATCATATTCATCATATTCATCATATTCATCATATTCATCATATTCATCATATTCATCATATTCATCATATTCATCATATTCATCATAATCATCATATTCAACATATTCAACATAATCATCATATTCATCATATTCATCATATTCATCATATTCATCATATTCATCATATTCATCATATTCATCATATTCATCATATTCATCATATTCATCATATTCATCATATTCATCATATTCATCATATTCATCATATTCATCATATTCATCATATTCATCATATTCATCATATTCATCATATTCATCATATTCATCATATTCATCATATTCATCATATTCATCATATTCATCATATTCATCATATTCATCATATTCATCATATTCATCATATTCATCATATTCATCATATTCATCATATTCATCATATTCATCATATTCATCATATTCATCATATTCATCATATTCATCATATTCATCATATTCATCATATTCATCATATTCATCATATTCATCATATTCATCATATTCATCATATTCATCATATTCATCATATTCATCATATTCATCATATTCATCATATTCATCATATTCATCATATTCATCATATTCATCATATTCATCATATTCATCATATTCATCATATTCATCATATTCATCATATTCATCATATTCATCATATTCATCATATTCATCATATTCATCATATTCATCATATTCATCATATTCATCATATTCATCATATTCATCCTATTCATCATATTCATCATATTCATCATGTGCATCATATTCATCATATTCATCATATTCATCATATTCATCATATTCATCATATTCATCATATTCATCATATTCATCATATTCATCATATTCATCATATTCATCATATTCATCATATTCATCATATTCATCATATTCATCATATTCATCATATTCATCATATTCATCATATTCCGCATATTCATCATATTCATCATATTCATCATATTCATCATATTCGTCATATTCATCATATTCATCATATTCATCATATTCCGCATATTGGTATCTGTTTTCTGTATTTTTTGGCACTTCTGCAAGCATAAATTATTAAATAATAATAATTTTTAATGCATTACAATGTTTAATAAAAATATAAAGTAAAAACTGCTGAGTACAGAAAACCACTCAAATGCCGCAGCGCCCGATTAACAGTCATCCGACACTCGTTGCTTTCCAACTCATGGTATGTGATGCCATATTAAATTGTCATCACATTGTCAGCACTTAACGCTAAATCAATGACATGTATTCCACACACACACATGTATTCCACACACACGCATGGAGGCCCGCGGCTCTCATATTCAATATTCTGCAAACCCCTGATAAAACCCCAGACATTCTGCCAGCGAAATACCTGCGAGGCTGCTCCCCAGGGCCGCCGCACAGCCACATGAAGGCAACTCGTAAAAATATAATAAATCTTGTATTACTTTTTATCCGCATCTGATGGGGTTACCCGAGGGGAGTTTCTGGTTGAGTTGTCCGCAAGTTCAAATCGAAACTGCAAAAGGGACGTCGCGCTGCAGCGATATTAACATTTTCGACATGCTTTACCCCACACAATTTTGTCAATATTGAGCATTTTGGTTTTTGGCTTTTCACGTGAATCCTGTCGCATTATTTTTGACGTTTTTGTGCGTGAAATTGATTTATTTGTCAGTTACTTCCGTAAAATCAACGAAACATAGATGCAAAGTAATCATAAAATATATGAAAATCAGCAAAATAAAATAAATTATTGTATTTTAAGTTTTAAGAGGAATTTTAGACATGGGCATCAAAGAAAAATAAAGAAGGAAAACAATAAATTGAATGTCAAATGTATGACTTGACAAATTGTTATATTTAAATCGATATTAGAAGGACCGATAAGAAAAATAAATACACTATACCAAAAAAAAAAGGAATACCTCGAAACAAAATAATATTTGACGGCAGTGCTATCATTTTTATTATTTTTGAATTTTAAGTCAGTAATCAGCCCACTAGTTGAATTCACATGATATAAAATATTTATCGTAGCGCTATTGAGCGTCAAATTGGACCTACAGGATATCTACAGATATCTGTCGGAGCTTTCTCGGTACGAAACATTTTACCAAATTATATCGATATCGAAAAATAATCAAATTATGGTATTGTTACGAAAACTATTACGATGTCGATGGGATAAATATTTAAATCTTCCCTTTAACAATTCAGCAGTGTTCTAAAATTGGAGTCATTTTTGAGAGTTGTTGCGTGTTTTATTAGCTCTCAGGAAAAAAAACACATGAAATTAACGCGTGTAATACTTTTATTCGGATCTCACGAAAATATTACTCATAAAAGAGTCATATTTAGGAGTAATTTAAGACCTCTCATAAATTAGACTACTCAAATAATCAAATTTATAAATTGTTTCTGAGCGATAAGAAAATGGTCTCATACAAATTCTATATTTTAGAATGATTTAGGAGCACTTCAAAACATAACTCATAAAAGAGTTCCATTTAGGAGCCCTCTGAAAGAAAAAGCATCAAATTTAAGATAATTTTAGGATCACTCAGAACAGGGAGTTATAAAAATGATCTACTAATATTCGTTTTTAATGTCAAATCAAATAAAAATAAATTGCATTAGTGTTCAAAAGTTCAACAGACAAATTACATATTTAATGGATTTACTTGAATTGGACGTATTTTTTCTCTGTTGTCTGAACTAAGCAAAACATGAACATGGACGATTTTGGATTCTTTTAAGACACTTTATATATTTTGAAGAAAGAAAACCTCTGAAAGTGATGAAAATGGATTGTGGAGTCTAAAAAGTGTCAAAAACATGAATGTTTTAATAATAAATATTAGTTTGGCGCTACAGTCCTATGTAGAACATCGGCCGAGCTCTCTTGCCATTTGAGCTGTGCGTGTTATATTTGTACTCAAATTGGTGGGACCTACAGTTTAATTCCGAATCCGAACGGCGGGAGAGATTTTCATAGGCAATGTTTTACTCTCGTAGGTTTGCCATTTACTGCCGAGATGTAGCGTCGCATAGAAAAATGTTTTCTATAAAAAAGATGTTGGCAGTCGCTCGCCTTTCGGCTCGTAGTCCCACCCACAGACGAGCTACCGACGCTACAACATGAAGTTTTAATAATACTTAAAATGATAATGAGAATTTTAGACATCTAAAATTAGTCTACGTAATTTTCAGGGGCCTTATTGAGCTTTTTTTTTTGTGCTCAAATATGAATGTTCTAGAAGTAATAAAAGTGTCATAATTATGTAGGTTTTTAAGGTAATAAAGTGATGGTCTTTTGGTTTTTTATTATAAAATAATAATAAACTATTTAATATTTAAACGTATCTTTATTTTCGATTCAAAACTTAATAGACAATATTTTTTTATCAAAAAAAACTAAAATTAAAATTAAAATAAATGAATACTCAATAAACATACAAAAATTACAAAGTGGTTTTTTTATACATGTATCCACATTACCCCCCCCTTTCAGAATTAAACACTTGTTTGAAAACGAACCTTTTTTGTAATTAAAGAAACATTTGTAATAAAAGCTGGTTTTAATCTATCTATTGATATGTTCTTTCGCGATCCTGATCTCAATGTTGAAAAATTTGTCATTTCTTTCGATGACTCGAAAGGGACCAATATAAGGTGCTTGTAGAGGTGTTTTTACTGCATCAACACGAACAAAAACATGGGACGAATCCTTTAGATCTTTGAAAATGAATGTTTTGTTACTGCTGTGGTTGCTGCCAGGAACAGGTTTTATACGTCGAAACTTATCTCTTAAGTCTTCAATAAAATCAGAGTGACTTGTATATGACACTTTTGTATTATTGAAGAATTCAGCTGGTAACCTTAATGTAGTTCCATAGATTAGTTCGGAGCTGCAGAAACCAATGTCTTCTTTTAAAGTAGATCTCAATCCTAATAAAATAGTAGGTATTGTATCAGTCCAATTTCTGTTCGAGTTGCACCGTATAGCCGTTTTAAGAGTTCTATGGAATCTCTCAATTATTCCGTTGGAACTAGGGTAATATGCTGTAGTGCGTAAATGTTTGGCTCCAAGAAAAGTGGATAACTCATTAAATAAATCTGACTCAAATTGTCGGCCTTGGTCTGTTGTAATTCTTAATGGAACACCAAATCTACAAATCCAATTTTCGTAGAATGCTTTGGCCACTGTAACTGCTTTTATATCCGTTAGATAGATTACTTCAGGCCACCTCGAAAATCTATCAATACATGTTAGGCAATAGTTGTATCCATTTGATGGCGGAAGTGGTCCTACGAGATCTATATTGATATGGTCGAATCTACTTTCAGGGCACACATATGTTCCAACAATGCTTTTACAGTGTTTAGTTACTTTTGATTGTTGACAATTAATACAACTTTTAGTCCAAACTTGAACATCTTTGTTGATACCAGGCCAAATAAATCGATCAGCAATTAATTTAATTGATGCTCTTACACCTGGATGTGATAGGCCATGCATATGTTCAAAAATGTTTTTACGTAATTCTTTAGGTATGTAAGGTCTTATTAAGCCATGAGAATTATCACAATAAACGCTAATATTTGAATTTGGAATTTTGTATTTTGTTAAATTAAGAACCGTTGGATTACACAATAAATTTTGCAATTCAATATCATTTTGTTGACTTTCTAAAAGTTGAGCTGCTGCTATAGTACTTGGTAATTTTATTGTATTTATTCTGGATAGAGCATCTGCAACTAAATTTTGATTTCCGGAAATATGTACTATATCTGTTGAGAATTGGCTTATAAAATCCAGATATCGAAATTGCCGAGGTGAACAGGAATCGATTTTCTTATTTAGTGAATATATAAGAGGTTTGTGATCTGTATATATTTTAAAATTTCTACCCTCAACAAAACAACGGAAATGTTTAATACTTTCGTAAATTGCAAGTAACTCCCTGTCATACGCACTATATTTTGATTGAGGTTTTGTGAGTTTCTTAGAAAAGAAAGCTAGTGGTTGTTGAACTGCATTGACTTCATCGAGTTGTTGTAACGTTGCACCAATGCAGGTATTCGAAGCATCTACGTATAGAGAAAGAGGAGCTGACAAGGAAGGATGCGCCAACAGTGTTGATTCGGAAAGTGCTTTCTTTAGGGTTTCAAAAGATCTTGTTTGCTTGTCAGACCACGTTAGCTTTGCATTTTTCTTAGGATTTCCTTTTTGAAATTCGTTTAAAGGAGCTTGTAATTCAGCGATATTTGGCACTGATGATCGAAAATAGTTTAACATTCCAAGGAAACGACGAAGTGATGTTACATTATCGGGTTTCGTATACTGCAAAATTGCTTCAACCTTTGCTTGTGAAGGTTTTATGCCGCACCCATCAATAAGGTATCCAAGAAATGTTATTTCTCTTTTTCCAAATTCACATTTGTCAGGGTTAATAACAACACCATAGTCATTTAGACGTTGGAATAATTGACGAAGATGTTCGCAATGTTGTTCTTCACAAGAAGAAGCGATCAAAAAATCGTCAATATATGGAAAAACAAAGTCTAATCCTTCAACTATTTGGTGTACAAATCTTTGACAAGTTTGTGCTGCATTTTTGAGACCAAATGGCATTCGAAGGTATTCAAATAATCCAAATGGAGTTATAATTGCGGTCTTTTCGATATCTTCCGGTGCCATTGCTATTTGATGAAATGCTTTAACTAAATCGATTTTAGAAAATATCTTCTTTCCGTTTAAAATAGTTTGGAAATCCCTTATATTAGGTATAGGATATCTGTCCGAAACTGTGTGATTATTTAAACGTCTGTAGTCGCCACAAGCGCGCCATGTTCCAGTAGATTTAGGTACCATGTGTAATGCAGTAGACCATGGACTTTTTGAACGCCTTATAATTCCGAGTTGTAGAAGATGCTCGAATTCACTCGTTGCTTGTTTAAGTTTAACGGAATCTAATCGACGAACCTTGCAGCTAAGAGGATGGCAATTAGTAATTATTTGATGTTGCACCGATGTTTTCTTGTCGAATTGTACGTTAAAAGTTCTTGTAATATTAGGGAAATCAGAAAGTAGTTCGTGATATTTGTCTGTTGAGTTTACTGTCTTAATTGATACGCATTGAAAATTTTGAATAATGCCTTTGCATGATGCATTTTTATCTGAGTCAATTAACAGTTTATTTTTCAAATCTATAACCAAACCAAAATACTCAATGAAATCGTTGCCAAGTATTGGTGTATCTACATCCGCAATAACAAATTTCCATACAAATTTTCTATTCAGATTTAGTGTTAGTTGTAAGAGTTTTCCACCAAAAGTATTAATTTTGCTTCCATTAGCGGCATATAATGGATGATCTGTTGGTTTTGCTGATGTTGACTTATTTGGAAGAACAGAAATATCAGCTCCAGAATCTACTAAAAATTTGATTTTTGTTGCAGGATCTATGACAAATAAACGACGACTTTGTTTCATAGAACCGAAATCACTTGTCGTCTTTAGTGACCGGTTTTTAAGTTTACCGCAGTATTTTTACTGGATTGATAAGAACATGGAGAAACACATCGATTAGCACGTTCTTTAAAACGACGATGAAAATAGCATATCGTGTTTGGTCTTCTTTCGGAACTACTTGATCTACTTCTTGTTCGTGCATTATGTGAGACTATGTTTTTATTTAGTAAGTCTAAAAGTGTATCTAGTTTGCTTTCGATATTAGATATTGAATTCAGTTGATGGTTTTGAGAATTATCACTGCTAATGACTGACAAATGTGGTTTCTCACAAACAATCATGCTGTCAGCAACCTCTAATAGTTTATCCTGTTCCGTGAGTTTACTTAAACCTCTGAGATTTTGCTCAATATCTTTAGGCAATTTTTTTAACCACAGGAAAAGTAAAAGTTTATCAGTGATTTGGTTGCAACTTAGGTCTTTCATTTCGTTATACAAGTGACTTGGTTTTTTATCTCCTAATTGTAGTTCATCAAGTAATTTATTTATTTTATTTTCATCAGTTTCTTGAAAAATGTCAAGTAATCTTTGCTTAAGTGCCGAATATTTGTCAAAATTGGGTGGGTTCTTTATTATATTAGATACTTTTTCGATAACGGACAGATCTAAGGAATCGATAACTTTTGAATATTTGAGATTATCTGTTGTTATCGATAGATAGTTAAATTTTTGTTCCGCCGCTATGAACCATAAATCAGGATTTTGTGTCCAAAAACGTGGAAGATTTAAACCGAGAGCTCTCTTAAATTCAGCATCTAATGAAGTTGGTACACTAACCTGTTCTGAAAATACATTTGAAACCTGCGCAGAAGATGGATTAGTGCATTGTTCTTGACCATTATGTTCTTCTGATATGTTTAATTGCGAGTTGGCTTGTACAAATTGATTGAAACGCTGCTCCATAGACTCCATAAATGTATGCATTTGACTGACGATGGTAGCAATATCTTCGGTTGAAGATGTATTTTCAATATCTTGCAGTTCATCTGAAAGGTCAAATTCTTGAAGGTCTTGTACGTGAAGGACATCATGGAGATATGATTCTATTCTAATGATCTTTTCCGGTTTTCTTCCGCTTAATGGGAGGTTCCATTTTTTTAAAAGATGAGTGATGTCTGTTGCTGATAATTCTGTGGTAGTTATAACCATTGTGTATTCTTTAATATTTCGGGGTCACCAATTTGGTTTTTTATTATAAAATAATAATAAACTATTTAATATTTAAACGTATCTTTATTTTCGATTCAAAACTTAATAGACAATATTTTTTTATCAAAAAAAACTAAAATTAAAATTAAAATAAATGAATACTCAATAAACATACAAAAATTACAAAGTGGTTTTTTTATACATGTATCCACAGTCTTTACCCTGGAGTCGGAAAAAAGGTTTCTTTTTAGTGCTCAAATATGAATATTTTAGGAGTTTTAAAAGTATTATATATAAAAAGGTTTTTGCGAAAATCTACTATATCTTTGTGAATGTTTGTATGCGTGTATGTATTTATGTATGTCTGTATGTTCCGAATAGATGTCAAAACGACTGCACCGAATTGAATACAATTTTGATACAATATAAATGTTTGGTCCGGGCAGAGTATAGGCCATATCTCGGTGAGATTGGTGGATTGGACGTGCCACCTCTCATATAACCCAAAAGTTAAAAATACATTATATCTGCAATTGGTATAGAATTGGTATTGGACAACTGGGCGTGGTACCCCCCATATAAGGTAAATTTTAAAAGTGGTGTATATCGACAGTTATTACAGTGATATTAAGATATTTCACACACTTAGGTATACCAGCCCAAATTCTTCAAACTCACCACATCAAAATTCACCACAACGAAATTCACCACATCGAAACTCACCACACCAAAATTCACCACACTAAAACTGACCACACTTCAATTCACCAAACCAAAATTTACCACACTAAAACTCACCACACTTAAACTCACCACACCTTAAACTTCTACTGGGAAAAACTCTACGGGGAAGAATTCTAGGAGAATGTATTCTACCGGGAAGAATTCTACGACAAAGCGTTATACGGGGAAGATATAAATAATAAAAATGTTTTTTATATTATCGCGATACGGATTTAATAAAATATAATTTTTGAAAATCGACTGAACTTTTATTTGTGAAGAAACTAATGCGAATGAAAATTAATTTTTGAAATTTTGACAAATAAAATTTCTAAAAACGGAATACTTAAAAAATTAAAACAAAAATATTAAAGTATTTTTAGAACAGTAAGTGCTGTTTGCCACATACTCCCCCTCCAGTGCAACGATATTTTCGCTTTCAGATGTAGGATGTGACTGTGCAGAGACGCCGGACGTGAGCTGCGTTGACACAACGGACATTGAAACGACGTTCTGCGTTGAAAGGTCGAGATGCGTTGAAACGTCGGACAGCGTTGAAACATCGGGTAGCGTTGAATCGTCGAGCAGCGTTGAAACGTCGTTCTGCATTGAAACGTCGAGATGCGTTGAAACGTCGGACATCGTTGAAACGTCGGGCTGCGTTGAAAGGTCAGACAGCGTTGAAATGTCGGGCTGCGTTCAATTTTGACAATTAAACAATTTGACAATTTGACAAATAAAATTTCTAAAAACGGAATACTTAAAAAATTAAAACAAAAATATTAAAGTTTTTTAGCACAGTAAGTGCTGTTTGCCACAATATCAAGAAAATCACTCCATATCCCTACATTCACGAGTCGTGCACGTTCCGGCTAGTAAATTATATAATTTCAAATTATTTAATTTTAAATTCTTTATTACAAAATTCTTTTATTACACATTCTTTAATTTCGAATTTTGCAATTTAAAATTCTTTAATTTAAAATTATTTCATTATAAATGTTTTTTTTTTATTAAATTCTTTGATTTAAAATTCTTTTATTTCAAATTATTTCATTTAAAAATCTTTTATTTCAAACTCCTTAATTTCAACGTCTCAAATTATTTCAAACCTACACGTCTCAAATTATTACAAAAAAAACAGCATGTTTTTCGTTCTCCCTATAAAACTATATTATTTGTATTACATCCAATTTTAGCTACGAAGAAAAGAATAATTTTCTTTTCGCCAATAAAAGATACGCGTTTTTACTAAAGCCCAGTATCTCTCAATCGGCCTGAGTTCTGGACAGTTTGGTGAATTGGCTTCTCTAAGCACCAAAATCACGGCATTTTGTTGGATCCACTCTAAGGCCGTTTTTCTGTAGAGACATGAAGCGAGGTCAGGCCAAAAAAATGTGGACACTTCATGTTGGCGTTAAAATGGAAGCAATCTCTTTTGCAAGCATTCCTTCACATATATTTCGCTATTAATTGTACCCGATGTCACGAATGAGCAGCTCCTTTTTCCACAACTGCAAATTGCCTGCAAAACAAGGAATTTCTTTGGGAATTTTGTCATTTTTTTTATTTGAATTTTTCAGCGACATTTCCTCGAGAATCGGCCGTATAAAATTCCTGCCCAGGTAGCTAAAACATAAGTTTCGTCGTCCATTAAGCAGCAATCGAATTTTAAAAAAAATCTTGGTTCAGCTTTTTAGCTCGCTGTTTTGCGGTTTCATTCTTGACGGCATTTCTATCCGGAACTTTTTGGACCTTGTACGTCTTCAGCCCAGCTTCTTTCTTAGTCCTGAGCAATCCGCCTTTCTCGCCAATTTCCTTCCGGATATGCTTGGATCTTTCTTTAAAATATTCACAACCTTCTTCGAGTTTTCACGATCATGTGGGCCTTTTTTTTACCAGAACCTTTCTTCCGATCAATACTCAGGTCTTCCTTAAAGCGGTTCATAACGCGAGAAATGGTCTTAGGGTTAGCCCCTACCTCCTTGGCAATTTTTGTTAAAAGACCAACTAGGTTGTTTTTGAAAAATGTTAATTATATTTTCTCGCACTTCCACTTCGTTTGCCATTTTCGCATCAAATAAATTTTGTATTGACTATAACTGACATAAATTATTTTCTGCCATTTAATTCAGAGCTACTACGATCAAATTTTTTAAAATTTGAATCTTGCAATAGCACATTATGGGAAGATATGTAACGGACAATTTTATTCGACGCAGTCCTTATAAATATATGAACATTTTATGAGATCGAAATTTTTATTCATTTTATTTCGGAATAGGTTCGACGTAACGAAGGTCCTAAAAATGTACAAGTTTAGAACCAAATATCTTAAAAACGTTTACGTTCTTTTGTACATATATTAAAATTAGCCTTGACAATTGAAAGAATATTTGCGCTTAACACGTTCTTTTTTAAATCATCAGTAATTTTTAAAATGACATCAAATTTTTATAATATATGATGGAATTATATTTTTCTGAATTTTAAGATGATTTTTTATTTCTGTCGTTAGTCGATTAGTCTGTTGTTAGTCGATTGGTTCGCTGGAATGTAAATCATTAAAAATTTAATATTATTTTGAAAAGTTTGTCAATGAAATGACAATAAAAAAAAAACCAAAAAAATCGTTTGATTTCTGTACACAAATTTGAAAAATTAGCGGCAGACCCGTAATAATGGAATATTGTCATTTTATTAGTAATTTTCTTGAAAATTTTTAGAAACCTCTACTATTTTTCAATCGATTTTCTATTTCTTGTATATCGCACGATACACTCTAATAAATATAAAAAATACAATTTCCAGTTATTTACTTCATCAATAAAGTTCTTTGCAAGCAAATACCACTGAAATATTTAATACTCTTTGAGAATATAAAATATTGCTGTGAAATAATGTAATATTTCCGCAAGTAATTAATTGGGCTTGATGAATAACTTAAAATGTAATCAACGGTTTGCATTACGGTACATTTTTTTACATTCTTTTTTTTATATAATTATTTTAATTACAATTTTTTCAATTTTCGTTTTTTAAATAATTGTTTTACAATACGATTTATTGCAAACGTGCAACATTATTAAAAACTTTCATGAAAAATGCAGAAGACACACAGAACAGGCCCTCATTACACAAATAATCCTTTAATTGTTGCGCGTCGTTTAAATAGCGTAAATGGCTCTCGTAAATTTAACGGCCAACAAAATGTCAACAATTGTTGTTGTCATGTTATGCGGTGGTACGACGGCGGCATCGTGAATTATGTAGTGCGTCTGTTGGCGGTACTGGGCTGAGCTGAGCTGAACTCAACTCAACTGAGGGGCGTTGGCGGCAAAAGTGATGCTGCCGGAAATGACATAAAATGTTGACCGCAAATATGTTTTTATTTTTGTGGCCTCAAATCATTATTTACACAATAACTCAAATGTGACCCAGTTCAGTTCATTGATGCACAAATTACAAGGTATTTTTAAATAAAGTTTTGCAGATAACAAAATTAAGGATATTTTTAATAAATTAAAAATTTGTATATGAAAAAAAAAGAATTTGAAATGAAAGAATTAAAAAAAAAATAATTTGAAATGAAAGAATATTAAGAAAAGGATCCTGAAATGAAATATATTCATAATTAAAGAATTTGAATTGAAAGAATTCGTAATATAACAATTTGAAATCAAAGAATTTAAAAGAACAAAATTTGATATAAAAGAATTTGAGAAGATAGAATTTGAAATGAAAGAATTTGGAAAACCAGACTTTGAAATGCATGAATTTGAAATGAAGGAATTTGTAATAAAAGAATTTAAAATAAAAGAATCTGAAAAGAAAGAATTTTCAATGAACGAATTTGAATTAAAAGAATTCGTAATGAAAGAATTTGGAATAAATGAATTTGAATGCAAATAATTGGAAAAAAAAATTTTTAAATGAAATAATTTGAAATGAAAAGAATTTGAAAAGATCGAATTTGAAAAGATAGAATTTGAAATGAATAAATTTGGAAAACCAGAATTTAAAAATAAAATAATTGAAATGAAAGAATTTGAAATGAAAAAATTTGAAAGAAAATAATTTAAAATAAAAATAATTTGAAATGAAAAAAATTAGAAATGGAAAATTTAAAATAAAACTGAAAATATAAAAAATAAATTACCCAATATGTACTGGAATTATTTGTGCATTTTTCCGGCTGTTTATATTCAATGTGTTTTACTTTTTAAGAAATGCTAATGGCACATTTTAAAGACTGGCGAAAAAGAGGCTTCCTTTGATATCTTCACTGTCGTGCCAAAGGGGGCGAATGTTCATTTTTAAAATGTTGGGAAATCCAATTTTAAAGTTTGAAGTGCTTTAAAAATTAGCAATATGTATTTTTTTCCCATTTTTTCTGTTATTTTGGTTTACTCGTAAATTATTATAAAGTAGATAAAATATCTTTCGATTTGGAGAACCTACTGAATTATAAATACGGATTTTGTGAGGCTATTTCCTGATCAAAACGCAAATATTTTTGTTCTTTAAGCTTAACTTTTTATTAGCGCAAGATTAAATAGTAATGTAAAGGCATTAATTATTTGCTTTTTAAGCACCTATCTATTGGCATCATGAATTGAAAATATTTTGTCAAACATTAATTTGCCATTTGTTATTTGCAGAAAAA
Source organism: Dryomyza anilis (assembly GCA_951804985.1). Classification (NCBI taxonomy): domain Eukaryota; kingdom Metazoa; phylum Arthropoda; class Insecta; order Diptera; family Dryomyzidae; genus Dryomyza; species Dryomyza anilis. Next base: position 115,211,930 of record OX638130.1, read on the forward strand.
ATGTTTGGAAAAATATTTTTAAATAATGATGCCAATCGATAGGTGCTTTAAAAACAAACAATTAAAACCTTTACACCTCTATTTTATCTTGCACCAATAATTTATTATAGAAAAAAAAATCAAGAAATTGGAAAAATTGAAAATCTTGTCATGCCAAAAGGGCGAATCTTTTCGTTTTTTTGCTATAACTCTTTAATAGTACAAGATAAAATAGTAATGTGAAGCCAATTATTGTTTGTTTTCAAAGCACCTATCGATCTGCATCATTATTTAAAAAAAAATTATTTGAAAACAAACAATAAATGCCTTTACACTACTATTTTATCTTATACCAATAAACAGTTATGGCGAAATAATGAAGAGATTTGCCCTTTTGGCTTGACAACATTTTCAATTTTTAAAATTCGCGCTTTTGGTTTTGTCTTTTGTGGCTAAAAATATCCAACAAAATGACACGCTATTATGGCACAGCATACTTGAGGATAAACTACATTCAAAAATGTAAAAAACGCATATGTCAAAAATTACACATTCACCCCTTTGGCATGACACTTAGTGATGATATATACTCTTACTTTGTCTGCTTAAAATCATTTAAAAAAAATGTCTATAATCTGCTTGAGTCTGCCGAAAATGTTGTCTAAACTGTTAACTGTTAAACTGTGTAAGTATTTTTTTTAATAATTTAAAAAAAACATTTCGAAATATGAATAAGAAACATTAGCAAATATGATAATCAAAATTTTAAAGTAATAATAAAGTAAAATAATGCAAATAATTCAAAGTTTATAATATAAAATTTTCAAATTTAAATTAAAAAAAACATTCAAAATACTATATTATAAATTTAAATTATATATAAGATAAAAAAAAATCAAAAGATCAAAGTGTTTCAACAACACAAAATTATTAATCAATATGCTAATATTTAAAAGTATAAAATCAAATTTCAAATTTAATTTAAAATCTTTGCATCTTTGGCACATCATAAAGTTCATATTATTCAACGCATTTAAAATTTAAAGCACTCAAATTACAAAAATAAAAAACAAAATATCCGAAAAATACAAAAAGAAAATTCAACCCTTTGCTTGCGACTTCTGCGAAAAACAGCCTTTTAGGCATCAACACAAGAAGCACCAGCAGTCGCCCGATGACTGGCAATTGATAAGCAGCACCTCCTGTTTTATTGTTCACATTCTCCTGTTTTTTTTTATTTCTCTTTCAATTTTTTTTTTTTTTATTTGTTTACGCCGTTGTCTTTGCAAGCGGTAGGGCTTTAAATAAATAAAAGGATTTTCTTTTTGTTGCTGCCATTTTCAAGGAGCCACTTGAGCATGTTGCCCCTTTTTTTGTTTCCTTTTAACCCGTTTTACACAGTTTTTGTGCAAGCCCCTTTTTGTGATGTTTGTTAAAAGGCATCAAACAAAAAATATCACAAATGTAACAAAAAATATTAAACGAAAAAAAAATATGCATAAAATAAAAACAACAACAACAACAACAGCACTAGAAACGGTAGCAAAAACACTTACTACATTTAATCTGTGTTGCTTTTTGTTGCACGGAAATTAATTTCACAATTAATTTCGAAAGGCACTCAAGTGTAATTAATAAATGTTGTTGCTGGTTAATAGTATTGTTGTTTCTGTTGTTGTTGCAATTGTTTTTGTATTTGGTGCGCATTTATCGCCTGTCTGCGTTATTCGTATCAGCAGAAAAAGTATCATCATTATTGTCGTCATCAACAAAAATGATGAATTGTTTAAAATTTTTAGTTTTTAATTTTTGCTCAATATTTAAAGTTTCAGTAGAAATTTAAAAAAAATATATATTTTAAAGTAATTTTTTCACTCGAAATTCGATTTTTCACTCAAAATTAAATATTTTTACTCAAAATTATCTTTTCTTACTCAAAATTTAATTTTTCACTCAAAATTGACTTTTTCACTCAAAATGCAATTTTTCATTTTAAATAAAATTTTTCACTCAAAATTCAATTTTTCATTTAAAATTAAATTTTTCACTCAAAATTTAATATTTCACTTAACATTTAATATTTCACTCAAAATTTAAGTTTTCACTCAAAATTCAAATTTTCACTCAAAATTCAATTTTTCACTCTAAATTAAATTGTTCACTCAAAATTAAATTTTTTACTCAAAATTAAAATTTTCACTCAAAATTTCATTTTTCACTCAAAATTCAATTTTTCATTTAAAATTAAATTTTTCAATCAAAATTCAATTTTTCACTCAAAATTAGATTATTCACTCAAAATTAAATTTGTTACTCAAAATTAAATTTTTAACTCAAAATTCAATTTTTAACTCAAAATTAAATTATTCACTCAAAATTAAATTTTTTACTCAAAATTAATTTTTCACTCAAAATTTAATTTTTCACTCAAAATTCAATTTTTCATTTCAAATTAAATTTTTCACTCAAAATTCAATTTTTCACTCAAAATTAAATTTTTCACTCAAAATTAAATTTTTCACTCAAAATTAAATTTTTCACTCAAAATTCAATTTTACCCTCGAAATTCAATTTTTCAATCATAATTAAATTTTTCAATCATAATTAAATTTTTCACTCAAAATTCAATTTTACCCTCGAAATTCAATTTTTCAATCATAATTAAATTTTTCAATCATAATTAAATTTTTCACTCAAAATTAAAATTTTAACTCAAAATTAAATATTTCACTCAAATTTATATTTTTCACTCAAAATTCAATTTTTCACTCAAAATTAAATTTTTTACTCTAAATTAAATTTTTCACTCAAAATTTCATTTTTCACTCAAAATTCAATTTTTCATTTAAAATTAAATTTTTCACTTAAAATTCAATTTTTCACTCAAAATAAAATTTGTTAATCAAAATTAAATTTTTCACTCAAAATTCAATTTTTCACTCAATATTCAATTTTTCACTCAAAATTAAATTATTCACTCAAAATTAAATTTTTTACTCAAAATTAAATTTTTCACTCAAAATTTCATTTTTCACTCAAAATTCAATTTTGTTTAAAATTAAATTTTTCACTCAAAATTCAATTTTACCTCAATATTAAATTTTCACAAAAAAAAAAAAATTTTTCCAATATTAAATTTTACACTCAAAAAAAATTTTTTTTTTCCAATATTAAATTAAACACTCAAATTCACTCAAAATTAAATTGTTCACTCAAAATTAAATTTTTCACTCAAAATTAAATTTTTCACTCAAAATTCAATTTTTCCCTCGAAATTCAATTTTTCAATCAAAATTAAATTTTTCACTCAAAATTAAAATTTTAACTCAAAACTAAATATTTTACTCAAATTTATATTCTTCACTCAAAATTCAATTTTTCACTCAAAATTCAAATATTTTACTCAAATTTATATTTTTCACTCAAAATTCAATTTTTCACTCAAAATTCAATTTTTCACTCAAAATTTCATTTTTCACTCAAAATTCAATTTTGTTTAAAATTAAATTTTTCACTCAAAATTCAATTTTTACTCAATATTAAATTTTCACAAAAAAAAAAAATTTTTCCAATATTAAATTTTACACTCAAAAAAAATTTTTTTTTTCCAATATTAAATTAAACACTCAAATTCACTCAAAATTGTTCACTCAATTGTTCACTCAAAATTAAATTTTTCACTCAAAATTAAATTTTTCACTCAAAATTTCATTTTTCACTCAAAATTCAATTTTTCATTTAAAATTAAATTTTTCACTCAAAATTCAAAGTTTCACTCAAAATTCAATTTTTAATCAAAATTCAATTTTTCCCCCAAAATTCAATTTTTCCCTCAAAATTAAAATTTTCAATCAAAATTAAAATTTTCACTCAAAATTAAATTTTTCACTCAAAATTAAATTTTTCACTCAAAATTCAATTTTTCACTCAAAATTAAAATTTTAACTCAAAATTAAATTTTTCACTCAAAATTAAATTTTTCACTCTAAATTAAATTTTTCACTCAAAATTCAAATTTTCACTCAAAATTCAAATTTTCACTCAAAATTCAATTTTTTACTCAAAATTCAATTTTTCACTCAAAATTTAATTTTTCTCTCTACATTCAATTTTTTACACAAAATCTAATTTTTCACTCAAAAAAAAATTGGATTTCCCCCTAAAAAAATTATAATGTTCACCAAAAATTAAAATTTTCAATATAAATTCAATCATTCTCAAAAAAAAATCAATTTCAATCACTAAAATTGATATTGTTTCCATAAACATTTTTAATTTCCACCATGTCTAAAAGGTCTATATATATTTTCAACAGAATCTATGCTGTGCATAATCCGTAGTGTAGAGTCTGCTAAATTATTTCATTTCAACAGTGCAACAAAATCAACAAAAATATTAATAAAAACATTGTTTTAAGCCATATTAAACCCTGCGACTAACTAGGCTACCACGTAGACTCTCCAAAATGACAAAATAAAAAACAGCAAAATGTGTTTCAAATAAATGTTGTTGTTAATTTGCCAGCACATATTTTAATCATGGCAGCACTGGTAGAGTTGCCAGACTGTTTGTAAACGTGGTCAACATTAGAGACAACGAGGCGGAAACTAACAAAAAAAAAAAACGCTACAGAAGCAACAAGCAAAGTTTGTGTGGCGTTGAAATGGCAAAAACAAAAAGAGTTATTGCACCCGAGTGGATTCAGTTTCAACTTCATCTTCATAAAATTATGCAACACATACACGGCAACACTGGCTGAGATTTATACTTATACTAAATACACATGTTATGCATTTGTGGTGGTGGTTGTGCCTTTCAACGGTGCTAACAGCCATTTATGCTCGTTTTTCATATGCATCCTGCATCCTGTGAATGAGTGGATGATACCAATCCTGGAAACCCACACACATTCGCACTTATAAAGCGTCGCATTTGCATGTTACATTTATGCAAATTATGCGCCTTTTTATGCACTTTCGTTTTTAATTTTATTTCTGTAATTTGTGCAGTCTGTTGGTTGCATTGCGTCAGGGTTGCATTTCAGCGAACGGGTTAAAGTTAACGGGGATAAGAAAAACTATTTGGCTAAAATTTAAATTCACATCAAAAATTTCACAAAACACAGCATTTAGTGGTAAAAAGAAAAAAAAATAGTTTTTGGGGTAAAAATTAATTTAAGTGAGAATCGAAATTTTTAAATAGTTTTTCGATTTTTAGTGAACATTTTAAATATAAAAAAGAAATTTTAATTTTTGTGATAAATTTTGAGTGATAATTGATTGAGCGTAAAATTGAATTTTCGGTAAAAAAAAATGAATGATGAAAAATTGAATTTATTTATTTGAAAAATTTTGAGTGAAAAATTGGATTTTGAGTGAACATTTTATTATTGAGTGAAAAATATAATTTTGAGTGAACATTTTATTTTTAAGTGAAAAATTTAATTTTGAGTGAAAAATTTGATTTTGAGTAAAAAATTTAAATTTGAGTGGAAAATTGAATTTTTAGGGAAAATTGCATTTTGAGTGAAAAATTTAATTATAAGTGAGAAATTGAATTTTTAGGGAAAAAATTAATTTTGAATGAAAATATAGTGGACATTTTTTTTTTGTGAAAAATCGAATTTTGAGTGAAAATTTTAATTTTGAGTAAAACATTTTATTTTGAGTAAAAAATTTTATTTTTAGTGGTAAATTGAATAAATTGAACATTGAGTGAAAATTTGAATTTTGAGTGAAAATTTTATTTTTGAGTGAAAATTTTATTTTTGAGTGAAAAATTTTATTTTGAGTAAAAATTGACTTTTCGGTGAAAATTTATATTTTAAGTGAAAAACAGAATTTTGAATAAATTTTTAGTGAAAATTTATATTTTAAGTTAAAAATAAAAATAAATTTAAGTTATATTTTAAGTCAGAAATTGAATTTTAATGTATAAATAATTTTGAATAAAATTTTAAGTGAAAATTTTAATTTTGAGTGAAAAATCGAATTTTGAGTGATAAATTGAATTTTGAGTGAACATTGAATTGTGAGTGATACTTTGAATTTTCAGTGAAAAATTTGATTTTGAGTAAAAAAAAAAATATTTTTGCTTAAAATTTGGATTTTTGATTAACATTTTTAATAAAAACTGAATTTTGAGTGAAAATGATTATAGTGAAAAAATTTATTTTTTAGTAAAAAATTGAATTTGAAATAAAAAAAAAAAGTTGAGTGAAAAATCGAATTTTGAGTGAAAAAATTAATTTTGAGTAAAAAATTTAATTTTGAGTGAAAAATTTAATTTTGAGTGAAAAATTTATTTTTGATTAAAATTTGGAATTTTGATTCAAATTTTTAATAAAAACTCAATTTTGAGTGAAAATGGTTATAGTGACAAAAATTTATTTTTGAGTGAAAAAATGAATTTGAAAAGAAAATTTTAATTTTGAGTAAAAAAATGGATTATTGTGTGGAATTCAACTTTCTAGAATGCAAAATTGAATTTTGAGTCAAAATTTTATTTTTGAGTAAAGTTTGGAATTTTGATTAAAATTTTGAGTAAAAACTGAATTTTGAGTGAAAATTAAGGTATAGTGACCAATTAAATTTTTAGTGAAAAATTGAATTTTGAGCAAAAAATTATTTTGAGTGAAAATTTAATTTTTGGCGATGAGTTGAATTGGGAGTCAGAATATTACTATGTTATAAAAAATGATTTAAACTCCAAATTTCAATATTCGGTGAAATATAGTTTTTAAAACAATAAAACATAACGCATTTAAAAGCCATTATTTTTTATTGATTTATAGTGTACAAAAGTTGCAGACATTTTCCAAGAAACTCTTGCGGTTCAAATGTTACAAAAATGCAGAAAAAGAGAGAAAAATAAAAATATATAAAATAAAAATAGCACAACTTAAGTGTGTAGATTGATTTTGCGTCCAAAAGGAAAAAAGTGCTACGCAGCTGGCAGCCAATTTATTGCAAAGTGCGCTCAGCTCAATTGTCGATATTTTATTTATATTTCCCGCTATTAGGTTTTCATTGTTTCACCACCCACCGCACAATGTCTTGCAGTAACGAAGTACTTTCTGCTTGTGGTTTTATGTTTCAGTGTACTTTTTTTCTACTTTTTCTGCAACTTTTCTATTACATTTTCTATTAATCTTTATGATATGATTTTTATGAAAAAGTTGTTTGGTACTATCACTTTTTACTACTTTTTCTACTCACTTTTTTACAATTTTGTCTACAATTTTTTTTTTGCCAATTTCTTTATTTTTTTGCTTCATTTTTTGGTCCTATCATGTTACTATTTTATCTACTCCACTTTTTTTACTACCTTTTCTACTACTCATTTGGTAACTATTTACTTTCTTATTTACTACCTTTTCATCTCTTTTTAGTATTTTTCAAGTACTTTTACATTATAACATGTTTCGCATTTTTAAACACTTTTTCAGCTCCCTTATTTTACCACTTTTTATTTTAATATTTATTTGGTACTTTTATTCATATTATCTTCATTTTGCCTTTTTTACTCTATTTTTTTATTTATTTGCTATTTCTTTTTACTACTCTTTTTTGTTACTATTTTAATACCTTTTACTAACTTTTATACTTTTATCTACTATTTTTTCTACAACTTTTTCATTATTACATATTTTGGTAGTATATTTTTATACTTTTTCTACCCAACATTCTTCCACATTTTTTAGTTATTGTTCTAGTATTTTTGTGATATATTTTGGTACATATTTGGTACTATCTTCTTTTTACATTTTATACTCTACTTTTTATTTCTTTCGCTACTCCTTTTAACTAAACTTTTTTGTTACTATTTTAATACTTTTTTCTACTTTTTATCTACTTTTTTTCCACTACTTTTTCATTATTACATGTTTTGGCACTATTTTTTAATACTTTTTCTACTCCTCATTTTTTTGTAATTGTTCTAGTACTTTCTGTGAAAATTTTTGTTACATTTTCTTTGTTATTCCTTTTTGCTACTATTTTACAATTTTTTTTACTAATTTACCAATTCTCTTCTGCTACATTTTTTTCTACTCCCTTTTTAGACTACTTTTTTCTACTCCCTTTTCTATTTATTTTTTAAACATTCCTATTAATTTAATACTTTTGTTCTTTTCGCTCACTCTAGCGGAATTTCATTTGTTGCAACGCATTACATTCTTCTTTTTTCTACCCCAATTTTAGTACTTTTTTACTACTCTTTTTTTGCTATTCTTTTATTTTCTCATCACTACTTTTCGAACGCTCTTTTGCTAGTACTTTTTCTACTACCTTTTCTGACTACTCTTTCTACTCCTTTTTCTAATCCCTTCCCTACTTATTTTTACATTTTTATAAATTTAATATTTTTGTTCTTGTCGCTCACTCTACCGGAATTGCACTTTGTTGCAACATTTTTTTTTGCTGCACTCTTTTTTAGCATTTTGCACATTGCCGTTCAATCAATGATTTTGCTGCCTGACGACCAAGAAGTCAGTCGTCCGTCAGTCAGTGCCATTATTCATTTTGTGCGCGCCTCAAAGCTGCTGAATGCTTCCGTTTCCGTTGCCACCGCCGGCCGCGTCTTTTCCAAAGCATTTCCCGAAGTAGCGGCGGCGGCGGCAACAATGTCATTGATTGATGCACTTGAGCGGTAAATTTCTATAAATCAGCTGTCAAATGCGCTGCATAAATTTATTGTTGAAATGAAATTAGTTGAAAAAAGTGACCAGCTTTAAAACAAAAAAAATTCACAACTCCATTTAATTTTAATTTTTGCAGCATTTATGTGAATTATTACTAAGTACTGCTGTGAAAACAATACTTAATTTTACCGCTGTCACATTTAATAAATAACAAAAATAAATTGCGCATCATTTGCGCAAAATCTTTCAAGCCACCTAGGCAAATTTAAATTAACTATAAAATATACTTATTATTTTTGGCTCCCACATTTATTTCAATTAATTAAAATCTTATTTTGTGTGGTTGCATTTAAAAGCAGCCACACAATAGTTGATAGCAAACATCATCTTCATATAATTTAAATTTATGTTACAAAGATATTCAACTGTTTACCACAAAATTGAATAAAATGTCTTTGTAAATGTGTTAGTACTAATTTTATTAGTGAATTGTATAATTTTCAATTTTGACTAAGTCATTCTTTAACCTGCTACGTGTATTTTGAACAAAATAGTTTGTCAAATTGAAAAAGGAATCAAAAGATTTGCTCATTTTCAAAGGTTTCTAGGCAATGCGTTTGGCAATTATTCAGAATATTCATTGCATATTCAGTTGTTTAACCCATAGAACATAAATGTGGTTTATATTTGAAATTTTATATGGTTTCCGTCTCATAACATATCAAAGTAGTCCTCTTCCGATTTGTATAACATACTTTTCTATGCAATGAATTTCTGAAATATTAAAAATATATTCGAAAATGTATTGGTTTTTTCATTGCAATAGTTAAATTCGTTGTTCGGATAAAAGTAATCGCGAGTCAAAGAATCCTGAGTCAAAGAATTTAAATTCATGAACATATTTGCAGAATATGATTGAAGACATTCTTCTTAATTCTAAGAAGCTATATTCGTGACAAATATATGCAACTCAAAATAATGTTTATACTAATTACCTTTTAATATCCACGCGTATATTCTGCTTGATTCAAAGAAATTAAATGTTATGGCAAACATCTGTAAATAAAGAAGAAAGTTCTTGATTACTTGATTAAATTATAATTGATTCATAAATTGTTATTAATTCTTTGAATAAAATTTTGATAACAAAGTAGCTGTAATAGCAAATATTCTACTTGATTCAAAGAAGTTAAACTTGTAACTAACTTCTGCAACTCAAGCAGAATACTCTTGATTCTATTTGTGATTACATAATTGTTGTAATCGTGAAAATGCTACAAGATTTAGAAAAGAAGAATATAATTGATTACTTTTATGATAGTCGCAAACATTCAGCTTGATTCAAAGAACTTTAACACGTGACAAACAACTGCAAATCAAGAATAATATTGTAGATTACTTTTTTGTTAGCCAAAATGTTGTAATCGTAGATATTCTTCTTGGTTCAAAGCAGATTAACGTTTCAAAAACAAAGTATAATTTAAAGTAGTATTCTTAAGTCAAATCAGATAAATTTGTGGTAAACATTTGCAACTCAAGAAGTATATTCTTGATTATGATTTTTTTTTTTTTTTTGATAAGAAAGCTGGTATGTTTTTTAATATCAATCAGCTTTTCGTTTGGTAGTACAACAGAAAAATTCTAATTAAAAAATTCCATTACCAAGTAAAGTGTCCAATATTGAACAAAATAACTCTTTATGCGAAATTCTATACGAATATACTATAGCGTCAGGACATAGGCTATAAATGGCGGCATTGGACAACGCGCCGTGACATCTCCTATACAACCTAGAGTTTAAAACGATATAACTCGACACTTACACCAGCTACGCACATAAAACAAAAACACAAATACAAAAAACAAACTCAAAATCCAAATTAAAAACACAACAAAATATCAAAAACAAATGAAAAAAATAAACAAAAGCAAAAACACATATAACACACAATCAGAAATATGAAAGGAAAAAACTAAAAAGTTTAAACATAAAAAATAAAGAAAAACCCATTTGATTGGGGTTTTATATAAAATATATAAAAAACAAAACCTAAAAGAAAACACAAACCAGTTGGGAAGGTTAGATCACATGGAAAATTTAAAAGTAAGTGTTTTTATGATAGTTAGGATTATCAAAATTATAGTCGGTCGGTAACCCTACACATATGTGTGGTTACCAATTAAATTGGTATATAGGTCACCAGGGTATACGAATCCTGAAAATAACTACAAACTCGCTGAAGAATTCCATCCATTCATTTGATACCCATATTTACAAATTGGTAGGCGTACCGAATTTCGATTTTTTTTGGGAACCACAAGTCATTTCGTGGGAAAACCTTTTTTCATTTATTTGAGCATAATGTCAATATATATTTGACCAAAAAAGTTTACCTAAGCACGTATACAGTAAAATTGATCTGTAGATGTAAATTTCATATAAAATTTGAACATAAGTGGTCGGTTCTCAGGTCACAATGGACCGATCATGCCAATTTTCTTCTTCAGACAGCTTAGATATAAAGGTAATCTAAATCTAAAGTTTAATTGCTCTAGCTCTTCTACTTTATCCGTAATCGTGATTTCAACAGACAGAAGGACAGATAGACAGACACAGAGACGGACATCGCTAAATCGACTCAGGAGGTCATGCTGATCAAGAATATATATACTTTTTCATACCGGAGATGCTTTCTTCAGGGTGTTACAAACGGCGTACCAAACTGAATATACCCTTTCACTCTTAGTGTAGGGTATAAAAACGAAAAACTTAAAAGCACAAACACAAAAACACAAAAACAAATACAAAAAACTAAATCCAAAAATACTAACGCATAAATACAAAAACAAACGCAAAAGCAAAAATATAAAAGCAAAATATAAATTAAAAACACAACAAAATATCTAAAACAAGTGCAAAAAAAGAAAAAAACCAAAGAAAACGCAAATAACACAAAAGCAGAATACAAAAAGCAAAAACATAAAAACGAACCCATAAAACAAAAGCAAAAACATAAATATAAAATATAAAAGCAGAAGTACAAATCGAAAAAACAAAAACCAAAAAACAAAACAAAAAGTTAAAATACATAAAACAAAGCAACAAACCAATCAAATGCAAAATAAAAAAATAAAAAACCACAAAAAGTAAAAAATAAAAGCACAAAAATAAAGCAAAAAAACCAATCAAATGCAAAATAAAAATTAAAAAAAAAAACACAAAAAGTAAAACTCAAAAGCACAAAAACAAATGCAAAAACAGAACAAAACAAAACAAAAGCCATAAACACAAAAAGCAAAAACAAACTCAAAAAATAAAAAACAAAATCAAAAACATAAACATAAAACAAAACATAAATTTAAACACAACAAAATATCAAAACGAAAGAAACACGTAAATAACACAAATGCAGAAATACAAAAGAAAAGACACAAAAAAGCTTGAACAAAAAACGAAAACAAATGCAAAATATAAAAAAAATATATATAAAAAAAACTAAAGAAAAGCTCACGAAAAAACACAAAAACAATAGTAAAAAATACAAAAAGGAAAAAACAAATGCAAAAAACAAAATAAAAACGCAAAAAAACGAGAAAATGCAAAAGTAAACGATTTGGGAAAGTAAGGTCACATGAGTAAGTTCGGTCACATGGGGCGGATTTTTATAGTCGGTCGGTCCCGACTATGGAATACCCTACATCTTTGGTGGGGATATTAATGTGGGATATTTAATTGCATACCTTAATTTTAAAGATTTTAATTATGCTGAACCTCCTTACCCTCAGGATATTATTCACTTATCAAAAATTTACGTCTTATATCCCCATAAATTCAAAAATGTATATAAAAGTATAAAAAAAAAACTAATGAAAAAAAATAGAAACATATAATTGGGCGGATTTTGAAAGGCTAATATTTGATAGATTTGATTTTAATAATTTACGGATCAAATTTTCACTATGAAAACCCGGGAAATAATGAAAAAAAAAGTGGGCGGAACACTCCTATTTTTGGACCACATATTTTTAGGTGAAATGTAACAATACGTTTTAAATTTTATACCTATATCTTAAATACTTTTCGAGTTATTAGTTCCTAAAGAGTTATATAAAAGTGACTTGTATGGGAGGTGGGCGTGTCCGTTGACCGATTTGGCTCATTTTCAAACTCAGTTTCTACTTTTGGCTATAATATAATAATTCCAAATTTTATCGCATTCTGATCAGTATTTCTCAAGTTATTCTGTATTCGGACAGCAAGACAGAAAGACGGACAGACAGACAGACAGACAGACAGACAGACAGACAGACAGACAGACAGACAGACGGACATGGCTAAACGGACTCGGGTAGTGATGCTGATCAAGAATATATATACTTTTCCATACCAGACACGCCTACTAAGGGGCGTTACAATATATGCACAAAGTTAATATACCCTGTACCTTATAGGTGTAGGGTATAAAAACACAAAAAAAAAAAAAAAAATATAAACATTTAGTCGCAAAAAAAAAAAAAACAAAATCAAAAGAAAAAAAAGTAAAACCACAATGTCAAACTAAACGAGTTGGGAAAGTTAGGTCACATGGGTAAGTTCGGTCACATGGGGCGGATTTTTATAGTCGGTCGGGCCCGACTATGGAATACCCTACACCTTTGGTGGGAATGCTTACCCACAGAAAATTATTCATATATCAGAAATTTACGTCTTATATCCCCATAAATTAAAAATTTATATAAAGTATAAAAAACTTAAAAAAAAAATTGAAAAATATAATTGGGCGGACCACGCCTATATTTAAAATTTTGAAAGGCTAATATTTCATAGATTTGATTTTAATAATTTACGGATCAATTTTCGACTATGAAAACCCGGGAAATAATGAAAAAAAAATGTGGGCGGATCACGCCCATTTTTGGACCACATATTTTTAGGTGAATTCTAACAATACGTTTTAAATTTTATAACTATACCTTGAATACTTTTCGAGTTATTAGTTCCGAAAGAGTTATATAAAAGTGACTTGTATGGGAGGTGGGCGTGTCCGTTGACCGATTTGGCTCATTTTCAAACTCAGTTCCTACTTTTGGCTAAAATATATTGAGACGAAATTTCATCGCATTCTGATCAGTATTTCTCAAGTTATTCTGTATTCGGACAGCAAGACAGCAAGACAGCAAGACGGACAGACAGACAGACGGACATGGCTAAACGGACTCGGGTAGTGATGCTGATCAAGAATATATATACTTTTCCATACCGAAGAGCTTTATAAAATTCTATTACAAAAACATAACAAACAATATGACATTGACTTTTACATGAAACACTTTTTGTTTACTGGGTAACCATACAGAGATTATTTGGATCCTTTAACAGATCCATGCATACAATTGAAACAAGAGCCAACACATCGAGTCAGATACAAGCACCACTGAAAGGTAGTCGAATATTGTATATCACATATAAATGAAATGTGGTTTTACTGCCGTATTTGCCAAAGGCACTTTTTCCAATACATTTTTTGAGCAACAGACTTCTATCGTATCAAACTAAAACTCAGACTCCATCCAACTTAAACCAACTCAAATTACAACCAACTCAAACATAATAAAACTCAAAAAAAAAACAACAAAAAAATGTTGTTTTTCTTGTTGCATATTCAAAATGATACTTTGTATGTCTTTTCTGTTTCATTTTCAATTTTAAAACTGCAAAACTTGTTCATTAAGTTGATGAAAATATAGGTGGTAGCAACGACGATACCTTTTAGCACCGTACTCTAAATAAACGAGAGGGGTTGCTGTGCGTTTGACGCCTGCAATTAACGTAATGAAATGTGATGTGAGTTTTTTTTTTAGTTTATTTTTTTTTTGTTGCTTTTTCTATATTTTGTATTTCTTTATTTAGTTTGTAAATTTTACAGTTGGGCACTCTGTGCGTTTCTTTGGTCAAGTTTTGTGGCATAGTTTTAGGCAGTAGCAGTAACCCTCAAATGGTAGTAAAAGCGGTCAAGTTTTCGTAGGTGTTTCTTTGAACTTTTTAGTAGTAATAGAAACATATTAAATTTATTAAAGTAAATTTTACAAATAAACAAATTCAGATTATACAGGATTTGTTATTATACAAAAAATATATTTAAATATAATATTAATTATTACTAAAAATTCAGTATTTTCACAAAAAAAAGAGACAAAAAATTTATTTAGAATTCAAAATTTTCGCATAAATTTCAATTATTCACTATAATATTAATTTCACTTAAAATTAAATTGTTTACTTTTTTTTTTTTTTTTTATTTTTAACTAAAAATTGAATTTCTTAATAAAATTTTTATTTTACACTAAAAATTTAAATTTTCAATGGAAATTATTTTTTTTAATAAAAATTCTGTTTTCAATAAAAATTCTGTTTTTCACAAACAACTCAAATGTTAATTAAATTTAAGATTTTCACCAAATATTCAATTTTTAACTAAAAATTAAATACAAATAAAAATTTTCACTAAAAATTTAATTTTACATTAACAATTTTATTTCTAACTAAACATTCAATTGTACACTAAAAATTCAATTTCCACCAAAAATTTATTTTTTAACTAATAACTAAATTTTTAACTAAAAATAAAAATTCTATTTTTTTACTAAAATTCGTTTTTTCACCAAAAATGCAATTTTTCATTACAAATTCAATTCTTCACTAAAATTTAAATTTTTATCTCAAATCTCAATTCGAATTAAGTTTGTAGAATATTTATGTTCTCTGAAATTGAAAATCAATTCCTATAAACATTTAAATCCATAAATCTTTCCTGCATGTAGATTACTCTGGTCACCCTATCAATAGAATTTTATTATGTTTGGTAACACTTTCCTACAAAGCAGCATCCTCTGCGACATGCATCCATCAAACAGTCAGTCCATCAATGTTGCAGCCACTCAATAAATCAATCAATGATATAATGTTTTTTCTCTTTTTTTGCATATTTCTTGCATCAATTCTCGCAAAAGTGCAAAACAAATGTAGTACCAAGGAAACACTAGGCGTTGCCATACGGTCAGACACTTTGTGTGGCGTTGCCAGCGCGTGACAAAAGACAGACAGGGTGACAGACAGTCAGGAAAGGAGGTAGTCAGTCATTTGCACAGACAGCCAGAGTTGACTATGTCGCAAGGCAAACAGCGCCAAAAGCACTTTAAGAAAAAATAAAAAGCATCTTTTTTACTCAAAGTCTTTGTTTTTTTGTGCATTTTGTGGTCAGCATTTAAGAGGCTTTTTGTTGTTTTAATTGCATATGCAATAATCAATATTTGTTGTTGCATTTTGCAAGTTGGCTACTCGGCTTAAGTTAATTGTTCAGCTGCTATAACATGGGTATTTTGTTTATGTCGCATTTTTTATTTTTATTACTTTTTTTTTGTAATTTTTACTTTTTCGGTTTTTATTTTTTATGATTTCATTTTGTGTTACTTTTATAATAAAATATAATTTATATTTTCTTTTCTTTTCTTTTCTTTTCTTTTCTTTTCTTTTCTTTTCTTTTCTTTTCTTTTCTTTTCTTTTCTTTTCTTTTCTTTTCTTTTTTTTTCTTATATTTTATTTTTTCTCTGATTTTATTTTATTTTTCTTTTTTTATTTTTTTTTTTCTCTGATTTTATTTTTTTCTTTTTTATGCTAATCCTTTTATTTTATTTTATCTTTGATTCTATTTTAATTTGTTTCATTTTTTTCTTTCGTAATTTAATTTTCTTTTATTATTTTATTATTTTATTATTTTATTATTTTATTATTTTATTATTTTATTATTTTATTATTTTATTATTTTATTATTTTATTATTTTATTATTTTATTATTTTATTATTTTATCATTTTATTATTTTATTATTTTATTATTTTATTATTTTATTATTTTATTATTTTATTATCTTATTATTTTATTATTTTATTATTTTATTATTTTATTATTTTATTATTTTATTATTTTATTATTTTATTATTTTATTATTTTATTATTTTATTATTTTATTATTTTATTATTTTATTATTTTATTATTTTATTATTTTATTATTTTATTATTTTATTATTTTATTATTTTATTATTTTATTATTTTATTATTTTATTATTTTATTATTTTATTATTTTATTATTTTATTATTTTATTATTTTATTATTTTATTATTTTATTATTTTATTATTTTATTATTTTATTATTTTATTATTTTATTATTTTATTATTTTATTATTTTATTATTTTATTATTTTATTATTTTATTATTTTATTATTTTATTATTTTATTATTTTATTATTTTATTATTTTATTATTTTATTATTTTATTATTTTATTATTTTATTATTTTATTATTTTATTATTTTATTATTTTATTATTTTATTATTTTATTATTTTATTATTTTATTATTTTATTATTTTATTATTTTATTATTTTATTATTTTATTATTTTATTATTTTATTATTTTATTATTTTATTATTTTATTATTTTATTATTTTATTATTTTATTATTTTATTATTTTATTATTTTATTATTTTATTATTTTATTATTTTATTATTTTATTATTTTATTATTTTATTATTTTATTATTTTATTATTTTATTATTTTATTATTTTATTATTTTATTATTTTATTATTTTATTATTTTATTATTTTATTATTTTATTATTTTATTATTTTATTATTTTATTATTTTATTATTTTATTATTTTATTATTTTATTATTTTATTATTTTATTATTTTATTATTTTATTATTTTATTATTTTATTATTTTATTATTTTATTATTTTATTATTTTATTATTTTATTATTTTATTATTTTATTATTTTATTATTTTATTATTTTATTATTTTATTATTTTATTATTTTATTATTTTATTATTTTATTATTTTATTATTTTATTATTTTATTATTTTATTATTTTATTATTTTATTATTTTATTATTTTATTATTTTATTATTTTATTATTTTATTATTTTATTATTTTATTATTTTATTATTTTATTATTTTATTATTTTATTATTTTATTATTTTATTATTTTATTATTTTATTATTTTATTATTTTATTATTTTATTATTTTATTATTTTATTATTTTATTATTTTATTATTTTATTTAAAATTGTTGTATTATTTTGTAGCTCATACAAAAGGTAGTTGACCCACTGCACCAACTTCAGTCCTATTACCGGCCTATTATGTGTGCTGTTATTGTTGTTGTAATTTTTTATTAAAACAAATTGTTGTTGTTTTTATTGTTGTGCCCATTTCCATCAATATTTCAGTATTATTGTAGCTTAGAAGCAGGTGCGAAAGTTTTAATTGTTGCATTTAAACTAATTCAAGTCGCACCTCTTTTCCATAAATTATTTCAATGCGTAGCGCTTTTAATTGTTATAAACTTTTGCAATGCTATTGTTGCATTTTTTATTAACTAATTTCGAATTTTATACAATTTATATTTGCCGTCATGCAAACTGGGTTAACATGGAGCTTTTGTTTGCTTAGATTATGATTGTTCGTAAATGGTGCGGGTACCATTTGTATTTTATTTTGAATAAGTACCATTTTTTTTTTGTTGTTGGAAGTATTGTTTTTTGAATTTTATGTAATAATTAAAATAGTTTTATTTTGTTTTTTTCCCATTGTTTTTGTTGTTTTGGTGTTATAATCGATTTTAATGAGTTACACAAAAATTAAATTCGGTTGCTCTGTAAAACTGGTTGCGCCCAAAAGATGTCGAGATGCAGTAAAAATAAAATAAAACAAAAAAAAATAAAAAAAATTTAAAAGACACAAATACCATTTTGGCTCTTATGTCATAGTTTAGCTTTTTGGGCTGATGCTGCTACTGCTGTTGTTGTTTTTCCAGTTTTGTACCGCTTTTTGTAGGTTACGACGACACAGATCTTGGTGCTGAAGATCCGTCTGTCGCTCCGACTGACTGTCGGTCTGCCTATCCGTCTGTTGTTCTGTCATTCGGACTGTCTAGTTGTCATTGTGCAGTGGTTTTGTTTCTTTTTCACTTCTTTATCACATCTTGTTCGTCGAATTTGTTTGGCTTACAACGTCTGTGAATTACATCAATCTGGCCACTTGCTAAACCAGAGATAAAAATTTTTAAAATCTCAAATAAAAAACAAAAACGATTGGGCACTAAATTTACATTCATTGCGTAGTCAGTATGTTGTGCCTGTGCCAATCCAAAGTTATTTCAAATATTTGATCATTTTATTATATTTCTGTTATTTATGATAATGATTTCTGTTTTATGTTATCGTTTGGTTGGTATTCGGTTAATATGTAATAATTGCTTATGATATGGCGGAAAATTTGTGTTACAAGGTCACCATAATTTGAAATACATTATTTTTGTAGTAAAGGCCGCGCGTTGTAAGCGAATTTTGTGATTTTAAACGAATATTTGGATATTTCAAAGTTTATTCTTTTTTTATGTAAATAAATTAGATGCACTAATTGGAGCAAATTTAGGTGTAAAAATTTTCAATTAAAAATTTAATTAAGCATTAAAATTAAATTATTCTCTCAAAATCTAAATTTATCATTTCTCAAAAAATTTAATTTGTCAATAAAAATTTAATTTTTTAATATATATTACATCTTACACTTAAAATTTTATCAAAATTCAAAATTCAAATTTTAACATAAAATTCAGTTTTTCACCCGAAATTTTAATTTTTAATCAAAATTTAATTTTACTCAAATTGTAAGTTTTGACACAATATTCTATTTAAGAGTAAAAATCAATTTTTCACTCAAAATTGATTTTTTCACTCAAAATTCAATTTTTTACTCAAAATTCAATTTTGCACTCAAAATTCGATTTTTCACTCAAAATTCGATTTTTCACTCAAAATTCAATTTTTCACTCAAAATTCAATTTTTCACTCAAAATTCAATTTTTCACTCAAAATTCAATTTTTTACTCAAAATTCAATTTTTCACTAAAAAATCAAATTTTCACTCAAAATTCAATTTTTCACTCAAAATTCAATTTTTCACTAAAAATTCAATTTTTCACTCAAAATTCAATTTTTTACTCAAAATTCAATTTTGCACTCAAAAATCAATTTTTTCTCAAAATTCAATTTTTTCTCAAAATTCAATTTTTACTCAAAATTCAATTTTTCACTCAAAATTCAAATTTTCACTAAAAATTCAAATTTTCACTAAAAATTCAATTTTTCACTCAAAATTCAATTTTTCACTCAAAATTCAAATTTTCACTCAAAATTCAATTTTTTACTCAAAATTCAATTTTTCACTAAAAAATCAAATTTTCACTCAAAATTCAATTTTTCACTCAAAATTCAATTTTTCACTAAAAATTCAATTTCACTCAAAATTCAATTTTTTACTCAAAATTCAATTTTGCACTCAAAAATCAATTTTTTTCTCAAAATTCAATTTTTTCTCAAAATTCAATTTTTACTCATAATTCAATTTTGCACTCAAAATTCAATTTTTCACTAAAAATTCAATTTTTCACTCAATATTTAATTTGTCACTTAAAATAAAATGTTCACTGAAAATTCAAATTTTCAATCAGAATAAAAATTTTCGCTCAAAATTCTATTTTTCATTCTAAATTCAGATTTTTCCTAAAAATTCAATATTTTACTCAAAATTCAATTTTTACACAAAAATTAATTTTTCACTCAAAATTCAAATTTTCACTCCAAATTCAAATTTTCACACAAAATTCAAATTTTCACTCAAAATTCAAATTTTCACTACAAAATTAATTTTTCACTTAAAATTCAAATTTTCACTCAAAATTAAATTTTTCACTCAAAATAAAATTTTTCATTAAAAATGAAATGTTTTACACAAAATTGAATTTTCCACTCAAAATTCAAATTTTCACTAAAAATTCAATTTTTCACTCAATATTTAATTTGTCACTTAAAATAAAATGTTCACTGAAAATTCAATTTTTCACTCAGAATAAAAATTTTTCGCTCAAAATTCTATTTTTCATTCTAAATTCAGTTTTTTCCTAAAAATTCAATATTTTACTCAAAATTCAATTTTTACTCAAAAATTAATTTTTCACTCAAAATTCAAATTTTCACACAAAATTCAAATTTTCACTTAAAATTCAAATTTTCACTCAAAATTCAAATTTTCACTATAAAATTAATTTTTCACTTAAAATTCAAATTTTCACTCAAAATTAAATTTTTCATTAAAAATTAAATTTTTTACACAAAATTATATTTTCCACTCAAAATTCAATTTTTAACTCGAAATTCAAATTTTCACTCAAAATTCCAATTTTCACTCAAAATTCAATTTGTCACTCAAAATTTAATTTTCAACACAAAATTCAATTTTCCACACAAAATTAAATTTTTCGCTCAAATTCAATTTTTCACTTAAAATCTAATTTTTCACTCAAAATTACATTTTTTCCTCAAAATTTAAATTTTTACTAAAAATTAAATTTTGACTAAAAATTAAATTTTCACTAAAAATAAATGTACAATTTTTCAATAAAATTTCAATTTAAATAATTACAGTTCGAAATTGGTCTTATTGAATTCATTTGTTTATTGAATTTTACTAAAAAAGTAATATATTACTCGAATTTTTTAATAAAAATCTTAGTTTTAAAAATGGAATGGAAAAATAGAACGAAACACAAATCATATAATTCTGAGTTATAGTATATGAATGTATAAAATTTTTACGGATAAATAATGTATGCTGCTTAGATGAACCAAGTTCTTTCAGAATAGCACTTCAGATTTTCGTTGATTATAATTTTTATGTAATAATAAAAAAAAATAAAAAATACAAAGATTTTAAATTATTTGTTAGGATAAATTATAGTGACAGAGTAATATAAATAACATGAACAATAATTCACAATAGTAGCAATATATAAAATACTGATCAGCGAAAAAACCTAATACGAAATACCATTTTAAGAAACCACATCCATACATTCAGTAAATAAAGTGCGTAATTTAAATGCCTTCAAAGAAATCAATCAAAGCAACATTTAATCATAAGTCACGACAACCAGTTTTCTTAAATGTCAGGCACTTATCAGAAAAAAAACTGCTACAAAGGCGGTTTATGTTGCAAATAGAGATTTCAAAAAAGCGACAGTTTTAATTGAAAATAAAAATAAAAGTAAGAAATCTTAAAATAAGCAAAAAAAAACGCAAATGGAAGAAATGAAAAGTTTTAATTGTAGGAAAAATCAACGCATAAGGCAGCGACGCCAAGTACGTAATGGAGTTTAATAGTATTAATGCTGAGAAAACTTTAAATAGGTAGTTAAATTGTAGGCAATTATGGTATTATATATCAGATTCACACTTGGTAACACTATGTAAACAGTATATATGATTAAATATTTTAATAAATTAAAATAAATTAAATAAATATTAAAAAAAATTTCAGTTCAGTCAAATTAGATCAAGTCAGGTAAATCGTTTGTTAAATAGTTGGGTATATAAGTAGTCCGTAAAATAGCCGGTTAATTAATTGGTTAAATAGTCGGTTAAATGGTCAGTAAAATTGTCGGTAAAATAGTCGTTCATATTTAATGGGTCAGTTAATTATATACAGTTAATTATATAGACAGATATAAAATCGGTTAAATTTTAATTTGATTTGTTGGTTGTGACTGCTTAACCGACGAAAATTATCGTTTAAATGTATACACATTTTTTTTTTATAAAAAATGGGAAATATAATCAAATAAATACTTAATTTTAAGTTGAATAAATAGTTGGTAATTTCGTGCGTTAAAAGGTCTGCTAAATAATGATTAAAATATCCGTTAAAATATGAATTAAATAGTTCTAGAAAGAGTCGAATAAAAAATCGGTAAGGTAGTCGATATATTAATTCAAGAAGTAATTTAAATTATATATTAATGTTGTGTGAAAATTCGAACAGCAATTTAGTTTAAACTAAATTTTATCGGTAATGCAGTTTTACTCATTAAGGGTGTGTGCAAGTTCGACTAAATTGCTTGCTGACTAAACTAAATTTTGTCGGTAATGCAGCGTTTTCTTTTCAATTTAGCATATTTTCGAGCAAACTAAATTTATCTTAATTGGAAGACAGCAAACAGACATATGATAACCAATTTATTTGGGGACTTTAACAATTATCGGTTACCGAATGGCGATCGAATGAAAATTCATACAATTTAGTTTAGTCAGCAATTTAGTCGAACTCTCACACATCCTAAGTTTTGCAAATATTCGTGCAACTTAAATTGGATGACTGCAAAAAACATATGATAATCAATCATTTTTATGGAATTTAATAATTACCGGTTACCGAATGGAGTTTGAATGAAACGCCGTACAATTTTAGTCATTTGGTCGAACTCGCACACACCCTAAATAGTTATATATGGCAAATAGTCAGTACAATGTTCTGTTAAACAGTCTGTTAAAATACCGTTAAACATTTGCTGTATTAGTCAGTTAAATACCCGGTTAAATATTTAGTTAAATTGACAGTTCAATAGGCGGTTAAAACGTCAGTTAAATTGACGTTTTGAAATCTGTTAAATTGGTTTAGTAGTCGGTTAAATGGTATTTCAAATTCTGAGTTTAATAGTGACAGAGCAGTTTAATAGTCGGTAAAATATAAAGTTAGACATAGGTTTTAACAGTCTGCATTAAAAATTAAATAGTCACTAATATAGTTAGGTCAGTTATCGGTTAAGTAATCGTAAAATAGGCGTTTATATATTAAATAGTTAGTTAAATAGGTTGTTAAGTAGTTTTTTAAGTAATGAAGGATTTGATCGCGTAAATAGTCAGTAAAATAGTCAACTACTAAGTCATGTAAATAGTCGTTTGTATAGTGGGTTTCTTGTAAGATAAATTGTTTAAATAATTTTTAAAATATTAGACTCAACAGTAGGATTAAATAGTTGACTAAATAGAAAAATAAACGGATAAATTATCTGTTAAATTGTAAAATGTAATATTCTAATATCAATAATTAGTCGATAAGATACTGGATAAAATAGTCGATAAAGTAGAAGGTTTAAATATGGGTTAAAAATTTGATTAAATAGTCTGTTAAATATCAGCTAAATTATCGACTAAATAGTTATTTTAACTGCCACTTATATTGTCGGTACAACAGTCAACAAAATATGTTCTTAAAAAGTAAATAGTCCTTTGCATAGTGGGTTTCTTGTAAGATAAATTGTTTAAATAATTTTTAAAATATTAGACTAAACAGAAGGATTAAATAGTTGAATAAATAGAAAAATAAACGTTTATTTATCTGCTAAATTGTAAAATGTAATATTCTAATATCAATAATTAGTCGATAAGATAGTGAATAAAATAGTCGATAAAGTAGAAGGTTTAAATAAGGCTTAAAAATTTGATTAAATAGTCTGTTAAATATCAGCTAAATTGTCGACTAAATAGTTATTTTAACTGCCACTAATATTGTCGGTACAACAGTCAACCAAAGTTGTCCTTAAAATATAAAAAAATTAAAAGTGTTAAAATTATGAATTGTAATAACTGAAAATATGTAATAATAATTTTTAAATAATGCTATAAAATGTAAAATAAAACTATTAAATTTTTTATATTTTTCATTTTTTATTATTGTTGTTAAAATTGAAAGTTGTTCATCGGCACCTTAAGCAGCATTAGACCATGTGACGAATTGACTGACACTTGATGGCAATGATGCTGTTGACGGTACCGCTGCCGCTGACAACGCCAATGAAGAGCTACACTTTGGTCAAGTGAAATTTATTGGTTTGGCGCAATTTGCAAAATGTTGTCGTTGACGTTGTTATTAACATTTTCTATTGTTGTTGTTGTTATTGTCATCGTTGACAATGTTGACAAATGTTGCTGCCACTACTGCACAGTGGCTGCTGATAATGTTGTATTTATTGTATATGAATTGTTATTAAATGTTTATAAAAGAAAAGCCACAAATAAAGCAATTATTTCACGTACATAAATTAGCTGTGAAAGTTTTTTTTCGAAAAAATAAAAAATTAAATAAAAATCATTGCAAATGTTGGCAACATTTGTTGTTTTGCTGACAAGTGCCCAGTTTAAAGCAAGTTCATTGCAAGTTTTTTTTTTCTAAATTATAAAAAATATATTTAATTGTTTACGGCTTTAAAAAAAAACACTTTATGCTTAAGCTCTAGACATAAAACTCTACTTAAGTTTTTAAACTTGAACTTGTAGTATTTCCAAAAAAAAAAAAAAAAACTTGAACTTGTACTATAAAATTTAAACTTGAAAATTTTAGTGTCAAATTTAAATAAATTTTAGATAAAACTAATCAAGAAGCACTAAAAAAAATTTAATAATAAAACTAGATTTAATTTTTGAAATAGTAAAAATCTTAAAAATAATTTATAAATATAGATTATTCACAATGTATTTTTATTCATTTTTAAAATATACATGGTCACTGATTTCAAAACTGTTTTCAAAATTTTTTCTCTCATCTATGGTTTTCTTAATATAATATAGAACATTTATGAAATTTTTTATTATGTTTATTTGTTTAAAAAATAGCAGCGCATATCGACAACATTTGTATGTTCTACTCGTATGCGAACCTAAGGCATTCAGCTACAACAGCATTTTATTTATATGGTTCAATTAGTAGAATTTTAAAAAATTTCAATGTTCCTAACATTGCAACGTTCAAATGAAACTTTCAGTTTTTAATCAATTTATTTGGAAACATAAAAGAAAACAAAAATCAAAATAAATTGAACTTCATTGGATTGCAAACCATTTACACGTCTATTTGGAATTGAAAAATCGAATCTAAAACAACAAGAACCAATTAAATAAAAGCTGAAATATTCAAACCAAAGTTGAAATATGCCAAATCAAAAGTAATACCAAAAAAAAAATCAGCCTTTTATATGTGAATCCTATTCACAAAATATTAAACAAGATTACGCTGGTTTTTTCCTATGTTCGAAAATTTCACAAAGTTGTGGTACTTCATCAATGGTAAACATAAAAAAAATGCCAACATGGTTATATTTTAATAGTGTCATACGATATGAAAATAAAACCATGTTGACATTTTTGAATGTTTTCCATTTATGAAATACCACAACTTTGTGAAATTTTCGAACATAGGAAAAAAATAGCGTACGGCTGTTTAATATTTTGTGAATAGGATGCACATATAAACGTCGGATTTTTTTTTTGGTATTACTTTTGATTTCGGCATATTTCAAATTCTAATTAAAATTCAAATTTTGGAGTGTTTTTCCATCGTAATGAAAATGTATAGAAAGCAAACACAGAAAAACAATGTACATCATATTGATGAATTCCGTTCTTCAAACAATGATTCATTGTATTGAAGAACCATTCATAATATTAATGACTAACGACATCAATGTTACGAATGCGATCATAAATATGGTAACTGTCGAAAAAGTGTTCTTCAATATGATGAACTGTATGTGAAGAATACGTTTCATCATATTAATTAACCAAAATATAAAATACAACATATATGTTTATCATATTGAAGAACGTTGTTCATTAAACCAAATTTCTATCAACATATTTTTTGTTCGCTCATGTTTTGCCGTACTTCTCAGTTTTCAAGTAGTTCTTGTGCTCGACATGCATAAATTAGTAAAATGTTTTATATTTATGTGGGAGTGGTGTAAGACAGACGGATAATAAAGGACAGGATACACTTTACTAATTATATAAAACTTAGTGACCTTTGACGAATGAATTGAAGTGACAGAATTTTGAGAATATAGACAGATAGTATCACGACGCCATTAAGCTCGCAACATACGACGCACGGTGAACAAAAAAGCACTTTTTTTGAACAAAATTATATAACTTCAAAACAAATCGGTAGATTTCGTTGATTTTTTTTTTCTCAAAAAAAAATATCAGGCTACAGTTATGCTTTACAAAATGTCTTCTATTGATTCACAAAAGTTTTGTAAAAATAATTTAACTTCGAGAATTTTGATTAAATTTGTGATTTTTTAAAATCTGGAGCCGATATCGGTATGATTTATTTTTTATTTTTGACCACAATGATAGTGATCTGAAATAAGTTTGTGTTAATGAAGGGTATCGTTTGCAGTCCTTAAAATAAATTTACAAAAAAGGTACATATGTATGAAATTAGGAAATAAAATGGTAATTTTTGCCATGTAATTTCTCCTAATCCGGGAACGATATCAGGGTAATATTTTTTACCAGATTGATTGTGATTAAAAAAAAGTTAGTGCGTACGAAGAATATCGTTTGCAGTCCTTGAAATAAATTTACAAAAAATTTAAAATAAAACTGTTTTTTTTTTGCCATGTAATTTCTTCTAATCCGGGAAAGATATCGGGATCATATTTTTTTTATTTTTTATCACATTGATTATGATTAGAAAAAAGTTAGTGCGTACGAAGGATATCGCTTGCAGTCCTTGGAATAAATTTACAAATGGAACAAACGTATGAAAAATGGTAAATATTGCCAAGTGAATTTCTCCTAATCCGGGAACGATATCGAGATGATAAATTTTCCATTTTTTACCACATGGATTGTGATTAGAAAAAGAGGAACAAATGTATAAAAAAATGGTAATTTTTCCAAGTGAATTTCTCCTAATCCGGGAACGATATCCCGATGATACATTTTTCATTTTTTACCACATTGATTGTGATTAGAAAAAAATTAGTGAGAATGAACGATATCGCTTGCAGTCCTTGGTATAAATTTACAAAAAAGGCACAAATGTATGAAATTAGAATAAAAAAGGTAATTTTTGACATTAATTGTGATTAGAAAAAAGTTAGCGCGTGTGAAGGATATCTGTAGGTTTAATTGATATACAATTATTACACTAAACGCTTTAAATCAAATAAGTAAACTTCTAACGAAAATGGTAGTATTGCACAACAATTTTCTTTTAAACCGGAGCAAACCGGAAGCTACTTTTTTTTCAGAATATGTATTTTGTAAAAGTCTAAATAAAATTTTAAGGATTTGAGAGGATATACAAGGATATTTTAGTTATGTTCCAATATGTATTTCCATATATTTTTGTATGGAATGCAATTTTTTTCCTAACTTTGAAGGCTCATATCTTTTAATCTGTTAATGTTATAAGAAAAATGGTTACAGATTATTCTTAGTGGGTCTTTTATGTATGAAACAGTAAAAAAAATTTTAAATTTAAAAATAAAAAAATGGCGTTTTGTTCAAAAATTTCATTATTTTGTTCACCGTGCGACGATTTTTTTTTTATATAATAAACTTTTATAGAAAATATAAATTATCGTGTGATTTATTCAAACGTCGTGGAGCTCAATCCTACATTTATTATAATTACAACTTTTTATTAATAAAAAGTTATATATATAAAAAATATATTAAAAAAAAAACAAAACAAAAAACTTTTTTTTTGAAGAAATTTTTGTTCCCGTTTTTTTTTCCCTTTTTTTTAATAATTTTTTTTCGGAACAATTTTTTTTTGTCCGAAATTTTTTTAATTTTTTGACTGTTATTTTTTAAACAAAATTTTTACAACACTTTTTTTTATAAAAAAAAATTTTTTTTGAAAAAATATTATGAACAAATTCATCAATATGACAATTCAAATTTATTGTATTGAATATTTTGTTCATATATATAATGAATGCAATCATTAATATGTCAATTAATGAACGGTGGTCTCAATATGATGAATCTGGTAATTGGTGAATAAATTCATAATATTTATGAATAAATTCATCACATTGAAGAATTTTTTTTTTGTGTGTATATTGTTGATTGCACGGCATGCATAAATTAGTAAAAAGTTTTATAATATATTTATTTATAATTACAAATTTTTATTAATAAAAAGTTATATATGTTAAATATATAATTAAAAAAAAAAAATTAGTTTGAACATTTTTTTCTTTTCGAAAAATTATTTATTTCAAACAATTTTTTTACGTTTTTTTCTGTTATTTTTTAAATAAAATTTCGGATTAATTTCTAAAAAAAAAATTTTTTTTTGAAAAATTCGTAAAAAACTATTATATTCATAAATATTATTAACAAATTCATCAATATGACGATTCAAATTCATTCTATTGAATTTTTCGTTCTTCGATATTATGTTCGATAGTATATTATTGTAGTGGTTGGTGAAAAAATCATTATATTAATGAATAAATTCATCATATAGATTTTTTTTTTTTTTGTAAATTGACATAAAATGACATAGTGGAAACTCAGTTTGTCAGCGCTATTCTTTTATAATCGGTAAAAAAATTAAACTGATTAAAAAAATAGTATTTAGATTTTCGTCGATTTTGCTTTTTTTTTTTGAATGGTCGTTGTGAAATGCTTTTTACTTTTAATGGTACATAAAACAAATTAGAATTTAGCTCATTTCTAACATTAATCCCTTCTGAACAAAAAATGACTCTTCACAAATAACCAGAAATAAATGTCAGATGATTAATTAATACTGTTACGAAAAGAAGTAACGTACCACATGTTGAGAAATAAATAAGAGAAAATGAAAAACAAAAGGAAACAGTATACGTTTGTGGAATCTTCAAGAATTCAACTATGCGTTGCATATAAGGGTAAAAGAGATGGATATATTTAACAAACTATACGTATTCTACGCCTCGTTAGCTCAAGGTTAGTGCGTTGGACTGCGAGCCGAAAGATACCAGGTTCAAGCCTGGACTGGGGGCTGACAACATCTTTTCATAGAAGCATTTTTCTATACCGCGCTACCTTTCGGCAGTAAATGGCAAACCTACGAGAGTAAAACATTGCCTATGAAAAGCTCTCATTCAATCTTAGACTCGGCATTAAACTGTAGGTTCCACCACTTTGAGTATAAATATAACATGTACAGCTCAAAATGGTGAGAGACCTCGGCATAATTTCTTATAGGACTGTAGCGCCAAAGTTTTATTATTATTATTTTTATACGTATTCTCGTGGACTAAATAAGTATGTGAAAACTTCATATTTTTAAAATTTTCTAGAATCTGACTATGTACTGCAAATACGTACAAAATAAATGAAGCTATCTATCGAACAATACGGATTCTCGTGTAGTATAGAAGTTTGTGGAAATTTCTAATTTTGCTATGCGCCGCACATACGTCTAAAAGAGATGTAGCTATCTTTTTGGAATAAAACTTAATTTCGTGGCAGTTGAAAATTCAAGACTTCATATATCTATAATAGCTTTGAAATTGAAGCAAGAACATGACCAGTAATAAAACCAAACATAAATATAATAGACTGACTGCGTGAATTTATTAGAAAATAACCAAAAGCGCTAGAAGGAAAATTTTTAATTAATGTACCATTCTAAACCTTCAACTATAACATTTTATGAACATGCACTGTTTTAGTTTTTGAAAATACACTGCTCCATAAAATATTAGGTTATATACAAAATGTCATTATGTCTTTATATAAAAAAAGAATTATAAAAAATATATATATAAAACTTTTAATCATAATCCCCACTTTAATCACCACTTTAATAAAATATAAATATTTTTTTTTCGTTTTAAACCAAAAGTATTAAAACTACAACTGCTCGAAAATGAGCTGTATAACCTTTAGTTTAAATCCAGTTTAGCATTTACTTAAAATATCTATAAATTTATATCTTCTATGCAGAAAATATTTATTTATTTGTTTTTGCTTGAATTTCAATTAACACCATTTTATGGTAAATAATACAATTTTATTTAAATTGCAAAACATGTTGTTGCTCGATGTGTCGGTGTCCAAATGCACACATGAACGCACTCATGCCTGCAACAAGAAATACATTTAAACATGCATATATAAATAAATTATATGCACACTGAAACAAAAAAAAAATAAATAAGAAATGTTCATGTCAGTCGAAGAATTCTACAATATGACAATACAATATTGTCATATTGTAGAATTCTTCAAAAAATGATTCACATCAATTTAATGAATTAATTTATCCATTTAATGTAAAATTTAAAATTTACAAATCACCGATATTATGCATTTCGTCATCAATTTCATGAAGTACAGAATATATGTTCGTCAATTCGATTCATCACAATAATGAATACTGACATTCGCCTTAATGATAAACTTTATCATATTGAAGAATTTCGTTCATAATGCTCAGACATTGTTTTGAAGGACAATGCAACATTTTTATGATAACAAAATACCAAAGTTTTGAATTAATTGATCCATTTATGAATTATGAAAAATATGTTATTCTATGAATAAACCCTTTGATTTATCATATAAATAACCACTGATATTCAAGTTAATAGATAACTTTAACAAATTAAACAAATGTCACTTTCTAAACTATATTAAGGACTACAAGACATGAATATCATGAATTTATTCATCAATTTTATGAAGTGACCTTTTATTTTAGGAATACCCCAAGTCATTTTATTAAAAAATACAAACACAACAAACAAAACTGCAAATAAAATGTTTATCAATTTATGAATTACTTTCTCAAATCATTGTTCATTGTCTTTATGAATTTCATTCATTAATTTTATGAATTATATTGATGACACAAACATTTTAAAGAAACATTGATAACATGAAGATCACGGTAAAGAATTTTATTCATCAGTATATGTTTCACTATAACAGACTACAAAATATCGAATTTATTCATCAATTCTATGAAATACGAAAAATATGTTACTTAATATTTATTACATTAAAGAACTTCGTTCTATCATTATTTTAAAAAAACAATTAATGAAATTGAAAAACTTATTAAAATGCAAATAAATACACAGAATATAAAATGTTCATCATATTGATGAATTTCATTAATCAGTACATAACATCAACTTTATGAATTCACCATCAATTTGATGAATAGTTGAAAAAGTGTTCTTCAATTTGACGAAGTGTATGCAAACAATGTTTTGCATCACATAACAGAACACATTCAAATTTTGTACATCATATTGAAGAATTTAGTTCATTAAACCAAATTTCAAACAAATTATTTTTATTTCGTTCATTTTTTGCTATCTAATAGAATAAACAAGTGGTTTTTATTTATTATATAAAATATGTTTTTAATATATTAATTTAGAAAAAAATATATTTCATAAAAATATATTTCTTACATTTTTTCTGATATCTTTTTTCACGAAAAAAATAATTTTTGTTCGAAAAAAAAATATTAAAAAAAAAAAAAATTCTTAATATTTATTTTTTGTTTTTCGAAAAGAAAACCTTTTTTTCCGAACTTATTTTTATTTTTTTAAAATATTTTTAAAGAAAAGTTTTTTTTTTTTTTAATTTATTTTCGATATTTTTTCATAATTGTAGAAAAAAAATTTTTTTCAAAATAAGAGAAGAAAATTTTCAGCCTATTTAAAAATATTTATTTTATAAATCAAGCAATTAAATACCTAAGATAAATGTGTTAATAAAGATATATTTTTATTCGTAAATTTGATGTTTCGGAATCATAATCGTGATGAACATAAAAAACATAACATTTTTATAAAAAAATTAAATATTAAATATGCTGAATCTGGTAATTGGTAAGAACATTCATAATATTGACAAATTTATTATTTATCATTATTATGCATTTTTTACCAATTACCAGATTCATCATATTTCATTGATTAAAATATTTTCTTCATATTGAAATTTGTTCTAACTATGTTGAGCTAATCGTCAAAATAATTCAAAATATTCGCAGCATTTTGTATTTTATTTTTTCAGTGCAAACATCTTTTACTTGCAGAACTGAAATTCAACCAAAATATTTCACAAATCGAAAAATGTTATTTTAGAAAAATCATTGTATCTCTTAGAATATAAATAGTTTAAATTAATGTTGTATGAAGTTAATAGAGCAATCTGTCTATTGGCAATTCAAGATATTCAAAATATGAAATACAATTTAAAATATAAATCTACAAATTAAAAAAAATATATTTTTTAAATAAAATGTATTCAGTTGGTATTGCCATTTCTTTAACTTCATCTGTACAAATATTTGCATAAATATCTGTTTGAACATCTTTTTAAATATATGTCTATAGATCTGTATGAATGACTGCATAAAATACGACATACGCACATTTATTCATCAATCCAGCTCATGCCACAACTTGTTCTGTGAATTTTTGACATTTTATCAACTGCTTTATTATGCAATTTGACCAGTTATTCGACCAGTTATTTTTTATTATATTATATACATATTTTAACCCCACAATTTCCAGCAATAAATTTATTTATTCCGCATAATAACCACAACAACTTGATAGATGTGAAAAAAAAATGAAAAAAAAAGTAAAACCAAAAATACCACCTCAACCGAAAAAACCGTCTGACAACAAACAGAGTTAATAAAACTGGCTACAAAACAGCAAAAGTGGTTGGAAAATCATAAAAATTAAGTAGAAGAAAAAAAACTACAAATAAATGCCGTTGGCCAACATTAGTAGCCGTCGGTCGCAGCATCATCATCGCGCAATGTTGGCAGAAATTATTGTTAATTGAGTTTTAAATACCAAAGTTAATATACGTTTTAAACTGGGTCAGTATCAAGGTTAGCCACAAGAAATGCTGGCTGCTGCTAATGCTGCCGCTGTTCAACATTTAAATGGTCACATTGGCAACAACATTGGGGTATTTTATATGGATGTCTGCAATTATAGATTTGAGCTTTACTAAAATAACGCAAAAAAAATGGTCGGACTAAAGGTCTTCTTTTTGATGGATAACTCGTTTTCAGTTTTTAATCAGGGTAGGCATTTTTATAATTCCAGTTTCGATAAAGTCATAATATGCTCTATAGACTAAAAAATATTTTGGATCTTGTACACTCAGAAATAAATTCTATAAAAGTTTAATTAAAATTAGTCAATATGATAAATTATTATTTTAAAAGGAAAATTCTATTACATACTATAAAATACTATTATATACTATTCACAGAAAAAAAATTCTTCAATATGATGAATTTATTCATAAATATTATTTTTTCACCAACTACCAGATTCTTCATATTGATACCACCGTTCATTAAATGACATATTAATGAATACATTCATTATATATATGAACAAAATATTCAATACAATGAATTTGAATTATCATGATTTGGTTCAATTTTTTTATAAAATAATTCGAAAAAAGTATTATAAAAATGTTATTTAAAAAATAACGGTAAAAAAATTAAAAAAAAAAATTATTCGAAAAAAAAATTGTTCCGAAAAAAAAATGTGGCAAAAAAAATATTATTTCGAAAAAAAAAAACCTATCGAAAAAAAAAATTTTTCGAAAAAATATTTCGAAAATATTATATTTTTAAATAATTCGAAAAAAAAGAATTGTAAAAAATGTATTTAAAAAATAACAGTAAAAAAATTAAAAAAAAATTATTCGAAAAAAAAATTGGCAAACAAAATTTTTGTTCGAACAAAAAATAAAAATTTATTTCGAAAAAAAATAAACTTTTAAAAAAAAAATTTGTTCGAAAAAATGTTTCGAAAAACATTTTTCCGATTTTTTTTTTTTCAAAAATATATTTTTTTTTATAAATAAAAAGTTGTAATTATAATAAATATAAAAAATTTGACTAATTTATGCATATCGAGCAAGTATTATATAAGAAATAACACACATAAACTACTTGAGAACTGAGAAGTACGGACAAAAATGAACGAAAATTAAATATTTTGATTGAAATTTGGTTTAATGAGCAGCATTCTTCAATATGAAGTAAAATATTCTTGTTCATTAATGTGATGAAACGTATTCTTCACATACAGTTCATCATATTGAAGAACACTTTTTCGACAGTTACCATGCGTTCATCATATTTATGATCGCATTCATAACATTGATGTCGTTAGTCATTAATATTATGAATGGTTCTTCAATAGAATAAATCATGGTTGGAAGAACGGAATTCATCAATAAGATGTACATTTTTTTCTGTGTTAAATTGTTTTAACATAATTGTATGAAAATATTTATTTTTTGTATACCATTGAATCAATAACTGTCCTATTGACCAATTTTTATAGGATTTATTCTAAGTGTATGAGGAATATATGAATGAATACTATAAAAAAACTTTTTATTTAATATTTAAATATGTTATAAAGTCATATAGGCCTCACATTAAAGCCTTGAAAATCACTCTTAAATTAAACAAAACGCCGCATATTGCTTTAAAAAACCTACACTCAGAAAAAAATAATCCTATTAAAATTGATCAATAGTACAGTTATTGATTCAATAGTATAAAATAAGTAATTATTTTCAAACAAACACAAAAACAATTTAATAGTATTTTGTAGTATTTAATGGGATTAAACGATAATTTATTAAAACTATGATTTATCCTATTGACTAATTTGAATAGCAAAAAAATTATTGATTTTATAGTATTTTTTCTGCGTGTATTATTCAATTTTTATTTTGCTCTTTAAGTGTCACAAATTTTAAATATAGCTTTTATTAAAATTTTATAGATTTAGCATTAGATTTAGTCTTAAATGAAGGTCTAATTTAAAGTTGTTTTTTATTGAAAAAGTTTACCGAAATGACTAAAACTGTTTCAAGAATTTGTGCGCCTCACTCATTTCGGTTCCAAGAAATCTTCAAAAACACGTTCTTCTTTTATAGAGGGTTCAAAACCGAAAACCCCAAAATCATAAAAACAAATGACTCAGTT
The DNA here is from genome assembly GCA_951804985.1 of Dryomyza anilis. Taxonomy (NCBI): domain Eukaryota; kingdom Metazoa; phylum Arthropoda; class Insecta; order Diptera; family Dryomyzidae; genus Dryomyza; species Dryomyza anilis. The sequence continues at coordinate 115,247,320 of OX638130.1, forward strand.
TGCAATTGCGTTGAATTGTCTTTAATTTTCTGGTAATGTCGGCTTTTTTAAATGTTTTTTTTTCATTTTTTTTTTTTGTTTCTTTCAAATAATTTTTTTGCTGTTAAACTTCATTTTCAACATAATAAAATTTTATTAGATCATCATTCTTGTGCAATTTTCATTTCCGTATTTTGTGTGTTTTTTGCCTTTTATTCATCTGTTTATGTATTTATCTGTCTGCCTGTCTATCAAGTGGTTTGTCTTACGGTTCATGTCTTTATTAATCCGTCTTTATATCTGCACTGCTCTTTTGCCTTTGCCCCACATCTCCCCCCATGGTTAATGTCTATCTGGTTGGTCTGCCTTTGCCGCTTAAGCCGTTGCCGCCTGGCTTTTGTCTGTGGTAATTCGTGGTAAGGTGCGTCTCAATGAGCTGCCTATTAAAACAACTAAAACCACTAAAACAACAAGTACGTTGCTTGTTATTATTAAAGTATTCTTAGTGAACAACAACAATGAGAATCACAATTATTATTTTAATACTTAAGCCGCTTAAACGTGACTCAATTACAAATATTCCATATTAAACAGTTAATTCAGATCTATCCGTATTTGGTAGACAGGGGCGGAATAATAATCATAATAATAATAGCAAATTCTGTTTGTTAAATTTTAGCTAACTTTAACTAGTTATTACAGCGTCCTTTTTTTTGAGATAGCAAACAGTTTGCTAGAAAACTAGTGCGTACAAGAACGGGTCGTGTCCCTGCTAAGCATATCGCTAGTGTAACGAAAATTCACTAGATGCGCTGCAGCCAATGTGGCTAGACAATTTTTCACTAAAAATTCAATTTTCACTAAAAATTCAATTTTTCACTAAAAATTCAATTTTTCACTAAAAATTCAATTTTCACTAAAAATTAAAATTTTCTCTAAAAATTCAAATATTTACTATAAATTCAATTTTTCACTAAAAATTCAATTTTTCACTAAAAATTAAATTTTTCACTAAAAATTCAATTTTTCACTAAAAATTCAATTTTCCACTAAAAATTCAATTTTTCACTAAAAATTCAATTTTCCACTAAAATTTCAATTTTTCACTAAACATTCAATTTTCCACTAAAAATTCAATTTTTCACTAAAAATTCAATTTTTCACTAAAAATTCAATTTTTCACTAAAAATTCAATTTTTCACTAAAAATTCAAATTTTCTCTAAAAATTTAAATTTTCACTAAAAATTCAAATTTTCACTTAAAATTAAATTTTTCACTAAAAATTTAAATTTTCACTAAAAATTTAAATTTTCACTAAAAATTTAAATTTTCACTAAAAATTCAAATTTTCATTAAAAATTCAATTTTTTTCAAAAAAAATTCAATTTATCACTAAAAAGTCAATTTTTCACTAAAAATACAATTTTTCACTAAAAATTAAAATTTTCACTAAAAATTAAAATTTTCACTAAAAATTAAAATTTTCACTAAAAATTAAAATTTTTTCTAAAAATTCAAGATTTCATTAAAAATTCAAATTTTCACTAAAAATTCAAATTTTAACTAAAAAATTCAAATTTTCATTAAATATTCAAATTTTCACTAAATTTGAGTGAAATTTGAATTTTTAGTGAAAATTTGAATTTTTAGTAATAAATGGAATTTTTAGTAAAAATTTTAATTTATAGTGAACAATTAATTTTGTAGTGAAAAATTGACTTTTTAGTGAAAAATTTAATTTTGAGTGAAAATTTGAATTTTGAGTGAAAATTTGTATTTTTAGTGAAAATTCAAATCTTCACTAAAAATCCAAAATTTAAATCTGCAATTTAAAAAGCGATTATAAACTGATTGTTTACCGCGCTTAATATGCAATACATCTAACTGCTGTTAATATTCTAACCGTTAGAAGTTCCATATTTTTCTTTAAGTCTGTTGCACAATAGTCTCACGTCTACTAATGGTCTTTGAAAATATATTCCAAAGTGTGCTTTACATGAGAAATTCCATAATTACCGACAATCGTGTCACTCCCTGCACCCTACAAATGATAATTACAGAAATATGCAGTTATTGACTGATCTGCATATTAATTCTAAATGCCATTCAAGACCAAGTCGTCGCTCATGCAGTCAACAAGGTTAATGCTTTTGTCTTTTCTTGTCGGTCTCTTGGTTCTGGCCTGGCCTGGCCAAGTGCCTGTAACTGCACTTCTCGGCCGGCTTGACTTGAAGGTAACATGCTTGACAACAATTATTGTACAACAACAAAAGCAAGAACAAAAACAAAAACAGCAGCAACCACTAAAAAGAACAAACTCAAGTAGGGCCCGACAGGCAACTCATACAAAAACTTAAGAATTGCTTTGACTTCAACTTGAAACGTTCTGTATGCAAAACCTTTACTAAATAACAAAGCCATTTTTTCTGAAGTGGAAACACGCATAATATGCATGCAGCCAAAAGACCCAGTTGGTAAAATTCAACAAAATATTTTTGTATATGTTGAACTTTTTATGGAGAATTTAATTTTATGGTGAAATTTTGCTTTTATTGCGAAAAATTGAATTTTGTGTGAAATATTTAATTTTTATTAAAAATTCAATTTTCAGTAAAAATTGGATTTTTAAATGAATATTCGATTTTTAAGTGATATTTTAAATTTTCAATCTGGATTGTCAAAATAGAATTTTGAGTGAACAATTTAATATAGGTTGAATTATGAGTGAATATTTGAATTTTCAGTGAAAAAATGTAATTATTAGTGAACAATTGAACTTTGAGTGAAAAATTAAAGTATGAGTGAAAAATTTAAGTTTGTGTAAAAATTGAATTTTGAATGAACAATAAATTTTGAAGTGAAGATTTTAAATTTGAGGTAAAAAAATGTAATTTGGAGTGAAAATTATAAATTTAGTTTTAGTGAAAAATTTAATTTTTAGTGAAAAATTGAATTTTAAGTGAAAAATTGAATTTTTAGTGAAAAATTGATTTTTTAGTGAAAAATTGAATTTTTAGTGAAAAATTAAATTTTTAGTGAAAAATTGAATTTTTAGTGAAAAATTGAATTTTTAGTGAAAAATTGAATTTTTAGTGAAAAATTGAATTTTTAGTGAAAAATTGAATTTTTAGTGAAAAATTGAATTTTTAGTGAAAAATTGAATTTTTAGTGAAAAGTTGAATTTTTAGTGAAAAATTGAATTTTTAGTGAAAAATTGAATTTTTAGTGAAACATTGAATTTTTAGTGAAAAATTGAATTTTCAGTGAAAAAGTGAATTTTTAGTGCAAAATTGAAATTTTAGTGAAAAATTGAATTTTTAGTGAAAAATTGAATTTTTAGTGAAAAATTGAATTTTTATGAACCATTTTTTAGTGAAAAATTGAATTTTTAGTGAAAAATTAAATTTTTAGTGAAAAATTGAATTTTTAGTGAAAAATTGAAATTTTAGTGAAAATTGAAATTTTAGTGAAAAATTGTATTTTTAGTGAAAAATCGAATTTTTAGTGAAAAATTGAATTTTTAGTGAAAAATTGAATTTTTAGTGAAAAATTGAATTTTTAGTGAAAAATTGAATTTTTAGTGAAATATTTGAATTTTCAGTGAAAAATTGAAGTTTCAGTGAAAAATTGAATTTTTAGTGAAAAATTGAATTTTTAGTGAAAAATTGAATTTTTAGTGAAAAATTGAATTTTTAGTGAAAAATTGAATTTTTAGTGAAAATTGAATTTTTAGTGGAAAATTGAATTTTTAGTGAAAATTGAATTTTTAGTGGAAAATTGAATTTTTAGTGAAAAATTGAATTTTTAGTGAAAAATTGAATTTTTTACTGAAAAATTGAATTTTTAGTGAAAAATTGAATTTTTAGTAAAAAATTGAATTTTTAGTGAAAAAAATTGAATTTTTAGTGCAAAATTGAATTTTTAGTGCAAAATTGAATTTTTAGTGCAAAATTGAATTTTTAGTGAAAAATTGAATTTTAAGTGAAAAATTGAATTTTTAGTAAAAATTTAATTTTTAGTGAAAAATTGAATTTTTAGTGAAAATTTGAATTTTTAGTGAAAAATTGAATTTTTAGTGAAAAATTGAATTTTTAGTGAAAATTTGAATTTTTAGTGAAAAATTGAATTTTTAGTGAAAAATTGAATTTTTAGTGAATAATTAAATTTTTAGTGAACAATTAAATTTTTAGGGAAACATTGAATTTTGAGTGAAAAAATAATTTTTTAGTGAAATTTTCGATGTTTATTTAAAAATTGAATTTTAATAAAAATTTGAACTTTTAGTGAAAAAATTTAATTAAGAACATTTTCTACTGGGTGTGTGTTGGCTGCATCCACGCTTCAAGTACCGCACGAGCAACACATTAATGACTGTTTGTTGTATAAAGCGTTGCGTTTTATTTTATTTTTTTTAAACACAAATAAATTAATGAAAAAATTTTATAAAAAATAAAAAAAAAGTTACAAAAAAAACAAGCCACACATTTTAAAAATGCCAAAGTGACAAAATACAATAAATAAAAGGTATAAATGACAATGTGGCAAAAATGCTGTTCACCTTTCAAACACAGACAGACACACACACACACACTGAAAAAATGACGCATAGTCGTTGCTACCGAATGCGAGTCGTGTGCTTCGACTAACAGTGTTGCCAGCGGCACCACGGAGGCAAAAACGCATTAGAGACACCGTTATATACTATGCAAATTTCAATGCAAATTAGTTGTTTTGTTTTTAATTAACACAATTTTGATTATATATATTTTTTTATTTTAATATTTAAAAAAAAAGTTAATAAATCTTTTTATTTTTTTTTTTTTAATCTGCCAACATTTTGCAAAAATTATCCTATCTTAATGCATAAAGTTATTAATGAAGCACTGCACCAAATAGTGTCATTTAGAGGCAAACGAGTTAAATTTGTGTTGCTTATCACAGCAGTGGTGGCAGCGATAGTTGTTTGGTCGGTGTTCAGTATTTTCGAAGACGTCAAATTAAAACCTTCAAAAATTAGGTACACGAATAATTTTTATTGATTTCTAATTAAAACTGCTTAGTGGCAATATTAAAGAACAATTTTATATATATTTTTTTAATAGTATATAAAAATCAGGTTCTTAGTAACTCTGAAATCAAAATATCTAACTAGAAAACTCGATCTAAAATACCAAAATTCTAGTTTAATTTGTTTTTAATTCAGTAGTTCTTTTTAGAATTAAAATATATAGATATTATTGCTGGCATAACCAAAAGTTGCTATTGAAATTTCATTCATTATCATTTCAACCCTTAAATGCCCGCTGGTACCGCCAGGAACAAACCGACCAAAATCAAAAATCCGTTTAACGAATTTTATTTAAATTTCTAGCTACGACTTTAAAAATGTCTCTTGTTCCAAGAGCGACCATTTGCGCTAAGCACTGCTTGAAACCAACCTCGAAAATTAACATTTTTGAAATTTCATACTTTAAAAAAATGATTTTTGTAAATTCTTCGAAACATTTTCCGCCAAACGATCATGTTTTTCTTGCATATATCAGTAATGTGTAGCATATGACCAAAGTCGTACAAAAAGGTACTTCAGAATCGCGAGCTTTATAAATATAGGTATTTTTTTTTCAGCTCAAAACAAAAAATCAGGCTTTTAAGGGTTCATGTAGTTTGTATACTATAGAAAACTATAATATCAACATTTTTCCAGTATATTCTTTTCCCGTATTTTCCTCTGTCCCATACCCTAGTAGAAATTTGCCCGATGCACCATCAGGAAATGATCGGGGTTTCGTCGGGTAAGCCCTAATAGAGCAAACATGATCATAGCCTTGTTATGCCCTTATCATGCTCACCATAGCTGGGTTTACATTATCGAAACAGTCAATGGTCCCAATCATAGCTACATTAGTTGTTTTCAAGGCAAAATCCATCGGGCAATGATCGGGTTAAATGAACAAAACACTAAATATTTTTTATTAAACAGGAGACTTGCAGAAATATTTCACCATTATTATGAACATATTTTTATGAAAGATTTACATTAAACAATTAATTTTAAAAATTAATTTTTAATTTTCCCAATGTAAAACTAATGGCGCAATTTAAAGTCGACTTTAAAATTAAACTCAGCTTTTTGACATTTTATTATTTATGATAATTGTCGAAGAAGTCGACTTTAATTTTAAAGTTGACTTTAAATTGTCTATGAATATGAGCCAATATTTTTAAATGATAGTAAATATTATCATGTAAATGATCATTTTATTAGTTGCAAGGGCTTTATATTAAAAATAACAGGAACTATTTTTATGAAATGCATTTAATTAAATATGTGGACAGTAACAATGAACATCAGAAATGATGTAATAAATGAGGGATTTGAACATTTGTTTCAACTCAATAAATGAAAGGATATATGCATTAACTTTTTCTACATGTAACATGCGTTTAAAGCTTTCAAAGTAGGTAAAATAGAAAATGTTCCTTATTTAAATGCATTGACAGTTGCAAATCGGAAGCATGTCCTATTAACCTTAATGAAGAGTACAATGCTTTCGTTTTTATTTAAATATTTTAAATTAAAATATCTTCGAGAAGTAAATGCCAATTATTCATTTACAAAAATCTTTATACATCTTGTCAACTTTTGATTCCATTTTGATTCCATTTGAGATTTGTAGGGTCGGGTAAATAATGAAATCGGGAATTACGCGATCAGTACATGATCATGGCCTGAGGTGAGTACATGATCGGGACACTGCATTACAAGGACATTGTGGGCCTTGTCATAGCCCGACAATCTCAAATAATGACATGATCAGTTCATGAGCATGGCCCTACCAAAATGACTACTAGGGTAAATAGTAAAAACTGCAGACTTTAATCGGAAACAAAACTGAAGTTTTTCGAAATGTTCCAAATAACGATCGTACCAGATATCAGAAATAACTAATTATAATAATCAGAAATAACTATTAACCTTTATTTCTAATTGGTTTTTCACTGAGAAAAATTATTTTTCAAGAAATATAAAGCTCTTTGATTAAGAGATAATTTTTATTTAAAAAAAATAAAGACCTATGGTTGAGAGTTATATGAAAAATATTTTTTCAAAGGTATTCGGTTAATTATTGTTAGTACCCAATCTGGTACGAAGACTGGGAAATCTCGAAGAGTTCCGATGCCTCGAAGCTTTCTCGAATAACTTAAATAAAAAAATTCGATCTCGTTGCTTTATCGACTTTTTTAAAATTCTCGTATATTAGATTTATTTGACAAGATACGATATTCAAATATTTATCGCATCGAAATCGCAGTATTTTTTGAAGTAAGCTCGAACTTTTATTATTTTTAATTCGATTTTTCCGAATTCCAAATTTCGAACATTGCGTTTTTTTTGTCGCCCAACATTTTTTTTAACAATTTTTTGATCGAAAATTTTCGAAAATTGTTGTTTTTGCCAAATATATATATATATTTTTTTTTTAAATGGTGATTTGACCATTGCGTTGTTTTTCTCTTCCAAACACTTTTTAACAAACATTTTATTTTCGAAAATTTTCGAAAATTGTTTTTGTCGATTTTTTTTAAATGGTGGTTTATATTGTTTTTGCGTCCAAAATTTATTTTTCGAAAATTTTCGAACATTGTTGTTGTCAAATATTTTTTTTTTTTTGGAAAATAGTGATTTCGACCAATTAAATTGCTTTGTCCAAAAATAAATTTTCGAACATTTTTTAATGGTGATCCGAACATTGCATTGTTTTTCTCTTCCAAAAACTTTTTAACAAACATTTTATTTTCGAAAATTTTCGAACATTGTTTTTTTTTTGTCGTCCAAAAATTTTTTTTCGAAAATTTTCGAATTTGTTGTTTTTGTCAAATATACATATATTTTTTTTTGGAAAATGGTGATTTCGACCATTTATATTGTTTTGTCATTCAAAAATTTTTATCCAAAATATATTTTTTCTAAATCTTTCGAACATTGTTGTGTTTGTCGAATAATTTTTATTTTTGGAAAATGGCGATTACGACCATGGCGTTGTTTTTGTCGTCCAAAAACTTTTTTAAAAAATTTATTTTTATACATCTTTAAACATTGTTGTTTTTGTCGAATATATTTTTGGATGAAAAGTTTTGTTTTCGAATATTGTGTTGTTTTCTTAGCTCCTAAAAACACAATTTTAAATTTCAGTCCGATAAAATTCATCTTTTGTTGCAAAATATTTTTTATTTCCGTTTAATCGTAATTTTTCGGAATAATTTTAAATTATAGAAAATAGTACCAGTCTATACTACCAGAGACCATACATCATATAGATATTTTTTTTTGAAGATATTTTCTTCCATGAAAATTTATAAATCGAGCAAAATGTAGGTGTTACAAATTTAATATAGCCTTTCACTCTTAGAGTGGGGTATAAAAACCAAACATTTAAAAACGATTTTTGACCAGCTAAACGAGAAAATGAAAAGTCGTTAAATAAAGAACACATTATCTGTATATCAACAAATTTATAAAGAATAAACATTGATTAAACGTGGTCATTATATAATGAATCATTGTTTAAATTGAAAAATTCGTCAATATAATGAAATGTTTTTGCTTTAAGCACAAAAATAAAAATAAAAAAAAATTCTACTAATAAATAATTATATTATTATCCATGGTAAAAAGATATACCTTAAGAATCACTCAATAATAAAACAAACCCCCCTTCAATTTGAGTTCTAAAAATAGAGTACGAAATACTATGCTCTAAGCTCAAAATTCTGTAGCACGTGCTTGTCCAACAAAGCGCCTGTATCTTCAGTTAGCCTTACTGAGAAAAAAAATCATAATTTAAAACATCCCACGGCATCATGACAGCAATCAAAATTATTATTTGCCCAACCTGTTGACCATTCTGTACAAAATATTGTCATTCTCAGAATCTATTTATAAAATACTCATTAATGAAAGAGCTTTCTTTGGAAATTACAATTTCCGCCAAAAGTCAACAGCCTCTAAGTGGCGCTGCGGCCCTTTTGCAGGCAGCGCCTTATGCCACCTCTTCGCATATACTACATACTACTGCTTACTATAAATGCCACGTTATAAACGCCAACACAAAATTTAAAAAAAAAAATATATGTATCACAAAAAAAAAAGTCCCAAAAATGAGTTGGCTGAATACGTGCGTGGCTTATAAAAGCCTTACCACAGGCTTATATAATACTTCATGAAAGCCTTTCGACTATACGCGCGCGCGCTTGCATAATAATTGCCCGGCATAAATTAAATTTTATTTTATATCTTTATTTTTATTGGCGACGCACAAAGACAATTCTTTGCCTCAGTCACTCATTATCTGCGATGGTTTTATTTTTTCCATTCAAAACAATTTACCAAAAATAATACCTTTTATATCAGTATTGTTATTTTCAGGGTTTGTTACTACTTGGTTGGTTTTATGTATTTCCATGGATTTGTGGCTGCTTAGCATTTAAGCGGTTGGTTGACCACTCCTTGAAATCAAAGGTTGTTACCATCGAGCACCACCACGCACGACGGCATGTCGCCAACAAATCATGTGATTCATTTTCAAAAAATTTAAAAGTGACAAAGTTGCTTGGAGGATGGCGGACAGGATCGTAAAATAGAATTGCACAATAAGACAATGGTTTTACAAGAAATTAAATGAAACTTAAACTGGTTACTGTTTAATGTATACAGGAAATTAATGTAGTTAAATTTACTACATGTATGTATTTATTTTGAAAGAAATACAGTTATAAAACAATTTTTAGTTTTAACTACTTTTGTATTTAATTAACTTGATTTTACTGCACAATGTATTAGAAATTTGTTATTGCAGAAATTGTACCATGTATATGTTTTATGCCTTCTTATATTTTTTATGTTTGTGCACAGAACAGGAATATACATACTTCGAAAATTAGTATGATGATGAAAAGATTACATGTTTATTTTTGCCTCTATTTTCATCATAAGAAAAATATATTTATTGAATACATCATTCATAAAAATTGTTGTAATTTCAATTAGAATGCAGTCAAAGTAAAAGTAAATGCAAATATAGTATTTTTTTCTATATTATTTTGGAAATTGGTATAAATACAGAATGTAGTAAAAATAAATGAGTATGTAGTTCAAGTTCTTAAAATATGTTTACAATAATGATATAAATGAAATATGTTGTTTTTGCAAAAATTAATATATTTTTATTAAAATTTGATGATTTGCAAGTTTTTCATATTAAAAAAGATTTGTTTAATTGTTTTTTTTTTGTGTTCAAAATTTAACGTATGAAATATAATAAAGCTTGTATGCATTTTTATATTAGCAAGTATTTTGAAGTCATAGAATTTGTTGTCAGTTATTTGATACATGTATGGCAGAATTAAAAAATTAGAAACTTGTTCTGTTTTTGCATGCAACATATATATTACTAATTTGATTCTTGCAACAATATAATGTTTATTGCAAATAATCATGTGTTTGCATGCTATATATTGATACGAAAAGAGGTAATTTGCTCCACTATTCAAGCGTAAATGAGACGCAAGACAATTCAGCGCACTAAGCAATGTGTTAGAAAGAGATGGAAGTTCATTCAGCGCACTAAGGCAATGTGCGAGAAAAAGATAGAAGATCAACGCATTTAAAACACATAAGTGCGAATGAGCTGCCAATAGCATGCGTCATTCACGAAACGAGTAGAAGGTTCTCGAAACATATCGAAGCTTGTCGAAACGTGTCGAAATGATGCGGGCAGTAAATAAGGACGCCGTATCTGAGGCACAGCACTTTAGTAGTGATTGGAAAGTGTGAGAACAATGTCAAGTTAAGTAGTGGACATGCCGCAGTTGTTAGAATTTGTTATTAGTAAATTGTGAATTAATAAAGTTATTTGTTATAATTTAAAACAAACATAAGAGTGTTTTTATTTTTTACACAATCCAAAGATACGAACTTGTAGAACAGTTTTCCGTAAACTGAATTTTAGTAACAATATTACAAAATTAATTCATTTAATGCAAAACTTGTCCATTTTTGCTTGAAACATATATAATACTAAATTGATTCCATTCAACCGTATTATGTTTATTGCAAAATAATTTAATGCTTGCATCTAACATATATATTATCGATTAAATATGTTTTTATATAATATTTTGTCATTATTAGCTACAAGTCCTATGCATATTAATTCAATTTATATTGATTGACAACTTTATAATGTTTATAAGCTAACTATGGAAACATATTATGTTTGCATGCACTAATTATATAATTTCTACAAAGTACCATTTTTTTTTTTACAAACATTTTTATAAATTAGAAAAAAATATATTTTTTTAGATAAACTTTATCAAAAAAAAAGAAATATATTTACCACAAATACAAAAACTTTTGTGAATAAAGATGTCAATTTTCGTTTTCCCTATTTTGTTTGCAAGTTGAATTTAAAAATGTTTAAAATTTGATCGTATTCATTTAATAGTTACTAATGTTAACATAATATGATTGCAATTATTAATTTAATTAATATAAGTGACCATTACCATAGTTATTCAGATTTTTAAAAGTTGCTGCTACAAGCCTTATGATAGCATCTATTAATATGACAACCAGACAACATTTAATAGTTTTTTGAAATGTTTAACATGTTTGCAATTACAATGTATTTGCTGTAAAACATATGTAAAGTTGTCACATAAATTAATTTATTATTTGATCGATAATTTCATGGTATTACATATGATATCATATCGATATATAAATTGTTTTTAAAACTGTTGAATTCTGTGCATTCAAACAATTAATCATCAAAATATGTTTGCAGCAAACATCGCAATTATAAATTATACAAACATTAGCAACTATCTCAACAATGCCGTACATTCAGAAATAATTTTAAAGAATTATTTTAGTAATTTTTAAAATTCATAGAAGCTGATTTTCAATAATATTATATTTAATGTTAAATAGAATTTAATTAAGAGTTATTTTTATTTATTTATAAATCAGTATATTTTGCATCTTAATATTAAAAATATTGCACCATATATTGACACGAAAATATAAATTATTAATTAAAATGCAACCCAAACGAAATATTATGTCCTAAAAATAGTACAAAGAGAAAATAATTTTATTTGCAGCAAACATAAATAAATCATAAATCACAATGATTCTCTAATTTCTACAATGATTTTATTAACAAATTTATGATTAAGACATATTTTTATTATGATTAACTAAATTATGATTAAGAAATTTTAAAAATTAAAAATAGTTTTGAGTTAATTGAAATTAATGTTAGTTGCTAACAATCGTATTATGTTTGCTGCAAAATATGTTTTTTCTTTCTCTATTTATAAGACATAAAACTAATTAAAAACACTTAGTGCATTGAATATCGGTCATCAGTACAATGTTGCATCGTGCAACAATCGCACAGTCGCGCAACTAACTTCCTTGTCTTTCGCATTTAATCATATTTAATTTTGAACTAATGAAAGAGTTAATTAGACGACGAACAAAGTCTTAAATTAACTGCAAAGACGAATGGCAATTAAATTACAACTCCAGCAGTCCTCTAATTTTCTGCTGCACAAGCATGAAATATAATTGGACCCGCATAGTAGTTACGCCCTCTTCCCCCAGCAGCCCCTAGCCAATGGCAACAATTGCAACTATTACTAAATACTACTTACTACTCAGTGAATGGCACTAATCCGTGCAATATAATAAATCAATAGGGAAAAATATGAAATATTAATAAAATAAAAATAAATTTAAAAATAAAAATATACACAAAATTAGTAAAATTTGTAATTATGAGACGCGTGCGCAAACAATTAGCTGAAGAGTATTAAGTAATGATGGCGTTAAAACTGGAGCCATTACGGCAACAATGAAGATGGTATGTGTTACAAAAAAACATAAAAAAAATAATGTTACAACAACAACAAAACTAAAGCAAGGGCAACAACATCTAGATATGTTATATGATTCATTCAATCATTTATTTCATTTATGTGCAGTCGAGTGACTAAAATAATTAGTTATAAATAACAAATTAACTTGGTTGTATTTTATTATTTTCAAATATAAATTAACAGTGTTAAGTATAACATAATTTATTAATAAATAATTTTATTCAGCGTTAATTTATTGTATAATTAAAAGAAAAATACTATTATTTTAAAATAGAAAAAACAAATCATCGATTTAGAGGCCAAACTAACCAAATACTACTTTTTTAAACCCATTTTTAAAGTTTAAATAAAAATCTAATATGTAATTTGAAAGATTATGAAAGTACCTTTCAGCGGATACTAAAATAATAAACATCGTTTTGAAATATTTAAAAAAATATATATGGGCCATTCCACACCAAATCTACCAAAAAAAGTCAAATTTGAGATTTTACCTTTTCGATCTTAATGAACTTTTGGCAACTGAAAATTATTTTTTTAAATATGATGCAATCAAAATGCCATCTTGAAATTTTGCATGAACATTAACAATAAATTGACGAAAATTTAAAATTTTTTTCAGAATTTTAAAAAGGGTCCTTTTTACAGACCACAATTTTTAAGTGCAAGGATAATGACCACGGGCCACATGTTACCGTTTGGAAATTACAACTTAATTTTTCTAAAAGCTTGTTCTATTAGCTTTAAAATGAGCCATTAACGGAGTTTCTAGCGTTTCTAGTTCAAGAGATATTTAAATATGAACAACAGTACAAAAGTGATTTTTGGCACTTTTTTTCCAACTTTGAGCCACTGTATCTCTGGAAGTGGTGGTCGGAAAAAATAAAAAAAAAACTTTTTAGTGCATGTCTCGATACCCTTTATCAGTTGCCAAAATTTGCCCATATATGGCCCATATATCAAAAAAGTGGACCGAATTTAATGAATTCTGCTGTAAATAATCTACATTGTAATTTCTATTGAATGCGCCTACTTTAAGGAATTTTATTTTCAAAAATTGATTTTAAAATTGCGCAGACTTTGACCCTTCTAAGAGGATATGTTCAAAATAAATTATGAAGGTTTTAAGAAAATCTTGACCAAAATCGATTTTAAAATTTTGCAGACTTGGACCCCTCTATGACGCTCCGTTTGAATGATATGATGGTTTCAAGAAAATCTTTCTTCAATACCAGTGGACCGAATTAAACGAATTTTGCAGTAAATAATATATATTGAGATCACTATAAAAGGTGCCTATATTGACCTCTCTAAGTTTAGAAGATATGAAGAAGAAATTTTCAAAAATCAATTTAAAAACTCCGCACACTTAAACCCCTCCACGATGATCTGTTCAGAAGCTATGAAGATTTTATGAAAATATTGACCAGGACCAGTGGACCTAATTTATAAAATTTTGCAGTAAATAATCGACATTAAAATATATCGAAAAAATACGTATGTATTTTATTAGAGTTCAAAAGTAACTGCATTTATTTTTACTATATGGATGTAGTGGTTTTTGTAAAGAAAACTACTACATTTACTGCCTTTTTATAATAAAATTTAGCATATTTGTATTGAAATAAAAATACCAAATAGTAAAATTCAGGCATAAGAAGCTGTTCTAGCACAGACTCTTTCTTGCCCCCTTAATTTTATTTCATCTTTTTTATATGAAATAAATTTTTTTGCAGGACTGCCCTATTCGTTTTTCACAAAAAGTATCTCAGCTGGTAAATAGTTTTATTTTCATTTGAAAAATATTAGAAATTGTCCTTGTAATTGTCAAAAAAATCAGAAAATAAATACGTGCTACAGTTTTGGCAATATTTACAAAAATAATATTTAACACATTTTGTGGTAATATCAAGTCAAATGAATACAACTGTATTAAAAAATCAAAAAAACTACAAAAGTTGATTTTTTTAAAGTAAATAAATAAATGTAGTTTAATTTTTTACATTATTTTTCTCCTTGCATTAATATTTAAAATAAATACGTGCTACAGTTTTGGCAATATTTACAAAAATTATATTTAATACATTGCATTAATATTTAATTATTTAAATGCCATCAAATTCAAATAAAAATCCATGTAGTTCATAAAATATTATTTTAAAATAACGAAGAAAATGTACGGGTAAATTTCTCAATAAAAACCGAAGACAATATTATAAAATACAATAAAAAATTTCGTTTCTTAATTTAAGTTGATCTTAACCTTATAATATAAATGCTTTGTCAATATCATGTCACATACAGTTATTTAATTTGTTATTACTTAAGCCGAATTCCAGCAACTGATTACAACAAATATAAAAAAATCTTTTAATACAAATGAGAAGCAAAAACTTTTGCAAAATTGCATAAACTGACAGTTACAAACTGCAAAAATGTATAAAAAATTAAACAAGTTGCAAAATTTAATAAAATGTAAATGAAAAGGAAAAAATTAAATAATTTGCAAAAATTACAAAAAAAAAAAAAAACAAAAAGCTAACAAGAGATGATTAGCAATAAAGAAATATTTTTCGTTAAGTCGTAAATAAAAAAAAATTGGATATACTTGAAATAACAAAATAAAAATAAAATAAAAAAAAATAAAGTAAAATAATTAAAAATAAAAAAAATATATAAAAAAATAAAAATAATATACAAATAAAAATAAAATAAAAATAAAATGAAATTGAAAATATAATAAAAATAAAAAATAAAAAAAAAATTAAATAAAAATTAAATTAAATAAATTAAAAATAAAAATAAAAACTAAACAAAATAAAAGTAAAAATAAAAATAAAAATAAAAATAAAATAAAATAAAAATAAAATAAAAATTTAATAATAAAAACTGAATTGATATGGAATGTAATAAAAATTAAAAAAAAATGGAAATATATAAAAACGAGCCCGACTACACCTTTGGTGGGGATAATGTGGGATATTTAATACCTTAATTTTAAAGTTTTTAATAATGCTGAACCTCCCCACCCTCAGAATATTATTCATAAATCAGAAATTTACGTCTTATATCCCCATAAATTAAAAAATTTATATAAAAGTATAAACAATAAAAAAAAAAAATTGAAAAATATAATTGGGCGGACCACGCCTATATTTAAAATTTTGAAAGGCTAATATTTCATAGGTTTGATTTTAATAATTTACGGATCAAATTTCCACTATGAAAACCCGGGAAATAATGAAAAAAAAAGTGGGCGGATCACGATAATAAAGTTAAAAAAATGTATGTATAATTAAAAAGAAAATGAAAAATAAAATAAAAATAAATTAAGTTTTTCTTACTTCTATTTTTAATTATTTTTCTGGAAAACCAAAAAAATTTTAAATATGGATTCAGAAAAATTTACTTAAAAAAGAAAAATAAATGAATACTAAATGACTACAAAGTGTATTAAAAAATTGTAAGATATAGTTAAGAATAAAACAAAAGAATAACAAAAATAATAATAAAAACTGAAAATGGTCTTTTTCTCCCAACCGACTGGTAAAACACACTTCACAGTGCCTGCCAAAAGTACGCGCACTCCAAACCCAGAGCACGTTCGCAATGAACCAAAGCTTAAACGGTTCAGCTTAACGGCAACAAATTGCTACAGGCCACAGCTACAACGACTTACAGAGGTCCAAGAGTGGTGAGTAACAGCAGCAGTAGCAGCAACAACAATTGAAATTTGTGGCAATGTTGGTTGGTATTGCGATGTCGGCTGCAGTTGAGCGGGCTTCAAAAAAATTCAAAACCTAACGTTTTCTTAACTTGGCTTGCATTAGCGTGGCTGCGAGTATCGAGTTTGGACGCATTTTGTAGTGAAGCGCGTTACAAGTGTGCAATTGAGACATAAAACAGAAAAAGTGAACTTTTTTTTTGGTGTTTTTGGATTTTTCAAAAATTTATAAAATTTTTTGGAATTTAATTTTTTTATTGTAAATTTTTTCGACACAATTTTAACCTTGCAACGCAAATACTGGATTTTTGGTAATTTTTGCGGTTTTTCGATTTGTTTTTTTGCGTCTACTACAACAGATCTGTTGATCGCCTGAAAAACGCGCCTTCGTAATTATTCGTGTTCGTGCTCGTGATTTATATTTTTTTATAAGTTTTGTTGTTTTTGTAATCTGTCGTACATTCGGCCGTACGAACGAAAACAAAAGTGAGTTCGAAGCGATTCGCAAGTCAGTCGCACCGCCAGCCGTCAGTCAGACCGAGAGCCCCAGCCAAGCAGAGTGGCTCCATTCAGCAAGAAGCAACAGCAGCAGCAGCAGCAAGAGCAGCAGCCTTCAGTGCATCCAACAGATACAACGAACGTCGACGACTTCAAAGACGAAGACATAGACACTGTAGTTGCGGCCAGCAACGTTTAAAGTGCAGCAAATTTTTGTGCGCAACGTTTTTCGTTTATTTTTTAATACAACAAAAAAAAATTGTTTTGCATTTTACAATTTAAAGGAAAAACTTATAATTGGCATAAAATAGTAACAACAACAATAACAGACTGTCAAAGTGTTGTGAAAAGTGAAAGCCAAGCGTCGAGTTTTTCCATTGCGAAAAACAACAGCAAAAAAAAATATTTTGAAAAAAAAATATTACAAAGGAACTGCCAAAACTATTGTGGATTTAGTGAAAATCAAAAACTACAAAATGCTGCTCAAAATGTAAGTATTAAAAAAACTGACTCAGGGCAATGATTTTTTTTTTTTGCAAGTCTTGCAGTTCATAAGCGCGCTCAAGCAAGAAAACCGTGTATAATGAAAAATTTAATTTTTAACTTACAAAAAATTAAAAATAAAATAAAGGATAAGTAAATATTAATAATTATATTTTGTTGTATGGTTTTTTATAGTTTTTACATTTTATAATTCGTATAGTTTTTACATTAAACTATAGGAATTATAAAAAATACTAAACATAAGTATAAAATATAAATATTTAAATTTAAAAATAATTCTGTTGAGCTTTTTGATAAAAAAATTAAATAGAAATTTTATACAAGGTTTACCTCAACACTAAAATAAACTCAAACCGTTAAAAAATAATAATTTTATAGTAAAATAATTTTAACTTGGCTCCTTTTTAAATCAACATTTTTAAAACATCAGAAATAAAAAATAATTTCTAATAAATATTTTTTATATTTTTATAAATATCAAAATAATTTAAAAATATATTTTCATTAATTTGAATATATTTCAAATATAATAACACTACCCAACACAATTTTTGCCATGGCCATAAAATACATTAATTCTATATAATTAGCTCATTTCGGTGAAAATTGCAATCGTAATTTTTAGTCCTTTTTCCCCTTCTTCAGAGAGTAAGAAAAATATAGTACCATGAAAAAATAGTTTTACGAAAAAAATTGAAAAGCAATTTTTCATTTAATTGTCCAGACAAATTTTAATATACTAATAAATCCTAATATTCCTGTAGGTTTTTGAAAATAATTAAATCTAAACTTGGAAATTTTTGTTTTTTTTTAAAGAATTTTTGAGCATTTAGAATTTAATGATAAACAATAAAATGATTTACAGTTATCCAGAGCATAATCTAAATTAAATATCAACATTGAAATATACTCAGTTTTTGTTCATATAATATATAAGCGTTTTCAATTTAAACTGTATTGATTGATAGGGATATTTTAAAATTAAGAACTAATAACAGTTAGTAATTTTCG
This sequence comes from Dryomyza anilis, assembly GCA_951804985.1. NCBI lineage: Eukaryota > Metazoa > Arthropoda > Insecta > Diptera > Dryomyzidae > Dryomyza > Dryomyza anilis. The sequence goes on from OX638130.1 coordinate 115,265,985, forward strand.
ATGTTAGCTCAAACTATGTTCTGCACACAGAAAAAATTTCTTCAATATGATGAATTTATTCATAAACATTATGAATTTATTCATAAATATTATGAATTTTTTCACCAACTACCAGATTCGACATATTGATACCACCGTTCATTAAAAGACAAATTAATGAATGCATTCATAATAAATATGAACAAAATATTCAATATAATGATTTTGAATTGTCATATTGATGAAATTGTTCATAATATTTTTTCCATAAAAAATTATTTTTTTATAAAATTATTCGAAAAAAAAGTGTTATAAATTTTTTTTTTTTTAAATAACAGAATGACAAAGTTATCCGAAAAAAAAGTTGCGAACAAAAAAAAATCAAAAAATATAAAATTGTCAAAAAAAATTTTTTTTCGAAAAAATTGCATGCTTTTCTTAATTTTTGGGAATTGCCGACTATTTCATTTTTTCTCACATAAAATAGAAAATAAGTGACACAAATCAATATATTTCAATAAATAATCCATTTGATGAAAAAATTATAATTATAAAATTTAATATTTCTTATGTCTCTAAAAAGTGCCTTAAGAAACGCCTAAAATTTCGAGACAAAATTAATTAAAAATTGCGTATAAAGTCAAAATCAACAATTGCGAATTATATAGAATTCATTTTTGTGATTTATTCTTAATTATCGAATGTAATAAAAAATCTATGTGGATTTATTTTTCCATAGAATAGTAATTGAAATTGAACCTCACCTATAATATACAAAATACATAAAATGCATCTTCAAGGTTTTCTAAATCCACCTCTGCATTTATTTAAATACGAATTTATGCAATAATTAAAAGTAATTTACGTTTTTATGTAATCTGCGTAATTATGCAGCGCCTACATAAGTTTCAAGTATAATTGTTCTTCAACCCACTCTGATTTTATACTTCCTTATATTCTACTTGTTCTTCATCTTCGTCTTCTTCTTCATCTTCTCCTTCCTCTCCTTCCTCTTCTTCTTCTTCCCCTTATTTTTATCTTCTTTTATATTCTTTATCATAATTGCATATTTTGCAATTGCCATATACCAAATCATTCAGTTACTTATTTTTAATATTACTGTCATTTATTTCTATTTCCTTTTATTCTTTTCATATTTTCTTTATCTTTTATATTAATCTTCATTTTATTTTACATAATCTTCTTCTTCTTCAACTTCCTCACCTTCATAACCTTCTATTTTTATATATCTTTTTGTTTATTATTGCCTACTTTACTACTTTAACATTTGCTGCCATTTTATGCTGCCTACTGCCTGCTTTTCGCCGAGTTCATATTACCCACAGATTATGCAATCATCATGTGTGGCGGCAGCGACCTGCACAACCATAACATTCTTTCAAGTCTTCATATAAAAAATGTGTCTGTGTTTTTGTAATTTTTATTTGCTGTAATTATTTAATTTATCTTTATATCTTCTACTCAGTTGTTATTGCCTGTGACTTTGTGTTGTTCAGTAGCACAGTAAATGGCGCATTTTTAATTTTGTTATGCACTCCATTTATTTACATGTTCGCATAGCATAGCTTAAAGACTTATTTAAATAATGTATTGAGAGCTACTGCAAAGAAATATAAATTTTTCTATATTTCATAAATAAGTGGAAATTTATATAAAAAAAAATAAAGAAAATAAAAATTCTAAAATTTGAAAATTCTTTGCCTTAAATACGTAGCATTAATATTTCATAAAGTTTTTTTTTATATTACTGTAGAAAAATTATATGGTGCAAGATATAAATGTTGAAATTTGCTTTAAAAATATTCTGGAAATTAAGCGTGCTCTATTTCTAAGTCTCAAAAGATTATTAATTTTTTGTTAATTTTCATAAATTTCTGCATATTTTTTATATTAATATCTGAAAACGTATTTTTTATATTTTGCATATAGAATTTTTAGAAATTCTGCAAAGCACACACGTGAAGTCATAGTTTTCAAGTTCGTTTGCTAAGTCTTTTGTTTTTGAATATATTAATTTAAGAAAAGCAATATATGTATTTAAATAAAAAGAAAAAGGAGCATACATTTAGATTATTTAAATTGTAATTTTATAATTTTAAAATTTTAAAATTTTAAAATTTTTATATATTATTTTTTATATATATTTGATTTTTTAAATTTTTATTTATTTCTTTTTATTCTTCAATCAGAAATTTTTCAAGTTTTTATAAAAAAATATATTATATAAAAAATTCCTTTATAAAAGTTATATTATCTACAACAACATCAGTTAATACAATAGCAACAACCAAGCAATTTGCTGCTGCAGCTGCACCCTTTTATTTAAAAAATGCGTTGCTGTAATAGCGATGTCAATTTTGTCTACAACAAATTTTATAACAAAAGCCAATAAATTGCAATAAATATAGTTTTCTATTTTACAGTATTTAAGTTGCAACAAACATTAGTTATTCCCTACGATTACACAGAAAAAAAGAATAATGAAAACAATAAAATATTAAATCATTAAACGATAATACATTCTAAAAATCTATAAAGCAATAAATAAATCATTAAATTAATAAATAAATATATCTAAAAATTAATAATATAAATAAATTAAAAATAAATAAATAAATCAATAAATCAATAAATTTATCAATAAATCAATAAATCAATCAATTTATTTCAATTTAAAATCAATTTATTGATTTATTTATTTATTTATTTATTTTTAATTTATTTATATTATTAATTTTTAGATATATTTATTTATTAATTTAATGATTTATTTATTGCTTTATATTTATTGCTTTATAGATAAATCAAGAAATCAATAAATCAATAAATCAATAAATCAATAAATCAATAAATCAATAAATCAATAAATCAATAAATCAATAAATCAATAAATCAATAAATCAATAAATCAATATATCAATAAATCAATAAATCAATAAATCAATAAATCAATAAATCAATAAATCAATAAATTAATAAATCAATGAATCAATAAATCAATAAATCAATAAATCAATAAATCAATAAATCAATAAATCAATAAATCAATAAATCAATAAATCAATAAATCAATAAATCAATAATTCAATAAATCAATAAATCAATAAATCAATAAATCAATAAATCAATAAATCAATAAATCAATAAATCAATAAATCAACAAATCAATAAATCAATAAATCAATAAATCAATAAATCAATAAATCAATAAATCAATAAATCAATAAATCAATAAATCAATAAATCAATAAATAAATAAATCAACAAATCAATAAATCATTAAATCAATAAATCAATAAATTAATAAATCAATGAATCAATAAATCAATAAATCAATAAATCAATAAATCAATAAATCAATAAATCAATAAATCACTAAATCAATAAATCAATAAATCAATAAATCAATAAATCAATAAATCAATAAATCAATAAATCAATAAATCAATAAATCAATAAATCAATAAATCAATAAATCAATAAATCAATACATCAATAAATCAATAAATCAATAAATCAATAAATCAATAAATCAATAAATCAATAAATCAATAAATCAATAAATCAATAAATCAATAAATCAATAAATCAATAAATCAATAAATCAATAAATCAATAAATCAATAAATCAATAAATCAATAAATCAATAAATCAATAAATCAATAAATCAATAAATCAATAAATCAAAAAATCAATAAATCAATAAATCAATAAATCAATAAATCAATAAATCAATAAATCAATAAATCAATAAATCAATAAATCAATAAATCAATAAATCAATAAATCAATAAATCAATAAATCAATAAATCAATAAATCAATAAATCAATAAATCAATAAATCAATAAATCAATAAATCAATAAATCAATAAATTAATAAATCAATACACCAATAATAAAAAAAAATCGTTAAATCAATATATAAATTAATCGAATATACAATAAATTAGTATAAGAGAAAATAAAATTAAAAGTAAAATAATATAAAAATAAAAGTGCTTTTACACCTAACAGAAAACTAGTCTAAACTGGTTGCTATTGTCAGCCAACTTGTTGCTGTATTTGTGGTGGCAGCAGCAGCAACAACAGCAGCTGTTTATGGTCACATTGTTGTAAAATGTGCAACAGCAAGTTGCGCACCCACAACAGCAACAGCAATGAAATTAAAACAAACGTGACAACGATATGGCAATCGCTACATATGGCAAGATGTTGAAAGTAAACCAAAAAAATATATAAAAAAATATGTTGCTGATTTTGTGAAATATCTTTAAATGCCAAAATAACTTCATAAATAGGTCGGTTGTTAGCAACAACTATAACAAAGATAAAAGCAGGTTTATCTGCATTTTGAATTTTTTCATTATTAATTTTGATTTTATTATTTTTGAATTTATTTATTTTTTAATTTTTGTATTTTAATTTTTGCAAAAAATAGCAACATTGTCTCTAACTCAAACATCAGTCACTTGCAACACTTTCGCTTTCACGGCCTGCACCCTTTCAAAAAGACCTTCTGCACCCTGCCGATGGCGCATTTATTTATTTTTTTATATTGTTGTCTTCCACCGGCAACTATTGTTGCTGCTGAGTCAACTCTTGATATTTACGGATCTACAATAAGTTTTGTAAGCGAATGAAAAAACAGCTAAATATCGTTGCAGATCGATTGCTTATTGAACTCTAAGCGACGCAACAGCAGCGGCAGCGACGGCGACAGCAACTGTATCTGTGTCTGTTGGTGTTGCGCATGCGCAGCCGTCAGCGCAGCCGCAGTCACTACAAACGTGTTTCATGAGCGGTAACACGCAGACGTCTGCACGGCAAGGTGTGCGTGTGATGCTCATAAACAAACGTAATTTACTGCTTAATTGTAATTGTTGTTATTGCTGCTAATGATGTTGTGCTGTTGCTCATGATGTTGTTTTATTTTTTTTTTGTTTGTTGCTCATGTTGCTGTTGTTATTGTGCATGTTTTTTTATTAATTTTATTTTCGTTATTATTACCGTCTGGCGGTTACAGCACTGGCACGAAAATTAGAATAAAATTTTAAAAATTTTGTAACTTGAGAAACAAGCGAGAAAATACATTTTGAAATGAAATGATATTTAATAATCTTTCGACATTTTAAATTTAATAACAATTTTTTTTTTTATTTATCCAAAAACTTGAAAAAAAAAATTAATAAAAAATGTCAATAAAATTCGAGAGGCCATAATTTTTCAATCCTAATATTTCGGAAATAAAAATGTTCAATACTTTAAATTTCCACAATATTAAAAAAAAACAATTTTCCACATATTATCAAAAATTATTAGAGGTGGAATATAAAATATGAAATCCAACATATATAAACAACCAATATAAAAATCATAAAAAATTTAAATATTTTATTTAATAATTTTTAGTTTTTTTCATAGCTTTTAAATAAGAAATTGTGGTGACTCTTAATTCATGAAATTTTTTTTCTAATTTTTTTTTATAGATTTCAAAATTTTTTCTGATTAAAATAAAAATAAAACTAAAAATGGAAGCCTCATTTTTTTGTCATTTTAAAATTTTGCTATTGCAGACAGAAAAAATAAAAAATGCAGTTTCGATGTGACATTGTTTTATTTGGCATCACGTTCAGTATCTCGATCAACATCTCGTCCAGTTCTTCAAAGTCACCTATGTAATTCAATTGAACGCCAAATAAAATATGTACTATAAAAAACCAAACATGTGGCTGACATTTGGCTGTCATTCCATTTTATTGTTTCTATTTTCAAAATATTGTTATTGCTATATAGAGTGCCATATATAGTTGATGCAAACTGCAACATGCGGTCGCCGCAAATTTGCAATAACAGCAGCAGCAACTTTGCTAGACAGACAGTCAGTCGATCAGTCAGGCAGCAACATTTCTAAATTTGTCAATTCAAAGAGTGCAACAGCAAAAACAATAAAACAAAAACGAAAAAAGACTTAATACATACAATGACATTTAACAATAACAAATACAAATACCATAATGGCAATAATAAATAAAATGAAGAAATTTATTTAAAAATAACAAAAGCAATATTAACGAGTTAGCAAAACCGGTTGCAAGTCTAAGAAATGCTATGAGTTGGAAATAAAATTAAAAAAAAAAAAAAAAAATTATAAAAAAAATGGTAACAAGTTTTGCGGTGGCACATTGTTGCTGTGTGAGTCCGTCCCACGACAGCGACAGCATAGTTAATTCGCGTAAAACTAGTGATGCTGCAACGGCTCTGGCAACAGGCGACAACATCAAAATAATCATGCAATTGCAATGTTGTTGCCAACAGTAGATAGCATTAGTTGGCTATTTATTTAACCTTTAATATTTGCCGAAGTGATATTAATTATATTTTAAAAAATAAAAATTTTCAACATCATTTTTATTACAGTTTTACTGTATGATAATTTTAATTTTTAACAATTTTTACTGTACAAGAATTTTTATTGTATAACTTTTTTCTGCATGACTGTTTTACTGTATAACAGATTTATTTCATAACAATTTTACTGCATAACAGTTTTATCGTAAAACAGTTTTACTGTAAAACAGTTTTATTGTATAACAGTTTAACTGTATAACAGTTTTACTTTATAACAGTTTTACTGTATAACAGTTTTACTTTACAACAAATTTACTGTATAACAGTTTTACTGTATAAAAACTTTACTATATTACAGTGTAACTGTATAACAGTTTTACTGTATGGAAGTTTTACTGTATAACAGTTTTACTGTAAAATGGTTATACTGTATAACAGTTTTACTGTCTAACAATTTTACTGTATAACAGTTTTACTGTATAACAGTTTAACTGTGTAACAGTTTTACTGTATGGAAGTTTTACTGTATAACAGTTTCACTGTATAACAGTTTTACTGTAAAATGGTTATACTGTATAACAGTTTTACTGTGTAACAGTTTTACTGTATAACAGTTTAACTGTATAAAGTTTTACTGTACAACAATTTTAATATATAACAGTTTTACTGTTTAACAGTTTTACTGTATAACAGTTTTACTGTATAACAGCTTTACTGTATACCAGTTTTACTGTATAACAGTTTTACTGTATAACAGTTTTACTGTTAAATAGTTTTGTTTGTATAACTCTTTTACTATTTAACAGATTTACTGTATAACAGTAAATGAATTTTAGCTGTACAAAGATGTTCTATATTTTATATCGTCCTTGCAGATTAAAAACAAATCAAACTTTTTTGTTTAAATCCCATTTATTGGGTACATAGATTATTATTGTAATAAAAAAATAAAAATCTAAAAGATTTTTGAAAGTAAGATTCAATGGACCCTTAAAAAATTTATATAATCGATCCGCTCTATTCCAATATTATATGTTTTTAAATAGCTTTTATTGCAATTTTTAAAATGTATTTGTTTAAAAATCTAGAATAACTATTTTTTCTTACTCAACGGCAATGGACGCACCATGGAATTCAAATTATAAATCGCTCATCACAGCCAGTTGATGTGGTAAATGTAAACAACAACAAAAAAATAAAATTCACCTAATTTTTAATGCCATATTACGATGTGTGAATTGCGGTTGCACGTGAGATTGTTATCTGCACAAAATTAACAACCAGAAAAAATGTCAATTGTTTTATTTTATTTTTGTTTTGTTAAAGCACAAAAAAAAACACCTAAAAATGGCACAAATATTACGGTTTACCATGCGCATCGATCGCGTAACAGCTGATTTATGTTTTTTTTTTTATATTTTCCAAATGCTTCATCCGTTAACTTTTTAAATGAGGACGCTTTTGAAATATAAATTAGCTTAAATTAGCGCTGATCGTAATGAGCATGAAATGTATTGGTCTCAATCGTTGATAAACATGCAACATATTTTAGCTTGTGGAAGGTTAGTATTTTGCATACCAATGAAACGGAATAAATGAATGAAAGTTAATGGAAAGTGTTGGTTGTGATGTTGATTAAATGCTACAATTTATATTTTGTTATTATTTAGTAAGCGGTTGATAGGACCGACCATGTTACCGAAGGTGTGCAACTTTCGAAAACGATAATTACGATTAATGCTTGACAAGCATAATCGAATTTGTTTAAAATTCATTATTACTTTAGTTTATAATATGCTAATGATATAAATAATGTTTTTTTATAATTTAAATTTTTAAATTCCTTTTTTTTAATGTTAAATTAAACTATACAATGATCTTGAGCTTATAGCCCCTTCACATCAAGATCAATACTTGAACTATAATTTTTTAAATACAATGAACAAAATTTAGTGTTAAGCATTTCATTGGAAAAAAATAACAAAAGTTACAACACAATGATCAAAATTTTTGAGTCGTCATTCAATGCGACTCTAAGCCAAAAATCAAAACAGCATCGAATGCGGTCAAGTGTGGATCAATGACCATCACAGTTGTTAAGATTTCACTTGTTGGCATGACATTACATATTTTTTTGTGTTATTTGTTTGATTCAAAAAAAAAATATCAATTAAAATTTTCATAAAATTCATAAAAACTTATTAAAGAGAAGTTGAAAGCGTCATAGATACGAAAATACTTTAAAATCATTCACACGATGTATTAGATATTTTACTTTACAATACTAAAACTCATACATAGTAATTTTAATTAAATATTAAATTGTATATAAATGAAAATATTAGATGTGGAGACAAAACCGAAAATATAACTCAAAGAAAATTAGCAAAGGTCTTCGTTGTATGCCTAAAACTAACTAGGCGACATTTTTAGAACTTCAATACAAAATATTATCTATTTAACAATTTTTGATCGATAAGGTCAATACTGATTTCTATTAAAGAGGAACATTATCATATATCGAATTAAATTTTAAGCTTTTTTTGCATCAAATTCTATTTATAATACATCCTACTATATATTTTACCAGGGTTTTTATCGGGAAATAATCTTTTTATTTTTACCATGCGATAACACGACTGGTCACATGACAAGATCTAAAAAAAATATTTCTTACTAATAGGATACATTTCAACTAGGGTCAGTACACACAGTTGGTAACACATTTAAAAAATAATACTATCCAATGGGCATCTCTTAATATATTTCTATACAATTCAAGGGAAATAATTGCGACTGCATAATCAGTTTTCCAATAACATTTTGTTGTATGGCAAGAACTAATTTCGGTATACGAACAACTATTCTCCAAATTTTAATATCCGCATTACATATCGTCACTATCATGACAGAGGGGTGAATGTGTAATTTTTGACATTTGCGTTTTTTTACATTTTTGAATGTAGTTTATCCTCAAGTAAGCTGTGCCAAAATCGCATGTCATTTTGTTGGATATGTCTAGCCACAAAAGACAGAACCAAAAGGGCGAATTTGAAAAATTGAAAATCTTGTCATGCCAAAAGGGCGAATCTTTTCGTTTTTTTGCTATAAATCTTTAACGGTACAATATAAAATAATGATGTGAAGCCAATTATTGCTTGTTTTCAAAGCATCTATCGATCTGCATCATTAATTAAAAATATTTTGCCAAACATTAATTTGCCATTTCTTATTTGCAGGAAAAATCTTTGGCAAAATAATTTTAAAATAATGATGTAGTTCGATAGGTGCTTTAAAAACAAACAATAAATACGTTTACACCACTATTTTATCTTGCACCAATAAAAAATGAAAGCAAAAAAATAAAGAAATTGGAAAAACTGAAAATCTTGTCATACCAAAAGGGCAAATCTTTTTGTTTTTTTGCTATAACTCTTTAATGGTACTAGATAAAATAGTTATGTTAAGGCAATTATTGTTTGCTTTCAAAGCACCTATCGATCTGCGTTATTAATTACAAATATTTTTCCAAAAAAAACTTCTCCCAAATAACAAATGGCAAATTAATGTTTGGCAAAATATTTTTAATTAATGATGCAGATCGGTAGGTGCTTTAAAAGCAAACAATAAATGCCTTTACATCATTATTTGATTTTGCGCTAATTAAAAGTTATAGCATAAAAAACAAAAATATTTGCGTTTTGATCAGGATATAGCCTCACAAAATCCTTATTTATAATTCAGTACGTTGTCCAAATCTAAAGATATTTGATATACCTTAATAATTGACGAGAAAACCAAAATAATAGCGAAAATTTAAAAAAAAATATAAGTTTTTCTAATTTTTAAAGCATTTCAAACTTTAAAATTTGATTTCCCAACATTTTTAAAAATGCACATTCGCCACTTTGTTATGACAGTGACGATATATTTTCGAGAGACAATTTAGGAACTCATTCCAAAAATGTATTATCCACTTCAAAATAAAATATTTTTATTAACAAATATTCTGCCCCAAAATGATTATTTAAAAAAAAGTGAATATACTAACGAGATAACTAACGAAAATAATAGGAATAATTCTAACGTTAAGTATCAGTAATTTATGTTTTACTGAACCTAACTTCGTATAGTTTATCCCCACACACAATTCTTCCCCGATCAATCCAACACTTAGACCTTTTTTAACAATTCTTTATCAAACTATTTTTCCTCGGAAAATTGTTCCAGAGGCAATATTTACCCATACAATATTTTCCGAAAATTACTATATTTAGGAGACAATTCTTACCCAAACATTTTTCATGTAACCATATATATTTTTATACCCTACACCTATGAGGTACAGGGTATATTAACTTTGTGCATATATTGTAACGCCCCTTAGGAGGCGTGTCCGGTATGGAAAAGTATATATATTCTTGATCAGCATCACTACCCGAGTCCGTTAAGCCATGTCCGTCTGTCTGTCTGTCTGTCCGTCTTGCTGTCTTGCTGTATCGCTGTCCGAATACAGAATAACTTGAGAAATACTGATCAGAATGCGATGAAATTTCGTCTCAATATATTTTATCCAAAAGTAGGAACTGAGTTTGAAAATGATCCAAATCGGTCAACGGACACGCCCACCTCCCATACAAGTCACTTTTATATAACTCTTTCGGAACTAATAACTCGAAAAGTATTCAAGGTATAGTTATAAAATTTAACAGGTATTGTTAGAATTCACCTAAAAATATGTGGTTCAAAAATGGGCGTGATCCGCCCACTTTTTTTTCATTATTTCCCGGGTTTTCATAGTGGAAATTTGATCCGTAAATTATTAAAATCAAATCTATGAAATATTAGCCATTCAAAATTTTAAATATAGGCGTGGTCCGCCCAATTACATTTTTCAAATTTATTTTTTTTAGTTTTTTATACTTTAATTTTCTGATATATGAATAATATTCTGAGGGTTAATATCCCCACCAAAGGTGTAGGGTATTCCATAGTCGGGCCCGACCGACTATAAAAATCCGCCCCATGTGACCGAACTTACCCATGTGACCCAACTTTCCCAACTCGTTTTTTGTTAAGATAATTCCTTTCCGAGAAAATTATTTCCAGAGACCATTCTTCCTCCGGACATTTCATCCCTGGGCAATCTATAAGGTTTCAAATATATTTCATTCTGAATGTAATGGTTTTCGGTTATGTCTATAATAATATTCTAATAGAAATCATAAAAAAATGATCTATAGATAGGTGCGAGGTATCTTGAATTGAATTTCATGAAAAGATATAGTAAGGATAGGACTGCTTAATGATTTTATTGACGTTTTGAGATAATTAAATTGTCTTGTGGCATGATCTTATGGCATGTGTACTTAAATATCTACTTTACTGATAGGAGGTTCCAAAACACATGAAATTTGTCCACGTATAAATCCCGTATTTTTCGTGAGAAGTTATATAACACCGTACGATCAAATTCAACTTCTGATTGCTCACATGAGAAGATCCTATATATACTTAGGGTACGCCAAAAAATAAAATACACATGTATCCCAGTTTTTCTGAGTCAATTCGATAAAAGGTTTTTATTTGCATTTTGGAAAGAAAGAGCATATCAAATTTTTAGTTCAAAATATAAAAAAAGGTGGATGTACTTCATAACTGAAACATCATTGAGTGTAAATATGAAAATGGTTTTTCGATATCAATTCGTTGACAGCTTTAATTTGTATTTAATAAATTAGAATTGATTTTAAAAGTTTTTCATTGTACCAATTCAAATGGAAATAAAACCTTTAACAAAAATTAGAAAATTAGAATTGATTCTAAAAATGTTTCATTGTACCAATTCAAATAGAAACAAAACCTTTAAATAGCTACAAAATATGTGCCGCAAAAAAATATATTTTTTTATTACGAAAATATGATATGCATTTGTGATACAAATTGAAATAAAAACCGTAAACGAATTAATCTAAAAAAACTGGTTACTCACAAATTCTTAGAATAATATTTAGTTCCACGTACTGTTCGATTTTTTCATGTTTCAAAACTAGTGTCGGAAGGCGAAATAAAACAGTTTTGTTGATGAAGAATCAGCTGAAGCATTTTTGATTTTGAGCAGATAATAAAAAAATTATCATGACAGTACCTGTGTAAAGATTTATCAAAATTGGAGGAAGGAATCGGAGGCCAATCTCGAATAGGTTTGAATAAAATAAAATGATAAACAACAAAAATTAAAACACTTACCTGTGAACTATATATTATTAAACATCTTGTGTTGTGTTATTTTCCATTCTCTGAAAAAAAAAATATTTAAAAATTTGTTATGAGTTTTTTTACATTACGATTTTTTAGTTTATATGAGGAATAATAGAAAATGTTTAAGAAATGGATTTATAAACTATTGCAAAATCTCGTTATTTTAATATTAAATATTTTTCAATTCAAACTTTTATTATGAAATAAAGAATTATAAAATATAATTGAAAACACACACGCAGCAAAATGCTCTTTTGACATGAGGTTGGAAGAACGAAAAAGTTAGTTGTAACAATCAACTTCATTTGATTAAATTATAGTTTCTATAAGAATTCGGTCATATTCCGGTGGCGCTTGAAATTGTATTATTTACACACACCAAATTTGCTTAGCACTGTTCTAAATTGATTGATAACCAAACAACAATCGTTTATATTTTGGCTATAGTTACTGATTTAGCAGTTGAGAGAACTGAATTGGTTGGTTGAAGCAACAAATATTTGTTTATTGTGTGTGTTTAACGAAATATATAGTAGTACAAGAATCCACTAAATAAATGTCCTAAGTTTAACATTACAATGTAATTTCCCAACAGCTATAATGCTTAAGTTTTCCTTCCAACTGAAATAAGTGAAACTTATTTTCTTTAATAAAATTTAACATATTTTATACATTTCAAAAATCAATGACAGTATTTATGCAACGCATGATGCCAAACTTACTGCTGTATTAAATTATATAAATATGCAAAAAAATTATGGTATTTTTTTCATTTTGTTTAAATTTTCACTTAATGTACGTGATATGTATTATTGCTTAAATGGCAAAATAATTTCACTTGCACTGTGTTTGCGGCCATCATTAAAGTTAAATAAATAAAATATTGTATTAATGATGCTCATTAAATGGCTGCATTTTTATCGCTGTCGCTGCCAGTTATCGAACAATGTGTCTTTAAATATCGTTATCGATTAATAATAAAATAAATATATTTGTGGCACGTTTTCAATGAGCATCATCAACATGTTGCCGTTGATTAAAGGCAATGTAATGGAAAAAAATATAAATTGAAATTAACAACTGCTGCGTGACTGAGCAACCTTAAATAGCAGCTTAAATTACAAATAATTGTTACAGTTTTATTTTGTTTTTTTTTTTTAATTTATTTTTAAAATTGCATCCGGGTAGTAAGCCCTACCACTCGTTTAACTTGTGCAACTCAAGTGTTGCAGCTCATGTTGCAAGGACACAATGAGCTCCTTTAGAGGCTTCCAAGGAAAGACCTTCCAAAGAGTCATTTAACCAGATCTGGGGCGCAAAAAAAAAAATCGACGCTTTATATAATTAAAATGCTGCGTGCGTAAAATGTATCTTTTTGTTTTATCTTCTTTGGCTACAAAAATGTATGTTGCAACCGCTGCTGTTGTTGGTTGATGTTGCTGCCGCCACTGCTGCATTCGTCTGACCTTCAATTTGCGCAAATTACTGGCGGCAAAGTTGCGGCCCATAGCGTAGGTTCGTTCCCAACTTGTGTGTGGTGTAGGTTTCGCAATAAATTTGCAACATCTTGAAAAAATGAAAATCAACTACACAAACAAAAAAAAAATGCCTCAAGCAGCAACAAACAAAATACCACAAAATGTACCCACATGCAATAAAAACATTACGATGCGTTTTTATGACCTTCACGGCTTTGTCTTTTTCCCTTATAATTATTTATATGTTTAAAATACATAAAATATTTTATTTATTTTTTGCATTATTCAATTTTTGAAGTTGTGCAAAAATCTAAAATATTTTTGGCGAGATTATTTTTTTTTAATTTTTTATTTTCATTGTTATAAAATAAAAATTTTTCGCAAAAATTTAAAATTAAAGCCAAAACACAACATTTTAACTCGGAATAAGTTGAGTCCTGTTACGTTTTATTTAAATATTTTGAATATGATTTTTTTTTTTTTGGATAGATAATAAATCTAAGTATGATTTTCCGATAGACTTCAAGATTCTTATAAAGACCTCATCAATAGTTTTTTGATATTGTCTACAAGTTTTGAATTTTTACGTAAAACAACGAAAAAAATTGAAATTCTCGTGTTTTCCCATTCATTTTTGAATATGAATTCATAGAAGTTTGAGTTTTCTATCTGAGTACATTTGTGTTTCATTAGGAAAACTTCAGCTAATATTCTGTGATAAACTAAATGACATTCTCTTGGATCTAACCAAAGTTATTACCTGCCAAACATAAAAAATATAAATTATTTCCATAATATATATGGTTTTCATAATTAAAGATTAGGCGTTTTCTTAGTGCAGATATAGAAACGAAAATATAGCGAGATGCCGAAGAATTTTTCAGATATCGAGGCCAGTTTTGACACTAATATTATATGAAAAGCTCTATCCCAGAACACAGAAAAAAAAAATCTTCAATATGATGAATTTATTCATAAATATTATGAATTTTTTCACCAACTACCAGTTTCATCATATTGATACCACCGTTCATTAAATGACATATTAATGAATGCATTCATTATATATATGAACAAAATATTCAATACAATGAATTTGAATTGTCATATTGATGAATTTGTTCATAATATTTTTCCAAAAAAATTTTTTTTTTTTTATAAAATAAATCAAAAAAGAGTGTTTTAAAAATTTTATTTAAAAAATAACAGAAAAAAAAATTTATAAAAATTATCAGAAAAAAAAATTTTAGGGAAGAAATATAGTTCCGAAAAAACATTTTTTCAAAAAAAAAATTTTTGTTCGAAAAAAAAATTGTTCGAAAAAAAAATTGGTTCGAAAAAAAAAATTGTTCGAAAAAAAAATATGTTCGAAAAAAATTTGTCGAAAAAAAAAATTTTGTTCGAAAAACAAATTGGTTCGAAAAAAAAAAATTTTAGAAAAAAAAAATTGTTCGATAAAAATATTTTCTTCAAAAATATATTTTTTATAAATATAACTTTTTATTAATAAAAAGTAGTAATTATAATAAATATATTATAAAATATTTTACTAATTTATGCATGTCGAGCAAGCATTATATAAGAAATAACATACAAGAACTACGTGAGAACTAAGAAGTACGGCAAAAAATGAACGAAAAAAAATATTTGGTAGAAATTTGGTTTAATGAACAGCGTTCTTCAATATGATGAACATATATGTTGTATTTTATGTTTTGGTTCATTAATATGATGAAACGTATTCTTCACATACAGTTCATCATATTGAAGAACACTTTTTTGACAGTTACCAAACATTCATCATATTTATGATCGCATTCATAGCATTAATGTCGTTAGTCATTAATATTATTAATGACTTTTGAATACAATGAATCATGGTTTGAAGAACGGATTTCATCAATATGATGTACATTTTTTTTCTGTGTATGTCATTAATTTCGATATTTATGCGACAACGATACGACGAAGAATTCATACGATATCGGATCAGATTAAGGTCTAATATAGTGCCAAAACGTATAGGACGAAATTACATATTCCAAATGAGAATAAAACAATTCTGAATTGCTATCGCATCGAACACAAAAAAAAATTCTTCAATATGATGAATTTATTCATAAATATTATGAATTTTTTCACAAACTACCAGATTCATTATATTGATACCACAGTTCATTAAATGACATATTAATGAATGCATTCATTATATATACGAACAAAATATACAATACAATGAATTTGAATTGTCATATTGATGAATTTGTTCATAAAAAAAAAATTTCATAAAATAATTCGAAAAAAAGTGTTGTAAAAATGTTATTTAAAAAATAACAGTAAAAAATAAAAAAATTGTTCCGAAAAATAATTCATACAAAAAAAAAATTCCGAAATAAAAATTGTCCGAAAAAAATGTTTTCGAAAAGATTAAAAAAAAATGTTTCGAAAAAAAATCGAAATGTCGAGCACGCATTATATAAGAAATAACACACATGGACTACTTGAGAACTGAGAATTACGATAAAAAATGAACGAAAAAAAAATATTTTGAAAGAAATTTGTTTTAATGAACAGCGTTCTTCATTATGGTGAACATATATGTTGTATTTTATATTTTGGTTCATTAATATGATGAAACGTATTCTTCACATGCAGTTCATCATATTGAAGAACACATTTTCGATAGATACCAAGCGTTCTTCATGTTTATGACAGCATTCATAACATTGATGTCGTTAGTCATTAATATTATGAATGGTTCTTCAATACAATGAATCATGGTTTGAAAAACGGAATTCATCAATATGATGTACATTTTTTTTTCTGTGATAGTGCAATGATATAGAGATTGATTCGAAAAATATTGCTATATCGCATAAAATTTTATAGTATGAAAAATTAGTAGCGATAAAGCAATGATATAGAACATTTATATCGAAGTTACTTTGGGAAAACTTCGATATCGAACAGCTCCGAGACATGGCATACTGCGAAAAAGTCTACAGATATCGAACGAATAATTTTAAGTTGCATCGATACGAGATTAGTTGAATTTCATGTACCATTAAAAGATTTTCTTCTCGGATACTCTTTAAAAAATGTAGGAAAAATGTAGATTCAAAATTAGATTGAGATTGAATTTTATATCAAAGCCACTTCGAGAATTGTTCAAGGCAACCCAGTCTGCCCAGTCAGTTTCGATATAGAGAATTGTCAGAGATTTGACACGATATCGAAGTTTAGAAATATTTTTTCGGCATACTTAAAACAGACAATCGCGAAGTTTGTAACAAAAAATGTATTTTTTATGCCCATTGCGGAACATTTGACAACATTGCCCTACACCTATTGTGGTACAGTAAAAGATGCAAGAAATATTGAATAAATTTGTGGCGCAAATACCTAAAATGACATCAGGTTTCTTAAATTGACTTTAGTTTTTGAGATATAGCCCATTTTTCAATTTTTGGTCTTAATATTTGTCAATTATTTGTCTTCTTTTATTTTTAAAATTCCTACAGAAGAAAAAAATAAAATTATCTTTTCATTGTTAGACGCAGAAGACATCGCGCTATAAAACAAAATTTTTATTTTATCAGTGAATAATTTGTTTGCGAGATATAAAAAAGTAAATTAAAAATATTTTATGCAACTTCTACTGCACCATGCCTTAATTGGTTTTTTTCGTTTAGGGTAATCTGTCATGTGCATCCAAGAAACGTCCATTTATCTGTGTGTTGCCGGAAAAATTCATGAAATATGCAAGAAATATTTTTTCGAGATCTCTAGACCAAATTTTCGGCAGGCTTAGGGTAGTCAGGAATATTTTATAGACAAATTTTAAGCTGACCAAGCGGAATTGTTATGGGTGTGTGTTTATTTTCTTCCCATACCCAAAATATGCCTGGAATCTGGCTTTAAAATAACTTTGCCATACGGTTGTATCAAATTTCGCATATTTTCGGCCCATGTCAAATATTTGCCATAATTTGAGTTTGCCATGAGTTTGCCATTAAAATTTGCCACACAGATTCACAAAGCGGCTATACACTTCCCAAGGTGTTCCATTTTTCGGAAATATTCCTGAATATGTCAGAAATTTTGTCTCGGCTTCCATCATTTATTAATTGAGCAAAAATATGTAAGCAAAAAATTAAATATTTTTTTTTTTAAATACTGAAATATTTATAAATCATCTGTCACACACATTATTGTTTCAACAAGTTGCATAGAAATGACAAAATTATTCAAAATTAAAAAATAAAAAATACTTAAAATTGCTTTAAGTAATTTATTTTATTTGCGTGACTATTGCATAACTTTTACTTTTATTTGTGTTTTTTTTTTTTGTAATACAATTTGATGCGGAATATTAAATCTCCGCTTAAAATGCGTGGCCTCACCGATGTTGCCACTGTGTGTGCCGGGCCGTGCCGTGCCGCAACCTGTTTTGCCTGCTAAAAAGTTGCTTCAATTAGGTCCGTTTCCGTGTCGGCCGGACTAAATTCTTCTTAAGTTCGATTTGCATAAAATTCCTGTTCGCATTTTAATTTGTATTTTAATTTAATTCATTTTATTTTATATACATTTTTTTTATTTGATTTTCAAAAACCTTGAGCTGCAACTTATTCTTTTGATATTTTTTATATATTTTATTAGTTGTTTTATTTCTGGTCTATTTTTTTATCAAACTTTACTACTTGTTTTTGAAACGCGTGTTTGGCATAATTTTACGCTTTAATTTATTCGGTGCTGGCAACACCGTATCGGCCCCTCTTCGTTTAATTAATGCCGTTCGTTGTATGTTAATCAGCTGTTAATAGATGCTGCTTCTCCTACTGGCAGCAGCATGTTGATGACTAATTTTTATGTTGCTACTTTTTTGTTTTTTTTTTTTTTTTCATTCATTTTATCTCTGCCTCAAAAGCGAGTTTAGACAGATTATGACATCGATTTGACTGGCTTGTTGGCGGTTTTATGCAAAACGTTTAATTATGTGAATGTTGCAATTAACGTTATGCTGATTTATTGGGGTTGATTGATTGCGGTTTTTATGTGATTGTTTATTCTGTCTTAAATTATTCAATTAATGATTTTTTTTTTGACACCTACTTAATAGGTTTTTTTTTTAACAGCTTTGACATTAATATTTCTGACACTTTCAATATATTGAGCATTGTTTTTAATACAGGAAGTAATCAACTAAATTATCAATAAATACTCCCATAACTATTTGGTAGAAATTGTTGGGAGAAAATAAAGCTTTGTATGTAATTTGTATTTTATATTTTGTATATTGTATTTTGCATTTTGTATTTTGTATTTTGTATTTTGTATTTTGTATTTTGTATTTTGTATTTTGTATTTTGTATTTTGTATTTTGTATTTTGTATTTTGTATTTTGTATTTTGTATTTTGAATTTTGTATTTTGTATTTGGTATTTGGTATTTTTTATTTTGTATTTTGTATTTTGTATTTTGTATTTTGTATTTTGTATTTTGTATTTTGTATATTGTATTTTGAATTTTGAATTTAGTATTTTGTATTTTGTATTTTGTATTTTGTATTTTGTATTTTGAATTTTGTATTTTGTATTTGGTATTTGGTATTTTTTATTTTGTATTTTGTATTTTGTATTTTGTATTTTGTATTTTGTATTTTGTATTTTGTATTTTGTATTTTGTATTTTGTATTTTGTATTTTGTATTTTATATTTTGTATTTTGTATTTGGTTTTTTCTATTTTGTATTTTGTATATTCTATTTTTTATTTGGAATTTTGAATTTTGTATTTTGTATTTTATATTTTGTATTTGGTATTTGGTATTTTGTATTTTGTATTTTGTATTTTGTATTTGGTATTTTGTATTTTGTATTTTGTATTTTGTATTTTGTATTTTGTATTTTATATTTTATATTTTATATTTTGTATTTTGTATTTTGTATTTTGTATTTTGTATGTTGTATTTTGTATTTTGTATTTTGTTTTTGCATTTTGTATTTTGTATTTTATATTTTGTATTTTGTATTTTGTATTTTGTATTTTGTAATTTGTATTTTGTATTTTGTATTTTATAATTTGTATTTTGTATTTTTTATTTTGTATTTTATAATTTGTATTTTGTATTTTGTAATTTGTATTTTGTAATTTTCTCTCAACAATTTCTCAAAAATTATTTATTTAGAATTGGGCAGTATATAATCCAAAATATAGATATCCAGTATTGCAATTTATTATACTGGATTTTTGATAAGACCAATGAAGATTAGAAAAAAGTTTTACAAAATATTTTTAAGTAGACTAAGTTGAATCGAAGTTGAATCGAATATAGCCTTTTTTCGGTCCAGTTCAAATATTTCCTGGAATCTATCTTAAAACACCGAAAAATTTGACAAACAGCTTTGTCGCTTCCATTTATCTTTTAGTTTTCCGGAAATATACCCGACATATTTGTTTAAAACATTTTTTGCAAGATTTAAAGGGAGTGCGAATTTTGTATCAAATGCCCTCTATTTTGTATCTTTTTTCCAAATCTCACAAATTTGATAACCGACTTTACATTTACCACACAATTCCATTTATCTTTGTATATTCCGGACATATGCCCGAAATATTCCTCAAATTTACAATTTTTTTTCCTAGACAAAAATTTTGGAAGTGTCGATTCAGAAACCTTTTTTTTATTGTTTTTCCCCGTATATCGGGAATCTGCTATAACTACCAAAAATCTTCGAAAATATCAGTGTGTTTTCCGGAAATAAGTCCGTAATGTTCCTTAAAAATGTCAGACATATTTTTCTCGGGAAGACCCATTTTATGGCAGGCTCAGTTTAGGAAATAATTTGCATGGATTTCAATCAAACAAATGCAGAGTTTATCCCAACTGTTATCCATTTTCTGCTCGTTTGTAAAATATGGAATCTGCCTTCACTATGCCACAAAATTTCATCCGACATCCGACATTTCACTCTTCCGACTCTTCACTGACTGAATATTAAAGAACAAAACACGACGAAAACCAGATTGGATATAGAATTTAAATAAACCGTGTCATTTTCTCATTATATAAAATATTAGTACAACCGATTTGAAAATTCTATTAAATCAATTGACTGTTTAAGAAACTATTTTCTAATATTTAAGAAACTACATTCGAAAAATATAAACATCAAACTAATCATTCTTTCTTTCTCATTTACAGTTGCCTATTGAGCTGCCTCGCAGTGCTTGCCTGCGCCGACAACAGCATCGAAATCAGCCCCAGCATCGAAACACACGTTGAACACACCGTTTCCTTCGAGACCTCTCACAAACGTCCCGAGGCTCTCGGCGATGAAGCCTTCCAGACAGCACACAAAATCGGCGCCGGTGCTGGTGCCAACAGCAATCCTACGCGTGACGCCGAATCCGATTTCGGCGATCTGATGCAATTGCAAGAGACAATGGGTCTGTTGTCCACCAAGGAACGTCCCGAGCTAAACCCCATATTGAGCGCCATCATCAACGAGGATGTGATGAAGAGCATCGAAGCAAAACGTGCCATCGAAGAGAAAGAGCTCGATAGTATCAAAGCCGAGATCGAGGAGGCAGAAAAGATGGAAGAGGAAAAACTGCAAATGGCCGCACAAACAGAAGCTCCAGCAGTTATGCTCACAACAGCAGCACCTGTCAAAAAACTCGATATGGACGATGACATCAATGTGGGTTTCGTTGATCAGCAGATTAATTTAGAAGCCGCTGGTACAGAGAATAACAAGAAGTCACGCATTGAAATCAAAAAGGGTCCCAATGGACAGGACTACGAGTACGAGTATGTCTACTACTACGAGGAGGATGAGGAGGAGGATGCTAAGGCAAAACCCGCTGCACCTGTTGCTGTCGCCGTGGAGGAAGAGAAGGATACACGTGGCAAATCGCGTTACACCAACATCGAGCGCAACAATTCACCTTCGCCACCAGACAATACGCTGGTCAGCGGTAAGGCTAAAGGACGTTCATCGAGCACCGCTAATGTTGTTGCCGAAGATATCGAAGTTGAACGTCTGCCCGTGAACACACGTTTCCCCAGTCGCGGCAAGAACGTTGATGTGCCACCAACACCCGCTCTCGATTCGCTGGAGAATGCTGCCGAGAAGAAGAAGATTAGCGTAAAGCGTCCCAGCCTGGAATTGGTCGACAGCGAGACTTTCAACACAGACGAGAAGCAAGCCAAGGGTACACGCAACGGTGACACCGAGGCATCGAAACCAGTTATTGCCATTGAGCAGGAAAAGGCCGCCGCCGCTGCAAAGGTAGCAGCTGAGGCTAAAGCTGCCGCCAAAGCAGCTGCTGATACTATTGACGACAGCGCTTTGGAAGCCGCTAATACCGGCGAATACGTAACTGAAATGCCCGATGCTGATGGGGAAGAACAGACCACCCAAACTATGGAGAAGGCAGCACATGACCTGTACGCTATTTTGGCTAATGAGAATTTCAATATGGAAATGACAACCGATATGGATTTGGATGCCACTACCACTTTGCCCGATACCACTAATCCCGATGACGAGGATACATTGACTACCTTGATGGTGGAAGAGCCAAGTTCGACCACGACCACAACCACAACAACTACTACAACCACCACAACAACTACCGAGGCACCCACCACCACAACGACTACCACACTGGCACCACTTTTCGGAGGTAAACGTCGTCCAGCGGCAGCAGGCAATCGTTTCAAGCTAAAGTCTGGCTCGGCAACTACAACTACAACCACAGAGGCACCGGCAGCAGCTGAACCCACAGCCAAGGCTGGCAGAAGTAAGTACCAGCGTTAATCTATTCCACGGTTTATGGCAAATTTTATACGCCTCACTTGCAGATCGTTTCTCGCGTCCCTCTATTGGTGGACGCGCTCGTCCTTCTGCTAGAACTACCGCTGCGCCTGCACCAGCAGCCGAAGCAGAAGAAGAGGTCGTCGAGAAGAAGGAGTCGAAACCCGTGAGCTCAGGCTTTGGTCGCGGCAGACGTAAGTTCAGCTGTAATCTGCGAAGTGTTTTCTTTTCAAAATATCTGAAATTTTGTCTTTTCTAGCACGCAACCGTTTCAATATTCGCGGTTCTACCACCACAACCGAAAAATCAGTCGAAGATAACGATGCCGCCGATGGCGCCGCCGCTGAAGAAACTGTTTCCAGCACCACTGCACGTTCTCTTCGTGGTCGTCCTGCTTTGAATCTGCGTGGACGCAGTCGCATTACTACCAAAGCGCCTGTACATACCGAAGAATCCCATGATGATGCTGCTGCCGAAGAAAAACCAGCGGTAGCCGCTGCTGCTCCAGCTGCAGTCAAACCATCGCGATTTGCTCGTCCTGGCGCCAACCGTCTGTTGCCACGTGGTAAATTGGGACGTACTACCGAAGCACCCGCTCCAGCCGATGATGATTCTGCTGTTGACAGCAGTCACCACAACGATGTCAAAGAAGAGGGCGCTGCCGAAGGTGCTGAGAAGACGGAATCCGAGGTGGCACCAGCCTCACCGGTTGCCGGTGGTTTGAACAAACTCAAGGGTCGTCCACGTTTGGGCGGTAATCTGTATAAGACTGATAGCAACAAACCAAAACCAACTGCCGCAGCACCAGTGGCACCACGCAAGGTGAACCCATTGTTGGCAAGAAAACGTTTGCAGTTGGGACCATCGACGACGGGTAAGTAAAGGAAATAACAGATGTATGCGATAATCATACTTTTGTTTCGCTTGAACTTTGGATTGCCGTATCCTTAACTCAATCAATGTAAAGCCTCTTAGCATTCTAAGGGAGAACTAGTCTTATCTTCGATAAATAAATAAAGAAATTGTCCTGTCACTTTCAGAAGCCGCTCCCGTGGAAGATAACGCTGAAGACTCCGAAGCTGCTGAACCCAAAGAAGAGGCCGCCACACAAGCTGCGGACACTGGTGATAGTGCCAAAGAAGAGGAGGCAGCCGAAGAAGCGGAGACCACAACAAAACAACAGCCACGCGGTCTTGGTCTGCTGGGACAGAGAAGGCGTCTGCTGCTGAGAAAACCAGGAACTGTTCTGTAAAAAAAACATGCTCAGTGAACTCAACTGATTACTAACTTTTCTCTCCCCTGAGCTCGTTTCGCACACGAACGTGTGTTGCGAAGTATGCAATCGAGCTCTATTGCCTCTTTAATCCATTTTCTCTGTGTGTAATTGTAAATGCAAAATTTTTGTAATTGTGAAAAAATACTCGATACTTAGTTAGGTTAGTCAGCAACTAAAATGTTTTAAAAATTTTATAAAAGTTTTCTGTTTTTTGAGATTTTTCGTTTATTTTATTTTTTTGTAATAATTTTGTAAACCTTTTGTTTATTTTTGTTTAAATAGTTATTATAAATTATTCTCTAAGTGCGCCAACATGCAGATGGCGTGAACTTTTTTTTAAGAATTGTATATCGAAATTTTAATGTTAAGAATGTGAAAAAAGTGATGTGAATATAAATAAAAATATATTGAAAATAAAAGCGTTTTTTTATTGAAAGAAAAGACCGAGGTCGGAAGACTTACACTTGCTACTTGCTTGTGATCTTTCCGAAGCTCTGATCGAAAATGGTATCGAAAGTATTAGTTTATGGTAAAGGGAATTCTTTTGCTCGATGGACATCGAGTTATATACAGAGTCGATTATTACGAGATGAAGCAGATCATCATTCTATAAATTCTGCAAGTCCCCAGGATTTCGTGGATAATAATTTGTCATATTCCCAGAATCTTATTCATTTATTTGCGGGTGACAGTAACATTTGCCAATCATGCACTTGAAACCAGCCCCCAGACTCTTTATAGGGTTCACTTTGAATGACACATTATCATGGGAGAATGGCCCGTCAAATGCGGAAACTGACTGGAAAATGACAAACAACAGTAAAACCGCCAACATATTCTAACCTCGTTACCACAAGAAAGCGTCCACCTACATAATATAACTTAAAAGAAGCAATGCATATTACCACTCGGAGTAAAAACATGACACTGTCTCGTTGGTCACCATGCCTAAAAGATGGAAGCTGTTAACGAATAACTGAAGAAAACTGGAACTGTAATGAGCCAGACGAAGAAGAAACGTTGGAGCATCTTCTCTGGTTTTGTATAGCCCTAACCAAATGCAGAATGACAAGATTTGTCTATAACACAATACAATAATTGTCAAGTATGGAACCCTCTAAATTAAAAAAAATCACCCCACAGACTGAATATTTCGTGATGGACTAATATTATGAAGAACGACCTTTATAATTTCTCCAATTTACATCGGAAGATTTTTAAAGCCCATTCTATTGATTATGTTTCTCACGCCGAATTCGTGATGTCACGGTTTTGTGGAAGTATGTCGTTGTTTCGTTTATTTGTTGTGGAAGTTGTTCGCATACTGGAAAGTTGGTCTGCAAAAGAACTTCTTTCATATGGCGTATGTGTCCATACATAATTCAAATCTTGTATATTACATAGAACATATAACTGTTTTAAAAGCATTTTTCTGAGTCGAGAGGTATCTTTTATAATTCTTCACCCATTTATTATATGTTTATGAGCATACCACTTTGATTTTCTAAGTTTCATTTTGATAATTCTTATACTTTTTTGTATGTTTCCCACTTGGGATTATCTGTTGTGTTTTTCAAAGTGCTAAACGTCCTCCTCACCTCTGTATGAAGAACTTTGTGGGGAGGGTTTGGTTCTTTTTGCTGTTGATCAATGGACATGACTTCTTGTAGGCCGGTTCAACAATAGAGATTATGGTATTCCTAACCTAAGATGCAATGTTGTCTGTTATCTAAGAAACGAATGGATTCATCACTGCCGCCCCACAATATAGGCCCTTTATGTATTATAGAGTTAGCTGATCTTGACGTTCTGTGCATATAAATTCATGCTGATCCCCGTGGAAAGGACCATATATGACGTATCGAAGAAACTGTTATGTAAAATAAAATGTTGTACGACAAAAACAACGCTTTCGTCGAAAAGCAATATTAAAAAATTTATTTTTTATATATCCTATTAATATAATAAATCTCTTTGTTGGTTTGTCCTTTTTTTTGTTCTACTTCTCGGTCTAAACGGCTGATCCGATGTTCTTGAAATTTTTACCACAGATGCGGTATGGTATGGAAGGAATGATAGGCTTTATATGGGCGGGATTGGACAAAGAGGCGTGGCACCTCCCATACAACCTAATCTTTCAATACGATATAACTCGGCACTTTCACCAGCTACGAACATGAAACAAAACCTCAAATACAGAAAAAAAAATTAAAAGCAAAAACACAAAAGCAAAAGCACAAAAGAAAATCAAAAATACAATTACAAAAACAAAAGCAATAACATAAAACAAAAATCCAAACTAAAGGAAAAACAAAAAAATTAAAGAAAAAAAAAAAAATAAATAAAAACAAAAGCAAACAAAAATATTTTTTTTTTTTTTTGAAAATGGTGAGTTTGACCATTGCATTGTTTTTGTCGTCCAACATTTTTTTTAACAATTTTTTTTTTCGAAATTTTTTGAACATTGTTGTTTTTGTCGATTATTTTTTTTTGTCCTCCAAAAAAAATTTTTAACAAGATTTTGTTTCTAAAATTTTCGAACATTGTTGTTTTTGTCAAATATTTTTTTTGGTAAAATTGTGATTTCGACCATTGCGTTATTATTGTCGTCCAACATTTTTTTTTAACCAACAATTTTGGAACAATATGTATGGTGGGGCTGGGCACAATATATGCTTTATCTCGGTAAGATTGGTGGACTGGGCGTGGCACTTCCCATATAACCCAAAAATTAAAAACACAATATATCAGCAATTGGGATAGCAAATTTAACTAAATTTGGGTCAGCGTTATTTTAAACCATTCTAAATGGTTTCGCCGAATGTGGGAGTGATTGGGCCATTGGGCGTGGCACCCCCCATAGAAGATACATTTTACATTACGTGTATGTCAACAGTTATTATAGTGATATCAAGATATATCACACCAGGTTAACAACCACCCAAAATTCTTTAAACTCACCACATTAAAACTCACCATGCAAAAATTCTACGGGAAATAATTATACAGGGAAGAATTCTACCGGGATGAATTCTACGGGAAGAATTATACCGGGAAGAATTCTACGGGAAAGCGTTCTATGTGGGAAGAATTCTACTGCGAAATGTTCTACGGGGAAGAATTCTACGGCGAAATGTTCTACGGGGAAGAATTCTAAGGGAAAGCGCAGTCTGAGAAAGAATTGTCTTTGAGAAAAGTTGTTATGGCGGAGAATTATTATTTGGTTACTACATTTATAAAACCAATAACAAACTTCAACAGCTAAGCACGGGCCCCTCATATAAATAATAAAAATGTTTTTTAAATTAATAAAATTGCTCCATATCTTTGAATTCACAAAATCTTGGCACGAGTCGTGCACGGGTCCAGCTAGTCAAATAATAAAAATAATAATAATGAAAAACATGTTGTTCGATAAATAAAAAACAGTACTTGGTGCTATGTTGTTGTGAGCAAGACATTCATTTGATTTCAAAGCATAGAGTTGACGACAGTAAATATTTTGAAACTGAATATCTTGAAGTGGGTTTCAAATTCACTTGTGCAGATGTCAAATATGTTTAATATGAGACAAAAATATCACATCCCCTATATAAAAAAAAAAAAAAATTATAAAATAATTTGAAAAAAAGTGTAAACATTTTATTTAAAAATAACAGTAAAAAAATTTACAAAAAAATTGATCCAAAAAAAAAAATGTAAAAAAAAAAAATTCGAAAACAAATGTCGAAAAAAATGTGACAAAAAAAATTTGTTCGAAAAAAAAATTTGTTTAAAAAAAATGTTGGTGTATAAAATTTTTTTTTCAAAACTATATTTTTTATAAATATAACTTTTTATTAACAAAAAGTTGTAATTATAATAAACATATTATAAAACATTTTACTAATTTATGCATGTCGAGCAAGCATTATATAAGAAATAACACACTAGAACTACTTGAGAATTGAGAAGTACGGCAAAAAATGAACGAAAAAAAAATATTATGATAGAAATTTGGTTTAATGAACAGTGTTCTTCAATATCATGAACATATTTGTTGTATTTTATATTTTGGTTCATTAATATGACGAAACGTATTCTTCACATACAGTTCATCATATTGAAGAACACTTTTTCGACAGTTACCAAGCGTTCTTCATATTTATGATAGCATTCATAACATTGGTGGCGTTAGTCATTAATATTATGAATGGCTCTTCAATACAATGAATCCTGGTTTGAAGAACGGAATTCATCAATATGATGTACATTTTTTTTTTCTGTGCTCCATTTTGAGTACAAATATAACACGCACACAAGTCTTATACAGGACTGTAGAGCCAAACTATTATTATAAGCAAATTGTAAACAAATATACACCGTGACTTTTCCATCTTTTTACTCTTTTTAACTTAAAATTCTTTTCTAAGATCAACACTGTGCGTTAATTGAATAAGGAGCATCCCTCGAGCGTTGGACAATTTGTAAAAATAAGTAATATAGATTATGTTTTTAATATTGTGGTATATTTTCTTGATACGACTTACAATTTTGCATAATCTAACAGATAAGTATGAACAAATTTGACTATTCTTCAATGAAATACTTTAAGTAACTCGATTGCTTTATATTCATTGAATAGTAGTTGATGCCTAACTTCAAAGTAGTTCGGAAATATTTGAAATAAAAACACCAAAACATTTTGCAGTTTCGCAAGTTGCATTTTCCTCTAAAAACCTCATAAATTTCGTCAACTATTTGGCAAACTCAACAAAAAAATATATTTCACTGGTCTAATTAAAAAGACAGCTAAATATATTAAATGCGCTTTAATGCATTTGCTGTTCGCATTTAATTGCAACGCCGTGCATTGAAAATGCTAACCAATGGCAGCACGGACTTGCATTTCATTGCAGGCACCTTTGTATAGAATTTCCAAGAGTTTCTATAATGAGTAACAAATAAATTTCGAACAAAACGAATGAACTAACGAACGAACGTGCTCTAGAGCAACATTATTCCAAGCACCATTAGTGCGAACTAAACAACCTTGACTTCATTGTGGCGGCCATAGCTGCAAAATGCAGCCTCCAGGTAAACTTTCCAAAAACTAAATTAGTCTCGAATACACTAAATCGTTAACTAAATCGGTTTGTAGCTAAATTAACTACACGCAAGTCCACAAATAGCATAGTGTCTGTCTGACCTTGTGTCTGGTCCCAGCCGGCCGCATCGACTAAGTACCGCCGCACAGCGCTAAATAAGTACGTGGTGGCACCGTCTTCATCTCTGGTTTTGACTCTGACTCTGAGGTAGTACCAGATACCAGGTAGTTTAGCCAATTTACGATGTCCTAAATTTGGCGTTAATACACTTAAAGTTTAGCAAAGCATAGCGCATGTTAACGTGCGGCATATTAATTGTTTTTCTGTTTTCTTTTACAAGTCTTCGGCGGAGTCCTGGCCGCCGCAGGACTTACGCAGCATGTGTCCAAGTCACGGAAACGGCAATGGAAATGGTTAGGGTGTGACTGCTGGGTTCAGTATCAATGCTGTGACTGGCAGCCGCGTCGTGCAGTCTCTTAAATTAAGTTTGTAATATAATCCGTCGCCATAAACTTGCGACGTCAGTCAACGAACGGCATGCTGCTGCCACCGATGAAGTCCTGTGAGTGAGTACTTACTCAGCGAAGTTCGTGACACGCGGCACAGTCACGTCGCACTTAATAGACAGGCATAGTAAATGAAAAGTACAAAAAAACGGCAACAGCCTTTTCACTTAGCTGTCGTGTTATTTTAAATGCGCTTTTTAGAGCATGTTTATTTTTTTGTAGATTATATTTTTAGAGCATACTTTTGTTTCACGATATTTCTACTTGTCAATGCGAAACAAAGCAATTGCGCACCCACACCACCAAGTCTCCTAGATACTTAAGAAGTTAAATTATTACCTAAAATTGCGCATGCAATTAGCGTACCGTGCTTTTTACTCTAGCTGTGGAAAAATGTATAAACTGCAGGGTTTGGGTATTGGTGGCATCGTATCGTAAAAGAAACGAAAGTTGTCGTTCCATGCTGAAAGAGGTGATTTGCAGACAAAGGCGGATTCTTAAGTAGCTGTTTCAATAAGTGCCACAGTGACAGCAATGGCTATTTTCCGTAATATATATGGTTTAATTATTGTAACGCAAAATGCTATTGTTAAAACTTAAATTTATTTCGGTGATAATGGGATGTAGTTAAGTTAAATAGGGGTTTTTTTTATGAAAATGGCAATTTTAGAAGCAAAGTTTAATTAATTTACAGATATTAAAAGTATTCTGTGTAGCTTCATTAATTTAGCTGATTTTACTATGAAAATAACAAAAAACCAGTTGGGAAGGTTAGATCACATGGGAAATTTTAAAGTAGGTGTAATTATGATAGTTAGGATTATCAAAATTATAGTCGGTCTAGGCCGACTATAAATACCCTACACATATGTGTGGTTACCATTCAAAGTGATATATAGGTCACCAGGGTATACGAATCCTTTAAATAACTACAAATATTCAACGCTGAAGAATTTCCATTCATTTGATACCCATATTTACAAATGGGTAGGTGTACCGAATTTCGATTTTTTTTTGTGATCCACAAGTCTTTTCACCGGAAAACATTATAATCATGTATTTGAGCATGATATCAATATATATTTGACCAAAAAAGTTTACCTAAGCACGTATACATAAAAATTGATCTTTATTTGTACATTTTATATGAGGTATTTGAACATAAGTGGTCGGATCATAGGTCACAATGGACCGATCTCGCCAATTTTTTCACACATACAGCGTAGGTATATTAGTAATCTAAGTTATAAGTTTCATTTATATAGCTCTTCAATTTTAAAAGTACTAGGGATTTCAACAGACAGACGGACAGACAGACAGACAGACGGACAGACGGACATACGGACAGACAGACGGGCAGACAGACGGACATCACTTAATCGACTCAGGAGGTCATGCTGATCAAGAATATATATACTTTTCCATACCGGAGATGCTTCCTTCTGGGTGTTACAAACGGCGTACCAAACTGAATATACCCTTTCACTCTTAGTGTAGGGTATAAAAATCCATCTGAAGACTTCCTTAAAAACTCCCACTTCTTTCTGGGTTTTTTCACTGTTATCAAAACGAAATCGAGTTCGAAACCGATTACCAACATATTAAGAATTATCCAAGATATATTTCTATTTTAATATTTACCAAAAACCACAGGAGTCAGACAGACTATATCCAATGAATTTACTTCCCAACGGAAGTAAAGGGGGGAAAGTTGAAGAAAAAGTACAGTAAAGTAAATATAAAGTATAGACAGAAGCAAGAAGAGAAATATAAAAATAAATATGGGATAAAGTACGAGAGAAGTTTGGGATGCGAATAATTAGAAAAAGGAACAAATTTACCACGGAGTTTGGGAATAATTAAGGGGAGAATTATGGCAAAAAGAATGCAAAGAAAGTATGAAAGTATAGGAAGAATAATGAACAGAAGAGAGAACCGTATAATAGGTTTATGGAAATGCAAGATGTAGAAAGAAATTAGAGACATTGAATGAAAAGAAATATGGGATATACAAGAAGTATGGAACGTATAAAATGGACAATGGGACGTATATGGGAAGAAATTGTAAGAAGCATGAGCAGCAGTTGAACAAGTAGTATTGGATATAGAATAAGAAGATATAAAATGAGAAGTATAAACTGAGATTTGCGGAAAATATATCAAGAAGAATGGAAATAAATCTAAATGAAGTGAGAGAGTAGCCGCGGTAGCTCAGTGGTTAGTGCGTTGGACTGCGAGCCGAAAGGTCCCCGGTTCAAGCGGGGTTAACAACATCTTTTCATAGAAACATTTTTCTATACCGCGCTACCTCTCGGCAGTAAATGGTAAACCTACGAAAGTAAAACATTGCCCATGAAAAGCTCTCACCCGCAGTTCGGATTCGACAATAAACTGTAGGTCCCACCACTTTGAGTACAAATATAACACGCACAGCTCAAAATGGTGAGAGAGCTCGACCGAAGTTCTGTACAGGACTGTAGCGGCAAACTATTATTAAGTGAGAGACAAATTATGATAATGTACGACCTAAAGAAATACAAAGTATGGGAAAGAACATCGAATAAAATATTAAAATAAGTAAGAAATATATTAAAGAATGAAGAAACGAAGGTATTACGATAATAAGTTTAGAATGTAGAAGTGTATAAAAATGTATAGGAATGAGTTTAAAGAAAAAGTAAAGTTGGAAAATGTATGTATAAAAAAGTCTTTCTTATGTAAAAGACAAAGATCAAAAAGACAAAATACGTAAAGAAGGTCAAGAGTACAACAAGACGTGTACGATAAAGTACGAGATGAAGTATGACATGAAGTACGAGATGAAGTATCAAATGAGGTATGGGAAGAGAAAAATAATAAGATGAATTATGAACTGTGATATTAGAAAAATATATCAAGATAGAAGGTATTTAGAATATTATGAAATAAGTGAATAAGTTGAATTTGTATTGATTAAAGAGCTATTTTATGAGAACATTAAAAGTAAAGAAAGAAAGATTACTAGAAATTTTAAATTTTGTACAATAAGAAGTATTAAGAAGAAAAATACGAAGTATGGGATTAATTTTGGGATACAGTATTGAAAGAATTATGGAAAAAAGTGGCCTAAGCTTATATATGGGTAGATATTATATATTAATGTTATTAATTGTATGGTTATAATTCAAAATATACTAAGAAATATTGTACGGCTTCATGTAAACTATGCAAAGAAGTATATATAAGGAAAAATGGAACGGAGAATGAAGAAATATGTAAAGAAGTAGGGGTTAATATATTTGAATATAAAGAAATATGGGATCTGGGATGGGATCTCTAATAATGTGACAAAGTAAATGTATAGTAATAAAAGGACGTATATATAAAAAAAAATTCAGACTTCAGGAAATATAAAATACTAGTAAAATCCACCCAGCTAGCTGAAAATTTGTTTATAAATAGAAAGGAAAAATATAGTTTATATAAAGATATTTTACATTTAAATATTGCGAACATTTTTGGATTTACAAATTTTGGATTTACAATATTTTGTTCTAAAATTATAAAAATGAAGTACAGCACGCACTACATCTGATTAATACAAATCGTTTGATACCAGTATCATTAAAATCTGTACAGAAATGTGGCCGGTTAGTGCAAGAGAAAAAAACACGTTTTGTTTTATTAATATAGACAGATTGTCAGAAGTATGGAAAGATATATATTTACTATAAGGTCAAATTGTGTATATAATGAAAAATAATGGAAATAGGTATGGACTGAGCTATGGATTGAGTTATGGACTGAGTTATGGACTGAGTTATGTGAAGAAGTATATAAAAAGGCATGGCAATAAGTCGAAAAGTTAAAATTGGAAACGGAAAGAATTTTTAGGGAAAGGAATAGTTTGGGAATAAGTATAGATATACGAGGCGAAGAGTAGGAGTGAAATAATGAAACAAAAAATATGAAAAAAATACGAGAAAAGTACGGAACAAGTATTGAAAAGAGTATTCTATTCCGGAGCGTCCGTAGGTCAGTAGTTACTGCATTGGACTGCGAGCAGAAAGTTTTTGGTTTCAAACACCCACGACATCCAAATTGCTTTTCTATGCTGCGATATCTCTCGACAGACAATGGCAAAACCTCAGAGATTAAAACAATTTCCTGAGTAGTATCTCATTACCCGTTTTCGGCATTAAACTGTAGGTTCGACAATTTGTAAGCTACTATATATTTGTGAATGTTTGTATCATATCAGCAGTTGGCATAGCAACTTTAATGAAATTTCCGTCAGCGTTATATTTATCCATTTTTAATAGTCTCGCCGAATGTGGTCGGGATTGGATCACTGGATTACCCCACCTTGTATGGCATTTTCAAGATGGTGTATGTCGACAATTGTTACAGTGATATCAATATATTTCACAACAGGGTATACGAACCAACCCAAATTATTAAAACTCACCACTCCAAAATTCACCACACTGAAACTCTCCACACCGAAACTCACCATACTAAAACTCACCACTCTAAAACTCACCACACTAAAACTTACCATACTGAAACTTACACTAATACTTCTACGGGGAAAAAGTATACCGGCAAGAATTTCACGGGGAAGAATTCAACTGGGAAAAATTCTACGGGGGAGTATTCTACGGTGCAGAACAGTCCGAGGAAATTGCCTTGAGAAAAGTTGTGCGGAAAATTATTTGGTTACTACATTTATAACACCAATAAAAACGTCCACAGCGAAGCACGTCAAATATAACACTTCTAGTCAAATATAACACAGGTCAAATAAATAAGAAGAGCTTGGCATAGGTTATTCGAAGATATTGCGCTATAGTTTGGCGCTACAGTCCTGTATAGAACTTCGGCCGAGCTCTCTCACCATTTTGAGCTGTGCGTGTTATATTTGTACTCAAAGTGGTGGGACCTACAGTTTATTGCCGAATCCGAACGGCGGGTGAGAGCTTTTCATAGGCAATGGTTTTACTCTCGTAGGTTTGCCATTTACTGACGAGAGGTAGCGCGGTATAGAAAAATGTTTCTATGAAAAGATGTTGTTAGCCCCAGTCCAGGCTTGAACCGGGGACCTTTCGGCTCGCAGTCCAACGCACTAACCACTGAGCTACCGCGGATATTGCGTTATACTATTTATTATTTCAAATTCGCTTCTATACAGGGTGGTCCGATTCAGGGTACAAATATTTTAGGGACTGATTCCTAGATTCATTTCATGTGAAAATTTGTTCTAGCGCCGTATAGTAAAACAAGTTCTAATTTTGATGTTGCAGTCGGGGGTGAATGAAACCTAATCCTTTTTCATTTGCACTAACTACTGATACACGGATGCTATGGATTAGAAATAAATTGACTAAAAATTTAATTTTTGTACTAAACAACTATAATACCATAACAAAGATACACTCATAAAACTTTATTGCTAAACATAAAAAGGCCTATCCTATACCAATTCCCTGCAGTATTCCAAAGACTACCCTGTCCCCTAACAAGACAAAATAAATGACAACACAGCGCAATTCAAATAAATGTCGTGCATCAATTTGTTAAATAATTAAGCACTAAAAATAGCAGAAAAACAAAACTTGAAGTGCGCTTTTCCAATAACTTCCCAACGAAACTCAACGAAAGCAGGTCGCTTACAGTCCTGTCTAAACTAATTACAGCAAAAATGATAAATTAATTTAATACATTTTTGCATGCAATTCGAACGAGAAAAAAATAGAGTATCCAGTCTTCAGTGAGCGAGAAAGCAAATAAAGATGTCGACACTAAGTGACTTGGCAGTGGAAGTGAGCGAGTGGTAGAATGAGTGAGTGTTGGAGCAAATGACTGAGTGAAAGAGGCTGAGTGTGAGTGACAGCGCAAGAGACTTCTAATTAGTGACAAATGAAATTGACTTTGCGAAAAAGTTCTTCTTGGCGGAAGAAGTACCAAAGAAAGCGCGTTGCAAAGAAATCACTTAATACACGCGAGCGAATGCGTCAAATCCGGAGGGTATTCGAAGAATGTTCAAAAAGCGTCTCAAAGAGGGTGTGCAAACGAGAAGTTGGCAACCTTGTGTTTGTTCAAAGGAGGCAGATATTGTACCGCCGAGGGTGCAAGAACTGCTATATGCTGTCTGGCGCAAATGCAAACTTCATAAAAACGAGTCACTCGCTTAAATTAACTCAACTGAAGTTTTAAGACTCAATTAATTGGCGTAGATTTTTGCTGATCACAAAGTAGCTGAAAAACTAGTAGCGAAAGTGACGGCAAAAGTAGTAGTGACTCGCTAGAAATGTTGCAAGTACTATGAATGACTGGTTGTTTGCTTAGTAGAATGGTTGCAGAGGGTCTAATTGTAATACAAACTGGAAAGGCAAGATATTCAATTAGGCCAGAGAGTAACCTAAAGTAGGGTACATTTAAAATAGCCCCATTGAAATTTGGCTCGTCGATGGTACCAGTGATTTTTGTGATTGAAATTTAAATTAATTTATGCAAATAATAATTGAAATTAAGTTGAGAGAGAGATAAGGAACTCTCTCGGTGCTGCTATAAATAAAATGTAACCTAAAGTAATGCTGCTTTAAGTAAAAATTAATTGCCTCTGTACCCCTTGAAAATGTTGCTAAAATTACCTTGAAAACTCATAACAGCATTTGTTGCCTTGCAAAGGCTCCTGTAATTTAGTAAATGCTATGTGTGGAGCTCAGAGTACCCAATCTACCGTTACCGGAAATAAGATGTTGCTTGACTTGGTTGGTTGGATGTTTGGTTGGAAGGTAGGTTAGCTATTTAGTTGTTGGCTGCTCGAGGGTTGGAACGCAATTTGTTACTTTTTGCAATTGTGTTGACAACATGGATATTTTATGCATGAGCATTTTAATTAAAAACTCATTTCCGAGTTGCCTCGAACGCACACTTTCACAAAACGAGAAACAGACACTCACACGCATACAATACAAAGGACTAATACAAATACATATGCGACAAACAGACAGACAAAACGAGAGACACGCAGACACAAAGACAGCAACGTGTTGTGAAACACGTGTTCATACAGAGTGTCACAACATATGCTACCTGCCATCTTTTTCTTTAGCCAAATTCTAACTGTGGAAATAATAAATATATTTTTTTTGAAAAATTATATCACATAATTTTTCAATGTATTTAATTTCATTGAAATATTTTATACTAATTAATTTTTTTTTTCATAGAATTGAAAAAATGAATTTTTAGTGAAAAATAAAAAGTTAAGTGAAAAGTTGAATTTTTAGTGAAAATTTTAATTTTTAGTCAAAAATAGAATTTTTAGTGAAAATTTGAATTTTTAGTGAAAATTTGAATTTTTAGTGAAAAATTGAATTTTTAGTCAAAAATTGAATTTTTAGTGAAATATTGAATTTTTAGTGAAAAATGGAATTTTTAGTGAAAAATTGAATTTTGAGTGAAAAATTGAATTTTTAGTGAAAAATTGAATATTTAGTGAAAAATTGAATTTTTAGTGAAAAATTGAATATTTAGTAAGAAATTGAATTTTTAGTGAAAAATTGAATTTTTAGTGAAAAATTAAATTTTTAGTGAAAAATTGAATTTTTAGTGAAAAATTGAATTTTTAGTGAAAAATTGAATTTTTAGTGAAAAATTGAATTTTTAGTGAAAAATTGAATTTTTAGTGAAAAATTGAATTTTTAGTGAAAAATTGAATTTTTAGTGAAAAATTGAATTTTTAGTGAAAATTTGAATTTTTAGTGAAAAATTGAATTTTGAGTGAAAAATTGAATTTTGAGTGAAAATTTGAATTTTGAGTGAAAAATTGAATTTTTCGTGAATAATTGAATTTTTAGTAATAAATGGAATTTTTAGTGAAAAATTGAATTTTTAGTGAAAAATTGAATTTTTAGTGAAAAATTGAATTTTTAGTGAAAAATTAAATTTTTAGTGAAAAATTAAACTTTTAGTGAAAAATTAAATTTTTAGTAAAAAATTAAATTTTTAGTGAAAAATTAAATTTTTAGTGAAAAATTGAATTATTAGTGAAAAATTGAATTTTAGTGAAAAATTGAATTTTTAGTGAAAAATTGAATTTTTAGTGAAAAATAGAATTTTTAGTGAAAAATTGAATTTTTAGTGAAAAATTGAATTTTTAGTGAAAAATTGAATTTTTAGTGAAAAATTGAATTTTTAGTGAAAAATTGAATTTTTAGTGAAAAATTTAATTTTTAGTGAAAAATTTAATTTTTAGTGAAAAATTGAATTTTTAGTGAAAAATTGAATTTTTAGTGAAAAATTGAATTTTTAGTGAAAAATTGAATTTTTAGTGAAAATTTGAATTTTTAGTGAAAATTTGAATTTTTAGTGAAAATTTGAATTTTTAATGAAAATTTGAATTTTTAGTGAAAAATTAAATTTTTAGTGAAACATTGAAATTTTAGTGAAAATTTAAATTTTTAGTGAAAAATTGAATTTTTAGTGAAACATTGAAATTTTAGTGAAAAATTAAATTTTTGGTGAAAAATTGAATTTTTAGTGAAAAATTGAATTTTTAGTGAAAAATTGAATTTTTAGTGAAAAATTGAATTTTTAGTGAAAAATTGAATTTTTAGTGAAAAATTGAATTTTTAGTGAAAAATTGAATTTTTAGTGAAAAATTGAATTTTTAGTGAAAAATTGAATTTTAGTGAAAAATTGAATTTTTAGTGAAAAATTGAATTTTTAGTGAAAAATTGAATTTTTAGTGAAAAATTGAATTTTTAGTGAAAAATTGAATTTTTAATGAAAAATTGAATTTTTAATGAAAAATTGAATTTTTAATGAAAAATTGAATTTTTAATGAAAAATTGAATTTTTAATGAAAAATTGAATTTTTAATGAAAAATTGAATTTTTAATGAAAAATTGAATTTTTAGTGAAAAATTGAATTTTTAGTGAAAAATTGAATTTTTAATGAAAAATTGAATTTTTAGTGAAAAATTGAATTTTTAGTGAAAAATTTAATTTTTTAGTGAAAAATTGAATTTTTATGAAAAATTAAAATTTTTTGTGAAAAATTGAATTTTTAGTGAAAAAATTGAATTTTTAGTGAAAAATTGAATTCTTAGTGAAAAATTTAATTTTAAGTAAAATATTGAATTTTAAGTGATAATTTCATTTTTTAATGAAAGTTCCATTTTTAGGCAAAAATTGAAAAATTGAATTTTAAATGAAAAACAGAATTTTAAATGAAATTTTATTTTTAAATGAATTACAACTGAAAAATTGAATTCAATCTCAAAACAAAAATTTATAATGAAAATTTGTATTTTTAAGTGAAAAATTAAATTGTTATTGAAAATTGGTAGCAAAACTTTTAGAACTGAATTTTTAATATAAAATATTCTATTCCATGAAAATGTCAGATATTTGTTGCACAAAGTTCAAACAAATTATGCTGAGAATTCTGCTAATTAATAGCTTATCATAGAATGCATAAAATCAGCGGCACATGGCTGCTAAACTTTTAAACAAACTTCTCAAAACATTTCATTGAAATTATGCTGCTTAATAAATAATTCCATTCCCCGATAGTATCATTAAAATAATCACGCTCATCATTAAGCTGTTTACATTTTAGTAACAGCAATCTAAACGTTTGCATAAAGAGGATAAAATAAATTTTATTTATTTTGCAAAATAAATCGCGAAACTCATGCCGCAGTTTTTGATACTGTGAGATGTTTGAACAAATGCTTGTTGCTCATTAGAGAAGTACTCAAAATATCAAAAAAAAAAGACTTAAGGGAAAAAAGACTTAAGTCAAGTTAAAAAGATAATCTTAAGTTTACTCTAATCTATTGACACAAAATGTATTATGTCAGAACCATTTTGAACTTAAATTAATACTTTAGAGCTCTTTTGTAAAGCGACTTTTAAATAGAAATACCCTTTGTTAAATATTTTTTAAAGCTAAATAAAATTTGTAAAAAAAATACTCTTTACTTGAACTTTTCATAATTTTGAACTTGAGTTGAACTTTTTTTTTAACATTACTGTTGAAGAAATACCTACAAATTGTTACCCTCTATGTATTCAAAGTAAATCAACTTATTTTTGTTGCAATTGTTGTTGTATGTTGCCACGACGACCATGACACAAACAGCATTTTTTGTGCGTTTCTTCGTTGCCTTAATCAAATTGAAACTTTTGATTGCAAAACAAAAATTAATTTTAAGTTAAGGTAAAGAATAAAACAAACTTTTTTTTTTTTGCTTACAACCTGATACTGAAGTTTAAGTAAGTTTTTAGTGTAGCTATTATGCGTACATTGCTCTAGTTCATTATGCACTGAACAAAGAGAAATAACATTGATTCTGATATTTTAGAAATTTCAAATTAAAAAAAAAAAAGAATATACATTAGACTGACAATTGATTTTCATGATATCTAATCGAGAAAAGGTCAAACCCTAAAAATGCTATGTTAAATGAGAAACTCGTTGTAGAGAATTTTCTAAAAAAAAAAACGGGATCTCAAAAATAGTGATTTCGTGCCAAAATTGACAATTTCAAAATTGAAATGAAATTACGAAATGCAATAAAATAACCTGCAAAAACAGAAAATTGTCCACATCGATTTTTCTCTTACAATCAAATTCTACAAAATTATTTTTATTGAAGACCATTGTCAGTCTAAACTAGGGAAATTGGGTAAAGTGGGAAATGGGTAAAGTGGGAAATTGGGAAATGTGGGAAATTGGAATTCTTTAGAATGCTATTTTATTTTTTAGAAAAAAAAATATTTAATTAAAATTGTATCTTCTGCTTGCTTTTCAAGAACAAGTGAAACAAATGTATTGAAAAAGTTTTCTAAAGTGGTGATGGATCAACCTGCAAAATCAGCGAAAAACTACAGTAGCACTGATTATTTTAACAATTTAGTTTTGAAATTGTCAAATTATCTATCAAATACTCGCATTTCGCTGAAAATTGACCACATCGATTTTTCTCATACAATAAAATTCTACAAAATTATTCTCATTGAAGACCATTGTCAGTCTAAACTAGGAAACCTATGGTAAAGTGGGAAATGGAGTAATGTGGGAAATTGGAATTTTTTTAAAATGATATTTCATTTTTAAACAAACCGATTTTAATTAAAATTGCATCTTTAAATTGCTTTTCGAGAACAAGTGAAACAAATTTATTGAAAATTTTTTTAGAGTGGTGATGTTTGTAAGTATTTTTTATATATTGCATGACTTTAAAAATTTGCAAATAATTTAATGTAGATTAAGTGGTAATTTCGATATTGGTTGGAGAACCTTTTTTTTTGGAAAGTAGTGTTTAAGCAATTCTTATTTTAGTATATCGTCGTTGTAGAACGAAAAGTCACCAAATACATTTTTATGAAAAACTTAATTTTCGAGTTTTTTTTATTAATATTATAAAAAGTAAATGATGCATTTTTCAAGTTGAAAATTCAATTAATAGATTTACATTTTCTTATCATGTGGTAAAAAAATTGAGATCATCGATTAAAAATTGACAGATTTATAAAGATTTTTTTAAATGAATATTTGGCAATGTATTTGGTGACTTTTCGTTCTACTATGACGATATTATTTCTGCTAGGTTTTATGAACATTCATTGTTTTTTCCTTCTAATTTATTTTTTACTTCACCATATTTTTTTATTTTTTGTTTTGTTTTAAATATATTTATATTCTTTATGTTGTAAATATGAAATAATACATAAATATCAAATTAGATGCCTGTTTGTAAAATTTTTACATTTCCCACTTTACCCCAGGTTTTTTCAAGAGCTCCGAAAATGAGCAGTTTTGAAAAATTGCACAAAAATCAATTAAAAGATATATACATTGTTTTATGATAACACAAAAAGTTAGATCACGAATCACTCTATGTAATAGAGCCTTGAAAAGAATTAATAAAAATATGTTATTGTATTTTTTTTTTTTTGAAGGCAGATCAAAACCCTGCACACTTTAGCACAGTCTATATTGAATAATTTTGTATATAATAAAAACTGAATTTTTTAAGTTAAAAAAAAAACTTATTTTTACATTCATTTAATTTTTCCCAACGTGTAGGTAGCCTCGTCCTCGATTACGTAGAACTTTTTTCATTACTTGATTATTCTTCATTTTTTTTAATTTCAGTTTTTTTTTCACACCACACGGCATGTTCATCAGCATTTAGGGTCTACCACAAGAATTTTTTTATTGGTTTTATCTATCCATAATTTGTGTTTAAAAGTGATTTAAAAAGAAATTTACAAACTGCAGTTAATTTCATTTATTGTCCATTTTGTGCTAATGTTTAGTATAAATACGAAGTATTTGCTGAATGCACGGTGGGCACTTTGAAAAAATTAAATTTAAATTTTTGTTATCTATTTTTTTTTTCTTTCTGATTAATTTGCGTATTAAATCGCAGAATATGAATTATCGTAATTTCGAATTATGTATATAATTATTATAAATATAATTATGTTTAAAAACCCCAGATCTTGTAACCGTAACAAAAACAGAACACATTCGCTCTTTTGTCATAACAGTGATGATATCATCACTGTCATGCCAAAGGGGCGAATGTGCATTTTTAAAAATGTTGGGAAATCAAATATTAAAGTTTGAAGTGCTTTAAATAAGAAATGGAAAATTAATGTTTGGCAAACTATTTTTAATTACTGATGCAGATCGATAGGTGCTTTGAAAACAAACAATAAATACTTTTACACCAGTATTTTATCTTAAACCAATAAAAAGTTATGGCGAAAAAACGAAAAGATTTGCCCTTTTGGCATGACAAGATTTTCAATTGTTAAAAATCGACCTTTTGGTTTTGTCTTTTGTGGCTAGAAATACCCATCAAAATGATACACGATTTTGTCACAGCATACTTGAGGATAAACTGCATTCAAAAATGTAAAAAAAATCAAATGTCAAAAATTCCACATTCAGTGACGATATGACCTTCGGTACCACAACGTTACAAAAAGCCTATTAGATCATTACTATAAACATCCTTCTGAGTTGAATGGTGTTTATCTCTTTTCTTTATTGTGGGGTCGTGAACATATCGAATGTCATATTTTTTCATTTATGGAGAAGGGCGTGGCATACACCTTTAACATATCGAACCTCATATTCCATAACATGTTAAGTTTAAAAAGTAAATTGTGCGGGAAATATCTAAGAGTTTCAAAACAGATAGAAAAGAAAAATGTTGACACCATTTTTCAAAAAAGCCAAAAATCTACTTAGAATATTCCAAAATTCAATAGCTTCCAAGTAAAAACTTGCAAAGTAAACTGAATCCAATAGGGCTTATTGGTTTTTAAAATAGTTTATTTTTGCTAGATACATTTTTGGTTATAACTTTGGATAGAATTGCCCGATATGCATTAAAATTTGACAGGAAATAAAATCAGAAGTATAGAATTCATAATTTGGAATAAAATTAAAAACACCGATTTAAATTTTTTATGAAATTCGGAGTTCTAAAGGTAAAGAAGTAAGTATTTCATTTATAGGGATATGTTTTTGTTGAGGCAGGTTTTTTGTAGCTATATATTTATTGAGAGCTATATACATTGCTCTCCATACTGTTAGACGTAAAAATTGTGTTTTATTTTGTTAAATTTTGAATACACATCAAAAACTTGTTCTGTCACTTTTCTTTTTTATTTTGAACTCTATATTTTTTGAAAATCTATATTTTTTATTATTATTTTTTTGATTTGAAGAGACGTTGCTACTTTTTGATTTATATTTCGGTAGCCAATAAAATTAATGGTTAATATTATAATTATCAAATTTTAAAATTTCAAAAATTCTACTTTATCGCTATATTTAAAAATTCTTGTTCCGTTAAATATTGTCTATTAAAAATTATACCCATACTGTTCTTCACTCAAATATGTTCTTGACCATGATTTTGTGCAAAATAACGCAAAAAGTATTTGATAGTATATTTTTTTTATATATTTCTTTTTAAATAACTCACAAAAATCGACTGCATTAGATGTGCGCCAAAATTTCTCATCAAACAAAATTTCAATGTCTTGCGTTGTTCTTCGCCTTGTCG
Organism: Dryomyza anilis; assembly: GCA_951804985.1. Taxonomy (NCBI): domain Eukaryota; kingdom Metazoa; phylum Arthropoda; class Insecta; order Diptera; family Dryomyzidae; genus Dryomyza; species Dryomyza anilis. The sequence continues at coordinate 115,309,848 of OX638130.1, forward strand.
AACAAGCCTCAAAACAGCAATAACCACAGCAACAATTTGTAAACAAATCGGACAGCAGATGCTTTTCCATTTAATGGCCACAGCCATTATTAATTTTCCGTAAAATGTTCAGATTTGTTTTTTCGTCTGTTTTTTTTCTTCTGAAATTTTAGCGCATTATGATGCGTGGGTGGCTATTGTTGGAGTGGCGTTGACTACCGGAAAAGAAAACTTTCTTATTTTATGGATGGCGCTATTTTTAGTTGCACATTTTTCAGCCCGGATGAACATAATCATAATTACACAAAACAATAAGAACTAAATATATAGCGGTCAAATAATTTGTGATTAGAAAAAATATATTTTTCGTTACTTTTCCTGGAAATTCTTCCAGGTCCAGTTCACTGATTTTTACACTTAGAAAAAAATAGAAAAGTTATTAAAGTTCAATTAATTTTTAATATTCCTAAATTCATTTTCGATCAAAATTCATTTATTTCACAAGAAAAAAAAAATTAGTTACACAAATCTTATCCTGCCGAATTTCGTTAGAAATATTTTCATTTTTTATTAAAAAAAATACTTTCGACCAAAATTCGAAACGGATTTGTTGCACAAAACGTAAACTGATCAAATTGAAGTGAAATACGTTTATTTTTTTTATAGAAAAATTGGTTTCTGGCAAGATCAAAAATTCACTTTTAATCTAAATTAATTATTTGCAAACAAAAATTGAACTAAGTTCATTGAGTTTATTTTGTATTGAAAAATCGAATTCTGTAATAGCACAAAACAAATTCGATACTACAATTTCGAGTTAGAGTTTGAATATACCGGATTATTTTAAAAGTTTCAAACAATTCAAATATTTCTGTAAATAATAAATAATATTAAATACTATTGAAAATACTGAATATTATTGAATATTATTTGTGTTTTTTATTAAAATTGTTATTTCCAAATATAAATATTTTTTCAATGTGCAACTTGAAGGTAAAGTTGATTAAAGATTTTTGCAATCAATCATAATTAAATCGCTTTATGAAACTGCAAAACTTAATAAGTATAAATAAAGTACCAGCAGGAAGCATAAAAGTGCGCAAGAATCAAACTTTAATTAAGACGCAACTTATGCTGCCCACAATCATCATTAATATCGTCACAACTCAAAGTCATTTCATTCGCATCAACTGTTTCGCTCAATCAACGTAATCCTTATTTTCATCATCACACTATTTACATCATCATCTCACACTTTGTATTATCTTTAATATCTGGATCATCTTCAACACATTCACCATATTGATCATAGTCATCATATTCATCATATTCATCATATTCATCATATTCATCATATTCATCATATTCATCATATTCATCATATTCATCATATTCATCATATTCATCATATTCATCATATTCATCATATTCATCATATTCATCATATTCATTATATCCATTACATCCATCATATTCATCATATTCATCATATTCATCATATTCATCATATTCATCATATTCATCATATTCATCATATTCATCATATTCATCATATTCATCATATTCGTCATATTCATCATATTCATCATATTCATCATATTCATCATATTCATCATATTCATCATATTCATCATATTTATTCATCATAAACATCATATTCATCATATTCATGATATTCATGATATTCATGATATTCATGATATTCATGATATTCATGATATTCATCATATTCATCATATTCATCATATTCATCATATTCATCATATTCATCATATTCATCATATTCATCATATTCATCATATTCATCATATTCATCATATTCATCATATTCATGATATTCATGATATTCATCATATTCATTATATCCATTACATCCATCATATTCATCATATTCATCATATTCATCATATTCATCATATTCATCATATTCATCATATTCATCATATTCATCATATTCATCATAATCATCATAATCATCATATTCATCATATTCATCATATTCATCATATTCATCATATTCATCATATTCATCATATTCATCATATTCATCATATTCATCATATTCATCATATTCATCATATTCATCATATTCATCATATTCATCATATTCATCATATTCACCATATTCATCATATTCATCATATTCATCATATTCATCATATTCATCATATTCATCATATTCGTCATATTCATCATATTCATCATATTCATCATAATCATCATATTCATCATATTCATCATATTCATCATATTCATCATATTCATCATATTCATCATATTCATCATATTCATCATATTCATCATATTCATCATATTCATCATATTCATCATATTCATCATATTCATCATATTCATCATATTCATCATATTCATCATATTCATCATATTCATCATATTCATCGTATTCATTATATCCATTACATCCATCATATTCATCATCACACTATTTACATCATCATCTCACACTTTGTATTATCTTTAATAACTGGATCATCTTCACCATCTTCATCATATTCATCATATTCATCATATTCATTATATTCATCATATTCATCATATTCATCATATTCATCATATTCATCATATTCATCATATTCATCATATTCATCATATTCATCATATTCATCATATTCATCATATTCATCATATTCATCATATTCATTATATTCATAATATTCATCATATTCATCATATTCATCATATTCATCATATTCATCATATTCATCATATTCATCATATTCATCATATTCATCATATTCATCATATTCATCATATTCATCATATTCATCATATTCATCATATTCATCATATTCATCATATTCATCATATTCATCATATTCATCATATTCATCATATTCATCATATTCATCATATTCATCATATTCATCATATTCATCATATTCATCATATTCATCATATTCATCATATTCATCATATTCATCATATTCATCATATTCATCATATTCATCATATTCATCATATTCATCATATTCATCATATTCATCATATTCATCATATTCATCATATTCATCATATTCATCATATTCATCATATTCATCATATTCATCGTATTCATCATATTCATCATATTCATCATATTCATCATATTCATCATATTCATCATATTCATCATATTCATCATATTCATCATATTCATTATATCCATTACATCCATCATATTCATCATATTCATCATATTCATCATATTCATCATATTCATCATATATATCATATTCATCATATTCATCATATTCATCATATTCATCATATTCATTATATCCATTACATCCATCATATTCATCATATTCATCATATTCATCATATTCATCATATTCATCATATTCATCATATTCATCATATTCATCATATTCATCATATTCATCATATTCATCATATTCATCATATTCATCATATTCATCATATTCATCATATTCATCATATTCATCATATTCATCATATTCATCATATTCATCATATTCATCATATTCATCATATTCATCATATTCATCATATTCATCATATTCATCATATTCATCATATTCATCATATTCATCATATTCATCATATTCATCATATTCATCATATTCATCATATTCATCATATTCATCATATTCATCATGTTCATCATATTCATCATATTCATCATATTCATTATATTCATCATATTCATCATATTCATCATATTCATCATATTCATCATATTCATCATATTCATCATATTCATCATATTCATCATAGTCATCATATTCATCATATTCATCATATTCATCATATTCATCATATTCATCATATTCATCATATTCATCATATTCATCATATTCATCATATTCATCATATTCATCATATTCATCATATTCATCATATTCATCATATTCATCATATTCATCATATTCATCATATTCATCATATTCATCATATTCATCATATTCATCATATTCATCATATTCATCATATTCATCATATTCATCATATTCATCATATTCATCATATTCATCATATTCATCATATTCATCATATTCATCATATTCATCATATTCATCATATTCATCATATTCATCATATTCATCATATTCATCATATTCATCATATTCATCATATTCATCATATTCATCATATTCATCATTTTCATCATTTTCATCATATTCATCATATTTATTGTCCTTTATCCATTATTTTCATTACCTCCATCATCATCGCCTTTACCATTATCGTCTATCACCTGTTCATTAATAACGCAGCGCTACAACAGTTTGCAACCCATTCTCGATTTCTGGTAACAAAGCTGTCTGTTTGTCTCTCAATAATAATATTTCTTTTTCAATTTTGGCCAAACTACGTTGCCAACACATTTTTCTTTGGCCTAAAATCAGCAAAGAGCAAAGTTTGCCGCCATCGCGTTGCAACAATGGGCAACGAAGTTGCCACACTTTTATTATTAATGTGTGGCAGGAACTAACTTTGTCGTGTGGGCAGCCAGTGTGCTCTGCACTCTGTTGTCGTAACTCATGGCAACAAAGAATGCGGCAGGATTTAACAAATATACACGGTTTTATTACAGCATTATGTAAGGGTTCCTTAAAGATTTTATTAAAAGATATTTTTGGCGCATTTATGAATTTATATTTCCTTTTATTACTGTGTTATATTTTATTTTTAATATATTCGATTTTCTGTGCAATAATTAATTAAAAAAAAAAATTGAAAAATAGACTTTTAGGGATAAGTTGAAGTGAATTTGAAGTGATTTAGTGAAAAAAAATGTTTAGTGAAAATTTGAATTTTTAGCGGGAAATTTAATTTTTTTGAGTGAAAAGTGAATTTTTTGTGAAAATTTTAATAAAATATATTGAATATTCCTCATTTTAATTTATATTCAAAACTATGCATTCAAGGTACATTATCCACCGCATGTTTTATGCTAAATCAAACATATGAATTTTTGATGCATTTTAGCGCGCATTCTTACAGCTGCCAGCGACTCACTTGCGACGCTATTAAATATTGATTTGCATTGTCTACACAGCAAAAAAAACAGACAGACAAACTGACACACATACTGAATGACTGACACCCAAACGCATATCCTGCGGCACTGCAGACACACTTCCGGTTTGCATACACATTGCATATGGTAGCAGCCAGTGTTGCCATATCATTATATTCAATATTTTCTTTTATTTCCCTCAAAGCAGTCGCACATTTGCGTTCGCAGTATTTTGTGCCATAAATTAGCGCCGACTGGTGGCAGTCTGTGCCGCCTCGCCTGCCTAGGCAGAGAAGACTGCCATTCGACAGACATTAAGTTAACTGCTGTCAGTGCGGCACATAGTGTTGCCACCCAATATTTATATTCATGGCATTGTGGAACTTTCTTTGAATTTTTGCCAATCTGTTGTAGCTGCTTTTTCTTCTTTTTAGTCCTCTTTTTCTACTTTTTTGTCTTTTTTTGCTGCTGCTGCGGGATTTTATGCTGTTGCATGCGAAAACTTGCCGCAGCGCCTTTCGATCTGTTGAAATATATGACCCCAAATGTGTGAGGTTTCGGTGGGTGTCAGTGGTACTGTTGGTGTGCGGTGCCGTTGCAGCTTTATAAATCTTTTGGAACTGTGTCCTTTGAGTGTAGTTTTTCTTATACATTCTTCGCTTCTTTTTTTTTTTTGCTTATATGTGTTTTGTTTTTATTCTATGCGTTTTTATACCAATTTAACACTTGTATAGCTCTTTTTTCTGTTACTACCTTTTTCTGCTTTTTTCTGCTTTTATTCTACTTGTTCTCCTGTTTCTTCAATTCCGTATTTTTTCTACTTTTGTTTAGAAGTATTCTTTTTATTTTGACTTGATCTTGTTTTTGATTTTATATCATATTGTCGTCGTAGAAATAAAAGTCATCAACAACATTTTAAAAATACAATAATTAGTTCACAAAGATTTTTATATATCTGAACGATTTTATTCGATATTGTTAACATTTGTATTATATGATAAGGACAATTATGATCTATTTTATAGCATTTCAAATTATGATATACACACTCTAAAAAAGAATGTTTATAAAATACTTGTGGGAAGCTATTGGTTACTTCTGGTAAATACATATTGGCTGCCAGAAATATTTATTGTTTGTCGTAAATAATTCTAGTGTTTGAACAAACCAATATCTAATTACTTAAAAACATTTAAAATGTTTCCTAAGATCACTTTATAAAAGTCTTTATAAAAATCACTCCCAAACACACATTTGTTACCAGTAAAAAATGAAAAATGTTTAAGATAAGTAATTGATACATGATATTTCTTTGGGCAAACACTAAGTGTTTCCCAGAATGCAATCTATTTTAAAAGTGTTAGCCCTAAATATTAATACCTTAAATGCTACATTGAAAGTGTTTGCCCCAAAAATCGTACAGCTTGTCACAAAATATGCATCACTTGGACAATTGAACTTATCCGTGTCATGCAACACTTGCACGAATAAACGTGGATAAACTTTTTTTGTCGAATAAGAAGCAAACTTTTTTATTGTGCGACATCTGAAGCTAATTATTATCATCTATAGCCGTTGCCATAAATTCATCATAATCGGTCTTCACATCATCGAACACAGATGACTGCACTGCCGCAATTCTGTGCAAATCATCTGACGAAAACCGAGTCAGTTCAGCCGACTTTTTATGTATGAGACACATGTCCCAGGCATAATGCATCGATGTGTTCACCCAGAAAAAAATTCTCTCAAATCCCATTAAAATTGGTCAATAAGACAATTATTGATTTAATAGTATACAAAAAATAAAAAAAATCATATAAACTCAATGGAAATGTCTTGGTATTTTCTAGTATTTAATGGTATATTCCGATTAAAATAATAATTTATCCTATTGAATATTTTTAATAGTAAAAACTATTATTTATATAGTATTTTTTTCTGGGTGCTGTAGTGTTTCCTTAGTGTCCATCAATATCAGTCGAAATAAAAGATTTATTTTCGGCAGTGGCTCGTTCACGCGACTTATCGGATAATCTACCATGGAATTCTGCATTATTCGACTGAATTTGACTGAATTTGGCGAACACTACAAAAATTGCCGGAAACACTTTAAGTATTTTTGGCAAACACTACAAAATTTTGAAATATATGTGGGAAACACTTCAAATATATGTGGGAAACACTTTTCGTGTTTGTGGGAAATAGTTTTCGTGTTTGTGGGAAACACTTCAAATATTTGTGGGAAACACTTTTCGTATTTTTGGGTAACACTTTTCGTATTTTTGGGTAACACTTTTCGTGTTTGTGGGAAACACGACAATTATTTGTGGGAAACAGTACTGATCATTTGTGAGAAACACTTCGGTTATTTCCTACAAAAGAGCTTGCAAACACTTTAGTGTTTGTTTGAGAAAGTATTTACTGGAAAGGGTTTTTTTTTGTGCATGTATCATTATTATCATATATACAATTTCCTGCTATATCATGTATACTTCGATCATATTTTTGATAAAGACACAGTTAAAAAAAATGTGTAGCATCAAGAAAAGATTATTGGCGGGTTTGAGGCAGCTTAGAGACATTTTTCTGAATATTTAATCAGACAACTTAACTGTTTTCTAAGTAAAATATGTCGGTGATGTGCATTTAAAATTTCATCAAATTTGATAACCTACCAAAGACAAAATTGGTGGCATTTTTCAGGAAAATGTTTCTAAACTCCTTGACAAAATACCTGGTTTTTTTATTTTTAATATTTAGCGTATATTTTCGGCAAACATACAGGAAATAGTAAGATTTTGGAAAGCTTGTGGCAGGTTATCAAACTTTGTAAAATTTGAAGTCAAATTTCTAGCATGGTTTGGGTATGAACTGAAATTTTGATACAAACACCACATTTGTCTGCATAAAATGTTATGAAAAAAAAAATTCCAAACTTCCTTTAGTCTGCCAAATATTATGTCTCGGATGATACAGTTTTCTCTAATTTTTCCACTTATTATTTGTCAGTTTTATGAAAACTGTAACGACGAAAATCGGCGGTGATCATTTACGCCATACGTCGCAGATCAGCTGCTAATTATCATAAGTTAAAATAAATTATTCTATATTTTTTATATTATTGAAGTTACTATGCAAAATTGTTTTCCAAATTAATTAAATATTTAATTTAATTTAAATAATGTTAAATAATATTTAAAGCCAGTCATTATTAGTACTAAGATTATTAATTAATTAACTTGAGGTGGCAACCCATCAATCTATTACATTTTTCCGCTGTCGCAGAGTATCAGCATAGGTATTAGTGAAGTCAGACAGAGTAGCTACGCCGCTGTCAGGACTACGTCCGATCGCTGTCGCAGAGAAGCAGCGTAGGTATTAGTGAAGTCAGACAGAGTAGCTGCGCCGCTGTCAGGACTACGTCCGACCGCTGTCGCAGAGAAGCAGCATAGGTATTAGTGAAGTCAGACAGAGTAGCTGCACCGCTGTCAGGACTACGTCCGATCGCTGTCGCAGAGAAGCAGCATAGGTATTACTGAAGTCAGACAGAGTAGCTGCGCCGCTGTCAGGACTACGTCCGATCGCTGTCGCAGAGAAGCAGCATAGGTATTAGTGGAGTCAGACAGAGTAGCTGCGCCGCTATCAGGACTACGTCCGATCGCTGTCGCAGAGAAGTAGCATAGGTTGAGTGAAGCCAGGCAGAGTAGTTGCGCCGCTGTCAGGACTACGTTCGATCGCTTTCGCATAGTTAGAAGCTTCACAGGGCCATTTAGGTGAGTCCACGGCCGCAGTAGTAGCAGCAGAATCGGTACTACGTCCGATAGCAGAGCAGAAGCGGTGCCGTCAACGACGACGTTTGACCCCGACCACCGAAGGTTCACCAGATTTCACGTAGCTCGTACTCGTAAAAGGAGAATAACTTCGCGCACTCGGTATTTTATTAAAACAAAGCATTGTTAAGATATAAATTTAATTAATACTAAAATAAATGAATTACTTGAAAAATAAAACATAAAGTGTTGTTGTTGACCTGCGAATTTAAATTTTTGCAAGGAACCCTGGACGCGACGAGTGATACCTCGGCATAGGCCGGAAAGGTTCGTTACAAAACATTTGGGACATATTTCTAAAACACGTCATACATTTTTTCTTGACAAGTTCAAAAAAAGACTTGAACCGAATTTTAAACCAAGTTTAAATTAACGATTCAAATTTTATTTCAGATAAGTATCTTAAAATAAGTACTGAAAAAGTGGTAGCGATATCGAAAGTGGAAACGCGTAGTATGTAATGTCAGTTATAAACCCTAAATAAGATCAAGTGAATGAAGATTAAAAAAAAACTATCTCGTGAAAATAAGTATGGCATAATTCAGGAACATTTCGGGCATATGCTCGGTAAACATCGAAATAACGTAGATTTTTAAATTTTGTGGAATTTAAAGGTAGCGATCTGGCATATTTTGCAGAAAGGGCATAACATAGACTGCGTTAGAAATAACATGGTTAAAATAAAAGTATTTCTAAAAAAAAAAATATTTTAATATATATTATTTTTAAACTACATTGTGGCCACCAAAAATTTGGCCTAGGGATAGTTTCTCTAGTTTTCTGTTTTTTCACTCATTTGCAATTTCACATGTCCATCAATTTAATACAGCTGGCTGCAACACTGTATCCACTTTCGCTAAACAATACCTGGAATACCAGTTAATTAAAGTTTTGTTAAATCAATATTGACATACACAAGACTATCAACGAATATGTTGACCAGTGAATATCGACACCGTCGATAACTGCGCGAAATTCTTGCATTCTCTTGTTTCCCTCCAGCAGTTGCTCTATCGCACACACACACACTAATACAAATCTACATACACATTGAATATATGTACACAAAACCACATATATAAATAGACACACACATATATCACACATCCACACAGAGACCGTACCGTATACAACTTCATGTGTCCTCCTGTGGCAAACATGATAAAGTTCGTTGTAGAGTTTTGAACTCTATTAAAATTTGTTCAACCATTTTATTGCCAACAACAATAACGACAACCAAAACAATAAAATAATAACGACAACATAAGCAGTAATGACACTGAACAAAAACAAATTAAACTTATTTTTCATAATGCTTTATTTTAGAGTGTTGTGTAAATTTTTGAATGTTCAGTAAACATTTTATTTATGAACGTTTTCTTTTTTTTTAGAATATACTAATATTGAAAATTTTCAGTATTCAGTTAAAAATATATTTTAGAAAAAAGTTTTTAAATAAAAATGTTCAGTAAACAATATCAATAGGGTAATTCTACATCAAATCGACAGGGTTTTACATTTTTTTCGTGAAATTTAATTTATGGCTTTGAATATATAAAAAAAAAAATATAACTTGATTTTTTTTTCGAAATTCGAAAATTTCACAAAATTATGATGGTTCAAAAAAACAACTTTTTTTATATAGAGTTGACTTCGAAAGCCATTATCTAGGTCAACATAGTTTCAAAATTTATATTTTTGGTATCTATTATGCTAAAAATTGAATGTAGTTTTTGATACTGGGTTGCATTTTTTTTTTGTAATTCGGTTTAAATTGTTAAAAATTGTTAAAAATTGTAGTAACATTTTCGAACTCGAATTTCGGCAAAAACAGCTATTTTGATTTGGATTTATTTTTTTTTCAAAATTAGTTCTATTATTTCTAAATACAATACCAGAAATCCGGAGAGGTATTCCTCCATATAAGTGAAACATATTTTTGTGTTCTACTATAATTTTTTTTCTTCCAAAGAATAAATTTTAAACGTGCACCTCCTCACACGGATATTTTGTTAGGTCCTTAACTTTTACCCAAAAAATACATTTTAATTTTAAAACAATTTTCAGTAAACATTTTGTTAATTAATACAAATTTAGATTTTTAGTAAAAAATGTCATTATGAGTTAATTTTTTTTTGTTGTATTTTTCAGTAAAAATTTGTTTTTATAAAAAAAAAATAATTTTCGATAAAAAAAACTGTACATATTTTGATTTTTAGTAAAAATTGTAAAGTCGATATTATTTTTAAAACTTAAAAAAAAAATCGACACTTAATGCAAGATCGCGTACCACGCTCTTCAAACCAAAATCGATGATCATGCTTGTTCTTTAGAAATTTTGTTTTAGATTCTCTATAAATTTAATATTTTCATACAGTATTCAAACATTATATCGTCACTGTCATGCCAAAGGGGCGAATGTGCATTTTTAAAAATGTTGCGAAATCAAATTTTAAAGATTGAAGTGCTTTAACAATTAGAAAAATTTAGTTTTTTTTTCAATTTTTTCTGTTATTTTGGTTTATTTATGAATTATTATAACGTATATAAAATATCTTTGGATTTGGACAACTTACTGAATTATAAATACGAATTTTTTGAGACTATATCCTGATCAAAACGCAAATAATTTTGTTTTTTAAGCTATAACTTTTTATTAGCGCAAGATAAAATAGTAATGTAAAGGAATTAAGTGTTTGTTTTTAAAGCACCTATCGATCTGCATCATTATTTAAAAACATTAATTTCGATCTGCATCATTATTGCCAAACATTAATTTGCCATTTGTTATTTGAAGGAAATTTTTTTGGTAAATTTAAATAATGATGCCAATCGATTTAAAAACAGAAAATTAATACCTTTAAACTACTATTTTATCTTGCACGAATAAGTTATAGCAAAAAAACGAAGAAAATGGAAAAATTGAAAATCTTGTCATGCCAAACTATAACTATTTATTGGTACGAGATAAAATAGTAGTCTGAAGGCATCTATTGTTTGTTTTTAAAGCACCTATCGATCTGCATTATAACTTAAAAATATTTTGCCAAACATTTTTTCCTGCAAATAACAAATGGCAAATTAATGTTTGACAAAATATTTTTAATTAATGATGCAGATCGATAGGTGCTTTAAAAACAAACAATAGATGCCTCACACTACTATTTTATCTCGTACGAATAAATAGTAATGGCGAAAAAGGAAAGATTCGCCCTTTTGGCATGACAAGATTTTCAATTTTTTCAAATTCGCCATTTTGGTTTTGACTTTTGTGGCTAGATATATCCAACAAAACAACACGCGATTTTAGCACAGTATACTTGAGGAAAAACTACATTAAAAAATGTAAAAAAAAACTCAAATGTCAAAAATTGCACATTCGCCCCTTTGGCATGATAGGGACGATATAATATTAGCTAATATGGGATCTGGAAAATATGTATTTTTTTATCATTATGCGTAAAATACGCTTCCAAAAATGTTTGAATTACCTATGAGTTCTTCGAAAATATGCCCCAGAAAACTTTCAGATATGTTTTTGGGAACGCACAGAAAATTGTCTGTATTTGATATAACTTTTGTCAGCTAGAAATCGTTTTGAAATAATGTTTTTCTGTCATGCGAAATGTTAGCGCGATATCCTGCATTTGAAGGTAAAAACATTATAAAAAATGTTTTTTTTTTTTATTAAGAAATAGTCTTGTGGCATTTTTTAAGAGGTATAGTGACAATTTATTCAAGAAATGTAAATTTTACCTGGTCCAGACCATTGAAGAAAGCATAATGACAGGAAACTTTAAGACCAGGAATATTTTCAATTGTCGTATCTGCAAAAAGTATGTTAATTTCGATATTTACACTATGTCTGTTTATGTTTCCTTTTTATGTCTACGATTTTGATTACACCGATACTTTCTACATTACCTTTTCCTAATTAAAATCTTGTTATGCCCGCACAAACTTTTTTATTTCCCTCCCTCAAGTTTTGTCTTGCGATCTACATTAACATATGATCAACCATAACCCTACTATATTGCGTCCATATGTACTGTCTACCATATTCTACTTCTATTTCCCAAACTAGTATTTGAGCAATATTTGCCGGAATTATGCAGGTTATGTCTACATTCCCCACTTTCCCTGCCTAAAATCTTTCTTAAAAATATGTGATTTTTATATGTCTTCTACCTTTACCTACCATTATGCTTCCAACCATACTGTATACATTGTCTACCATTTATCTACCATAACCGTGCCTACTATATTGCTTCCATATGTATTCTCTACCATACTCTACTTCTATCTACCATTTCCCAAACTTGTACTTTGCTCTCAAACTATTGCCGGAAATAGGCACGTAATATCTACATTCCCCACTTTCACTGCCTAAAATCTTCCTTAAAAATATGTGATTTTTATATGAATAAACTATTTTATTAACCTGTCTGTTACTTTTTATTTTTCTACCTAAATATTGGCTTGGGCTCTATATTATATGTTTTAATGCTTTCTACCTTTACGTACCATTTTGCTTCCAACCATACTGTATACATTGTCTACCATTTATCTACCATAACCGTGCCTACTATATTGCTTCCATATGTACTCTCTACCATACTCTACTTCTATCTACCATTTCCCAAACTAGTATTTTGCTCTCAAACTATTGCCGGAAATAGGCACGTAAATCTACATGACCCACTTTCGCGTCCTAAAATCTTCTTTAAAAATGTGTGATTTTTATATGAATAGACTATTTGATTAATCTGTCTGTTACTTTGCATTTTTCTACATACAATTTTTACTTTGGCTCTTTATTATATGTATTAATGCTTTCTACCTTTACGTGTCATTTTGCTTCCAACCATACGGCATAACAAACGGTACATTGTCTACCATTGTTTTAGTTGTGTTCAAAGTGCGCGACAATTTGTAATTTTATGTGGTATGCTTTGCTTTACGGCGCTACGGGCACAGGTTACAGGATGCAGAACACCTGCGACCGCCTGCTGACAACAGACTCCGGCAGACTCGACTCGACTCAACTCGACTGAGGCTTTTGAGATTTCGGATTTTTAAATTTGGAGTAAAAATGCATTTTTTATGTAGTGTTATAAATTCTACGAAAAATTCCACAACATATGGCGGTTGGCGGTGCTGATGATGATGACACTACGCTGACCGCCTTTGCTGGCATTGATATGGCGTGCGGCGTTCCTCTTCCGCCACAGGCAGCATCCGGCGGTTTTTCATTACGTTTCGTGTTTTATTCTGTTTTGTTTGGACTTTAAATTTAACGCGAAATAAATTTCCCAGGTGTTCAATAAATTTCAGGAAGTACCGCATAAATTCGAGAAGATGATGTGGCGACGCGTAAATGTGGAACAAGTAAATAAAGTTTTTGCTCGTTTATAAACCAAGCACTAGGCCTTTTTGCAGGGTTGGCAATTTTGTGACAACAGTGGCTGCATAAATTTGACACATTTTCGGGTTTTTATTATAGCACATATTGCTTTAGTTTTTGTAATGAATTTTAAAATTGATTGATAGACTATTCAATTGATTTACAGATGATTTGCTTTAAATTACATTTTAATTTTAGAAGTTTATTAATATAATTTTGATGAATTTAGCATTGTCCTTTTTTTACACAAAAGTTGCCAACATTTAAAAGCATCTCAATAAATGAAAAAATTGTGTCTAATGGAAACCCTGCGTAAAATAGAAATACAAAAAAAATGCTAAGCAAATCAGTCAGTGGTTGGCAATGTAGGCCACACGTTTTTATATTTGCTGTTGATATTTTTTTGCTGTTTCTATAGGTAACAGCAGCCGAAGATAACACCAATTGGGGGCTTCTCAATGGTGCCAACAAAATGTATAGAATTTCCGAACTTCATTTTATTTCAGAAACATTACCCAACACAAAATAAAGGCGACACGTGTTTTCACGTTTTAAGTTAATGCTTCGGTTGACACATTAAATATTATTGAAATTGAATTTTTAATGAAAAATGAATGTTGAGTGAAAAATTTAAATTTCAGTAAAAACAAAAATTAATAATGATCAATTAAATTACATATTTAAGTGAAAGTTAGAATTTTAGTGAAAAATGGAATTTTGAGTAAAAAATTTAATTTTGAGTAAAAATTTAATTTTGTTGAAAAATTGAATTTTGTGTACAAAATTAAATTTAAAAGTAAAAAATTTAATTTTGAGTGAAAAATTAAATTTCGAGTGAAAAATTAAAGTTGAGTAAAAAATTGAATTTTGAGTGAAAAATTGAATTTTAAGTGAAAAATTTATTTTGAGTGAAAAATTAAATTTCGAGTGAAAAATTAAAGTTTGAGTAAAAAATTGAATTTTGAGTGAAAAATTGAATTTCAAGTGAAAAATTTATTTTGAGTGAAAAATTACATTTTGAATGAAAAATTAAATTTTGAGTGAAAAATTGGATTTTGAGTGAAACTTTAAATTTTGAGTGAAAAATTTAGTTTTTGAGTGTAAAATTGAATTTTGAGTGAAAAATTAACTTTTGAGTGAAAAATTAAATTTCGAGTAAAAAATTTAATTTTGAGTGGAAAGTTAAATTTTTAAGTGAAAATTTGAATTTTGAGTGATAAATTGAATTTTGGTGAGAAATGGAATTTTGAGTAAAAAATTGAAGTTTGAGTGAAAAATTGAATTTTAAGTTAAAAATTTATTTTGAGTGAAAAATTAAATTTTGAATGAAAAATTCAATTTCGAGTGAAAAATTAAATTTTGAGTAAAAAATTGGATTTTGAGTGAAACTCAATTAAATTACATATTTAAGTGAAATTAAGAATTTTGAGTAAAAAATTTAATTTTGTTGAAAAATTGAATTTTGTGTAAAAAATTTAATTTTGAGTGAAAAATTGAATTTAGAGTGAAAATTTGAATTTTTAGTTTAAAATTAAACTTAAGAGTAAAAATTTGTATTTTGAGTAAAAATTTAATTTTGAGGGAAAAATTAAATTTCGAGTGAAAAATTAAAGTTTGAGTGAAAAATTGAATTTTGAGTGAAAAATTGAATTTTAAGTGAAAAATTTATTTTGAGTGAAAAATTAAATTTTGAATGAAAAATTAAATTTCGAGTGAAAATTAAATTTTGAGTAAAAAATTGGATTTTGAGTGAAACTTTGAATATTGAGTGAAAAATTTAGTTTTTGAGTGTGAAATTGAATTTTGAGTGAAAAATTAAATTTTGAGTGAAAAATTAAATTTTGAGTAAAAAAAATAAAATTCGAGTAAAAAATTTAATTTTGAGTGGAAAGTTAAATTTTTAAGTGAATTTGGAGTGAGAATTTGAATTTTGTTGAAAAATTGAATTTTTAATAAAATATTGAATTTTGAGTGAAAAATTGTATTTTGAGTGAAAAATTTAAATTAAAGTGAAAAATTGAATTTTAAGTAAACATTTTATTTTGGATGAAAAATTGAATTTTGAGTGAAAAATTTAATTTTTAGTCAAAATTTAATTTTTAATGAAAAATTTAATTATAGTCAAAAATTTAACTTTTAGTGAACATTTTTTTATTGATAAAATGGATTTTTAATTATAAAAGGAATTTTTATTAATAAATTAAAAATAAAAGTAATATTCATTTGCGTCTGCTACTTATGTCGCTGTTACCCAAGTGAATGAAGCTGTATCCGTTGAGAGCCTTCGCCTTTTGCAGCAGCTACAATGACCGCAGACTTCATTAAAAAGTAAAGCGCTTGAGTGTGAAAATTGTTGCTGCCGTTTTAATTTCTTTTTATATTAAATTCTTTTTTTTTTTGTTGTCACTATTTAATGTATGCGCACACGTAAAAATTAAATTCATTAATACAAATTAATACGAGCCGCGCAAGCAGTGATGGGCAGCAGTAAAACTGACGGAAAAAAAGGAATTAAAAACGTATGAAACAGAATGAAAAAGGCATTAAAATGGACGAGAAAACAACCGTGAAAAGTACCACAGAAAGTGCACATTTAACTGGAGTAAAATTATCTGCGCATTAAACGTGGTTTTTATGCGTTGGCGCTGTGATTAATTCAAGAATTTAAAATCGTCGCATTCAGCGTTGCTCATACGTACCGCGGCACACGTGGCAACGCTTAATAACGCTGCTGCGGCGACGACTGCGGCGGTAATGGTGGCACCACCTGAAGGCGATGCATAGTATACAGAGCGGTGCTTTGTTTGCAAAGAATTAATTTAATTAAACGCACAAACAAAGCAGACAATAAAACTAGTCGGTGCCATGTGACAGCCGAGTGTTCTGCTCATCACTATTTATCATCAGAGTCGTTGAACAATCTGAGCGCACAAAAAGTGATTAACAATGAGTGAAGCCATCCCCCTCTATCACTCAACAACTATACTTCAATTTAACTTTTAACCTTTGAATGTACTCAGCAGCTGCTCATTACAGCGAAAAAATAATTTTCGAAACTCAAAATTCAATAATTTAAAAATGACTGTAATTGCAACAAGACCAGTTTGCTAATTTAACAAAAATGTTATTAAAAGAAAAAATTAATACAAAAATAATAAATATTTGTTATATCTATTATAAATCATTTTTAAATATATTGCACTATTTGCTAACATTACAACAAAATTTGTAAAATTTACAAAAAAATTGCTATATCAATAAACATCATTTTGAAAATTAAAATTAAATTTAGTTATAATTGTACATGCAACAAATTATGTTTGCTAATTAACAAAATATGTTATTGAAAGAAAAAAAAAGTTCGTTAAAATTACGAATATTTTGCTATATCAGTAAGTAATTGTTATGAAAAAAATCTACTATTTGTTAAAATAACAAATGTTACGAAATTATTGAATTTATAAAAATTCTTCAATTATTTAAAAAATATGTTCAAGCTTAAGCATTAAAAATAATTATTATTTTAACGAACATGTTATTTATATCGATAAATAGACGTCTGCAAATATTAAAAAAGTAATCGATAATATAAAGAATGCCTTTGTATGGCAATTAATTAAATTATTAAATCACCGACGCAATTGGCTGTAGTTGCAAATATATTTTGTAAAATAAAAATGGCGTTTATTGAATTTATATAAAATTAGCAAACATTTTGTTATATTAATGAAACATATTTTAAAAACAAATAAAAAATATCTTAAGTAGATCAGCAAATAGTCGTAATTAATATAACTAAACTATTTGCCAAGTTACTAATGTATTTGTTGCATAAGCAACGATTTAATAAAATCAACTAAACATTTTGCTGTAATAACAAATATATTTTTTATATAAAAACGCATTATTTTTCATTTTTATAAATAAATAAAACCATTTGTTTTATCAATTAATACATCTTTTTGGTTATATTTATGAGCATATTTTTTCTCCGTGTTTGTCGCATAGAATGTCAAAAGTCATTTAGTGCCCAAGCTCAAAATGAAAATGAATAACTCTGCTGCTTGACTGACTGGCTCTATACGCCGCAACCAGGTAAATCCCTCTTTTGTCTTCAATTGTGGCAACAATAATAATAATTACAACCATTATAATTACGACATCAAATACATTAAGCGTAATATCCATTAAGCGCTTTGTCCCATTACTGTTCTAAATATAAACGTTTATTGTAATTAAATTTCAGAGACACAAAATGATCTATTATTTCGCAAATTCAAATGTCTATTAAATTATGTTTTAGTCTGGATAATTTGATATTTGCAAACAATGAACTGGCCACACACACATGAATCTATAAATTGTCATCAACTAATATTAGACTCAATGCATATTTTCACAGCACCAAGCACCAATATTATTAACAATATTCTGTCCTCACGGTTGACCAGTGCGTGTGTGTGTGCTGTCACATTAATTTATGTTTACAATAATCATTTATCATCCGGATTCTGATGGTGAGGCCGATGATGTTGCTGATTAACTACGAATTTCGAAGAGCTTTAAAATTGCTATAATTCAGTGATTGAGAATTATAAAAAAGGAATATAAATTAATTGTTCACAAAAAAAAAAAATTTCACTAAAATTCAATTTTTCACTAAAAATTCAAATTTTCATTAAAAATTCAAATTTTTTAATAAAAATTCAATTTTTCACTAAAAATTCAATTTTTCACTAAAAATTCAATTTTTCACTAAAAATTCAATTTTTCACTAAAAATTCAATTTTTCACTAAAAATTCAATTTTTCACTAAAAAATTCAATTTTTCATAAAAATTCATTTTTTTACTAATAATTCAATTTTTCATAAAAATTCAATTTTTCACAAAAAAAAAATCAATTTTTCATTAAAAATTAAATGTTTTACTAAAATTCATTTTTTCACTAAAAATTCAATTTATTAATAAAAATTTACTTTTTAACTAAAAATTCTATTGTTCACTAAAAATTCAATTTTTCACTAAAAAAAAAATAAAATGTTCACTACATATTCAATTTTTCACTAAAAATTCAATTTTCACTAAATATTCAATTTTTCACTAAAAATTAAATTTTTCACTAACAATTAAAATTTTCACTAAAATTCATTTATTCACTGAAAATTCAATTTATTAATAAAAATTTAATTTTTAACTAAAAAATTTAACTAAAAAAAAATTAATTTTTAACTAAAAAAATTTAAAATTCAATTTTTCACTAAAATTAAATTTTTCACTAAAAATTCAATTTTTCACTAAAATTCAATTTTTCACTAAAAATTAAATTTTTCACTTAAAATTCAATTTTTCATTAAAAATTCAATTTTTCACTAAAAATTCAATTTTTCACTAAATATTCAATTTTTCACTAAAAGTTCAATTTTTCACTTAAAATTCAATTTTTCACAAAAATTCAATTTTTCACTAAATATTCAATTTTTCACTAAAAATTCAAGTTTCTACTAAAAATTAAATTTTTCACTAAAAAATTCAATTTTTCATTAAAAATTCAATTTTTCACTAAAATTCATTTATTCACTAAAAATTCAATTTATTAATAAAAATTTAATTTTTAACTAAAAAATTTAACTAAAAAAAAATTAATTTTTAACTAAAAAAAAATTAAAATTCAATTTTTCACTAAAATTAAATTTTTCACAAAAAATTCAATTTTTCACTAAAATTCAATTTTTCAAAAATTCAATTTTTCACTAAAATTCAATTTTTCAAAAATTCAATTTTTCACTAAAATTCAATTAATTAATAAAAAAATTAATATTTAACTAAAAATTCAATTCTTCAATAAAAAAAATAAAATGTTCACTAAAAATTCAATTTTTCACTAAACATTCAAATTTTTCACTAAAAAAAAATCAAATTTTCACTAAAAATTCAATTTAATAATAAAAATTTCATTTTTAACTAAAAATTCAATTGTTCACTAATAATTCAATTTTCAATAAATTTTAAATTTTTCACTAAAAATTCAATTTTTCACTTAAAATTCAATTTTTCACTAAAAATTCAATTTTTCACTAAAAATTTAATTTTTCACTAAAATATCAATTTTTCACTAAAAATTCAATTTTCAATAAAAATTCAATTTTTCACTAAAAATTCAATTTTTCACTAAAATTCAAATTTTCACTAAAAATTTAATTTTTCTCAAAAACTTCAATTTTAAACTAAAAAAAATAAAATTTGCACTAAAAATTAAAATCTTCAGTAAAAACAAAAAACAATTTCATTAAAAATTCATTTTTTTTTTAAATTTTGACCTATATTTTTTATATTATACTGCCATCAAATTGATTTAACGACAAAACTTGAAAGCCTTTTTACCCTACATTGCACCCTACGTGGCGAGGGTGCCACATATGCCACGGCCATTTTGAGTTCCATATAAAATGATGGAAAGGCTGCTGGTCAACTGCTGGTCAATGGTACTAATAGCAAAAACAATAACCAAAAACCATCAAGAAGCGAGAACTGCATTTGACTGTGTGAGGCTGTGAGTGCAGGCAACTTCAAAATGTCGCTATCACTCTGCGAAATACTAAAATGTCAAATTCGCTTTTTTAACCGCAACATTCAAACACACTAACACACATAAATAGTGACTTATACAGACGCACACACACATACAGTGACAGCGATAGGGATAGGGATAATAATTGAATTCCTCATACGAGCGCGCCTCCCACTTTTAGCCATTTTCGGCAATTGGCTCAAAAACAAAAAACCTTGCTTTCGTCACATAATTTGTTATGAACACGAGCTCTATTTTATTTTTTTCGAATCTGTGAAATTTTGCAACGTCGCATTCGGTCATATTTCATCAGCGCCAACTGCAGCGGCAGCAACATCAGCAATAACTACGCTGCAATCACTGACCAAATTGCTGTTGTGGGCAACACTTTGTACTCGTTCAGTTGCAATATTTGGCAATTGACTCAGTGGCAACTGCTTCAGTTTATTGGCGACGTTGACGCTTTTCATGCGCCACTGTTTGACAGGCGCGCCATTTTTTATTGCTTCATTTGTTTTCTCAAAGTATCGAGTGAGATTGATGACGTGGTGGATGACAGCAGCTAGCAGCCAACAAATAAGCATCCCATCATGATTTAACTGCGAAATGGCGGAAGTGATTTGTTGTTGTCGAATTGTGGCAATTGTTAAAAAAAAAATAATAGTTGGTTTCTTCAATTGTTATAAAAATCAGTGTAAGTATTGTGAACTTGGATTCTGTTGTTTATAGATTTAAGATAAAAATTTATTCTTTGTCACTGTTGATACAAACAACAATATAGTGTTTTCGATAACATCTAAATCAATTAAAACGGTATTACTATTTGATTATATTAGACTATTCCACAAACTTGAAAATCTGTACTGATCGTAAGCTATTCAACTCGTTTACACTTCTGTGCAGCACATTATTGGATTCTAGAGGTTTCCACAGACTACACTTAACGAGAATATGTGAACCTTAAACGTTATTTGCATCTCTTTCACACTCATGTGTTTTTTTCTATTTAAAAACTTATTTTCCATTTTTTCCCGCTAAGTTCCATAGTGCGTCTCATATATTTAGAATATTTAATAGAAAGAAGAGCAATATTACAACACCCAAAATGTGGTTGAAATGAAATAATTTTCAATCCAGTTATGCCTTATTTCATTTGGGGTCTATTTCAACATCAAATAGTATTCAAAGAAAATAAAAACAAACAATATTCCAAAAATAGTGAAGTAATGAACTCTGATTTACATTATGACTGATCGAAAACATTTTGATGATGCCCCTTAAAATAGTGTATGTTCAAATAGAAACATAATAGTTACTACATCCAAACAAACACAATTATTTGAAACGAAACACAAATATATATCAAACTCAAATTTGTTTTGGAATATAAATATGCTTCCAAAATGACATATCCAGTTGTTTCAGTAGAAAAATCCGTGCCGGCTTTTTACAATATTCTAGAAAATCATCAGAATTTTTCATTATTTTACAAAAAGTATATTACAAAAAAAAAGCAAATGCAAAAACAAAAGCAAAAACACAAATAAAAATAAAAACAAAAATATAAAACACAAAAACATAAAACAAAGGAAAAAAACTAAAACAAAATGAAAAATACAAAAACAAAAGCAAATGCAAAAACACAATATCAAAAACAAAATCATAATATACAAGTAAAAGTAGAAACACAAAAATAAAACCACAGAGCAAAATAAAAAGCAAAACAAAAGCAAAAATATAAAACAAAAGAAAAACAAAAAAAATAAAACAAAATTGAAACACACAAAACAAAAGCAAAAACACAAACACAAAATGAAAAAAAAATAAAAGAACAAACAAAAATGCCAAAAAACAAAATCAAAATAAAAACACAAACATAAAAAAAAGCAAAATTACAAACACAGAAACAAAATCAAAAACAAAAATAAAAACCAAAAGCATAGGGCAAATACAAATACAAAACCATAAACAAAATTTTAAATACCACAATAAATCGAAAACACAAAACCAAACAAAAGTATATTTTTAAAATAAAATCAAAAGCAAAAACAGAAACTTAAACAGAAACAAACAAAGAAAAAACTCAATAAAGGAAGAAAAACACAAAAACAAAAGCAAAAAAAAAAACTAAAATAAAATTAAAAACAAAACCAAAATCAAAAGCTAAATCAGAAAATAAAAGTAAAATCACAAAATGAATATAAAGAACAATAACAAAAATGCCAAAAAATAGCAAAACAAAACCAACAACAAAATCAACAACACAGAAACTAAAGAAAAAACACAAAACCAAAAGGAAAAGGAAAATAAAAAAACAATTGCAAAAACAAAAACAACATAAAAAAATCTTAAAGTAAACAAACAAAAGTCAATCTGAAAAAATCATAAGCAGAAACAAACAAACAAAAAACGCAAAAAAAGAAAAAAAGCAAAAACAAAAAAATAACGAAAACACACAAGAGACTAAAACATAAATAAAAATAAAAGCAAAACCGAAAACAAACATAGGTAAACACACTAACAAAATCAAAAACAAATTTAGCAAAAACACTAACAAAAACAACACAAAAAACACTGAAAATAATATATAAGATAATCTAAAAAAAAAAAAAACTAATATCAAGGTGTAGTAACAAAATATTTTTATTACTACACCTTTCTGCAGTATATAGTGACAGATATGTTTTTAAAAAAATATTTAAAAAAGACAGATAAACTCCGTTGCACGGCCCGGGTACAAAATGCCATCCGCGCGAATATAAATTTGACTGCAAATTGCGACTAAGTAAATGTCCATCTCTCTAAGTTCAACTTTGAAACAAAAAATTAAGAAAATTTTATATATTATTTTTTTTTTTTTGCAAATGGAAATAAATCATATATTGAAACTTATTAACGTTCATCACTAATTAGGCTCAAATGCTGGAGATTACTTACGTTACTTTATTCTAATTTCTTAAAAAAATAACAACAACATTTTTTAAAGCTACACGTGCCACATAATGAACTAAACACAGAACTAACTTTGTAAATATAATTTGCTCATCCAAGAGCTAAAATGTAAACTTAATTATTCCAAGCGCCGTATTTGAAGTATATATGGCTATGTGTGCGTGCGCCAGATAAAGCACATTTCCGACATTTTGTTTTATTGCCAAAAAAAATAAAATAAAAATAAAAACAAAAATATTAAAAACAAAAAACACAGAAAGAAAGCCAAATGCTGCTTGCTACTTTTCTTTTATTTGTCGCATTAAAGTTAACAATGCGTAATAAAGTGTGTCTGTCTTTAGCACTGTCTGTCCACACAACTGTCCGTCTGTCTGTCACACTTTTAGCGGTTTATGCGGCGTGTGAAAATTCACCCTGCTCGATGTTTGTCGGTGGGGTCGAGTGGGGAGAACAGCTCAAATGCCGCTTAAGGTGAGTGGCAAAGGATATTCTTAGGTAAAGCTGCGCATCCTTTGTTCGCATTGTTCTGTTGATTGTTTGTTTCTGTTATTTTTTATAGCATTACACATGCATTTATTATAATGATGTTATTTTTTTGTGTTTTTCTTGCTTTTTCTTGCTTTTTTTATGTTGATGATCAAGTAAAAACCATGTTTTTAGTGCTCATTCTTTCCGTACATTAAAATGTTACGCGTAATGTAAATATGCTCAATTTTCTATTTGAATAAGTTGTTTGCACATAAAGAATTTTTTAATACAAAAAAAAAAATAGTCCTGGTGGTGGTTACCTTAAGATAATGATTACTTTTAATATCGGTTACTTTAAAAAACGGTTACTTTTTAAAACCGGTTACTTTTATAAACCGGTTACTTTTATAAACTGGTTACTTTTTCTTAAAAACATACTTTTGATATCGATTAATGTTTATTACAGGTTATTTTTGAAGCCGTTTACTTTCAGAAACTGTTTAGAAACTCTTAAAATTGTTATAAAGTTCGGCATTGAGGACTTTTAAGTAAACAATATTTAAAATTTTCTGTTACTTTTCAAAACATATACAACTTTTATGAAATTATTAATTTCCTTAAAATAATTATAAAATATTGTACTGAGGACGATTTTCTTTATGTGAGTATTATTTTGAAATGACGGTTACTTTTGGAATTCGTTACTTACATGAACAGGCTACTTATTTTTAAATTGTTGTAAAATGTTGTACTATGAGCGGTTACTTTTATCTGCTATCAAATTTGTACTCAAAATAGTTAAGTTTTAAGTACCAATTACAAAAAAATACCAGTTACTTTTATAAACTGGTTACTTTCCTTATAACTTTTTTTCAAATATTGTGCAGAATGCAATTACTTTGGATATCGATTGATTTTAATTCCGGTTACTTTTTTAACCGTTTATTACAAAGCAGCATTAATTTTCATATCGATTTATTTTGAATAACGGTTACTTTTTAAAACCTGTGACATTTTGCAACTAAACACTTATTTTTAAATTGTTAGAAAATATTTGACTGACAGCGGTTACTATTAGATAAATAATATTTCATTAAAAAAATTATTTTTTATTAAAATTAAATTTATCACTAAACTTAAATTTTCAATAAAAATTAAAAGTTTTCCTCTAAAATTGAATTCTTCACCAAAAATTAAAATTCTCACTAATTTTTCACAAAAAAATTTAATTTTTCATACTATATTTTATTTTTCATTAAAATTAAATTTTCCATTAAAAATTACATTTTCTATTAAAAATTAAATTTTTCACTAAAAATCCAATTTTCCACTAAAAATTCAATTTTTCACTAAAAATTCAATTTTTTACTATAAAAAATTCAATTTTTCAATAAAAATTCAAATTTTCACTAAAAAATTCAAATTTTCAATAAAAAATTCAATTTTCACTAAAAATTAAAATTTTCCTTAAAAATTAATTTTATCACTAAAAATTCAATTTTTCACTAAAAAAAATCAATTTTTTCAATAAAAATTCAATTTTTCAATAAAAATTAAATTTTTCACTAAAAATTCAATTTTTCAATAAAAATTAAATTTTTCACTAATAATTCAATTTTTCAATAAAAATTAAATTTTTCACTAAAAAATTATTTTTTCACTAAAAAATTATTTTTTCATTAAAAATTCAATTTTTAACTATAAATTCAATTTTTAACTAAAAATTCAATTTTTAACTAAA
Organism: Dryomyza anilis; assembly: GCA_951804985.1. Taxonomy (NCBI): domain Eukaryota; kingdom Metazoa; phylum Arthropoda; class Insecta; order Diptera; family Dryomyzidae; genus Dryomyza; species Dryomyza anilis. Next base: position 115,335,778 of record OX638130.1, read on the forward strand.
AATACAATTTTTCACTAAAAATTCAAATTTTCACTAAAAATTCAAATTTTCACTAAAAATTCAAATTTTCACTAAAAATTTAAATTTTCACTAAAAATTCAATTTTTCACTAAAAATTCAATTTTTCAATAAAAATTCAATTTTTGACTTAAAATTAAATTTTTTCACTAGAAATTCCATTTTTCACTAAAAAAATCATTTGTTCCCTAAAAATTAAATTTTTACTAAAAATTAAATTTTCACTAAAAATACAATTTTTCACTAAAAAAAAATCAATTTTTCACTAAAAAATCAATTTTTCACTAAAAAATCAATTTTTCACTAAAAATTCAATTTTAACTAAAAATTTAATTTTTAACTAAAAATTGTATTTTTCACTAAAAATATGATTTTTCACTAAAAATTTAATTTTTAACTAAAAATTCAATTTTAACTAAAAATTAATTTTTTCACCAAAAATTCAATTTTTCTCTATAAATTAAATTTTTCACGAAAATTTCAAATTTTCACTAACAATTAAATTGTTCACTAAAAATTCAATTTTCAACTCAAAATTAATTTTTTTACTAAAAAAAAAATAAAATTTTTCACGAACAACTTTTTACTAAAAATTATTTTTTTTTAATTACCATTCAATTATACACTAAAAATTCATTATTTCATTTAAAATCAATTTTCATTAAAAAAAAATATAAAAAATTAAATTTTTTACTAAAAACTTAACTTTTTACTAAAAAATAAAATAAAAATTGAAATTTTCTAGTTTTAATTTAAATTTAGGAACATCCATAAAATGTTTATATAAAATTAATTTTTAGAATTGCAGAATAGCTTCGCAGGCAGCCGCCTCTTGAATTGTTTAGTATTTAATTGATTTTAAAATACACGCCATAAATATTAAAATTTGTTTATTTATAATTTAACTCTATCGGATGGGACCGCCAGGCGTGGCGTTTCAAAACCATCCATCAACCAAATTTGACAGCCTAGACAACTACAACAACAGCAACAATAAAAACAACCAAAACAGCAACAAAATAACCAAAATCTACAAACAACAAACCACAACAATTATGTCGGAACAAAGCACAAAATGCTGCTGCCATCGTCGTTGCCATCGTCGATTTACATTTCTCTGATTTTGATCTCATGTAATATTCATGGATTGCACAGTGAAGTCGAATGGAGTGAATGCGCCACAAACTATGCTACAATATTTTTCCACTCGGCTTTAGCAACTAAAATAAAATAAAATAACAAAAGCAAAAACAAAAACAAAAACAAAAACAAAACACCAAATAGAAAACGAAAATGAAAACCATGGAACTAATACTTGATGCTCTGTGTGTTTTTGTGGGTTTGAGAGTCCCTCTGATCTGAGCATCTCATGTTGCCAACAACAATTTGAAAAGTAATTTTGTTCATTTGGCAAGTGTTGCAAGCAAATGTTGAGGCCATTTTAAATGTATAAACAATTTAAATAACTGAATATGTTTGGGGCGGCTTATAAGCACTTTAACCGAGAGTAGTTCTAACCGGAGGGCTTACGAAAAATGGTTACATTTAGTTGTGAATTTTAGTTTGGTGCAGATTTGGTTTTATTTCAAACTTTGTTTTGAATAATCAAAATATTGAGCGAATTTTTGGCATTTTTAATTATGAAAAAGCACACAATTTTAACTTCAACATATTGAAACTAATCTCCAAACATATTTTACAAAATATTCATTAAAATAGACATAATAAAATTGTACATAAAAAAAAAATCTGAACTAAATTTCATTCTAAATATTTAAAAAAATCCATAGAATAATAGCATCTAAAATATTGCGCCAAATAATGCGCAACACTGTGTTTAGCATATCAATTAATTTACATATTTTTTCTAACGCAATTTTCGCAAAATTGCCAAAGCCCCAAAAATGCTAACCAGTTATTCTGCAAAATCGCACATGAACATTGAAGAAGTATGAGAAAAAATAATAACCTAAATGAGCATAAAATGGCCACAGGCAGAGGCAACAAAATCAAGTTTATTCAACCCTAAAAATATTGGGTAAGCGACACCGCCGATTTGTTTATCGCAGTGGCACAGTGCGATCCACACACGCACACTTTAACACACAGACAGACAGCCATACACACACACACAAACACATGTCCACACATTCATGGGCACAGACACTAACACGCACTCGAACCGCGTTATGTTTTTAAATATGCGCCAAACATTTGCTGATTCAAACCCGACGAGAATTTTTGTCGACGCGGCAACGCACGCAAAAACAGCCGACGTGACTCGACTCGACGCGACCCGACAACAACGTGTAGCGTTGGATTTTGGGCTGAGCTCATGATTTATAAATGCCTTCATTTGCACTAATGAAGGATGTTTTTTCTATGTTCATCGTAGAGTAGTTTGTTGGTGATGTGGCGAGTGAGGAGCCGATGATAAACAGAATTTGCTAAAATTTAGATGTGGCTGAAATTATGAGAAAACTTTATTTCCTTATACACGTTCCAAAAAAAAAAGGACTCTCCCTTTGTAGTTTTATGTAAACAAAATTTTTATTGCAAATACAGAATGTGGTGAATTAAAGTATGGAGAAATATGGTGTGGTGAGTTAGGGTGTAGTTAGTTATGGTGTGGTGAGTTAAGGTGTGGTGAGTTAGGGTGTGGTGAGTTAGGGTGCGGTGAGTTAGGATGTGGTGAATTAGGGTGTGGTGAGTTAGGGTGTGGTGAGTTAAGTTGTGGTAAGTTGGGGTGTGGTGAGTTGAGTTGAGGTGTGGTGATTTGGGGTACGGTGAGTTAGGGTGTGGTTAGTTAAGGTGTAGTAAGTTAGGGTGTGGTGAGCTATGGTGTGAGTAATGTTAAGCTGTGGAGAGTTATGATAAGACGAGTTAAGGCATAAAAATTACTCAGAAAAAATCGTCTATATAACTAAAAATGTATATCAATACAATTAAATTTTTGCTGAAATTAAATTATTAATTGCATTAGCGTACACATATTCATTTTAGCAATCGCATTTACTGATAGCAGCTGTTGCCGCGACTCGCCGGTGGTGTGAGTATTCGCTTAAGTTGGTTTGGGTATTCAGTGACATTGGTGTGAGTATTCGCTTACAGCCGATACGAATTTAATTGTATTGATTAAATATTTAATCATATTAATTAAAAAATTAATTGAAGCAAAATTGAGGGAAATTAATACATGACGGTAAAAATATTTGTTATTATTATCTATTTATATTATATTAACTATCCTACGTTATTCCTGTGGTTGTTTGTTGTTCGAAGTTTGAAACGCGTTCATGTCACCAACTGAGCTACATATAACGAAAGAGATATATAAATACCATTAAGGGAGAAGAATATGAAATTCATGATATACGCAAGGTGTACGGAAAAACGAACCGAATAAACCGAACCGTAAAATAATATCGGCACAATACTACCAGTAAAACTATGTAGTAGCTTTAAAATTGTGAAGTGGTTGGAAAACTGTATGTTGCTTTAGAACTGTGTAGCATATACTGTGTAGCATATACAGCCACCATTGAATATACACCAACTCATAAGAGATTTGATTAAATAATTCGTATATCCAATTAATTATATTTATAGAATTAACTATTGTTATCAATTAATATTAGTTTCTGTGTTGCTGAGTAGTATTTTTAAAGTTAGTAATTTTTATTAGAGAGAATATTGGTGTGTGGTAAATTATAGTGTTGAATGCAATATTTTGCTGGACAGGAAGTGAATGCAATAATGTTACAAAGGAAATTAGTTGTGGTAAGTTTGAGTATAAGAATAGCGTGTAACTTAAAATGAGAAGTATTATACGATAAACAGTTTTTCAACAAATTGTTGAAAGAATACAGCGAAAGTTTGATATTTATTTTATATTCTTTGATATTCTTTTATATTCTTTGATATTCTTTGATATTCTTTGATATTCTTTGATATTCTTTGATATTCTTTGATATTCTTTGATATTCTTTGATATTCTTTGATATTCTTTGATATTCTTTGATATTCTTTGATATTCTTTGATATTCTTTGATATTCTTTGATATTCTTTGATATTCTTTGATATTCTTTGATATTCTTTGATATTCTTTGATATTCTTTGATATTCTTTGATATTCTTTGATATTCTTTAATATTCTTTGATATTCTTTGATATTCTTTGATATTCTTTGATATTCTTTGATATTCTTTGATATTCTTTGATATTCTTTGATATTCTTTGATATTCTTTGATATTCTTTGATGTTCTTTGATATTCTGTGATATTCTTTGATATTCTTTGATATTCTTTGATATTCTTTGATATTCTTTGATATTCTTTGATATTCTTTGATATTCTTTGATATTCTTTGATATTCTTTGATATTCTTTGATATTCTTTGATATTCTTTGATATTCTTTGATATTCTTTGATATTCTTTGATATTCTTTGATATTCTTTGATATTCTTTGATATTCTTTGATATTCTTTGATATTCTTTGATATTCTTTGATATTCTTTGATATTCTTTGATATTCTTTGATATACTTTGATATTCTTTGATATTCTTTGATATTCTTTGATATTCTTTGATATTCTTTGATATTCTTTGATATTCTTTGATATTCTTTGATATTCTTTGATATTCTTTGATATTCTTTGATATTCTTTGATATTCTTTGATATTCTTTGATATTCTTTGATATTCTTTGATATTCTTTGATATTCTTTGATATTCTTTGATATTCTTTGATATTCTTTGATATTCGTTGATATTCTTTGATATTCTTTGAAATTCTTTGATATTCTTTGATATTCTTTGATATTCTTTGATATTCTTTGATATTCTTTGATATTCTTTGATATTCTTTGATATTCTTTGATATTCTTTTATATTCTTTGATATTCATTGATATACTTTGATATTCTTTGATATTCTGTGATATTCTTTGATATTCTTTGATATTCTTTGATATTCTTTGATATTCTTTGAAATTCTTTGATATTCTTTGATATTCTTTGATATTCTTTGATATTCTTTGATATTAATTGATATACTTTGATATACTTTGATATTCTTTGATATTCTTTGATATTCTGTGATATTCTTTGATATTCTTTGATATTCTTTGATATTCTTTGATATTCTTTGATATTCTTTGATATTCTTTGATATTCTTTGATATTCTTTGATATTCTTTGATATTCTTTGATATTCTTTGATATTCTTTGAAATTCTTTGATATTCTTTGATATTCTTTGATATTCTTTGATATTCTTTGATATTCTTTGATATTCTTTGATATTCTTTGATATTCGTTGATATTCTTTGATATTCTTTGAAATTCTTTGATATTCTTTGATATTCTTTGATATTCTTTGATATTCTTTGATATTCTTTGATATTCTTTGATATTCTTTGATATTCATTGATATACTTTGATATACTTTGATATTCTTTGATATTCTTTGATATTCTGTGATATTCTTTGATATTCTTTGATATTCTTTGATATTCTTTGATATTCTTTGATATTCTTTGATATTCTTTGATATTCTTTGATATTCTTTGATATTCTTTGATATTCTTTGATATTCTTTGATATTCTTTGATATTCTTTGATATTCTTTGATATTCTTTGATATTCTTTGATATTCTTTGATATTCTTTGATATTCTTTGATATTCTTTGATATTCTTTGATATTCTTTGATATACTTTGATATTCTTTGATATTCTTTGATATTCTTTGATATTCTTTGATATTCTTTGATATTCTTTGATATTCTTTGATATTCTTTGATATTCTTTGATATTCTTTGATATTCTTTGATATTCTTTGATATTCTTTGATATTCTTTGATATTCTTTGATATTCTTTGATATTCTTTGATATTCTTTGATATTCTTTGATATTCTTTGATATTCGTTGATATTCTTTGATATTCTTTGAAATTCTTTGATATTCTTTGATATTCTTTGATATTCTTTGATATTCTTTGATATTCTTTGATATTCTTTGATATTCTTTGATATTCTTTGATATTCTTTTATATTCTTTGATATTCATTGATATACTTTGATATTCTTTGATATTCTGTGATATTCTTTGATATTCTTTGATATTCTTTGATATTCTTTGATATTCTTTGAAATTCTTTGATATTCTTTGATATTCTTTGATATTCTTTGATATTCTTTGATATTAATTGATATACTTTGATATACTTTGATATTCTTTGATATTCTTTGATATTCTGTGATATTCTTTGATATTCTTTGATATTCTTTGATATTCTTTGATATTCTTTGATATTCTTTGATATTCTTTGATATTCTTTGATATTCTTTGATATTCTTTGATATTCTTTGATATTCTTTGATATTCTTTGAAATTCTTTGATATTCTTTGATATTCTTTGATATTCTTTGATATTCTTTGATATTCTTTGATATTCTTTGATATTCTTTGATATTCGTTGATATTCTTTGATATTCTTTGAAATTCTTTGATATTCTTTGATATTCTTTGATATTCTTTGATATTCTTTGATATTCTTTGATATTCTTTGATATTCTTTGATATTCATTGATATACTTTGATATACTTTGATATTCTTTGATATTCTTTGATATTCTGTGATATTCTTTGATATTCTTTGATATTCTTTGATATTCTTTGATATTCTTTGATATTCTTTGATATTCTTTGATATTCTTTGATATTCTTTGATATTCTTTGATATTCTTTGATATTCTTTGATATTCTTTGATATTCTTTGATATTTATTTATATTTAACTATAAAAATATTACAATTTCCATATATTTAGACAATCTTTAAAAAACACTTTATCAGAAATCTTTAAAGTGATGAATAATTTAAAACATACATCAATCGACTAGTTTAATTCGGCATTTTTTCCAACTACTACTTCTCAAGTGCGTTAATTCGCAGCCACCAACTTATGACACTTATGCGCCAGACAAACACTACCACATAAACAAATTCACGCACACAACTAGACGCACAGCGACCACACCACATCACATCATATCACATCAAATCACATAATACAGATGCGCTGCTGACACTGAGTGCCATGCGTTGTAATTTGTTACGATGTCATAAGAAATTCATTCATGTTGTGATTTTTTATTTTATTTTTTTCATGTTTTTGCCATGATTTTAAGTCGTTGTGAGCTGGCAGACCGCTGAGCGCGAAAACAATTTCAAAGTAATAAAGTCGAGTACTGAGCGCAGAGCGCAGAGCTAAGCGATAAATTGTTGGATATTGCGGAATTTTCAAGTTGATGGTTGACGGAAAGTGCACGCTGCGTTAAACGAATTCGTGGAAAAATTTTAATTATGCTTTTTTATTTTGTAATAGAACTCTTTTTCTGAATGTAATACATATAAATTTTATTTTCATATAAAAAAAGTAAATAGATTACTTTGAGGCATGATAAAAAATAAGATTCAGTGAACGCAACACAATTAGAGGCGTTTGTAATAACTTTGAGCTAAGATTAAAAAACGTTTTTGTGCTTTATAAAGATGTTAAGCAATTATTTAATTAAATTTTGCCGTAAACGTTGAACTTTTGTTTTAATAAAATTCAATATACAAAAGTTTTTTCACTGAAAATTCAATTTTTCACTAAAAAATTCAAATTTTCACTAAAAAAATTCAAAATTTCACTAAAAATTAAATTTTTCACTAAAAATTCAATTTTACACTAAAAATTCAATTTTTCATTAAAAATTCAATTTTTCACTAAAAATTCAATTTTTCACTAAAAATTCAATTCTTCTCTAAAAATTCAATTTTTCACTGAAAAATTCAAAATTTCACTAAAAATTAAATTTTTCACTAAAAATTCAATTTTACACTAAAAATTCAATTTTTCATTAAAAATTCAATTTTACACTAAAAATTCAATTTTTCATTAAAAATTAAATTTTTCATTATAAATTCAATTTTTCACTAAAAATTCAATCTTTCACTAAAAATTTAACTTTTCACAATAATTCAATTTTTAACTAAAAAATTCAATTTTTCACTAAAAATTCAATTTTTCACTAAAAATTCAATTTTTCACTAAAAATTCAATTTTTCACTAAAAATTCAATTTTTCACTAAAAATTCAATTTTTCACTAAAAATTCAATTTTTCACTAAAAATTCAGTTTTTCACTAAAAATTCAATTTTCATTAAAAATTTAATTTTGCACTAAAAATTCAAAATTTCACTCAAAGTTCAATTTTACTAAAAATTAAATTTTTCACTAAAAATTAATTTTTTCACTAAAAATTAAAATTTTAACTAAAATTTAATTTTTGACTAAGAATTAAATTTTTAACTAAAAAATAAATTTTTAACTAAAAATTAAATTTTTAACTTAAAATTAATTTTTTACTAAAAATTAAATTTTTAACTATAAACTAAATTTTTACTAAAAATTAATTTTTCACTAAAAATTCAATTTTTCACTCAAAATCTAATTTTTACTAAAAATTCAATTTTCAATACAAATTAAATTTTTCACTAAAAATTTCATTTTGCACTAAAAATTCAATTTTTCACTAAAAATTCAATTTTTCACTAAAAATTCAATTTTTCACTAAAAATTCAATTTTTCACTAAAAATTCAATTTCTCACAAAAAAAATCAATTTTGCACTAAAAATTAAATTTTTTACTAAAAATTAAATTTTTTACTAAAAATTCAATTTTTTACTAAAAATTCATTTTTTTACTAAAAATTCAAATTTTCACTAATATTCAATTTTTCACTAAAAATTAAAATTTTCACTAAAATTCAATATTTCACTAAAAATTCAATTATGTACTAAAATTCAATTTTTTACTAAAAATTCAATTTTTCATTAGAAATTCAATTTTTTAGTAGAAATTCAATTTTCACTACAAATTCAATTTTTCACTAAAAATTCAAAATTTCACTCAAAGATCAATTTTACTAAAAAAAATTCAATTTTTCACTAAAAATTCAATTTTGCACTAAAAATTCAAAATTTCACTCAAAGTTGAATTTTACTAAAAAAATTAAAATTTTCACTAAAATTATAAAAATTCAATTTTGCACTAAAAATTCAAAATTTAACTCAAAGTTCAATTTTACTAAAAATTCATTTTTTTTACTAAAAATTAAAATGTTCACTAGATATTAAAATGTTGACTAAGAATTAAATTTTTAACTAAAAATTAAATTTTTAACTAAAAACTAAATTTTTACTAAAAATTAAATTTTTACTAAAAATTAAATTTTTTACTGAAAGTGAAATTTTTCACTAAAAATTAAATTTTTCACAAAAAATTCAATTTTTCTCAAAAAATTCAATTTTTCTCAAAAAATTCAATTTTTCACTAAAAATTCAATTTTTTACTATAAATTAAATTCTTCAATTAAAATTCAATTTTTTACTACAAAACTCAATTTTTCATTAAAAATTCAATTTTTCAATAAAAATTTAAATTTTCACTAAAAATTAAATGCTTCAATTAAAATTCAATTTTTTACTACAAAATTCAATAGTTCATTAAATACTAAATTAATGACAAAAAAATTAAATCTTCTCCATACAGTACTGTAAAACGGTAGTAAAAAAAAGTGATCATCACAAAATAGATAAAAAGAAATTCAATGAAGTTAAGAAAAAACATCTCATAATTTCACTTACCATCCACACTCAAATCTCATAACGTCATTTTATCTGTTGATGAATCAGCGATTGTACTGCAGACAGCATCTGATATTTTCGAACGCTTCACTGTTATTATGCTTTCGCTATTATTATCCTTTCGTTATTATTATTATCGCTGCTATTGTTCTTTCTTTCGTTCATTCACTGCGCTGTATCAGCAGCGAAATTAAGTCAATCGTACTGCATGTGAAATATATTGCAGCTGAAACGCCCAAGAGCTATCGCTACATGAAATAACTACGTGCCAAAACTTCTAAACTAAACACTACTGCAAAAATATATGAAATAATAAAATGATAAAAATGAAAAGAAATGAAAAAAATACATGCGAATAATATCCACCCGCGTTAACCGGAAATGAAACATGAAACATTGTGTGTGTGAGTGAGTCTTTGACTTATTAAATTCATGTGTGCTGTAATTCTGCTCAAGTGTGTGTACGTGATTTTTGGCGGCAGCATAGAAAAATCAAATGACAACGTAAAAAATAGAGAATAAAATACTAGAAAAAAAATCTAGAAAAAATACCAATTTTTGAAATATATTTTAGAGCAACAATCTAATGGAGCTTTAATAATGAAAATTGTGCGAAAATACAAAATGGAAACACCGACATCTGTTAAAAAGTTTAGAATACACTGTAGATTCAAAAACTGTTGCATACTTTTAGTTGTAATAAAAACTTAAAATAAGTAAATAAAATGTTAAATTAAAAGCAATTTAAATACAGATATACAAAATATACAGATATATAAAAAATGAACAAGAATAGCGTCTAATAAATTGAGTTATTACAGAACTCGCCAACAGCGCCATCTGTTAATCAGATTAACAAAATATTGCAGTCGATTTTATATAGCATACTTTTAGAGCAAACAAAAAATTCAAATTAAATAAACCAAAAGTACACCAAGTATACAATGTTAAATATGGCAAAAACCAATCGATTTACATTATACCTTTTATTAACCACGAATAGAATCTGAAAAGTTTGTGCAATCAAATTGCATAAATTATAAAGTGCTACTAAAGAATTTTGTAATATTTGTTTTTACTTTAGATAAACAAAAAGAAAAAATATTCCTTTATGCTGCTGTATAAATCAATTTGCCGCGAAGCACAAAAGTAAAATGTTAAAAATCAGCATATTTATCAAAGTCGGAAAATAATAAAATTCAATAGAATCAAATAAAACAAAAATAAAATAAAACTAAATAAATAATATACTTTGTCGAAACAAATCCTTTAAGTTCGCTATGCGCTACATGTTTTAGCTAAAACGCGCTATATTTTATTTTTGAAATTCTCCAAAAAAAAACCAATACATCAAATAAAATATCGCGCAAATCCTAGCCTGCTGGGAAATTTGGCTTTGTTTTAGCTTTATTCGCTCAACCAACCAACCATTCATCCATTTATCTATAATGCCATCCATCAAGTCAAAAAATATTATCCTGCCACAAATGCGATGCAATGATGGGAGATGTGTACTCTAGGTACTACTTTGTTCCAGTCAGGCATACAGCGGTTAAGTGGATGCAAAACATGAATGTAATGAGATTTAAGCCGTACAAATCAGGAATTTGTATTTTGCGTTAGGGGTAGAGTTGATTGAATGAAACATCTTGTGAATTATGAAAAAATATATACAAGAACATATTGTAATATAATAGACGTTACTGAAAAAACCTAAAAGAATTAAAATGAAATATCACAAAAATAAAAGAAACTTTAAAATTTTTCATATTGATTTGTGTGTTGTTTCATTTGGATTTTTGCGCATTTATATCTTACTAGCAGGGACCCGTGCTTCGCTGTGGACATACGTTATTGGTGTTACAAATGTAGTAACCAAAACAAAAATAATTCTCCGTCAAAACAACTTTTCTCAAAAACAATTCTTCCTCGGTGTGTTCTTCCCCGTAGAATATTGCTCCGTAGAATTCTTCCTCGTACTATATTACCCAGTCGAATTCTTATCCGTGAAATTCTTCCCCGTAGAATGCTTTTCCGTATAATTCTTCCCGGTAGAATTTATCCCCGTTGAGCTTTTCTCTTTAGAGTTTCTCTTTCGAGTTTTTCTTTAGAGTTTCTCTTATGAGTTTTAGTGTGGTGAGTTTTAGTGTGGTGAGTTTTAGTGAGGTGAGTTTTAGTGTGGTGAGTTTTATTTTGGTGAGTTTCGGTGTGGTGAGTGGCTTTTCCGTAGAATTTTTCACGGTAGCATTCATCCCCGTTGAGCTTTTCTATTTAGAGTTTTTCACAGTACAAGTTTTAGTGTGGTGAGTTATAGTGTGATAAGTTATAGTGTGATAAGTTTTAGTGTGATGAGTTTAAGTGTGGTGAGTTTAAGTGTGGTGAGTTTTAGTTTGGTGAGTTTTAGTGTGGTGAATTTTAGTGAGTTTTAGTGTGGTGAGTTTCGGTGTGGTGAGTTTAGGTGTGGTGAATTTTGGTGTGGTGAGTTTAAGTGTGGTGAGTTTCGGTGTGGTAAGTTTAGGTGTGGTGAATTTTGGTGTGGTGAGTTTAAGTGTGGTGAGTTTTAGTGTGGTGAGTTTAAGTGTGGTGAGTTTTGGTGTGGTGAGTTTTAGTATGGTGAGTTTCGGTGTGGTGGATTTTGGTGTGATAAATTTAAAGAATTTGGGACAGTTCAAAATTTCATTACATATGCCGTCCGAATTGCTAATATGTGTTTTTAATTTTCAGGTTATAAGGGAGGTGTCACGCCCAGTCCACCGATCCCACCATGATATAGCCTATACTCTGCCCAGGCACAATATTCATATTGTTTTATTCGACATACATACAAACATTCACAAGTAAATAGTAGAGGAAATAATACCCAAAATACCATTTTCCAAAATCTCTAAAATTTTCATTGATGATTTATATCTTGTGAAATAACTCCCAAAATACCTTTTTCCTGATTTATATCCGATTTGAAATATCTAAACCTAAATCTCACAAATTTCTCTGTATATGATTTATATCATATGAAATAACACTAAAATCTCACAAATTCCCATTTATGTTACTTATCTCATTCAAAATAACACCCAAATCATACTAATTTCCAAAAATCTAATTTGTCTCATATAAAAAAACACCGAAATCGCACAAAATTCCCTTTATCACATTATAATTATATGAAATAACATCCAAATCCAACAAACTTCCGTTTATATCATATGAAATAACACTAAAATCTCACACATTTCCATTTATATGTTCTATATCATATAAAATAACACCAAAATCCCCCATATTCCCACTTATCTGAATTGTATCATCTGAAATAACATATATCATATATCACAATGTCTACTTATCAGATTTTAATCATATGAAATAAACCCAAATCCCACAAATGTTCCTTTGTCTGATTCATATCACATACAATAATCTCATAAATTTCCCTTTATCTCATTTTTATCACATGAAGCAATACCCAAAATCCTACAAATTTTCATTTATCCAATTTGTATGATATGAAATAACACCCAAATCTCACACATTTGGACGTAATTTTTAAAATGAAAAATTTTGCTTTTAGTGAACAATTAAAATTTTAGTAAAACAATAGGGAATACGGAATAGGTGGCCATTTCATAACATTTTCTCGATCATTGTTGCTTAAATGAAGGTTATTTTTTTTTTTGATTAGGAACTATTTCTATATATTATAATCTCCAAAATGTGGTGCCTAATACGTTGAGTAAAATTTCATTTTTCCAATTTTAGTGAATTACTTCATTTTATTTCGGTTTCGTTTCATATGGGCTTTATTTCGTAGTATTAAATATTATAAAAAAACGTATACAAAACTCAAGCGTTAATGGCTTTTAGAATATTCCAAAATATCTTAAAATATTTCTACTTTTTACTTTTAATTCCACTTTAGGTTTCTGCACAGTTCAGTGACTTTGCAATTGTCTGCCAAATAAAATCAAGTATCAAGTTAAATTTTTAAACAAATTTGCCAAGAAGTTTTTTTTTTCATCGCATTACATTTCAGCTTCATTATAAAATATATATTTTTTTTTTCTTCCATAAAAATTCTTGAATATATCTAGTTGCCTGGTTACATATTAATAAAAACCCTAACATCATGTTAGACATTTTTGTAGTAGCCTCAAAGTTTATGCACTTTATTACATCGTCGTCTTCGTCATTTGTATCGTATGGCTACAAAACCACAAATTTTATAATAATAATAATGATTTAGCAGAATTCTAAGGGTGCTTAAAACCTACGCAACATTAATAATGTAAATTTTTGAATTGAGTTCGTTGAACGACGTGTCAATCAACTAAAGTGTTTCACTGTCTGCTAATTCTGTCCAACGTTTAAGTCCCCAAAAGCACATATATAGCAGGTGGATTTGCACATTCACTAAGTAACTCAAATACCTCGCCGTCAAATTTAACTTATTCATTTGTGAAACACACAGAAAATAGACTAATAAATTGGTCTTAATAAGCAATTAAGTCGTTTGTTTAATCTTCATTCGGTGACGGCTTATAGCGTACCATGTTGTTGGCCCATTTAGCTATATTTATTTAGCTATATTTACAGAGCCATCTTTACAATGCCCTCTTCATAGAGCCTCCTTCATCACTTTGAAAGTGGCCTTCAGCAAGTGCTTTTAATTGTAGTCAATTTAGTGTAAATTCTTTGAAGTTTCATAAATTTTACGATTATCGAAAATTATATTTTCATATTTTATGCTGTTCTTATTAAACATTTTAATAATTTAATGCACATAAGTTAAATTGTGATGCCTTATAGTAGGTTTAAAATTTTCAAATTTCAAACCCGAAAATATCCAATAGTAATTTCTCTAAATTTTAAAATTCGTACATTTCAACATTTGTATTTTTAACACTTTTTGATTTCGGCAATTTTACATCTTTCGAATTTTCAGTTTAGAGATTTTAAATTTTGAATTATTGTACTAAACTCTAAAATTGGCCTTTCCAAAGTAAATTGTTCATAAATTTATAGCGAAAATAATTAATTTCGTGAATTTATTTATATTTTACTTTTTGCAATTTCTCAAGTTTAAATTGTACGTATATCTCATCAAATACTCTATCAATAACTCTTTTCTTTTTAGTACTTATTATATACATTTTATTTGTTATTTTCATGATTATGATTTTTAGTTTGAACGCATTTCATATGGAAGCCGTCACTTGTTTCACCTCTTTGTACCGTTTTATGCTGTTGCCATAATAACGCAAACACTTGACTCTTTTTGTTTTGCATCTTTTACTTTTTTGAGCCACACTTTTTACTCGGTTTTATGTTCTACGTTTGGAGCGCCATAATTTTTGCAGTGCCTCTGGTTTTATGCACACTTTGTCTTTGAAGTTCTGGTTGTTTTCCCCATTTTAAGTTTTTTTTTATTTTTTATTATTTTTGTTTGTATTTTTGAAGGCTGCCTGTAGAGGGTACTTTACATGTGGAGAGGTTATTTTGCAACGTGTTACGTTGATTGCGTTTGTGCAATATTTTTGACAGTCGCTTTGTTGCACAAGTCTGACGGAAGCTTGAGGTATTTTCCAACAAAGTATTCAAGATAATCGTTGCCCTTTATGAAGGGTTTCTTTTTTTAGTTTGCTTATATGCAAATGAATGTAAATCAGATTTATAAACAGTTTATTTTCTGCTCTTTATTTTTATTTTATAACTTTATTTAGTATGATAAGGCGAATAGAGTTTTATTTATTATTCACTTAAAATTCAAATTTTTGCATCGCAACTTCATTTTATTATTAAATTAATATTTAATATTCAAGTTCAAATGTTCCACATAAAACTATATTTTAAATTAAATATAAATTTCAACTCGCAAATTTCAATTTCCACATAAATAAAAATACTAAAATTAAATTTCTCATTCGAAATTCAAATGTTTACTAAAAATTAAATTTCTCACTCGAAATTCAAATGTTTACTAAAAATTAAATTTTTCACTCAAAATTAAATTTTTCACTCAAAATTAAATTTTTTACTCAAAATTAAAATTTTCACTTAAAATTCAAATTTTCACTAAAAATTCATTTTTTCACCGAAAAATAAATTTTTCACCGAAAATAAAAATTTCGACTCAAAATTAAATTTTTCATGTAAAAAATAAAAATTTTGACTCAAAATTAAATTTTTCACTCGAAATGAAAATTTTCACTAAAAATTAATATTTTCACTCAAAATTAATATTTTCACTCAAAATTAATATTTTCACTCAAAATTAATATTTTCACTCAAAATTTTAATTTTCACTCCAAATTAAATTTTCACTCAAAATTTAAATTTTCACTCAAAATTTAAATTTTTACTCGAAATTTAAATTTTCACTTAAAATTTAAATTTTCTCTCATAATTTAAATTTTGACTCAAAATTAAATTTTGACTCAAAATGAAATTTTTAACTAAAAATTAAAATTTTCACTAAAAATTAAAATGTTCACTCTAAATTTAAATGTTCACTCAAAATTGAAATTTTTACTCAAAATTTAAATTTTCACTCGAAATTTGAATTTTCACTCAAAATTTAAATGTTTACTAAAAACTTAAATTTTCACTCAAAATTTAAATTTTCACTCAAAATTCATTTTTTCACCGAAAATTAAATATTTCATCGAAAATAAAAATGTTGACTCAAAATTAAATTTTTCATCCAAAATAAAAATTTTGACTCAAAATTTAATTTTTCACTCGAAATGAAATTTTTTACTAAAAATTAATATTTTCACTAAAAATTAATATTGTCACTACAAATTAATATTTTCACTCAAAATTAATATTTTGACTCAAAATTTAAATTTTCACTCGAAATTTAAATTTTCACTCAAAATTTAAATTTTCACTCAAAATTTAAATTTTCACTCAAAATTTAAATTTTCACTCAAAATTTAAATTTTCACTCAAAATTTAAATTTTTACTCGAAATTTAAATTTTCACTTAAAATTTAAATTTTCACTCATAATTTAAATTTTGACTCAAAATTAAATTTTTCACTCGAAATGAAATTTTTAACTAAAAATTTAAATTTACACTCAAAATTTAAATTTTCACTCAAAATTTAAATTTTTACTCAAAATTAAAATTTTCACTCAAATTTTAAATTTTTACTCAAAATTTAAATTTTCATTCAAAAATTAAAATTTTCACTCGAAATGAAATTTTTCACTAAAAATAAAATTTTTCACTAAAAATTCAAATTTTCACTCCAAATTTAAATTTTCACTTAAAATTTAAATTTTCACTTGAAATTTAAATTTTCACTCAAAATTCAAATAATGACTCAAAATTCATTTTTTCACTAAAAAGTTCGTTTTCACTCAAAATCAATAATTAAAATTATCATTGTAATTCAAATTTTACTTCAAAATAAATTTTTTTACTCAAAATAAATTTATCACTCAAAATTGAAAATTTTCTCTCAAAATTCAGTTTTTAACGCAAAATTCAATTTCTCATTCAAAACTAAATTTTTTACTTAAAATTAAATTTTACACTCAAAATTAAATATATCAGTCAAAATTAAATTGTTCATCTAAAATAAAAATTAAAACTGAATTTTTCACTGTAAATTCAATTGAAATACAATTCAAATTTAAGATTCAAATTTTCCAGCCAAAATAAATTTATCACTGAAAATTCAATTGAAATTCAATTCAAATTTTAAAAAACTGATGGCTTCTTTAAAAATGTCTTTGGTCTAGAAATAATACAAAATAAAAACCACATCTTTAATTTCAATTTAATTAAATCAGTTGGAGGTGGGTGACTCTTGTGTTTATTATGTCTGCCAACTTAACAAAGTTTGCTAAATATTTCTAATGACTGCATATTGTTCGTAGCTTCAATTGCATTTGTTGTTGTTATTGCTGGTTTTTGTCTGTGTTGTTCTTGTGGCAACAGTTGCTCTTAATTCATCGTCAATGTTATCGTTAGACGATGATGACAACGACAAAGACACAGAGCTGTGGCTTGCGGTAAGGACTCGAGTAAGAACTCTTGACCTGCCGGCAATAAAATGTCAGACTCATTCAATGAACAGGACACTAATTTTTGCATTCAGAGCAAAACCAAAAGCAAAATAAAAAAGGATTTCTTAACATTTTCAGCAAACATTTAATTCTTTGCTTAAACGTCTTTTGCACTCAAACCTAAATTTTTAAATCAAAGTTAAATTTTTCAGTCAGAATTAAATTTTTTTTTTACTATTAAAATTTTTTAATGTTAAATTTTTCACTCAAACTTTAATTGTAACGGAAAATTTACATTTTCACTCAAAGTTAAATTTTTCACTCACATTAAATTTTTTCACTCAAACAAATTTTTCACTTCAAAATTACATTTTTACTACAAATTAAATTTTTAACACATAATATTATTTTTCACACAAAAATAAATTTTTCATTCAAAATTAAATTTTTTACTCAAAATTAAATTTTTCACTTAAAATTAAATAAAAACGAAAATTTGAATTTTTCATTATCAGTTTAATTTTTAATTAAAAATTTAATTTTTTAAAGAAAAATTTCAATTTCTAACGAAAAAATAAAATGTTTTACCAAAAATTCAACTTTTCACTCAAAATATAATGTGTTACTCAAAATACGATTTTTCACTCGAAATGAAATGTTTGACTCAAAATTAAATTTTTACTCAAAATAAAATTTTTGTCTCAAAATGAATTTTTCACTCAAATTGAAATTTTTTCAGTTTTATAATTTTTACTCAAAATGAATTTTTCACTCAAACTCAAAATTTTCACTCAAAATAAAATTTGTCCATCAAACTGAAATATTACACTCAAAATGAAATTTTTCACTCAAATGAAATTTATCACTCAAAATGAAATTTTTCACTCAAAATGAAAATTTTCACTCAAAATTATATTTTTCGCTCGAAATTATATTTTCACTCAAAATTATATTTTTCACTCCAAATTATATTTTTCACAAAAAAATTGTATTTTTTACTCAAAATACAATTTTCAAATAAAATTCTATTTTGCACTCAAAATTCAATTTTTCACTCAAAATAATATGTGTTACTCAAAATACGATTATTCACTCAAAATAAAATGTTTGACTCAAAATTAAATTTTCACGCAAAATAAAATGTGTGTCTCAAAATGAATTTTTCACTCTAACTCAAAATTTTCAATCCAAATAAAATTTGTCCATCAAACTGAAATATTACACTCAAAATGAAATTTTTCACTCAAATGAAATTTTTCACTCAAAATGAAATCTTTCACTCAAAATGAAAATTTTCACTCGAAATTATATTTTTACTCAAAATTATATTTTTCACTCCAAATTATATTTTTCACACAAAATTATATTTTTTACTCAAAATACAATTTTCAAACAAAATTCCATTTTTCACTCAAAACTCAATTTTTCACTCAAAATTCAATTTTTCACTCAAAATTCAATTTTTCACTCAAAATATAATTTTTCACATAAAATCCAATGTTTCATTCAAAATAATATTTTTCACTCAAAATTTTATTTTTCACTCAAAATATAATTTTTCACATAAAATCCAATGTTTCATTACTCAAAATACAATTTTCAAACAAAATTCCATTTTTCACTCAAAATTCAATTTTTCACTCAAAATTCAATTTTTCACTCAAAATTCAATTTTTCACTCAAAATATAATTTTTCACATAAAATCCAATGTTTCATTCAAAATTATATTTTTCACTCAAAATTTTATTTTTCACTCAAAATTATATTCTTCACTAGAAATTTTATTTTTCACTCAAAATTTTATTTTTTTACAATTTTTTCACTCAAAAATAATTATTTCACTCAAAATGGAATTTTTTCTTAAATATTAAATTTTTCACGAAAATTCAATTTAAATTTGCACTCAAAATTCAACTTTGCATATTAAATATTTTAAATTTTTTTTTTTTTTAAATTTTGTAGAAAAAAATTTAAATTTTAACGATGAATTAAAATTTTGAACGAAAAACTAAATTTTGTACTCAAAATTAAATTTTGTACTAAATAATTAAAATATTCACTCAAAATTTAATTTTTCACTCAAAATTCAACTTTGATTTAAAAATTTAAATTTTCATTAAAAAATAAATATTGCTCTAAACATTAAATTTTTTTTTTTAACAAAATTCATAAACTAATATAAAATAAATTATTAAATAAAATAAAATCTTTTGTAACCTAATCAGTTGCAGTTCATTTAGCACGCACTCAATCCGATGTCATTCGTTTTACGCAGAATTTCTAATTCAAATGGATTTTGCAAAACGTTCCATATAATCGGTCATTCATTAATTCATTCACTAGGTCATTTATTTACTCGCTCACTCTTTTAGTTATTCACCAAAACTCCTCACTTATTCGTGCATTAATTCATCAGTCATTCGCAGCTTCATTAGTCAGCGTGCTGCTGGCCACTGTGATGCGGGCTGCCACATCCGTGCGTCCGTCACGCATTATGTGTCACGCATAGTGTGACCGACCGATCGATACTCCCCTCGTTCTGCAGCAAGCTCTCTTCGAACACCACACAGTTGCGATGAGATGCGGTGTGGATGTTCGTGCATAATGCGATTTCCGTTGGTTGCACGTCAACAATGTAGCCGCGGTGTCCGCGGTGTTGCCACAATATGTAATTATTATTGAACTAAATTCGCGAATAATTGCGAATATGTTTAGTTTTGTGCGAATAGTTGAAAGGCATTCAACATATTTCAATGATTTCCAAGCCATACAATTGCATTATGCAATTTTCATATTAGTTCAAAATGAAAATTTCATTTCATTTGATTTATAAATAATTTTCCAATTTTCGAATGGTTTCGGCGAAATGGCCACATAATATTTGACCACAGTATTTCGTATTCATTAAATTGGTTTATTAAATGGAATATTTTAAATTATTTAAATTTAATTAGGACGAAATTCTAATACAAACTAATTGGGAAGTATTACATTAGATTTATAATATATAGCATAAGCATTGATATGAGCTTAGGGAAATACAATATTTTTTAGAACATATTTCATCTTTTACATATTTTAATTTCGAATTTTTTAATTACTAAAAAAAAATTAAAACAAAATATTATTTTAAAAAAATAATTGGAAAATATTTAATTTGCAAAATGTTCTTAACATAAAAGAGAAAGAAAACAATGAATTGGGAAAAAAGCAATAATAATATAATTTGATTTTTATAGTATATATTACAGTCTCACAAAGAATGTTCTATGCTCATGATTCAAATCTTTAATTCAAATGCATACTTAATGCATGCACTAACGCACCTCTTTTTTATTATAATTTCTTGATACAATTTGTAACATTAATTTTATCGCGCAATTTTCTACATTTTAGTATGCCAAATAATTTCTCAGTATAATGTATTTCTTTTTTGTCTTGCTCAGCAAATGTCAATTTTGAGCACCTCACAATTAATGTGCATCATCAACAACATCATCAAACGAAGCAGCCGCCTCAACAATGTCATCAGTCACCAGAAGAACAACATCATCTTCGTCGTCAACCACAAACAATAGACGTAATGCATCCATTCACCAAGAATAAAACAACATAAGCAACACATCACGCTATCATTTTGTCAATCTTCTAACAAATGTTCTCAACAATCAGATTATTTCAGAAAATATGAACAAAATAAAAAATAAATAAAATAAATCCATGCCGAATAGCAACATTTAATACAGCACACATTAAATATAAAAGAAAAATATTTCAAATGGCGTAACTCATAAATTAAAGCAAATGAAAAAAATATATATATTTCGAACGCATTACAGGGTATTAATAGGCATGAAATTGTAGAACCTACAATTCCCTGCAAAACATTTGACGATAATTTTTTAAATTCGATATTTGATATAAAATTGAAAGGTAATTTACTTGTCTAAAAAATTAATTAAAAATTAATATTCATTTATCCACACGGATAGAAAAGATTTGTTTGAATATGCTTGAATGTAATTATAATGTAATTCTAAATCACCATATAAATATTGGGAGTAATATCTAATTACATTATAATTGAATTGTATTATTATTTTGTTCAGATTGGAATATTATTAAAACATAAATTGCTTTAATTGCGGAATTACATGAATTTACTATATTAATGTTTCTGTAGAAATATATATTTTTCATCAGATATTAATATATGTATGTTTGATATTTTCGCTATTTAACACACCCACTCAATAAAAAGTTTGGTTATTCGTGATTGTTACTGGGTGACAACGAATCTAAAAATAATAGCATTATTTTGATTATATGTATGTTTGGCATAACGATATCACAATTAAATAAGAACGCTGCCTACTTTTAGCACTCAGTAACACTCACATTAATACTTTTCATATAGTTCAAAAGTTCCTTTTGGTGGATGAATTTGTTTGAGTACCGTCAATTACTGTTAATACCAGATAGTGGCTGCTTGTGAAATATCCAATTTATCCGTAATTCACTGAACTCCAAATAGGAACATTAGTTGGAAATAAAATTATTAAGTGTAATAAAAAGATGTGTAATAAAAAAAATAATAAAAGTGTATGTTTATAATTATATAATATAATATAAATAAAAACAAAATTAATTTAAAAAAAGTGTAAAATGAAGTTATTAGTACTAAATTTACTTATTTTTACATTAAAAATAAATGTAAACATAATTATGTTTACGTGTAAATAAAATGTTTTTCACATTCATACATATATATGTTTGCAAGAACGCCGAAAATTATTTATTCTGAACATAAATATGTTTGAACGAAGACAAAATTATGTTTGGCTGTTATTATAATAATGTTTGAAAATGAAATAATACTTTGGTTTGCATAAAGCTCCAAAGATATATGTAATGCCTGCAAAATTATGTTTGGGAGAGCCCTTTTTTGCAGCGTGCAGAGATTGTACTTCATAACCAATTCCCTTGACTATGTTATGACAGTAAAATGCATTTCTTACACACCATGTATCTTAAACTGTGTGAAAAATTAGACTTATTGACATTTTCTAATTTTTTAGCCATAGAATGATCCCATGAATTATTGAAATCTGTTTTTGTCGTTTTGATATATTGAAAAAAAATATCGAAATCGTTGGACTAAAAATTTCAATTCAATCAAATTTATTTTTGTAATTCCAAAGTGAATATTTTTAGCATTCTTCTCTAATACTTGGTCATTTTCCCGACAATTATAAACGAAGATAGATTTTGGATATGGCCAGAAAATAGACTGAATGTTTCTAAACTTTTTTGAGACCTTCGAATATTATCGCTATTAGAAACTCCTTAAAAGTTAAAACATATATTTTGAAATCCGGTAAAAAAAACGAATAAGTATTTACTAAATGAAATAAAAAACTTTTCTCGGCATAGAATGGACTTGGAAAAGAATTGTCTTATGAAAGAATTGTCTGCGGAAACAATTGACTCGGGATACAATTGTCTTAGGGCAGAATTTTCTCTAGGGGATAATGTAACATGGGGAAGAATTGTCGGGGAAGACTTTTCTAGGGATAGAATGGACTCGGAAAATAATTTTCTGAGGAAATAATTGTCTCAGGATAGAATTGTCACGAGATAGAATTGTCTTAAGGCAGAATTGTCTCTAGGGGATAAATTAACTTGGTGAAGAATTATCGCGAAAGACTTTTTTCAGGATAGTATGGAATCGGGAATTAAATGTCTAGGGTAAGAATTGTTCTCGGAAACAATTGTCTCGGGATATATGTTTATCAGGGAAATATTGTCTTTATAATAATATTTTGGCGCTACAGTCCTTTAATAACTTAGGTAGAGCTCTCTCACCATTTTGAGCTGTGCGTGTTATATTTGTACTCAAAGTGGTGGGACCTACAGTTTATTGCCGAATCCGAACGGCGGGTGAGAGCTTTTCATAGGCAATGTTTTACTCTCGTAGGTTTGCCATTTACTGCAGGCTTAACCTGGGGACCTTTCGGCTCGCAGTCCAACGCACTAACCACTGAGCTACTAACCATTGTCTTATCGAAAAAAAAATTGAGGAAAGTTAATAATTGCCTGTAACTCGTTTCATTACGTTGCCTAGAAGATTATTCCCTAATTGTATGTATAAGAACAATGCTTTAAATTTGAAAATATTTTATAATTATAGATTTTCTGTGGATCCAACACCCTGTAACGCCTCAGTATCATGCTGTAAAAACTCAAGAAACAATAATAATAATAACAATAATATAAAGCAAGGTATGTAACAAAGCAATAAAAACATATACAAAATATTTCAACAGCCCAGAATCGGCAAAGAAATCATTTGTCATGAAAAGATTTTAGGCTGACAAAATATGCTGCAGTGCGTCTGGCGTCAAAGAACAACTAAATAGACCTAACGAATCAACGGCACCACCGAAACAATTCGATAAATCTATGTTATTCACTGGTCGAAAATCCCCACCGCACGGGCTCGCCACATCATTCCGATGCCCTTGGCTATGTGGAGGCTGCCTGAATTATGAGCGTGCCGGCTGGCTGTCTGGTTTGCGTTGGGGCACTCAATGTAGGGCCTACCAAAAGATTTATGAATTGTTGTACCTATCTATGAAAGCAAAACTGTGCGAACAATTTTTATGTTAGACAAGGCGGTTTTCTGTACGTCGTCGCGACGACCTTGAAATGAGGACAGCTCTTTGTAAAAGTGAAAAAAGAAGGCCGCGGATGTAGATAATGTTTTTACAAAAAATAATCTTTATATTTTGTACATGGTTATTTTAAGGTAGCAAATTCAGGGTGTACTACGTATTATACACTCGATCCCAATACTACAACTATTCATTGTAGTATGCGGTAGATGTCATTAGTGGCGCTTATCGGGCGCTCTGATGCGCTGCGCTGTCGACGTAAATTTCCCAACATAGGGCAACGAAATGGAGGGGGATAATATGAAATGTCGACGCACTCATTCACTGGGTTACTGGGTGAAGTCGGCACAGTTGTGGCACGTGCTCACGTTGTACGTTGTACCAACGAGACAAAGACAAAAAAAATGTTTAGAAATATATAACCCAAGAAATAACCCCTGTTATAGTGGGAAATGAGAAAGAGAGAGAGAGATGTGTATGTACTCTCTATTGTGGAGTGCGCACGAATTAACAGAGAACTTGTTAAATGAGAGTGTTTTAAAAATAAAGGGAAATTTATGGAAATGCTCAATTAGAGAGGGTATTTTGTGGACATTGATTTTCAAATAATTTCAGAAATTAGTTGCCAAAAGGCTGCGTCGAAGACAATACGTTAATCAATATTAAAAGATTTCGATAATCCGATGAAATATTACGAAATATTTTACAAATATTTTTAAAAAAATTATAAAAAAAAGTGTTATTTTTTACGAATTTATAAAAATATACTAATTACGTTTACTAAAAAATTATTAAAAAACTGTGTTTAAAATTTACTTCAACTTTTTTTACGAATTAATAAAAAAAAATATATATATTTTTAGTAATTTCAATAAAATTATTTAAAAAATGCGTTAGTTTCATTTCATTAAACTTTATTAATGTTATAAAAAAAAAGTATTATTTGATTTATTTAATCACAGTTAAAAAAGAAATAGTTTACTTTAAACATTTAACTTCTTCATTCAGGAATTTGCTACCATATTCGTCGTTATAGAACGAAAAGTCACCAAATACATTTTTATGAAAAACTTAAATTTTGAGTTTGTTGATTAATATTATAAAAAGTAATTTATTCATTTGTAAAGTGGAAATATCAATTGATAGATTTACATTTTCTTATCATATGGTAAATAAAATTGAGATCATCAATTAAAAATTGACAAATATATAAAGAGTTTTGTAAATGAATATTTGTCAATTTGAAAATGTATTTAGTGACTTTTCGTTCTACAACGACGATATGGTAAAAGTTTTCCAATACTTTTAAAATACTCTCTGCTATAATATTTTGACAGCAATATATTTACGGATAGTTCATGATATATATTATGTGTTGCTAAGTATATTTAGTTGATTAAGAAATTTACTTATGAACTGTGAGGTGATATTTTGAGCAAATTAATTAAATTTGCATACTCAGGTTTTAAGTCATTTTTAGTCTTTATTATATTTATAATATATGGTAATTTATACTTGTGTATACATTTTTATTAAATAGTAATGTATTCAGTGTCAAATGGATTAATTTGAATATTTGTTTAAATTTAAAAAATTACACTATTTTTATCTTTTTTATTAAAAACATTACT
The DNA here is from genome assembly GCA_951804985.1 of Dryomyza anilis. NCBI lineage: Eukaryota > Metazoa > Arthropoda > Insecta > Diptera > Dryomyzidae > Dryomyza > Dryomyza anilis. The sequence continues at coordinate 115,361,816 of OX638130.1, forward strand.
TACGGTTACATTCCAAAAAATCATCTAAAATATATATATATTTTTAAACTTAAAAATTAATTCGTTTTATTGCGCTTAAAATTATTCCAAAAATAAATCTTTAGAATGTTTGAGGTTTAAAATATAAAATATGGACTATTTTTTATGTTTTTGTGGTATAAAAATAGAGCGAAAAATATAGACTCAAAGGGTTGACGAACCTTCAATAAAAAAGTTAAGCCTTCTGCGCAAATTGCTAACATACCGCTTCTATGCAAATTGGGTCATATGGACCCACTTTTTGTTGAATTTTTAAATACTGATCAAAGTAAAAATATAAATAGTACCAATGAAATTAATCAGTGGTTCTGTATTTTCTTTTATCCGGTGTTAGTTAGATGGCAGATGGAAAGTATTCTCGTCTCGTAATACTGGCTTTTCAAAATCAGTTATAATTCTTACTGGATTCAGAGGATTGTTGTTAATGCAAGCAACACGACATAATTCTTAGAAAAAATAGCAAACAAAAAAATAATCGACGTAAATATAGCAACCGATATTAATTGGATTCATTAATCAATCCAGCAATGAAATTCACTAATTTAATGAAAACATTTGCTATTCTTCGTCAAATAAGCAATTACGTTCGCTAATATGAATATTTGTACGTCAATGTAGCAAATAATTTAGTCGGCGCAGTTTTAGCAAATATAATTGCTGAAACTGCGCCGACTAATTAATTTGCTGCATTGATATACAAATAGTCATATCAGCAAACGTAATTGCTTTTATAACGAAAAATAGATAATGTTTTCATTAAATTAGTGAATTTCATTGCTGGATTGATTAATGAATGCAATTAATATCGGTTGCTATAATTACGTAGATTATTTTTTTGGTTGCTAATTTTTCTATGAATTATGTCTATTATTTTTCTGTGCAGTACGACTCTGCGTCCTACTTTCTCAGAAGGCAAACATTTGAGGGAACTACGTGTTTTTTTACTTATTTATTAATGGCAGGTTCAAATGAGGACTATGACAAAATCTTTAATGCAGATACTGTTTCTTGAAAAATATTTACCTTCCCATTAAAAGTTTCGTCGGAAAGAACCAATAGTTCACGTTCGATGAAATTCAATCCTTTTGAATTATCAAATTCATAAGGGCATCAATTTTGTTCTTACGTTGGACGAACTTAAAGCTGGAATTTGTACCAAACGATGGATTATGTAGAAAATAAAAGTTTAGCATTTTAGAATTCCAAATTTTCTGAAAAGGTGGATTTTGTGTCAAATAGAATTTATGCGGGTGGATTTTGTGTTGCTCCCGTTTTATTCGTTTCATAAATCTGCTAATTTACCAATTTTAAAGTATTTGTATATTTCTTTTCTCAGCTACAATTTTTTGTTGTTCTTGAAGTATTTCAAATATTTTTGAATTTTTTGTTTGTCAAATTACTTCAAGAAATAAACTCATTTTAGTCGGTTAAGAATTTTAAAAAGTTTTAATATTTTATTATTCTTTAAAAAATCATAGAAAAGTTATAAAAAATTGTTATCAACGAATGAGTATAAACCTTATAATTGAATAGAACCCAGCAAACCAAACGAAAATTATACGATATCGAATCGATATCGTTTATAGCCTCAAATTGTAGTTGTTGATAATCTTCTATAAAGATACGAAAACGATAGGGTTTTCGATAAAAAGGAACCTATCTAAAATGATATCGTTGTTTTTGTCGTTATAGATATCGAGATGATATCATAAATGGCTTTATTTCGATAAACAAATTTAATTTGTTCAGAAAATTTTATTTTTTGACAAAAAGTAATTAAATTTTCAATTACTTTGAGTTTTATATCTAAAATTTATCATTATTATATCGAATTTAAAAATGATCGTCAAATGGTTTGTAGGGAAGTTAAGTATATAAAAATTAAAAATAATTTGATTAGAAATTTTTTCGAATTTTAATTTTACTCTAGATATAAAACGACCCATATATATTTGATGATCTATACTTAAATTTTTATTTGTGTTCAATGTTCATCTAACCATCCATTTTTCGCAAATAAAACCAAGCTGTTAGACGCTGATTAATTGCGCATTATTTGACCCCTAAGTGTGCTGCAATTGCAAAAACAAATTGCATCAAGAACCAACAAATAATTTAATGATGATGAACTCAATGCGTTGCCCACCGCTAGAGCTACAAACAGACTACGTAAAAACAGGGGTGGACTAGCACAGAAAATCTGACCAACTTACAAAATTGTATTTCGATATTCGTCGATTTCGAATTTATAAAATGACCGTACTTCAGTGCAATGCCTTGGAAGTGGAACATTTGTCTTTTTTATACCCTACACTAAGGGTGAAAGGGTATATACAGTTTGGTACGTTTGTCACACCCAGAAGGAAGCATCTCCGGTATGGAAAAGTATATATGTATCCTTGATCAGCATGACCTCCTGAGTCGATTTAGCGATTTAGTCGATTTAGCGGCTGACTGTCCTTCTGTCTGTCTGTTGAAATCACGATTACAGAAAAAGTAGAAGAGCTGGAACAATGAAATTTAGATGACTTACATATCTAAGCTGTCTGAACAAGAAAATTGGCATTCTCGGTCTATTGTGACCTGAGCACCGACCACTTATGTCCAAATACCTCATAAAAAATGCACATCCATAGATCAATTTTACTGTATACGTGCATATGTAAACTTTGTTGGTTAAATATATATTGACTTCATGCTCAAATACATGAAAATATTGTTTTCCCGCAAAAAAAAAATCGAAATTCGGTACACCTACCCATTTGTAAATATGGGTAGGTGAATGGAAATTCTTCAGCGATTGAAAGTTTGTATTTATTTTCAGGATTCGTATACCCTGGTGACCTATATACCATTTTGAATGGTAACTACACATATGTGTAGGGTATTTATAGTCGGCTTAGACCGACTATAAAATGTCCCTACTTTAAAATTTCCCATGTGATCTAACCTTCCCAACTGGTTTCTTTTTAGTTAGCACAGATCAATGCCAACATCTTTCTATTCGATATGTAAAATTCGACTCTTCTATTTCGTGCTAAGTTTAGCAATTTTAACAGAAAGTTTTTTGTAATTATCTTGGGACTATAACAGAAAGATCAGTTTTGAACCACAAAATGTTGATAAAATATTTACCTATTTAATCCTAGATTCTCATATAAGATAAGAAAACTCCATGTAAAAACATAATTAATGACTATAGTAATTTCGAATATTTTTTTGTTTCGGATTATTTTTTTTTCAAAAAAAATTTTTTTTTCGGATATTTTTTTTTTTTTTTAAATTTTTTTTTTCAATAACCTTTTTTTCCAATTTTTATTTAAGAAAAATTTTTTTCGAATTATTTTCAAAAAAAAAAAAATTTTTTTTTGAAAAATTTGTAAAAAAAAAAAATTATTTTATAAATATTATAATTATATAACAATTCAAATTTTATTAATATATATAATGAATGCATTCATTAATATTTCATTTAATGAACGGTGGTATCAATATGATGAATCTGGTAGTTGGTAGAAAAATTCATAATATTTATGAATAAATTCATCATATTGAGGAATTCTTTTTCTGTGTATACTAAGTCCAAAAAGGTATTGGAAGTTTTTGTTGGAATTTCTACTAAGGATCACAGTACTCAGACAGATTGTGTTCATTGTACTGTGGATCTTTTTCCTACGTTTTGGTAGTTAATATCACAAAGAGCGCTCATGCCCAAACCGGGATTCGAACTTAAGATCTTTAAAAAGCAAGTCCAGTGCATATAAAATTGTTTAATATATGCTGCGTTAATTTTTATAATAAATTTCTATAGAATCGAACGATCGTCCAAAAAATTTGACAGAATATAAAATGAGATATATGTTCACAAGAGCGGATCGAAATTTTTTTCCCAAAAATTTAATTGGCCTTAAAAGTGCTACATTTTCCCACAATAAAATTAAAAAAACTTGTTATGTGACTCAACGTGTAATGGATCTTAGGGTCGATATCAATATCTATATGGAATTTCGTCAAAATCTGGAATAAATTTCATTGTAAGATTATTTATTATTTCAGATATTATAAATTTATTTACGGGCCCACCGAGGGTATCTCGATTGGTTTGTTATGGCCAGTCCGCCCCTTCACAGACTGTGTTTTTGTTGGCAATAGAACAACGTGTAGAATAATAAAAGTTCTTGTTCCTGTGTTGTATGTACTTTGTCAAGCGAAAGCCAAATAAAAACGAAAATACGTCTACATCAACACGGCGATACATTTATGTGTATACAAATATAAATAAAACAAAAGACAACTTTTATAGTGGGGACAGTAGTATTAAAAGTGGGGGCTAGTAGTAGACACATGGGTAAATACAACAAACTTTGAAAACTCAGCCGAGTAAACAGACAATTTTCAAGTACAAAATAAAAAATACTTTAATTTTGGGTCAACACAAAATGCGGTCTAAACAAATAAAAGAAAATTGTAAAAAAAAAAAACATATAATTAACAACTGTGACAAATTATACACGCAACAGCATTTGGCCCACAAATTACCGACTACACTTGATTGTCTCTCATTTTATAATTAATTGAAAAAATTCATTTCACTGCATTTTATGACAATATTGACACAGTTGTGCAAAATATTATTAATGTTAGTCTTCAAATGACATTGTTTAATGCATTTTGTTTTTTAACACATTTTTTGATATCATTTTTATTTTTTATTTGTCTGCTATTTTTAGCTTCTGTGAAATATTATAAAATTTAAATTATTAAATCAACGCAGAATTACTTAACAACAATTTTTTTTTATTAATCATTATGGGGTACAGATAAAGGGTTTTTCAATAAGAGCGCTACAAAAGTTTTTTCAAGGGTTTTTCAAGAGGGACGCTACAAATGTAGAGCGACAGGGACAGCAAACGACGCCATATTTCTTGCCGCTCTTTTGACATTTCTCTTCAGTAAGGTTTGACGTTTCTTGATGGAAAGATATAACGAGTCAAAATTATTAAAATTTACTACCACTCTTCCATCGACCACTCTTCACAGACAATATTTGCTGCGATAATTATTTCTGGAACCATTCCACAATTATTCCCAGAAAATTCTTCCCTAGATAATTATTCTCTGGACAGGTCTTCTCTGACAATACTCCGTTAGATAATTCTATAACAGCTATTTTTTTTAATGAATATTCATTACTAAGAAAAAACTTATACATCAAATTTTGCACAGACAATTCTACCACGGGAAATTCTTTCCAAGTTTCATATATATTCCTAAAGTACCCCCTGATAATTCTACTCCGGCTATTTTTCCCTGATAATTCTTTCCAGATAATTTTCCCGAGATAAGTCTTCCCCGGAAAATTCTCGATATAATTCTTTCCAGAGGCAATTGCTCTAAAATTACCTATCACGTATCTGGTGAATTGAGGACTAGTCACCGTTCCACTCCAAAGATGACAGTTCATAATCATTATACATGTTCGGTGACCGGTACAATTGGTATCAACTAAGAACAGGATCTAAAAGACCAGGTCTAAAGATCACCTGCGGGAAAAGGAGTCAATTGCTCTAAAATGACCTATCACGTGACTGGTGAAATGAGGACTTGTCACTGTTCTACTCCAAAGTTATACACGAAGGCGACAATTCGTAATCAATATTCATGTTTGAAGGTCTGTAGGAGGTGTTAATTGACACCTCACTAGGACAACTCCATGTTAAAGTTGCCAGTTGGTTTCATATAAAAAAAGCCAGAACTAGGACCGATTCGTTTCTCCGCAGTGTCTGCTTAAGGTGTTAATTCACCCTCCTTAGCTCATTGTCATATAAAAGTTGCCGGTTTGTTTTATATAAAATGGCAGAACTAGGAACGGTACACTATCTCCGAAGAACCAGTCACGTATCTAGTCTAAAACTAGTTCGTTTCCTCGTAGGATTCTCACTAGAGACACTTCTCTGAAAAGAATTCTTTTCTGATACAATTCTTCCTGGACAATTCTTATCGATACCATTCTTGTCCGAGATATTTATTTACAGAAACAATTCTTCCGCCGACTATTTTTTCCATGCAATCTTCCCGGGATAATTCTTTCTAGGGGCCTTCGCAGGATTATTCTTCTCCAGTTCCAGTTTCTTATATAATTTTTCACCAACTATTTATTCAACGGCCAATTCTTTCCAAAGAAAATTCTAACACGATAATTATCCCCCAGACAATTCCTCTCCTGACAATTCTACCCCGACTAATTCTACCGCGAAATACTCCCCGACACAAATCTTCCCTGAACTATTTTTCCCTAACAATCAATGCTAAGATAATTCATCCCCAGACATTTCAACCCCCAAACATTTTTAAACGGACAATTCTTCAAAACTTCCCTAGTTTTTCATCCGTCAATACTCCTCGATTGAATAGTACCAAATCAAATATTCGAAATAATTTAAATTTTTATTTAGTTTTTATTGAAAATATTGTATAGCGTATTTAAAATTTTTTTCTCATAAACTTAACACAAAGAAAATATTATTTTTAAAAATCATTAAAAAATTTCGCATGCTGTCAGCCGTCCTTGAATTTCCCACATTAGTTGATTTTGTAAATTAATTTTTCAACTACTAAACGCTAAACGCGTTTGAAACGCGTTTGAAACAAAAAACTGCCTAAAGTTTAAAAAGAACGAAAATGAAAAACTTTCTTCAAGATTAAGTGCATCCTTAGTGGCTCACTAAACGACTGCAAAATGACGTCGCTCTTGCGTTTGGAAACATGTTATCTGTGGAGAAAGTTTTTTTCTATACAGACAAACACACGTTTCTACCCTTTTGGAAATAAGTTGGGATATAGAGAAAAGTTATTTTTTATATGGTATTATAATAATATAGTTTGAAATTATAAAAATGTCTTAAGAAAAATTATAAATGTTTTTAAAAGACTATTTTAAGTATATTCAATTGGTATAATACTCAATTTTAAATGTTAAATTATGTCCAAATTGTATAAAAAAAAATTAGTTTTTATGCTTTTATGTTCGAAAAATGACTTAAGGGTTATGTATTTCATTAAAATAATGTAGTAATGGCATTTATGTAATTATGAAATTTGTATTTAGAAAACTGTTATTATTTTTAAATTTTAAAGTACTAGTATATACTATGAGCATTTTCATATATAATAACTAAACATTAAATAAAATGTATTAGTTCTTATAGAAAATAACAAACTATATGTAATATTAGACTCCAAAACTTTTTATTTTGTACCCCAAATCTATCGTATTTCTCCAAATTATTCCAGATTAGAATACATATTTACTACCGATACTACGAGATATTGAATGAATATAAATCATTAAGAAACTTTTACAATGATTTATTGCCATTTCCTAATAGGTTTGAACATGTTCATCTGTTCGTTTTGAAAAACTTGCCGCGTCTGAGTTGCGTTGAACTCAGCTGAACAGATAAATACTCCGAGTGCATTTATCGACACTCAACATGGTATGGTGTTCAAATGGTCGGACAAATGTCTGCAAGTAGAGCTTTGTAGATAAGTCTCTGTGGATACCACATCTACCAATTACCGTTTAAAAACGTTGAAAGAAAATTAAACAAAACTTTTGCCAAACATTTTTTAACGATTTTATATTCGACTCATTTGCTACACTAAATAAAAATTACTTAATATCTGAATTCGATATTTATATTAAAATATAGGGATGCTTGTGATCTGATAATGAATACTGGAGTTCATTTTTTTGGAACTTTGTTAAAATATATATTATATATTCTTCAATATTGAACTTTATTGAAGAACTAGCTGGACCCGTTCACAGCTTCGTCCGTGCTAAGGTTTTGTAATTGTAAAACTATATCGTTTATAAAGTGTGGATACATTTCCTCCCCTTTTTCCCTTTTTAGTACATGCCTACGTCTCTTTTTTCCCGGCCACATTGAACATAGTGCCATGCCCCTTTTTCCAATCTCGCTCACATTCCACGTGGCAAATAAAATGTTTAAAAATGATCATTTGTTTCGATTTGTACAACTCTGCTCTTAGTAAGTCAGGAGTTTTAGCATTTTTAAAATGTTTTTTTTTTTTAATATTTGTGGGAGGTGTCACGACCCATTGTCCAATTCCGTCCAAATTCTACGGCTCCTTCTAGGGCTCCCAAAAAATCCATCATTTTTTTAGATTTTATCCATTTAAAAAATCCAAGATTTTTGATTTAATTGATTTTTGTACATTATTCGAATTATAACTTAGGAAATACATTTGTGGTTTTCAGAGTACAATTTATTTTTTGAAAATTTAAGAATTTGTTATAAATATCCACATTGAAAATAATTATTTGAACCACTGCTGGATGAAATCTCTGGTGAAAATGGTAATGAAATGGTTCATATATTATATTAGTCAACATAGCCAACATACATATTACCCAAATTAGGCCTTTATGTTGATCCAAATAATTAAATGATGTAGTCGCCGAAGCCATGGACAAAGTATGTTTTAAACAGATGTTATTTATCAGTTGTTGGCATCGAAAGGGTGGGAAGTAATAACTAACCGATAAATCCTATTGAAATTATGTTATTTATAAATAACCAAATAAGAAATGTAATAAAATCAAAAATAATAGAATAAAAACCAAAAAATCTGTATTTTTTTTTTCAGCCCTGATTCTACGTGACGATTACAATGTTTAATATAATCTTTTGTTTCGATTTTTTAACTCTGCTCTTAGTAGGTAAAGAGTAATAGCAATTATAAGTTTTTTTTTGTATGAGAGGTGCCATGTCCCATTGTCCAATCCCGTGCATATTCTACGTGATGATCGGAGTTTTAATTTGATTTATTTGATTTTTATAACTCTATTCTTAGTATGTCAGGAGTTATAGCATTTTTAATGTTTTTGTTATATGAAAGGTTCCACGCCCCTTTATACAATCCCGCCCACATTCTACGTGACGATTCTACTTTTTAATATGAACCTTTGTTTCAATTTTCATAACTCTGGGCAGGAGTTATTGCATTTTTAAAGTTATGGTTATCAAATCCCGCCCACATTTAGCAAAAATATAAACAATAACAAAATACATTACTGAGCCCAATTTCATGACTGTGGCTATCTTATACAGATTTTTTGAATTAAAAGTTCAGTTTTGCCACCCCCATTTTTGTACCTTAGGAGGAAAATTTCAAATAATTCCTTCGTAGTGCGCTCTCACGTCGGAAAATCAACACCCTGTCCAAATTTCAAGTTCCTAGGGCCAAATTCAGATTTTTTCGTTTTTCCGGCTTTTCCTTTGGGGTTACCCGATTTTTCTTTTTTTCTAAACCTCTCTTGCATTGACACGAACAAAATACAAAAAAAATCAGGCAAATCCGTCGGTTCGTTCTTCCGTGATGCTCTGGCACACACAGGACATTTCATTTTTATATATATAGATAGTGAAGTTAAATGAAGAATACTGAAAATGTTAAAGAATACATTGAAGAATATTAAGGAATATTGAAGAATATTGAAGAATATTGAAGAATATTGTAGAATATTGAAGAATATTGAACAATATTGAAGAATACTGAAGAATATTGAATATTATTGAAGAATATAGCAGAATATTGAAAAATATTGAAGAATATTAAAGAATATTGAAGAATATTGAAGATTATTGAAGAATATTGAAGAATATTGAAGAATATTGAAGACTATTGAAGAGTATTCAAGAATATTCAAAAATATTCAAGAATATACAAGAATATTTAAAAATATTGAAAACTATTTAAGACTATTGAAAACTATTTAAGACTATTGAAGAATATTGATGACGATTAAAGAATATTGAAGAATATTGAAGAAAATTGAAAAAAAAAAAATTAAGAATATTAGAGAATAATAATATAATAATAATAGTTTGGCACTACAGTCCTGTATAGAACTTCGGCCGAGCTCTCTCATCATTTTGTGCTGTGCGTGTTATATTTGTACTCAAAGTGGTGGGACCTACAGTTTATTGCTGAATCCGAACGGCGGGTGACAGATTTTCATAGGCAATGTTTTACTCTCGCAGGTTTGCCATTTACTGCCGAGAGGTAGCGCGGTATAGAAAAATGTTTCTATGAAAAGATGTTGTTAGCCCCAGTCCAGGCTTGAACCGGGGACCTTTCGGCTCGCAGTCCAACGCACTAACCACTGAGCTACCGCGGCTACTATTAGAGAATACTGAAGAATATTGCAGAATATTGAAAAATATTTAAGAATATATAAAATTATTGAAGAATTTTGAAAAATATTGAAGAATATTGAAGAATATTGAAGAATATTGAAGAATATTGCAGAATATTGAAAAATATTGAAGACTATTAAAGAATATTGAAGAGAATATTCAGGAACATTCAGTAATGTTCAAGAATATTCAAGAATATTGAAAAAATATTGAAAAATATTGAAGAATATTGAAGAATATTGAAGAATAAGTCAGAATATTGTAGAATATTGAGAAAGAAATTGAAGAATATTGAAAAATATTGAAGAATATTGCTAACTATTAGAGAAAACTGGAGAACATTAAAATTAAAAGTAGAGTATTCAGGAATAAAGAATAATTTGTAAGAATATGAAGAAAATTGTCAATTATTAAAAATATTAAAGAATAAATAAAATCAAAACAAAGTATTGAAAAATCTTAAAAAATACACAAAAATTAAATAATTAATTTAATTTATTCAAGTGTAAATATTTATATGCCAAAACCATCATTTGATGACACATGAACAAATTATGTGGTTAAATGGTTGGGGGAGTTCGGGGTTGTCCCGTTCAGGTTCGTTTCAACATGAAAAACATGAAATGAAGTTGTTCGAGCTCGATATACTGGTCAAGTGTACTGCTGCAGGGATGGGGGGGTAGGATGAATCGGCCCGAGCTACCCGATCAGTCGCTGGAGATTTGTAGACACACACACACACACAACAAAAATGAAACATGCATCGGAAATAAAATGAAAAATTTGCTCTTGGCCAAAATTAAACAACTACAGTGTACAGCACAAACACCAAAAAGCATAACTCAATATAGAGACAGACAAATAGATGGACGGACGGACAGACGTATAAATGGTCTTTTTCACACACACATGCACATGTATAATACAAACAAATACAACTGAACTTAATCAATGGCAAAGTTGTTGCATTTTTTCTTGTATTTTATTTGTTGCTGCTGCCGCCTTCGGTTGCATTTCGTGCTGCAAGTGAAATTCTTTTGCAACAGCAAATGTGGCTCGTGTTATCGGTCTTGTATTTTATATTTTCTGTGTTTTCTACATTTTATATCTGAATTTTTCTGCAGGCGCCTGCAAGTATTTTAAGTAGAATTTTTTGATGTAGCGCTAGTCTGAGTTTTTTTTTTTTTAGTACATTTGAAGAAAAAGAAGTACATTCGCTGAAACACTCAAATTTAATTTTTGGCTTGGTATTTTTATATTATTTAATAAATACTCAACAGAATCATTAATATGTTTGAAACAATTAGTTTCTGTGGTGCTCATGTTTGGCGCCATTTTTAAAATAAATATCTGATATGTTTTCGACAATTATAAATTAGCACCCAATAACGCTTGTCACAATTGCTGTTTATGTCAGACAATATTAACTGGATTATATTTTCGAATAAAAACTATTTATCATTATTATATTTGCTTGCTGCAATCATTATTTTATTATAATAAAGATTTAATTGTTTAGGTTGTTTCCACAATTAAACTCGAAATAAAAAGTCTGCAAGAATTGCAAAAAAGTTAGCTAAAATTGCAAAAATGTTTGCTGGAAAGCGACGGTTTGTGCTGAAACAGCAAAAGACTGTTTTCAATAATTTTTTTCTATGCTATTAGAACAGTTACAATCAGAAAAGTTGTTTCCCTCCATGTACCATATATTTTGTTTATTTGTTTTAATTTTATTTTTTATCAGAAAGATGCAAACTTTTTGTTGCTAGTACACGACGAACGTGTTGTGCTTTGTTTTAAAAATATTTCGCTTTTTATCATCATCGTCGTCTATTCGCAGTCGAATATTAAAAGAATGCCGGGCGCTGCTTTTTGGCTGCCTTCTGACTGGCGGTTGCACGTTGAGAAAGTCGCTGGAAAATCGCAGTTTAATGCACTTTGTTTACTGCAAACAATAACGTATATTAAAATTTGAAGCAAAGAAAAAACAAGAAATAAAAAAATAAAAACTAAAATTTGAAATTTTTTAAAAAGCTTTGTTCGCTGTTATTGTTTTATTGATTTACTGCAGTTTAGAACAATAAAAATGTGTAAACACAAAAAACTAATATTGCCATTTTGTCAGCCAGCAAAGTGCCTGTTGTAGCGCGCGCACAACACGCGAGCGAAAGTTTCTTCTTAAAAGTTTTTCCCGAATTTGCAATGCAAATGGTACAGCATATAAATTTGTAGATGCTGGGTATTTTTGTTATTTGTTTCGAAATTTCAAAATTTTATAAAATATTTAAAGTTGCATATTTTTGGCGTAAAGGCTGCAGCTAAAAACTTTCGATAAACTTTCACAAAATTCATAAATGTTGCAAGAATAATAATTGAGGGGAGTGTAGAAGAAATTTGTATTTTAGTACGAATTTGTAAATTTTTTGTAAATATTGCATATTATGCAGCATACCTAATGTAATGTAATAAATGAAAAGTTTTAAATTTAAAGACGCGTTTAGATCGCAAGAAAGTAAAAGTATGGCTAAAAAACAATATTCTGAATTCCGTTTAAAAACATAATTAGAGTGGTTTCTAAGATTGTTTAGCTTTAAAGCTTTTTAAAGCTTAAAAGCTTTTTTTTTTTAAAGATTAAAAGCTTTTTTAAAGCTTAAAAGCTTTTTTTTATAGATTAAAAGCTTTTTAAAGCTTAAAAGCTTAAAAGCTTTTTTTTAAATTAAAAGCTTTTTTAAAGCTTAAAAGCTTTTTAAAGCTCTAACATTTCTTTTAGCTTAAAATCTTTTTTAAAGCTTAATAGCTTTTTTAAGCTTAACAGCTTTTTTTTAAGATTAAAAGCTTTTTTAAAGCTTAAAAGCTTAAAAGCTTTTTGAAGCTTAAAACCTTTTTTAAAGCTTAAAAGCTTTTTTAAAGCTTAAAAGCTTTTTAAAGCTTAAAAGCTTTTTAAAGCTTAAAAGCTTTTTAAAAGCTTCAAAGCTTTTTTAAAGCTTAAAGCTTTTTAAAGCTTAAAAAAAAAGCTTTTTTAAAGCTTAATAGCTTTTTAAAGCTTTCTACAATTAATAAGTATATTTTAAAATCTAAATTTAATTAACAGAAATAAAGTTTTAGGTTACGTTTTTTTTTTTGCTAAGGTGAATATTTAGAAGCTACTAAATTTTGTAAAAATCAGTTTTTTTTATAATTCATTCGTTTTTTAAGAGCATAAAATCATTAAATAAGAATAAATAATAAAGCTTTGCTGAGATTATTTTTTTTTTCAATAAATTGTTTCATTTAATTATAATATTATTTAAAGCTTTTTCTTAAATTAAAGCGTTTTTATATCTTTAAAGTTTTCTTTCAAAGCATTAAAAATAATCAATAATGTTCTCAATGAACTGGCACCAATGCAATCACATCTTATTTGCAGTTGCCACGACACATTCCCCGGACACTTTCAGGACATTTATGTCCGCTGCAATTCATCACTGATGACATTTTCATTCGAACAGCATAACTGCAATAACAACAGCAGCAGCAACAACACCAACAACAATTGGAATTGTCAACAAAACATGTCATAAATAACAAAATAAATGAGAATGACAAAAAATTGTCAGTTAAAAAGACATTGAGACCAACGAAGCCAACAGCATCAGACACTTTAATAAAATATAAAATTTATATTTTTCTTCCATATTTTATTTTTCTTTTTGTCTAAAGTAATCATAATGTTGGCAAAGACGAGTGTCAGAAAAAACGTCAAACAAATGGTCAACACACACACACACACTGAGACACTTCAACAAGGACACTTTAGCAGGACATGCTACAGGATACAATTACATGTGAAACCGCTGCGCGTCCACAACCATGCTCAAATTATATGTCAAGCTTTGTTGAGCTTTTTGTGAAAAAAGATTAAAAAAAAATATATATCCAAAAAATCTCAAGTCTGACGTACTTTGAATTGACGTCGAATGTGAATTTGGTGACAGTTTTTTGGCCATTGTGTTGGTTTTATGATGGTTCTTTTTTTGTGTATATTCCGTGGTTGTTGATATTTTTGTTCTCATTGCTGATAAACAAGATTTAGTTCTTATTTGATCGAAAGATTGCGTCAACATATTATGTTTTATACCAGAGTATAAAAACATCAATAGATAATTCCTCTGTAGGTTGTATAGGGTTTCGTGTTGTCAACTATAAAAGTATTAAATAATAAAATCTCATCAAGTCTTAATACTTTTTGTATGCATTATAGATTTATAATTCACTTTTGTGATTGAAACTATACTTTTAAAGGTATTTTTACTATTAATAACTATTTGACAATTAATGTATTAATAAAATGCAGCCGCGGTAGCTCAGTGGTTAGTGCGTTGGACTGCGAGCCGAAAGGTCCACTGTTCAAGCCTGGACTGGGGCTAACAACACCTTTCATAGAAACATTTTTCTATACCGCGCTACCTCTCGGCAGTAAATGGCAAACCTACGAGTGTGAAAAATTGCTTGTGAAAAGCTCTCACCCGCCGTTCGGATTCGGCAATAAACTGTAGGTCCCACCACTTTGAGTACAAATATAACACGCACAGCTCAAAATGGCCTAATTTCTTATAGGACTGTAGCGTCAAACTATTATTATTATTATTAAAAAAAGGAACTGAATTAAAAATAGACATACAAATTTAAAATAAAATATGAAATTTTAATAAACAATTTTATTTTAATGCTATATAGGAATTTTATAGGATGTATAGGAGATAGGCGAGTACGTTGATATTGCATAATGGTAGTCGTGTCCATTGATCAATTTGGCTAATTTTTTAACTGAAAAATTCGTTGTTGCTAAAATATATAAAAATGATTTTATAGCAATCAGAGCAGTATTTTTTAAACTATCGTGGATTAAGCAGACAGTAAGACCGACAAACGAACTCCAGTAGAAAATTACCCTATTACAATTTCCACTTATGACTCGTCGGGTTAAGAGAAGAAAAAAAAACGTTGATCATAGCTCTGGAATAATTTATACCAGGGGGCCAAACAGACAGATAGGCAGGCATGCAGATGGATATGGCTTAATGAGGTGAGCAGTGTTCAATTTAATTTCATCTATTGGGCTCACACAGAAAAAAATTCGTAAATATAGCCAACACAATTAAGTTTTTTACTAAAACTTCGTCGAATAAATTATTAATTGTATTAGCGTACACATTCGTCATAATAGCAAACGTATTTGCTGGCAACGGCTATGTGTATTCGCTTAACGCGTTGATGTTATACATAGCAGTGCGTGGTGTGTGTGCGTGTACTCGCTTACAGCGCTGGTGAATTTGGTGGAATTCGTGAATATGATGGAATTTCCTTTGAATTAGAGTTCTTGGCGCGAATTACAGTTCACATTTGGTTCATGGTAACAGAAAAACTTATAGAGTTTGATTAGACTCTATTGGTGTCGTTATATACTTTCACAATAATTTATAATATTATATTTTAATAACCTAAAAATAATTTTAAATTGCAAAAATGTCATTGCTGGGCCAATGTATGGTGTGTAATTAATTTTGATTGCTGTAATTACGTCGATTAATTTTTTTATACTAATACGGCGAAAATTGCTGAATGTTGCTGACAAAAATTGACAGAAAATAAACTTCAAAATTTGTGATAAACAAAAAATATTTTTTGAAAATTAGATGGAATTTCCTTTTGTAACGACAACCAGAATTCCAACCGCTCCAAAAACTTTATCAAATTATATTGGACGTTGGGAGTGTTCCTGTCGGAGAACCTTCGTTATCCTCAGCGTCCACAAGAAAAAAATGTGCGTCTGTGTTTTTGTTGTTTTGTGTGTATTAGTGTCATAGTCTTAGCTACAATTTGTTGTGCTGCAAGAACAATTTTCAATAGAACAGTGCATCCAACCATCACTCCCACATCTTGGTAAAATAACCGTGGAATTTTCAACCACGATAATCGCCGCTGCTTCTTTATTTTGAATCTATTTAAAATATTCAAATTTTTAAATGTCATTCCAAAGACACAAACCTTTCATATATTAAGAAGAAAGGTTTGTGTATTATTTCATTTGTGCCACATCGTTTTTTTCACAATTGCTTTGATCCGGAACAAAAAAATTATGAAAAAAACGCAGCTATAATTAGATTTATTAAAATTTTATTATTTTTTTTGAAATGAAAAAAAATTGCAAAAAAAATATTTTTCAAAAATATAAAATAAATCGAAAATAAAAAATAAATCGAAAATAAAAAATAAATCAAAAAAATATAAATATTCGACAAAAAAAAATAGAAAAAAAACGACAAAATAATGTTGGAATTTACAAAAATAAAAAGTTGAAATATTCTAAAATACAAATATTGACTTTGTTATTGATTTTTTCAAGATTTCGATACGGATCACTCTTTTCTAATTTATAATGATAGACCAGTTCATTCCACAAACGCCGTTATCAATCACAAAGACTTTTACTTGTTAAGTAATGCTGCAGAATTAAAAATAATTGTGATTTGGGGGTTGAAATCAGTTAAGCGGTCACAGGTAAATATTTTTTCCTATTTTCCACGCGACAAATATTTCAGAACCATTTTCAAACAATTTTTCTATAATGTGAGTTTACTTAGTTTTGACCCCGATAATTACCACCTACGGAAAATAAATCATATCATTCCTCTACGTGAAATATGTATAATTAGCTGGACCCGTGCACGACTCGTGCCAAGATTTTGTGAATTAAATGATATGGAGCGATTTTATTAATATAAAAAACATTTTTATTATTTATATCAGGGACCCGTGCTTGGCTGTAAAAGTTTTTTATTGGTTTTAGAAATGTAGTAGCCAAATAATAATTCTCCGCCAAAACAACTTTTCTCAAACAATTTTTTCTCAGACTGCCCCGTCAAATTCATCCCCATAGAACGCTTTCCCGTATAATTCTTCCCGGTAGAAATCTTCCCGTAGAACTCATCCCGGTAGAATTAAATATTCCCGTAGTACTCATCCCGGTTGAATTGTTCGCGGTAGATTTCTTTCCCGTAGAATTCTTCCCCGTAGAGTGTTTCACAGTAGAAATTTTAGTGTGGTGAGTTTTAATGTGGTGAGTTTCAGTGTGGTGAGTTTAGGTGAGGTGAATTTTGGTGTGGTGAGTTTTAGTGTGGTAAGTTTTAGTGTGGTGAGTTTTAATGTGGTGAGTTTTAGTGTGGTGAATTTTATTGTGGTGAGTTTCAATGTGGTGAATTTTATTGTGGTGAGTTTTAGTGTGGTAAGTTTTAGTGTGGTAAGTTTTAGTGTGGTGAGTTTTAGAGTGGTGAATTTTAGTGTGGTGAATTTTAGTGTGGTGAGTTTCTTTGTGGTGAGTTTTAATGTGGTGTGGTTGCTTTTGTATATTTTTTTTTGTATTTGAGTTTTTTGTTTCATCTTCTTAACTTGTGTATGTGACGAGTTATGTCATTTTGAAAGTTTAGGTTGTATGGGAGGTGCCACGCCCCTTTGTCCAATCCAGCCCATATATAGCCTATGACACCTTCCGGATTCCATAGTATCCTGGTTTAGACGTGATGCTGGAACAAACAGACAGACCGACAGACTGACAGACGGACCAAGAGTTTTATATATAGATATGGCCGATATTTCTAAATTTGGGTATTATTCAACACAAATACCCTTAATATACCCTGTACTTCATGGATCCAAAGAATTATTAAAAATACTTCGATTATTTATAATAATAATAATAATAGTTTGGCGCTACAGTCCTGTATAGAACTTCGGCCGAGCTCTCTCACCATTTTGTGCTGTGCGTGTTATATTTGTACTCAAAGTGGTGGGACCTACAGTTTATTGCCGAATCCGAACGGCGGTTGAGAGCTTTTCATAGACAATGGTTTTACTCTCGTAGGTTTGCCATTTACTGACGAGAGGTAGCGCGGTATAGAAAAATGTTTCTATGAAAAGATGTTGTTTGCCCCAGTCCAGGCTTGAACCGGGCACCTTTCGGCTCGCAGTCCAACGCACTAACCACAGAGCTACCGCGGCTACATTATAGTGTTTCGAATAATTGAAGAACCTTTCCTAGTTACATTGGTGCTTGTGACTTAATCGGTAACTGATTATAAAACTTTTAGTTTGGCATAACCTAATCAGTACTTTTAATAACAAAATGATCGGCTTATGATCTTTTCATCCTAAAGATGGTAAATTTAAACAATTAAAAATCTGTTTAAAATATTTCAAAACAACTAAGTCACTTGCACAAACATATTTCTATACACTACTTATATTTATCGAAATATAAAAATGAAATCATCATTTTTTATTCTGTATTCTACGTCTATATTAAAATTTACACAAATAGATCTTCTAAGAAAAATCATCATACAAGTCATTACGCACTCTCTCAAGTATAAAAATGTTATTACTTACTAAACCATGACGGACGCTCATATTATTAAGACACACTCAAGCATCTTAATGGAAATAATCCATTTATAAGACTACCGCAAAAAATCTACACAAATAATTCCAAGAAAATAATACAAAACCACAAATTAAATACAAAATAATCAACTGTTTCAATTGCATTATTTGCCAACCGACAAATTGCTTACCCTATTTTCCAGGAAGTGTTCAAGCCTGAAAATAATAAAATAAAATAATTCGTTGTCACTTCAAGGTTGCGCAATAATTTGTTTATAACCCACCACACCATTCAATTGCAAATGTTTTACGTACAATTTTATGCATATTATTGACAGCTTAAATTCTCATAAACACACAAATTTCCATGAGTTATTTGTGTGTGCATAGAATCAAATGATAAAAGGAGGGTTTTTTCTTTAAATCCATTTAACTTTACTTCACATGTGACTTGACTTAACATGGCTAGACGCGTTACTTGGCCCAAACACTCTACCATCAATCATGGGCAAATAAATCAAGCCGAAAATCAAGCAGCTAACATATTAACCAACCAACCACCCAACCGAACCAACCAGTCGACAAACAACAAACAATCTCTCACATGGTAGTCGTGGTAACCGTCTTTGCCAGGCAGTTAGTCCTACGCACAACAACAGTCGTCATGTACCAGCGGACTCATACGGTCGACTACTGAAAAATACACTTTGAAAAACAACAGAATCTTTTAAAAGCAAATACACTTCAAATTTAAACATGTCGAAATCAGTTATGTTTAACATAAATTTAATAAATCTCATAATTTCTTTAAAAAAATATATAGTTTTTAGAATAATTTGTTGCAATCAATGAAAATTTGAAAGAAAAAATTGTATAATGCTGCACCAACAATATTATGTTTATTATAATAATTGTGGCAAATATATATTTTATTTTCAATTAAAATTCTAACAAATATATTAATTTTTAAATAGAAATTTGTAGAAAAAACACAACTTCATTTAGATTTTTATTTTACAATTGTGAACTTAAAATATAAGGTTCTATTTGATTTATGTTTGATATTATTATAATTGTGGCAAATATATTTTCATTATCAAATATACCTTTTTATAACATATGACTTTTTGTAGAAACTACATATTTACTACGTTCGTATTAAAAACAGAAATTAATCTTTATTTTATAATTTATTTTTCTTTTTAATAAAAGTCTGTCTATTTAATCATTTTAATACTAATTTGTATACAAAAAAAATACTTCTTCAAGTGTACACGGGACAATCCCTCAATTTAAAGCGGTCGATACTCACAAACAAATTTGTGGCCTTCGTTATGCATTTTGTTCCAAACTTTTTATAGACTTTATTTGTGGTTCTTGTTGTAGTTGTTGTTGTTGCCACGACTAACAAATGATGTGGTTGGCATTTAAATTTTAAGCATTTCGCAAAGCCTTTTGCTTGTACAAAGATTAACATCTCGCAAATGGTTAGGTTCTGCCACTGGGACCCTGCATCTCTTACAAAAGAATCAACGAAAGTAGACTAAGTAGAGCTGAGTATGTAGAGCTGACTCTTAGGGTAGACGTAAAAGTGGTAGATTGAAAGAAGCCAAAGCTACGACTAAAGGCAGTGAAAAGGAGTGAAAAGTGAAAAATGAAAATGAAAATAAATTCGCAAATTCACGTGTCGAAAATCAAGCATAGTGGGTGTTCAAGTGTGTGTGTGTGTTAGAATTTTTATGTGTGTTATGCTAAATCCTGTGAAAATTTGTGTTAGTGTCCTTTACCACACACATACACACCGCAAGATCCGAATATATAGAGATTTGTGCCCGCCAAACGGAAGCGCGCGCGAACCATTATTTATGTGGCCTGCGTCCTGTGTTTGAATGGAAATAAAATCCGTGAAATCGGCCATTACTCATGTAGGGTACTTGTGCAAATGTATCTATGTGTGCAGACTGAGAAAAAACTTTTTATTATTTATTTGGAGTTACAAAACTGGTTTATAACACACGTAGTACATTTTATTACGAAAGTAGTATATTTTATTGCGAATGTAGTACATTTTATTATAATTACATTATATTATGCCAATAGTACATATTATTAATAATATAATACATTTTATAAGGAATGTAGTACATTGTAATACAAACGTAGTACATTTTATTACGAACATAGTAGATTTAATTGTAGCCGCGGTGGCTCAGTGGTTAGTGCGTTGGACTGCGAGCCGAAAGGTCCCCGGTTCAAGCCTGGACTGGGGCTAACAACATCTTTTCATAGAAACATTTTTCTATACCGCGCTACCTCTCGTCAGTAAATGGCAAACCTACGAGAGTAAAACCATTGCCTATGAAAAGCTCTCACCCGCCGTTCGGATCCGGCAATAAACTGTAGGTCCCACCACTTTGAGTACAAATATAACACGCACAGCTCAAAATGGTGAGAGAGCTCGGCCGAAGTTCTATACAGGACTGTAGCGCTAAACTATTATTAGTAGATTTAATTACATACGTAGTACATTTTATTACGAGCATAGTACATTTTACGTTATTATTTGTTGCATACTTTAAATGATTTTGCATTATTATATAAAAATTTCAATATACATGTTTCTACATGAAATATTAAAACGGGATAAAAATTTGTAAATTTTAAAAATAATTTAAATATTTTCATCTTCATTTTAAATTGTTAGTGTATTTTTGTTGAACATTTGGCACAAACAGCTAAAAAAATGGTAGCTAAAAAAATAGCAGACCAAATTTTGAGAAAAACATGAAAAAACTCCCACTTTTCTGGGTCAAATCGCGATTAGCATAGCCAACTAAAATGTAGCCCGACATCGATAATGCCCCAGCAACAACTATTACAACCTGCGAGTCGAATTTTTGTTGTTTTTTTATTTTTTATTTATCTCTTTCACCAAAACACCCTCAACACACTCTACATTTTCATACATTTTGGCGCATTTTCATGACTTTGCCATCGTCCACGTCGTCGAGTGGCAATAAATTAACAGAAGATTTCCTTCTGATGCGCGTAGCGGCCATGGGTTTCTTTGGGGTTTTGGCTGCTACTTAAAGCTAAATTTATTTGAAAGCGGAAACAGCCGCAGCAGCGCCGATGAAGTTGCTAATGCTGGCTTAAGCTGAATTATAGTAATACAAAATGTTCACTAAAAATTCAAGTTTTCACTAAAAAAAAAAAACACTATTCACTAAAAATTATGTTATTCACTAAAACTTAAATTTGACTTAAAATTTAAATTTTTACTAAAAATTCAATATTTTACTAAAAATTCAATTTTTAACTAAAAATTAAATTTTTAACTAAAAATTCCATTTTTCACTAAAAATTCAATTTTTCACTAAAAATTAAATTTTTAACTAAAATTCAATTTTTCACTAAAAATTCAATTTTTCACTAAAAATTCAATTTTTCACTAAAAATTCAATTTTTCACTAAAAATTCAATTTTTCACTAAAAATTCAATTTTTCACTAAAAATTCAATTTTTCACTAAAAATTCAATTTTTCACTAAAAATTCAATTTTTCACTAAAAATTCAATTTTTCACTAAAAATTCAATTTTTCACTAAAAATTCAATTTTTCACTAAAAATTCAATTTTTCACTAAAACTTCCATTTTTCATTAAAAATTCAATTTTCCACTCAAAATTTATTTGTTCACTAAAAATTCCATTTTTCATTAAAAATTAAATTTTCACAAAAAAAAAAACTCAATTTTTCACTAAAATTTAATTTTTCACTAAAAATTCAATTTTTCATTAAAATTTAATTTTTCACTAAATTTATTATAATAAATTAAATTTTTTACTCAAAATTCAATTTCTCATTAAAAATTCAATTTTTTCACGAAAAATTCAATTTTTAACTGAAATTTAAATTTTAACTGAATATTACATTTTTAACAATAATTTAAATTTTCACTATATATATTACAATTTTTCACTTTACAAACATAAATATATACCTAAAAATTTAATTTTCACTTAAAGTTAAATTTTTCACTAAATCATTTAAATTCAATTTTTCAAAAATTATTTTTTTAACTAAAAACTCAAAATTTGATATAAATTCAATTTTCCATTAAAATTAAATTTTCAATTGAAAATTTAATTTTTCACTAAAAATTCAATTCTTACTAAAAATTGAATTTTTCACTAAAAATTCAAATTTTCACTAAAAATTCTATTTTTCACTAAAAATTTAATTTTTTACTAAAATTTAAATTTTTCACTAAAAATTCAATTTTTCATTAAAAATTCAATTTTTCACTAAAACATAAATTTTTCAATAAAACTTGAATTTTTCACTAAAACTTAAATTTTTTACTAAAAATTCAGTTTTTCACTTAAAATTCAATTTTTTACTAAAAATTCAATTTTTCACTAAAAAATTCAATTGTTCACTAAAAATTCAATTGTTCACTAAAAATTCAATTTTTCACTAAAAATTTAATATTTAACTAAAAATTCAATTTTTCACTACAAATTCAATTTTTTACTAAAAATTAATTTGCACTAAAAACTTAATGTTCACTAAAAATTTTATTATTCACTTAAAATTCAATTTTCATTCAAAATTCCATTTATTCACTGAAAATTAAAAAAACGCAATTTTTCACTAAAAACTTACTTTAACACTAAAATTAAAATTTATATAATATTTAAGTTCAAGTTTTTTAAAATAGTTTTTTTTTTTTTAATAAAAACTAAATCCTTTTGTTTGAACTCCCACCAAGAGATAATACGCACCACCCCTTTTATGCTGTTCATTAAGTTTATCATTAACTTTAATGTTGCCCTCGAAAAGAGCAACGCATTTCATATCGCATCGCATCACATCACATCATATGTCAGGCGGCAGCGCATCATTTACTGGCATAAATTTAAATCATGCAACACTTCATTTGTTTTACGACACCCGCGCGGCGCGTATAACAAATGCGTTTTTCTGTCACACATACCACATACTACGCACACTTTAACTGAAATTCTTATAAGCTACATATTCATTAGAATTATACCAAAAGCTTGTAGTTCATATATTAAACATCAGTGTTGCTTTTCTCAAAATTAAATTAAAGAAATATTTGAAAAAATCTCATTTTAGATCGAATACCAAACTTTATTTACTTAAAAATCAATTGCGTATTTTTTGGTAAAAATAAAATATCTAAAAATATATCTACAATTTGCGAATATAACACAATATTTGATAATCAGTTTAGGAACAATCAAAATGCTTTAATGCACTCAGAAAAAAAACTATAAGATTTATAGGAATTCCTATTGATTCAACAAATTTTAACTACTAAAATTAGTCACTGCGATTTTTCCTATTAATATTATAGTGTGGGAACTATGTTATAGTGGCGTCTCACTATTGTTTCCATAGATACTTATTTTAAGCAACATTGAAAAAGTACATTTTTGTATTTTTAATGGTTTTATCGCATTCATGTAATAGTTTATTTAATGTTACTCAAACTATTAATAATCAATGGTATTATAAATAAACGTTTCAATAGTAACATTACTATTTTATCAATGACATGTTATATTGAATTAATGTTGACCATCTTATTTGGTAAACAATAGTACAAAATACTATAAAAACTCTTGAATTAATAGGAAAACTGTTGTTCCATGTCCTTTAGAATCAATAGTCGTACAATTGGTTTTTTGTTTTCTGAGTGTGCAATATCCTATAGCACTACAAATAAAGATCGAAGTTCTATTAAAACAAGTTGCAATAATTCCGCAATGTGTTATTAATACGAAAGCATTAATAATGCTGTTGTTGTTAATAAATCTTTAGAGACATAAATTTATTGATATCAAAATTCTCATTAAAAAATCGAAATCTCAATAAAAAAAATCAAAATTCTCTTTAAAAATCAAAATTTGCAAAAATTCAAATTTTCACTAAAAATTCACTAAAATTTCAATAAAAATTGAATTTCTCAGGGAAAAATTCAGAATATTTAAATAGAAATTAAACAAATTTCATGTTATTATTTTTAAAAAGATTGAACATGTTAAGTGATTTCTGTGATACTAAATTTTTATAGCTGACATGACTTTCTGTTTGTTTTATAGAATTTTATTTGTTTTCTATATTTTGGGTGTGGGCGAGTTCGACTAAATTACTGACTAAACTAAATTTTGTCTGTATTGGAAGACAGCAAATAGACATAATTGATTTATTAGTGACTTTAACAATTACCGGTTACCGAATGGCGGTCGAATAAAAACATGTACAATTTAATTTAGTCAGTAATTTAGTCGAACTCGCACACACCCTTAAATCTGTCATGTATAATTAACACGAGTATTGTTAACAAATGATCTGTCAAAATTCTCTAAGTGTAGTAATCAAAATTCTTAATTAAAATTTCAAATTCTTTTAAAATCAAATCACTAAAATCGAAATCATCACAAAAACTCAAATTCTCAATAAAAATAAATAAAAAATCTAACTTAAAAATCACAGAAACTTAAATTCTCAACGCAAATCAAAATTCTCAAAATCTCACAAAAAAAATATCACTAAAAATTTAAAGTCTCACAGAAATTCAAAATATTCTATAAAAATCAAAATTTGCAATATATTCAAATTCTCATCAAATATAAAAAATTTAAATAAAAAATCGAATTTCTCACTAGAATTCAAAATATTTCATAAATTCTAAAAACTTTTAAAAATCATAGATATCACTAAAAATAGAAATTCTGAAATAAAAAATAAAAAATCTCACTAAAAATCACAAATTTTCACTAATATTAAAATTCTTACAAAAAAATCAAAATTATCAATAAAAATCAAAATTTTTACCAATAATCAAAAATATCAAGAACAATTCTCAATAAAAATCTAAATTCTGACTAAGAAAATATCAAATATAGACACTAAATTCAAATACTATGATTTTCACTTAAAATCATAAATTTCACAAAAAATTCAAATTCTCACAAAAAAAAATCACAAAATCTATTAGAAATAAAAATTTGTAATACAATTCAATATTTTCACAAAATGTCAAAATTTGACTAAAAATTAAAATTCTCACAAAAAATTTAAATTCCACTAGATATAAAAATTCATAATTCAAATCAAAATGTTCACTAAATGTCAAAATTTCACTAAAAATAAAAAAATCTTACAAATTTTACTAAAAATCTAAATTCACACTGCAAAACCAAATTTGCAATAAAACTCAAAATTCTCACTAAAAACGCAATAATCAATTTAAATTAAATGACATTTAAACAACAAAAAATAATATATTTGTGTTTCATAAAAAAATAGTTTCATTTTTTTGAGGCTACGTCATAAATAATAAAATATATTTTGCATCAAACAAAATGTATTTTTAAAGCACTCATTATTTTAGAAACAGATTAATTTTTATATATATGAAAATATTGCACATTTTTGGGCATTTGTTATTAATTAGCAAAACATCAAAATAGCATTAAAAAAACTAAAAATGGAGAAAACAACGCCATTTGAATTAAATGATATTAAAATAAATAAATGGATTTATATATTTTTTTTAAATATATTTTAGTTTAATTAAAAAAGTAGCATATTTTTGGGTCATTTAAAAATCGACATTTTAATTTACATTAAGCCGCCGGATATTTACCTGCAGCAGCGTGTTTTGAGTGCAATTTTAATGCAATTAAATGTTTGCCAGCAGATCTCTCGCAATTAAGCGCAAATGCAAACTTTTTCAAAACTAATCAAAGCTGCTGCTACTACTGCTGCGACTGAGTGCAGGGATGCAAAACGCAAAGTTTGCAGGCAGCCACTCACGCACACACATCGCACAGAAGTGCTACGGCATACAGAAAACGAACGCACTGCACTCATTACGCGTTTCAAGGACAACAGCGCATTATTGAATCAGCGCACATCACCGGTAGCAAAAGCAGCAGCAGCAGCAGCAGCCGCAGTACCACCTGAAGGCACTGACGTGAAAATCTAAGTTTATGTGTGTCACGCACACACACACACACACACAGATGCAGTTATGCTCACACATACGAACGCATAGTGGCGCTGTGTTGCACAGTTCTAGTCAGTCACCTGGTGGCATCCTTAGCGTCATCCCAATTGTTTTCTTTTCTTAAATTTCTTTCTCAACTAACTTCATGTCGTGCCGAGTCCATCGTCATAAAACTTGGTCGTCTTCCTAGTCATGGTTCGCACACATCGGCTGCGAACGACTGCCGCATGGTGGTGACTACAGTAAAATCATTTTTAATTGATTTTTAATGGGGCGCCGCGGGGCGCCTCACCACGCAACGCATGGCATATAAATAATTTAAAAATAAACATAAAAAACCAAACTGCAAATGATGATGTCAGGAAGGCGCCTTAAGAAGTCGCTATTTTTAAATATACTGCAACACCTATTAGTCATGAAAATAAATAATGTTTAAACCAAGCATCCACACAGCATAAAGATTTAATACTTCAAAAGACTTAACTGAGTTACTTAAACTAATGCGAAAAAAAAAGTTCACTAAAAATCAAAATTCTGAATAAAAATCAAAATGTTGTTCACTAAATCGTCGTTGTAGAACGAAAAGTCACCAAAAACATTTTTATGAAAAACCTAAATTTCGAGTTTGTTGATTAATATTTCAAAAAGTAATTGATGCATTTTTAAAGTTTAAATACCAATTCATAGATTTACATTTTCTTATCATGCGGTCCCTAATGGAAATTTGCCCGATGCGGCATCGGGAAATGATCGGGGTTTCGTCAGGTAACCCCTATTAGAGCAAACATGATCATTGCCTTGTCATGCCCTTATTATGCTCACCATAGCAGGGTTTACATTATCTAAACAGCCAATGGTCCCGATCAAAACTACATTAGTTGTTCCTCATAAAGAAATTTTCATCGGGCAATGATCAGGTTTCAGTGAGGCATGATATTTTATTTAATCGGGTATTTGTAGTGCTTTCGTATGCTCATGTTTTAACAAGGGAATGGTCAGATAAATAATGATATGGGGAATTACCCGATCAGTACATGATCATTGCCTGAGGTGAGTACATGATCGGGACACTGCGTTACAAGGACATCGTGGGCCTCGTCATATCCCGATCATCTCAAATAATGACATGATCAGTTCATGAGCAAGGCCCTACCAAAATTTCTACAAGGGGTAAAAAAATTGAGATCATCGATTGAAAATTGACAGACATATACAGTTTTTTGTAAATCAATATTTGGCATTTTGAAAATATATTTGGTGACTTTTCGTTCTACAACGACGAAATATTATAATTTTCACTAAAAAAAAAAAACAAAAATTTCACTAAAACTGCAAGTTCTCATTAAAATGCAAAATTCTCACATATAAAAATCGAAAATTTCAACAAAATAAAATAAAATCTCTAACTAAAATCAAAATTTTTACTAAAATTTTAAATTCTCTACAAAAACAAAAATTCTCACTAAAAATTCAAATTTTCACTGAAAATTAACAATTTCACTAAAAAACCAAAATTGTCTTAAAAATAATGAAATTCACTAAACGTCTAAATCCTCACTAAAATTTAAAATGATCACTAAAAATCAAAATATTGACTAAAAATCAAAATTCTCACTAAATCAAAATTTACACTAAAAATAAAAATGTTTACTAAAAATCATAATTCACACTTAAAAAAAAAATCAAAATTCTCATTCAAAATGAAAAAGGCTGACTAAAAATTGAAATGTTCAATAAAAATCTAAAATTTCACTAAAATTCAAAATTCTAACTAAACATCGAAATTTTTTTTTAAAAATCAAAATGCTCACTAAAAATAAATATTTTCACTAAAACCCATAACTCACACTAAAATTTCAAATTCTCACTAAAAATCGAAAAATCATAGTTTTTCACGAAAATTAAAAATTCTCACTAAAATTTAAAAATTCTCATTAAAAATAGAAATGTTCACTAAAAATAAAAATTCTCACTAAAAAAATAAAAATTTTCACTAAAATTCACAATTCGCATTCCACTAAAAATCAAAAATTTCACTAATAATCAAAAATTTCATTAAAATTCAAAATTCTCACTAAAAATCGGAATTTATTAATATAAATCAAAATACAAACTAAAATAAATATTTTCACTTAAAATCAAAATCTCATTAAAAATCATAGTTTTTCACTAAAATTCCAAATTCTCACTAAAAATTCCAAATTCAAACTAAAAACTCACAAAAAATTAAAAAATTCACAAAATTTCAAAATTCTCACAAAAAATGAAAATTCTCACTAATAAAAAAAAATGTTCAAAAATCTCAAAAAAATACAAATTTTTCCATAAAAATACAAATATAATTAAAAATCAAAATTCTTACTAAAATTCAAATTTTTCACCTAAAATCGAATTTCTCATTAAAAATCAAAATTATGAAAAAAATTCGAAATTTTAAATAAAAAAAATTCTCACTTTTAATCAAAATTTCACCGAAAATCTAATAATAATAATAACAATAGTTTCGCACTACAGCTCTATAAGAACTTAGGCCGAGCTCTCTCACCATTTTGAGCTGTGCGTGTTATATTTGTACTCAAAGTGGTGGGACCTACAGTTTATTGCCGAATCCGAACGGCGGGTGAGAGCTTTTCATAGGCAATTTTTTACTCTCGGTTTGTCATTTACTGACGAGAGGTAGCGCGGTATAGAAAAAATGTTTCTATGAAAAGATGTTGTTAGCCCCATTGTAGGCTTGAACCGGGGACCTTTCGGCTCGCAGTCCAACGCACTAACCACTGAGCTACCGCGGCTACTCGAAAATCTAAAACCTAAACATAATTTTCGGAAAACATTAAATTTTTTATAAAAAATTCAAAATGGTCACTAAAAATTCATCAAATTTTTTTTTTTTTAATTATCACTTAAAACTTAAAATTCAAATTTTAACCGAAATTTTAAAATTCTAAGGCAGGAAGAATATATCTAAAAAAAAGCCTTTCATAAAAAAAATCCGAAAAACATCAAAAAACAATTTAGCAAAAACATTGACTAAAAAGCAACTATGTATGATGAATGCTTGTCACAGAAATAACTCTAAATTAATGTAAAAACTTTTGGGTTTCAATGCGTATCAAAGGCTGTCACTATGCAAATGAGTCCCCAAAGACAAAATGAAAAATATATAAAAAAGAAAATATATCGAATGATTTCAATGTAAAAGCAATTACTAAAAATTATAGAATTTTTATACAGTGTGTTGATTTAAAAATATTTTAAGAAATTTACAGCTAAATAGACCCACGGGCCTCATTAGAAAACAACGGAGGATGCTGAATGGGGCAAAGAATAAAATTGTAAAATGATGGAAATTTTCGAATTTGCATTTTTAATGGAAAAATAAATAAAACGAACGAACGAACGAATCCAGACAAAATATTTGATAAATATTAACAAATCATTGTAGGTTTGGATATTTATAACAATTTTTATTATTTCTTTTTTGTTTCGACTGTATGTATTTGACAGCAGCCGGCTGTCAAAAGAGACAATAATGAGTGCAAAGGTCGTAACTTCGGGAGGCAGTGCCTGCGATTCAATTGACATTTGCATATATTAAGTTTCAAGTGTGAGTGATAAGGTTTTTTGATGACAAGGATAATAGGTATGCGAAGGACACACACATGCCGGAAATTAAATTGAAAGTTTATTTTTGTTACAAACGTACAAATGACAGGGTGTTGTAAAGAAAACAAAGAAATTAATATGAAAATAATAAAACAAAAAAATCAGCAAACAGTATTAATAACACTTGGCATTCTTAAAACTGAGGGTGGCGTGAAATTTGAAGAGTTCACTTTTATTGAAAATCAATAAAGCAGAATTAATGTCAAAAAGACAGATTTAATTTTTATAACAAAAAAAATGTATAAAAATTATAAAATTGTATACAAATTTCACGTAAAACTCAAAATTTTCACAAAAAAAAATTCAAATTTAAATAAAATCAAAATTTTTATTTAAAAAAAAAATATTTTGACAAAAAAAAAACAAAATATTCATTAAATATTCAAACTTAAAATACAAATCAATATTTTTACTAAAAATCATAGTGTTCACTAAAAATTTTAAATAAAAGATGCAAATTTTCCTATAAACTTCACTCAAACACAACATATTCCCTAAAATTCAAAAATCAAAATGTTCACTATATATAAAAACATATTCAAAAAATTTAAAATGTTCACTAAAAAAAATAAATTTTATTTTAAAAATAAAAATTTTTCATTAAAATTCGTAGTGTTCAAAAAAGAGTCCAAAATATTTTTAAAAAATGAAAATGTTCGCTACAAAAAAATAATTCGTAATTTTTACAAAAAAATAAAATTATTCTCCAAGAAAAAAAAAAGAAAAGTTCACTAAAAATCATAATTTTCACTAAAACAAAATAAAAATTTATTAAAATGTTGTCTTAAACTTTAACATATTAATTTTAAATTCAAATTTTCACATAAAACCAAATGTACACTAAATCTCAAAATATTTCCTAAAAATTTAACTAAATGATTCTAAAAATTTCAATATTAATAAAATATATGAATATTATATTTTTGTAAAATTAAATAGTTCACTAAAAAAAAATTAATTTTATCACTTAAAATCAAAACTTTCACCAAAAATCAAAATGAAATTCCGTAAAAATTTTTTTCACAAAAATGGAACATACAAATTCAACTGTTCATTAAAAAAACAACAAATATTCGCTAAAAATTTAAATGTCCACTACATAATTAAAAAAAAAAATCACTATAAATTAAAACAAAATATCAAAATTGTCATTTAAATTCTCAAAAAAATTATAATGTTCACTTAAAAAATAAAATATTCCCAAAAAATTTAAATGCTCACTAAACAAAAATAAAATATTCATTAAAAATGACAATGAAACCAAATATGAATGCTCAACAAAAACACTAAAATGTTCATTATAAATCAGAAACAGCACAAAAAAGTTTCCAAAAAAAATTTAAATAAAATCAAAATATGTTCATTAAATGTTCACTAAAATTTTATATTTTTTTTGTTAAAATTCACAATTTTCACATAAAACCAATTGTTCACTAAAAATCTAAATATTCTCTAAAAATATAAATATTCATAAAAAAATCCATATATATTATAAAAAATAAATAGTTCACTCCAAAAAAAAATCAATTTGGTCACTCAAAAATAATTCACTAAAAATAGAAATCAAGTTCCGTAAAAATTACAATTTTAACAAAAACGGAAATGTTCACAAAATATTCACTAAAATTTTATATGTTTACTAATATTCCCTACAAATTAAAAGTTACTAAAAAAAAAATTTAAATAAAACCAAAAAATGTTCACTAAAATTCTATTTTTTTTTTTGTTAAAATTCACAATTTTCACATAAAACCAATTGTTCACTAAAAATCAAAATATTCTCTAAAAATATAAATATTCATAAAAAAATCCATATATATTATAAAAAGTAAATAGTTCACTACAAAAAAAAACAATTTGGTCACTCAAAAATAATTCACTAAAAATAGAAATCAGTTCCGTAAAAATTACAATTTTAACAAAAACGGAAATGTTCACCAAAAAACAAAATATTCACTAACATTTTATATGTTTACTAATATATATATTCCCTACAAACTAAAATGTTCGCAAAAAAAAGTAACTAAAAATGAAAAATGTTCATAATATTCACTAAAATTTTATATGTTCACTAAATAAAAAAACTTTCAATAACAATCGGAAAGGAATCAAAAAGGTGTTTCCATTCAAATGTTCACAAAAAATTAAAATATTCAATATAAAAAAAAAATATTCCCTACAAAAAAAAAACTAAAAATGAAAATTTTTCATTTGAATACAAAATTTAAAAAAAAAATGATAATATTCATTAAAATTGCAATGAACCAAATACATCTGTTGAAAAATAAAATTTAATAAAAATTAAAAAAATCAATCAAAATGTTTCATTAAAATTTGAAATTTCACTAAATTTTATATTAAAATTCAAAATTTTCACATAAAACTAATCAAAATCAAAATAAATAAAATAAAAAATATTGATTAAAAATCAGAAAAAATTGAAATGTCATCTAAATCAAAGTATTTCCTAAATATTTAAATATTCGTTAAATATATTAAATATTTTTTAAAATAACACATTAACACATTTCTTACACAAAAAAAAAATAAAAATTTTAAATAATACTAAATAAATAATGTTCAATAAAAATTGACTATTTAAAAAAAAATCAATGTCTACAAAAATCATAATATCCTATATAAAAATTTAAATATTCATTAATAACCTTTCACTAAAAAAAAAACAAGTAATGTGGCCTATTATATTATCTAAAAAATCACAAATTGAAAAAAAAAATAAATGAAATGTTTACGAAATATTAAAATTATTTAAAATATTTTATAAACAAAATATAATTCAAGTATAAAAAAATACAATAAGATAATAAAAATATATTATAAGTAATTATAATTTTATTCTGTAACAAATGTCTTAAATAAAGAACTGCTTAATATTGACAAAGCATATTCCGAAAATTAATAGAGTACCACACAATTAGAGCAGCATATGACGAACCAAAAAAAAAAAAAATATTTGCTGACCTTGTTAACAAATACGGTAACCGTGGTAGGTAAACTGGCAACCAGAACAGCTGCAACGAGCTTAAAGAAGCCATTAATATTTATGAGGCATAAGAAAAGACACTAGCATTACTTATCAGTTAAAAATGACAATAGGAAGAGCAAAAAAAATACAAACCAAACAAAAATTTAAAATACAACAATAGACGAGAAAAGAAAAGACAAGAAAAATAAATACTTACCAAAGAAAACAGTTAAACAAGAAGAAGCATTAGAATATTTTGCAGAAAGTGAGCTTAATTTACAGAAACCACCGTGGCTGCTGGTCTGTTGAATGCTACGCTTCATTGGCGCAGCCAACCGCATAGAAGTCTGTAAAAAAAGAAAAAAAAAACGCAACTTTATTAGATTAGTTAATTTAGTTGGTCGCCATGCCAACACACACACATGTACATTGTACATATAGCAGGATACCAAATCGTTGCCAAAAACCAAAAAATTATAAGGCCACAAGAGCTTTAAATTCAAAGCATGTTGTAGATAAAGAGAAAATAGGACATATAATAAAGAAATCGTAGGAAAATAGTATGAGAAAATCAAAAAAAAAATGTGTCGTAAAAGAAGTAGAAAAAATAATAAAATAGTAGTAGAAAAAGTATTAAAAAAGTAGTAGAAAAAGTAGTAGAAAAAGTAGTAGAAAAAGTACTAGAAAAAGTATTAAGAAATGTAGTAATAAAAGTATTGAAAAGTAGTAGACAAAATATTAAAAAAACTAGTATAAAATTTATTGGAAAAGTAGTACAAATATTGACAAAAAATTTGTGGATAAAGGAGTAGAAAAGGAACTAAAATAGTAGTTGATAAAGTAGTAGAAAATGTATTAGAAAAGGTAGTAGAAAATTAGTAGAAAAAGTGCTACAAAAAGTAGTAGAAGAAGTATTGAAAAATAAAAGAAAAAGTAGTCGAACCAAACCAAAAAATTATAAGGCCACAAGAGCTTTAAATTCAAAGCATGTTGTAGATAAAGAGAAAGAGAAAATAGGACATATAATAAAGAAATCGTAGGAAAATAGTATGAGAAAATCAAAAAAAAAAATGTGTCGTAAAAGAAGTAGAAAAAATACTAAAATAGTAGTAGAAAAAGTATTAAAAAAAGTAGTAGAGAAAGTAGTAGAAAAAGTAGTATAAAAAGTACTAGAAAAAGTATTAAGAAATGTAGTAATAAAAGTATTGAAAAGTAGTAGAAAAAGTATTAAAAAAGTAGTATCAAATTTATTGGAAAAGTAGTACAAATATTGACACAAAAATTTGTGGATAAAGGAGTAGAAAAAGAACTAAAATAGTAGTTGATAAATTAGTAGAAAATGTATTAGAAAAAGTAGTAGAAAAAGTAGTAGAAAAAGTAGTAGAAAAAGTACTACAAAAAGTAGTAGAAGAAGTATTGAAAAATAGAACAAAATGTAGTCGAAAAAGTATTAAAAAAAGAAGTATAAAATTTGGTAGAAAAAATAGTGTAAATATAGATAAAAAAAGTAGTAGAGTAGAGGAGAAAAAAGATAATAATATATTAAACAAAAGTATTCGAAAAAAATAGATGAGAGTAAAACAAGTAGAGAATAAGCGGTGGAATAAGTATAAAAAAGTGTAGAAGAAGAAGTGTAGAAGAAAAAGTTGAAGAAGAAAATATAATAGAAAAATAGTAGATAAAATGATGAAAAACAAACACAACATTTTTTTTTTTGTAGAATAACTAGTCGAAAGATTGGTAGAACATATAGAAAGAGAAGGAAAAAGTGTTATAGAAAAATTACCAATAAAAAGTAGAATGAAATATTATTATAAAAGTAGTATAACAAAAAGTAGAAAAAACGGTAGAAGAGTTAACAGAAAAAGTAGTTGAAACAGCAGTTGAAAGAGTTTGTAAATGTAGCAGAAAATGTAGTAAAAAAATCACCAACAAAATAATTAAATTAATTGATTTTCAATAGTAAATAAAGATCAATCGACATGCGGACGGTCGGTCGGTTCTAACCCATCTCTGTAGTCGGCACTAGAGAAGGACACGTGCCTGATTTTGCCACGGACACGCACGGGCACACCGTTAGGTGACACGCACGAGAACGAGGCCGACGACTAAATGTACGGGCACGCACGAAGAGCTCGATATAGCACGGACTAGAAATTTACCCGGAAAAGCAAGAAACGAAAAATCACGAAAAAAAAAACATTAAAATTCTCGAAAAAAAAACAAAATAGCATATAATAAATATTTAAAAAGTTAAGCTTGGTACTGTTTTATTGATTTAAATCTATATATAAAAATAAAACACAAAATGTTAATTTCCAGTTGCTGAAAGTAAAAGTTTTTTTTTAAATAGAAGTGAAAACTTGATTTTGGACAAACGAGTATGCCAAAAACTAAAACATACACGAGAATATGCAAGCACGATTTTAGATTTCCAGGCGTGACACTAAAAAAGTACGGCACGCACTCATCTCTAGCCTGCACCATTTAACACAACGTTAATTCATTCACGTAATGGATTCTCTTTTTATTCTAGTATAGTAGATTTTTTTTGTATTATAGTGGTTGTCGGTACTCACATTGTTAGCAGCATTAATTAATGACATTACGTGATTTGGCGAAAATTACAAACGAAACTCTCTCTAGCTGTGCGGAAGAAGTCAATAAAAGTTTGATGTCATTTTAAATTTGATTTTGGGAGGAGCAGACAGTGGGTGATTTTGTATGTACGTGGATTAAATTTATTGTATTTTTAGTACTTTATTAGAGGATAAAATGTAAAAGTAAAAAAAAAGGATTTTTGTTGTTCTCTTTAATGTGCGGATGAGAATATTTTGTTTTGAACGAGTATTTATTCACTAAATTGTTTTAGGTTTTATTTAAATAATATACTTAAAGGGTAGTATGGTATATTATAGTATGGCATGATATGACATGGTATTTGATTGTATTGTATTGTACTGCACTGTATTCTATCCTACTCTATTCTACTCTATTCTACTCTATTCTACTCTATTCTACTCTATTCTACTCTATTCTACTCTATTCTACTCTATTCTACTCTATTCTACTCTATTCTACTCTATTCTACTCTATTCTACTCTATTCTACTCTATTCTACTCTATTCTACTCCATTCTACTCTATTCTATTCTACTCTATTCTACTCTATTCTACTCTATTCTACTCTATTCTACTCTATTCTACTCTATTCTACTCTATTCTACTCTATTCTACTCTATTCTACTCTCTTCTACTCTATTCTACTCTATTCTACTCTATTTTACTCTATTCTACTCTATTCTACTCTATTCTAGTCTATTCTACTCTATTCTACTCTATTCTACTCTATTCTATTCTACTCTATTCTAGTCTATTCTACTCTATTCTACTCTATTCTATTCCACTCTGTTCTATTCTATTCTGTATTGTACCATACCAAAGTATGATATGATCTACCCCAGTTTAACCAAAACTGACGCTATAAATAACATTTTAACCAAAAATAAAAAAAATAATCGAAATACTTAAATTGAAGACACAAAAAACCTTTGTGTTAAAAAAAAAAAAAAATAAAAAAAAATCCGATTGAATAAATGTCTCGCAATCTGAAACCAGATTTAAAGAAAATCTCCTTTTTATCACACGCACAAAATAATAGGTATCGTTTTTAAACCTCTTTTTCCAAGGTTTTTTATTTCTCACTTTATTGCATGTCTAGAAAAAATTCCAATATATTTTTTTGCAGCTTTGTCTCAAACACTTTTTTGTCTTTTGGTTTGCTTTTCATGTCACTTATATCTTAGCTTTTCTATCGATTACATAGATTTTTTCATTCAATTATATGTTGTAACATTGAACGTGCAACGGGAAGCGCAATCAGTTCAATTTCTAACTGACAATCGAAAGTCTGGATGACAGACTGACTGCCTTAACTCATTGACTTACTGACTGTCCAAGAAAGAGTGCAGATTTTATTGTTAAGTTTAAGGTATTTGCAGAAAATCACAGATTACCGCAAAATAATTGAATTCAAGTGTCAATGGGAGAAATGTGAACATTCTATTAAAATTTAAGTTGCATCGAAATATTGGGGGTAATAGCTAACTTTTTTTTTGGTTTTTCTTTGTTTTTCTTATAAAATCACCCGAAAAAATAAAAATTAGTGTGTTAAACTATTTGTGTCCTGGTTTTTAAGTATAGAAAAATTATACATAATTTAAATTTATTAGAACTATTGATGATTTTCATTTAAAATTATGTGGAAAGACTAGATTATTGCAGCAAGAACAAGACTGACTCTGCAAGAACTTATTCTTGCAAGAACTAGAGCAAGCTTCAGACTAGTATTGCAAGTAGTGCTCAAGTACAAGAACAACAGACAAACTTCACATATTTATGAACATTTGAAAGTGTCTAAAATCGTTTCCTGTAACAGAATTTGGCTCCTAAAACGACAAGACTCTTGCACCTAAAAAAGAATTCGTTCTTCAAACCATGATTCATTGTATTGAAGAACCACTCATAATATTAATGACTAACGACATCAATGTTATGAATGCGATCATAAATATGATGAATGTTTGGTATATGTGTGTTCTTCAATATGATAAATGTTTGT
The DNA here is from genome assembly GCA_951804985.1 of Dryomyza anilis. NCBI lineage: Eukaryota > Metazoa > Arthropoda > Insecta > Diptera > Dryomyzidae > Dryomyza > Dryomyza anilis. The sequence goes on from OX638130.1 coordinate 115,399,817, forward strand.
GAAGAATACGAATCATCATATTAATGAATAAAATACACTATCTATGTGCATCACATTGAAGAATGCTCTTCATCAAACCAAATTTTAATCAAAAAATTTATTTTTCGTTTATTTTGTTCTCAAACTTCTCAGTTTTCAGGTAGTAATTTTTTATATAATACTTGCATAAATTAGTAAAATGTCTTGTTATTTCTAATTACAACTTTTTATTAATTAAAAGTTAAATTTATAAAAAATATAAAAAAAAAAAAATTTTGCATAAAATATTTTTTTTCGAAAAAAAAAATTTTTTTTTCGGACAATTTTTTTTTTGAAAAATGTGTTTTTTGATATCTTTTTCGAAAAAAAATTTATCGGATTATTTTATTTTTTATTATTTTCCAACAACTTTTTTAATACAATAGAAAAAGACTGATCATACCAGGGTTTTGTTCTTGTTCTTGCATTTGCTCACCCAATATAAACATGATCTGCTCATGCGTATATATTTCAAAATAAAATCCCTTCATTTAGTGCTAAGAACCGAGGTAGCGGTTGAGAGAACCGAATAAATTCGTTGGCGCAATTAATACTAATTCTGGTTGAAATTTAGCTTAAAAATATTAGAAAAAGTGAATTGGTATAAGTCTTTTAATGAATTTGCTAAATTGTATAAAAGTTCACTTAAACTAATAATAATATATAATAGTTTGGCACTACAGTTCTATAAGAACTTAGGCCGAGCTCTCTCACCATTTTGAGCTGTGCGTGTTATATTTGTACTCAAAGTGGTGGGACCTACAGTTTATTGCCGAATCCGAACGGCGGGTGAGAGCTTTTCATAGGCAATGTTTTTACTCTCGGAGGTTTGCCATTTACTGCCGAGAGGTAGCGCGGCATAGAAAAATGTTTCTATGAAAAGATGTTGTTAGCCCCAGTCCAGGCTTGAACCGGGGTCTTTTCGGCTCGCAGTCCAACGCACAAACCACTGAGCTTCCGCGGCTACTATATGAGTTCTTTTGTGCTATAGACGGGCAAAATAGTTATGGATGGGGAGAAAATTTTCTGAAATACCATATTTGTTGTCATCTTCGACAACAAAATTAAATTTCTTTTTAACCTATTTTGTTTGACAACAAATGTCGGCAACCTCTCCGGAAGCTACAACATATTTGTTTGCACATGTTGCACACTTTAAGAGGTACTTGATAAACAGTCAATTAAATGACATATTTAATGATAAAGGTTGCATCAATACAATATAGATACAATGACTAATTAGACCAAAAGAGTTGAATAAATAAAGTGTAGACCTAAAAGTGTCTTCAAATGTACGAACTTCATATAAATAGAGAATGAAAATTTTAAAAGAACCAAATAGTAAAAGTTTTTCTACAAGTTAACATTAGACATTGTATTGACAAAAATGAAATATACGTTTTTAATAATTTTATTGGCTTGTATAAGTCTTAGTACCTGTAATAGAATGAGACAAAATAAAGGTATAGGCCGATCGAAAACATATGCACCACAGAGACGACAACATATTGCTGCACAACACTGGAAACTGGAACCAAACATGAAAATGTTTCCCTATGAAGAGGAAATAGTTACAAAACAGCCAAAAAAAAAAAAGGAAATTACAAAACCTGTTCTTATAGTTGAAGAAATACAATATATGGATATGCAAAATACTATAGAATCGCCTTTAAATGTTCTAAATACCGGTATCAGAAATATGCCAAATTTAGAAAATATGAAAAATAATAAAGCTGATATGGAGAAACCAACAAAGGTGATAGAAGAATCGAAAAATAATGAAGAATTACAACAGCAAATTAAGAAATATACAAAGGAAACTGAATTACAGAAAACCGAAAATGAATTGAAGAAAACAATTGTAGAAATACAGAAAACAAAAGATATAAAATTATTAAATGAAAACAAAAATTCGAAAGATTTGGTGAAAGATTCTACAAAGAATTTGAAAGATATAGAAAACACTAAACAAACCTCAGTTGTATTTTTAGATAAAGCACATAAACCTGAAAATATGGCGAATTTAGAAAATACAGCAATTCTAAAGAATTCTACAAATAAGTACCCCCAAGAAATAGAAGAGATTTTGTCAAATCTCAAGCATAAAAAGGCTGTAAATCTGGAAAAGAAAACTGCACGAAAACCAGCGCGTATTAATAGCAGATTCACGCAGTTTCCCGAGCCACGTTTTAAGAGGCCTCAACGTGGCTCAAAGGTACAAAGAAACTCTAAACTACGCTATAGACCACAACGCGTTTACCAAGATGAATTTGAAACCACTAAAGCAGAATACAATGGTAAAGGACAGAAGAGAAATAGACAAGAAAATATTAAATACCGTAGTACCTATGCAAAAAGACGTAGCCCAATGCTGAGAAGATATAAAAGGAAATAGATAATATTTTGAATTTGAAATATTTGTTAAAGAATTAGTAATATAAAATAAAAAATTATTTAAATAACTAAACAAAAAATCTAAAAGATTTTAATTTAATTGAATATAATAAAAATTAGTACCATTTTCTTTAATAGTTTGCATTTAAAATTGGGAAAATAATCTATATTACTTTCATTTCGAAATGGAAAAGCGCCATTTAATTTTTAAATTATCTCAATTTGAATTGGAAAAACTTTATTTTGTAAGGAATTTTATTCATATCAATTCAAAAACATCAAAAACTCCATTTTGAATCATTGTAATTTCATTTGGGAAGCTCTTAATTACAACCGGAAATGGTAAAGATTTAAAAATAAATATATAAAAATAACAAATCATACACTCACATAAATTATCATTAAAATTTGTCAATTGGACATCTATTGATTCAATAGTATACAAAATATAAATATTTTCATATAAAATTCATATTCATATTTAATATTATTTTCCGATTGCAATAACAGTGTATCCTACTGACTATCTTTAATATTAAAAAAAAAAAAAACTATTAATTTTATGGTATTTTTTCTGAGTGCCGATAAAAAGAAATATTTCCGCATCATGATGTATCAATCATCAGTATATCAATCATTCAAACCATTCATGCATCACAACATGCATGTATCACCGTAACATTTGTTGCTACAGCTGATCACAATGATGATGTTGTTCTCAATTTATTTGCAAATGTTTTTTTGTTTTTATTCCAAATTGAATTGAAGCACATTTCATCAAAACAATCAACTAAATTAAATACAATATTGCAAAAAGGCATTCATTCGTTCAGCACCTCAGTGCGCAAATCATCATCATCTGTATCAAAACATCACACATTTGTTACTTTTTTTTACACTCAATTTAGCAACTGATTATGATTTAAGTAAACTTTAAGCTCAATTTGTGCTGTGCAAATATTTGCCAAACCAACTTGTGTCAATACAAAATGCAACCAGTCAAACGTCGTTAAACTTTCATCACACCCACAAGATGCAGTGATGAATGCAGCATTTATAACATTTTGCCTTTTAATCAAATACGTTTCACACTGTGGTCAACATATTTGTACATTTAAATGCAATAATAAATATTTAATGTCTATTATTTGCTTTAATTAAATTATTTTTTCACATCTACACACAAAAAGAATGCATTTAATTAAATGAGCTGCAACAAAAATATCACAACATTGAAAAATATCACAGCAGCAAAAAAAATATATTATTTTATTGACAAATTTATAATAAATAAAATATGTTTGATATTTTTTATTATACTACTGTGCTTTAATTAAGTTTTAACAAAACGTTTAATAAATAATTATCACTGATTTTGCCTTGCGGACAGCAAAATTGAAACGTTTCGTCATGTTTGATTTTCAAATTTTTACATTTTTTTCTTATGACAAATGAGCATTTTTGCAGTGAATTAATTGTAGACATAGTATAAATATACTAGGCGTTTCTGCATTTTTAAATTGAATTTTAAGTGCACAAATAAAATTTTAGTGAAAATATGACTTTTTACTGAAAATTTAAATTTTTAGTCTATAACTGAATTTTTAGAAATTCTTATTCAAAAATTTGAATTTTAGTTAAACTTTTGTTTTTGTAAAAAAAATTATAATTTTAGTGAAAAATTTATTTTTAAGTGAAAAATTTTATTTTTAGTTAAAATTTAATTTTTAGTTAAAATTTATAAAATTTGAATTTTTAGAGATAATTTGAATTTTTAGTGACCATTTGTATTTTTAGTGAAAAATTAATTTTTTAGTGAAAATTTTAATTTTTAGTGAAAATTTAAATTTTTAGTGAAAACTTGAATTTTTAGTGAAAATTTGAATTTCTAGTGAAAACTAAAATTTTATTGAAAATTGAATTTTTAGTGAAAATTAGAATTTTTAGTAAAAATTTGATTTTTTTTTTTAGTGAAAATTTGAATTTTTAATAAAATTTGAATTTTTAGTGAAAAATTGAATTTTTAAAAATTGAATTTTTAGTGAAAATTTGAATTTTTAGTGAAAAATTGAATTTTTAGTTAAAAATTGAATTTTTAGTTAAAAATTGAATTTTTAGTTAAAAATTGAATTTTTAGTTAAAAATTGAATTTTTAGTTAAAAATTGAATTTTTAGTTAAAAATTGAATTTTTAGTTAAAAATTGAATTTTTAGTTAAAAATTGAATTTTTAGTTAAAAATTGAATTTTTAGTTAAAAATTGAATTTTTAGTTAAAAATTGAATTTTAAGTGAAAAATTGAATTTTTAGTAAAAAATTGAATTTGAAGTGAAAAATTGAATTTTTAGTGCAAAATTGAATTTTTAGTGAAAAATTGAATTTTTAGTGAAAAATTTAATTTTTAGTGAAAAATTGAATTTTTAGTGAAAAATTGAATTTTTAGTAAAAAATTGAATTTGAAGTGAAAAATTGAATTTTTAGTGCAAAATTGAATTTTTAGTGAAAAATTGAATTTTTAGTGAAAAATTGAATTTTTAGTGAAAAATTGAATTTTTAGTGAAAAATTGAATTTTTAGTGAAAAATGGAATTTTTAGTAAAAAATTGAATTTGAAGTGAAAAATTGAATTTTTAGTGCAAAATTGAATTTTTAGTGAAAAATTGAATTTTTAGTGAAAATTGAATTTTTAGTGAAAAATTTAATTTTTAGTGAAAAATTGAATTTTTAGTGAAAAAATTAATTTTTAGTGAAAAATTTAATTTGTAGTGAAAAATTTAATTTTTAGTGAAAAATTTAATTTTTAGTGAAAAATTTAATTTTTAGTGAAAAATTTAATTTTTAGTGAAAAATTTAATTTGTAGTGAAAAATTTAATTTTTAGTGATAATTTGAATTTTTAGTAATAATTTGAATTTTTAGTGATAATTTGAATTTTTAGTGAAAAACTCAAATTTTGGGTGAAAAATTTAATTTTTGTGAAAATTGACATTTTTAGTGAGGATTGAAATTTTTAGTGCAAATTGAAATTTAGTGAAAATTTGAATTTTTTTAGTGAAAATTTTAATTTTCATAGTGAAAATTTGAATTATAGTGAAAATTTTTAATGAAAAATTGATTTTAGTGAAAAATTAAATTTTTAATGAAAAATTCAATTTTTATTGAAAAATTCAATTTTTGAATGAAAAATTGAATTTAGTGAAAAATTGAATTTTTAGTGAAAATTTGAATTTTTAGTGAAAAATTGAATTTTTATTGAAAACTGAATTTTTAGTGAAAAATTGAATTTGTAGTGAAAAATTTAATTTTTAGTTAAAAATTGAATTTTTAGTTAAAAATTGAATTTTAAGTGAAAAATTGAATTTTTAGTAAAAAATTGAATTTGAAGTGAAAAATTGAATTTTTAGTGCAAAATTGAATTTTTAGTAAAAAATTGAATTTGAAGTGAAAAATTGAATTTTTAGTGCAAAATTGAATTTTTAGTGAAAAATTGAATTTTTAGTGAAAAATTGAATTTTTAGTGAAAAATTGAATTTTTAGTAAAAAATTGAATTTGAAGTGAAAAATTGAATTTTTAGTGCAAAATTGAATTTTTAGTGAAAAATTGAATTTTTAGTGAAAAATTGAATTTTTAGTGCAAATTGAAATTTAGTGAAAATTTGAATTTTTTTAGTGAAAATTTTAATTTTCATAGTGAAAATTTGAATTATAGTGAAAATTTTTAATGAAAAATTGATTTTAGTGAAAAATTAAATTTTTAATGAAAAATTCAATTTTTATTGAAAAATTCAATTTTTTAATGAAAAATTGAATTTAGTGAAAAATTGAATTTTTAGTGAAAATTTGAATTTTTAGTGAAAAATTGAATTTTTATTGAAAACTGAATTTTTAGTGAAAAATTGAATTTGTAGTGAAAAATTTAATTTTTAGTTAAAATTTTACTTAGTCAAAAATTAAGGTTTAGTGAAAATTTTAATTCTTAGTGAAAAAATTAATTTTTACTGAAAAATTGAATTTTTAGTAAAATTGAACTTTGAGTGAAATTTTGAATTTTTAGTGCAAAATTAAATTTTTAATGAAAATTGAATTTTTTGTGAAAAATTGAATTTTTAGTGAAAAAATTGAATTTTTAGTGAAAAATTGAATTTTTAGTGAAAAATTGAATTTTTAGTGAAAAATTGAATTTTTAGTGAAAAATTGAATTTTTAGTGAAAAATTGAATTTTTAGTGAAAAATTGAATTTTTAGTGAAAAATTGAATTTTTATTGAAAAATTGAATTTTTATTGAAAAATTGAATTTTTATTGAAAAATTGAATTTTTATTGAAAAATTAAATTTAGTGAAAAATTGAATTTTTAGTGAAAATTTGAATTTTTAGTGAAAAATTGATTTTTTATTGAAAACTGAATTTTTAGTGAAAAATTGAATTTGTAGTGAAAAATTTAATTTTTAGTAAAAATTTTAATTTTTATCAAAAAAAATCGAAATTTTAGCGAAATATTGAATTTTTAGTCAAAAATTCGATATAAGTGGTAATTTGAAATTTTAGTTTAAAATAAAATTTCGGGTAAAACATAATTTTAGTGTATAAAAATTAACTTAAAATGTTTAAATTCAATTATATATATTTTACTCACTACCCTGTTTGCAAAAAATGCAACTTTTTAGACTTTTATTATTAAACAAAGCCGTGCTAAACTCACATAAAAAAATCAACCCAAACATCCACACCGAACACACAAAACACACCCAACACCCATTCATGCCAAATAGATTTGTCACTATTTGCGTGGGGCAACACAAAAAATAGATTTAATTGTGACCAACATGTAGAGCCGAAGTCATGTAGGTCGTTAGAGTGGCTGCAGCGACCGCTTGAAAGCCGAATGCTGTGCCATCGGACATAACAGAATATCTACACAGAAAAAAAAATATAAGTAAATACAAAAAAAAAAAAACTTAATTATTATTTTATTTAAAAATGAAATTAAATATTTATTAACACTTTCAGGAACTTGATACCATATGGTAACATTCCAAAAAATCATCTATAAAATATATATAATTTTTTAGGTTTAAAATTATTAGATTTAAAATGCTCAAAAAAATCTTTAGAATGTTTTAATATATCAAGCACATTTATTGGACCTTTACACTGAAAGAGTTGTATCAATGAAATTCGTTATTATTAGTTATTATTATTTATTATTATGCGTAATCGGACGATTGTTTGTAAACCGACCGCTATATTCAAATAATAATAATAATAATAATAGTTTGGCGCTACAGTCCTGTATAGAACTTCGGCCGAGCTCTCTCACCATTTTGAGCTGTGCATTATATTTGTACTCAAAGTGGTGGGACCTACAATTTATTGCCGAATCCGAACGGCGGGTGAGAGCTTTTCATAGGCAATGTTTTACTCTCGTAGGTTTGCCATTTACTGACGAGAGGTAGCGCGGTATAGAAAAATGTTTCTGTGAAAAGATGTTGTTAGCCCCAGTCCAGGTTTGAACCGGGGACCTTTCGGCTCGCAGTCCAACGCACTAACTACTGAGCTACCGCGGCTACTATATTCAAATACCTCATAAAAATAACATCAATGGGTGAATTATTCATTATACCGCTCGAAGTAAAATTCTTTGCTCAAATATATATGGACTCTATGCTCGTCGCCGCGGTTGCTCAGTGGTTAGTGCATTGGACTGCGAGCTGAAAGGTCGCCGGTTCAAGCCTGGACTGGAGCTAACAACATCTTTTCATGGAAACATTTTTCTATACTGCGCTACCTCTCGGAAGTAAATGGCAAACCTACGAGAGTAAAACATTGCCTTTGAAAAGCTCTCATCCGCCCTTCGGATTCGGCAATAAACTGTAGGTCCTAACACTTTGAGTACACATATAACATGCACAGCGCAAAATGGTGAGAGAGCTCGGCCTAAGTTCTTATAATACTGTAGTGCCTAACTATTATTATTATATAAAAATAATATTTTTCTTTGAAACAACTTGTGGTGCCCAACAAAATTTCGAAATTCAGTATACTTTGTACATGTGGTTATGACATGAAAGTTAATTCTTTACACATTGCAAGTTTGCAGTTACTTTCAAGATGTGTGAACCCAGAGGACCTCAGAAAAACTTTAAAAGGTAACCCCACACATTATCGCAAATGTGTAGAGTACTTATAGTTCGCTTAGTCCGACTATAACTTTCATAATTCTTACTGCTACTAACTATCAAAGTTCCCTAATTCAAAAGTTTTTTTTTTTTGATTTATTTTTTTCGGTGTAAACCCTCTGTTGGTTCATGTATAGGTATGTTTTAGCTCGTCGCCTACGCAGAACGAGGTCATTTAACACTTGTTTGGCGTTCATGAATTGAGTTAAAATGGCTTCGGTTCGGTTTGGCATGGCATAGAACGGTACGACTCGGCACTGGTTTGACTTGTATTTGTGCTGTTGACTGTAGTGTCTGGTTGCATGTGTATTTATTTGGTGGATATCTTTGTGTTTCTGTGTATAGTTATAAATGCACGTATGTCGTCGTTAGGTTGTAGTATTTGTGTTTGTATTTATTATGTGCGCATCCCTTGAGCCTCTTTAAATACTTTATGCGGTGTTTACGAGAGTCGCGTCTACGATTTCTGTATTTATTTAATTCACAATTGTTTATTCTTTGCCATGCAAATGTCTCAATTATTTACTTAACTTGGCTGGCATAACAATGATGTGGTTGACTTAAGTAAGACAGCGCCACAACCACAGTTGCAAATTTAATACTTTGTAAATTTAAAAGCATTTTTACGATTTTTTATTTATTCCAAAAAATGCAAAATATATTTGCATTTCAAGCTGATGACAACGTCATGTTGCGCGCACTGTCGCTCACAATATAACCAAAAAAAAAAGGGTGGCAACATTTGGTTTTAAAATGATTTTTAATTTTTAACAAATTCCATTGCATCGCATTGTCATTTTAAATGGTTGTAAAAAAAAGCATTTTTTTCATTGTTGTCATAAATATTTAAATCACTTAAACTTATAATTAATTTTTAATTTTATTTCGTATTTTGCTGATGAACAGCTGTGCATTTCAATGTATGTTGCTGCATTAAATAAGTATTAATTAATTATTTGTAATTTATTTTTTGTCACTTATGCTATTACAGATAATAAGTAATGCGTTTAATTTATTTAAACAGAATTTTGTAAATTCTTTATAATAAAAAAAATATTTTTTACAGATGAAATAATCATTAAAAATGCATTGTATACCATATAATTTCATTAAAAGCAGAAATAAATAAAAAATGTAATTAATCAGTAGTATTATTGTTACTCAAATATATCATTAAAATTATATGTTACACAAATTTCACAAAAATAAAATTTAATGATTGCCATTGTCTCAAATTGGCACAGGGGCTAACATCTTTTCATACAAAACATTTTTCAATACTGCGCTACCTCTCGGCAGTCAATGGCAAACCTACGAGAGTAAAACATTGCCTTTGAAAAGCTCTCACCCGCCGTTCTAATTCGGCATTAAACTGTAGGTCTCACCACTTTGAGTATAAATATAACATGCACTGATCAAAATTGTGGCAGAGCTCGGAATATGTTCTTCAGGGTTGTAGTGCTATTATTATTATTGTCTCAAATCTGAAATATTTTAAATGCATCATCAGCTAAAATATAATACATATATCACTGACATAAATCCCAAATATTTGAATAATTTTACTTAAACAAAAAAAATCACATAACAACCGAAAAGTATTACAAATCTCTCTAAATATCACAATAACTGAAAATGTCACAATTTCTTTAACATATAAAAAAAAGAAATGTTACATATACTAAAACAAATATACAAAACTGAAATATCATAAATGCACAAACCATCACAAACACAAAAAAATACCATAAAATAAAAGCAGAAAATAAATATCTTTTAAACAGAAAAATAACAATAAAATGGAAAAATATCACTGAATGGAACAATATGCCTTAAACAGACAAATCCCAAAAAAATATTACATAACGAGCAAAATACCATATAAAAAAAAAGAAAAATATATCTAAAACAGAATAATAACACTAAAGTAGAAAAATAACAGAAAAATAATAAATATCAGCAATCCTTAAAAAATATCACAAAATCCGAAAAATATCACAAAAACTGCAAAATGGCACAAAATTGAAAAATTTTACTTAATCAAAAATATAGCATTATGTAGAAAAATATCACTAAAAAATAAATAATACGAAATACAAAAAAAAATATCGAATAATACCTATTAATTACAAATATCACAAATCCTAAAAAACATCACTTAAAGCAAATATCACACAACCAAAATATGGCACAAAATTGTACAAAAAAAAAATTAAAACACACAAAAACAAAAAAAATATCTCTTCACCAGAGAACACAAAAGAAAATAATTGTCACTAAAACACAAAATATCACGTATTTAAATATATCACTTAAAAATATCACAAAACTTAAAAGAACAAAACCAAAAAATTTCACTAAGGACTGCGTCGAATAAAATTGTCCGTTACATATCTTCCCATAATGTGCTATTGCAAGATTCAAATTAAAAAAAATGTGATCATAGTAGCTCTGAATTAAATGGCAGAAAATAATTTGTGTCAGTTATAGTCAATACAAAATTTATTTAACGCGAATATGGCAAACGAAGTGGAAGTGCGAGAAAATATAATTAAAATTTTTCAAAAACAACCTAGTTGGTCTTTTAAAAAAATTGCCAAGGAGGTAGGGGCTAACCCTAAGACCATTTCTCGCATTATCAACCGCTTTAAGGAAGACCTGAGTATTGATCGGAAGAAAGATTCTGGTAAAAAAAGGCCCACATGATCGTGAAAAGTCGAAGAAGGTTGTGAATATTTTAAAGAAAGATCCAAGCATGTCAGGAAGGAAATTGGCGAGAAAGGCGGATTGCTCAGAATCTTTCGTGCGCAGGACTAAGAAAGAAGCTGGGCTGAAGACGTACAAGGTCAAAAAAGTTCCGGATAGAAATGCCGTCAAGAATGAAACCGCAAAACAACGAGCTAAAAAGCTGAACCAAGATTTTTTTTTAAATTCGATTGCTGCATAATGGACGACGACACTTATGTTTTAGCGGACTTTTCTCAGCTACCTGGGCAGGAATTTTATACAGCCAATTCTCGAGAAAATGTCGCTGAAAAATTCAAATAAAAAAAAATGCCAAAATTCCCAAAGAAATTCCTTGTTTGGCAGGCAATTTGTAGTTGTGGAAAAAGGAGCTGCTCATTCGTGACATCGGGTACAATTAACACAGAAAAAAAAATGTACATCATATTGATGAATTCCGTTCTTCAAACCATGATTCATTGTATTGAAGAACCATTCATAATATTAATGACTAACGCCATCAATGTTATGAATGCTATTATAAATATGAAGAACGCTTGGTAACTGTCGAAAAAGTGTTCTTCAATATGATGATTGTATGTGAAGTATACGTTTCATCATATTAATGAACCAAAACATAAAATACAACATATATGTTGATCATATTGAAGAACGCTGTTCATTAAACCAAATATCTACCAAAATATTTTTTTTCGTTCATTTTTTGCCGTACTTCTTAGTTCTCACGTAGTTCTTGTATGTTATTTCTTATATAATGCTCGCTCGACATGCATATATTAGTAAAATGTTTTATAATATATTTATTATAATTACTACTTTTTATTAATAAAAAGTTATATTTATAAAAAATATATTTTTTTCGAAAATTTTTTTTTCGAATAAAATTTTTTTTTTCGAATAATTTTTTTTTTCGAACAAATTTTTTTTTCGAACAATTTTTTTTTCGAAATTTTTTTTTTGAACAAAAATTTTTTTTTTTGAATTTTTCTTCCCTAATTTTTTTTTTTCTCATAATTTTTATAAATTTTTTTCTGTTATTTTTTAAATAAAATTTTTACAACACTTTTTTTTTGATTTATTTTATAAAAAAAAATTTTGAAAAATATTATGAACAAATTCATCAATATGACAATTCAAATATCACAGAAACTTATAAACAGTTAATATCTGTTGTAATCAGTGCCCTCAAAAAACCATAATTGGAAACGGTACCGGAACCGTTTCGGTTTTTGTAGCCGGTATTTAAAAATATGTTTTGAACCGGAATCGGAATCTACATAATTTTTTGTTTGGAACCGGAATCGAATCCGAAACTGCTATTTTAAAAAATCTTGGAAGCAGAACCGACACAGATATTCCAAAGAGTTTTTAGTCTCTGTCAGGGATCGCAAATAACTTGAATCTGAATCGTGTCGATTTTTGGAACCGGAACTGGAATCAGAACAGTTATAAAAAAAATGTGTGGAGCCTATGTTTTAAAAATCTTAGAACCAGAACCAAAACCACTATTTCAAAGAGTCTTAGTACCAGCCGGAGTAGGTCAGAGGTTAGTGCGTTGGACTCCGAACGGTCCCATGTTCAAACCGATGTCCCATGCTCAAACCAACGCACATTGGGTATTTGAATAAAACACCTGGCCAAAAGTCAATTTCGTAAACTTCATCCCAGCTCAAAAAATTTTACATCTTGAGACACCTTAAATGATAGCGGATATAGAGCATATAATTATTTTTATTTTAAGCGAAGCCAAATTATGGTATTCTTATTCCAAAGTTAGAGATTTTAAATAATATTTTTTTTTAATCTCTCTTTTGAATTAGTTATGTATTAAACTATTATTTTGTGTTGAAGCGTGATAATAAAAATGTGGAACCAGAACCGGAATCGGAACCGCTAAATTAAAAATATTGGAACCAAAGCAGGAACCGATATTTCAAACAGTTTTAGCCCCGGATTTAAATATTCAAAAAGTTATAATATTACTTTAATAGAAAATATCACAAAATCTATAAAATATCACAGCTCTGAAAATATCACAAAAGAAAAAACTATCACAGCAAAATACCAATACAACAATTCAATGGAAGAAAGTAAAAATTGCAAAATATCAAATATTAAATTATAAAATAAAAAATATGTTGTAATTAAAAAATGCAGAACATAATACAACTTTTAATAATTTAAAAATTATGTAAAAAAAATGCAGCCAATTAACCGTATTTAGTGCAGCCTCAACTCAAACCTTTGACATATTAATTAACTATCGCCTGCGGTTGCAGCACATGACAGGATGCAGGTAGATTTTTCCAATTTAATGCTACTACTTCTGCTTCAGATTTTTTCTGCACTTGTGCAGTTTCTTATGCAACACAGTTGCACGCAATCACTCACTCACTCAGCCGGTGCACATTCGCTCGCAAAGTGCGCAGCATGTAATGGTGTCGAACGGAAGCGGAAGTGCCAAGAAACGACTCACATTTGCCAGCTCGTTGCATGTGTAATTCGTACAGGATCAACGCCAACACCAAAGGCTATCTTTGGTATGCGTGCGTGCGTGAGTTCGACTCAATGCCTGACGACTGACTCACTGAGTGAGTGAGTGAACGGAAGAAACCAAGAAAGAATGATTGGAAGAATGATTGAATGAATGCTTCCAGCGAACAATGTTTTCATTTCCGCGTTAAATTGCGTGTGAGCTGACAGTGTGCAAAAAGTATAACTTTTTCAACTTTGCAGCAGAGCACTGCACCACCCACCACAGCTGTTCGTCTTCTTTCTGTGCATCCTTCTTATATTTTAAGTTTGCTTCTTTGCAACTTAGCCGCAGTGTTGCCAATAAATCACGTTTTAAATTGCGAATTTGTCTGACATTTATTGATGTGCCGCAAATTTATTGCGGTTATTCGAGGGCATTATCTGTCGGCCAGGATATGCAGCGGGCAATAGCGTTGGCCGCAGGTTACACTACAATGTAATGGATTTTACTCTTTGCATGCATTTTTACAATGCGCAGGATTTACGGTGCATTTGCCTTAAACAATTACTCAGCTATTGATGGAAAAGCAAGAAAAGATTTTGAAGAAGAATATTTCTTCATTTTTTTTTGGTTTTTACATACAATTATAAAAATATTTTCAATTACAAATTGAAACCAGTTGGGAAGGTTAGGTCACATGAGAAATTTTAAAGTAGGGACATTTTATGGTATGCGTTATTATGATAGTTAGGATTATCAAAATACCCTACACATATGTGTGGTTACCATTAAAAGTGGTATATAGGTCACCAGGGTATACGAATCCTGAAAAAAAATACAAACTTTCAATCACTGAAGAATGTCCATTCATTTGATACCCATATTTACAAATGGGTAGGTGTACCGAATTTCGATTTTTCTTTGGGAACCACAAGTCGTTTTGAGGGAAAACATTATTTTTATGCATTTGAGCATAAGGTCAATATTTATTTGACCAAAAAAGTTTACATATGCACGTATACAGTAAAATTCACCAGTAGATGTATGTTTTATATGAGGTATTTGTACTTAAGTGTTTGGTTCACAGATCACAATAGACTGATCATGCCCATTTTCACTGACAAACAGCGTAGATATATAAGTAATTTAAATTAGGAGTTTCATTTATTTAGTCCTTTTAGTTTTTCTGTAATCAAGATTTCAACAGACAGACAAACGGACAGACGGACATCGCTAAATCGACTCAGGAGATCATGCTGATCAAGAATATATATACTTTTCCACCGGAGATGCTTCCTTCTGAGTGTTACAAACGGCGTACCAAACTGAATATACCCTTTCACTCTTAGTGTAGGGTATAAAAACAACAGCTCTGGAAAGAATGTAAAACGTCTCGGAAAAGAATTCCTCGAGGAGGAATTTTTTCGGAAGAGAATTATTTGGGGAAGTATTATTCGGGGATGTTTTACCCAGTGGAAAGTATTATCTGGACAAGAACTGTTTGGCAAAGAATGTCTCGGGAAAGTACTCTACAGAGAAAAATTGTCCGGGCCTGTATTGGCACGGGAATGGATTGGGTCTAAAAACATAAATATCGCTCATTTACTACAAGAGTGTCATAACTCAAAAAACGCGATTTTTAAGTTAATAATGTAGAATAATATGTTATATCATGCTTCATCTTGTGTACAAAAATCGTATTCATATCTTGTATACTCATATCTTGAGAAGAAAATATTTCGTTACTTCATTTCATATTTCCCATACATTTCAAGTGCAATGCGTTTTTTTCAAAATCGCGTTTTTTGAGTTTTGACACTATTGTAGTAAATGAGCGATATGTCCGACAATAAATAATCGGGGAAGGATTTTCTCGAGAATTGTCCCGTCCAAAAATAATTGTCCCGTCGAAAAATGTCTCGGGAAAGAATTGTCTCTGAAAAAAAATATATCGGGTAAGAATTGTATCGAATATAAGGGGTGAGGAGAAAAGTTTATCACTGCAAAAATATCCAGTGATGAATTGTTTAGGGTAAGAATACACTTGGGTTGATTTGTTTCGAAAATAATTATATATGGGAATTCTCAGTTAAGAATTGTATAGGGGAAGAATTATTCGAAAAAAATTAGTGGGAATGAATTGTCTTGCGAACAAATTGTCGCAGATGGATTACCTTGGGGAGAAGTATTTCGAGAAAAAAAATTATCTCGTAAAAGAATTGTCCGGGGAAACTACTCTTTTAGAAAAGAATTGTTTTTGAAAGGTTTGTCTCTCAATGTAAGAAATGTATCGTAGAATAAATGACCGGGGAAGAGCTATTTTAAGGAGGAATGGTCCGGGTATGAATTTTATATGGTAAGAATTGTTTTGGGAAATAATTTTTCTCGAATACGAAATCGTATCGGGGAAGAACTATCTTAAGAAGGTATGAACTGTGTACGGAAAGAATTGTTTTGGGGAATATTTTTTCTTGAGTAAGAAATCGTATCGGGGAACAATTATCTTAAGAAGGAATGATCCGGGTATGAATTTTAAACGGAAATAAATGTTTTGAGGAATAATTTTTCTAGAGTAAGAAATAAATGGCCGGGAATAAATAGAATAAATGGCCGGGGAAAAATTTGTTTTGGGGAATATTTTTTCGAGATGAAATTGTTTCGAAAATTGTATCAGCAAAACACATAACGTGATGAATTGACTAGGAAACGAATTATTTCTCGGAAGAATAGTCTTTGAAGATGAATGTCTCGTGTAAGAATTGTATTGGATAATAGTCGTATAAGGTAAAATTGTATTGGGTAAGATTCGTATAGGTGAAGAATTATATCGGGTAAGAATTGCATAGGGGAAGAATTGTCGGAGATTGATTTTACCTAGTATGAATTGTCTCGCCCAAGAAGAGTTTGGAAACTTCATGTCTTAGCAAGAGTGTTTCGAAAAACAATTATTTCGAAAATGAATTGTCTCGGAGAAAAACTGTCACAAGCAAAAATTTTTCTCGGGAAATAATTGTTTTGATAAAAAATTCTTTCAAGGAAAAATCAAAATTCGAATAAGAACTGTACATATCAAATATATTTTCAGATCTTTACTTAATACAAGTGTAATTTAACTAAAGTTGCATTTGTTCAATAAAATATATTATTAAAATATTTTTATCTTAATAATTAGTTCTCTATTATATCAACACCATATTAAAACAATCTATAAATATTTCAAATAAATATCTTAATTACTCTTAAATTTTGTTAAACAAAGTCTAGGCAATCTATATTAATTTCAATCGAAATTAAACTTTGACATTTCCAGCCACCACAGAGGTATCCACCACCAGCTGTTGTTAGCATGAGTTCCAAAATAAACAGCATTGGAAATATTTTTAAAATAAATAAAAGATAAAACAAATTACAACCAAACAAATTGAAAATGTATCAATGAGCAAAAGAAGAAACTGACGGCACTGAAGACAATTGAACCAATATTTGAGTAGGTGCTTTTGGCGTTCTGCTCCCAGGGAAATATGTGAAAATAATAAAGTTCACTTCACCAAAGTTAACAACATTGTTTTGTGTCTATTGTGCTTGTGGTGAGGAGTAGTACGTTGGCGGCACTGATGGTATTTGTATCGGGTTGGATTGGGCGCGGTTCGGTTCAGATGGGTGAATTGTCATTTTGTTTGTGTGACTGTGTGTGTGGTGTGTGTTTCATGAGGTGCAACTTTTCTTGTATCGGGTAAAACAAAGTTTGCTAATTAGTTGAATGCCTGGAGCATGTGCAGCAACTGTGCTAAAAATTCCTAAACGTCGAACAATTTGTATTTCTGTTGAAATATTTAAGAGTCGAGAGTGTGTGAAGAAAACTTTTACTATTAAACGCACGCAATTGAGAGCAATTATCTATTTGTTGTTGTCAAAGTACCTAGTAAAAATAAAATATTAATAATTTTCTTTTAATATTTAAAATAATATAATATTTATTATATTAAAATAGTATTATAATATTATGAACTATCGACGGATTATCGCTAAACATAATTTAAATAATAATATAATAATAGTTTGGCACTACAGTCCTGTACAGAACTTCGGCCGAGCTCTCTCACCATTTTGAGCTGTGCGTGTTATATTTGTACTCAAAGTGGTGGGACCTACAGTTTATTGCAGAATCCGAACGGCGGATGAGAGCTTTTCAAAGGCAATGTTTTACTCTCGTATGTTTGCCATTTACTGCCGAGAGGTAGCGCGGTATAGAAAAATGTTTCTATGAAAAGATGTTGTTAGTCCCAGTACAGGCTTGAACCGGGCACCTTTCGGCTCGCAGTCCAACGCACTAGCCACTTAGCTACCGCGGCTACTAATAATTTAGATAAAGAGTAATATATTCGGAAGTGTTACTGTTTTGATAGTTTCCACTGGAACCCCCCAACAATTTTATAACGAACGAGATAAAAACTGTTTTTCTACTATATTTAAAAGGTTAAAGGTTAATAGTTGAAAAATATGTTTACGCTATGCACGAATGGGAACATCTTTTGGCATCAGAAATCACCTCACAACAATCATACCTCACCCACTAAAATACAAAAAAAATCACAGGGGCGTGGTAGTTTATATATTTACATTGTTCATTTGCATCTAATCCCGAGGGTATTATTTTCATTAAAAGTCTCCTAGAAGAAGTTGTTCTGGGGCCATGATCGGAAACTGATAATTGAGCCTTTTTATAACCCGACCATTTATATGATTAACATGATCAGTTCAGGATCATAACTACCCTAATAGGATAAATCTATCAGGGTGAGAGTACGTTAACACTGAAAAAGAGGTGTGGTCGTTAAAGAAATAAAATTAGTTATGGGATCTAAGTTCTGAGTTGATTTAGCTTTGTCCGTCTGACTGTCAAACCGTTTTTTAATATCATGATTATAAGAAACAAGAAGAAATGATACATGGAGTTTAGAACATATACAGCAACCATAAATAATTGTGTACCATTAGCTGGTCTAGCAACGAGTTCTAATGTATTTAGCACATTCGCTAAAAATGTGATTTGCTTCCAAAAATATACCAATTAATGACTTTGCAAAAATAGCAACCTATTTAATCGGTGTGGTCGATGTTTTAAAATTATTTTTATTATCTTCACAGTCTTTATAATTCTCATTCAGTTAAATAAAAAATAATGTTATACATTCATGTGAAAATACATAACATATACTTTTCTGATGGTAAAGTTGGAAACATAATTAAATATGCAACCATTGTCATCATCACCATTTTTGACGACACACTTAGAGGATGATTAAGCTCCATAAGTATATATCTTGGCATATACCAAATGGGAATAATATAATATATATATAATACCAAACGCGCAAACAAAAATTCATAATTTGCCGGCGTTCATTTGCTGCAAGCTCAGAAACGGCAATTGTTAATGCAATTAATTAAATAGTCATTTCAACAAATTATTTAATTTTATTGATGCATTATTTTGTTTTTTCTGGTAATTTATTAATTAAGATGATTAAATATTTAATCAATACAATTAATTCCATAGTCGTTTCAGCAAATATTTTAATTGTATTGATGTAACTCTTTGTTTATTGTCCGTTAGTTTATTAATTAATATGATTAAATATTTAATCAATTCAATTAAAGGTCGTATCGGCGATGAATCAATTAAAAATTAATTGTATTGATCAAATTTTTTGCTATGTTACACATATTATTTTTCTGTGTATTTTGTCTGGCATTAATAATGGACGCGATCGATCAACGTACTTTTGTACATATGTAGTATATCTAACTAATAAAATAATCAAAGTTTCTTTTTCGAACTGCGTGTCCTGAAAATAATAATTTATATTCGGTACACCTATAAATTCATGCATATATATGAGGCATTCTTTTTTAAATCGAACGGATTTCGTCAAGAATATTCGGTTGCATTATGGATTCAATTTATTTTTCAAATATGTATTGACGTTATGCTGAAATATATAAAAAATAATGTTTTCCTTCCCACCCGACTTGTGGTATTCGTCGGTATGTACAAATTGATACACCTACCAATTTATATATATGGGCATTTCATGGGTTTCCGGACGGACCATTCGTACGCTTAAAACTTTAAAATCTAGAAGAATTATTAATGAATTAACTTGATATTTTTTTTGTGTAAGTAGTATTTAAATAGGACTAAATATAATAATAATTTGGCGCTACAGTCCTGTATAGAACTTCGGCCGAGCTCTCTCACCATTATGAGCTGTGCGTGTTATATTTGTACTCAAAGTGGTGGGACCTACAGTTTATTGCAGAATCCGAACGGCGGGTGAGAGCTTTTCATAGGCAATGGTTTTACTCTCGTAGGTTTGCCATTTACTGACGAGAGGTAGCGCGGTATAGAAAAATGTTTCTATGAAAAGATGTTGTTAGCCCCAGTCCAGGCTTGAACCGGGGACCTTTCGGCTCGCAGTCCAACGCACGAACCACTGAGCTACCGCGAAGAAAACTATACACTTTAGATCAAATGATATAAATTAAATAGTTGTCGTTCCGGACGGGACAAAAACGGAAGTGCATTTTGAGATTCATATGGATATTCCAAAAAGTCAGCGAATTTTGTGTATCAATTTTTTTTTAATTATTTAAAAAAAATAACTGAAATCATGTGCTTTATTTGTAAATACACACTTTGTTTCGAAAGTTCATAGTTTTTTTTATAATAAATCATAGAAAAATTCCGGACGGGACAAAAACTTCTTTCTATTTATAAAAATACTTTTTGCGTACAAATTATTTTTTTAGATAATTTGGAAAGAAAGCTGAGATAATTTACTTTATTTTTGCATACGTACACTTTGTTCCTAAAAATTATAGTTTTTTCGTAATAAATCACAGAATAATTCCGGATGTTCTGTATGAAAATTTGCATTACGATTTTTTTCTAAAAATAATTTTATATCTGACAATAATAATAATAATCATTATTATAATAATAATAATAGTTTGGCGCTACAGTCCTGTATAGAACTTCGGCCGAGCTCTCTCACCATTTTGAGCTGTGCGTGTTATATTTGTACTCAAAGTGGTGGGACCTACAGTTTATTGCCGAATC
Organism: Dryomyza anilis; assembly: GCA_951804985.1. Taxonomy (NCBI): domain Eukaryota; kingdom Metazoa; phylum Arthropoda; class Insecta; order Diptera; family Dryomyzidae; genus Dryomyza; species Dryomyza anilis. Next base: position 115,420,746 of record OX638130.1, read on the forward strand.
CGAACGGCGGATGAGAGCTTTTCATAGGCAATGGTTTTACTCTCGTAGGTTTGCCATTTACTGAAGAGAGGTAGCGCGGTATAGAAAAATGTTTCTATGAAAAGATGTTGTTAGGCCCAGTCCAGGCTTGAACCGGGGACCTTTCGGCTCGCAGTCTAACGCACTAACCACTGAGCTACCGCGGCTACTATCATTATTACGAAATATAAAGTGATGTACGATTCAAATATCCAGAGGTTTTTTTAAGGTTTATATTTTTCCTTTTTTGTGAATATTTTTTATACTTTTTTACACCTTTTTTACACACTCAAAGTTACGGACGTGAATATTTATTTTAGCTGTCAAAAAATTTTAATTTCAATGCTTATTTTTAAGCTTTAGAAATATTAATTAAGGTTATCTGAAAAAGCAAAAAATACTATTTTGTATTTGTATTTATTTCAAACTATTTAATTTGGTTACTCAAAGTACATAAACAATTGGTATATTTAAAAGTTGTCTAGTAACTTAAATTTAGGAATAGTATTTTATACGTTATCGTTAACGGAATATAATTTTCATTTCAGATATTTAGATTCGCATATTTAAGATTTCAAATCCATCGTTATTTCAAAGATTTGAGCATTTTGAATTTTTCGGTCGTGGTTGACGTTTTTCTGGAAATGCCCATATGGGTAATAAAATAAAAGAATATTCATCGACGGTTTAGACCAACAATCATTTTCATAATTATTATAAACTGCAATACATAATAATTGAAAATGTTCCTAATTCAAATTTACCATATTACATAACCTTCCTAATTGGTTTTCAATTATTCACTTTTTTTAATTTTTAATTAATTTCATTTTTTTTAAATAAATAGATATTTTAGCATTCATCTTCCCCCACTACATGTGATTTGTCTGCATTTCTGCTCAGTAATAAATATTTCATTCACTTCGTGCAAATTCTTCCTGCCCGTTGCACATTCACATACTAAATGAATGAACAGCCTGTAAATTTCTGTCGTCTCATGTCATGTCACTATGTCATCGTGTCACGAATGTCATCGTGTCACGTGTCATAGTGCAGCAGCAGCAGTAAAGCAGCAAAGTGTTGAGCAAATAACTTGAAAAACGAACCTCATAAATCATAATCAGCGACTGAAAGTCAGAGTTTGTTTGCATAGCAACTATTGCAACACACACGTACAGCAAACATTCACACATACAAAATCACACCCACATATACGCAGAGACAGACACCTATATGTGTGCGCACCAATACACTGACATATATGAAGGTAAACAAATTCCTTGCAAGGATATGCAAGGAGTAGTAGAAAAACTAGAAAGGAGTGCAGTCTAAATCACAACCATCTTCGAACAAAGACATTAACATGATATGTTGTTCTTGTACATGTTGTAGTTTTTGTTGTACATGTTGTATATTTTGTTGTACTTGTTGTTGTTGCTGTTATCCAGCATGCAAGCATTATATTACATCATTAATTATGACGCAGTTGCATTTGCATTGCAATTTATGCGAATTATTTGCACTCAAACGATCACGATGGCGATTATGATAACGTCTCTGTGATCGATGGATGAATGGATGTAGTGTAGAGATGATGGAACTACAGCAAGGCTACATGGATAGAGGGTTGGCTAAGAGACAATAGATCAAAGGAAATCTATTCGTTCAAATGACATGAAATTGCTTTTCACAAGAAATCAACTGTATGGATGTTTTTCTGATATGATTTTGTTGCTGTGATATTTTCCAAATTCACTGTGATGTTATGACATTTTGTGACAAAATAACTCTGTTGTTTTGAATCTAAATAATTTTTGCTCTGTGATGATAGGCTGCTGTCTGTGTCATTAACATAACAGTGTAGGGTGTGTTTTCTTTGAAAGCAACAGATAAACTATGTCCTAATTCCTTGTAGGAAAAATCCTTATCAAAAGATTGTCTATATGTTAATGCAAAAATATGTATTTAGTTGCTATTGTGTGTTTAAATTACAAAACTTTATCAAAGCAATTTTGCATAATTGAATATTAATGACGTAGTGAAAGTCAATTGGTTTATGTGTAAATAATTCAAATAATTTACTCAAAATTATCGTATCAACAAATCTCATTTGCATGTCCCAAGTTGAATTATTACTTAAGCTTTCAATTCCAATAGAAACATAGCTGGTATAGAAATAAAAATTAAGTTGAATTAAATTTTTAATAATTTTTAAGAATTTGTAACTTCAATTTGGAGAAATATAAAATCACCGCGATTTATCTAATAAAAATACATAATAATAATGATCAAAAAGGATATTTTGATTGCTGGTATCATCAAAAAATTCTACGTCCGGTATATGAAAACAAACGTCTATTTTATTATATAGAAGGCGTTTACATTTTTGAAAATCATTATTCGAAATAGACCACTCAAATTTAAACGGTACTATGATATAATAATAATAGTTTGGCACTACAGTCCTATAAGGACTTAGGCCGAGCTCTCTCACCATTTTGAGCTGTGCGTGTTATATTTGTACTCAAAGTGGTGGGACCTACAGTTTATTGCCGAATTCGAACGGTGGGCGAGAGCTTTTTATAGGCAATGTTTTACTCTCGTAGTTTTGCCATTTACTGCCGAGAGGTAGCGCGGTATAGAAGAATGTTTCTATGAAAAGATGTTGTTAGCCCAAGTCCCGGCTTGAACCGGGGACTTTTCAGCTCGCAGTCCAACGCACTAACCACTGAGCTATCGCGGCTGAAATAACCCCAATTAAAATTAAATAACACCCAAAACTTTTCATTAAATTTTGGTATTTACTTCATATGAAAAACACCCAAAGTCGTTGGGGATTTTTTCATTTTTTTGGTGCTGTTTTTATTTTCCATTTGGGTATTATTTCATAATGAAATAAGCCCCAATTCAAAATTAACTATAAAACAATTGTTGTTTCATTTCAATTATATTTTTTGAGTTATTTGGGGGTGATTTTTTGGTGACATATGAAGCTCGTATTTCTGTTTAATATGTCATATTTTTTTTAATTTTTTTGGCTTTTGACTTTTGAAATACTCTTGAAAACCTCGTTTTAGATTTTTAGGGGTTCCCAGGGGGGAGAGCTACCAAAATTGAGTGAACCTATATTTTTATTTCATATTTAAAGGGAAATTTGGCAAATTGCCATTATTTTTTTTTAATTTTTGCGAAAAAAAAATATTTATTTTTAAATTTGATGAGAAAAGTCTGCTTACGCCCCAAGCAAAAATGTAAATATTAAAATTTCCAAACTATAAGGTATTATCTGTAACATGAATGTCATAATTTTCTGGTGTGAAGATAGCGCAATGTAAATATGCATTTCTTGAAACACAAAAAAAACGCTTAAAATGAAAAATCACCTCGAGAGTTTGTAATATGTTGCAGATAATAGGCTGATACGAATGGGCTGATACGATTTTTTTTAAATAAGCGTTAGTTTATAACGCTTATTTAAAAAAAATCGTAACAGCTCATTTATATATCAGGCTCCTTCTTGTTGAAAAAAGGGTCCAAAGTTTGGTAATTTTTTAATCGCGGTATGGTAAAAATGCATTTCTTGAAACTTTAAAAAAACACTTAACATAAAAAACCACCTCGAAAGTTTTTAATATGTTGCAGATTATAGGCTAAACTAACGTTTATTTGAAAAAATCGTACCAGCCTATTTTGAAATCAGGCTCCTTCATGGTGAGAAAAGGGTCCAAAGTTTGGTAATTATTCATTCGCAGTATGAAAAAAATGCAAAAAAATTACCAAACTTTGGACCCATATTTCACCATGAATGAGCCTGAATTGGTACGAGGTATTTACAGGACGTGTTAGTTCAGCCTATAATCTGCAACATATCCAAAAATCTCGAGGCGGTTTTTTATTTTAAGCGTTTTTTTTTTTAAGTTTCAAGAAATGCAATTTTTCCATACTGCGACTTAAAAATGACCAAACTTTGGACCCATTTTTCACCATGAAGGAGCGTGATTTAAAAGTGATCCTTACGAAGTGTCGCAAAAAAAAATGTCGAAATTACAAAAGCCTTAGAACGTCGAAACAATATTTGGCCGAATCACAAAATGTCGAAAAATATTTTATAGCTAGAAAAAGTCGAAAAAATTTTAAAACTAAGGATTGCGTCGAATAAAATTGTCCGCTACAAAAATGAAAAAATCTAGAAATCTAGTAATCGAATTTTTATAGAATAAAATATTTTATTTTGCAAATTATTTGTAGATTTAAAAAAAAAAATAAAAAACCAGAAATTAATATTTTTTAATAAAAAGTTTTAATTTTTCCGGAACCCCTTCCATTAATGTTGTAATGGTAGTGTCGACACCCTCACAGCTGCTGAAGACCACTTTCTTTTAAAGTCTTGAAGGTCTTTCGCCACTTATTTTGTTGTCTTCATCTCCCTTTTTACTAAAGCCCAGTATCTCTCAATCGGCCAGAGTTCTGGACAGTTTGGTGGATTGGCTTCTCTAGGCACCAAAATCACTGCATTTTGTTGGATCCACTCTAAGGCCGTTTTGTTCTGTAGTGAAATAAAGCGAGGTCAGGCCAAAAAAATGTGGACACTTCATGTTGGCGTAAAAATGGAAGCAATCTCTTTTGCAAGCATTCCTTCACATATATTTCGCTATTAATTGTATCCGATGTCACGAATGAGCTGCTCCTTTTTCCACAACTGCAAATTGCCTGCCAAACAAGGAATTTCTTTGGGAATTTTGTCATTTTTTTTGATTTTTGTCGAAAATTAAAATGCCGAAATCAAACTGTTCAAATACAAATTTCAAATTCTGCATGAGCAAGTCCACACCAAATCTCCTAGGATTTGCAACTCACCCTCTTCGATTTCAATGAAATTTTGGCTACTGATAAAGGGTATCGAGATTTGCATTCACCATTTTTTGTTATATTTTTCCGACTACTATTTTCAGAGATATCTCTTTTTCCAGAGATATTGACCAAAGTTAAAAAATTGTCGAAGATAACTTTTGTATGGTGGTTCCTTTTGAAATATCTCTTGATGCTAGCAACTTCGTTAAGGTTTCGTTTTAAAACTAATAAAGTCCAAGATGGTATTTTGAAGGCAGCATATTTAAAAATCTTCGCATGAATCCTTGAGTAGCTAAAAATCAGAATTCGTAGCGGAGATTCTGATTTTCTCTACGACGGGACTCAGAATTATGGTGTCTACGTTGTTTTTTAAATATCTTTGTTCTTTTTTAAATATCTTATCTTCGTGTTTTATTATATTTACTTGAAATATATATATTTTTTGTTACGTTGCAGTATTTTTCTACATTTTCTATAATTTTTTCGGCAAAAAATGATTTCGTCATATTAAATTTCGACATTTTTAGTTTTCGACATTTTGTTTTTCAACATTTTAGTTTTCACATTTTTTTTTTCGACATTTTTATTTTCGACATTTTTGTTTTCGACATTTTCAGGTTTTGGCATTTTTATTTTCTACATTTTTGTCTTCGGTATTTTTAGTTTCGTTATTTTAAATTTCGACTTATCGTATTTAAAAGTGGACTGGTAAGATTTTTTTAAATAAACGGTAGCTTGGCCTATAATCAACAACATATCATAAAATCTCGAGGTGATTTTTTTTTTTATTTTAAGCGGCATTTGCACGATTTAAAAAAAAATCATTTGTTTCATAATGCGCATAAAAATGTTTTACATTGCGAGGTTTACTTGATAAAATTTATGGTATTTTAGCTTAATATTGCTAAATTTACCTCAAAATGCCAACTTTAGTGAATTTTTCGTTGCGACGAATTTGAAATGTTCCATTAAAAAATGAGGCGAATTCATCAAAAAGTGGGATAAAAAAGTGGGCTATCTTCACACCAGTATATTTTTGCTCTGGTATGTAAATTTAAGAAGTTATAATTAAATACACTTTTGTATCAACAATTCTAAGTATATTGTTCCAGATAAGTAGCAGCGGCAGCTCAGTGGTTAGTGCGTTGGACTGCGAGCCGAAAGGTTCCCGGTTCGAGCCTGGACTGGGGCTAACAACATCTTTTCATAGAAACATTTTTCTATACCGCGCTACCTCTCGGCAGTAAATGGCAAACCTTCGAGAGTAAAAACATTGCCTATGAAAAGCTCTCACCCGCCGTTCGGATTCGGCAATAAACTGTAGGTCCCACCACTTTGAGTACAAATATAACACGCACAGCTCAAAATGGTGAGAGAGCTCGGCCGAAGTTCTATACAGAGCTGTAGCGCCAAACTATTATTATTATTATTATTGTTCCAGATAAACCCTATCTCTAGAACAATTTCTTATGAAATGAAACAAGGAAATAAACCAAGGAATTTACATATTTCAAATTAAAAACTATAAAATATATGGAAAATGTTCAAATTTGTTTTAAATCATATTTCTTGGGTTGGCCAAAGTCAACTCCGTTGGGCCAAAGAAACCCTGTTTTACGGTAATAATTTGGTTTGATTTAATTTTTATTTTTGTTAAAAATATATATCGTATTTTATGTCTCGAAGAAAAATAAAGTACAAATATAAATCTTACCTTCTTATGTGTTTCGTGTTTATTAATTCTATATATTTTTTATTTAATATAAAAATATTAAATAATAAAAACAACGACTTTAGGATATTTTTGTTATATTTTTTAAACACTTGAATTTTAACAATTTTTTTTTCACTTTCTAACACTTTCTTTTTAAATTTTACATTTTATATATTATTTGCTTTCTTTTACATATTTTTTTATTATTTTTTACTCTTCAACATTGCCTCCTTAAATGTTTCACTAGTTGAACAAATTTTAACTGCGCATAAAAAGAAACACAAAGAGCAGCAACTGCTGGCTGACTTGTTTCTATTGAAATAATCGTATTTCATAAAAGTATTAACTAAACAATATATTTATTGTGTTTTTTTTGTATAAATTGACATTAATAAACACGTTTCTTCTTATTTAATTCTAATTTTTATGCAGACATTTTTTGGCACACGCGCGAACACAATTAAATCACAGCACTGACTGACTATGCGTCAGCAATTTTCTCACCATCTCTCTCCCAACAGATGGCTCCCACACTATTCTCAGCAAATGCAGTGCATGTGCTGCTGCATGCGATGGATGCTTATGCTCTTTGCGCTCTTTATGTTATTTGCAATTAAGTGACTCTTTATATATGTAGAACAAATGCAGAAATCATGTGTATCAGATTAAGTAATTCAAAATTAAAAAATAACGGATTTGTTTAATTTAAAAATAATATTATAATTAATATTGTAAGAGGTATTTAATAAATATAAATTATAAGTTAAAAATGTGTTGTATTTTAAATAAAAAAATTCACTAAAAACAAATTATTTCAAATTAAAAAGAAAATAATTTAATTCATTTGTAATAAAATTTAATATTTTGTAAAATTTAATATTCAAAAAAATTCAAAAAATGTAATTTTAATAATAAAATTATATAACAATAAAAATGAACATTCGATGAATATTCCATACATAATTTATTTATAATTTCTCGGTGTTCATTTCGACTGCATAATCAGTTTTCCATAACACGTTGTGTTATTAAAAAATAAGTAATCGAATTTGAAAACCCTTTTTGACATTTTTTAAGAAAAAATAAAAATACAGAAGTATTTTTTTGCTAATTCTTATTTATTGCAATTTTATAATCAATTTTTAAGATATTTTGATCTGTGGCAATTATTGAACAAAACTTAATATGTTGTTCCAATCAATTTCTATGCCCTACACAACTATTTCACTTTCTTCATCACTGAGAAGGAGATGTATCCGGTATGGACAAGTATACTCTTGATCAGTGTGACCTCATGAGTCAATTTAGCGATGTCCATATGTTTGTCAGTTGAAATCACGATTAGAGGAAAACTAGAAAGGCTAGATCAATAAAATGCCGAAGTCAGATTACCTATATACCTAGGTTATATGGTATTGAAAATGGGAGTAATCGATCGTTATTCAGTTTATATTATATTATTGTACCTTTGTTTACCCTATAATTGCAGAAATTTGATTCCTTCGTTGAAATCCTTTATTTAAATTGTTTTTCAGAAAAATATGAAATGCATTATTAAATAAAAACATTATTTTTAATTTTAATTCAATTATTATATTTTAATTTATTTTTTTTTTAATTAATTCAATTACTTATAAATTCAATTAAAACATTTTTAATTCGTATTCATATGAAAAAGAAATTACAAGATATCTAATAGAATCAGTTATTTCCTTTTAGTTTCTCACATAAATGAATCCAAAATTGCATTAGCCTTCGTCATGTCATTGGAACCGCTAACTTTCGATACTCCAAAATCACTACACACGAAATCTGCCCCAAACACTTAGCCAACACTTTTCGCAACACCTTTTTCACACATTCGTGTTGACCAAGAGCGCAAACAGACTGTAGGCATTGTGCATCACCTGCAAACAAAACGGTAGCTTTACTAAACCTTTAACCCATTAGGCACTACAACGCGATGCTCCAAGACACACAGGCGCAACCACCCACCTGCGTAAAAACGGGCAGTCCAATGTGAAAAAAGAGTCCGGCACGCAACACAATCGGCCGCTTCAAGTATTCCATGTACACATAGATGGAGTGGCGCGTACGTGCCGTGCACTGCGTCCAGTTCGAGTGGTAAATTGCGTCCAGCAGCGCCGTCGAGCATTCAATGACCTTGTTGCCATAGTAGCACGGCATAAATATCTGCAGCGTCATGGCCAATGCAAAGAACAGCAGTGTCACAAAGGCTGCTGGTTGTTGAGTGGGACTTTTCTGAAGTGAACAAAATTTAAAGTATTTTTTCCAAATGGATACTTCTTATTAACTTAGAGGACGCACATTGTGCAGACTATAGCAACTGAAGCAAATGATGAGGGTGCTCAGGACAATCTGCGCCAATATAGGATAGGTTACTATAAGTTCGCACCGTTCTTGCAACCTGAGAGAGAGAGAAAGATGTTTAAAAGGATTTAATTTTAATTTATTTTATGCTATTCTTAAGATTTTTTTTTAGAGATGTTTTTCGAATAAGTCTTTATTAAGCTCTATTATCTCGTAGAATTGTCAGAGGAGTTTTTTTAATAACCCAAATTCAAAAAAAATGAAATTCTCTCCAGGTGACTATATAAGAACTATAAAAGAATTATATAAGAAAATAATTATTGTCAGAAGAAGTACAATTCAGTAAACATTACAATTTTTCAACAATACTTCTTCTGACAAAAATTCTCAGAGATAATTTTTTCCCTTTTGTCCGAACGAAAAATTCTCGGTTAAGAACAGCAGGTCTCTACATTTTTGGATATGTATTATCTGATTATCTGTTGTCAGAGAACTTGTAAAAGCTAAATCGTTTGAAATTAGAGATGTGGCAATAAAGTCTAACTAATTCTACACTAAATTCTTATGCGAATTACCGGTCCTTTTCAAATTCGAGAAGTTTTCATTCACTCTCGGTAGACAATAGCAAACCACATTAAATGGTTTAGTTCTACCGATATCCGAAAAGGAATTGTCAGTCACGAACTATTCGGAAAACTGCAATATATTCTTACGATCGAAATATCCATGAAAGTCTCATCAAAGAAGAACAATTTAAATGAAAACTGTCGGAAATATATTGAGAGGAGGACTTTCACGAAATACTACTCAGTCACGAAATACTACATATATAACCTCTTTCATATATCATTTGATCTAAATCTACTTTTCGAGTGAATAATTCTAGTTGGAAGGAAAAGAACCAAGGGATTAAATTATTCAGTCTGCATTTCTATTGAAGTACTTAGAATTTACCTTAGAAATAACCTTTTCACGCAATTATGCAGTTGTACCAAATGTTGCATGTCCTCTGACTCCTGCAGATTCATTTCGGATGAATCCTCCAGTGACTTCGACTGTAACACATCTTGTATTACTGCCTCATTGCTGTTCACTTCCAAATCTCGTGGCACCTTTCTCGGCAAAATTCTCCGCACCTTCTGCAGAACCCTTTTGTCCGAACGACAAATTCTCGGTTAAGAACAGCAGGTCTCTACACTTTTGGATATATATTAACTGATTATCTGTTGTCAGAGAACTTGTAAAAGCTAAATCGTCTGATATTAGAGATGTGGAAATAAAGTCTAACTAATTCAACACTAATTTCTTATGCGAATTACCGGTCCTTTTCAAATTCGAGAAGTTTTCATTAACTCTCGGTAGACAATAGCAAACCACATTAAATGATTTAGTTCTACCGATATCCGAAAAGGAATTGTCAGCCACGAACTATTCGGAAAACTGCAATATATTCTTACGATCGAAATATCCATGAAATTCTCATCAAAGAAGAACAATTTAAATGAAAACTGTCGGAAATATATCGAGAGGAGAACTTTCAGTCACGAAATACTACTCAGTCACGAAATACTATATATATAACCTCTTTCATATATCATTTGATCTAAATCTACTTTTCGAGTGAATAATTCTAGTTGGAAGGAAAAGAACCAAGGGATTAAATTATTCAGTCTGCATTTCTATTGAAGAACTTAGAATGTAGTAACCTTTTCACGCAATTATGCAGTTGTACCAAATGTTGCATATCCTCTGACTCATGCAGATTCATTTCGGATGAATCCTCCAGTAACTTCGACTGTAACACATCTTGTATTACTGCCTCATTCCTGTTCACTTCCAAATCTCGTGGTAACTTTCTCGGCAAAATCCTCTGCACCTTCTGCTGGCGTATATCCTGCCGCCTCTGTCTCCCACCTTGGCCCAAATCTCGCATGCGTCTATCTAACAGCTGCAGACACAGCGACACATGCAGCATCAGATAGCAGTAAAGCATATCCAACGTTATATTGCTCATACAAGTGAAATACATTGCCAACGCATCGTAGGCAAAGCCACACCAATAATGCATGCCTCCGCGTTTCCAATCGATCGGCAACCATCCGGCGAAGGGCAGCCGCGTCTTGTCACCAGATATCAGAACGCTGAATATGCGTCCGCTAGCCACCAACAGACTGTTTGTCATATACACAATGGACAAGCATCGAAAGTTTTTTTGCTGTCGCTGCCAATGACTGCGTTCTGCGTAATTGCGCAGTTGCAGCAACTCCGATGTTGTTGCCAGATGCAAGAAATAAGTGAGATGCACAGCATTCAGATGAATATTGATCACCTTCACCAAGAGTGTTGTCTCCGTTACTGTTATATAGACGATATCACTCACCTGCTCCAGATCATCGGCCAGCACGATGGTAATGTACATCATGAAGGTTGTGCCAAAAGTGAGAAAGAGATGAGCGCAGATTGCGTAGGTCTTGTAGAGCCACCGTTGCCATTTGTTGTCGATCTTGCTGTTATATTCGCCGTTTTCAATTTTATATGACCATAATCCGAGATATTTTAGAATGCTTAGCAGAAAACGAACCGACTCGATGATGTCCATGTTTGGTATGTGTTCTAAGACTTGGTTTGAGTGAAATTTATAGAGAGAAATATTAGATTTTTCTAAAGAGTACAGGGTGCTGCTAAAAGTAGCTCTTGAATGTATTAAAGTAAAGTCAAGTGGTAATGTTGAACAGCTATCGATGCCCCTAAGTTGACGTATTTTTATTAGATTTTGGCAAACTGGTGGGGTTGACATTTTGATATATTATCAATGGACCTAATGGGATGACATATTTTCGGTTCATGTCCATTTCGAGGAAATGTCCAATTCGAGTATATGTACTTTTCGGGAAAATATATATGTCGGGAAAATTTACTTTTCGGGGAAATGTCTATGTTCATTTCTGAAAGTGTACAGTTGGTAAAAAGGCGTCCTGGAAATGTTTTTCGAGGCGGTAATGGCTTTCGGAGAAGTATCTTGCTACGAATATTTTCAACAGGCATAATGGTCACGAACCTTATGTCCGTTTCAGAAACAAACATCATGACGAAGGACCTGGTATTCATTATTGGAATGGTCTATTTTGAAGCAGGCATAACTTTCATGAATCTTTTGTCTGCTTTGAATAAAGACAGGGCCATTTCGGGGATATGTCCAATCAGCGCAGTTGCCATTCGGGGAAATATAGTAGTATGTCCATCCGGGAAAGTGTCCACTTCGCAAATGTCCATTCGGAGAAATATCCATTTCAGGGAAATGTCTTTAGGTAAAATATACATCCGGAAAAGTCCACTTCGTCTTCCGGAAAATGTCTTTCTGGGTAATGGCTTTCGGGAAAGTGTCCTGCTACGCATATTTTCAATGGACATTATAGTCATGGCCCTTATGTCCGTTTCAGAAACAATTATAATGTGGATGGACCTGTTGTCATTTATTGAAACTTTTTGAAGCAGACATTGAAGCAGGTCTGTTTTCCATTCGGGGAAATATCCATTTCGGGGATATGTCTTTAAGTAAAATGTCCATCCGGGGAATTGTCCACATCTCAAATGTCCATTCGTTGCCATTCGGGGAAATATTCATTTCAGGGAAATGTCTTTAGGTAAAATATCCATCCGGGGAAGTGATAACTTCAGGGAAAAGGCTTCCGGAAAATGTATTTTGGGGTAATTGCTTTCGGGAAAGTGTCCTGCTACGCATATTTTCAACGGACATAAAAGTCATAGACTTTATGTCCGTTTCAGAAACAATCATAGACCTGTTGTCCGTTATTGGAACTCTTTGAAGCAGATATTGAAGTAGGGATGTTTTGAAGCAGACATAAAGTTCATGAATCTTTTGTCTTCTTAGAATAAAGAGAAAAGGTATATGAACTTTGTGATTCCGTCCAAAATGGATATTATGTTTATTTGGAAATTAACTTTGTTTCTACTTAGAACCAGTAATAAGGTCCATAGACTTATATCCGTTTCAGAAACAGAAATAATGCCCAAAGTGAAGCGGACATGACGTTCGTGAACCTTATGGCTGTTTCAAATCACGATATAATATCCATGGACATTATGTCATCCCACAACTACAACATTATCTATTGAGTAGAGAACATTGTACTGTAAGTCTTTATATATAATGCATATCGATATTCCAAATCTGATATATAAGTACCAAATGATGATTGATTGATAAGCTTTCATTTTATTTTATTATACTGGTGGGATGACATATTAACCACGGACATAATGGTCATGGACCGTTTCAGAAACAGACAATGTCTATGGTCACAATACCGCTTAGGGATGGACTTTCTTGAGGCAGATATAAATCTCATGAAACTTATGTCTGCTTTGAATACAGACAAAAGATCCAAGAACTTTCTGATTCCGTCCAAAATGGACCTAATGTTCATTTAGATATTATGTCTATTTTATAAACGACATAACGTCCATGGACATTGAGTCTGCTACGAAACAGTAATAAGGTTCATGGACACTATGTCCGTTTCAGAAACAGACAGGACATCAGTTCAAATTTAAGCGGACATAACGTTTGTAGAACTTATGGCCATTTGGACACTATGTCCGTTTCAGAATCAATTCAAATTTAAGCGGACATAACTTTCTTAGAACTTATGGCCATTTGGAAAGAGACACGAAGTCTATGGACATTATATCGTAAACATAAGGCCCTTATATCAGGCTAGGAACATCGATCCGACATAACCTAGCTTGACTTATTTGCAATTAATCATTTTCTCTAGTAAAATCTCAATACTCTCTCTCATATATCGAAAGAATACTTAGACAATAAATTGTACATTTTGACGATAACAAAAAAGATCATATCTGTAGAATGTTATATTTATATTTCAATATTTTATTCGTCCTTAAAGACTCAAAAATATTTAGTTTTGTAATTTCGATAACCCTGTTTGTGATTGTTTTAAACCTAATAAAATACTTATATCTTTAACACTTAACTTAAATGACAAAAACTTTGTAGTCATTTCTTTTAAACACTTTAATAATTTGATGCCAATGGCAAATTTTCTCTGCAAAAACACCTCTCGAGTAAATACAATAATCTGGCAACTGGGAAAAGTAACCTGAGTCAACAGACAGTCGTGATATCAGAGTGGGTTTATTTTAAGAACTTCTGTGGGTCATGCCTTCATTTATTCATATTGAGCAGCAGTGCCATTAAGCTGTAGGCATTGTTCATGGTCTGGAAGTGAACAAAACAAAGGTGTGATAAGTGAGAAAAAGTGTGAGCTTTGATTGGTATGCAAAACGAAACCGCGTGACACACAGCTCACCTTTGAGAAAACTGGTAGCCCGATGTCAAAGAAGTTGCCCGCACGTATACGCATCGGTTGCTTTAGAAACTCCATGTAAATGAAAACGTAACGACGGGTGGACGAGGTACGTTGCAGCCAAGAGGAACTGTAGATGGCATTGGTCAAGGCGTTGGACTGCACGATAATCTCGTTGCCACAAAAGCAGGGCACAAATATCTGCAGCGTCATGACGGCAACGGCCAGCATTAGAATAAAAAACTGCGAAGGATGTTCGAGTATGCGTACCTTAAGAAGAGGGACAAAGGGTAATGGGGAATAATATAAATATATATAGAAATTATAAATAAGAAAGTGTATATTAAAAGTATTAAAAGCTTCATAGATAATATAGAAGCACTCTTAAAATTAAATTAGTGTTGAAAACGAATTTCTATTACATAATGTAGTAAAATCAAATACATTCATATTCTAGGTGTACCTTTATGAATTTGGTCATTGTGTTTTAAGTTCAATCTCTGTGAGAATTTAGAGTATTCAATTGTTTGCCTTTTGTGCACATACTGTACCCTTTTTTGTATTTCTATGCGATATTTACCTTCTGCAAACGATACGCACTGAAGCATAGAACAAAGGCCGAGCACAGTATCTGTATGAGAAATGGAATGGATACAATCGACTCGCATTGTTTGGCCAGTCTATGGCGAAAGGGCAAATTAAAAACCTGTATCGAAAAAATCATTGCACTTTTTACCTTTTGATTTTCTGATGCAGCACAAAGTTCTGACGCAATTCACGAGCAAATGTATGCTCTTCACAGTACTTTTTCGTTTCCCAAGCACTCGTTGTGAGCACTTCAAAATCATCTGTATCATATGAAGTAGAACCCAATCGCTCCAAGCGCATGCCCGCCAACCGATAACACAAGGCCACATGCAGCAACATATAACAGATGATCATGTCCAGCGCACAGTTAGACAGACAGGTCACAGGCATCGCGACCAACTCATAGCCATAGGCAAACCAATAGTTGCGCGGTTGACGCCACTCAAATGGGGGTGCATACGGAAATGGCAGCTCGTACTGTGCGCTAAAAAGCACGCTCACGAATGCGAGCGTCACCAGTGTGAGGCTCATGAAGAAATACATGAACGCAACAAAGCGATAACGTTGCGCCGCCTCTGTCCAAAAACGACGTTCCGTTGTGGTGCGCAAACGAAAAGCATTATCGGTTGACGCCACCGAAAAGAACTCGAGTGCGAGGTGTACATAGCGCCACATATTCACGACCTTCACGACTAGCGCTAACTCAGTGAGCGACATATACATGATGTATGTGAATTTTTCCAGATCACCCGCTTGTATTACATCGATCCACATCATCAAGGTGTAGGCAAAGGTGCAGCTAAAGTGCAGCAAACGCGCATAGAGCACATAGTAAAGTTGGCGATGCGGTTGCTGCAACCGCCACAGGCCAAAGAATTTCAGGATGCGAATTATAATGCGTGCAGCGGCAATGTTGTCGTAGCCAGACATGGTATGTGATTGGATTTAAAATTTAAACTATATGAAATATAGATTGATGTTGTGTGTGGCTTTTATAGAGGGTTTTACTTGTTTGAATGTTTTGTGCTTTGTTTTGTCAATATTTGTGTGGAAAATGTTTTCAAATTTTTAATTAATACATGTTGTTGACAAAACTTTGTTAAACATAGAGGCCGGATTTTCAGGTTTCCAACTCGTAATTAATTAGTAAAAAAAGTTTTAAAACAATTATATTGTATTACACACTTTGTATAATTAATAAACGTAGCACACGTAATGTGACACAATGCATTTGGTTCTGCGTATCGAGAATATAACATGTTTTGAAATTTATTAGTTTTTAAATAACAAAACCGTTCGCACCCATTTCCAACAAGTAGCGTAGGTAATTATTAAATCTAAGTTCTGAGTTTTCATTGATCTAGAAGTTGTTCGTATTCGTGATTTCCAAGGAAGGACATCTTTAAATTAAATCAGAAGGTGACGTTGGTCAATATTATATTAATTCTTTTTTAAACTGGTCACGCCATATTTTGGGTTTTGGGTTGAAAAAAGTGAATACACTATTTCACTGTGTATATACTACTTTTAGTATAGGGTATATTAGAGATAATACAAGAAATTTCAACTTTCTTTTAATGAATTTAATTCTGTTTTTAATTTCCGCAAGCAATTGAAATTTATACCAGATAAGCTTTTGGTAATTTGAGTAAATGAAAATGTAAACATAATTTAGAGTATTCAGAATCTCATATAGAGTTTTTTTACTAATAAAATATTTCAGTTATCACACATATTTCACATTGTCTAAACATCAAAATTCGACAACTGAAAGTGAAACAAATAAATATCATTCTTTAAGCATATTTGATATGCTACACAAATTGGTTATATATTCAAAGTATTGTCTGTCACTAGAAAAACCGAAATGTAAGAAATATAAAATGAAAAATGAAAAATAATCTTGAATGTTACAAAATGTATTTCCTATTGAAATTAAAATGTCTGATAATAATCTGATAACTTTAACGAATTGAATAGTAAATGAAAAATTAATTTTTTAGTGAAGCTTTTAATTTTATATGAAAATTTTAATTTTTGGTATAATTTAAATTTTTTAATGAAAATTTTAATTTTTAGTGAAAAATTTTAATTTTAGTAAAAATTGAATTTATTGTGAAAAATTTAATTTTTAATGAAAAATTGAATTTTAGTGAATAGTTAATAGGAATAGATCAGGTTTTTAAGCAAAAATTTTAATTTTTAGTAAATATTTGAATTTTTAAGGAAAATTTGAATTTTTTAGTTAAAAACTGAATTTTTAGTGAAAATTTGAATTTTTAGTTAAAAATTGAATTTTTAGTGAAAAATTGAATTCTTAGTGAAAAATCGAATTTTTAATTAAAAATTGAATTTTTAGTGAAAAATTGAATTTTTAATGAAAAATTGAATTTTTAGTGAAAAATTGAATTTTTTGTGAAAAATTGAATTTTTAGTGAAAAATTAAATTTTTAATGAAAAATTAAATTTTTAATGACAAATTGAATTTAAAGTGAAATACCGAATTTTTAGTGAAAAACTGAAATTTTAATGAAAACCTGAATTTTTAGTGAAAATTTGAATATATAGTGAAAATTTGAATGTTTAGTGAAAAATTGAATATTAAGTGAAAAATTTAAAATTTAGTGAAAATTTTACTTTATAGTGAAAAATGGAATTTAAAGTAAAAAATTGAATTTTTAGTGAAAAATTTCATTTTTAATGAAAAATTTAATTTTTTGTGAAAAATTGAATTTTTAGTGAAAAATGGAATTTTTAGTGAAAAGTTGAATTTTTAGTGAAAATTTGAATTTTTAGTGAAAATTTGATTTTTTAGTGAAAAATTGAATTTTTAGTGAAAAATTAAATTTTTAATGAAAAATTAAATTTTTAATGACAAATTGAATTTAAAGTGAAATACCGAATTTTTAGTGAAAAACTGAAATTTTAATGAAAACCTGAATTTTTAGTGAAAATTTGAATATATAGTGAAAATTTGAATGTTTAGTGAAAAATTGAATATTAAGTGAAAAATTTAAAATTTAGTGAAAATTTTACTTTATAGTGAAAAATGGAATTTAAAGTAAAAAATTGAATTTTTAGTGAAAAATTTCATTTTTAATGAAAAATTTAATTTTTTGTGAAAAATTGAATTTTTAGTGAAAAATGGAATTTTTAGTAAAAAATTGAATTTTTAGTGAAAAATTGAATTTTTTGTGAAAAATTTAATTTTTAGTGAAAACTTGAATTTTTAGTGAAAAATTGAATTTTTAGTAAAAAAAAAATGAATTTTTAGTGAAAATTTGAATTTTTAGTGAAAAATTGAATTTTATGTGAAAAATTTAATTTTTAGTTAAAAATTGAATTTTTAGAGAAAAATCGAATTTTTATTACAAATTGAATTTAAACCGAATTTTTAGTGAAAAACTGAATTTTTAATAAAAAACTGAGTTTTTAGTGAAAAATTGAATATTTAATGAAAAATTGAATTTAAAGTAAAATACCACATTTTTAGTGAAAAACTGAATTTTTAATGAAAAACTGAATTTATAGTGAAAAATTTAATTTATAGTGAAAAATTGAATTTTTTAGTGACAAATTTGATTTATAGAGAAATATTGAATTTTTAGTATAAAATTGAATTTTTGAATGATAATTTCAATTTTTAGTGAAAAATTAAATTTTCAGTATATAATTAAATATTTAGTGAAAATTCAATATTTAATGAAAAATTGAATTTCTAATGGAAAACTAAATGTTTAATGAAAAATTTAATTTTTTATTGAAAAATTTAATTTAAAGTGAAAAATTGAATTTTAAATGATTGAATTTTTAGTATATAATTGAATTTTTAGTGACAAATGTTATTTTTAGTGTAAAATTGAATTTTTTTGAAAACTTTAATTTTAAGTGAAATATTTAATTTTTAGTGAAAAATTGAATTTTTAGTGAAAAATTAAATTTGTACTGAAAAATTATATTTTTACTGAAAAATTAAATTGCTAGTGAAAAATTGAATTTTTAGTGAAAAATTTAATTTAATAAAAATTTGAATTTTTAATGAAAAAATTTAAGTTTTAGTGAAAAATTTAATTTATAGTGAATTTAATGTGAAAAATTGAATTTAAAATGAAAAATTGTATTTTTAGTGGAAAATTGAATTTTTAATGAAAATTTGAATTCTTTTAATGATAGTTTTAATTTTTAGTGAAAAATTGAATTTTTAGTAAAAAATTTAATTTCCAAACCTGAATCACACGATTGAATAAACAATCAACTTTTCAATCAATGTTCAAATAATTTTTTAGACAATCACACAATTGATATTAAAATTGTTTTGAAAATTGATTCAAAAGTTGATTGTTTATTCAATCGTGTGATTCAGGCTTGAGTATAGAAATAAGTAACAAATTGAATTGTTAAGTGAATTTTTAATTGTTCTAAATTGAAAGCAATTATTTAAAATTATATAAAGGTAAAAATTACTAATTGTTTTTTAATTGAAATGCGCACAACATCTAATTATGTAAGTCATTAAAGTGCACAAAGTGAACTGTTTGGGGCACAACAGCAGGTGAGTGGTGCAATGTTCATAAGACCCTCATATAAAAGCCTCAATGCTTAATTGTGACAGGCACACAGTCAATCGTCACTACAGAGAATGTCCAGCACTTTTGACAACATCGCCAAGTCGCGCACTCTAACGCACATATTGCGTGCCGTTGGACTCTGGCCCTTAGAGCCAAAGTCAGGCGAGCCGTCCCAACAGCCCGAAAAATTCTTCGAACGTTCGCATCGTTATCTGCTACAGTTACCCATTGCTTTCAGCTATACGCTGCTCATGTGGCTGGAAGCACTGACATCGGACGATCTGAAACATACCACGGATGTGCTATACATTGCACTCACCGAGACAGCGCTGCTCGTCAAGATAATCAGCATCTGGTATTATGCCAGCGTCGCTGTCCAGCTGCTGCATGCAGCGCAGCACAATGTCGCGTTTACACTACGCAACGTTGGCGAACGTACGATGTGGCAACGCGCACAGCGCCGTTTCGGCATTGTCGCCCTTCTTTACATCTTCATGAGTCTGAGCTTCGTCTGCTGCAAGGTGCTCAGTGTGCTCTTCATGGAGCGCTACGAAATGCCCTTCTACTATTGGACTCCGTTCGAGTGGCGTGATCCACGCTACTATTGGTATGCGTATCTGTATGGTGTGTTGGCAATGTTTGTGACATGTCTGTCGAATACGACGCTTGACATGACCTACTGCTATATGATGTTTCATCTGGCGCTGTTGTATCAGTTGGTGGGAGTGCGTATGCAGCAGGTGGGACGTCGACGTGAGTGTTATGAAGTCGCGTGTGAAGAAGAGGAGGAGGAGGAGAAAAATAGTGAGGAGCTGCCTGAAAACGATGCGCAGATCCACGCAGAACTTCGTCGCATTGCGATGATGCATCAGCAGTTGAAGAGGTCCCTTTTATAAATAACAGTTACAAAACTTATGCAGTATACCGTCAAGACATATGTATATGACCTTAAATTACCACATTACACTTCATTACCTTGCCTAACCTTACATATACTTACATATACTTACAACTACATTACATTTCCTTACATTACTTTACATTACTTTACATTACTTTACATTACTTTACATTACTTTACATTACTTTACATTACTTTACATTACTTTACATTACTTTACATTACTTTACATTACTTTACATTACTTTACATTACTTTACATTACTTTACATTACTTTACATTACTTTACATTACTTTACATTACTTTACATTACTTTACATTACTTTACATTACTTTACATTACTTTACATTACTTTACATTACTTTACATTACTTTACATTACTTTACATTACTTTACATTACTTTACATTACTTTACATTACTTTACATTACTTTACATTACTTTACATTACTTTACATTACTTTACATTACTTTACATTACTTTACATTACTTTACATTACTTTACATTACTTTACATTACTTTACATTACTTTACATTACTTTACATTACTTTACATTACTTTACATTACTTTACATTACTTTACATTACTTTACATTACTTTACATTACTTTACATTACTTTACATTACTTTACATTACTTTACATTACTTTACATTACTTTAGATTACTTAAGATTACTTTAGATTACTTTACATTACTTAACATTACTTTACATTACTTTACATTACATTACTTAATATTACATTATATTACATTACATTACATTACTTTACATTACTTTACATTACTTTACATTACTATACATTACTTCACATTACTACACATTACTTCATATTACTTTATATTACTTAGATTACTTTAAATTACATTTTCAACATATTTCAATTCCTTCAGCCTCTGCCACCAATGCGAATCCATCGTATCCGCCCCCGTCTTGGCGCAAATACTACTCAGCTCCTACGTGCTCTGCTTCAGCATTTATCGGCTACAAAATGTAATTTTCCCGCACAGCGTAAATCAATTTTTCTTCGCACATTTTTATAGCATTTAAATTGTCGCCATCATTTCTCCGTCCGTCTCACTCTCTCTCTCCCTCCCTCCATCGGTCAGGTCAGCATCGTGACAAACGCCAGCGAGTTCTATGCGTTGCTCCAGTATGCGGCCGTTATGACGCTACAGATCTTTTTGCCCTGTTACTACGCCAACGAGGTGACGCTGCACTCGCACCACTTGACCAACTTCATGTACAACTCCAACTGGATCCAGTTGGCGCCGCACAATCGACGCTTTGTGCTGCTCTATATGGAGTATATGAAACTACCGGTGGTGTTCCGGGCGGGTGGTTTTTTTGATGTGGGGCTGCCCATTTTCACGAAGGTGAGTGGCAGGAATATATGTGAAATATTACGATGTTAAATTTATAAACTACGCTACTCTTTCACTTCATTTGCAGACCATTAATAATGCCTACAGTCTACTGGCTCTGCTGCTCAACATGACCATTGAATAGGTGGCCAACATGAATTGTCAAAAGAAACCATTTTAAGGTTGAACAAAATGTGAAAATCAGGAATGGTACAGTATTTATTTTAAAATGGAATATGAATGCTTGAAGAATATAATTTTATATAATCGAAATTTTTCTAATACTAATACAACTATTCAATAAAACTTTAATTGAAATATTCTTTTGTTTTGTTGATTAGTTGGCATAAAATTAATTTAAAAAGACGTTTCGAAGAAATATATTACTCCGATATGGATATTTGACAACATTTACCAGAATGGATATCTCCCAGAATGGACATTTCCCCGAATTAATGTCCACCTCATGTTCTCATCCAAGAAGGTCCAATTTATCGAATGAACACTTACACATTTCATCAAATGAATCATTCTTCGAAATAGATACATCTCCGAAATTAAGATTCCCAGGAATGGACATTTTATGAATGAACATTTACCCTATGGAACTCAATGGAAATGTACTTTCGTCGCTTCCCCTACCGAATAAATGAGACACAATTGAAGACTTTAACATTTGGAGACCATTCCATAAAATTTACTCTTCTTTGATAGATACATTTCTTCGAATGGACATTTCAAGTAGAGACGGGCACGTGAATGAGTTTTGACTCACACTGACTCACGCTCACGAAATAATTTTTCTAATCACGCACACTCACTCACGGCCTTTTTTACTCTACTCACACTCAATCACAGTCACGTGAGTAAAATTAAGATTCAATCACAATCACGCTAAATCACGTGTTTCTTTGCTATTGGTTTCAAAATGCATAAAAATACTTATTTCATTTCTATATGTTGGTGAGATTGGTCGACCGAGCGTGGCACCTCCAATACAACATACATCTTTAAAACGCAACTATTATGTTATGATGTCAGGGATTTCGTTAAAATATATCTCAATTTTAACGGAGATGAAAATGTGAAATACCTTCGATGTGCGGTTCAAACTTAATAAACAACAAGTTTAAAATTCAACTTTTTACAAAAATGGGTATATCGAACACAAAAAATGCGTTCTATGTCCATTTCCATTAACGGCAAAAACTATTGACATGACCCCACAAATATTTACTAGATCAATTGTTGACTAAAACCTTGCAACTTATTCTGACGGTATATGACGGTCGGTTAGCAAGGTTTTGATATATTTTAGTACTGAATAGTGGACAGCCGCCTTCCCAAAGACTTCTGAATTCAAGGGGCCCTACTTGTCCTGGAGTTCAGCAAAAATATAGAAAAATCGTTAATTAAAAGTGAGATTTTTTTATTTTATGAAATGTTCGACTCACTCACGAAAAAATTGTACTCACGCACACTCACTCACGGTATTTTTTGGTCTACTCACACTCACTCACAATCACGTGAGCAAATTTAGGATTCAATCACAATCACGCGTGATCACGCTGAATCACGCTCACAAGTACATCTCTAATTTCAAGAATGGACATTTCCGCGTCATGGTCTTCCCTGATAATGATATTGCTACGATAAAATTGACTTGTCTCCGGAGGTGTGTCCACCCTAAATATAAATTTACATGAATTAATATTTCTCCTAATGATCACAACACCAAAGGTATACATTCCTGAATGAAAACCTCTTCGAAAAGCACATTTCCAAATGAACTCTTTCACATTTCCCCACATGGACATTTTCTCATAATGGACATTTCTTCGAATAGGCATTCACCGAATGGGAATTTTCGGGAATGCACAATTAATGTTTCTCCTACTATGCATATTCCAGAAGGTACACTGAAACGAAATAGACATATTCAAATATCCTCAAATGGTCACATACTCTAAATAAACATTTCCTCGAATGGGCATTTTACGTAATAGTCCCCCAACCCCATAATGAAGTCTTCCTAGAAATGGACTCTTCCCCGAAATTGACGAGTCACAGTTTCTTCTATTGCACTCCACTATTATTGCATGTACACATCCCGATAAGTCGAAAAATATTTCCCTTAAAAATCATTTCCCCAAACTTTAACTATTAGACTTTTCCGAATGAAGCTATTTATAAAATAGACACTTCCTCAAAATATATATTTCCTCGAATGGACTTTTCTCCGTTATGAACTCTCCCAAAAAATTGTCATTGCGCCGATATGGACAGTTCCTTCAATAAACATTTACCAGCATAAATGTTACTCCTAATGTACACATTTCCGACAGTACATTTCCCAAAATGAAACACTTTCTTCGCATAGGCATTTCCACGAAACGGACAGTTCAAAACAAATGAGGATGAGACGTTTCCCCGCTATTGGCAGTTCTTCAAAATGAACACATCACTCAAATGGTTCCTCTCCCCGAAATGAACATTTCATGAAATGGACACTTTCCGGAAATGAACATTACCCGGAAATAGACACATTCCAGAATGTCACATTTCACTGAGTTTAATTTACAAAGAATCTGAAAATATATAAAGAATTGCTGACAATACAAACATAAATTTCACTTACTTGCAAAATCAATATTCGCATATTTTAACACAAAACATTTCAGTCAAAAGTTTTGCTACCAAATTCAAATTTCAATTTAGCAAATTTACAAACAGTAACATTTTAAACAAACTCACACATACACAGTGTTATCCAAATAACGTTATACACTCCCTCAAACTCGCACTTTGACTCTATCAAAACGCACCAACATTTCCAGTTAATAGTAATAATTCGCACACTGTAAACTTTCACACGCATTTCCTCGTTATTCCAAACGCCAAACGCAAAAATGTTGCAAATGAAACTTTTGCAAAGAGTTCGTTCGAACTTTGGCACGTAAGGCCCCCAAACGAGAACGTCAAATACAATAACAACAACAACAAATACATTTACTGCAAACAGTCTGCAGATTTAATCAATGAACTGAATTAATTTTCAACTCTTCAATAAAGTTTTTAAGCGTCGAACTTATATCCTATGTATTTAAAAAGGACGTCAATATTACGCCAAATGCTCAAATTGCTCCCTTTCTAACATTGCTACCACCAAAGTTTGTAGGGCTCCATGCAAAATAATTCGTATTCTCATTAAACATACATATTTTTGATCTGGAATATATCGAATGAAGTATATTTCATAACATTGAAAGAAAGTAATAAGTCATAAAATCCTTATGTCAAAATGGATCTACATGAAAGGCAGGTATCGATCTGTTGGAGATTTCTCGGTAAGAGACATTTTTCAAAAACGGTATCGAACAGAAAAATATTCTAAGTTCGAGATTGTTTCAAAAATATTGCCCATTCGATGTGATAAATGTTTTTTGTCATAAGATTTGAATAAACCCAGTCTGCCAATTTGTCTGTCATCCAGTCTGGAGACTTTCGATGCCTCGAAACTTTCTCAAACTAACTTCGATAAAAAAAATCGATCTCGTAGCTTTATCGCTTCTAATTTATACAAATTTTCATTCAAAATTAAGAACAAGATATGATCTTTAAACATTTATCACATCCATATCGCAAAATTTTCCGAACTAATCTATAACTTTGATTATTCCACGATATCGATCCGGTTTCTCGAACCGAGAAAACTCCGACAGAACGCGTCGATATCTACATACCATGTAGGTTCAATTTGACGCTCAACATCGTTACGAAAACAGGTCCGATATCGTGTGATTTCCCTCGTAACGATATCGAAACGAGTATCCCTATCTGCTATTCGTTTCGATATCGTTACGAGATCAATGCGAGTAGATGGAGAAATCTTACGATATCGGACCAGTTTTCGCAACGATATCAGGACTCAGATTGGACGTACATGGTAGGAGATATCGATGCGTTCTATCGGAGTTTTGTTGGTACGAGAAATTGTTTGAATTCGGAATGAGATCGAAGAAAAAAATAATCAAAGTTTGATATGCCTTCGAAAAATATTGCGATATCGATGTGATTAATGTTTAAATATCGTATCTTCTCCAAAAATTTGTTACGATTTAGCTACGTTTAAATATCGTATCTTCTTCAAAAATTTGAACGTACGAAAAATTTTGAAAATTAGAAGCGATTTAGCTATGAGTTCGAACTTTGATATCGAAGTTAGTTTGAGAAACCCAGTATACCATTCATTTCGATATCGTTACGAGATCAATGCGAGTAGATGGAGAATCACACGATATCATACTAGTTTACCCAACGATGGTAGGTAGATATCGATGCGTTCTATCGGAGTTTTCTCGGTACGAGAAATTGTTCGTAATCGGAACGATATCGAAGAAAAAAGTTCGAGATTGCTTCGAAAAAAATTTCGATATCGATGTGATAAATGTTGAAATAACGTATCTTGTCCTTAAATTTGAATGTAGAAGTAATTTTGAAAATTAGTTACGATTTAGCTACGATTTCGAATAATGATATCGAATGTAGTTCGAGAAAACTTCGAGTCATCGTAGGTCTCCGAGACATGGCAGACTGGGAAGCTTAGAGGAAATGAAGGCCTACGAGATATGGCAGACTGCGATACTGTGAATGAGAAATTTAAAAAATTAGAAGTGATAAAACAGCGTTATCGAACTGTTTTTTCCAAAGTTGGTTCGAGAAAGCGTCGACGCATCGAATGTCCCTGAGAAATGGTGCTCGGAACTCAACTAAAATTGAAAGGAAATATTTAGATTTTAACTTCCGGTATTCCTCAATTTGTTCACGATCGATACCCCTAAATTGAATGAAACTTTACAGTTTAAAAATGTCTGTCCGTATTCAATAACAGCCAACACTGTAACGTTTATTAGTCAAGCAGTTGGCGCCATCTGTTGTTTTTTGCGCGCAGCACACAAGTGAAATTCTGGAAAATTTCATATGCAACGCTTCGAAGTTCACAGGAACTTCGATGAAATTAAAATTACATTGAACTGGCAACAAAAAGCAATGAAGTCCATAAAATGAATAGAGTCGAGTAGACTCGAGCTCGTTCGCCGAAGCCATTGTTACCGCGTAATGGTGCAATTTATGCGCTTTTCAACACTGTTTGCATCACTTAGTTAGTTCCATTGATTTATTGAGTGTGGTTAGATTGGGTTTGTATAAGGGAAATATGTGAACTTAATGAATTAGTTTAGCATATGATAAATTTATATTGAAATCGCCGGCAAACTTTGAAAAACTTTTTAGACTATGAAAAATTTCACGAATTCAATAAACCGCACACACACGTGTGATGTATTTAAAAAACAAATGAAAAAGGTTACGCTATATTTTAATAATGTTGGCTTTAGGGAAAATTGTTTGTCATGGTAACTTTGGAAATACATACCAAAATTGTATATAAAACATTCAACCACTAACAGCTTAAAATTCACATTGTGCGCAGTAATTTAGAGGATTTCGATGTATTTCGATGGCATCATGATATCGAAATTGATTTTCGTTTATTTTTGTGAATTTTCAAATATATATAATACAAAATTAAAAATTTCATAATAAAATTAAATAATTTTAATATGTAATACGCGTGTGTTTCAAAAAAATTTAAACGTATTTCATGATATTGTTACGAAAATTAAGTCTACGGAAAACTGTTCTACAAGTTCGTATCTCTGGATTGTGTACAAAATAAAAACACTCTTATGTTTGGATTAAATTAGAACAATTAACTTTATTAATTCATTTTAATAAACCACTTCACTAATAACAAATTCTAACAACTGCTGCATGTCCACTATTTAACTTGGCATTGTTCTCATACGAGGTACACTCGACCACTTTCAAATCACAACTGAAGTGCTGTGCCTCAGATGCGGCGCCCTTATATACTGCATGCATCAGTTCGACACGTTTCGAAAAGCTTCGACATGTGTCGAGAACATTCTACTCGTTTCGTGAGTGACGCATGCTTTTGGCATCTCATTCGCGCTCTTGTGTTTTGATGTGCTGTTCGTCTATCTCTGAGGCACAGTGCGTTGAATGATCTTCCGTCTCTTTCTAACACATTGCTTCGTGCGCTGAATTGTCTTGCGTTTCATTTATTATTGTTGATTGCTTGAAGTATGGAGCAAATTACCTCTTTTCGTAACAATATCATAAAACGAAATATTCTATAAGAATTACCATCCTTTTATTATATTGAAATGATGAATAAGAGGACCATAACAAAATATGTTCATCGTTTTGTAGGGTAATCTTATTAGTCCATAGGAAAAGTCGTATAAAGTAGTCCAAATAAAATTTTACTAATAATGCAATATTCAAGCAAAATCTAATAAATAATTTCTAAAAGTACTTTTTTTCAATATATCCTAGTTTTTCAATATCATTTACTACCACATAAATTCGCTATAAATACGCGAGTTTTTTATGTGAATTTTTATATCATGTAAAGCTTAGAGAAAAAATCGTGAGTGTGTGTGTGCAAATCCATGAATTACAGTGATTGATTTTGTTCAAACTCTACTCCTACTTCATACAAATCTGATAACGCACTTGTCAGTCATATTCCTGGCCATGGAATAGCATGAAAACTGCATTTTTTCAATGGATCATATGCAAAGCGCATTGTATAAGCTGGGTTATTGAAGATATAATTTGATAAATAAGCAGATTGCAAAATAATTAGATTCTCATTGCATTGACTGGCACTATTTTCCAAATAAGTAAAACTTTGTTCAGTTTCTAAGTATTAATGAAAACAAACTTAATTAAAATTGTATAAAAGTAGAAACAAGTTGTAAATACTAAAGAGAACTTTTTATAAATTAACATTTTAAATGGTATTGCTATAAAATCCAGCAATGAACTTCACTAATTAATTGAAAACATTTGCTATTCTTCGTTAATTCAGCAATTTCGTTTGCTAATATGAATAAACTCACCTCACCAAAATTCACCAAACTAAAATTCACCACACTAAAACTCACCACACCAAAATTCACCACAGAAAAATTCAGCACACTAAACCACACCACACTAAACTCTCCACACTAAAACTAACCATACTAAAATTCACCACAGAAAAATTCACCACACTAAAACTTCTACTGGGAAAAACTCTACGGGGAAGAATTCTACGGGAAAGAATTCTACCGGGAAGAATTCCATGGAAAAGCGTTCTACGGGGATGAATTTTACCGGAAAGATAATAATAATAAAAATGTTCTTTATATTAATAAAATCACTCCATATCCTTGGATTCAAAAAATTTTGGCACGTGTCGTGCACGGGTCCAACTAGTTGCTTATATAACGAAGAATAGCAAAGGTTTTCATTGAATTAGTGAATTTAATTGCTGGATTGATTAATGAATGTAATTAATATCGTTTGCTATATTTACGTCGATTATTTCTTCTGTGTTTGAGGCCTCAACGACGCATATTAGCAAATATATGGCTAGTTTAAGTAGAAATTTGATTTCCATTGATTTTAATAAATTAAAAACCTTTTTAAAAAGCATTCTTTAGCCATAAAATGTGCAAATTTTGAGGCGTATACGGTGAAGAGCCGCGGTAGCTCAGTGGTTAGTGCGTTGGACTGCGAGTCGAAAGGTCCCCGGTTCAAGCCTGGACTGGGGCTAACAACATCTTTTCATAGAAACATTTTTCTATACCGCGCTACCTCTCGTCAGTAAATGGCAAACCTACGAGAGTAAAATCATTGCCTATGAAAAGCTCTCACCCGCCGTTCGGATTCGGCAATAAACTGTAGGTCCCACCACTTTGAGTACAAATATAACACGCACAGCTCAAAATGGTGAGAGAGCTCGGCCGAAGTTCTGTACAGGACTGTAGCGCCAAACTATTATTATTATACGGTGAAGATATGGCTTAATTTATAAATTTGATTTAACTCGGTTCCATAAAGTTTGAGGTCTCTACGACGCATATTAGCGAAAATATGGCTAAAGTTAGAAACTTGATTTTCCTGGGTCCCATAAAATGTGCAAAATTCGAAGACTCTACGATGCACATTTACGAAGATATTTAGAGTTACAGACTCGACCTCTATTATTCCAGAGAATCCACTATAATAATTTTAAAACCTTTTTGCCATACTATAAAATATCAGACTAACTATCATTAATGCATGTAATAATAAAATTATTTTCTTGTAAAAGAAACATCCGATTTTCGTAGTAAATACGACTTAAACAGTCAACTGAAAATATATTCAATATAAAATATGCAAAATAATGCAGTGGGATGCACAACAACATACAAACTGTGTGATATATATTTATATAAGCTGCTGAATGTCATAGTGTACAGAAGGAGACAACAGAGGGCGCCACCAGAGCATCTAGCATACAACATTTAATCACAAGAAGCGACAGCAGAACATTGCAAAGACATGCAAAGTACACATGCAGAAGCAAGGCTACGTGGGAAGGCATCTATTTTAATTTCAAAATAAATTTCATCTGAAGAAGTAACGTAAAAAATAACTCAATAAAACGTGTAGACAGACAGATAGAGGAACGTGTGCAATGTCACCGAGAACGACGACGACATGTTGCTGTTGCTGATGTTGGCGTTGGTGTTGCTGGTAATGCGCTTAACAGAAGCCTTGTTCTGTTGGTGTTGCTGACGAGGCATAGATTGCTTGGAATTGAAGACACATTGAGACAGCGCAAAAAAATACATTTAAAAAATTAAATTTTATGTTTTTCAATATATAAAAAAATTGTTTATAAAAAATAATAGGGTGCTTTAGAATATTGTTGAAAATTATTAATAAACGATTTTCTAGTCTAGTTTTTTTATATTTCTTTTAAATCACACTTCTTTTTAAATCACAAAATTCAAGATTTAGCTAGTAAGTCAAACTGTACGAGCAAAAGTCAATTTATTGCATACATTGTGGCAAAGTGCGATTGAGAAGGCTGTATAGGAAATAGTTAAACATATGAACGATGAAACACAAACCGTCTAAAGCGCATTTTTCATAATATGTTTGCTGCAAACAGATTATATAATTACGTTTAGATATCTTTTAGAAAATATCTAACTTAAGATTTGAAACACAAGCTAATTGTCATTGAAGTCATTTTTCGCAATGTTGCTCTTCTAGTACCCAGCAATATATATTCTGTTGAATTAGTTTAAAGCGCCCTGCAGCACTGACACATGAGCAGGATACACCGACACACTCTAACACACACACACACATACATTGAAACAGTATAAGTGCCACTGACGCTGACATTGACGTTGATGATGTCTTCGTCGTTGCCGGCTTCCAATTTAATAAAATTTAAGCACATAGAATAAACGGATGCACATGAAATTTATACCGAGTGCCTTGTTCTATATATGTCACTGTCTCCATGTCGGTCTATATGTCGCAAGTAGCTGATATCTGTTGCTGCTGCTACTGCTGATACCCTCACCTCCTCGACTGTTTCAAGCAAAAAGCACAAACTTAGCTGAAGCTCATTTCATGAAACAACTGTATAGATGTGAATAAATTGTGTTATCACCCAGCGGGAAAAAACTCACCAAATAAGACTATGTAATAAAAACAAAAATATTTAAAATCAAAATTGTAGTAAATTGAAGTATTCACGATTCAATTTAGTTTTGAATATTCCAGTCTGATCAATGTCAAGGTTAGTATTTGTGCCTGAATTATATATTTAAATCAAGCAGTTTTCCTTCATACTAAAGTCACTCGGGAAGTATTGAAAGTATATGCAGACCTGATATTGGTATAACGTTTTTCAAAAGCTTCATTACTTTTCCGTATGATTTATATTCTTTCAAACGCTTCATTACTTTTCCGTATGATTTATATTCTAGAAACAAGAAAACTCTCAAATCGAATGTACACAACGTTTTATATTTCAATTACACAACAAAAAAAAATATGGGCGACTAAAGTATGATTTTCTATTGGACTTCAAGATTCTAATCACTACCTCATACTCAATTTTTTCAGATTGCCTCACGTTTTTGATTTACTACGTAGAACAAATATATGGCAATTATTGTGTTTTTCTACATATTTTGGTCTTCAACTTTTTACAGATTCGAATTTTCGATTATATTTCTTTCGTATTTCATTGAGAATACTTCAGTTAATATTTTTAAATCAACCACATGAAATTCGGATTAATCTGACTAAAGTTATGACCAGTCAAACGCAAAAAATATTAATTTTAAAGTGTACCTATTATTTATTGCACAACATCTATGATTTTCATAATTAAATAAAAGTATATATCTTATATCAGACTTGATCTATAATTCTATGCTTTCTCTTATTTTGTTTTTGCAAATCACTCTTGAAGTCCTCAGCTTAATGTGGAATTCACAAATTCGGTTCAAAAATGCACGTTTTTTGGTCGATATGATGTTTGAAGAATATTTTTGTTATATTTTTTTCGACATTTTTTTTTAATAAAAGTAAATATTTAATAACAAGTAGATGTGCTTTCACGTTTTTTTCTTGTATCTCAGCAAGTATAGGAGGGATCCGTATCAATATTTGACACAAAATAAATTTTTATATCAGGATTACGATAAATTTTAGTCCGCAAATTTAAACCAAATTTGATAGTAGGCAAAATTAACATTGAACTCTTTTTAATATTATATATTTACTATTTCTTAATTTTATAGGTGATACATTTTTTCATATGAATTAGAAAAATATATATGTCTCTAATTTTTCAAATGATGTTATTTATATATTTTATTGTTACATACCTCTATGGTTTATTTCCCGTTGGGATGCTATTTTCCAAGTGCTTGTTTGTGTTTGAAATCAAGAATCCAAGGATTACATTTGTTGCCGCACAGCTGACGTATGTAAGCGTGTGATGAGCGCTCACTGACAATTATGGAATTTCACATTTGCATGCGCGCCGCTCCACAGCTCCACTAGAAGGATCTTAGGCGCCTGTGACAGCAAAATTCAGTT
Source organism: Dryomyza anilis (assembly GCA_951804985.1). Taxonomy (NCBI): domain Eukaryota; kingdom Metazoa; phylum Arthropoda; class Insecta; order Diptera; family Dryomyzidae; genus Dryomyza; species Dryomyza anilis. The sequence goes on from OX638130.1 coordinate 115,453,471, forward strand.
GGGTCCTTGCTGTTGACATCATTAGCGACAACACTTAAAATAGCTGTATACCATAAAGAAATTTACTATTAAGTTGATATTATTAATATTTGCATGTTGCTGCTGCTGCTGCTTTTGCTGCTGCATTGTTTCAAGCCACAAATAATGTAACCTAATAACATGTGACATGGTTGTTCTAACATGGCCAAAATAGATCAACACCAACGCTGCCAACGCACGATGATGAATTTGGTTATGAACATATATTACGTTGTGCATTATGTTACCATGAATTGCTGCTAATATTATTTACAATGTTCAACAAAACATAGGAAAAATAATATCAAAATGTAAAATTAGATTTTTCCCTGGTGGCATTATTTATATTTTTCGAATATTTCTGAATTTCAATGAAGTTTTTGCACAATTTTTTTATATTTAAAAGTGAATTATCATAATGATTTATATAAATTTAATTATTTTATTACAAAAATTATTTCTATTATCACAATTTATTCTTAGTAAAAAATAATTTATTTGAATTTAAATAATAATGCAAAACTTGAGAATGACATTTATATGATAATCAAAATTTAGGGTATTGGTGATGTTTTTGGATTTTTGAGATATTTTATGATTTTTAATGATATTTTTCAGTTTGGAGATTTTTTTAATTTTGGTGATTTTTTTGAATTTTGGTGATATTTTTTTAGTTTTTGTGATAATGTTAAGTTTTAGTGATATTTTTGAGTTTTAATAATATTTTTGTGTTTTAGTGATATTTTTGAGTCCTAAGACTAATGATGTTTTTTAGTTTCAGTGATACCTTTGAAATTCAGTGATATTTTTGAGTTTCAGTGATATTTTTGAGTGTTAGTGATATTTATGTTTTTTTGTGATATTTTTCAGTTTTAGTGATTTTATTTAGTTTTGACTAGATATGACTTTGAGAATTAGTGATATTTTTAGATTTTCGTGATATTCTTGAGTTGCTGTGATATTTTTGTGTCCTGCTGATATTTTTGATTTTTGGTGATATTTAAAATTTGTGATATATATGTGTTTCTGTGTTTTGGTGATATTTTTTTAGTTTTAGTGATATTTTTGGGTTTTAGTGATATTTTTGAGTCTTAGTGATATTTTTGAGATATCTTTGAGATTTAGTGATATTTTAGAGTTTTAATGATATTTTTGGGTTATAGTGATATTTTTGAGTTTTAGTGATATTTTTTAATTTAAGTGATTTTTTTGATATAAGTGATATTTTTGGGTTATAGTGATCTTTTTAAGTCTTAGTGATACTTTTGAACTACAGTGATATCTTTGAGATTTTAGTGATATTTTTGAGATCTCTTCGAGATTAAATAAAATTTTTGAGTTTTAGTGATACTTTTGTGTTTTGGTGATAGTTTTGAATTTTGATGATATATTTGGCTTATATTTAATATTTGTGATATATTTGTGTTTTGGTGATATTTTTGAGTTTTAGTGATATTTTTTAGTTTAAGATTTTTGATATAAGTGATATTTGTGGGTTTTAGTGATATTTTTGAGTCTGAGTGATATTTGTTGCGTTTTTTGACATTTTATTGTTTTAATTATATTTTTGGGATATAGTGATATTTATGAGTTTTAGAGATATTTTTGCTACTAGTACTAATTTAGGGTTTCAGTGATAGTTTTTCAGTTTTAGTGATATTTTTGAGTTTTCGTGATATTTTTGGGTTTTAGTGATATTGTTAGTTTTAGTGATATTATTGATATTTTTGGGTTTCAGTGATATTTTTTAGTCTTAGTGATATATATTATTTTTTTTTGAGATTTTTTGAGTGTTAGTGATATTTTTGTGTTTTAGTGATTTTATTTAGTTTCGGTGATATCTTTTATAATTAGTGATATTTTTTAGTTTTAGTGATATTTTTGAGTTTTAGTGATACTTTTGTGTTTTGGTGATAGTTTTGAATTTTGGTGATATATTTGGCTTATGTTTAAAATTAGTGATATCTTTGTGTTTTAGTGATATTTTGATTTTTAGTGATATATTTGGTGAATTTGATGATATTTTTATAATTAGTAATATTTTTAAATTTTGGTAATGTTTTTGGGTTTGGAGACATTTAGTTAAATTTGTGAGGATTTGTGTAAAGTTTTAGAGTTTTTCTGATATATTTGGATTATATTTAGAGTTATAATCACATTTTTTTTTATTAATTTAACATTTTTTATTTAATTTATAACTTAAATAAATAAAATAAATTAAATATGTATACAAAAATTTTTAAAAACTTTTGAATTTTATATTTTATAAAATGAAAGATTTAAATTTTAAATTTAAATAGACTGAGGGAAATGCATCCGCCTTTAATGTCTACATCTAATACTGCTGACCCAGTTAAGTTGTTATTGTTGGCTTAAACATGTGCAACAATAATAAAATTAGAGATAAATCAGAAACCTCATACGGTCCGCCACAACAACAAAAACAACAAAAATATCACTAGCAACAATAACAATATTAGAAACTTGTTTATTATACAACACAGCATTTGCACAACACATAAATTGTTTAATGCAATAATAAATTTGGGAAAATTCAAAAATTAAACGAATTTTGTGAAATTTGCAAAATTTTCAACACACAAACAAAATGCAGCATAAAAAATAAGATTAATGATAACTTCCCTAAACATCATAAGTATTGACAGCTTTACAACATGCTGCACTACAAAATACACAATATCCTTTAACTACATCGTTTAGAAACAATTTTCGCAACTTGCCGAATTTTAGCGATTATTAAGCGATATACAGATTTTCTAATTATCGACCAATTAGAAAATATTTGGGGTATTCACTTATTTACATCATTATTTTAGTATACGTAAATTACACCATGAATTCCATCGTACACTACTTACACAAGGCCTTATATTGATAACTTCACAAATAGAATGTCTTATTTACACCATGTTCCACTTTCGCTATGCCTCACTTACACCATTCCTCACTTACACCGACTCTTACTCAACCCATGCCTCACTACATACTTCAGGTACACCACACCCTATGCCTCACTTTAAGCTTGTCTTACACCACATGTCTTACACTATTTTCTACAAACATCATGCCTAACTTACACCATCATAACTCACATATAAATACAAAGTTTTAATTACTCATTTACACCTTACTTACACCATTACTCACTGACATTATGTCTTACTGACACCATGCCTCATGTACACCATATCACCTTCACACCATGTTTCTAGTACACCATTCCTTAATAATACTTTACCTCTCTTACACCATATCTTCCTCACATCATGTCGCACTTACACGTGGCCTTACTTACACCACATATACCACACATCCTGTTTTGCAAAAATTCCTACTCAAATGCCCTACTCACAGCATGTCTCAGTTACACCATGTCTCACTTACACCATGCCCCACTTACACCATGAGAAACGCTGCCATCACACTGAAAACGTTGTCCTGCAATATTTGCACGTTTAACAAAGCAGCAACATCACTGGCATCGGCAGCAACATTTAGCTCAAAGTCACAGACAGCCTTAGGCACAGACATCGAGACAGACATCGACACATACCATTGGCACTATGGAAATGCATCTCGTTAAGTGTGAGGCAGACTGACAGCATGCTGTACGAATCTGTGTGAATAGCAGTCGCAGCATTTAATTTTAATTAAGTTACAATCAGCCGTCAGTCAAATCGATAGACGTCCCAGCCACGCCTTGACATGGTCGACGCCATTCAATATAATGAGGCTAAGCTAAAGTCAGGCAATTGTATTAATTTAAATTGGTTTTAAATAATGCAAAGGCATTGGTTTTTTTTTGTAGTATTTTATAGTTTTTATTTTCTTTCAATTTTTAATTCAAATGATAATTTCCAATAGGTTTACTTTTCTGCTATTTTTCTAAAGATAAAATTCAGTTTTTGAGTTTGTGCGAAATATTTTCATGCGGCAATTAATAAACTATTCCCTGATACCTGAGTGATATATAAATGACTAATTTTTTAACCTCTATAAGAATGTAAAAAATCGACAATATGAAATTTTGAACGAAAATTTCTTTTTAAAATTGGGTCTCATATCAAATTCCAGATTTTAATTCAATTCAGTTTTACATTCAACTTTTTCGTTTCGTTTTTTTTTTTCATTCGAAATGATTTCAATCAAAAAAATAATAGCATTAATATATATGTATTTCTATTAAATTATCCAATTTTATGTGAAAATTGTCAATTTTTAATTTTGAGTTGTAGTGATGTTTTTCGGTTTTGATGATATTTTTTTCAGTTGGTAGAATAAGTTTCAAAGTGATGATTAATATAGTAAGTTTTCATGAGAATATGTTAATGAAGTTAACTTTCAGTTTTAGATTACTTCGATTTTCAATAATAAATGTTTTCTATGATAATGTTAATGGTGACAAAAAAATATTGTGTTAAGAAAAATTGCGATATAAAATTGTGATATAATTTTAACGTCAATAATTTCAGGTTGTGATGATTAGATCTACACCTATCACTGAACTGTTTTTCAATTGAAGATTGAATATTAATAATATTTACTATTATAGTGATATTTTCTGGTTCTATGGTATTTCCCCAAATGTGACTAACATTTTATGTTGTGATGATAATTTTAAAATTTGATGAAAATATGTTAATGATGATAACCTTGAGTTTTCTGATCAAATGTTGAGATGATAATTTTAAGATAAATAATTTTGAGTTGTGATGATTAGATATATGTACAACTATCACTGAACTGTTTTTCAATAGCAGATTGATAATGGATTGAATATTGATAATATATCCAATTGTGATATTTTCGGGTGATATTTTCGAATTGTAATTGTGATGTTAGTTTTTAAATTAAATATATTAATGATAATTACGTATAGTTTTCGAATACTTCAGTTCTAATAATAAATTCATATGCATATAATTATTTTAATAGTGATAAATAATTGTGATATGAAATTTTTATAAAAAGTTATGCTGATAATTTAAAATTTATAATTTTGAGCTGTGATATAGATCTAATTATCACAGCTCTATCATTTAACTGTTATTCTATCGAAGATTGATATTGGATTGAATGTTGATAATTTTCCAGTTGTGACAATCATTTTATGTTGTGATAATGTGATTTTTGAATTGAAGAACAATTCAGTGATAAGTCTAAATATGTTTATGAGGTGTCAATTCACAAATTCCTAGGACAACATTGAGCAAAAGTCAGTTGGTAGCATATGAAATAGCGAGAATATGGTCCGAGTAATATCATTTCCACGTATTCCACGCTTATATATTATAATTTTAAATGACTGTATTTGAAATTTGAGTTTTTATATTAAATGATAATTTTAGGTAGTGATAAATATTTTAAGTTTTGGTGATTTGAAGTTGAAGTTGTTAGTTTTGAATTGTGATAATTGTTTATATTAAGTATAATAAATACGTACTAGATATGGTATTTTAAAATTGTAGTGATATGTTTAATTTGTAATGATAATTTGGATTTATTGCAGTCATAATATTCAGTAACGAACTTTTCTGATATAAATTAGTTTGAATGTGTTGAAATAATATTTCTTATTTATAAAAAAAAAAAAAATGTATTTTTTTCGTTATGTTTAGTTGGAGTGATATTTATTTATCAGACACTCTACTATTTTTTTTTTTTTTTTGTAATTTAGCTATTTTCCGATTTCCAAAAACGTTGATATGAGACCTAATTTAATTAGTTTCTGTCATAAAACTCAACTCTTCCACAGACAACACAGATAAAACACAAAATCATGGCGTTTAATTAAAGTGCGAACAAATTTGTTCAACTCAGCATTTTTTGCAAATTCATTATTGTATGCATTAAGTAGATGGCATGCGTTTGAATTGAGTATAAATCAGAGTGTGAACAAAATTTCCAAGAAGCAAATTTCGATTATTTTTATTGGATGCGCGTGGTGCCGGCAGCAGCCACAAAGAACAACAAAGCAATGCCGCAATTAATGGCAAACAAAACAAAGAAACACATAACACATATAATACAGAAGACACTTGTAGCATAGTCACACACACACACACAGACATAATATGTATCCTGTTCAAGGATCAATTGAGCAGCCATCAAAAAGCGCAACTCATACAACTTAGAACCACCTACCATCGAAGAACCGACCGCCTGTGAAGTGCGATGCGTTTTCGATTACTCACTACATATCGGCCGGCGGCACACCATAATCTGGCAAAATTAATTAGATTCTTAAAGCACGAAATACATATTCACAAAATACGTCCTTCTGCTGGTTGTGGTCGCAAGAACCTGCGAGTCAATGAAGGAAGCAGCGCTCAATATCTGCCTAAATATTTTTGATTGCCACTGACAGCAGCTCTGAACCACGTGTGTTGTGGTAGTCAAAAGGCAGCGCCAATATCCTTATCTTTGTCCTTTGTGTTCTACTCAATATGAACAGCTCTTTAACCAGCTCGTCGTCGTCAGGCACTCATCTCATCATGCGTTTGAGGCAGCAACCACAACCTTAAACCTCAAGTCGTCTGTGCCTTGATATTGACTCTTAATTAGCGTTAACAGCGCACAATAATAGAGGCCTTTGTGTTTGTGTGAAAGTAGATGTATTGGTATCTGTCTGTCCTTTATGCGTAGCAAGTTTTTGTTTAATATTCCTCTTGATGTCCTGTTTAACTGTTGATGATTTCCATGTAAGCTTTAATAACTCAGTTGTCCCGTATGGAGAAAATCCCAAATAAAAATTCTTTGTTCATTAATTTAATATTCATTAGCATTTTTTAGTTTAAAGTTTTTCAATAAAATTGAGTTTTATATTGATATTGAAATGTCATATTCATGTTATTAATTTAATGTTTTAGAATGTGTTATTGTGATAATAATTTTGAGTTCTGATGATAATTTGCAGTTCGGGTGATAATTTTAAGTTGTAATGATAATTTTGAGTTCTGATGATAATTTGAAGTTCTAATGATAATTTTGAGTTCTGTTCATGATTTTGAGTTCTAATGATAATTTTGAGATCTGGTGATAATTTTGATTTCCAATAATAATTTTGAGTTCTGGTGATTGTTTTGAGTTCTAATGATAATGTTGAGTTCTGGTGATAATTTTGAGTTCTAATGATAATTTTCAGTTTTGGAGATAATTTTGAGTTCTGGTGATGATTTTGAGTTCTAATGATAATTTTGAGTTCTGGTGATAATTTTGATTTCCAATGATAATTTTGAGTTCTAGTGATTATTTTGAGTTCTAATGATAATTTTGAGTTCTGGTGATAATTTTGAGTTCTAATGATAAAATAGAGTTCTAATGATAATTTTGAGTTCTGGTGATAATTTTGAGTTCTAATGATAATTTTGAGTTCTGGTGATAATTTTGAGTTCTAATGATAAAATAGAGTTTTGATGATAATTTTGAGTTCTAATGATAATTTTGAGTTCTGGTGATAATTTTGATTTCCAAAGATAATTTTGAGTTCTAGTGATTATTTTGAGTTCTAATGATAATTTTGAGTTTTGGTGATAATTTTAAGTTCTGGTGATAATTCTGAGTTCTAATGATAATTTTTAGTTCTGGTGATAATTTTAAGTTCTAATGATAAAATAGAGTTCTGATGATAATTTTAAGTTCTAATGATAATTTTAAGTTCTGGTGATAATATTGAGTTCTGATAATAATTTTTAAAATCTCAGATTATTTGGAATTCTGATGATAATTTGGAGTTCTTGTGATACGATTTAGTTCGAATGATATAATAATAATTTTGTGTTCTGGTCATAATTTTGCCATTTGGTGATAATTTTAGGTTCTGATGATAATTTTAAGATAAAATGATAATTTTAAGATAAAATGATAAGTTTATGGTGTGATTATATAATTTCAAGTTCTAATGATAATTTTAAGTTCTGTTGATAATTTTGAGTTCTGATGATAATTTTGAGTTCTGATGATAATTTTGAAAATATATATAATTTTAAGTTGTGATGATAATTTGTATTCCAATTATGAAAATTTGTAGTTGTGATGTTGTACTGCATGGGAAAAATTACGGTTTTTGTGAGAGAATACCTGGCAACCATGATCATACGCCTCCTTACACTGCGTGAATATGTGTTTGGGTTTTGTGTGACAGTGTAAACCTACTATGCTCTTGTGATGTTGTGTGTATGTGTGACACTAATAGTTAGACAGTATTTGTAGTTGAGCTGCGTACAACTGTGCCCTGCAATTAGTTCAAGTATTATCGACAAACAAATGTTGCTGACATGTTTCCTTAATATCTGACTTTGTTGTGTGCTGCAGTGTAATTTTTTTTCTTTCATCTGTATAATGTATTTTGTATGTGTCTACAAATGACACGCAATCAAATGTAATTTTAATCAGAAGAGATAATTTTTGGTTGCTTGTCAGTTGACGTGATGTTCGTGATTTTCGTACATCGTATGAATGTAGAGCATTAAAATTAAAATTATGCAAAAATAAATATAGACAAAATTGTATGTTTTGTCATCAAAAGACTGCAATAAGTAAACCGAGTGATGGCAAATATTTAATCATAATAAATAAATCAGATAATTTTTGTGCATAGTTTGAAATATATCACAATTGTGATTGATATCATCAAAGTGTCTGTCATTTAATTTAAAATTACACGGCATTTTGTATAATAAATATTTCAGAAATCATTGTTGATGTTTTATTGTTTGAAAAATACATAGAAATTTAGTGATAATTTATAAAATAAATATTATATATGTTACTTCTGATGATAGTAGATCTGATTACTTCTTTTCATAAAGGAATGTGTTCATCTTTTATTTTTTAAATTTTAAATGTATTTTAAATTAAATTTGTACAATAAATATTTGATATTTTTACAATATATCACAAACGCTTTTGTTGTGATACTTTTATGGTTCAGAAGTTCTATTGAGTTTTAAAGATAATTTATAATATTAAAATTAAATTTTGCAATTACTAGTGATAGATGCTCGAATGATCGAAGTATTTTAATTATAAAATTATTTTTAAAATAAATTTGTTAGCAAAGTATTACATTTTTTTTTATAATAAATATTTTACTGATAGTTTTTAATATATCACAAATACTTTTGTTGTGATACTTTTGTAATTTAGAAATTCCATTGAATATTAATGATAATTAACAATATTAAAATTAAATTTCCCATTACTTGTGATAGATGCTCGAATGATATATTTTAATAATTAATATTTATAATTTATTAAATAGATTTTAAAATATATTTTTAATTTTAAGTAATATATTTTTTTTAATATATATTTACTGATATTTTATCAATATATCACAAATACTTTTGTTGTGATACATTTAGAGTTTAAAAATACCATTGAGTTTTATTGATAATTTATAACTGTAAATATGAATTTTCCATTACTTGTGATAGATGCTCCAATGATGTAATTTAATTTTATAAATTTGTGATAGAAATTTAAACTTTTAATGGTATTATGGAATTTTCATATTTTGTTTATTATTTTATAATCGAATTTTTGGCTTAATGAGCCTATATTTTAACTGATATAATTAATTATAATTTTATTAGATTACTGCTATTTGTTCACTGCATATTTGTGATTGTCAAAATCAATAAAATGTGAACGTTTTCTATGCAAACATTTTAGCCAACCTCATTCGAATGTCATGCTTTCGTACACAATTCCCTAACAAATCAACACAATTCGAACTGATTGGAAATCAAAATCACGAAAAGCTTTTGATAAATCAAATACAGACGTGTTTTAATGTAGTATCATCATTAGCAGCCAGCAGTAGCAGGACATAAATGAAATAAATTAGTGTAATTTACGCCCAACTCCTATCAAAAATATTCGACGGTATATTCAGCGGTAACGAGCCATGCGATTACAATGCACAAGTATTTGGGCAAGAGCAGAGGCCATGGCCAAATATCCTTACAATTGGTTTCGCATTGTGTGCTGGATGTGATGTTGGCTGTGATGAGTATGATGAGTATGATGAGTGTGATGAGTAAAGAGTGATGGTTGGCGAATGACGCAACCATTGCTGCACCTGCACAAAAATCATACAAAGCCGTATCGTATACCTTTTGAGCCACGTTTAACCTTGTGTCACGGATGATGCCATGGCAGCTGTTTCATTCGTTCCATTCATTACCATTAACAAGATTTATTTACGACCCACAAATAGAGAAGCTATGTAAACAAGCTATGAATGAATAACCAACCGACCGACTCAGCACAGCCCAACCCAACCAACTGCCTGAAGAGCGAATAAAGAATGACGAATGAAAGGAAGTTGTCGTTCGTTGCCAGGACGACATCCTTTCAAATATAAAGAAAGCGAAAAGTAGTTGGAGGTCAAGATGCTAAATCGATAATTGAATTAGCGTATCCTTGAATGAGTTTCTGATAATGTCACAACTTCAAAGTCGCTTTGTTTGGAATATTCCTATCGAAAAAGCTATATAAAAATGTATAAAAAAAAGAAATATATCTTCTTGTGACTTGTTATTTTTGCTGACAATGCAATTAGTTTATTAATCAGAAACGTAGATTTATATTATAGAACCCACTTGGATACAAAACTCGGGTTGGATTAGTATTTTAAGTGCTTTCTTTCCTGACAAACTCCACTAATTGGATGGATTCTTTGGGACAGTGTTCGGTTACAGATTTTTGTTTATTTACGTTGAAATCAAAATAGATGAACATTAAAATGTAGTCAATACTGTAAAATGAATATAAAAGGATGATGGTTTCATTATATTAATGAGCAGTTTTTGATTTTTCTTTTTATCTAGAGTTTCAGAAGATATCCTATATTATTTGAAGTTTAAAATTCTGGAGATATTTTTTGATAGTTTAAAGTCAGCGTGATAGTTTTTATATGTGTTATTTTGTTCATCATTAATATTTCTTATATTGATATTATTTATAATGACATTTTTAAAATTTCAAAAAGTATTTGAAGTTAAATGATATTTTTTGAATGATATTATTGGAGTGATTTTTTTGGAATAATATTATTGTATTGATATTTTTGGTATGATATTTTTTAAGTGATAATTTTCGAATAATATTTCTAGAATGATATTTTTGTAAAATAATATTTCTCGAATATATATTTATTGAATGAAATTTATCGAATGATTTTCGAATAATATGCTTAGAATGATATTTTTAGAATGATATTTTTTGAATAATATTTTTCGAATGATATTTTTCGAATAATATTTTTCGAACGATATTTATTGTATGATATTTATCGACTGATATTTTTCGTAATGATATTTTTCGAATGATATTCGAATGATATTGAATTGATATTTTTGAATTGTTAATTTTCGAATGATATTTTTGAATTGTTAATTTTCGTATGATATTTTTCGAATGATATTTTTCGAATGATAGTTTGCGAATAATATTTTTAAAATGATATTTTTTTAAAAAATATTACTCGAATATATAGTTTTTGAATGGCATTTTTCGAATAATATGTTCAGAATGATATTTTTAGAATGATACTTTTTGAATAATAATTTTTGAATGAAATTTTTCGAATAATATTTTTCGAACGACATTTATTGTATGATATTTATCGAATGATATGATACTTTTCATTTTTTTTTTTGTAATGATATTTTTCGAACGATATTTTTGGAATGATATTTTTAGAAAAATATTATTCGAATGATATTTTTGAATTTATATTTTTCGAATGATATATTTTAGATGATATTTTTCGAATGATATTTTTGGAATGATATTTTTGGAATGATATTTTTTGAATTGTATTTTTGAATGGATATTTTTCGAATGATAATTTTGAATTGTTATTTTTCGAATGATATATTTCAGATGATATTTGTCGAATGATATTTTTGGAATGATATTTTTAGTATAATATCTTTTGAATGATATTTTTGAATGATATTTTTCGAATGATAATTTTGAATTGTTATTTTTCGAATGATATATTTCAGATGATATTTTTCGAACGATATTTATTGAATGATATTTATCGAATGATATTTTTAGAATGATATTTTTAGAATAATATTTTTAGTATAAATTTTTTCGAATGATATTTTTCGAATGATATTTTTTGATTGATATTTCTGGAGTGATATGTTTAAAATAATATTTTCCGAATTGTAGTATTGAATTGATATTTTTGGAATAATATTTTTCGAATGGTATTTCTCGAAAGATATTTTTGAAATGATATTTTTACAATAATATTTTAAGAATGATATTATTTGTATTCTTTTTTTGAATTGATATCTTTCGAATGATATTTTTCGAATAATACATCTCTAATGATATTTTTCTGTTGATATTTCTGTGCATATTTTTCGAATTATATTTTTGGAATGATATTTTATCAATGATATTTTTAATATTATTACATAAATAAATATACTTCAATTATTTATAATTGCTTTTAAAACAATTAATAAATTAAAATTCTCAAAAACTCCACCTAAAATAAATATTTAATTAATAAAATATCACAACAATAATCACTATTGCCATTTTGAGTGGTAGTGAAATATTTTGCGCAAAATAAACTTTTAGTAATTGCTGCAATTTTGTTGCAAACAATTGCAAACACACGAAATATTTTGCATTAATTGCAAATCAATTTAATTAAACTTTCCGCATAAATATTGCAACAAAATATTGGCCACATTAAAAGCACCTGCCAAATGCACAGAATGCATTAAAATCATAGTCTGAAACTTTTAATTGCAATCACATTGGCAGCAGTTCAAAGTTGCAGAAAATTGTGTTGTGCAAAATTTATTGATAATGAAAATAGTATTTTTGGAATGCAAAATTTATTTCAAATGAAAATAGAAAATAAAAATCAACTTTAGCAATTCATTTAATAATGAATAAAATTAAAGTAAAAAAGAACTGAGTTTTAGTACTTTTTACTTCACTTCTATTTCTTTATAACTTGTCTTGTATCACTTGGATTTTTATCACTTGCTTAAATATCATACATACTATTTACGAACTACAGCAAGCACTCAGTGCATTAGAATTTGTACGACTTATTGTCACTTTTCTCATAAAATATTCAAATACTCCTACATATAAATAAAAGTATCACAATGTCACTCAGTCGTCACAGTCTGTCACAGTCACTGAGTGCCGTGAACGGCTTTTGTGTTGAACAATAAACTAGACCAACAAAATTACAACATAATCCACAAAATAATAGAGACATGCATTGGATACAATGGACACAATTTCTGGTTCAAAATATAAATCCACTCGAATGTCTTGCAAAAACTTTTGCTTCAACACAAAAAGTAATTCACAGATAAGCGTCTAACTTTCTACATAAATTCGTTGCAAATTCACGCCAAATTAACTCTTACGAACTGGGCAGCACATGAACAACAATGTCCGAAAGAAAAAATAAAATTCCTTAACTAAAATGGACGAGAAATCTCTGTCAATGTTCGATGGAGACATTTTTCATATGGCGCTCAATAATGGCGCACGTTCCACTGATTTTGAAATGTGTCAATGGGCAGGGAAAAGTTTGTTGTCAATGTGAAAAATATTTACCATAGTTGTCAGGTACTTATACTTCAATAATACTTCATTTTAAAAATCCGATTCGTTTGCAGCAAACATTAAATATAGTAAACAAAAATTTTAGGCGTAAACATATATTATTTGTAGCTAAAATTTTATTGTTTAATACTAACTTATTTTGTTTGCAGCAAACATGTTTGTTGGCAACTAACATATTTTGCAGAAAACATATTTTGCAAGCATATGTATTTTTGCAACAAATATACTACAGCAATCGTATTCTTAAGAAACACATAAACCACTAGACTTTGATTAGTTTACGAATGCAGCCAACATATTTTCTTTGCAGTATAAGTATATATTTTTTTACAGCAATTATTTTATTGATGAACATTAACTCTTTTGTAGATGTTATGTTTAGAGTTATCATGTTTACTGCAACTATTTTAACAGCAAAGATATTTTTTGCACCAAACATTTTTGCAACAAACATGTTTTACATCAATCATTTTTGTCGTCAGAACACATCTTTTTCAAAAATGAATTCTTTGCAGAAAAAAATGTTTGAAACTCATAAACTATAATAATTTCAGTTATTTACAGATCATTTTTGTCGTCAGTAAACATGTTTTTACAGCAAACGTAATCTTTATTTAATTACAGTTCAAGCAAACACATTTACTTCCAGCTAACATTAAATGTTTTTAAAGAAAACTTATTTTTTTGTAGTACATATTTTCTTATTTGCAACAGTCATATTTTGTTTCTGATAACAGTATTATTTATATTAAACATTTAGTTTGTTTCTAGTAAACATTTTTGCTAACATTATTATTTATACTAAACATTTGGTTTGTTTCTAGTAAACATGTTTGGTTTGTATTAACATTTTTTATATTTCCTCTGTCGTTGTTCTATTTTTAATTAGAAAACATCCTTTTTTAATTTGAAAAAAAACATATTTTCTTTCTAGTAATCATATCTTTTTTGTAGCGAACATATATTGTTTGAAGCAAACAAATTTCTTTACAACATAACCACTAACTTAATTTACTTCCAATTTAGAAAAATTATGGACGTTCTTTTAATAATGAAATATGCTTGCAGCAAACGAAATATGATAACAAATTTAATATATTATAAATTAAAATAAATTTTTATTTTCTAAAAAAGGTCGTTTTAAATATTTTTAAAAATATAAAATGTCTTACATAACTTAAAAATACGAAAAATATTAAATAATATATATATTACTATTGCTGATGAAACTGTAGCAGCAGTTGCTGCTGAAAATTCATGAAATGAAAATGCGTCGCTGAAGCTTTTATTATTTTTTCATGTTCATGATTTAAAATTAGAGTTAATTTTCCACTTGACTGCAAGGCAACGTTGTTGCTGTTGTTGTTGCTGTTGTTGTTGCTGTTGTTGTTGCTGCTGTTGCTGCTATTGTTGCTATTATTGCCGCCGCCATCGTCGTGTCTCGTTTGTGCCAGCAACGATTGTCAAGCGTCAAGGAGCAACACTGGCATTTGATAAACTTGCTTGATTGACACACTGACAGTAGTCATCGCAACAACAACAACAATCACATAAAGAGTAACAACAATAGCAACAATGCTACGCCATGTCGCTTGAGGTTTGTCAGCAACAGAAAAATAAAATTGTCCCCGAAAATAGAGTAAAATAAAAATTCTTCATACAATGCCAAAGAAAATTTGAATAATAAAAAATAAAATCAAAAAAATACGACACAAACAACACAAAGAATACAGTGACAATATTCACAGCATCAACAATGCCAGCAACAGCAACATAAAAAATGTATAAGCAGCAACATACAGGCAGACAGACAGTTGGAAGGACGGACGGATGGAGGACAAACAACGAGACAGTCAGATAAAAAGTCAAAAAGCCAAAAATTAAACAAAAAAAAACTCAGGCAATGGAAATGATTTCTATCATTTACAGCAAAACTCAAATCCAGCCGCTTGGTTGCCAGTCACAAATTTATCTGCCACAAAAATGGCTGCCCACTGGAGCGGTTGCAATTGCGGTGCGTCGACCAGAAGTTTGAGACGCGGTAAAGGGTCTGGAAAATGGCGTCAAGGAGTCAGCGGTCACATGGCAGCAGCTACGACTTTGTCGGCAATCGTGCGAAAAATGATGGGGCCGGCAGCACTGACTGATGATGGTTGCTGTTATTTTTTACAATATTTTGATAGTATTTTTGTTAATTCAAATTAAATTTTTACTGAAAAAAAAATATTTTTTTAATTTAATACTGAAAAATTGATTTGAATTTGTACTGAAAAGTTTAATTTTTACTGAAAAATTTAATTTTTACTGAAAATTTAAATTTATACTGCAAAATTGAATTTAGACTGAAAAATTTAATTTTTACTGAAAAGTTGAAATTTTACGGAAAAATTGAATTTTTACTGAAAAATTGAATTTTTACTGAAAAATTGAATTTTTACTGAAAAATTGAATTTTTACTGAAAAATTGAATTTTTACTGAAAAATTGAATTTTTACTGAAAAATTGAATTTTTACTGAAAAATTGAATTTTTACTGAAAAATTGAATTTTTACTGAAAAATTGAATTTTTACTGAAAAATTGAATTTTTACTGAAAAATTCAATTTTTATTCAAAAATTGAATTTTTACTGAAAAATTGAATTTTAACTGAAAAATTGAATTTTGACTGAAAAATTGAATTTTGACTGAAAAATTGAATTTTTACTGAAAAATTGAATTTTTACTGAAAATTTGAATTCTTTTTACTGAAAAATTGAATTTTTACTGAAAAATTGAATTTTTACTGAAAAATTGAATTTTTACTGAAAAATTGAATTTTTACTGAAAAATTGAATTTTTACTGAAAAATTGAATTTTTACTGAAAATTTGAATTCTTTTTACTGAAAAATTGAATTTTTTACTGAAAAATTGAATATTTACTGAAAATTTGAATTTTTACTGAAAAATTGAATTTTTACTGAAAAATTGAATTTTTACTGAAAAATTGAATTTTTACTGAAAAATTGAATTTTTGCTATTTAATTTATTTATTTAAAAAATAAAATTAGAATTAAGAAAAATTATAATTTGTTATCCGTTGCGCTGCTTAATACCATCAAAAAGTAAAAATCTTGAATAAAACAAAAAAAATCAAAAAATCTCCTCTTAGTTTAGCCAATTATATTGACCAAGTTAAGCCTCAACAACGAACGACTGTCTCTCTGCGGACACATCATAAGCATCAACACGGCTCCAGTTCATTTTGATCCCTGCTGCCCACTCAGCTCCCACCAGCCACTCCGATGATGCCTTTGGGAGCATTTTTAGTTTCGCAAACATTTATTCATTTATGCCATTCTTTCGTTTCTTTCACCCATGCTATTTCATTTCAGTTTCATTTTCTCTTTCACTCAGTCATTTGATGTTGTTATCCTTTATTCCTCATACTGTAAACTTCACCTCGATTTATTCGCTGGTTACACTCAAAAAATGTTTTCTAAGCTTATGCAAAATTTTAATTGAAATAGCGAAATCTTTATTTTTTAAGAAATCATTTTTCTTAAAATAAAGAATTATTTTTCTAATTTAATAAATTTCAAGTTACATTTTTTCTTGATGTTAGGAAACTTTTTTCTAATATTAAGTAACCCTTTTTATCTGTGTAGCACATAAAACAGGCAAAAACTAGTTGAAAGTTTTGCGCAGATACGCACAGAAAAAAAGGCTGTTAAACCACGGTCACCGACGGAATTCAAACTGGTTAATCGTTGCACTGGTTGTTGATATAACAACCTATCTACAACTAGTATCTGCATCATGTGTATATCTTTTTGTTTGTCCGTCTGACTGTGTGTATTCATTGTCTGCCTGAGGTTTCTATTTGAGGTTTCACTTGACTTTGAAGCAACTCGTCTGATCTATGTTTTAGTTGACGCGGGGTGCACAGCTTAAGGCTCTTTTAGTCCTATTAATTCAGTGGAATTTAAGATGTAGAATCAACTGACATCCAGCAAAATAGGCAGACAGACATACTGACAGCTAAACCGATTGACATTCAGTCAGTTAACTTTTTGGTGAATTTCGATCCCTTTTGGCAGGGTTCAATGATGAAATGTTGTTTGTTTTTTGGGACGGGGAACTGGCGGCTTTTAATAGTTGAAGTGATGGCTCTGCGTTACATGGTTCAGATGACTCTGAAATGTTTTTGCGTTCAGTTAATATTGGTTGTTGGTCGAGTGGATGTTGTTTAATTACTATAAACAAGGTTAGATAAGGTTACATAAGGTTAGGTTACGCCAAAGACATTAACACCTTTGAAGGACAAATATTTTTGTGCTTATTAAAAAAAATACTTTGTTTGAAATTTTTTTGAATACAAAAAATAATGCTTTATAAGATAATTGAATTTTTAGTGACATATTTAATTTTAGTACAATAAAAAATTTAGTTTTAAGTTTAATTTAATTTAATTTTAATTTTTAGTGAAAAATTAAATTTTTACTGAAAAATTGAATTTTGAGTGAAAATTGAATTTATAGTGAAAAATTTAATTTTTAGTGAATCTTCTTTCTTAGTGAACATTTTATTTTTTTTAGTGAAAAATTGAATTTTGAGTGAAAATTGAATTTTTAGTGAAAAATTTAATTTTTAGTGAAAAATTGAATTTTTAGTGAAAAATTTAATTTTTAGTGAAAATTTGAATTTTTAGTGAAATTTTGAATTTTTAGTGAAAAATTGAATTTATAGTGAAAAACTGAATTTATAGTGAAAAATTGAATTTTTATGAAAAGTTGAATTTTTAGTGAAAAATTTAATTTTTAGTGAAAATTGAATTGTTAGTGATAATTTGAATTTTTAGTGAAAATGCGAATTTTTAGTGAAAAATTTAATTTTTAGTGAGAAATTGAATTTTTTTGTGAAAATTTTAAAATGGCATTCTGCAACCCATTTAATTTAAAGTGAAAAATTGAATTTTTAGTGAAAAGTTTAATTTTTAGTGAAAAGTTGAATTTTTAGTGAAAAATTTATTTTTAGTGAAAAATTGTATTTATAGGGAAAAATTGCATTTTTAGTAAAAATTTTAATTGAAAGTGAAAAATTAAATTTTAGTGAAAAATTAAATGTTTAATGAAAAATTAAATATATAGTGAAAATTTGAATTTCTAGTGCAAAATTGAATTTATAGTGAAAAATTCAATTTAACGTGAAAATTTAAATTTTTTGAAAAATTTAATTTTTAGTGGAAAATTGAATTTTTAGTAAAAAATTAAATTTTTAGTGAAACATTTAATTTTAGTGAAAAATTGAATTTTTGGTGAAAAATTGAATTTTAGTGAAAAATTGAATTTTTAGTAAAAAAAAATTGAATTTTTAGTGACAAAATTAATTTTTAGTAAAAAATTAAATTTTAGTGAAAAATTGAATTTTTAGTGAAAAATTTAATTTTTAGTGAAAAATTTAATTTTTAGTGAAAAATTGAATTTTTAGTGAAAAATTATATTTTCAGTGAAAATTTGAATTTTGGAATTTTCAGTGAAAATTGGAATTTTTGGTGGAAAATTGTATATTTAGTGAAAATTTGAATTAGTGAAAAATTGAATTTTTATTGAAAAATTGAATTTTTTGTGAAAAATTGAATTTTTAGTGAAAAATTATATTTTTTGTGAAAAATTGAATTTTTAGTGAAAAATTATATTTTCAGTGAAAATTTGAATTTTGGAATTTTCAGTGAAAATTGGAATTTTTGGTGGAAAATTGTATATTTAGTGAAAATTTGAATTAGTGAAAAATTGAATTTTTATTGAAAAATTGAATTTTTTGTGAAAAATTGAATTTTTAGTGAAAAATTATATTTTCAGTGAAAATTTGAATTTTGGAATTTTCAGTGAAAATTGGAATTTTTGTTGGAAAATTGAATTTTTAGTGAATATTTGAATTTTTAGTGAAAAATTTAATTTTTATTGAGAAATTGATTTTTTTTTTGAAAATTTTAAAATGGAATTCTGCAACCATTTAATTTAAAGTAAAAAATTGAATTTTTAGTGAAAAATTGAATTTTTAATGAAAAATTGAATTTTTAGTGAAAAATGGAATTTTTAGTGAAAAATTGAACTTTTAGTGAAAAATTGAATTTTTAGTGAAAATTTTGAATTTTTAGTGAACATTTTAATATTTAACGAACATTTTAAAATTGCATACTGCAACCCATATTAAAATTAAATACTTGAGTCACAAAGTGCCGCCAAGACGACCAAAAATATGCAGACATCATGAACATGCAATGAAGCCAGCAGCGAAGTTTGTATTAATTAAATATTGTCGACAGGCAACATGACTTCCCAGCGGTACACACAGTACATGCGTCGTCCTGCCATCCTTCCGTCCATTCGTTCTGTCGTTCTGTTCTTCACTGACCTAAAGTAAAAGCCACGTTTACAGCAAGGTCCGCAGAGAGTGCAAGCAATAGTGACACAGTTTAAGACGGACATAAATAATAAATGCGAATAAATTGAGCGACGAATTGCGGATGAAAACCAGAGAAGCGCAAGGCAACTAATTGAAAGTGTCCAAAAAAAAATATAAAAACGAAAATAAATAAAATATAAAATAAAACAACTGAACTTAAATGCAGTAGACGAAAAATAAAATCCTTTTAAATATTTTGCTGAAATTCGTTCAAGCTAGCCTGGTAAATTGCAGTCAAGCGATGTTTGTGACATCATTTTTGAATGAAATGCATTTTAATTGTAGAGAAATACAAGTTTTTATATAATTTTTTATAGTTTTGTATAAAAATTTAAAAATATATGATATATAAAAAACGTATTTTCTTAGAACAGTTAAATAAGTCCACAAAATGTGCCAAAATATGCCTTATATCTGCTTTAAACTTTTCTTAAAATTGACAACCTTTTATTTATTGAAATATACTTTAAAAACAGTACTCTCAAAAAAGCATAACATTTTTATAAATATACTTTAAAATACTATATTCTCTATACAACACTTTATGCCTTCCCCATGCCTGCCTAATTTGCTGTCATTTATAAGCAGGGCCTTCCAATTATTTGCTATTGTCTCTTAGATGCTATAATTTATTTATTTGCAACTTAAAAATTGTTGTGAAAATATCAAAAAATGTCAACAAAAACAAATACATAGTATTTTAATTACATTCAAAAAACCTTGCCTAATATCTGCCCTAATCCGGCCATACTTATTTGATTATTTAGTTTATTATAACATAATTAAAGAGCTATAAACCAAAGTATTTGCCAATATCTTTTAAAATGCTCTTTTCCTACCACAACACACTTTTAACCATATCATGCTTTTTGCCTTCTTTATGTCTGCCTAATGTGCTGTTATTTATACGCAAGTCTTACCAGATTTTTTGTAATCACTTCTATCCTTATATAATTAATTTCATTGCAACTTAAAAATTATATTAAAAAAGAAATAAAAGTTTCATTAAAACACGCACATATATAGTATTTGAAATATGCAACAAAAATCATCCCTAATGCCTGCCTCAAATTTGTATTATTAATTCACATTAGAATGTGTCTTTATTAGTATCAGCTTTTATTAGAATTTGTCTATATTAGAATCTGCCTTTATTAGCATTTTCCTTAAAAGCAGTTGCCTAAAAGCTTTACAAACTACATTTACAATATTTTGTCTTCTATTTCAACACTTTAAAACTACCACAAAATGCTACATGCGTAATTTGCTGTCACTCTTCCTAAAGTCTACCAATTGTTTACCACCATTACCATTGTTTTTTTTATTATAATTCATATTATTGTCATATAAAAAAAAAAAAAAACAAAGCATACATAAGAATAAAAACATAGACATTTTAGCTATTTAAATAAAATTAAAAAAAAAACTCTACCTAACAACTGCCCAAACCAAGCCTTTTTTATTGAAATATATAACAATCTAAATCTTCTTAGAATCTACTTCAAAAGCACTTAACAAAACCTCTTTTAAATACATATTATAAAGTGCCATATTTAGGCTCTACCACAACATGCCGCAGCTCTACTTCCAAGCTGTCATTCAAACGCAGTGGCATGCCAATTCTTTGCCATCATTTGCATCATCACTTGCAACACTTCTTTAGCCATCACCACTAACTCCCAACAATCAATTTACAATATTCCGAATCTTTCGTTTGAAATCAAGATTTATTGTTATTTGTTTAGCGTCTTCTTTTGTCCTGCTTTTTTCTTTAGCCACACAAGCACACATTCTCTAACGAGCTGAGTTAATGCCCTGCTTTTATCTGTTGGTTTTACAACTTAGTTCCGTGCAGTTGCCCAAACAGACCAGCAGACGCACACAAACTCATGCAACTCATACGACTTGTCAAACTGCCAAAGGCTGGCAGGCAGCAGTCTTTAGATGCTACTGCTGCTGTTACTGATGTCAGTTGATGCCAATGATGTTGCTGTGCAATAAACTAACACAATAAGCATGTTTTTCCAATGCTCAAATCTCTTGAAACTAACAACAGATCCTTGTTGCATTTTTGGCATTGAGTTCCGCACAAAACGCAGTCTATCGTTTTATTTGTTTTATACTGATTTTGCAGCATTTTTGTGGCTTTTTTCTATGGAATGCCGAACGTCGAGCCGGCTGTCTTCATGCAAATCTTGTTTCGAAATTGAGAAACTAACCAATATTTGTGTTTGTAATAAATTTTAACTACATGTGGAAAAATTTGTTATATTCTTCTTTCAGATGTTGTATTAAGGAATATTCTTCTTAAATTACTGAAAATTTTTTCTAGGCTATAAAAACAATAAATATAATTAAAACATTTCTAAAAAATACTTCTAAATGTAATACTTATTTTTTACAGATCATATTCAGATCAACAAAAATAAACAAGAATATTCTTCTTGATTCGAAGAAGTTTAATTCGTATCTGAAATAAATTTATTCGAAAAAAAATGTGTATAATACATAAATACTATAGACTTTAATCAGTACAAAATTCTGAGAATGTTCAGTCGGACTACATTTCCAGTTGTAGACAAAGCTCTAAAGCTATTAAGCTTTAAGCTATTTGCTTGCTCAAAGTCTATGTGAAACCAGGCAGAAGGATTTTAAAATAAAGTCACTCATACGTCATGCTGCACGCTACTCTCTCTATCAACAACTTTAAGCATTAACACACACAGCAGACGCTGCATCCTGCCAACCGTAAGATTTATGTAAAAACTTCAAGTTGTGGCTTTCCTGTCGTCAACAACAATGGAAAAACAAAAACAACTTGAAATCAATTGTAATGTTTTTTATTGCAAACTATTTGCCAAGCATACATACGATAGTCTCGAACAAGGAGAAACCAAAAAAAAACACTTCAAAATGATGGCCAAAACAAAATAGACGTCAACAAAGCAATGATTGCCAAATAAAATTGTAACCTATCACATGGCCAAGACATACCATCAGCCACATTCAAATGGCTTTTACAAGCAGAAATGTTGTAGTATGGTATTATTTGAAATGGCACGTACAGTTTACAATTAAAATCGAAGTGGAAATATTTTGAAGAATCATAATAATAAAATAAAACATGGTTCATTTTATAGACAGTTTTATAAATATACCGACAAATTAACGATATTCAAAACCGATCACGGTTTGAAAATATAAAAACAATGAAAAATAAAACAGAAACAATATTTGTGTAGTAAAAAAATGTGTATAATATATAATTTGTTTCAATTTTCGATCAAATTTCGTTCGGTTTGTATGGAAATTTGTAATAAAACATGTTTGTATTAAATGTCTCAATATAAAAAATTGTTTTCAAAATAAAATAGAACTATAAATGGTCTGCAATTATTCTACTACTGTTCTACAACTGTTCTACACCTGTTATAAAAATGTTCAACAACTGTATACAATTGTTTTACAACTAGTCTACAACTTTTCTATAACTGTTTTACAACTGTTCTTCAACTGTTTTAAAACTCTTCTAAAACTCCCCTACAACTTCTCTGTAACTGTTATGTAATTGTTCTGCAACTGTTCTACTAATACTGTTACAATTGTAATAATTATTCACATCTGTTCTACACCTGTTCTACAATTGTTCTCCAACTATAATACAATTGTTCTAAAACTATTCTACAATTGTTCTACCACTGTTCTACAACTGTTCTCCAACTATAATACAATTGTTCTAAAACTATTCTACAATTTTTCTACCGCTGTTCTACAACTGTTCTAAAACTGTAATACAATTGTTCTACAACGGCTCTATAATTTTTCTACAACTGTTCTTCAACTGTTCCTCAACTGTTCCACAACTTTCTTACAACTGTGCTATAACTATTCTACTATTGTCCTACAACTGTCCTACAGCTGCCCTACAACTATTCTACTAATGTCCTACAAATGCCCTACAACTGTTTTACAACTATTCTACAACTGTTCTTTAACTTTTATACAATTGTTCTACTACTATT
This sequence comes from Dryomyza anilis, assembly GCA_951804985.1. Taxonomy (NCBI): domain Eukaryota; kingdom Metazoa; phylum Arthropoda; class Insecta; order Diptera; family Dryomyzidae; genus Dryomyza; species Dryomyza anilis. The sequence goes on from OX638130.1 coordinate 115,477,603, forward strand.
CAACCACTTCTCTTCAACTGTTCTACAACTGTTCTACAACTATTCTACTATTATTTTACAACTGTTCAACAACTGTTTACAACTATTCTACAACTGTTTTACAACTGTTCTACAACTGTTCTCCAACTGTAATACAATTGTTCTACTAATATTCTACAACTTTTCTACAACTGTTCTTCAACTGTTTTACAACAGTTCTTCAACTAGTCTACAACAGTTCTACATCTATTCTATAACTGTTTTACAGCTGTTCTACAACTGTTCTACAACTGTTCTACAACTATTCTCCAACTATTCAACGACTGTTCTAATACTGTTCTACAACCGTAATACAATTGTTCACATTTGCACTACAACTGTTCTATAACAGTTTTACAACTCTTCTACAACTCCCCTATAACTGCTCTGTAACTGTTCTGTAATTGCTCTGCAACTCTACTAAAACTGTTCTACAACTGTTTTCCAACTGTAATACAATTGTTCTACAACTATTCTACAACTTTTCTACAACTGTTATTCAACTGTTTTTCAGTTGTTCTTCAACTGTTTTTCAGTTGTTCTTCAACTGTTTACAACTATTCTACAACTGTTTTAAAGCTGTTCTACAACTTTCCTTCAACTGCTATACAACTATTCTTATACTGTTGTACAGCTGTTCTACAACTTTTCTACAACTGATCTTCAACTGTTCTTCAGCTGTTCTTCAACTGTTATATAGCTGTTCTACTAATGTTGTATAACTGTTCTATGACTGTTCTAATACTTTTCTACAACTGTAATACAATTGTTCACATCTGTACTTAAACTGTTCTGCAACTGTTCTACAACTGTTTTCCAACTGTAATACAATTGTTCTACAACTATTCTACAACTTTTCTACAACTGTTATTCAACTGTAATACAATTGTTCTACAACTATTCTACAACTATTCTACAACTGTTATTCAAATATATAAACTACTTTTTTTACTACTTAGCTACTTTTCAACTTCCCAATCTCTGACAAATACCTCAGAGACACAAATATATTTTCTTCCAGTTCTCATATATGCGGTCTTGAAAAACTCATGCATGCTCTTTCTGCTGGTGACACTGTGACACACATCTGCCACAATTGCTACCGCAAACATAACCACTGCATTCGCGCGCATCTCGTTTATCTCAGATGCCGCCGCCCCTCGTGTCACGGGTGTCACTGCTACTATGAGGTAACCAAAGTGAATACAAGACGCGCAAAAGCTTTACAGGATTTGCAACAACAATGAGTACAACAACAACATCAGTATCAGCAACAACAACACCAGTATAAACTGCAACAACATGCTGTCAATGACAACGGTTGCTGACTGAAACCTGCTACGGATATTGGCCAAGTGTCAGAGTACCAGCAGCAGCAGCAGTTGCAACAACAAAAGCGGATGAAGTAAAGGATTTGCATCCTGTGCAGTCAGCAGCGCTCGTTACTCGACATGACTTGACTTGGCTGCTGGCCCTGCTGGTTGCCAGTAAAGTCGGCTAATAACGGCTGGTCATAAAGATGTGCGCTTTAGATGAGCTCAACAAAAGGCTTAGATGTTGTTGCTGCTGCTACTTTTGCTATGGGGCAAATTGTTGGCGAGAAAGATGTTGCAGACGTTGGCGTTGTAGATGAAGATGTTGCTGGTGATGTTGACGATGATGATGTTGTATGTAGATGTGTTTGATGATTATTGGAACGATGAAGATGTCGAAGACGCTGTCTTGCCATATTGAACTTGCCAATATTATTATTATTGTTATTATTATTGTTTTTCTTTCTTTTTTTATTTTATAATTTATTCTTGTTGTTCTTAGTATTGTTACGATACCCTTATTGTTAGACGAAACTATTGAAATTGACGCCAGCAAAAGATTTTCTTAAACATTAAGAAACTTTTGCCATTTCAGACCTGCATTTAAACTTGTTATTAAAACTTTGTTTAATAAACTTGTTTATCACAACTTTTCACACAAGCACTCACTGACTGAAAGTCACACATTGAGTCAACTACTCAGTTATTCAGTCAGTTATTCAGTCAGTTATTCAGTCAGTTATTCAGTCAGTTATTCTGTCAGTTATTCTGTCAGTTATTCAGTCACTTATTCAGTCAGTCACAGTTTGTAATAAAAACCCTTCAATTAGTTGACAAAAATACAACAAACAAAATAAAGAAAAAGTTTTGTCATTTCGTTGACACGTTTTTCGCACAATTCTTCTGTGACATTTCAAAGCATTTTTTTAGGAGGTTTTTTTATTTGTAAACATTTTTATAACCTCATAAACTTATATTTTTCTTGCGGCAATTTCCGCCAAATGATTTAAGCTGATTTAGAATAACAAATAAATAAAGAGTAATCAAAAAGAAAAAGTATAGAAAAGAAATACAAAATATAAATGGGGACAAAAATACAAATTGCAGCAAATGTATTGATATGTTTTTTTTTTTGGGGTTTTTGTAATTATGTTTGTATTAAATTTTACTTTTAAATAAATGCAGAATGTAGTAAAAAAGAATGCCTGATATACAGACTGTAGTAACAAAGAATGCATATGTAGTAGTATTTTCAGTTAAGTTGCAAAAATATATAATGTAGTAAAATTAAATTCATATTGTTTATTTTTAGTTTTTAAAGTTTTATTTTTTGAAGCTAAATAAATACAGTGTGTAGTAGAAATAATTCAAATGTTGTAATTTATCTTCATATCTCAGGACGTATACATAAACACAAAATATAGTTATTTTAATACAAAAATATTAAGATTTTGTTTTGCAATGCAGTAAACTAATGTAGTTATTTTTCATACAAAAACATCTACATTCATGTAGTAAAAACAAATACATTTGCTTTTGGAAATTATCAAATACATATCATCACTGTCATGCCAAAGGGGCGAATGTGCATTTTTAAAAATGTTGAGAAATCAAATTTTAAAGTTTGAAGGGTTTTAAAGATTAGCAAAATTTATATATTTTCAATTTTTTCTGTTATTTTGGTTTATTCGTCAATTATTATAACGTGTATAAAATATCTTTAGATTTGGACAACCTACTGAATTATAAATACGGGTTTTATGAGGCCTTATCCTGATCAAAGCACATATATTTTTGTTTTTTATGCTATAACTTTTTATTAGCGCAAGATACAATAGTAATATAATGGCATTAATTATTTGTTTTTCAAGCACCTATCTATTGGCATCATGAATTAAAAATATTTTGTAAAACATTAATTTGCCATTTGTTATTTGCTGGAAAAAATTTTGGCAAAATATTTTTAAATAATGATGCCAATCGATAGGTGCTTTAAAACAAACAATAAATACCTTAACCCCAATATTTTATCTTGTACCAATAAAAAAATTATAGCAAAAAAAACGAACAAATTGGAAAAATTGAAAATCTTGTCATGCCAAAAGGGCGAATCTTTTCGTTTTTTTGCTATAGCTCTTTAATGGTACAAGATAAAATAGTGATGTGAATGCATTTATTGTTTGTTTTCAAATCACCTATCGATCTGCATCATTAATTATAAATATTTTGCCAACATTTATTTCCTGCAAATAAAAACCCAGATAGCAAAATGCTCGCATTGTGCCCGCACTGTGAGTGCACGCGTGCGCGCACAGAGTAGCAATCGTGTGTCCGCAATTGAGACTCAATACGCTCGCACTAGTGCGAGGCATTTGTGAGTCGCATTTGATCATCAATATAGTCGTACGAGTGCGTACAATATTTTAAAAATCAGTAGCATGAGACGCATATGCGCCTCAATATTGTCGCACGAGTGCGAGTAAAATGTGTGAGGCGCATATGAGCCTCATATAGCTCGCACGAGTGCTGAAAAAAATAGTGTGCGTCGCATTTGAGCCTCATATAGCTCGCACGAGTGCTGAAAAAAAACAGTGTGCGTCGCATTTGAGCCTCAATATAGTCGCACGAGTGCGAGAAAATTGTGTGAGGCGCATATGAGACTCATATAGCCCGCACGCATGCTGAAAAAATAGTATGCCGTATTTGTAACACAATGAAATGAGACTCATAATAGTCACATATAGATCGCACGAGTGCGGCCAAAACAAAATAAAAAAAACATACAATATAAAATTTGGTTTGACATTATTTATAATATTAAAAAAATGTAAATACATTTTAATGTCATTTAAATTTAAAAATTCGTCAACTAGTTCTCGTAAAAAATGGCTGAAACAAAGGAGCGTACCTTCATCATGATTAAGCCTGATGGCAACTTGGACTCGTTGGAAAAACCATGAAATTCATGTGGGCTTCGAAGTAATTGTTGGAGCATCACTACGCCGATTTTTCAGCTCGTTCCTTCTTCCCCGGTTTAGTTAATTACATGGCATCCGGCCCATTGGTTCCAATGGTGTGGGAAGGATTGAACGTTGTGAAGTCTGGACGTGTTATGTTGGGACCGAGAGATACCAACTCTGCTGACTCAAAGCCCTGCACCATCCGCGGTGACTACTGCATCCGAGTTGGTCGCAACATCATCCATGGCTCAGATGCCGTCGATTCCGCTAACAAGAAAATCGGTCTGTGGTTCAAATATAGCGAACTCGCCGCATACACCCCAAGTGCCGAGAGCTGGGTCGACGAATAAATGTGTTCGGCATATTTTTGTATTTTGTGTATCTAGTGTTAAGCAGAAAGATTCAATCTTCAACAAACAAATTAAAATTTAAATAATAAATACAATAGTATATAAATTGTTTGAAGTATCAATGACTATTTGAAAAATCTACCTTTCAAATTATAGTTAAGTACTCGCACGAATGCGAGTTTTGTGATGTTTGTGTGCTCGCACTATGCACGCATTATACACTCATGTCGTGCACCTGATTTTATACGAAATAGTTTTTTTCGAGTGCTCGCACTATGATATCACTACACAATTACGTCGTGCGCCCGCATGAATGCGAGTTTTGTGATATTTGTGTGCTCACATATAGCTCTCACTACGCACTCATGTCGTGCGCCCTCACGTTGTGTGTTCATTTTGTTCGCCCGTGTGAGCCCGCACGACATGATTTTTTGTGCGACGCACGTTTGCTATCTGGAAAATGGCAAATTCATGTTTGGCAAAATATTTTTAATTAATGATGCAGATCGAAAGGTGCTTTGAAAACAAACAATAAATGCCTTTACTCCACTATTTTATCTTATACTAATAAAAAGTTATGACGAAAAAACGAAAAGATTCGCCCTTTTGGCATGACAAGATTTTCAATTTTTCAAATTCGCCCTTTTGGTTTTCTTTTGTGGCTAGAAATATCCAACGAAATGACACGCTATTTTGCCATAGCATACTTGAAGATAAACTACATTAAACAATGTAAAAAAACGCAAATGTCAAAAATTGCACATTCACCCGTTTGGCATGATAGTGACGATATGTACTTATTTTTCAGACATTTTTATTTATTTTTAATACAGTATTCAATGGGTGTGCAAAAGTGGCTGGTTCATTGGTCACATGTCATCCGATTTCGCCCATTTTAAATACTAGATAGCGCTGGTATACAAGAAATCTAAGTTCCAAATTTAATTGATCTTGCTTATTTTATTTTACTGTAGTCGTATTTTTTTTTTTGTTAGACAGAAGAATGGACCAAAAGAATGACCAATGTAAATATACCCTTTCACTTTTAGTTTACAAATATATAAAAGAATTTGAACAAAAAATTAAAAAAAAATTCAAATAAAACAAAAATAAATAAAATTTAAATCCTGCCTTCCGGCATCTGAAAATCACCTAATTATATGCTTCAATTATGTTTTTATTGTTTTTTTTTTTCATATTCCGCTCTAAAACATTCACAAGAAATACGAAAAGCATTAAAGTTTGAAGTGTTTCAAGTGGCTCAAATTGAGCTTCGCAAACTTTGTCATTTTTATGGCAAAGTTTATGTTGCGCTTTTTATAATAAAAATCTTGTTTTTTTTTCATCTTTATTTTAAATTGCTTGAAACAATAAGAGGGTTTTAAAGAAGTTATGCGCAATAGAAGAACTAACAACAAAAAAGGTCAAGGACTTGTGAGATTTCTTTTAAATGTAGTGAACGCTCGCAATGAAAAAGTTTAAGGATTTTAGCTGAGTGAAGAAAGTGAATTTAAAATTTAGATTTAATTTTTTTTTTGTGGTTTTTTTATAGATTTAGGTATTTAATAAAAAAAATATATTATTAAACCTAAACTAAATGTTTGGGTTAATGCTCAAGGCATTTTTAGAAATATTTTACGGAACGCTTTTAAGCAGACAAATGCTGAATTTGTATAAAAGGCTGCTTGTTTTTTGAACATTTCTAAAATATGCCGCCGAGACAGTCTTTTAAATTTTACAAAGTTTGATAACCTTTTGTACGCATCGTATACAATTTTTACTTATATTTATACAGGGTGTTTGGTTCATAGGTGGGGATATTAATGTGGGATATTTAATTGCATACCTTAATTTTAAAGATTTTAATTATGCTGAACCTCCCCACCCTCAAAAAATTATTCATATATCAGAAATTTACGTCTTATATCCCCATAAATTAAAAAATGTATATAAAAGTATAAAAAATAAAAAGAAAATTGAAAAATATAATTGTGCGGACCACGCCTATATTTAAAATTTTGAAAGGCTAATATTTCATAGATTTGATTTTAATAATTTAAGGATCAAATTTGTTTCAAAAAAAAGTGGGTGGATCACGCATATTTATAGGTGAATTCTAACAATACCTTTTAAATTTTATAACAATACCTTGAATACTTTTTGAGCTATTAGTTCCGAAAGAGTTATATAAAAGTGAATTGTATGGGAGGTGGGCGTGTCCGTTGACCGATTTGGCTCATTTTCAAACTCAGTTCCTACTTTTGGCTAAAATATATTGAGACGACATTTCATCGAATTCTGATCAGTATTTCTCAAGTTATTCTGTATTCGGACAGCAAGACGGACAGACAGACACACAGACAGACAGACAGACAGACAGACAGACAGACAGACAGACATACATACAGACGGACATGGCTAAACGGACTCCGGTAGTGATGCTGATCAAGAATATATATACTTTTCCATACCGGACATGCCTCCTAAGGGGCGTTACAATATATGCACAAAGTTAATATACCCTGTACCTCATAGGTGTAGGGTATAAAAATTTCTTTTTTGCACCCTGTTTAAGATACAGGGTGTTTAAGAAGTACATATTACTGACATAATCTAGTCAAGAAAATTGGTTATAAAGTATTAACTATTTATAAATGAATATCAAAAGTGGTATATAATATCTGCAAACTCAATGATTTCTTCCCATTTTAAAATGTACGTAAAGTTGAAATTTACAAAAATAATAATACAAATTTTTACTTTGTCATTTATTTTCTCAAAATTTCGATCAATTTCGGTGATTTTATGTTGGTAATAAATGCTGCAGAAATAATTAAACAGTAACGAGTATTGTGATTTGATGGTGGAAATAAAAGAAAAAAATATTTTATTTGGAAATATCATCAAAAAATATGAAGAAATATGAAAATGATTATAATTTTAATAAATGTTTAAAATTATTTCGATATTTTTTTTTTTTTTTTATTTCAACCACCAAATCTCAAGACCCGCTACTGTTTAACTATTTCTGCGAGTACCTTACCAGTTTAAAATCACTGTAATTATTTAGAAAGTACTGGGAATGAACTAATCTATTATTATAAATTATAAAAATAGGATGATCCGTAACGAAATTTTGATAAAATCAATGACAAAGTAAAAATTTGTATTTTTATTTTTTTAAATTTTAACTTTACGTACTTTTAAAAAAATGAGAAAATCATCGGCTTCAAAGTTGTGATACACCATTGGAAAGGTAATTTAATTTTCTAAAATATGATTTAAAAATATATATTCATTTAACAAAAGATTATAATTTATAACAAATTTTCTTGACTAGCTTATGGCACTAAACTGCACTTCTTAAACACACTGTATCTTAAACTGAATTCAAAACTAGACATTTTTTATTTTATATATTCTTCTTTTTTTTTGAGTCATAGAATACGCCGTAGCCGCGGTAGCTCAGTGGTTAGTGCGTTGGACTGCGAGCCGAAAGGTCCCCGGTTCAAGCCTGGACTGGGGCTAACAACATCTTTTCATAGAAACATTTTTCTATACCGCGCTACCTCTCGTCAGTAAATGGCAAACCTACGAGAGTAAAACCATTGCCTATGAAAAAGCTCTCACCCGCCGTTCGGATTCGGCAATAAACTGTAGGTCCCACCACTTTGAGTACAAATATAACACGCACAGCTCAAAATGGTGAGAGAGCTCGGCCGAAGTTCTATACAGAACTGTAGCGCCAAACTATTATTATTATTATTAGAATACGCCCCTGAAGTATTGACATCGATGAAACCAACATCCTGTACTTCTGGAATTATGATCGAATTAATTGAGAAAAATATCATAAAATTTTATTTGAGGTAAAAACATTTATAACCAACGAACAGATTTTTTATACCGCGCATAAACTACTGAAATTTGATACAAATATTTTACATTAAAGTAATAAAATGTAAAAATGTTGGAACTTTAGCTTTAATGGTCACAGATAAAAATTTAGTAAAACCTGGATTCGAATTCTAGAGCTGTTGCTACATTCACAAAATAAAATAATCGACGTAAATATAGCAACCGATATTAATTACATTTATTAATGAATACAGCAATGAAATTCACTAATTTAATGAATACATTTGCTCTTCTGCGTGAATTCAGCAATTATATTTGTTAAAACTGCGTCGATTAAATTATTTGCTGCATTGACGTACAAATATTAATGAATGCAATTAATATCGGTTGCTATATTTACGTCGATTATTTTTTTGCTGTGTATATTGTATTTTGAACATTTGCAGAATTTTACATTTTTAACCACAATTACATGTAAAAGTTACATCGCAAATAAAAAAAAGTGATAACTCGAAAAAGTTTTCAATGCAAATGCTTAATTAAAATAATTTCTTTGTAGTACTAATTAAAAACAAGTCAAATCGTTTGTCAAATTCAACAATTTCCTTGCCGCTAGTCACTATGTTGACTACAAATAATAAATATATTATAGAAATACAATTTATATTCAGATAAATCACAGTTTTGCCTCCCACAACATTCACCCACTTGATGCATTTCATTTCATTCACAAAATTATTTATGTGTTGTAGTATGCGGCAGTGAAACACAGCTAATTACAGCAGATTTAGCTCAGCTCAACTTCCGGCATAAAATTGCGCGTTAACTAAATTAAATAAACACCCGAAGCAACAGCAACAGCAGCTGATGTTGCTGACTATGATGATGACGACGACGACGTTGACTACAACGACTTCCGCTTCCGGTTGAGTTGCTGTTGCGCGGCAGCTAATGGCGGATGGTGGCAGAAAAAGCGGCAACCACTATTATTACAACTATTGCGGCAATAACTAAAGCGGCAGTAATAGCAAAACAGCAACAAAAACAAACAAAATATATAGCAACAACAACAATAACTATAGCAGCAAAAACAAGTCGAGCAGCAGCAACAAGAAATTGAGCAGCAACATCTTAACTTAATTAGTTTATTGTCAGCTCATAGTAGTAGCAACACAAATGCAAACTTTGAATACTGACAACAAATTTATTACAGCGAAAGAAAAAATAATAATAAAATTAAATACAAACATATTAAAATTATATACTAACATATTAAAATTAAATACTAGCATATTAAAATTAAATACAAACATATTAAAATTAAATACATACATATTAAAATTAAATAAAGAAAAAAAAATCTAATAATAATAAATTGAAATTCTTTACGACATATTTTTCACGCACAATGGTATTATTTTAATTTAAATCTATTGTATTTAATTGTTTTAAAATTAAATAAATACTTTTTACTACCTTTTAATACAATTGAAATTAAATACTTGTATTAAATACTATTACGTATACAATATATTTTAATTAATTAGTTAGTATAATTATATTAATTATACTTAAGTTGAAATTAAATACGTGCATATTCATTTTTAGTTGGAATATTGCGTTTTTATTACAAATCCATTTAAATCCAGATTAAATACATATTATTTTATTTCATTTCATTTTATTTAATTTAAGTTTGTTATTATTTTGTTATTATTTTGTTATTATTTTGTTATTATTTTGTTATTATTTTATTATTATTTTTTTATTATTTTATTATTATTTTTTTTATTATCTTCAGTTATTATATTCCTTGTATAAATAAAAAAATATGTATTTAATTAAATTAATTCAAAGAAAACTGTATTATTTTAAAATTATTGAAGACATAGTAACTTTTAATACAAACGTAGTAAAAAACCAATACATATCTTTAGATTATTTTGATGACTATCAATTAAATTTTAAAACAAATTAATTTGTTTTCAATGATTACTATCAGGTGCTTAATATCTGTTCATTATTGCAAGTGCAAATTCTAGAAAAAAACATTCAAATTTGCTAGCAAGTATTTTCATTTTATTTCAACTACGAATACACGTTACACATTTGGCAATAGAGTACTGGCAATGAACTGATCTGTCACTATAAATTAGAAAGTGGGGGTTGATGCATAATGAAATTTTGAGAAAATCAATGAGAAAGTCAAAATTTTAATTTTTGTAAATTTTCACTTTACGTACATAGTAGCTTTTAATAGTAACTTTTAATACAAACGTAGTAAAAAACCAATACATATCTTTAGATCATTTTGCTGACTATCAATTAAATTTTAAAACAAATTACTTTGTTTCCAATGATAACTATAAGGTGCTTAATATCTGTTGCTTATAGCAACTTTATAGCAAATGCAAGACTTTTGAAATGCTAGAAAAAACAGTAAAATTTGCCAGCCAATATTTTCTTTTTAATTCAATACGAATTTACAAGACTCGGCACTGTTTCTGCAGCATTACTTACACGTTATACGTTTGGGTAGAAAGTACTGTCAATGAACTTATCTACCACTATAAATTACAAAATGGGGAATGATTTATAGTAAAATTTTGAGAAAATCATTGACAAAGTCAAAATATTAATTTTTGTAAATTTTAACGTTACGTACATTTTTCAAATGTAAAAAGTCATCTTCTGTTTCAAAGATGTGATGCATCATTGGAAAGCTAATTTAATTTACTATAACATGAGTATGAAGTAGATAATTCATTTATCAATATATACTATATAACCAATTTTCTTGACTAGATTATGTCAGTAATATGCATTTCTTAAACACCCTATATCTTAAACTGGGTGCATAATTAGACAAGTTTTTAATTTAATATTTGCTTAGTTTAATTTATAGAATACCCCCCCTGAATTATTAATATGGATGAATGTATCATCCTGTATATGGACTTGTTACTACGTTTATATTAAAAATTACCATGTTTACGGTAACATCAAAATGTTTAGTACTCAATTGTAAAGTATTAAAATTAAAGTAAGAATGTCAAATATTATTTGAATCAGCTATATGGAATGTATCTACATTTAACTTATAGAGTTTAAAAATTTTGATGTTTTTTTTATTTTTTATTTTTACTACGAAAGTATTAAAAAATTACCATATTTACTTTAACATCTAAATAAGAAATGCATTTAAAAGCATTATGTTTCTAGAAATTTTTGAGAATGTATATTATTATATTTTTTTACATTTTATTTTTACTACTCATGTAGTAAATGTTACTATATTTTCCTTCAATACAAAATATTAGTTATTTTGTAAAGTTTTATAATTTTAAAGAACATTTTAATTAATATGAATATTTGCTTTTGGATATTTTATAGTATTTAACAAATACTATAAAATATATTAAAGAATGTTTGCATTCTTTTAGTATGACTGTATTTAAAATTAGTACACACAGAAAAATCCTCCTGTGGCAAAAGGTTGGAATAATGAAAATGTTAGTTGTACCAACTAACTTAATTCGATTAAATTGAATGGTTTACAAACTTGCTGGCGTAACTGCCATATTAGCCTATACATATGACCCTAATCTTTCTAAATCTGTACTAAATTTTTCTAAAACAGTTCGAAATTGGTTGCAGTACAAACTGCAACGCTTTTTATTTTAAAAATAACAACCAACTAAGCGGATGAGAGAACCGATTAATTTGTTTGGGCAAAAAGAATTGCTTGGCTCAACAAATCTCTATTCTGTGTATAGCTTTATAAATCGTCGTTGTAGAATGAAAAGTCACCAAATACATTTTCAAAATGCCAAATATTCATCAATAAAAATCTCTATATATCTGTCAAATTGATAATTGATGATCTCAAAATTTTTTAACCACATAATAAGAAAATGAAAATCTATCAATTGATATTTCAACTTTAAAAATGCATCAATTACTTTTTATAATTTTAATCAACAAACTCGAAATTTAAGTTTTTAATAAAAATGTATTTGGTCACTTTTCGTTCTAATATTTAACTTGACTTATTTTTTGGCAATACTTAGCAATAATAATTTTATATTTTATTTTTACTACGATTGTATTAAAAATTACTTTTTATAAATTTACTTCAAAACAATATCTAAATTTCAAAGAATTATTAAAATATGGTTTTTATTATAATTTAAATAGACTTTTAGACATTTTATTGTATTACTTATTGTATTAAACATTTTTTCATTAATATAATTATTTTTTTTAAATTTTAACTATGATTGCATTTAAACATAAGGATAATCTTTTTAATATTTTGACTATGATTGTATTAGAAATTAGTGTTTTTTTTAATTCAAAATAACAACTTAACTTAATGTTTTATAACGAAAGAGCTGTTTTAAATAATAATTTGAATATATTTTTAGTAATCTACATTATTTAATAAATTATGTTCAAATAGTTTCACATTAAATTTTTTATATTTAGTACGAATGTAGTAAAATTATAAAATTTTGTTAATATAAATAACAATTAAAATTTAAACTATTAAAATTTAACAGCTGCCTTTAATTAATATTTTAAAATACTTTTAAAGATCGTCTTGTATTTAAAATTAGTTGTATTAACATTTATTATTTTACTATGTTTATATTAAAAACTAATATATTTTTCTCTTGTTCCAAAATAACAATTAAATTTGAAAGTAATAAAATTTAAAAAAATATTTTAATTATAAGTTGAATTTGCTTTTACAAATCTTTTTATATTATACATATTTTATTTAAATAGTTTTTGTATTAATATTTTTTTAAATACGTTTATATTAAAAAAAAAATAATATGTTCATAAAATTAACTTAGTTTAAATAATTTTAATATTAATATTCGTTTGTTAGCACATTTTTATATAGAAATAAATTTTAGAAATTTTGTTATTTTATATTTTTCACAGTGTACCAGCGGCAGCATGAGTTTGAGACAGCAAATTATGAAAATCCAGCGAAAAACTAAAGATATTATTAAGTGAATGAAATTCACAAGTAAAGCGCAGCGCAGCGCAGCAGACCCAAGAACATTTCTGAGATTTGCATTTTTTCTAGATTTTTAATACTGTTCTTTTTTTAATGCTACTACTATTTCTACTACTATTTCTTCTACTTAATGTGTCTCGCAGTTTTTCGCATTTTCTGCGTTTATTATTTTTATTGCATTTGCAACGATGCCTCGCAATGCAAATCTATTATTCAAGCAAGAGCAAAAGTTTTGTGAAAAATGCAGCAATAGCAACATTTTGAGTTGCTTTGGAAAATGTTGCTCACAGCATTAAAACAAAATTCAGGCAAATAACGAATGAAGTAGTAGTTGCAGCAGGAACAGAGTTCTATGAAAAATGTGCAGAAATGAAATGCGTTTCTTGTAGTTCCATTTTTTTTTCTTTTTTCATCTATTAAGTTTTATGCTGCATCCTGCAAACACTTCCTTAAAATTAATTTAATTTTGTGCTGCATAAATAGCTCTTCTTACTGCTGCTTCTCGTTTTATGCTTGGCATATTTAAAATGTTTGCCGTCGACTGTGCAGTGTGTGTCTGTCGCACAAGCAGCCGAGTGGCAACCGGAAACGGATACAATTATTGCTCCGTTAAGCACAATTATGATAAACAACGACGTTTAGTGGCTGACTGCGACCAACGAGGCATAGGCGCAAAATTATAATATTCAGTTTAAAAAAATATATAAATTTTATTCCATTTATTTGGTGAATTATACAAATTTTATTACTAAAGTTCAACATTTTTAAATTTAAATATATTTTTAATATATTGAATCAAAAGCTTTTTAGAACATAAAACATTTTTTGAAAATCTTTTTAAAATATAATTTTGAAAATATAAAACATATAAATATATTTTTTGTCAATTTCACCAAGTTTATTATTTAAGACAAAGCTTTTTGACATTTTAAATTAGTTCTAAGTCATAGCATTTTTAATGTTTTTTATAAAATCGAAAAATTAAAAAGCTTTAATTCTTCAACATACAGTTAAAAATATAAAACAAATTCTTTATACATTTTTTTTTATTTCAGAAATTTTTTCTTAAGTTGAAGCTTTTTGAATTAAAAAATTTTTTTTTTCATTCATTGACATTTAGTTGTCAGAGCTTTTGTATAAATAACACATAAACAAAATAGTTTAAGAAAGCTTTTTTATGCAAAAGCTTTTTGTTTCCAAAAATTCTAAAAGCTATATATTTTAACAACTAAGTATTTTAAAAAAGCTTTATTATGCGAAAGCTTTTGTTCTTTAATATTCAATTAAAAATAATTAAAAAAAATAATAAAAATATTTAAAAAAAAATGTACAATATTTTCTTTAGTCAAAGCTTTTAAAATTTTATATTTTTAAATAATTTTTATTTAAGAATTTTATTGTAAATTCTTTTCTATGTATATACATACAACAAAATATTTTAAGAAAGCTTTTTTATGCAAAAGCTTTTTGTTACCGAAAATTCTAAAACTTTATATTTTTACAACTAAATATTTTAAGAAAGCTTTTTTATGCGAAAGCTTTTTGCTTCGTAAAATTATAAAAGCTGTTATTCTTTTTTTTACAGTCAAAAATATAACAACAAAAATAAAGAAAATATTTAAAAATTTATTTTATTTTAAACTTAAACTTAATTTATAAAAAACTCGGGAAGTTGAAGTTTGTGAAAATAAAAAGCTTTTTATATTAAGTAAAATTGATTTTGTTATAACAATGTGTTTTGCGTTAAAATATATAAAAGATTCAATTAATTTGCAAAAATAAAAAAAGCTTTTTTTAGAACTTTATGTTTAAAAATATTTTAATCTATACATTACTAAACAAATTAAAGCTTTTTATACAACTAAAAACAATTTAAGCTTAACAATTTAAGGATAATAATTATAGACATTAAAGCTTTTTTTATGCAAATTATAAAAATTTCGCGTTTCATACCAAAATAAAAAAATATTTAATTTTAAAAAATATAAATCAAATTTTAAATTTTTATTTAATATACATATTAAACAATATATAATACGCAAATTTTAAAGCATATAATGTAATCTGAAAATATTATCTATGGTTAATAAAAAGAAACAAAGCTTTCAACTTTATTTTCTATACAACCTATGCCATCATTTTTATTTGTCGCTTAACATGCTGCTCATAATGCCAGCAACACACATTAAATTGTCATCAGTAAATACCACAAATGTTGCTGCTATCAGTCAAACAATTTTAGTCAAAACATTTCAAAACCTCAACAATCTGGCAGCAATCAGTAGTCAATCGTATATAATGTTTAAAATGTCATTGGACTCGAAACAAAATAAAAACAACAAAAAAAAATAAACAGAAATTTACAAAAAATAAAAATATTTCATAAAAATAGCAGCAAAATTGCCGTCACTAAGCAACACATACAACAAGATTCCGAGCAATATTCACAACTAATCTTTTTGCTAATTAAGTTTCAAACAAACTTTTGCTAAAGGCCTTTGCAAAAATATTAAAAAACAAACTTTAAAAATCAGTATGTTCTTGTTTTACTCCCCACCTACAATCGTTACTTTTAACCCGCTTTGTTAACTTGGCTCAACCTGTCGCACACGCATTTGCCATGGAGCTTATGCGCTGCAAGCTGCATCATAAATTTTGCTTAACTGCTGCGGCTCTGTGGCTGCAGCGTTGGCTGCTGTTGCGGTTAATGTTGCTGGCACTGCAGCGAAATGGTGTAACAGCTGTTGCTACTGTTTCTGCTGCTGCTGATTTCCGGATGCAAAATTTTGCAACAACTCGAACAGGTTATTTGCAATAATTGAAATGAAACCTTTGAGCCAAAGGATACACTTGCAAATGTCCTGGCACAAGTCAGTCAGTTTTTGGCAGATCCTTTGTAATCGTCCTCTTGTAATTTGATAGTCAACCGACAGTCGATGGACCCAGTTGAAAGTGCGATGGTAAATGAGGTGGTCACGGACAATTGCAGGGAAACACAAAATTGGACGGAGAAACTTAATGTAAAAGTGATTTTTGATAATGTTTCCGAATGACATATATTGAGAATTCTTTTTCATTCTGGTTAAGTTTTATATTAAATTTTTTGAAAAATGTTACAAAGCTTTTTTATATAATAAGGCCATAAATGCATGCATTTTATAGAAATTCTGAGACAATATTTTAAGGTCAATTAAAAATGAATATAATAATATTTGAGAAATTATTTAACTGTGGAAATTGAATTTATTACTACTCAACTTAGCACTACTCAACGATAAATGTGTGGTTTTAAATATAACAAATGATATATTTTAATTAGAATACTTTGCAAATAAAATCTAATTATAATAAATATTCTATAAATAAAACTCACACATGCTCTAATTTTATTTCTTACTATACACAAAAACTACAAATATTTCTAAAGATTATCTATAGTTTCTATTTTCTATTCACCCACATTATTTAGTATCAGCAGAGGCAGCAACATCCTCTGCCACGTTTGTTCTTTGTCCCCATTGAATTTCAATTTCAATTACAGCACACATCACCTTGAAGTTGGCCCCAACTGCAATTACAACTTGTTGGTTATTTTGTCAATTTGTTTCGGTCGTTTCCAAACTGTTCTTTTTAATTTATTTTTTTTATATTTTTTTTTATATATTTTTCACATACATAGTTCAGTATCTAAAGCATTGACCAGTTCAGTTGAGCTTTTGTGTCCAGTGTCCAAAGTTTTCAAATAACATCCAGTTCACTAAATTTATAACGACGCGTTTGGTTTGTAGCTAGCATGACACGTGTGTAACAACAAATTTTCTAACAGCAAAAAATATATAAAAAACAACAAAAAATATTATGCAACTAAAGTTTGCATTTCACTTTAAAGAATACTGTGTACATTTTTGTGAAAACATTTCAAATTAAATAAAAATAATAAAGCTTTTGTTTACATTTTGAAATTTTATTAAATTAAATTAAAATCTTTTAAGCTTTTTTTATATAAAAATGTTTAAGCTTTTTTTAATATGAGCTTTTAAGCTTGTTTCTTATATAAAATCTTTAAGCATTATTAAATCAAAACTTTTAAGCTTTTTTATATATAAAAAAAGCTTTTAAGCTTTTTTATATAAAAGCTTTCAAGTTTTTTTATTATATAACAGTTTTCAAGATTTTTTATATGAAAGCTTTCAAGTTTTATCTTCATATAATAGCTTTCAAGCATTTTACATAAAGCTGCAAAACCTTTTTATTTTCAAGCATTTTATATAAAAACTTGCAAGTTTTTTTATATAAGCTTTCAAGTATTTTATTATAAATGCTAACTAGCTTTTTCAAAAACTATCAGGCTTTAAAAAAAACTTTGAGGTTTTTTATAAAATATATCAAGCCTTTCAATAAAATATATAACACTTTTTTATAAAAGCTTTAAAGCTTTTAATAATAGTGTTATATATTTTATAAAAAAAGCCTGATAGATTTTAAAAAAGCTGGATAGCTTTTATAATAAAATACTTGAAAGCTTAAAATGTATCAGGCTTTAAAAAAAACTTTGAGGTTTTTATAAAATATATCAAGCTTTTTTATAAAATATATAACACTTTTTATAAAAGCTTTAAAGCTTTTAATAAAAAATGTGAAGCTTTTTTTACAAAAGATTTAAAGATTCTTTTTAAAGCTCTTGAGCTTTTTTAAAAGCTTTCAAGTTTTTTTATAAAAGTTTTCAAACTTTGTTATAAAAGTTTTCAAACATTTTTATAAAAGATATTAAACTTTTAATAAAGCTATGAACTGTTTTTATAAAAGCTTTCAAGCTTTTATTTATTTTTTATAAAATTTAAATAAAAATTATTGATAAAGCTTTTTCCAATCACATTTTTAAGTGTAACTAATGCATATAAAGACTATATCTCAAATCATTTCAAATATTGTATGCTGTGCATGCTACACGATATGTTGTTGATTTGTTTTTAGCTTTTAATGTTTTTGTTGTTGCAGTCAAGGTGTTCGCAACACACAACTCACACAACCAACAATTTAACCATCGCACCGAACACCAACGAACTGATTTAAGCACATTTGTCCAATCAGTCTGCTGTTCGTTGTGGCCAGTGAACCGCATTGCAACACCCTACATGTGACATTCTAAATGATGCATCCATTCTCAGCTGCACCTGCAGCTTGTTTACAAATAAACGCGTTTAAAAATTCACTTTTTGGTGATTTGAGTCATCACCGAATCAGATGAATGAAAAGCTTGTGCATTCGTTCGGACAACGATGAATGTGCTTTGAATGAACAAGTGACCCCATTGGGAAATAATGACAGTTGAGGGTCGACCGGTCGGATGGTTCAAAAACGAATAATAAAAGCAAAAAGGTTAAGGTTCGAGTTTTATGTAAGTGGTTCGTTGGTTGGCAAAACTTTCTGCAACAAAAAAGTTCTATTAAACACAGAACAAGCGAATTTAGAGAAAAAAGCTTTGAAAGTTTTTGTTGAACTTTGTGATTATAGAAGACGACGGTGGTGCCACATAGTTACATAATACATAAATAATAGTAGTATTTCGAAGAAGATGTTGCCACTTTGTTTGTTTAGTTGTTGTTCACACTAATTGAACCGCCCCGCTCTGTATACAGAGTTGGAGGGTCAACAGGTCTGGTCAACATTGCACATACTCGAAACTTGGTTCTTTTAATATTTGTTAAAAGAACCATGGATTTTTTTTTTTTGGTGTAGAAGCTTTTGTTTTCAAAAGCAATGTCTTAAAAAGCTTTTGAAAACTAATCAAAACCAATTCAAAAGCCAAATATTTACATTTTGCATATTTAGTCAAATCATAGCGTTATCTTTAAAACTTTTCAAGTTGTTTTATCAAATTTTGTATTTAAAAAATATTAGTCAAAAATTAAAATGAAAGCTTAATAGCTTTTTAATTAAATTTTTATTTTCAGACACGTGCACTTAATTAATAATAATTCTTTGATTAGTTGTTGCAATCATATTGTGCGCCACAGTGCTTAGTGCCTCGGGGCAGCACGTGTCTGACAGCAGCTTAAAGCTTTATGGCAACGCATCAAAATGGGCAGCAACAATAAAATGGCAGCATTAGAGAAAACTGCGACAGCAACTGAAATATTTGAGTGAGAATTACACACAAAATACTCTCATCAGCAGTAGCATCAGTAGCAGCAGCAATATCATCGTTCATCAGAGACGCAATATTGCTGTGAAGTGCAGCAGCAGATGAAGAAAAACACAAAGAAGAAGAAATTAAAAATAAAAATAAAAGCTGTATGATGTATAAAGTACAATTTAAGACGACGCAGACGACCTGCAACAATAAAGGATTAAATGAAATGCATTTGCACCATGACGCCATGAAAAACGATTGCGTATAGCACGACGAATGCACGTCGTAAAACAACTACAACAACAAAATAACAAGAAACCCAACAATTTTGTGATTAATGTGATTAGAAACCCTGCTTGTGCTATGTTGCTTTTCGCTTTCTGTCTTCCTCTTTTCTTTTCTTACTACACAACTCTGAAAGCTGTGGTTTTGCTTGCAAATATGGCTGCCTAAAGCACAAATATATTTTGTGACAGTTTTTTGTAATTAAATTTAAAAGCGCTCTGAATATTTCAAAAAAATATTATATATCAAATGCAATTAAAATTGAGCTTAATATATATATAGTAGATGTAAAATTTAAAATACATAAATGTTTCATATCGACTTTTGAAAACTGGTTTGTTAAATCTTTTAAGCTTTTATCAATTTAAAAATAGTTATCATTTTTAAAACTTTTTTGATTATTTTTAAGTCTTAAATATAGTGTTTTGATATTAAAACGTTTTATTTAAATCACACTTCATATGAATAATTAAATATTTTATTGAATATAATAAAAATAGATTTTTTGAACTTTTTTTGATACAACTTCTTTGATAAAAGCATAACACATGAGTATAGTATTTTTCAAAGTTTTTTTTTATAAAAGCTTGGAGCTTTACATTTTGCAAACCTTTGAACTTTCTTGCAAAAGCTTTGTTTTTAATGTTAATTTTTTTAATCGTTTAAAACATTTGTATGAAAGCAGTATATAAAAGCTAAACATATGTAAAGTTTTTATATAATATGAGTGGTTTTAAGCTTTAAAATGAAAATCTTGACGCTTTAAAAAGAAATGCTTGGACCTTCAGAAATAAATGCTTGGAGCTTTAAAACATAATCTTAGAATTTACAAAAAAAAAATATTTGAGTTAAAACAAAGCTTGGAGCTTTAAAAAAAACACTTGAAGCTTTTTATAAGAGCGTGAAAACTTTTTCAATGTACCTCTTTTATATTTCTTTAAAGCTGTTTGAACACCTTCGAACTCTCTTGAAAAAGCTTTAAAGCATTTTGAAAATCATTAATGGTTTTAATCGTTTAAATCATTTGTATGAAAGCATTACTGATTTTCAAAATGCTTTAAAGCTTTTTCAAGAGAGTTTGAAACTTCAGAAATAAAAGCTTGGAGCTTTAAAACATAATCTTAGAATAAAAAAAAATATATTAGATTTAAACAAAAAGCTTGGAGCTTTAAAAAAACACCTTAAGCTTTTTATAAGAGCGTGAAAACTTTTTCAATGTACTTCTTTTATATTTCTTTACAGCTGTTTGAACACCTTCGAACTCTTTTGAAAAAGCTTTAAAGCATTTTGAAAATCATTAATGCTTTTAATCGTTTAAAACATTTGTATGAAAGCTTTGGCGTTTTTCTCTATGCTTTAGAGCAGTATATAAAGATAAAAATCTGAAATATATATAAAACGAAAAATTTGCAGCTTTAAAAGGAAAATCTTGAAGCTTTATATAATAGCGTGGAAGCATTTTGAGAGCAATATAACCTCTTTAATATTTAGTTAAAACAGCTTGAAAATCTTCGCACTTTTTTCAAAAAGCTTTTAATCGTTTAAAACATTTGTATAAATGCTTTGTGGTTTTGAATGCCTTGGATCAGAATATAAATGCAACAACTGTAATGTTTTTATAAAAAATAAAAGCTGGGAGCTTCTATATATAAATCTTCAAGTTTCAAAAATAGAAGCTTGAATTTTTAAAAATAAAAGCTTGGAGATTTAAAAATAAGAGGATTGAGTTTAAAAAGATTATCTTGAAGTTTTAAAAAAAGCTTAGAGCTTTAAAATTAAAACCTTGAAGCTTTCTATTTCTATTTTTGACATCAATTTAACCTTTTTAATATTTATTTAAAACTGTAGAAAACTTTTGCACTCTCATTAAAAAGCTTTTAATCGTTAAAAAATTTGTATTAAAGCTTTGTAGTTTTTCAATGCTTGGATCAGAATATAAACGCAACACATCTCTAAAGTTTTTATATAAAAAGAAAAGCTTGAAGCTTTAAAACGAAAATCTTGAAGCTTTAAAAATAGAAGCTTGGAGCTTTAAAAACAAAAGCTTGGAGATTTATAAATATAGGGTTTAAGTTTTAAAAAGAAAAGCATGGAGTTTTAAAAAGATTATCTTAGAATTTAAAAAAAGCTTACAGCTCTAAAAATAATATTTTGAATCTTTCTTTTAGAACGTGGAAGCTTTTTGACATCAATATAACCTTTTTTTTTAATTTCTTTAAAACAATTTGAAAACCTTTAAACTTTCTTCAAAAAGCTTAAAACATTTTGAAAATCTTCAATGCTTTTTATCGTTTAAACACATAAAAGACAATAAAACATTTTCCAAAAATAATCAAGATTCAAAAACAAGCTTTAAAATTTAAAAAGCCTTTTAATTTATATTAAGAGAGTTGAAAAGTTTATTAAGCTTTGAATTTAATTTTTAATCATTATAAGTGTCGAAACTGGTTAAAAATAAACAGAAAAAATTCTTAATATTTAAATTTAAAAAATATACATATTTATTGGGATTTTTTTGTATTAAAAATATTTTAATTATTTTGAGAAAACTGTATTTTTAACAAAAACTAGTGAAATTAGTAAGTATTAAATTGTTTAATTGAAATTAAAATAGGTAATAAATACGCTTAATTCTAAAATTCTATTAATTTATATAACAATGAAAATTAAAACGTGATATATATTTAATAACATTTCACACATAAATATTACTAATGATTTTTTGCTTTTTCTGTCATGTTTTATTTTAGATTTATTTATATATTTTGTGTTATGTTTTGTCGTTGTCATGTTGATCAATCGATTGCATAATCGACAAAACCACAGAGCAGCCACAAAATATTTGAATTTATTTCATTTTTTTTTTTCATGTTTAAACATTGCAACTGATTCTATTGTATTTTATTAGTAATCTATTGAATGCCATCTAATTGTTTACATAAAAGCATTCAATTTCATTTTTGTTGTAACAATAAAAATAATAATTAAACCTAAAACTAGTTAAAGCTGCTGCAAATGCCGGTTTAGATTAATTATAGCCAAACCAACCACATACCAAATGTAACAACGTGAATTTGCAAAAATAGTAGAATTTGTGGATTTTCTCATTTTCTATTTTTTTTTTGAATCATTTTTAATTTTATGATCTGTTGTAATAACAGTAAAATGCACCCACAAAGACTGAATTATTGTCGCCATTGCTGTTGTTTCAGTTGTCGTTTCTATTTTAATTGTTGTTGCAGTTGATATTTGTTGTAATTGAATTTTGTTGCACAAATCGCATTAAGCCAAAAACAAGCAACAGCCGCATGCAATTTATGTTCGTAGTTTTAATTACAACAAAACTACCTGCTGCCAATATTATGCAAATCCACACAAATACCAACAGACTAAAAATCAAAAAACAAAAATAAAATACGAAAAACAACAACAACAAAATTAATTTGCATTTAAATGATAAAAAGTTTTTTAAATAATTATTGCCAAAAGGCGTTTGAATTTGTAGCAGTGCGATTGCATGCTCCACGTGACGTATGAGTGATGTTTAAATTAATTTTAACCTTTATGCGCTTAGTTACGGGTAAAAAATTTTAATGAGTGAAAATTTGAATTTTTAGTGTAAAATTTAATATTTTGTGAAAAATTGAATTTTTAGTGAAAAATTGTATTTCGTTGTGAAAAATTTAATTTATAGTGAAAAATTAAAATTTGAATGAAAAATTTAATTTTTTGTGAAAAATTTAATTTTTTGTGAAAAAATTGAATTTTTAGTGAATGAAAAATTGAATTTTTAGTGAAAAATTTAATTTTTAGTGAAAATTTAATTTTTAGTGAAAAATATAATTTTTAGTGAAAATTTTATTTTTTTTATTTTCACTAAAAATTTAATTTTTAGTGAAAATATCATTTTTTGTGAAAAATTGAATTTTTAGTGAAAAATTGAATTTTTAGTGAAAAATTGAATTTTTAGTGAAAAATTGAATTTTTAGTGAAAAATTGAATTTTTAGTGAAACATTGCATTTTTAGTGAAAATTTGAATTTTTAGTGAAAAATTGAATTTTTAGTGAAAATTTTATTTTTTTCTGAAAAATTTAATTTTTTTTTGAAAATTTTAATTTTTAGGGAAAAAGTGAATTTTTTATTGAAAAATTAAAGTTAGTGAAACATTTATTCATTGAAAGTACCATATGTAAAATAATAATATTCAGAATAAATAATTGAATTTATGTTCAGTAAGACTATGAAGAAATAAGAAACAGTCGAACATCTTCAATGGCTCTGCCCTGCACTGACCGATAGCAAGAGGGCTCTAGAAAAATATGCAAATTTGGACAAGAGCCAGGATGAACGATATTCAATCTTTCTATTAAAATTAGAGTTTTGTGGTTTCGCTATGAACCTGGTTAGTCTATGTGAGGCTTTAGCCCTAACACTAAAGATAATACACTAAAACCATAAAAAAACGTACAGAAATACACAATGAACATGTTGTAACTCTCATAGTTTAGAACAGAAAAACTAAAAATTATTTTGCGATATAATTACTTGTTTTCTATTAGCTTAAGAATTCTCTATTTAATGCCTTTTTAATTTTGTGTAATTTGTTTTATTTTAGCGAAATTATAGTAGTTTTAGGACAACACAAAAAAAAGTACCGCATGACGTATGAGTAACAATTGTTGCTGCATAAAACGAATTTTATAGAAAAAGGTTCAAAAAGCAACAACACTAAAGTAATTAATTTCGTTAGAGAAAACTTGTAGCTATTTTCAATTTTTAGTAAATAAATGTTTAAAAATATGCACGTGTTTTGTAGCTAATAAAATGCAATTAAAATTAAATTTTCCATTTCAATGAGAACACTGTGACTATGTGATTTGAAATATTGTAGTGGTCGAGGTAGATAATAATGTTGTTGTGGATAATATTTTAGTTGTTATTGTACTAATGTTGTTAATGATTATTATGTTGTTGTTGTTGTTGATGATGATGTTGTGAATGCAAATTGTGCGAATATTTGGTACGTTGTAATTTGGTTATTAGTGAATTATTTAGTTGTTGTTATTGTCTATATTGAATATTGTTCTGTATATTGTTGTTGTTGTAATAATAGCGCTTGTAAATGTAGTTGTTATTGTAATTGTAATCGTGTTGTTTAAATTGTATTCCTCATTAAAACATCTACTATGATTGCATTCGCATAATTTGAATCGGTCGCATACAACGCCAACTGTCCGCTAACTTTAGCCAAAGGGTACAAAACGTCAAATGTTTTCACGCTTCTGTACGTTTTCGTGTTCGTGTCTGCATCTGCGTGCGTGCGTGTATGCGTGCGTGTGTGCGTGCGTGCATGCGGTTTATAAATGTAATGCGGCCGCGCGCGTTCATGTAATTTGCTAAAATGTGGCAACATTGTGGCAGCTGCCAGTGGCAAAAGCTTTGTTGCAAAATAATTTCGCATCGCTTAAATATTGATGTTCGATGTTCGTTGTGTTTGCAGTCACTGCGGTGCAAATATAATTGTTTTTCTGTTCAAATCGAGGGTTTTCAATAAAAAATTCAATTGTTAACTAAAATTTAATTTTTCACAAAAAATTCAAATTTTGTCTAAAAATTCAATTTTTCTTTAAAATATCTATTTTTCGAAAAAATCAATTTTTCACTAAAAATTCAAATTTTCACTCAAAATTCAAATTTTCACTGAAAAATCAATTTTTCACTAAAAATTCAATTTTTCACTAAAAATTCAAATTTTCACTAAAAATTCAATTCTTCACTAAAAATTAAAAATTTCAAGAAAAATTCAAAATTTTCAAGTAAAATTCAAATTTTCAATAAAAATTCAAATTTTCACTAAAAATACAAATTTTCACTAAAATTTCAATTTTTCACTAAAAATTCATTTTTTCACTAAGAATTCAATTTTTCACTAAGAATTCAATTTTTCACTAAAAAAATCAAATTTTCACTGAAAAATCAAATTTTCACTGAAAATTCAAATTTTCAAAAATATTAAAAATTATAAAGAAAAATTTCAAATTTTCAAGAAAAAATTCAAATTTTCACAAATATTCACTAAAAATTCAATTTTTCACTAAAAATTCAAATTTTCACTAAAAATTCAATTTTTCACTAAAAATTCAAATTTTCATTAAAAACTCAAATTTTCACTAAAAACTCAAATTTTCACTAAAAATTCAATTTTTCACTATAAATTCCAATTTAAATTAACAATTCAATTTTTCAATAAAATTTAAATTTTCCCTTAAAATTCAATTTTACGCTAAAAATTCAATTTTTCAATACAAAATCAATTTTTCACTAAAAATTCAATTTTTCACTCAAAATTTAACTTTCACTAATAATTCAATTTTTCACTAAAAAATTAATTTTTCAGTAAAAATTAAATTTTTCAGTAAAAATTAAAATTTTTACTAAAATTTAAAATTTTCACTAAAAATTAAAATTTTCACCAAATATTAAAATTTTCACTAAAAATTAAAATTTTCACTGAAAATTAAAATTTTCACTAAAAATTAAAATTTTCACTACATATTAAAATTTTCACTATATATTAAATTTTTCACAAAAAATTAAATTTTTCACTAAAAAAATTCCATTTTTCTCTAAAAATTCAAATTTTCAATAAATAAAATCGGTAAATTTTGATATAATAGAATATTAATATATTATAAATCGTGTCCAAATAGAAATTGAGCTAATTAAAAATATTAGTCAAAGTTTAGATTTTCAACCAAATAAATCCAAACCTCAAACTACTCATGCACTTTTATAAGTATAATGTACAAATAAAATTCGCTAATATTTTATTTATAAATTTAATTATAATTTGATGGCTTTTTTTGTACACGCACAAATATATCCCACAATTTGCACAAATGGCGCCAAAAATTATCTCTCCCGTATCGAGGCCCCCCTCCTCCATAACCAAAAGTGGAATAAAATTAATTGTGAAAATTCATTTGAATTATGTTCATGAGTATTTCGTGTTGATGTGCAAATGCTTAAGAGGCTGATAAGTGTATTGTGTGCAAAAGTATGTGAGAGAGAAAGAAAAAGAAAGAGTAAAATATACAAAAAAAGAGACAACAATATTGACGCGTTGCCACTTTTCCCACATTAAGTGGCAATTTTGCGTTTTTGTTCAGCTGTAATTGCTACGCATTCATTGTCGACAACAAGAACATAATTTAACTCATCCCCCACTGCAGCTTCCGCCATAGGCTACCCCTCAGATCAAAGCATATAGAATAATTTTTATTCATAATTTTATGGTGCGTTTGGGGTGCGAAAATTCATTAACGCAGGTGCGAAATACGATGAAAAGCAGATAAAGCACTAAGTTGTTATTTATTCAGTTAGGCAGTTGGAGAATGAAAAGAAGTTTAAACCAGACAGTTGCAGTAGGGGCGAAAATAAGTTGTAGAGAGCAAATATACGCAATAGAGAGCAAAATTAAGCGACAGGGGAGCAAATACAACGGAAAGCATCTTAAACAATCGGAAGAGAGCAACAAGAAACAGATGACAAAAATAGTTTAAAGCAGGCACAAATAAAGTATATAAAAATAATGATGATCAAATGAAGATGAATGAAAATAAAGAGGAAAAATTAAACTGATAAAAGAGCAAAATTTGATCGATAAGAGCAAGAAATAGCTCAATGATAAGAGGAATACAAATGTTAGAATAATTTGCTTTAGCGCATGCAATTTCCAAATTTATTCAGAGGAAATAAAACTTGAATTTTGAACACAAAAAACACTACATTTAAAGAACGGGAGTAAATAAAGCTGCAGGCAACTAAAATAATCATAAGAGAGCAGCAAAAACCCGGAGTCTTAAAAAACCAGTTGCAAGCAGACAAAAATAAAGCATATAAATATGAAAAAATGAAAAATAAAATAAAGAAGATCGAAAATAAAAGCAGAAGTGAGAAAATTCAACAGATAGAAACAAAAAAAAAATCACAAGAGAGCAAAATGTAATCGATAAGAGCAATAAAATCAGAAAAAAAAGAATTATAACAGAAGAATACTTTGCATTAATCAACAGAAATTCATACAGAGGAACAAATTTTAAATTTGAAGAACAAAGAAACCAATAAGCGAAAAGGAAAATATAGAGCACTAATGCAAACAAATATTCAGATATAAACCTCCTAAAAACCTAAGCCTTATTAAGCCTATATTAAAGAGTAAAAAACAGTAATTAAATATGATCGAAATGCAAGCAGATGGAAATAATGTAACTGATGAAAACGAAAAGAATCAGAAGAGAGCTAAAAATAGATAAAATATACGAGAGCATTATTTCGTCAATGCGACAAATAAAGAGCAATAGAAATGGAATGGATGAATTCGCAACAAAAGGAATTCAAACATTTTGTAGATGGGAGCAATTATAAAATAATAAAAATACAAAAGAATAATACAAGAGAAAGAACAGATATAGTTGAAAAGCGCAAAATATAGGTAGAAAATTTAAAGAGCAGATTAAAAACAACAACAAGAGCTAAATAAATGGGGGCGGATCTAGCAAAACTAAGGAATTCAAACATTTTGCAGATGGGAGGAAGTTTAAAATAATAAAAATACAAAAGAATAATACAAGTGAAAGGACAGATATAGTTGAAAAGAGCAAAATATAGGTAGAAAATTTAAAGAGCAAAGTAAAAACAAAAACAACAGCTAAATCAATGGGGAGAATCTAGCAAAACTAAGGAATTCAAACATTTTGCAGATGGGAGGAATTATAAAATAATAAAAATACAAAAGAATTAATACAAGTGAAAGAATAGATATAATTGAAAAGTGTAAAATATAGGTAGAAAATTTAAAGAGCAAAGTAAAAACCACAACAAGAGCTAAATAAATGAGGAAGGAGCTAACAAAACTAAGAAGGGCATAATATAACAGATGAAAACAAATTGAGAAGGAAGCGAGGAAGACGTAGCTGAGGAAACAAAAACAATCTGATGAAACAAAAAGAATCACTATGTAGGAGAGCAAATTAAAAGCTCGAATGAGAGCCGAGTGAAAGAGCACGGCCTAGGTTCTTCAGAACTTTAGCGTCAAACTATTATTATTATTATTAAGATCAAAAATTGGCGGACAGGATTAAATGAAAATGAATAGAATGAAAACAAAGCAAAAATATATGAAAAAATAACGGATACAGTTAAAGGTATCAAAAGAATAAAAAGAGAATAGACAGAAAGTTTATAAATAATGAAAAGAAATGAGGTAATAAGTAATATATATATATATATATATATTATATATTTTTAAAATTATTTAATTATTTGTTTTTAAGGAAAAGGAAAAATTATTAAAATATGGAACAATTATAAGAATACGGAGCAAAATGTAAACAAGAGCATGGAATAGAGCAAACGGGCGTTGAATGATGAAGAGCAGACGACTATGCAGACTACAAATGAAGATAATAACTAACAAAAAATTAAAGAAACCATTTGGAGCATTAGACAGCGTAAAGGACGAAGAGCTAACACTAAGAGCAAATATTACAAATGTCAGGAAAACGGAAGCAAAATGTAAGAAATGAAGATAATAACTAACAACAAATTAAAGAAAACATTTGGAGCATTAGGCAGCGTAAAGGAACAAGAGCTAACACTAAGAGCAAATATTACAAATGTCAAAAAAACGGGAGCAAAATGTAACGCAGTAACGCTAAAGCAAGTAAAGCTTAAATAAACTTAAAATAAAACAAAATCATGCGGAGAGGATTAAACCAAACTGAAAAGAATTAAAATTAGCTAAATGGCACAAAAATATAAAAGCTAGCTGTAAAATAATAAAAAGGTAACAAAAAAAAACGGAAATGCTTAAAGCTTATTTTAAAACAGAGTAAAAGAAAACAATAAAACGGAGTAAATGAAAAATATAGAGTAAAATAAACCCCAGAGATTATGGTATTAAATTCAGTCCACAGATAAGATTATTACTAACAACAAATGAAGAAAAACATATGGGAGCAATAAGTAGTTTAACGGTACAAAGCCCAAAACTCACAGCAAAATGATGCAAAATATAACAGATCGAAAGAAACTAAAGCACTTGCTCTAGGTTGACGAAAAGATTAAAAGTTATCAGAAAATACTCAGAGCAATAACTCTAAGAGCAAATGCTGCAAAGGTTAGAGTACATGAGAGCAATATCGAACAAGAGTGAGGCAAAAGGAACTAAAATTGTTACAACTCAAGGTAGCAAAATAATCTAAAACTTTTCAAGGTAACGTGATAAAAGGTAAAGTGATAACAGAAGACAGACTAAAACAAATCGAAAGGTGCACGCAGGAAGCAACGCAAGAAAACAACAAAAACAAACAAAATAATTAATTAGTTTTCATAAGAATAACAAATAAAATCTCTGTGATTATGTTGGGCAACATGCGGCTAATGGGTGGTTGTTGGGTGAATTGCTCAGCGGCACGGATGCCTAGTACTAAAATAAAAATGCGGCGGTGGTGGTGCTTCGATGGTGTTGTTAAGAGCAGGGCGCGAGCACAGCAAGATAATTGAAAGAGAAATGATAATGATAATAAGTGTCAAATGATAAATATCAAGCAGTAACAGTGACATAGTTGCCAACTAAAATGATGATTGTCACAAAAAATAATTTATATAAATTACAACCAAATGTATATAAATGAAGAAAAATAGGTACGTTTTAAAATATTAAATTTTTTAGAAATGTTTTATGTTTGAAAGCGAGAATTTATAACACAAACATATCATTTTAAAAAAATTATAAATTGAATCAAAAATTTAAAAATAATAATAATTATAATTTAATTAAATATATAACAAAGTAATTTTAAATTACTAAAAAAATAACCTTGTTATATCCAAATTACCATCGCTCAACAATTGGAACAACATTTTGTGGTATATGTGTACCTTTTATATTATTTCTGGCATCAATGTGGCAAACCAATTCTCTTTAGTTACAAAGCAGTGACTAAGAACATGTGTGGAACATACGCAGTAATATGTCACAAAGCTGTATTAGATAAAACATACATTTTAATAATGGAACATATACAGTAATGAACGGTGCTTACTTTGTTGCTATTAAGTTGCAAAATAGTGGCAAATTATTAAATATTTTATGCTCCATATAAGTTGCAAGTATAGAATGAAGAACCATATTAAAACAAGTTTATAAATAATAAAGCAAATGAACTAATAAAAATTAAAGGATGTAGCATATAAGAAGAAAAATCGTTTAAATTGAATGTTTTATAATTTGAATGTATTGTATTTCAGTGGAAGCTTTGCACTTTAAATATGATTAAATAATATATTAATGTAAATGAATTTTAAATTAATTTATACAATTTTTATAAATTGTATAAAATCAAAATATTAAACTTTAATTTGTTTTAGACTACATACATATATTTCTTTCAAAAATTTGACAAAAATGTCTGCGAAGTAGTAATAGAAGTAGATAATACAAGCAATGCTGGGTATGAATGTGTCATAAAAATTCAAAGTAAAAAGAGGTGGCAACCCTAACATATACCAACATGAACAATAGTGCAAGTAAGGTGAATAATATGCCTAATTATTTAGTAGACAGTGCAAAATGGGAGAGTCATGTTAATAATATTCATAAAATTAATTAACGCACTGCTTAAGTGTAAAAAATAATATTATATGAGCAGAAAAAAATATATCCAAATAACAGATGTAAAGAGTACTCTAAACATATTTAATTTTATAAATATAGAACTTTAAATAATATAGAAAAATAATTCTAAAATGCACATCAGATTAGTAATGAGCAAATGAAGAGCTAGAACTCCAGAAATAGCTCTTGAAGTTAATTTTCTTAAATCCTTCCAAACGGATCGTCCTAGAGTGGTATTTTATGGTGATTTCAAAGTCAATTACTTATTCTAAAAATAAGTTAAATTGCTCTAGTGGTTCCAATGATATCAGTCCTTGAAGTTAGTTTTCTTAAATCCTTTATAGTTTCAAAACGAAGCATTCAGAGGGGTCACAATTTTATAGAGATTTTAAAGTCAATTATTTATTCCGAAAATCAGTTAAATCGCTCCAGTGTTTCCAGAGAAATCAGCCCTCAATGTTAGTTTTTTAAACCCTAAACTTCTAAACGGAGCGTCATAGAGAAGTCAAAGTAGGGGTATTTTTTATAGTGATTTCAAAAACCAATGTTTACAAGAGTTTAACTTTGAAAGACGCTATTTGTAGCAAGCACACGCTAATTTTATTTAGCAAATACACACACCTATTTATTAAAATCGAATATTTCCGAAATTCGAAACGAAAGATTGCAGTTTTCGCTATAAGCCAACGCAAAAAAAAATTGCTTAAATTATTATTAAAATGATTTACATATTATATTAAATTTTTTGATTTTATAAATAAATCGTATATACAAATAAATACAAAAACATAAAATTCTGGGGCTATTCAGTGAATATAAATAGTCAAATTTTTCACCAGTCCAAGAGACTACATGAAAATAGACAAATCGTATGAATTGGATTGCTCCATACTCTGTTTCAAAAAAACGAAGTCTCAAAAATGGTGTAGTTTTTGAGATTCAATGTTAACGATTTGTCATTTTTTTTTTTTAAATTCACAATTAATTTTGGCATATATTTAAAACAATCATCAATTTTCATATATTTACTTAACATATATGAAAATAGCTTTAACAAAAATTATTTTTTTTATACCCTACGCTAAGGATGAAAGGGTATATTCAGTTTGGTACGCTGGTTGTAACACCCAGAAGGAAGCATTTCCGGTATGGAAAAGTATATATATTCTTTATCAGCATGATCTCCTGATGTCCGTCTGTCTTTCGGTCTGTCAGTCTGTCTGTCTGTTGAAATCACGATTACAGAAAAAGTAGAAGAGTTAGATCAATGAAACTTTAGATTTAAATTACTTATATATCAAAGCTGTCTGATCAAGCAAATTTGGCATAATCGATCTATTGTGACCTGAGATCTGACCACTTATGTTCATATACCTCATAAGTAGACTTTCTTGGTCAAATATATGTTGACTTTATGATCAAATATTTTAAAGTAATGCTTTTTAGCAAACCGACTTGTGGTTCCCCATAAAAAAAATTAAAATTCGGTATACCTTGTACACATGGGTATCAAATTAAAGGTAATTCTTCTATTGGCCGAGGATTTTTTTTGTTATAGTAATGTAGCAAAACAGAAGTTATGTTAAATTTTTGATTTTTTTTTATTGGATGGTTGCTATTGTTGGTGTATGTTGCAAAACAATGTCAAGTAAACATAAAATTAGTAGATGTGCAGTAAAGTCGATGTTGAATATATCAGTTTCAGACTTTTACAAATTTTAATTTACAAAAATTTGATTAATTTCAGTACAATAAATAATTCTAAATAATTAGATATTCATTTAGTTAAAGAATGTTGTTAAATAAAAAATAAATTTCAAAAATCTTGAATAAATACAAAATACTTAAAAAATTATATTTTCAAATGATAAATTTCTATATAAATTTTCATTCGATCTTTCAAAATATAATTCAATGATAATAAAAATAATTTGTATCAGGCGGTCAACAAATACAGTAGCAGCTGATATAAAATAATTCTATTTCTTTTCACTTCCAGTTGCCCCTTGTCAATTATTGGGCATCGATCTTCAATTTCATCATTCCCATTCCATGAACCAAAGGAGAAAGAAGGACAACTAACTGTCACTTTGCAATAGGGTTTACACATACCTTTTCCAATACCTTTGCGCAAAGACAGTTGCCTTTTTGCAAAACCACAAAGGCATTTATCAATTTTGGATAGGCAAAGAACTGCCGTCAAATTTTCAAAGTTTCTATCTTAATAGATTGAAAGTTTTTGATCTTAATAGATTTTAAGTCTTTGGTTTCTATCTTAATAGATTTAAGATCTTTGGTTGACGATATAGGCAAACCCAACTCAAATAATCGAACTATTGTTATGTTGTAATCCCATGAAAATATATTATAGAATTTATCTTTTATTAGTATTATATTTAAAGTTCTTTTTACTAAAAATAAAAAGATGATATTTGCTGCGAAGTTCTAATTCAAAAAAATATTTAAGTACTTTAAGGTACTTAAGCGTGGATTTTATAAGGGTCCACTTTTTATTTCGCTTAATTAACTCTAAAATTACTTAAGCGGTGTTTACTAATTTTATGAAAATAAATTCAATTCACTTACGGCAATTTTCAGATAATACCACGCTTGAGATTTATCCACAATTAGGTGGCAACGCTTCAATGTATTACACCAACGAATGACAGACACACAGAGGAACGTCAAACGTCGAGCCGAATACAAACGCGTAGTGAAAATATTTTATTTCTCGCCGCGACGCGAACTAACACGAACGGTGAAAATAATTTCTACTAGTTTTTCACACGCGAAAATCGGCAAAATTTAAATTATTGTGAAATAAAAACCATTTATATTTTATACGCGATTTTTTTTAGCGGCCAACCACCGCCAAACGAAACGAGGAATCCGTACCCCGTGCGAACAACCAAAAAAATAATAGAAACGAATGCGAAAATTCGCATAATTACAAAAACAACAACCAGAAGTCAAAGTTGTTGTTGTATTTGTTAGTAGAAAACGAAAAGAAGAAGAAGCAAAGCAGCGCTGCAATAAAGAGGCGAATAAATAAAAAATAATCGATCGGTGCCCAATAAAAATTCTTGTGAAGTATCATCTCATTTTGTGTGCATTTTTTACCACCACATCGGGGTCCGTCTGCGTCTGTCTGGCTGTGGAAACGACTATAAATGTGCAAAATAAAAAATATTTAAATAAGAGAGGGAAAAAAGGGAGCGCGAAACTACTGTGAGAGCGCACGCAAAATAAAAAAGTATTAAACAAATTCAACGGTATTAAAAATGTTGAATTAAGTTCATAATTGTTGCTCTTAACGTAAAAATCATCAGGACGACAACATTCATAGTAGCTTCAAAGAGGTTGTCTGCGCCTAGTAGTGTGAAGAATTCCTTGCCACACCTCTAAATACCACACGACACCCGGCACTAGGTGTTGCCATAGGCCACAGCATCCATCCTGCCGTCTGGCGTCAACAACATCAGCAGCAGTGAAGAAAATCAATAATTTTGATCCCGCAT
Source organism: Dryomyza anilis (assembly GCA_951804985.1). Classification (NCBI taxonomy): domain Eukaryota; kingdom Metazoa; phylum Arthropoda; class Insecta; order Diptera; family Dryomyzidae; genus Dryomyza; species Dryomyza anilis. The sequence goes on from OX638130.1 coordinate 115,512,751, forward strand.
CGACGCATTTTTCGCAAAGCATTCACAGGTTTGTCCCAGTTTTTGTAAATGTTGCGATGTTTTTCTTTTTTTTTTTTGTTCAAGTCTTCAGAGCCCCCCTCCCCCCACATTAAAATCAACCTCCCGACCATCATTTATACTATTGTGTTGAGTTTTTAGGTCAAGTTTTTTGTTTTTATCTGCGTGTCGCACCCTTAACATTGTTTTACGTTACATTAACTGTAGAACTGTCGCAATTGATGTCTTGCAGTCTGTCTGTCTTTCAGTCAGTCTGTCTACCAGTCTATCTGTCTTTTAGTTCTCTATTTTACATAGCTGCCTCTTTGTCTTTCAGTTGTCGCTTCTATGATAACTTTCAGTCTGTCTGTCGTACGCATATTTGTTACACTTGGTTATTGTACAAGTGTTATTGAAATTCTGTCTTGGACACAAAGGCAGCTGCTTGTGGCACATGCCAGGCACATGCTACTGATAGATAGACAGACAGCCAGTTGAAAAGTCTGACAGACAGTCAGTCGTTGTGTCTGTCGCTTGCTCAATTAAACCAATGTCCACTGGAAAATATTGCCACCACCAGGTGCCAGTTAATATTGGTCGTTGGTCGTCCGTAGACACGTCTCTTTGTTTAAATATTTATATAATTATTCACTACGAAAGTTATTGCGTGTTTATATCTACATGTTAGCATGTTCGTTTTTGTGGGCGTTTGTTCTGTCAGGTCATTGATGCCAAGTATCGATTGCAGAAGAGTTTTTGTATAATTTACACAAAGTTTTGTAAATTGTTCAGCAATTAGTAAAGCGGTTGGTCGAAAGGCTTTAAAAAAAAATTGTAAATCAAATAATAAAATTGCAAATGTAATACAACATTTAAAACTGTTTCATTTTTAAACTATAACCAAAATCGTTATAATAATAGTTTTGCACTACTGCTGAGTAGTAGCGTCGTATAGAGTATTTTCTTTGATTTACATCTGCTGGAATCGAACCCGTGGCCTTTTGGCTCGCAATTCAACGCACTAACCAATCGAGCCACAGACTCTTCAACAAACTACCGGTTAATCAAAACCATTTCTTTTACAAATCTTATAAATGTTACTGAAATATCCTTATTAATTTCGTGCTTAGTTCTAAAGAAACTAGAATTAGGCTTAATTGTTTAAAATAGAGATGTGCGCGTGCCTGTTTTTGATGACACGCACGGGCACGCCGATAGGTGACACGCACGACCACGAGTCCGACGTGTAAATTTACAGGCACGCACGAGAAGCACGACAAAACACGGGATTTTAAAAGACACGAAGAAATACGGAAAAACACGACAAAACACGGAAAAATACGAAAAAACATGAAAAAAGATGGAAAAACAAGTGAAACGTTCAAAATAATTCCGGAACCGTTTAGATTTTTGAAACCAGAATCGTTATTAAAATTGTGTTGAACCGGAACTGGTATCGGAACATATATATTTTTTTCTGGTTGAAATCGGTACCGCTATTTTAAAAATATCGGAAGCAGAATCGGAACAGTAATTATGGTCCCTTTCAGGGAACGCAACGAACCGGAATCGGAACCGTTATTAAAAATGTATGGAACCGGAATCAAAACACTTATTTGTTGGTTGGAAGCGGAATCGGAACCGGAACGACAATTTTAAAAATCTTGGAACCCCAACCGGAACCAATATTCCAATTGGTTTTAGTCCCTCTAATAAATAATTCAAAAATTAAGTTTGATACTGTTTTATTGCATAAGTAAAACTAAAACAACAGAATTTTGAAAATGTTAAAAGACCACGAAATTTTTATTTTAGAAGCTTTATAAAGTTTTTTTTTTTTAAATTGGGGTAAAAAATCTTTAAAAGCGCGTGCCCAATTTTGGAGGCACGAACACGCACGGGCACGACCGCAACTAGCACGCACGGAGATTTACACGCACGAACTCAGATTTTCGGGCGTGACGCGTTAAAAGCACGGAACGCGCCCAGCTCTAGTTTGAAACATTCTTAACTGGAAATTTGATATTTTTTGTTTTTTTTTTTTGCTATTTCTGCATTCGATTTTTCTATACAAAATAAACGTATTCCAAAAGAATTCTATTCTTGAATATAAAACAAATATAATTGTTTTTTTTTTGTCAAATATTACAATTTCACTCGAAAGTAAAGTTCAGAACAGTTATTATATTTATTTCTTTACCAAATAGAAATAACTAAGAATGAATATATCGTTGTTGTAGAACGAAAAGTCGTTCTACAACGACGATATCGTACATGTTTCTTGTTCTCACACTGACTATTCTGACTATTCTATTTATTATTTTATAATCTTTGAACGTTTTGAATATTGTGTCTTCAAATAAAACCTGTGCCCTTACTCTTCTAGATCGTTAAAAAAAACACAGCCTATATTATAATAACTTCCAAAAACCAAAAAATGCTATCAATTCTTGGATAAACATTAAAAAAGCTCCTCAGAAATACAAAAAACTAGAATATAAACTATTTTGTCGAAATATTACTAGTCTAGTGCGTACTTAAAAAATAAACAGCCTATATTATAATAACATTCTACGTAAATAAACTCTTCCAAAAACCCAAAAATGTTATCAAATCTTCAAAAAAAAAAAAATAACAAAGCTTATCAGAATTATTCAAATAATCTTTATATAAGTTAGACAGTTCTTTAAATAAACCTATATGATACTATAAAACTACACGATTTTAATGTTTCTCAAATATTCGTTAGGCTGATAGTAGTTCAAAATTGATTTTTTGTGATATTGTGCAGAAATTAAATTTTGTCTTTAAGTGCCTCTTTCTGTATTTCGAAACGAAATGCTATTAGACGAAAGTGACGTAGTTTTTAATAAATTTTAAAGTTTTAAAAGTCAAGTAACATCAAATCAAAATGTGTGTGAAGTTAAAATTATTTCAGAAGCGGGCAATTGGAATTCGGATTAATCAAAATAAATTCAGAAAAAAATCAAATAAATTCAGAATCGGTCATATGGAATTTAGAATAGTCAAATTAAATCCAGAAAGGGACAATTAAATTCATAAATAGTCAATTGGATTTCAGATTAGTCAAATTGAATTCAGGTTTAGACAATGAAATTAAGAAATGTACAAATGGAATTCAGAATAGTCAAACTGTATTCAGAAACGGTCATATAGAATACATTTGATTTCAGAATAGTCAACTTTATTTCAGAAAGACTCAAATTGAATTGAGAAACGGACAAATATTATTCAGAAAGAGTCATTTGAAATTCAGAAATAGGCATATGTAATTTAGAAAAAAATACATTGCTTACTGATAGGGGTCATTTGAAATATATACAGTAAAAAAAAATCAAATAGCAATTGCATTTTTTGCGTTTTAAAAAAACCTGGATTAATGGAGCAATGGCTACAGTACGTCGAACCAAACATTGATGAAGCAAAAACCATTATAACAGATGGGGATTGCGCCGATGCCGTTAGTCTACTTGCCAGTGGGTATCTAAATAACATATTGTATTTTTTTTTAAATAGTTCTACTTCTTAATAATTATTATTAGTAAATAAAACACATAATAAAATTGTTCTGAATTCCAAATTACTCTTTCCGAGTTTTATTTGGCCGATTCTCATGTCAATTCGACTCTGTCTGATAACAAATTGACTATTCTGAAATCAAATTGTCTTTTTCTGAATTCCAAATGTCCATTTCTGATTACAATTTGACTATTCTAAATTTCATTTGACCAATTCTGAATAAAATTGTCGGTTTCTGAATTCAATTTGACTTTTCTGAATTCCATTTGCCCTTAACGGAATTCAATTTGACTGTCTTTGAATTCATTTTGACCATTTTTATTTCTATTTGATCATTTCTGAATTCAATTTGGTCCATTCTGAATTTTATTTGACTATTATGAATTCCAATTTTCTCTTTCTGAATTCAATTGGACTCTTCTGAATTTCATTTCACATTTTCTGATATAATTTGGCCTTTTCTGAACTTAAATTGAATATTCCAAATTCCATTTGCCCATTTCTGAATTCAGTTTGACTATTCTGAAATCCTTATGACCGTTTCTGAATTCAATTTGACTATTCCGAATGCAATCTGACCGTTTCTGAATTCAATCTGTAAATGATGTAGAAGATTGTTTACTCAAAATATTGTTTTGGAATATTCTACCTCCTAGTACAATTTTGAATGTGTTCACGTTCTTCAAATTCAAAAATATGTTGCATATATTATTTTTTGTCCCTAATAAACAATTTTAGGGGTTGACAAAACTAAAAATCGAAAAAAGTCTCAAATAAGTGACACCCTAATGGTGATAATTTTAAATGTATTAATATTTTTAAGATGTTTTAGTTTCGGTATATAATAAATTTTTGTGAAATAATAGCTGTGTTTTTTTTTTAATAATTTAAATTCGAGCCGGAACAAATTTTGTACGCTCAAATTGTTTTTGTTTTGCGTACAAAATTTGTTGCGGCTCAAATTGAAATTATGAAAAAAAAAACACGGCTAATGATCGATTAAATAATTAGAACTAGTAAATAATTGTAAGAAAAGTTATATTCAATTTGAAAAAGAATCATTTTATTATAAAAGTCTTTATATATATGACAATTTCTGTACGATGCGTTCTATATTTCTAACAAATAATGCCAATATGTTAAACTATCTAATGCCATTCTATTTCTGAAAATATATCGACTACTTTTTATTATATAAAATCAACTTAAATGCATTTAATCTATTCCTGAATACAGGGGAAAACCCCTAGAATATATAAATTATTCAAAACCTTTTGTAAAGTTTCAATAAATTGCTGCACCATCAATTAAAAAATAATTACTTGTGGTCATTCAGCGATGTCTCTTATTACAATAGTCATTTTAACGTCGGTGCAAGCACGTCACATTTATAGTATCTATATGTATTTGCAACCTTGTTTGGAAAACGCACACCTATTGTTTTTTTTTTTTTTTGTTTTTGCAAAATTCAATTCAAACGTACACTGTGTTGTCGACACTGATTAAAACGCATTTCCATACAATTATGGGTTACTTAAAGTCAATTACACACCTCCCACAAGGCCCTCTTTATATAATAAAATATAGGTTTTTTCCTTCTCATTACTATATTTTTTTATATAGCTCATAGCATTCGGTTAGCATACACCTAAAGTTTGATTAATGTGTATTGAATGTAGCAAAATATGTCTAAACACATTAATTAACACTTTGCACACACTGTTGACAGTGCGTGTCTTTTCTACAACCATTTTTTTGTCGTTTTTAGGTTGTCATAGTTGCGCGACGCCCTTTTAGAACATGGCTATAACCATAGCTATAACCAGGTGCTACCTTTCAACCTATAAAACGCAGCTGTCACTGCTGCTTTTTGTAACGCACAATAAGTAGGTTTGTTTACGTTAGATAACTGCTGCTGCTAATGTGAATGACTTGTAGCCATTATGTATTTGAGACATAAATATAACATTTTTCTTATTTTGCGAACATGGCAAAATATTTTAAGAATTTGTTTGCTTCATGTAATTCTAAATATTTGCAAAAACATTTCTGGGTTTTCTTTGGCATTTGTAGCATTACTGGCTTGGAAGTTTTTTTTTCTAAAATAAAAATATGTAATATTTATTTGTATTTTTATATTTTGTACAATCTACACTAAAAGTGAAAGTGTATATTTAATTTGGTTATAAGTTTTTAACATTTAAAAGTAGGCGTGGCCGGTATTGAAAAGTAATAATGTTTCTCAGTGGTTATTTAGCAATGTCCGTCTATGTGTGCCTGTTGAAATCATGATTACAGAAAAACACAAAGTGCTACATCTATGAAACTCCGACATAAGTTTACTTGTATGCCTAGGCTGTCGGCTATTAAAAATGTGCTTAATTGGTTGATTATGATCTGCGATCTGAAACCTTTGGTAAACATTCCTCATATAACACTATTGTCCACGTGAGATTTTTGCTTTAACGTCCGAAGTGAACCAGAAGTGAAATGAAGACCCAAAATCTACCCAAAATGTCACTTCAGTTTGATTGTCTAGATGATTAAATGACAAAAGACATGTACCAAATATGGTACGGTATGCATTTCAGGGTTAAAACACACTAACCAAATTTTTAAAATTTCAGTACACCAATAAAAGAGTTATATTTTCTACTATTTATTATTAAAAAAAGTAAATCTATTTTATAGCATCTCAGATTTTTAAATATATCGTCACTATCATGCCAAAGGGGCGAATGTGCAATTTTTGACATTTGCGTTTTTTTTACATTTTTGAATGTAGTTTATCCTCAAGTGTGATGTGCCAAAATCGCGTGTCATTTTGTTGGATATTTCTAGCCACAAAAGACAACACCAAAAGGGCGAATTTGAAAAATTGAAAATCTTGTTATGCCAAATCTTTTCGTTTTTTCTAAAACTAATAGTTAATACCTTTACATCACTATTTTATCTTGCACCAATAACAAATTATAGCAAAAAAACGAAGAAATTGGAAAAAAAGGAAAATCTGTCATGCCAAAAGGGCGTATCTTTTCATTTTTTTGCTGTAAAAGTAATTATAGTTTGTATTAATAGTTTATTTTTAAAGCACCTATCGAACTGCATCATTATTTTAAAATATGTTGCCAAAATTTTTCCTGCAAATAACAAATGGCAAATTAATGTTTGAAAAAATATTTTTAATTCATGATGTCAATAGATAGCTGCTTTAAAAACAAACAATTAATGCCACTACATTACTATTTTATAATGCGCTAATAAAAAGTTATAGCATAAAAATCAAAAATATTTGCGTTTTGATCTGGATATAGCCTCACAAAATGCATGCTTATAATTCAGTAGGTTGTCCAAATCTAAAGACATTTTATATACGTTATAATAATTGACGAATAAACTAAAATAACAGAAAAAAATTAAAAAAAATATAAATGTTTCTAATTTTTAAAATTAGATTTCCCAACATTTTTAAAAATGCACATTCGCCCCTTTGGCATAACAGTGACGATATCAACAAATTTTGTATGTTTTTATTATAAACTACACAAAGGTTTTTGAAAATAAGTCATCGGTAATAACGAAATATAAAAATAAATGATTCAATATTGTCTAATAACCTAAATAGTCAATAACATTAACTTGAACACTGAGTTCTAAAAATAATTATTTCTTATTTCTTTCAATTATGCACTTAGTTTTGTTATTCTTATCATCTAGGCACTGGGTATTAATTTGTAGTTTGTCTAATAAATTTGTGACAAAAAAAAACAATTCTCAAGAACCACAACTTAGTTTCTGTCTGTCTAGCTTAATTTTCTAATCGTCCTATGCATGACTAATACACTGTGATTTACTTTATTTGAGTAGACGCCAAGAAAGCTCAGAATTTATCAACTTTTGCAAAAAAAAAAAAAAAAAAAAAACTACACAAACAAACAAAAATTATATATAAAAAAAGACCTTCAGAAAAAGCCGTACGTAGTACATGCATGAGCTCACTAGTTTGATATTTTTTGTTATTCTTTCTTTTATATTCTTTAATATAATTATATTTTATTATACAGTAGGAGAGTCATTGCAAGGACATGGTCGATAATTTTATAATATAAGATGTGTGTTAACACTGTCTATTTTTTATTGCTTACTATTTATATATTTTGTTTTTTATTTTGGATTCTTACAAATTGTTTTTTTTTTTCTAGAATTGTAGAAATTATAAATTGAAGAAAATTATATTATTTTTTGAAAGTAGTATGTAATAGAAACCATCTGAATAGCAAAAGGTCACAAACATTTAGATTAGAAGCTATTTTCAAGGCTTTTAGAAAATCGTGAACTGATCTTTAATTATTTTCCTTCTCATAATCGGAGCAGCTATGTGAACAACTTAAGCCGAGCATGATCTTCTCTTTTTTAAATATATCACATTAATTCTAAGAATGGTATTGTCATATAAAAGGCTTTATATGTTAAAAAAAATGTATTTTAAAATATATCAAAAAACAAAAAAGTTATTATTTTCAATAAGAGCGCTACACAAGTTTTTTTCAAGGGTTTTTCAACAGGGACGCTACAAAAGTAGAGCGACAGGGACAGCAAACGACGCCATATTTCTTGCCGCTCTTTTGACATTTCTCTTCAGTAAGGTTTGCCATTTCATGATGGAAAGATATACGAGCCAATATAATAATAATAGTTTGGCACTACAGTCCTATAAGAACTTAGGCCGAGCTCTCTCACCATTTTGAGCTGTGCGTGTTATATTTTTACTCAATGTGGTGGGACCTACAGTTTATTGCCGAATCCGAACGGCGGGTGAGAGCTTTTTCATAGGCAATGGTTTTACTCTCGTAGGTTTGCCATTTACTGACGAGAGGTAGCGCGGTATAGAAAAATGTTTCTATGAAAAGATGTTGTTAGCCCCAGTCCAGGCTTGAACCGGGGACCTTTCGGCTCGCAGTCCAACGCACTAACCACTAAGCTACCGCGGCTACGAGCCAACAACGAGTCGAAATTATTAAAATTTACTACCGAAATTCGAATTCGTATATCGCTTCATCATGAAATGGCAAACCTTACTGAAAAGAAATGTCAAAAGAGCGGCAAGAAATATGGCGTCGTTTGCTGTCCCTGTCGCTCTACTTTTGTAGCGTCCCTGTTGAAAAACCCTTTACAAGAAAAAAAAAATTGAAGTAATTCTACATTTTTATCGCTGTTGTTTTACTCCAATTATCCACAGCAGTCTTACAGTCTACAGTGTGGGTCTTATCGTATATTTATTTAGCATATCACCAATTAAAAACTCTTTAAACTTTTAATTTGTAACTGTTTTTCGCTGTGATAAATGCTCAGGCCTCAACTCTACATAAAAATGTAACTTAAATGAAAAAAAAAAAGATATAATGTTTTTAACGCAATGCAGATGCTGTTTTATTGTTATCTAAAATTCCAATTGAAAAAAAAAATATTAAAATAAACAAAAGAAGAAAAAAAAAACAGAATCTGTGAAATTAAAATGTAAATCATATATATCCGTTAAATACTACTGTTTCCGCAATCACTATACCATTGCCCGGTCAGATAAGGGCGCACAATTCCATGACTTTGAATGTAATTTAAGCTGATTGCATGCGGATCCAGCAGCGGACGAGCAGCGACAACAGCGATACCACTTGTCCGATCGACACTCTTGAGCTTGACTCAACATCGACAGACTCACGCGAATGCAAAGTGATAAAGGAAATCGCGCATCGAGAACCATGACAAGTGAGTTTTATTTTTGTCGCGACAAAAAACAAATGTCACAGACTGCAGGAAAAAGAAGAAAGGAAAAAAATTTAATACTTTTCAAATAAGGTCTCCCCTTTTTTGTATATAGTTTCGCGTAATGTTGGAATTAATTTATAGATTGCTCATTTTAAAAAGTTGATCGTAAGATAATTAAATTTCATATATTTATAGCATATTCTGAATATCACATTCTTTTGAAATTCAAATATTTGATACAAAGAAAAAAAAAACGATTTGAATTCGTTTTACTGAACTTAAACGGTTCGACTATGACTAAAAACGTTTGTTATAAATCGAGTTCTAAAACAACAAAAAACCTATTTGAACGAGTATCAAATTAAAACGTTGTATATACCCATTCGTTTCAATATTGTAACGAAAATGTTGTGTGTGATGCCGTATAATTTTTTCAATATCCATTATACTTCACAACCAATTTATTCATTTGGTTCTCACAACGGTTCTTATAGCCAACACGAAAAGTGACTTCAACACAAGCGACTACACAATGGACTACAACATATTTAAAAATTTGTGGCAACCGAATCGTACAATTTCATCAACAAATTTCGTTCTAACCGCATGACGTTGGTTGTTACAACTAACGTTTTTATTCTTTCAACCTCTTGCTAAAATATAATTCCTCTCTGTGTATTAAAAGTTCCCTCTAAACGTTCGGCAGTTATCGAAATGACCAATTGAAGTTATATCAAAACGAAAATCTTGCGATATTGAAAGTTTTTAAAAAGTAGATTTTTTCAATGCTAAAAATGACAGAATAATGCTATGTATTAAAAATATTGAGGCTCATGGTAAAACATTTTCTCATAGAGCATATTTGTTTCATCTTTATTTTTTGTTTTCTTTTTCTTTATTTTATAACTTTTGGCTTTCGTTATTTTTTCATTTTTTATCATTTCAAATCCAACTTCTGCGTAAATTTTCCATTGCTCTTTTTTTGCCTACATTTTAATCTTCAGATTTGTCTGCAACCCTTTTCGCTGACGCATTTTATTTGCTCAGCACATTTACGTAAATTATAAGATAAGTTCGTTTTCACCACCGAACGAACAGAGCAAATAAATGTTCTCGAAGACGAACGATAGACCGGCAGATGCTGTTTGCACCATGACCCTGAGCAGAAGATTTAATTTTTAAATAGCACAAAATAAAGCGAAATGAAAAACAAAATAGATTAAATTTAGAATACTGATATTTTTAAATACCTACAGTTAATATATTTTTATAACACACAATATTAATTATTTATTACTTATAACAATTAGAAGATTTTTTTAAAATTTTGATTTTATACTTCGGAAACACAATATTTACGCTAAAAATATACACAGTGTGTACTAAAGCAACTTTTTAAACATTTTATATCTAAATAAAAAACTAAGTATTCGCTTAAAATTTATAAAAGACAACTTTATTTGGATCATTTTTAAATAGTAAATCTTTCTGTTCTCAAAAAATCCTAAGCTTATTTAGAATAGTTGATTTTTTTAGCACACACTGTATGTTTGTATATTCAATAAATCATTTGGGTTATGCATTCAATTTTGAAAATTGTTTGTACCACTTGACAAAAAATTGCATTTGAAAAACAACGTAAAAACTTTTATAAAACACCATGGAATTGGTCGATTCCCTAGTAGAAATTTCGGTAGGGCCATGGTCATGAAGTGATCATGTCATTATTTGAGATGATCAGAATATGACGAGGCACATAATGTCCTTGTAACGCAGCGTCCAGATCATGTACTAAACTCAGGCCATGATTATGTACTGATCGGGCAATTCCCCATTTTATTATTTACCCGACAATTACCTTGTCAGAGCCCGAGCATAATTGGGTTTCTAGGGTTAAATCTCGATCATTGTCTGATGCTAATTTCGTTATGAGGAACAAATAATGTAGCTATGATCGGGACCATTGACTATTAAGATAATGTAAACCCTGGTATGGTAAGCATGATAAGGACATGCAAAGGCAATGATCATATTTTCTCTAATAGGGCTTACCCAACGAAAACCCGATCATTTCCCGATGGCGCATTGGGCAAATTTCTACTAGTGTTATGTAGATTTATCCTTTGAAAATAATTAATATTGGTATTAAAAAGACAAGACAGAACTTTAATATGTACTACAGTCCTGGATAATGACTTCATTTAGTTCTCAGACAACAAATTCATAGCTACAAAATCTTTCTCAATAAATCAAGGGTAATACTGCAGTTACTTTAGGATTTTTATGGTCATATATCTCGAAAACATGCCATGACAGGACATAAGTTCAAATAACAAAAAAAAAATCTTTAAAATATCTCCTGTTAAAAAGTAAAGCTATGAAATTTGAATTGTTATTTGGGTATAATATTAATTTTAATTTTTAAAACCAGATTGATCAGATTTATTATAATGCCCAAAGGTACAGAGTTATCTTTAAAAGAACAAGGAAGAATTAAAGCTAATAGAGATTCTGGACTCTCTATACGCCAAATAGTTTTAAAATTAGGTAAAAGTCTTTCAGCAGTTCATAATGTTTTAAAACTAGGCGATAGTTATGCTCAAAAACAACGATCTGGTATAAAAACTACGCTTACTGCAAGGGATCATCGAGAAATTAAAAGATTGGCAGTCAATCCTTCTAATAGTTCGGCAGATATTCGACGTGAATTGAATCTAAATGTATGTGAAATGGATACCCAATCCAAGACTTTTACCACGACACGAAACAGCCGGGTTACGTTTTGCTGAAAAATATCAATTTTGGGATGATTAATGGAATCATGTGGTGTTCTCGGATAAGAGAATGTTTAAATTGGATGGGTCTGATGGTTATCAATTTAATTGGCATGACAAGCATCATTTGCGACAAACTAGGATGGCTAGGAACTTTGGTGGTGGAACCCTAATGGGTTGGGCTGCTTTTGGACATAATGGAAAAACGCCAATCAAGATAATTTCGACAAAAATGAACTCTAGCATGTACGTAGATTTGCTTAAAGATGTTTTATCTCAAAGTGGAGAAATTATAGCCGGAAATGACTGGATTTTCCAGCAGGGTAACGCCGCTTCTTTCACCAAAGACTACTTTAATAATAATAATAGTTTGCCACTACAGTCCTGTATAGAACTTCGGCCGAGCTCTCTCACCATTTTGAGCTGTGCGTGTTATATTTGTACTCAAAGAGGTGGGACCTACAGTTTATTGCCGAATCCGAACGGCGGGTGAGAGCTTTTCATAGGCAACGGTTTTATTCTCGTAGGTTTGCCATTTACCTACGAGAGGTAGCGCGGTATAGAAAAATGTTTCTATGAAAAGATGTTACTAGCCCCCGTACAGGCTTGAACCGGGGACCTTTCGGCTCGTAGTCCAACGCACTAACCACTGAGCTACCGCGGCTACTTTACATCACAAAATATTCCAGTGTTGGAGTGGTCGGCCTGTACTCCTGATCTAAACTCAATTGAGAATTTTTGGGCCATATTATATCAATGAGTTTTTCGGTATGGAAAGCAATATGGGACGGCAAACCAACTTAAGTTGACCATTAAGGAAGAATGATCAAAAATAGAGCAACAGACCTTAAAAACATTGATTGAATCAATGCCACAACGTTGTCAAGAGGTTATCTTAAATTCAGGAGGTAATACAAATTATTAATTACATAAGAAGATCCCATCCCAGTATGCCATTCGTTTCGAAATCGTTACGAGATCAATGCGAAAAAAGGAAGAAATCACACGATTTCACTTTCTCGTACCGATATCGAGCGTCAAATTTGACCTACATGTTAGGTAGATATCGATGCTTTTTGTCGGAGTTTTCTCGGTACGAGACATTTTTATACCCTACACTAAGAGTGAAAGGGTATATTCAGTTTGGGCGGCCGTTTGTAACACCCAGAAGGAAGCATCTCCGGTATATTCTTGATCAGCATGACCTCCTGAGTCGATTTCGATGTCCGTCAGTCTGTATGTCTGTTGAAATCCCTTCTACTTAAAAAGAGAAGAGAGAGAGAGAGAAGAGTTAGATGAATGAAACTAATAATTTAGATTACTTATACACCTACGCTGTATGTGCGAAAAAATTGGCGAGATCGGTCCATTGTGACCTGTGATCTGACCATTTATATTCAAATAACTCATATAAAATTTACATCTGCAGTACAATTTTACTGTATACATCTTAGGTAAACTTTTTTTGGTCAAATATATATTGACTTCATGCTCAAATACATGGACATAATGTTTTCCCGCGAAACGACTTGTGGTTCGCAAAAAAAAAATCGGAATTCGGTACACCTACCCATTTCTAAATATGGTTATCAAATGAATGGAAATTCTTCAGCAATTGAAAGATTGTAGTTATTTTCAGGATTCGTATACCCTGGTGACCTATATACCACTTCGACTGGTAACCACACATATGTGTAGAGTATTTATAGTCGGCTTAGACCGACTATAATTTTGATAATCCTAACTATCATAATAACACCTACTATAAAATGTCCCTACTTTAAATTTCCCATGAGATCTAACCTTCCCAACTGGTTTGAAATCGGAATGATATCGATGAAAAAAAATAATCAATGTTTGATATTGCTTCTAAAAATATTACGATATCGATGCGATAAATGTTATGAATGTACAAGAAATTACAAAAAATAGAATCGATAAAGCAACGAGATCGAACTTTTTTCTCGAAGTTGTTCCATAAAAATTCGAGGCATCGAAGTCCTCCGAGACATGGCAGACCGTGATTATTTAAGATAATTGTGATTTTGTGTATTAAATCGGCAAACACAAAACTTCAATTTCATTTGTGATTTTGTGAATTAAATCGGCAAACACACTGATAAATGTAATATTTCGGGAAGTGTTTAACAGGGATTATTTAAGATAATTGTGATGTGAGGTCTTCTTATAATTATTACGTTCAATGAATTTAAATTTTTTAAGTTTAAGATTTGTTTTTATACTATTTTGTTATAATAAAATAGCTAAAACTTAATTAATAAAATGTTCATATAAATATGTCTTAGTTATTTCAAAATATGCATTTTTACAACTTTCGTATAATTATTTCATAGAGTGTAGAAAGAAGCGTGATCATTACATTATTTGAAATCAGATTAATAATTTTTTTTTATTTGTTTTACTTTTAATTTGCCTTTATTTGAATTTATACAAATTGAATTCTTTTTATACAAATTGAATTCTTTATTTTTATTTATTTAAATTGTGCTTTTTATTTTTACTCCTGTCTACAAGTTGAAAACTTGTTCTAACAATTGAACAGCGCCGCGTTTTCAATAATCAAAATTTCAGAATCAAGTTCAAAACCGCTATAAATAAGCAACAAAAGTTGATTCTTTTTTTTTTTCAATACACTTAATTTGTTATTGTTGGGTGCTGCCTGTTGTCGTCGATAATCTCATTCATGGCCATTCACAGTGCGTTCAACCTGTACGATGCAATTGCCTCTCAGTCAGTTGCCCGTCATGATGATGATGATGATCATCGTCATCATCATCTCAATCTCACATCAGCCCAACCGAGCTGAGCCGACGTTTTGCAGTGCATTTACATTATAGGCATTCGTGCAAATACGAAATAAGAGGCGGTGGCGCTAACGCTGTGCAGGAAATAAACGACAACAAAAAACGAAATTGAATAACAACAACAATAATTAAAAACAAAAAAAAATTGTACATAATGCTGTAGTTGTTGTTGTTGATGTTGCTGCCTTTGATTAAACATCAGGCGCACATATTGCACACATGGGGTTTTATGTTGTTGCTTTTGTTATTTCGCTGCGTCCTTTTTTTTAGAACGGATGCCTTTTTCACACACACAAAGCCCTGAAGTGGTCTAAAAGTCATGTCTGCTGCCTGCCCCTCTCTGACAGCAGGCTGTGTTAATTTGATAGTCAAACAATAACAAAAGCAACACTTACAAAGGCATAAAATACAGCAATGGGTTTTTCATTGATTTGTATATATTTCCAACATGTGTTAAAATATTTTTAAAATTGTACAGTGTTCAAAATTATATTTCGTCGTGTAATATTGTAATAAATACGGAAAATATTATTTTCTTTACACAGAAAAAATTCATCAATAAGATGAATTTATTCATAAATATTATGAATTTTTTCACCAACTACCAGATTCATCATATTGATACCAACGTTCATTAAATGACCTATTGATGAATACATTCATTATATATATGAAATTATTCGAACATCATAGTGAAAAAAGAAATATTCAATACAATTAATTTGAATCATCATATTTATGAATTTGTTCATAATATTTATGAATATATAATGAAAATAATATTTTTTTAGAAAATAATTCGATAAAAAAGTGTTGTTTTTATTTTTATTAAAATATTTTTATTTTTTTTTTTTATTTTTATTAAAATAAAAAAAAAAAATTTTTATTAAAAAAAAAACAGAAAAAAATTTTTCTAAAAAAATTATCCGATTTACGAAAAAAAATCAAAATTTTTTTTTTTTTTTTAATTTCGAACAAACAAATTTTTCGAAAAAAAAAATTTAAACAATGATTTTTTTAATAATTTTTTTATTAATAAAAAGTTGTAATTATAAATAAATATATTATAAAACATTTTACTAATTTATGCATGTCAAGCAAGCATTATATAAGAAAAAACATACAAGAACTACTTGAGAACTGAGAAGTACGGCAAAAACTGAAAGAAAAATAAATATTTTGATTGTAATTTGGTTTGATGAACCGCATTCTTCAATATGACGTCAAATATGTTATATTTTATGTTCTCGTTCATTAATATGATGAAACGTATTCTTCACATACAGTGCATCATATTGAAGAACACTTTTTTCGACAGTACCAAGCGTTCATCATATTTATGATCGCATTTATAACATTGAAGTCGTTAGTCATTAATATTATGAATGGTTCTTCAATACAATACATCATGGTTTGAGGAACAGAATTCATCAATATGATGTACATTTTTTTTTCTGTGTATGTGAACCTAAAAGAAAATCTACATTAAAAACAAATGAAATGTCTTTAAAATAATTAAATATGTAGTTGTTTTACATTCAAAGACAATTGCTCATTTTACAACTGAGTTCTTCTAGATGGTTTTTATAAAAACATTCATTGAATTTGAATTCGAAATATTACAACATAATGCTTTTATTTTTATTACATTCCCTTTTTGTTTTTCTTTTATTAAATGTTCAACGTATTATGGTACATTTTCATCAGGTCCATTTCTTCATTTTCATTCATGTCCATTTGCTGCCATTGAAGCTTTACATCGACACAACTGTTCCCATCATTTCCTTTTTCCTATGAGACGCACTTCATACTACTATTAACTGAATACTGAGAATCTAATTTTGAAATAAGAGCAATAAACTTCGATTTCATTTGTGATTTTGTGAATGAAATCGACAAACACAAAACTTCAATTTCATTTGTGATTTTGTGAATGAAATCGGCAAACACAAAACTTCAATTTCATTTGTGATTTTGTGAATTAAATAGGCAAACATACATATAAATGTAATATTTTGGGAAGTGTATAACAGGTTGGACAATTTTGTAGAATTTTAGTGGCATATTCATGCAAACTCCGCCTTAGTCTGTTTAAAATATATCCAAAAAATGTTTCTAAACTGCCTCATACCTGCCACATATTTTGTCTGGGGCTGTATACACTTCCCAAAATATTATATTTATCTGTCCGGAAACATGCCCCAAATATTCCTGAAGAATGCCAAATATTTTGTCTCGGAATATCCTGTTGACAACTTAACCAATTTAAACTATTTTTATTTATTTTCCAAACAAATTTCCTTCATTATACTTGAATCTTTAATTTCCTATTTCTTTATTTTATATTCTTTTTTAATTAAAACATGTTTTCCACTCTGTAAATATTAGTTTAGTATCACGATATCGATTTCATTGCAGCATAAAAAATACGATATTAATTTATTACATTCCGGCATTATTAGTTTTTTTACTGTATGATAAATATGTTATAACAATGAGACCTTTAATCTAGTAGAACTATACGGTATATAATGGTAGATATCATCAGAGTTAGCTCATGGTGGTCACGTAACTGATTGGGCTATGACAAGAAAAATATTTAATGTTAACAGTTTTTATTGGGAATACCCCAATAACTTTCTATGTGCATTAAATCTAAGCTATTTAAAACATATTCTATGGGGGGTTTCTTTTTTAAGTCCGTGAAGTTAAATTCTTCGAGAACATAGCGGAGACACAAACCAAAAAATTTTAACAGAGGTATGTTAACCGTCTGTTAAGCGTTATGTACCTTTCAATTGGTCAAATATGATGAATTTGATATTTTTAATTATTTTTTGAAAATTGGTCATGTAAGATGAAAAAAAAATGAAAAAAGCCATCATGATGAAGTGGCCACTGGTCAGTCCGGGAGTCTTGTGCACTAACTTAACCTAATACGTTGATTAGGTAATGCCTAGGGCTTTTCAAAAATATGACCGGCAATACCGGATCGATACGCTTGATATTTTTAATTATTTTTTGAAAATTAGTCATATATGATAAAAAAAAAAAATGAAAAAAGCCATCATGATGAAGTGGCCACTGACCAGTCCGGGAGTCTTGTACACTAACTTAACCTTATACGTTGATTAGGTATTGAATAGGGCTTTTCAAAAATATGACCGCCAATACCGGATACGCCTGATATTTTTAATTATTTTTTGAAAATTGGTCAAATATGATGAAAAAAAAAAATGAAAAAAGCCAATATGATGAAGTGGCCACTGGCCAGTCCGGGAGTCTTGTGCACTAACTTAACCTAATACGTTGATTAGGTAATGCATAGGGCTTTTCAAAAATATGACCGCCAATACCGGATCGCTTAACATTTATAATTATTTTTTGAAAATTGATTATCCCAAGTGAAAAGGTTATTATGTTGAAGTGGTTACTGTAGAGTCGCGGATGACTATTTACTAATGGGACCTAATATATTAAAAAGGTAGTACATTGGAGTTTTCAAAACGGTGACCATTTTTTTGGGTCCATTCGATAAGCATATTTAATAATTTTTTAAAATGATTACTGAAAGGTACATTACGCTTAACAGACGGTTATCTTACCTCTGTTAAAATTTTGTGGTTTGTGTCTCCGCTAAGTTCGCGACGAATTTAACTTCACGGACTTTCCTTTTTTTCGATATTTACCACCTACGCACCTATGATATCAATATATAATCTGGCAAATCTACTTAAGAAACTTTATTGTATATATATAGAATTTTGTACGTTATCTTCTGTTGCATGACTAAATTCTCATAAATTTTACACTTTTCTACAAATTTTATTGTCATGTGCAAAATTTTAACTATTGATTTTATAATTATTGCAGCCTATATAAAATTTTCCCATATATTGTTCTGATTAACTAGAAAAATGTTCAACTCATATATAAACTATATTTTTAATTATCTAATCAGGTTCTGTTTATACAAGGTAATGCTGCTGATACAACATATATATTCTCTAGATATTCACATGTCTTGATTAACAAAAAAAAAACCCTGACAATTAACATGAGCAGTGAGAGTTAGTTGGTGGTATGAAACTTTTAATTCTATACGTGATTTTTGCTGCTCGCCCATGTGACCTCCACACTTTTATTGTTCCGGTATAAAGCAAATCAAAATTGTAGCTCATAACAACACGGCTGGAAAAACGTTTTAGGCCAAGGGTGCGGCAGCATGGCATTTTTATCGATTGGGGTTTTCCTGATGTGATGTTACACGGAAAAGAAAATACAAAAATTTAACTATACGAATTGTAGGGCAGGTAATAGGCGAGAAACTAGCAGGTCAACCGCTGTAGTTTTAAAAACAAAGACGTGCTTTGTATTAAAACTTGTTTGTTTTTCAAAGGCGGATTTTGTATCATAACCTGCCTATTTTCGGTAGACAAATGCGAAGTTTGTATTAAAATATTCATGTTTGATGCCACTTTAAAAAAAATATTCTTATTCTATTTTGAGTCTGCCTCTTAAATTTAAGTCGTAAAATTTTAAATCTGTTTTTTTTTTTAAAGCTGTTAAATAATATTTGAACATTTCTGTAGACAATTTTTTTCCAAAAACTGCCTATTATCAGCCCGTACTCAAACTTTTTCGATATACTGCCAATATTCTACAAACATTTATAACCTGCTGTAGGCTTACCAAAATGTTTCATTTATCTGAATTTTTGTCGAAAATATGCTTAATATAATCCCCAAAAATGACAGAAATTTTTGTTTGAGTCCCAGATAAAATTTTTGGCAGGGTCGAGGTAGTTCAGAAACATTTTCTCGACATATTTCAAACAGACAAAGGCGGACTTTGTATCAGAAGCTGTCTGTTTTCTACCCGTTCCCCAAATATGGAGTGAATCTGTCATAAAAATTCCATAAAAATTTACAATCTGCTATATACTTCCCAAATTATTCTGTATATCTGTGGGTTTGCCGGAAATATGCCCGAAATATTCCAGAAAAACGACAAACATTTTGTCTAGGGGTCCAAGACAAAATTTTAGGCAGGGTCAAAGCAGTTTACACAACTTTTTTTGACACATTTCAAAGAGGCAATGGCTGAGCTTACTGTTCCGTCTCCAAAGTTCCGCCTTTAAAATTTCATAAACTTTGATAATCTGTTATACTCTTTCCACAAACTTCCGCTTATCTGTGTGTTTTCCGGAAATATGTCGAAAATATTCCTGACAAATCCAAGAAATTTTGTCACGGGAATTATGTGAAATTTTTAAGGCAGTTTCTCTGTATATTTTGGAAATGAATAGGCAGGTTTTTATACAAACTCCGTTTTGTCTTCTTAAAATTTTCCTAAACTGCCTCGACCCTGCCAAAAATTTTATCTAGGGTGACAAAATAATGAATAATAATAGTTTGGCGCTACAATCCTGAAGAACTTAGGCCGAGCTCTATCACCATTTCAGCTGTGAGTGTGTAATATGTATTTGTACTCAAAGTGGTGGGATCTACTGTTTAATGCCGAATCCGAACGGAAAGTTGTGAGGTTTTCATAGGAAATGTTTTACTCTCGTACGTTTGCCACTGACTGCCGAGAGGTAGCGTTTTTTTTCTTGTAAAGATATTGACAGTCGCTGGAATCAAACCTAGGACATTTTCGAGAATAGCAAATGTTTTTATTAAATTAGTGAATTTCATTGCTGAATTGATTAATAAATGCAATTAATATCGGTTGCTATATTTACGTCGATTATTTTTTTCTATGTAGCGATTTCGTTTTATTTATTGTTCAACCACAACATGTAGCATTTTTTCACTTGCCATGTTTTTTTTTCTAATATTGTTTTCTGCCGCTTTTTTTTTACTGCCGCCATAATCCTTGCATGTCGTCATGTAGTTGTGCGGAACGTTATCTGAATGTCTAATGGTCGGGGTCTGTAGTAACTCGGTTTGTCCTGACTATTTCTTCAACAACTAAACAACCAACCAACTACATTAGTGTCAACAGCAAACCATGAGTATAATATATTTTTTGTTTTAGAATTGTCCTGTCTGTCGTCTGTATGTCCTGTAAGTTCTTGGGTTTCCTTTATTTTACTTTAGCATATGTATGTGTTTTTTTGTTTAGATGACCTAGAAACTGTATTATGTCAATATTTTGGTGGTTGTTTTTGCATTTACCAAACACTCCTCAAAACATGCCAACTTTCGTATTGTTTTTTTTTTTTTTAAATCATGAGTCAGTGTAGTCTCAATAACTCAAGAAGAACTATGGGTTTTGATGATTTCATATGTATATTTTCATCTGACATGTCATACGTTATAGTTTCTAATATGGTAATTGATATTTTGACAATATGAGAACATATTACCCCCATTAATGGCATTGTAATTATCTTTGGTTTTCAGTCACAGCAAATACAGTTCTATAGGACAGGCTACTCTACAACTAATATTGCGGTTATAAACTCAATTAAACATTGAGTTTATGCGCTGCGCTTGAATACACCTGCCCATGTCCAAAGCCAGACCCAGACCCCCACCTGGCATGTGTTGGCCAATAATTACCAAACAATTAACTGTTGTAATTATATATTTTTGTTTGTTTCTATCGCACATTTAACCTTTGAATGCCATTTATGCAATTTTATAATGGAGAAATATTATTTATTTAGTTGTAACTATAAATACTAATGGTTATTGTTTTTTTTTTTTGTTTTTTCCAACTAATAATTTTAAAATTTGTATGGATGAATGCATTTTTAAAGCAAGATCCAACATCAAACATAGGAAAACATTCGATGAAGATTTTTTTCTTTTTATATTGAGACATTTAAATTTGATGTACAAATTTTTGACATTTTCATATCAATGTTTAATCATTTTATATTTGAAATGAGTATTTCCACAGAAAAGTCTACATTTTGTCACATCACGTCACTCTCTTTAATTGTTAATATATTTTAGGACCATGCCATTCGATTGTTTTCTTCTCTTTATCAAAATATAGAGCGTAATGAGCTCTAAGGTTTCTTTGGCTTGCAATTCGTTCTCGAGACAATTATTTCACCATGCGATTAATTCTCTTGAAAATTCTACAATGAGACAATGCTTCTCCGGACAATTTTTCCCTAAAACAATTATTCTCGGGACAAATATCATCCTTGCATGCGTGCAATATATTTACTTGGAAGACATACTGTATTTAAATCAATACATTGTCGAAAAACAGTCTACGAATTATAGACGCATTATTTGCAGCGTGTATGTTTAGCGTAATGTTTAGCATGGACACGATCCATCTCCTTATGCAGACTTCACTGGCGACATGTTTAGCATGGACACGATCCATCTCCTTATGCAGATCTTTAGACCTGGTTTTAAAGATTCTGTTCTTAGTCGGTATCAATGATGCCGGTCATGTGATAGGAAGTTTTAGAGTAATTAACCCCTTTTTCCCGCAGGGCAATAATAAAATCCCAATAATTAGCGTAGCCATCGATAGAATTATAATTTTTAATACGTTTTAATATTAAAAATAATATTACAGCAATTATTTTATAATCTATATATGGACTTTTATTGTAATCTACTTTTTTAAATATTACAGAAAACTGGTTATAATAATTTCAAATGTAAATGTAAAAATACTAATAATTGTGTTCAATACTTTTATAGTAATATAATTTGTTAAACATTGTATGTAGTGGTTAACCAGGCATTTAATTGTTTGTTATTGATGTCACCTCAATTTCACGTTATCTATATCTATTATATAGATAGTTGTATTTCAATTGTACATTGTATTCAATTAAAATCTAATTATTAACATACGATGCTCGTTCCTCATATATCTCAACATACAACCATACGAAATAAATGCATTAGTAGTTTTTTTTTTACGTTTACTATATCAAAAATCAAAGTAGCCCGATTATTTACTTTTTTTTATTTACTACACTGACATTATTTTTGTTTCTATTTTTTATTAAATAATCTAAAAATTAATTAAATCAAATTTTTCACTAAAAATTCAATTTTTCACTAAAATTCAATTTTTCACTAAAAATTCAATTTTTCACTAAAAATTCAATTTTTCACTAAAATTCAATTTTTCACTAAAAATTCAATTTTGTCACTAAAAATTCGGTTTTTTTACTAAAAATTAAATTTTTCACTGAAATTCAAATTTTTACTAAAATTTCAATTTTTCACTGAAAATTCAATTTTTCACTAAAAATTCAATTTTTCACTAAAAATTCAATTTTTCACTAAAAATTCAATTTTTCACTAAAAATTCAATTTTTTACTATAAATTCAATAAATTCAATTTTTCACTAAAAATTCAATTTTTCACTAAAAATTCAATTTTTCACTAAAAATTCAATTTTTCACTAAAAATTCAAATTTTCACTAAAAATTAATTTTTTTACTATAAATTCAATTTTTCACTAAAAATTCAATTTTTCACTATAAATTCAATTTTTCACTAAAAATTCAATTTTTCACTAAAAATTAATTTTTCACTAAAAATTCAATTTTTTCACTAAAAATTCAATTTTTCACTAAAATTAAATTTTTCACTATAAATTCAATTTTATTGAAAAATTCACTAAAATTCAATTTTATTGAAAAATTCACTAAAATTCAATTTTTCACTAAAAATTCAATTTTTCACTAAAAATTCAATTTTTTACTATAAATTCAATAAATTCAATTTTTCACTAAAAATTCAATTTTTCACTAAAAATTCAATTTTTCACTAAAAATTCAAATTTTCACTAAAAATTCATTTTTTTACTATAAATTCAATTTTTCACTAAAAATTCAATTTTTCACTATAAATTCAATTTTTCACTAAAAATTCAATTTTTCACTAAAAATTAATTTTTCACTAAAAATTCAATTTTTTCACTAAAAATTCAATTTTTCACTAAAATTAAATTTTTCACTATAAATTCAATTTTATTGAAAAATTCACTAAAATTCAAATTTTCATTAAAAATTCAAATTTTCACTAAAATTTAATTTTTCGCTAAAATTAAATGTTTTACTAAAAAAATAAACTTTTTGTTCTTGGAGTATTAATCAATGGGGATTTGTTAAGCACTTCAGAAAACTGTAAAAATATATTGACGTTCATTTTACAATTATCAATAAATAAAATAAAGAAAGAAAAGAGTAAAAAAGAGAGAACAACTCGTGGTCTGTTTTGTATAGTATTGCTTTCGTAACTTGAAGTACGTGTTGGGTACAAACAAATATTGCAACGTACGAGCACCATCTACTTGACCAAAAACTTCACAACTTAAGAACTAAAACTACGATAAAAACAATCGAGAAATGCGATAAGATAGTGGTAGTCAATATGAAAACTGCAAACTGTTTTGTCATTGAGTCATAAAAGAAATGGAGACAAGTGCAAACGATTCGTGTGTCGTCAACGATAGAATTTGATAGATTGTTATCGATGATGATGATTTTGAAGAAATACAAATTTTTATCATATAACCAATTTAACAAATATAGTTGATTTGAATTATAAAAAAGGCTCAAAAATAAAAAAATAATAAAAAATAGCATGGAAAAAAAAATTGAAATCATAAAAAAAAAACAAATTGTATAATAAAAATATAATTTCAATTATAAAATAAAAACAGTTTAAGAAGGTGTGTAAAAACTTCAAACTCACGCTATATTATTTAACTAGCTGGACCCGTGCACGACTCGTGCCAAGATTTTCTGAATTCAAAGATATGGAGCGATTTTATTAATATAAAAAACATTTTATTATTTATATGAGGGGACCGTGCTTAGCTGTTGAAATTTTTTTATTCGTTTTATAAATGTGGTAACCAAATAATTCTCCGCCAAAACAACTTTTCTCAAAGACAATTTTTTCTCAGACTGCGCTTCTCCGCAGAATTATTCCCAGTAGAAATCTTCCCCGTAAAATCCACATAGAACGCTTTCCCGTAGAATTCTCAACGTAGAATTCATCCCGGTAGAATTGTTCCCGGAAGAATTCTTTCTCGTAGAATTCTTCCCCGTAGAGGTTTTCCCAGTAGAAGTTTTAGTGTGGTGGGTTTTAATGTAGTAAGTTTCGGTGTGGTGAGTTTAGATGTGGTGAATTGTGGAGTGGTGAGTTTAATTGTGGTTAGTTTTGGTGTGGTGAATTTGAGTGTGGTGAGTTTAAGTGTGGTGTTTTTAAGTGTGGTGAATTTTAATGTGGCGTGTTTTAGTGTGGCGTGTTTTAGTGTGGCGTGTTTTAGTGTAGCGAGTTTTAGTGTGGTGAATTTTATTGTGGTGAGTTTTAGTGTGATGAATTTTAATGTGATGAATTTTATTGTGGTGAGTTTTAGTGTAGTGAATTTTAGGGTGGTGAGTTTTAGTGTGGTTAATTATAGTGTGGTGGGTTTTAGTGTGGTGAATTTTAGTGCGGTGAGTTTTAGTGTGGTCAATTTTAGTGTGTTGAATTTTTGTGTGGTGAGTTTTAGTGTGGTGAGTTTTAGTGTGGTGAGTTTTAGTGTGGTAAGTTTTAGTGTGGTGAGTTTTGGTATGGTGAGTTTAAGTGTGGTGAGTTTTAGTGTGGCGACTTTTGGGTATAGTGAGTTTTAGTGTGATGAGTTTTAATGTGGAGAAATTTTAGTGTGGTGAGTTTTAGTGTGGTGAATTTTAGTGTGGTGAGTTTTAGTGTGGTAAAATTTTAGTGTGGTGGGTTTTAGTGTGGTGAATTTTAGTGTGCTGCATTTTTGTGTGGTGAGTTTAAGTGTGGTGAGTTTTAGTGTGGTGAGTTTAAGTGTGGTGAGTTTAAGTGTGGTGAGTTTTAATATGGTGAGTTTTAGTGTGGTGAGTTTTGGTTTGGTGAATTTTAGTGTGTTGAATTTTTGTGTGGTGAGTGTAAGTGTGGTGAGTTTTAGTGTGGTGAGTTTTAGTGTGGTGAGTTTAAGTGTGGTGAGTTTTTGTGTGGTGAGTTTTAGTGTGGTGAGTTTTAGTGTGGTGAGTTTTTATGTGGTGAATTATAGTGTGGTGGGTTTTAGTG
The DNA here is from genome assembly GCA_951804985.1 of Dryomyza anilis. Taxonomy (NCBI): domain Eukaryota; kingdom Metazoa; phylum Arthropoda; class Insecta; order Diptera; family Dryomyzidae; genus Dryomyza; species Dryomyza anilis. Next base: position 115,538,693 of record OX638130.1, read on the forward strand.
TGGTTAATTTAAGGGTGAATTTTAGTGTGGTGAGTTTTAGTTTGGTTAGTTTTAGTGTGTTGAGTTTGTTTTTCTTTTTCTTTCCTTTTTTTGTTTTTCATTTAGTTTGGATTGTGGTTTTATGTGATTGGTTTTGTTTTTGTATTTTTGCTTTTGTTTTGTGTTGTGCTTTTGCTTTTTTGTTTTTAATTTTTTTTTTGTGTTTGAGTTTTTTGTTTCATGTTCGTTGCTGGTGAAAGTGCCGAGTTATATCGTGTTTAGGTTGCATGGGAGGTGCCACGCCTCTTTGCCCAATCCCGCCCATATATAGCATATCATTCCTTCCAGAACATACCGCATCTGTGGTAAAAATTTCAAGGAAATCGGATCAGCCGTTTAGACGGAGAAGCGGAACAAACGTGATTGCTTTTGTTTTTGTATTTTTGCTTTTGTTTTGTTTTGTGCTTTTGTTTTTTTTGTTTTTAATTTTTTTTTTTGTATTTGAGTTTTTTGTTTCATGTTCGTAGCTTGTGAAAGTGCCGAGTTATATCGTACTGAAAGTTTAGGTTGTATGGGAGGTGCCACGCCTCTTTGTCCAATCCCGCCCATATATAGCCTATCATTCCTTCCAGACCATACCGCATCTGTGGTAAAAATTTCAAGGAAATCGGATCAGCCGTTTAGACGGAGAAGCGGAACAAACGTACAAACGTACAAACGTACAAACGGACAAACGTACAAACGTACAAACGTACAAACGTACAAACGAACAAACAGATTTATTATATTAATAGGATGTATTTATTTGCCTATAGACAGACAGACATATCTGTATTATAAAACCATTTATTAGTCAGTCTGTCTCACAAATAATCTTTTTGAAATTGTGCGCAAAACCGAGTTTATGTCAATAAGACTATATTTTTATCAGACATTTAATTAAACCGATTGATAATGTATGCTATATAAGACATAATAAACTACGTCAAAATTACGAAATATAAATCAATTTTCTTTAAATAAATAAAAATACAATTTTGTTTATTTATTTGATTTTTTTTGAAGTGGGCTAAAATCAGTCATTTGTAGTGTCTTGTAAACAACTAAATTATTTACCCCATTGAAGAGTAAAAAACGGTAGCAAAAAAAAGAAAAAAAATATATTATTTAGCACAATGCTACAGTTAAAAAAAAAAGCTTGGGTAGTTTGTCTGCTCTAAATTGCTATGTAGAAGAGAACGAAAAACAAAATCTCAAGTGCCCTGGCGTTAGAAGTCAAAGATTAACTAACTATGACTTCATCAGCCGACAATTTTGTTGCTCATCATAGTCATCATCATCATATAAATATTTGGAATATGCAAAGACCAGAATAATAAACATGCATTTATTAATTAGTTCACGACAATGAACCAGAGGTTAGCGGTGTCGAGACTCGACTAAGAAACCTTACGAAAATTTAAATTGCAATTTTTGAAATAACTGAAATTGGTAATACAAAATTTTAAATTAGTGAAGAAAACTTCACTATAATTGAACAATTGTTAGTGACAAATTTAATTTTTAGTGAGAAATTGAAATTTTAGTGAAAATTGAATTTTTAGTGAAAATTGAATTTTAAGTGAAAATTAAATTTTTAGTGAAAATTGAATTTTTAGCGAAAAATTGAATTTTTAGTGAAAAATTGAATTTTTAGTGAAAAATTGAATTTTAATGAAAAATTGAAAATATAAATTTTTAGTGAAATATTCAATTTCTAGTGAAAAATTGAATTTTTAGTGAAACGTTGAATATTTTGTGAAAATTTAAATTTTTAATGAAAAATTTAATTTTTAGTGAAAAATTGAATTTTTAGTGAAAAGTTGAATTGGTAGTGAAAAATTGAATTTTTAATGAAAAATTGAATTTTTAGTGGAAAAATTGAATTTTTAGTGAACAATTGAATTTTTAGTGAAAAATTGAATTTTTAGTGAAAAATTGAATTTTTAGTGAAAATTTGAATTTTTAGTGAAAAATTGAATTTTTAATGAATTTTTAGTGAAAATTTGAATTTTTAGTGAAAATTTGAATTTTTAGTGAAAATTTGAATTTTTAGTGAAAAATTGAATTTTTAGTGAAAAATTGAATTTTTATTGAATTTTTAGTAAAAATTAGAATTTTTAGTGAAAAATTGAATTTTTAGCGGAACTTTGAATTTTTAGTGAAAATTTGAATTTTTTTAGTGAAAAATTTAATTTTTAGTGAAAAAATTAATTTTTAGTGAAAAAATTATTTTTAGTGAAAAATTGAATTTTTAGTGAAAAATTGAATTTTTAGTGAAAAATTTAATTTTTAGTGAAAAATTTAATTTTTAGTGAAAAATTTAATTTTTAGTGAAAAATTGAATTTGTGGTGAAAAATTGAATTTTTAGTGAAAATTTGAATTTTTAGTGAAATAGTGAAAAATTGAATTTTTAGTGAAATAGTGAAAAATTGAATTTTTAGTGAAATATTTAATTTTTAGTAAAATATATAATTATTAGTGAAAAACTGAATTTTTAGTGAATAATTGAATTTTTAGTGAAAAATTGAATTTTTAGAGAAATATTGAATTTTTAGTGAAAAATGGAATTATAAGTGAAAATTTTTAGAATGAATATTTTTTGTAAAAATTCATTTTTTTTTTGTGATAAATTGAATTTTTAGTGAAAAATTGAATTTTTAGTAAAACATTGATTTTTTGTGAAAAATTGAATTTTCAGTGAAAAATTGAATTTTTAGTGAAAAATTGAATTTTTAGTGAAAAATTGAATTTATAGTAAAAATTTGAATTTTTAGTGAAAAATTGAATTTTAGTGAAAAATTGAATTTTTAGTTTAATTTAATTTAATTTTTAGTGAAAAATTGAATTTAATTTAATTTTTAGTGAAAAATTGAATTTTCAGTGCAAAATGGATTTTAAGTGAATAATTTAATTTATTGATTTAATATTTAATTTTTGTTTGGCAACCACTGAATTTTTTGATTTTGTTAATTGAAAATTTTTATTTGATCATTTTAATTTCGAAGTGTTATTTTTTTATTTTTTGAGTAATAATTTGAGTTTTTACTGACGTCGGATTATTTTATATTTTGATTTATTTTAGTTATAATTTGATTGAGTGTCGTTTGTTTTATTTTTTGCATTTCTTTTTTTTTGTATATCTTTTTTTTTGTATATCTTTTTTTTTTGTATACCTTTTATTTATTTATTTTTTTTTTTTGTTGAGTATTTTTTTTGTTTAATGCATATGATTCATAGCTAGTTAAATGAATTCTCTTTCACGCCAATAAAAATGATTGACACAGTTACTTATTTCAGCGAATCTTTCAAAAACGTGTAACCGAATATAATTCGTATAGGAGGAGGGGAAAAAAACTAACCGGCCGGCTTTTTAGTCCGTTGAACTTTTATGCACTTGGCGCGCGATTATCTGAACCGCTCAATGTGACTAAAGCATGGAATTCGTGAAAGACTCAGCTGTTTTCTCTCGCACTCTCTTGCTCTATATCTCTCTCTCTCTCTCTATTTGCTTACGTCAGTTTCTTTTTGATTTAATTTTGTTTTATTTTTCGTTATTTGCATTGATTTTTAATAGTTTAAATTTAAAATTCACTTTAAAACCCAATTAGTATTATTTACGCTAATTTTATTTAAATCGTATACTATCTGGCTGACTTTTTTTATTCTCTTTTTAAGCTCTTTTAATACTAGTGACGTCACTATTTTGCAAGACTTACTGTGAAAATAAAATAAAAAAAAAACAACCTCGTGTTAGTAAGTTATAGATCTTCGTGAGTTGGATGTTATGGCTCATGTGAGAGGCGTGAGTTATGGTCAGTTTCATGCTTTTAGCACTCACTCTCACTACCACTATTCGTTTCGTTTTAACTGTTTTAATTTTATTTATTTTTGCAGTTTTTCTTCAGCTATTTTCACTGAATTAATTAATGAAATTGAATAAAGTAGTTAAAGTGCAATCGCAATTGCGTGTTTTATTTAATTACAGCGGTTTCTGAGTCATAAACATTTCTAACACTTTAAGTAATTGTAATAATAATGAAACCATGATCATTAGCTAATAATGTTTTTTTTTTGTTTAGTATAGAATATGGTATTGTGGAACTAAGGATTATGCTATCTATAATTACAATATTTATTAAGTGTAGAAACATTAAGGGGATTCATATCAAACGCGTAAAACTCGTAATTAGTGGTAAATTCGTAAATAAGGAGTGGACACGAAAAATTGTAACAGGGTTTTTTACGTTCTTCTTTTGTTAGAAATGTCCGATTGCAAAAAAAATAGCATAACATCGTCTTTCGTTTTAATGGCAGTTGTTATATTATTTTCCTTTTTAACAAAAGTCTTTGCTATAAATGGATACTGGAAGCTGAAATTCAAAAAATCATTGTGTAATTTTTTCAATAAAATTTGAAATGGAGTCACTTAAAAATTGCCGAAACTGTTGAAAGTTTCTCGTCGAACTGTTTGCCGGATTTTGAAAAACATTAACGACAATCTAAACATTGATCGAATAGTGGGATAATGCAGGTAATGTGGTTCGGGAGACCTACACAGAGCTAAAAGTGTCAAGGACATTTTTCATAAAAATCCAAAATCTTCGGGCTTAGGAATAGCTGGAAACTGCAATTGCTCTGAATCATTTGTCTGCAAAGTGAAAGGGGGAAAATTTAAATCTTAAATCGTACAGAGTTCAAAAAGTTCCAGATCAGAGTACTGTATACACAGAAAAAAATAATCGACGTAAATACAGCAACCATAAATAATTGAGTACCATTGGCTGGTCCAGCAACGAGTTTTAATGTATTTAGCAAACACATTCGCTAAAAATGTGATTTGCTTCCAAAAATATATCAATGGAGGACTTTGCATAAATAGAAAACTATTTAATCGGTATGGTCGACGTTTTTAAAGTATTTTCTATTATCTTCACAGTCTTTATGAATGTTATAAATTCTTGTAAAAGTACATAAAATATACTTTTCTGATGATGAAGTTGGAAGCATAATTAAGCATGCAACCATTGCCATCATCACCATTTTTGACGACACACTTAGAGGATGATCGATCAAGCTCTTTAAGTGTATATCTTGGCATATACCAAATGGGAATAATATGCGCGCAACCAAACCGCGCCGCATCGTGTGCTCAGCAACGGCGATTGTTAATGCAAATAATTCAATAGTCATTTCAACAAATTATTTAATTGTATTGATGTAACATTTTGTTTTTTTCTGTTAATTTATTAATTAAGATGATTAAGTATTTAATCAATACAATTAATTCCATAGTCGTTTCAGTAAATATTTTAATTGTATTGATGTAACTTTTTGTTGATTTTCTGTTAATTTAATAATTAATATATTAAATATTTAATCAATCCAATTAAAGGTCATATCGGCGATGAATTAATTAAAAATTAATTGTATTGATCAAATGTTTTGCTATATTTACACACGTATTTTTTCTGTGTAGAGAACCCCATTAGCCGTCTATAAATTGTTGATGAAATAAATCAGCACTTCTATTCGGATCTTTTCGTCAACATTTTTTAAAAATAAATTTAAAAACCTATTTTGAATGTAATTTGTTAATATAAATATGCATAATCTGAATAGGTTTTGAACGATTTTAAACTGATCTTAGTTATTTCTGAATTCCTTTTTACAGTTTCGGAATTACATTTGATTTAAATCTGAATTGGATTTGAACGTTTTTGAACTTTTTTAAATCTTTTCTGAATTCCTTTTTACAGGTTCGGAATTACATTTGACCTAAATCTGAATTGGATTTGAACTTTTTTTAAATCATTTCTAAATTCCATTTGACAGTTTCGGAATTACATTTGATTATTTGTTTTTTCATTATAATCGCTTTTGTACTAAGTTTTTCTCCATTTTTTTTCTATCATTATTACATGCTTTCAGAAATCAAATTTTAAATTAAATTTAATTGCGCACAAATATATTAAAAACATATATATGACAACTGTTTTTGTTTACAAAACAAAATATTATTAAATTTTCTGTCATAAATTTGAGATTTTTTTTTAAATTAAAATGCATTTTCAAAACTATAAAATTATTGCAATAATGTGCTGGGAAACGTTTTTTCACATTTAAGTATAGTTTAAGGCACTGTGAAACCGGACTTAAATTAAGTATTTTAAATTTTATTTAATTTTTTCGCTTTCTGAATTGTATTTGCACAGACAAAAATGTACATCATATTGATGAATTCCGCTCTTCAAACCATGATTCATTGTATTGAAGAACCATTCATAATATTAATGACTAACGACATCAATGTTACGAATGCGATCATAAATATGATGAACGCTTGGTAACTGTCGAAAAAGTGTTCTTCAATATGATGCACTGTATGTGAAGAATACGTTTCATCATATTAATGAACAAGAACATAAAATACAACATATTTTACTTCATTTTGAAGAATGCTGTTCATCAAACCAAATTTCAATCAAAATATTTATGTTTCGTTCATTTTTTGTCGTACTTCTCAGTTCTCAAGTAGTTTTTGTATGTTATTTCTTATATTATGCTTGCACGACATGCATAAATTAGTAAAATGTTTTATAATATATTTATTTATAATTACAACTTTTTATCAATAAAAAGTTATATAAAAAAAAAATAAAAAATAATATTTAAAAAAAAAAAATGTTGAACTAATTTTTTTGCGAAATTTTTGTTATCGATAAATTTATATTTTTCAAAAAAAAAAATTGTTTCAATAATTTTTTTCTCAAATTTTTTTCCAAACAAATTTTTTTGCAAAAAAAATTGGTTCAAACTAAATTCAATTTTAATTTTTTTTTTTTTTGAAAAATGTTTTTTCTCTTATTTTCTATTTTTTTTTTAAATTCGTAAAAAAATAGTATATTCATAAATACTATGAACAAATTCATCAATATGACGATTCAAATTCATTGTATTGAATATTTCGTTCTTCACAATGATGTTCGATAGTACGAATAATTTCATTTATATATATATATATATATATATATATATATATATATATATATATATATATATATATATATATATATATATATATATATATATATATATATATATATATATGTCATTTAATGAACGGTTGTATCAATATAATGAATCTGGTATTTGGTGAAAAAATTCATAATATTTATGAATAAATTCATCATATTGATGAATTTTTTTTTGTGTGTACCTATTGTGAGTATAATTTAAAAATTACAGAAGTCACATTGACCCTTTTATGAATTCAATCTGCAAATGATATGGAACAAGCAAGCATCAACTATTTTCCAGTTTATTAGAAGTCAATGTCATCGACATCTCCAATTGATATCAGTTTCAGAATTATAAAATTGTACACAGAATGAACTAATTTATAATGCTGGTCACCGAATTTTTACACTTAGATATAAAAAATTGACCCTAGTAAATCAGTTGGCCTTCAGCTATATAAAATTTTCAACATTTCCACCCCGTACAAGGTTCGCCATAAAATAGTAAAAATATAATTACTTTTTTTTTGTTGTTTTTTTTTTTATTCGTTTGGTGTTAATTTTTAATGTGTTCGTAGTTGATTCTATTGAATTTGTTGTAGCCTACAGTTAGATGTCACAGTCTAGAGGGAACTGTTTTTGCTGTTTTTGTCAGCATTAAATAGTGCCCGTATATATGTCACACACTCACTCTAGCACCCAGTCTGTCAGTCACTCTACTACTCCGTCCGATTATTTGTCACAGTCTCTAATTGTTTAACCGCGTGTATTTAAATGGTTTCAATCACAAATGTTCTGTGAAAATTCAAATAAATGTTAGTTAATGTTTTTATGTTTAATGTGAGCCAAGCACGCGGCGGCGCACTCGTCAATTAAATGTGAGCCAAATTGTCGTTTGGATTTTTAGCTCGTAGATAAGAATTATAAAAGGATTGTCTATCTGTCTGTCTCAATGGGCGGGCGGTTAAATCCTTTGCGCAGTGTGTAAGTGTGGTTTTTATTGTGTAATAATAATACAGAAGCTTGAATAACTATAGTGTTTGATTGTTGTGAACAAATGCATTAAGCAATGTGTTCTAATGTATAATAGGGCTAATGATAATTGATTATTACTGGTCATTACTATTTAGTATTTTGAAACGTAATACTTTTAATAATATTTAGCTATTTATCCTATCTTTAAATGCGTCCTAATTCTAATTGTATTTAGCAAATTTTCTGTATTTCACATCTGACAAATATTTCACTAAGAAAACGTAGTAAAATCTAAAACAAATATAGTCAATTTAAATGCGTTCGTATCACTTTTTAATTTATAGAAATACATACGTAAATTTGCACACATTTTTAAAAAATTATGTATTTCTAATCACTACATATTGATAATTTCTAGCTATTTGAAAAAGTGCACCCTTGAAGAACATAGTAAAATTAAGTACGAATATATTTAAATTGATTATTTATTTAATTTAATTTAAAACTATTTTATGTTAAAGCGTTATATTTACAAAACTATTTTCTAAGACTTGTAGATTTTTTAATTTGTATTTCCCAAATTATCTAGCATCATCGGCTCAGTTTGTTAGTACTTTGGACTACGACCCGAAAGTCGGAGATTCAAAAACTCGAAACATATTTTTCTTTACAACGTTTCCCGGCGGCGGACAAACGCAAACCTCCGAGAGTAAAAAAATTCCTCACACCCAAAAGGTCCCGGCATTTAAATGCAAATTTAATACGCACCGCTAAAATGTTTATAGGCTCGGCATAACTTCCTTTTAATTACACGGTGCGATACCAAAAATATACAAGAACTTGGACCCATTTTTTTTATAGGTATCGAAAATCAATGAATATCCTCATTTACAAAATCTCTATATCACTTCGAGTTTTTTTTATTTATTTGCACTACTGTGTGCAAATTCGTATTTTCCTACCTTGAGTTACTTTTGTAATTAAAACTCAACATCTAAGTTATTTAAAAAGTGTAACACTTTTTTAAAAACCAACACATTTAGCTTACCAAAACTTTCTAATTTATTAAAATAGGTTTAAAAAGGTCTGAGTTATAGTTCATTATACGACAAAACAATTCTAATTTAAATACATTTTTCCAGTTTGAAAAATCGTTAAAAAATAATCTTGCAAGATAATCCACATACAGTTATAAAAAGTAAATTCAATTACCTTATCAGAACTTTTGGATTTATCGAAATTTAACAAGAAACAACAAAGTTATGATCGATTAAATTATTGCCCTTTAAATAATAAAATTTTTAAAATGAGTCATTCCCACACTATATTTACCAAATCAAGTCAACTATAAGATTTAAAGCACTTGGATTTTGGTTAAATTTTTTTATGCAAGGGTCAATTGAAATATTTTGATCAATAATTTTTTAATTTTTTCTGAAAACTTTATCCTGAGATACAGTGATCCAAAGTTACAAAAAATAGACAAAAAAACACTTTTGTAGGTTGTTCATATTGAAATATCTATTGATCAAGATATGCTATAAACCCCGTCGAGGTGTCATTTTAAAGCTAATAAAATATGCTTTTGAAAAATTTAAGTTATGTCTCCTTTGCCTGGTCATGTGGTAATTATCCTTGCTTTTGAAATTGTATATCATTAAAAATGACTCTTTTGAAATTTCTGAAAAAATCCTAAATCTTTCATTGATTTATTATGAAAATTCGTGCTTAATTTTATAGTTTTTATTGAAATATAAAATTTATTTAAAATACAATAAAAAGTGTTTTAAATAAATTTCCTATTTTAATAAGTTATAAAATGCCAAAAAAAAAGGATACGCAAACCAATATATTCTTCGTTAATATAAAACCTTAATATATTTTTTTACAGTAAACATATTATAATTGAAAACAAGTATTTTAGTGAAAGAATATTTCCCTAATTAATATATCTCGTTAATAATTTAATGTATTGTCATTTCCAAACTTATTTTAAAAATATGGATATTCGCAGCAATCATATTATGTTTGTTGCAAATCGTAGATAAAAAAATATATATATTTAGTATTATGTTGATGTTTTTTTTTTATTCTGGCAATTGTGTAGTAAAATTAAAACAATTATCTTGAGAGAGTATCATGATAGACACAATAATATTTCTTGCTCTAATTTTTTACTACTAAATATTTTAAACAATAAAATGATTGATACAATTCGTTAACCATCAAAATTTACAATAATTTTTTACTACTAAATATTTTAATCATTGAATAGCCACCCAAGTTTACAATAATTGTATGATTTCAGTAAGCATGTTTTATGTTTTACTATCTTTTAGCTTAGTTACTTCTACCAATCATCAATGGATTTTTGATTGTTGTCACAATCATTCAATATTATAACGAACAATGATTTTAGTTAGTTCTTGCAATCAACTTTGTATTTATTTTCCATTTACATAACCATTAAATATTCCAATGATAAAATCATAACATGATTTCAGAAATGTGTAGTAATTCAATAGTAATAAATTGTGACATTGAAATATAATTAGAGCAATCATGCTATGATTGCTGTAGTTATAATTATATATTTAACACAATCATATTTTTTCCTACAAGTTTTTTGTTGCAAAAACTAAGAATTTTTTAGCCCAATCTTGTTATAAATCAAAATTGCCAATTATAAAATGAATCAGAAATATATCATGAAATTTCTAGCATTTTGTGTTGTTTCAGTTGTGTTTTTATTTCCGTTTCTTTGAAAATGATAACAATTGATTCAATATTTAGTGCATGAATCATGCTGTACATTTAATTTATTTAAAAATAGCAAAATAATCAAATCGAACAAAGTTTCGTAATAAAACTTTTAATCGTAGAGTGTCGTAATTTTTCTTTTCCTTTTTTTTATATTTTGTAATCTTAATTGTGTTGACAAGGTTTTAATTTGTTGCGTTCTTATCACAATTGCGATAAAGTTAAGTGATGATGATGATAAATTCTCATGTGATAAAAATCAAGTAATTTGCACATGACGTTTAAGTTTACTGTTTTTTATAAATTATAAAATTACTAAACATTTTTAATTTTCTTTTATTTCAGATTTTATAATTCATTTGTTTAAATTAGCAATTCACGCAAAAATTCCATTAAAACAATTAAAAATAGTTTTGTCGAAAATTAATTCTGTGGTTTATTTATTTTTGAAATGATGCATTGATACATTTACGATTCGTTGAATATCAACACTTTTGTGTGTTGTTGCTCTCATGACATTGCGACTGCCAAAAGTCATAGAATTATAAAATTAATTTAGCTTTAAATTAATTTTCGGCACTGTACAGGGTAATAAAATGTTTATAAATCATTTTTAATTTTTTAAATGTGTAAATTGAGTATTTTAGATTGTAAATTGTTCGTTTTTGAACGCACTAATGTTTGCTCTCAGTATGTAAAAATTTGCTCTTTAATTTTTTTTTATATTTTAACATTTAATTTATTTAAAGTAATATTTTAAAGTAATGTTCTAAATATTTTGTTATTTTATTTTATAAAATTAAAGAAACTCTTTAAGGGAAATGAGTTTATTGCTGTAGCGCTGAAGTGTGAAAATACTTTTTTCATTTTGATTTTAAATGCTTTGATCTGAAGTATTTTAAAACATAAATTTATAAAGGGTATTGTTAAATAATCGTAATTAAGATTTTTATGGTTTTAAATATTGCTTTTTTTAAAAAACATTCATATTTACTTTCAGAATGCTTATACTTGCTCTTGGCTAAATATTTGAATATTTTAAAAGAATGTGTTAAATATTTGTGTTGTTTCATTAACAAATATCAATCAAAATCTTTTTAATAAATGCTTTTATTGCTCTAGAGGTGAAATGTAAAAAATACTTTCAAACATATTGCTTTTTAAAACTTTACTCTGAAAATACTTTTATACTTTTATACATTTTGCTTTGCCCTGAAATACTTTTTAAGCAAATATTGTTCCTAATTCGCTAGTGATGTCATTTTAAACCAGGAGCATTTAAAAAGCTATTTTATTCACTTTAAATAAAACTAAATTAAAGAAACTTGGTTTTTCCAAAATGTTTTTATAAAACTCTCAGCTAATAGCTGTTTTTTATGTGATCTCACAGCATTTTTAACAAAATAAATGTTTACAAAGTACAAAAAAGACTCTTTATAAAAATACTTTCATTACTCTGAAGTTGAATTGATAAAAATAACTCTACTCTAAATTGTTTTAAGCTTAAGCTACTATTTATTTTAATCTTTTTTAACAAATGTTTTGCTAGACCGTTGTAATAAATACTTAAAATATAGCTATAATTGCTCTTTAAAGCAATTTAATGAATGAATTAATAATATTTTCACTCAACTACTCTAAAGTGGTTTAAATTTAAGCTTCTATTTATTTTAATTAAAATCTTTTTTAACAAATACTTTTTAAGTCCGTTGCAATAAATACTTAAAATATGACTATAATTGCTCTTTAAAGCAATTTAATGAAATGAATTAATGTTATTTTCACTCAACCGAATAATTTTCTATAATAAAAATTCAAAATTAATTTCAAATCAATGCAACAGTTTCAAAAAACGTCAAATTTCGAAATTACATTTGTAGAAAGCGTGTTTTTTGTTTTTTTTTTTTTTTTTAATAAATTCTTGAATGTATTTTTTAATTATTTTTCAAAATGGCAAAATTATTAGCAGAAGACAGCACTGTAAGTAGTACAATGTAGCAATAATATTTATTTTTTGCCATTACAATTTGCTTTCTGATGAAAAATGCAATTTTTCTTTCTTTTGTTATTGTTTTATTATTCGTCATCATTTCTCTAGGTAGGAAATCATTGATAAGTCAGGCAGACAGCAGACGTTGTTTATTTCAGAGACGTCGTAATAGACATGGAAACGTTTATATAAACACAGTCTTATTGCACGGCAGTTAAATGAAAAATAAATAAAATAAAAAATAAATAATAAAAATAAAAAAATAATCATAAAACTCAAAACAAAGAAAAATTAAAAATCACATACTATAAATAATCAATTAAAAAGCAATTGTTAACTACAAAGATGATGATGATGATAATGTGGTATTTTTCCCTAGAAAAATCTGTCTCATTTCAGTCAGACAGAGCCGACTTAAAATGCAGCTGCTGCTTCGCTGATCTGACGTTTGATATGTAAATATATGCATTTGTATCTACGACGAGTATCTATGACACTTGCCATAACAAGTGTGAAGTCCGTCGTCGAATATGTGTGTGAAGTCGAGTCGGAAATGTTTAGTTTATACGAATGAATAATATTTGCATGCGAAAGCTTTGTTTTCTTTTTTTTTTTATAGATACTATAGTGATCGGCCGACCGACATTTAATACACAGTGCAAAATTTATACGTATTCAAATACAAACGTAGTCAAATGCAAATGAAACGTATTCATTATGAACACATTTTTTATTTAAATTTTACAGAATTTCTCAGCATCTGTTTTTAAATTTAGAGTTTAAATAAGTGTTTTTGTTTTTTGACCATTTTATACATGATTCGTCTTGTTTCCTGCTCAGTATGCCATTTGTTTCGATATAGTTACGAGATCATTGAAGTAGGAGTTTGGGTTCTGTCGGAGCTTTCTCTGTACGACAAATTTTCGAAAAAATAATCAAAGTTCGAAATTGTTATATCGATGCGATAAATGTTTAAATATCATATCTTGTCAAAGAATTTGATTGTACAAGACATTTTTAAAATTACAATCGATAAAGCAAATAGATCGAACATCTTTATCGAAGTAATTCGAGAAAGCTTTGAGGCATCGGAGGTCTCCGAGACATGTCAGACTGGGTAGTGAAAATTTGAACTATTAAGCCTGAATCACACGATTGACTATACGACCAACCGATCACGCAAATTTTTTCCTTAGAGCATTGCGTAAAACAAGGTTATTCTTTGCTTTCTTTCGAAGTATTCCTCGGACTAATGCTGCTTCCTTTCAAAGCATCGCTCCGTAAAGTAATAAAACTCTTGCTTTCGCTCGACAGCAATGTAATACAAAGTAAGAATTTGTGCTTTGCTTCCTTTCTTATTTCAAAAACTAGATATGACAAGTTAAAACTACAATAAACAATTCCCGAACATGATCCGATGCATTTTCTAAACACTAAGGTTCTTGTTCTTGCAGGGTAGGCGTTGTTCTTGCATCGGAACGTCGATCTTGTTCTTGCAGTTCTGCAAGAGTAGTGCATTTTGCTCAACACTAGACAGCATACAAAAATTGGGCAATCACACGATTGATATTAAAATTGAATGAAACTTTCGTTAAAGGTTGGTCGTATAGTCAATCGTGTGATTCAGGCTTTATGGAAACATAACAATGCAATTGGTCGGGATATGACTAAAGGTTTATATTACTCGAGCAATTCCAAAATTCGATATTTGCTTTTTAAATGCTGTCCCGATGCCAAAACTATCGCTCTTTGCTAAAATGATGAATGATTCCTAAATAAAGCATTTAAGCAACGCGCAAAGAGCGAAACCTTAAATATTGTGAAGCATTTTAAAATCAAGGAGGAAGTGCAAATATTTCTATTCTTAGAGCATTGTGTAACAAAATAAAGTTATTCTTTGCTCTCTTTCGAAGTATTCCTCGGACAAAAATACAAATGTTGCTTCCTTTCGAAGCATTGGTCCGTAAAGTAATAAAACTCTTGCTTTCGCTCGACAGCAATGTATTAAAACGAAGAATTTGTGCTTTGTTTCGTTCCACATTTCAAAACCTAGATATGACAAGGTAAAAATAAAATTAACAATTCTCGTACATGACCCAAACACAATTTCTATACACTAAGGTTTTTGTTCTTGCATCGGATGGTCGATCTTGTTCTTGCAGTTCTGCAAGAGTAGTGCTTTTTGTTCAACACTAGACAGCATTTAATGAAACTTTCATCAAAGGTTGGTCGTATAGTCAATCGTGTGATTCAGGCTTTATGGAAACATAACAATGACCAGATCATGTTGGTCATGCAATTGGTCGGGATATGACCAAAGGTTTATATTACTCGAGCAATTCTAAAACCCGCTATTTGCTTTTAAATGCTGTCTCGATGCCAAAACTCTCGCTCTTTGCTAAAATGATAAATGACTTCTAAAGAAAGCATTTAAGCAACGCGCAAAGAGTAAAACTATAAACATTGTGAAACATTTTAAAAGCAAGGAGGAAATGCTGCAAGTATTTCTATTGTTAGAACATTGGTAACAAAAACAAAGTTATTCTTTGCTCTCTTTCGAAGTATTCCTCGGACATAAATAGAAACGCTGCTTCGTTTCGAAGCATCGCTCTGTAAAGTGATCAAACTTTTGCTTCCGCTCGACAACAATGTAATGAAAAGTAAGAATTTGTGTTTAGCTTCCTTTCTTTCCCATTTTAAACCTAGTAAAAATGAAATTAACAATTCTCGAGCATGAACCGAACACAATTTCAAATAGGGTCCTTGTTCTTGCTGGGTAGGTCTTGTTCTTGCATCGGAAGGTTGAACTTGTTCTTGCAGTTCTGCAAGAGTAGTGCATTTTGCTCAACACTAGACAGGTCCGACCGACTATCGCTTCGTCTCATCTGATATAACCTTCCACACTGGTTTTTAAGTCTTTTTATTTTCTAATTATAAAATATAATTTTTTATAAAATATAATTTTGGAAGTAATATCTTTTGAAAAATGTACCTTTTTTTACATAACATGTTAGAATTTCACAAATGTTTTACTACTTGTTTTTAAAGTGATATTTTCAGCACAATCAGGACAATTCGCATTTAGCTTTTACTATTTTTAAAATATCTTCTGTACATTGTTAATATTTGAAATTGTTCATTTTAGTATTTTAAATACTGATTTATGCGCCGTTTCCATCTTCAGATTTTGTTTATTTCAGCAGAAACTGTTTCTGAGAGATCCTTATTATTCCGAGCTCCTCATTTTTCTTAATATCTTTAAATATTATTTCTCTATAATTATTAACGTCTCCTCCTTTCTTTACTTTTCAGAATAATGCTTTGAATGCAGCTCTAAACGAACTTCAATTCTTTTCGAACTTCAATCTAAATTTCGGTCACCACCAACATCGTCAACATCTTCACCACCATCATCCACAACCACATCACCAACTACAACAACAACAAAAACATCATCACACAAAACTTTTGGTCAATCCATCATATATTTGTATAGATTATAGCTAGAATTAAACTAGTGTAACTTAGTCTATAGCACAGCTGGAAAAAGTAGAAGAAAAAATCAGCACAAAAATTTCAAGTGAAATAAAAAACCTTAAACAACGAAAATTCGCCACTAAAAATACCCATGTCTTACGAGCCACCACAACAACGACAACAGCACAAAATAACTTAAAAAGTATTCAACATACTGCAACATATTCACTACAAAAAAGATTTCGTTCGACAAAAGATTCTTCACCTACCAACCGGCAAAAACGGCAGAAACGAAATTCAAAACCATCAACACTCAGCATCTACAACATGAATTCGAGCACAAAACACCTGCTGCACTGCACATTCTTAATACTTGTGATACTCTCCTTTGAGATTTTCTCGGGCGGCATCAAACTCAACGAGGATTCATTTACGATTGTCGATCCATGGACTGAGTACGGCCAGTTTGCATCGCTGCTATTGTACTTATTGCGTTTCCTCACCTTCCTGACGCTGCCACAGGTGTTATTCAACTTTTGTGGGCTCGTCTTCTATAATGCATTCCCCGGGAAGGTGGTGCTCAAGGGAAGCCCGCTGCTGGCACCCTTCATATGTATACGCGTCGTGACCCGTGGCGATTTTGCCGATCTCGTCAAGTCGAATGTGCTGCGAAATATGAACACCTGCCTTGATACGGGTCTGGAGAATTTTCTCATTGAGGTTGTCACCGATAAGGCGGTCAATTTGACGCATCATCGACGCATACGCGAAATAGTAGTGCCCAAGGAGTATAAGACACGTACGGGCGCACTGTTCAAATCGCGTGCGCTGCAATATTGTCTGGAGGATAATGTGAATGTGCTGAACGATAACGATTGGATTGTGCATCTGGATGAGGAGACGCTACTCACGGAGAATTCGGTGCGTGGCATCATCAATTTTGTGCTCGATGGCAAGCATCCGTTTGGACAGGGTCTCATAACGTACGCAAATGAGAATGTTGTCAATTGGCTGACCACATTGGCGGACAGTTTCCGTGTGTCGGACGACATGGGCAAGTTGCGGCTGCAGTTTAAGCTGTTTCACAAGCCGTTGTTCAGCTGGAAGGGCAGTTATGTTGTAACTCAAGTGAGTAGTTTATAAAATTCGATGTTTTTTTATTTTCTAAAATAAAATATAAAGGAAAAATAAGAAATATCGTGAAGCGCGATATAAATTAAACGAATAAAAATTATGAATTTCTAAATTTGAGTTGAAATTGAGAGCTTTTCATCAAAAAATTGAGATAATTCTATAATAAAATATAGATTTTTTTTTATTTGAAATTGAGAAAATTCCAAATTAAATTTCAATTATCCAGAAGAAATTGCGATATTTCATTTGAAATTTTGTAAAATTCTGAATAAAATCATATTTTCCTTTTGAAATTGAGAAAATTTTCAAAATATAATCTATTTAGGTTTTTTTTGAATGAGGATTGTAATTTTCTAATTAGAAAATGTTAAATGTAACTGAAATTTTTCAATTTATATTCAGAAAATTATATAAATTGAAATGGAAAATCTTAATTTCATTTGGAATTTTCTCAATTTCAAATGAAAAAAAATCTCAATTTCACTTGGAATTCTCTCAATTTTAAATTAAAAATCTGAATTAATGAAAAATGTTCATTTCATTTGGAATTTGTTCAATTTCAAATGAGAAAATCTCAAATTCACTTGAAATTTTCTCAATTTCAAATGAAAAATCTTAATTAATGAAAAATCTCAATTTTATTTGGAATTTGTTCAATTTCAAATGAAAAAATCTTAATTTCACTTGGAATTTTCCCAATTTCAAATGAAAATCGTAATTAATGGAAAATCACAATTTTATTTGTAATTTGTTCAATTTCAAATGAAACAATCTCAATTTCATTTGGAATTTGTTCAATTTCAAATTAAAAAATCTGAATTTCCTTTCGAATTTCTTCAATATCATTTGGAATTTGTTCAATTTCAAATGAAAAAATATTAATTTCATTTGGAATTTTCTCAATTTCAAATGAAAAATCTGAATTTCTTTTGCAAAATTCTAAATTTCAAATGAAAAATCTCAGTTTAATTTAATATTTTCATCATTTGAAATGGAAAAACCTCGATGAGAATTGAAATTTTCGCATTTCTATGAAATTTTCATTTTCACAATTATCAAATTTGGTTCTGGTTTTTTACAATTTTTAAAGATTTCCGGTTTTTGCATTTTCGAAATTTGGTTTGTTTCGAATTCGGGTCCTTCGTTCCTGTCTCGGAGATCTCCGATTCCTTGAATTTGTATCAAATAACTTCTAATTTCTAAAGATTCTCGTACATTCAAATTTTTTTGGTAAGCTACGATATTTAAATATTTATCACATCGATATCGCAATAGTTTTCGAAGCCATCTCGAACTTTGATTATTGGTTTCTTCGATATCATTCGGA
This sequence comes from Dryomyza anilis, assembly GCA_951804985.1. NCBI lineage: Eukaryota > Metazoa > Arthropoda > Insecta > Diptera > Dryomyzidae > Dryomyza > Dryomyza anilis. The sequence goes on from OX638130.1 coordinate 115,557,394, forward strand.
TTTTGAATAATTTCTCGAATCGAAAAAACACCGTCAGAACGCTTCTATATCTGACCAACATGTAGGTCCAATTTGACGCTCTATATCGCTATGAGAATGTATAAGGATGTCCATCTGATAAAAATATCGATGTTTTGGTCGATATAATACATCGAATCATTACATCGATGTTTTCCGATATATCAAACAAAAACATCGATGTTTTCAATGCATCAAATGAAAAATTGTTAGGCAAATAATTTAAATTTTGATGAAGATTTTATATGTCAAATATGTCAAATAACCAAAATAAAAAGTTTAAAATAAATAAGTGTTTGACTTAAAACATGTTCTTATTATATAAAATAATTAAGACGTTGTGAATCAAAAATGTCTAAGTCCATGTGATGTCATTTTTAGAAAAATCGAAAACCATGTATGCTGCAACTGGTAATTTAAAGTGTTTAATTTCAATTAGAATTCCATAAATAATCATATTGAATTAAATTTAGCTAGTTTCGATTAGCAAATATCAATACAACAGTGATTCGATATATCGAAAAAATATATCGTTGTATCGAATGATTCTGAGGCTTTTATTGTATCGGAAAACATCGATGTATCGAAGCAATATATCGAGTGTTTTTTAAACATCGATGTATTTTGGACATCCCTAGAATGTATACAATATCGTGTGATTTCTCCATCTACTCTTATTGACATTATTAAAATAAAGGGTTTTTCAATAAGAGCGCTACAAATGTTTTTTCAAGGGTTTTTCAACAGGGACGCTACAAAAGTAGAGCGACAGGGACAGCAAAAGACTCCATATTTCTTGCCGCTTATTTGACATTTCTCTTCAGTAAGGTTTGCCATTTCATGATGAAAAGATATACGAGCCAACAACGAGTCGAAATTATTAAAATTTACTACCGAAATTCGAATTCGTATATCTTTCCATCATGAAATTTTATTTGACACTTAAAATAGTGATTATTTTTACTACCATGAATAAACTTTTCATGTCGTATGAATTTGTCATACCATGTCATTTGTCCTACCATTTTTATTGAATTTGTTTATTTTCTTAAAAAAATGTATAGAAAATTCAATTGTTTTTCATCCAAACGCTAATTAAAAAAAATAGAGGATTCGAGACAAAATTTAAATTGTGTAAATTCTAATTTTGATTACCCTTAATATTTTCTTTTCAAAATCCGTATTTTCATTTAGAAATAAAAATATTTTCTATTTATGACTTGAATTGGAAAAATGTTAATTTTTAGTAAATATTGAACTGATAATTCAATCTTGTTAAAGTAGCGTTTAATAGTGACGGAGATTTCTGCCTCATATTTTTGCTTTTAACATTTATTTTTTGTTAGAATTTTTTTTAACAGATTTAATTGTTTTTCTTTTATTAAATTTATTTTTATATCCATTTTTTGCAAATTTAGCACAAAGTTATAAAAATATTATTTATTTATTTATTTCGTTTATATTTTAATAAAAAAAAGTATAAAAAAAATCATTTTGTTTAATGATTTTTCTCCGTCTTACCTTGCGAACGATTTATATAAACAAACTCATTGTTATAAACAAATTCGTGCTCTTCAGTTATTTAGCACATTTGCATTGAGTTGCTAAAAATAAATTGTATTAGCATGACACAAAAACATTTTTTTTTTATGTACTTAATTGATTTATTTTAGCAGTGCTCGAAGATATTTTAAATAATTCATAATTTTTTTAAATTATATTTTTAGAATAAGTTTAGCAAGTTTTAAATTAAGACAAAAAATTATAAAATATCAAAGTTGTAAAACTTAAATTTATCAAATACTTTTTGATTTATTTAAAAAATATATATATCGTCGTTGTAGAACGAAGTCATTTTTATGAAAAACATAAATTTCGAGTTTGTTGATTAATATTATAAAAATTATTTGTTGCATTTTCGAAATTGAAATATCAATTGATAGATTTGCATAAAAAAATTGAGATCATCGATTAATCGAAAATTGTCAGATATATAAAGATTTTTGTAAATGAATATTTTGCATTTTGACTTTTCGTATTCGATAAAGTATTGTCTGGGTAAGAATAATCTCAAGGAGAAAAATGTCCGGGAATGAATTGTCTCGGAAAATAATTACCTATGGAAACTATTCTCGATCTCTGGAAATAATTGTCTCAAGCACTAATTTTCTCCCGGAAGAATTATTTCCGGGATGAATTGTTCCCTGAAGAATTATCTGTGAACATAATTGTCTCTGGGTAAAATTGTCTAGAGAATAAATAGTTCTAAAAAGAATTGTCTCTACACCCAGAAAAAAATTCTCTCAAATCCCATTAAAATTGGTCAATAGGACAATTATTGATAATAGTATACAAAAAAATAAAAATTTTCATATAAACTCAATGTCATGGTATTTTCTAGTATTTAATGGTATTTTTCGATTAAAATAATAATTTATCCTATTGAATATTTTTAATAGTAAAAAACTATTATTTATATAGTATTTTTTCTGGGTGTAGAATAAGTCGTATAGATTGCTATGAATTGTCTGGGAAAGAATAATCTATGTAAAACTTGTCTCGAGAAGATTTGTTTCTTTGTAAAAATTTAAACGAGGAGCATTGTCTTGAATTGTTATAGAATGAATTATACCTGGTAATAATTTTTTCGTGGATGGATTATCCAAAGTGGAATTGAGCTATGAATATTTTTGTGGGTTTAAATTTACTCAGGGAAGACTTTTCTTATATAAATTATTTAGAATAGATTGCTGTTTGTTATTCGACCTAAAATAGAGTTATTGCAAAAATATTGTTTTTGCGGGCTCAAGGTCTTGCCAAATACACTATTTAGAATAATTTATTTAGCAGAATTCAGATAATTCATCTGTGTCTGTGTAAGAATTATCTATGTGAGACTTGTATCGGAGAAGATTTGTTTCTTTATAGAAATTTAAACGAGGATGCATTGTCTTGAATTGTTATGGAATACCTGGAATACCTGCACCCAGAAAAAAATTCCCTTAAATCCCATTAAAATTGGTCAATAGGACAATTATTGATTTAATAGTATACAAAAACAAAATCTTTTCATTTAAACTCAATAGCAACGTCATGGTATTTTCTAGTATTTAATGGTATTTTCCGATTAAAACAATAATGTATCCTATTGACTATTTTTAATAGTAAAAAACTATTATTTATATAGTATTTTTTTCTGAGTGTGGTAATATTTTTTTCGGGGATGAATTGTCCAGAGAGAAATTGAGCTATGAATATTTTTGTGTGTTTAAATTTACTCAGAGAAGACTTCTCTGTGAAAAACAAATATCTCTGGTTTAAATTGTTTCGGCAAGAAAAAGTGGTACGAGAAAGAGTTATCTGGGTAAGAATGGTCTCCGAAAAATAGGTCCGGGGTAGAGTTCTCACGGAAAGTTCTCTGGAATCAGTTGTCTTGGGGAATAATGGTCTCAATGGTCTTCGAAAATTTGCTCAATAAAGAGTTCTCACGGCTATCGATTGTTCGACACATCAATAAGAATTACTTTTACAATATATACAGAGTTTTGTAAATGAATTATAGACGAAATATTAAAATCAAAAAGTCTATTTAGCGTATTCACATCGTATTTTAGTATGGTATTATATATAACACAGAAACGTCTATTTATTGTTGCATCCCCCTTTCTGAAATAAAAGAAAATTGTGAAATTGAAGATAAATAGTGCACATAAAATGTTAATTTATTTGTTTTCCTTTTCAAATCGAGGAATATTTATGATAATTTCATAAAATCCTAATTTTATTAGCTGTATTTATATGATCAAATATTTTAACAAGCAGAAAAGTGGTGCCCACAGTTTAATTGCCGTACTGTCGTATTCGTACAATGTCGTACCAATAACACGAAACTGTGAATATGCTAATTGTAATTTTAAAAAATCTGAAATTTCTAATTTGGCTAAAGGTATTATTAAAATCTGTGCGAAACATTGCACAAAACCAATTTTATAAACAATTCTTGGCATAAACATTTTTGATTTAAGAAAATATTTACGTTATATTCAAATTTTTTTTTGTAATTCATGCAAATGAAGCTAATTTACACTATTTGCTAATGTTACACTGCTGTGCAATTCAAATCTCATTAGGTATAATACTTGTGAGATAAAAGTCACCATAAAACATATAATTAGTAATTTAAAGATAAAAAGCCTTCTATTGCTGACAACTTCATAACGATTACAAAAATATTTAAAAAATTGATAGAGCACAAAAAAACGCCAAAAATAAAAAAAAAATTCTACCACTGAATACTACCGAAATTTTTAGCATTCCTTAATTCGTATCTCTATAAATTACAGTCTATTTAGTTTAATTGATGTTTTAATTGAATGAAAAAATAGTCGATAAATTTATTAAAATGATGATGACGTTCTATAAACTAAAACAGCACTTGTTAAAATTTAAATTTGGCGCCTTTCAATTATTTACCATAGAAATGAATGCGGGCGCAATAAAATTTAATTGTTTTTAAATGTGCCGGGGGAAATTTACAAAAACTCTTGTGTATATTTTAAGCAACAAAAAAAGATAATCGAAAGCACAACGAAAAAAAATATATAATTTTGGCAGCCAGGAAATCGACGCCGCCGCGTTGCGTTTTACGTATGAAACTTTTATCTAAGCTAAATATTTGCGCTTGTATTAGAATTTAATTTTCTTCATTAAATTAAATTTTATTACGTACGATAGACAACAAAACAATCGCACGATGGCTATGACTGGTGGGCGTTTTTCTGTTTTATAATATTTATAATTTTTCATTTTTTCTGTTCACATGATTTAGCTTAGTTTCGTTAAATTCTAATCATATGCTGCAAGATTTTTGTTAACTTTCAGCGTATATTTTATTTTTTTTTATTTTTGTGGTTTCGTTACTAGCAACAAGTAGGCGACGATCGTCACTTACGTTCGTTCACATGCTTGCGTTAATTAATAGTTGTACTTGTAGCGCGGTAATATTCGCACTCAACATCGTCTGTCAAGCACCCAACTTGTCGTGGTTAAACGACGCACATGGTTTAATGTTGTATTTTGATTTTGGCTCGTGCTCAGAAACCGACAGCTGTTCCTATGCTTCGCGACGTTTGCAACGTCCCAACCAACCAACCCAACGAACGAACGAACGGCCGGCCGGCCGGCCGAAGAAACGACCTTTGCCGTGAATTTCTATTTGAGTCTTTGCGCACCGCGCCGCAGCATGGAATTTGACAGGCGCCGGACATTTGCTAATCAGCTGTGGCGTCAGGAGAAATGAATTCAATGATATCAAATGTTTACAATTTTATTATATCTTGTTAGCTATTTGTAAATTTTTGTATGTTTAAATTTACAATTTTCTAAGAATATCACATACCGGCGCGTATTACGTAAACTAATATTTTTTAAATTTATTTTTGCATACCAAAATTTGAAACGTGTTAGTTTTCGTAGGGAGTATCGATACATAATATGTTTATAATTCGTAGGTGCTGTTTTTAACAGATTTTTACTATTATGTAACGGTTTTATGAAATGCAATCGAATTTTGGTATAAGATCTAAACTCTACATTCAACGCTCTGTTATAGGTTATTTTTGGCCACTTCAAATACACTATATTTCAAAAGTAGTTGTTGTCTGCTCAGGCTACTACATCTGTACCTTATTTAAAACAGATCTCACCCATATCCCTAACATTATGGCATTCGATGCATATTTAAAATCCTTTTACGAAATTTTCTCCGAACTATTTTTAAACAAAGACGAAAAAATATAAAGAAACAATGTTGTTTAATTGATAATTTATAACTTTTATAATGTCAATAGTCAGAGGTATTTACACGCTGGAAAAAAGGGCTCTCCCAAACATAATTTTACAGGCATTACATATATCTTTCTACAGAAACATTAGTATAGTAAATTCATGTAAATCCGCGATTATATTTCAATCTGAACAAAATAATTATACAATTCAATTATAATGTAAATATATTTTACTACTAATACTTATATGGTGATTTCGAATTACGTCGTAACCACATTCAAACATATTCAAACAAATCTTTTCTATCCGTGTAATAATGTTATAATATAAAATGTATAATTAATATAAAATGTAATTAAGTAGATTATATAAGTTTTTTTAAGCAGATTCCTATTAGTAGGTGGTTGGTTTCTGTAATTATGTCATTTAAAATTTTCGACTGATATTTTTGTGACGTTATTTTAAATTGAAAAATGGTTGGTCAGAAATCGATCAACACAGAAATCAACAACTTTAAAGCTATATTTACAGAAACGAGCTGATAATAACAATAATACGATGTCCAATGAGGTTTCTTTCATAAGTATCAGATCAGCAACTCGTTTCTGTAAATCAAGCGATAAAATTGACGATTTTTTAGTAATTTGTTTAAATGACAAAAATATTATTAAATATAAAATTAAAATTGAGTCACTTTTTGACGTCAAATCGACAATATGAGTGGACAACTTTGATCGATTAAAATGCAGATGCCATCTACTGGAAGCATTTAATAGACATTCAATATATCGTTACAAAAAACTGTTCTACGAGTTCGTATCACTGGATTGTGTACAAAATAAAAACACACTTATTTAATTAAATAACAACTTAAAGAATAATCACTTATATCAACTACTTTACAATTTAGCTTTACAATGTTCACTCACAAGACGCACTAGTTCACTATCAAATCACAACTGAAGTGCTGTGCCTCAGATGCGACGCCCTTATAATTTGCATGTATCATGCTTAGTGCGCTGAATTGTCTTGCGTCTCATTTATTCTTGCACAGTGGAGCAAATTACCTCTTTTCGTAACAATATGAATTAAAATAAATTCTATGAATAGGATTACAAAAAGGTGGTCACGTTTTAAACAATTAATTTGATCAAGTAATATACCAAATAAAAGGTAATTAAGCATGCTATAAACATTCCTTACAGCATTTTAAAATTGGTTGACTGCTTTGAGAAAATTCTATAGAAGAACTCGAAAAATTGGAAAAATCAATCTAAAAAACGAGATGATGCACGGTTTGTAATATTCCAAAATTAGCCTGCACCTTCTTAAAGAAAACGACGCAAAAATAAAATAAATCTATGGATACATTTTGAGGACAGACAATATTTACAATTGAGTGTAAACTTAAAAATCACATTTTTTGATTTTATTCCATGGGTTACAGGTTATGCTAAAGGGTTTTTCAATAATAGCGCTACAAAAGTTTTTTTCAAGGGTTTTTCAACAGGGACGCTACAAAAGTAGAGCGACAGGGACTGCAAACGACGCCATATTTCTTGCCGCTCTTTTGACATTTCTCTTCAGTAAGGTTTGCCATTTCATGATGGAAAGATATACGAGCCAACAACGAGTCGAAATTATTAAAATTTACTACCGAAATTCGAAACTTTTTGAAACTTCGGTTCAAAAGTTACAGGACGATTTTTTGTAAACCTATACAAAAAAAACTTTTTTTTCATTTTCAGTATCAGAGAGTTATTTTACATAATACAAAAATAGTCTTGATGAATGTTGTGTAGTGTTATTATTCTCTTCAAATTAAATGACATCAAATCGGTTAAATATATTTAAATTTTACACACAGATAGACAATTAGTAATCAGTTCATATAACATTTTAAATATTAGTGATATGTTGACAATAGACGAAATTATTGGCCATTCGATCGAAAGTCGGAACGATGGAATTCCAATCGAATTTCATATAAAATATGTAAACAAACGGTTTTGAATTCGATGTCTCAAAACAAAATTTGTTTTTTCAATGTATTCAATCCGTTTGCTTTGACTTCAACGATTGAAAAATCCTTTTTTTGTATTGTGACATCGAATTCAAAGCCGTTTGTTTACAAATTTTATATGAAATTCGATCGAAAGCCGGAACAAGGCTGTATATCTAGTTCAAACTGCGCTTAATTTGGAAATGTGAATTGTGCAGCAATGTGAAACAAAATTTAAAATATTGTAGTGCATATTATAGCCTTCGACCTCTATTATTTTTAATTTTACTCGGTTTTTATCCATTAGTAGAAATTATTCCCGACAAGTGAAAACAACCTTAAATTTCGGTTGTTTTACGTGTTGTAAAACGAATTATTTAATTTATTCATGCGCTTTGTCGTGGTGATTATATATTGTAATTGTTTTTAAAAATATTCTATGTTATACATATTAATTTTTTATAATTTTATTTGTATGTCCTAAATTTTATACTATAGAATATTAACATTTTTCTTTTACCGCCAGGTCTCCGCTGAACGTCAGGTCTCCTTCGACAACGGCATCGACGGTTCCGTTGCCGAGGACTGCTTCTTTGCGATGCGCGCCTTTGCCCAGGGCTACACGTTCAATTTCATCGAGGGTGAAATGTACGAAAAATCACCATTCACACTGCTCGATTTTCTGCAACAACGCAAACGTTGGCTGCAGGGCATACTGCTGGTCGTACACTCAAAAATGATACCGGTCAAGCATAAATTGTTGCTCGCCATCAGTGTCTACTCGTGGGTGACGATGCCACTCTCCACCTCCAACATAATATTCGCCGGTCTCTATCCGATACCGTGTCCGAATCTGGTGGATTTTGTGTGCGCCTTCATTGCGGCGGTCAACATCTACATGTATGTGTTCGGTGTGCTGAAATCATTTTCGCTGTATCGTTTTGGTGTGGTGAAATTTTTGGCCTGTGTGCTGGGCGCGGTGTGCACGATACCCGTGAACATTGTGATTGAGAATGTGGCCGTGATCTGGGGATTAGTGGGCAAAAAACATAAATTCTATGTTGTGCAGAAAGATGTGCGCGCTTTGGAACATGTTTAGATTTAAAAACGCATCATCATCTAGCTCTATATATTTAAAAATAGTAATAGTCTGTAGCATATATTTATATGGCTTCTTAACTCTATTCAACCTCTATATATATATATTTTTTATTATTATTATTATCATTTTTTTTTTCTTAGGAGAGACATTTGTATTTTTTGTAACAAAATAATGTATTTTTTATGTTTTTATTAAAATATTTTTGGAAAAGAACAAGCAACTTACTTGCATTAAACAGTAGATATATGAGAAAGTAAGAAGAAAAAAAGGAACAGTTTAAGCAGAAAATGAAAAAAAAAAACATATTATACAATTTAAAGCAGCAGCAAAACCAAAAATGAAATATGAAAATTTGCTAAATTTATTTTGTATACTTGAAGCATATTTTTATTGTTTCAAAGTAGCAAAATTAAAGAATGAAATAACTGAAAAAAGAAAAAAATTATAAATACTAAAGCAATTTTGTTCAAATGCGTTTTTAATTTGTGCGATGCCCAAAAATATGCAACTGAACAAATGCCACAAACACATACATCAAAAAATACACACATCACACATACATACAAACACTCACACACACACACACTCATACACAAATCACTTTGTCATTTTGTTACTTTATCAATTAAGTTATAAATTAATTTAAGTGTAAATTTTTCACACAAGCTGAACTTAAACTTAAGTGCTAATTTTATTTTAATTCATAATTATTGTTTTCAATGTTGTTTGTTGGTTATTATTATTATTGTAGAATTTTGTTTTTGTTTCACTTGCTATACACAAGCACACAACAAAACAAAACAAAACAACACCGCTGTACATTAATTTTTTACAATTATTATATAAATTAAATAATTATAAATTGAATTAATTAATTCATATTATTACTATTATTAATTATGCCTTAAAGCCGTGTATAGTAATTGATTTTTGTTAAGTACGTACAATATATACATATATATTTTTTTTTCTTTGAATAATTCTACTTTTTATTATTGATACGCTTAAGCTTAGCGCTAATTTAGTTAGTTTGCATAAAAACTGTTGAAATACTTGAAAATACATTCACATGAAATGAAAAAACATGAAAAAACTAAACAAAACACAACACATTAAAATAAAACTTATATAAAACATTGTTGTCACAGTAAAACTTAGCAATTAAATATTTGCTAAAAATATTTTTTTGACTTTATAAATTAAATTTATAAAAAAAATTGCTTTAATTTAAAAATGTATTAAGCCATTCAAAAGTTTAATAAATACTCTGTACTTGAAATCAATTTTGAACTAAACTATTTGAAAATTATACACGTTATAAAGTTTTTTGTAAACCACAAATTAAATTTTTAAAAAAATTTAATTGCCTAGTTTTACTTTTACAACAGTAAACATTTCAAACAAACAACAAGTTGAATATTAAATAATAATAATATGACAAGAAAACGCTGTATTCAATTTAAGACTAATTTTTATGCTATGAAATGAAAAAAAAAATATTAAAAATTTAAAACAAAAATTAAGTTAATTTTGAATTTGTGTCTGAATATTACAAATAAAACTACAACACACGCAACACGTCGCTGTTAATGAAAAAAAAAAACATCAAAAATAAATGCTTTATGATTTTAAATGTTTAACAAGAGTTTCGTACACTCAGTAAAAAAAAAACACCATACAATTAATGGTTTTTGACTATTAAAATTTGTCAAAAGAAAAAATTATTATTTTAATCTGTTAATAACATTAAGGGTGTGTGCGAGTTCGACTAAATTGCTTACTAAACTAAATTTCGTCGGTAATGCAGCGCATATATTCATATGATAATTGATTTATTAGAGACTTTAAGAATTACCGGTTACCGCATGGCGATCAAATTAAAACCTGTACAATTTAGTTTAGTCAGTAATTTAGTCGAACTCGCACACACCCTAAATACTACAAAATACCATGAAATTTTCGTTCATATATCGTCGTTGTAGAACTAAAAGTCACCGACTATATTTTCAAAATACCAATTATTCATTTGCAAAACTTTTTATATATCTTACAATTTCTGATAGATGAGCTTAATAATTGTACCAAATGTTAAGAAAATGTTGAAATTTCAGATTTTCATAAAAATGATGTTTGGTGAATTTAAATTCTATAACGACGGTATATGATTTTTTTTTTTGTATACTATTAAATCAATAATTGTCCTATTGTCCAATTTTAATGTGATTTTATGGATTTTTTTTCTGAGTGTGCGTATTATCGAATGTAGGCAAATGCAATCGCTTTAGTTTTCAATAAAACTGTGGTCTAATTTAATTATTCAGTGTTTTTTTTTAATCTTTATTACGGTTATTAAAAATAAAATTATTTGAAGATTTTTAAAAATGAGCGCTATGTGATTAAGCTTTTAACGAAAATTCATCGTAATCACGAATAATTAGTTATTCGATTAATCGTATTTTTTGATTAATCGAAAATACGATTAATCGGTTAATTAAATCTAAATTCAAATATTTGATTGTTTCAGAACATAGAAATTGTTGTATCAAAAAATAATTAAACAAATTAAATTAAAATTAATTAATAAAAAATAATTGTACATACGATGAATTGTGATACGATGAATTGTGATACGATGAATTGTGATACGATGAATTGTGATACGATGAATTGTGATACGATGAATTGTGTATACGATGAATTGTGATACGATGAATTGTGATACGATGAATTGTGATACGATGAATTGTGATACGATGAATTGTGATACGATGAATTGTGCATACGATGAATTGTGCATACGATGAATTGTGCATACGATAAATTGTACATACGATGAATTGTGATACGATGAATTGTCCGGTGCCCCTAAGAAGCAGATTATTTTGACTAAGCAGATTTGTTAACTGATTAACCGATAAATCTTATTTTGGTTAATCATATTATACGCTTAATCGAATATTTTATTAATCAGAATTGTCGTTTAAACTATTAATATTTTTAAATAAACTCAACAAGATTTTTGTATGTGCATTCCATACATAATATACTAGTTTGGCGCTACAGTACTATAAGAATTTAGACCGAGCTCTCTTCTCTCACCATTTGAACTGTGCGTGTAATATTTGTACTCAAAGTGGTGGAGCCTACAGTTTAATGCCGAATCCGAACGGTGAGTGAGAGTTTTTCATAGGCAATGTTTACTCTCGTAGTTTTGTCATTGACTGCCGAGAATTATCGTCGCATAAAAAAATGTTTTCTATAAAAAAGATGTTGACCGTCACAGGAATTAAAACCGGAACCATTCGGTTCGTAGTTCAACGCACCAGCGACTTTTTGACTCGTAGTCCAACACACTAACTAAAAGAGCCACCGCCTCTACATTTCGTACATCTCTTGTATATTGAATTGAATGGTGTTGATTTTGATTCTCATTTTTCCCAGAAGGTATCCCAAGTAGCACTATCTCCTATATAAATGTGGTGTAAAGCTTTTCACGACATTCTTATTCAGTAATTTTTACCGTATAAAAGCTCTTAAAGCACTTATACGGCTTTTATATGGCTTAAAAGGCGTAAGTCTACATAGCATGTGACTATATAAAAGCTATGTAGATGCCGTGTAAATGCTATTTTATTACTCAAAAATGTTTATAGAAGCTTATTCCAACTTTTATACAATTATAAATCTGAAGTATATACATACAATAAAAGGTTGTATTCATACTTTTTAAAATAACTGTCACTGTTTACCTTTCAACCTTTACACGGTGAATTTATTTGGACTTATAAAGACCTACACTTACAGTACGTTCATACAGTTTTATGCCATACAACGTTTACTTTCTCAGTTGATTTACTATTTGGGATTGTTAAAAAAAATGCTATTGAAATTGTAGATTGAAAAGAATTTAAAAATAACGATTGCTATTTTTATATAAATTTAGTAGTGGAAATGTTCTCAAAATTAATACCTCATGCTATATGCATATATTGTATGGAATAGGTATTTTCTAGTATTTCTCTATTTACCAGAGTAGTGTAATGTAGAAGTTTCTGTTCAAAAATTAATTTCTAACCGCATATTCCAATATTTAAATTTTTATAAAATTTGCAAAAGATGTACCCCCTCCTAAAAAATGGTCCGAAATTCCAGTGACAGAATTTTTTTCGAATAAAACGAAAACCACGACGAAATGAACAACAAAAAAAATAAATCACTGGAATTGCTGATGCTTTATGATGAATTCTTTCGTTTGACGTTAGGATGGGGTATTAAATTCTCATATATTATTATTTTTTTGTTTTCATTTAAAGTTCTCATTTAGAAATAGTCATGTTTCAATAATACACTTCTCTAAAAATGAAATAATACTTAACGTTTTTATGAGAATTTGATTATTAATTCTAGAAAAAAAAAAGTCAGCCTTTTTAGAACTGAAATTCGTGCAAATAATTCTATTACAAATAAAATTTTCTTTCAATAATCAAAAAATTATTGAAAAAAAAAGAGGAAAAATAGCTATCCAACGAGACAAACTATGTCTGAGAGTTCTCTTTAAGTTATCTTTTAAATGTTAGAATTGTGTATGAAAATTTCAATGTAGTCGATGTTGAATTATGTTATACTTAAAAGAATAAAAATTATTTGTTCAGTTTTGATTGATTTTAAATTCATTGGAAAATTCTTGTTTGTATTGATAAATCGAATCGATAAATATCTTTTAAATAAAACTGTTCATACAAAACTATTAATGTTCTATTAATCATACTGTTCGATGAAGTTTAATGTTTATTATGACTATTCTAAATGAGTTGTTTAAATTTATCTCTCAACTTTTATATTTTTGCGACCCAGTTGCATAAAAACGACAAGACATGCTGCAGAACGCCATATTTCGATAACTATAATATGCAATATTCTCAAAGCTGCTGGTCAGCTGATGACAGAATCAAAAAGCCTATATCCACTTTTACTCCGCAATAGCAAGCACGCCCATTAAATGCAATATTAATAGAAATATTTAGAAAAACCTTAAAAAAAATTAAACAAAATCAATTACTTAAATTAAAACAATACATAATTGTTGCAATTAAGCTAAATATAGAAAAATAGTTTATATAAAATTTGAAATAAGAGAAGAGAACATTGAACGAGACCAATATTTAAAATAAAACTGCTTTCTATAATAAAAAAAAAATTAAGAAGCATTCATAAAAAAATACTTTAGAACCAACATAAAAAGCTTAAATTTAAATCGTCGTTGAAAATTAGTTTTAAGCTGGCAAAGTATTAAAAAATATTTACTAATTATAAATATTTTAAAACAATTTGATGTTAATGAAAAAAAATGAAACACATTTAAAAATAAACGGCTTTTGAGATAGCAAACCTAGCGATAACCAATTGTTCAGCATACAAAATAAACTCAACTTTAACTTTTTAAATAATAATAATTATAAAAAATAAAACAGTCAAATCAAAATAATCTTTTAAAAACATCTTAAATGTATATGTGAGATGTCAAACAATTTTTTTCGATGACCGTTTTGAACACTTTCCTCCAAAGCGTCTAAAAACTTTCATAGCGTTAATATAAAATAATAAATTATTTAAAATAAAGAAAGCGAAGTTCAAAATGATAATAAATATGTGTGTTTTTATTTGGAAATTTGATTTTTTTTTTACCTATGAGTCATTTTGGGATAATTGAGCATTTTGTATATTTCATAAAAATATTGAAATCCTGATTTCTTTATTAATCAATTAATCTGAACCCTGATTAAAGAGAATTTTGATTAATTAAATTCTGATTAATAATAATGCTGATTCATTAATTAATCAAAATTTTTAAAATTTATATTGATATTTTTAAAAATATGCTTGGCTTATGTTTTATCAGTCTTTCTTTCAGTATTTCTTAACACTTATTTTTCAACTGTCCACCAACGTTATTTGCGCATAAATAAAAGAATTATATTTCTCACCAAATTGATTGTGTTAATATTTCGTTGTTCTTGCTTGGCATACTTGGTTTTCTTGCACGATTTCTTTTTACCATCAGCAACGGTGAAAAAACTACTTGGTAAACTGGAGAAACTGGAAGATTCAGATGGAGACGTCTATAGCTCCTTTCTGAAGTAAGAGCCAGAAGTGACAACCGATGGGGAATTTAATTGGCTACAAGATAGCATATGCCCCTTTCGTAAACGATTGCTTTTTACCATCAGCAACGGTGAAAAACTGACATGACCAAGTTGGTGGGTCCACCACTAGATTCTATACCAAGTACAGGACGAACATGATATTGGTATCAAAAAATCAGGAAAAATAAGTAGATTAAGATGGCATACTTGGTTTTCTTACACGATTACCATTAGCAACGGTGAAAAACCTACTTGGTAAACTGGAAGATTCAGATGGAGGCGTCGATAGCTCCTTTCTGAAGTAAAAGCCAGAAGTGACAACCGCACCATTAGATGGGGAATTTAATTGGCTACAAGATAGCATATTCCCCTTTCGCAAACGGTTGCTTTTTACCATCAGCAACGGTGAAAAACTAGCATGACCACATTTGTATGGTTTAAGAAAGTTGTCTTGTTAACTAAACGGGATTTTTTATTATTTCAAACTATATTTTGTATTATGCTTGGTAATTTTGTGTACCATAATAAAGCTAGTTAGAGTCACTAATATTTAGTACAAGCCTCTAAAATTCATATCAAATGTATTTAAAATTCAATTTTTAGGTCTCTGAAACACCCTGTTCATTTTCTTAATTTTTCGGCGTCCTCTTTGTGCTCATTTTTCGTTGCTAACTTTTCGTTGCTATCTTTGCGCTGGTACTGGTATCGATATCGATACCAGGTGGACTTTTGACGTTTCGTGCTGCGTTCCTTCTTCTTCTTTCTTTCATTCTTTCTTTCTCTGCAAACAAACAAAAGTTTTTAGTTTTTGTAGAATTTTAGTGCATTTTAAAGAAAAACTACAGAAAACAAGAATAATAATAATTAATATAGTACAAAATGCTAAGTGTGCTCAATGCGAACAGCGTGTTCAGCGCTTTCGCCAACACAAAATGCGCAGAAGTCTTCTGCCAGTCCGCAGATAGTTTCTCCATAATTTGTACATTTTGCGAGATGAAAAATTTCGAGTTCGATGATTTCCTGTTGCACTTCAAGAATGTTCATCTGGACAGCAGGCTGGTGGCAGCAAAGTCCACGCCAGCAACGGCACCAACGGTCACAGAGGCAGCAGTTATTAAAGGCGAAAAATTTGTATACGAAAGCGAATCAGAGATGGAGGAGGCCGATCTGCTTTACCAGGAACAACCGCTGCATATAAACGATATCAAATGTTCGCCAAATATATTTACGGAAGCGGTGCAGCAACAGGTAACAGATGCGCTGGCCTTGGATGAGAATTGGCAAAACTCGACGAACAACGATGACTATAGCGGGAGCGCCAATGACTACAGTGACGATGACAACAGTGCGGATGATGAACAGTATACGCAACCTGTGAGTTTTGCCTGTCTCAAAAATATAAATGTTTTAAATTTGATTGAGTTTCTTTTATAGTTGTTGAAAAAGTCTAAAACTATTGCATCCAGCGACGCCGCTGTAACAGCTGCTGCTACTACCACCACCACATCCCTCGTCGTTAAACATGAGTGCAGTGAATGCGGCAAATCGTACAAAACTTCCAAGGCACTTGCAGCTCACATTACGCGCATGCATCAAAGCACCGAAAAGACGCACAAGTGTCCACGTTGCGATGCCAGCTACGGCGATGAACGTTCGCTAAACACACATATGCAGCGCGTACACGATGGCTTTCCATGCGACGAATGCGACAAAACCTATAAAAACAAGGATACGTTGCGCTATCACAAAATGAAACATAGCGGACAGCGCAACTACATTTGTGACGTGGACAATTGCGGCAAAGCATTCTTTCACAAGAAACGTCTCAGTTGTCACAAGAAATATTCACACACCGAAACGCGAAACTATGTCTGTGAAATGTGTGGCTTTAGCACAAAAACCTCAGCGGCGCTGGTGGTGCACAAACGCACGCATACGGGTGAAAAGCCTTTTGCCTGTTCGGTTTGTAAACGTTGCTTTGCATCACAATCACAGTTGAGCGAACACAAGGCAATGCATGCCACCGATCGTCCGCATATCTGTGATGTTTGTGGCGCAACATTTGCACGTCCCAAGGGACTGTATCATCACAAACATCTGCATTTGGGCATAAAAAAGTTCGTTTGTAAGCTCTGCGGCAAGGCTTATGCGCAGGCAGCCGGATTGTGCGCGCACATGCGGCAGCATAAGGCGGATCGCAATGAGTGTCTTTAGGGTATGATGATAATTAGTTTAAATATAGTTTGATATTCTGTTAATAGTATTAATAAAAAGGAAAGCATCACTATATAATATAAATCAGTGAACATGTATTCAATGGAGTTGGATTAACGCTTAAAAACGATATTTCAAAACCAATTCATAACAACACAATCTACTTGATACGTATCAACTATAAATTGTGCCGGTAAGTAAATTGTTTTATTACTATGATAGGTATATTATACTGGGGCGATTTAATCAGGATGCATTAGAAAAATTTTTAAACGCTTTATACTATTTTATACATATTTAGGTATATCCACATTTTAATGAGTATAAAACTTGTCAGCAAAGTATTAAAAACCCAAACAAACAACGTCGAATTCGGCATAGGTTTTTCCCTCCCGTTTCGGTTACAGTTTTCATTTTTAGTTTTATAACTATACGATTTCGGTGTACTGATTGCTAGTTACGATTTCGTTTTCTTTTAAATGTTACTTTTATTCCCATCAATTAAACAAATATTTTTATTTAAATCTTTTGAACTGATTCCTATTTCCGATTTCGATTTTTATAATAATGTTATTTAGATTGTAATGTTAGATTGGAATAAAAATCTCTTGAATAAATTTATTTATTTCAATATGTTAAACAAAAACCCAAAAATAAAACCAATTACCCAAAAATGTGAATTATGATTTTAATAAAATATTAAATTTTGTTGACTAAAATGCTTTTTTCTGTTTGTTTTTCATACCTTTTTTAAAACCGACAAAGTTTATGCTCCATTTTACACCAAATCGACCAAAAAAATTTGGAAATTTTATCAACTGATGATAAGTATCGATATGCTAAGTATCGGTATGCTTTTTTACAAAAAATAGTGCGAAAATCACATTGGTATCGTTACGTTTTTCAGAATTTTTAAAAGAGTATTTTTTGAGGACATCAAATTGCATGGATAATTAGACCTGCCACATGTTCAATTTAGAAATTACGACTTGAATTTTAAAAACGCCTGTTTTATTAGCTTTAAAACGAGACTACAATGGGCATTTCTGGTTCATGAGATATTTAAATATGAACAATCATGCAATCATTTTTGCCCCATTTTTCCAAACATTGAACCACAGTATCTCTGAACGTAATGGTCGGAAAATATAAGAAAAATTTATCAATGCATATCTCGATACTCTTCAGTTCAGTTACCCAAATTTCATTGAAATCAAATAGGGTGAATTCGATTTGGTGACGGTTTCGATTTTAAAAATGAAACGGTTCAAAAAAATGTTCGCTTCGATTACGGTTTCTATTCCTGCCTGTAAAGGGGTAATTTAAAATTATTTGACTTACGATACTGGTACCAATTTCAGAAGAATACCCCTGATTCTCACATCTAATTTTGAAATTCGGCTAGTGCCGCACGAATGTCATTTATTTCGAATGAAAAAGGGAAATTCAAATTTTTTATTTTACGTACTAACTCAAAAACTTTATGCAATATTAAAAAACTTAGTTGCGGTCTTAATTAGAATCTTGAAATCTATCGGAAAATATAAGAAAACCTAAACAGAATATTTGAAAAACATACTTCAAAATTCATTCAACAAAAATATTCTTTCTGGGAATTTTTGTGATTTTTTATACGTGATTTTTGGAAAATTGTAAACTTATTTATATTTCATTCTCCCCCAAATTTATGAAATCATAAAATTCGCGAAATATTCATTTTCAAGTAACCACGGCTCGACAATGGCCACAAACTCTTGTGGCAAATGTGTAGCTTTTAAGTTACCTCTAACAATAGTGTTGCAAAATAGTATTTTTTAGTTGCAAAGCGGTGACTAAGAACATGTGTGGAACATACGCAATAATATCTCACAATGCTGTGATATATAAGTCATACATTCTGATAATGGAACATAAATTTAGTTCCAAAGCGGTGGCTAAGAACATGTGTGGGCCAATAATATGTGACAATGCTGTGATATATAAACGATAATGGACGAAGATAACTTTGTTGTTATGAAGTGGTAAAATAGTGGCAAATTAAAAAATGTATTATGTTCCATATATGTGGCAAGTATGGAATGAAGAACCTAATAGGAACATGTTTATTAATAATATAGCTTATTAACTTTAAAATGATATAAATGTATATATTATAGACAAAATATTTATTACTCTTATATGTCCATGGAACGTTGGACTGTAAAAAAGGACAGTCGGAGTAGTATAATTTAAGAAATTAAAAAAAAAAACACTTAAAAAATGTTCACAAATTGCATTTTTATAGGTGCGCGTTAAAATTAGAGAGGGTAGAATATATGCTTTAACCCGAAAACTTGAACCGTATGTTAAATTAGAGTTGTAGTTTGCCGAAAAATCTGTTCGTAAAGACATATATTATTATGCCATAGCATATTTTTGACATTATGTGCAATTTTATTACACAACAAACATTCACGTTAATGGCACTGCGGAGGATCTTTATTATTTTTATTTTTTATTCACGCAAGTTCCACATATAAAATTACAGTTCAAGTTCCAAACAGGTGAACCGACACTTTAATGGATCGAAATTCGTGGCAACTAAGCCTCGCCCCGGGGCTTTTTGACTGGCAATTGGGTGGCAAATGCGTATATTTCGCATGATTTGGAACAAACACTTTAATGGCAATTGTGTGGTTTATAACCTGAACCCCATTGCGTCATTGATTTTTTTGAACTAATTGGTTTCGTTGGAATTCGGTAAAAACCCATTTACATCATTGGGATTGGAACAGAATCCACTTTCCCAAAAAAAAAATCCAATAATTGGCCAAATCCACGGAATGCCCAATTACATTCTTTTTGATATATAAAAGGAATTAAAAATTGTTCATAAAATTCTCAATTCGTAGATAATAGTTACAAATTACATGAGTTGTCAGCACATAAAAGCAATTGAAAATCTTTAAAATTAAACATGAAGATCCCTGGCAATATGGACCGTCTGTTTCTTAAATTCTTCTGCAGTGTGTTCTTTTTCAAATTGTTCTGATCATTAACATTTAAATATTTGATAGAGCTTTATCAATGCAAATCAATTTAGATTAAAAAAAAAACACGCAGAATCATGACACACAATATTTGCTATCTTTATGTAGAATAAAGTCAAAATATTCCCATGGTTTGCGTGTCCGGGTTAATGAGTTGTGGAAATTTTATTACTTAAATGTATGCCCACTTTTTGTATTGCGACACGAAAGTTAACTCATTGGAAACAATTTTGAATTTTAAAAGGTTTAAATAAAATTCAAATATTATTGACGTAATTACCACGTCATTCGTTGGCTCAGAAGCGGCCCTTAGCTTAATTAATTCAATATACTGAGTTAAAGTTCAACAAAATTTCTTAAAGATTTTTTTTTAAAAAGCATTTTAAAAATGTTTGTACATCAGCAACTTGCAAATCCCTATAATTTAAAACGCATTAACAATAAAGCCTACAAAAAAACAAGAAATTTTATTAAAAATATAACTTTATTATTTAAATTTTTGTTTGTTTATAGAAAATTGCACAATATTTTTTACACCAAAAGTATAAAATAAATTCCATACGTTTCTCTTTCAATTTATTTTGCCACAAACGGCAAAATATATCGCTTATATCTGTTTTATTTTCTTATCATTTCAATAATCTTTGACGAATGTGGATCATATGCCCTAACCGCAACTTTTCGTTGGTACTTACAACTTTTAACTAAAAAAAAAAATTATAATAATAAAAATACATAAAAAATATGTGCAAATACATTCATTTAAGAGGAATGTGTTGCACAACCTCGCAGATGCCTAGTCGTATTTAGCGTGTTTCTCTTTCTCGTCTCTTTTGTTCATGAATCATTTTGTAAATAAAAAAATTAAAATATAAACACTTTAATTAAATAAATTTGTCTAACTCCAAACATCGGCCGAGTAACGTTTTTGCGCTTCCATCTTTTTCAAGTACTGCAGAGCGTCAGCCTCGCTCATGCTGCCCTTTGTTGAAAGAATTTTAACTAAAATATTTCTAACATCAACAGCCATATTCTTGGCATCACTGTAAAAAGGCAAAAATATAAAATAGAATATTTAACATTTAAAAATGTATACAAAACATACCCGCAAATATAAAAATGTCCCTTATTTTCCCCTATCACTTTCCATATCAAATCAGCATCCTTTTCAATCAGATGCGTTACATAAAGTTTCTCTTGCTGATCGCGTGAGAAGGCGGTCTTCAGCGTCAAGGTGCCCTTATTAACGAATTCTGACAATTCCTGCAAGCATAAAACAAAAATTATTTAATATACGTTATTAATTTAGAGAAAACTATTTGTTTTTACCTCGCCATAAATAAAGTCTTCGCTTTGTTTGCGGCAGCCAAAATAGAGCACAGTATCCCCAACGGTTTTGCCATCGTCGCGCAAAAATTGACGCTCTTGGATGAAGCCTCTGAAGGGCGCAAGGCCAGTGCCGGGGCCGACCATAATGACTGGCGTCTCTGGCTTGGTGGGCAGTCGGAATTGGCTCTTGCGTATGAACACAGGCACCTTGACATCAACGCCAACGGGCTGCTTATCCTTGAGATAGGTGGTGGCAACGCCTTTGTTGGTGCGTCCCGTCGGTGTCTTGTATTCGACGAGCACAGCAGTAATGTGCACATGTGTGGGATGAAGCTGTATTAATAAAAAATAGGACATTATTATCTCTATTTATTATATGATTATCTCTTTTTTACATAATCGGAAATTCGTAAAAAAAACGTCAGAAATTCCAGTGACAGAAATGTGTTGTATTAAATGAAATAAAAACGACGATGAAATGAACAAGTACTATCAATTTTTGACGAATTTACTTTCGTTTCGTTTTACAAAATACGTAGGTTAATCTGAAGTCAAAACTATGATGTTCGTTTTTAAGATTGAACGATAAACCATTTGTCAGATACACAAAAATACTGATATACACGTCATCTGTATCAAAGTTCATATCGTCTTAATACATTTAAAATTAAAAATATACATTAAACAATTGTCAACCTTGAACTTACCTTTGAGGAAGACGAGATCGAGTAGTAACGTGGCTGCAAGCGCGGCAACAATTCGCACAAGTGATCAATCGGTGGACGACACGACTTAATGTCCTCGAGAATATGCACAATATTGCGACAGGCATCCTGTATCCAGGTCTGATATTTCTCCTTGCCTTCGGGCGTAATAGAGGCCATGCCTCGCAACAATTGTTTGTCATTCTCATCCGTACAGTATTCGGCTAATTCCTTAAGAATATGAGTTCTGGGTATAGCAGTGATCTCGAGATAATGCGTCAGCGCAGTGCGATATGTTGTGGGACAAGGGAAAGGATGCTTTTTGCTGCTGTCCGTATCGGTGTTGATCAACGAGAAGACTGTGTCCAAGTCAGCGCTACACAGTTCAGCCAATTTGTTAACTAGCGCGCTGTCATTGATCGGATACATGGCAACATGATCGCCGGCATCATAACGCATCTTGGAGCCTTCAATGTCCAGCTCGATGTGCATGCAAGAACGACCGCCGCCCTTGTGCAGCTCACGATTGACAATAATGGGCGCAAGGAAAGGATTTTTGGCATCGAAGGGTGGACGTTGATTTTGCATAGAGTGAAGGCGCGCAATTTCACCGCTATAGATGCGATCAGGCTGTACGTCGGGTTGCTCCAGCAGACGGTACTGACGAATGAGCACCTCCTCGCCGCCGCCCTCAATGCCAAAGAAGTCACAGACAGTGGGCCAGAAACGATCTTTCCATGTGATGAAGTCATCTTCAATGCTAAATGAGAAATTCAAAAAGATTCATTAAATTAAAACAATACAAGTGTCAATGATCCGTGGTGTCAACATACTTGGCATCATCATCACCGAGACCGAGTTCAAAGACGCGCGTTGCTCCCAGCTCCTCTAGGCGTTTGTCCACATAAATGGCCACTTTGTTGTAGTGTTCATAGGTTTTATTGCCCAAGCCAAAGACCTGCAAAGAGCAAAAGTATTTGTTGAGTGCAAAGTTCAAAAGTTATTTCAAACATAATTAAATAAATGTTTTTTTATGCCAAAAGTAATTAAGCAGACACAATGCCATGTGGCATTCTTATTAAGTAAGGTAATGAATTACCCGAAATTTAATATTTTTTATTATTAGATTTTTATTGTTATTACATAAACTATCTAATACAAGCGCGTAGTCTCGCAGTGGCACAGGCAGACGCAAGCGTAACAACCTGTTGGAAACGACGAACATTTTGTCTATGTTGTGTGTGTTAACTCATTTTCCACAGTGCGTCCTTTAGTTTCTATTTTAATTAGAATTTGTCCTTAAAACACTACGCGCGTGCTGCTCACATAATCGAGTAAAAATACAATAATCGATGACAAATCATCGACGATAAGCAACGTGTTCGGCTGTCAGTTGGAGCGAATTGTCAAATTGAACAGCTGGTGCAGAGTTGCATTAAATATTTTATTTACTCTTTGTTCATTTCGTTTTAGTACTTTCTTGAAAAAATGTTGTTATTTACAGATGTCATGAGATATTTTGTCATTCATTTTTCTGACTTTTTTTTGTGTAGATTTGATAAAAATGGAAAAAAATTATAGGATTTTAAAACAAATTGCCAGGAAACTACCAAAAAAGGAAATTGGTGCTAACACAGTCATTTAAAGATGTTATGAGCTAGATTTTGTCATTCATTTTTCTTAAATTTTTTTGTGTAGCTTTGATAAAAATCATGGTTGATAAAAATTATAGGATTTTAAAACAAATTGCCAGGAACACTAAACCACTTATAAAGGAAATTGGTGCTAATTTAAACATTTAAAGATGTCATGAGATAGATTTTGCCTTTCATTTTTCTTGACTTTTTTTGTGTAGCTTTGATAAAAATGGATTCAAATTATAGGATTTTAAAACAAATTGCCAGAAAAACTAAACTACCAAACAAGGATATTGGTACTAACACAGTGATGAAACAAATATTAAATTTAAAATATCATAGATAGCTGAATAGCGTATTTTTATACACAATTGATTGGTATTATTTGTATTAATAAATTTGAATATAAATGAAAAATCATTCTGATTTCTAATTCTCAAGAAATATAAATCTTCTATAGTCGTTGTAGATATTTTGTTTATTTATTGATTCATTTCAATTTATTGTTTATATATTCGATCAATCAAAAATATAACACTGTAAGTTATCTTGTACACGTTTTAAAATGTAGTTTAGTTTTTTTATTACTATATACATCTTTTTAATAACTTAAACTATAAAGTTGTCGATTTGTATAACGTGACCACTATTCTAAATTAAGCGAGCATATGGGTAGCTTTACAATTTAACCCTTCTGCACAAATTGGGTCAAAATGACCCTATCTTATGGAAAATCGCGATTTTAATTACTTCAAACAAATTCGTATATTTTTTTGTACTTGTTTTTATTATTTTTTGTAAAAATGATTGAAAAAATTTAATTTAATAAAAAAAAAAAAACGATGTTTTCATATCCCTTTATATATTTATGGCAATGAGTGGGTCAATTTGGCCCACAATATGCGACATATATTGTGTTCAAATTAAGGTAAATTTTACGAGAAACATATAATAATAATAGTATGGTGCTACAGTTCTGTTTTGGTTAACTGCGCACTGGCGGTATAGAGAAATGTTTTCTATGAAAATATGTTGTTGGCCCCGGCACACATTTGAACATGGGACCTTTCGGTTCGCAGTCCAACGCAGTGACCTCTGAGGTACCGAATACCGACGCTACACGAGAAACATATACTAAATGTCATTTCTTTTCATTAGTAATTTTTAATTTTTTGGAAAAAGCTATTAAAAAGGGGGTTTAACTTTAAGGGTTTAACAAATTATGACACTTTAAAAAACATCTTTTGTAAAACGATTTTATTAGCTCGCTTTCTTCTGTTCAGTACACATTTTTGGAAATGATTTTAAACTAACTTCTCGATGAACTAGAGTCTTGAAATTTGAAACATTGCTTTAAACTGGATGATAAGGCAATATTATCGATTTACTATGTTCCTGGTTCTGTCGCCATTGCATATTAAAGATACTTTGAAAAATGTATGATTTTAATTTAAATCATATTCGGCCGTTCGATTTATGACACATGAAAAACTAACTGACACAAAAAAAAAATTATAATAAGTAAAATTTAAAATGAAACATAGGGTAGTATATAATATGATCTATTGGATCCTTAAAGTTCACCTTAAAAACGTTTTATAATAAAAAATATTTTTTATTTCATTTTTGTTTTAAATATTATTGATTTTTTTTAATGTGTACAAACCAGTGTTGGGCGTTCCTAGAAGTTAATTTTTTTGTTACTAGATACCAAAAACTGATAAAAAAAAACTGAACAATGTGCTTCACATTTCCAACAGACATAGCTAAACTGAGTATTAACTAACGGGCTTCAAAAAATATTCATAAAAACCTTCCTTTCTCCTATCTTTTTTTTTACACCAAAAACATATTAAATAAAACGTACACAAAACAATCATGTAAATATTAAATAATTGAAGGTAATATAAAAATAGATGCTTTTTATAGATTTGTTAATTTTACCACGTAGTTCATACACAAGATTGTACCAAGTATCTTTTTCGATGAATTACTTAATTAAATCAGCCATGATTTCACAGGCTACTGTCGTTATAACAATGTCATCATGATTTTGCTCGTGCTGGTGCTGCTGCTGATAAAACAAATTGCGATAAGCGCACACAAAATGTTTGAAAGCTATGAAATAACGATTAGAGTACGTACCTACTTTTTGTTTTAATAAATTGCTTATAAAAATAAAATATGTCTAGTCGTTGTCGTCGTCGACACAATTTGATATCGCGCATATTATGTATTAATTAAATTGTACGTTATGAAACGTAAATACATATTTAATAAGTACTAATCATATTTATCTATGAACTGAAAAAAACACTTATTGCCCATTTGTAGCAATATTGTGTGTGTGCAAATATGTAGTAATAACTGGGACCTTGAAAATTCATAACTGAATTCTTTCAAACGTTCAATAACACTTTACGAAACATTGCTATACTTTTGACAATTAGTCTAATTTTAGTACTTACCGCATAATTTAAGCCTGTTAAATCAGCATCACCATTTGTAATCCATTCGTAGAATTCCATGGCATTGTCTGTGGGATCGCCTTCGCCATAAGTGGCTAAACAGAATACAGCCAATGAATTGGAGATGTCTTTCATTTGCAAAAGTTCTTCCTAAAATAAAATAGTGTCTATTCAATTTTAATTCAATGCTATGGATTTTTGATTTAAACATACCATATCACATTCTTCTGGATCGGCAACCATACCCTTCATTCTATAACGTATACCCTCTTTGGCCAGACGGCCAGCAAATTCTTCACCAGTGCCAGTCTGTGAGCCATAGAACACAACCAAGCTACGACCAGATGCTTTCAATTTTTTGATGAATGAGTTCTCTGAGGCCGATGCAGTGCTTACAGTTGTGGGTCTGTTAATAATTAGTAAAATTTTAAATAATATATATAAAAAAGTACAACAAAAATGTCCAACTTACTGTATGGAATATGATCGAATAGGTTCCTCCTCCTTCTTTTTACTGCGCATAAAATACCATGCAGCACCTGCTATTAACACCACCAAAAGCGCAATATCGAGTGTACCCAAGAAGGGCTCATCGCCGGTGACAATCTCCTCTACTGTTTCTTGACTCATTTTGAAACTAAAAATAAATTAAATATTATTCTTAAACAAATTAAAGGCAGACAAATGTTAGATTAAGGTGAACTTATAATATATTTTTACAAATTGTACAGATAGAGCACAATCAACAAACATACGAAAAACAAAAATCAAATTCATTCAATATTTGTACTTGCTGCATTTTACACCTACTTTTAAGCGTAGATTTTTATATTGCAATTAGATTAAATTATAAGCATGCATAATTGCTGTCATAAATGAAGCATTTCATTAATCTCTTGTTTTGAAATTGACAAAAAACAGACTGCACTTTGCGCCGATCTACAGACTACACAAGTTCAATTCTCTAATGCGGAATTATACTCACTTTGAAAATTGTTACATAGAGAAAAAAAAGATCATTTAACATGCAATAATATCGTACAATGCCTGACGTGGTGTGGTTATTATGTGTTATGTGATAAATGCGTGTTAGGCACCACCTTGAAATGTAGCTTTTAAAATTCTACGTTATTTTTTTTGTTGTTCTTGTTGTTGTTGTGGATGGGAAGTTGTATGTAATACGCTAATTCCAGAGCAATATGTAGTTTGCCTAGCACGTCGCCGTCACTGGTCACAATGCCAAATAAATGAATAATATATTAATTACCGAAATGCAAAAATCGAGAAATTTGCCGCATGCTTACGTACGACAGACGACATACGCCTGATCGCAAATTAAAGCTTTTAATATTTATGACTTGGTATTACGGAGGTTTTTGTTTTAGTACTATATACATATTTTAGTTATTATTCAAAAATGTATTTACAAAAAGCCCTAGACCAAAAAACTAAATATGTAAAATTAAAAAAATGTAATTTAATTTAATAAAATAGAAATGCATTTACAAACTACAAATTCACTTCCTTCAACAGACAAACAAAGCAAATGGAAATTTATTAAGAAAATATATCTTTAAATCAGCAAATATAAAATATTAAATAAATAGCTGCAATATGCGAATGACAACGAATGACAACTCATCCTTAAAAAATATATGAAAGCAACAGGTTGTACTGCTGTATTTGGTAGATTTGACTAGACAATTTGTATGTGGTGCATTTAGCGAGTTTTTACTGTATGTAGTCTACACATATCAGAGGTTTTTAAACCGTAGATGTTATGCGTGATAAAGGAGCTTTATCAGCCAGCTATTTTGCTATTTTAGGTAAATAAATTCAACACATGCCACACTCATTTGCACTTTGATATGATTCTTCTATTTATTCTACATTCATTATACATTTCAAATTTTGAAATTAGGTCTGAATTGCGAAATACAATTAAAAAATGACATGCAATAAATATTATATAATAGAAAGGCGGCAGTCAGACGTTTTATTTACAATTGTTGCAGCTTGAAACTATTAGTCAGGGAATGAATAACGGTTAAGATTTCGGATTCGGTTCTTTCTTAAGATTAAGGTTATTATTATGGTTTAAAACTTTAAATTAAAACTATTTTGGTGTGCCATGTTACCGTTTGGATTATTGAATTATGATGTTTCTCCATATCTTACATATATCTTGATCAAACAATAATTTTATTTACACACAAGTACAAAGAAATATCTTAAAGATGTAGATTTTTAATTCAAATATTTACAAATTTTGTGGTAGGGCAGGTTCTGAAATTCACATTCAATCGAAATTTAAAATTGTAACACCAAATATTAAATTTAAAATGGTTCACAGAGCTTTAACGAATTTAATACGATTAAACTACTTTTGATGAAATTCAAATAGATAAATCGGTCATGATCACTCGATCGAAATTAAATTTTTTAAAAAATTAATCACATAACTTGAACGAATTGAATTTGATTGAAATGCATTTATATTTGTATTTAAAAATTGAATTCTGGAACAGCAAATAAAGATCAATTCGAAATTTTCAAATGATTTTGATTGGAAGTTTCAATATATCGGATATAAAAAAAATGTGGATAACAACCCAGCAAACACTGAAGCTCTAATAGGAGCGTTTTACAGTCTCAATTTAAAATCCTGAGTGTCTCAGTTTCATTCAGAAAAGAAGCTCAACTTATATACGTTTTGAGCAAAATGCGTCATTCAAGTAAGATCGTTGAAAAAATGCTCTATTTTGAATCTTGAATGAGCCTACAAAGTGAGCCTTTTGATCTAAAATATGTCAGAATTAATTTACTTGGAATAAAAATCAATGTTATTTTGATTATTTTTAATATTCACATTTAATTTACAATATAATTTCGTGAGCCTGAGCCTAACTTGAATCTGGGTATTTATTGGGAAATTAAAATTTTATAAATCGGTCATGTTCTGCGATCGAAATTTAAATATTTAACAACAAATATTAAGTTGAATTTGTTTAACAGAATTTAAACGAATTGAATACGATTGACATACTTTTGTTTCTTTCGGAATTCTGGAAGTGCAAAAATAAAATCGATCAAATTCAAATTTTCAAAAGATTTCGATCGGAAGTTGAAACATACCGGGTAATTCTAAATATTTGAATAACCAAATTAAATTGAAAAAATTAAAAGTCAAATAGCTAAATCGGTCATGTTCTAAAAATTTACTTTCGATCGAAATTAAAATTTTTAATCACACAAATTAAATTGAATTTGTGTCACAGAACTTAAACAAATTTAATGCGTTTGAAATACTTTTATTGAGTTTAATTTTAATTCGGGATTTGCAAAAAAACTAAATCAATCAAATAGACATTTTTAAACTATTTCGATCAGAAGTTTTTATTTTAAATAAAAATAGAAAATATGTGTTGTTCTGTTTCGACCTAAATTTAAATATTAAAAACAGAAATCATATTGAATGACGCATAATTATAGACAATTTAAAGTCGAAATTAGAATCGACTTTTTTTGACAAATTTCGTGTAGAATAAAATGTCAAATTTTAAAGTTAACTTTAAATAGTTTATCAGCCTAAACAATAAACGAAATAAAGTCGACTTTCAAATTAGATTCAGCCTTTTTGATAATTTTCTTATGTGTTTATTTGTCAATAAGCTATATTTAAAGTCGAATATATTTCATTTATTGGTTAGACTTTTATTTGTATTGAAAATTTGAGTTCTAGAACAGCAAAAAATGAAATAGCTCAATTTGAAATTTTAAAACAATTTCGATAGGAAGTTGGAACCTGCCAAAATTAGTTTTAAAAAAGTATAAAATCAAAAATATCAGTTTTGAATATCCGTTTAAAAAATGAATCGGTTTTAAACGATTCACAGGTTAAACCCTGCCATAAATATAACTATGGACTTTAAGACATTGAGCGCGTTTTTTTTTTAAATTATAATTTTAGAGGATTTTTTACTGAATTATTATAATTTTGTGTATCGAGGCCTTTTTTGTTAGCAAAAATGCAAATCATATGTTAATATGTAAAATAATTTTTTTTATTTGTAAGCACAATTCATTGCTACACAGGAACTATACAACAACAACAACAATTGGCTACACTCAAACAACAATAGTACTTTAATTCAATTACTGCCACATTTCTAAATTTTGAAAATGAACTTTAAACCCATGTTAAATAAAGTAGATGACAAAAATACTAAAAGTGTGTAAAAAAAACCCATTAATAACCTTGACCGTCGTTGAATGCACGTTGAAAACAACCAAAAAAAAAATAATAATAATCAGTTCCGACGCAAACATACACACAAACACATATGCTGCGACATCGGGCAAAAATTTTATCGTTATGGCCTGTTTATCAACAGACTTAATAATACATTGGCATAAATTTGCTTTTTTTAGTTTGTCTTATTTAAGTTCGGAGATTGATAGCTTTATGAAAATTATGCTCAATTTGTACTTAATAAATACAGAACCTTAACAATGCTCTAAACAACTTAAAAGAGTTACAAAAAAAAAAAAAAAACACTGCACTACTATTCCCAGCAGCCAATTAAGGCACACACTTCAAACACTCTAAAGTCAAGTGAGTGTCTGTCTTTCTAAATCTGTACCTTGTATGATGGTGTCGTATCTATAGCCTGTTTTTTTTTCGTGTACGTAGACTTTTTCTAACTACTGTCAACCGACGGTCGTCCGTATAACCGATACGATACGGAGAAGCACACTGCCGTTCACGAGACGTCGATCTTGCTTGAAAACGTATGAATGACTAAAACTGTTAGAGCGATAGGATTCCGTCCAACCGAGCGTCCGAAGACGATCGACCGCTGTTGGAAACGTACAAACGCACGAATAACGTAATACAATAACAACAACATGGGTATTATAGATACTACATAATATGTATGTAGTATGTAGGTACCTGCATTCATACAAACATCTGTTAATATGTATTGGAATAACTAACTACAAATAAGGTCTACGTGCTTGTAGCCTATACAAAATACAAAAAATGTGTATTATAAAAAGTAACAACAAAAACTCGCTGGACTGAGCCGACTATAGCCGAAACGCACACACTCAATGAACACTTGGACACATATGCAAGCGCACAATCCATCAAGTGTTTCCTTTCCCCCGTCCGTCCGTTTGTTCGACCATTTCTGAATTCAATTCGGACTGCTCCGTCCTGTTCGTCATCAAATGCATTTCCACTTTCGACGCTCAATCGTCTTATCGTCGCAAATGATTAGAGTTTGATTTCATGTTTAGTTTTGTTTTCATTTTCGTTCGTTTGTTTCGTACAAGACAGACGACTCAGGCAACCAGTCGGTCGACGCTTCGCAGGCCAAACGACGAGTTGTTTTTGGTACTATCTGAAGAGTATCCAATAAGCTGTAGGCAGTGCGATAATGAAAATGAAACTCAGCATGAAATGGCAAAACTGTTAGCGTTTACCAGGGAATCGCTTAAGTTAGCAATAGTCTGATAAGTGGTCTTGGGAACAGCTGATTAGGCTATGTACTGCGTAGATATTTGTTTGCTCTGTTTTTGTGACAGAACGTGTAATTTGAGATACACGTGTAGATTAGTGTTTTTTATAGTTCCCTGCTTCGATTTAGCATTTTAAAGTGATTGAATGACAAGAGTAGAATTAAAAACACGTGTACTTTACGTTTGCATACATATCAATTAAGTAATGCAAATTAAACAATTCGTCAAAATACTGTCGTTTTGATTTTTCCAGTCCCTAACATGCTAAGTCTAAATAATGAGTTTTGCAGAAGAAGCCTTTAAAGTTTGTTGTAATTAGCTGCTTATTCCAAAATGTTAATAGAACTTGTTTTAGTACAAATTAAGCCTATTAGAGTAGAAATGATCGTGGTAAATTTATAACAAGGAAAATATTCAATGATTATCTCACGTTTATAACCCTACAACAATTTTTACTAGAATTACTATATGCCAAGTATACTAAGTCCACTATGTATTGCAAAAATTTGCAATGGGTTGATGCATGCTATTTAAATTTTATATTATACATTTTGATTGGATCGACTTCCGAGAGGTAAAGAGGTTCGAACCTCTGTTACGGGACCATTCGGCTCGCAATCCAACGCAATAACCACTGAGCTACCGATGCTGCTCAAATTTTTTAATTGAACCGATTTTTAACTATCTCTTTTATAATTCAGGAGTTCTGACTATTTTTTGATTACGTTTGTTTATAATTTTCTTTATCTTGACCTATACCAATATTTATTTACACGTCTGGTGTAAATAATGTAATTGATATTCAGCCCAATCGTGAACAAAATATTACGTTGCAATTTTTCTTTTCTGAAATACATCTGAATATATCGAGTAATAAAAGACTTATCTTTCGTGCCTTCCAATGTTTTTTTTAATGATTTTCTTTTAAATTTCTCATGTAATTTTCTATTTTGTTTGTATTTACGTTTGCTGTTATTTTTATTTGTTTTTCTTATCTTTGGTCCATTTTTACTATCTGTGGTTTCGTTGACTCAATTTTGCTTTGTCATGTTTTAAGTAAAGGAAAATTAATAAACATTTGACCCTTGTAACCTCTAAAATCTGAAAACTGACCAAGGTCACCACTTTTTTTTTAACCATTCTGGAGTAGACCTGACGTAAGTGAATACGCATAAGGTCACCTGGTTTACAAATCAAAAATCGTATAGGAATCATATCTTTCACATTCTTTAAGGGGAGTGGATAAATTAAATCAAAAGCTTACACAAAAAGTTCACAAGCTAAACATTTGTATCTCTATTGTTTTAAACTGGAAACGTCTGAAAAAATCAAAACATTTTTTAATTTATTACGGAGGAGGATTGATATTCCCTACCAATCAAAAATATTATTTTTCTCATATGGCAAAATGTTAATATAAAACTAAAAATTCTACACGTTTTAAAAATAGAGTTACACAAATGTAAAATTTACTTTGTACTTTTGAAATAATTTGAAAATATTCACTTTTTCACATTAATGGTGCCAATTTTTTTACGTTTAAATTTCTTTACTATGTCGTGTAAAATTTACTCCTTTTTAACTATAGAAATGCGAGCACCCTGATCCTACACAAAATTGAATTTTTTTTTTCGTGGTTTGACTGTAGGCTGAGGGAAAGTAACTGCAGGTAAAATACAAAATAAATAATATTAATACCAACTGCACACAAGTTCCATTGCAATTTCCCAGAAATTCGTCTAATTGTATACATACTCACATAAATTAAATAATATAATTAAGTAGAAAAATTCGTCATTATGCACTTCAAACAATATCCGCGAATTGCTCTTCTGTGTGCAACAAAATTTAGGTTAGAAATGAGAAACGTCAGTTTTCGCAAACATCGATAACAACGATAAAAAAAACATCGACACGAAATGATTTGTTTTATCAGCTGTTGCTTTATTTACAATTTAAATTCAAAGAAACACACAGAAAAATAAAAATATTACTGCAATTCTTCCTGAATTTCATCCTCTTCATCGGCGCTGTTCTCAACATCTGCAGCGGCAGCAACATTTTGACTGCCTGAACTCCACAGTAACTCAAAGTCCAAGTTGCATTCGTCGGCAATTTTCTGCACCAGTGCTCTGTCCAAAAGACCCAACGTGGCCCACGACGCCTCCTTCATGGCCAGCTCTTTGAGTGCGCGCGCCGCCTCACTGTACTGTTTCGAGTAGCAGAGGGCGCGCGTCAATAGTGCTAAAATATGAGCGTGACGAATAGGCGGCGCTTCAGGTTTTACTAATATATAACAAAAAAATGCATTTAATACAAAAGCAATTAATTTAAATTCGAAAACTATATACCTAACATATTTCTGCTGCAGAGGATTACGTTTTGATTGTCGCCATTTTTCAACGCCGCCTCTATCTCCAGTATTTGCTTCACCTCGCCAATGGTACGCTGCAAATTATGCAGCGCCTGTTGCGAGTGTCCGAGCTTTCCAAGACACTTGGCCGCCTCCTGCATGGCCTTCAAAGCCTTGTCATAGTCGCGAAATTCATCGATTTCGATTTGCGCACAAATAGCATAGAAATTAGCCAACGAATCGAACGCCTGTCCCTTCGAATAGAAGGTAACAATATTCTTAAGCACCGCTGGATTGCGCTGCCAGTTAAGCGCCTGCAAATAATTGGCTGCCATAATATAAACTTCACGTTGTCGCGACATGTTTGCAAAGAACACAATTTTGTCTGTGTTGCCCGACTTGAGCAGACTCTTCATGGCGCGCACTTTATCGCCAGCCTGTGTGAATTTCTTTGTGGCCGTCGCATAATCGCCCTGTTCCTGCAGCAGTTCCGCCAAGTGGCACAATAGCTGCACGCGTGTCTCTTCATCGACATCGGTCTTGGTAGGTGTCAGCATTTCTGCGAGTTCGTCAGTGATCGGCACTCCTTTGTCGCTGCAGATGCGCAAAGCCCGCTTAAGTTGTTTGGTCTTTGCATAAAGCAGCACAGCCTTCTGATGCTGTTCGATATTGGTGAAAAAATCGCCACAGCGAAAAATCAACTCTGGATCAGAGTCGGCTGTTAATTCTGTCGCTATGACTTCGAGTATTTCAGGTTGTTCAGAATCAAAGGCTATTTCTAGCGCTTTATGCAACATGCCCGCACGATGATACAGTTCAACGGCACGCTTATAGGCGCCACACTCTTCAAAGTAGGCAGCCGCAGTGGCTTTGTCACGTGCACGTGCCGAACTGGCTGCCACCGTCCAAAGTTCATCCTGAAAATCGTTCTCCTTGCAAATGCGTATCGCATTGCTGAATGTTTGTGCTCTGGTGTAGAACATTATGGCCTCTTGGAATTTGCCAATATTCTCGTAGTGACGCGCGAGGTGGTAGCAGGCCGCACGATCGCCTGATTGACGTGCAATCGCATCGGCTTTAGACATTTTGCCCAGGTAACAGAGGATTTTTACCTTTGGTTAATGCAATTGAATTAAATACATTATGTATTTTAAATATATTAAAAGAAACTGACACCTACCTGTGAGAACCAATCGTCTGCTTTTTGATAGACGGTCAACGCCGCATCCATATCGCCAGAGCTTTCCACATACTGACCCCACCATTTTAGCATATTTGGATCGGTAGTGCTTTGCATATAACGCTAAAATGTTAGAAAGTGTTTTAAGTGAAGGTCATTTTTCAAATTACTGTTTAAAAAAGGAATACAAAGTTCAAAAAGTTAACCAACTTTCAGCGCTACCGGATTCTCCAGCAACATTTGTGTCACATTCTGCACAGGATTTTGCGTCTTCTCAAAATATTCCAGAGCACCCGTAATATCGCCGTTCTCCCGCAGCTCCTGTCCCTTGTGATAGTAAGTGTTTTTCAGATGAACACGATCATCAAGTTCTGCAACGGTTAATGCCTACAAAAATTATAGTTTTTATGTCTTCAAGACTAAATCATATAAAACCCACTTCATCGAGTTTGCCGCTATCTTGCAACAACTTGTTCAGCAAATCCATGCGACCACAACCACGATACAGTTCTTGTGATTTCTCAGGCATTACAAGTTCCGTTGCAAGCACAGCGATTTTAGCTTCATGTTCGAGATCGCCATCGGCCAACGAATGACGCAATGCGCGCACCGAACGCGCTTTTTCTAAGTGACCCATGCACACTTTAGCCACGTCCAATCGACTGGTTTCCACGCACATTTTTGCCAGATTGGTCCAGATGGTTTTCGATTGCACAGCGCGAATGCATCTATAATACAAAACTTTCAATATTAAGAAATATTTAAATGTTATTACTACCTATAGGCCATGTCCATATTACCCTCCGCCACATGTAGACTAAATTTCAAAACCATTTTTCGTGTATTCGCATCGCACTGACTTAGATCAATGAAATCTTGTAGTGGTCTACTCTTAACAGTATTTATATCGAGTGTTATCTGGAGAAATAAATATTTTCTTTATATTATTTAATTCATTTATTAAAACATACCATATTGGGAACGCATAAATTTATAAGCTGCTCGCCTGTTGCCAAATTCGACGTTTCCAATACATGCATTTTGCCTTTTTCCGTGTAGAACATGACCAACGCTTGCGACTCGACAAAATTATTTGCAGCAGCAGTTTTGCCAGAACTTGTATACGATGACGTTGAGTTGTAGTAATCATTGGTATTGCTCGGTGGTTGTTGTTGTTTTGGTGTCTGTTGCACTGATCTTGTTTCAATAGCTAAAAGGCGCGCTTCATCGGTATCCCAAAAAACGTTGACTGGCAAACTGTAGAAATTGAAGTTTTATTAGGGGGTATCATCACTGAGACAATTCATTCCTCTTCTCCGAGACAATACTTTCCCAAGGAATTTATTTGCCAATACAATTCATCCCCGGACATTTCTTCTCCGAGACAATACTTCTCCAAGGCGTTTTTTTCTCCGGACAATTCTCCCTCGTACAAATCTTTTCGGAGGAAATTCTTTCCTATGATAACATTTCGCAGATATAATTCTTTTCCGTCAATTCAATTTTTGCCCAAAGCAGACAAAGTTAGGTCTGTTCAGACCTAAATTCTGGCCTGAAAACCCTGGTCTAAATTGTTCAGCCCTGAATTTCCGGGATGAATTCACCTATGAATTCTTCATTCAAATTAAATTTTTTATAATTAAATTCTTTTCGGATGAAAATAAAGATTATAAATATAAATTGTCAATGAGACGAATTGACTCGAAGAACTGTACACGGAAAAGTGTCCTGTTAAGAATTGTCTCGAGCAGAAATTATTTGAAGTAACAATAATCACGGGGCAGAATTGCTCGTGCAAGAATTAACCATAACTCCAATTGTATCGGAACATTGTTCTAGAAAAAGATTATCCGAAACCCAAATAATTACCTTGAACTTTCGCTACTACTCTCTGTGATCACATAATCCATTAAAACATTTTTCTCAAAATCCCAACAATAGAGCACCGACTTTGGCATCAAATTTTGATTGGCAATTGTAATAGCCAGATGTGTGCCGGCACAGTTACACTTGGCAAATATAACTTCGCCAAAGTCTTCGAAGAGATCATAGCCAGATTTGCCGGGAAAGAGTAATTTCGGATCATGTCGCGAAACATCATATGTCTTAATGAAGCCTTTCATTGTAAATACAGTGAGAAAAGTGCTCGTCAGATCCAGACCAATTATTTTGCCTATAACAAAAATATTATTGCTTTTAGATTTAAGTACGGTACAATAATCAAAAAAACCTTCAATATCATTAGTCTGTATTTTATTCAGTACAACGCCGCCAATCGAATACATCACAACGTCCATCGTTGTGAGACAGAAAATATTTTGATTTTGTATATGAATTGCCAGACATTCTGCGGGAAATGTTTGCATTAATTGTACCATTAAAGGTAAAATTTTTTCGGATTTCTTAGTCGTTGTCTCGATTTCAAATTCATTGTCATCATCTTCATCGACCTTGTCAATTTTATACGAGGAAATAGTGCGTCCATTGCTTAGTATCAAATTAACTTGGTTAAGTGTCAAGGTGGTTATGGCAAAATCTGCCTGCACCGTGCAGTGACGTCCACTTGAGTGCTGCAGAAAAATTGACTTGGCATTTCGCTGCACAGCCCACAGTTGGCGTGTGTGATATGAGAGTAACGATTGTTCCTGTGAGAAGCGAAATACATTATTGAAAATGAGTTTTTTTCAAGGGTTTTTCAACAGGAACGCTACAAAAGTAGAGCGACAGGAACAGCAAACGACGCCATATTTCTAGCCGCTCTTTTGACATCTCTCTTCAGTAAGGTTTGCCATTTCATGATGGAAAGATACATTTGTAGCGTCCCTGTTGTTACTTCAAATTAGTATTTTTAATATTTTGTTATACTAGTTTCAAAATAAAACTCTTTTAAAACAAGATTTCTTAAACGGTCCCTAATCAGAAGTAACTATTGATATTTTTTACCCTAATCAGAAGTAACTATTGATATTTTTTACTTGATTCTAAAACGTCAATTTATGAAAATTAGATCATCTAACATGTTCTGTATATCGAACGCAATAGAATTAATTCGATCATATTTATTTTTTGCTTTAACAGAATTCGATTTTTCAATAGAACATAAAAGTGTGTCAAAGTAATTCAAATCCTGAAAGTTATATGTGACGAATTCAATTCCATTTTTTGTATTTGATCGAAGAAGAATTTTGAAAAATTTCCTATAAGTTCTTTTCAAGCTCTGAATGAAATGGCACTGGATATCTAATAAAGCCAAATTTGAACTTAAATTAAATTTTTAAAATTTTGTGAAAACGATGTTTTTTTTTAAATAATATTTTTTGAATAATACGGAAAAGTTTGTACTTTAAATTTAATAATCAAAAATACTTTTACCACATACCTTTAACACAAACACATTCGAAATACAGTTGATCAGCATACATGGTTTGGCCACCTCATTAATGCCCCAAAAACACTGTTTAATGGCACCACGTACCGCTGAAATGCTCGTCAATTGCCAAGAGTTCTCCGGTGTATTCACAAAATAGCCCACCGTACGTTTCCAGGTGTAGATATTACCCTGACTTGTGCCACCGCATAATGTCTGATTGGTCTGACAATATGCGAGACAAGTAAAAACTTCAGCTTTCTGTTGAATTTGATGTTTTTGATTTTGTAGTTTGCGATGCATTGATAAATTTGTTGAATTTTCACTATCTTGTGAGCCATAAAATGTAGAAGTTGAGTCACGTGTGTCGGTATTTGCAAAAATACCTTTAAGAGTGATAGAATTGTAATATAGTTGAAATACATGAATTTAATTTTGTACCTGAGCTGGGCAAATCCATTTTTAATAAAAAGTTGTCACTCTTTTCAATATCCCATATACGTACACAAAAGTCACCTGTTTTAATAAATTTAATTTTCAATAATAAATACAAATTTATTACACTTTTGTACCTGTTATTATTGCTATGCTATTGCCGGCCCATGTAATTGCACTATTATTTCCTGGCACTTTACCACTTAATTTTACGCGATCCAATTCGGTTAAAATGCCAGTTGATTCCACCAGATACAAAGTCACAGTCATATCCTCCATAAGGCAAATAATGGCATCTCTAAAAAATTTTAATGTTTAACAAGTTCAGCCACTAAAAATAGTTTCATCGTAATATTCATTCTGATATTTAGAAAACTTAGTAATAGTTTAGTGCCTTTTGAATCTCATTAACATATTATTGAAAATAGTTTGATCGAATATTTGCTGAAATTTATTTTCGTTCGAAATTTAAATCATTCAAATTCCATTCGTAATTTAATAAAATTCTGAAACAAATCCGAAATTTTTAAAATTTCGAATATACCGAAATATTCTCGAATTTATCTAAACCAATATTTAATTTTTAAAATTTCACAAATATTACTTACTTTTTTGGATGCCACAACATCTGACGTATCGGTACAGAACTATTTTTCAACATCTCTGTACAAGTCCCGCCTTGATTAATATAGTAGACCACACCAGACTGAGTGCCCACATAAAAGCAATAATTATCCTTAACCGTAGCATGTGTTAGATTTCTGGCAGCAGTTCGTGGTCGCCAATTTGTCAGCGTATCCAAGGCATTTTCATCACCTGCCACCGCAGCTTTAGCCAAATTCACCATCTCATCGCGTATTTCATTTTCAATCATTTTGCGAAATGTTATATGCAGCAGTTGTTCGCGTAAATCATGCGAATACATTGTCAAAAACTGATATTGTCCATCGCAACGCCAACCGGTTAAAAGACCCATCGCATCGGCGGTTACCATGCGTCCGCCCTTCTCGCTGAAGGTCAACAGTGTAATGGCTGCCTTATGTGGTCCATGTACGCTGGCAAATTCACGATGACCCGTAAACCAGACATAAATATCACCATTTTCCCAACCAGTGGCCAGTACTAGTTTCTCGGGATGCCATGCCAAGGCGGTGGCCTGCGATGTGGTATGCACTGGATATGTTACATCTCGTTGTGGTTCTCCCTGTATTTTTTTAGTTTTTTACAATTTTATAGTTTATTTAATTATAGAAAACAAATGTTTTACATACCGCATCAGAAAATATAGTTACAGAACCACCGCGTTCTTGACTAACTGAGGCTACTGCGAATATAGGTTCATTTGGATGCCATATACCGATGGTGCTGACGGCATCCGAATCTAGAAACTCAACTTTTGTATCGAAATATAGGGTCATACTTGAGCAAATGCCGATTCTTTGGCTAGCAACTCCTAAGGATTTGTAAATAAATAATCGAGTTTTAAGTTGGCCATAACAAAACAAAAAGGTTTGCCATGGTAACCAAACAAAAAGGGCAAAAGGACGTTTACTGTTACACATGCAGGAAATAGGGTGGTGTAAACTAATTTTAGTGTGAACTGTGCATAATACTGGTAAATTTACATTAAAATTTTATAAAACATTAAAGAAAATATTAAATCTCTGTGTTTATTTTTATTAAACCCCTAC
Source organism: Dryomyza anilis (assembly GCA_951804985.1). Classification (NCBI taxonomy): domain Eukaryota; kingdom Metazoa; phylum Arthropoda; class Insecta; order Diptera; family Dryomyzidae; genus Dryomyza; species Dryomyza anilis. The sequence goes on from OX638130.1 coordinate 115,598,379, forward strand.
AAATCTTTTGATGATATTCGATAAAAAAAAATTATAATTTTTTCAATATAACCCTATATATATTTTGCAAGAAAATTGTGTATTTTTGAGAATTTTAGTAAAAAAATTAATTTTCAGAATAAATCAAATTTGACTAAAATACCTATATCGTTGGGAATTAGTTGGAAATTATCGAAAACCCTATCATTTTCATATCATTTTAAATTATTTATAACGATAATTAAGGTCTATAAAATTATCTCTTCTGTATCGTTGTGATATCGTTTTGTTAATTTTGAAAAAACAGTAAGGAAGGTTAGATCACATGGGAAATTCTGATAGTTATAAGAATTATGAAATTTATCTTCGCAGATCTCTGCATGTTTACGCATCCGGAAGTAATAATAATAATAGTTTGGCGCTACAGTCCCGTATAGAACTTCGGCCGAGCTCTCTCACCATTTTGAGCTGTGCGTGTTATATTTGTACTCAAAGTGGTGGGACCTACAGTTTATTGCCGAATCCGAACGGCGGGGGAGAGCTTTTCATAGGCAATGGTTTTACTCTCGTAGGTTTCTATGAAAAGATGTTGTTAGCCACAGTCCAGGCTTGAACCGGGGACCTTTCGGCTCGCAGTCCAACGCACTAACCACTGAGCTACCGCTGCTCCGGAAGTAACTGCAAATTTTTAATATTGAAAGAAGTTCATATAAGAATGGTTAGGTGTATCGAATTTCGATTTTTTTTTCCGGGAACTGGACAAGCCAGTTCGCGAGGAAAAAAATATTTTTATACATTTGATAATCATAATCAATAATATTTGAGGAAAAAAAGTTTTCTTCGGGCGGTATAAAGGAAAATTTACCCGTAGATTTCTGTGTTATATGAGATATTTGAACATAAGTCGGTTCACAGGTCACAATCGACCATCCCCATTTTTTAATATCATACGGCGTATGTACATAAGTAATCTAAATTCAGAGTCTTCCTGCAATCGTGATATTAACAGACTGAAGGACATTGCCAAATCGACTTAGGACGTCATGCATATCAAGAAAATATATAGTCCGGTTGTTACAAACGGTGTACCAAACATAATATACCCTTTCAATCATAGTGTAGGTTGTAAAAATTGATTATAAATTTTCACAAAAAAATAAAAAAATCCGAAAAAACATATACATATTTTTTCATAAATCCAAATTTTACTAAAATTTTAAATGTTTACGAAAAATTAAAAATTTGATTTCTATTCAAATCTAGAGATTTAAGGAATTGCTTTAAAAAATAATAACTAATTATCACTAAAAAGACAAATTTAATTAAAAACACAACTATATTTACTTAAGTCGCTTCACAGGTCATTTTTACAAAGATAAACTCAGACCACTTTTGTAATTATTTTGAGTATTTTTTCATATTTCAAGCGCCCAGATATTTATTAATCTTGAACATTCAAGATTTACCATAGTACTTTTCTACTATCTAATCCTAACAATTATATTTATTAAATTCTGATACAGCTTAACGCTTGATTGCCATATTAATCCAAATAATTTTAAACCCGTTCGCAGATATTAAATTTTATATGAAACATGTTACCCTGATCATAATAATCCCTTTCTAAATTAAGACAAACGATATTATAATCGTTTTAGCCTCAAAACTCGGTTCTCCTATAAACGTAGAAAAGCGGGCTGATCCATTAGCAAATAATTATTTGCTATTTAAACAGTGATTGTTTAAAAAATAGTTCCTCACCGATAAACCATTTAATATATGAGACGAGGTATAGAGACTGATGTCTAAACACGTAGACAAAATTTTTGTTTGTAAGTTGAACTTTAATACACAGCCAGCCCTATAGTTAGAAAAATATTGCGTCGGAATTTCTCTTTTCTAAAATATTTTGTATGAAAATTCAATACATAATATTTTCGAACAGAAAAATATTTTGTTAATTATCATTGATAAAAGTTTACACCAGATAAAAGTTTACACCAAAAAGTCAAAGTGAAATATATTGATATATGGTCGTTGTAGAACATTTTCAAAATCCTAAATATTCAATTACAAAAATCTTTATATATCAGTCAATGTTTAATCGATGATCTCAAATTTTTTACCACATGATAAGAAAATGTAAATCTATCAATTAATATTTCAACTTTAAAAATGCATCAATTACTTTTTATAATATTAATCAACAAACTCGAAATTTAAGTTTTTCATAAAAATGTATTTGGTGACTTTTCGTTCTACAACGACGATATTGTAGATACTAAAACCTCTTTTATTACATACATTACATTACATAATAACGTAAAATCGTAATTTCACATGTCATTTATAGGCTAATTTGTGTTTAAAATTTGTATTGTGTGATTTCAAATTCAATTTTTGTTTGATTTCGATTTGAGTTATTCCGCATTTATTGAACGCTCTGCATATTTTTTTATGGGTTACTTCTTTAACATAAATCTGTTTATTTTATCAGTATTGTTACTATTCGTATAATTTTTTGTGCAAAATATAAAATTTGTCTTATAGTGTTGCATATACTACATGTCCAACAAAGGGGGATTTAATTTTCTTTTAATTGCTCACACTCTCTCTCATCCCAGTGTCGCTCGCCGCCTCTACTGCACCGAATGCGTTGGAATGTGTCAAATACAGCAATCAGTTGCTCGCCACACGTACAACGGAGCAGTTTGCAAAATTTCATTTGTTTTTTTTTGCATTTTATCTTTTTAGAATAAAAAATTAAAAAAAAAACTTTAAAAACAAAATGAGTGATAAATGGAAAATTGCCGGTGCCATGCTGCTGCCCAATCTGGGCGGCTTTGTAAATGGCCAAATAACGCGCAAAAATCTCGACAGCTGGTACAAGAATCTCAACTTTCCAGCATTTCGTCCACCAAATTGGATTTTCGCACCTATGTGGACGACACTCTACTCGGGCATGGGTCTGGCCTCCTACTTGGTGTGGCGCGATGGTGGTGGCTTTTCGGGCGCCGCCAAGGCACCACTGTTACTGTTCGGCACACAACTTGCTCTGAACTGGGCATGGACACCGATCTTTTTTGGGCAGCAAAATATCAAAGGCGTAAATATATCGAATATCTCTATGATGATTTAATATGCAATGCATTTTCTGTCTGTTGTATCTATTTGCTGTGTCATTGTTCGCAAACAATGTTCGTGCTTTAGGGTCTGATTGAAATCATCGCTCTGACGACGACTGCCTCTGCGTGCGGCCTTGTCTTCTACAAAGTAAATCGCACAGCCGGTTATTTGTTCATTCCGTATGTGGCCTGGCTGGGCTTTGCCACACTACTCAACTATGCCATGTACAAGCTCAATCCAAGCGACAACAAAAAAGCTATTGAGAACAAAAAAGCGATTGACTCGTCGGCGGCACCTTCGACTTCGGTAGCGGCTGCTGCTCTAGCGGATAAGACGCAGTAGGTGGTGTCATCTGCTGCATTAAAGCTGGCATTTATTATATTTATTTATATTGCATATGTGATGGAATTGTATTTGGCAAACTTTATAAATAAAATTATGCTAATATAATCTGTTTTTTTTTTCGTTTAAGGTACTCTCAAACTGAAGCGGTACATGATAGCGATACAGTACAACAATATAGCGTTCAAACTAAAAATAACGTTGTCTAGTTAAAAACACTAAAATGAATTTGTCAAAAATATATATAAAAAAAATGTTTTAATTTTACAATTAATTGGTCTCTATTTAAAAGCGTTTTAATTTACAGATTTTGAAAATATTTAAGTGAATTTTATTCGATATAATTTTATTTAAAAATGATTACCGCATTCAGTTTCTGTTCATATGCGGTACATCGTTACCGTCGTGTGCCGCCGCTCCCTCCGGCTTGAGTGTACCTTTTAGACGCCAAAGTGCCATGCTTAAGGTTCGAAATAACTTTGAGCTAATGGAATTGTAATATAAAGTATAAATAGACAAGTTACGAAAGCACTTTCGATCGAAAGTAAAACTTTTGAACAACAAAAATCGACATAAAGTCGTTCAGTATTTTTTGATTTGATTTTAATTCAATTGAATACATTTAATTTATTCTCAAAACAAAAAAAAAGCTTTGATTGGATTTAAATTTTAATTCGATTTTAGTTCGATTAAGGAGAAATTATGAACAGAAATAGTAAAACAAGAGTTTTTGTAAAAAGAATTATTGAAAAAGAATTTGTATGTTTATTTTTTCTTTATTTTTTATTAAATTCAATTTTAATTTGTTTATAATTATTAATACTTTATTTTGCTATTAAAAATTTGAATTTTTATTTAAAATTTATTAAAAACTAATTTGAAAAATTTTTTTATATAAAAATTGAATTTGAGGGTAAATTTTTCTATGGCTTTTGCCAAAAAAATCCCATTTTTAATTATTTTGTTAATTTGCCTATTTTGATCTACTTTGCCTAAAAATACATTTTTACACTTTGGCAATCCTTTTTATACCCTACACCTATGAGGTACAGGGTATATTAACTTTGTGCATATATTGTAACGCCCCTTAGGAGGCGTGTCCGGTATGGAAAAGTATATATATTCTTGATCAGCATCACTACCCGAGTCCGTTTAGCCATGTCCGTCTGTCTGTCTGTCTGTCTGTCTGTCTGTCCGTCTTGCTGTCTTGCTGTCTTGCTGTCTTGCTGTCCGAATACAGAATAACTTAAGAAATACTGATCAGAATGCGATGAAATTTCGTCTCAATATATTTTAGCCAAAAGTAGGAACTGAGTTTGAAAATGAGCCAAATCGGTCAACGGACACGCCCACCTCCCATACAAGTCACTTTTATATAACTCTTTCGGAACTAATAACTCGAAAAGTATTCAAGGTATAGTTATAAAATTTAAAACGTATTGTTAGAATTCACCTAAAAATATGTGGTCCAAAAATGGGCGTGATCCGCCCACATTTTTTTTTCATTATTTCCCGGGTTTTCATTGTCGAAAATTGATCCGTAAATTATTAAAATCAAATCTATGAAATATTAGCCCAATTATATTTTTCAATTTTTTTTTTAAGTTTTTTATACTTTATATAAATTTTTAATTTATGGGGATATAAGACGTAAATTTTTGATATATGAATAATTTTCTGTAAGCATTCCCACCAAAGGTGTAGGGTATTCCATAGTCGGGCCCGACCGACTATAAAAATCCGCCCCATGTGACCGAACTTACCCATGTGACCTAACTTTCCCAACTCGTTTAAATATTGTTTTCGATTTTCTGGTTGTATCAAAAAAAAAAATTAATATGTGTACATCCTTTTCTTGTGTAATTATTTTTGTATGTTCTTAATGTTGTGAACAATTATTTGAATTTTTTGGATCAATGGTAGTCAATGAAATTAACGAAATAAACAAATTACATTTTGAAGATGTAAATTATCTTATTGTAAGGCAGTATTTCTTAAGATATGTTTATCATTTGAATCTCATGTTATTTTTTTTCAATTGGGATGTTTTTAGACTCGCTCTCGTCAAAATTTGTTCCAATCATGTATTTTGAAGAAATCTGTCACTTTTTAAACCAGCTGTGATGATGAGGTAGAGATCAAAATTAATATTGCAAAAATCTGCAATAAAATCTGACTTAATATATATATAAAGAGCCATTTTGAATGCATTAGTTCAAGCATCCAAAAATTGGAATCAAAAGGACTTGCAATAAAGGAATGTTTGTAAGTAGTAGACCGTGTAAAAGAGAAATCTATGATGTCAACAAAAATAGTTCTTTGAAAAATTTAATAAAGTTTTCAATCGACATTTTTTTACCCTTTTTGTGCCATTTTTACTGTATTTTTGTGCCATTTTGCCTGCCATTTTTAACTATATTTTGTGCAAAAAAAAACTTGCCCTGGTTATAAAGTATAATTTCTTGATAAATGAATATCAATTTAGACAATGAAATTACCTTTCCATTAGTAATACACATCTTCGAACGGCATGATTTCTTCCTTTTTTAAAATGTACGTAAATTCGAAACTTACAAAAATAAAAATACAAATTTTGACTTTCTCATTGATTTGCTCAAAATTTCGTAACCGATCAACACAATTTTTCAAATTTATAATGATAGACGAGTTCATTCCCAGTATTTTCTTACCAAGTATAGGGATTTTAATTTGGTAACAAATGCTTCAGAAATATTTAAACAGTGGCGGGATTTGTGATTTGGTCGTTGAAATAAAAAAATAATAATTTGAACATTTATTAAAATTATAATCAAATTGCTGCACATAACATATTATCTGATCATACTATCTAACATATTAATTTTTTTTTTATTTCAACCACCAAATCATTAGATCCGCCACTGTTTAATTATACCCTACACTAAGAGTGAAAGGGTATATTCAGTTTGGTACGCCGTTTGTAACACCCAGAAGGAAGCATCTCCGGTATGGAAAAGTATATATATTCTTGATCAGAATGACCTCCTGAGTTGATTTAGCGATGTCCGTCTGTATGTCCGTCTGTCTGTCTGTCCGTCTGTCTGTTGAAATGCCTACTACTTTTAAAATTGAAGAGCTAGATAAATGAAACTTATAACCTAGATTACTAATATACCTACGCTGTATGTGCGAAGATCGGTCCATTGTGACCTATGATCCGACCACTTATGTTTAAATACCTCATATAAAATGTACATATAAAGATCAATTTTCATGTATACGTGCTTAGGTAAACTTTTTTGGTCAAATATATATTGATATCATGCTCAAATACATGATAATAATGTTTTCCGGCGAAAAGACTTGTGGTTCACAAAAAAAAATCGAAATTCGGTACACCTACCCATTTGTAAATATGGGTATCAAATGTTTGTAGTTATTTTCAGGATTCGTATACCCTGGTGACCTATATATCACTTTGAATGGTAACCACACATATGTGTAGGGTATTTATAGTCGGCTTAGACCGACTATAATTTTGATAATCCTAACTATCATAATTACACCTACTTTAAAATTTCCCATGTGATCTAACCTTCCCAACTGGTTTTTTTTTTAGTATTGTCTAAAATGTGTTTTTATTAGCAGGAATATCGTTGGGTTTATTTCAAAATATTTGCTGAAGAATTCTAAATTGAATACAAAAGAAATCAGACAGAAACGTGAATGAGTTTTATATCAAAAAAATTCATCGTTATTTCAAATGATCTTAGTTTTTTTTATTAATTTAAAATAATAATAATTACCCAGCAAACCTTTTGAGTCTTTTAAGAATCCTAAATGTGTCATATTTATGAGTGTAACCCACTTAAAAGAGTCCAAAAAGGCTCCCAACTCCTGGGTAGAGGGCCCCATTTTATGAGCCCAAAAACCCTCATATTTCAGACTCTTTTATTACACCTAAAACACTCATATTTGAGCACTAAAAAGTGCGCAAAAAGGCTCCCAACCCCTCGACAGAGGGCACCATTTTATGAGCCCAAGAATCCTCATATATCTGACACTTTTATTACTCCTAAAACACTTATATTTGAGCTCTAAAAAGACCCCAAAAAAGCTACAGAGCTTTAATAATATATTTTAATAAAATATTTTAATAATTTTAAAATATTCTTAAAATATTCACATTTTTGAGAATTTCTCGACACCACAATTACTTCATTTTTGGAGTTTTTCTTTCTTCAGAAATATAAAATGTGTCAGAAATGAATCCAACATAGTACATGTTTATCTAAGTCCAGACATCCGTGAGAAAATGCATTAATTTCCAAAAATCCTTTAAATATGTAGGTCTGTTGAATTTACACTAATCTTTTATTATTTTTCATTTGATTTCAAATTCAAAACGAATATAAGTATATCAATTTTATTTAAAAAGTAGGCTCCTAAAGCCAGAAATAAGATACTTTTATGACTCCCCTTTCTGAGTGCTCCTAAAATACTCTTAATTTTGATGATTTTATGAGTTTGATTTAAGGGTGCTCTTAAAGCGCCCATGAATAGGACTCTTTAAGAATCAAATTTTGGAGCGTTCCTAAAATATTCTAAAATATATAACTTTTATGAGTCTATTTTTTGAGCGCTCAGAAATAATTTTATTTTTGATGCTTTTAAGAGTCTAATTTATGAGGGTTTCTAAATAACTCCTAAATATGAAGCTTTTATGAGTAATATTTTTGAGAGCTCCGAAAACCGTCTTAAATGAGATACTTTTAAGAGTCATTTTTCTGAGGGTTCATAAAACACTCAAAAATTGGTCTCCTTTATGACTCCAATTTCAGAGCGTTTCTAAATTGCTTAATGGGTATATTCTCCATCAATAGAATGTGGTCTGGATTAATTCATTTTTGAACCAAAATGACGTTATTAAAATTGTTGAATTTAATTCTTTGCGTGCGATTTTAGCTTCCATTGGTTTTTTATCTTTCTCTTTAATGTAGTCCAAGTTCAAGCATTTAAGTGGTTTTGCTATAATTTCAGTTAAAGTTCCATCAAAATATTTAGTGGTTGAAATAATTTCGGATACAGTTCGATAGGCATATCTATTAATGATGATAAAATCTATATACAAATTACAAACCAAATTAAAAAATATAAATTAGTATTAAATATGCAAAAAAAAATAAATACAAGCGTCAATTTTTTGTCAACCATGACCAAACTTTATTTACAAAATGCAAAAACTGAACATTTTTACAATTTTGAAACTTATTATGATTGATATTGTTTTATTGTTGTAACGAATTTGAACGAAATACGACTATGTTTAGTAACTGAAAATGAATGCAACACGTGTTAGTAGTTAAAATTCGGATGGGTGCCCTCCTAAGGAAGTGGCAAAATGCAAGGACAAAGATGTAGATAAAATGTTATAGTATATGAAAAAATATTTAATAATGGTAATAATTAAGATGCAACTTATGGGGACGGTTGCTTATTTGTGGGTGCCTCGTTGCTTGCTGTAGTAGAAGGTGCAGCAACAGTTGTTGTCGCTGGTTTCGTTTGTTGCTGCGGTTGCTGAGCATTTTTTGGGGCTGCCTTCATCTGTTTAGCTTTGTCATTTGTATTATTTTTAGTTGCAGGATCTGGTGTCGATTGCTTAAACTGCACTGGTGGTGATACCGATGACTTTTTGGGCGTGGTAGCTTGTGGCGGTGTTTTTGCCGCTGCTGGCGCCGCCGGTTGCTTTGACTTTTGTTGTGTTGGCTGTTTCTCCTGTTGTTTGGTTGCAGCAACTGTTGCTGGCTTGGCAGCAGTTGCTGTCGTCGTCGTTGGTGTTGTCGGCTTTGAAGTCTGCGGCTGTTGTGTTTTAGCTGGAGCAGCAGCACCACCAGCGGTGGCTGTTACTTGTTGCTGTTGAATTTGTGCTTTTGTTGGCGACATCTGTTTGGGTTTTGTAGCTATTTCTGGTTTCTTTTGATCTGATTTTGGTTGCTGTTGAGGCCTTGGTGATGCATCTTTTTTATTGCCACCAGGCATTTGTTTTTGCGGTGACTTTTGTTTTGCAGATTTGGCACCAGCAGCAACATCGGGTGCGGTTGATTTTGTCATTTCTGCAGTGGGTGGTGTTGTTGCTTTTTGTGTAGGTTGCTGCAAAATTGCAGCTGTGCTGCACACTGTTTCATTCTGTAGATTTTGTAAAATCTCTTTCTCAACTGTTGCGGCTATAGTCGCAGCAACCTGTTGAGTTTCTGTTGGGCTTAAATCCTTTTTGATTGTTGCCTCTGCAATTTGTGGATCTGCGGCAATTGTTAAAGCTGTTGGTGTATTAACTAAAGTAGTAGCTGTAATTGTAACAGCAGCCTTTTCTACGACGCTGTCTTTTTGTGTTTGCATTAAGTCATCACTAGTTGGTGGTGTTGCCTGTAAAGTAGTTGCTGCAATGACTGGCAGTGTTTCTTTGTCTTCAGTTGTTGGTTTTATTTGCTCAGTTGCTAAATTTTGTTGTATTTTATCAGTCTCAGCTGTTGTCAGAGGCTTCTGCGTTGATGAAACTGTTGACAAAGGCTCCTGAGAGGATGCAACTGTTTCCAAAGGCTCCTGAATAGATGCTGCAGTTTCCGAAGCTCTTTGCGCAGGTTCTATGTTGGTCTTTAGAGTTTCTTGTAACACAGTGTTCTGCATTTTTGCATCTTCAGCTGTCGCTGTGGGTGGCTGCTCCAAAATTATAGCTGTCTTGTTGTCGTTAGTTAAATTAAGAGCAGCAGCTGGCATTGGTAGAGGTGTCTCTGCCTTGCGTTGTGTCTCTAATAGCGGCGTCATTTTAAGCTCCTCTACTTTAGCCGTCTGCGAATCTATAGGTTTTTCCTGCAATTCTACATTAGCTGGCGGTGTAACTGGCGGCGGCGTACCTGATTTAATAGATTCCTTAATTGTTGCTGTGGCTGCTGCTTTCTTCGGTTTCTTATCCTGCTTATTTGTGTTTTCCACTGCTGCCTGATTATCTGCAGTTTTGCCAGCCTGCTTTTGTGTTGCTCCGCCCTCTTTATTTGATTTCTTATCTTTTTTCGTTGTTTTCTCGGTGGTGCCGGTCACAATTGCTGGTGGCGTTTGTTCTTTATTTAATTTTGATGTATCTATTTTTGTTGAAGTTGCTGCTGGCATTTGAATGTCCTTGGGTTTTTCCTTTTGTGTCGCTGCATCTGCCTTAGGTGCAGGTGACTTTGTGTCCACTGCATTGTTATCCTTCGATTCAATAAATTCGATCTTGGGTTCTGAAACTTCTTGTGCTGGCTCATCAATTAGTGAAGGCATATCCAAGTCTGCCGAGTCTTCGCGCGTTTTTGTTATAGCTTCTACAGCTGTTGTTGTTGATGAATCAGGCGCTGTTTGTAGAGCAGTTTGTGCTGTTGTTTGTAGATCAGTGGGTGGTGTTATATGAGGCGCTGTTTTTGAATCATTTTGTGGAGGAGTTTGTGGTGCTGTTTCCAGAACAGTTTGTTGCGCTACTTGTGGCGCAGTTGGTGCAGCGGCTTGTGGTGCTGTTTCTAATGCAGTTGGTGATGCAATTTGTGATTCAGTTTTTGTCGCAATTTGTTGATCAGGTTTTGGTGCAATTTGGGGAGATGTTTGGGGCGCTGCTTGTGGGAGCGTCGGTGTTGTTGCTTCCAATATTTGTGGACTCTTTGGTGGTTCGTTGCTTAACTGTTTATCAGCTTGCTTATCATCTGGTTTAGTCACAGCAGCTGTAGCTGCATTCAAACTGTTTGAGTTGTCGTTATTTAACATGGGTTTTGGTTCTTCCTTTAAAGATTCCACATTTATAGGTTGTTCGTTCAATGAAGTCTCTTTTAAAAGTTCAGTTTTTAAAGATTCTTCCTTCATTGGTTCAGCTTTTAAAGGCAGTTCTTCTTTTACAGATTTCACGTTTAAAGGTTGGTCTTTCAAAGTAGTCTCTTTTAGAGGTTCACTTTTCAAAGTTTCTTCCTTTAAAGGCTCAGCTTTTAAAGGTTCATCTTTCAATATTTCCTTTTTCAAAGGTACATCCTTTAATAATTGCTTTTCTTTAGACTCTATTCCTAATGTCTCCTTATTCAGTGGCTGTTTTTCTAAACTTTCTCTCTTTAAAGGTTGATCTTTCAATGTTTCATTCTTTAAAGGTAGATCTTTCAAAGTTTCATTCTTTAAAGATTCTTCTTTCAATGGTTCACTCTTTAAAAGTTCTTCCATCAATGTTTCATTCTTTAAAGGTTCTACTTTTAATGCTTCATTCTTCAAAGGTTCTACTTTTAATGGTTCCGTGATTAATGATTCCTCTTTTAATATTACATTTTCCTCTTTTATTATTGCAGTGTTCAAAGTTTGTTCTGAATTTGTTTGGGCATTTAAAGCAGTCTCTTTTATTGCTGCTTTTAATGTGTCTTCTTTAAGGTTTTCTTCTTTCACCATAGTCTCCCCAATGACACTCTTAACGTTAATTGCAGCAGCTTCTTGCTTTGCATCCTGAGCTGTTGAATCTGTCTTTTTGTTGTCCATAGTTTTGTTTTCTTCTGTTGCTGCTGCTACTATTACTGCTGCTGTTGCTGCAATGTTTTCATGTTGCTGTTTCATTTGAGCATTATCTTTTTTGATGTTCTTTTCTTTTTGCACATTTTTATTTGCAGCTTTAGCAGCCTCTGCTTTAACATTAGGAGTTTTATTTTTAGTTTTATTATTGGCAGCCTCTGTTGTTTTCTTCTCTGCAGCATTTTCAAATGTAGTTTCATTTGTTTTCGCAGGTTTTCCAGACGACATTTTTATGTTCATATCATTGGTTGGCATTGCTTTTGGTTTTTGCTTGTTATTGCTGTTGCCTGTCTTCTTGGACGACTCTAATTTTGGTGCTGCAGTTGCTGCTTCTATATTGCTCTCTGCTGCAGCGATATTTGCTGACATTTCATTCGTTTTTTGCTTTAACTTTGCCTCATCCTCTTCTTTTTTTGCAACTTCATCAAAATCACTAACCAAAAGCGGCACATCATCGTCTGCCGCATTGCTCTCTGTGGCTGTTGCTGTAGACGCCTGATTGCTGCCCCCCATAGAGTTGGCGAACATACGCAGCTGCACCACCGTCTCCTGACCCAACTGCGGCAGTATTTCCGGCAACATTTCGACAATTTTCTTTGACTCGCCATGACCGGTAACAGCAAATGTGTTGGCGGACAACGAAGCCTGCGCCTTGGGGTTATTAAAATGTATAACCGTCAGATCGTCCTTAATGATGTTGACCTCCTCGATGCCGGGTATGGTGCTGACGGAGAGTTTTTTCAGTGAGCTCTGCAGTTTCTTGTCATCGGCGGCAGCCGTCTGATGCATGACCTTCTTCTTGCGACGTGGCGTACCTTTGCCTCCAATACGCACCTGCGTTTGCAGTCGTTTTAATTTCTCGATATTCATAACGTTGAACTCTGACCGGTAAACCGAAGAAAAATACTAAAAATACGCAATGCTCAAGTATTACATAAAATCTTTGATTTTATTTTGAAAAACTTACCGCACTTAGTCGAAACACTCAGCACACGCTGCCGGTGGGATGCGCAATGCAGCTCATGCAGCTCGAACAAAATGGCCAACCAGCGGTTATATTAATAACGCAGATTCTTCGACTCTTAGACAGCAAAGAGCCCCCAACAACACATGTGCGAAAATATAATTAAAAATAAACTTGTGGCGACAAAGACGACGACGATACCGATGAAGACGTTCAAATTCGCACAACTAAAATGCAATGAAATGAAAAGCAAATGCCTGAGAGGAGTCACCAACGACGTTGCAAATTGCAAACATGAAAATAGTAGCAGCAGCAGCAACAACCGTCTATGTATTTGTTTTGCGTTTCCTGCATAGATATCTCGCTTTTTTGTTTTGGCAATTTTTTGACAAACAACATCTTCTTGCAGTCGGGCACATGTTGCCAAAAATCTTGCGTGCAGAATACTATTTATTTTATTCTATTCATTGTGCTGTGAACCATCTTTATTGTTGCCAGTTGCAATTGTTGGCAGCCTCCAGTGGCCAATTTCGGTGCATTGAACTCAGTTTTTCTTTTCATTCAATTAAAGCATATGTTTTACTTTTTGCAAAACTATTTGGCATTCAAAATAATTTTAAATGGTTGGTATTTTAAGATTCTTCTATAAATGTTCAACTTTTACAAATTATTGCATCTATGCTCACATATCAAAAAATGTATCCCCCATATAACGTAAAACGAAACGAATTCGTCAGAAATTTCAGTGACCGACATTTTTTTACTGGTTGTTGTCATATTTGTTTCACTTGAATTATTTACGTTTTTCGACGAATTTGTTTCCTTTTTCGTCTATGCTCTAAGTGTCAAAAATTTTGTGGATTTGGTTGTGAGGCGTGAACCAGCAACAATGTAGAATTAGCATCACGACTCAAACAGACAGAATGTGAGAACATTTAGTGTCAAAATGGCATTTTAAATTTGAAAATAAATCAAAAACTATTTATAATACTTGTAAAATGTGTATTAGAATAAAATATATTTGGTTTAGATTTTAAAGTTACCTTTACAACGATGATATACTTCTTTAAAAATATAAAATGGCATGTTTGAATTTTCTACTTTCTATCTAATTCAATACTATATTATGTAATTCAAAAGGTATCAAAGGATTTGTTCGAAAAATGATGAAAAATCAAATTAAAAATAGTTTAAATAATAAAATATAGAAATATGAGGGATAATTCTGTAATTCTTACATTTATATAAAATTTGAACAATTCAAAAACCTGCTAAGGGTTGAGCAATTACTAATTTTCCCCTTAATGTTTAAAGTTTTGTATACAAAATTGTATAACGTGAATTTTGAAAGCATACGAGTTATTGAATTCGAAATAAAAACCGATATCCGTTTCATGTGTAACACCGAAGACTTTATACAAAAATAAGAAATAAAATGACGACATTTTTAAAGTCGCAGCGGGAATTTTAAATATAATTTAAATTTTTAATTTTAGTCTGTTGGTTCCTGGCGGTAACAGTGAACTTTTAAGGGATACAAAAAAAAATAGATTTAATCAAAAAAATATTAAAAATTGATCTATGTTTAATTTATTATTAACTCTCAAATAGACAACTTAATATGTCGTATATATTTAAAGAAAAAGTTTAAAAAATGTTAAAACTTCTTGACTACTCCAATCTCAGAATTCAGAGTCAAATGACGCTATTTTCGGAATTTGTGTAAAGGTGGTAGTGAAAAAAAAGGGCGAACTTTACTTTAAAGGGCCGGTCTCAAAAAAAATAAAAAAATATTGCCACGTCCCCTTAAAGGGAGATTGTCGAAAAACAACACATTTTTTGACGCCCGCCCCCTTGGAACCGCCCATAAATGAAAACCGACCTAGAGTATAGCAGGGCAAACAAAAAAAAAAAATTTTTCACACGATGCAAAAACCAGCCCTTAAAAAAGAAAAAAGTTACCTTCGAAAAAATCGCACGATTTTTCTAAAAAAAATAACAAATATTTTTAGTCTAATTTATTTTTTTTATGCTGGTTCTAGAATTTATTTTTTGGCATATTAATTTCCATGGCATTATTTATCTGAATGTAAAGGATTTTCAATATTTTATTATTTTCATTTTGCCGCTCCCCTTTTCCAGCAATTTGAGTTTGAAAAAAAAAACGATTTTTGATTTTTTTTTTTGCCCCGCCCACTACGTTATAATTCAAAACCACTTATGTCCGTTATAATTCAAAACCACTTATGTCCGGTGTAAACATTTTGTTTAATAAGCTAGTGCCCTACGATAATTCTTTCCCAAACGTAGACTCCTTTCGATTAGCATTACAAGTTTGTGATTTTTTAAAGATTTAAGTAAAATAATTCTATTGACAAAGATTTTTTCTGAGGCTCTGAACTGAAATACATCGCAAGTTTATTACAAATTTAATTAAAAACTAGTTGTTTTTTGATATTTATCTTACTTATATTTAAACGAAAAAAAACTGACCTTAAGAGTTATTTAGTTATTTTTTGAGTATATATGTCAACATGTTCTCAGTTTTTTTTAAATCCACCGACCGCATAGCTTCCTGTACCTGTGTTTGCAGCGCAACTTCCTCCAGCACTAGTTTTGCAATAGATTCATAGTCTTTGTTCTCTACTTCCAAAGCAGCCACAATAATTGCATTCTTAAACCATCATAATTATTTCAACAAAACTATAACAATTTCACTAATATTTGTACCTCAAGAAACTGTTGCTTTAACTCGGCAACTTCTGCATCCAAGCGTTGTTCATCTTCGTCTGTTAAATTTTTGCATATTAATAGATCTTGTCCGAGCAGCACATTGTCTGGTATTGAGAATGTCTCCACATCCAAGGCTTCGATTTCTCGCAGTTTGGGTTGAAATGAGGTGCGTATATTTTCAATTGCCTTGGCCTTTGGCTCGACCAGCAGTTTATCGATGCTTTCGCTGGTTGTTAGTTTTTTAAGCACTGGATCGAGCAAATTGTTGAGTAGCAGTTTTAGAAAATATTGTCCTGCGAATAAATGGATAAATGATTTGTATTTTTTATTATTGATTTGATATAATTTTTGGGTGCTTTAATAAATTTACTTTCAGTTGAAATTTGCTCTGCTGAGTGACCAAAGTGTTGAATTTCGTACAGTTGCTTAGTAGTGTCTGCCATTGTGTGTTGTATTAAATTTAATTCAATTTGTTTAAATTCGTTTTTTACAAATTGCGCACAACAAAAGCTTTGCTTTGACAGTTATCTTGAATACGTTCGTTTTTGTTTGTAATTGTGTGTTGTCTGGGTAAGTGTTGCATAACTTAGTATTATTTAGTACGTTTTTATTTTCGTGTAATTGATCCAAGTACCGGTACCGTACGTATTAGGCTCTGAACTGTGCAGCACCTCCTTGTTGGGATGATAATTAAGACGAACATTTTTACCCAACGTTTTGAATTCCACTTCTTTGATGGGAGCTCTACTTTATGCTTGGCTCCCCTTTTGATGATTTTGTGTATTATGTATTACTGAGCTCCAAAAATATTTTGAGTGACCTTTTTGTTTTTTTTTTGTTGATGAAAAAAATATATCTCTTGAAAATTTGCTGGCTGTCCTTTATTTATTTTTGTCATCAATTTTGATCCGACGGGAAAATTTTGGTACATTTTGAATCCGACTCGAAAATTTTGTAACTTTTCAAAATTTTTCCGTCTGTCTTTTTCTTGTACGTTTATAAATTTAGAAAACAAATTTTTTGGCAAAAGTGGGATTTTTTTATTTATTTTTTAATTGCGTTTTCGAACGGGCAGATAGCAATATTTAAAATCAATTTTTCAAACACGATTTGCAACGTTCAAATAAAAAAAATAAATTATGGCATCATGAACCGAACATTAAATAGCGGAGTGTTTAGTTGGTGCATTTTGAGTAGCTGCCATTAATTCAAAAATGTTGATGTCACTTAAAGAAAAAAATTACATCCATTGGCTAATACTTGATCTGCTCGTATACATTATTGTGAGCACGGGCGTTCTGTTCCTATAATGAATTACAATTTGGAAGCTCTGAGTGCTTAACTCAAATTAAAAAAAAAAATAAAGTTTGTCACTTTAAGTTCAATTCAGTTTGCTATGAAGTAAAGAAATCATCTGCGTTGTCTGCAAAAAAAAATGAGGAAAAATGTAAACACTCTTAAAAAGACAATCAATAAAAGAATAAAAGCAACATTGTTTTATAAAAATAATCCGGATACAAAACTTTCGATAACAAAAAAACTAAAAAGCTTTACGATTAAGCACAAAAAAAACAACAAAATTTGACGTTTCAATATTGGTTCCACTTTATTATGGAAAAGTCAGCTGACCAAAAACAGCCCGACGAGGTAATGATGGCTCCAAACAATAAATACGACCCGACCGGCAACGCCAGCGAAAATGTTGACGAAGACGATCTGCAAGGTAAACTACCATTCAAACAATTACTTAAAACGTAAAATATTATGGGACTTTGCAGAAATGGAGGCCGTCAACGAGAGCCTTGACGAGCTCAGCACTGCGCTGGACTTTTTCGAGCAGCGCACCGACAACATCATCGAACAGTTGAAGGAACTGTTGCATTCCAATCGCGAGATAAGACAAGAATTAGCTGCGGAAAATGCAGCCGCTGGCGGTGCAGATGGTGATGATGATATGGAAGATCATTAAGCCTGACGTTAGAGAAGGGCGGTGTGAGCGTCAGGCAAAGTATTTAAGCATTAAATTGAATATTGATTAAATATTATTAGATTGATTTAATTATTAAGCAAAATCAATGGTTTAAATCAAGAAAATTGTACAAATTATATTATTTTAAATTTAATTCACTTTTTATTGTGCAGTATTTTTTTGGCCGACACCTCGAACAATTTCTTATTGATACGTTTCAGTTTTTGCACTTCGTCGCGCAGTTTTGTAATTTCCGCGTTGGCATAAGCGTCCGTATCCGCTGCAGCAGCTGCAGTGTTGCCCACAACATTCTGCGTTGATTTTGCTTCAGTGAAATTTTCAAATTGTAGCTGCTGCTGTTGATACGCCGCATGCTGTTCGGTTACCAGCACTTCGATGGTTTCGTCTTCCTCTACCTCGGCGGCATCAATCATACGTTTTAGATTATTGTTGAAAATTTGCGGTTGCTTGTGTTCGGGATTAAATATAGCTGCGCTTGTGAGACGTAGCGCAATATTGCTTATGGCGCCTTTGTGCGGCAACGCTTTAATGAGCTGTTTGCTCTGAATGTGCCAAACGCAGACCTGATTATCCTGGCCACCCGATATAAGCGTGTGACCATCCAGCGAGAGTGCGAGGCAGGTAACCGCTGCAGTGTGTCCTGTAAATTTTCCACTGTGCTCTTTCTCCATGTGATATTCCTAAATATATATGAAATGTTAAATCAATTTCTGGAATTATGATAAAAGTTCAGTAACCTACCTTTGTACGCGGCAACGAATCAATGTTAAACTCATATATGCTGCCATCGCTGCTTCCCACATAGACGCTAGTCTCCAGCGCATTCATCAGCACGCACTGCAAACTCTCCGCAAAGACTACATTCAGCAAAAGGCTACCGCTGCTCAGATCGTAAATCTTGCAGGTTCTGTCCAGCGACACCGTAGCCATATACGCTCTAATGCCACCAGCACCCACATGCACATCGGTCACGGGAAGACCATGATCATTGAAACTATACAGGGGCGACTGATTGTCATCGGTACGTGTCACCAGTTGTGTGAGGTTCCAGACTAAAACACCACCATCCTGTCCGGCGGAAACAAAATGCGAACCATCATCGGTAAATTTAATGCAATTGATTGACTGATAATGCTTGGCAATTGTGTTGAGCATGCGTCCAGTTGGCAGGTGCCACACGTAAAGCGTCTCCTGAATACCAGCCACCAGATAATTGCCATCTGGACTGAGTGCCAACGCATTTGGTTTACCGGGCGCCACAAAACGCACCGCCGTCAGTTGTTCCTGCCCATTAATGGGCCAAACGTGTATCAGCGGCTTTGAGCTGTTGGCCGTCAGTAGGTATTCGGTACGGAGCAGACACAGCGAATGTTGCTGCACAAAGCCGCCACCCTTGTAGGTCATCAGATTGGTGCCAGTGCGAAAATCCCAGGCTGCGCACGACAACTGATGATCATTGTTGTCACAGGTGAAGAGTACCTCGAGCATGTCGCTGCTCATGTTGATGCTTAGTTATATATATTACTTATTATTTTTAAAGAAATTAAATTAATATATTGCGAGAACAGAAAAAAAAAACGCGTGCACGTTGAATTGACGCGTGTTTTCGTTTTGTGTATGTTTTTGTTGTAGTTTTGACAGCTGTCTTCGCTGTTGATACAAAGTGCTGCCAGATTGATAAAAAATATCAGGGAATACAAGTCGATTATTGAAATAAATACACTCTCAGAAATATATTGTCATTTCCGACAATATTGTAAAAATTTCGATGTTCAAAATAGATCTCATGATCAGATTGTCAAATTATTGTCGGTTTGGCAATCAGATTGTTTTTTTAAATCGTCATTCGATTGTTTAAGAATAACAATCGACATTGTCATTTAATAAGATAAAAAATGTCACACGAATATTTTTACAATTTTTATTAGCAAACAATTATTTATAGTGCAGAAATGCACACTAAGAGAACATTTTCTGGTCGTCGTTAATAGCTTAACGCCAATGTGAAAGGCAGAAGTGGTCTTGAGCATTTGTGGATAGCAGAACACTTTATGTTACTCGCATGCGTTATCCAGAAAGGGTTTACTTCCTTCCCATTTCTACCGCCAAACGTTTTATTTGGTGGCTCCCATATCTACACAAAATGCACATATGTTCAATAAATATCGAATAATTAAATTGTAAAAATATAACTTAAATTTTGTTTGAATTTTTTATATTTTGAAATAAATAAAAACAATAAATTGACATATATTTGAAAGCCACAAAACAGAGGTGCCACACAATCACTGTATAATGAAATGACAATCACATATTGTTAAAAAGTAACAATATATTTCTGAGAATGTACATAATTTATGTACTAGAGAATTAAATATAAAAGATTCAGAATTTATTTAGTAACTTTTTTGATTTTAAAACAAATTAAATATGTATAAGAATAAATTTCTACATTATGCAATAGAAAAGAAAGTACCATAAAACTACAATTAATTTAATGCCACTCCCCTTTTCGATGTGTGTGTTTACAAAAGACAGGCTTTTCTTTTTTAAGGGGTACCTCGTGAACTTGAGATCACTTTTTTAAATTTTTAGTTCTGGTTTCGTGTAACAATTTTTCCTCGCCCACTAAGTTTTCGATTTTTGTCGGTTCCAGGGGTTTGAACATACGACTGCATTTTTATTCAACGTGATTTTATTAATGTATGTCAAATTTTTTAATTGCATACGCTTTTTATTATTTTTAATAAATATGTACAATCAATTATTATGTAATCTGTTAAAAAAAAAATTGAAAATGTTTTATTTTTTGTGAAAAAATACCTTCCTATTTTCTGTGGGATGAAGATATTTCCTGTGGGATAAAGATTTTTCTGTTTTCTGTTCTCGTGGCAACTATGGTAATTCTATTATTTTTCATTTACGTGGCAGCATCAACAAGAATCTGATTTCATTGATGACGGTTATCGTGCACATGGTAAAATTGTTTTGTTTATAGCAGCAATTTGGGATAAATTCTGGACACAATCTACCAATGACACCCATCGAAGAAGACACCAAGGTGTTGTCCTTGCCGCAGAAGCGCTACTATCGACAAAGAGCGCACTCAAATCCCATTGCCGATCATTGTTTCGATTAGTAAGTGCAGTGAGTATGAATTACTTGAAACTAATGATACTAACATAGTTTTCTTATAGTCCCGAACGTCCCAGTGAGGTAGACTGGACGACACTCTATCCAAACATAAATGCGACGCAGCAACAATGCGTCGAATTCGCAGACATTGGCTGCGGTTATGGCGGATTTCTGGTGACACTAGGTGAAATGTTTCCCGAACGCTTTGCCATTGGCATGGAAATACGCGTCAAAGTCTCTGACTATGTGATGGATCGCATTAAGGCGTTGCGCAAATTAAATCCAGGCAAATACAACAACATCGCGTGCATACGTACAAATGCAATGAAATACTTGCCCAACTACTTTGTCAAGGGACAGTTGTCCAAGATGTTCTTCTTGTATCCGGATCCACATTTCAAGAAGGCTAAGCACAAGTGGCGCATCATCAATAGTGCACTATTATCAGAGTATGCGTACGTGCTGCGAAAAGGGGTATGTTTTATAAAAAAAAAATGGATTCGGAATTTACATTACTTAAAGATAACGTTTTCTAAAATTTCTGACAACTTTTGTATATGTATTACATTCAAATGATATATTTCAGACATAATTTGTCTATTTGGTTATTCAATTGGTTTTTTACAAAATATTAAAATTTGATTTTTACATTAAAATTTAAATTTTTGATTTTATTAATAAATAATATCAAACATTAATTTTAAGATATAAATTTAAGTACAAAAATTAAAATTTAAATTAATTAATTTTTATTTACATTTTTTTATCAATAAAAAACAAAAATTGAAATGTAACTGAAATATTGAATTATTATTTGAAATTTTTAATTTTCATGTTTATTAAATTTGAATGGGCAAATTGAATTTATAATGAATTTATATTGAATTTAGTAAAAAATATATTTTTTGTTAATTTTTTTTTTCTAAATTTGATATTTAACAAAAATACTTTAATTTATAGTCAACATTAAAATTTTCGAAATTGTTAATTAGACTTAATACATTTAAATTTTAGGGCCTCATCTACACAATGACCGATGTAAAGGATCTGCACGAATGGATTGTACAACATCTTCAGGAACATCCGTTATACGAGCGCCTAAGCGAAGAAGAAGCTGTAAGTGTTTCACATACATTTAGAAAAAAAACTAAAGTTTTTAATAAATTAAATATTTTATTTTGAACAGAATGCGGATCCAATAACGCCAAAGTTATATCAAAGCAGCGAAGAAGGCGCCAAAGTTGTGCGTAACAAAGGCGACCATTTTCTCGCGATTTTCCGCCGCCTTTAGACAATACGTAAAGTTGCAAAATTCTTAAATATATCATTTTTTTATTAAAAAAATAGTTACATTTTTATGCAAAAAGTCAATCTTTATTTAAGTGTCCAATGCCTTCGCATTCAATGATTACATTAACGCCATCTGCCTCCTCCTCGGTTTTAAACTTAACACCCGTCAGCAATTCAGCCACATGTATTGCGGTCTTTGTGTGATTGGTCAACGCACAGGTCTTGATGCGCGAAACTCCTTTCGCAAGCGCCATAAATATTATTAATTGATCCTGCACATAACCATCAACACAGGTGCCATTGCTGATGTATTGTTTAAGCTCGTTCGTTGGCGCCAAGGCGAGCGCCTTGCCATCCACTTTGCGTTCGCCCAAAGCGGAGGAACCAACGGTGCAGCCTTCTGTTGTGATGGCCTTCAAAATCAGTCCTGAGCCATTGTCGCGCGCCATGTCCGTCGCCTCTTTGTATGCCTCAATGCAGCTACCTTGCACCGCTGTACAGCTGCGCAGCTCTGCATCTGCCGATGACCTCATTTCATACGCTATGCGCGGTGGTATATTTCCAGCAACAAAGCACCAACCCAGTAGCTGTTGCAGGCTACCAAATTTAACAATTTCCACTGAGTTGAGACTTTCAATGACGGGTATTGTTATGCGACAGCAGCCACCTCCACGCGGATAGTAACCACGTCGCACGAGATCAAAATCAAAGCTAGCACCAAACAGTTCCAGGTTCGGACGCATTACTTCGGTCATGAAATCGACCTGCGGTGCCATGCCCACGTTGGTACCGCCTATCAGATCAAGTTCACTGGACTTGAGTGATCCTTGCGCAAACAGTAGAACCGGCAATGCAGCCTGCAACACAAGCGTCACTGATGCAGCTGTGCGGGTGTCTACCATGTATTTGCCAGATTTGATCTGTTGTGGTGCAAATTCCACAACGGTGGATTTCATTTGATTGCCGGTGACGGTCGCATTTGTTATTTGCTGCAGCAGATTCAGACCGAAGAGATGTTGATTAGAAAGTCCGGGATTTGGCCGATTTGCACGTATGTTATAGATGCGCACTGGACGCTGCAATATGCAGCTTAGACTCAGCGCATTTCGGAGGATTTGGCCACCACCCTCCAGGTAACTTCCATCGATTTGTACAACTTTAGACATTTAAATGAGATACTTTCAAGTGTTATTTTAAAAGGCAGATAATTTTTTCGCTAGTTTTCTGTTTGACTTGGCTTCTGTTTGTAGATTGTTTTTTTTTTTTTTTGCAACCGGTATAAATACTTGGTAGCAGTGATGCATTTTTTAAATACTAATTGGGGGCAAACAAAATTAATTCAATTGATTAAAAGAGGGTAATTTTGTTTTTTCTTTTCTTTAATTGCGTATTTTATTGCTGAACCAAATTTTATTAACAAATTAAAAAAAGATTAAAAAGAAGTGGATAGTATAATTTTTTAAAATAAAGAGTAATTCCATAAATGCGGGTAAAAGTTGGTTTGATGCTACAAAGTTACAACATTGCATATAATCGTGTTGCCACCATATATTTCGCATTGTTTATAACAATTTCGCAAGTAAATGAAGCATTACATGTTTTTGTGAAATCGTGATATCAGTTGTTGTGATTCTAGATCTACTTTATCGTGAAATGAAAAGAATACTTATCACTTGCTAATACATTGAACATTTTGATGTTCAATGTGCGTTAAAAGTTCTCATAAAATTGATATGCGAGTCTTGTTCATATTGATAATACTTTATTTATCAATATAATTTTATATTTAGCGTATTCACAGTTTCATGGTATTGGTACGACATTGTACGAGTACGACAATTGAACTGTGACTCCACTTTTCCGCTTGTTAAAACATTTCGTAAAATAAATTAGGCTGATACTTACAAAATTAAGATTTTTTAATATTATCATAAATATTTCCTGATTTGAAAAGAAAAAGAAATAAATTAACATTTTATGTGCACTATTTGTCTTCAATTTCACATTTTTTCATTTCACAAATACTACACTTGTCACTTTTATAAGTGATGCAACAACAAGTTGACGATTCTGTCTTTTTATTTTATCGTATATATACCACGTGGTACGATACCATAATAAACTACGATGAACTGTGAATCCGCTAATTGTTATATTAATAGCCCTATTCTGACAAGAGTCATAAATTCAAATCGGTCACAATAGTGCGTTTTGTCACAATTTCGTATTCTGACAATTTTATTTTCTATGTTTATTGACGTAAAAGTCAGAATCAATTGTCATTTGTATCAATTGTTATTGATACCAATTGTCTTTGCTCGCTAGAATAGGGCTGTAAGCTTCCTAATTCACAACATGAGAGAGATAATATGTAACGAAAATGAGGACGCTCTTCTAAACATCGAAAATCGGCTAAAAATTGAAAAAATTGTTCTGAAATAGCTGCTGTTTATTATATTTTCATAATAGGCATGTCCAAAATGGATCACATTACATTATTGTAGGTTTTAATAATTGGATTGTTAAATTTTAAAATTTGGGGGTAGCAATGGTCAAAGTTTCGATCATCGTTTCGGTGCCCAGCAAGAACACAGTCGGTCATTTTATGGATCATTTTAGGGGTAGCAATGATCAAAGTTTCGATCATTATTTCGGTAACATGTAGAATAGCGTCGGGAAAAAATGATAAAAACTTTTGCATACTTGTGATTTTACATCTCTGTCTTCTGCGCGTTTATACAGCTTTTTCTTGCATGTTGTATAAGTGAGTAGCAAACATTTAACATGTGGGTTGGAGTTTCGATCAGCAGTATCTTTGCTGGGAATTTAACAATTGATATTGGGCGTTTTCGTAAATCATTTCAGAGCAGAGCTCTGACCATGATCTCAATATTCTGAATATTGTCAGAGTTGAACGCAATCTGAACTCAACCTGAAGACTCTGATTTAAATTAAAAACAACTTGAGCAGGAGATGTCTAATTCGTATGAAGTCTTGTGTTTGACAAATAAAATTAACGTCAAAATCAGTACTTTTCAGCCAGCTCAATAAAATGAAATCGAGCACGTCGAGTCTGTTCTGAACAACCGACTTCGATAATCTGAGCGAATATACAAACGCAAACTACTGACTCTGAATGTTCAGAGTTTAAAAACAAATGCAGATCTTTTTTGACAGTTCGAGCTCAGTTCAGAACTAATAAACGAAAACGCCCATTGACAATTTCAAATGATATATCAACTGAAAGTCACAACTTCCATATCCTATGGCATTTGTAAATTTACTTTTTATCGTTGAGTTTTGAGTCTGGCAATGCTTGTTCAAATATTTTGTCCATAAACACAGTTTAAATTGCACTGTGTTAATAGAACAGAAGTCAATTAATTTATGGTCGAAAAACAATAGTTTCTAGTAGTGTTGTTGTTTGTTTAATACAACAAACACTAGTTTTGCAAAATCTTTTTAGTTTAATATTTAACGTATTTGCGAAATGTCGAAAGTGTATTTAATACCGGTGGCGGTATTTCTTGTATTTCAAGTAACTTTTATAGGCACGTAAGTAAAATATAAAAAAATACTAATTGTACTGCATAATTAGATTAATTGCATTGTTTTTAGCTATATTGCAGCAGTACTGCAAGGACATGTGGTTCCAACAATACCGTACATAAGTGATGCGGCAACCTACTCGCCGGAAAGTTGCGTCTTTGGCCAACTGATAAACATCGGCAGTGTGTTATGTGAGATTTGCATTTATTTTGTTTATAATTATTATTACTTATTACGATGTGGTGCATATAAATGCATGAGTCATTCTGTTTTAATCTCTCTATTTGTTTATTTTTATTTTTTCATCTGCATTCAGTGGGAATTACCATCTACATCCGCTACCGCCAAGTGCTCGAGTTGTATGAGCGTCATCCCGATTTGGGCAGTGGTCTGCTGAAGCACAACCGCATCGCGGTATGGATTGGTTTGGTCTCATGTCTGGGCATTAGTTTTGTAGCCAACTTCCAAGAAACTAATGTGCGTATTGTGCATTTTATTGGCGCATTTTGTTGTTTTGGCTGTGGGACGCTCTACTTTTGGATACAGGTGAGAGTTAAATGCTTTCAATTGTTTTAAAACTAAAGATAGTTGTAAAACATGTTTTATATTTGTAGGTAATTCAAAAACTATGTCAATCTAAATTAGTATTTTGTATATAGAATTTTATTGAAACTTTGTATTAACATAACTAAAATCATTTAGTTTTTTTTCTACAAACTTTCATTAAACACGCACTGTCTATCGATTAACTGGATAATGTCTCTGATAAGGCAGCACCGCTTATCTACAAACTATTTTAAAGTAGAATGCAAAAAATAACCGATTTGAACTCAGGCTAATCGTTATCAAAAATTTAATTTTCTAAGAAAATTCAATGCGAAATAAATTCAATTGAAACAATTGTTGCATAATTATCACATTTAGACAAAATTAATACATAAAATGATTGTATCAAATGTGTGTTTCAGGAATTTGTATTTGTTCGAATTATTTTTCATATTTGACGCGTCTTCTTCTGGGTGTTACAAACTGAAGACCAATGTGAATATAACCATATTATTGGGTAAAAAAATTGATTTCCCAAATTTGAGAATATTTTTTTTTTCAAAAATTTATTTTTCCAATTATATCGTTTGATATTAGCTTTTGCGATATTTGGAATGTATTGGATTTCTGTATTTATCAATATAACAACTTTTTGTTCTATTAAAGATACAATTTTATTTTCTTTAAAAATGTTTAAACTGAAGAAAAAAATAAAAAATATATTATAGTAATTAGATTTCCTTAGTACCTATAGATCCATTCACGTAACTCGTTATGAAAACAAGTAATTCGCACACATTTCTATTTTCGTAGTATATTTTACTAAAAAAACTAACCAAAAGATAGAACAATAGAAGGTGTAAACCCTACAATATATTTATAACCCAGTAGCAAGTAGGTTAAAAATTTTTATGATTATCGTAAATTACGAACATTTAATTATTCAAAATAATCATTAATTTCGGTGCATTTTGCTTTTAAAAACGACGATGATTTTAAAATAATAAAACAATCATATTTTGCCCGTAAATATCAATGGCACGTATTTTTCATGGAATTATATAATATCGATATATAAATATATCGTAAAAAAATATAAATAAAATTTATTATTGCTTTTTCGAATCAAACGTACATTCAGGAAAACTGCAAAAAAATCTATATATATAAAATGAAATGTCCTTTGTGTGCCAGACCATCACGAGAGAACGAACAGGCGGATTTGCCTAATTCCTTTTGTATATTGTTCGTGTCAATGCAAGAGTGGTTTAGGAAAAAAATAAAAGTCGGAAAACCCCAAAGGAAAAGCCGGAAAATCGAAAATATCTAAATTTGACCATAGGACCATACAATTTGGGCATAGCGCACGTATCTGTGCGCTACGAAGGGATTTTTTGAAATTCTCCTCCTATGGTACACAAATGGGAGTAGCAAAATTGAAATGTTAATTAAAAGGAGGTTGTTCCCAATTCGCACTGTGCAAATTGTCTTGGGTCATCCTGCATATATAAGGCACCCTATCGTACCGTCGAAAGCAGCATTGTAGTCGATTAATATGTGATTGCTGTAAATCTGTTTCTCTTTGGTCTTTTCCAGAAATTGGCGTAATGTAAAAATCTGATTTATGGTGAATTTGCCAGGTCAAGCTAGGTCTTCATTGGCAAATTTCGGATAGAATAAAATGCCAAAAGGCAGCTTTTAATTTTAAAGTTGACTTTAAATTGTCTATAATTAGGCGGCTTTAATCGAAAACCGAAACTTTATATCGAAAATTAGATCGAATTTAAAAATGATCGTCAAATGCTTTGCAGTGTTACCGCTACAAAGATGATATGAAAAAGTATTAAATTTTTTTATGTAAATATAGAAAATTGATTTTTAAAAAATTATTTTAGGCACTTATTTCATATATGCTGTACCCGATGGCGGGTACAAAAAAGCGCGCCCATGTACGCCTGGCCTTGGCCGTCTGCTGCACCATACTGTTTATAGTGCTGGCCGTCACCGGTGTCATGTCACACATTCTGTTCAAAGGGCAGGATCCGAGAAAATGGTATTTACGAAAATATAAAAATTCATTTATTGAAATATTTTAATTGAAATACATTTGCAGGTATCCCTCTGATGGTGGCTGGTACTATCACGTGGTCAGCTCCATTTCCGAATGGATTATTGCCACAATATTTAGCTTCTACATATTGACATTTACGGAAGAATTTCGCGATGTACATTTGCAGCATCCGCAGCTGACGCTCATCTCCTATTCGATAACGTTGTAGGCGTAGCCGCGTCCAAAATTTCTTTTAATTTCTTAAACAACATTTG
Organism: Dryomyza anilis; assembly: GCA_951804985.1. Lineage (NCBI taxonomy): Eukaryota > Metazoa > Arthropoda > Insecta > Diptera > Dryomyzidae > Dryomyza > Dryomyza anilis. Next base: position 115,626,902 of record OX638130.1, read on the forward strand.
AAATCAAAACAATTAAATTTTAAGCATTAATAGTATAGTACACATTGCTGTTTTATTTAAAAATTTACATTTATTTATAAACAAAATCAGAATTTGCGTTGTATTTAGCATACGTACAAAACAATTACATGAGTTACTAGTGTATAAAGAAGAAAAATAAATGGTATTAATTAAGAAATTCCTTGAAAATGCAGAAACATTATGTTAAGTTATTTTTGTTTTGTTCTTTGTTTTTTTATTTTTGATATTTTACCTTTTGCGATCGCGCGAACGATTGCGCTCACGATGTTTGTGACTACCACCGCCTCCGCCACCGCCTCCGCCGCCACCACCACCACTGCTGCCGCGTGTACCATGTGAGCTGCGCACAGGCGCATAGTTATGATGGTGGTGATGTTTGTTGGTGCGATGATTGCTGCGTGAAGCGTGCTCTTGATATTTGTCGCGCTCGCGATACTTGTCACCACCGCCTCCGCCGCCACCACCACCGCTGTTGCGATCCTTGTTGCTGACATAGTAGTCGGAAGAGCGTTCGAGGCGATCACGTGAAGATTTTCTAGAAATAGAAAAAAAATTAACTAGGATTAAAATACATTCGGGATTGATTCAAAGAGAAAAATAATCGGTTTTAAATAAATTCAGAAATTAATTTTAATTTTTTTTTTTAAATTCCGAAATATATAAGAATTTGATAAGAAATAAATAAAATTTGATAAGAAATAAAAATAGAGCGACAGGGACAGCAATATTTCTTGCCGCTCTTTTGGCATTTCTCTTCAGTAAGGTTTGCCATTTCATGCCACTGAAACCGCTTGACCACCAGAAGCGTCGTATGTTCGATAATTTCAACACTGGCGTAATAAAGGGTTTTTCAACAGGGATGCTACAAAAGTAGAGCGACAGGGACAGCAAACGACGCCATATTTCTTACCGCTCTCTTGACATTTCTCTTCAGTAAGGTTTGCCATTTCATGCCACTGACCACCAGAAGCGTCGTATGTTCGTGAATTGGGCTGGGCCGTACTTCTTCCGTGATGATCAAGACCGGCACGTTACTGTGTTACCTTTAAATGATAACCGAATATTTTTGGCCCCAATTGGATGATATGGACTTGGAGGACATGTGGTTCCAAAAGGACGGCGCCACAAGCCACACAGCGAATTCCATAATCAATTTATTGGAAACCAAGTTTGGAGAACGGGTTATCTCACGACTGGACCATTAGTAGATTGGCCGCCTCGGTCGTGCGATTTGACGCCGTTAGACTATTTTCTGGGCTACGTCATGTCTATGGTCTATGCCAACGATTGATGAACTTCGTACGAATATCGAACGTGAAATTGCAGCAGTATCGGCCGATTTATGCTTGAAAACCGTCGAAAATTGTTTCAGCGTCTGGACTTCTTTCTGCAAGCGTTCCCGTGGTGGCCATGCAAAAGAAATTGAGTTCCATACATAATGGCATCGAACGTACTTTTACAGGAATAAAGAATTCATTGATATCCAAAACCGTTTTTGTTTTATTTAAAAAAACTTTCTTATAAAAAAACACTTTATCTACCACCCCACGTTTCATTTTAAATAATACTAAAAATTCACCTTAAAACGTTCAGTTAGATTTATGTCTGACAGAATTTGAAAGACCTACACAGAAAAAAAATATTGTACGTATATATAACAATTGATATTAATAGCAAACAAAATCGTATTCCAATTAAAAATATGAATGTATTTACTAATTAATTAATTAATTAATTGTATTTACACATTTTTTAATTAAAATATTAATAGGAATAGAATTGTTCCCTGCAGAATTATTTCCCGTAGAATTTGACCCCGTGGAGTTTTTGACAGTAGATGTTTTAGTGTGATGAGTTTTAGTGTGGTGAGTTTCGGTGTGGTGAGTTTCGGTGTGGTGAGTTTCGGTGTGGTGAGTATGGGTATGGTGAGTTTTAGTGTGGTGAATTTTAGTATGGTGAGTTTTATTGTGGTGAATTTTATTGTGGTGAGTTTTATTGTCGTGAGTTTTAGTTTGGTGAATTTTTGTGTGGTGAATTTTATTGTGGTGAGTTTTAATGTGGTGAGTTTTAGTGTGATGAATTTTAGTGTGGTGAATTTTAGTGTGCTGAATTTTATTGTGGTGAGTTTTATTGTCGTGAGTTTTAGCATGGTGAGTTTTAATGTGGGGAATTTTGGTGTGGTCAGTTTAAAGAATTTTGGGTGGTTGTTAACCTGGTGTGAAATATCTTGTTATCACTATAATAACTGTTGACATACACGTAATGTAAAATGTATCTTCTATGGGGGGTGCCACGCCCAATGGTCCAATCACTCCTACATTCGGCGAAACCGTTTAGAATGGTTAAAAATAACGCTGACCGAAATTTAATTAAATTTACTATCCTAATATGGGAAATGCCACGCCCAGTCCTCCAATCTTATCGGGATATATAATATCCTCTGCCCAGGCCCAACATACATATTGTGCCAAAATTTTATTCAAATCGGTGCAGCCGTTTTGAAGTCTAATCGGAATTTAAAAGTATATATATATATATATATTCGACAAAAACAACAATGTTCAAAAAATTTCGAAAAAAAAATTGTTAAAAAAATTTTTTGGTCGACAAAAACAATTTTGGCCATTGCATAATGGTCAAAATCACCATTTTCCAAAACAATGTCGAAAAAAAATTGTTTTTGCTTTTGTTTTTATTTTTGATTATTTTTTTGTTTTTCTTTTTCTTTCAATTTTTGTTTTTCCTTTAGTTTGGATTTTTGTTTTATGTTATTGCTTTTGTTTTTGTATTTTTGCTTTTGTTTTGTGCTTTTGCTTTTGTGTTTTTGCTTTTCATTTTTTTTTTGTTTGTATTTGAGTTTTTTGTTTCATGTTCGTAGCTGGTGAAAGTGCCGAGTTATATCATATTGAAAGTTTAGGTTCTTTGTCGAATCCAGCCCATATATAGCCTATCATTCCGTCCAGACCATACCGCATCTGTGGTCAAAATTTCAAGAAAATCAGATTCGCCGTTTAGACGGAGAAGCGGAACAAACGTACAAACAAATGAACAAACAGATTTATTATATTAATGGATAATAAATTCAATAAAAAATATTCGTGTGAATAAAACCAAAAAAAAAAAAACAAAATTAATGGAAATAAATCTATAAATTTGCGAAAAAATAAATAATTCGTTAATGAAAACAAGCATCGTGTTTTTAACGACATGAGAATTTAACATGAATTAAAAATAAAACAAATTAATGTAAAAAATAATTCGTTCGAATGTAAAAAAACAAAATAAAATGAATAGAAATAGATGAGTTAACATTTTATAAATTCACGAGTGAATAAAAAAAAACAAATAAATTATTCGTGACTGAAAACATTAATCGAGTGTTCAAACGAAATAAGAATTTAATAACTCTAAGAACGAATATAAAATATTACTATTTCTAAAACGTAAAATAGTGAATTAATGGAAATAGAAAAGGAACAATTCAAAAATGTTCGAATGGATTTAAAACAAGAATCGCGATTTTCAATGATGTATGAATTTTACATTTGATTCATTAATATAAAAAACAACAATACGATTATTACAGATGATACAATTTGCTATTATTAATGACATTAGAATTTATATTAGATAAATTGATGAGAATAATAATACATAAAAATATAATTAATTCACATCTTCAATACTAGGTATTCTAGGCACTCTCTAAAAAAGACAATTTTCCAACTATTTACAAAAACACTCACCGTTTGCGATGCTTTGCATGCGGCGAACTCGACGGTGAACGCGAGTAGTTTCGCGACTTCTTTTTGCTCTTTGAATGCGCCAGTGGTGAACGTGAGCGCGAGCGCACGGTGCGCAGCATTTTCTTGGTGCGGCTGCTCTTGTAATCACCGCCGCCGCCGCCACCACCACCACTGCCCGCAGATGCCGGAGAACGTGATCGCGGTGAACGCGTCCCGCCACGCGAACGTGAGCGTGAACGCGAATCCTTGACAGGCGCCGCCTTGTCCGAAGCCAGCGGCAGCGGTATCGTGCGTTGTATAAAGCCGCCCCATGCATTGTGCGAGCCATTGTTGCGATCAACCATAGTGACGGCGGCGGGTACGTTGAGCTGCTCCTGTTTTTTGTTGCGCGTCTCCATATAGCGCTTCTTCAAAGACTCCACAGAAGCCTCAAGTTTGTCGACATTTGGCTGGAAAACAAATATTCAATAACAATAAACACGTAATATAAAATATTACTACCTTAGCGCGCTTATACAACTCCATGACGCGATAGCAAATATCGATTATGTCATCCTCGCTGACGCGGAAGGTGCCAAACCATGTGGGATGATTGGGCAGCGCTATGCTTAGCTTGCGCGCGCTCAGATATATGCAGGCGCATGCAATTGTCTCCGGATTGTAGCGCATAAAGACATCGGTGCGCAACGAGTCGTTCATAAAGTTCCACGACATCTGCATCAGCTTCTCGTGTTTCTCATACTTGAGCACCTGCAGGTACATGACGATCAGCTTGTGCGGATGCTTGACATGCACGCAGAAGCCCAACTCCTTGAGCACGCGACGCTCCGCCTTGATTACTTGAGTCTTCATGTTGGTGTAGTACTGGTCGAGCAGCATGGGATTGATGTCTCTGAAATTTTTAACAAAATGCATTAAATAATTTAACTCGCAAAAATTACAACTCACTTTTGCGCCCGCACTTGTTTAATGTGATGGAAAACATTGATGACGTCGCGTATGCGACGCGGTGCCTCTTCAATTTTTGATGCCAAACACACACAGCTCATCGCCACCGTTTCCATGTTGTGTCGTACAAAACTCTTGCTGTAGAAGAAACGCTGAAAGATAACCTGTCCCGTTGCCATTGCCACTTGCGGCAACTTCAACAAGATACCCGCCGTCTGTATCAGCTCACAGCCAAGTATGCGCAAATCCTTTTCCGTCTCCGGATCCAGTCCATCGAGATGCGATGGTGTAGCGTCTAGTTTTCCCTCTGGTATCAGACTGTTCTCCAATGTGAGCACGATTTTATTGAATAGCCGTGGATAGGCGGGTTTGGAAGCTGCTCCATCTGCTGTTGCTGTAGATGCATTCGGGTGGTTGCTGTTTGTTGCTCCCGAAGCAGCCACTACAGCCGCAATGGCAGCCGCTGCTGCAGATGTGGCCATTGCGATTGAATTCAATCCGGTCGTTTGCGGTTGTACAACTACCATTTGTTACATTTGCGTTCGACAACTATTTGTGAAAAGCTTAATAATTGATATTTTAATGTTTTTAGAGTGAAAAACATTAAATTGTAAAATTTTGCGTGTTAAAAGCGTTGTAATTACGTTCAGTGGTTGTCAATGTGACACCTGGCAGTTTGAAGAGCACTGCAATGGTTATGTACCTTCATGCAGTGTTGCCATATAAAATGGAATGGTAAATAACCTAGGCTGCATTCAGCGCCCTCAAACTGCTCAGTAACTAATCGCTCACTTTTACTGAATGCACCGCGATCTCATTTGTCAATTTACCAAAGAATTAATTAGTGTATTCACAGTTCATCGTATTTTAGTATGATATTCATACCATGTAGTATATATACGATACAATAACACAGAAATGTCAATTTGTTGTTGCAAAAATTGTGAAATTGAAGACGAATAGTGCTCATGAAATGTTAATTTATTTCATTTTCTTTTGAAATCGAGATATATTTATGATAATTAAAAAAAAAATCCTAATTTTAAAAGAATCAGCTGCATTTATTTGACGAACTATTTTAACAAGCAGAAAAGTGGTGCTCACAGTCGTATTCGTATCAACTTATAATGTCCTACCATGAAACTGCCAATACGCTAAATATTAATAAGTTACATACAACTCTTTAATTGATTGAAACCATATTTTTCCAATAAAAATTCCATTTTTGTTTATAAATATTTGAGTTAAAATGTCATTGAATGTCATCGATAACGCAAATGTAGCGTACGATTTTTTCGATGGAAAAAATGGATACCGCTTACTTAGCATGTTGCGGGTAGCACGCCATTCAGACACAAATTTCTAAACAGTTGCATAACTGTTGAGGTCGCTGTATGCAGTCAATCAGTACATTTAAATGATTTAATAAAAAGTAAATTAATCTTTAATAATGTGAAACACAAATGAATACATTTTTATACAGAGTACCATCAGTACAAAATATTTTGTGCTCAAAAATTAGACCTATATAAATCGAATACGAAAGCGTATTCTCATTTACAAAACAAAACTATTGAAAATAAAAGTTAACAAAAAGTTTTGATCAATTTGGTTTTATTTATTATTTATTTTATTTAAATTTTATTCAACATTTAAAGCTTAAGAGCCTAACAATGTTCTTTGTATATTAATAATAGGGAGGCAAATTAATGTAATATAAAACTTGCAGCCGCGGTAGCTCAGTGATTAGTGCGTTGGACTGCGAGACGAAAGGTCCCCGGTTGAACAACATCTTTTCATATTTCATGTTTTATACCGCGCTACCTCTCGGCAGTAAATGGCAAACCTACGAGAGTTATACATTTCCTATGAAAGCTCTCACCCGCCGTTCGGATTCGGCAATAAACTGTAGGTCAAAATGGTGAGAGAGCTCTGCCTAAGTTCTTGTTGGACTGTAGTGCCAAACTATTATAAAACTTAAATACCCAACTAGAACAAAATACGAAATGTTGTCTTTGCGACTATCGTTTTTCAGGTGACTTAAAGGTTCTTACAAAAGTTATCTATTAAACATCGTAAAGATATATCAGAAAGGTAACTTTTTAAGTAAACAAATCGGGATAATACCCACATTGTGGCACCTCTGAACTTCATACTTCGAAGTTGGCATTCGTTTTTTTTTTGCTGCGTCATACCGTTTGCTGTTAGCGTTTTTTGTGCTCCATGTATTTTGTGTGGACAAAAATGTCCGATTGATAGTAAAAATAGCGTTTAGGAATCGCTTCAAAATCAGGTCTATGAAATTGAAAATGAAATTGAAATGGGAATTACTTACTGCAGGCGTCATTCTACCGTGTGAGGAGGTGTCTCAGGACGTGACTGTGGCAGTGACAAACAGTGCAGCTAAAATAATTTCAAATAATAATACATTTAAATTTAAAACATAGCTTTTGGTTTTTCATTATAATTGTCTATTTTATATTTATTTGATATAGTTTGCCATTTGATTATTTCCATTCCATAAAAAATAAATAAATTGAAAGATTGAAAGATTTTTTGTAATCTTTTTCTGAATATTTCAATTAAAATTTGAAATTTGAGTCACCCTTTTCTTCGTCATATTCTTTCGTCAAAAATGTCTTCTCAAGACCCCTGTGCCGCACGCTTTCATGCCGACTAAACAGTGTCGCCGTCGGTTCGATTCTGATTAGTTGCCGTAAATTTGCAGTAAAGGTACTACGTACTACGTTTTTCGCGGTGTCTTCTTTTAGTGGCCAAAAAAATTTGAAAAATTGACAAAATCCATACCAACGAGATACATATTAACCGAAGTACTATATGTGAAAAATAAAGAATTCTAATTGGAAAATTATTATTGTACACCAAATATACAACAAACAAAATGCAATAAAAGAAAATATAAAGGTATAAAATACATAAATTGTGGTGCTCTTGTGCAGTTGTGTAATTTGCAAAGAGCAGAAATTGCCAGAGTCTAGGTGAAAAATCTGCATTACCTTGAGAAGAAAATTAAAATCTTGAAAAAGCAAAAAAAAAATAAAAAATAAAACAACACAGTGCAGTGCATCCGCTAAACGAACCAACAAAAAAAAAACGGTTTACGGTGATAAAAAGCAAAAATTAGGGGATGCGAAAACGTGTAACGCATAAAACGAACTCACTGTGCTAAAAAGAAATAAAATTTTCAAAACAATATTTTATTGCAAACCAAATAAATAATAATTATAATATAACAAAAACAAAAGAAAAATTCTAACTACAATATACAATTTACGAAATTTGTCTGTACAACATGAGTCTGTCTATAAATAACATTAACATACATTTTATGGATACATACGATATGCCGAATTAAGGTTTTTGTGCTGACGGTCGGTGGTATTTTTGTATTTTAAACATACCTAGAAAAATCAACAAACAAAAAAGAAAATCTGCCACTAATTTAAACAAGTATAAAAAATATTGCAAAATGTCTACGTTTTTTTTATCCAGTATCTAACTCAACACTCAACACTTGAAATTCTAAAATTTGTAGGTGTTAAATGAATCAAAAATATTCGACCATGCACGTAGATTGACTAACTGTCAGAATGACAGACTGCTTGAATGATGGCCTGCCTGACATCCAAAGGGGGTTGTTGTCAAGGTCAGTCAGCGAATAGTGCAATGCGAGTGGCTGTGTTTTCGGTCTCTATACCGCTCACTGACAGTCGGTCGGTCGACTGTCAAGCTATCAATTTGCAATTAAGCCTTTCGTTTTTTTTCTGCACTGTCTTCAATGAAATACTAAACAGTTTTATTGAATTACATTATTCAATTTTGTTACTTCAAAGAATACGCTTGCTCAGCTTAAAAGCTTCACATGTAGGTAACGCACAACATACTTCCGGCATGCGTTGGTAGCTTTTGTAGGTCAAATCAATTAGCATTAGTCCTTTGTTCCTTGCCGTTATGTCAACCTTATAAAATAACCAACTACTGACGTCACTGAAAAATCTCTGATGCTGTTATTGAATTAAAAACTTTTATTTCCGTTTTCTACTTATATTAATTACTGTATACAATAATGATTCTTTAAAAAAAAACCCTAGACCTCAATAAATATGATAATTACAATACGTAATTAACTTTTATGTCTATAAATAGTTAGGTGTAAACGAACCCGCTGTTTGAATTATTAATTGTTTCTATTTGTATTGCAGATGTATTTGTTTTATGGAATAATAGATATGTAATTTGTTTCAAAGATTTTTTTATAACATTTTTCATATAATAAATGTTTTTATACATATCTTCTATATACATTTTGATTGGGCAATTCAAAATGAAAACTAAATTGTTTTATTATTATTTTATTATATTGACCTTTAAGTTTTATAAAATTTGTTCTGTGTTCAGGCTCTAAGTCAGGCTTAGTTTTGAAATAAAACTCTGATATAGTTTTATTAAAAGATTTATATTTTATATCGTTTCTTCAATATTGCGAATACCGTGATCGTCTCGAGAAATTAAAATTGAGTAACACGTCCACGTGTCACATAATTATACTAGCCAAAACGAATTTTCCCATGGACATTCCAATTCTATATAATTCGAATGTGCTGATTCTGACTGCATTCAATTAAAAAAAAATAGTAAAAAAAGAAATTTTAGTAAAACAAAAAAATAGTTCAAAATAATGAATTTTAGAGAAAAGTTTTTAGTGTATATCAAAAATTTTATTGAACATTTTTATTTTAGTAAAGTGGAGTAAAGTAAAAATTTGAATTTTTATTGAACATTTTATTTTTAATATTATTTTTCAGTAAATGTTTTCAGTGCATATTGAATTGATGGTAGAAATTTGAATTTTTAGGGAAAAATTAAATTTTTAATGAACAAATTTTTTTTTTATGAAAAATTGAATTTTTTTTTAGGAAAAATTAATTTTACATTTTTGTGAAAATATAAATTTTTAGGTAGTATAAATTGAATTTTAGTGAACATTTTATTTTTAATTTTTTTAGTAAACATTGAATTTTTGATAGAAATTTGAATTTTTAGGGAAAAATTAAATTTTTAATGAAACATTTTTTTTTAGTGATAAATTTAATTTGGAGTGAAAATTGAATATTTATATATAAAATTTAAAATAGATTTTTATTACGAAAAAATAAAATGTTGGTAAAAATTGAATTTTATTGTATACTAGCTGGACCCATGCACAGCTTCGCCCGTGCTAAGTTTTTGTAATTGCAAAACTATATCGTTTATAAAGTGTGGATACATTTTTTTTTGATTTTTATAACTCAACTCTTAGTATGTCAGGAGTTATAGCAATTTTAAAGTTTTGTATATATGGGTTTTGTATACATTTTACGTGACGTTTGAATTTTGTTATATAAACCTTCGTTTCGATTTTTATAACTCTACTCTTAGTAAATCAGGAGTTACAACATTTTTATAGTTTTAGTCATATGGAAAGGGACACTCCCCAATTTTGTACAATTTTCCTACTTTTCTTTTTTCCTAAACCACGCTTGCATCAACACGAACAAAATACAAAAAGACTCAGGAAAATCCGTCGGTTCATTCTCCCGTGATGCTCTGGCACACACAGGACATTTCATTTTTATATATATATAAGATAAGATATAAGATAAGATATAAGAATAGAACAATAGATAGATTTGAATGATTATTTAGTTTTACAAAGTTTTATTATATTATTTTGGAAAAGTAAGGAAAGCTTTGTTTTTTTAGTATTTAAAATTTTTTAAGTTAAATTTCCAAAAATTTTAAAATATAAATTATGATTTTTTTAGCCAGTTATTTGTGATATAAATGTCCAGTTGACCTCATTAAAAAATAACAAAAATTATGTTTGTTATGGATAATAAAATTTTTTTTTTTTATAAATTCGATGTAGTTAACAACTTTCACTATTTTATGATGTTTTTTTTTTAGGTCAACTGGAGGCGCTACTCGTTCCTTTGGTTACCGCATCGCATCGCACCGCCTCCTGTTTTCCGAAAGACGTCACAAAATTTGATTGTTATATCGAATATGTACATTGCACAAACATGTTTAGCCATGTCCATTGTATATATATATAATTTCAAGAATACACTGTGCTCTTTAGAGAAATATCATCATCATCTAAATCTCACAACAAAAAAAAAAAACAGACAATAATTTTCTAAAACACAACCCGAATTTCATGTATTTCCCCGCACCTCCGTCCCACTACTTACCGTTGAAATATATTTATATATATATCGTATAGCTGTGTTTTGTAGCCACCGTACGAATTGATTTTAGCATTTAAAATATTATCTCTGGCAAAATTCTTTACGCCAGACTAGACACAGCAAAAGAAAAATTACAAAAAAAAAAATATAGAAAAAATAAAAATACAACATTAGCTAATATTTTTGAAACAAAAGTTGCGTCAATATTTTGCCACGATCAACAATTTTGAAATTACAACTATTTTGTAGCACAACCAAAGCATAAAATACACAAGTGCATTTTTATATTTTGTAGACATTTTAAAAAGCTTGGTAAATATTGTATAGTAATTTTTAAACCCTACACTAAGAGTGAAAGGGTATATTCAGTTTGGTACGCCGTTTGTAACACCCAGCAGGAAGCATCTCCGGTATGGAAAAGTATATATATTCTTGATCAGCATAACCTCCTGAGTCGATTTAACAATGTCCGTCTGTCTGTCTGTCCGTCTGTCTCTCTGTCTGTCTGTTGAAATCACGATTACAGAAAAAGTAGAAGAGATAGAACTATGAAACTTTAGATTTAGATTACTTATATATCTAAGCTGTCTGAACATCTAAGCATGATCGGTCTATTGTGACCTGAGAACCGACCACTTATGTTCAAATACCTCATATAAAATGAATATCTACAGATCAATATTACTGTATACGTGGTTAGGTAAACTTTTTTTGGTCAAATATATATTGCTCAAATACATGAAAATAATGTTTTCCCGCGAAACGACTTGTGGTTACAAAATAAAATCGAAATTCGGTACACTTACCCATTTTTAAATATGGGTATCAAATGAATGGAAATTCTTCAGCGATTGAAAGTTTGTAGTTATTTTCAGGATTCGTATACCCTTGTGACCTATATACAACTTTGACTGGTAACCACACATATGTGTAGGGTATTTATAGTCGGCTTAGACCGTCTATAATTTTGATAATCCTAACTATCATAATAACACCTACTATAAAATGCCCCTACTTTAAAATTTGCCATGTGATCTAACCTTCCCAACTGTTTTTTTTACTTTTATTAACTGAAAAACATTCCATGCTGTTATCGTTACAGCAAAACGATATCAAATTCCGAAAACGTGCCGATATCTGAATGTGAAAACGTGGCAGAAAAATGGGTTTATCTAGTAGAAATTTACTCATATTGGTCATTTAACTAGTGTGGTTAGGACAATATACAAAAATAATGTTCAGTTCCCGATAGTGACCTAAGTACAATATCGAAACGTGCTAAAAATACGTTATGCCATTTCGTATTGAATTAATTCACTCGTAAATTTAACTTATTGAATTAATTAATAATTGTCTACAAATATATTCAACATAAATACTAAATAATTTTGTGAAATAAAATATTTTTTAAATCTGCAACTTGTTTCTGCAGCTCGTTTCTATTAATCAATCGGTAAAAATGAAGAATTTTGTGACGTCAAAATGGTTCACATGACAACAAAATAATTCAATTTATTATAAAACAATCACTTTTACGTCAGATCGGCAATATCAGGCGACAAATTTGATCGACAAAATTACAGAAACCACCTACTGGTTATTTCAAAGAAATTTTTGTACATACAAATTTAAGTTTGATGAGAATAGTATTTTATTTTCCTATTTTTCATTACGGAAATTCAAATAATTCACACTTCAAGATTTTGAAATTTACTTCCGGTCAAAGTCGACTTTTAATTTACTCAGAAAAAAAGTCATAACATTCCATTACAAATGGTCAATAGAAAAGTTATTGAAAAAATAAATATTTTCATGTATACTTTCTAGAACATTTTACGAAATATTTTTTTCTGTAATATGTTCTGTTCACGAATAATTCTTAATTTCTATTTTTTTCCTAATTTTTTTTTTACGCGATTCGTATATATTACGAATCAATATTCGTAAAATTAAAACAACAACATTACGAATATTTCGTTTAAAATACGAAACTTTCGTTATATTATTTTCTATTACACTTTTTTTACGAAAAAATAACATATTTTACGAATGAGCTTTACTAAAATGTAAAGCTCATTCGTTATTAAATGACTTAACTTTCGTAAATTTTGGGGCTATATGTAGAATTTTACTAAACATTTCGTATTTTATTTAATTGGTATCGCGGGCGCAAATAGATAATTATAATTACAAAAAGGTTTAAAGGTTTCTGTGTTAGTTCTGTTCAAAAAAAGTATCATATTTCTTATTTTTATGAATCGTCATTTTCATTGTCAGATTTTTTTTTCACAAATGTACGAATGCTATCGTCAAAAGTACGAATACTTTTGTAAAATTTACGAATATATTCGTAAAAACGTACACAAATATTCAATAAATTACGAATCCTCCGTATTATGTACGAATGGCATTCGTAGAAAATCTACGAATAATATAATAATAATAGTTTGGCGCAACAGTCCTGTATAGAACTTCGGCCGAGCTCTCTCACCATTTTGAGCTGTGCGTTTTATATTTGTACTCAAAGTGGTGGGACCTACAGTTTATTGCCGAATCCGAACGGCGGGTGAGAGCTTTTCATAGGCAATGTTTTACTCTCGTAGGTTTGCCATTTACTGACGGGAGGTAGCGCGGTATAGAAAAATGTTTCTATGAAAAGATGTTGTTAGCCCCAGTCCAGGCTTGAACCGGGGACCTTTCGGCTCACAGTCCAACGTACTAACCACTGAGCTACCGCGGCTACGAATAGTTTCGTAAAATAAGTAATTAATATTCGTAATTTTATCATAAATTTACGAAATTTCTTTCTTGTATTTTACGAAATATTTCGTGAATAAATTTCACGCCGGCGTTCTGATTCGGCATTAAACTGTAGGTCCCACCACTTTGAGTACAAATATAACACGCACATCTCAAGCTCGGCCTAAGTTGTTATAGGACTGTAGAGCCAAACTATTATTATTATTACTTGAATTTGTGGTAAGGTAAAAATTACTGTTTTATATCGGTATCATACTGGAAAATTAAAAATCGGTTACGATAAAGGACAATTACTTAATTTCTTTGACGGTTACCTATTCTAGTGATCAATCACAATTGTTTCCCACTTTTGCGTCTATAACACAGAAAATGAAATTGACAGAATACGAAATTATAACAGTTTGTGACTCGTGCCAGAATAGGAATTTAAGAGTGTGAAGGTAAATATTCCAAATCCTACAAATTATCTTCATTTTAAAATTGGTTCATGTACTTTTGTAAATAATGGCGATATTCATAGACAATTTAAAGACAACTTTAAAATTAAAGTCTGCTTTTTTGACAATTTGCACATAGAATAAAATATCAAAAAGCTTATTTTAATTTTTAAGTCGACTTTAAAAAGTCTATGAATATGCGCCAATATTTTTTTCGAAAAAAAAAAACTGTTTTGCTAAATATTTTTTCTGCTAGATATAAAGAAAAATGTTTATACATACACCCAGAAAAAAATTCCCTCAAATCCCATTAAATTTGGTCAATAAGACAATTATTGATTTAATAGTATATAAAAAATAAAAATTTTCATATAACCTCAATGGCAATGTCATGGTATTTTCCGATTAAAATAATAATTTATCCTATTGAATATTTTTAATAATAAAAAACTATTATTTATATAGTATTTTTTTCTGGGTGTATGTTGTATATGATTTTCTACAAACGCTAAACATTTTTTGAATTTTTAATTGAAAACATTTACTTAGACCATTTTAATAATTACCCGCAATTATTTTTTATGTATATTCTATAAATATTTGTAAATTTGTGTACAATAGTATTTTACAAAACAGTTGCAAAACAAGGAAAGAAACCAATGTGATTATTTAAATTATTAATTTTGTTTATTTCTGAGCGCCGCATGGTATCGGCGCGTATATTAGGTTGTGGCGAGAATAATGAATTGCTTTCGTCGAATAAGCTACACTTGCTTAACGATTGTTTAAAAGTTCTTTTAAATTAAAAAAAAAAAAATTAAAAAAAAAACCAAAAAATTAAATAAAATTATAATAAATGAAGTGCTATCGAAATTAAATCATATGAGTAATTAAAATATTATTTTTTGGTAAAATGTACAGGTTGGACAATATAAATGCTAACAAAAAAATGATAATTAAAACTTTATATTAATAACTAAAACATTTAAGTGCCAGAAGTTAATCTGAACAAAGTGAAATTAAACCTATTAATATAAATAAAATAATGTGTGCAATATTTTAAAAATACTCTCAAATATTAACTGGAAAAAACCACGTTCAAGTGTATCCGCTCTGTGTTATTTTAGCCAAGTTAATAAATGTATTTTAGCCGTTCGCATCTGGCTTTGTTTAAATTTAGAAACTCTTAGCAAAACAAAAACCGTTTCAATTGTTTTTCGAATTTTGTTAATAAAGTGCTAACCAATAATTTTCATTATTCGATTTTTAGTTTGTTACGACTGCAATAATTAAAATCATATTGGATAATAAGTGTTAACGGAATAACGTAAGGAACGAGCAACGAACGGAATAGAGCGTCATCGTTAAAGCACAACAAATACAAAATGCCGGTTAAGAAACAAGGTAAGGTTTTTTTTTTGAGAATCTCTATGTTTATAAAATATTTTCAATACTTTTCTTTAAATATTTTTAAAATATATTTTACAAATTTACCAATCATTTGAAGATATACAATCAAAATTTAAAGATATATTTTATAATTATACCCTACTCTAATAGTGAAAGGGTATATTCAGTTTGGTACGCCGTTTGTAACATCCAAAAAGAAGCATCTCCGGTATGGAAAAGTATATATATTCTTGATCAGCAAGATGTCGATTTAGCGATGTCCGTCTTATACTTATAATTTAGATTACTTATATACCTACGCTGTATGTGCGAAAGATCGGTCTATTGTGACCTGTGATCTGACCATTTATATTCAAATACATCATATAAAATTTACATCTACAGATCAATTTTACTGTATACGTGCTTAGGTAAACTTTTTTGGTCAAATTTATATTGACTTCATGCTCAAATACATGAAAATAATGTTTTCCCTCGAAATGACTTGTGGTTCACATTTGTAAATATGGGTATCAAATGAATGGAAATTCTTCAGCGATTGAAAGTTCGTAGTTATTTTCAGGATTCGTATTCCCTGGTGACCTATATACCACTTTGAATGGTAACCACATATATGTGTAGGGCATTTATAGTCGGCTTAGACCGACTATATTTTTGATAATCCTAACTATCATAATAACACCTACTATAAAATGTCCCTACTTTAAAATTTCCCATGTGATCTAACCTTCCCAACTGGTTTTTGTTTTATATTAATTAAAAATCAGGTTAGATTTCATGGTAAATTTTGAAATAGGGATATTTTGATTGTTGAGTTGGTGTAATAAAGTTAGTAAGAATTATGAAAGTTATAGTCAGAGCTCCACGGGGTTTACGAATCCGGAAAATTAGTGAAATAATTTCCTTTCATTTGGGAATTGTTTAATAATAATAATAGTTTGGCACTACAGTCCTATAAGAACTTAGGCCGAGCTCTCTCTCACCATTTTGAGCTATGCGTGTTATATTTGCACTCAAAGTGGTGGGACCTACATTTCCTACAGTTTATTGCCGAATCCGAACGGCGGGTGAGAGCTTTTCATAGGCAATGTTTTATTCTCGTAGGTTTGCCATTTAATGCCGAGAGGTAGCGCGGTATAGAGAAATGTTTCTATGAAAAGATGTTGTTAGCCCCAGTCCGGGTTTGAACCGGGGACCCTTCGGCTCGCAGTCCAACGCACTAACCACTGAGCTACCGTGGCTAGTTTGGTGTACCGAATTTAGATTTTTTGTAGGTCATCGAGAGTCGGTACTCAAGAAAAACAATGTTTTTATATATATTTTATCATAAAAAACGAATTTATTTTCACAAAAAAAAAGTTTACTTGGTATAATGTAAAATGCTCCCGTATATGTTAGTGTTATATAAGGTATTTGAACATTAATCACTGGTTACAATCCACGATCATGCACATTTTCAATTGAGATAGCATAGATGTATAATAATCTAACACCGAGAAAATAAAACTTTAAAATCGCTTCAAACTCCGGTGCAAAACACTTTATAATTAAAAGTGTGCATGTATGAAAGTCAGCCGTATTTGAAAACTTTAAATTTCAAAGTGTTTACTATAAATTTACAATAAATTTTATATTTTAATGTGACACTTTAATTTTTAAAGTTGGACTTTTACATCTAAAAGCGTCACTTTTAAATGTTTGTTAGAGTACAAAAAATTCTCTCAATGAGCGTCCAGATCGTATGGCCATTGCCTGCGTTACCGTTCTCTTTCTCATAATTGATCTTTGTTGTAATTATTAACCATTCCGACATCCCTTTTATTCGTACAGTTCATCAAATTGAGCTTATGAACTATGTTATACTGGAATGAAAACAAACTGTGTTTAATGATATACATTGAATTTTAAAGTGATAAATTTAAAATTAAAGTGTTGCACTTTAAATTCGTCAAATTTTTAAATTGATTGCGTGAACTTTAAAATTTAAAGTGCACTTTTTTTCTCGGTGAACTTCGGAGTTCCATTGATTTCGCTTATCTAGTTTTCCAGTAATCGTGAGTTAAACAAACAGACGGACATTATTATTCTTTTAAAAAATATTATTAAAAAACATATATGCAGTCATATGGAAATTTGTTGTGACATTTCTAGTATAAAAAAATATAGACATAAATGTCAGCTACAAGCTAAAGTTATGAACAATTTGGCAACAAATTAAGCCGGGTCACACATTAAATTGCAACACGCGAAAATCAGGCAAAGTGTGAAAAATAAAAGAAACAATTTTTATAATTTCATTGCAACGCCGTTTATGCTGTAGTTGGTTGGGTATGACGTCGTTTTATCATATTATAGTATGTTGGACCCCCTACATTATTATGGTACGGAAGCAGGCGTTTATGTTCGCGTTGATTAATATCGCACGCCAACCATTTATTATGATTACTGCCTGCCTGCCTGTGAGACGTGGATTATTTTCCAATGTCTGAATATTAAATGTGTTTAATATGATGTATATTCATTAGATTTAATATGGAATTTAATCAATAGTATAGTATTTGTATTATGGTATTGTCCAATGACTACATTAGCTAGATTAACTTCCGACGCATTTACATCTCTATAGGTAAATAATAATTACTTATTTTATGTGTATAGAACACCGTTGTGTTTTCATTTATTTTGCATTATTTATGCATCATTCATTTGCGTCTGGTCTGACCCAGTTTACGAAAGCAGAAATAACAAAAATGAAAGAAATAACCACAGTCATTTGGTATTTATCGATATTCTGAAACCCGTACTAAATGCTGTGTGTCATTTCAAATTGAAATGTTTTCTAATTTAAAATTTAAGTGTTCACTAAAAATTAATATTGAATTTAAATTTTTACTAACATTTTCAATGGAATTGAATTTTTTACTATAATTTTCAAAAAACGTAACCAAATGTTCATCAGCCCGAGCTGAAATTCATTAAGGTTATAATAAATAAATATTAAACTCAATTGCAAAATAAATTAACATTCTTAACATTTCAAAAAAATTTAAATACCTCATGTCAAATGTTGTGAAAAATCTCATGTCAAATGTTGACTGTCATTGTAAAGTTATTGACACATTTTTGTTCACAAAAATATTTTGTTTTTGAAAGGACTCGAATTTGTAAAACTAGTTTCAGAATACTTTATAACTACATCGAATTATATAACGTCAGGATAAGGGTAAGATCAGGAAGCCTAATCAGGCTCGGGCTACTATGGTTATGCTAATTTTAAATTCACCTAAGGATACCTTGATCCCGTTCCCTAGTAGAAATTTGCCCGATGCGCCATCGGGAAATGATCGGGTTTTCGTTGGGTAAGCCCTATTATAGAAAATATGATTGCCTTTGCATGCCCTTATCATGCTTACCGTACCAGGGTTTACATTATCTAAATAGTCAATGGTTCCGATCATAGCTACATTATTTGTTCCTCATAACGAAATTAGCATCAGACAATGATCGAGATTTAATGAGAGAAACCCTATTACGCTCGAGCTCTGACAAGGTAATTGTCGGGTAAATAATAAAATGGGGAATTGCCCGATCAGTCATATCGGAAAAGATTCTTTAAAAATAACACTAAACATCTTGTCTGGAAATACCATAAACGTAATGGTACAAGCTAAATTTCCTCAGTACAGACTAAATTCAAATTTCGTCCTTTAAGGCTACATATTAGAATAGGAAAAATCTTTGAAAAGATAGTTTTCCGTATACGAAAAATTCTTTTAATAGCTCCTATGCTATTGTATTCTATGATATTGTATATCCATTGAGAAAATGTGACGTCATCCTTTTTTCATATAAATTGAGTCGATTCTTTGTGAGTTAAGATGGACTAGACCCACGGATGGACAGAACGAAATTGACTCATAAATGTCATGGTATTTTCTAGTATTATTTCGATTAAAATAATAATTTATCCTATTAACTATTTTTAATAGTAAAAAACTATTATTTATATAGTATTTTTTTCTGGGTGTATTGCATTCATAAAAAATCATTCATGTTGATAGACAAATTATTAAAATGAAAATATAACAGTAATAGAAATATTTGTTGGTTCTAAATTAATGACATAGATGCAGGGGTGATCAGTGAAGATTTCTGCATCAAAAATTCATTTTCGTCAAAATTGTAGATAGGCAGTATTGAATATAAGCTCTCGATGTATAACACATAAAATTTTTATTTTATTTAACTACGGTCATTTTTTTATTAAATATTAAAAACACCTTAATGAATCGTATTTTCGATAGTGTAGCAAGTTTGAGTTTATTAAGAGATGTTTACGATTTGAACAAACAACATTTTGTAAGACTTAAGCCAAAGCTAAAAGACGGTCACATATATCCTCAAATTGAAAAAATGAAAGTGAATCGAGAAATGCAAGCACTGAGTAACTCAATTGATACAGTACTCACATTTTTCAAAGATCGAAACCTTTTTAACGGTACGGAAAATACAAAATTCCTGAAAATATGTAATGACAGACTTTGCAAAAAACAACTGAGATATGAATATGATTTCATTCGCAAGTCGGGTAGTTTAAAATTTGCATTTAAAAGTAAATAAAATCTATTATAATTATATTTTTCTTTTGTCACTTTAACTTAGTTTAGCAATTTTTAATCCAGACTATGCCCTACAATAAAATTGGGTAAATTATTTATTTATTGATTTTCCATTATTTCTGACATAGCCTGGTTATCGCCCTATTTTTAGCGAGTTGTTAAACACTAAAATTAGTCACGTTACCGTATTAAATACACTGTTATGGTGTCATTTCATGCTAATGACCCTATTAATGAGAATTTTTTCCAACATTGCGTACCTACTATATTCATGTAGTGCGCGCACTTTGGAAAAATATGGAATTGCATTATTTTGTTGAGGTATTAGAGGCTATGTTTTACTATTCTGTTCATTTTATATTTTTATTTTCAAATATACATTTTTCCAACGAGCACAGCTCTCAGCTTATGGGGAGGGGTATTGTATTATCTGGGGTTCCGTTTTAAACATAAAAAATCGATCAATTCTCATTTCAGCAAAATGACAAATTTCAAGCTAGTTCGGTAGTTGACTTTAATTCAATCAGTTCGTAGTTGTCGGAATTACAAAAAAAAGTCTTTACATAGTTAACGCTGATTTGTATAGTAACCTCTAAATAAAAATAAATAAAAATTGTGACTAACAAGTGAACTTGCACAATTTTGTCATGAAAAACCAAAACTTGCAAACAAATTTGAGTCGTAGCCAATTTTCAAATAAACTAATTAGATTAACGTACAAATAAATTGTCAACATATTTAAATTTGAACATTAATAAGTTTGAAATCATGAATTCGGACAGTGAACGTGAAAGAAGTAGTGATCCGGATGGAGATGACACAAGTAGTGATAATCACACATTTAACGATCATCGTGATGAAGATTTAGATGATGAGACGGATGTGTCTTCCGATGTTGAAAAAGAGAGAAGCTTTAGAAATACTGAAGTTAATAGTGAAATTGAAGAAAATCCATTAAAAGACAAAAAACCCCAAGCGGGCTGTTCCAAAATTGAACCAGACGATATGCAAATTAAAGAAGACAGTAAACTGCAGTTAGAGACACGTGTAATACGTATTTTTAAAATTGGCAAAAGTTTTGCTGACAGTTCGGATGAAGATGAGAATGGCGAAGAAGAATCTATGACCAATGAATTAACGAATTTAATTGATCTAACAAATTGTACAGAAAATTCCTTAAAAGTTGAAATATTTGATGTACCCAAAGATGTTTGTTTTATTGAAAATGAACAGAATTTACCAGAGAAATCAAATTTATTTTTAAATTGCAATGTGGAGACACAGCGACAACGTAGCAAATCGGATAGTGATGTCGAAATGGAAGATCTGAGCAGTACGCAAATTTGCGATTCTTCGATGAAAACACAATCAGAAACACACAATGAAATATCACTAACTAAATCCAATGAAAAGGCATGTTCGAATTTTCGCAAAAGTCTACGTGAATCAATTGAATATTTCTACTCAGCACAAGATCTGCTCGAGTATGATGCTGGTGTCGGCACTATGTTAACAGCTGATTTAAAAACACCAGATATGGAATCGGGTTATTTTGAAAAGTCGGAAAGTGATCATTCCAGAGATGAACGTGACGAGGCTATAACGTCGCATGGTAACGTAATGCATGTGCGTCGTCGTTCACGTCCACATCGTACGATTCGTTCGATGTCCGAACATTTGCGCATAGAATTGACAAAAGTTAAAGCCTTGATAGATAGTGTGGAAAAGGCCTATGCAAATAATAACAATCCGAATGGTAATTGCAGAGAATTTAGATTATTACATGACGATTACGATGATCATGTGCAAAGTCAAATTTCTTTGGAAATATCGCCAGAACACACAGAGCAACAGGTGGGTGATGAACCCGGATATTGGTCAACACTATTTGGACAGGCCAGCCAGGTTGAGGAGGATTCGGTTGATATTGTGCCAATAAAAAAAGAACACACGAATGTTGTTGAAAGTATGAATTTATATTATATTAATTACATAAAATAATTTTATTAAAAACTTAAGCCTCATAAGAGCTTCATAATTACTGCCCGATCCTAAAATATGTCGAAAATCTGCTTTTAAAATGAGTCTGTCGCAAATAATAATAATATAATAGTTTGGCACCACAGTCCTATAAGAACTTCGGTAGAGCTCTCTCACCATTTTGAGCTGTGCGTGTTATATTTGTATTCTAAGCGGTGGGACCTACAGTTTATTGCCGAATCCGAACGGCGGGTGAAAGCTTTTCATAGGCAATGTTTTACTCTCGTATGTTTGCCATTTACTGCCGAGAGGTAGCGCGGTATAGAAAAATGTTTCTATGAAAAGATGTTGTTAGCCCCAGTCTAGGCTTGAACCGGTTACCTTTCGGCTCGCAGTCCAACGCACTAACCACTGAGCTACCGCGGCTGTCGCAAATATACCACCCCAAATATTCCGATAAAAAAAGAAAAATAAAAAACCCTTGTATAGGACGGTATATAGGATTTCCACATGTTTGCATTTAAAAGTTTAATTTTTGGCGATCGATTTGAATTTTATACGAGGGATTTAATATCAAAATTTTAATGTATGTAAATAGTTAAGATTTTGAGTATTAAATATATCGAATATACCACCCGATCGGAAATTTGCCAATTTTAGTATTATTTTACATACGTTCCTGATAAGAGAAATGTTTGTTCAGAAACTATTTGTGTTTGGAAGATCTCGAAAAATCAGTAAAATGAGTTTCAGAAGAATTAAAATATACATCGAATGAAATAAGGTTAGGATAAGGCTAACATCAGGGACATTTTTCAGTCAATCTTATCCGGATTGCAAATTCAAATAGCGTCATGCAGCCGGATCATTGACTCATTTGAAGTTAGATGTTCAAATTTCAAACTCTGGAATTACTAGGTCCTCTTTCGATAACTGACTTATTTTAATACATTTTTAAATAAACTCAAATTTTATTTATAGATAACTTAATTTAATTTAATTTTTCTTTACAGAAGCTCATCGTGCCCTCGAATTGCTCGAGGACTATCATAAAAGACTACAAGAGCCACAAGATCGTGCTTTGCGTATGGCCATTGATAGGGTTATACGAATTTTTAAATCACGTTTATTTCAAGCACTTTTAGGTGAGTACAAATTTAACAACTTACATTTAAATCTAGCTATCAAGTTGGTTGTTTGTTATATGATATGTTCTTTTAAACAACTAGTTAAACTAGTTAACTCTTGGCATATGAAAACTACTGAAAACTTTGAACTTTTCCTGCAAAGTTTTTTAATATCCCACACCTTCATTTCAGCTGATTATTTACAATTTCGATTTGCAATTACCTACAATGCGTTGCCTTTTGTGCATATTATTTGCCATTTACTGTGTGAATGAATGCTTGTGAATCTCTAAAGTTGGCAAGAGACTCAACCTCGTAAATCCTCTTATTTTTTTTTCGTATTATACGAGTAAATAATGAATGTCCTTCGCACGTCATAACTATTTACCCGAGAGCAACTAAGTTGTAACAATAGATCATTTGTAAAATGCTGAATTCAATTGAATTGAGCTCGTTACATGACATGCTGAATATGTATATTGTATAGGATTTTATGAAAATGAAATGAACAAAAATAAATTCAAAATATGATATGTACTTTTGTTGTTTAATAGAACTTTACATCTGAGAATGAAACCGTAACAACAACAAAAAATCATAAATAATCCGATATAAACGATTTCTAGTTATTTATCGAATGAGTAACCGTAACTTAGTACTGTATTCCGAAACCATTTCGTTATAAAACTTAAAACCAAAACATATATATTTGTTTGGGTTATTTTACAGTCAGTTTACAGCCAGTATAAATCTAGGATTAAAACTGTAAACGAAACTGATATCCATTTGATGCTAAGAACTGAACTATACAACGAGATTAAGGTCTAGTTTTTCAGTGCAACGTTAAACTTAGTTTAAAGTTTTTTACATTTTTAAAACATTAAGGGCCAGTTTTTCAGTGCTAGTTGAACTTTGTTTGTGGTTTAAACTTCGTTTAAAATCAAAATCGATTTTTTCTGTGAACTTCAACCGTCGTTTAAACTTAGTTTAAACGACCGATGCTGACGGTTTAAACTTTCAAAGTTTTTGACATGAATTTTTTGCACAACACTTTTCACTATTTTCTGTCGCTGCGCTGTATCACAAATTATTTATAATTTTTGTCATTTTGCACACTATGCATTTAAAAAAACTCTCACGTGCACTTTAGTTGCTCGATCTCTTGTTTAAATTTAAATTTAAAATTACATTAATTTTATTTTTCTGAAACAATTTTTTTATTTATTAAATTTTGAATGACATTTATTAGAAGTCAAAATCGAGAGAATTAATTGTCATTTGCCTGTGGTGCCATATGTATTGTCTTGGTTTGTGTTCATTTTAAACTTTCACTGAAAAACTGCTAACAAAATTAAACGACGTTTAATTTAAAGAGAAGATTAATTAAACGGAGTTTAAACTACGTTTAAACGAGCACTGAAAAACTGGCCCTTAAAGTTCATAATCAAATCTGCGGAATTTTGTTAAATTTTACAGAAATAAAGACAATCAGTAGTCAGTTAATATGACTTTTCTAGTTTAAGCTCTGTTTAATTTAAAAATGTGACTGAATTGGCCCTAATCGAGATCGGAACCATAACCTGGAATCGATATACCTTATTCATTTGGCTGTCAATCCGTATTCATATTAAAATATATTTTTTTAAATCGAACTAAATGAAAGCTTTTATTTTAAAAAGAATTCGAAACCAATTCTTCTGCTTTCAGTAAATCCAATCCATTCCAATTTCCTTAGTTTTTCCTAATTTACAATTAAATATAAATAGCTACCCCAAAAATGTTACAATCCTCTTCTGGTAGACTTTCAAACATTTTCTGAACGTCAAATACGGATTTTGTATCCCTAGGGCCTCGATCGGGAACTGATCATTATATAATTTCCTTGTCATAAGCCGACTAGAGTTATAAGACCAACATAATAAGATTATGATACTTAGCGTATTCACAGTTCATCGTATTTTACTATGGTATTCGTACCATGTAGTATATATATGATACTATAACACAGAAACGTCAATTTGTTGTTGCATCCCTTATAAAAGTGAAATACCACAAGTGTTGTATTTGAGAGTAACCCTGAGCCATATTTTTTAGTGTCTTATTTTGTGAAATGAAGAAAAATTGTGAAATCGAGGATTATTTATGATAATTAAAAAAAATCCTAATTTTATAAGAATCAGATGCATTTATTTGATGAAATATTTTAACAAGCAGAAAAGTGGTGCTCACAGTTCAATTGCCGTACTGTCGTATTCGTACAATGTCGTACCAATATCATGGAATTGTGAATACTCTAACTATCTACAATAATAAGGTTAATTTATACTAGGTATCAAATACTTCTCAAAATATACCAGGAATCTGTCTTTTAAAATATCATAAAATGCTATACGTGTCCAATAAATTATTTTCTGTGTATTTGCTGGAAATATGCTGCAAATATTCCAGAAAATGTTAGAAATTTTGTCTCGGGAAGTTTTTAACTTTAATATTCTTATTTTAAAATGACCATCCGATGATCAATCTATTGTGAAAACAAAATCATGAAAATGTTGCTTATTTTACCCATTATCTATCTGTCAATGACGTTGTATTGTAGGTTCTAAACAACTATTTATACCATACTATTCTTCCCTTCAATTCAAAGTTTCAATTTACCTAGTTCGAAACAAAAAGGGGAAGCAGAAGGCATCATCATTACAACTTTGTTGGCAGCTGCCATTGAAGCTGGGGGGTACTATTGTTGCTCTTATTGCCAGCCCGTTTTGTCTACAAGTGGAACTGCAACGTGTCGTTCCATTGTGGTATGCCATTCATTTCAGTTTCAATGTTGTTTCCCATTATATCTTGGATGCGCGTATTCGTTGATGCAGCATCGTTTGATTCTATTGAATCATTCTGGGTTATATCTACATACATTGTACATTGCAATGTATCCGATTTCCTTTTCGAAAAATGAAACACTCGAGAAGTTTTCAAGTGATTCGTTTTGTAATTCATCCTTTTTTTTTAATTATAAATTGCATTACATTTGCTTTTATAGCATTGATGATGATTTCGATTGCCATATTTATAAAGAAAAAGTTTAATTTAAAACTTTTTATATTCTTTTGTAGGGTTTATATTTAATAATATTTTTTGATTACACTATTCGTTTTAAAACACGAATATTTAATTTTTGTAAGTTTTGGCAATATAACAAAATGTTTAAGCTAAATCTTTTAACATTTCTTCAATTATGCCCAGCAAACATTTTGAGTCTTTTAAGACTCCTAAATGTGTCATATTTATGAGTGTTACCCTCATATATGAGTACTTAAAAGCGTCCAAAAAGGCTCCCGACTCCTGGGTAGTAGGTCTCATTTTATGAGCCCAAAACCCCTCATATTTCTGACTCTTTTATTACACCTAAAACACTCATATTTGAGCACTTAGAAGAGCCCATAAAGACTCTCAACCCCTGTGTAGTGGGGACCATTTTATGAGCCCAAAAATCCTCATATTTCTTACTCTTTTATTACTCTTAAAACACTTATATTTGAGCTCTAAAAAGACCCTAAAAAGGCTACAGAAACTACGCTTTATGAGCACTTAAAAGAGTCCAAAAAGACTCCCGACTGTTGGGTAGAGGGGCCCATTTTATGAGCCCAAAAACTCTCATATTTCTGACACTTTTATTACTCCTAAAATACTCATATTTGAGCTCAAAAAGAGTCCAATAAGGCTCCCAACCCCTGGGTAGAGGACACCATTTAATGAGCCCTAAAACCCTCATATTTCTGACACTTTTATTACTCCTCTAAAAAGACCACAAAAAGGCTCTTTAAGGACTGCTCTTTAAGGAGCGCAAAAATCCGCGTATTTTTGATAATATTCTTAAAACATTCACATTTTTGAGAATTCTTAGACACCACGATTATTACATTTCTGGTGTTTTTCTTTCTTCAGAAATATAGAATGTGTCTGAAATGAATCCAACATAGTACGTGTTAATGTTTATCTTCGTAGAGACTCTTTTATGAGTCAAATTTTGGAGCGTTCCTAAAACATTCTAAAATATAGAACTTTTATGAGTCTATTTTCTGAGCGCTCAGAAGCAATTTTATTTTTGATGCTTTTAGGAATCTAATTTATGATGGATCCTAAATAACTCCTAAATATGAATCATTTATGAGTAATATTTTTGAGAGTTCCGAAAACAGTCTTAAATGATATACTTTTAAGATTCATTTTTCTGAGGGCTCATAAAACACTCAAAAATTGGTCTTGCTTAAAGGGTGTTAACACCCAAAAAATATACAACTCAAAAATGTGTGTGCATTTTCGTTATGAAACCTTTAATGTGAAACAACTTCTATTATTACAATTGCCAAATTGCAGACACAGCAGTCACCATTATCTGCTATCTCTCTGAGGCTCTGCAATTTTTACTATGTGAATAAATTCATTTTGTTTACATTACATCTGTGCTTTATTCAGTAAATAAACGGAGTTTAATAGAAAAGTCTTTGTTTAGAAGCTGAGCTAATATTATCAACATCATTTTTGTTTACTGCAAGTTTTATGATTCGGTTTTTTGCCCACAAAAAAATGTGTATAAATATTAATAATAATTTCGAATTATAAGCATATATCGTCCTTATAGAAGTAAAAGGCTTTAAATAATATCAATTTACGAAAAATGTTTGTTTAACGACATTTTTGTTTGATGAGTACAGTCCAACTTTTTAAATAACGTCGTTGTAGAAGTAAAACTCAAAAAATAGAATTTTAACTGACAGCTGTCAAAAAAAGTCTGTGCAAATTTTGGCATTTGGCAAATCAAACGCAATATTATTTCAGAAGTTCAGACATTTTGCGATTAAAAATATATAATAAAGAAAATTTTAAAGTTATATATAGTTATATATTAGAAAATATCGTCGTTGTTTTTTAAAAAACTTAATTTTCGAATTTGTTGATTAATATTATAAAAAGTAAATGATGCATTATTAAAGTTGAAACATCAATTAATAGATTTACATTTTCTTAACATGCTGTACAAAAATTGAGATCATCAATTAAAAATTGGCAGATTTATAAAGATTTTTGTAAATGAATATTTGGCATTTTGAAAATGTAGTTGGTGACTTTTCGTTCTACAACGACGATATATACAAATATTTTAAAATTATAAAAAAAACCAACTTAATTCAATTTAAAAATATTTTATTTAATTTAACTTTGTGTTCCCCCCTGTTCTAATTGTATTCTGTTCTTTGAAAAATAAATTGAATTTTCGAATTTAGCACGGTAGAAAAATGGTTTGTATATGTGCTACTACTTAACAGGTTGGAAAACCAACTAAAAATGTGTACCTGTCATTACTGTTCGAGTCTCGTTCGACAAATTCAACACACGACTGTGTAGTGCTCGTGGTGAATAATGACGGCTGTCAAAATAATTCTGTGCAAAATTTGTTAAAAATAGCTTGCGTCTGGAACAAACAATTTAACCGGACATTTAATTAAATTAAAAAATATAAAGAAATAAACCGCTAAGCAACGCCATGTTTGGCTCACTTAATAACTATCTGTCGGGAGTGCAGCGCGCTTGGTCAGTGCAGGATGGCGAACTGGTTGCCTCCTTCATATCGCTAAAGGACAAACACATCATGAATCGCAATCTCTATGTAGAGGAACCAGAACAGTCGGTGGAGCGCATGCTGGAGCCACCTATAGATGAAGTGGTGGCGGCACATCTCAAGGTGCTCTATTATTTGGGCTTGGAACGTAAGTAGACAACAAGGTCTAGAAATTCGAAACCAATGAAACTGTTTGTGAATTTAGCGCGCGACTTTATGGAGGCCTATCGCTGTCAGACGCAATGTATACAGTCGCTGGTAAAGCTGCTGCAACAACTAAAAGACGAAAACTGGTGTCTGCCCATTATGTATATGGCGTGTCTTGATCTGCGTGTGCTGGCGCAGCGCTGCGAGGAGTTTGGCAATAGCGCCAAACCGGGCGAGATACTCGAAAAAGCGGCTGATTGTCTGATGAGCTGTTTTCGCGTGTGTGCTGCAGACAATAGGTAAGTTTAACTTTAATATAAATAATTTATGATTGCTAAAATGTTTTAAAAACATTTGCAGATCCGCCGATGAAGATACCAAACGCCTGGGCATGCTAAATTTAGTAAATCAGCTTTTCAAAGTATACTTTCGCATCAATAAGTTACATTTGTGCAAACCATTAATACGCGCCATCGACAGCAGCGTCTTCAAGGACTGTTTCCCATTGCCCGAGCAAATTACCTACAAATATTTTGTCGGTCGCAAGGCTATGTTCGACTCGGACTACAAGAGCGCCGATGAGTTTCTGTCGTTTGCACTGTGTCATTGTCCGCAGAATTTTGCGCGCAACAAACGTTTGATACTCATCTATTTGGTGCCCGTGAAAATGCTGCTGGGCTATATGCCAAAAAAGCAAATACTCGAGCGTTACGATGTCCTGCAGCTGCACGAATTGGCATTGGCACTGCGCGAGGGCAACGTACGCAAATTCGACGAAGTTATACAGCGTCATGAGATTTTCTTCATTAAGTGTGGCATTTATTTGTTGGTGGAAAAGTTAAAGTTCATTGTATATCGCAATCTGTTTAAGAAAGTTTATCTGATCAAGCAGACGCATCAATTGGATTTGAAAGATTTTCGTGCGGCACTGCAATTTGTTGGCGAGTCCGATATGAGCATCGATGAGACGCACTGCATTGTGGCAAATCTGATTTATGAGGGAAAGATAAAGGGATACATTTCGCACAGTCACAACAAGTTGGTGGTGTCGAAGCAGAATCCGTTTCCGCCGCTGAATACGGTCTCATAGGAGTTGGAGGATTGAGGGAGTTGCAGATGGCAAAAAACAAAAAAAAACTAAACAAAGAAAAGATGCTAACTTAAGTGCTTAATTATGTTGTGCATTTATTATGCAATAAATTTGCATGTTTTAGCAAATGGCTTTTGGCGTAAGAGACGTCAAAGTGTAGACATTACAGAAGCAGACTATTTAAATTTAATATAGTTCATATTTAATGCAAACATAATAAATAATACTGTTTAATATATAAGCTTAATACTAGAAATTTAATAAACGTGGATGTAAACAATCAAAAGAACTAGTTTTATATTTTGAAGTTTAAAAAAAAAATCTTCGTAACATGAATTATTTTTAAATTTGATATTCTATTCACTGTCGGTACTAAAAATATTTGTTTTTTATTTCAATTATAGTTCTGTAGCTCGTTTCTGTAACTCATTCGACAAATTGTCGCTTTTTGTGACGTCACGCCGTTTCATTCCATTATTGTCGATTGTGCGATAATTGTTGTTTCTGTACGAAGTAATCGTTTAAAACCGGTATGATTTGCAACTGGCATACAAATCGAAAGGAAACTTGTGAAATTGAAATAATTGTCATCTGTTTTTTCAAAATATTTAAAACAAATTATATGAAAATTAGGTATAAAACAATACGCAGCTGAATTCGTGTTCAATATGATGACTTTTAAGAGGCGTCGGTTAAGGGATTCGGCGGGCCTATTTCTTATTTCCGATTCGCGATTTATGAAGTTATTTCGGCTCACCAAAGATGCTGCAAATTACCTATTGTAAAAGTCTCGTCATTTATGGAAACGAGTGTAAGTTGCACCTCGCAAGGCATTCAATTCACTTGCAACTGTCTCCCAAACAACACAGTGTCTTTTCTAGTATATTTGGACGTGAATTGTCCCTTGCCCACACGTCTGTGTTTGCTGCATCAGCTTTTTAAGCCATATCTCTGCGCTTTAGTTTATGAAAATTCAAAAAAAAATATTTTTCAACCATATGCCAATCATTTTTAAATTCGAGAGGCTTCTCACCAAGTCAAAAGCTAGTGAGAAATACAATCGTTTCAAAACGATTCGATTTATTTGTAGAAACAGTGATGTGAGTAAATTCCTACTAAAGTGAAATTGGAACATATCAAAATGAATCGATTCAAAAGTTCAATATTTTACAGAAACATTAAAAACGAAAATGATGTCAATATGACGTCAAATCGACAATAGTAGTCGACAACTGCGATCGAAAACAAATACAGAAACGAGCTACTGATTAAAAAATAAATGAAGGTTATA
The DNA here is from genome assembly GCA_951804985.1 of Dryomyza anilis. Taxonomy (NCBI): domain Eukaryota; kingdom Metazoa; phylum Arthropoda; class Insecta; order Diptera; family Dryomyzidae; genus Dryomyza; species Dryomyza anilis. The sequence goes on from OX638130.1 coordinate 115,658,352, forward strand.
TTTCAATGATCTGGTTCTAATGGTTCCAAATCAAGTTACACAAACAAAAAGCATGTAAAAATATAATTATTCAGTGTTTTTTTCAAAGTATGATCTGGGAGTCAAATTTATTTTCGTCATTAAAATGTAATGTTTGTCATTAACAAGAAATACAATTCAACCGAAGGTATTTTTCTAAAATGAGCATCATGAGAAAACTCGAAAACTGTATATTTATTTTTTAGGTGACATTTTAAAGTGGCTACATAGCGCTGAATACAATAAATAACACTACCCAACACGATTTTCCCATGGACATACCCAATATCAATTCTATATAATTCGCCGCTGCTGATTTTTATTCAATACTCAGTTTTTTTCTATTACGTAATGTTTTTGAGAACATTGGATTCTCAATTTTTCTGGTTCCAATGACGCACCTGGAAGCGTATTTAAGCCCAAAGGAAGCGATTCACCAAAAAAGTTCCAATGGCGCACTTGCTGCATATCTAGGCTCATAGGAACAGATTTACCCAAAAAAAAGTCCCAATGACGCATCTGGACCCGTATCTAGGCCCACAGGAAGCGATTTACGCGAAAAAGTTCCGATGACGAACCAGGATGCGTATCTAGGCCACAGGAAGCGATTCACCCAAAAAAGTTCAACCAACGCACCAGAATCTATGACGATAGGAACGATGCAAACCTTTTTTGTAAGCACAAGTTCCGACTGAAACGTTTGCGCTCGGAACTTTGGCTTTTCGTTCGTTCCGGAACGAAACAATATCGGAACAATTGCCAAAAGTTCTTTTTATAGTTCCGGTTCCTACCCCTGATTTAAATAAAAATTGCGTGTACAGTTTTTTTTTTTTAAACTAATTATGTAAGTGAGTGTATATTTTTAAATCTAAAATGTGGCTGAAAAGGGTCTAAAATAGTGATATCAATTTTCTTAAAAATATTACGTAATTTAAAGAAGAAAAGGAGTATCCAGTTAAAATCAGCAACAGTGAATTATATACAATTGACGTATTGAATGTCCATGGGAAACATTTATTCTGTTTTGTTGAGTAGTGTAATAGACAACAACTTAAAACTTATATTTTTATGTTTGACTATTCATAACATTGATCTGATCCACCCGAATTTCATAGTGTTTATTACATCATATTAGCTAAAGTATTCTCAATGGATCAAAAAATTAAAATTGATAAGAAGTCAAAAATATATAGAAAAATAGGAAATATGTGCATTTAAAAACTTAATAATTTTTGGCAAATATTCGAAAACTGAGTATGAGGTCTTGATTCCATCGGAGGTCTTGATTTTTAATATTTTGTTAAATTTAATTTTTATTTTTGCATACTCGAGTGGAAATTAGGTTTAGGATGCGATCATTGTCTGATCAGACAGCCTGATTTCAAATCTGGCAATGATCAGGGGCCTGATTCAAAACGTGACGCTTTTCGAAGTTGCTATCCTAATCAGGATCAGACTTCCTGATCTTACCCTTATCATAACCTTATAGGCTTATACAAATTCAATGTAAATTGAAATTCTTCTTAAACTGCTTTTACCAAATTTGAGACCTTTCAAACAAAAAATAGTTTTGTGAGCAAAGTTACCTCAATCAAACGTTTTGAGTCTAATAGTATATTATATTAATACGATATCTAATCATGTTTTTTTTCATAAGTGTCACATCAGGTTTTATTAAATAGACTTTAGATCAGTTTTTTTTATGAATGCTGGATCAGGTTGCCATCCGTGGATTTTAAATTAGGATTACCTTCGTCGAACCTGATCAGTATCATTTCAGGTGACCTTTGGTAGAGATGCCTTGTCGTATTCTGATCAGGGACGGATGAGAAATAAGGGTTTACTTAACCCATTTCCACTCATGTATGTATATCACGCAAACGAAATTTTGACCGCGTATAATAAAATTTGCAAAATGTAACATAAGGTTTTCTATGTCTAATGCCGAAAAGATAATTTTATTATAATCTTCTGTCATAATAAAAACAATAATATAGCAAAATTATTAGAAATTGAAAAATGGATCTTATCTACAAAGTTTGATAAAGAATTATACCATTCTTTTATTATTATTTTTAAAAAATAGGGTTTGAGAACATTGTTCAAAACAACCATTAATTTGAGTAAAATTTTCTTTAATTAAAAATGCACTTTATTCCTTATTTTTCTTATCAAAATTCAGAAAAGAAATAAGAGAATTCTATTGAATATTCGTCACCTTATTGAGAAAAATTCTGTGATTTAAGCACCCCGAAAAAAATACTATATAAATAATAGTTTTTTACCATTTAAAATAGTCAATAGGATAAATTATTGGTTTAATCGGAAAATTCCATTAAATACTCGAAAATACCATGACATTGCCATTGAGTTTATATATTAAATCAATAAATGTCCTATTAACCAATTTTAATAGGATTTTAGGGATTTTTTTTCTGGGTGAGAGCAAAATTATAAAGTGTGAAGAGGTTTGCTTTAATTCAATGCATTTTTGTTTTAATTAGAATTTTTTGTAATTATTCAATACAAACTCAATTCTCAAATGAATAAATACTTTAGAAAAATAATTTTATTATCCAACTATTATTTTTAATAATTTCTGTTTTTATTTTTACAGATATACAAGAATTCTATGAATTAACTTTGCTAGATGATTCCAAGACAATACAACAGAAAACCGCCGAAACCCTGCAAATAGCCAGCAAATGGGAGCAAGACGGACATGCGATTAAAATCTCTGAGGTAAGTAATACGAAGAAAACGACGAACCAAACAAACCGAAAAAAGTGCCATTTAATTGAAAGCTGTATTTAGTGCTAATTAAGCAACCAAAAAGTGTGTTGTTGTCCAACAAACGCAACCACAAAAGGTACAAAAGCGACAGCAGTTATGTACTTGAGGGCGATTTTCTAAAGAACTTTTTTTACCATTTTTGCTATTTATAATTTGCATATTTTTTAGGATTTTATTTTAATATTTGATTTAACCCATGAACTCCGAAACAAATTTAATTTAAAAGTCATGCTCAATTTTAACTAACATAAATAAACTTTTAACTGAAAATAAGATAATTTATTTTCTTTTATTTAATTTATTTAAGTTATTTAAATTAAGTCAAATTGAACTAGGCGCTATTTAAAGAACATTTTCCTTAATATTAGGAAATTGTTTTCTGTTCTAAAATAGATACAAATTTTATCCAAGAAGAGTTAAATATATTTTTTTTTTCTTTTACTTATTTTTTGCAGTTTTGTTCTATTTTTATTTTCTCTCTACTCATTTTGTATTTCTAAACAATACTTACAAAAATATAATTGCGTGCCAAGTGAATAACTTCAAGTGCTGTAATTTTATTAAAGCGTCAACACGATTCTGCCTCGCACAACAAAAATTAATTGGCTAACAAGTCCTGCTAACAATTGCTACGCAAAGGAAATACAAAGGACTAGGTAGTATTAATGAAAAAAAAGTACAAAAATAAAAAAAGAAAAAAATGTAATAATCCGTATAGTGTTAACGTTAACATGACGATGACCTACTTACTTTTGACCATGTTGTTTTGGAAATGTTGCTGTGTCAACCTTGTTAGCACATAAAACTATAATCAGGCTTTAGAACAGAGATAACGCATGGTTGAAATTGGTTATGCCATTGCAAAAGGATTTTTTGAAATGGAATTTTTTGTCACGTTTATATTTTTAGCATTTATTTCTGACAAAACTGCGTTTTTACGTCGGAAAAAAAAATCAAAGTCACATACAAAAATTTAACGAATATTAGTTTTGTAAATCATTTTATCTTTGGTTAATAAAAAATATAGACATTTTTCATTTACGCCCCCTATGGGTGGTATTTCGTATTAAAATATAGCCTATCGTGACCTACCGAATCTGTGGTAAAATCGGATCAGTCGTTTAGACGGAGAAGCGAAACAAACAAACCAACGTACTAAAAGAGTTATAGGATAGGATTAAATGTTTACTTAAAATTTAAATTTTTTTAAGATTTTAAGAAATTTGTATCTAGAATTTAATATTGGAATAAAAATGAAAAACTTAATTAAAAAAAAATCCAAATTTCTTCAAAATTCTGAAAATATAAAATTTTACTAAAATTCTATAATTTTCCAAAAATTCAAAATTTTAACTAAGTGTGTGTGCGAGTTCGATTGAATTGTTGACTTAACTAAATTGTATGGGTGTTCATTCGATTTCCATTCGGTAACCAGTAATTGTTAAAGTCCGTAATAAATCGTTTATCATATGTCTGCTGCCAACCAATTTATTTGAATTAGTAAAAAGAACATCCCGAGTGGACATTGGTTAAGTTTAGCCTCTTTTCGCATATGTCCCTGATCAGAATAGGTGATCCAACCTTCATACAAAATACTGATCTAAAGTCTTCTTAATGAAACCTGATGTGGCACTTTTGAAAAAAAAAACTGATTAGATATCGTATTAATATGACCGAGATCTTACATATTAAAACACACATTATAATAAAATTAGGTATTCTAATAAAATAAAATATTCTAATAAATAAATGTTAAACTCAAATGAAAGGAAATACAAATTCTCATTATTTTTATAAAATTTAAATATCTCATTTAGACTCAAAACGTTGACTTTTTGTCACAAAAACTATAACTGTTCACAAAACTATTTTTTGTTTGAAAGGTTTCAAATTTGATAAAAGCAGTTAATAAAAAATTTAAATATACATTGAATTATATAAGGTTAGGTTAAGGGTAGAATCAGAAAGCCTGATCAGGCAACCTGAATAGGATAGCAACTTCGAATAGCGTAACGTTTTAAATCAACCACTTATGAAAACCCCCTGATCTTTGCCTGATTTGAAATCAGGCTTCCTGAGCAGACAATTATCGCATCCTGAACAAAATTTCCGCTAATTACCAACATATTTTTTTAATATTTCTTCTTCTTGTTATTGCTTTCAAAGGTCATTATAACATAATTTATTTTGGGATATATTTCTCAAAATACATATTTTTAAAATTAAGAAGTTAATATATCGTCGTCGTTCAGTGAAAAGTCGTTAAGTCCATTTTTCGAAAATATCTAGAGAAGTATGCAACTATAATAAAAACGAACTCATCTTTACGTTAGAAAAGTCCTCGGAGTCCTACATCTTACCAAACCGAATATATTAAAAATGATAAATCACTAACTCAAATATTTAAAAATTCAGTTCATCTCCAATTCAAACTGAAATTATTTGGATAAACTGGGGCACTGTTACTGTTTATATGGGACTTAGTGATTTTTCACTGAACGATAAAGAAAAGAAGCCACACCAAGGAAAAAATTCGCTCAAATACCATTAAAATTGGTCAATGGGACAATTATTGATTTAATAGTATACAAAAAATAAATCTTTTCATATAAACTCAATGGCAATGTTATGGTATTTTCTAGTATTTAATGGTATTTTCCGATTAAAATAATAATTTATCCTATTGACTATTTTTAATAGTAAAAAACTATTATTTATATAGTATTTTTTCTGAGTGCAATAAAGGTAATGGACAAAACCAAACTATTTTTTTTTGCATTTTGTTGCGGAATGTGTTGTCTATACTACAAGCTTGGCACTATTTGAATCCAAAATTATTCTGATTTGTTACGGTAATTTATATCTTTAAAAGCATTTATTTGAATACTCAATTTTTGGACTTAGTGACTTTTCATACAACAACGACGATATCCCAGCAGGAAATGGCCTCATTGACGACAATGTCATCAATGATGAATCGAGGACATTAGAAAATTTGTCATTGATGAATATGTTTACAACAATTTCATAAATGACATTGTATTAAAGACGTCATACACCATATGTCATATATACATATATCAATGACATTGTAACAATCTGTCATTGATGAAATGTTATTGATAACGTCATTGATGAAAATTAACATTCATATCACATGCCCCCAAAGGTATGCAGCATTTACGTTGTGAAATGCAATGTGAAATGCATACAACCTACGTCTAAGGGCAGAATTTACGCGTAAAACTGCCATATAATTCATAGGCATAAATTGAGGGACCAATTTTTATAAAAGCGAGATAAAAAGCAGTAGTAATGTTGATAGATGTTGGCCGTTAGTGAATTACGTTATTGACATTAGCAAGTACACATATCATTCCAACACATAATCATAATAATCATTCCAATAAAAAAATATATAAATTAAAAAACATAAGTTAAAAAATATAAATTAAAAAAATAAATAAAATAATAAAAAATATATATTTTTTATTACAAAAAAAAATATGTATGACAATCATTTGTTACTTCATTGATGAATGCTACATCATGTACAAATCAGTGGACATGTGTATGAAAAAGTCATCAATGCTTTGCAGGGCGAAAATGCTAAAAGCCGCCATAATTCGGGAACCATATAAACTAGATGTCCAAAGCAATATCAATTTCACTTTGATGTGATCTAAAATGCTTCTTTTTTCGTTGATATAAAATAGAATATCCCTTTGTTTAATTTTTTTATAGTTTTTTTCTTTCATTCATAAACTCTTTTACCTTAAATAAAAGCTGTTGAAATTCTTTAAAAAAAGTATATTTGTTTAAAATATATTTTATAAACATGCCAGTGAACTCGCTGCGGTTAAACGTAAATTTTTCCAAATGATAAATGATCAACATTTACTAGAATCTATAAGGGGCATAATTTATGATTTTAGCAAAATAAACAGAAAGTACACAGAGAAAAAACGTGCTATAAGTTGATCAATAGGAGAGAAATTGTAATTGGATCAAGAGCGTGATCATTTAATTCGCCAATGTATTTTATCAGTAGGCTAAATTTCTACAAGGGTTAATGTTTTAATAGCATTTCAAAAAAATAAATTTATATTAACTTAGGGCCTCTTTCTGTATTCCGAACGAACACCCAGAAAAAAATACTATATAAATAATAGTGTTTTACTATTAAAAATAGTCAATAGGCTAAATTATTATTTTAATATGAAAATACCATTAAATAATAGAAAATAATATGACATTGCCATTGAGTTTATATGAAAAAATTTAAATCAATAATTGTCCTATTGACCATGGGATTTGAGGGAATTTTTTTCTGGGTGAACGAAATCAACGAACGAATGACTTAAATTACATGTTTTTTGTCGGAAGTGACATCACTTTCGTCCAATAGTCATTCGTATCGAAAAAAAGTGGTTATTCAAAAATATTTTTGAATAGGGTTTTTCTAATTATTAGAATAAAATCGAACAATTAAAAAGTAAAAACTATTGGAAGAATTTCAAAAAAAAAAAACTATGAATTTCATGGTATTTATATTTAAAGTGTAGCTACGACGCATGTGTTTTTAAATTGTATACACAAAAAAAATCAGCAATGAATTTCAGATTCACCGCCAGAAAATCTGCTTTGAAATCTGTTTATATATTAAATTGTAAACATTTTGCAACAAGAAGATAAAATTGAATTTTATTGCGTCAAGCTAAATAAGAGAATAATACAAGAAACAGCATGTTCAAAAAAATGAAAAAGGTCTTTCGTTGAAAGACCCTCAAAAAAAAAAAGAAAAAACAAACAAAATTTCTTAGCTTATCTACGCATTAAGCTGCAAAATAGTGGTACAAGCCGTAAATTGAATTTTTATCGGGTTTTAATTTAACAGATAAAAAAAAGGTCCACATGAACCACTTAAGTTAAATTGTATCGATTCAAGTGGAATTTTCTCTGGAGCACTCGAGCATTTAATAAGAATTTTTCCAAATGTTTATAAATTCTGTTTTGTATTTTTCGTTTTTTCAAAAAGAAGCCATTAATTATGTCTGATGATCGTCATTTTATTAAATTCATGCAAATAGTTTTCTAATTGTTTTCAATTTCTATAGCAAGTTCATGCTGCGTTCGTCCTGGCTCATTTTTTTTTTAGAAATAAATGGAAATTTAGAAGTTCTTAAATGGCGTGGTTAGTGGGGTTAAAAGGCTTCACTACTGCCCTTCTCTAAATGGTTTTCATATTAAAACCACATGCGTCCGACCAGGCAGGCAGCACCGCCGTTAGTAACTATGCAAATTTGATGATGATAATGGGCAGACGAGACGCAGCTTGATGTGGAATCAGTGGATGGGGATGGTACGAACATTTTGTAACGAAACTTAAACTAACTGCAACGGGAAATTCTCGCAGGAAAATGCACTGAACGAGGTCAAAACGCAGCTGCAACTCGTCAGCATAACAACAATTATTGCTGTCGTAACAACAGAAAATTTGCACAATGTCGTCATCGGTTGCGCGCCGTAATGCGTTGCCATTGTCTTCCAAAAGTCAGCCATTCCACTAGCTAAATACATAGTACACAGTAAAAAAAAAACACAGGCACATTTTATTTTTAAAATTGAATTTTTAAATTAATTTTTTTTTTTTAATGGTAATGAAATTGAGTTTTAAGTGAAAAATTTAATTTTTAGTAAAAAAAATAGTTTTTAGTAAAAAAAATAATTTTTAGTAAAAAAAAAATGTTTAGTAAAAAAAATAATTTTTAGTAAAAAAAATAATTTTTAGTGAATATTTTAATTGTTATTGAACAAATTATTTTTAGTGGAAAATTTGTTTTTTTTAATGGACAAATTGAATTGATTTTCACTACAATTCAATTTTTGAAATTTTAGTGAAAGTTTAAATCAAGGATTGAAACCGTAATCGAAACCGATATCCGTTTAAAACCGTTTCATTTTTAAAACCGAAACCGTTATACGAAAATCAGAAATAAACCGATATCCAAAACCGAAACAAACGGTTTCTGTTTTGAACAACAAAACATTGGCAACTCCAAACACAATTTTTTTGGTAAAAAAAATATTCAAATTTTAATGATATTAGTTTTTTATTTATTGTATTATTAAAATATATAGGGGAGCTTGGGTAAAGTGAGACACGTTTAAAAGTTTATTTGCTTTAAAGGGTCTATTCTATAGACTGGTTCATGATCTAACTTTTTGCATTAATAGAATACCATTCATAAGTCTTTAAATTAATTGTTGAGTGATTTTTCAAAACACCTCAATTTCGGAATTATATATTAAGGATAAAAAAATAGTAATGCAAGAAAAAAGTTTAGAATTATTAACATCTCAGTAACTACTTAAGAATATAAGAAAAATATAGTTCAAGTTCGAACATTTCAAGAATATAGGCCGTTTGCAGATATTGCAGTTCACTGAATTGTTGAAATTTAATTTCTTTGGCTTTTATGGTTGGAAATTGTAAAAAATTCTTCTTCTTGTGAAGTTTAAGAATATTTACCGTTGCTTTTGTTCAAGGTTCGCTTCTCGGCACACTTCTGCAATTCAGATCATATCTCAGGTGAAGTCAAAATGATGCTTTTCATTGTTTTGGGTTAACGATTGAAGTAGTTTCTTTGCGAAATAATTTAAATAATTCATATAAAACAATATTTTGACTAAAATTACAACAAACATTGCTTAAATTACGTCTCCCACTTTACCCCAGAAAATGGTTCTTACTTTACCCCAATATTACAATTTGACCATAACTTGGCACCATATAAACAATTTCCAAAACCAGTTTTTTTTTTTTCAAATATTCGATCATTTTAAACACCACAGTACTCTAAAAAACTTTCAAAAACATTTTCACTTGTTTTCGATTATAACCAGGGATGACATATTAAGTAGCATTTGACAATTGGTTTTCTTTTTTTAAGTGCAAAAACATGTCGACAAATTGCAATTTCCCACATTACCCATGCCCCACTTTACCCCAATTTTTTTTTTGTAAAAACAATGAAAAATATGAAAAAAAAGAAATTTTATACAAAAACAGAAATCAAAGTCGAAACCGTAACTTGGAACCGGTATATCGAAACCGTTTCGTTATAAAAACTTATAACCGAAACCGTTATTCGTTTAGGTTTCAATCCTTGGTTTAAATTTTTAGTGTATTTTTTTTTAATGAAAAATGAATTTTCATTGAAAATTTGAATTTTTAAGTGAAAATTTAAATTTTGACTGACAAATTTAATTTATAAATTTTTAGTGAAAAATTTAATATTTAGTAAAATTTGAATTTATGGTAAATAAATTACTTTTTAGTGAAAAAACATTATTTTTTTTTTTTGTGAAAAACTGACTTTTTAGTTTAAAATTGAATTTTTAGTCAGAATTTAATTTTTAGTAAAAATTTGAATATTGAATATTATGTGAAAAATTTAATTCTTTTTTTTTTTTTTAGTAAAAACTCAAATTTTTGTGAAAAACTATATGTTTAGAGAAAAATTTAATTTTATTGAAAAATGTGGTTTTTAGTGAAAATTGTATAATGAAATTTTTAGTCATAAATTAATTTTTTTAGGGAAAATTTCTATTTTACGTGAAAAATTTAGTTTTTAGTGATTTTTTTTTTATATTTTAAGTTTCATTATTATTAATTTCGAGTGATGGTACGGAAAAAGAATGCAGATAACGGTTCACGTCGTTTCACGTACCGTCTTACTGTACTCTAAGCTGATCGAAAACGTTTCCCAAGTAACACAAAGTACAGATTTCGTCGCGAATTCTAGATATTTTCGTTAGTTTGCAGTAGATACATAGCGTAATTTAAATGGAAAATGTACAGAATTGTTTGTCCCATTTTTTTCTAAAGTTTGAATAGAATTTTTCGAGTTTCAATACAGATTTCTACATAGATTTTCATTCTTAGCCAAGAACCTATTCAATTCTACGTATCGATACCATATTCGTTACATTTTAATATAGTGATCCAGACTAAGTTTTGAAATGTGTTACTTGGGTTCGATGTTCATCTTTATTTGTGATCTTTTCAGCCCAAATTTGTTTTTCGGTGTCTGTTAATTATGAATTATCTTTTTTATTTCTTAATTAACAAATCATTTTTTTCAGTGCAGAGACATGTTATTAAGTGTTGCTACTGCGTGGTGTGTTTGAACTTTCGCCGCGGTGGGTTCCAGTAGCTGCGTGGGCTGTTTCGACTTTCGACTGCCTCCCGCCTAATGCGGTTACGTCGACAAGTCAATAACGCATTGTGTGTGTGTGTTAGCGGTGGCTGGAATATTTATGGTGCTCGGAAGACCAAGCAAATTGTTTGGGTGGATGCATTAGATAGAGTGGGCAAAGGGGAGAAACCGAACAAGATACAATCATATCATTTAGTCTTGGCGGTGACCCAGCGAAAATGCACAGCTGTTTCAAAGGGTGGAGGCGATTATTTAAAAATTTAAAGTAGATTTTAACTTGCGACATTATTTTTTGCATATATACCCCAATTATTTAATTCTTAGTTTTTTCAAGGCACTCGAAAAATCACCGAAATTTTATTTATTTTATTTAAATTTTGATACAACACATATTTAGATAATAACTTCTTTACTAAGTATTTATTATGATGTTTTATAAAAAAAAACATAAATAATTTAATTTGAAAGCTGTTTTAATTTCAAATAGTTTTCTATGAATATCACAAATTTATTACATTCTCAAGAAATATATGTACGAAGCTTCGTTACACAAAGAAACATAATTTCTTTTCCGAACGCACGAATTCGTCGTAGCATATACAATGACGGAACGTTAACGTACCGTCAAACCACGCGACTCCGTTTGTATTCCGTATTTCGAAAGAACCTCTTTTATTTACAGTTTGATTGAAGTCATTTATTTGCCGTTGATACGATGACTAAACGGATTCAATCCGTTTTATATCAAGCAAGGCGATACGCTAACGGTTCGCCGAAACGTTTCGTTCCGTCAAGCATAATAATAATAATAGTTTGGCGCTACAGTCCTGTATAGAACTTCGGCCGAGCTCTCTCACCATTTTGAGCTGTGCGTGTTATATTTGTACTCAAAGTGGTGGGACCTACAGTTTATTGCCGAATCCGAACGGCGAGTGAGAGCTTTTCATAGGCAATGGTTTTACTCTCGTTGGTTTGCCATTTACTGACGAGAGGTAGCGCGGTATAGAAAAATGTTTCTATGAAAAGATGTTGTTAGCCCCAGTCCAGGCTTGAACCGGGGACCTTTCGGCTCGCAGTCCAACGCACTAACCACTGAGCTACCGCTCCGTCTAGCATGGCATTCCGTTAATAGTGCGTCGATTTTTACACCAGACTATTTTGTATGAATCTTAACGTACTCTCAACTGACACGAATGACTTTCGATGTTCCTCTTCATATGTTTTCTGGACCGTATTTCAGTCAGTCGGACTCGTTTACAGAGTCTTATTCCGTATTCCATATTACTGTACCGTAAACGAACGGTTTTGTTTTTCTTTTTTGGGTTTTTATATACAAAAAAAAAATAATCGACGTAAATATAGCAACCGATATTAATTGCATTTATTAATCAATCCAGCAATGAAATTCCCTAATTTAAAGAAAACATTTACTATTCTTCGTTAATTCAGCAATTCCTTTAGCAAATGTTTTCTTTAAATTATTGAATTTCAATGCTGGATTGATTAATGAATGCAATTAATATCGGTTGCTATATTTACGTAGATAATTTTTTCAGTGTATGTATGAATTTAAACGTTTTCATCCAGACATCAAAACATTCTAAACAGCTGACTGATTATTTTTCTTTTTTGGCACGTCAACTATTTAATTAAAAAACACACACATTAATTATTTTCTGAAACTAAAGACGTCAGTCTGCCATCTTTACATAGTTTGGCCAAAAATTAGACTAAATTTAGGAAAAACACTCGCCAGTTAATTTAGCAATAACAAGATTTCTGTTATTAACTTTATCCAACTTAACATGACAGCAACTTTTTCAACTTGAGCAACTGTCGCTGAGTTTATGTTGTTGCTACTCCTACCATTAAGTGCAAAATAAAAAACTTTTCAATTTCGGTTTAAGTTCTTCCACTTTCTTGGTATAGTTTCTACCAACTCGACTAGAGTAGTTGTTACCTGTTCCCTTTTCAAAGAAATTCGTACCTATTGAAAACTTTCTGGTTCAAGTTTAACTAACTTCAGAGCTGCCAACAACATAAAGAAACCCTTCTGAGTTTAAACAACAGTGCCATCCGCCATTAGCATATTGAGCCACAACAACTTAACAGGGATGGGTGGGGACCTGGTTTTTGGTGACTCATAGTTTTTATGCTAGACATGGACGTGGTGCGGGGGATGGGCAGAAGTAAAAAACACCTCGGGGCTTGCGTGTAAATAATGCAATGAACTTGTTGGAAACTTATTGCTGGGTAGTTATTGTTTTAAACGAAACTCACTTAAGTTTTAAGTAAGTAATAAAGACGACGTCGCAAAAACCATAGGTCGGTTTTACAGGCTTCGAAAAAATATAATTTGAGCTGTTGGAAATATTTAAATTTTTTAAAAACACCGAAAAAAGTTGCAGTAAAAAAACTTTTACGACTTTTATAAATTATTCATATGAATAAATTATTCATTCATTATACCCTACACCTATGAGGTACAGGGTGTATTAACTTTGTGCTTATATTGTAACGCCCCTTAGGAGGCGTGTCCGGTTTGAAAAAGTATATATATTCATGATCAGCATCACTACCCGAGTCCGTTTAACCATGTCCGTCTGTCTGTCTGTCCGTCTTGCTGTCTTGCTGTCCGAATACAGAATAACTTGAGAAATACTGATCAGAATGCGAGTTTGAGAATGAGCCAAATCGGTCAACGGACACGCCCACCTCCCATACAAGTCACTTATTTATAACTCTTTCGGAACTAATAAAGTATTCAAGGTATAGTTATAAAATTTAAAACGTATTGGTAGAATTCACCTATAAATATGTGGTCCAAAAATGAGCGTGATCCGCCACTTTTTTTTCATTATTTCTGGGTTTTCATAGTGGAAATTTGATCCGTAAATTATTAAAATCAAATCTATGAAATATTAGCCTTTCAAAATTCTAAATATAGGCGTGGTCCGCCCAATTATATTTTTCAATTTTTTTTTTTAGTTGTTTATACAAATTTTTTAATTTATGGGGATATAAGACGTAAATTTCTGATATATGAATATTATTCTGAGGGTGGGGAGGTTCAACATAATTAAAAACTTTAAAATTAAGGTATGCTATTAAATATCCCACATTAATATCCCCACCAAAGGTGTAGGGTATTCCATAGTCGAGCCCGACCGACTATAAAAATCCGCCCCATGTGACCGAACTTACCCATGTGATATAACTTTCCCAACTCGTTCTATTTATAGCTTAGTTTTTTTTATTAAAATTTCTCGTCAAATAAAAGCTTCTAAAATTTGATTTTTCTTTAAAAACTTGCTAAGCTTTATTTTTTTAATTCTTAAAGCTTTATTTTATTCATAAATGCTTTTGAAGATTTATTTTCAATAACAGAATAATTTTTTAATTTTTCAGAAAAGCATTTATAGCATTATATTTTTCTTAAAAGCTTTTAAAAATGTATATTTTTCATACAAATTATTAAATTTGAATCTTTTTCGTAAAAGCTTTACTCGCATAAAAGCTTATTAACATTATAAATGCTTCACAATTTCTCGTCAAATTAAAGCATTTTAAATTTTATTTTTCCAGAAAAACTTGTTTAGATTTATTTTTTTACCCATAAAGCTTTTAAAGCTTTTTATTTATAAATGATTTCAAAGCTCTTTTTTCCATAAAACTATTAAAACTTTATTTTTATTAAAAGCTTTGAAAGCTTTATTTTGTGATAAAAGGTTCATACAAGTTATTAAATTACAATGTTTTGTCAAATAAAAGCTTTTAAAATTTGATTTTTCCTTAAAAACTTGTTAAACTTTATTTTTTAAATCCTTAAAGCTTTATTTTATTCATAAATGCTTTTAAAGATTTATATTCCATAAGAGAATAAAAACATTAATTTAACATAAAAGCTTTTATAGCTTCATATTTTTCATAAAATGTATATTTTTTATACAAATTATTAAATTTAAATATTTTTCGTAAATGCTTTACTCGCATAAAAGCATTATAATGGTTTACAATATCACGTCATACTAAAGCTTTTTAAATTTTATTTGTTCATAAAAACTTGTTTAGCTTTTTTTTATATCCATAAAGCTTTATTTTTCAATAAAGCTTAATTAAAGGTTTTTTCATAAAAGGTTTTAAGCTTTATATTTTCGACACAAGTTATTAAATTTAATGTTATTTGATAAAAGCTTTACTCGCATAAAAGCTTACTAACCTTTATTTTTCGTAAAAATCTTAAAAGCTTGTAAAACTTGTTTTAATTTTTTTTATTAGGACTTTACTTTTATAAAAGTTATAAAAAAAAAAAATACAAATGCTTTTGAACTTTTAGAAAGATTTTTTTAAACATTATTTTTTTTCTTCTATAGAGTCTGAACATTCTTCAACATTAAATATGCTCGTGTTAGCTTTTGTAACTTTGAGAGCTTTTTCGTGTAGATATATTTTGCTTAAATACCTTATAATGGCCTTGATTTGTACTTGTTGCTCCCACCCATATTCAACAACCACACATAAAGGTTTCATAATGTATTATGTACTTTGTTAATAACCACACCATTCATGTTTTGTATGTAATATTTGTAACTTTTCTTCTGTTTTCATCTCCATTTCCATCTCATTCTCGCTCTCTGTCTCTGTATGCTTTTGCTTGTTCTTCTTGCAGTTTATAAAAATTTCCAATTTTAATCGAAATTACGAATTCCCACTGGTGACGACCACGGCGGCGACTACGACAACGATGACCATGACAGGGGGGGAGACACCCTTGATGAATGTGGCCATTGCCACCGCTGCGGCCGTGCAGCATGAGGCCGAAGATTTGCTCCTGTTGGTAAGAAAAATTACATCAAATGCTATGCTGTTCATTTTTATATTTAAGATCTTTTTTTTTTCATTTTTTATTTTTTTTTTCCTTCATTTTGTTTCCGTCCTAATAATGACTTATGATTTTGTGGCCCACTGTGAGGTCCCTTTTTAATTTGCTGCTTTCTGATGTCACTGCAATTTAAAGTGTTTTTTTTCCTACTTTTATCGTTGTTTTCTCTCTATTTTCTTGATGGTTTCAATTATTTTCAATAGCTACTACTTTCGCTACTTACTTAGGCATTTTTAATTTTTATTAATATTTAAATGTTTCGCATATTAAGCACGTTCTACTTTAAAATGTAAAGCACTTAAATGCTTTTAGATGAAGAAGATGATGAAAATGATGATATTGTTGTTAATACTGAGATGTTGATGGGGATTATAACGAAGAGACTCTTTATGTTGATTACAATGCTGAAATTATGAAGATATTGTCTTCGAACATCATAGCAGAATGAGTCCTTTTTAATATGAAACCCCTATGGAGGGTTTGTTTTAAGTAGTTAATTGCATCTATTAAATTTTATACCCTGTGAGCTATTTTTTCGCAATCGATAATGATTCATTTTCGAAAATATTGATTTTTTTTTACTCATCATTCTTTCTTACTTACTTCATTCACAAACGTAAAGAAGACATGTGTGGGTTGGTAGGATATACTATATGTGCAGACATATGTAAGGGTATTAAATAGATATTTGTTAAGGTGTGTTGTACCGTTAGGTGTGGCCTCCTATCGCCTTCCATCCTTCTAATGTTATTTAATATTTTTATCCATAGCTTTGCCATCAATAAGCATATTAATGTCAGGATATGATGTTGTACACGTCATCAACAGCCTAATTTGATGGCATGTGTCAATTACGTACTCGACAAGGGGCTCTCATTTGATGGGTTTTAAAAGAAGAATCTAAATTAGTATTTTATTATATTCTTTAAAAGGCGCTTGATTTGATTAATGCGTATTTTTAGGTTGAGAGCATTTGCATTGGTATTACTATAAAAATATAAATTATGATTGAAATCGCATTGGCGCCAGCGGTGTTTCTCTTGGTTCTGTAAAATTTAATAGTCCTATGCTTTAATTTTCCAAAAGCCACCAACGTAGGTTATAACTCAAAGTTTAAGTACAAAAGTAAATATTTAACAATTAAAAATGCGTCACAAGTATTTTCACCACCTCTTAAAAGCAAATAAAATGGCGACGGCAGCTGAACCATTTGCACTAAGCAGGGATGCCAAACTCTATTTGCTAAAAAATTCGCTTTTTCCACAGCAAAAAATTTAAATTATAACGTAACGTTTTTTTCCACGATAATAAGATATAACACATATAACACATATATATAAAAAAAATCGTATATAACTCTTATAGAGTCATGAAGCTCATTACCAGGGTTAACAATTATATGGACGAAAAACAGGCAAAATATGTATGGATTATGGACTAAAAAACAAGTTTAATATGAATCAAAAAACTAAAATATAGATCAAAAAACTTAAAATATGGATATACAATTTATTTTATTTTAATTATATAGACCTCTCATGAAGTTTTTTACTTGAAAAATATAAATTGTACTAAAACAATATTATTTTTCAAACCAAATTTTACACCCAACCAAATTTGTTACTAATCACAATCTATTGTCTCCTGTAGTGATATAGAAATATAGTTTCCTGCAGTAAGATTGTTTGATTGATATCGATTGCACTCCAATTATGTTTGAAAATGTCAAAATTTTAGTCAGTTTCAAAAATATGGATTTATTCAAATATATGGATTTTTACCTAAAAATTCTTATAATATGTATTTAAATATTGAATATGTAAATCCATATGAAAGTAAGCCCTGGTCATTACATTTTAGGCTCATCATAACACGTACAGATATCTGATGTGATCTGACCATGATCAGAAAAAAAATATCACGGGACAAAATTATTGTAATTTATCAGACATATTTCGGGATTATATTCTGCAAACAATAGATAAATGGAAGCCTTTAATGGGTTAATAAATGCTGTGGAATTTTAAAGACATATTGACGGATAATTGGTATAGCGTCAAATTATATTGATAATTTACTTTTGAATTTGAGAACTTTATAAAAGAAAATGTGGGTTTCTATTTAAAATTTCGAACGGAAAATCTTTAATATTAAACTTTAAAATATCGTAAATTTGATCCCATGTAGGAAAAATCCTCAGTTCTCAATTTAATTACAATTATCCCCATTTGAAATGGAAACATTTGAATTTTCCATGTTCCATTATCAATTTTAAATCAAAAATCTCAAATTTTATTAAATTTTTCTAGATTTCAATGAAAAAAATTTCCATTTCATTTGGAATTTTCTCAATTTTATTTGAAAATGGAGTGAAAAATCCCTTGAAATTAATTTATTCTTTGAATTTGGCAACTATGACAGCAACGTATAATCTTCATTCAGGCGCATATTCTGTACTATGTGTCTTTGCAAAACCGCATGTTGAACAAAAGTTGAGTTGAGATATAAAGTAAATAGATATATGTGGAAAAAATCTGCTATAATCATTGCAGCATTTTACATCAGGTTGTCATGGTGTTTGGTGTTTCGTGCAGGGCTGGATTGACATATTTCCATCATGAAATGGCAAACCTTACTGAAGAGAAATGTCAAAAGAGCGGCAAGAAATATGGCGTCGTTTGCTGTCCCTGTCGCTCTACTTTTGTAGCGTCCCTGTTGAAAAACCCTTGAAAAAATCTTTTGTAGCGCTTTTATTGAAAAACCCTATAGAAGAATTCGTAAAATATACTACACTCGGAAAAAATACCATAAAATGAATAGTTTTTTTTATTATTTAAATTAATAAATAGGATAAACTAAAAAAAACTATTATTTTAATTGGTAAATACTACAAAATAACATGACATCTCCATTGAGTTTATATTAAAATATTTATTGTTTGTATCAGGAATAATATAAAATTATATTTGAGTTTACATGAAACTATTTATTTTTGTGTCCTTTTGAAAAATTTTTGTGGGATTTTATAAGATTTTTTTCTGAGTGTAAAATTACAATTGAATAAATCTCGTCCAGAGTTATAATAGAAGCATTCCTACCCAAGTTATAGTTTCTGGCATTATTCAGGAATATGTTAGGTATATTCCGGCATAGAATATTAGATAGAAATTAGAGACTTGGGATATAAACTACGCATTTTTCTGTTTAAAATCATGCCATAAAATGTTGCTAAACTCACACGACCCTGTCGGAAATTTTATCTAGGTTCTTCTAATGGAAAATACGTCGATGCACCAGTTACATTAACTGCTCTGACAAAGGAACAGAACTGGAGCAGATTTAAAAAATGATGTATGGTTTGATGTGATATAAATATCTTAAATAATATCGTAATTAAGAAAAATCTTAAAAAGAAAACTTCACAAATCGAAGTACAATTTTGTGGGCCTATTAAAAAGGCAAAAGTGGTTACATCTCTCTCCGCCCCTGTGTTCGTGTGTTGAACACAACATACCTGACAATGTGCTCGATACGCTGACTATTTTTGTGTGATTTAATTTCTACGCTTGTGTGACACATGTGTCTTTAAGTGCGGAAAACGTGACGATGAATTACTTTGATTTCTATTCAATTGCTGTATTGTGGAATAGATAAATCTACCATCTGCAACTATTCAAGTGCTACAAGTACTTAGTAGAACCAACGATTGCCATGGTGCAACTTAATGGAAATGTATAGGGTCAAGTGTATTAATTCTGTTTTATTCAAGGTAAAAAGTTTTGTTGCTACATTGTTTTGTTTTTTAAGAAATTTTATTTATACGAACTGCTAATTATGTTTTTGCCAAACAACAACTTTTGTTTTTCAAATGAACTTTTATGAGATTTTTCGGAATTTTGTGTTTTTTTTTTGTAAATAATATTAAAAAAAAGATATAAGAATTTAATATGCTTTGTAGTCACATTCAATTGATCGATGAGTTTTATATGAAAACTTTTCTTCGTAGAACAATAAAACATACTTTTTGTATAATGCTACTTTATAAATTAGTTTGGTATTGCATAAAATGTTTTATATTTTCTTTATTTTTAAAAAGTGTATAATGATTTTACAATTTCGAAATAATTATTTCACAAAATAAGGCCTAACTTACAGTGTAGAAATTTGACTTTATTACAAACCGAATGCAAACTCTTATTAATACACAATCCGAAGTCGAACTCATAACTTCGAATCGGTATATCGAGTCTGTTTCGTTATCAAAGTTAAAATAGTAACCGGATTTTTTTTTACAAATTAACCAACACTCAGGGGCTGTCCCCTATACATGCAATGCACAGTGTTGATAGTAAGAAGGGTTGATAGGTTAAAAGGAGAGGGGAAAGATAGAGTAGTGTCGGTGAATGTCTGTTTTGAACTTGCCAATATCAAAAATGTCGGAAAAAACAGACGCAGGGAGATTATTCCACAAACGTATCGTGCGAATGAATAACGAATTCTCCGTATAATGCATGGTTCTGTTGAGAGCCGAGTGGACTACGAAGGGGTGGGCTTGGTTTGATACCCGAGTAGAACGAGAGAACACACGACCTGATGGGATCAGACCACGTATTTCCCTCGAACACTTACCGTTGTAATACCTATAAAACAGGCTTACACACCCAACGATCCTTCGGTGCTCAAGAGAACCAATAGAAGTTGAAATATTTTCATCCCCTATTAAATATATCGCACGTTGTTGTATTCGGTTCAAAAACTCCAAATACGATTTTGAAGCCCCTGCCCAAATGTGCGAGTTGTGTACCATCTTAGGCCGAATATAGGAGGTGTAGGCAGTGCGTAAGTCAACAGGAGTGACGTATGTCTTACACCGTTTTATAAAACCGTGACACTTGGCCGCTTCTTTCGACACATCAAATATATGATCATTCCAACGAAGGTCACATTAAATTGATAGAAGTACAATTTATTTTAATGAAATATACACTCAGGAAGTAAGTAGATCAATACGACAGTTAGAGATTAACTAATATTGACTAATTTGTATAACTCAGACGTGGTGGTGCAAAACTGTTTTAAGATCCCACCGAATTATTAGGATACGGGTAACTCGGTTACGGTGATCTTAAATTAAAACCCGTTTTTGCTTCATCAAGTATTGGTTACTCGTAATTTTCAATACAATTTTGACAACTATGATTTTTTAAATCGCTTTTCTCTTAGTTTAGGGATCCCAGCCTACTTTATTCACGAAGTCCTATTGTCGTTTTGTTTTGGTTTTTTTTAACGGTTACTATATTCGTGAAATGGTTTAAATTTATTTGAATGATAGTGACATAACCAAATATATGAATAATAATAATAATAGTTTGGTGCTACAGTCCTGTAAGAACTTAGGCCGAGCTCTCTGACCATTTTGAGCTGTGCCTTTTAGTTAACATGAATATCTGTTTAATTTATAGAATTGTTGTTGTTTTCTATAGTTTAAAGTATCATGTAAAATTAACATGAGTCTGTTCAACAAATTATCTGTCAAAATTCTCTGAGTGTGGGACCTACAGTTTATTGCCGAATATGAACGACGGGTTTTTCATAGGCCATATTTTACTCTCGTAGATTTGCCATTTACTGCCGAGAGATAGCGCGGCATAGACAAATGTTTCTATGAAAAGATGTTGTTAGCCCCAGTCCAGGCTTGAACCGTGGACCTTTCGGATCGCAGTCCAACGCACTAATCTTGAGCCACCGACGCTACAATGTCATATAAAACCTATATGATGTCAATATAAAACCAGTAAGGAAGGTTAGAACACTTGAGAAATTTGGAAGTAGGGATATTTTGATTTTAGATGTAATGATAACTCTTAGATTTTTTTTAAATAAGTCGTCTAAAAATACGAAAAGTGGCTTCCATTACAAGTGATCCATATGTCATAGGGGTCTATGGCTCTTAAAAATAACTACTAACTTGTATAATTGAAAGAATTTCCTTTCATTTCAGTACTCATTCGTTTTATAACCAAATTTACATTTTTTTTTTTAAGTAAAATGAGTAATATTCACTTCGTCCGGAAAATGATATGCTCTGAGTATTTAATTGCTATACGAGCAGAAAGTATACATCCGAGTTTGCTGGCGTCGCTGCCGAAAACATTGGTTATGTGGAATTGGAATTTTACAGATTGAAGTTAACAGAGGAAAACAGTGCACAAAACTGGATCTGTTCGCGGATAATTTGCAACCAAACTTACCAAGATATATTCCAATCCAACGCATTATAAATTTTAATTATTTTTCTGTCCAAAAATGTGGCAGAAAACATCAGAATATTGATTTGAAAATGTGTCTGTTAACAACATTTTCGTTTCAATTTCCACATAACCAATGTTTGAATTTATTTGACAAAAGTGGCAGCGAAACCACCTGTATGGAAACTCTATATCAAATATAAACTCTCTGATACGAGGAATATTTAAAAAAATGGGTGTATCGCAGATCACAATGAATCGATCACGCCCGTTTTTAATACCCGACAGCATAGTTATTCAGGTAATCTAATTTATAACTTTCAATAATTTATCTCATCTAATTTTTCTGTAATCGTGATTGCAACAAATAGACGGACATATATTAATCGATTCAGGAAGTGACGTACACTTTTGTATGTTACAAACAGTTAATCAAATTGAATATACCATTTTATGTTTAGTGCAGATTATTGATATAATGAACGATCGTTCATTGATGAAAAAATCATCATTTTAATGAACAAATTTATAAAATTAAAGAAGTGATAATTTTGTTGTATAAATTTGTTTATTTTGTATAATGAATTCTTTACTTTTACATAACTGTATTAAAAATTTTATTTTCTTCCTTTTCAAAAACACGTTTCTCATAAAGTATACTCAAAATTTAAAATTGTATAAACCTCATTACCATGAACCATATATGTTTAATGTAGGTACAGAAGGAAAATGATATGTTTATGCATAACATCCTGTTTCCTTTATCTACCACCTACCACTGTTATCATTAACCGGAAGCTGGCAAAGTTATTTAGCCTGGCGTCATCGTACACAGGCAACAAACACCAACAACTGCGTCAAAACATAGGCATTGTATTAAAAATTGCAAAACAAATTCAAATATCTACATATCGTATACAAAATATTATCTGGAATATACATACTATACAAACAATTACAACAGCGACGCTGCTGAAACTCGAGTCATGCGTATTGGTGGCCAACAACATTTTTCGATTTGAATCACAGGACGAATTCAATACGAAACTTTAGTGGTTGCCGCCTGTTATAACCTGGCCGTTGAATGACTAACAAACTGACGGCGGACTGACTGACTGAATGACTGGCGGACCTGCCTGGTTTTAGAATTTATTATGTGTCTACATGGAAAAAGCGCCATTTTGGCCAAACAAATTGGAAGCGCTTTATGCGTCGTCGGACATTGAAAGTGGCAGCGAGTTAATCGCACGGTGGGTGGCGACAGTGGGTGGGTTGTAGTCGGTAATCGTCTCGCACACGTTCGTGCGCCTTGTGTTGTGGACTTCGTCTTGGTCGTAGTCGTCGCCATCGCCATCGTCATCATCATCGTCGTCGTCATACTAGTCGTCGCCATTCGTTCGTTCATCGGCGTTGCTCATTTTCGCGGGCACTTTCATCGTCAGTGATTTGGCAGGTTTTACGTTAGGAAGATGCACGTCGAAAAGTAGCTCCTGCGACTTATCAACGGATTTTCGGAAATTTACAAAAACAAAAAAAATGGCGCGCGTAATTGATACCGTTACGAAATGATGCGGCGCGAAACGGTATTATACGGTACACCTATGTAACGTGACGTTGCTTTAAAAATATTTAAAACAAAAGTGACTGCAAATTATCTACATAAATACAGGCGGCATAAACAAAAAAACGTTTCGAAATTCGAAAATTCATTAAATTTGTTTTGTGCTTTTCTTATATTTTAAATATATATATATATATATTTCGTCGTGTGTGAATGGTTTTCATGGCATGGTGTAAAACAAAACCGCCGCCGTCTGTTGTGAATTCAAATATTGTTGTTTATTTTTAAAATTTTTGAAATAAGCTGTCAGAAAAGTGTGTCTACGTTTGTGGAAAAATCAGATCAAATAAATTATATTTTGTGGCAAAAGTGTATAGAAAATTAAATAAAATAAATAAGATTTCGGTGGTTTTGCATAATAGTTTTTGTTAATTTTATAAACGACAAAGAATAAAAAAAAAACTTTTTTAAATTATGAGTGTAATAAAAATTAAATAATTAAAATTTCATGGCTATTAGAAGTGTTAGAAAAATCTTAGAAATTATATTTTTGTTGTGATGTGTATTTGGACAGTATTCACCTTAATCGTTTTCGTGTTTGGCTTTAATTTAGGCTAATTTGCTAACCAGCTGAAAGTGCATTGAGAAACTTTATTAATTTGTGTACAATATTTCATAATTACCCTCATAAAACACTTATTATAACCCATTAAATACACTCTTGAAACATTGAATTTTCTTCAAGTAGTTAAAGCTATCCCTTGTTTTTCAAGTACTTTGTTCTATATTTTGAAATATTTTGTTTTTATTTAATTTCGTTTTTTACATTAATATTCATAATCGCAAAGTTACTAAATATTTAATTTCACAAGTTATAGAAAGTTTTATTAGGTCCTTTACAATGACCAACTTCCTGTCGATATTGTTTTTTTTTTTTTTAATTGCTATAGAGTATAAGAAAATTTGCAAACAATATTTGCGATATTTACTCGCTCATTTACTCAATAATCGTCGTTGTAGAAACAAAAGTCACTAAATACATTTTTATGTAAAACTTAAATTTCGAGTTTGTTGATTAATATTATAAAAAGTAACTGATTCATTTTTAAAATTGATATGTCAAATGATAGATTTACATTTTCTTATCATGTGGTAAAAAAATTGAGATCATCGATTAAAAATTGACAGAAATATAAAGATTTTTGTAAATGAATTATTGTTATTTTGAAAATGTATTTGGTGACTTTTCGTTCTACAACGACGATATAATTATTTAGTGATATTGAGAATAATTGTTAAAATTACCGACACCTAAAACCAATTCCAAATTTTTATTTTTTTAAAGAACAGATAACAACCACGAAGAAAGTATGACACATTTTGATAGTAGGGTTTAAGAATCCTTAAAATAATAGTAAACTTTAGTTCTGATAGAATTTCCTTTCATTCGGGGATATGTCCTAAGTTTACCGAATTTTTATATCGTCGTTGTATTTAGAACTAAAAGTCACCAACTACATTTTCCAAATGTCAATTGTTCATTTACAAACATCTTTATATATCTTTCAATTTTTGATCGATGATGTCAATATTTGTACCAAATAATAAGAAAATGTGAATCTATCAATTGGTATTTCAACTTTAAAAATGTATTAATTACTTTTTCTAATAATTACCAACAATGTTAAAATTTAAGATTTTCATAAAAATGTATTTGGTGACTTTTAGTTCTACAACGACGATATATTTAATTATAAAGTAAAAGTTGTTTAAAAAAAGCTTCTGTTCGGGCGGTAAATTTACTACATCTTTTGTATTTGAAGCGGCGAAGTTTACGTAATTTTAAACAAATTTCAATGTTTTAAAAGTCAAGTAACATCCATTAAATCCAAATTTGTATATTTTGACATAAAATTTTCATTTCGTCGTTCGTTTCAAAATACAGATAGTGGGTATTTAATTCGAACGAGAGTATTAGTAAAGGGTTTTTCAACAGGGACGCTACAAAAGTAGAGCGACAGGGACAGCAAACGACGCCATATTTCTTGCCGCTCTTTTGACATTTCTCTTCAGTAAGGTTTGCCATTTCATGATGGAAAGATATACGAATTCAAATTTCGGTAGTAAATTTTAATAATTTCGACTTCTTGTGTTAGTAAATTTGAAAACAAACTAAAATAATTAAAACACTTTCTATCCGACCCATTTCAGCTTTTTAACGAAATTCAATTGATATTTGAATTCGTTCGAAATAGTTTTTTTTGCTGTTGAAGAATTTACTTTCTAAAAACTAATGTATTTTCATCGAATTCAATTCAAACAATGCAATTGAATTGAATTTTGTTTTAAAATGTTTGAAATTCGCTTAAAAGTGAATTTCAAAATTATGTTTTTTAAACTAAGAATTTTTTTATATTTAAATACTAAACTTTAAAAATAATGGCACATAATCAAAGACAATCTAAAGTCGGCTTTAAAACTGAATTCGACTTTTTTGACAAATTTCGTTTAGAATAAATGGTCAAAAATCTGATTTTTAAATTTTAATTTGACTTTAAATTGTCAATGATTATTCGCCCGCCATTAATTTTTACAAATTTTTCTAAAAATCCACTCGAATTCATTATGTTTAATCCTTAATATTATCTGAAGTATTCTGAATGGAACACAATAAAAATGAGACAGAAAATTCGAATAGCTAAGAAGTTAAAATTCAAAATATATACCAAATCGACAAAAAAAAAATCAAATTTGAGATTTTACCTTTTCGATTTCAATGAAATTCGGTCATCTGATATAGAGTATCAAGATATTAATTGATCTATTTTTTTTTTTAATTTTTTCCGACCACTACTTCCAAGAGCACTGTATCTCTGTTCAAAGTTCCAAAAAATAGGCAAAAAATCAAATTTGTGTGGTTGTTCATATTTAAATATCTCCTGAGCAAGAAAAGCTAGAAACCCCGATGGGTCTCGTTTTAAAGCTAATAGCTAATTTGGAAAAGGAACGTTTTTTTGACCAAATTATCAAGAAAATTTGACATTGATTTGGAATTTCTTTTCAACTTTTAAAGATAGCGAATTGGGGTTTAGTTTGTTTGGTACATACATTCATGCACGTTAATCCGTGTATAGACTATTTAATAGTATTTAAGGATATAATGCTCAAAAAAGGACTGTTTTTGAAAAAAAAAACTTATATTTTCGCACTTGTTACCACTAATTATAACCCATAACGGTGGACAAATTATGTGAAATTTTGTGAATTTTTAGGTTAGTTTAATAGCTAAAGTTAATAGTTTGAGCAAAAAAAAAAAGAAAAAAAGTTATTTTCAAAAAAACGCACAAAAAAAAAATTGAAACCGCGATATTTTAAAAAACCTGCCTACGATTTTTTTTTATTTTAGTCTTAAAATACTCGGGGGAGATGTCCGAAACATATTCTTAAAACATTTAAGTTCTCCCACGACTTTTGGATTGAAAGTGTTTCAGGCTAGGCGTGAATGTTATTCTACCTGTGGTCAACCTAATATTAAATATTTTGAAATGCACAAATTAATATCCTTTACAACGCAGTTTAAATTAGTTTAGTTTAACTATTGTTTAAGTTAGACTTGTGTTTTGCTTTTTCTGTGAGTTTTTCATATTTCCAGGACCCATATCTCTGGAGTCGTAAAACAAACCAACATTTTTTTTATTAATATCTGCGATGGTGCTATCAAAATTTAAATATTTTCAGTTGATTTGCCAAAATTTCTTTTACGCTATTTTAATATTTGCATTTAATATGAGCAACAACATCCTCGGGATATTTGCAATCTCAAAAATGTTCGCAAATCGCTGCAACAACTCAATATGTTGTGGCAATTATTCGAAGCAACAGCTAAAGTGATAAATGGTTTTGTTCTTGGTGCCCAAAGCAATGACACAAACGTGCGTCGTGTTAGCATCTGACAAAGACATATTAATAAATTAAGTACTCGAAAATTTCGCAAAACAATGAAATTGAAACAGCGATATCTTCTCCTCCCTCCTCTTTTAATCTCCTTCCATAAAATTCTATATATAATATTTTTCCACACTTCTTGAGGGCTGCTCTTTGAGCTCTTTAGTGGAAAACTGCGTTGCTGAGTCGTCGTAGTCGATCCATCTTAAAGCCCTCATCTCAATCTCACCCTCCGGGCAACCAAATAAAACGCGCCTAAAAGCATTTCCGTTTTTTGTTACACACAAACACACTCAGTCATACGTGGTTCTGTGTGTAGTTTATTCTTTGTTTTGCATGAATGTGGGTGAAGTTTTATATGTAGCTAGATAACATTTGGCAGTGACGGAGTTTCGAAGGTAAAAAGGGTTTATATATTTTTTACGAAATTTAATTTTCACTAAAGATTAAAATTGTTCACTAAAAATTCTAATTATCACAATAAATTAAATTTTTCACTAAAATTCATATTTTTTCACTAAAAAATAAAATGTTCACTGAAAATTGAAATTTTCACTAAAAATTCAATTTGTCACTAAAAATTCATTTTTTCTCTAAAAATTCTATTTGTCGCTAAAAATTCAAATTTTCACTAAAAAAATCAAAATTTTCACTAAAAATTCAATTTTTCACTAAAAATTTAATTTTTTGAGAAAAATTGAATTTTTAGTGAAAAATTAATTTTTCACAAAAAAAATAATTTTTCACTCTACACTAAAAATTCAAATTTTCACTAAAATTTCAAATTTTCACTAAAAATTCAAATTTTCACTAAAAATTTGAATTTTCACTAAATATTCAAATTTTCACTAAAAATTCAAATTTTCACTAAAAAGTAAATTTTTCACTAAAAATTCCATTTTTCACCAAAAATTCAATTTTTACTAGAAATTCAATTTTTCACCAAAAATTCAATTTTTAACTAAAAATTCAAATTTTTACTAAAATTTCAAATTTTCACTAAAAATTCAAATTTTTACTAAAATTCAAATTTTCACTAAAATTCAAATTTTCACTAAAAATTCAAATTTTCACTAACAATTCAAATTTTCACTAAAAATTCAAATTTTCACTAACAATTCAAATTTTCACTAAAAAGTCAAATTTTCACTAAAAAGTCAATTTTTCACTAAAAATTCAATTTTTCACCAAAAATTCAATTTTCACTAAAAATTCAAATTTTCACTAACAATTCAAATTTTCACTAAAAAGTCAATTTTTCACTAAAAATTCCATTTTTACCAAAAATTCAATTTTTACTAGAAATTCAATTTTTCACCAAAAATTCAATTTTTAACTAAAAATACAAATTTTTACTAAAATTTCAAATTTTCACTAAAAATTCAAATTTTCACTAAAATTCAAATTTTCACTAAAAATTCAAATTTTCACTAACAATTCAAATTTTCACTAAAAATTCAAATTTTCACAAAAAAGTCAATTTTTCACTAAAAATTCAATTTTTCACTAAAAATTCAAATTTTCACTAAAATTCAAATTTTCACTAAAAATTCAAATTTTCACTAACAATTCAAATTTTCACTAAAAATTCAAATTTTCACAAAAAAGTCAATTTTTCACTAAAAATTCAATTTTTCACCAAAAATTCAATTTTCACTAAAAATTCAAATTTTCACTAAAAATTCAAATTTTCACTAAAAATTCAAATTTTCACTAAAAATTCAAATTTTCACTAAAAATTCAAATTTTCACTAAAAATTCAAATTTTCACTAAAAATTCAAATTTTCACTAAAAATTCAAATTTTTACTAAAAATTCAATTTTTCACTAAAATTCAATTTTTCACAAAAATTCAATTTTTAACTAAATTTCAATTTTTAACTAAAATTTCAAATTTTTAACTAAAATTTCAAATTTTCACTAAAAATTCAAATTTTCACTAAAATTCAAATTTTCACTAAAATTCAAATTTTCACTAAAAATTCAAATTTTTACTAAAAATTCAAATTTTCACTAAAAATTCAAATTTTCACTAAAAATTCAATTTTTCACTAAAAATTCAAATTTTCACTAAAATTCAAATTTTCCCTAAAAATTCAAATTTTCCCTAAAAAATCAAATTTTCACTAAAATTCAAATTTTCACTAAAAAGTCAATTTTTCACTAAAAATTCAATTTTTCACCAAAAATTCAATTTTTAACTAAAAATTCAAATTTTCACTAAAAATTCAAATTTTCACTAAAATTCAAATTTTCACTAAAAATTCAAATTTTCACTAAAAATTCAAATTTTCACTAAAAATTCAAATTTTTACTAAAAATTCATATTTTCACTAAAAATTAAATTATTCACTAAAAATTCAAATTAAAAATTCAATTTTTCACTAAAAATTCAATTTGTCACTAAAAATTAAATTTTTCCCTAAAAATTCAATTTCTCACAAAAATTAAAATTTTCACAAAAATTCAATTTTTCACTAAAAAAATTAAAAATTTCAGTAAAAAATCATCTTTTTTTTTATTAAAAATGAAAATTTTCAGTAAAAATTATTGTTTTTTTAATAAAAATTAAAATTTTCATTAAATTCTGAATGTTCATTTAAAATCAAAATTTAAGTCTTTCTTCTAAAGCAATTTTTAACCAAGACTAACATTTGAACTTGCTTTTGAATAAATCCTTCTCTATTAAATGATATCTATGTCACTGTCATCCTATGTCACAATGAATTGTTTAGGTTTTTTACATATATTTGCCGTTATATACTACATACATATATTATGTACACTGAGGAAAAAATTTAAGAGCCGTTTTCACCATTTTCGGTTAAGCACGAACTGCCACTTTAGCTCAGAGTTACTAATAGAATATATGGAATTGAAACACTTAACTGGACATTGTGAAAGCGGCCCTTAATGATTTACCCTGGTAGAAATTGTAATAGGGATATGATCTGCAACTGATCATTGTATTTTAACTTGCAGCTACCTTTTATATGAAAAACCTCATCTGCCATGTTACCCTAATATCTAAAGGGATATATTTCTACTAGGGTAATAAATAGTATTTAAAAATAAATTATATTTTATATAAACTCAAAAATAGTTTAATAGTATTCATTATTTTTCAATTGCACCTCGTAGTTTAAATGGTATTTAACGATTAAAAATATAATTTATTCTAACGACTAATTTTAAACTAAAAGCAATTGATATAATATCAAAAAAAAAAACTATTAAAACGTATATTCTGAGTGTATTTGTGTCTGTCTGTATTTGTGTAGTACTTATACTATATTCATAAATGCAAACAACGCATTTCCTTTGCTTTGTTGTTGTTTCTTTAGCTTTACCGTTTCTGAATGAATTGTTTTGCTGAAAACAGCGAACGACACTGTTGTTTTTTTGTATTGTTTTGTTAAAAATATAAAAAAAATAACACGAAAAATTGCACACACAGCACCTGCTCAGTGGGGGGATGGATATTTGACGACAAGTTTGTTTTAAGTATCTTTTAGATTTGTTTTTTTTTGTTTCGTTTTTTATTTATATTTTTCCTTTTTTTCAACTGTTTTATGTTTATTCTTTATTCATCATTATTTTTTTATTTTTTTTTCCATTTTTATTTTCATTATATTTGTTTTTAAAATTTTTCATTTTTGCCTAATGCTTTATTCATCGCATAGTACTACCTTACCTACCTTTGGCACTTCACCCATGTCAGAAAATTATTGTCTTCTGTCACAATGGCGTTGTGCCGCGTCTTTCAACGTCTTCGCGTTTCGAAATTGTGAGAAGAGTGGGTGGCTTGAATTTTGTGTTTTTTTCGAGGATGTCAAAATATGTCAAACACACAAAAAGGGAGAAAAAAACAGATAACTTTGTACTTAAAAGTTTTTACGATGTGCGTCTTTTATCCGGCGCACATGTCATTCAAATGGACATTAAAAATATGAAAACAGAAATATATTGAGTGGTACTGACCTACGGCAGCAGGTTTTTGATAGGGTGCAGCTGGTAGAGTTTTAGAACTAAAAAAAAAACGTATTTTTGAGACAACAGCATTTAAAAGGGCAACATCAGTTGTACGAAGGCACTTTTTTAATTTAAAAATATTCCACGAAATATTTCTAAAATCGTTGTCTCGGGAGATTATTAACTTTTATGACATTTTAAAGGCAGATTCCCGGCATATATTTTAGTAATGGGCAGACAACAGCTTTTGTTAAAAACTTTTCCTGTGTCTGCTTAAAATCTTTTGAAAATATATTTAAATATAAACTGACTATGTTTCCAAGTTTAAAAATGTTATAATTGTATTTTTTATAAGTTTTCCTGTTCTTCGCATTTATAACTCAAAGACCATGTGAGCTCAAGAACTGCTGCCTCATTAACTAATTAAGCATCTGAATTTATACCCACCGATTTTGTGCGTAATATCTACAAGAAATATTTATAAAATAGTTTTAAATATAAAATTTTAAAAAATAAACAAACAAATTAAAAAATAAAAACAATAAATAAATTAATCAACCATGATCGACTGGGTCTCAATTGTGCGTCACTCGCGTCGCCGTTTCTCAAATTATGTCGGTTCACGTTCGCCGGTGCGCATACGACGGCGTAGACGTCAACTGGCGGCACCACCGCCGCCGTCTTCAACACATGCACCGCCCGCGGCGGCATCTGCTACACACACGAAAAAGGAAAAGGAAAGCGGCGCAAAGTACACGTGTTGCTGCACAAATGTAGGTGATGATGCGGAAAATTTCGTAATTTATGAGAAATAACTAAAATATTGTAGTTTTATTAATTAAATAAATTCCTTCATGCTAAATAAAAATTCCAATGGACATCCCATATATCATTTCTATATAATTTGGGGGTGCTGATTTTTACTGCACACTCAGTTTTTTTCATATCGTCACTATCATGCCAATGGGACGAATGTGTAATTTTTAATATTTGCGTTTTTTTTTTCATTTTTGAAAGTAGTTTTTTTCTCAAATATACTGTGCCAAAATATTGTGTGGTTTTGTTGGCCACAAAAGTCAGAACCAAAAGGGCGAATTTAAAGGCATTATTAGTTTGTTTTTAAAGCACCTATCGATCATCATCATTATTTTAAAACATTTTTTTGAATTTTTATCATTTGCAACAAAAATGTTTGGCAAATTATTTTTAAATAATGATGCCAATCGATAGGTGCTTTAAAATCAAACAATTAATGACTTCATATCACAATTTTATCTTGCACCAATAAAGAGTTATAGCAAAAAAATGAAAAGATTCACCCTTTTGGCATGACTAGATTTTTAATTTTTCAATTTTTTTTAGTTTTTTAGCTATAACACTTTATTTGTGAGAGATAAAATAGTGATTTCAAGGCATTAATTATTTGTTTTTTAAGCACCTATCGATTGGCATCATTATTTAAAAATATTTTGTCAAACATTTTTCTGCCAAATAACAAATGGAAAATTAATATTAGGAAAATTATTTTGAAATAATGATGCCAATCGATAGGTGCTTTAAAAACAAACAATTAATGCCATTATATTACTATTTTATCTTGCGCAAATAAAGAGTTATAGCATAAAAATCAAAAATATTTGCGTTTTGGTCAGGATATAGCCTCACAAAATCCGTATTTATAATTCAGTAAGTTGTCCAAATCACAAGATATTTTATAAACGTTATAATAATTGATGAATGAATCCAAATAACGAAAAAAATTGGAAGAACATAACTTTTACTAATTTTTAAAGCACTTCAAACACTTCAAAGACAGTTTTATGTCAATATTTCAATTAGTTTTCAAGATATTTGAATCGAAACAGATTTTTTGTTGTTATTAGGATCTAATGGCAAAAAAGAAAAAGGCATTAGCTTTATATAGCACACAATCCCAACTGATGCTTAAAATGATTAACGTTTTGATATCGGATTTAGTTTTTAAAATATGCCCTTTTGATTTTAAAATTATTTTAAAATATTTTAAGGTATGCCTCTAGAACACCATTTTTTCGCGTTTTGTAGGCTATTGTTATATTTTTGTTGATACATTTTTAATTTACTTTTTTTTTACACTATGCAATATAATTAAAATTTTAACTTTTACTACTGTCAACACAGTTTCTGTGTTCGCTGCAAATTAATTAATTTTCCATTGAAGTGTTGTACACAGCGTATATTGCGTGTAATTAAATAAAAATTGATGTTTTTCACATTTTTTATATTTTATTCTTTTGCAGAATCAACGTTTCAAAGTTGAGGGCGATTCGGAAATTTCTAAGGATGGCAGCACTGTTGGCGAGACCCCATATACGCCGGAAGTACCACTCAATAACAATCGACAACAACAACAACTGCAACAAGCAACGGAAATCGACGCTGTAAGTGCCAAGGAAACAGTTTCCATTTATTTTTACAACAACAGTAGTAACAACAACAACATCTACTGCCAACAAATGGAAAATTAATCAAATCTCAAACCTAAAACATAATTGCACCACCACCACCCACACAACATTTTTCACATTTTTCATTCTATTCCCATAAATATGATCCCCACATCAACACAACAGCATTCATTATGACCACGAGCTGCAAACAAACAAACCGAAAAAAGAAAAAAATAGTATTAAACAAACAGCTTCATGTCCCAAAACATTGGTCTGCTTTCGATTGTCCGTGTTTTTCCAGCTGGTATCATCATAAAAATCATGAAAAATACATTAAGCAAACCAACCACAGGTTTCTTTTATATAAAAATGAGAGCTATTATTATAAAATTTATTGCAAATGGCATTTTTTTCGTTATACTTGAAAAATAAAAATGAAACGAAAAAATTTACCTAGTTTAGCTCCTATAAATCATTCCAGTTTGAATTACAATTAATGTGATTTCAATTAAGGCATTAATCGAAAAATTGAACCAACGTGGTTATATCTGCTATAAAAGTAAATAATTAATTGTAAAAATTACAAGCAATTTGCAATTTGTGATCGGCATGACAAATAAAAATCCTCTAAATCTTATTTCATAATCATGCATTCCAGTAATGCCCGATTTACATTGTATCTTCTGTGAGTCTCACTGTATCTCCTAGGGTTGCATTTTTTTAAATTTTCATGTAAAAATAGTATTTTTTTGAAAAAATCCACCCCTAGGAGATACAGTGAGACTCACAGAAGATACAATGTAAATCGGGCATAAAGCAAATAAAGAATTGATATATTTTCATAAATTTTTATGCATTATCGGTATCGAAACGATAACATTTATTAGTACAAATTATGGTTTTCGATGATTTAAAATTATACAAAAATGATAAGGATTTCAATTAAATCTAACCTTTCGTTATTTTATTCATTCAAGAACCCAACACGACATTTCCCACACAACAGTTCTAAATTTTGATTGGGTACTCAGTATTTTTCATATAACTTAACGTTTTTGAGAAAATGGTAATCGTTATTTTAAGTCATTCGCACCCACTACATAATAAAACAAAAAATATACTACAGCTGAGAAATAGTTTTACCTTAAAAAATTAAACGCATTTTTTCTTTTAATTGTCAAGACTAATTTTAATATACTAATTAATGCTAATATTCCAATATGGGCATTTCCTGGGGTTCCGGACGCTTTAAACTTTAATATCTCGAAAGAAAATTTATGAATTTTTCTTTATTTTTTGTGTATTCAAATAGTATTTAAATAGGACTAAACATCTGCAAAAAATTATAGAATTCTATGCAGTATATCAAAAGACATAAATAGTGGGCGTTCCGGACGGGACAAAAACGGAAGTAAATATCGAAGTTCATATGGATATTCAAAAAAATTAGCGAATTTTGCGTACAAATGACTTTTTAAAATATTTAAAAAAAAATAATTGAAATCGTGTGCTTTATTTGTATATTTACACTTTATTCCTAAAGTTTATAGTTTTTTCGTAATAAATCACAGAAAATTCCGGAAGGGACAAAAAATTCCGTATTAAAATTATCAGTACGATTTTTATTCTAAAAATACTTTTTTCGTACAATATATATTTTTTTAATTATCTCTTAACTTAGCTGAGACAATTTACTTTATTTTTATATATGTAAACTTTGTTCCTTAAGTTTACAGATATTTAGATTCAGATATTTAAGATTACAAATCCATCGTTATTTCAAATATTTGATCATTTTGAAGTTTTCGGCCGTGGTTGACGTTTTTCTGGAAATGTTCATATGTTTTTAGATAATTGGACCAGAACTGGGAAGATTTTGTTTTTTTTTTGGACAATTTATTAATTATTTTTTTTTAGCATTTAGGATCTCATGATAAACAAGAAAATTATTTTTATTCAGAGCATAGAACACACTAACTATCAAAATTACTAACTTTTATCTAATTGATCTACTTCTTAAAATGTGTCCTGTAATCATATTTTTAGTACTCCTTATACAGGGTGGTCCGCTTTGAGGTGCAAATATTTTAGGAACTGATTCCTTGGTTCATTTCATGAACAAAATTGTTCTAGAGTTTAGGTCTATTTGGATCACCCTATGATATACAGGGTGTTTAAAAATACTTTAGAAAGATTATACAAACGTATATTTAATTATAACTTCTACAATTTTAATCTCAGAGCCAAAAGATTGCATTCATTTTACACATAATCGATCATAGTTTTTATGAAAATTTTAATTTTGGAATTTTATTTGGAGCGCTATGATTTATCACATAAAATTAAAAAATATATTTTTTTTTACATTTTGTTTTTATAAAACTTAGTTTTTCTCGAAATTTGTATCTATTATTTTGTTTATCTTTTTTATTATTTGAATGTATCATAATACTGTAAACAATTTCTTCATACAATATTTTTATATAGCTCTTACCGTTTTCATTGCGGAGCACTTCTTATAGTGCTCTCAAAAATCACAAATACCATAAAATGCAATTTTATTATAAAAAAACAATCTTTAGTTTTTATCGAATTCTAGTTTATGCATTTATTTAACGAAATTTTTATTCGGAATAGTGGTTTAAAGTATTCTTCATTTGACTGAAATTTCAAGAAAAACTGAGTTTTATAAAAAAAAAATTGTAAAAAAATATTATTATAGAGCATATTTTAAAATAAAACTAGTTGAGCAAGCGACTGTATTTTTCTTATTCTAAAAAGTGGCTGTAAACCGTCTTAAATTTCGATAGTAATTTTCTTAAAAATGTTTCGTAATAGATAAAAAAAGAAAGTATGCAGTTAAAATCATCAACTGTGAATTGTATGGGAAAATGTGAACATTTCAGCTCCTTTTGTTGGGTTGTGTAATTTTCGAATAGATGCAGCCTCCCAGCAAACCTAACAACAAATTCATATATATTTAAGTATTTTCATAGATTTTCATATATTTTTTCATATCTTTTCATATGTTATTGATATCGAAACAATATCATTTATAAGTCCAAAATTATGGGTTTCGATATCAATGAATTTTTACTCAATTCAACTTTCA
Organism: Dryomyza anilis; assembly: GCA_951804985.1. Lineage (NCBI taxonomy): Eukaryota > Metazoa > Arthropoda > Insecta > Diptera > Dryomyzidae > Dryomyza > Dryomyza anilis. The sequence goes on from OX638130.1 coordinate 115,695,534, forward strand.
ACTCATGTAATAGGTATTTTAGTCTTTTTTCACCCCACATTACTCATATATTATTCTGTAATTGTATTTAGTTACTATGTTTTGTTTTATAATTTTTTATAAATAACATTTAAAGCTACACATTTTTTATAAGTGTTAAATTTTTGCCAACTTTTATGTTTAAGCTTTTGAATAACGCTATTAATTAAGAGTTTTAATATTATTGAACTAATGTTAATATTATTATTTTTGCATGTTAAAGTTATTAAATTTTATTTGAAATAAAATAATTAATAATTGCTCGTTTTATGATTTTTGTTGTTTTTTTTTATTTATTTTTTCTATTAAACAAAAGGTAAGATTTTTGTATTTTAATTTTATTGTTATGTTTTTAAATAATTTCTAGTATTAAATTTATTATTTTTACACAATCAATTGGCACCGAAGAACGTGTCTGTGTAATTTTTATGTTGTCGTGTTTTTATGAGATATTATTTTAAATATCTTGGTAAATTTGAGAAACTATACATAATTTTCCAAAAATACTGAAAGCTTTTTTTTTCTTTTTAAATATTTTACTTTACATTTCTTTATTTTTTTAATTTAAAAAAAATCAGAAATTCAGGTATATATACAAAAAATATTGCGATATTTAATAAAAAGAAACTAAAACGCAAGTCTGCATATTAAATAAGAATTTCGATTATTTTTATTTTACAAGTTTAAATAGACTAAAAAGTTTTGGTATATTCGGGACGTTATACTTATTATCAAACCTAGGCTTTTGGAAACCAATTTTTACAAATATTGGCAGTGTAAAGTGTGGTCTATGTGCCTTTAGAATTTTACGACTTTTCGTTCATTTTTGACATTAGCCCATTTTAGCTTCTGCTGATTATAGTTAGGACTTTAGTTAGAAAAGTTGTCCAAAGTTTATAACGATATAACTGTCGTTGCGCAAAGAATTTGTAATGTTTTATATATTCGACAGAATACCCTGTGATGCCACCAGAATATTCACAATAGAAATTAGTTAAATTTTGACAGCAGCGGGTGTTGGCAGAAGTGTTTGGTCGAAAAAGAAAATGTTTTAAATACTTGTACTAATTGTAGTTATTAAATAAAGTGTTGTTTAAAATGTAAATCATAAAGATTGCATGATTGGTGCTACAGCGAGAGTGTTTAAAAAAGTATTAAAAGAAAGAAAATTTAATTTTAACAAAATCACGAAGGTGCCAAATTCCAACACAGTGTTGCCAGCAGCAATAAAGCCTAAATTAAATGCAAACAAACTTCGAGTATCGCAGTGAAACCAAAGATTTTTATAAATACAACAAAAGATAGTGGAAGAAAGTGTTAAAGTTGTGCAGAATATTTTTATAATTCAAATGTTTTATTTATTTGATTTGTTTAGTTGTAAAAGTAATATTGTTTATAAAATTTCAGTACACATGTTGCCAGCAATAAGTTGCCGCGTCAAAGCCACAAGTGATCGTTCTCTCTCGCTTGCTCGTTCGCACTGACTCTCCTCGGTGTTTCTGCTTTCGCACGCTATTCTGTCGTCGTGGTCGCTTGCATGTCGTCCACTACTTTTCGTACAACAACTCATTTCATTTTGTTTCGTTTGCTCTACTGTTTGGTTTGTGTTGCGTTGCTTGCGCGTTGACGGCGGAAAACATTTCATTTCGTTCAATTGCAGAAAAATAAAATTAATGTAAATGGCGCTGCTTCAATTGTGGATATAAATAATTAATTAAACGCGACGAAATTAATAGAAATGCTGCGCTGCATTAAATGAGCTATAAATTGCGTTCAACGAAAGGACGGACGGACGCGCAGAGTGTTGTTTGTGTGTGTTTTGTGTTGCGCTGCAAAAGGTTGCTAAGCGACGGATGTCATTGCCATTCGTGGTAGCAGCAAAAGAAGACGACGGTGACGTCGCTGCTTGTCATTAATACGCGTTTTTGTACTTGTTAATGTTTTGTATACTACTTCTTTGAAATACGTTAAAGTTGCCACCTTCTTAAAAAAAATAATAATTTTCCCGAATTATGAATGAAGCGCCCCCGTCGGCATAGGGCTTTTACATACTCAAATAATTGCCGTTCACCCGAGTGCCTGCTGCGTCGCCGCTTCAAGTGTTTGTTCGAAGATGCGTAACGTCGTCGTTCGCGACTACCTGTGCTTTGCGTCTCGACGCTGCTTTGTCTACGTTGCAGCGGCGCAACGAACTTCCGCGGAATTTGTGCTACGACCGAATACAGCTGCCGCGCCGCGACGGGTTTATTTTTAAATTGCAGCATGTGCTAAAATCCTAGTTACTACCTAAGTGTTTGTTGTAGTGTTTGCTGCCGTTGTTGTTGTTGCTGCTGCAACTAGATTTGCATATGCCGGGCAATGTTGTGCGCGGCGCAGTCGACGCGAGCAGCGTACCTGCGGCGCGCACGGGCACAAGTTCAATTCGAGTCTCGTTCTTAAAGTGGTTCTTTATTTTTAGTTTTTCCATTATTTGTATTGTTTTATATGGTTTGAAATGCAGTGTATTTGGTCACTTTGAAAGCAATAAATTTAATAATTGAAAATTAAGACTTTCTATAAAGAAAAATATATAAGAATTCAAAAAGAGCCCCTCAGACCTTCCAAAAAAAAATTGATTCGATTCGATTTATCTATTTTAGCGGGCGGTCCAAAAAGCATTGGAAATACCAAAAAAAAAAAAACTCGATCGCGATTTTCAATGTTGTGTTTGTTGGATTCGCATATGTTTGTTAATGATTTGGCAAAAGGGTTGAAGTGAACTCAGCAGACGACATGTCGTCGCCACGAAATAGTATTTCCTAAGAATATACGACATAAAATTGTAGTGACGTGTGTTAGTTGTTGTGTTTGTTTTACTGTTACACAGTTGATAGAAGTAAGCAATAACACACAATACAGTGTTCGGACCAAAAAGCCGGTCTATTTTTTTATTGTACATACAAAACATTTTCTTAACCCAGACTGAACTTGAAGTTGGAAACATGTGCTTATTTTCTTTTTTTTTTTTTTTGTTAGTACTCACAAGTTCCTATGGGTAGGTGTATCAAATATATTTATAGGGCATAACAAATCGATTTGCTATATATAATTTAGCATGTTTGGGATGTTACTTTAAAGGAAGTGTTTTAAAAATATATTCATTTCAACTGATAAAGCAAAAGTATATCGTTGAATCTATTAGTATATCTTAGAATTTCTACATTTGAAATTATTTAATATTAAAGTATTACAATTCCCCATATTTATAATAAAAATATGTAATAAATCTATGTGGTAATAAAATAACCTTTTCTGACAAACAAATCTGATACGGAATTTAAAAAAAATTGATCAGTAGGTGATTTCTGTAATTTTCTTTTGTCGATTTGACGTCATAATATTGTATTACACACAGCTATATGTGTAATACAATATGTTGTTGTTACTTGTAATACAAATATTAATAATTCCGGAGTAATCGTGTGATTTGCTTTTCAAATCACGAAAATCCCGGGTTTGTAAAAGTGCTTCAGGATTGATTTTTAATTTTAGTGTAGAGTATTAAACATTTGATAACAAACAGGGGGCATGACATATGGGAAGGAAAAATCAACATATCCTTATTTATAATGCAAATTAGACCAGTGCACCTGAAATGACATACAGGTCTGAGCGGTCTTTTGTTTATATATTTTGTAGCAGTGACCGATTAACAGCATTTATTACCTTATTTATTTATTGCATTAATCGCAATCACTTTATTCATTTTTATTTTGGTTATATTAATTTATTTGAGAAATTTAAGATATATAATTTTAATTAAAAAAACTCATTGATAAATTTGTAAACGAATAAATAATTAATCAAAACATTAAGGGGATTCATATCAGGACTGTAAATTTATCATCTCGTAAAAAAAAAATTACGCGCAACTCGACATGAACGCACTTTTATCTGGCTTCGCGTAAACTATTTTATAAAATTTTGGTTATACTCCAATTTTTAGTATATCACTTATAATCATTTCACAACACAATTTAATGAAAACACTTTTTCCACAAAACATAATTTTATTGACAACTAACGAAAAGATAAAACAAATTATTCAAGAAATTTCATTTACATTATTTTCACATAAAAATCGACAAATAAATTTACGAGTTGAGCGTAAAATATTCTCATACAATTTTTGAATAAATTTCTACTATTTACGGGATTTCCACAAATTACGAGTTTTACGCGCTTGATATGAATCCCCTTATTAAAAAAATTATTAAAATAAATAATTACATTAATTCTAATTTATATTTTTTTTTTTTTTATATATTAATATAATAAATATTTAAATTGTAATATAATTCTCAACGCTGGCAACACTCTTTTGCCACAAACCTACGGCAACAACAAGAACATTACACGTCGTCGCCCTTTGTAAACTGTGCAACATGTTGCCAACCGCGGTTTAAATTCTTTTTTGTTTTACAACTTCGTTCAATGTTTACTTTACTACTCGTGTTTTTCTTCTTTTTTTTTGCAATAACAATACAAAGTTTTGTACGTTTGTCATATCTTGTTTCGTGTTCGTTGTCGTTCTTCTGTGTTGCTTCGTGTTTGTTTTTGACAGTTCGTATAATTTTACGTCGCGTTGCCGTTTCACTACTACTTGTTGTTGTTGTCGGCTAGTAACAAATCATACGTGCGGTGCGCGCTCTCCGTCGCATAGCAACTTTTGTTGAGGAATTTTTGCCACTGCTTTTGTTGTTGTTGTTGTTTTTGCATTTCATTTGAACGCGAGTAGTGGTTTGCGTGCGCGCCGCTATGTGTGTGTGTGTGTGTGACTGTGTGTGTTTCAATGAAATGTTGCGCTCCTTTTCATTGAATATTTTATTTACTTTGGATTTTTGTCGACGGCAGCCGCTGTGTTGTGTTGTGTATTGTGTGGCCCACAAATTCGTGACAAATACTTAATTTATTTTGGTTTTATTTATTTATTGGTTTTTTCTTCGATTTTTATGAATTTTGCGCTAAAAACATAAGTTAACTTTAGTGTTGTTTTAAAATATAAATAAAAAATAAATTGCGAAAAAAGTGCGTGCTAACAAAATAAATTGCAATTAAAAAGTGTTAAAAATGACCACACGCAAAAAGAAGCGGCAGGATGGCGCTGGCAGCGGCAGCTTCATCAAGAAAGTGTCCTCGCTCTTCAACTTGGATTCGGTAAATTTTTTGTTTTTTTTAAAATTATTTTTTATAAATTTGTTTTTATTTATTACATATTATTTTTTAACTTATTTTTAATAATTACATTTTGAAAAAAAATATTTTTCAAATTAAAATTTTTAATATTTGTCTATTAACCTAACTGAATTTTATTCAAAATCGCTATTTGCAGCGATGATTCCATCGTTTATTTTTAAGTGACCGACCCACCAAACAATTCACTTCGTCCCTCGACGCGTTACTGCGTCGTCTAACCATCCATCTTCGTCCACTTCAATGCGCCGTCGAGTTGTTCAACGCGCAGCTAAATGCCCCAGTTGGTTGCCTCTCTTAGATTTTCTTGCTGTCTTAAAAAAAAAACGATTCCCCCTCATCTCTTTATTTTGTTTGTTCTACAAATTCGCATAATCGCAATCGTTGATCGGCTGCACTGCCTTGTTTGTCGCCGTCTTCGTTAATTTTTCCCGCTTCGTTAATTTTTTTCTGTTGCCTTTGCTCTTCCGTCACCCCCGCCTTATTCTTCTACTGCAATTTTGTTAGGCTTTGACGTCGCACTTTTCCCGTTTTCCGGCATTGCATTTGCTAGTTGCTGCTACTCTTTGCATTTCCAATTATAACACAACATGATGGCACTGTCGTGGTCGGTCGGTCGATCGGCTGCCCTTTGCTTTGGGCACCGTCATGTTTTTTTCCAACTTATTTCGTACCCAGCATGATCGACACAAGTTGCTGAAAATTAAAATTGAGTGAAAATGTTTTCAATGCGGGTTTTCGAAGCAACCCTACAACTTTCGAAATACCTAGTATAGGAGGCAATTCGACCTAGAGATGGGCGCGTTCCGTGCTTTTTTCGTGTCACGCCCGAAAATCTGAGTTCGTGCGTGCAGATCTCCGTGCGTGCTAGTTGTTGTCGTGTCCGTGCGTGTTCCTGCTTCTAAAATCAGACACGCGCCCATTAAAGATTTAGTTTTTACTCAAATTTCAAAAACCCTTTACTTCCAGCATCAGAAAATAAAAAAATCGTGGTATTTTAACAACAAACACACTTTGGAATATCGGTGTCGGTTCCACACATTTTTTAATAACAGTTCCGATCCCGGTTCTTGGTAGTCCCCGGAGAGGTTTCGATTCAGAGAATAAAACAGTATCTAAGTTAATTTTTGAACCGGACCGCTGGAACCGCTATTTTTTAAATCTTGGAAAGAGAATCGGCACTGATATTTCAAAGGTTTTAGTTCCACTCTGGGACCGCAGAGAACCAGAATTGTAACGTTTCGATTTTTAGAACCGGAACCTGAATCGGAACCCATACAATTTTTTTGTTGATACCGGAATCAGAACCACTATATTAATAATCCTGGAACCAGAACAGAAACCGATATTCTAAAGGGTTTTAATCCCTGTTTATAATATTATTTTTCACGTTTTGCCTAGTTTTTAATGTGATTCCGTGTTATTATTTGTGTTTTTCCGTGCTTCTTCGTGTCTTTCCATATCCCGTGTTTTATCGTGCTTCTCGTGCGTGCCTTTAAATTTAGTCGTCGGGCTCGTGGTCAAGCGTGTCACCTATCGGAGTTCCCAAGCGTGTTCGTGCCACCAATAATAGGCACGCGCCCATCTCTAATTCGACCATCTCATTCCATAATATGTTATGTCGAGTTAGCATGTTTTTAATGTTAGTCCATTTTTGGTTAATGTTAGCCCTTTTTGAAATCTGTCCCTGATAAGAATACGATAAGGCCAAAGGTCACCTGAAATGATCCGGATCAGGGTCGACTAGGGTTATGATGATTCTTTATAATATTTATGATTTATTATTCATATTCTTTATGAATTATTCATAGTAGTTATGAATTATTCATAGTATTTATGATTTATTCATAGTATTTATAATTTATTCATAGCATTTATGAATTATTCGTTGTATTTATAAATTTGTCATATTACTTCTGAATTTTTCATATTTTTTATGAATTATTCATTTTATTTATGAATTATTCATAGTATTTATGAATTATTCATAGTATATATGAATTATTCATAGTATTTATGTATTAATCATAGTATGTATGAATTATTCATAGTATTAATGAATTATTCAGAGTATTTACAAATTATCCATAGTATTTTGACATGGGGCAATATAAGTTGAATCAAATATTGTATACATTAGTGGCGCTGATTCCGAAAATTTTGAATTTCTTCACGCATAAAAGAAAATTTTGGTATTGTAGGACGATGGTTTTTGCTTCTGATATTGAAAAGTAAATTTCATTCCTTTATTTTTTTTGGAATATTAGAAATTAAAGAAGACCAAAATAAGGGAAAATTGAAAAATGGGTTATATCTCAAAAACTAGATCCAATTTGACAAAACTGCCATTTTCGGAATTAGCGCCACAAATTTATCCAATATTTTTGCAACTTTTACAGAATCAAATGGCAGTGTTATTCATATTATTTGTTCACAGTATTTATGAATTATTCATAGTATTTATGATTTATTTATAGTATTTATGACATATTCAGAGTATTTATGAAATTTTCATAATATTCATGAAGTTTTTAAGTATTTATATAGTATTAATTGTACTTATGAAGAGTATTTATAGAATTTATGAAATATTCCAAATATTGATGAATTCATAATATTTATAAAATATGCATAATTTTTTTTTGAAAGAAAATGTATTTTTTAAAATTTGTTTTTTTTTCAAATTTAGTTTTTTACGTAATTTTTTTCAATTTTATTTTATTATTATTATAAATACATTTAATTTTTTTAATTGTTATTTTTACTATAAAAATATTTTCTTATTCTTACACAAAATTTTTAAAATATTTAAAAATTACTTTTAAATTTTTTGTATCTCAAGCGATTTAATAAAAACCATAAATTCAAAATTTCAAATTAAATGTTTGCATATTTTTTCATATGAATCCATTAACTTAGATTGTTTTTGTTATTTTTTTTGTAAATTTTTCAAAAAAAAATATTGAAAACGAATTTATTACTCATTTTTGAACGCTGCCTGTGCGCGCGCCTATTTTTAGCAGCAATTTTTAGCGAAATTGCGTAGATGCTGCCCTCATCGCTGATTTATGATTCACTATTATTTTTTGTTTGTTTGTTTGTTTTGTTAGTGTTTTCTGTTGTTGTTGGCCAAAAATCTATTTAGATGCGATACCGCCGCTCTACTTTTCCGAAATTTGTCGTTTTTTTTCTAGCCTAGCTGACTGACAAGCGGCTAAATGTGCAGCCGCCGGTCGCCAATACTCCCGGATCGGCTGATGCGTTCGGCGGCGGGTGGGCGATCAGTTGGTCGATTAATTTCTGCCACAAATAAATCGTGGCGCATGCTGAGCAAATGTTGCTCATAAAAAACAAACATTAATTTTGCAATTTTTGTTTATTTAAAAATATTAATTCTTTGGTGTTTTTTCTCTGTTTTAATTTGTAGTTTTTTTTTCTTTTTTTTTAATAATTTTTTGTTTTATTTTGATTTTTTCTGATACATTTTTTCTCAATATATTTTTTTTATTTTCTTTATATTTCCTTTATTATGAAGGACAAATAGCTAATTTTGTTTGTTTTATATGTATTTTGGAAGAAATGCTTCTTAAATATTTAATTAACTCGGATGCTTAATTAAACAGTAGGTGTTTGGCAGCGATATGCTGAATTTATATTGACATTGTCGTATTTAAATTTTTGTTTTTCCTTTTATAATTTTGAATTTTAATTAAAAATTTTATTCCTTTTATATTATTAATTAAAAGAACACAAAAAAACAGTTGTGAATGTTAGATCACATGGGAAATTTTAAAGTAGGTGTTATTATGATAGTTAGGATTATCAAAATTATAGTCGATCTAAGCCGACTATAAATACCCTACACATATGTGTGGTTACCATTCAAAGTGGTATACAAATCCTGAAAATAACTACACAATTTCAATCGCTGAAGAATTTCAATTCATTTGATACCCATATTTACAAATGGGTAGGTGCACCGAATTTCGATTTTTTTTTTGGGAACCACAAGTCGTTTCGCCGGAAAACATTATTTTCATGTATTTGAGCATGAGTCAATATATATTTGACCAAAAAAGTTTACCTAAGCACGTATACAGTAAAATTGAACTGCAGATGTAAATTTTATATGAGGTATTTGAACATAAGTGGTCGGTTCTCAGGTCACAATAGACCGATCATGCCAATTTTCTTGTTCCGACAGCTTAGATATATAAGTAATCTAAATCTAATGATTAATTGCTCTAGCTCTTCTACTTTTACTGTAATCGTGATTTCAACAGACAGAAGGACAGACGGACATCGCTAAATCGACTCAGGAGGTCATGCTGATCAAGAATATATATACTTTTCCATATCGGAGATGCTTTCTTCAGAGTGTTACAAACGACGTACCAAACTGAATATACCCTTTCACTCTTAGTGTAGGGTATTAAAAAAAAAATACAGCCCCCGAACTGTAACTCTTACACGGCTGGAAAAAAAATCTGGATTTAAAAAAAATCCACTACACCGGATCTTTTTGTTTTAATAGGATTTTATTGGAATTTTTTGAATTTTTTATAAATAACATAATTTCAATAGGATTTATCGGTTTTTAAAGTTATTCCTGCCCACCCTTTCGCTGCCGAGAACTGCTGTATAACCTTTGGTTAAAACATATTTTGTGGACAAAATTTACCGTCCGGGATCTGGAAGCCGTTTTTTTCCATATACTGAATTAGTCATATGGGCGAAAAAATGAAACAGCCTAACTGCCTGATCAAATCTTTTTTGAATGTCTTCTTTACAACAGGACAACTCTTCAGAACCTAATAGATTCAATCATTGTCTACCACTACCACTTTAAAAATTGGATTAGAATTGGCTTGAATTAAATCCATAGTTTCAGAGACTACTATACATCGTATTTATATAATTAAATTATTTCGACCTACATAAAGGCCTATGTTGGCTAATATAATATATGAAACATTTCATTATCAACTTCTCCAGAGATTTTATCCAGCAGTGTTCCTTTTTTTTTTTTCTTTGATTTGGTTGTTTATATTCAATTCTTAAATTTTCAAAAATTAAATCTTACTCTGAAAACCACAAATATATAATAATAGTTTGGCACTACAGTTCTATAAGAACTTAGGCCGAGCTCTCTCACCATTTTGAGCTGTGCGGGTTATATTTGTACTCAAAGTGGTGGGACCTACAGTTTATTGCCGAATCCGAACGGCGGGATGTTGTTAGATGTTGTTAGCCCCAGTCCAGGCTTGAACCGGGGACCTTTCGGCTCGCAGTCCAACTCACTAACCACTGAGCTACCGCGGCTACCACAAATAATTTTCCTAAATTATAATTTGAAAAATGTACAAAAATCAATAAAATCCAAAAAAAATCTAAAAAAAAGTGGATAAAATCCAAATAACCAATAAATCCGGATAACCCAGCCCTGAACTCTTATTATTCCCGCATAATTATAGATTATCGAAAATCATAACTAGACTCTAAAAATTTGTATAGACAGATTAGTTTTAAATTTAAATCATGATTTATAGAACTCTATTAAGTATTTTCTAACTTAAAATAGTTTAAAATTTTTAATTAATTTAATTTTATTTATTTTCAATAAAACTTGAATCAACATTTTATATAATTTAGGCTTTAATATAAATTAAAGTGCCGCCAATCACACTTTAGCTGGCGGCAATTGTTGTAATTGATAGTCGGCTTTTGACCATGAGCAGCAGCAGCAGCCGCCGTTAACGTCAGCGGTACTGCTACCGCTTGTTATTCAATAACTTGACACTTTTAATTTGCAGCCTGCAAATTGCTCTAAGGTATTACGTAAACGAAAGTGTAAAATTTGCGTTTTTCGTTAACACCTCATCGTGCATTACAAAGCGATGAGAATCGTGCGCATTAAATCAGCATTTAAAATAAAATTGAAAAAGCAACTAAATATGTTGGCACATTTTCAAAAAAAAAAAATATAATACAAACAGTTTTATGCTTTTTCGTTGTCGTTGTCGTCGTCATCGCAACTCCCACCATTTCCACTGCCTGATTTTATTTCACTTTTTATCACAATTATGCCTCTCTAATCTTTGGGGTATTAATACAACCTACCGAACGCAGATAAGGTGGTGGGGCCCATGCTTTTGCAACCGATTTTGGTGCGGTTGGTAAATAATATGAGCAACATGCAATGTTTGTAACCCACATATGTGGAATTTTATGGAGTAGCATTTATGTTGTTTTTTTCATGTTATTGTTAATTTTTTGTTCATGAATTTTTTGTTTTTTTATTTTTTTGTATTTTTATTTTTTATATATTATTTTTTACTTTTTGTGTAGTTTTATCATTTTTTATATTTCTTTTATTATAAAAATACAACTGTTTTGTTACTTTGTTTTTTTTTTTTAATTTTTTTTATTTATTTTTTTTTCACTCTTGAGTATTTATTGTTATTTTTAATTTATGTATTTTTATTTCAGTATTTTCTTATATTGATTTTTCATAATTTGTTCCCTGCTTTATTATTATTTTTATTTAAAGGCTTTTTATTATTTTTTGTTGTTAATTTTTTTTTTCATTTCTCTTTTTTATTTTAAATTTAAAGATTATATATATCTTAATTATTTTAATTTTATTTATTTTCTTCTTCTTGATTTTTATTTTCTTATGTTTTTTTTGTTGTTTATTTTTTATTTAAAGATTTTTTTAATTTCTTGATTTTTTGTTTTGTTTTTCTTTTATTTTGATTTTTATTTTCTTGTTTTTTTGTTTAATTTTTTTTTTAATTTTATTTTTTAATTTCTTGATTTTTTGTTTTGTTTTTTTTTTGTTTTATTTTCTTTTTATCTTTTATACTCGCACAAGCAACTTGTGCGACTCACATTACCATCGAGATCGTCAGACTAGGGCGTGGCATGGCACCGACTGCAACATCGATCGATTGATATTTGTTTAATTAACAAATAGGTCTTTAAGTACATTTCTTAACGTATGACAATTGAAATGACTTTTCGTCTGTCTTTTTATCTGCCCTTAAAAAAAAAAACAGTCCATTGGAATTTTTTTTCTTTGATTCTTTATAAATAAAAACCAGTTGGGAAGGTTATATCACATGGGGAATTTTAAAGTAGAGACATTTTATAGTAGGTGTTATTATGATAGTTAGGATCATCAAAATTATAGTCGGTCTAATCCGACTATAAATACTCTACCATTCAAAGTGGTTCACCAGGGTATACGATCGCTGAAGAATTTCCATTCATTTGATACCCATATTTACAAATGGGTAGCTGTGCCGAATTTAGATTTTTTTTTTTTTTGGGAACCAGAAGTCTTTTCGCGGGAAATCATTATTTTCATGTATTTGAGCATGAAATAAATATATATTTGACCAAAAAAATATTACCTAAGCACGTATACAGTAAAATTCACCATTTTAGACAATGAAATCTAGTCGTATGTTAAATAAATTAATGATCTCGTTTAGAAACAATGATCTTTAAAGGTTAAAATACACAAAATATTTGTCAATTTTACGAAAATCAATGAAAACCCCGATCATAAATGTCACATAAATTATTTTGAGTGTACTTTTCGTCTTTGCAAATATGTTATTCACATTAATTTTTATGAAGATGCTTCTATTAGTCATGCGATAGGTATTTGCATAGTTCTATACGTCAGTCCAACCATAGCTTTTTTCGTATTTGTTGCGATAGCTATTTTCAACGTTTTTTTTTAAACTCTATCTCTCAGCTATATCTGATACCTTTTGCTGGTTTATTGGGTCTTTCGGTTGTTTTTTTTTGTAGTCGTTTATTGGGTCTGTCGATCGTTTGCCTAGTTGCGGTGTTAATTTTTTTTTATTTTTGCTCTGGATCTTTTTCCCTATATAAGCATTAACTACTTTGACTTCGAAATACGTATTTACTTGACTTTTATTTTGTTTGCAGTTCAATTAGTTTGTTTTTGGTTTTTTTCAACTACTTTTTTTTTCTGTTTATAGTTTCTACTTTTTATAGTAGTAACAAGTTGATTTTATTGTACAATGTTCATTCATATAGTATCTGTTTATAAGATATATTATAGTTTATGACATATTTGCTTTTATGTCGTTTAATTGCCAGCGACAACTGACACAATGTCTTGCAGATTCAGTCGAAAATGCGTATAACAGAACAGCGTTCGTTTGAACGTTGGCTCGCTGAACTGAAAACTAAAATTCGGAATTCGCAATTACGATGACCAACGTTGTAATTAAATTGCGAAGTTTTTCGTGCTACTACTGATTATGCCCGCATTGAGGCAGTGCCTTGTTAGGACTGCTGGTAAATTGAAAAATCATTATTTTATTTAGTGCGCTGCATTTTCATAAATTAAAATTTAAAAATAATACCAAAACTTGAGTTTATTATCTATAAAAACAGTCCAAAAATGATTTATGACAAACTATATAAATTGCGAAAGAATATTCTTGAAATCAACGTGAGTTCAAATTAATTTTGAACTATCTCTTGTATTTTTGGGACTGATGAGTGCAATTTAACCTTAGTATAAGCTAACAATTTATATGACCAACATGATCTGACAATTATTTTGAACCTACTATCGAAATTTTCGGGTTACCGATAATTTTTACCAAGACCATTCTTCCACGACATCTCTTTCTCAAAGCATCTCTTCATTGATTTAGTTTTTCTCTGTAAAATTCTTCCCAGAGACAAGTCTTTAAATTTACCTACTATTTTTTTATATCGTTATGATAAAATATTTTTCAGTCAACTCATGATTTTACTTTAAATTCTTCAATTTCTATTATTTTTTATCACAATCTCTTAATGATCGCCTATAGTCTTAAATTTCATGCTAAATATGACCTATGCTAATTATTATATGCGGTATGTTTTTTTTAACTTAATGAGTTATAGAAAAATCGTATGCTCTACTATCTCGCTCTAGACCTCATTACCGACTTCGACTTACTGACTAACTTGACTGTCTACCTATTTAGCTCACGTTGTCTGTCTGCCTTACTCACTACTTACTTTAACATAGATTTTGTGGCACGTTGTTTTATTATGAGCTTTTATTATCTTTTTTTTTCTTTCGTAAAATTTTCTTTGGTTTTTCACATTGAAGTAGTTACTACCACTGCAAAATAAAAAAAACGCTATTGTTGTTTTTGTGGAACGTTTAGTAGGTTAATTAAGAGTGTCATGCCAGTTGGTACTTGTTTCTATTTTTTTTGTATAGAGTTTCGTGTGTAAATAGTAGCCTCGAGTCAAGGGCGTTTTTTTTCATTATTTTAGTTTCTTCTAATTTTTGACTGTGGCCTGCAATAGTTTATTAATGGCATGAGCTCATGACGATAATGATGACGACGACAAAGTCGATTGTAGATAGTGACCGTCATTTGCAGGCGGTGAACGATATCTAAGCAGACAATTAATTTATATATGGGCTGGTTAGAAGATATAGGAAATAAAAATTTCACTAAAAAAAAAATTAGTTTAAAAATTGTAACTTTAATTCTTTATTGTTCAAATGTTAATGTTTGTAAAAAATTTAGTATCTCTATTAAAAAAAAAATTGATATTGTTGCAATCAAGGATTAATAAATGGAAAAAAACCTGATATAAAAAAAAAAAATCACTCCACCGGATTTGTTGGTTTTTATTGTTTTTTTTTTTGTTTTTTATAAATAACATTATTGTGATAGAATACACCGCCATGGGTTTGGAAGCCGTTTTCTTCCATATACTGAATTAGTCATATGGGCAAAAAAATGAAACAGCCTAACTGTCTAATCAAATCTATTTTGAATGTCTTCTTTATAACAGGACAACTCTTCAGAACCTAATAGATTCAATCAATGTCTACTGTTTTAAAAATTGGCTTAGAATTGGCTTGAATTAAATCCATATTTTCGGCGACTACATCCATCTATATCATTAAATTATTTGAATCTACATAAAGCCAGTGCTGTGCTATCCACTCCACTCCAAAAAAATCCATCCGGATTTTTTTTTTTTGATTTTATCCATTTAAAAAAATCCATGATTTTTGAATTTTTTTTTGATTTTTTTTGTTTTTTTTTTATTTTTTTTGGATTTTACTGATTTTTGTACATTTTTCGAATAAAATAGGAAATATATTTGCGGTTCAAATTTAAGAATTTGATTTGAACCACCAAATTGAAAAAAATTATTAGGACTACTGTTGGATAAAATCTCTAGAGAAGTTGATACTGAAATGATTCATATATTAAATAAACCAACATAGCCAACATAGGCCTTTATGTAGATTCAAATAAATAGCTAGATGTAGTCTCAGAAACTATAGATTTACCAAATATGACGTGAATCTGCCATAAAAATTCCACAAAAATGTACAACCTGTTATACACTTCCCAAAAATAATACATTTATCTGTGCGATTGCCGGAAATATTCCCGAGATATTCCAGAAAAATGTCAAACATTTTGTTATAATTACAAAAATGTATAAAAATCAGTAAAATCCAAAAAAAGTAAAAAAAGTCGAAAATCATGGTTTTTATTAAGTGGATAAAACCCAACAAATTCCGGATATATTTTTTTTGAAGTGGAGTGGATAACCCAGCCCTGGTTTGTATTAGTGTTGTCCATATTTAAAAAATAAAAATGAATTACTTATTAAAATTAATATTGAATGTCGTATCATTTCTAATTTTCATATAACAGTTTCGGTTACGGTCTCAATTTTAAAAAGTAACCGTGATTTTCTTAAATAAACTCTATATACAAATATACATAAACACAGTAAACAATACTTGTTTGTAGCAATAATACATTGTATGAGGCACTAATTAATGGTTGTTATAAAAATTCCTTTGTTTTTTTTAAATGAATTTGATAACAATTATCACACTAAACCAAACTAAATTTAAATATGATTGCTTCATAAATTTGTTAAATTTCAAAAAAAAAAAGTTATATACTAAATATTATGTTCCGGAACTTGGCATTTCACAAGAACTTCCTCAGTGGACTTATTTATAATAAAATTATTTCTGAAATTAAAATTTGACCCAAAAAGTGTTTCCGATTGTATTAATTAGTTTAAAGAACTCCTGATCATCACACTGAAGGCAAGGCATAAAATGTGACCTTTGACAAAAAAAAAATCAAACAGGATCAGTGCATTGCTTAAAAAGAATCCCAACTTTTCAGCCAAAAAAGTAGCCAAAGCTGTGGATTGTTTCAAATCTTCTAAGCGTGAGATAAAAATAACAATGTTCAAAAAGTTCCAGTTGGGAATGCTGTGAAAAACAAAAAAATAATGTGTTTTTTTTTTTTAATTCAAATCCACATTTCCTCCTGAATCTGCAGTACATAAATTCTGGTCAGGAAGTTGCGAACAGTTGGGTCGTCCCTAGGCAAGGTAAAAATACAATGAACAGTTCCAGATCATTTCGCAACTTTCTGGTCAGGAATCATCTACTGCTCAAAAATTATCAGATTTTGCTAAGTTTTCAGTTTTTAATTTTTCCAACCACTATTTTCAGAAATATATACATTGGTTCAAAATTAAAAAAAAACGGGTTAAAATATTAAAATATCTCTTGAAAGAGACAGGCTAGAATAGCTAGCATCTCTCGTTCAAGAGATATTTCAATTTAAACAACCATATAAAAGTGATTTTTTGGTCCATTTTTTAAAACTTTGAACCCCTGCATCTTGGGATATAGAAGTCGGAAAGAATAATAATAAAAAAAAAAAGGTAAATTCATATCTCGGTACCCTGTATCAGTTGTCAAACGCCTGGCAGATTTAGTATTGACTGGATCTTACAGTTTAACTAAGGAGTAAACACGAACAAATTGTAACATAGAAAATTCAAATAATCAAGTAAGCAGTGATTCCAAACTATGCGAAATTTTTTTGTTTATACCTTACTCTATGTAAATTCTTTACCAAAAAAAAATAATTCTAATTATTTGTTTATAAAGATTTTTTAACCTATTCAGAAATCCCCTCCATCAAACCTTTTATGATGATTTCATTAATGTTTTTGGAAGTCCACTTAATATTAAATTCATTTATGTCCTTCGATACACCTTTCGTCTCCTTCAGTTTCCGCTTAATTGCACACCCAGAAAAATACTATATAAATAATAGTTTTTTACTATTAAAAATAGTCAATAGGATAAATTATTATTTTAATCGGAAAATACCATTAATGTTATATGTTTAGATTTGTTTTTTGTATACTATTAAATCAATAATTGTCCTACTGACCAATTTTAATGGGATTTGAGGGAATTTCTGGGTGCATATATCTAAATGATAATCGTACTACATCAATCGTTGGCGTTTTTTTTTTAAATCACAAATCTTTTTATTTTATTTTGTTTTATTTATAAAACAGACTCTAGACAAACATGTCATGAAATGCGTATCAATTCTTTTTGTTTTTTGCCACAGAGGGAGTCGCCGTCATCACCAACGTCGTCGTCGTCGTCGTTGTCATCATTGATTGACATAGAATGCGTGTCAATCAGAGCTTAAACTTAATAGCAAAGTTATGTGCTGTAATGATGATGATGACAATGTTGATGATAACATGACAACTGCTTCCACTTTTGCTATATTTTCATTTGTACGTACCATGGTCCATAGTAAGCATAGCATAAAATATGTTGCCACATTTGTTTGACCAACAAATCAACACTAGTCTGTCAAGTCAGTTAAGTCAGTTGTTATGGTGAGTCGAATTTTGTAAAATTTGAAAAACGTGGTAGATGAAATTGAAGAATTGGTTTTTTTCTATTTTGAAGTCGTAAATTTCGTTGACTGTTATTATGAAAAATAGTCGAGTTAGTTTTTTTTTATGACCCGTTTTGCTATTGAGAATTTATACAGCTGACAACAATGGATGGGGGGCTCACGACGCAAAATTTTTGCGTCTATTTAATTTTTAATGAATGGTTGTTGGGTGGGTTATTGTCTCACAAATGCTGTTTTCTGTCTCGTCTTTGGTATTTTTCTTTTTGTGTTAGGTTTTTGAATAGAGTTTTATGATTGGAGTCAACAACAAATTATAATGACGATAACAATGGTTACTTGATGTATTATTTATGTTGATATTTTTTGTTTTGTTTAATTATTTGTATTATTTATTTACCAATCAATGTAACTAGTTTCAAAATATTTGAATATCAATTGTCCTTATCGTTTTTAAATTCATTTCAATTGATTTTTTTATGTGAATTTTATTCTTCAATACAATATAAACGTTTTCAATCAAATTTAAATATGTTGCAGTTCTGTGGTCTTGAGTCAAAATATGCCCTATAAGTTTAGACATAAAAATGTCTCAATCATGTTCGTCATGTAACTGGTCGGGTTATAAAAATGAAAAATTCAATAATAAGTTCCTCGTAATAGTTCTATTACAATTTCTACTAACGGCACGAGTTCTATTCCATTTTGGTTGTCAATTACACTACACAATACCATTTTTTCAATGGGTATCCCCCCCCTTTTTTTTATAATGTAACGTTTTAATAAAATTTAAGTTTTTTTTGATAAAGTTTTTTTTTCATAAAAAATAATAACCTTGATATATATCATTTGTTTCTTTAAAGAATTTACAAATTTAATGTAAAAATGTTAATATTAAATTTTCCCAATAACTTAATATGTTTTCATTTATTTCCAAATGTGTCCTGTGTTTCTTCGTATTCAATACACTTTTCCTAAAACATGTAATTATTAAAACAATTACTATAAAACGATTTTCCTCTGTTGACCTGTTAATAATATATTCAACGATAGTTACTCTAGTTTCAAAGCAAATCATGCACATGATTTAAACGTTTGCTCAATCGGCAAAACATCGGTAGTCAGTAGTTATAGTAGGCAACTAAATATTATTTAATTAAACTGTAATTAAATATTCAACCTTAAGTCGCAATTTACAACATATGTTGAACCCATTGAACTGTAGACTTACTTATCTAATAAATACAACAACACAGCTTGTTTGAATTTGTACCTTTAGTTAATGATGACAATTTATAATTATTTTAAAATTTTTAATTTCCAGCTACATAGAGCCTCCACCACAAAGGTAAGGCGTCTTCTGTCTGTATTAAACCGAACTGACTTCAAAAATGCTTAACAATTTATGTTTTTGCTGTTGTTTTTGTTGTTTTATGTTGTTGTTTTGTCCTAAATTTACAAAATTTCGAAATTTTGTAGAAAATATGATTCGTTTAACATCGTTTATTTTCATTGAAACATAATAATGTTCCAGTCCACAATATTTTTTTCATAACACCCACATTATGTTCATCATCAATCATTCATAATCGTACTCGACGTCCTTGAATATCATTCACAAAAGTAAAATACTTAGAAAAATGTGCAATTTTAATTACATTTTATTTGTGACATTTATATTAAAAAAACAATAATAAATATAGTTGCAAGAAATTATTATAATTACTTAATTATCTAAGCTAAATTTGCATATTCAGAATTTATATTATAATAATGTTTATAATTGAAGTAAAAATATTTATACTTGTTGCAATTATTTATATGTTTCAAGCTTTAATATATTTACTAATGAAAAATATTTTTTTACATTTATACTTCTTGCAATCATATGCATATTTGAACTGAATGTATTATATATTTGTACTATTTTAAAATATGGTGAACATATTTATAGTTGTTACAAATATATTTTATTTAGAACCAACATATTGATACTTTTTCAAATGTGGTGAATATATTTAAACTTGTTATAAATATTTTTATATTTAGAATAAAAATATATTTATATTATAAATTTATAAAAAAATTTCAAATATGGTGAACATATTTATTCTTGTTACAAATATATTAATATTTAGAATAAAAAAATATATATGTATTATAAATTTATAAAAAATATTTTTTTATTTGCACAAAATACATTTTTCTTAGTATAAACAATTTAATCGTTGCTTTCCATTTGTTGCAAACATATTTACATTAAAACATCAAATATTAATTAAAAATATCTATGCATTTTGCTCACAGGTCAACGGCGATGACAGCTGGCAGTACGAAGACATCACATTGGAACGCGGCAATTCCGGACTTGGATTCTCAATCGCTGGCGGTACAGACAATCCCCACATCGGCACCGACACCTCCATCTACATCACGAAACTGATAGCGGGTGGTGCGGCTGCCGCCGACGGACGCCTCAGCGTCAACGATATAATCGTGTCGGTCAACGATGTCTCCGTGGTAGAGGTGCCACACGCAGCGGCCGTCGATGCGCTCAAGAAGGCTGGCAACGTAGTCAAACTGCATGTCAAGCGAAAACGTGGCAACGCGGCAGCAGCGAGTGCGGGTGGCGATGCCACAGCCAGTGTTACACAAGCAACTAACGCCGCCGCAGCAGCAGCCGCACCCGCAGGTCCCACCGTCATCGAAATCGATCTGGTGAAGGGCGGCAAGGGACTGGGCTTCTCGATTGCCGGTGGCATAGGCAATCAACATATTCCCGGCGACAACGGCATCTACGTGACGAAAATAATGGATGGCGGTGCGGCGGCCGTAGATGGTCGTCTCTCGATTGGCGACAAACTTATTGCCGTGCGCACTAATGCGGTAACTAGATTTGCAATTGTTGAGTTGCGTTAGTTTTAGGGATGGACAATTTCAGGCGATTAATCGATTTTTTTTGTTTGTTTTTAGAATTATTTTTAATTTTCATTTAAAGGGTTATAAATTTTAGAATTTTTTTTCAAAAATAGTTGGAAATTTAATTTATCAATTGAAGTTTTAATTGAATTTTTAGTTAAATTTTGAATTTTTAGTGAACAATTTAATTTCTAGTGAAAAAATTAATTTTTGGTCAAATTTGAATTTTTATTTAAAAATTGAATTTTTATTTAAAAATTGAATTTTTATTTAAAAATTGAATTTTTATTTAAAAATTGAATTTTTATTTAAAAATGGAATTTTTATTTAAAAATTGAATTTTTGTAGTTAATAATTGAATTTTTAGTTAAAAATTTATTTTTTTAGTTAAAATTCAATTTTTAGTTAAAAATATAACTTTTAGTTAAAAATATAATTTTCAGTTAAAAATTGATTGTTTAGTTTAAAATTAATTTTTTATTTAATAATTGAATTTTTAGTTAAAAAATTGAATTTTTAGTTAAAAAATTAAATTTTTAGTTAAAAATGAATTTTTAGTTAAAAATTGAATTTTTAGTTAAAAATTGAATTGTTAGTTAAAAATTGAATTTTTAGTTAAAAATTGAATTTTTAGTGAAAAATTGAATATTTAGTTAAAAATTGAATTTTTAGTTAAAAATTGAATTTTTAGTTAAAAATTGAATTTTTAGTTAAAAATTGAATTTTTAGTTAAAAATTGAATTTTTAGTTAAAAATTGAATTTTTAGTTAAAAATTGAATTTTTAGTTAAATATTGAATTTTTTAGTTAAAAAATGAATTATTAGTTAAAAATAAATAGAATTTTTTAGTTAAAAATTGAATTTTTGTTAAAAATTGAATTTTTTAGTTAAAAATTAAATTTTTAGTTAAAATTGAATTTTTAGTTAAAAATTGAATTTTTATTAAAAATTGAATTTTTATTAAAAATTGAATTTTTATTAAAAATTGAATTTTTATTAAAAATTGAATTTTTATTAAAAATTTAATTTTTAGTTAAAAATTGAATTTTTAGTTAAAAATTGAATTTTTAGTTAATAATTGAATTTTTTAATTAAAAATTGAATTTTTGTTAAAAATTGAATTTTTAGTTAAAAATTGAATTTTTATTTAATAATTGAATTTTAATTAAAAATTTAATTTTATTGTTAAAATCCTATATCTCTAAATATCGCAACTTAAAACTGGTTTTATTAATTGTTGTTATTTATTTTAATTGTTGTTGTGTATTATTTTTGTACAGGGCGAAAAGAATCTGGAGAATGTTTCGCACGAACAGGCCGTTGCCACACTGAAATCGATTACGGATAAAGTCACATTGGTCATTGGCAAGATGCAGCATTTAGTTAGTTCGTCGCAACAACAGCAGCAGTCGCAACAGTTCGTCAGCAGCAGCGCCAGTCAACAGCAGGTTAATTCGCATTCAACAGGTGCGATTAACAATATTGGTGGTCAGACAGTTGTTGATTTTGCTCGTGCGCCATCACCAACCACAGTCACCAACAACAATAATAACATCAACAACATAAACACCACAATCAACACCACCAACATCATCAATACCAACACCCACCACCACTCCTCCTCAGCAACACCCGCCACAGTTGTTCAAACATCATCATCATCCAGATCCCATTCACCTCTGCCTCGTAAGAAATTCACCACACTTTTTGCTAGTTTTTAAGTTTGCTCGCGTAAAACTTTTCTAATTTTGTATATATCAAATATTTTTTTATCAAAACTATAATATATATTTTTTCAATATCACACAATGCATTGAGTGCTGCATGCGTTCGACGTGCATGTGTATCGTGGTTCGCTTACTACTCAACACTTTACTACTTACTACGTTTTAATGTGTCTTCATTTGTGGCATTAAGAAAATACTGAAATTAACACCGCTCGACAAATTATTAGAGAAATGAAAAATTCAACCCAACATTAGGATAAATAATTAATTTTGAATAATTTAAAACTAAAATTGTTAAAAATTATATTTGGTGAGTTTTTCCGCGACAATAATGAATTAAAAATATAAAGAAGAATTTCACAACATTTGTTATGTGCTTTAAACATTGTACTTACTTTTTATTTAAATTGTTTATTTTTAATATCGTTGTTGTAAAAATTAAACTCACCAAATTCAAAATCCTAATTTATACGTAATTCCTTAATATTAAAAAAAGAAATTCATATCTTTTAAAATTTGAAATGACATTCGAAATTGACCTGATCGATTAGAAAAACGTTAAGTTTAAAAATATTTCTGAAAACCAGTAATTGATAAAAATGTAATTGGTGATTTTTACCTATATACGACGACATATCGTCAATATCATGCCAAAGGGGCGAATATGTAATTTTTGACATTTACGTTTTTTACATTTCTGAATGTAGTTTTTCTCAAGTATACTGTCCAAAATCGTGTGTGGTTTTGTTGGATATCTCTAGCCACAAAAGACACAACCAAAAGGGCGAATCCGAAAAATTTCGAATCTTTCGTTTTTTGCCATAACTTTGCCCTTGTCACGCCAAAAGGGCGAATCTTTTCGTTTTTTTGACATAACTTTTTATTGGTATAAAATAAAATAGTAGTGTAAAGGCATTCATTGTTTGTTTTCAAAGCACTTATCGATGATCATCATTATTTTAAAATATTTTTTTTGAATTTATATCATTTGCTAGAAAAATGTTTGGCAAAATATTTTTAAATAATGATGCAAATCGATAGGTGCTTTGAAAACAAACAATAAATGTCTTTACACTACTATTTTATTTTATACCAATAAAAAGTTATGTCAAAAAAACGAAATGATTCGCCCTTTTGGCGTGACAATAAAGAGTTATAGCAAAAAAACGAAAAGATGCGCCCTTTTGGCATGACAAGATTTTAATTTTTTCCAATTTCTTAGTTTTTTTTTTTTTTTTTGCTATAACTCTTTATTGGTGCAAGATAAAATAGTGTCGTAAATGTATTAAGTGTTTGTTTTGAAATATTCTGCCAAAGATTTTTCCTGCAAATAAAAAATGGCAAATTAATTTTTAAAGCACTTCAAACTTTAAAATTTGATTTCACAACAATTTTAAAAATGCACATTCGCCTCTTTGGCATGACAGTGACGATATTATCATTCAAAATGTCAAAAGTCATAATAAATTAATTCAAATTAATAAATTCAAATTTTGTTCCCGATTTTTTTTTTTAATAAATTACGCCCAAAGTTTTTAGGCGCCAATTGGAAGGAGGTTCATTGCAAAATTATCAAATTAGTTAATTATTTCAAATTAATTCATAATAGTACCTATTTTGTACATGTAATAGAAATTAAAATAAAATAATTAACTGAAATTTTGGTATTCGAAACGATTACTGTTGAAAAAGTTTAAATTTCAAATGATATCGATGACAGCTTATGTATCGAGTAGAACTACGTTGCAGTTCATTCGAATATTTCGTGGATATCGTATGCCAACACCCCAATATTATTTATTTTTGTTCTATAATTTCAAACGCTTTTAGTCTATCACGACTTTCATAATTCGGCCCAAGATTTTGTAATTGATAGAGTTAATCCTAAAGATATCTGCTAGATATCAAAGTTAATTTCAATCCAATCCATTAAATAATAAAGCACCAAAAAACAAATTACATTAACTTCAATTTCTATTTGATTTCGCTCAAAAGCTTGTTATTTTATTAAATATGTTGGTTCTATTGATTATTTTTAATAGCTTCAAATTGTATTAAAGAGTCGAAGGGATTTAAGAATTTAAAAATATTTCCGTCACAGTTCAATTATATATTTTATTTTTTTCTAAATAGAAACAAGAATCTTTTTTTTTGATTATTTATTGAAATAAACAATCCACAAATACCAAAATCAAGAAATGTAATTCAGTCAGTTCTACGTAAGTCCGTCCACACATTATATGAATTATGTTTTTACGGCTATTATTTTAATTTATTAATGGGAAATATTTAAAAACTGAATTATATTCAAATTATAGAATTAGACAAACAATATATAGTTTGTACTAGCAGAACTAAAAGTCACCAACTACATTTAAGAAATGCCAATTGTTCATTTACAAAAATCTTTATATATCTTTCAATTTTTGATCTATGAGCTCAATATTTGTACCAAATGATAATAAAATGTGGATCTATCAATTGGTATTTCAATTTTAAAAATGTATCAATTACTTTTTGTAATAATTACCAACAAAGTTGAACTTTAAGATTTTCATAAAAATGTATTTGGTGAATTTTGGTTCTAAAACGACGATATGTTCATTCACTAACCGTCTAAATTAGTTGAGTCTTACCAAACATCGAAATGAGAATGGAACAATGTAGGGGTTGCGGCACCTCAGAACATAAGTCGCTTACGATATGTTTCGGTAATAAACGTAGGAAAGTAATGCTACTTCTATGTTGGAACACTTAAATATTCCAGTGGGAAGAGTCATCTAATAAAAGTGAAATGAAAAAAAAAACATTTAACAAATTAAAAAATCTATTAGCAATCCGAAAGAATATTTCTTAAAGTATTATTCAAAAACTATTGAATTGATTTTCAATGTGATTTGATACTATTAATATTTAAAGTTAAATACTAATGAATTATAGTAGGCATTGTTTTTAATATTTAACTATTGACTACTAATAAAATGTACCAATTTTTGAATGGTGATAACTATTTAATTCAATTTATAAGCTGTATTATTTAATAGTGGTATACTATTAATTTAATGGTGGTATACTATTAATTTAATAGTATTATACCATTAATTTAATAGTGGTATACTTTTAGTATTATACTATACATTTTATTAGTATTATAGTATTAATTTAATAGTGGTATACAATTAATTTAATATTATTGAATTAAATTAATATTGTACATACTTGTTTTAATATTAAACGAAATGTTCAAAAATATATTTAAATGAAATAACTACTATTTTGATTCAAAACTATTTAAATTTGAATAGCTTTAATAACTCACAGACTACTTATATTTTAAAAATAACAATAAGTGTTTTTATATCTAAATATTGTTGAACTAAGGCTCTAATACTGCTAATAAGAGATGATAAAATGTTAATCTTTCGAATGACACTTCAATTTTGTTTTTTCGAAGTATCTTTTCATACAGAAACTTCATAAATTTCTCATTTTTAATTATATATTACAATGTCGAATGGTCGAATTTCAGTATTTTCTTAGGCCATACAATTTACAATGTGCAGTGTTTGCGAAATTCGCTAAAAATGAAAAAAAGTCAAATCAATACAATTTTTTTTTATAAAACAAAATACTTAAATATTTATTATGTTTCTTTTACCCTTTTCTCCCCACTTAACGCAATCCTTGTTTCGCATTTTTTTTCGTTTTTGTTTCTTTTACCATCTCCTCGTGACGACGTCACAGAGCCAGCCTCTAGGTACGCCTCATCGAATGTTTTGGCAGCCGTGCCGCCAGGTACACCACGTGCTGTGAGCACTGAGGACATTACAAGGTAAGTGGGAAATTGTGTAATATTTACAAATATTATAAATTAATAAATTTTTAGTTTATTTAAGTGATAAATTATAATGCATTAACAAGACTGACGTGACGCACTCTGGTCGATAATTTCAAAAGGCAACTCGGGTGTAGTTCAACTGACTCATTGTAGATTAATAAATTGTTGATTGAAGACCTCACATCTCCCCACCATGCATCACCATGTCGATTTATTGCAATTAGCTGCCTGCCTGCCGGCCTGCATAAAACAATGACGAATGGTGCTATGTAAACCAATTGCAAAACATCTGTTATTATTTTAATTTTTTTTTTGTTGTATTTCAATATTTGCTGTTTTTTGTATTTTTAATTTTGTGTGTGTTTATTTTTTATATTTGCTATTTTGCGTTTCTTGTTTTAAGTTTCGCCACCATCCCATTTGCCAAAATAGCATTTTTTACATGACACACGTTTGATTTCACTTCATTTATTTTGTTGTTGTTGTTTGTTTAAACCTTTGACGACCTCGTCATTTTTGGCAGTACGTTTGCCTTCTTGTCTCGTTGTCTCTCTTGCTGCCTGCTGCTACTGTTTTGTTGCTCGAGACTGTTTTTATTGCCAACAAAAGTATTTTTCACATCTTGCTCGGCTCTGCCAAGCTGTGCGGCGACTGCGCAGCCAACGCCGATCATATCTTATCAGCAACATTTTTGCATAAAAAAAAAAAATTCATCTCAGTTTTTCTGGCTTACATAATTTGCGAGTTTGCGTCAAGTCATAAAACTGCGTCATAATCAAATTATTTGTAAAACAGATAAAACTGCGATTTTTTACGCCTAAGGCTGTGGTTACAGCAGCGCTAAAAAATGCCAATTAATTTAAATATGTTAAATGCTAAAGGAGATTGTTATAAAATTAGTCACAGTTTTTTTATGCAAATTTTATTGTTAATTTTTTAAGCGATAAATTAAAACTTTAATGCAGTGTTTAATGAATATTTATTTTTTGTGTGAAAATATGAATTTTTAGTGAACTTTTGTATTTTTAATGAACACTTGAACATTTTAGTGAACATTTTAAATTTTTGGTAAACTTTGAATATTTGCGTTTTTAGTGAGAGTCAGTCTTGGTTTTTAATAAAAAATTTATAATAAAAAATTAAAATGTTAATTAAAAAATGTTAGTGTACATTTGAAATATATAGTTTTATATATTTTTTTATATTAATTTTTTAAGAAAAATTAAATTTTTGGCAAACATTTGAAATTTTAACAAATATTTAAATTTTTAGTGCACATTTTAGTTTTTAGTGAACATTTAAAATTATAAAGACAATTTTAATTTTTCTGGTAAAACTTTAAACTTTTATTGAACAATTTTATGCCAATTAAAAATTTTAATTTTTTGTGTACATTTTAATTTTTAGTGAACATTTTAATTTTTAGTGTACATTTTAATTTTTAGTAATCATTTGAGTTTTACTGAATTTTTAATGTTCATTTTGGTTTTTAGTGAAAATTTAAAATTTTTATTATTTTGAATATATATTGAAAATTTAAATTTATAGTGAACATTTCAGTTTTTAGTAAACATTGAAATTTTAAGTGGAACATTTTTTTTTTTAGAGAATTTTTGAATTTTTGGTAAACATTTTAATTTTTAACAAACTTTTTAGTTTTTAGTGAACATTTAAATTTTTAGTGAACAGTGGAATTTTAGTGATTATTTGAATTTTAAATAATTTTAAAATTTTTTTTCAGTAACCTTTTGAATTTTTAGTGAACATTTAAATTTTTAGTGAACAGTTGAATTTTAGTGATCATTTGAGTTTTAGTCATCATATCATATTTTTAGTGAACATTTAAATTTCAAGTAAAAAAATTTTTTTTTGGTAAATTTTGGTGAACACTAAAATTTTGTACGGTACATTTTAGTTTATATGGGCGAATTATGTTTTTAGTGAATACTTGAATATTTAGTGTGCATTTGAATTTGATGTAAAAATTTGAATTCCTTAAAATTTTTACATTTTGGTGTAATTTTGAATTAAAAGTGAAATTAAAATTTTTTTAGTGAACATTTAAATTTTTAGTGAACATTTAATTTTAATTTTATTGAGCATTTGATTTTTTTTTTGTAATTTTAAATTAAATTTTTAGTGTACTCTTGAATTTTTTGTGAACATTTAAATTATTAATGAACTTTTGAATTTTTGGTTTACATATAATTTTTATTGATCACTTGAAAACTTCATTGCAATTTTGAATTAAAAGTTAAATAAAAATTTTAGTGTACTCTCGAATTTGTAGTGAACATTTTAGATTTTAGTTTTTTGATCTTTATCGTACTCTTAAATTGAATTTTGTTTTTAGCGTATTTTAGATAAAATTTAAAAACTTTACATTGTGATGATTTATGGCAACCACGTAAATAGTGATAATTTCGTAGACATTTACATAAAATTAGTAAGAAAATATTTAATGCGTAACAAATACATTTTTTGTTTGTCGATTTTTATCATAAGCACATTTTTATAAATTAAAAAATATAATTCGAACAAAATTTAAATTGTAAAAATTAATTTTGTTTCAAGTAAAAAATTGGCTTCTTCTCAAAAATATTTTTAGCAAATATTAATTTAAGTTTGTCTTCATTAATAAGGTCACAAAAACTTTATTTGTAAATAAAATAATTAAATATGTTCTTAATTTGATTAAAATATGCACCGCAGCATCCAGCTCATGTGCCAACCCCCAACTATATATGGCTTAAATATTTCTGTATCATTGCCTTAACCAATTTGCTGGCTGGCATTTTAATATTTTTATCACAAACTCACATCATTGTCAGTTGTAGTTAGTAGAGGCGACGGAATACGGAGTCGTGGTATCGTTGACGACGCTTCATTTGAATTACATATTGAATCATCAGAGGAGGGGGCTGCCTGTCACCGCCGCAGCCACCTACTCTCGACTGTCATTTTTTTCCAGTACGCAGTGAGTGAGGCTGTCTGTCTGCCTGACTGACGGACTCTAAGTCAGCCCAGCCCAGCAAAGCGGCCGCGCATATTTTTCACGCGTTTCAATTGAAGTTTGTTGTTTTGCGTTTCGAGTGCGTTTCGATTGCAAATTCAATTTATTGCAGTTTATTAAACAAAACGTATTTTCACAGACACCAATCGGTCGGTCGGACAGTGCGAACTCTTTACGCGAACTCTGTAGTCTCGACGCGTTTCGTGTTTTCTTTTAAGACCTACAATTTAGGCACGCTTTAAGCCATTTTTAGCTGGCAGCTGTTTTGTTTTTTTTTTTAAAGTTATTTTTTTTATATTGTGCAGAACCTTTTCGCCGCAGTTTTTTCAATGAGTTGTCTGCAGCTGCAGCTGCTCAACTTGAACGAGCACATCTCAAACTTGCGTAAATCGCCGTCGTCGCAACGTTTGAGATTGACGTCGTCGTCGTCACCACCGCTGCCACCACCTTCTGCTTCTTCTTTTTCTTCTCCTCCTCCTCAACAATGTCTCGAAAACGTGCTGCTTTTACAAAGCAGCAACGGCCACCAAAAACTTTGTGCCTCGGCTGCTACTACTACGTCAGAAGTTTTGGTCAAGTGCGTTCGTCGTAGTCTCTCTGTTTTGCTTCAATTCTATATTTTCAAAATAGACTCGAAAAAAAATTTAAATTTTAAAAACATTTTTGTATTTCTTTCATTCTCCCCACAGAGAAGCGCGCACCATCACCATACAAAAGGGGCCCCAGGGTTTGGGCTTTAATATTGTTGGCGGCGAGGATGGCCAGGGCATCTATGTGTCATTTATTTTAGCGGGTGGACCCGCTGATTTGGGCGGCGAACTGAAGCGCGGCGATCAGCTGATGAGCGTCAACAATGTGAATTTGAAGAGTGCCACGCACGAGGAGGCCGCGCAGGCTCTAAAGGTGAGTCACATAAAATTTAATCTTCTTGAAATTCTCTTTTAACCCATTAACACCAAAGCCTAAAAGTTAGTGAGGAGGAAAAAAAAGAAAAATTCTTGTTTTTACATTTTATATTACAAGACCTGCATTTCGATGCAAGAACAAGAATGACCCTGTAAGCAAAAGACTAACATTGCAAGAAATGTGCAAGAACAAGACTAACTGATGCAAGAACAAGACTAGCATGTCTTATTCTTGTACTTGGATATGCTCATCACTTCCAAAAATATAAATAAATTAAAATATAAATAGATTACTTTAAAAAACTTCGTCACCAGACCCAAAAAGAAATGTTTTCGGACTTAAGTAAAATGTTAAAAGTTCACCCAATATTCAAAAAAGAACTTTAAAATTTAAATCATCAAAAACTAGTTATGATTTTTGTTTTGCTGTTTTTAATGTTTTTGCATTAAAAATGAAATCTTAAATTTTTGAAGCAAAATAACTTTAAACTTATCATCAACCAACATATTTATAGTTCGCAATTAATCACGTTTAATATTATTAAAGATTATATTTCAAGCCATGATGTTAAATATGAAGAAATCACTGAGTAATCATGTTTATAAAATTTTGTGGATTATCAAGTTTTTGCGTAGAAATTAGTTTGGAATTTTTGCATTTTGTTAAACTAAAAATGTATTATTTATCACAATTTGCTGCTATCGGAAATTGAGTATCTTTTGACAAAACAATTTAAGTCGAACTATTTATATTTTTTATATTTATCTATTCGCTACTCATTTAAAATATCATGACTGGAAATTTGTTTGATCAGACTTGCTATCACAGATTGCCTGTATAGGCTTACTGTTCGTACCATTATCCTACTTAACTTATTTCATTCGATGCATTTTTAAATTCTTCTGCAACCTTCCGAGTGCAAATTAAGTTCAGAATGAAGTCATTGTCGGATCAGGCTTGTCTGACTTCAAATAAGGTAATGATCAGATTTCTACAATAGTGCCTGATTCAAAACGAGACGCTATTTGAAGTAGATATCCTGATCAGATTGCCTGATCGAATAGTGTCACATTTTGAATCAGGCACTGATGTGAACCCCCTTTCAATTACCTTATTTGAAATCAAGTTGCCTGATCAGGCAATGGTTAAATGACTAAATTTCCATTTGAAAAAGTTTCAGTAGATTTTAAATATGCATCAGGCAACCTGATAGCAACTTCAAATAGCACATTTTCAATCAGTCATTGATGTAGAAGCCTGATCATTACGTTAAATGAAATCAGGCAAATCTGATCAGACAATGATCACATCCAGAACTAAATTTTCACTCGGGATGATATCATTCTAGATAGGTTCGTTTTTATCGATAACCTTATCGTTTTCCATATCATTATAAATTATCGAAAACTACAATTTCAGCCTATAAAGGATATCGATTCGATATCGGTTCCATTAAGTAGGCTTTATACCAGGTTTCTTTGTAAAGGATGGATCAGGTTGCCTTACGTGGGTATGAAATTAGGATTATCCCTGTCGAATCTGATCAGGATCCTATCGTGTAGCCTTTTAGTATGGACGCCTTATCGTATTGTGATCAGGTACGGATGCGAAATGAGGATAACCTTGTTCTAACCTAATTTCTACGCGGTTTCTTTTATTGAATTTCCTTTTCAAATAAAAAAAAAATATCTCAGTGATAATTTAAAACTTTTGAAATGACAAAAATCAACGCAAGATCAATTTTTTCAAAAATTCTAATCTGTTCATCTTTTTTTCACAGAACTCTGGTGGCGTCGTTACCCTGGTCGCACAATACCGCCCCGAGGAGTACAATCGCTTTGAGGCACGCATTCAGGAGCTCAAACAACAGGCGGCGCTTACCGCCGGCGGCACCGGCACGCTGTTGCGCACCTCACAAAAACGTTCGCTCTACGTGCGCGCACTCTTCGACTACGATCCCAATCGTGACGATGGACTGCCGTCGCGTGGTCTGCCCTTCCGTCATGGCGACATTTTGCATGTGACCAATGCGTCGGATGATGAGTGGTGGCAGGCGCGTCGTGTGCTGGGCGACAACGAGGAGGAACAAATCGGAATTGTGCCATCGAAACGACGATGGGAGCGTAAAATGCGCGCGCGCGATCGCAGTGTTAAATTTCAGGGACATGCGGCGGCGGCCAATAATAATTTGGATAAGGTTGGTATTAACAAAATTTATGAAATTTTAATTTATTTTAATAATTTTTAAAATTTTACTATACAGCAATCGACACTCGATCGAAAGAAGAAGAATTTCACCTTCTCCAGAAAGTTTCCGTTTATGAAAAGTCGCGATGAGAAGAATGAAGACGGCAGCGATCAAGAACGTAAGTAATGTTTGTTGAAGCAATGGGAAGTTTTAAGTTTTAATTTGTATTAAATATAAGTTAATTAAATATTTATGTTGGAGGGTGTTTTTTGAAACATTTTGATGTTTTTTGGAAATAAGTTATTTTAATGTTGAGGTTTGTAAGTGTAGGTTAAATATTTTTGTGAGGAAAATACTTAGTTAAAATTTCTTTATTTTATAAATATTTTACATAGAAATTTACACTTCTAATAATAGAAAGAATTTAACTTCTATTAATAGAAAGAATTGAACCATTTACAAATGTAATTCAGAATAGATCAATTTGGAAATTTCAATTGAAATTCAAAAAAAAAATCGAATTCCATTAGAAATTTAAAAGATATCCATAGTAATTCAATTTGTGTTTCAAAAAACATCAATTGTAATTTTAAAACTTCATTTGAAATTCAAAACACATCAATTGTAATTCAGAAATTCTGTTTGAAATTTAAAACTTGTCAATTGTAATTCCGAAATTCTATTTGAAATACAAAAGACATCAATTGTAATTCAGAAATTTCAATTGTAATTCAAAACACATTAATTTTAAAACAGAAATTCCATTTGAAATTGAAATCATATCAATTGTAATTCAGATATTCCATTTAAAATTCAAAACACATCAATCGTTATTCAGAAATTCTATTTGAAATTCAAAAGACATTAATTTTAATTTATAAATTTCATTTGAAATGGAAATCACATCAATTTTAATTCAGAAATTCCATTTGAAATTCAAACCACATCAATTGTAATTCAGAAATTCCGTTTGAAATTCAAAACGCATCAATTGTAATTCAGAAATTTTATTTGAAATTCAAAAGACATCAATTTGAATTCAGAAATTTCATTTAAATTGGAAAACACATCAATTGTAATTCAGAAATTCCATTTGAAATTCAAACCACATCAATTGTAATTCAGAAATTCCATTTGAAATTCAAAACATATCAATTGTAATTCAGATATTACATTTGAAATTCAAAACGCATCAATTCTAATTCGGAAATTCAATTAGAAATTCTAAACACATCAATTGTAATTCAGAAATTCCATTTGAAATTCCATTTGAAATTCAAAAGACATCAATTTTAATTCAGTAATTTCATTTAAAATGGAAAACACATCAATTGTAATTCAGAAATTCCATTTGTAATTTAAAACATGTCAATTGTAATTCAGATATTACATTTTAAATTCAAAATACATCAATTTTATATCAGAAATTCTATTTGAAATTGAGATCACATCAATTGTAATTCAGAAATTCCGTTTGAAATTCAAAACATGTCAATTGTAATTCAGATATTCCATTTTAAATTCAAATTATATCAATTGAAATTCAAAATTTCCATTTGAAATTCAAAAGACATCAATTGTAATTCAGAAATTCTATTTAAAATTCAAAAGACATCAATTGATATTCGTACCATTTCCAAATGGAATTTCTGAATTACATTTGACATTTTTTTAATTTCAAATGTAATTTCTGAATTTCAAATGATCTTTTCTGAGTTGTAAATTTGTAAATGGTATAGATTCGGATGTCATTTAATTACTGTTCCAAAAATTGATAAAATATATCGTGGCTTTTCCATGAATATGTCCATTTTAAAATAACAAACTTTTGGAAAGGGCGTCAATATTAAAATAAATATGAAATGATAAAAGAAAATAGATCATAGATGGTTCCGGTTATTGATCTTTTCGAAATAACGTTTTCAGTTCAATGATACGAATACTGTTTAGGTAATGGCATAAAGTATACTGCATACAATAGAATCATATCCAGGAACCATATAATTAGTCAAAATCTTTATAAAAAATAAAAGCTTGGGCTCTCAAAAAAAAAAATGTAATGGGTTTCATATAATATATAATAATATATTTCTTTAATTCGTATTGTATAGGTCTATAAAACGTATAACAGAACCCGTTTTTGTATGTTTTAATCTTTAAATTAAAAAAAGTTTTAGTGTTATTTGTAACATTCAGCTTAAGTCTTATTAACTACATTTGTATCTTAAATAATTTTAATAATACCATAATATATTTATTTAATAAGTTTTACTATAATTTTAAAAAATTATATTTTAATTTTTATAATAATAATTTTTATTATAATAATGTTTTATAATAATATTTATCAACATAATGTTTTTTGCTTTCTTTTCATGTGTTTTTATTACCTGTTACTTGTGTTCGTTCGTTCATTTGTTCGTTTGAATTTTTGTTCAATTTTGGTTTAATTTGCTAACAATTACAAAAAAAAAAAAACAATTACTGCAAACAATTGCAAAATGTTTGTTGCGATGTCCACGATGTCCTTTTGATTTGTTCGAAACATGTTACAATATACAACAAATAATCATACAAAAACAAAACTACTTCATTCCTCACAAAAAAATAAACCATAAACCACATTTTGTGCTGTCTACCGTCCAACAAACATCTCTCATATGTATTTTTTGTCACGGTACATGTAGCCAATGGAATTATCATCAGCAATAGCGAATTAGATGTTAACAATGTTAACAACAACGAATGCAATGAGCCGCAACGTAAGTTTTAACAACAAAAAACAAATATTTTATACTTTTAACTACAATTTAAAACTCAACATGAGGTTGCTGAACAGCGTTTAAAATGGTTATTTACGAAAGAGCTTTATGCAAAAATATGGTTATAAATATTTTAAATATAAGCGCAATTTGTAGAAGTTTAAAAAGTTCTTAAATTAGTTTTTAAAACTAGGTACTTTACAAAATGTGAAAATTATTTTATTTATTCAATACCTCATTTTTATATCATTCGAGTGCGCTGTTCTTGGTGGCATACTCAGTTTTTTTTTTTGCTAGCACGTAAAGTTTTTAGGTGTAATCGACATTTCAGATCTTTTCCTCCAGCCACTTTTGTGAGTAATGAAAATGTAGAACTTTACAAAAATTGTTTTATAAAAAACTTTAAATGTTATTTTGCTTTAAATTGTCAAGGCTTACTTTAATATAAAAAGGAATCGCAATATTACATTAGTTTTCCAGATATTTGAATCTAAATTCGGTAAATTGTGATTTTTTAGACTATTTTTGAATTATTTGTTAAGTATATAAGATCTAATGACAAAAAGAAAAATGGTTTATGGCTATCAAGAACATTGATCAAGCTAACTAGCAAAATTAGTTACTTTCCGATATCAATTATACTTTTCGTTTCAAACCTCGTTGTAAAATGCATAAAAAGTATAAATTTAAAATTTGTATAAATTCGAGTGTTTATGGAAAATAAAATATTTTTTTTATTAGAATTAAAAAAAAAAAATACTTGTTATAGAAATAAATTGAATATGCAGTTGAAATAAGCATTCAATAATTTTGAAGTTATTATTTTTCAAATGCTTTAAGAAATGTTTTAGTTTTATTATAAAAAAACTACAAAAATTGTGTTTAGAAGAGCATATTAAAAAAAGTAATACAGATATTAGAAATTTAGTAATTTTTATCATAGCTTGAGACATTTGTTAACATAACTAATAATCATTTTCTCTTCTACCATTAGATCTTGTATACTAAAAAAATAATTTAAAAATTGTCTTAAAAATCACAAATTTTCAACTTTCAATTTAAATATCTTGAAAACTAAATGGAATATTAGAATTTCTTTTTATATTAAAAATAGCCTTGACAATTAAGAGAAAATTTGTATTTTTTTTAATGCAAACTGTTTTTGTAAAGTGCTGCCATTTTTTAATTTAAAAAAGGTGACTGTGGTAAAGCGACTCTAATTTCGCTTGCAATTTTTCTTAATAACGTTAAGTCATAGAAAAAAATCGAAGTATGCAGTCAAAATAAGCACCCTCAAATTATATAGAAATGATGTACGTGAAGATCATAGTAAAACTCGTATTAATTTTATAAAAGGTTTTGGTTGTGGGTTTAATAATAACCTTTAATGCGGCACATAGAAAATATAATATATAATTAAAATGGTGCTGGTATCGTCTGTGCACACAACAACAACAACAAACAAACAAACAAACAAAAACAACAATTATTTTCTTTACACTTTTTGGTGCTCAGTTTTTTCATTTATAACTTTCATTTGTAATTTTTCATTTGTAATTTTCATTATAAATTATTTTAATCAATTTTTTTTTTCAAATATTATATTTAAACGTTTTATATATACCTAGTATTAATTATAAATTTCATTTTGTTTGACTTTTCATTATTTATAAATCAATCAAAAGAAAAATCCACACAAAATGCTTTACTTTCCAGTTTTTTTCGCACATTTTTCAATTGTATTTTTTTTACAAAGCTTTTTCACTTTTTTACTCCACCCTCCTTCTCTTATACTTTCATTAATGCTTTCTTACTCTATTTTTATCTGTCTTTAAACAATCAACAACTGATGTTAATATTTTCAATTTTTTATATTTTACTATTTTCGAATACCCAAATATTCGAAAATGACTATTTATTTTTCTCTGTACTTTTTAAAACTACTCTCTAACTGAAAACGTTCTTCTTTAATTCTTTGATTTTCCAGCTTTTATGCTTTGCTACACACAAGACGATGCCAATGCAGAAGGAGGTATGTACCAAATGGAACCTAGTTCTTGCAAAAACTATTTAATACTTTTTCCCTATAAATCAAAAAAATATATATATATTTTTATATATATATTTAAAATATTTTTCGTAGTGTTCCTATTAACTTCTTATATACTACATAAACCTACATAAATTTACTAATCTACATAATAATTATGTATTAATTTTTGTTGTTTTTGTTTTATTACATTATTACTTATCTATTAAATATCAACTTTTCATCTTACATTAATTACTCTTTAAAACATATATAGTTGTTGTTCAAGTAAAACACACCAAGTACATAGATTTTTCAATATTTCAATTATTGATTTGCATAAATCTGCTATTTTTTGATCGATGAGTCCAGTATTTGTATTAAATGAAGATAATATTTTCATCTATCATGTGGCATTTTAATTTAATCAATTTATCAAAGGTCATTTCATATGAAAAATGTTCTCTATGAATTAAAAATTCATCCCTAGTAGAAATTCACCATATTAGAGTAGACATGACCCATGATCAAATCATGTGCGTCGTCTAACTGATCGATTTATGACAAGAAATATATTTCATGGTAATTTCCCTATCATGTCCAATATTTGTATTAAAAGAAGATAATATTTTCATCTATCATGTGGCATTTTAATTTATTAAATTTATCAAAGGTCATTTCATATGATAAAATTGTCTCTATGAATAAAAAATTCATCCCTAGTAGAAATTCACTCTACTAGAGTAACCATGACCCATGATCAAATCATGTTCGTCCTCTAACTGATCGATTTATGACAAGAAATAAATTTCATGATTATTTCCCTATCATTCCCTTGGTAAAATTTCAACTAGAGAAAGTAGAACTAGTGTGATCTTATTATTTGACTTCTCATAACCATAACAGCTTCCAAGCCAACATGATCTGACCATGATCATCTCTACCTTAATAGGATAAATCGGAAGACATAATGCCAACCTTGATATATCCAATATAGTAAGACCCTCAACTGCTTTTTAGAATATTCTGGCTTGTTCCAACTATTGATCGAAATCGTATTCAAATTTTAATTGGATCAAATAAGATTGTTGTTATTCCAGAATAGAATGTATTTTTAAAAAAATTCAAATAGATTCTTGTCAAATATTTGAATTTCGATCGAATGTAAATTTCACAACATACTCAATTAATCTCAAATAATCTCAAAAATTTTGAAAAAGCTGTTTTTTTTTTACTTCCACAACAACGATATAGGTATATATAAAAAATATTAATCATACATATTCCTACTACTGTTATTAAACATCATATACTAGTTGTAATGCTAAACTGAAAATTTCCATTTCAAGTATTTTCAGCTAACATTTTCTTTATTTTATTCATTGATTTTTTTTAAATTTAAAATAATTATAAAAATATTTGATTCAGTTCATAAATTTATTTCAAAAACCCCGCTTTATTTTAGAATAAATGAATTGAATCTATCCTTATCTATTTTGGGTTTAACATTTCTTTGATTTTAAATATTAAAAACTTAAATTTGGAAAAATTGATTTTATTTACTAAAATTTTCTTACAAATTTAATTTGAGTAGAAGAAATTTAAATATAAAAAATTATGTGAAAAATGGAATATAATAATTTTTCAGTAAAAATTCAAATTTTCTGTAAAACTTCAAATTTTCAGTAAAACTTCAAATTTTCAGTAAAAATTCAAATTTTCAGTAAATAAATTCAAATTTTCAGTAAAAAATAAAATTTTTAGTAAAAAATATATTTTTTTTTTATTTTAAAATTTTTTAGTAAAAATTTAATTTTTCGATAAAAATTGATTTTTCAGTAAAAATTCAATTTTTCAGTAAAAAAATAAAATTTTCAGTATTTTAAAATTTTTCAGTAAAAATTCAAATTTTGATAAAAATTCAATTTTTGAGTAAAAATTCAATTCCTCAGTAAAAATTATATTTTTCATTAAAAATTATATTTTTCAGTAAAAATTCAATATTTTAGTATAATAAAATCTCAAATCTAAAATTTATTTTTGCATTCAAAAATTTTGTTTTCAATTCAAAAAAAAAACTATTAGTTGAACTATTAACTAATTATTAACCTAATAGTTTAATACTATTAAACTATTAGTTTAATAGTATTAAACTATTAGATTAATATTACTATTATTTTAATAGTATTAAACTATTAGTTTAATAGTATTAAACTATTAGATTAATAGTAATAAACTATTAGTTTAATAGTATTAAACTATTAGTCTAATAGTATTAAACTATTAATTTAATAGTATTAAACTATTAATTTAATAGTATTAAACATTTCTCACTAAAAGTTTGAAGCCCCTACAAATTTCGAAATTGTTTAAAAACATAAATATATTTTACTTGTCAATTATGGCAATATGAACTGAATCAAAATTAAAACTATTTAAAATTCTCAAAATATAATTTTATTTAAACGTTCTTATTTTTCACACTTATTTTGAACTCACACATACGTAGTGTAAAAAGATATCATAATTAAATTAAGTAGCTATATACATAAAATACATACCTACCTAATATTAATGTGTAGTCATAATTTTAGTTTAAAAAAAATATCGAACAAAAAAATACCTACAGCCTAAAACATATGCATTCTAAACATACTTACTATATATACAAAACGATATAAATACTTCAAGGCATTTATTATATCCTACATTTATTTATTCGCTACCTTATACATTTTATACGCCCCCAAGCGTCAGAGAAGACAGCTTTGCCAGACACTTATTGTTACGTTATCCTAAAATGTTCCTTTCACACTCCAATGTTTGAATATTCAGAAAAAAATGGCATTGTTCTATACAAATTTATATGCATGCTAATAAAAGAAAAACCGATCTGGCATAACCAACAATCTACCTAAACAAAACGTTTAAAATTAAATATCAAATTGTCATCCGCAATGTGTATGCAAATGTGAATGCAATTTCCAAATGCAAGCAGCAAGCAGTATTCCAAAAAGTTGATCAACATAATCAAAACCTTCAACATTGGTTTTTATCCTGTAATACTCCGGTCACATTGCATTTCATTCCAAACCCTTTGTATATATTTTAATTTTTCGCCACAAAAGTATTTGCTATTTTTTTTTGTTGGCTCTTTTGTTTTAATAATAAAAAATCTAATTTAAAAAATATATATTTGTCAAGTTCTGATCCAAATACCAATACCTCGTCTCAGCCAGTGAACACGAGTCGAGTTTAACATTTACTATACTCACTTAATATTCGCGCTGTGTCTAATTTGTTTAACCTTTGTTTTTTATGAATATCGACTACTTTTATCCTCTAAAATATGAAAAAAAAATCCTTAAAACTGTTGTCATGTTTTGAAATTTCTGTTATTTTCAAAAATGTATTAAACGGTAAGTAGAAATAATATTCGAAAGTGTTTTTTTAAAATGGTCTACGGAATTTATAATTTATAATTTTTTTTTTATATGAATCTTATGCATTTTTATTTACACAAAACTGTATAAAATACATTATATGTAACAGAATACAATTTTGATTATTGATTTATTGAAATTATGATATACGATATTTATGATCATTACTGGTATTAAGAAAATATATTCTTGTTTTAATACAAGGTTGGATTGTTCTGCTACAGCTGAGACGAGGTATTATTGCAAAAATACTATAAATGTGCTCATATTATCTGCTATAAATGTGAATAAAGATCTTGTTATACAGGTTTTTTAATAAAATCACTTATTGCTGATATTTTTCATTTCAACATTATCGATTTATACACTCAGTAAATAGTTGACAAATATTAAAAATAAAATTGACTTGAAGTAGCGTTTAAACTTTTTAAGAAAAGTTTTTTCAATTAAAGGATTTTTTCTTTTTATTAAATGGTTCTACTTTATAAGTAAACTTTGCCCAGTTTATGGAAACTTGATGCTTAAAATAATGAACATTTACTTCTTGTAATAAAAATGTCCTTATTTTAAGAATTTTTTTTTCTTGACGCTTTTTCAAGTTAATTTCTTCTTATGAAGAGGAAACAGTTTTCTGAGTGTATTTAAATATAAAATCAACGCTTTTATATGATTTTAGTTCAAGCCCATTTTCACTCAATCAATCACTCTCTCTATCGCTCTCTCTTTCTATAGTTATGCTATAGTTGTCTCATTTGTTTACGCCATTGTTGCTCTCACTTTTTCGCTCAAAGTTTAATCTCTCTCGCTCTCTCCTACCATACACCGAAAAGAAAAACATATTTACTCTTACAACACTCACGCCCAAAGTCAATTAAAACAGTTTTATTTAATATTTCTAACACACAATCATTATTTTAATTATTTTACTGATAAAATTGTCTATTTAGTATTATACGAGAAACTGTCAAACTATGCGCTGCTAAACTTTGACAGCTGTCGCAAACTGTCAAAAGTTGAAGCTGTCAGTTTCGTTCTCTCTCCCCTGCTGACACCTGTTTAGTTGTTACATACTCTCACTGCTTTTCAGAACACCAAACCCAACGCCCCTCACTCACAATGGTTGCCAATTCAATATATATAAATATTTTATTTCAAAATCGCCAATTTTTTCGCTACATTTTTGATTTTTCTCTTTTGTTCATGCGTTGTTTTTGTTTCATTTTTGGCATTATTGCAAAAGTGTAACGATTTGTGTTTTTCTTTGTGTTTCTTTCATTTGTATTTTTGTTTTTTTATTATTTTAAAAATACTTTAGTTGCCAGTGTTGGAAAACAACAACATAACAAACATATTATTTGTATTAATTAAAATTCAAAATAAAAATATTCAAAAATCCATGACCCACACACACACACAACCAACACACACAAGCAAATCTTCCATGCCGACGAACAAAAATAATGGTTTTTCTTTTTCTTTTGGATTTGTTACTACTTCTTCTACTACTACTACTGATCTACTACTACCTTACTCTACATATTACTGCCACTACTATTTCTACTACTTCTTCTATTAACACCTTTGTTAACGTATTTGATTTTGTATCCAATTGAATATTGAATAAAATTATATTGCAATTTAAAACTCAATCTAAATGAAAAATCAAAATCAAATGTATATTTGTTGCAATCAAACTACCAATCAATCAATCAATCACGTACCACCACCACCACTACTACTACTACTTTTTCTACTACTACTACTATGTACTACTTGCACCCCAAACACAAGGCGAGATTATCTACAGAGTGGAGTTACCCGATATGGAGCAGATAACCCTTATCTACTTGGAGAATAGTGATGCTGACTATCGTAAGTCGAGCAACTAAAATCATTAAAGAAAAAATTAAATAGTATTATTAAAAAAAAAACAATAAAATTAAATAAAAACAAAAAAAATATATTTTTGCAAGCAAAAAAAAAAAAAACACTCATGTCTACAAAAAAAAAATAATTTCAAAATTTCTTGTTTAATAATTTTATGTTCACAAGACTTTGAAAAGCAGTTACAAAAAAAAAAACAAAAAAATTAATTGTTAAATACATTTTGCATATAATTTATCTTCTTTCGACTCTTACTACTCATTTTCATTTTGTTCGTATTTTATGTTTTATTTTTTTAGTTTTCGTTTTAGCAAATAAATTGATTGAAAGAACTAATTTTGTTACGTTTTGTGCAGTGCATTTATTAATAAACCTTTTTGTCCGTTATTAGTACTGTTTGTTCCATTAGCAGTTTGGTTCCTTATGCAAAATTTGTTTCATTAGATAATTTTGTTGGTTTTAACACATTTTGTTGCTTTAACAAATTTGTTTTTTTTTACGAATTTTGTTCCAATTGCAAATTTGTTACGATTACAAAATATTGTTTCTTTTGCAATTTTGTTTTGGTTAATATTACAAATTATGTTACTATTGCTCTTTTAATAAATCTTCTTTCTTTTGCAATTTTGGTTCCTATTCAAATTTTGTTTCTCTTTCAAATTCTGCCCTTTGCAAATTTTGTTCTTTTGGAAATTAGTTTTTTTTTTTGAAATTTTATTCTCTTTTATGATTTGGTTGCTCATTGAAATTT
The DNA here is from genome assembly GCA_951804985.1 of Dryomyza anilis. NCBI lineage: Eukaryota > Metazoa > Arthropoda > Insecta > Diptera > Dryomyzidae > Dryomyza > Dryomyza anilis. The sequence goes on from OX638130.1 coordinate 115,739,017, forward strand.
TATTCCTTGCACCTAGTCAAATTATTCTATGGCCATGATTGGCACATACTCATTTTTGTTTTACAATTTTTTTCCCGACTCGTTCCCTAGTAGAAATTTGCCCGATGCGCCATCGGGAAATTGTCGGGTTTTCGTTGGGTAAGCACTATTAGAGAAAATATGATCATTGCCTTTGCATGCCCTTATCATGCTTAACATAGCAGGGTTTACATTATCTAAACAGTCAATGTTCCCGATCATAGCTACATTATTTGTTCCGCATAACGAAATTAGCATCAGACAATGATCGAAATTTAATGAGAGAAACCCTGTTATGCTCGGGCTCTGACAAGGCAATTGTCGGGTAAATAATAAAATGGCTAATTGAGCGATCAGTACATGATCATGGCCTGAGGTCAGTACAAGGACATTATGTGCCTCGTCATATCCCGATCATCTCGAATAATGACATGATCATTTCATGACCATGGCCCTACCAAAATTTCTACTAGGGTTACAAGATCAATTCGATAAAGTCATAATTACTACCAGTCGTTTTTATAATATTCAGTTATTTATAAAAGGACTGTTCGATTAATCAAATTTTTTGATTTATGAAATTTCGGATTAATCAAGATTTTCGATTAATCAGAACATTGATTAATCAATTAATCAGGATTATGATTAATCAGAATTGTGTTTAATTGATTAATCAACATTTTGATTAATCAGAATTTCTGATTAATTAATTTCTCTGTCGCGAAATATTTCAAAATACTTTACTTGAACATTTAAAACACTTCCCTTTATTTTTTCATTATTTTAAAAATAAATGTTCACTTTATTTAAGTTGACAAAATTTCAAATGTTGTGGAATAAAATTTTTTCATTTTCAATTAATCAAAATTCTGATTAATCAATTAATCAGAGTTTTGATTAATCAGGGTTTCTGATTAATCAATTAATCAGGATTCTGCGAATTGTTTACTTCAATTTTTTCAATATCATTAAGGACCGTTTTCACCATCTTCGGTTATGCACTAACTTCTACTTTAACTGACAGTTACTCATAGAATATATGGAATTGAAACACTTAACTGAATTTTGTGAAAACGGCCCTTAGTTTAATATTTTTAATTCGTTCCTCTTTCCAATTTTGTTCCTTTTGGTGACGAGGACAAAACTCTTTTTATGCCATTTTGAGATTTTGTTCGTTAACAATTTTTTTCCTACTTTCAATTGTATTCCCTTTTTTGTATTTTGATCTTTTTTAAATTTTTCATACTTGCAATTGAATTTTGTTGATTTTGTTCCTTTTTTACTTTTCATGTATTCCTTTTGTGACTTCATTCATTTACAATATATATTGTCTTTTATTTTTAATTCCTTTTATTACATTTTCTTATTTGCTTTTTTTGTTTTAAGCTTTTTTTTATTTGTTCCTTTTTGCCATTTTATGGCCGTTTTCAGCATATTCGTTTAAGCAGTAACTGCCACTTTAACTTAGAGTTACTCATGGAATATATGGAATTGAAACACTTAACTGGATATTGTGAAAATGACCCTTAGCTATTTTTGCTATTTTCCCTTCAATTGTGTAATCCTTTTTATGATTTTGATCATTTGTAAATTTTTCCACTTTTAAATTTTGTTTCTCTTTATAATTTGGCTATTTTATACCATTTTGTTTCGAATTCAATTCCTTTTTGCAATTTTATATCATTTTGTGATTTTGTAATATTTTACCATTTTTATTCCTTTTGTAATTTTATTGATTTACATATTTTTTCCTGTTTTATATACTATTTCTTTTCAAAATTTGTTGTTGTTTTTGTCATTTTGTTTCTATTTCAATTTGTTCCCCTTTATTTCTTTTGACAATTTGTTTCTCACTTATAATTTTTTTATTTTTCTTCTTTGAAATTGTAAAATTGTTCGCCATATTGTTTCTTTTTATTTTATTCCTATTTGATTTTTGTCCTTTTATTAATAATAATAAAAATAATTTGTACTAATTTCAATAAATTTTTGTTTCCCTTATTTTTCGTTATAATTTGTAGACATTCGTTTTTTTTCTATATTCAAAGTATGTTTCAACTTGTTCTCGTTCTCACTCGTTCCAATGTTCCACAAATTGATTAGTTGCAGTAGTCCTTGTTTTTTTCTTTGTGAATTCTCCCGTTCGTTTGTTGTTCAAGTAGTATTATCTAATTTGTTAAATTTTCTAACTAATATCTTTTAACAGCCCTTTTGGATTCGATGTGGTGAAAAAAGTTTGACGTGAATCGTCGTTTGTAAAACGTTAAATAAAAGTTAACCGCCTACAAATTTAAATCAAATTACTGCAGAACTGTCAAATTTAAATCAAATTTAAACTGTCAAAATAACCTTGAACTATGAAACAAATTTTGAACTGTCAATGTTTTGCTAGTATGCAGTTCAAAAATTATAAAGTTCAAGTTGTTCTCATTTATACAACACATTATATTTCAAATAAATAACTTATATCTTAGCTCACTCTTAATTTTTATAGACATTTTATTAACATATAATTCGCATACGTTCGCGCGTTTTTTTCTAATACAATGGATGGTTACTTCGGTGTATCCCTTAGACATATCTGTAAAAAAAACACATCACAACAGACTAAATAACCTACAAAACAAATTGGTTTTATCTCTTTTCCATTTTACACAAAAAAAAATGAAGAAAAATCATCAATATGATAAACAATTGTTCAATGGTGAATAAATCTTCTTATTAATAAATAAATTTCTAATATTGCCGAACTGTTTAATTGTTTAAATGAAACATTCATCAATATTATGAATTTGTTCATTGACATTTAGAAATATTTATCATTACGTTCCTTCCTATTGATGATTTTTATTTTTTCTTTAGATTTTATTTTTTTATTTTTGTATAGTCTTGATGACCTTTCATACCAAATAAAATTTAGCATAATTTATTCAGATAAAGATATCTATATTAAAGATATCTTTTCGTTATCTTTTGAAACAAATAAAAAATTCTAAAATTTAACTCGACTTGGTATGAAGTGTTACTTTTTAATTTCTTTCAGTTTTGCTCTGCTTTATAACAATTTTTGAATAGATTTTTATATTTTGAATTTATTCATAAATCACCCCTCATTCCATTTTGTCAATCACCACACATTCATCGGGTTTTGCATAAAGACATGCATAATAATCAACTCATTTTCATTTCATCTTTCTCACTCAATCACTCAATTGATTATAAATTTTAAAGCATTTGATTTTATTTCAAATACAAAATGTATTTGTTTTTTTGTATTCATACTACTCTGTATAAATTTTATTCAAATTTGCCAAATTGAAATAATTTTATAAAATAAATAATTTAATTTTCAAAATGTTTATATTGGAATGTTTTATTTATTGCGAGTTTTTGCAGATTTACGTTTTTCTCGATGTGATTTAGAACAAATTTTTTAAAAATAAAATGTTTTTTTTTTCAGTTTACCTATTTGGAAGTTTTCAAAATGCATTGTTATTTTTTTTTTTTTTTGAAATATTTCGTATTGTGTAGTTGTAAAATTTTATTTGATTTGCTGATTTTCGTCTAGCGAGTTATATATTATTTTTATTGGTTCAACTCTATATTCGGTTTTTCAATTTTGAAATACCTCCAAATACATAATACATTCGATAAACAAATATTATTGTATATTAAGAAATTAGCTGTGATATAAAATAATTAAGAAATTCATAGGTTTACCATGTAAAATGATAAAGTTACGAAATCTTATTGTGGAATGTGGAATTTCCTTTTGTATATTATGAAAAAGCACAATCCTTGTCTTCACTTTTTTGTAGAATAAAGTAATTTGTTATCTTTTAAATGTAGGAAGCGTAAAATTACTATACGAAACTGTGAATCATCTTATTCAAATAACAATTTCAGACAAAAATTCAATTATGGCAGCACAATCTTTATCTTCACTTTGTGTAAAGCAAAGTATATTGTTAACTTTTAAATGTATTATGTGTAAAATTACTACACGTTACTATGAAACACCTTTTTCAAATAACAACGTCAGTCCAAAAATTTAATTTTTGTTTGCAAACATGTGAAAATTTTATTTGTTCTAAAAATTCTTTAAAAAATATAAAATATTGTTGTTCAATTCTTTATTTATTTTTTTTTTTTCAATTTTGAAATATATTCAAATAAATAATTCACTCGTAATAATGTAGTAAATCAAGAAATTAGCTATGATATAAAATAGTAAATCAATGCACATATTACCACGTAACTTGGTAAAGTTACGAGATCTTATCGTAAATGTGGAATTACCTTTTGTATATTTCGGAAGCACACTATTTGTCTTCACTTTGTGTAAAAAAAAGTAAATGGTTACCATTTATATGTAGGATGCGTAACATTACTACACGAAACTGTGAATCACCGTATTCAAATAACAACGTCATACAAACTTGAAATGTGTTTTACACATAAAAAAACAATAACAAAATTTGAAAATACTTAAAAAAAAAAAATCATACACGAGTTTTCCAAGTCTATATTTATTTCGTTTGCAAAATTTGTTATCAAAAATGTATGTTTTGTTTTATTATAAAACACAAAATACTTATATAATTTCACACTTTTGACGATAGTGTGTTTAGTATATACACAGAAAAATTAATCGACGTAAATATAGCAACCGATATTAATTGCCATCATTAATTAATCCAACAATGAAATGCACTAATTTAATGAAAACATTTGCTATTCTTTGTTAAATCACCAATTTGGTTATATTTGCTAAAACTTCGCCGACTAATTAATTTGCTGCATTGACATACAAATATTCATATAAGCAAACCAAGTTGCTTAACAAAGAATAGCAAATGTTTTCATTAAATTAGTGAATTTCATTGCTGGATGGTCAATGAATGCTTTTAATATCGGTTGCTATATTTACATCGATTTTTTTTCTGTGTATATATTTTTTACTACATTTCTAATCTCTTTGTCCATTATTTTTGAAAGTTTTTAAGCAATATATTGAAAAATTATAAAATTGAACCATTTATAAATGGTTTTATATTCTCTTTTCATATACGTCTGATAAATTTTAATAAAATACATTAAACAAATAAAAAATAATCTAGATCTAGAAAAATTGAAGGACACGTTTATTTTATTTTTTATGTACTTTGAGAATAAATTGGAATTTTTAAGTGTGTTGGGTGGGAGGAAGGTGTAATCGAACATATTCTTTTATTTTCAAAGTATTATTTTATTATTTTCAATTACTAAAACCTTTTCCAACTGAAATTATGAAAACGAGCAATGAATTTATTTCATTTCGAAATGAGAAAATTACAAATGAAACAGAGATTTTCTCAAATTTAAATTGGAAAATTAGGATTTTTCATTTGAAATTGAAATATTTTAAATAGACTGCACTGTTGCAGGTTTTCGGCAGAATATTCGAAGGCAGTTATCGCTTCCTCACGGAAGATTATAGAAATAGGAAACCACCCTGCTTCGCACAGTCGACGGAAGTCTCACATTTTATATGAATACCCGAGACAAATTATCTCGTATTTTTCAGGAATATTTCAGGCATTATCCGAGACAAATTGTCTGGCATTTTTCAGTAATATTTCAGAGATATTTCACATAAACACAGATAAAATGAGTATTTTAGGAAGACAAAATTGTTGGCAGGGTCGAGGCAGTTCAGAAATATTATCTCGACATATTTCAAACAGACAAAGGCAGAGTTTGTATCAAAAGCTGTCTGTTTTCTGCCCGTTCCCCAAATATGGTGTAAATCTGCCATACAAATTCCACAAAAATGTACAGCATGCTATCCACTTCCCAACATATTATATATATCTGTGCGTTTGCCGGAAATCTGCCAGAAATATTCCAGAAAAATGCGAAAAATTTTGTCTCGGGCAGTTTGTAAATTTTTGGTGGAATTTGTATGGCAGATTCACGGTATATTTGAGGAACGGGCAGAACACAGACGGCTTGTGATACAAACTCCGCCTTTGTCTGTTTGAAATATGTCGTACAAATGTTTCAAAACCTTGTCTTAGGTAATATTTGAAAAGTAATGTTTATATTTGGAACTGCACGAACATTTATTATGAAATGATGAAGCGTTTTTTTTTGTTTTTGTCAGAAAACTGTATCTCATTATCGTCCCGAAATGGTGTATGTTAGATGTAAAAAAAGATTGGTCTCCCATAAAACATTTAAAAAGCAGATAATGTGAAATTATCGTTGCGCAGAAACTAAATTAATGGCAGACAGTCAAAATATTTTGTTGCCATGATCTGCCTCTTTACCTTCCTATAACATGTCATTAGGCTGTCGTCTGCCCCTTTTTTATAGGTCAGACAACAGGCAGGTTTTGCTACAAACTCCGCCTTTGTCTGCCGGAAACCTGCCGAATATCTGTTGATTTTCAGCTTGAAAGCTGCTGAGTTTACTTGTCTATTGTCCGCCTGTTACCCGCCTTATATTTTATCTGTGGCAATTTTATTTGGTAGTTTTCTCAATTTCAAATGAAAAATCTCAATTTTACTTAAAAACTTCTCAATGTCTAAAGGAAATCTCTCAATTTCAATTGGAAATGGTGTAGTAACATAAATATATTTATTAGAAAAATCTTATATTTAATTTTATTATGCGGCAGTTTGATTTTTGGTAAGGATGCGTAAAAACTGTGTGTTTTAAATTCTCATTTCCTGCTAAGCGTCTTTTCTACGGTTTTTCTACTTGGGAAATATTTTTATTTTAGTGCTACATTTAATAAAAGTGTAAATTATTGCACTAGGCTATAGTTTTAATATGAAAGACAAATTTGTTGATCTAAGAAGGTAAAGAATTTAAAAGAGTATATCAAAAATATATAAATCATAAATAGCTCAACAAATTCTCTTGCACTATATAATGAATATATATTTCATTACTTTATGAATACTTTCTCTCAAATATTTTTCTGTTGGTTAAAAAAAAAATATTATATTTAAACAACATTTTAATTTCTTTTTAATATTATAATCAATTAGTAATAATTATAATTAGCATTATGATGATGTTTAGTTTATGAGTATTAGTTGTGTGTTCACAATTTATTTATGCATTTTATTATAATGCGCGCTCTCTCTCAAAGCTTTCTCTGTACAAACGAAACTATCTGTCTAACTTTCTCTTAACTATTTCGCTATCGCTCTCTTAATTATTTGTAGCAGTAATTAGTTAATTTGTATGTTTCGTGTGTGTTTGTGTGTATTTCTGTAATGTAATTAATGCGTTTATTAATAATTTAATTATAATTAGTAGCAAGCAAGATGTGCGCGCGCACATCTTGTATGTTGGCGTGGTGTATGTTGGCGTTCTCTTGCTGTGTTAGTACTCTGTCTGCGCAGGCGTGCGTTTTGTTAGTAGTATTGTCGCCTGCAAATTTTTAATTTATATTTATTATTTTAATTTATTATACTGACAGTAGCTATAAACTAGAAAAATATTAATTTAATTATAATTAATATTATAGAAACAAAAAAAATATATATTGCAAAAGTATTAGCAAAACTTAAATTAAAAACTAGTTGAAAATGTATGCTTGTAATATTAATTAATACAATACAATTGCTAAGCATAAATGGTTTCAAAATACAAAAAGAAAATAATTAAAACCCGCAAGTAACGCGCCCCGCCCCACATCATCATCCACAAACATAACACTTCTATTGCCTACTTCCAGCCTCCGAGGAGAATGTTTTGTCTTATGAAGCCGTACAACGACTCTCGATCAACTATACGCGACCCGTCATTATTTTGGGACCGCTCAAGGATCGTATCAACGACGATCTGATATCCGAGTATCCGGAGAAGTTTGGCTCTTGTGTGCCGCGTAAGTTGTATTCATTTCGAGAATTTTAAATAGTTTTATATAATTTGAACTCTTTCTACAGATACCACACGCCCCAAACGCGAATATGAAGTCGACGGTCGTGACTATCACTTTGTCTCGTCACGCGAACAAATGGAGCGTGACATTCAGAATCATCTGTTCATCGAGGCCGGTCAGTACAATGATAATTTGTATGGCACCTCGGTGGCGAGTGTGCGCGAGGTTGCCGAGAAGGGCAAACATTGTATTTTGGATGTATCGGGCAATGCAATTAAACGTTTACAGGTGGCGCAATTGTATCCAGTCGCCGTCTTTATCAAACCGAAATCAATTGATTCAGTTATGTGAGTAACACATGGAGTGTATTAATATTTGACACTTTTATTTATCATTTTTTATTGCTTATTTTACAGGGAAATGAACCGGCGCATGACTGAGGAACAAGCAAAGAAAACCTATGAGCGCGCCATCAAAATGGAGCAGGAGTTCGGCGAATATTTCACAGGTACGCAAACAAATTTGAAACATTTTTCTGACAAACATCGCTCGAAGAAAATGCTGCTTGAAATCCTTGTAAAACGTCTGTTTTTAAATCAAGTATTCTTCTGTTTTTGATAAAATTGTCTGCATTTGTTCACAGTTATCAGAAATTTCACGAAATGTAGTTTAATTAAAAGTCAAAGTTTTGCAGTTACAAAATAATTCAAATCTCATTGTTGAACACGAAAAGTTTCGTCACGAACAATGTATTTAAAAGCGTGATCTTTTTCTAAGAAATATGTTCGGTCATCTGATTAATATGATGATTCTGTTGGTGTTCCGTTTGAGACATTCCTATTTGAATGAATATATAAAACTAAGATGTTTACAGTATGTTAATAGAACATTGTAAATCATGTAATACCTACCTTCGACATTCAGTATTTGATCGAAATGTCGTTATATCTTGTACATCTCCTAAAGTTTCACAATGTTTAGTAGTTTCCGTCAATACTTGACATTTTTATTATACAAAATTACTATATCAACGTTATAGAAGTAAAATTCACCAACTACATTGTAGAAATATCGAGAATGGTTTATACAAATCTTTTTACAAATCAGAGAGACAGTATTCCGCAAAATTAAGATGACCGATTTAATAAACAAATTAATCATACAAAAACTATAGCCGTCAACTTACGCAGTATACGCAATAAACGAAAATGACTAATACAATAAAATAGCCTAATCGAATACCAATATTCTCATCTCATCAGTGTCCTGAAAGTGCATTTTTTTCAATCGGTTAATGGCTACAAGAAGGCGTAAAAAAGTGTCAATTAAAGACTACTTATGCGAATTTTCAAAACGATGTTCGAGGACGAATGATGATTTATTTATTTGAATACCTTCTATGTGAATGTCCAAAACTGAGAACTGGACGATTAATAAAGGTTCAATTTGAAAATTAGTTCGTAAGAAGTTTAGACTGATGCCAAAGAAACCAGTCGACGGTTGTTTTGTCCATGTTTTTTTGTCCATGTCTATTTTGTCCCACTGTAAAAAGGGAATACAATCAACTCGTGAATATTGAAGATACTCCATCCCTTCTTAATCCTGTATCCATGGGGCAGTATAGGACATAACATGGAGACGTCCTGAGTCGATTTAGCTATGTCCGTTAGTCTCCGTATATACAATATGGCATCAGTTTTGTAAAATTGGCTCTAGTTTTCGAGATATGTATAGACCATTTCTGAATATTCATTATTTTGGTCTTCTTTTATTTTAAAAATTCCAACAACAGCAAAGAATGAAAATAGTTTTTAGGTATTAGACGCGCTACAATATTTTGCTTTCATGCGTGAAAAAATTTGGTTGCGAGATATGAGCAAAAGAATTTCAAAATATTTACTGCACCATGTCAAAGTTTAAATTGTATCGGGCAGTCTTATAAGCAACTATTATCACCAGTAGCTCGTTTCTGTATTTGTTTTCGATCGCAGTTGTCGACTTGACGTCATAATGACGTCATTTTCATTATTATTGTTTCTGTAAAATATTGAACGTTTGAATCGATTCATTTTGACATGTTCCAATTTCACTTTAGTAGGAATTTACTCACATCACTGTTTCTACAAATAAATCGAATCGTTTTTAAACGATTGTATTTCTCACTTGCTTTTGAGAAGCCTCTCGACTTTAAAAATGATTGATATTTGATTGGGAAAAACATTTGTTTTTGAATTTTCATAAACTAAAGCGCAGGGCTTAAAAAGCTGATGCAGCGAACACAAGAGTGTGGGCAAGGTACAGTTCACGTCCAAATATACTACAAAAGAACACTGTGTTGTTTGGAACACAGTTGCAAGTGAATTGAATGCCATAGGAGGTGCAACTTACTTCCATTTCCATAAATGACGAGACTTCTACACTAGTTCATTTGCAGCATCTTTGGTGAGCCGAAATAACTCCATAAATCGCGAATCGGGTATATGAAATTGGACCGCCGAGTTCCTTAACCGACACCTCCTAAAACCCATCATATTGATTACGAATTCAACTGTGTATTGTTTTATACATAATTTTTATAAAATTTGTTTTAAATATTTTGTAAATAACTGAAAAAACAGAAGACAATTATTTCAATTTCACAAGTTTCCTTTCGATTTTTATGCCAGTTTCAAATCAGACCAGTTTTATACGATTACTTCGTACAGAAACAACAATTATCGCACAATCGACAATAATGGAACGAAACGACGTGACGTCACAGAAATCGACAATTTGTCGAATGAATTACAGAAACGACATGAGCTACAGATGTTGCTTTTTAACGATTATTGCTCCCGATCTAGCGTAGGGAATAATAAAATATATCAAGCTTAATTTTTTTGAAATTTTTAATATTAGGAACACGAATGATTAGGAGATCGGAATTAATAAAATATTGAAAATAATATATAATAAAAAATATATAAAATATATAATAAAAAATAATATATTTTATTAATTTCAATTAGATTTCAAGTTATTTGATGAATTTAAACTCGAATAATACAAATGTTAGACTATTTTAAAAACATTTCTTTAGTATTGAACATTTCAGAATATATCACATCAAAACCCATAGTACACAGTAGAACAGTTATTTAATTTTTTGTAATTTTGATAATTACTTTGATGTACAATAAAGAACCATTTGTTTTTTCATTTTAAATTTTAAACAACAAATTTTAAAAAATTTTAAAGTAAAACCAAAAATCTTTACAGAAAAAAATGTTCATATTGAAGAATTTCGTTCTTCAGTCCGTATTGAAGAAATATATTTATAGTATTGAACATCACAAAAAATCAATGTTATGAATTCATCATAAATTTGATGAATGACTAAAAAACTATTTATCAATTTAAGAAATTGTGTGCAAAGACAACATTTTAGAAAATTAATGAACTGACATATAAGACATAAAATATTTGTACATCATATTGATGGATTTTTTTTTCATCAAATAAAATTTCAGTCAACATGTAATTTTTTGCTCGACATGCATAAATTAGAAAAATTGTTTGTAATGCATTATAATTACAACTGTTTATTACTAGAACATTAAATTTACAATTTAATTTAAAAAAAAAAAAAAATTGTTTAATCTCGAAATAATTTTGTTTTTATTTTTACTAAAAAATTTTAGAAAAAATATTAATAGACAAAAATATAAAAAGCTATTTTTAATTTTAGAGTCGATTTTCAATGAGAATGCGCCAATAGATTTTAATTTTATGAATGAAACCTGCTTCCATATGACGAATCTGGTAGTTGGTGAAAAAATACATAATATTGATGAATAAAATCATTATATTGAAGATTTTTTTCGATGTTCAAGTTAAGATGCAAATATTTAGAAACTTAATTGGAATATGGATATTCTGTAAAAATTTCAAACATTTGTAGTGTGTAAATGGAAATGGAAATCAAAAATATCCAACTTGTTTTCAAACTTGAAAATAAATTTAAAATTTCTGATTTATAATTTAAAGTTTTTGACAAAATACTGTATTAAAATAGAAGAAAATGATGGTTCTTGTCTTGGATATCGTGAATTTGAAAAGCAAAAATAGCCTGGTTGATAAAGCAAAAATACAGAGAGACTAAAATAATAGCAGCACTTTTCCAAAATAGCCATATAACTACAGCAATAATGGACCAAATTAAAATTTAACAAACCGTTTAAATTAACCAAAACCAATTTATGTTTTTAGGCGTTGTGCAAGGCGACACCATCGAGGAGATCTACAGCAAAGTGAAATCAATGATCTGGTCACAGTCGGGACCAACCATCTGGGTGCCATCGAAGGAATCTCTATGACCAACAGCTACAACGACATGGACACTGCCGCCTCGAGTACGTTGTCGACCAGTCTCGAGATCAACAACAAACCAACAACATCAACAACAACTGCAACACCACCAGCACCAACAACATTAGCAGCAAATGCGCGAATAATAATCATGATCATAACGATGATGATGACGATGATGATGAATGTGTTGAACTGGCAACAGTTACTACGAATACTACTATTGTTGCTGCTGCTGCCGTATTTGTTGTTGTTGCTGTTTAACGTTAACTTAGTTAAATACTAAAACACAACAACAACAAGAAAAAGAAGAAAAAACAAAAAAACAAAACAGCAACAAAAAAAAGCGCGCAAGCAACAAAACTAATTAATATTTGTAACTAATTCGTAAAATTCATTCAGTGAGGCATATAATGAATGGAATGAATTGAAGCAAACTTCGAATACAATACACACAAAAAAAAATATAAACATGGCTCACATTTGAATGGAATTAATTAGCTGTAATAATTTAATATATACATAATATATATATATTTAATAATTATCATTATTATCATTATTAATTAATATATATTAATTAATTAATAATAATTGTGCAAAAACGAACACACACCACGCACGCTCGCGCGCAGTGCTGAGCTGAGCTAATCGAGCTATTTTCTATACATATATAATAGTTATATGTATATATAAAATAACTTTATATATATATATATATATATTTTTTTTTTAATCAACTTAATTATTTAATTAATTGATTGACTATTTACGTTTTTAATGTATTTTATGTCGTCGTTGAGTTTGTTTTTTGTATTTGTAAAGACAAAAACAAAATGAAAAAAAGAAAAGTAGTAGAAAAAGAAAAAAAAGAAAAAAGAATTAATCTATGCTAAATGTATTTTGCGTTCGTTTGTGCGTTTGTTCTAATGTTTAATTTAATTTTATTATAATTTGATTGTATTTTATTTTTTTTAATGTTTAGTATTATTATTATTTTTTTTTGTATTTCGTACCGCACAGAACAAATTATTATTTTTACAATAACAACACAATTACAATAACTAAACCACAAAACACACAATTTTTTCTTTTAAGTTTTACCATAAGTTTACAGCGTATCATAGAAATTTGTAAAATGTTTTTGAAACAAGCGCTCATCGCGAAAAAAAACAATAAAAAATAAAGAAACTATAAAAAAAAAACAACACAAAACTCTTATTAAATGCATAGTTTTATAAAAATCTGCAAAAATTAACTAAACTTTGACAAAATACACATTTTTCGCAGCCTCTTAAGCGTCAGTTTTTTCAAGCACAATTGCAGTTTAAACCAGTCAGTTAAATCGTTTGAAAAGTTTAATTTTTATAGTTGCTAATCGAAATGGCAGTCAATGTCTTCAAATTTTACAGACAGATAGATATTAAGTAGTCATTTAACATAACATTTGAATTTTTCTGATATGTTTAGTTTGGAAATGTGACTGAAAAATTGAAGCGTAGGAAAATACTAAAAGTTTAAACTTGCACTGAAAAACTGACAGCTTAAGCTGTCTCTTACTTAAGTATGTCTCTCGTTTAATCCTTGTGCCAATTGGAAAAATATGAAATATAAAAATGTGCCTAATAAACTATTTTTCTTTGTATTACTTTATGGGTTATATTTGGTTAAGAACACTTTTGTAAAATATCGAGTTAAGTGTTTCAATTCCATATATTCTATGAGTAACTATCAGTTAAAGTGGCAGTTAGTGCTTAAACAAATATGATGAAAATGCCCCCTAAATATGTGTAATTATTTCATACTATATTTTACTTTTTAAAGTAAAATCTATTTATACAGGGTGTTTGGTTCATCGATTTCAATAACTCAGGATATCATTCTATGACTCAAAAAAATAATAAAAATTTAAAATTAAATTATGTCCTATTTTGCACCCTGTTTAAGATACGGGGTGTTTAGTAAATGCATATTACTAACATAATCTAGTCAAGAAAATTGGTTATAAAGTATAATATGGTAATAAATGAATAACAATTTTTAACTTGTGTTTTAGAAAATTAAATTACCTTTCCAATGGTATATCACATATTCGAACCCCATGAGTTTTTCTTTTTTAAAACGTACGCAAAGTAGAAATTTACAGAAGTAAAAATTCAAATTTTTACTTTCTATTGAATTTCTCAAAATTTCGTTATCGATCAGCTCAATTTTTTCTAATTTATAATGACAAGATTTATATTGCAGTATTTTCTACCAATCACTGTGATTTTAACTTAATAAGATGCTGCAGAAATAATTAAACAGTAGCGGGTTTTGGGATTTAGTGGTTGAAATTAAAAAAAAAAATTATGTTATTTGGTATTCTGATAATGATTACAATTTTAATAAATGTTTAAAATTATTTCCCAATTATATCGATTTTTTTAAAATTTCAACCATCACATAACGAGATCCGCCACTGTATAATTATTTCAGCAGCATAACTTAGCGGTTTAAAATCACTAATCTGTTAGAAAGTATTGGGAATTAACAGAGCTATCATTATAAATTAGAAAAAAGATGATCGATAACGAAATATTGAGAAAATCAATGACAAAGTTAAAATTTTAATTTTTGTAAAATTCAACTTTACGTACATTTTTAAAAAGTAAAAAATCATGTGGTTCGAGAATGTGATATACCATTAGAAAGGTAATTTACATTTCTAAAACTTGACATAAAATTTGTTATTATATTTTATAACCATTTTTCTTGAATTACTAAACACCACGTATCGTACATTGTGTGCAATAGTGGACATAATTTTATTTTACATTTTCTTATTTTTTTGAATCATAGAATCACCTCCCGAGTTATTGACATCGATGAACCAAACATCCTGTATAAACACTTTGACGAATTTAAACATTTAAATACTATATTTTAAATACTAATTTTATTATTTATCAATATCATATTCGACCCTTTCGAAAAACTAAAAAGTGGCCCATTTTATAGAGCAAATTTATTTTATTTGATTATTTGAGTAGGAATTTGTTAAGATTAGCCTTATTGCATACTCGTTCCTGAGCAGAATACGAAAAGTCAGCCCTACCGAAGGGTCACCTGCCATAATACAGCTCAGGGTCGACTAGAATAAGCCTAAGGGCCGTTTTCACCATCTTCGGTTAAGCACTAACTGCCACTTTAGCTCAGAGTTACCAATAGAATATATGGAATTGAAACACTTAACTGGACATTGTGAAAACGGCCCTAATTTAAAATCCACAAAGGACAAACTGATACGAAGAAACCGTATCTTATGAAATCACTGATGGGAAATCAACTTATTGTAAGCTGGTCCGGGAAGTAACTAAAATGTTATTTGAAGCACTTGATTGTATTTTATGTTAATAATTAAATTAAAATAATACAAATTTCTAACATTTAGGTCAAGGTTTTCAGTGACATTTTAAAATTAAACTTAGTTTAAACTAGATTCTATTTTGGCTCTTCTCAACATATCAGAAATATTTCAAATATTATAATAACAAATTAATAATTGTATTTTTTCTGAAAACATTTTACGACATTTGGCCATTTTGAATAGAAACTATCAACGCTTGAAAAATGTGCAATAGCTTAAACTAAGTTTAAACCAGCACTTGTTTATAGTTAAAGTTATGACGTATTGAAATTACAAAAATTATAACTTGAGACAACTTTATGAGTACAGAAAATTATTCGAAAAATCTGTTTAATTTTTTTTTTTTATAAATAACTCTCTTGTTTAAAATATATTTGAACTTAATCTATACATTACTCTGTAAATATTGACACAAGGTTTAATTTATGCGAAATTTTAGAATTTTTGCAATACACTGTAATAGCAAATAAATGCTTTTAAAGGCTGGCTAAATTTATACTGAATTGGTAAATTCAACTTGGCTTATTTACAAAATATACTAAAAAAATAAGAAATAAAAAAAAACTCTTAATTAATAGTAGATGAAAATATTAAAATCTTACCCACGCGAGCTAAAGCATTTTTTTTATATCTATTAATACTACCGAAATATTATAAAAACTATTCAAACCCCTAACTACTTCAATCACATGCAACTCGATTCAATTACCTACTCTCTGTAGATTTTGGTATAAAACTAATGAAAATAAAATAAATATTATTTATATTTAATAAAAACCATAGAAAAATGCTACAATTACAAACATTTTAAAAATATATATATAGGTATTATTTATTTCAAGATTCGTTTTTGTTAAAAGCTAAATTTATACAACAAAAAAAAAAATTAATTATCTGTAAATTTTAGTTTTTTAATTTCCAAGAATATTTGATCATAAATTTAATTTTACATCATTCATAATATTAATGAAATTTAATGCACAAATTCATCATCGATCACTTGAAGTTTTTTTGTTAATATAATGAATTTATTCATTCAATTGATACGTTTCTTAATGCAATTTCTAAATTTGTTCATTAAATTGAATAATTTTTTTATATAATTTTTGAATTTAATTAATTCATTAAATGAATGAATTTGTACGTATAATTAATCAAATTGTTCATTCATAGGATAAAGTTGCATGTATGAAGTTAATGAACAAATTCATCTGTTTATTGAAACATTTCATTAATTTAATAAACAAATTTATCAGTTTTTTGAATAAATTCATCAATTTAATGAAAAATTCATCAATTTATTAAATCATTGTTCAATAAGTTGATTATATTTTATTATTCTAATGAAATGTTCATTAGATTAAACAATAACTTTGCTTACTTTCTGTATTTGTACATTCAATTGATTAATTTGTTTATTACGTTAATCAATTTGTTCATAAAACATATCAATTTGTTAATTAATTTGATGAAGTTGTAGTTAATTAATTTATCGAACATTTACATCAATTTAATGAAACAATTCATCAGTTTATTAACAATTTCATATATTTAATAAACAAATTTATGCATTTTATTAACAAATTCATTTCAAAGATTAACAAATTCATTTGTTTATTACATCGACGAATTTGTGCATTAAGTTGATGAATTGGTTTATTAAAGAATTTAATGCAAAATATTTAATTGAATATTCAGCAATTTAAAACCCGTTTTATCTTTGGAAATTGAAATTGGTTAATAAAATTCATAAATTTGTTTATTAAATTAATGAAATTGTTTAATAAACAATTCATCAGTTTATTGAACAATTTCATTAAAAATATAAACAAGAATGATTTTAAATTACTGAATATACAATTAAAAAATTGGAAATGTATTATTTAATGAACAAATTCATCAATTTAATGAACAAATTCGTCAATATAATAAACAAATTCATGTCATTAATAAACAAATTTCTAAAATGAACAAATTAATGTTTGACAATTTGAACATTTTGTTTATGTGTTAAATTTGTTTATAAATAGGTGAATTAATTTATTCCGTTGATGAATTTGTTCATTAGACTGATGAATTTGTTCATTATATTGATGAATTTGTTCATTAAATTGATGAATTTATTTATTAAATTGATGAATTTGTTCATTAAATGTTATCTTTGCAAACTAAAATTATTAAAACCAACGTTTACATATATATTTTGACTTATTATAAGTTTATTAAAATTAAATTTTTTGAATATATATTAATTTATATTTTATTATATAGATTAAAAATAACTAACGCTACGTTTATGCGATTGCAAGTAGAATGAAGGCTGCTAATACTTATTAGAAAAATACCAGCATTAAATACTAAACGCATAGAAAAAGCAGAAAATAATATATAGAAGCAAATACAAGAAAACAAAAAAGTAATTATAATAAAATTTATTATAAAAATCAAGTTACTTATGTTAACTATATACAACCACAATAATAATTAGCGAAAAAAAAAGAAAAAGATATAAACAACTTGTATAAAAAGCAAATCATTTTAATGACAAAAAAAATAAAACTTACACGACTAATATTTATGTATATTTAAAAAATATAACAGTTTTATTACAGTTATTATTTAGAAACTAATATTATAACGTCATAATAATTACGTTATTAATATCGTATTATTTAGTTTGAAAAAAACTATGGAAAAAAGCTGTTAATTGAATTTTTATATCATTTAAAGACCTATAATTCTTTTATACCATTAAATTGTGTTTTTATTTTCAATGCATCATTTCTCTACGCATTTGCTATACCCTTTTTAATCAAAAATGTCAATAATTTTAAATTATGTAAGTTACTTTTTCTATATTTATTTGCTAAATTGAAACATTTACCTATTAATATACTTTTTTTTTACTAATAATTCTATGTATGTAAAAAATTCAAATATACATACTATTTCAAATAGATCTTGATATAACATCTGGTTAAGATCAATTCTTCCCCAACACAATTCATACCCATTTCTTTCCCGTGAAAATGTTTCCAAATTCAAATGTTCAACGAATAACCCAATACAATTCCTTCCCAACAGAAAATAGTTAATAATTTAATATTACATAAATATTTTCTGTGAGAGAATTCTATTGTGAACTAATTGGCGCAGTATCATAGACAGTTTAAAGTCGACTTTTTGACAAATTTTGTATAGAATAAATTGTCAAAAAGCTGATTTTAAATTTAAAGTTGACTATGGATTGTCTATGATTATGCGCCAATGTCTTTGAAAAAAAATTTCTCAAGAAAGAATTGCTCTTGTAAGAATTGTCATGAGAAGAATCGTCCGTCTTCTTCTTACATCAACTCAAGTTGCGTTTTTATGAAAAGACAGAAAAAGTCCCTGTAAGTTGATCAATTGGACAGTTAATGAATAAAATAAACTCGAAAAAAATTTAACAGTATTTTGTAATATTCAATGGTATTTACCGAATTAATTAATTGGCGTATTGACAGTTTCGTGGTATTGATGCATCATTGTATTATACAATAAAATTGTGAGCCCTTTCTTTGACATACGAATAAAAATATTAAGCCGTCAAGTAAATGCAACTGATTCGTATAAAATTAGGAATTTCTAAAATTACCAAAAAAAAGTCTCATTTTTAAGGAAAACTCTTTTAACATTATTTACCAACAATTTAATGCCCTTTGCTAATTTACAAATTACGACACCTCAAAACATGCGTCAGGGCTATTTTGAAAGACGACCGTTGTGGAATTTTATTTTTTTTTATCATAAATGCAACAACAAATTTAGCGTATTCACAGTTCATCGTATTTAAGTATAGTATTCCTACCATGTAGTATATATACGATACAATAACACAGACACGTCAATTTGTTGTTGCATCCCTTATAGAAGTGAAATACCACAAGCGTTGTATTTGAGAGTAACCCTACGGCATGTTTTTAGGTGTCATATTTTGTGAAATTGAGGACAAAAGTACACATAAAATGTTAATTTATTTGTTTTTCTTTTAAAATCGAAAAATATTAATGATAATTTAAAAAAATCAAAATTTTATAAGATCCAGGTGCATTTATTTGACGAAATATTTCACAGTTCAATTGCCGTACTGTTGTATTCGTACAATGTCGTACCAATATCACGAAACTGTGAATACGCTAATTGACATTTGTGTTTTATAGTATGAATAAAATATGAAAATTCGACGAACTCTGAATACGCTAAATAAATGTATGTTATTGATTAATTTCAATATCAAAAACTATAGAAATAAAATCAAAAAACTATTAGTCTTATTTTTGAGTAAACTCCGAAGAAAATGTCACACTAAGCACTTAATGGTATAACCATTGATTTTATGGTTCATGTATATTCATTAAAAAGTCGCATAATTATTTTGATAGTATTCGAAAAATTCAGTATCATTAATTAAAGTCACAAAGAATTTTCATTAAATACATTGAGTCCTTACCAAATACGCATTTAATAATGTGGATTATCACAAAAAATGGATTATCACAAATGCTTGTGTAAATTCGCATAATGATGCGCAAAACGAACATGTTGCTATTCGTGTTTAAGTTTTTATATGCCAATATAGTGAGACGTTTATTATTATAGGAGAAAAAACATTAAAATAATAGTGTTTATACCGTTATATTCAATAATATTAAAATTATTAAATTAAAGGTAT
This sequence comes from Dryomyza anilis, assembly GCA_951804985.1. Classification (NCBI taxonomy): domain Eukaryota; kingdom Metazoa; phylum Arthropoda; class Insecta; order Diptera; family Dryomyzidae; genus Dryomyza; species Dryomyza anilis. The sequence goes on from OX638130.1 coordinate 115,759,381, forward strand.
TGTGTTATTCAAATACTATTAAATTCATTAGAAAACCTTTGACCAAAAGGAAAACATGATTAATACATCAACCATACAATTAATGATCATACTTAATGGGACATTTTCTTATGAGTGTAATTAAATTAAGTTGTAACGTAATTAAAATAAAAAAGTTTGAAATATACTTCAATAAATTTAAAAATGAAGGTTAAGAATGACTTGATTTAATTCGTTTCAAAATTAGTATAGTTACTAAACATTTTGAGTTCAATTAAGTTCGTTACTTTGCTCTCTCTTACTTTGTCATTTCAAAGGAATTCTAAATGTGCTTTGATTGGGTGTTCTTTTTTTTTACAAAAAAAAAAAATTATTTCCAAACAATTTTCAACATAATTTAGCAGTTACGAAAGACGCGTTTCAAAAATGTGCCTTTTTAATTTGCTGTCATCGTTATAAGCAGCCATTTAGCAACATTATACAATATTAATACAACTTATATTTTATTTAAACATAACGATTACATGGTAGACAGACGACTTTTTGTAAAATTTAAAAGCGATGTTGTTTTTGTATTTTAGTTTTTTTTTTATTTGCATATACTCGTTGTAGAAGCAAAACTAAATAATTTTAAGCAGTGCTTTATACAGAATATTATATATTTCACAATTTTTGAATGATTCGAGTACACTATTCGAAATACCATAATAAAGTTTCGAATTTGCATTAAATACTCATAAAACGAAAAAATTTGTTTTACTTCTATAACGACTGTATAAAAATAATATTTAAATTTATTATAAAAAGTTTTATTGGTTTTGGCTTCGGCATTGTTATAAACATTCAAAAAAAGAATAACGTTTATTTTGAATGGCTATTTAAAATAAAAATAGTAGTATTTGCAAAGTACCTTAAAATTGTTCATAGAACAAGCAACGCATTCAAAACGGCAAAACGTAGTTGTTGTTGTATTAATTACATAATGAACCTATGTAAAAATTATATGTAAAGTATATAAAATTCACGAATTACTTATTGCATGTTAAACGCTCATTTAAAATATATGGTTTAAGTCAACATAAAATATACGTTTAGATATTGAACATTTTGAAATTTGTTATGCGCATTGAACAAAAAACAAAAAAAACATGAATAATTAATAACACATTTGCATTTTTAAATTCGAGAAAAGTACTTGTATAAGTACTGTATAAATTGGTGCAGACAAGAGATCAATCGGTACTGTTGCAGTTTATAAATGTAAAGTGAGACAAAATCGACAAAATCAACTATTATTAACTATGTAAAACGTAATTGTTCATTCTGAAAAATCATAAATAATAAAATAAAAATAAATACATCAAATAAAAATTGTCAAGTGTTTTTATTAATTCGAAATTTTATGTAGGCTTAATATAAACTTTGAAAAGGTTAATTTATATTGTGATAATTTATCATTATATTGTAATAAGAGAGGTTTTTTCATATTTCCCATGGAATTTTATTAATTTATCAGGTAGTATTATAGTTTTCTATCTTCGTCGAGATCAGCATCACCACTTTTGATGAGGTTTCAGTGTTCAACTAGCAGTATTTTGCTTGTATAGAGGCTGTTTTCAATTTTAGCATAAAAATAGTAAAATGAAAATTTAAAGCTTATTCAATTCTCTACAATTAATGTTAAATGAGTTTTTCTTGTGCGATGGACTGTTTTGAAGATTTTATGCATTTAAAAAATCCTGGATTCTAACTATCGTCTGTGGGCATCTATTAAACAAATTATAACTCAATTAGTGCTTATTGTATTTGTACATATTATATACCAAATGAAAGATAAAATAATTGAGTTTTAATGCCTATACAAGCTGCTTGCCATAACATAATACACACACAGTTATTTGAAAAAATTTTAAAAATTTGTTTTCAAGTTTTTGAACTTTTATTAAAATTTGGTGTATTTTTTCAATATTATATTTTCAATATATAGTTTATATCTTATTTGATGAAGAATTTATTAAAGTTTCATTGTGTAATATCAAAAAAAATAAAAAATAAGAAAAGAAATAAATCATATAATTTTTATAAATGTTAAAAATTTTGAAAACAAATTTGTTATAGTTTGGAATATAATTTTGTCGGTATTATGTAATGTCGAAAAGCTTAAACAGCAAGTGAAAGTCTATTATTTACTCTTTCATTTGGTATATAATATGTATAAATCCAATACTATTTAGTTGAGTTACAAATTATTATTTAAATGTCCAGTACAAGTTGGCTTCTTTGATACCGTCCAATGCTATAATGGGTGACCTCTACAAACTGTAGATAATGCAATTTATCGTAATGACGGCCTAATAAACAATTCCTCATACCCAAAATTAAGATCTGAGCAATTTGATTTTGACGACATTTTTTAAATAAAACATGGGCTATACACTTGATTTATTGCTTACGGTGAAAAGCGAAAAAGTGTAAATATTATCTGATTAATATATTTCGTATATCATTTTAAAGGTATTTTAGAAAATAATAAAAATTCATAAGAAAATTTTAAATTTTTGTTTTTGTTATAGCAAGAAAATTCCATTTAAACATTTGACGCGTTATAGCGCCAAAACAGTTGACAGTACAGCAAAAATGTATTTAACATTTATTGTAGATAATTAAATAAGCTTCAAATTTGTAGTAACTTGTTTTGCTTTAAATATAAAAACAGCAGAGTTATGTGCAAAATACTGCAATTTGCCCGCTTGACACCGTCGAAAGTTGGGTAAAAATGATCTCTGTGGAGGGCTGAATATATAATTCTTATTGTTGGCATTCTAAAAAAGAAATCCACATACCCAAAATTAAGATCTGAGCAATTTGATTTTGACGACATTTTTTAAATAAAACATGGGCTATACACTTGATTTATTGCTTACGGTGAAAAGCGAAAAAGTGTAAATATTATCTGATTAATATATTTCGTATATCATTTTAAAGGTATTTTAGAAAATAATAAAAATTCATAAGAAAATTTTAAATTTTTGTTTTTGTTATAGCAAGAAAATTCCATTTAAACATTTGACGCGTTATAGCGCCAAAACAGTTGACAGTACAGCAAAAATGTATTTAACATTTATTGTAGATAATTAAATAAGCTTCAAATTTGTAGTAACTTGTTTTGCTTTAAATATAAAAACAGCAGAGTTATGTGCAAAATACTGCAATTTGCCCGCTTGACACCGTCGAAAGTTGGGTAAAAATGATCTCTGTGGAGGGCTGAATATATAATTCTTATTGTTGGCATTCTAAAAAAGAAATCCACATACCCAAAATTAAGATCTGAGCAATTTGATTTTTACGTCATTTTTTAAATAAAACATGGGCTATACACTTGATTTATTGCTTACGGTGAAAAGCGAAAAAGTGTAAATATTATCTGATTAATATATTTCGTATATCATTTTAAAGGTATTTTAGAAAATAATAAAAATTCATAAGAAAATTTTAAATTTTTGTTTTTGTTATAGCAAGAAAATTCCATTTAAACATTTGACGCGTTATAGCGCCAAAACAGTTGACAGTACAGCAAAAATGTATTTAACATTTATTGTAGATAATTAAATAAGCTTCAAATTTGTAGTAACTTGTTTTGCTTTAAATATAAAAACAGCAGAGTTATGTGCAAAATACTGCAATTTGCCCGCTTGACACCGTCGAAAGTTGGGTATAAATGATCTCTGTGGAGGGCTGAATATATAATTCTTATTGTTGGCATTCTAAAAAAGAAATCCACATACCCAAAATTAAGATCTGAGCAATTTGATTTTTACGTCATTTTTTAAATAAAACATGGGCTATACACTTGATTTATTGCTTACGGTGAAAAGCGAAAAAGTGTAAATTTTATCTGATTAATATATTTAGTATATCATTTTAAAGGTATTTTAGAAAATAATAAAAATTCATAAGAAAATTTTAAATTTTTGGTTTTGTTATAGCAAAAAATTTCAATTTAAACATTTGACGCGTTATAGCACCAAAAAAGTTGACAGTACAGCAAAATTGTATTTAACATTTATTGTAGATAATTAAACAAGCTTTAAATTTGTAGTAACTTGTTTTGCTTTAAATTTTAAAACAGCTGAGATATGAGCAATAAACTTCAAGTTGATCTCCGCACACCTTCGAAATGATCTATGTGGATGGCGGAATTTAAAATTCTTACTGTTGGCATCCTACATTTATTGTAGATAATTAAATAAGCTTTAAATTTGTAGTAACTTGTTTTGCTTTAAATCTAAAAACAACTGAGATATAAGCAATAAACCGCAAGTTGACCTTTTGACACCGTCGAAAGTTGGGTCAAACGGATCTCTGTGGAGGGCGGAAATAAAATTCTTACTGTTGGCATCCTACTAAAGAAATCCACATACCCAAAATTAAGATCAGAGCAATTTGATTTTTACGACATTTTTTAAATAAAACATGGGCTATACACTTGATTTTTTGCTTACGGTGAAAAGCGAAAAAGTGTAAATTTTATCTGATTAATATATTTCGTATATCATTTTAAAGGTATTTAAGAAAATAATTAAAATTCATAAGAAAATTTTAAATTTTTGTTTTTGTTATACCAAAAAAAATCAATTTAAACATTTGACGCGTTATAGCGCCAAAACAGTTGAGAGTACAGCAAAAATGTTTTTAACATTTATTGTAGATAATTAAATAAGCTTTAAATTTGTAGTAACTTGTTTTTCTTTAAATTTTAAAACAGCTGAGATATGAACAATAAACTGCAAGTTGATCTCTTCACACCTTCGAAAGTTGGGTGGTAATGATCTCTGAGGATGGCGGAATTTAAAATTCTTACTGTTGGCATCCTACATTTATTGTAGATAATTAAAAAAGCTTTCAATTTGTAGTAACTTGTTTTGCTTTAAATTTAAAAACAGCCGCGTTATGTGCAAAATACTGCAAGACGAAAATTCGTCGAAAGTTGTTTCAAAAGGATATCTGTGGAGGGCGGAATATGAAAAGAAACAGTTTTTCAGTTTTTTTTATTTAGTTTTTATTATTATAATTGTTTTATTATATAATATATTTATAGTTAAGAGTTATACTTTGCTTGTAATAGTAAAATATCGTTTATAATGCAGCAATACCAATAATGAAACATGCCGCAGACCTTTTCATTATTCTGCGCAATAATAATAACTGATGCTGTAATACGTGAGAAGGGATGGAAGGAGTGAGCGCAACTTTATGCTTAAACGACGACGAGGCACACACTCATGCGCTTAAATACTAAACATAGATATTATAATAAACTTAAAACACTAATACTATACACTAAACCGATGAACTTGAAGAGTGAGTGCTGCGTGAGTTATAATTTAAAAAATAATGAAAGTGATGTTCGGCATATATGCTAAATTTGCAAACTTAAAATGAGATTTTTGTTAACAAATTACAAAATAAAAAAATTATTAAGCAAACACATTGCAATACAAAGAAAGAGTGTCGTAAAATAAACGTAGCTTGTATAAATAAAATACGAAAATAAATATATATATCAATCACATTTCATACTTAAAAATGAGTGTGGCATATTTAAACCGAGTTGTTTTAATTTAATGGAAATAAGAAATAACGTTTTTTGTTTTTAAATAGTTTTCGAAACCGTTTTTGCATTACAAAAAGTGCATTGTCTTTTTCTAAACTGTTTATATATCTTAAAAATATAAATTGTTCTTCATGTTTTGTATTGCTATTGTGTTTTATGTTGAAGGGGGAGGGAGGGTGCTGTTTGACAGTTAATCGCTATCTTGGCTACGCATTAAGGCGGTAATCTCTTGAAATTTTGACATGTAGTCGACGCTGGTCTCGCTGATGACCGACAGATTCGAGGAGGGGTCCTGTAATAATAATAAAATTATGAAAAGTAATAAAATATAAAGGGTTTTTCAATAAGAGCGCTACAAAAGTTTTTTTCACGGGTTTTTCAACAGGGACGCTACTAAAGTAGAGCGACAGGGACAGCAAACGACGCCATATTTCTTGGCGCTCTTTTGACATTTCTCTTCAGTAAGGTTTGCCATTTCATGATGGAAAGATATACGAGCCAACAACGAGTCGAAATTATTAAAATTTACTACTGAAATTCGAATTCGTATATCTTTCCATCATGAAATGGCAAACCTTAATGAAGAGAAATGTCAAAAGAGCGGCAAGAAATATGGCGTCGTTTCCTGTTCCTGTCGCTCTACTTTTGTAGCGTCCCTGTTGAAAAACCCTCATAAAAAATATAAAATATAATAAAAAAAAAATATATAAAAACTACAATTTTTAACTAATTCAAAATAGCATTTACCAAAATATCACGACTAGCATTGATTTCATCCAGATGTCCCAACAAACTGGTTAAGGAAAAATCATTTAGATTCTCTTCCAGCCAACGCGAATTCGATGAGCTGTCGCGCGTAAAGTGCATGGAACTCATGCCATTGAAAACGCTGGAATCTATAGAAAATAAATTGATTTTTTTTAAATATGCAACATATGATTTATAAAAAAGCAACTAAATAATTTTTAATGCATTCTACTCACTGGAATTCTCATCAAAAGCGCTGTCTGCTGACTGTGACGCCGACGTAGACAATTCACTGACATCCTCGAGTGTCGTCGTCGTCGCCGTCGCTATCGCTGCATTGGACACATCACAGCTAAGCGCATTCGCAGACGTTTGTTGCAGCGGCTCATCATCTGGTGCCGTCGCATTAAGTAGTGCTTCCAGAATTTCTTCTTGCTGCGCTGTAGACATTTCGAGTGCAGGCGCATGTGCATCAGTTTGTTGGACAGCGGTGCATGTTGTGTCCGCCACAACGTTCGGCAATTCGGCGCGTTTGTGTGACAACGCAAAGGATTTCCGTCGTGCTGTACTCAAGGCGTTGGCAGCAAGATTTGGCGGTGGTCCAGTGGGTGCTTTTTGCATTTGCGCCATTAGCTTTGCTTTGTCGATGACACTGCTCTGTGGATTGCCGCTCAGCTCTGCATGATTGACGCCGCCGGGCAGTAGGAGGCGTTGCACGAGCACCTGACGTGACATTTTCGGGCGTGAGAACTAGGGAGAGTAATTAAAAATGTTTAAATTAAAAATGTTATTTATCTTCTATATATATAAAAAAAACTCTTGGTCTGACAATATAGATATAAGGGCGGTATTGGAATAAGGGGCGTGGCACCTCCCATATAACCTAAACTTTTAAAACGATATAACTCGGGACTTACACCAGCTACGAACATGAACAAAAGCTCAAATAAAAAAAAAAAAATTACAAAAGCAAAAACATAAAAAAAATCAAAACCAAAAACAGAAACAGAAAAACGAAATCAAAACTCAAAAATAAAAGCAAAAATGCACAAAAGCAAAAACTAAAAACAAATGCAAAGTCAAAAACACAAAAAAAGTAAAACACAAAACCAAAAATACAAAAACAAAGTAAAAACACAAAAGCAAAAACACAAAAGCGAAACACAAACAATCAAACATGCAAAATAACAGCAAAAGAAAAAAAAACAAAATCAAAAACAGACACAAACAAAAAAAAAAACGCAAATAGAAGCAAAGAATAGTAAAAAGAAAAGCAAAATACAAAACCAAAAGCAATGACACAAAAACAAAAATACAAAACACAAAAACAAATGCAAAGTTAAAAAAAAACAAATAATGAAAAATGCAAAAAAACAAAAATAAAAGCAAACATACAAAAATAAAATCAAAAAACGCAAAAATAAAAGCAAAATTCAAAAACAATAGAAAAAAGTAATAAAAAGCAAAACACACAAAGTCAATATTAAAAAACAAATGCAAAGTCAAAACACAAAACAAAAGCAAAAACTAAAAACAAATGCAAAGTCAAAAACACAAAAAAGTTAAACACAAAACTAAAAATACAAAAACATAGTAAAAACACAAAAGCAAAACACAAACAATCAAACATGCAAAAAACAGCAAAAGAAAAATGAAGAACAAAAACACAAAGTCAATCTTAAAAACAAAATCAAAAACAGACAAAAAAAACGCAAATAAAAGAAAAGTCTAAAGAATAATAAAAACAAAAGCAATGACACAAAAATAAAAATACAAAACAAAAACAAAACAAAGAATTAAAAATGCAAAAAAAAACAAAAATAAAAACAGACATACAAAAATAAAATCAAACACGCAAAATGCAAAAACAATAGAAAAAAGTAAGAAAAAAAGCAAAACATACAAAGTCAATATTAAAAAACAAATGCAAAGTCAAAACAAAAGTAAAACACATAACCGAAAAAGAATTTCAAAGTCAAAAAAGCAAAACACAAAACGAAAAACACAAAAACAAAGAAACGAAAAACAAATCCAAAGTCAAAAACACAAAACGAAAACACAGAAAAACAAAGAATTAACAATGCAAAAGCAAAAACAATAACAGAAGAACAAAAATGCAAAATACAAAAACCAAATCAAAACACCCAAAATCAAAAACACAAAAATTGAAAAAAAAACAAAAGCAAAAATAATAGCAAAAGAAAAAAGTAAGAACAAACTCAAAAATAGAAGTCAATCTTAAAAAACACAAAAAATGAAAAAAAAAACAAAAACAAAAATACAAAAGTAAAAACAAAATACAAAAATAAAGGCAAAAGAAATAAGTAAGAACAAAATCAAAAATAGAAGTCAATCTGAAAAATAAAATCAAAAACAGAAACAAACAAAAAATAAAAAACAAAATCAAAAGAATATTAAAAAAGCAAAACAAAAACATAAAAGGGAAATACAAATAACAAACCAAAAACAAAAGACAAACACAAAAATATAACAAAATCAAAATTAGAACAAAAAATAAAAATGAAATATAACAAAATATATGCAACAAAAATAACAACAAATTATATTAAAGCACTACAAAAAAATCAAATCTCATTTCGTTTAATAACAGCATACATATTATTTTTTTTTTATTCACAAAATATTTATGTTACTCCACTTTTTTCCATTATTATTTTTTTATTTTTTATTATTTGAATGCATTATAATGTTATAAACAACTTCGTCATACAATATTTTAACTAGTACTTGTCGTTTTCATTGTAGAGCAGTTTTTATAGTACTCTCAAAATTTTCTAATATCTAAAAATAGAGTTTGCGTTATACAAGAAAAACTGTAGTTTTTAAAGAATTTTATTTTACAAAATTTTCTTTCACAATAGTTCTTCAAATATTTCTTCATAGCCTTGTAGAATTTTGAAAGCACCACAAAAAGAGCTTCAGAATGAAAACGATAAGTGTTAGATAAAAATATTGTACCAAGAAATTGTTTATTACATTATGATGCATTAAAATAATAAACAAATAATAAAAATAATAGAAGCAAATTTCGAGAAAAATTGAGTTCTATAAAAACTATAATAAAGTGTTTTTTTTAACAGGGACGCTACAAAAGTTGAGCGACAGGGACAGCAAACGACGCCATATTTCTTGCCGCTCTTTTGACATTTCTCTTCAGTAAGGTTTGCCATTTCATGATGGAAAGATATACGAATTCGAATTTCGGTAGTAAATTTTAATAATTTCGACTCGTGGTTGGCTCGTATATCTTTCCATCATGAAATGGCAAACCTTACTGAAGAGAAATGTCAAAAAATCGGCAAGAAATATGGCGTCGTTTGCTGTCCCTCCTGTCGCTCTAGTTTTGTAGCGTCCCTGTTGAAAAATCCTTGAAAAAAAATTTTGTAGCGCTCTTATTGAAAAAAACTTTATATAGTTTTTTACTTTAATGAGAAAATTTTATTTGCGCCCAAAATAAAATGTAAATATTATAATTATCCAAAGAACTATGATCGATTATCTGCAAAATAAATATTATCCTTCTGCCATGGGCTTTAAATTGCACAATTGTCAACTTTTCTAAAGAAAATTTTGAAAACACCCTGTATGTTAGTGGGTGTTCCAGATACAACCCAATTCTAGAACTATTATTTTTTTGTATTCTTGAAATTAACCAATGAATTCAGTTCCTAAAATATTTGCATCCTAAAGCGGATCCATAAAATATGTAATATAATTAAAAATATACAAAAAAAAAAAAAACAAAATCACATAAAAAATATAAAAAATAATAAATTCATAAATTTAGAAAATTGAATTTTAATAAAAATTTAAATACCGTTGATATTTGTTTGACGGTGTCCAGTTGAAAGACAGGTCGTCGTATGGGCGCAATGGGCTGTCGAAACGGACTGCTGCCCTCTGTGCTGGCGGCTGTATTCGGCAGAAAAGTTTTGTTCGAGATGAAGGTTTTTGTGGCGAGATCGCGTTCAATCTAGAATGAGATTAAAGCAAAATTAAACGACGAGTATTATACAAAATGTTGTAATAATATGAGCCTCAAATTAAAAAATAAACTTACGCGCGCCTTGCTCGAGTTGCGATCGCACGTGTGTCCGCACGAGCACTGACGCTTTCGGATGCGTTCGCTCAAATTGGCAATGAGCAGCAGATGCTTCAACTTGTTGCTGACGCCAGACTTGGTGATGTTCTGCAGCAGCTGTGGATCATCGCAGTCACTTTGATTGTACGGCAGACCTTGCATTTTCTGCTTTTGCGTTGCTGCTGTCGCCGCAGCGAAAGACTCCGCTGTCTCCGCGCTATCGGTCCAATTATAGTCCAGCTCCAGTTTCGAGTCCTGTCCAAAGACCACATACAAATCGCCTATAGTGATGTCGGCCGCATTTGCAACGGTCCAGCCGCTGCGTATGCGTCGTATAACCGCGTCGCTGATGAGCGGCTTAAAGTTGAGTGCGGCACGCGCGCCACCACCACTTGTGGCAGCAGCAGCGCCACCACTTGCAGCGCGTTTGGCACGTGATGTAGTGGGCGTGCTCGCATTTGTAGGCGGCGTTGCATTTACAGCATCAGCGGCGACAATATTTGTCTCCTCTTTAAGCTGAAAATACTTGGGCTCATATTTGGAGTTATCTGTATCGGAGAGCAGATCATTTAATTCATCGCTGAGCTCATCGGCATTGCAGTCGCTGCCGCTGTTGTCATGTTTAACGCTTGACGAGTCATTGACGTTTTCGCTTAACTCCTCCTTGATTGCGAGCAGCGACGCTGCAGTTGCAGCATCTACCTCGGACTTGGACTCTGTCGAATGCTTTTGTTTTTTGCCATCGGGCGAACGTTTGTCGGAGCCACTTTCGGTGCGCTGTCGCTTGTTGCCGGCGCCACCACCACCGGCACTGCCGCCGCCACGTTCCAAGCCCGAGAGTGACTCACCGCGCACCTTGACGCCCATGCGTTCCTCATAGGCCGCGAGGCAGATATTGACACTGCTCAGATATTCGGTGATGCTGAGCAGGGGTCGATGTATGGTGACACCGGGTTTGGGCAGAAAACACATGGGTGCGTCTTGGTAGGCGGGTGCCAGTCGCTCGTGCGTCTGACAGTCATTTGTTGTGGTTGTGGTGGTCGCATCTGCGTTGGGAAACAATTTGAGCTCCTCTTCGGCGCATTTCATCTCGTTGCTGCGCCATTTGTGTTGAAAGGTTTTAATGAAGTTCAGCAGTTTCTTATGCAGCGGCACTGTGACACGCACGCGCGGGTTCTGTGCGATGCTCTGCACGCGGCCGAAGCTCTCCATGTTGGCGGGACTGACGATGACCTCGATTTTCGAGGGCAGGCGAATGTCCTCGAGCGAGTCTATGGGGCCAAAGATAGTAAAAAAAAAATTAAAATAAAAATAATATGGATATTAAACAATGTTAAAAATTAAAAGATTTTCATAATTGAACAATTTTAAAATATGAAGCATCAAAAAAAAGGAGATTTTTCAATAATATTTTAAAAATAGAATTATAAAATGAAAAAATGTTTAAGAATTTGATATATTTATATATTTGATTAAATTTTGAAATACTTTTGACCATTATTTTTTTATGTTGTAAATATTTTGAATTTTAACTAATTTTATAATATTGAGAATTTAAAAATTTCTCAACTCTATGAGCATTGAATTGAACATTTTACAAACAACTTTTAATGTTTGAAATACTGTAAAAACTAAAAAATATTTTTTTTTTGTCACTTTACCTAACCGATTTCCATCGATTAACTTTAACTCATAGTTAAAAAGTTTTATGCACACGTGCATTAATAAAACGAGAAAAACAAATATTCCGTACATCAATTCTATATAATTCGCAGTTGCTTATTTTGACTGCATACTCAGTTTTTTTCCACTGCGTAACGTTTTTAAGAAATTTGTTATCGAAATATTATTTTGTTTTCATTCATTTTTGAAATTGTTTAAAATTCATTGAATTTTATTCTCTCGCGAATTTATGAAATGATAAATTCATTTAGATAAATAATCTTGATTTAAATGCTGTGTTTATCAACGAGACTATTTCTGAAAACAGCAGCTACTAGTTTAGCCACAGATTATTTACTTTATCTACCAGTCTGTTTTTGCGTTTCATCACAGGCATGAAACATACATATCTTCAATTTTAAAACTGTCCTAGCAGGAAATGTCACCAATGATTACGTACGATTCCCCTATGTCAGGTCAGAAACATCGATGACCGATAGCATTTTCGCCCTGCAAAGCATTGATGACATTTTGATACAAAAGTCCTCCGATTCATGCATGATGTAGCATTAACGATGTCATGCACGTCATTCATCACGACTGTCATACATAATTTTTTTTTATTATATTATTTATTTTTTAATTTATATATTTTTTTATTTTTTTATTTATCTTATTTTATTATACCCTACACCTATGAGGTACAGGGTATATTAACTTTGTGCATATATTGTAACGCCCCTTAGGAGGCGTGTCCGGTATGGAAAAGTATATATATTCTTGATTAGCATCACTACCCGAGTCCGTCTGTCTGTCTTGCTGTCTGACCGGATACAAGGTAACTTGAAAAATAATAGTCAGAATGTTATGAAATTTCGTTTCAATACGTTTTAGCAAAAAAGTGGTTCGGAGTTTGGATTTGAGCAAAATCGGTTGATGGACACGCCCACCTCCCATAGAACTCACTTTTATAGAACTCTTTAGAAACCAATAACTCGAAAAGTATTACATATATATTTATAAAATTTAAAACACATTGTTAGAATTCGCCTAAAAATTTATGTTCCAATAATGGGCGTGATCCGCCCACATTTGAATTTTTTTCATTTTTTACAGATTTTTTGTAGTGGAAATTTTAGTCGTAAATTATACCACTAATATATGCAACAAGAGTGTAGGGTATTCCATAGTCGGGCCCGACCGACTATAAAAGTCCGCCCTATGTGATCTAACTTTCCCAACTCGTTTTTTATTTAAATTTTATTATTTTGGTTCGGTTTGGTTGGAATGATATGTGTACCTGCTACTGTCAATAACGTAATGTACTAACGGCCATCATCTATCAACATTACTACTGCTTATTAACCCGCTTTTATAAAAAAATTGTGCCTATGAATTATAGGGCAGGATGACATCGAACACAAAATTTCAGTTTTCGTCCTAACTGGTGCCCATATACGAATGATGTATGCATTCCACATTGCATTTCACAACGTAAATGCTGCATACCTTTAGGGGCATGTGACGTGAATGTTAATTTTCATCAATGACGGATTTTCACAATGTCAATGATATATGTATATATGACATATCGTCACATATCGTCACTCATGCCAAAGGGGCGAATGTGCAATTTTTGACATTTGCGTTTTTTTTACATTTTTGAATGTAGTTTTTCCTCAAGTATTCTGTGCTAAAATCGCGTGTCGATTTGTTGGATATTTCTAGCCACAAAAGTCAAAACCAAAAGGGCGAATTTGAAAAATTGAAAATCTTGTCATGCCAAATGGGCGAATCTTTCCTTTTTTGCCATAACTATTTATTGGTACGAGATAAAATAGTAGTGTGAAGGCATTTATTGTTTGTTTTTAAAGCACCTATCGATCTGCATCATTACTTAAAAATATTGTCTTGCAAATAACAAAAATTCGAAAAATTGAAAATCTTGTCATGCCAAAAGGGCGAATCTTTCCTTTTTCGCCATAACTATTTATTGGTACGAGATAAAATAGTAGTGTAAAGGCATTTATTATTTGTTTTTAAAGCACCTATCGATTGGCATCATTATTTTAAAATATTTTGGCAAACATTTTTCCTGCAAATAACAAATGGCAAATTATTTTTTGGCAAAATATTTTTAAATAATGATGCCAATCGATAGGTGCTTTAAAAACAAACAATTAATTCCTTTACATCACTATTTTATTTTGCTCTAATAAAAAGTTAAAGCATAAAAAACAAAAATATTTGCGTTTTGGTCAGGATATAGCCTCACAAAATTCGTATTTATAATTCAGTAAGTTGTCCAAATCCAAAGATATTTTATATACGTTATAAGAATTCATGAATAAACCAAAATAAGAGAAAAAATTGAAAAAAAATCTAAATTTTACTAATTTTTAAAGCACTTCAAACTTTAAAATTTGATTTCCCAACATTTTAAAAAATGCACATTCGCCCCTTTGGCATGACAGTGACGATATGGTGTATGATATATTTAATGCAATGTCCTTAATGAAATTGTTGTAGACATATTCATCAATGGTTGATAATGCAGAAAAATAAAAATAGCTTGATATTCGTGAAAAAAGCCGCTGTTGGTTCCATTGGAATTTGGGCAGAACCTATTGAAATTTGACCCGGACCTACTTGCGTCATTGGAAATTTGGCCAGAACCCACATACAAAAAAAAATGTCGAATGACGCTGTTAGGTTCTGGCCATATTAGGTTCTTGGAATATTAACAGTCATTAGTAAATTAAAATTAATCTTGACAATTAAAAGAAAAATTGCGTTTAAAGTTTTTTGTAAAACTATTTTTCAACTATATTTCAATTATTGGCCTTTGTAGCTAGAAATATCCACCAAAATCATACACCATTTTAGTACAGTATTCTTGAAAATAAATAATTGTTAAATATGACATATTCGCCCCTTTAGCATGACTGTGACGATATAATAAAATTTCAACAAATTGAAAAATAAAATTAAAAAATAATAATTAATGTTTGGCAATTTATTAAAATTTTTGAAGTTTGAAAATTTTATATAGATTAAAAATAATTCAAAAATATTTTTTTTTAAACTATTTCTTAATTTAATTTTATAAAATTTTAATTTTTAAAAATGTCTGTATAAAAAGAAAAATAAATTTATGAAAACAAAATAAATTTCTAAAAACTTGAATTGACCATTTAAAAAGTTCTAATATTTTTGAAAAATGCTAAAATGTAAACATTTAATAAAAAAACAAAATGTAGAATAATTAAAATAAATTATACTAAATCCCTACAAACCATTTGACGATCATTTTAAAATTCGATATATAAATGATAAATTTTAGATATAAAACTCAAAGTATTTTAAAATGTAATAGCTAGTTTTTTTATAATTTTTGTCCAAAAATAAAATTTTCTAAACAAATAAAATTTGTTTATCGAAATTGAATCCATTTATGATATCATCTCGATATCTACACCCAGAAAAAAATACTATATGAATAATAGTTTTTTACTATTAAAAATATTCAATTGGATAAATTATTATTTTAATCGGAAAATACCATTAAATACTAGAAAATACCATGACATTGCCATTGAGTTTATATGAACATTTTTATTTTTTGTATACTATTAAATCAATAATTGTCCTATTGACCAATTTTAATGTGATTTGAGGGAAACCCTATCGTTTTCGTATCATTATTATCGAAAACGACAATTTAAGAACCCTATTT
Source organism: Dryomyza anilis (assembly GCA_951804985.1). Classification (NCBI taxonomy): domain Eukaryota; kingdom Metazoa; phylum Arthropoda; class Insecta; order Diptera; family Dryomyzidae; genus Dryomyza; species Dryomyza anilis. The sequence continues at coordinate 115,775,221 of OX638130.1, forward strand.
GTATTGTTTTCTGTTGATTGAATACATTGAAATGAAATGAAGATGAGAAAAACAAATATTAAAATATTTACCATCCAACTGATTAAGTCTTCGCAGCGCCTTGCACGATGGCGTCTTGATGCGTATATTTTTGCCCTTCCAGCGTACAATGATCTGACCCTGATACACAAGGCTCTTCAGCTTGATAAAGTGTTTGTCGGTGACAAACTGCAGCTTGCGACGCATTTCGCCGTAGTTGGTCAAGGCGTAGAGCTCTTGAGCGGGTTTTTTGACCTCTGCAAAGTAGAAGAAATTTTAAATATTAATAAAAAAAAAGTTCAGAAATTGATTAAAAATAAAATTTCACTTTTTTTTATTTCTTAAAAACAACTTTTTGGTTAATGCTATTACAATGAGTGCATAAAATTGAAAAATATACACTGAAATTCCAGACTTACCATCAGAGAAACGTATATATTTGCAAATTTTATGAAAAGTCTGATAGTAATGCTGACGCACTTGATCCTTCGATTTGAAGGCAATATCTGTACCACATTTGCGCTTCAGTTTTGTATTAATATAATTGCCGATCGACTCAAAATCTTTGCCAAACTCATTGAGCGCATCAAAGAAATGATTACGTTCGATATTGGTCCAGATGGGTTTGTGAGCGCGTATATGTGAGGGAGTCTTCTGCAGACTGGGCGGCTCTTTCGAGTTTTTATGCTCGCGCTCCGACTGTGGCGGCGGTGTGGTGGGTCGTATTTGATCCTGTTTCATTTTTTGTATGACACGTGCGCTGGTGCGCACGCCGGGACAATTGTGTGTGATGACGGAACCAAGTAGTTCGGTCTAGAAAATAGAAGAATTTCAATTTTTTTTATTTTTTTTACAAAAGTAATTCAGATTAATTACATCAATATTGAATTTTTGCTCGAAATGCACATTGGCGCTGCCGATGCCAGCGGTTGTGCTGTTGATGTTCTTGGCGGCATTGGCATGTTTGCCGCCGCCTTTTCCGCCACTAGCACCGGCGGCGGTGCTGGAAATAGGCGACGTTGCATCGACGACAATGCTGTTGCTGCTGCTGCAAGTAGTTAAAGCTTTCTCCGCGGTGGATTCTGCGGCACAACTACCATTGCTGTGACTCGTGGGCAATGTGTGACAAAGGTTTTCCGCGCTTAAATCCATCTTAAACAAATTTTTGTAAAAGCCTAAAATAAAAATTATAAAAATTAATTAAATCTCTCACAACGGCAACTAGTTGTGCTTCAAAATAATTTATTTAAAAGCAATTAAAATAAAATTTCCAGACTATTCCGCAGCGCATCGTGAATCGAGGCGCGTCCGTCACAACTACGTTGTACACATGGACTTGAATTTCATTTATTTTGGCTCGCAATTCTTTTCACCTTGACACAGAATTGGCACCGCATAAACTGTACTTATTCTGCGAAAGAATTAAACTATGCCAATGAAAATAAATTTAATTGAAATTCATTAAAATTTATGCGTAATTTTTTTTTTCGTGCCTCAATTTGTCCGTCACAATTTTTCAATTTCTTTAAAATTTCGCGCAATTTTTACACTGACACTTACCCTAATCGATTGCCTTTGAATTTTGCTTAAATTTGCTTATAAATTTACTGAATTTTAATTGGAATTTTCAATTAAAAATTCCATAATATGCGACCTGTCGTCGCTGCCGTAAAATTGACAAAAATGGCGCCGTTTTACATGAAGTTTTTGTGGCTGCCGTTGACGTCGTCGTTTTTCTTTTATGTTACGCCTTCGAATTAAACACTTTTTAAATTGAACTTTTTAAAACACAACTTTGCACTTTTTATTTTATATATTTTTTAAATATTTTAAACACTTTAAACTTAACGCCACTTGATTGTTTTCAATTAGTTTTTTTTCTTTCGTCTCCTTTCACAACCAAACTACTTACTACTGTTTTTACGTCACGTCTGACATTAGTGTGAGACGCTGCCTTTTTTCATCGGCAACCCTGTGCCTCCGTTGAAATGAAAACAAATTTGTAAACAAAACATTTGCGCGCTCGCTTTCACTCGTATGCTTGAAGCTGTGCCGTTTGACAGTTCGTGAGTTGCTGTCACTGTCGCACAATATTTTTTTTGTGACATTTGTTGTTGGGTCAACAACCTGTTTCAAAATCCAGCGTATTCCGTAAACAATTAACTCAAGCTGTGTTTAATGAGCTTGCCGCCATGGATGCCAACATCCATTTTCTTATACCGAAATTAAAATATGGGTGAATCGTTATAAAATATTTAAAAAGGCTTTATATCCTGTTCTCACTGAGCCTCAAATGCGTAATTTAAAGTAATTGCGTAATTTCACCTCAAATGCGTAATTTCACCAAAATTCCATGCAACAGAAAATTTCTCAACTTTCGTAATTCTTATAAATTACTCAACAAATTTATCAAAAATGTTTGAAAATAGTCTCAGTATGACGGCTACAACGTTTTTGTCAACCAAAAATGTAAACAAAACAATTTTCAGTCATCTTCGAAACAAATTTGAATTATATTACTTACGATACTACGGTAAGAAGGTCTAATACACAAATGGCTTGGTATTCCGATTTTCTGTGAACGACAACAATAAAATAACACGCGTAGCTACATTTACCACATCAGTATTTTGTTTTTATGAAAAAAAAAATGCATTGGAAGTACATTTTTTCAGATGTTAAATTTGAATTCTCTGAACATTATCGATTATAGAAAACGTTAATTTGGCCCCATATACAATATCGTTTAGATTTCTTTCAAAATCGTTGGTTTGCTTGGTAGTTATTAAAACTATAATTAGTGCAAGCTAAAAACACTTAATATATTTATTGAAAATACTTATTATTTCTGAGTTAATAATTGACAAAAAGCATATGCTTTTATTTAAAATTAATATAAATATATCTTACTTCCACTTAAACAGCTAACAAAGCATATAACAGTTTTGGTTATTCTCAGAAGAAAAAAAAACTTCTATAAATTGATCAACAGTACAGTTGTTATTGATTTGATAATAAAGCTATTAGTATTATTATCTTATAAACTTACAAATAATTTAATAGTATTGTGTATATTTAAATGGTATTTAACTTTTGTTTAAATATTGCTCTTACTATTGACCAATGATTTTTGTATTCTGAGTTTAAAAATAGCAATTGTTAAAGCATAAGAGTTATTACCATCTGCCAATGATCCGTACTGAAGAGCAGCGCCGATAACAATTACCTGAATCTTAAAGCTGATCCATATATTACGATCATAAATAAATACCGATTAGGATTAAAAAGATTAAAACACCTATCGCAATACCGATTAGCCAGAATTTTTTCTGAAAAATAAAAACTAGTATAAATTTTATTGCGCTAGATCGTTGAAATGAAATCATGCTTTTCGCATACATACCTTAGTAGCCTTTTTGTAATTACTCTCGGCCTGGACCAGCTCATCACCGGCCTTGTCGACGAAGAGCGTTGCCTGCTGCGCATGGAATTCTACACGTTGTATAACATTACTCTATAATAAAATCATAATGATTAAATCTGGTAAGATTTGTACTATGTCTCCTTCGAACTACCTGTTCTATGACTAGCGTCTGCATTCGTATAAAAAGCGTATGTACATCTTCTATGGATTTTTCCAGTTTTTTCAGTTCATCTAAACGTACAATGAGGTCGCGTAATGTACGTCGCTCCTTTTCGGTTTCTTCTAAAATCTACGCGTTCATTTGTGAGCAACATACATGAAAAATTAAATAATAATAAACACAGATATACGTTTCACAATATCCAGTTAAGGGCCGTTCTCAAAATATTCAGTTAAATGTATCAATTCCATATATTCTATAGGTAACTCTAAGTTAACCAAAGAAGGCGAAAACGACCATAACTGTTTCAATTCCATATGTTCTATGAGTAACTATAAGTTAAAGTGGATGTTAGTGCTTAACCGTAGAATGTGAAAACGACTCTAAGGACCGTTTTCAACATCTCCGATTAAGCACTAACTGCTAATTTAACTGAGAGTTACCCATAGAATATATGGAATTGAGAGACATAACTGGGAATGGTGAAAACTGTTCTAAATTGAATAATTCAGCGACTTGATAATTATTTAAGTCGTATGTTAATGTTACTTACATTGCCCACAAATAGATTTGTTGTTTTGTTTGCGATCAGTTCTTCGATCTCCTCCTCGGTGGCATTGCAATTGAGCATTTGTGATTGTTTGATTAGATGATTTTTAATTTTGCGTTCGTACATTTGCAGGAATTCATGATTTTTATCCCAGATATTGAGGTAACTCTGATGCAGACCATAGAAAAGGGTACGTTTCATGCGCGCCTCCAGTCTATAATCATCCTCGGGTGGTAGATTTGCTTTGAATTCTTTGAATTTGTTCATCAGCTGTTGTCCGAGTTTGAGGTTTTTGTTACGCAGCTCATCCATTTCAGCATCTGGAAATGGAATTTCAAGAGGGTATAACATATGGTATATTGTAGGGTTTTTCACTTACCATTGAAATTACGTATGTTTATTGCTTGTGTCATGCGATTCATTGTTTCCAGATTGGTCGCGATTTGAGCCAAATCGACGCGAATCTCCGTGTACTAAAAAAAAGAAAACTATTATTATATATGAACTAAAGGTCGATATAGCATATAAACTTAAATTATATGGGATTCTTATAAAATTTTTAAATCTTTGGAAGACTTGTCAGGATAATATTAAGTTTATCCAAGAAATATCAATATATTAAATGTTAAGTGAAAAGTTCTATTTTTTTAGGAATCTATGTTATGTTATCGCTTAATCTTTCTTAAAATATTTTTGTCCTAAAGAAATTAAAAAAAACTTCCAGGAACTCAATTTAAAAAACTTAGTCACAATCAAAAGATATATTTGCTACACGGAAATCTTTTGTTCGATAAATAGAATTAAATCTGTTCTTTACTATAAACGAAATATATGTAAAGAATATTCATAGATAATTGGAAATATGATATTCTTTCTATGCCTGCAAGACTTCAGAATTGAAATATAGAAAAACTGTGTTAAGAAACAGGAAATTTTCTACATTAATCAACATAATTTTTCGTTCGGTCTACTACAAACCTAACGAAAATAATGAGAATTCGTACAAAAATGTATAGTAAAACATTTTAATTTTATAATAAAACATTCGATATACATATAAATAATAAATCAAAAGTAATATTAAAAGTTACATAAAATATATACAACGCATTCGTATCATAATTTGAATTTTTTTTATAAATCACATGTTAAACATTTAATGTGAACTTGTCTGAACTTAAACATTTTCATTTTAATTTATCTGCATATAAAATTCATGCAAATTTACAACAAATTTTTTGCTTATACATTTTTTTGTATTTTACTTACAAGATAAATGAAATATTCTATAAATAATATATATAATATTTTAATCTTTATATGAAGTCATACGGAACTCCGTGTATGACGCATCTGTTTCGTGGTCAAACAAACTGATAACACATACGTACTACTTTTCTCTGTATTGCGGTTAATTTACTTAAGGCTCATGTGGAAATTTATTAAAATATAATAAATTAATAAATAAATGAAATCACTGACGACAAAATATATTAAAAAAAATAATAAATAATGATGTCGAGTAATGTAAACATTTGCAAGAAGCTGAATTAATTTATTTTGAATTATTTTATATTTTAATATTTTTAGGAAGAACAAAGAAAAAAAAAAAAATAAAACATTCTTGGAGAAATTTTAAGTATTAATTAATTTCAACGAAATATAATAAATTTTCAATTAAAAACATATACAGTTTTTTTATTAATTAATCTATGTATTAATATTGAACTAAAGTGTTTCTCATGTTTATTAGGCTCATTGTTGTCAACCCATAATTCCCACGAACAATAAAATAAAATACCTTTTTCCCATGCGACTTATTATGAATTCTCACGTGGTAATTTTGGTTGATTTAATTCCCACAGCTATTAAAAATTACCACAAATATTTCCATAGTCATTTAAAATGACCACAAAAATACCACAGCAAGTAAAATTAAGACAAAAATACCACAAATTTTCTCAAATAATTAGGACATACCATATAAATCCCATGGTAATTAAAAACCACTTAGAAAAACACATACTAATTTTTTCACTTAACAATTTGGGGCGTTTGGGGCGTTCGTAAATTGTAGTTACATTCAAAAAAAATAAAACATAAAAATGCGGTAAAAAAAGCTCAAACACCCATTAAAAATTCCCATGGGAATTACATTTCCCACAGCAGTTAAAAATTACCACAAATGGTAAATTCCCACGGAACTGGCAACTATGATTAGTCTTCAATTCAGGTTTATAATAGGACTTAATGGAATTGAAACATCTTTGTAAACATGGACCTTTAAATTAACATTTATTGCACTTGACATTGATACCGACATATAGAACCGGAAATCTTTTCGTATCGTACGCTTTACTATAGTACAGAATACACACAGAAAAATCCTCTTTTGACATGGGATTGGAAGAATTAAAAGTTAGTTGTTACAACCAACTTCATATGGTTAAAATTATTGTTCTACAAATTGATTGACGCTCCGTTTAAGAGATATGAAGGATTTAAGAAAAGTTTGACTCACCAGCCGATTTTTCTAGGAACACTTGACCGATTTTAATGAATATTTCCATAAATAATCTACTTTGATATCACTACAAAATGCGCCTACTTTCACCCCTCTACGACGCTCCGTTTAGAAGATATGAAGGATTTAGGAATTGAATTTTTCAAAAATCGATTTTGAAAATCCAAAAAAAAGTTCCAACTTTGACCCCTCTACGACGCTCCGTTTAGAAGATATGAAGGATTTAAGAAAAGTTTGACTCACCAGCCGATTTATCTAGGGCCACTTGTCCGATTTTAATGAATTTTTCCATAAATAATCTACTTTGATATCACTATAAAATGCGCCCACTTTCACCCCTCTACGACGCTCCGTTTAGAAGATATGAAGGATTTAGGAATTGAATTTTTCAAAAATCGATTTAGAAAATCCAAAAAAAAGTGCCAACTTTGACCCCTCTACGACGCTCCGTTTAGAAGATATGAAGGATTTAAGAAAAGTTTGACTCACCAGCCGATTTTTCTAGGAACACTTGACCGATTTTAATGAATATTTCCATAAATAATCTACTTTGATATCACTACAAAATGCGCCTACTTTCACCCCTCTACGACGCTCCGTTTAGAAGATATGAAGGATTTAGGAATTGAATTTTTCAAAAATCGATTTTGAAAATCCAAAAAAAAGTTCCAACTTTGACCCCTCTACGACGCTCCGTTTAGAAGATATGAAGGATTTAAGAAAAGTTTGACTCACCAGCCGATTTTTCTAGGGCCACTTGACCGATTTTAATGAATTTTTCCATAAATAATCTACTTTCATATCACTATAAAATGCGCCCACTTTCACCCCTCTACGACGCTCTGTTTAGAAGATATGAAGGATTTAGAAATTGAGTTTTTCAAAAATCGATTTTGAAAATCCAAAAAAAAGTGCCAACTTTGACCCCTCTACGACGCTCCGTTTAGAAGATATGAAGGATTTAAGAAAAATTTGACTCACCAGCCGATTTATCTAGGACCACTTGACCGATTTTCATGAATTTTTCCATAATTAATCTACTTTGATATCACTATAAAATGCGTCCACTTTCACCCCTCTACGACGCTCCGTTTAGAAGATATGAAGGATTTAGGAATTGAATTTTTCAAAAATCGATTTTGAAAATCCAAAAAAAAGTGCCAACTTTGACCCCTCTACGACGCTCCGTTTAGAAGATATGAAGGATTTAAGAAAAGTTTGACTCACCAGCCGATTTATCTAGGACCACTTGACCGATTTTTATGAATTTTTCCATAAATAATCTACTTTGATATCACTATAAAATGCGCCCACTTTCACCCCTCTACGACGCTCCGTTTAGAAGATATGAAGAATTTAAGAAAAGTTTGACTCACCAGCCGATTTATCTAGGACCACTTGACCGATTTTTATGAATTTTTCCATAAATAATCTACTTTGATATCACTATAAAATGCGCCCACTTTCACCCCTCTACGACGCTCCGTTTAGAAGATATGAAGGATTTAGAAATTGAATTTTTCAAAAATCGATTTTGAAAATCCAAAAAAAAGTGCCAACTTTGACCCCTCTACGACGCCCCGTTTAGAAGATATGAATGATTTAAGAAAAGTTTGACTCACAAGCCGATTTATCTAGGACCAATTGACCGATTTTAATGAATTTTTCCATAAATAATCTACTTTGATATCACTATAAAATGCGTCCACTTTCACCCCTCTACGACGCTCCGTTTAGAAGATATGAAGGATTTAGGAATTGAATTTTTCAAAAATCGATTTTGAAAATCCAAAAAAAAGTGCCAACTTTGACCCCTCTACGACGCTCAGTTTAGAAGATATGAAGGATTTAAGAAAAGTTTGTCTCACCAGCCGATTTATCTAGGGCCACTTGACCGATTTTAATGAATTTTTCCATAAATAATCTACTTTGATATCACTACAAAATGCGCCCACTTTCACCCCTCTACGACGCTCCGCGTTTAGAAGATATGAAGGATTTAAGAAATTATTTTTTCAAAAATCGATTTTGAAAATCCAAAAAAAAGTGCCAACTTTGACCCCTCTACTGCGCTCCGTTTAGAAGATATGAAAGATTTAAGAAAAGTTTGACTCACCAGCCGATTTATCTAGGACCATTCGAGCGATTTTATTGAAATTTTTCATAAATATTCTACTTTGATATCACTATAAAAAGCGCCCACTTTCATCCCTCTACGACGCTCCGTTTAGAAGATATGAAGGATTTAGGAATTGCATTTTTCAAAAATCGATTTTGAAAATCCAAAAAAAAGTGCCAACTTTGACCCCTCTACGACGCTCCGTTTAGAAGATATGAAGGATTTAAGAAAAGTTTGACTCACCAGCCGATTTATCTAGGGCCACTTGACCGATTTTAATGAATTTTTCCATAAATAATCTACTTTGATATCACTATAAAATGCGCCCACTTTCACCCCTCTACGATGCTCCGTTTAGAAGATATGAAGGATTTAAAAAAAGTTTGACTCACCAGCCGATTTATTTAGGACCATTCGAGCGATTTTAATGAAATTTTTCATAAATATTCTACTTTGATATCACTATAAAAAGCGCCCACTTTCACCCCTCTACGACGCTCCGTTTAGAAGATATGAAGGATTTAGGAATTGCATTTTTCAAAAATCGATTTTGAAAATCCAAAAAAAAGTTCCAACTTTGACCCCTCTACGACGCTCCGTTTAGAAGATATGAAGGATTTAAGAAAAGTTTGACTCACCATCCGATTTATCTAGGAACACTTGACCGATTTTAATGAATTTTTCCATAAATAATCTACTTTGATATCACTATAAAATGCGCCCACTTTCACCCCTCTACGACGCTCCGTTTAGAAGATATGAAGGATTTAAGAAAAGTTTGACTCACCAGCCGATTTATCTAAGGCCACTTGACCGATTTTAATGAATTTTTCCATAAATAATCTACTTTGATATCACTATAAAATGCGCCCACTTTCACCCCTCTACGACGCTCCGTTTAGAAGATATGAAGGATTTAGGAATTGAATTTTTCAAAAATCGATTTTGAAAATCAAAAAAAAAGTGCCAACTTTGACCCCTCTACGACGCTCCGTTCAGAAGATATGAAGGATTTAAGAAAAGTTTGACTCACCAGCCGATTTATCTAGGAACACTTGACCGATTTTAATGAATTTTTCCATAAATAATCTACTTTGATATCACTATAAAATGCGCCCACTTTCACCCCTCTACGACGCTCCGTTTAGAAGATATGAAGGATTTAGGAATTGAATTTTTCAAAAATCGATTTTGAAAATCAAAAAAAAAAGTGCCAACTTTGACCCCTCTACGACGCTCCGTTTAGAAGATATGAAGGATTTAAGAAAAGTTTGACTCACCAGCCGATTTATCTAGGAACACTTGACCGATTTTAATGAATTTTTCCATAAATAATCTACTTTGATATCACTATAAAATGCGCCCACTTTCACCCCTCTACGACGCTCCGTTTAGAAGATATGAAGGATTTAAGAAAAGTTTGACTCACCAGACGATTTATCTAGGGCCACTTGACCGATTTTAATGAATTTTTCCATAAATAATCTACTTTGATATCACTATAAAATGCGCCCACTTTCACCCCTCTACGACGCTCCGTTTAGAAGATATGAAGGATTTAGGAATTGAATTTTTCAAAAATCGATTTTGAAAATCCAAAAAAAAAGTGCCAACTTTGACCCCTCTACGACGCTCCGTTTAGAAGATATGAAGGATTTAAGAAAAGTTTGACTCACCAGTCGATTTATCTAGGGCCACTTGACCGATTTTAATGAATTTTTCCATAAATAATCTACTTTGATATCACTATAAAATGCGCCCACTTTCACCCCTCTACGACGCTCCGTTTAGAAGATATGAAGGATTTAAGAAAAGTTTGACTCACCAGCCGATTTATCTAGGAACACTTGACCGATTTTAATGAATTTTTCCATAAATAATCTACTTTGATATCACTATAAAATGCGCCCACTTTCACCCCTCTACGACGCTCCGTTTAGAAGATATGATGGATTTAGAAATTGAATTTTTCAAAAATCGATTTTTAAAATCCAAAAAAAAAGTGCCAACTTTGACCCCTCTACGACGCTCCGTTTAGAAGATATGAAGGATTTAAGAAAAGTTTGACTCACCAGTCGATTTATCTAGGCCACTTGACCGATTTTAATGAATTTTTCCATAAATAATCTACTTTGATATCACTATAAAATGCGCCCACTTTCACCCCTCTACGACGCTCCGTTTAGAAGATATGAAGGATTTAGGAATTTAATTTTTCAAAAATCGATTTTGAAAATCCAAAAAAAAGTGCCAACTTTGACCCCTCTACGACGCTCCGTTTAGAAGATATGAAGGATTTAAGAAAAGTTTGACTCACCAGCCGATTTATTTATGGCCACTTGACCAATTTTAATGAATTTTTCCTTAAATAATCTACTTTGATATCACTATAAATTGCGCCCACTTTCACCCCTCTACGACGCTCCGTTTAGAAGATATGAAGGATTTAGGAATTGAATTTTTCAAAAATCGATTTTGAAAATCCAAAAAAAAGTGCCAACTTTGACCCCTCTACGACGCTCCGTTTAGAAGATATGAAGGATTTAAGAAAAGTTTGACTCACCAGCCGATTTATCCAGGTCCACTTGACCGATTTTTATGAATTTTTCCATAAATAATCTACTTTGATATCACTATAAAATGCGCCAACTTTCACCCCTCTACGACGCTCCGTTTAGAAGATATGAAGGATTTAGGAATTGAATTGTTCAAAAATCGATTTTGAAAATCCAAAAAAAAGTGCCAACTTTGACCCCTCTACGACGCTCCGTTTTGAAGATATGAAGGATTTAAGAAAAGTTTGACTCACCAGCCGATTTATCTAGGGCCACTTGACCGATTTTAATGAATTTTTCCATAAATAATCTACCTTGATATCACTATAAAATGCGCCCACTTTCACCCCTCTACGACGCTCCGTTTATGAAGGATTTAGGAATTGAATTTTTCAAAAATCGATTTTGAAAATCCAAAAAAAAAAGTGCCAACTTTGACCCCTCTACGACACTCCGTTTAGAAGGTAGGAAGGATTTAAGAAAAGTTAGACTCACAAGCCGATTTATCTAGGACCACTTGACCGATTTTAATGAATTTTTCCATAGAGCAACAAATCTCTATTTTTTATGTACATTAAAGATGTTTAGTAGTAAGTAATCATTTGTTTTTTGTTTTGCAGCAAATATAATATGATTTCAACTAACTTGTATATATATATTTTTTTTTAAATTTGATTATTTATCATTGATCTATACCATAAATCAACAAAAATATTATTCAAATCATTCGAACTACTTGAACTATTTTTGTTTTGACAAATCGAACCGACTGAACGGTAGAGAGAATCGAATAACGTGGTTGGGAAAATAGTTGGTTAGTGACTATATAAAATAGTTATAGACCGTATCAATTAAACTATTTCAATATTGTATTAATTTCTATAACAAATAAAATAATGAGATCCGTTTATGTTTCGAAAATCACTTCCGATCGAAAAAAAAAACTCCATTGAAAACAAAAATCGTTCGATTCGATCGATTGACAAAAACAGCATCAAACAAATTTGATCCAATGGAAATTTTAATTCGAGATCGACCAAAAGCTACACAGATTGGTTAAGCCAACCAATGAACTTTTTGCCGAACCAACTTATTCGATTCTCTCAACCGCTTAGATAGTTCTTTGGACGATTTTAAACTTCACTCGAATGTTACAGTTTCGCCAATATATCTTTTTACCCGAATGAAGTTGGTTGTTACAACTAACTTTTGCGTTCTTCCAACCTCATGCCCAAAGAGGATTTTCTGTGTGCAGAACCCAATCGTTCTAGATTTGTGTTATGTTTTATCAAAAGGCTTATTATATTGTCGGAAAAAAAAACGGGATATATTATAAGGAAATGTTTTTGTTTTGTATCAAAATTTTTATAAGCATTTCGAATAAAATGAGTTTGAATTTGATTTCAAAATATAAGTAATTGTTTTACAAATGTAAACGATTTATTTAGTTCAAACCTTGTATTTCATATGACTGGAGTCTTTTTATACCATAATTCGATTGATTTCGTTTTATGGCTAATAACACTACCCAACACGATTATTTTCATGGAAATCTCATACATTAATTTTATATAATTCGCTAGTGCTGAATATGATTTCATACTCAGTTTTCGTTTTTGACAAAAATGCAATCGTCATATTAAGCCCACTACTAGAATACAAAAACCTAAACTGAATTTTTCAAACAATATGCTTAGCGCGTGAGATATTTGAATCATCTATTATTAAACGCTTAAAGAAGTATTTTAATAAAAATGTCTTGGTTACACCGTACAGCTAATTTGTTTGTCACAATCTTATCACGCGCTCTGACAACACAAGGAGAAATACTTATAAGATAATGCAGCTTAAACGGGGCATGGCTTATTATACGCTACACTTGGAGTGAAAGGGTATTTTCAGTTTGGTCATCCGTTTGTAAAACCCATTCATTATGGAAAAGTATATATATGCATTTTTTTTTTGATTGATTAGCTGTGGCCCTCTGTCTGTTGAAATCACGATTACAGAAAAACTAGAAGATCTTGATGAACGAAACTCCGAAGTTAGATTACTTATACATCTGCACATTATGGTATTGGAAATGCACTAACTTTAAAAATTTTGCTACATAAAAAATTCTCATGTGTCCTAACCTAACCTTACTTATTACTTAAATAAAGGGCCACAAATTATGTGGCATATATTTTCATATATTATTTTATACTCACCTGATTCAAGGTCGATTATTAACCGTGATCCGACATACTTTTATTCAAATACTTCATGTAACACTAGTATCTAAGGGCCGCTTTCACAATGTCCAGTTAAGTGTTTCAATTCCATATATTCTATTGGTAACTCTGAGTTAAAGTGACAGTTAGTGCTTAACCGAAGATGGTGAAAACGACCCTTAGGGTGATTTTTAATCAAGTAAACTTTTAAGTAAAAACCGCTTTATTTTGTGATACAAAAATAATATTTTTTCCTACAAACCGACTTGTAATGTTCTAACAAAAAAAAAAAGAAAAAAAATGGAAATTCGGTAAACCTACCCATTCGTACTCACCCAAATGAAAGAAAGTAAAACTTTGCAGTTCTTTTAATAAATTGTAAACCCTGAGAATCACTCGACCATTTGTAGACAGCTTAGGCCGACTATAACTTTTATAATTTTTACTAACTTTATTACACTTACTTTCAAAATTTCCCTACAAAAAAAAAATCTCATGTATCTAACCTAACCTTACTTATGGCCCCCAAACGAAGGGTAACATGTTAAGGGGTCGCAAATTAAGGGGCACCAATTATGTGGCATATATTTTCATATTTTATTTTATACTCACCGGATTCAAGATCTCGTCCACGGGTGCATTTTGTTCGTTCATATTGATCTGCGTCTGAAGAGCACCATTCAATGAATCGGTGCTATAGGAGCGCTAACGTTGTTATTTAAATTTTTTTATTAGATTCGTAGATGTTGTTTTTGATATTGTAGATGTTGTTATGGAAGTTGTTGTGGAAGTTGTTGTGGAAGTTATTGTTGAAGAATTTTGTAGTTTTGGAAGATGTTGTAGTTTTGGAATTTATTTTGGTTTTGGTAGATTATATCCAAATCGATATAGTTGAGGTAAAATACGATCAGGGATATGTTATAGTTGTAAATATGGATGATGTTGTAGAAGTTATTGTAGATATTGTAACCGCAATTATTATTGTAGTTATAGTTGTATAAATTGTACGCGAGTTATTGTAGATTTTATTGTAGAATTAATGTAGAATTAAATGTAGGGAGTAATATAGAATTTAAAGTCGAAATATTTGTAGAATTAGATATCAAAATAATTGTAGAAATCGATGTAGAATTAGATGTAGAAATTATAGTTTAAATTGTTGTATAATTTTTCGTAAAATTGATTATATAAATTATTTAATTTTATGTAGAATTAAATGTAGAAATTGTTGTAGAACATTGTAGAATTTGATGTCCAAATCGTAGTGGAAGTTAAGATGTAAAAATGGCAGTATATATTGTTGTTGAAATTGTTGTAGAATTATTATAAAAAATTGAGTATAAATTATTGTAGAAATTTACGAGGAATTAAATGTTGTATTTATGGATTAAATTGTGCAAATTTAAGTAAAATTGTTGAAGAAAAATTTTACAATTAGATATCCAAATCGTTGTAGAATTAGATGTCCAAATAGTTGTAGAATTAGATGTAGAAATGGTAGTATTAATTGTTGTAGAAATTTACATTGAATTCAATGTTTTTATTTATAAAATTGTTGTTGAATTATTGTAGAAATTAAAGTTGAATTTGACATACAAATTATTGAATTATTGTAGTATTAAATGTTAAAAGAGTTGCAGAAATATTGTAGAATTAAATGTAGAAATAGTTATAGAAATTGTTGTAGAAGATGTATAAATTAAGTGTAAATTGTTTTAGAAATATTGTACAATTTCAAGTTCAAATAGTTTTAGAATTAAATGTAGAAATTGTTAAAGAATTATTGTTGAATTTTATGTCAAAATAGTTGTTGAATTAGATGTAGAAATGGTAGTATTAATTCGTGAAGAATTATTGTAAAATTTTTTAAATAGTTGTAGAAATTATTGTTGAATTACATTTAGAAATTGTTAAAGAAATTGTTGAATTATTGTAGAATTAAATGTAGATTTTGTTGTAAAATTATTGTGGAATTTGATGTACAAATAATTGTAGAATTGTTGTAGAATTGTTGTAGAATTGTTGTAGAATAGTTGTAGAATTGTTGTAGAATAGTTGTAGAATTGTTGTAGAATTTTATGTAGAATTAATTTTATGTCCGAGAATTAAATGATCAAATAGTTTTTGAATTATAATAAATGTTGTTGAATAAATAGTTGTTGAATTTTACGAAGAATTAAATTAGAAAATTGTTGATTACATTTTTGGCGAATTATGATTAGTTGTAGAATCAGTTGTAGAAAGTATAGTCGTAATTGTTATTAAATTATTGTAGAATTTAAATCCAAACAAATGACGATATTATTGAAACATAATCGTAGTAATTAATGTCGAATTAATGTTGTATTTGTGATGTTTTAAATAGTCGGAGACATTATTGTAGAAAACGTTGAAGAATTTGTTGTCGAATATATTATATTTGATGATGATGCCGTCGTCGTCGTCGTGTAGATCGTGTAGCAAAATAAGATAAAATAAATGAAAAATATTTGTTAACAAATTAGCACTTTTTTTTTGTTATTTAAGATGTCGAAAGTATTTAGTGATCGCGCGCGTTGCTGTTGCGGCTGCGTCTCTGAAATAGCTCTCGGTAGTAGCTCCTGCTCGACGCACAGCAATTATTGGACTCACCTGCAGTAGTTCGGGCAGCCTATTGCGAGTAGCCATATTGTTGCCGGTCGATCTCTCGTTTGGTGGTTTGGTCGGTCGGACGGTAGATCGGGCGCGAATGGTCGGCGTTTGTTGCTTGAATGGTTGGCTGGGTGGGTGGTTGCTGTTGTTGTTGCGGGTGCTGCTGCTTTCACAGGGTGGGAGCAACGTGCGAAGTTGCTTGAAGTTTTGATTTTGCGATTGGGACGTAGCGCTTTTGTTGTTGTTGTTGTTGACTTTTCACTTACAGCAATAGCGATAAGCTTTTGTTGCTGTATGTGTTAATTAATGTTTTTTTTTGTTTACCTTGCTTGTCTGTCTGTCTGTCCAAATGTCTGTTGTTTTGTGCTCGGTTCTTAGGTTGGTTTTGTTCGTTCAGTCAAATATTTGCTAATATTTCTAGTTATTGTTTTTGTTGTTGTTGTTATTGTAGTAATTCTTATTGTTATTGTATTCAAACATACTTATAGCTGTTGTAGAACGAAATGTTTTTGGTTTTATTTGATTTATGTTATTGTTGTTGCACTATACTTTTTGTTGTTGTCTCTATACTTTTATTCTATTCTTTCTTGTTGTTTGCTTTTGTTCTTTTTCTTTTTCTTTTTCTTTTTCTTCTTCTTTTTATTTATATTTTATTTTTTGTTGCTGTATTTATTATTGTTTTTATATTTCTAGTTTGTTGTCAGGGATTGAAACTGAAATTTATATAATTCGTAACCTAAAACGTTATACAAAACAATTTCAATTTTTAGTTTTTTTTTTTTTTTCAAAATATAAATAAATTTTTAGTACAAATTGAATTTTAGTGAAATTTTGAATTTTTAGAAAAAACTGAATTTTAAGTTAAAAATTAAATGTTAATAATTCTTCACTAAAATTATGTTTTAAGTGAAAATTTAATTTTTAGTAAAAAATTTAATTTTTTGTTAACAAATTAATTTTTAGTCAGAAATTGTATTTTTAGTTAAAAATTTAAATTTTTAGCTGAAAATTTCAATTTTAAGCGAGGAATAGAAATTTAAATTAATTTGTAGTGAAAAGTTTAATTTTAAGTGAAAAAATGAATATTAAAAATAATAAAAAAGTTTTAAGTTTTAGTTAAATTTAATGAAAAATTTAATGTTCAGTTAAACATAGAATTTTTAATTACAAATTGAATTTCAGTTAAAATAGTATTTTTAGTTAAAAATTGAATTTTTAGTTAAAAATGGAATTTTCAGTTAAAATTAAATTTTTAGTTAAAATAGAATTTTAAGTTAAAAATAGAATTTTTAGTTAAAAATTGAATTTTTAGTTAAAAATTGAATTTTTAGTTCAACATTGAATTTTTAGTTCAAAATTAAATTTATTGTGAAAATTTAATTTTTTTGAAAAGTCGAATTTTCTGTGAAATATTAAATTTTGAAATGAGTTTTTAAATTTTTTTTTTTAATTTATTGAGTTTGGAGGGAATTTAAAATCTGAATATGGCGTTTTTTCAATACAAATTAACCGTATTTTACTCGAATTCAATACGTTCAAGTTAATCGAATTCAATTTGGCTTTATTTGTCAAATATTTGGATATCGATTTAATATGAAATAATTCAAATCATTTGTTAATTGGCTTGGTTCACCTTTTGCAAATTATGTTTGTGTGCGAATTCGACTAAATTGCCGACTAAAATAAATTGAACGGTTTTTCATTCGGTAACAGGTAATTGTTCAAGTTCTTAATTAATCGATTTCATATGTTTATTTGCTGCCATCTAATTTAGTACAATTTAGTTTGCTCGAAAATTTTATTAATTGAAATTTTGAACACTGCATTACCGACAGAATTTAGTTTAGTCAGCAATTTAATCGAATTCGCACACACCCTAAATAATTGAATTTTTTTTCCGCATGTTTAAATATTGCATCAAAGTCATATTCTAATTTCAATCGAATTTATATTTTGCTATTTCAGAATTCAATTTCTCTATACGAAATTTACGTTTTAAAATAAATTTATTCAGGTTCAAGTTATGTGGAACGTATTCAATTTGATATATATTTTCGAAAGCACGAATTTTGTAGTTGTATCGTTATAATCAGGGTCTAAAATTCTTTTGTTCAATACAAAATAACCGTGTTCTATTATAATTCAAAACGTTAATGTTAATCGAAGTACGGTTACGGGTCTGATTCCAAGATTTTTACAGTAGCAGTTCCGGTTTCGGATTGAAACGGTTCCGATTCCAGTTCATTGCGGTCGCTGACAGCGTATGAAATCCTTTGGAATATCTGTTCTAATCCAATTTATTCCAGCCAAAAAAAAAAAAAAAATACATATGATTTCCGATTCCTGTTCCAAAAACCGAAACGATTCCGGTACAGATTCCGATTCCGGTTCTTTGCGCTTCCTGGCTATAACCAAACCATATAGTTGAAATACTTTAAACCTAAATCAAAATATGGGAAAGGACTGAAACGAAAGCGTTACTTGGAATCGATATACCAAAATCTTCTCGTTGTAAAACCTAAAACCGTAATTGTAACCGAAACGTAACGAAATTAGGAAAAACGACTTAATGAAAAATCAAAACCGTTGGAATCAAAACCATTTCGTAATAAAACTTAAAACCGTTGGAATCAAAACCACTTCGTAATAAAACTTAAAACCGTATTCCAAAAGGAAACCAGAACCAGGGTACGAAACGACAACCGAAATCGTAACTTGGAACCGAAATACCAAAACCGTTTTAATATAAATTGAAAATATTTAAATCGAAGTTGTGACCGAAACGAATGGACAAACCGGAAACTGAAATCTGAGCCGTTTCAATATTTGAGATTTGTTTTTACTTTTGTTGTTGTTTTTTATTTGTTGTTGTTTTATATTGTTGTTATTTTTATAAAGTTTTTGTTTTTTTTTAATTATGTTGTTGCTCTTTTATTATTGTTGTTGATTTTTTTTTATTATTATTGTTGTTGCAGTCCACACAACAACAATAACAACACTAGCAATTATTCAATTATCACACACTGATTTTTTTGAATTCTTCTTTAAATTGTTGTTGTTACTTGTTAAAATTGTTGTTATGCAGCTTCTTCTTCTTCTTCTTATTCTTGCTGCTGCTCTTGTTCTTCTTCGTTTTCTACTCGTTACTGTTTGCCATTCTCGTCGCTTTTGTAGCTCGTTACTTTTATTTGTTTCGCTGTCGCCTTCAGTCTAGCTTTGCCTCCTACTCCTGCTGCAACTATTCGTTGCAGTGCAGCCAACTGCTCGTCGCACTCGGTACAATGTTGATTCACTGCGGCGTCAGTTCAGACAGTCTACGTCTGTCTGGTGGAAGCTTTTTGTGAAAATTCGCTGCGAAAATTGCTCCAGTTTCTTATTAGTTTTCAGCGCGACTGCCAACGACGATTTATAATAAAACGATGATCCGAATGAACGAACGACCGACCGACTTGGATCTGAGTAACAATGATGATGATGAAGTTGTTGCCGCGGCGTCCGTCGTCGTCGACGCACTCGACTCGAAAAAGCACCGAACGCTGACGCGCTTCAAGTAGTAATTGCTGCCATGCCCCTGTCTCCCGTCTCCGAACGATGTTGCTCACTTTGTGGCGTTTATCGTTTACGACGTTTGGCAGATAAGATTGACAAAGGTATTTTTCACATGCGAAACGTTCCAAATCTTATCTGCGTTTTTTGTATTATTTTGTAATATATTTTTTTTAATATTTTTTCAGAAATATTTTGCAGCTGCCGCTGATATGATTAGCACCTCGTTGTTACGTCGAATGCGTTGCCGCTACTGTTTTCGTTGCGCTGCTGCTGCTGTTGTTGCTGCTGGCAGCCTTCGGCGCAAACGCTGGAAATATTTATTTAATTTTATTTTTTATTTATTTTTATTTTTATTTTATACTATTTCATTTCATTTCTGTCTGACTTTCATGCGGTTTCGCTTTCTGCCTCAATAGCAGAGTGCATTCGTAATGCCAACCAACCGACAATCGATGCGAAAAGTGCGCCAAATAATTTTAAAAGCAGGGCTGGCAACGGTAACAGGAAATGACAAAATTTAACGAATCGTTAAAATAATTTTAAAAATAGTGCTATTATTTTGACAACACTTCAAAGCCAATAATTAATTTAAAATATTAAAAAAATGTAGACTTGAAAAATGCAAATTATAACAAATTTACAAAATTTAAATAATTGATAAAAAATGAATTTAATTCGTTTGAACTCGATGGAAAGAGGTGATTTTTGTATTGAAAAATTGTATACAGGAATAGCCAAAAACAAATGCGATCAAATTTAATTTAAATACCATTTCAAAATAGAAACGTTATGAAATTACATGCTTTAAAAAAATATTTGGAATCACTTTTCAAATTAAAATTTATATATTTTTTTAATATTAGATAACAAATGTCTAAAATTCCAATAAGATATTTTACACAAAATTTAAAAATACTACAAAACACGATTCTAGTAAATGCCATTCGAAATATAAAGCGTGACTGTTTCAATAAAATATTATTTCTTATAATATTAATTATTTTTAATTTCATATTTATTTTTGTTAGTTTATGTACTATTTGTTTTTTTTTTTTATTATACATTTGTATTAGTCATAGATCGAAAAAGTTTTTATATTTAGTTATCTCAGAATGATAGAACCTTCAATAGAAACTTGATTATATTTACGAGATAGGAGAATTGTATGATGAGCATTTTTGAATAATACTTTGCTTTACTGAGAATATTTTCTAATAATAGCAAAGGTTGAATTAAAAAAAAAACGGAATTTTTAATGAAAAATTAAATTTTGAGTGTAAATGGAATTCGTAGTGTAAAATGTAATTTTAAGTGTAAAAATTATTTATTAGTGAAAAATTAAATATTTATTGGAAAATTAACTTTTTAGTGAAAAATTTAATTTTCAGCGAAAATTGAATTTTTAGTGAAAAATTGAATTCTTGGTTAGAAATTGAATTTCTAGTGAAAAATGGAATTTTTAGTGAAAAATTGAATTAGTCAAGAAAAATGGAATTTTAATGAAAAATTGAGTTTTTAGTGAAAATTTGAATTTTTATTGAAAATTAGAATTTTTAGTTAAAAATTTAATTTTAAGTGAAAAATTGAAATTTTAGTGAAAAATTGAATTTTTAGTGAAAATTTGAATTTTTAATGAAAAATTGAATTTTTAGTTAAAAATTTAATTTTAAGTGAAAAATTGAAATTTTAGTGAAAAATTTAATTTTTAGTGAAAATTTGAATTTTTAGTGAAAAATTTAATTTTTAGTGAAAATTTAATTTTTAGTGAAAAATTTAATTTTTTTAGTGAAAAATTTTATTTTTAGTGAAAAATTTAATTTTTTTAGTGAAAAATTTTATTTTTAGTGAAAAATTGAATTTGTAGTGAAAAATTGAATTTTTAGTGAAAAATTGAATTTTTAGTGAAAAATTTAATTTTTAGTTAAAAATTGAATTTTTAGTTAAAAATTTAATTTTAAGTGAAAAATTGAAATTTTAATGAAAAATTGAAATTTTAGTGAAAAATTGAAATTTTAGTGAAAAATTGAATTTTTAGTGAAAAATTGAATTTTTAGTGAAAAATTGAATTTTTAGTGAAAAAATTGAATTCTTTGTGAAAAATTTAATTTTTAGTTATAAATTGAATATATACTGAAAAATTGAATTAAGTGAAAAATTTCACTTTTTAATGAAAAAATTTAATTTATAGAGAAAAATTGAATTTTTAGTGAAAAATTGAATTTTTAATGAAAAATTGAATTTTTAATGAAAAATTTAATTTTTAGTGAAAAATTTAATTTTAGTGAAAAATTGAATTTTTAGTGAAAAATTTAATTTATAGTGAAAAAGTGAAATTTTAGTGAAAAATTTAATTTTTAGTGAAAAATTTAATTTTTAGTGAAAAACTTAATTTTTAGTGAAAAATTTAATTTTTAGTGAAAAATTGAATTTTTAGTGAAAAGTGAATTTTTAGTGAAAAATTGAATTTTTAGTGAAAAATTGAATTTTTAGTGAAAAATTGAATTTTTAGTGAAAAATTGAATTTTTAGTGAAAAATTGAATTTTTAGTGAAAAATTGAAGTCATAAATAAATTTTTAGTGAAAATTTTAATTTTTATTGAAAACTAGCTGGACCCGTGCACGACTCGTGCAAAGATTTTGTGAATGATATGAAGTGATTTTATAAATACAAAGAACATTTTTATTATTTATAGCTTTTGTAATTATAGTTTTTGTAATTGTAAAAATATATCGTTCATAAAGTGTGGATACATTTACGCCCCTTTTTAGGGCATGTCTACGTCGCCTTTTCACTCCCATATTGATCAAGTGTCATGCCTCTATTTCCAATCTCGATCACATTCCACTTGGCTATTAAGATTTCTAAAAATGATTCTTAGTTTCGAGTTGTAAAACTCTGCTCTTAGTAAATCAGGAGTTTTAGCATTTTTAAAATGTTTGTCTCGTCCAATTCCGTCCAAATTCTACGCAACGCTCTCCACTCCCAAAAAATCCATTCGTTTTTTTTTTTTGATTTCATCCACTTAAAAATTCCAAGATTTTTTATTTTTTTTTTATTTTTGAACATTTTTCAAATTATAACTAAGGAAATATATTTGTGGTTTTCAGGGTACAATTTATGTTTTGAAAATTTAATAATTTGTTATAAATCACCAAATCGAAAATAATTATTTGAACCACTGCTGGATGAAATCTCTGGTGAAGATGGTAATGAAATGATTCATATATTATATTAGCCAACATACATATTACCCAACTTAGGCCTTTATGTAGATCCAAATAATTTAATGATGTAGTCGCCGAAACCATGGATTTAATTCAAGTCAATTCTATGACAATTTTTGAAGCGGTAGATATTGATTGAATCTAATAGGATCTGAAGAAAACGGCTTCCAGATCCAAGACGGTCAATTTTTTCCACAAAGTATCCGAATTTTTTTCCAGCCCTTATTCTATGTGACAATTACAATGTTTAATATAATCTTTTGTTTCGATTTTTTAAACTCTGCACTTAGTAGGTAAAGAGTAATAGAAAATTTTAAGGTTTTTTTTTTTGTATTTTTATAACTCTACTTTTAGTATGTCAGGAGTTATAGCATTTTTAATGTTTTTGTTATATGAAAGGTGTCACGCCCCTTTATACAATCCCGCCCACATTCTACGTGACAATTTTACTTTTTAATATGAACCTTTGTTTCAATTTTCATAACTCTAGTCAGGAGTTATAGCAATTTTAAAGTTATGGTTATATGGGAAGTGCCACTCCCCTTTATCAAATTCCGCCCACATTTAGCAAAAATATAAACAACAACAAAATACATTACTGAGCCCAATTTCATAACTGTGGCTATCTTATACGGCTATTTTGAAATAAAAGTTTAGTTTTGCCACGCCCATTTTTGTACCTTAGGAGGCAACTTTTCAAAAATTCCTTCGTAGTGCGCTCTCACGTCGGGAAATCAACACCCTGTCCAAATATCAAGTTCCTAGGGTCAAATTTAGATTTTTTCGATTTTCCGGATTTTCCTTTGGGTTTGTCCCACTTTTCTTTTTTCCTAAACCACTCTTGCATTGACACGAACAAAATACAAAAAGAATCAGGCAAATCCGTCAGATCGTTCTCCCGTGATGCTCTGGCACACACAGGACATTTCATTTTTATATATATAGATTTTAATTTTAAGTTAAAAATTTAATTTTAAGTGAAAAATTGAATTTTTAGTTATAAATTGAATTAAGTGAAAAATTTCATTTTTTAATGAAAAAATTGAATTTTTAGTGAAAAATTGAATTTTTAGTGAAAAATTGAATTTTTAGTGAAAAATTGAATATTTAGTGAAAAATTGAATTTTTAGTGAAAATTTAAATTTTTAGTGAAAAATTTAATTTTTAGTGAAAATTTAAATTTTTAGTGAAATGAATTCTTAGTGAAAAATGTAATTTTTAATGAAAAATGTAATTTTTAGTGAAAAATTTAATTTTTAGTGAAAAATTTAATTTTTAATGAAAAATTAAATTTTTAATTAAAAATTGTATTTATAATTAAACTTTGAATTTACCATTAAAAATTGAATTTTAATTAAAGTTTAAAATTTTCTGTAAAAAATTAAATTTTGTTAAATTAAAAACAAAAACCGTTTCAATCCCCGTTTTACATCGAAACCATAAATCGTGCAAACACAAATCTTAAATTTAAAGTAATTAACACATTTTCTACTAATCTTAATTAGTTCATGTTTTTGAATTACGCTTTGTTTAACACTCTTGGCTTTAAATTCACGCTGTAACCAAGTAATAACTTTTAATTTATTGGCCAACAAAATGCTGTTGCGGACTTCTAACAACATAACCGGTTGCCCTGAAAATATAGTTTTTAATTGCATTCTAAAGCTTTTAATTGTTTTGTTTTCCATATATTTTTTTTATTTAATTTTTTATTTTTTTTTGTAAAATGTTCTACGTTTGTTGTTACCCGTATGTTAGACTATATTTGTAGTTTTATTATTTTGTTTGCATATTTCTCATTCTTTATTATACTGCAATTGTTGTAAATGTACAAAGTCTCTTAGAGTTTCTTCGTGTGCACCTCCACCGACCGCTTTCAACTTCCAGAATGAGGTACATGGATAAAAAAGGTGCACCTAAAATAGTTAAATTCAAACTTCTAATTAAAATGTTTGATAAAATTAAAGTGCACTAATTTCCGTTTGCAATATTCATATTAGCAAACGGAATTGCTGATTTAACGAAGAATAGTAAATGTTTTTGTTAAATTAGTGAATTTCATTGCTGGATTGATTAATGAATTCAATTAATATCGGTTGCTATATTTACGTCGATTATTTTTTGCTGTTTAAGAATGTTATATTCTATTCTTATATAAAATTGAAAGTGCCTCATTAAAAAAAAAGTTTCAATTTTACATTTAAAATAAGTGAAAACTAAAAGAAATCAATTTCAATTTTAAAGTGTTTTGTACTGGGTTGTTTTTTTTCCGGTGTACCTACTTAATTGTTTTGAGACAATTCTTTGGAAGCTTTCTAATTATGCACAATATTTATAGACGTTCGTATCGTTGTTGTAATTGTTCTATTTCAAGTTGTAATTGTACACTTGATATATAGTTTTAGTAGTTTTTGTTTTGTAGTGTTTTATAATAACATGCGACACATAGCAATATCACGGTGAATTAAACTTTTAAATTTGTGTAGAGCATAAGGTAAAGTTTGAAGGGGTTTCTAAGTCACTATCGTTTAAATTGGAATTTAAAACAAATATTTAATGAATTAAATTTCATAGCAGAATCTATAATAATAGCAGACGTACTGAAGAACCTAGACAGATCTCTCTCACCATTTGAGCTGTGCGTATTATATTTTGTAGTTAAAGTGGTTGGAGCTACAGTTTAATGCCGAATTCGAACGGCAGGTTGAGAGATTTTCATGGGCAGTATTTACTCTCGGAGATAATGCCATTGTCTGCAGAGATATAGCGCAGTATAGAAAAGAGGTTGACATTTCCAACCCCCCTTTTGAATCTGTGCTACGGAACCTTTTGGTACGCAGTCCAGTGCACTAACCACTGAGCCACGGACGCTACGAAACCTATAACGTTTAGAATTTTAAAGTTTACCAGAAGGTTAAACAGAACGAAGTTTCATTAAGGTAATCGAAATGGAACCCCCGTTAAAATATATATACTTTATGTTATAATAACTAAATATTCACACGGTTGTATTAACCGAAATGTATGCATTTTTCATTCTACAAAAATTGCTCTATTTTGCATTTATTTTTTAAATCTGAGTACATTTCATAATATGTACGGAAATGTCTGGGGAAAGAAATATATCATAAAATAATTGTCTCGGGAATGAATTGTCTGAAGTAGAATTGTACCGGCAGTAGAATAGTCAGGGAAAGAATTGTCTGGGAAAAACGGTCTAGGATACATGGGAAAGAATTGTCATAGACAAAAATTGTCCTGTAGATGAATTTTCCGGGGTAAAATTGT
Source organism: Dryomyza anilis (assembly GCA_951804985.1). Taxonomy (NCBI): domain Eukaryota; kingdom Metazoa; phylum Arthropoda; class Insecta; order Diptera; family Dryomyzidae; genus Dryomyza; species Dryomyza anilis. Next base: position 115,801,477 of record OX638130.1, read on the forward strand.
CTCGACGAAGAATTGAATTGTCACTAGATGAATTATCTTGGAGACAAAAATCAGGGAATGAATGGTCAGGAAACGAATTGTCAGGGAAAGATTTGTCGGGAGAAATGGTATAGGCAAGAATAGTCACGGGAAAGAATTAACATGGGAAAGAATTGGTATAGGAAAAAATTGTCTTGGGGATTAATTGTCTGGTTATAGAATTGTCTCGCAAATGAATTGTTCTGGCTATAATTGTTTTGAGAAAGAATTCTCCAAGGATGATTTGTCATGGGAAGAAAGTATTGTCAGGGAAATAATTATCTGGGGAAGAATTATCACGGGTATGAACTGACATACATCCAGAAAAAAATACTATATAAATAATAGTTTTTTACTATTAAAAATAGTCAATAGAATAAATTATAATGTTATTTGAAAAATACCATTAAATACTAGAAAATACCATGATCATTGAGTTTATATGAAAAGATTTATTTTTTGTATACTATTAAATCCATAATTGTCCTATTGACCAATTTTAATGGGATTTGAGGGAATTTTTTTCTGGGTGTAAGGAAGAATTGTCTTAGAGAAAAATTTGCCTTGGGGATTAATTGTCTGGGTAAACAATTGCCCGAGCGTAGAATTGTTTCGAGGTAGAATTTTCTAGGAATGATTGTCTTGGGGAAAATTTTGCTGGGAAAAAATTGTCTCGATTGTTTTGGGAAATTGTATTGCGATAGAATTAAAAGGTGAATAATAAACAAGAGAAAGAATTTCTCTATGGAAGAATAGTTATGAAAAAGAATTGTCACCTGGAATAATTAAGAGAAGTAATTGTCGCAGAGAAGTAATAGTCGCAGAGAAGAATTGTCTTGGAAAATAATTGCCTGAGTAAAGAATTATATTAGTATTACTTCAGGGATGAATTGATTAGGAAAAATTGTCTCGTTTAAGATTTATACCAATTGGGGAAGAATTGTCTCGGAAAAGAATTATGTTGCGGATGACTTGTCCGATGTAAAATGATCATGGGTAAAATTTGTCTTGGCGAAGAAGGGAAGGGAAAAAATGGAATTGAATAAGAATTTTCAAGTGGATGAATTAACTTGGTGAACAATTGTCTCGGGAAACAATTTTATGAGATGAATTTTCTTATGAAATAAATGTCTTGGGGAAGAATGGTCTAGGAAAGAATTAACTGAAGAAGTATTGTGACTCTCAGTAAATAAATGTCTCCGGAATAATTGTCTTGAATTGCCCAGGGAAAGCATTATTTCATTGAAGATTTCCGGGATAAATTATTTCCTTATGAATTTCCTTATAGAATAAATGTCTTGGGGAATAATTTTCTTGGAAAATAGTGACTTAAGTCAAAATTGTCTTAGCGAAGAATTGATTAAAGAAGAATTCTGACTGGAGCAAATTCTCTCGGGAATTAATTGTCTCGGGAATTTTTTAAAAATTGAATGAACAATTGTTTCGGGAAAAACACTATCTTGTGAAGAATTTCCTTGTGGAAATAGTGCATTAATTGTTTTGGGGAAAAGTAGTCCGGAAAAAATTGTCACGAAATAAATGGTCTTGGGTAAAATTTGACTTAGAGCAGAATTGACTGAAGAAGCATTTTCTCTGGAATGAGTTCTCTCGGGAAATAAATGTATCGCGAATAATTGTCTTGACTTGCCTAGGGAAAGAATTATTTCATGGAAGATACCCGGTAAAAATTATTAATTTCCCAGTATAAATATCTTGCTCTGCATGTCTGTTACATTAAATCGTTTGATTATTTTTTATACTGCTATGATATAATACGATGTTGCTATAATACCGAGTTGCTTGACATGAACTTAATTGAAAATGAGCCACAAACGCAAATTCAAATTTGAATGCGAACTTGAGCGCACTTCAGACTTTGCTGCTGGCTGTGTGAGTTTGTGTAAAAGTGTCGTGCGTGATGCGTGTTTGTGTGTGGCACACATATCAATTGTCATTCACACATTTCAAACGTTATTTACAACATTGTTGCTGATGATAATGATGCTGATGTTGATGAGCACGATCATTTGTTGGTTGCACAAGAGCAGCATTTTCGGCGCATTTCACCGCAAAGTGGGTTGTAGGAGGTGGCAATAAACATAAAAGCAGCTGACTGCCTGACTGCTAAATAGACAGACAGTCGGATTGACTGACAGACAGAAAGACAGACATGATAACACAAGAGCAGCGCGAATAAAATGCGCTCTATTGATGTTGTTGTCAAGTAATTTCTTATTTGTTGCAAGTGTTGCTGCTGCTATTGTTGTTGTTGGTTCGTTGGTTCAATTAGTTGCTTGTTTGCGGGCACTTGTTGTGCTGCTCATGTGTCTGAGTGGAACTGTTTGTGTTCTTTTAAACGTGTATATTGTTGGCATATTTTGAAAATCTAGTTATTCACGAACGTGCTCTAAATCTTATGCGGGACTTTGAGCTTAATAAAGTCTTATGGAATTTGATGTAATTTTTAAAGATTTCCCTACACAATTTTTTTGTTTCTTTTAATTTATAGCAATTTTTTAATTAATTTTTGATTTTTATAGGTTGGTGTTTTATTGATTTCGTTTTATTTAAGATTTATTTATTGTATAAGACTTGCTTTAGATTAATTTCTAAAATGTTTAATTTTTATTGAGTTTTTTGATTTTTATTGGGTTTTATAATTTTTGTTTTCTAAGTTTAAAAACACTTTTTGCGCTGCATTTCATTAAACTTTGAATGAAATCGAATGCTACCGCAGCGCGTTGTTCAACGCTGAATCATTTCACGTGATTTGAGAGGTGCTTCGTAATGATGTTTGCTGGTTGTGGAATTTCGGTTGAAACCCGATGCGGCACATGTATCACGATTGCTTGGTCAGACGGACGGACGGGCAGTCACTGGGTCGGCTATTGTGTGGTGAGTAGTGTGAATTGCACCAACTGAGTCAAACAAACATCGATTCAGAGACGGTTGCTGTTTGGCGGTCGCTATATGACGAACACTTGTAATCGTTACATTTAGCATTTGGCAAATTTAAGTACTAGATAAACTTAGAAAATTTTAATTTTTCACTAAAAATTTAATTTTTGACTAAAAATTCAATTTATCATTAAAAATTCAATTTTTCACTAAAAATTCAAATTTTCACTAAAAATTCAAATTTTCACAAAAAATTCAATTTTTCACTAAAAATTCAAAATTTCACTAAAAATTAAATTTTTCAGTAAAAATTTAATTTTACACTAAAAATTTATTTTTACACTAAAATTCAAAATTTCACTAAAAATTAATTTTTCACAAAAAAATCAATTTTTAACTAAAAATTAAATTTTTAACTAAAAATTACATTTTTAACTAAAAATTAAATTTTTAACTAAAAATTTATTATTTTAATTTATTTTTTTTTAATTTTATATTATATTAATTTATTCACTAAAAATTAAATATTTCACTTAAAATTTAAAATTTTTACTAAAAATTTAAATTTTAATTAGAAACTCAAAATTTTCATTAAAATTTGATATATAACTAAATATTTAATTCTTATACAATTTTCACTAAAAATTCAATTTTTCACTAAAAATTCAAATTTTCACTAGTAATTCAATTTCTCACTAAAAATTAAATTTTTCACTAAAAATTCAATTTTTCACTAAAATTTAAATTTTTCACTAAACATTCAATTTTTCACTAAAAATTCAATTTTTCATTAAAAATTCCATTTTTCACTAGAAATTCAATTTTTCACTAAAAATTCAATTTTTCCCTAAAAATTCAATTTTTCACTAAAAATTCAATTTTTCACTAAAAATCCAATTTTTCACTAAAAATTCAATTTTTCACTAAAAATTCAATTTTTCACTAAAAATTCAAAATTTTACTATAAATTAAATTTTTGCACTATAATTCAATTTTTTACTAAAAAAAAATCAATTTTTCATTAAAAATTCAAATTTTCACTAGAAATTCAATTTTTCACTAAAAATTCAATTTTTCACTAAAAATTCAATTTTTCACTAAAAATTCAATTTTTCACTAAAAATTCAATTTTTCACTAAAAATTCAATTTTTCACTAAAAATTCAATTTTTCACTAAAAATTCAATTTTTCACTAAAAATACAATTTTTAAAAAATCAATTTTTCACTAAAAATTCCATTTTCACTCAAAATTCAGTTCTCTAAAAATTATTTTTTTTTACTAAAAACTAAAATTTTCACTAAAAATTAAAATTTTCACTCAAAATTCAACAATAGAATTATCAAAAAAAAGCTATAAAAGCATCTATAATATTAGCAACAATAACAACAACAACCATAAACATATGAATTACAACAATTGAAAAATATATTCATGGCACTTGCAGTGCAGTGACTTTGAACCATAAAATAAAATAATTTTCATTGTTGCTGCTGCCGTAGTTTGCTGCCAAAGTTGCCTGTGAGAACCTGTCGAATATGCTGCGAAAACATGGCTGCTGCTTCCGCTTCCGTTACTGTCGCGTCGCGTTGCAGCCATTGATGTGGCTGACGTTGTCACATTTGGCGCCTTTTGTTCAGCCGGAGGCAGCCATGTTTTGTAGCAAATACATCCGGTTTATTGTTGTTTTTGTTGATGTTCACGTTGTTGTTGTTGCAGCTGTTTGTTGCCGCTTTCACATGTTTAATGATTTGTGCAAAAATTTCAATATTATTAAATTTTTATGAATTTGCGCGCAAAATATTTTCAAATAATTGAATATCCGCGGCGCGCGCTCGTTGAACCGGAAGCCGCTTGACACACAAACAGGCAGCCATCAACACAAACACGTTGCATGTAACGCCATTTATGTTGCTGTTGCTGCTGCTGCCATTGTTGTTGTTATTATTGCTGTTGCTGCCGCTGCTGCTGCTGTGTATTTTATTGTTCAAGAAAAACACAATGAAAATCATTTAAAATTCAAAAATCATTATTGTTTAGTTTGCCATGTGTTGAGCTGGCTGGTTGCGCCTTTTATGACGCCATTGTTGGTATTTTTTGTTTTTGTTGTTTTTACTGTTGTTCATCGATTCATTGTTGAGCAGTTGCCTTTGAATGCCATGGCTGCATATAGCCCATAAAGTGTGCGAAAAAATATTGTTAAAGGAAACATTGAAAATATGCGCGCAATTTTCATTGAAAATTAATTGGCCGTATTTTTGTTTTTTTTTTATATATTTTTCAAACCAAAATAAATTTGGCAAAGTATTATTTAGAGATTTTTTGCATTTTATATATTTTTTAATATTTGTTGTGTCCTTTTTATGTAATTAAAATAAATAAAAGTTGACAAAGCTTCAAAAGCTTTAACTTAGCATATACAAGAACCAATTGCGTTGTTGAAGTTGAAAACAGAACCAATAATATTTAGTATAGTTGTACGAAATAACTGTAAGTTTGACCATATTTTTGTTGATTTTTTTTGTGAAAAGTTCTACTTAAAAAGTATTGTGTCGGAGTATATTTGCATCGGAGAAGAATTATATCAGGAATGAGTTCTGTAGGAAAAGAATTGTCTCATAGCAAAAATCATCTGAAGAATTATATCGGAATATTATTATCTCGGTAACACAGGAAACAAAATCATCATCATATTAATGAATTCCGTTCTTCAAGAAACACGGAAAAACACGACAAAACACGGAAAAATACGACAAAACGCGAAAAAAGCACGGAAAAACATGAAAAAGCAAGCGAAACGTAAAAAATAATTCCGGAAACGTTTAGATCTTTGGAACCAGAATCGTTATTAAAAATGTGTTGAAAACATCGGAACCAGAACCGGAACAGATATTATAGTCTCTGTCAGGGAACGCAAAGAACCGGAATCGAAACACATTTAATTTGTTGGTTGAAACTGGAATCGGAACCACAATTTTAAAAATTTTGGAATCCGAACCGGAACCGATATTCCAATAGGTTTTAGTCCCTGTAATAAATTATTTCATTAATTAAGTTTGGTACTAAACAACAGATTTTTAAGAAAAGGTTAAAATACCACGAAATCTGTTTTTAGATTTGCACGCAAGAACTCAGATTACATAATACATAAAATACAACATATAAAATACAATCATATGGAAGAATGCTGTTCATCAAAACAAATTTCGATCAAAATATTTTTTGTTCGTTCATTTTTTGCCATGCTTTACAGTTTTTGTATGTAATTTCTTAAATAATTCCTATATAATTAGTACATTTTATTTATAAAAATATATTTAAAAAAATGTTTTAAATTGTTCGAACTTTTTTTCGAATTTTATTTTTTAAGAAAATTTCTTGTTCGAATTTATTTTCGAAAAACAATTCAAAAATGTAAAATTCGTAATTTTATGGTGAAAAATTCTCTGGGAAAGAGATGTCACTGGAAAAAAAGTTATTGGGAAAGAATTGTCTCGGGGATTAATTTAAATGGTGAAGAATTTACCGAGGAAGAATATTCCGGGAAATTGTTGTCTCGGGAAAGAATTGTCCGGAGAAGAGATTTTATTAACGATTAATTGTCACGGGTAAGAATTTTTTTAGGAAGAAATAATTTTATCTGGAACAATTTCGAATAAAATATTTTTTCGAATTTTATTTTTTAAGTACATTTTTTTCGAATTTTATTTTTTAGAGATTTTTTTTTTTCGAATTCATTTTCGAAAAACATTTTTTTTTTGGAAAATTCCTAATTTTATGGGAACAATTTCTCCGGGAAAGAGATGGAAAAAATGTATTGGAAAATTGTTGCCTCATGAAAGACTTGTCCGAAGAAGATTTTTTTTAACGATAAATTGTCTCGGGTAAGAATTTTTGTTAGGAAGAAATAATTTTCTCTGGTACAATTGTCCAGGCAAGAATTGTCTCAGTGTAGAATTATACGGGGAATTGTCCGGGGCAGGATTTTCGCGGGAATAATAATAGGGCAAAAATTGTCCTCGAAAGAATTGTCTCGGGGAAGAATGAACACGAAGAAGAAATTGTCACAGGGTTGAATTATGCGGAATAGAATTGCTAGTGGAGAACTGTCAGGGGAAAAAGAATCTCGTGTAGAAATTGTTCGTGAAAAATTGACCTGAAAATAATTGTAACGGCGACTAATTGTCTCGAGACCTGGCCGCGAAAAAATTCGGTTTGGGTACGAATTGTATCGGGAAGAACTATCCTGAATTGTCATCGAAAGAATTGTATCGGGGAATAATGAACACGAGGATGAATTTTCACAGGGTTGAATTATGCGGAAGAGAATTGTCAGTGGAGAACATCAGGGGAAAAAGAATCTCGTGTAGAAATTGTTCGTGAAAAATTGTCCTGGAAATAATTGTCACAGCGATTAATTGTCTCGAAACTTGACCGCGAACAAGGAAGAATTGTACCGGGTAATTTTTTTTTGTAGGAAGAATTTTTAAGGTATTTTTTTATTCGTATTTATTTTTGAAAAATCATTTTTTTTTCAATTAATTTATTTTGAAAAAACAAATATTAATTTTTTACAAAATAATATTTTACATAAACTTTTATTTGTGTTTAAATTTGATGTTTAAGAACTTGAACATTAAAAACATTAAATTGCAATTCAATTAATGAAATCATACATATGCTGAATCTGGTAGTTGTTGCAAAATTCATAATATTTATGAAAAAAATCCTTTTTTCTGTGAAGAACTATTTCGGGGATGAATTATCACTGCCAAGAATTATATCGCAGAAGAATTGTCTGGTTAAGAATTATTTGTGGGAAGAATTCTTTGTGAAGGTAGAATTAAAATGGGGGAAATCTGTCTCGGAGAAGAATATTGATCGAAGTTGTATTGTCTATGAGAAAACAGACTGGTTGGATATTTATATCGGGGAAGAATTATATCGAGGAAAAATTGTCCGGGAAAGAAATATCCGGGGATGAATGAAAATGAGGAAGAATTGTATTGGGAAAAATTTGTGTAGGACAAAAAATGTCCGCAGAAGAATAAACCGGTGTAAGAATTGTATCGAAGAAATGTCTGGGGAAGTATCGGTTTAGAATTGTGCGAGGAGGAATTAATAACCTTTCCCAAAAAATTAAATGTATGCAAAAATATATTTCGTTTGAAGCTGCGTGTCTTTGTGCCACAGGCGATTTTGATGTCATCATTTATCAAATTTTTATAGTCTGGCACTTTAAGCGCCATCCATAATGGCTGCCAATGGAGCGGCGGCACCATTTTAAATACAATGACAACGCCGAACGGACAACAGACCAACTGACGCTGATTAGATAGACAACAAATTGATTTTTTATACGCTTTGTGTGTGTGCGATGGATTTTTGTCTGCACAATTTTTGGAAAACAAAAAAAAAACAACACAAAAATGTGCGAAAAATGCCAGGCATTGTTTGGCTATCATCAGAGGGATTCAGACAGACGGTTGCGTCCTTTTTTAAGCTGTCAGCTAAAATTGTCAATTGCCGGTAAGCTTTAAGCTAACGGCTGTTAAAATGGCGGCGCCAATAAAAAATAATAATAACCCTGTCGAATTTAAAAGGTTTGCTTTGCTTTGCTAGCAAAATATTTAATGCTATACAAAATATGAAAAAATAAAAATGAATAATAAAAAAAAAATCGGTTTTTACATGCGTCGCAGTTTTTTTTGTGTTGTTTGTAATTTTTTTGTTACCAGTTGGCAACATCAACACGTAACCCCAAGCGGAAGTTGTAGCAGCTGGCAGCCTGTCGAATGCAAAAAGGGTTGCCAGACCTCAGACCCCAGTCGAGTGCCGAGAGCATTGAGAAGAACGTCATGTTGACAGCGTGTGAACATGACAATCATCCCAATAAAAGGCATCAAAAAAAATTACATAAAATGTCAAATAAAATAGAAAATAAAAAAAAACTATTAAAAGAAAATAAAAAAATACTAAATAAAATAACATATAAAATACAATAAAAATAAAATAAAATTGGCAGCATTGCGACATGACAATGTATTTCCTTGAAAAGCTTAGGCAAATCCATGAAGCAGCTCGTTTGGCGCGCATTTGTTTTGTCAATATCAATTTGGCCAACTGTTATTTTTGACACCATGATTTCTCAACCGAAAATTGCGCTTCGTCTGGCTGTCAAAGCGTTTCATAAAATAGTACAAAATAAATAAAAAAAAAAGAAAATCCAAATTGTCAGCGAATTTCTACTGCGACATTTGCAAGATGCTCTAAAATGGTTCCTAATTTATATTTTAAAATAATGTCGTGAGTTAAAATTCAACCATGAGATTGTCGTAGTCTATGAAAATATTTTTTGACCTTTGTTATATTCGGACATTATTTATTTTCTCAAGAAAACAAACGATACCGTAATTTATAAACCAAAATTATCATATTCGATAATGTATAGAGATTCAAAAATGATAGGATATTTGATAATATTGAATAATTATATTTGTAATGAATTTAATTTGTCCGGATAAAAATAGTCCGGGAAAGAGACGTTTTGGGAAAGATTTGATTTCGCTGAAGAATTGTCCGGGGAATATTTTATGGGGAAAAATGGTCTGGAAAAAAGGGATTTCATGGGGAAGAATGTTATTGTGTAAGAATTGTCTTGGGGAAGAATTTAAATGGTGAAGAATCGAGGAAGAATATTCCGGCAAATTGTTGCCTCGGGAAAGAATTGTCCGGAGAAAAAAAAAATGTTAATGATAAATTGTCTCGGGCAATCAATTTTCTTAGGGAAGAAATTACTTTCTCTGGAATAATTGTCCGGGGAAGAATTGTCTCAGCGAATAATTATACTTGGAAGAATTGTCCGGGAGCCCTGTTCTCGTTTGATGAGAAATAAAAAACGAGTTAAAAACTATTTTTTATATTGTTAACAGAATATGAAAATAGTTTTTGTATCATTTTCATTCACACTTTATATTTCTTATCAAACGAGAATATGTCCCCTGGTCAGGATTTTCTCGGGGATAATTATCGGTAAAAAATTGTCTTCGAAACAATTATCTCGGGGAAGAATGAACACGAGGAAGAATTTTCACAGGGTTAAATAATCCTGGAAAGAATTGGCAGTAGAGAACTGTCAGGGGAAGAAAGAAGAATCGTTGAAAAATTATCCGGGTGAAGATTTTATGGGAAAAAGTTGTTCGGGAAAGAGATGTCTTGGGGGAGAATTGTCCGGGGAACAAAGTTATTGAGGAAAAATTGTCTCGGGAACAAATTTAATTGGTGAAGATTTTTACGAGGAATATTTCTGGAAATAGATATCTCAAGAAAGAATTGTCCTAGGAAGATTTATTTTAAATAAATTGTCTTGGGTAAAAAGTTTTTTAGGGATGAAATAATTTTATACGACGATGAATTGTAGAAGGATTTTCCCGGGGACAATTATCGGTCAAAATTTGTCTTCGAAAGAATTGTCTCGGGGAAAATTGAACATGAGGAAGAATTTTCACAGGGTTGAATAATCCGTGAAAGAATGTCAGGGTAAGAAGAACTGTCAGGGTAAGAAGAATCTCGTGTAGAAATTGTCCGTGAAAGATTGGCTTGGAGATAAATGTCTGGTAATTGTAATTGTCCTGAAAATAATTATACAGAGCAGAATTGTACGGGGAAGGGAAGAATTGTTCGGGTAGAATGATCAAGTGAATAAATTTTCTTGGCGAAGGATTGTATCGTAGAAGTATTATCACGGTGACGAAATGTCTCGAGAAGAAAAATGTTGAGACGAAAAATTTTGTTTGCGGATGAATTGTATCGGGGAAGAACTATCCGGGAAAGATTTTTGTTGGGGAACAATTCTCAGGAAAAAAATTATGGGTTCGGGAATGTGTACTTCGGCAAAGAGATGTCTCGGGAAAGAACTGTACGGTTTTTTTGTGAGATATATGGTCTCGGGGGATGAATATTTTAAGGAAGAATTAATATGTTCGGGAAAGATTACGGAGGGAAGAATTAAGAGTTACCAGGGGGAGAATTGAATACTCAGAGATGTTTCAGGAAGGAATTGTCCGTATTTTTTTTTACTAGATATTGTCTCGAGTAAGAATTTTTTAAAGTATGAAATATTTTGCTCGGGAACTAACACAGGGAAGAGTTATTCGAGGATGAATTCTCCGGGGCTGCATTTTCTCTGGGTAAGGTTAGGGTGGCGCCGGCGGTTGACTCACATAGACCAACATGGTCCATTGTGTTCATAATAATAATAGTTTGGCGCTACTGTCCCGTGGAGAACTTAGGCCGAGCTCTCTCACCATTATAGAAAAATGTATGAAAAAGATGTTGACAGCCACAGGGATTGAAGCGGATATCTTTCGGCTCGCAGTCCTTTCAAATGTGCCCATCCTCAATGGACATTTTTTTTTTGTTTACCCGGGCCCGTCTTTGGTACTCCTTCAATGGAATTATAAAAGTCCGGTTCGAGCAAGGTGAGTTTGCTTAATGCCAGTGCAGGATATTGCCAGAATAGGTGATAGAACTTCCTGTTCTGGTTCATTACAGTTTCTACGCCATTTGTTGGATATGCGGCGCATAATGATCGTGTAAATTTCGGGAATAATGTTGGACAAAAAATGTCCTAAAAAATAATGTCTGTCTTAGGAAAGAATGAATGCGAAGAAAAATTTGATCAGAGAAGAATTACCCTGGACAAATTACACTGATAACATTCTTCCTCGTATTCCTAAGACAATATTTTCGACAACATTTTTTGCTGAAGAATTAACTGGCGAAGGGTAAGATATATCTGTGGAGAACCGAGTGGTGAAGAATTATGGATTTGTGGAAATAATTGTCCGGTTAAGAATTGTTAGGAAAATAATTTTTTGGGGCATACTTACACGGGGAACAATTGTCTCGAGGAAGAATCGTCCGGGGAAGAATAATCAAGTGTATGTATTTTCTTGGGGAAGAATTGTCCGTAGAAGGATTGTATCGGAGAAGTGTTATCATGGAGAAGAATTGTCCGGAGATGAATTGTCTCGCGGAAGAATTGTTCGGGAATAACTGATCACGTGAATGAATTTTCTTGGGAAGAATTTTCGAAGAAGGATTGTATCGGACATGTGTTATCATGGAGCAGAAGTGTCTAGGCAAAAATCAATTGGTGGAATTGGTGAAATGGTGGAAGAATACTTTTTGGACAGAAGTTTATTTTAAATATTTTTTTTCTGTTTTGATTGCAATAAATATTTCTTGTACTTTGTAGAATTTATAAAGTAATAACACAAAAAGAATTGATTTTTATTTATGATTTCAATTTTGTATAATATGTAGAATCATTATTTTCCATTTCAACTATTTTTATTAATTTTTAAATTATGTTTGTTCTTTTCGTCAACACCGTTGACATTTTTATGCACTAATGACATACTTCAAAACTGATAATAATTTGAGATAACTCATGGCCCAATTGCAGTTTATTAATATTTTCTAAGTTTTACAACGTGCCAATAAAAAGAACGCGCAGCATGAAGGATACGGTGAGTGGACTGTTTGTTTTTCGTATATTTTATGAGTTTTTTTTATTTTATATTTTTTTAATATTTCTATTTTTTTATTATATTTTTATTACATTTTTACAGCTGCAGCAACATCAACAACTTCCGCAAACATTGCGTTGCAGATTAAGCGATCACGCGCGAATTCCGTTCTACTTGTGGATTATGGCAGGCAGGCAGGACGACTCAGACCCACCTACTCGGTGTTTGTTGTCTGTCCGTCTAACTAACTGACTGGTTGGCTGACTGGCTGGCTGGTTGTTTATCTGCGCGATTGAAGTTTCTTGACATGTGTTGAAAAATGTGAAATTTATGAGTTTTTGATGAGCTGCGCGTCGTCGTCGTGTGGCTTTTTGCGATATGAGGTCAGTCCATTCGTTAGTTCCGTTCGGTCGTTCGTTGGTGGCCATAATTCAATTACGTCACCGCTGTCATAACATATGTGGACTTAGTGGGGCGTGGCAGTGGGACTGATTATACCCAAGCTTCAATATTGATACTGACTGATTTTGTTGTTTTAGCGCTTGTTATTGTTTTTTTTTGTTGTTCGTACTCTGTCAAAGTTTTGCAATTTATTTGGCTTTTGTTTGAGGTATGAACATTAAATATAAAATAGATTATTTTAAAAAAATACAAAAAAATTACGCAAATTCACACAAAAGAAATTGAAAAGAAAAAAAAAATCAAATAATACACAGAGAAAATTGTTTACTTGTTTATGAATAAGACGTTTTTTTTTTAATTTTCTTATTTATGAGTTATATTCATGAACTAGCTGGACCCGTGCTCGACTCGTGCAAAGATTTTGTGAAGGCAAGGATATGGAGTGATTTTATTAATATAAAGAACATTTTTATTATTTATTTTCGATAGTCTAATTCAGTTTGTATGGTAGGTTCTACTGTGTATTCCAAATTTTAAGTAAATTTCGTGCAGAGGTTTTTTGTTTTTGTCTTTGTGTTTTTACTTTTTTTGTGTTTTACTTTTTTGTTCTGCTTTTGTATTTATGCTTTTGATTTGTGTCATTGCTTTTGTTTCTGTTTGTGTTTATGTTGTTGCTTTTGCTTTTGTGTTTTTGCTTTTATTTTAATGTTTTGCTTTTGTGGTTTGATATTTGCTTTAATTTTCTTTTTCTTTTTGTTTTTGTGATTTTGTTTTTCTTTTGTTCTTGTTTTGGATTTTAAGTATTTGATTTTGTTTCTGCTTTTGTTTTTGCTTTTGTGTTTTTATTTTTATATGCTTTTATTTTTAGTTTTAGTTTTTGTTGTTGTGTTTTTTATATTGTGGTTTTGCTTTTGTGTTTTTGTGTTTTTTCTTTTATGTTTTGCTTTTGTGTTTTTGCTTTTATTTTTTGTTTTTGTGTTTTTGCTGCTGTGTTTTGATTTTGTGTTTTTGCTTTTGATTTTGTGTTTTTGCTTTTGTTTTAGTGAATTTGTTTTGGTTGTTGTGTTTTTGCTTTTGTGTCTCTGCTTTTGTTTTTGAGTTTTTGCTCTTGTGTTTTGCTCTGGTTTTGTGTTTTGCTTTTGTGTATTTGCTTATGTTTTTGTGTTTTTGCTTTTGTGTCTATGTTTTGGTGTTTTGCTTCAGTTTTTGTGTTTTTGCTTATATTTTGTGTTTTTGCTTTTGTTATTTTGTTATTGCTATTGATTTTTGTTTTTGTGTTATTTCATTTGATTTTTGCTTTTGTTTTTGTGTGATTGCTTTAGTTCCTGCTTTTGTTTTTGTGTTAGATTTTTGTGTTTTTGCTTTTGTATTTTTTATGTATTTGAGTTTTTTTTGTTTCATCTTCTTAGCATGAATGTGCCGAGTTATCTTTTTGAAAGTTTAGGTTGTATGTGAGGTGCACGCACTTTTGTCCAATTCCGCCCATATATATAGCCTATGACACCCTCCATGCTCCAAGGTAACTTGGTGGAAAATTTCAGGAAAATCGGTTCAGCGGTTTAGACATGATGCTGGAACAAACAGATAGACAGACAGACGGACGAAGAGTTTTATATATATAAATAGATTATGTATAATATTGGATTTGTTTTTCCATATACAGGCTACGGCTATTTGGCACAATGTATGACATTTTAATTAATAATATAATAGTTTGGCGCTACAGTCCTGTATAGAACGTCGGCCGAGCCATTTTTGAGATGTGCGTGTTATATTTGTACTCAAAGTGGTGGGACCTACAGTTTATTGCCGAATCCGAACAGCGGGTGAGAGCTTTTCATAGGCAATGGTTTTACTCTCTTAGGTTTGCCATTTACTGACGAGAGGTAGCGCGGTATAGAAAATTGTTTCTATGAAAAGATGTTGTTAGCCCCAGTCCAGGCTAGAACCGGGGACCTTTCGGCTCGCAGTCCAACGCACTAACCACTGAACTACCGCGGCTACTTTTAATTATGAATAATAAATCTTAAAATGTATTCCACAACCTATTCCAATTATTCATGACTTATGAATATATTTTACATAAAACATAAGTAAACATACGCATAATTTTATTCAGTTAATCGTAATAATTGATTTTTACTATTATCATATATTATGAATAAAAACATCATGAATATTTTACAGCGATATGCATTTAGAAGTTTAGAATAATAAACAGATGACTGCAAAGGAGACGAACATAGTTTGTGAGTATCAAAGTGCCTCGTTAAGTGTAGAAGTTTGTGGAAAGTTCTAGAATCCGGCTATGCGCTGCACGTTAGTGCATGAGAGATAGACGTTCTCGTGAAGTCTAGTTTTTGAATTACAAAAACAAGATGTAATATGCAAGAACAAGAAAGTCTAGTTTTTAATTACAGAAACAATATGTAATATGCAAGGATAATAAAGATGCCACAAGAACAAGATCGACCTACCAAAACAAGAACAACCATTCAAGACCAAGACTACCATATCATCGTCGTTCAGTGAAATGTCACTAAGTCCAAAAATTGAGTATTGAGACAAATGCTTTTAAAGATATAAATTACCGTAAGAAATTAGAAAATTTTTGATTCAAATAGTGCTAAGCGTGTAGTGTAGACAACACATTCCGCTACAAAATGAAAAAAAAAAAAATAGTTTGGACAAAACACTGACTTCTTTTCTTTATCGTTCAGTGAAACATCATTACGTCCCATATAAACAGTAACAGCGCTCCAGTTTATCCAGATGATTGTATCTGATTTCAGTTTAAATTAAAGATGAAAGAACTGCATAATATCTATTATTTAATTCAAAAATCGTTGAAATCCGACAATTTTTGTGAACTCGGCACCGTTTTATTCAGATTTCGAAGTTGCCATTCAGTGAAAAATCACTGAGACCTTTATAAATTTGACTTATTTTTTACGCCGCGATTAGGTAATATTTAGTATTTTTTAATAAGGAATATCCCTGTAGATCTTCTTCTATAGTTAAAGTCCAAAATAGATTTCATCGGCTCCTTTTTAAGCGCTAATTGTGGACTTGAGTACTTTTCACTGAACTGAATTTTTAAATATTTGGAGTGAGTGATTTTTCATTTTTAATATCTTCGGTTTGGTATGATGTAGAACTCCGAGGAATTTTCCAACGTAAAGATGAGTTCGTTTTTATTATAGTGGCATATTTATTTAAATATTTCCGAAAAATTTACTTAATGATTTTTCACTGAACGACGACGATATAGAAATTAATATTTTTTATGGGGGTTGAATATATTTTAAGTTGATATAATTTTATTTGACATAAGTGCTAAACTTTTAAATTTGTTTTAAGATTTAGCATAGTATGCTAAAATACGTTTAAATACATAAAAGATAGAATTATATCGAAATTAATCAATTTTTAATAGAGCAGCTAACCTGTCATCAGTCGCTTGACAAATGAAGGATTAGCCTAAAAATTGATGCGTCAAAGCGTGAAGCCTAAGCGATGCAGGATAAAGGATAATTACAAATAATAGGGTTAAAACAACACAGTCATACGCACACACACACACCTATATATGAGTAGAACAGATGGATGGGCAGACAGACAGACAGACAGACAGACAGACAGACAGAGAAACAAAAGACGTTACGCGGGACCAAATAACCACGAGAACTCTCAAAGCGCTTTCTCACCTGCGCGTAATAATTAATGATGAGTGCATAATTATAACGGCATACGTGAGTGTGTTAATAGGCACTCATTCTGTGTGTGTGTGTGTATGTCTGTGAATATGTGTGAGTGAGTGTTAGTGTGTCTGTTTGTGTGAGATCTCCTCTTATTAAGCCATCAATTATGCATTTGGATGCCTTTGCTTTTGCCGCATTGTAATTAATTATTTTTATTTTGCAAAATTTGCAAAATTAATTGAACACACACGTTTAATTGTCGTCTGTGGGGTACATAGTGTAGATGCAATTAATGGCCACCGCATTATGTGTGGCGCAACAAATTGCAAACGCCAGCAATACGTCAGCAGCAACCTAATTGCAAAATCGATTAATACGCTAAATAAGCAGAATTGAAAAATAAAAATAAAAAATTAAAAAAAATACATATTTTATTTAATGCAAATAAGTATTTATGCATCAATAACATAAAGCTAAAATAATTTGAAAGCATTACGAAAATCAAATGTTGAGACTTCTCGAATCATATGAGTTTGAAAGAGATAGCGACATCTTACGAACAATACGAAATCTTGTAAAGTATAGAAGTTTGTGGAAACTTCTAGCATTTGACAATGCGCCGACCATGGGTTTAAAAGAGATAGCGATATCTTACAAACAATACGACTACTCGTAAATTTTAGAAGTTTGTGGAAACTTATAAAATCTGGCAATGCGCTGACCATAAGTTTAAAAGAGATGGCAATATCTTACGAGCAATACGGATTCTCGTAAAGTAAAGCAGTTTGTGGAAACTTCTAGAATCCGACAATGCGCTGACCATGAGTCTAAAAGAGATGGCAAAACTTACGAGCTATTTGGATTCTTGAAAAATATAGAAGATTGTGAAAACTTCTAGAATACGGCTATGCCAGTATATGACATCTCGTGATTCTCGTAAAGTATATAGGTTTGTGGAAACTTCTAGAATCATATGAGTTTAAAAGAGATAGCGATATCTTACGATCAATACGGATTCTCGTAAAGTATAGAAGTTTGTGGAAACTTCTAGAATCCGACAATGCGCTGACCATGAGTTTAACATAGATGGCGATAACTTACGAGCTATTTGATTTCTGGTAAAGTATAGAAGATTGTGAAAACTTCTAGAATACGACTATGCCAGTATATGACATCTCGTGAGCGAAGAATAAATTACAATCAGAACTAAGCAATATCGAAAAGTAACCGATGATTCCATCAGAACTAAGTAGCTGATGTATATATTTTATTCGAATTTTTTAATGATTAAAACTGACAAGTGAAAGAACAAAGCGACAAAAATGATATGGCTGTCAAATGCAGTTGCAGCTTTCAGTCGTTTCTGTCTATTGTAGACTTGACAACAGTTATTGCGCATTTATTGCACTTGTCTAAGTTCAACTTTCAGTCGATTTAGCTGCATTTAATGTCAATTTAAAAGAAAATTGCACTTGTTGTCTATGTCTCCGCTGTTGCTGCCGCTTTGAAACTAAAAACCTTTCGTGATTTTTTAATCTATCTTTCAACTACTTTTGCGAGTCACAGTTCACGCTACGTGTTTGCAAAACGTTGGCTTAACACACAGCAGGATGTGAACAAATACACAGCAACATCTAAGGCAGACAACATGGTTGGTGCAGATCCTTTGCATAATCAGCGTTAATCATATCATTTTCACACCGCGCACTCTTGATTGCTATTCGCAGGAGCAGCAGCATATTAAAAAATAAAGCAGCAGCAACACACGGCGCGAGTATTGCCAACAACAACTGCTGCTCATGTTGCTGCTCAAGTAGTTGAAGAAAACACAAATGCAACAATTTTTCAAATTTTCACTTCAAATTGAAATGTTGACTTCAAATTGAATTTTTACTTAAAATAGAAATTATCACTTAAAATCGAAATTTCAGTCAACATTAAAAATTTCATTCAAAATTTTTTTATTTTCACTAACAGTATCAAAATTTCAGAATTAATGGAAATTATCACCTAAAATTCAGATATCACACAAACTTCAATTTTTTTTTACTCAAAACAATTTTTTACTCAAAATTAATACTTACTCATAATTCCAATTTTCACTCAAAATTAAAATGTTTACTCATAATTAAAATTTTCACTCAAAATTCAATTTTCACTCCAAATTCAAATTTTCACCAAAAATTCAAATTTTCACCAATATTTAAAATTTTCACTCAAAATTGAACTTTTCACTCAAAATTAAATTTTCACTCAAAATTAAATTTTTCACTTAAAATTCAATTTGCCACTCAAAATTAAATTTTTAACTCAAAATTCCATTTTCCACTCCAAATTGAAATTTTAACTAAAAATTAAAATTTTCACTCAAAATTAAATTTTTTTCTAAAACTCAATTTTGCACTCAAAATTCAAATTATCACTAAAATTCAATTTTTCGCTCAAAATTGAATTTTCACTCAAAATTCAAAATATCACTAAAAATTCAAATTTTCACTCAAAATTCAAATTTTCACTCAAAACTCAAATTTTAACTCAAAATTCCATTTTTACTAAAAATTACATTTTTTACTCAAAATTAAATATTTCACAATTTAATTTTTCTTTTAAAATGCAAATTTTCACTCAATAATCAAAATTTTTTATTTCACTTAAAATTAAAGTTTTCACACAAAATTTAAATATTCTCTCAAAATTCAATTTTTGAATTCAAAATTTATATTTCACTCAAAATAATTTTTTTTTTCACTCAAAATTCAATTTTCACTCCAAATTCAAATTTTAACCATAAATTAAAATTTTCACCAAAATTTAAAATTTTCACCAAAATTTAAAATTTTCACTCAAAATTCATCTTTTCACTCGAAATTCAATTTTCACTCAAAATTCAATTTTCACTCAAAATTCAATTTTTCACTCAAAATTCAATTTTTTACTCAAAAACAAATTTTTCACTCAAAATTCAATTTATCACTCAAAATTAAAATTTTCACTCAAAATTAAATTTTTCACTCAAAATTCAACTTTTCACTCAAAATTCAATTTTTCAATCAAAATTCAAATTTTCACTCAAAATTCAATTTTTCACTAAAAATTCATTTTTACACTCGAAATTCCAATTTTCACTCGAATTGAAATTATTCACACAAAATTAGTTTTTTCACCTGAAAATCATATTTTCACTAAAATTGAAAATTGTCATCGAAAATATATCAAAAAAAATTTGAATTTTCATTAAAATTAAAATGTTTACTAAAAATTAAAATTTTCACCAAAAATGAAATCTCAACTTAGAATTCAAACATTACTTAACAATTCGAATTGGAACTAAAAATTCATTTATATTATAAATAGTAAAATAGACCCCCCAATAAAAGCATTTTATAGCGTGCTCTTTGAACCAAATTAAATTAAATAGAAATTCGCTTGAAAACGTTGCGCGCAACAGGATGCCAAAGGACACAAAACACATGCAGGCAGATGCAGCTGCAGCACACAAACATCCTACACATGTAGACAAAATGGAACAAAAGAAAAAATAACATACAAAAAAACGAAAAATAGAAAAGCTCAACTTGTGCCGGAAATTGCATTCGCATCCTTGCGCTGCATGTGGAGCAGCGAAAAAATTGGCTGCAATTTCCGCATTTATTGTTGATGTGTTTTGAAAAATTTGCAGCATTATTATAAACAAATAAGCAGTAGAGTGATATGGCTGTGACAAACACACAGACGGCCGACACACACACACAAGGATAGACAGATAAACGGACGGACAAATAGACATATTGCCAGTTAATGCCATATCCTTGGCAGGATGTGGATGCGCTTTATATCGCGCGCACAGGTAAACAACGAGCTGATAACGACCAACAAAGAACTAAAAATAAAAATAGGAAAAATAAAGTGTTGAAAAATCGACAATAACAACTCAAAACAGAGCAGTTGCAACAGTCAACAATAATAGTGTCAGCACATTGCCAACGAATCAGCTAGTAAAGACATTGAGTTGAACTTAAATGTCTACATTTGAAATTTACACTACATGTCTACACGTAGACAAATACCATAAATGTCGAATGTTGATAATGTACACAGATAAATATCTTTTATGAAATTCATTTTAGTGAAAAGTTGAATTTTTAATGAACTATTAAATTTTAAGTGAACAATTGAATTTTTACTGAACAAGTGAATTTTTAGTGAACAATTGAATTTTACTGTATAATTGAATTTTTAGTGAACAATTGAATTTTTAGTGAAAAATTGAATTTTTAGTGAACAATTAAATTTTTAATGAACAATTGAATTTTTAGTAAACAATTGAATTTTTAGTGAACAATTGAATTTTTAGTGAACAATTGAATTTTAAGTGAACAATTGAATTTTTAGTGAACAATTGAATTTTACTGTATAATTGAATTTTTAGTGAACAATTAAATTTTTAATGAACAATTGAATTTTTAGTAAACAATTGAATGTTTAGTGAACAATTGAATTTTTAGTGAACAATTGAATTTTTAGTGAACAATTGAATTTTTAGTGAACAATTCAATTTTTAGTAAATAATTGAATTTTTAGTGAACAATTGAATTTTTACTGAACAATTAAATTTATAGTGAATAATAGATTTTTAAAGGAATAATTGAATTTTTAGTGAAAATAGAATTTTTAGTGAACAATTAAATTTTTAGTGAACAATTGAATTTTTAGTGAACAATTGAATTTTACTGTATAATTGAATTTTTAGTGAACAATTGAATTTTTAGTGAAAAATTGAATTTTTAGTAAACAATTAAATTTTTAATGAACAATTGAAATTTTAGTAAACAATTGAATTTTTAGTGACAATTGAATTTTACTGTATAATTGAATTCTTAGTGAACAATTGAATTTTTAGTGAAAAATTGAATTTTTAGTAAACAATTGAATTTTTAGTGAACAATTGAATTTTTAGTGAACAATTGAATTTTTAGTGAACAGTTGAATTTTTAGTGAACAATTGAATTTTTACTGAACAATTAAATTTTTAGTGAACAATTAAATTTTTAGTAAACAATTGAATTTTTAGTGAACAATTGAATTTTTAGCGAACAATTGAATTTTACTGTATAATTGAATTTTTAGTGAACAATTTAATTTTTAGTGAAAAATTGAACTTTTAGTGAAAAATTGAATTTTTAGTGAACAATTAAATTTTTAATGAACAATCGAATTTTTAGTAAACAATTAAATTTTTAGTGAACAATTCATTTTTTACTGAACAATTGAATTTATAGTGAACAATTGAGTTTTTAGTGAACAATTGAATTTATAGTGAACAATTAATTTTTTACTGAACAATTGAATTTATAGTGAACAATTGAGTTTTTAGTGACAATTGAATATTTAGTTAACAATTGATATTTTAATGAATACAAAATTTTTAATGAACAATTAAATTTTTAATGAACAATTGAATTTTTAGTGAAAAGTGAACTTTTATTGCAAAATTGAATTTTTAGTGAACAATTAAATATTTAGTGAACAATTGAATATTTAGTGAGCAATTAAATTTTTAGTGAACAATTGAATTTTGATTAAAAATTTAATTTTTTAAATATTCTACACATTGTCTACACAAAAATGAAACTACAAAATGCTGATCCAACACTGTTGCTGCTGCGTGCATCCGTTGAAAATATTTACGAAAATGTTGTCATCGTAGTCGTCGTATTTTTGTCGTTTAGTTTAAATGCCAAGCTGTTTCCTTTTGCCAACAGCAACACCTTCCACCAATCTGCTATTGCCTCTTCCTCTCTGCTTTTTCCTTCCTCAGAACGACCACCAAAAGCTCTATCGTCCCTGCAGCAACAACACCCACACATGTGCAGCAAGAGCAACAGCGCCGAGCGCCTCGAGTAAAGAACAGCTGCTGCTGTTGCTGCTGCTTTCCCCAAATGCATGACTCTCATGTGGTTGTTGTTGCGGCTGTTATTGTGTTGTTGTTGCAGTTGCTTTTATGCTTTACAACAAATGTTGCTTCAAGTGTCGCTGCTGTTTGCTTAATGCTGTTGCTGTTGCTGCTACTGCTGTTGTTGTTCTTATTGCTCCCATTCACATACGGATGCTGCCAATTTTATTGTTGAAAAAATATTTCACTCACATCATGCAACAGCAATTTTTGTGTTTTTTTTTTCGTTTATTTTATTTTTTTATTATATTTTTTATTTATTTTTTATTTTACTCTCTGAATGTAAAATTTTTCATATAATTTTTTTATTGGCAGCGAATATAAATTGTTTTGTGTTTATACCACGTCAGAAATAAAAGACACTGCCGCGAGAAGTTCAATTCAAGCTTAAATTAAATAAAATAATAAAAAATAAATAAATCAAAAATATTAAAATTAAAAATTATCATGGTGTAAAATTTAATGAACTGATAATTGTAATTTTTTAATAAAAAAAATAATTTTAATTTATAATGAAAAATTGAGTTTTAAGTGAATAATTAAATTTTTTGTGAAAATTTGAAATTTTAGTAAAAATGGAATTTTTAGTGAAAATTTAAATTTTTAGTGAAAAATTGAATTTTTAGTGAAAATTTGTATTTTTAGTGAAAATTTTAATTTTAATAAAAATTTGAATTTTTGGTGAAAAATTGAATTTTTAGTGAAAAATTGAATTTTTAGTAATAAATTGAATATTTACTAAAAAATTGAATTTTTAATAAAAAAATGTAATTTTAGGAAAAATTTAATTTTGCTGAACATTTTAATTGTTTGTAGCAATTGTAATTTTTATAAAAAAAAGGTAATTTTTGTGAATAATTAATTTTCAGTAAAAAATTATATTTTAATGAAATTTCAAATTTTTATTGAAATTAAAATTTTAAATGCAAAAATTAATTCTTATAAAAAATAAAAAAATTAAAATCTGCGTTGAACCTGAAAATAAATATGTCACAGTTTGAACTCAGCATGCGTAACGTTCGCATACAATAGCGACGTAGGGCAATAATTGAAAAATAGAATAAAACCGGCACAAATACGACGGACGACTTTGAACTACCTGCTGCGATCGAGAGCAGCAGAATTCGGTGGCAAAAGCAGCGGCAGCAACAGCAACGAAGAGATTGTTTAACATGAGCAAAACTTAAGTGCTGCCATCTAGCGAATGATATTTGCATAAATGCACAAGAACAAGAGCAGAGCCCTTGCACAGGAGCAACAATAACAAAAAAGAGAAAAAAGAGAAATAAGGACTCTGAAAAAAAAATAGTTGCAACGATAGTCGTAGTAACAACACCAACAATTGCAACAAAAACAATCAACTGAAAGGTGAAACGTTGCTGGATGCCTTCAAGAGGGTCACTGAGCATATGGGCGTTGTTTCTATGTATATGTGATGCTAACTGTAATTTAATGAATTATTCATTGTTTACGGTTTAGTTGGCGCTTTAATTAAGAAATGGCAGCACTTTACGCTGGTGCAAGTGAGACAACAATAATCGTACGCGAGCAGATTCTACACAGAAAGAGAAATTCAGAAAAGAAAAATTCATCATTTGTATGAACAAATACATCATATTGATGAAAGATTAATATAAACAATGAACAATTCTCTAATATTATGCATTCTTTAACTTTGATTTTGGTGCTATTTATAAAAATCACTGTATATGAACAAATTCATAATATTGATGAATATGGTCAATATAAACATTTTGAGTATTATGAATTTGTGCATTGATGTAAATATCTTTATATTAAAAATAATGATGAATAGTTAATCTGAATAATAAAAATAATAAATATATTTTTTTTAATAAACGAATTTAAATAAATATAAACCATTCATCAATATTATGGATGAACATTTCATATAAACAATTAAGAGTTTTTAGGTACAATGAATATGCCCACTTATAAAAAATATTCATTCAAATGAACAAATTCATAGCATTGATGAAAGAATCATATAAACAATAAACATTTCGAAATAATTTAAATATGTATAGCAATGGAAATAAATTTATATTAATGAACAAATTCATAATATCGATGAATGGTTCATATCAACAATGAACAACTTGTGCTTTGATGAATAATATTTCGAAAGAAACTTCATAATAAAGAACAAATTAATAATATTTTTTTTAATATTAAGAATTTTAGAATTGATGGAAAGATTATATAAATGAACAAATTAATAATACTGATGAATACTTAAAATATCGATTATATTACTTTTATGAAATTCATAACATTGATAAAAATCATCAAATAAAATTCATCATTTTGTTGAAATTTATCAAATGGATGAAATACATCAAAATGATAAAATTCATCAACTTGATGAAATTTATCAAATGAATGAAATACATCAAATAATAATTTTATGAAGTTCATAAAACTGATGAAATTCATAAAATTCGTTAAATTGATGAAATTTATCAACTTGATGAAATTTATCAAATGGATGAATACGTCAATTATCAAATCATAATTTTATGAAATTCATAAAATTGATGAAATTCATCAATTTTCTGAAATATCAAATAATTATTTTATGAAATTTATCATATTTTTAAACTTTCATCTGTGTAAATTAAAGCAGAGGTTCTTGAGAAGAAACTGATGGTGCTGTTGTTGGTGCTCTTGGTGCTGACAACAAGTGGTTGATAACATTGCTGCGGTGAATAACAATGATGCTGTTGCTGCTGCTACATACAACTGCAGTAGCAGCAACAGCAGTTGTTGATTTTTTCGCAGAGTTTGTTTTGAGTGGCTGTAACGATGTGGGCAAAACATACACACAGCACAAAGAGTTCGAATTCTGTTCTGTTCAGCTCTGTTTGGGAGGTGGGGGGTGCGTGCATTTTGAATATGTTTCCACCGAACTAAATGCATAATAGCAAAAACAAGGAATAACAATTGAATTAAAAACATAACAGAAGCAGTATAGCTAAAAGAAAAACATATATCTACTACTCTAATGTAAATGGAGAGCTCTATTTGTGCCCTGCATATGGTTGGCAGATTTCATGCTGAAAGCGCTTTTGTGTTCGTATTAAAGCTTTAACATTTTTCGTTTTAATGCAATGTTTTTTTAATTTACCTTAGTGCAGAATTCTTAGAAATTTAAAATGAATAAACGTTTTTTTTATAGAAAAATTTGAACTTTAATTGCAAACTCAATACGATTTTTCCTATGGAAATCAGTTCTATATAATTCGCGGATACTGATTTAACTGCATATTTAAAAAGTTAAACAGATGGAAAAAGTTATTATTTTGATAGCTGGTTTGGTCTATGCTCTGGATAGCCACATAAAAAAATTGGCCAATTTTAATAGGAAAAATTCTATTGTATCGAATTATAATTTAATACAAATAAATGTTTATCAAAAAAAAAAAAAAATTAAATTGTAAAGTAACTAAAGATTTTACTTAAAAACGCTTTTTCATTTTTATTAATCCATTTATATTATAAAAGTACAAGTTTCTATGTACTATATTTTGAATCCATAAAATGTCCACGTTAGAAAAACCTTATATAAAACAAAATAAAAGGCTATATGTACAAAAGCTTTCAGATGTAATTCCTTTTTTTTTGTGTAAAAGCTTGAATGCACAATTTATTCTCTGTACAATATCTATATATATAAAACTCTTGGTCCGTCTGTCAGTCTGTCTGTTTGTTCCAGCATCACGTCTGAACCGCTGAACCAATTTAACTGAAATTTTGCACCAGGATACTATGGAGTCCGGAGGGTGTCATAGGCTATATATGGGCGGGATTGGACAAAGGGGCGGGGTACCTCCCATACAACCTAAACTTTCAAAACGACATAACTCAGCACATACACAATCTAAAAAAATGAAACAAAAAACTAAAATTCACCACACTAAAACTCACCACAATAAAACTCACCACGCTAAAACTCACCACACTAAAAATTCACCATACTAAAACTCACCACACCAAACTTCACCACACTAAAACTCACCACACTAAAACTCAACACAATAAAGCTCACCACACTAAAACTCACCACACTAAAACTCACCATACTAAAAACTCACCACACTAAAACTCACCACACTAAAACTCACCGCACTAAAACTCACCACAATAAAACTCACTACACTAAAACTCACTACACTAAAAATTCACCACACTAAAACTCACCACACTAAAACTCACCACACTAAAACTCACCACACTAAAAATTCACTAAGCTAAAAATTCAACACACTAAAACTCACCACATTAAAACTAACTACACTAAAACTTCTACTGGGAAAAACTCTACGGGGAAGAATTCTACCGGGAAGAGTTCTACCGGGAAGAATTCTACGGTAAAGCGTTCTATGAGGAAGATTTTTACGGCGAAGATTTCTACTGGGAAGTATTCTGTGGCGAAATATTCTACTGTCTGAATTGTCTTTGAGAAAAGTTGTTTTGGCGGAGAATTATTATTTGGTTACTACATTTATAAAACCAATAAAAACCACAGCGAATCACGGGCCCCTGATATAAAAATAATAATAATGTTTTTTTATATTAATAAAATCGCTTTATATCTATGAATTCACAAAATCTTGGCACGAGTCGTGCACGGGTCCACCTAGTCTATATATAAAACCACGAAAAAAAAGTCTTAAATACAAACGTTTTTATGTGATAAAGCTTTTTGTGTATCCTACAAACCATTCGACGATATTTTTTAATTCGATATAATAATGATAAATTTTAGATATAAAACTTTTATAATTTTTGTCAAAAATAAATTTTTCTGATTTTTTTAATCGAAAATGAATCCATTTATTATATTTTCTCGATATCTAAAACGACAAAAACAACGATACATTTTAGATTAATTTTTATCGAAAACTCTATCGTTTTCGTATCATTATAGATTATCGAAAACGTTTATTTGAGTCTATAAACGATATCGGTTCGATATAGGTACATACATTTATTTACTAAAGCTTGTATATAAATTTTATGATTTAAAGCTTTTATGTCCACTTATTGTAGCCGCGGTAGCTCAGTGGTTAGTGCGTTGGACTGCGAGCCGAAAGGTCCCCGGTTCAAGCCTGGACTGGGGCTAACAACATCTTTTCATAGAAACATTTTTCTATACCGCGCTACCTCTCGTCAGTAAATGGCAAACCTACGAGAGTAAAACCATTGCCTATGAAAAGCTCTCACCCGCCGTTCGGATTCGGCAATAAACTGTAGGTCCCTCCACTTTGAGTACAAATATAACACGCACAGCTCAAAATGGTGAGAGAGCTCTGCCGAAGTTCTCTACAGGACTGTAGCGCCAAACTATTATTATATTATTTTTATGTATTAAAGTTTTTATATACAGAAGCTTTTATGATTTAAAACTTTTTATACAAAAGCTTTTATATACATAAAACCACTGCAAAAAGTTGTATGTGCAAAAACTTTTATATAATACAGCTTTTTCGTCTACGTACTTTTATGGCTAAAGCTTTTGTATAAAAAAAGCTTTTAAGTGATAAAACTTTAAGTCATAAAGCTTTACGTTACGTTTATTTATTTATTACAATATTTTACAAATAAATTTGTAAAATATACAAAGAGGTGCTGGGTTCCAAGACCAAATAATGCTTTTACATATAAAAGCTTTTATATATATATTAATAAAACCACTGCAATATGTTCAATAGCTTTTATGTGAGAAAGCTTTTATGTGATTTTAAGCTTTTATATATCTAGAACCTTTGCAAAGAGTTGTATGTGCAATAACATTTATGTGATAACGCTTTTTCGTCCACATACTTTTATTTGATAAAGCTGTTATATACTAAGGCTATTTTATAAAAGCTTTTATATTTTAAAGCTTATATATACAAAAGCTTTTATGATATAATGCAAAATCTAAGCAAAAGTTGTAATAACTGTTTCTACATTTTTGGAATAAAAAAAAATAAAAAAAAACTTACAAAAATAAATATATTTTTGAATAAATAAAGTTTTTAAAAAATATGTGTTCATATAAATAATTTTTCAACCCAAACAATATCGTAATCGTTATTTTTTTATATCTATTTATTTCATAGAAAATTACTACAATATATTCATTTTTGATGGTTTACTAAGTTATTTTTCATGTTGATATTTCTGATTATTGTAGTGCTACGATGCATTACAATGAAAAACACGTAATCAAAGCAATCATTTGTTTTTCGAAACGATCTGCAAATAAACGCGTGTATAGAGCTAATGACAAACAAACCGACTTTGCATTAACACTTAACACTTAGCAGTTGACGGCAAAAGAACGTCACATCCGCACTGCGTATGAGTGACAAACAATTAATATCATGTGGTGCCTGCCATCCAGCCTTCCTGCCTGCTGCTTACATTACATGCAAATGTGTTGGCAAACACTTGCAGCAATTAAATGACAACCAGCTTTTAGCGCTATTATCACTCAGCAATGCAAATACATTTCACAACTATACCAGGCACCCAGCCCACAACATCATCCACACCAAAACAGCGGCAACATCATCTAAATCATTAGCACCATCATCTATATCAGCAGCACCACCATCGTCATCATCAGCAACATCAAACCTAGCACCTACACCTATCAACTATCATCACCACTCGGCTTGAGGCAACTTCAAGTCTGCTGCTCTGCGACCCTCTTAACTTGTGCAAATAGCATTTCTTCTAATGCCTTGATTGCCAAAGGGATTAACAGCAAATACCGCATAATCATTTATCATTTCCCATCACTAATTTCGCATTGTGATTCTTTGTGCTTTGACTGACAGCCAAACTATTACACGGTATAACAAAATTCAACAACATAAAATAAAAAAATACTCTTTCGAATGAATTTTGGTAGGTATCCAATTTTCAAATTTTTAAATAAACTTTTGGCTTTCCTCTCCGAAACAATTCTTTATCGACTTAATTAACAACACTAAAACCCACCTAATAGAAATTTAACCTTGTAGGCAGTCCATGAACATGACCATAATACGATGTTGGCTCCGGTTATGAGATGGTAAAAATTCAATGATCAGTACCTAATCATGAACATATGACACTTTTACTATTAGAGGCAAGATATTTCCTCCTCGAAAAAATCTTCCCCAAATAAATTTGTCCCATAGAAAATTCTGAGGTGGACAATTCTTCTCCACGACAATTTGTTTCTTTAACTGTTATATTTTGATAATAATTAACTTGAGTTTCATTTAAAATAGTACAAAAGTACAAAAAAAAACCTTGTTTTACATTTATATAAATGATCGGTACAATTTTTTTTTTTCGGGAAATAATTATTGAATATTGTAAAGAATTGTATCGCGAAGAATTGTCTCTAGTAAGAATATTCTCTGGATGGAATAGTCTCGGGAAAGAATTGTCGCTGGAAGAATAATTTTAGAAAAAGAATTATCTGTGGATGTATTGTATCGGGAAAGATAATTCAAGATTATATGGGAAGAATTTTCTTGGGTAAGATTAATTTCGGTAATGAATTTTCACGGGGAGGATTTGTTTTGGGAAATAATTGTATTCAGAAAGAATTACGGTAGGAAAGAATTATCTGTTACAGAATTGGCTTAGGTAAGAATGGTTTCGTGAAGGAATTGTCTCGGTGATGAGTTGTCTCGGGAATGAATTGTGCTGTGTAGTATTTTTCTCGGAGAAGTATTGTCTCTAAGAAGAATTATTTCGGCTAAGTAGAATATAACTAGTATTTCGAACCCTAACTGCGCAACGGGGGTTTTTAATTTTTTTTTGTTTTTTAACCCATTTTTTATAACTATTCATTTTTTTTCTCGTTTTTGCTTTTCTTTTGATTTTTCCTTTTTTGCATTTTTTTTGTTTTGGTTTTGACTAGAGAGTGATTTTTTGCTTTTGCTTTAAATTTCTGTGGATTTGTGTTTTAAATTTTGTTTTTTGCGTTTTTAGTTTATGTATTTTTTTGCGTTTTTGATTTTGATTTTGCTTTTACTTTTGTTTTTTTTATTTTGTTTTTTTTTTGTATTTTTCTTTTTTTTTCTGTATTTTTGTTTTTTTTTAAGTCTATGCTTTTATTTATGGATTTTTTTTTGTTTTTGTGCTTAGATTTTGTTTTTGTGCTTTTGTGTTTTTACTTTTACTTTTGTTTTTCAGTTTGTATTTTTGATTTGTTCTTTTGCGTATTTTATTTTATTTTGTGTTTGTTTTAGCGTTTCCGTGTGGTTTTGCTTTTGTTTATTTGCTTTTGTTTTTTGTGTTATATTTTTTTATTATTTTACTGTTCTTTTTGTGTTTTTGCTATTGTATTTTTTTGTGCTATTACTGTTGTATTTGTGTTTTTGTTTCGTTATTGCCAATATTTTTTTTTGTGTAATTGATTTTTTCCATTTTCGTATCTATCTATTTTTTTGTTTGTTTTTTTTTGCTTTTGATTTTGACTTGAGAGTGACTTTTTGTTTTGCTTTAAATTTTTGTGGATTTGTGTTTTAAATTTTGTTTTGTTCGTTTTTAGTTTGTGTATTTTATTTTGTGTGTGTGTTTGTTTTAGTGTTTTTTTGCTTTTGTGTATTTGCATTTGTTTTTTGTGTTATATATATTTTTATATTATTTTACTGTTGTGTTTGTATTTTGCTATAGTATTATTTTGTGCTATTACATTTGTATTTGTGTTTTTGTTTTGTTATTGCTAATATTTAATATATATTTTTTTGTAATTGATTTTTTCCATTTTCGTATCTGGTAGTTTTGAAAGTTTAGGTTGAGTGATATGTTCCACGTCTTTGTCCATTATCGCCCATATATAGCCTGTCACTCTCCGAACTCCATAGTATCCTGGTACTACATTTCAGTTAAATCGGTTGAGAAATTTAGACGTGATGCTGGAAAAAACAGACAGACCGACATCCAGATAGAGGGACCAAGAGTTTTGTATATATAGATTATCGCAGGGATATTTTCTGGAAATTAATTCTCTAAGGGAAGAACTAAATTAGAATAAAATTAGGGAGGAATTATTCAGGAATAATTTTAATAATTTTGAATTATTATTTCGCACAAATTTAATTTTTGTTGCACGCTGTTACGAGTTTGGTGTCGATAGTTAAAAGAAGTGGCAAATGTGCTATGCGTCTTATACGAAGCCCAAATATGCACACTCAAGATTTGTAGCTCAATTAATATTGATTTCTGGCAAATTCACATTTAATTTCTGCCAAGACCTCTCCTATTACCCCTCTCCGCCCAAGTAACACAAATACCTAAGAGAATCTTGATGAATCCAACGCACCATTGTCGTTGTTAATGATTTTGGCAACATGTTGTACAACATCCATTCAAATGGCTGAAGTTTTGTTTGAGTGTCAAATAAAAACCATGTTCTTTGTAATCACTACGCAGCATTTTGCCGCCTTCTTCTTTTTGTTGTCCTTATAACATATATTGTTTGTGGTTGTGGGAATTAAATGTTTCACACTTACTATAGATGGCTATAGATTCATTCTGCCTTCTGCATCAGCCGCACCTGCAGCCACATCAGCCACATCAACAGCCGCCCATTAACTTAACGTTGATTGTCAAGTTGTTGTTGCTATTGTGCTCAAGCACAGCATTTCCGCTGCGCGCCTCCGCAATGGCGCATTGCTTCCGTTTCCGTTCGCGTGCTCATAATGGCATCGAGTTAATAAAATTGTTTTTGCATTTTCATATTACTTTTGTTATTTTTTTTATTTTATTTTGTTTGCTTGTTATAGGCCAATAACATAACCATGTAATAGAATAAAATACAAATACAAATAAAAACAAAAACAACCATAACAACAGCTACCACAATAAGTTTATTGTTTTTGTTTTGTAATTTTGTTACACCCAAATAATTATATAATAGCGGCAAATAAAAATTAATATTTCTTTTGTTTGTGTGAAGGCTTTAGTTGGAGTTAAATAATTTCATAAAATAATTTTCAATAATGTAGGGAAGACTAGGGTAAAGTGGGAAACGTTTTGAGCTGCCTTCAAAAAAATACATAAAATTTTTTTTTTAATTTTTGGAAGGGTCTATTACATAGATTGGTTCCTGATTTAACTTTTTGCATTAACATAATTAAATGTATATATTTTTTAATTGATTTATAGACGATTTTTCAAAGCAGCTCATTTGCGGACCTCGTGAAAAATGAGAAATGCTAGATGCTAGAAATGAGAAATGCTAGAAACTCCGTTGATGGCTCGTTTTAAAGCTCATAGAACAAGCTTTTATACCAAGTAAGTTGTAACTTCTAAACTTGAACATGAGGCCCGTGGTAATTATCCTTGCACTTCAAAATGGATGTCCTTAAAAAGACCCTTTCTAAAATTCTGAAAAAAATCACATATTTTGGTTGATTTAATATAAATGTCAATGCCAAATTTCAAGATGGTATTTTGATAGCATCATATTTTAAAAAATAATTTTCTAAATTTTTACATATTTTTTGTATTGAAAAAAAAAAAGTTTTTTTTCAAAAGTAAAATTTGCAATAATTTTTTTATGTATTTGTAACTCTGATTTCTAAAATGCCGCCTGTTTCATCAAATTGTTTCTAGTTTTGGAGATATATACTATTTTTCGAAAATCGTAAAAACTATATCCCAAAATCAATATCTAAAAACTAGATTGAAAATGATAAAACTGACGCCATTTCAGAAATCAGGACATTCCATTGTGACGGACGTTACATTTGTAAGGACTGCGTCGAATAAAATTGTCCGCTACAAAAATGAAAAAATCTAGAAATCTAGTAATCGAATTTTTATAGAATAAAATATTTTATATTGCAAATTACTTTTAGATTTAAAAAAAAATATATAAAAAACCATAAATTAATATTTTTTAATAAAAAGTTTTAATTTTTCCGGAACGCCTTCCATTAATGTGGTAATGGTAGTGTCCGACACCCTCACAGCTGCTGAAGACCACTTTCTTTTAAAGTCTTGAAGGTCTTCGGCCACTTTTTTTGTTGTCTTCATCTCCCTTTTTACTAAAGCCCAGTATCTCTCAATCGGCCTGAGTTCTGGACAGTTTAGTGGATTGGCTTCTCTAGGCACCAAAATCACTGCATTTTGTTGGATCCACTCTAAGGCCGTTTTGCTGTAGTGACATGAAGCGAGGTCAGGCCAAAAAAATGTGGACACTTCATGTTGGCGTAAAAATAGAAGCAATCTCTTTTGCAAGCATTCCTTCACATATATTTCGCTATTAATTGTACCCGATGTCACGAATGAGCTGCTCCTTTTTCCACAACTGCAAACAAGGAATTTCTTTGGGAATTTTGTCATTTTTTTTTATTTGAATTTTTCAGCGACATTTCCTCGAGAATCGGCTGTATAAAATTCCTGCCCAGGTAGCTGAGAAAAGTCCGCTAAAACATAAGTTTCGTCGTCCATTATGCAGCAACCGAATTTTTTAAAAAAATCTTGGTTAAGCTTTTTAGCTCGTTGTTTTGCGGTTTCATTCTTGACGACATTTCTATCCGGAACTTTTTGGACCTTGTACGTCTTCAACCCAGCTACATTCTTAGTCCTGCGCACGAAAGATTCTGAGCAATCCGCCTTCCTCGCCAATTTCCTTCCGGATATGCTTGGATCTTTCTTTAAAATATTGACAACCTTCTTCGACTTTTCACGATCATGTGGGCCTTTTTTTTACCAGAACCTTTCTTCCGATCAATACTCAGGTCTTCCTTAAAGCGGTTGATAACGCGAGAAATGGTCTTAGGGTTAGCCCCTACCTCCTTGGCAATTTTTTTAAAAGACCAACTAGGTTGTTTTTGAAAAATTTTAATTATATTTTCTCGCACTTCCACTTCGTTTGCCATTTTCGCGTTAAATAAATTTTGTATTGACTATAACTGACACAAATTATTTTCTGCTATTTAATTCAGAGCTACTATGATCAAATTTTTTTAATTTAAATCTTGCAATAGCACATTATGGGAAGATATGTAACGGAAAAATTTATATGACGCAGTCCTTACGATTAAAAACCTTCTCATTTGAAAAATAAAAAAGGATAGATATATTTTTAAGATGCAGAGGATAGATCTTATGATCCTCTATGCATGTAAAAAAAGTTTAGCAATAGGTCCTATACCTTTCTACAAATTTGAAGCTAAATGCTGTGATGGGCGTTTCACGTACTTTTTCATAAAACAGAGTTTACTCCACAAAGTATTAAATTTTAGCTAAACTAATTGGACTATGGAGATTAAGTATATCTCAAATACTTCAATAATAATGGGAGCTCTCCCATTATAAATTCTGCAATGGTTACTTTGATCACTTACTTATAAAGTATCAAAACTTGTGACGGGTGTTCCACAATTTGTGACGGGCGTTACCTGTACGAATTCTTTACAATTATACATAAAAATTCAAATTATGAATTGCAATTTTTTGATGAAAAAGAGCAAATTTTAGTGGTAGGAATGGTAAATCGTTATTTTAAGGCCCACCGTCTAAATATAATTTATGTGGGAAACTAAACATTTCGTTTTGAAAAAAATATGTATTATATTACCATTCTTTTAAATAACTACTCTGTCTGCATCATTTGTAGTCCGTTTCCTTCGCAAGCTTACATAAATAATTATCGCATTTCAAAAATAATGATTATTTTTTGGGATTTTTTATGATTTTTTATAATGTTTGGAATTTCCCTTTTTTATCTTAGCTTGTTAAATATTTTGGAATATTTACTACTTTTTAGTAGTAGCCGCGGTAGCTCAGTGGTTAGTGCGTTGGACTGCGAGCCGAAAGGTCCCCGGTTCAAGTCTGGACTGGGGCTAACAACATCTTTTCATAGAAACATTTTTCTATACCGCGCTACCTCTCGGCAGTAAATGGCAAACCTACGAGAGTAAAACATTGCCTATGAAAAGCTCTCGGCCGCCGTTCGGATTCGGCAATAAACTGTAGGTCCCACCACTTTGAGTACAAATATAACACGCACAGCTCAAAATGGTGAGAGGGCTCGGCCGAAGTTCTTATAGGACTGTAGCGCCAAACTATTATTATTATTATTATTATTATTATTACTACTTTTTCTATGGTTAAATAATAATATAATTGATTATTGATGCATATATTAACAAATATATAATTTACCCCTTTTTTTGTTTTGCTACGATTGTTAATTGTGCTGGGCGTTACAATATTTTGGATGGATATAGCAACCATCTGGAATATCTATGAGACAAAAGACTATATAAAATGAATAGAAACGACGAAAATCTTTACTTTTACAAAGTTTTCCAGTTGTAGGTTTGCAAAATAGTTCGCAAAATATCTTTTACTTTTTTTTTTGTGACGGGCTTTACAACTCAAAAAAGTAAAACTGTTTGGTTAATTGTCAGTACTTTGAACCACTTATCACTAGAGAGCGGATTTATATGCAAAATGATATTCCGAAAATATATGAAATTATATGCAAATAATATGCAAAATATGCAAAAAATATGCAAAATATGTAAAAAATATGCAAAATATTCAAAATATGCAAAACAGATTGACCATAATTCGAATTAGTTTTTAACGATAATTAATTCTGTTTTTGTCCGACTTAAATATGAGGCTTCGTTAAAATATGCATTTGCATATAAATTCGCTCCTTACTTATCACCAATGCGATGTGTGGCATACTTTCACAAACAAATTACCATTCAAATTGTACTATTCAATTTTCTTTCGGATTCAAAACAACGAAACTACTGTGTTTCATATATGGCCTAAATTTTGTACTAAAATAAATTAAAAAAAAATACTTTACTTTAATTGAGAAGAAAACACATTTGCCATGCATTTTGGTAAATTCTGATCACAGTACTTAAAATTATAATTATTTCTTATCCTAAAAATCATTAAACCGAATCAATAGGCTTAACTTTAATATATCACAACCGGTAACGTTATCTGTGGAATGCCCCAGAGACAATTCATGCCCGGATAATTATTCCTCGAGACAAATTTTACCATTTCATTTGAGCAACATTTTTCATACTTATATTTTTTTTTGCACGGCAGTGGTGAGTTTTAGTGTGGTGAGTTACGGTGTGGTGAGTTACGGTGTGGTGAGTTACGGTGTGGTGAGTTACGGTGTGGTGAATTACGGTGTGGTGAGTTACGGTGTGGTTAATTCCGATGTGGTGAGTTTAAATAATTTGTGGTGTTTGGAGATACTGACTTTTTCAATATATTATTGATACGTTATTAGTGAAAAATTGCAGTTAATTTTAATGATTTTTTAAATCATTTTTTTTGTAGAGTTTTCAATTTCCTTTCTCTATATCTAAATAATATAGAAAAATGATAAATGAAATTTTGTTCCCATATATTCGGAAATTTCTAAACAATATAGCATGTTTTATCGTTGTATGGATTCGTTTTGATCAATAGAGTTTAATACGTATTGAGGTTCTCTTTTGGTTCGATTTATTAATAAATCTTGTTACGAGAAAACTTCATTATCTCGTTACGATATCTTCGTCCATCTTAGAAGCAATTGTAGTACATATCGTCACTATAATGCCAAAGGGATCAATGTGTAATTTTTGATATTTGCGTTTTTTTACATTTCTTTAATATTTTTTTAATGTAGTTTTTCCTTGTGCCAAAATCGTTTGTGGTTTTGTTGGATATTTCTAGCCACAAAAGTCAAAACCAAAAGGGCGAATTCGAAAAATTTAAAATGTTGTCATGCCAAAAGGGCGAATATTTTCGTTTTATTGCCATAACTTTTTATTGGTATTAGATAAAATAGTAGCATAAAGGCATTAATTGTTTGTTTTTAAAGCACCTATCGATTGGCATCATTTTTTAAAAATATGTTGCCAAACATTTTTCTGGCAAATAACAAATGGCACATTAATATTTGAAAAATTATTTTGAAATAATGATGCCAATCGATAGGTGCTTTGAAAACAAATAAATACATCACTATTTTATCTTGCGCAAATAAAGAGTTATGGCAAAAAAAACAAAATATTTAAGTTTTGGTCAAGATATAGCCACACAAAATCCATATTTATAATTCAGTTAGCTGTTCAAATCCAAAGATATTTTATATACGTTATAATAATTGATGAATAAAGCAAAATAACAAAAAAATTAAAGAGACATTTTTTTTTACTAGTTTTTAAAGTACTTCAAACTTAAAAATTTGATTTACCAACAATTTTTTTTTTTTAAATGCACATTCGCCTCTTTGGCATGACAGTAACGATATGATATCGAACGAGAATCGTAACCAAGATCGAATGAACCTGGCTCAAAGCGATATCGAATCGAATGTTTAAACTATTGATAAACGAGCTGGACTCGTACAGTCACATTAAACATGGCGCTTAGAATAATCTGGAAGTATTTTAAAAACGCCGTCGGTAGCTCGTCTGGTTAGTGCGTCGCTGGTGCGTTCGACTACGAGCCGAAATGTTTGCGGTTCGATCCCCAGCGACTGCCAACATCTTTTTATGTGTTTTTTAATGTGTTTTCAATGTTGACACAGTATTTTATTTTAGTTTTTGTCTTTTTATGCTAAATGCTAAATATTTATAACATATATTTTTTTTAAATAGCACATTTGTATATTTCAGCTTAATTTTATAAAAGCTCTTTAATATTAAGTAATAATAATAATAAATAACCATAATAAAGTAAAAAATAAAAACACAGTTGAAACATGCCTCGGCCCAATGCAAGGAAACCTTTTAATAAATGCATTTATTGTGCCGATGCTGCTGTATGTAGCTTTCAGCCACACTTGTTATTGCAGAAATTAATTTCCAATGTACACAGTGCAACACCAAGTAAAAAAAATTCCCCAATGTGTACTCAACGCAATAAATTTCCCCAGAGGCAGCAGCAGCTCAATCGCAAACGCAATCGCAGGCCAAAAGGAGCCGATACTGCAAGTGCTGGGTCTCGCAGGCGCCAAGCAATCGAAACGGAAGGTTGCCATTGCGGTGAAGTGGGAGAGAGGAGAGAGAGAGAGGTGCCGGATCACAATAAAACGTTGCAACTAATCACACCATTAGGCAGGTTTGTTGAAGTATGAGAACGGAAAAGGGATCGGGCTCTGAATTACGCAAGGCCAAGCTGCCAAAGCTAATTTTGTTATACAAAGAGCTTTCATCGGCAGGACCATGAACAGGATAGAAAGAAAGAAGTTCGATGGTAGAGAAGGCAGAGCAGCAGCAGAAGTATCAAAATCAACCAAAGAGGCTGCATTAAAAGTAATTCCATTGATTACGAGTGCTATCAGCACTTATAATCCAAGGACCACAGGAGCAGTCGAAGGAGCAGTAACAAGAATAATAACTGGTGTTCAATATGATTAAAGTTGTATGCAAAAGCCAAAAGAAAAACACCCAAGGGAAACGACGAAATGAAACGAAACGATAGCAAAACTAACTGGAACAGCATCAGAGAGGAAGGATGCCACTGAAGGATGTGCTAATGAAAAGGCAACAGCAGTAGCAGTAATGTGTTTGTTGTAGGTTGAGTGCTGTTGCTCAAGCCACACAGTTATCTAAACCAGCAGCAGCAATAATGAAATGAACAACAACATCATTACTAATATCCCAACATCATCATCACCATCATATAAAACCATAAAACGGCAGACCTTCTAGTGACAGCCTCACAAAAAAACATGATAAGAAATACTCTGTATTCAGATGAAATTATCAAAACTTTAATGCGCAAAATTATTCTTACAAATGTTGCTATATTTTTTTTTAATAAAGGAATCCTCAGAAAATGTGGTAGATAATGGCGGGCGAAAATCAGTCAGGCAGGCAGGCAACACAACATTTTAAAAGGAGATGAGCCACAGATTAGGCAGATTTTTAGCACAGTTTGTCAGATATATCCAAGTCAGATATATCAATCTTGGCACTATGTCTTTTGATTTTGATGAAATTTTGTGGAGAGATTGTCATCGGAAGAAATCGTGCCAAGATTGATATTACTGATGTGAAATCTGATCTACCTGCTTTTAAAGTAATATGAAGGCAGTTTATGGGAAGTTGATGGAATGTCTAGGCAGTTATATGAAATGGTGCTAAAATATTTATATTGCGCTTGTTAGATAAAAAAACTTCCGTTAAGAATATAATTTTGGATAAATGGTTTGTTTTTGGCAGGTTTTCGGTAGACAGAGGTGGATTTTGTAATAAAATCTGCCTTTAAAGGAATGTAAAGGCGGTTGAGAGGAAAATGAACGATTATAGATATATGAAATGTAAAGGCAAGGGTTATCATCAAAATGTTTCGGAATCACGTGACAAAATATTCGGTAGGTATGACAAGTATGTCGACATATTTTTGGAAAAAGCTTAGTATTCTGGCAGATTTTATACAATGCACAGCATGGAATTTGATTTTTTTTGTCTAAATCACCAGTTTTACCACAGCAGGTATTACGCTGAACTATGGAATTTTTAGTATTTAAAATAGACTGCTTTGTAGCAGGTTTTTGGTAGAATATAGGAAGGCTATTGTCCGTTGACAACAATCGTTTTATGTTATATGCAGAATAGTTACCTAATCACAGATTTTAGGAATAAAAGGACTTCACGCATTTGACGACAGGCACAAAATTTAAAATGAAAATTTTTGAAATCCCTCAAGGCACGTTACTGGCAGAGTTCAGCAGCCAAATGTTGTTTGTAATATATATACTATTAGAATTATAAAATGTTCAGTATTTTTGTCGAATATAAAAATTTAGCGCCTCAGAACTATGGAATACTTTTAATGCAATGTGCGCTGATTTTCGTCAATATTAAAACACGAAAAACTGATAACTGCTGAATGTGCCGTGACCTCCACGGTATTACTGTGAGGGAAGTCGATGCCCTATTATTTACATAATAATAATATTTAGGCCGGTAGTCATTGAATTTATTTAGCTGTCATTATCTGCCCTTACATTTCATATATCCGCTTTTATATTGCTGCACATTCCTATTAACGGTCCTTAAACAACCGTCTGCAGCAAAACAAATTCCGCTTTTGTCTGCCGAAAACCTGCCCAAAATCCATTGATTTCCTGCTATCAAAAAAAATGTCTTTACTATTTCGAGATTTTTTTTTGCATATTTCAGGTATATTTCACAGATATATTTTGGGAAGAGTATAGCATTTTATGGCAGACTTACGCTATATTTGGGGAACGGGCAGAAAACAGACAGCTTTTGGTACAAACTCCGCCTTTGTCTGTTTGACATAAGTCGAGAAAATGTTTCTGAACTGCCTCGACCCTGCTAAAAATTTTGTCTGGGGATGTCTAAAAAATAAAAAAATTGTTGACTAATTTTCTGGAATTTTTGAGGCGTTTGAGCGTTTGACATATTCCGAAATTTTAATGACTGATTTTCAGCATATTTTAGGTAAGATCGAAAAATATTCAGCTTTTGGTACAAACTCCACCAATGTCTGTTTCAAATCTTTTCAAACTGCCTTGAGAGCCTGCCAAAAATTCTGTCTAAATTCTGTCTAAAATTCTAACACAGATAAATGGAAGTTTTTGGGAAGCGTATAATAGCGTAAGACACTATTTCTGGCAGTCTCAGGACAGTTTACATACATTTTATGGAAATATTTCAAGCAGATAAAGGCATAGTTTGTATCAAAAGTTATCTCTTTTTGACCGTTACCAAAATTTGCCGGCAAGGGCAGAAATGCAGATTCAAATTCACATTTTTCTGGAATATTTGAGGCATGTTCCCGGAAAACACACAGGTAATAGGAAGATTTTGGGAAGCGTATGGCGGATGATCATATTTTGAGGATTTTTTAAAGGCAGATTTCTGGCATATTTCGGGTATGGGAAGGAAGTAGGCAGCGTTTCATAAAAACTCCGCATTTGTCTGTTTCTTTATTTTGAAATGCTGCAATAGTGCTTCAAATTGACATATTATGACATATATATTTTTGTTGATATAATGCAAAAAGCATCACAAACATGTAATGTAATTAAAACAGCATGAACAAAGTATAATATTAAATACTAGAAAAAATACATAAACGATAAATAAATAAATTAGTATTTCTCAGACTTAAATATCACTTCAAAAGCCCCAACAATATATGATCCACACCCCCACAACAAAACAATCAGCAACGTATCGCGCACGCACCCACTTAATTAAAATAATACTAATAATAATAATAATAACCGCAATAAGCCAAATGATAATAAAAACCATATAGAAAATAATAACAATAACGAAATTGCCAATTGCCTAATACCTACTTTGAGGCGCCTACGCACTTACAAAACGATGTGTGAAGCGCCTTTACGTTCGAACGGCATTACGTACTACCTACGTTGGTGCGTTACGTGGGGCATTTAAACGTATCAAGCGTAAAGCTATTAGCGTAAAATTGCGTTGACCATTTGTACGGCACAGCAAAACATAGAATTCCGAATTGGTATCTCTGTCACTGTAGTGCCGAAATTGAAAAAAGCACATGGTACACATATGAGGCATACTTTTGGGCGCTGCATAAATATTTAACCGGCAGAGGTGATGAGGGTGCCTGCCGCTGCTATTTGCTGTTTTATGGATGCTCGGACCTAATAATAACAACAAGAACCAACAATTTGCGCGGCTTTTCGGGGGACTGAAGTTATTAACTGTTGAATATTTACACAAATATTCAACGCAACACATATGCGATACAGGCCAAACAGCATTTTAGCACGTACTATGATGAAGGTCGGGCCGTTCCAAATGCCAAATAAGTTGATTACGTTATACGTTTCAGGTTGGCTCATCAATATTTATTGTGTGCTCAAAAGCGAATCATATATTTGGCTGTTGCTGGCTGTGTTTGTATAGGTGAATGCTTTATTTCTTTTACAAAAATAAACACCGAAAAAAAAAGAAATATCCCTCACAAAATAAAAAATTAAATAGTACAAAAATAGAAAAAAATCTACAAAACTCTAAACATTTTTGAAATTATTTCATAATAAAATAATACATTCAGCGGAAATTGATTTTATGGTTAATGTATTAATCGTTTTTTTCTTATTAATTCAAGAGTTTTCTAATGAATTTGATAGTATTTGAAAAATTCAGTTCCCTTAATTTAATAATTTCAAAATTATTGAATATAACGGTATTAATACTATTGTTTTAATATGTTCTCTGCTATATTAATAAACGTCTCACGATGTGACATATAAAAACTTACGAAAATTCAGTCTACGGAAAACTGTACTACGAGTTCGTATCTCTGGATTGTGTACAAAATAAAAACATTGCGCTCGACCACTATCCAATCACTACTGAAGTCCTGTGCCTCAGATGAGGCGCCCTTATATGCTGTATGCATCAGTTCGTCAAGCTTTGACATGTTTCGAGAACCTTCTACTCGTTTCGTGAACGACGCATGCTATTGGCATCCCATTCGCACTTATGTGTTTTTAATGCGCTGATATTCTACCTCTTTCTCGCACATTGCCTCAGTACGCTGAATTGTCTTGCGTCTCTTTTACTCTTTTACAGTGGAACAAATTACCCCTTTTCGTAACTATTATTTTAAAGACATTTTTATACACCAACAAAATTGATGTAGTAAATTATATACATTTTATGTTTTTGTTTTGAAAAAATTTTAGGTATACTACATTTTGTTGGTTTTTAAATACATTTGTCTTATTTTTACTACAGCATGTAATGAAAATTCGTTCTCTATATATTGCACAAACTGTCTTGATGTTTTATTTTTTTGCTTTTATTTTAATTATTTGAAATTTGTGTGGGCACACGACGAACGAAAAAAAAAATTAAAACTAATTATCA
Organism: Dryomyza anilis; assembly: GCA_951804985.1. Taxonomy (NCBI): domain Eukaryota; kingdom Metazoa; phylum Arthropoda; class Insecta; order Diptera; family Dryomyzidae; genus Dryomyza; species Dryomyza anilis. The sequence goes on from OX638130.1 coordinate 115,844,878, forward strand.
CAGTAAAGATAACGAAAATAAGCAATTAAATTAAAAGCATATGCAGTAATTTGTCTAAATATTTCAGGACGTATAAATAAAGACAATGTTTACAAATGATTTGAATTTTTATATAAAAATGCAGTAACACTATGTAGTTATTTCACATACAAAAAAAAACTACATCAATTTATTAAAAACAAATACATATGTTTTGGACATAATTCAAATACATATCGTCGTCGTAAAACGAAAAGTCACCAAATACATTTTCAAAATGCCAAATATTCGGTTACAAAAATCTTTATACATCTGTAAATTTTTAATCGATGATCTCAATTTTTTTACCACGTGATAAGAAAATGTAAATCTATCAATTGATATTTCAACTTTAAAAATGCATCAGTTACTTTTTATAATATTAATAAACAAACTTGAAATTAAAGATTTTCCAAAAACTGTATTTGGTGACTATTCGTTCTACAACGACGATATGTATTTATTTTAAAGACATTTTTAGTTATTTTTAATACAGCGGGGTAGGTCTTGCTTATTGTAATTAAAAGAGTACATTATAAAATGTATGGTACAGTAACGTATTGTATTAACAGTTTGAATATTATTGAACTAATGGTACGCATCCTATTGACCAATTTTAATGGTATAAAAATTTGTTTTTTCTGTAGAAATACTATTTATTTTCCATTGTTTTTTTTCTGAGTGTACCCATTAAATTACATTTTATTTTCTTAAGAAAAACAGCACATTTTTTGTAACTACGAAAATAAGTATAGGTTCAGATTCCCCACGAAAACAATTAAATTTTTATTATAATCAAGAAAATAAGCATATAATTATTTTAGCCACAAAACGAAGCTTTAAAAATTGCTAAGATAAAAAGCACATCAATCGTTTCGCCAAGAATAAAAGCATTTGCAAGAAAGCTATCCCAATAGACGGTTTTGTGCACAATTTCTTGAATTAAATTAGTTAGTTTGGGATTTGCCTAGCATCCAGAGTTCTAGCCAAATCGCAATGGAACTAGTTTTACTAAAAACAAGTCTAGTTACGAAATTGGGTTCTGTCTAAATCTCTGAGGAAAAAATTTTGCAAAAATAAAAGACCAATGGCGAAAGTGTTTTCTGGATAAATCCCAAATGAACCCATTTCACCAAGAAAAATGAAGTGAACATATGACGCATTGGAATAGTTTCATAAAAAAATGTTTCAATGACGACCTGAAATACAAGATCTTCAATGAAAAATCAACAAATTTGGTCATTTCACAATATCACCTCCATCATCAAGATATGTATTTTCTTATGCATTAAACTATTTATTGGGATATATGTATCGAAAATACATATATGCTTCTATTCGTGTCGAAATAAAAAATGTGCTTTTGTTCGTAGAGAAAACATAAATGTGTTTCAATTTGTGCGAAAGAAAAAGTTATGCTTCTCTTCATGAAGAAAATTGGAATGATATTATTTTTGTGGCTAAAATAATTTAATAAATCTTTTCGTGAATAAAATATGCTTTAATGAAACATTTTTTTAATGTGCAGTTTTTCGTGTAGGTCAATTTAGATTTGACAGTACTCAATGGAGATTTGAACCTGTACTTTGAACCAGAACTTTCGGCTCGTAATTCAACGCACTAACCATAATAGCCGCCAATCTGGTATGCGAAAATTTGTAATTTTATTAATTTTATTTTTGACATCTTTTCATTTGGTGTTTATTTCGTAAAGCTTCCTCCTTACGTGTGCCTGTTTGTAGTGCGTAATGGAACCAGCGCTTAGCACAAATATTTTATTATTTCATTTTTATTTTTTTTATTATTTTTCAACAAGACATCAACATCGGCGTCCACGTAGCACTGTAATGCAATCAATTGTAAGGAGCTTTTGGCAAACTTTGACTGTCTGAGGCCTACAACCTGTGTGCCACCCATATATTTTATTTGTTTTTTTTTTAACTGTCATAAAGTTGGCCAATTTATTTGCCATATTAAGCACAGCGAAAGCCACAGTACCGCCAAAAATCAGCCGCTATTAAATTGATTATTTTTTTTTGTTCTAACTAGCGAAAGCTTTTAAGCTTTTTCAGGTTATTTGATACAATTTAAGACAATTTACGTTTGTTACATTTGTTGTTGGCATAAAATATTTAAGAGACAAGTTATGTGGTAGACAAAAACAACAACAAGTACAAATTGACAAGCACAACAAGCACCACATATAGACCCCATAACTAAGAGTTCTGTAAATAATAAAGTCAGCTACTTGTTTTCAAAATGAAATTTTATAATTGTTGTTGTTGTTCGTGTTGTGCTATTTATTGCTTATTTAGGTTTTACAAATTATTTTGAAGAACCTACATAATTTAAAGTCGGCTAAATTGTTGGCCCAGAATTTGCCGAACAAAAAAAAAAATGAAATTTTAACCTCTACAACCTGTGCCACGCGCAATGCCATACCACGTAAGGATCAAGTTTTTGGCGCAATTTTGTTTATTTAAGACCAAGTTAACGACAAGTTGGCCATGTTGCACGTGTTAATGGTGTCTACTTGTGATGAGGATGTAGAAGAGGACGCACAAGAAAAGAAATGGAAAGCAAAACGTGTAAAAAAAAAAATATAAATATAAAATAAAGTAGAACTTTGTTGTTTAACTGAGTGAATTTCCACAAGTTTATTTTGCACAATTTGTTTTACTTAATGAAATTTTTAATTTTAATTGGTTGAAAAAAACTTTATTTTTTTTAAGATACATTGAAAATTAAATAAATAAAAAGTTTAATAAAAAGTAAATTTAATGACAGCATAACATTTAATATGTATATTTGTATACAATTTTTTTACTTAGCTTAAAAAATTAGTTAAAGCCTTTTTAAATATTAAAAAGTTTTGAAAAAGTAAAACATTTTCGAAAGCTTTCAATGAAGCTTTACTAAGAGCTTCATGCTCAGAGCATTAACGAATGCACTCTAAAATGATATTTAAGTATTTTTAGTTTTAATTTTTAATATTTGCATACCAAAAAGTGGAAAGGTAGAGGACAAATTACAACACACAACACTATATCAGGTTTAACTTGCACGCACTAATTTTAAGTTCGTATGTACTCCATATAATGGAGATTCGCTTATGTTTTTGTAAATTACTAATTTTTTTGTTTATTCTAATTTTGATTTCATTTTGTATTTTTTGTTATATCAAATTACGTTTTTTTATATTTTTAAAAAGCTAAGAAACTATTATAAAAATCGTCAATAAAAATCTTTCAAAGTGTCTTCAATCAAAGCTTTTATAAAATATTTTATAAATTTTTCATTACAGAATGTATAGAAAGATTTTATAAAATATGTAATACAAAGCTTTCATAAAATATTTAATATACTGCTTTCATAAAACATTTCAAACAAAGCTTTTACAAAATATTTTAGAAATTACTTCATAAAAAGCTTTCTTAAAATATTTTATATTCATTTTTATTAAAGATTTTTGTCAGTATATATTTCATAAGAAGCTTTTATAAAATATATTATATACATTTTCATAGAAGATTTCATAGAAAGCTGTCATAAAATATTTAATACAAAGCTTTCATAAAACATTTGAAACAATGTTTTCATAAACTATTTCAGAAAAGATTTCATAAAAAGATTTCATAAAATATTTCATACAAAGCTTTTATAAAAGATTTCATAAAATATTTTATACACATTTTCGTAAAAGATTTCATGGAAAATTTTCATCAAATTTTTTGTACAAAGCTTTCATTAAACATTTTATACAAAGCTTTCATAAACTATATCATAAAATATTTCAGAAAATATTCCATAAAAAGATTTCATAACATATTTCATATAAAGCCTTCATAAAGATTTCATAGAAAGCTTTCAGAAGAAGCTTTCAAAAAATATTACATATAAAGCTGTCATAGAAAACTTTCATAAAAAATTTCATACAACGCTTTCATAAAATATTTCATACAAAGCCTTCATAAAAGATTTCATAAATAATTTATATAAATTGTTATAACGAAATTCATGTAAAATTTTATTAAAAGCCTTTCATACAAATATCAAAAAAACATTACAAAAAATATTTTATAAAAATCTTTACAAAGATTTCCTGTATTAAAACATGATTTTATAAAAAGCTTTTATAAAAGCTATTATTAAAAAATTCATGCAAATTTTTTATAAAAGATTTGCTTTTATAACAGAAAATCTATCAGAAATAATTTCATAAAAAAGCTTGCTTAAAAAGCATTAACATATAACCAAGCAGACAATTAATTATAATACAAAAAGTTAAGAACTATTTGAGCAAATGGTTTTAAAAGCTTTAATATGTCGGCTGCTAAAATGGTTATATTCAATTATATTCAACTAAAGGTATAATAAAAGAAAAGCTTTGATAATAACTTTTCATTATATTTCATAAAAAAATGTTCATATAATTTTTTGAAAAAAAAGCTCTAATTCAAAATATCAAAATTAATTTGTCATAATCCAAAAAAATCTTCTATACAATTTGAGCTTCAAAACAATTTAAAATATTAAAAAAGCTTTCATAAAAAAGTTTAATAAAAAAAGCTTTTATGAAAAAAAAACTTTTATAAAATTCAATATTTTAGCCATATAAATTAAATTGCAAAAATATTTCAATAAAAATACCATAAAATGCCATTTTCATAACAAAAAAAGGAAAGCTTTCATCAAAAATCTTTCAAATAAGCATTCTCAGTGTTTTAAAACAAAAATGATCATATACTAATATAAATAAATGCTTTATTAATGAGTTTTTAAAAATTAAAAGTCGACATAAGAAAATTTTATAAAAAGCAAAGTTACAAGATGAATATTAAGTTTATACTATTTTTATACTTGCTGCAACACAACTACAGTAATTGACACAAATTAAACTAGGTGCAGTTTTTGCTGATTGCCTTCTGGTCACTTTGTGCAGAACAGAATTCGCATTTTGTTCATTATACAAAGTGAATTTATAGGTTTAGCTAAGCACAAACTGCATACAAGACCGCTGATGAGGAAGCTTGGCTGCTTCCGAAACAGCTGTACAGTCGGCCAACAAGTTTTTGGTTTTTTTGTCAATTATTGTTGTTGTTTTTTGAACGGGCCTAGAGCCCGACAAATTAGTTTTTGCATTACTCTATTTTAAGGTCGAATAAAAACAAACAACTTTATATTAAGTTTATATTTAGCTATTTTCAAAATAAGTACTCCAAAAAATGTCTCCCAAATATTTCTGGGAATATTCCTTTAGAATTTGGCTGATTATTTTTTGTATTTTTTTTAAATTACCTACTAAAAGCTAATTAAATTGAACGACTTTTGGAAAAAAAAGTCAAAATTACGCATAAAGTTTTATTTTTAATGCGTATTCAATTATAAGAATAATTTATTTTTTAAGATATGAATTTCGAATATCCAATAATTCATAATTTTAATCTGTTTTTCAAGAGAGACATTTTTAAAATAGGTTCAGTACTGAATTAATAGAATCCCCGTATAAAGAAATTTAAATTGTATAATTTTGAATTATTTAGATTTTTCACAAACACTTTATTGAAAAAATCAAAAAAGAGAGAGCTTTAAATACATACATAAAATGTTTATTTAATACAAAAAAACCTTATATACAAAAACCAGCAAACACGTTATGCTTCACAGCTTTTTATATTTGCCACAAATGTTTCTCAAATCAATTTTGTTATTGTCATGAGCACATCCGCATTTTTATAAGCTCCAAGAAAGAACAAATTGAAAATCAATCAGCGACTAGGCATTATTGTGAAAAATAATTCCACCAAATGTTCCATTTTTTTTCTATTAATATCGGCGCCGCTCGTTAGAAAACTTGCTGTCTGAATATTAAATTTTATTATAATTGCATTCACTCAATTTGGTGCTGTGCGTGGCATAGTAATTTTGGTTATTCTTTATTTTTTTATTATTATTATTTATTTTTATCGAACAATAGATTTTGTGCGAGAGCGCAATTCATTAATTTTTGATGTGCAGTATTTAGCTAAATGCTGTAAACAGCAATGTAAAGGAGACCCTACCAAAAAAAGACCAACAACAGAAAAAGACCATCATCAACAAAAAAAAGACCCAGCACAAACAGCAAATTTGTGATAATTTTTGGGATTATTTTTAAAAATCCACTCACGTACAGGACGAGACAACGACGTGCAGAAGGAGGAGCAGTAAGTAGGAGGAAAAGAAGCCACTGAGTTCAAACCTCAAAATGCGAACAGTTCAAAGTAATAAAAGAAAAACTTAAAAATCGGGCGATGTCGAACGAGGAAGCTTTTCTCCGTCCGTCTTCGTGCGTGCGTGCGTGAGTATGTATTTATGTGCAAGTGTTTTACGTGCAGGTCATCAGGGACAATGACCAGAACAGTTGTCTGAATTTTAGCAGCTGTTTTAAATTCTGAAACTATGTGCTGCCGTATATTTCATTTCATTGTTTTGTGTGTTACTCTTCCAAGTACCTTGTATTGCATTCGTTCGAAAATGGTAGCTGCCCTTTTTACAAAAGCCTTTGCTTGTCAGCAACAATCAAAAACAAGTAATGTTTTGCAGAATTTTAAAAATGATTTTCAAAATCATTTCCATCGATTTCTTTTGTCGATTCTTTAGCTCTTTTCTTTTGCATTGCAATAGTTGATTCGATGTGGGGTGGTCAGAACTCGGATGGTCGTCAGCATAGCCCAAATGCATATATTTGACAATTCCAATGGGAATGACCTTTGAACTTGGCACATTGCTACGTGCCACAGAGCTTTCAGTTCGCATTTCTTTGCACTGCTTCAGCAACTTTGCTTTGCTTTACTTTGTATCGTTTGATGTTAGGGCATTTGGGGGGTGGTCGAACCTTATGTGGTAATGGTCTAAATTTATGCTCGTTACTAAAATGATTTATTTTGTAAATATTACAATTTTTGTTTAGTATTCAGTGTAGGTTTTTGTTAATATGATGGACACGTGGCTGCAGAGTGATTTAGGTTTTTTTTTGTTTTTTTATTTTATCGCAGTTTTTATTTGTGCTACATATTTAGTTAAAGTAAGTGCAAAGGTCTTTTAGTGAAAAATTACTTCTTAATAATTGTTTTACCATTTTATATATGAAGTAAATTTTATAATCTCAAAAACCTTAAATTGATTTTTTTTTTGAAACTAACACGAAAGCTTTCCTAATTAGTCTTATAGATATAACTTAAACTTTTAGCAAAAGTTTCAATAAGTTCAGATACAAAATTTCAATAAACGTTCTAAAACTTTCATTAAAGCTTTTAACAATATTTTATATTTTAATGCATCTTAACATAACATATTACGTAAGCTTTCGTAACATTAAAAATGTTTTTTTAATTTCAAAAAATACACAGCTTTTAGAAACCGTTTAAATCAACATTTTTTTAAACTTTCATGAAAGCTTTAGAATAAAGCATTAAATGAGCGCTTCCGTATAGTATATTACAAATTTCACTGTAGCTTTTACAAAATCTTATATAACGTTATGTATACTTGAAGATTAAATTAAAAATGTTTTATTTGCAAAAGCTTTAACCAATGCATTAATGAAAAGCAAACAAATGAATGACATCATCATCAAATTTTGCATTGAAGCGAATATAATTTCGTACATTTTTTAAACAACTTTCTAAAATATTCAATATAGCTTTTAAATGCATACTTTAAAAACTTTAACTTGGGCTTATTTAAATAAGACAACATATTTCATTCAAGCTTTCACACTTCATTTACAATTTTAAAAAATGTTTAAAAGCGTTCACAAAAGCTTTACCAATTAGAATTATAATTTTCTATATAAGCTTTCACAAAATCTATTAAAAATTTCATCGTACTTACAATTATAGCAATATACAAGAAATTATTTTATTTTTTTAAAGCTTTAACAAAGTTTTAGTCAACAACCATTTTAAGGATAACTTTTATGATCATTAAGCCTTGCATTTAAGCGTTTATAAACAGCCCAATTTTAAATAAATACTCCGTTAAATATTTGTATGTTAATTCAATACAAAGCTTTTTTCATGGGAATATTTATTTAGAATTTATTAAAATTTATTAAAACCGTTTTCTTAAACTTTTGCAGAAGCTTTAATATAAACAGTTTTCAAACTGTGACTTAAGCTTCTCATTTAGGTGAACATATTGCATTCCCTTTTTACAAAATCTACCTAATCAATATGTAAAATAGTATTCATACATTTTTTTATGTTTTAAAAAGCTTTCACAAAAATTACACTATATAGCTAAAATTAAGAAAATAATTAAAACGATAGTAAAAGCTTCATTTAATAGAAATTATTAATATTTATGAATCTAAAGCTACTTTGTGAAACTTTCAATATTTTACGGAAGCTTTCGCAATAAGGGTAACAGTTAGTGATGATAATTTGCAAGAACAAGACAAGAAATGGTAATCTGGTTCTTACTCTTGTTCTTGCACACTATGTCTTGCTCTTGCATATGAACATATCGTCACTGTCATGCCAAAGGGGCGAATGTGCATTTTTAAAAATGTTGGGAAATCAAATTTTAAAGTTTGAAGTGCTTTAAAAATTAGAAAATTTTAGTTTTTTTCAATTTTTTTTATTATTTTGGTTTATTCATGAATTATTATAACGTATATAAAATATCTTTGGATTCGGACAATTTACTGAATTATAAATACGAATTTTGTGAGGCTATTTCCTGACCAAAACGCAAATATTTTTGTTTTTTATGCTATAACTTTTTATTAGCTCAAAATAAAATAGTGATGTTAAGGAATTAATTGTTTGTTTTTAAAGCACCTATCTATTGGCATCATTATTTAAAAATATTTTGCCAAACATTAATTTGCCATTTGTTATTTGAAGGAACATTTTTTTTGGCAAATTTTAATAATGATGCCAATCGATAGGAGCTTTAAAAACAGACAACTAATACCTTTAAACTACTATTTCATCTTGCACGAATAAAAAGCTATAGCAAAAAAACGAAGAAATTGGAAAAATTGAAAATCTTGTCATGCCAAAAGGGCGAATCTTTCCTTTTTCGCCATAACTTTTTATTGGTATAAGATAAAATAGTGGTGTGAAGGCATTCATTGTTTGTTTTTAAAGCACCTATCGATCTGCATCATTAATTAAAAATATTTTCTTGCAAATAACAAAAATTCGTAAAATTGAAAATCTTGTCATGCCAAAAGGGCGAATCTTTCCTTTTTCGCCATAACTATTTATTGGTACGAGATAAAATAGTAGTGTGCAGGCATTTATTGTTTGTTTTTAAAGCACCTATCGATCTGCATCATTAATTAAAAATATTTTGTCAAACATTAATTTGCCATTTGTTATTTGCAGGAAAAAATGTTTGGCAAAATATTTTTAAGTAATGATGCAATGATAGGTGCTTTAAAAACAAACAATAAATGCCTGCACACTACTATTTTATCTCGTACCAATAAATAGTTATGGCGAAAAAGGAAAGATTCGCCCTTTTGGCATGACAAGATTTTCAATTTTTCGAATTTTTGTTATTTGCAAGAAAATATTTTTAAGTCATGATGCAGATCGATAGGTGCTTTAAAAACAAACAATAAATGCCTTAACACTACAATTTTATCTCGTACCAATAAATAGTTATGGCGAAAAAGGAAAGATTCGCCCTTTTGGCATGACAAGATTTTCAATTTTTCAAATTCGCCCTTTTGGTTTTGACTTTTGTGGCTAGATATATCCAACAAAACGACACGCGATTTTAGCACAGTATACTTGAGGAAAAACTACATTCAAAAATATAAAAAAACGCAAATGTCAAAAATTGCACATTCGCCCCTTTGGCATGATAGTGACGATATGATCTTGTTCTTGGACTTGTTCTTGCAATACCTTTCCTACTCTTGCTTGCAAAAATCTTGCAAAATTTTACTTTTTAAATTTTATAAAAAAGATCAAAGGCAAATATCTTAAACTGCATATTAATTATGAAAACGAATAGAATTTGAACACTAATTATATTTAAGATACTTATTTCCCATATTTTCAATTGCTTCAACAAAAAATAAATTATTTTACTAATAACAAAAAAAAAAAAAATCCAATAACATAAAAATTTGAATTATATTTTAAAAAGAATTAACTAATAAATAAAATTGTAGAAATCAAGTGATCTTGACGAGACAATTCAAATTCTCAGGGCCATAATAAAATGAACATATACATTCAAAATAAATATAAGGAATATTTCGTATATACATATTTCTGTTTTCGTCAGAGATTAAAAAAATCCGTATGCTACACTTACCATATGTCAATATCTTGCAGGGAAACATTTATCTTTCCGAACACAAACTCAAACGCTACAAAGCGAACACTAACAGAAAGAAGAGAATATATCAATAACGAATTACGATGCGTATACACACACTTTCGCACGACAACTCTTCGTTGCTATCCTGTATCATTGCATGGCAACAAACAGACGCATGACAACGGACAGACGCATGACAACGGACAAACGCATGACAACAGAAAGTCGCATGGCACCACACTGCATGTATGTATCTAATACAGCTATCTCGTTGGCAACAACAACGAGTTGTCTTTGTGGTACACAAAATTTTTCGCCAAAAATTCTATCAAAAGCTTGGATGCTGCTTTATTCGCATTTTTGTTGATGTTGCACTTTCAAACGAATAAGCGGATTTGTTAAAAAAAAACAAAAACACAAAAAGCAATATCAGCACAATGAGGTACACTGTGAAAATATATAAAAGTAAAACAAAAATAATAATGTGGATAGCACAGTTCATATGCACAATCAATTTACGAACTAGCGTAGCGAAAAAAAGAGAAACAACATTATTTTGTCTATTTTATCTTTTAGAAACGACTTTTGAAGCACTTTCGAAACTATTTACCGCTTCAAAAGTGCTTCACAGACCTTATTTTAAAGATGCTTATATTCATTAGCCTTGAAAAAAAAAATAATAATATAAACACAAATCTTCATTAATGTCCACGTTCATAAATATTTTGTACGCTTTCCATTGTTACTTGTTGTTCAATATTTAGTAATATCATGAATTCTTTTTAATTTCATTATTACCTTAAAAACATAATATCTACATTAAAATGATAAAAAAAACGCAAGAGTCTTGCTTTTCTTGCAATGTTAGTCTTGCTCTTGTTCTTGCAAGAAAAATCTCGATCTTGTTCTCGCTATTGTTCTTGCAAAAAATGCAAGAACAAGATGCAAGAACACGAAATTATTTATCATCACTAGTAACAGATCAATTTCCTACAAAAAATTATTGATGGGGCCAATTCTAAATTATTATTTTTACATGTTATGTTAGGGAGAAAAAAAGCTTTGTTTTGAAATTACAACAAAGCTTTTTTCATCAAAAAAAACGGTTGCAAAATTTAATTAAAACAGCACTGAATAATTTGTGTGAATTAAGATTATTAGAAAATATAATAAAAAAACAATCGTAAAAGCTTAAAAGAACTTACAAATGTTTACAAATTTAAAGTATCATTGCCAAATTTATAAATGTTTTCGAAAGCTTTTTCCATTAGTGTAACAGATTTTAGTTAAAACTAATCGCTTGCATAAGCTTTAACAATAAGTATTCATATTTTGCATTTATGTTTTTCGAAAAAACTTTTACAAAAGCTGAATAAACGATTTTTTTATTTTTACATTTTAATCAACGCTCAGCGGATGCCTCCTATTCATGTAATGCACAGTGTTTTTATATTGAGCTTTTGATCATAATATAAAATATGTAATATAAGTTAATATAAAAAGCTTAATTTAAGATGTTCTCGCACAAGCTTTGTTTAATGTGATAATACAAGCTTTTTTTAAAAGCTTCAATAAGCTTAAATTAAGATTAATAATTTAAGCTAAATTTTAAAATGCTTAAATAATGTCTTTCATATGAACTTACCTTAAAAGCAATCAAATATCTCAATTTAATAATTTACATAAAATTATTTACATTAAAAACGATAAATAAGCTCAATCTAAAAAGGTTCACCAAAACTTTCTTTATGAAGCTTTCAAAATAATTAATTTTAAGGCAGCTACACTAATAAAAAGCTACAAAAAATAAAAAATAAAATGTTTTTTATAATAATTTTATTGATATTAATAGCAGCCACCAACTCATATCGCTGTCTATAAAAGCTTCTTACCAAGACGAATCGCTCAGCATACATAATGAGCTTTCAATAATCTGCTGCCGCATAAACTCTGCCAAAGCAGGCTATTAATCTAAATGCCATTGGCCTCGTTAACGTCATCTTTTAATTGCGGCATCATTAAATGCAACACAAATTTACGTCATGCCGACGTAAATTGCGTTGCTTTGCGTTACGTTACAGAAACGGAGACACACGAGCGACGGTGCTAAAAATAGCGGAACATAAATAACGAGCTGCTAAATAAAGAATACAAGAAGTGGAAGAAGACGACGATATAGATGAGGCCGCAGATGATGCTATTAGATACTGCGTCAATAACTTAACGTAACGCAACGCAACGCAACGTAAGGCAATGCAATGCAACACAATGCGACGCATATAATAACGATTGCGATTACGAAAGCGATTGGCGACGTGGGCGACGTGTTTGATGGTAACGTTGCACGGTGGGACAGCGACTATTGACCTCTGACTTTTTATTATTTATTTTTATTTTGTAGTTGAATAAATTTCTTACAATATGGCATAAACCATTAAACATTAAATGTATCTAACTTCTCATTTAGATCAAGTTAAAATTTAAATTTTAGACTGGTTAATAAAGTTGAAAATAACAAAAACAAAAAATTATCAATAGCATAAAATGTCGAAAAATAAACTAATTTAAATTGACACAATTTTTTTCTTGAACAGAAGAAAAAAATGTCAAAAATTGAAAATTTGATTAAGAAACGATGAAAATGAAAATATTTAAATGTATAGCTTGCGTTTAACAGTCGAGAATCAAGTAAGAAAGATCGCTTCAACTAAATTTATTAATTTGTCCCCCCCCCCATTTTTCTATTCTTTCGTTTTAAAAATATTTGCGCAGATTAATTTTACGTTTTTTATGTTTCGAAAAAAAATTGTTTTTGACAATCACGAGAAACTTTTAATAATTTCGGCATTTTGTTAACATATTTTGGTTAGTCACTTTTTGTTCTACATTTTTGGTATAAATAGTTTCGAGATACAAAATTTCGACTTTCGTACTAGAAACATTTTATTATTTTCATTTTTGACATATGTTCTTTTCGAAATTTTTGTTCGACATTATTTATCGACATTTTTTTTCGACATTATTTCATATTAGTCTTTGGTATTTTAAATTTTGAGATTTTTAATTTCACTTATTGTTCTATATTTTTGGTATAAATAGTTTCGAGATACAAAATTTCGACTTATCGTACTAGAATCTTTTCATTATTTTCATTTTCGACATAAGTTTTTTTCGAAATTTTTTTCGACATTCTTTTTCGACATTATTTTTTTGTTTCGTCAATTAGTCTTTGGTATTATAAATTTTGAGATTTTTAATTTACCTATTGTTCTAAATTTTTGGTATTAATAGTTTCGAGACACAAAATTTCGACTTTCCATCATGAAATGGCATACCTTACTGAAGAGAAATGTCAAAAGAGCGGCAAGAAATATGGCGTCATTTGCTGTCCCTGTCGCTCTACTTTTGTAGCGTCCCTGTTGAAAAACCCTTTACATTTTTTGATTTATCACTTTTGTTTTACATTACTCTTACATTTTTGGTATTTTTAGTTTCAAGCTACAAAATTTCGAGTTATCGTACTAGACCCATATTATTATATTCATTTCCGACATTTTTCTGCGATATTTTTTTTCTATACTTTTTTTTTAGAGATTTTCGATTTACGATATAATTCGATATTTGTATTTTCATTTTTTTGGCATATTATTCTTCATATAAGTTTTTGGTATTTTAAGTTTCGAGATTTTATATTTATACTTATCGTACATTTTCATTTTGGACATTTTTGACGTTTTGATTTCAATATTTTTATATTCGTCTTTTTCGACAAATTTATTTGAGATTTATTTGTCGTTTTTTTTTCTATATTTTTGTATCGAAATTTAAAATTTCAACTTAATCAATTCAATATTTATTTTTCGACTTTCCATTTATATTTTAAATTTTGCCATTTTTTTTGTTTCGACAATCAAGCTTTTTTTTCGGTATTTTAAGTTTTTCTATAAGATTTAATATATTGATTAATCGTTTTTGACATTTTTATGTTTTGGTTTCGATATTTTGTTAACTTTTTTAAGTTTGGAGATGTTAAATTTTGAATTATAGTATCACTCATTTCAATATATTTTTTTCAAATTTTCTTTAGTTACCTTCATTGCTTTGTTTCATTTTTTTCTTTAGTATTTTTCGTTTTAAGTTTTTAAATTTTGAAATATCGCACAATACACATTTTAAGATTTTTGTTTCGACATTGTTTGGATTCATAATTTTATTTCGACATTTTTATTTTCGAATTTGATTGGTTTTGGCATTTTTTTTCATATTTTAATCAATTAGTTTTGAGATTCTAATTTGTATCTATTGTACCAAATTTTCTTGGTTTTTGGCATTTTTTCCATATCACCATTTTTAATTTCGAAATTTTTTGGTTTCGTTATTTTTCGAACATATAAATATTTTTGTTAAAACTTTTATTTACGGTTATTTCATTTCGCCATTTTGTTAATTTGGCATTTTTTTCCATTTCAACATTTTCAACTTCGAAATTTTTCGTTTCGTCAACATTTTCAACTTCGAAATTTTTTCTGCATTTAAATATTTTTCGACATTATTATCGAGACTTTTATTTATGGTAATTTTGGTTTGTTATTTTTATGCATTTAGTATCGAGATTTTAAATTTCAATAAAAATAAAAACAATTTTCGTTATTTTTTCTCGAGACTTTCATTTTCGCCATTTTGTTGATTTGGCATTTTTTTCCATTTCAACATTTTTAACTTCGAAATTTTTTGGTTTCGTCATTTTTCTGCATTTAAATATTTTTCGACATTTTTTTCGAGACCTTTATTTATGGAAATTTTTGGTTTGTTATTTTTCTGCATTTAGTATCGAAATTTAAAATTTCAATAAAAATAAAAACAATTTTCGTTATTTTTTCTCGATACTTTCATTTTCGCCATTTTGTTGATAAAGCATTTTTTTTTTCAATTTCAACATTTTGTAAATTCGAAATTTTTTTGTTTCGACATTTTTTCCACATTTTAATATTTTTCGACATTTTTTTCGAGACTTTTATTTATGGCAATTTTGGTTTATTATTTTTCTGCATTTTTCTTTTAGTATCGAGATTTTAAATTTCAATTGTTGTTTTTTGAATCAGTGCAAAATACATATTGCATTTGGTAGACCAAGAGCCCCACAAATTAGTTTTTGCATTAGTAAAAACATTTTTCGTTATTTTTTCTCGATACTTTCATTTTTGACATTATGTTGATTTGGCATTTTTTTCAATTTCAATATCTTTAACTTCGAAATTTTTTGGTTTTGTCATTTTTTCCACATTTAAATTTTTTTTGGAAATTTTGTTTGAGACTTTTATTTATAGCAATTTTGGTTTATTATTTTCTGCATTTAGTATCGAAATTTTAAATTTCAATAGAAATAAAAATAGTTTTTCGTTATTTTTGGTGTCCATATTTTTCCAACATTTATTTTTCTTTAGTATTTTCATTTTCGAGATTTTAAATTTTGAATCATCGTCTCAAATTCATTTCATAATTTTCATTTTAGATAATTTATTAGACTGATAATTGCAATCGACTTTTTTATTTCTCCAAAATTTATAAATTTTGCCCCATTGTGTGGTGACGGTAATAGTGCGGGTAACAGTGCCGGTAGTGGAGACATTTGACGAAGATGAAGTATTTATGAATTACTTGAGTCAACTTGACTTAACCTCAATAGGAAAATGTGGCCAGGAAATGAAGCAGAAGAAGAAGAAGAAGAAGCAGTAGATACGACTTGAAGGCAACGCCATTAAAATTGTCGGGGACGTTGTTGGATAAACTAAGCAATAACTACTATAAAACAACAACAACAATATTAAATTGCAACAACATAAACTACAACAACAACAATATAAACTAATACAACAACAACAAGAATTGCTGTATCAGCACAAGTTGTCAACCATTTTACTTTACGTTGATAGATTCACCGCCAACGACACTTGAGAAGCGGAAGTGCTGCCAAGCACTAGCAGCAGCAATAGCAACAGCAGTAGCATCGGCAGTTGTTGTTGTCGCTGTCTATTTTGGATTTATTGCGTTTTAAGCAACAGCAATAGCAACATCTAGAATATTAACAACACATTTATCTGCGTGTTGGCAACACTTCAACTAATCGCACTGCTTAAAACAAAAAGAAAGCACAAAAAAATAAAAAGAATAAAAGAAAAACTCCTGAAATGCACTCAAAGATAAATGATGGCGAGTGCGCGCTCGCTCGCTCGTTCGTTTGCTTCCGGTTCCGCTTGCGCTTCCGCATTTCGTTGAATGCATCGCATCGCTGCTTCAAGTGCAGCTGAGGGATTCATTTATTTAACAACCTGTCAGGCGTCACGTGCTGCGGCGGCCATGTAGTCTGCGGAAGTGGCCAGGTTAACGAAGATATGCGTTTGAAGGCAGCACACGAAAGGCAACGATTTCAGCGGGGTAATAGAAGTCAAAAGCAGAGCGCAATAGAGTGGCGAAGAGTGTCACAAATAAGCGACACAATTAGTGAGCGACAAGTGGCGGTAAATGTTAAATATTTCTGTACTTATATTAAATAGAATACCTCAATTATTACTCTAGAAATCAGAAATCATACAGCAGAGAGTATTTGCTTTGATGAGTAGATCATCAATGATATAAAATGTATATTTTAAATTTTCTCATTGATGACAATGTCAAAATATTATCGCATTATTACCTAAAAACAAAATTTCTGCCATTTCCGGTCAAACACATGGAAAAATGGCAGTTTGTTGGTAGTTTATAGCACTACAAAATGTTCAAGACGGCTTTAAAACAATTTTAGAATGTTTTTAAGCACACAAAAGCAGAGTTTCTATCTGAAAAATGCCATAACTTTTATCTGTGGTTCTCAGTTATAACTTTTGGAAGGGCCGTGAAAGTTTAGAGACATCTTTTCGGAAGATCTGTAGCAAACAAAAGCAGAACTTCTCTCAAAAGCTGCATAATTTGTGCCTGTACCCAAAATATTCCCAAAATCTAATTTTTAAATACAACACAATTTCATAAGCTCCCGGGACAAAATTTCTGGCATTTTTCAGAAATATTTTTGGCATATTTTCGAAAAACACACAGATAGATGTGGCAAGTGTATGGCAGTCAAACACATAATTATAGGCAGGTTTAAAGCTGTTTATAAACATATTTTCGAAATATTTAAAACACCTAAAGGTGGAGTTTAAATTAAGGAAGATTTGATGCAGACAAAGGCTGAGTTTTTATAAAGAACTGCATATTTTACGCGCGTACTAAAAATCTGACTTTTGAATGCAACATAATTTCAAAACCTACCAAATACATAATTTCAGGCATTTTTTAAATATCTTTAGAGCACGTTTGAGGCATAAATGAAAATTCGTTAAAAGCATATAGCAGATTACACAATATATTGTGTAATTTTAAATGCAGATCACCTGCATTTTTATGGGTATTTGCAAATTTTTATACAAACGCCGCGTAGTTCATTCGTTTTCTGGTGTAACCGCTAAAATTTTTTTTTTAAATAATTATTAAAAAATAAATGATGTCAAATTAGCAAGAAAAATAATGTATATAGCTATTTTTTCAAAACATGTTATATAGTGGTTTTTAGCCTACGAAAAAAATATTTTTTAAACATTTTCTATACAAAGCGGCATATTTTCTTTTCCTGATATAAGAAAAACAACCACCCAAATTTGGACAAGCTACACTTCCCAAAATCATCCATTTATCTGTGTGTGTTTTTGCCGAAAATATGTCCAAAATATTTCTAAAAATTGTCTTGGTGCGGTTAATAAATTTTGAGAAATTTTTAATTTAGATACCCATTAAATTTATATAGGCTAATATAGGCAGATTTTAAACCTCAGTCTTTGTCTTTTAAAAATCTTTGTAAAAATGATTATAAAATGCCATAGGACTTTCCAATATTTTAACGTCGAATGTCCATTCCATTTTCAATTAAAAATTCAAATGTTCACTAAAAAAAAATTCAATTTATCATTAAAAAATTCAATTTTTCACTAAAAATTTAATATTCACTAAAAATTAAATTTTTCACTAAAAATCGCATTTTTCACTAATAATTAAAATTTTCATTAAAAATTTAAATTTTCACTAAAAATTGCATTAAAATTGCATTTCTCACTAAAAAATAAATTTTTCACTAAAAATTCAAATTGTCACTAAATATTCAATATTTCACTAAAAATTGCAGTTTTCACTAAAAATTAAATTTTTCACTAAAAATTCAAGTTTTCACTAAAAATTCAATTTTTCACTAAAAACTCAAATTTTCACTAAAAATTCAAATTTTCACTAAAAAAAAATTCAATTTATCACTAAAAAATTCAAATTTTTACTAAAAATTCAATTTTTCACTAAAAAAAAAATCAATTTATCACTAAAAAATTCAAATTTTCACAAAAAATTCAATATTCACTAAAAATTAAATTTTTCACTAAAAATCGCATTTTTCACTAATAATTAAAATTTTCATTAAAAATTTAAATTTTCACTAAAAATTCAATATTTCACTAAAAATTGCAGTTTGCACTAAAATTAAATATTTCACTAAAAATTAAAGTTTTCATTAAAAATAAAATTTTTCACTAAAAATTCAATTTTTCACTTAAAATTCATTTTTTCACTAAAAATTAAATTTTTCACTAAAAATTAAAATTTTCATTAAAAATTTAAATTTTCACTAAAAATTGCATTTTTAACTTAAATTGCATTTAAATTCAATTTTACACTTAAAATTCATTTTTTCACTAAAAATTAAATTTTTCACTAAAAATTCAAATTTTCACTAAAAATTCAAATTTTCACTAAAAATTCAAATTTTCACTAAAAATTCAAATTTTCACTAAAAATTCAAATTTTCACTAAAAATTCAAATTTTCACTAAAAATTCAATTTTTCACTAAAAATTCAATTTTTCACTAAAAACACAAATTTTCACTAAAAATTCAAATTTTCACTAAAAATTCAATTTTTCACTAAAAATTCAATTTTTAACTAAAAATTCAATTTTTCACTAAAAATTCAATTTTTCACTAAAAATTCAAATTTTCACTAAAAATTCAATTTTTCACTAAAAATTAAATTTTTCACTAAAAATTCAAATTTTCATTAAAAATTCAAATTTTCCTTAAAATTTCATTGTTTACTAAAAATTCAAATTTCCACTAAAAATTAAAATGTTCACTAAAAATTTAAATTTTCAATAAAAATTCAAATTTTCATTAAAAATTCAAATTTCCACTAAAAATGAAAATTTTCACTAAAAATTCAAATTTTCAATAAAAATTCAAATTTTCATTAAAAATTCAAATTTCCACTAAAAATTCAAATTTTCACTAAAAATTCAATTTTTACTAAAAATTCAATTTTGCACTGAAAATTTTCACTTAAAATTAGATTTTTCACTAAAAATTCACTTTTTCACTAAAAATTCAATTTTTCCTTAAAATTTTATTGTTTACTAAAAATTTAATTTTTCACTAAAAAGTAATTTTTAAACTAAAATTCAATTCATCAATGAAAAATAAAAATATGATTAAAATTTTTTTTAATAAAAAATAAATTTTTAAGTTTTTTTTTTGAAAGTAATAAGGTTTTTTTTTTTAAAATAGGTTTTATTCCAATTAACGAGAGGGCAAGTTTACCTAAAACAAATCATTTGGTGTCTGAATATATCGAAATTTTCTCAATTATTTTATGCTAAGTATACCGCACGACTTAGCTGAGGGCATTGCAAAATCAAAATATTTAAAAAAAAACTAAATTCTCACTTCATACATTACAAAACAAAAAAAAAAAAAATAAAACAGATTATTATCCTACAGATAAAATGTGCTTTAAAAGCAAAAATACAGCATTTTCAATAATTAAAGGTAGTTTAGCAATCAGAGGTATCAATCATGTATTTAAAAAAAAAAAAAAATAATTTTTAATATATCGAACGAAAAGTCACCAAATACATTTTCAAAATGCCTAATATTGATTTACAAAAATCTTTAAATATCTGTCAATTTTTAATCGATGATTACCACATGATAAGAAAATGTAAATCTATCAATTGATATTTCAACTTTAAAAATGCATCAATAACTTTTTATAATATTATTCAACAAACACGTAATTTAAGTTTTACATAAAAATGTATTTAGTGACCTTTCTACAACTTCTTCGTTCTACAATGACAATATCTTGAATTCTTTTTGTTGTTAATTTGGAAATTTCGTTAAAATATAAATATGTTCCATATGACAATATGGTATGACATTTAACAGCTTGTAAAAGACCTATTATTTACTTTGTCATTAGAAACAACACATTTTAATATTCTTTAATGTAACCATTTTATATTTCATTTTAGAAGCAACACAAAACTTTTGTCCAAATACCACTTAAGTATTTTATAATTTTCAGCATGGTTCTTACCACAACATGCCACATGAAACTGTGAAAATAACGTATTAAACATTAGGTATTTCATTGCCTAATTTTTTCTTTATGACATTTTTTATATATATTTTGTTTCATATGCTTCCTAATTCATCCTTCATAATATCAACAAAAAGCCTTTTTGTAAATATTTTAATTCCTATAATTCCCAACATGGTTTTTATTGCTTCATGACAACAAAAACTACAAAAAAGCAGTATGAAAAACATGCCTAATTTGTGCATTACAACCTAAGGAGTCCGTTTGTGACATAATTAAGGTAGTTTATGTTTCAAAGAGAAATATTTTAGAAAGCATATTTTAAGATTAACACTAAAAAGGCCTTTTTCGAATGTCACTTAGCCTATAATTCGCAACATACTTCTTTTATTATTTTATAACAACTATTTTAAACTAAAACGGACTGAATAAAAAAAAAAACAGCATAAAAAGCATGCCTCATTTTTGCTGGGTTTTCATATTCATTGCATTAGCAGCATTTTTTCGACATACCTTAAAAACAAAGCTTAAAAAACCAAGTTTGTAGGGCATAATAATAAAAAAAATGTTTTGAGTACGGCTAAAAATCTGGGTCATTTAATAACATCATTAAAACCACAGCAGCAACAACCATAATAACGAACAACAACGAAGAGGATGAGGATAAGGATGAGCTAAAAAAAAAAAACAACACATTTTCAAGTTGAATCTTCACATATTTTGTTTTAAGGCACCGCACGATAGAGCGGTACCAGGTCGGCTTGAGTCGAATAGGGTCCCTTCAAAGCGGCGCGGCGACTGCCTGCATAATACGTAGGTAATTTTACGTACTGGTACTATATATGTTTTAGAGCCTGCTGCGGGGGGTGCTGGGGTTGGGTGTTCAGTTCAACATATTTTCACCTCGAGTGAAAATAGTGCAAAACACAAAACTAATTGGAATTTATGATGCGGTAAAAATGTAAATGAGATGAGTTGTTGTTGCGGATGCTGTTGATGTTGCTGAACAAGATGATGGTGCTGATGGTGCTGTCGGTGTTGTTAGGATTGTTGTTGCTTTTGGTGGTACCTGATAAGTACTAGTACTTGGAACTACAACCAGTATAGTGCTTAAAGCATAGCCGTCGGACGTGAACCAAAGAACCAACCACGATGTTGTTTTAAGTGGCTGCAATTGTCATGAATGTTTTGCGGCGCATTTAACGCAATTTAGAAAAAAATGTTAGAAAATTTTTTTCAGTGCACAATAACATAGCTAAAATAATAAAAGTAAAAACAATAAACCATCACAAATGTAAATATATAAAATAAAAATTCGAATTTTAACTAAAAATTCAATTTTTTACTAAAAAAATTCAATTTTTCACTAAAAATTCAATTTTTCACTAAAAATTCAATTTTTCACTAAAAATTCAATTTTTCACTAAAAATTCAATTTTTCACTAATAATTCAATTTTTCACTAAAAATTCAATTTTTCACTAAAAATTCAATTTTTCACTAAAAATTCAATTTTTCACTAAAAATTCAATTTTTCACTAAAAATTCAATTTTTCACTAAAATCTCAATTTACCAATAAAAAATTCAATTTTTCACTAAAAATTAAATTTTTCACTAAAAATTCAATTTTTCACTAAAAATTCAATTTTTCACTAAAAATTCGATTTTTCACTAAAAATTCAATTTTTCACTAAAAATTCAATTTTTTCACTAAAAATTCAATTTTTTCACTAAAAATTCAATTTTTCACTAAAAATTCAATTTTTCACTAAAAATTCAATTTTTCACTAAAAATTCAATATTTCACTAAAAATTCAATTTTTCACTAAAAATTCAATTTTTCACTAAAAATTCAATTTTTCACTAAAAATTCAATTTTTCACTAAAAATTCAATTTTTAACTAAAAATTCAATTTTGCACTAAAAAATTCGAATTTTAACTAAAAATTCAATTTTTCACTAAAAATTCAATTTTTCACTAAAAATTCAATTTTTAACTAAAAATTCAATTTTGCACTAAAAAATTCGAATTTTAACTAAAAATTCAATTTTTCACTTATAATTTAATTTTTCACTAAAAATTCAATTTTTCACTTATAATTTAATTTTTCACTAAGAATTCAATTTTTTACTAAAAATTCAATTTTTCACTAAAAATTCAATTTTTCACTAAAAATTCAATTTTTCACTAAAAATTAAATTTTTCACTAAAAATTCAATTTTTCATTAATAATTCAATTTTTCACTAAAAGTTAAATTTTTCACTAAAATCTCAATTTACCAACAAAAAATTCAATTTTTCACTAAAAATTAAAATTTTCACTAATAATTAAATTTTTTACTAAAAATTCAATTTTTCACTAATAATTCAATTTTTCACTCAAATTCAGTTTTCACTAAAAATTTAATTTTTCACTAAAAATTAAATTTTTCACTAAAAATTTAATTTTACACTAAAAATTCAATTTTTCACTAAAAATTCAATTTATCACTAAAAAATTCAATTTTTAACTAAAAATTCAATTTTTTCACTAAAAATTTAATTTTACACTAAAATTCAATGTTTCACTAAAAATTAAATTTTTTACTAAAAATTCAATTTTTCACTATAAATTAAATTTTTCACTAAAAATTCAATTTTTCACTAAAAATTCAATTTTTCACTAAAAATTCAATTTTTTCACTAAAAATTTAATTTTTCACTAAAAATTTAATTTTTCACTAAAAATTCAATTTTTTCACTAAGAATTAAATTTTTCACTAATAATTCAATTTTTCGCTAAAAATTCAATTTTTTCACTGAGAATTAAATTTTTCACTAAAAATTCAATGTTTACTAAAAATTCAATGTTTCACTAAAAAATTCTAAATTTCACTAAAAACTCAAATTTTCACTAAAAATTCATATTTTAAATAAAAATTCAGATTTTAAATAAAAAATTCTATTTTGTATTAAAAATTCAATTTTTCATTAAAAATTTAAATTTTCATTAAAAATTTAATTTTTTACTAAAAATAAAATTTTCACTAAACTTCAATTTTTCATATTCAATTCAAATGTTCACTAAAATAAAATGTTCCATTACATTTCCATTTAACAGTAAAAACTAAAATAAAAAAAAGACAATCTTAAATTCAGTGACATAAATATCCAAAAAGAAAAAAACATAAAAAATGAAAACTACTTATTTTATGCGCAGCACCCCTTCCAGAACATGTCACAGTATTTTGGCAATGTGAACAACGTTGCCACATTACTTTGTCGGTCACGTAGTCAGTGCCAAATGCAACACAAAAATTCACAGACACAAACATGTAACGCATTCAAAGTCGTGAATTTTATACGCTTATACGCTTTTTTTATTTAGGAAAAATAAAATGGCAAAATATTTAAATTTACGTATTTAAAATATTTAAATATTTTTCAAAAAGTTTTAATAACCAAATTTTTAGCTTTAAAAATACTGAAGTGAGTTTTTAAATTTATTGCTAATATATTTTTTCTTGCAGTGTCGACGCATTTGCCATACAACTGCATTCGAAATCGAACGAATACAAAACCAGCTACCAATCAATTGCGTCATTGTGCTTGAGACAGCGAACAAACGAACGAACGGGCGAACGATGGAACGAACAAACGAAAGGAGTAACGAATGCAGTAACGAACGCCTCGAAAATTGAAGATAATTGAAGTGTGAAGCGTAACCGGAAACGGAACTGAAAGCTGCTGACACCAGCAAGCGAGCGTACAGCCAAATGTCGTGGCCTTGCGAGGGGCGTGAATTGGACAGCGATGCAGTGAGATAAACGACGATGGCATCCGACGATGCATTCGAAAGCCACTTTAATGTGGTTGTGCGAATGCAAGTCGGCTGTGGTTGTTGCTTTTGTTGTTGCGCGGCAATGGAGCGATTGCAAAAATGATGACACAATAGTGGATGCAAAAAAAAAAACAAAAAGAAATGCGAAACAACACGGATATGTTAACGGAATTGGAAACAAAAAGAAAATGGCTGTTAGTTGTGTGGAAGGCTGGCTGCATGTGTGCGGCATAATGTCAAATGTGACAAAGCTGGAGGGAAGGATGCAGATCCAAAGACGAAATTTTAAAAATATGATATATTGAGGTTTAGAAAATTTAAAAATAATTTAAGAAAATTGTTGTTTGTTTCACTCCCCAGTACACTTTGTATCTGGCAAGACCTTGAGCCCGCAAAAAAAATTTTTTTTCTATAACTCTATTTTAGGTCGAAAAACAAACAACAATTTAAAAAGTATTAATTTTATAAGATTAAATAAATAATAAAAATATAGAACAAATCGATATTTAAAAGAAATTTTAAGAAAAAAAATATTTCTAATTATAATTTTTTTTTTAAATTTAAAAGTCACAAAGTGGTGATATAAATAATGAATAGTCGAAGAATAAGAACAGTAGAAGAAAAAGTAGAAATACAAGTAAAAAAAGCAAAAAAGAAAGTATAACGTTAATATAGGGCAATCCTGGGGTAAAGTGGGAAATAGGATAATGTAGGAAATTGCAATTTTTTCAAATGTATTGCATTTTTAGAAAATAAAAAACGACTTTCATGTGTATGGCATCCACTTTTTCACGATTTTTATGAAATGTATTCCTTTTTATTGCTTTTCGTGAACAAGTGAACAAAATGCATTGAAAAAGTTTTCCAGAGTGGTGGTGTTTGCCTTCACAAAATGTGCAATTTTGACGTTTTAAATTATTAAAATTCTAAATCTTTAAATATACAAAAAGAAATACTCTTATGTTTGGTTTAAATTATAACAATTAATTTTATTAATTCACTTTAATTAACAACTTTACTAATAACAAATTCTAACCACTGCTCCACTATTTAACTTGACATTGTTCTCACACAAGATGCACTCTACCACTTTCTAATCACTACTGAAGTGTTGCACGGACAGAAAAGATTTGTTTTAATATGTTTCAATGTAATTATAACATAATTCGAAATCACCATATACATATTAAGAATAAAATCTAATTACATTATAATTGAATTGTATAATTATTTTGTTCGGATTGAAATATTATTATACGATATTTAAACATAAATTGCTTTAATAGCGGTTTTACATGAATTTACTATATTAATGTTTCTGTAGAAATATATATTTTTCATCAGATATTAATATATGTATGTTTGATATTTCCGCTATTTAATAAACCCAACGTCAATAAAAAGTTCTTTGAATTATATGTATTTGGTTACTCGTGATTGTTACTGCGTGACAACGAATTTAAAAATAATGGCATTATTTTGATTATATGTATGTTTGGCATAACGATATCACAATTAAAGAACAACTCTGCCTACTTTTAGCACTCAGTACCACTCACATTAATACTTTTCATATAGTTCAAAAGTTCTTTTTGGTGGAAGAATTTATTTAAGTACCGCCAATTACAGTTAATAACAGATAGTGGCTATTTGTGAAATAACCAATTCATTCGTAGTTAGATGGAAATAAAATTATTAAGTATAAATAAACGATGTGTAATAAAAAAAAATAAAAGTTAAATTTTATAATTATATAATATAAATAAAAAAAAAATAATTTAAAAAAAGGGAAAAAATTAATATTGTGTAAAGTAGATATTAGAACTAAATTTACTTTTTTTTACATTAAAATTAAATGTAAACATAAATATGTTTACATGTATATAAAATGTGTTTCACATTCAAACATATATATGTTTGCAAGAACGCCGAAAATTATTTATTCTGAACATAAATATGTTTGATCGAAAACAAAAATATGCTTGGATGTTATTATAATAATGTTTGGCAATGAAATAATGCTTTTGTTTGCATAAAGCTCCAAAGATATATGTAATAAGGACTGCGTCGAATAAAATTGGTCGCTACAAAAATGAAAAAATCTAGAAATCTAGTAATCGAATTTTTATAGAATAAAATATTTTATTTTGCAAATTATTTTTAGATTTAAAAAAAAATATATAAAAAACCAGAAATTAATATTTTTTAATAAAAAGTTTTAATTTTTCCGGAACTCCTTCCATTCATGTTGTAATGGTAGTGTCCGACACCCTCACAGCTGCTGAAGACCACTTTCTTTTAAAGTCATGAAGGTCTTTGGCTACTTTTTTTGTTGTCTTCATCTCCCTTTTTACTAAAGCCCAGTATCTCTCAATCGGCGTGAGTTCTGGACAGTTTGGTGGATTGGCTTCTCTAGGGACCAAAATCACTGCATTTTTGGATCCACTCTAAGGCCGTTTTGCTGTAGTGACATGAGGCGAGGTCAGGCCAAAAAAATGTGGACACTTCATGTTGGCGTAGAAATGGAAGCAATCTCTTTTGCAAGCATTCGTTCGCTTATATTTCGCTATTAATTGTACCCGATGTCACGAATGAGCTGCTCCTTTTTCCACAACTGCAAACAAGGAATTTCTTTGGGAATTTTGTCATTTTTTTTTATTTGAATTTTTTGAGCAACATTTCCTCGAGAATCGGCTGTATAAAATTCCTGCCCAGGTAGCTGAGAAAAGTCCGCTAAAACATAAGTTTCGTCGTCCATTATGCAGCAATCGAATTTTTTAAAAAAAAATCTTGGTTCAGCTTTTTAGCTCGTTGTTTTGCGGTTTCATTCTTGACGGCATTTCTATCCGGAACTTTTTGGATCTTGTACGTCTTCAGCCCAGCTTCTTTCTTAGTCCTGCGCACGAAAGATTCTGAGCAATCCGCCTTTCTCGCCAATTTCCTTCCGGATATGCTTGGATCTTTCTTTAAAATATTCACAACCTTCTTCGACTTTTCACGATCATGTGGGCCTTTTTTTTTTACCAGAACCTTTCTTCCGATCAATACTCAGGTCTTCCTTAAAGCGGTTGATAACGCGAGAAATGGTCTTAGGGTTAGCCCCTACCTCCTTGGCAATTTTTTTATAAGACCAACTAGGTTGGTTTTGAAAAATTTTAATTATATTTTCTCGCACTTCCACTTCGTTTGCCATTATCGCGTTAAATAAATTTTGTATTGACTATAACTGACACAAATTATTTTCTGCCATTTAATTCAGAGCTACTATGATCAAATTTTTTCAATTTAAATCTTGCAATAGCACATTATGGGAAGATATGTAACGGACAATTTTATTCGACGCAGTCCTTATCTGCAAAATAATGTTTGAGAGCCCTTTTTTTGCAGCGTGTATGCCTCAGATGCGGCGCCCCTATATAGTGCATGCATCAGTTCGCCACGATTCGACAATCTTCGATATGTTTCGAGAACCTTCTACTCGTTTCGTGAATGACTCATGCTATTGGCATCTCATTTGCACTTATGTGTTTTTAATACGCATATCTTCTATCTCTTTCTCGCACATTGCACCAGTGCACTGAATGATCTTGCGTCTCAATTACTCTTGCACAGTGGAGCAAATTACCTTTTTTCGTAACAATATTTTCTATTTTTTTTTGGTAAAGTGCGAGATGTTATATAAACAATTCTAAGAAAAGACGAATAATTGCACATTTTTTAATTTTAATATTTTTTCCTTCACATTAATTTTTTGCAGTAACAAAATATATTTTTTTCATTTCATTAATATGTTTTATATATTCTAATTGTATTTATATTGTCTATGTTGTAAATAAACTTGAAATAATACAGAAATAACAAATTAAATGCATGTTTGTAAAATTTTTAACATTTCCCACATTACCCCAGAATTTTTCAAGTGGTCCGAAAATGAGTTGTTGAAAAATCACACATAAATCAATTAAAAGATGTGTAAATTGTAATCAGTTAATGCAAAAAGTTAAATCACGAACCACTCTATGTCATTGACGCTTCTCACTTTACCCTAGTCTCCCCTAACTAATTCCATCACATTAATCAAAGAAATAAAAAATTAAAAGGATTTG
Source organism: Dryomyza anilis (assembly GCA_951804985.1). Taxonomy (NCBI): domain Eukaryota; kingdom Metazoa; phylum Arthropoda; class Insecta; order Diptera; family Dryomyzidae; genus Dryomyza; species Dryomyza anilis. The sequence continues at coordinate 115,873,598 of OX638130.1, forward strand.
TTTTTAATTTATTTTACTGTATTTATTTTTTGCTTTATTTAGTTAAAAAAATGTTTATTATATAAGTAGAGTAAAATTATATTAGTAGAAAATAAACTGGTCATTTAAATTTTGTATTGTATTTTTTTATTTTATTTACTCTATAAATTGTCTGGTGTTTTGTTATTTTATTTATTTTAATTTCAGGATATTGCCTTGACGTGCTCAAGGTCCAGTCACTACAAATTGAGTGGCAGATTGTACAGCGGTTTTAGAGACAGTCGAGCCTCTTCATCAGCGATTTTTATCTACAGATCCTACATTTTAAGTCGTTATTTACTTAATGCATTTTGTCAATTCTTTAATACCCAATTTTAACAGACTGGACCTTGAGCACGTCAAAAGAATATCTTGAAATTATCAACAGAGGTCGTAAAACAAAAACAATTAATTTATTTTTATTTTAAATTTTTTCTTTATTTAATTTATTATTTTTTCTTATATTTTCTATAATTTATTACTTTATTAACGATTTTTTTGGTGAATATTTTTAAAAATTCTATTAATGTTTATTTATATTTTATTTAAGTTTTTATTATTATTTTTAATTATTTATTTTTTCCTTTTTTATTTCTTGGATTTTAATTTATTTATATTTATTAATTTTTAGTTTTTATTTTTATTTATTTTTTTATAATTTTTTTCTCAGTTTTATTTATTACTTTATTTATGATTTTTTTTATCTTTTTTGTGAATATTTTTAATTATTTTTAATCTATTTATATTTGTTTATTTTATATTTAAGTTTTTTTTTTATTATTTTTATTTATTTCATTTTCATTTTAATTTTTTTATTTTTTTTTATTTTTTTTTTTATTTTTTTTATTTTTCTTTTTTTTATTATTTTATATTTTTATCAGGGACCTCAAAGAACCGGAATCGGAACTGAAATATGTTCGATTGATTACTTTCTAATTATTTGAGCAACGCATGAATTCAGGCATTCATTTCATTAAAAGTCACTCATACGTCATGCATGAGGTACGAATGTTGAAGAATGTTGCTTGTTTTGTGCATGGTTTAGCAATTCTTGCAAGCATTTGCATGCAAACATAGGCACAACAACAACAATAAAGTCAGCAACAATAAATTCAGCAGCAACAATAAAAGGTAACAACTACAACAATATAGAACACAATTGCATTGAGTACCAAAAATTTTACAATTATTTTCCAACACAAAAACACCTCAAGCACCTGCAAATTTGTGGCCTCAATGCAGCAGCAACAAAAAATAGCAAAAGTATAAAAGAATTCTATGAAATTCTTGCCACTTGGCAACAAATTGAATTTGAAATGTTTGAAAAGTGCTTCCGAACAAACCGCAAAACTCAACTGAACTCGTAAAGAAAAAGTAGCAACACAGAAAAAAAATCAAATACATTGAAAGAGTTGATGTTGCTGTTGCTACTTCGAGCAACATCAAATTGCAATCTTGTAGCTATGTCTGTCTGTCTGTCCGTCCGATTGTATGTGTGACTTGTAAATGTTGCTCGGCCAGACAGATTCGCAAAGGCCTCTTGAAAGCGTCGCCCCGTTGGACAGAGTGTTGTCGGCAGTCGAGCGGCAACATTTGCAATATGTTGTTGCTGTTGAAGAGCATACGTTGCTGCTGTTGTGTATATGTTGTTGTTGTACTTTATATGTCGCTGCTGCACTGCATATGTTGCTCTTGTATTTTGTATATTTTGTAATTTTTTTTTTTTTCTTTGTTTGTTTGCAAAATTTTATTTTCCAAGTGTCATCGTCTTTTGGTCACAATTTTTATTTGCTGCCCAAGTAAAACATATTTTGCAGCTATATACTCTTTTATGTTGCTACACGCACAGAAAAGAAAATGATTATCAGTTGTCACAAAAAAAAAATGATTGCTGCAATAATTTTATGGTGGCTATTATAATTATTAATTTGTCACAATCATATAAATTTTTTAAATGATTTATTAAATGATTTCTAAAATGTCAGTGTGATTAAATTTAAGTTAAGAAAAGCTAAAAAACATAAATGATTGTCACAATAATATTTGTGTTTGATATAATCCATCATTGATTCATGAAATCATGTATATCATGAGCAAATGCTTGTAACACAAATGAATTCAAACATTAATGGTTGTTATAATAACATTTGTATTTTTTATAATTATTCCAATCACATATGGTTGTCACAAAAAAAAAACTTGATAGCTGCAATAATTTTATGGTGGCTATTATAATTATTAATTGTCACAACCATGATGACTGTGATTTCTAAAATCTTAGTATAATTAAATTTAAGTTAAAAAAAGCTAAAAAAGATAATTCAAACATAAATGATTGTCACAATAATATTTGTGTTTGTTATAATACATCATTGATTCATGAAATCATGTATATCATGAGCAAATGCTTCTAGTACAAATGCATTGAATCATAAATGGTTGTTATAATAACATTTGTATATTTTTATAATCATTCCAATCATTTTTGTAATAAAATTGTAATTAAAACACAAATGATTGTCAGAATAATATTTGTATTTGTAATCATTTCACGTTTAGAAAAGCCAAAAATTGCGAGAAAATTGTAATTTAAACATAAATGATTATCAGAATAATATTTGTTATAATCCAGAATTAATTCGTGAAATCATGATATTTAGCAAATGATTGTGACAAAAATGTATTGAAACATAAATGCTTATCATAATAATATTTGTAATTGTTTTAATCATTTCATTCTATATAATATAGCTAATGAATGTGTCAACAATCCATGCCGTGATTGTCGTGATCATGATATAAAACAAATGATTGTGACAATAATTAATTCAAATATGGATGATTGGCAGAATATCAAATTTAAGTAATACAATCATGTTATGCTACACGAAATCATAATGTAAAGAAAATTATTTTGATTAAAATTGAATTAAAACACAAATTATTGCCAAAATAATAAATTGGTGAATTTTTATAATACAGTTATTCACAATTCAAGCTATATAAAGCAAATAATTGTGACAATCAATAGTTTAGTTGTTATAATTATATTATGATTGGATAACTACTAAAACACACTTGTACCATTCTAAAATTTGATGTGTCGGATAAGCAAAAAAGTGTTCAAAAAATGAGGAAATTTCATAAAACTAATAAAATATAAAATAATCATTAAATTTTCCCATCATAACATAATTGTGGTGATTATATTAATACTTTTCAGTGTATGTACCGTATTTTTTATATCGCATATTCCTCTTCAAGTTGCAATTTGCTAGTTTCGCCAGTTGAAATCTTAACTTTTGTATTTGATTTTTTTTTTTTTTGGTTGACATTTGAACTCATTCTATGCCCTCACACTATCTTGCTTTTGCTATCCTTGGGTTTGCATCCCTCTCTGAAGTCATGTCCAAGCATCGTAGCAACCACTCAACCAGCCGCATTTATTGTTATTTTGTGACCTCGTGGTTTTCAATTGGTTTTGCTATTCGACTCGCCTCATTCGACTTGATTCGATTCAACTGTTGTTCAGTTGTTTTGTTTGGCACTCATATGAGTTCCATGCTCGAGTGTCCGTCCATCTGTCGACATGTGTTAGTGGCCTTATGTGTGGTGGCTATTTCTCTATAATTGGTTCATATGCTGCTGCTCCTCAAGGATGTCTGCAACAGTCTCAATTGCATTTTGATCTTTGGCTGCAGTTGACTCCATTGTTGGTTGGCGTTGATTCCAAATTATTTTTAAAAAATGTCTCAAAAGTTTATCTATTATAAATGCTAAATAGAGGCAATACCTCATAATTTTCTGAATTATGACTATTCAAATTTTAAGTATGAGAATTCCTATTTATCTTCTATTTCACCAACATTAATTGAATTTTTTTAACGCTTTTTTCTTTTTTAGGAATTTTAATATTATTTTGTACATTCTACAGTAGTGCTTTTGATACTTGCAGAATTTGGTTAAATTTTTTTACTCTTAATACTTTAGGTACTGTTTGTACATTTTAAGTACTAAGAGAACTGTTAGTAATTTGAGGAGGTTAAGATCTTCTAGTTCTTTTAGTTTTTTTATCTTGTTTACTTCTTTTAGTTCTTTAAGTTATATTAGTTCTTTTAGTTCAGTTAGTTTTAAATTTTTTAAATTTTTTATTTTATTTCATATATTTTTTTTATTTCTTTTATTTTTTTATTTTTTTTATTTCTTTTATTTTCTTTTATTTTCTTTTATTTCTTTTATTTTTTTATTTTTTTTATTTCTTTTATTTCTTGTATTTCTTTTATTTCTTTTATTTCTTTTATTTCTTTTACTTCTTTTATTTCTTTTATTTCTTTTATTTCTTTTATTTCTTTTATTTCTTTTATTTCTTTCATTTCTTTTATTTCTTTTATTTTTTTTATTTTTTTTATTTCTTTTATTTCTTTTATTTCTTTTATTTCTTTTATATCTTTTATATCTTTTATATCTTTTATATCTTTTATCTTTTTTTATTTCTTTTATTTCTTTTATTTCTTTTATTTTTGTTATTTCTTTTATTTCTTTTTTTTCTTTTATTTCTTTTATTTATTTTATTCCTTTTATTTCTTTTATTTATTTTATTTCTTTTATATATTTTATGTCTTTTACATCTTTTATATCTTTTATTTCTTTTATTTCTTTTATTTTTTTATTTCTTTTATTTCTTTTATATCTTTTATTTCTGTTATTTTTTATTTTATTTCTTTTACTTCTTTTAGTTCTTTTATTTCTTTTAATTCATTTAGTTTTTTAATCCTTTTAGATCTTTTAGTTCTTTTAGATCATTTAGTTCTTTTAGTTCTTTTAGTTCTTTTAGTTCTTTTAGTTCTTTTAGTTCTTTTAGTTCTTTTAGTTCTTTTAGTTCTTTTAGTTCTTTTAGTTCTTTTAGTTCTTTTAGTTCTTTTAGTTATTTTAGTTATTTTAGTTCTTTTAGTTCTTTTAGATCTTTTAGTTCTTTTATTTCTTTTATTTCTTTTAAGTTTTTAGTTTTTTAAATTGTTTTTTTATCTTTTAGTTCTCAAAAAAAAATATTTCAAAACATTTTTAAAGCAAATTAAAACACAGTTGATAGGCTTTAGTAGGATATATAAAAGTAAATTTAAAGTGCAGAAAAAAGTTTTTTGCTGACTACATAAAATAAAATATATATTTTGAAATTAAATGAAAAAAAAAACGAAATTTCATTAAAAAAATAAAATAAAAACTGCTATTTCCGCAATACTTTGCATGCAACATAATCCACAATAAAATCCAAAATATTTTTACAATCAAGAGCTAAAATATTGCTGGGTATTTGTATATAATTCAAATGCCACACGTACACAATATGTTTTGGTTCCCACACCAGCAACGAGTAGACTTACCGCAATTGACAAAGCCAACAAAAGACAGACAGACGAATATTTCAACAGACAGACGGTCAAACAGACAAACCGACAATTATAGGAACAGGCAGTCAGACAGACAGACTAAGAGCGGCGCCTGATTGCATATTGATTGCTGCTTCTGCTGCTGTTGCAAATTGATTGCCACAAAAATGTTGCTACTGCCTACATTTGACAAAAGCAATTTTCTAAGCGGATTAAAGGTGTAGCTGCCAAACGACACACAGACAAATACACAGACAGACAGACAGACATACAGGCGGTTGTAGGAAATGCCACAGTTGCAGTTTGTTAACATAAAAAGGATTTAGTTTTTTTTTTTGTGAACTTCTGCGGTCTACAGGACATGCAAAAAGTCGAAGGAAATAACGAGGCATAAGTTAAAAGAATTTAGAATGCTGGAGGAGGCAGCATGTTTTGCGGTACAACAACCAAATTGCATTTAAAACCTCCAACCACAAATACACTTTGTATGTAAATTGTAATACTTTTGTAAGACTTTTTTTGTAATACTTGTTGTAATAAATGTTTTAATACTTTTGTAATAATGTTTGTTATAATATTTAAGATTTTTTTTAAGAGCTATTGGAAGAATTTTTGTAAGCCTTTTTTCTAATTTCATTGTAAGACTTTTCGTAATACTTTTGTAAGACTTCTTGTAAGATATTTATTTTGAAGCCTTTTTGAAAGAGTTTTAGCGAGACTTTTGTACGACGTTTAAAAAAAATTGTTAGTCTTTTCGTAAGACTTTTATCAGTTTTTTAAAAGACTTTATCGTAGACTTTTTGTAAAAAATTTTGTATGATTTTATGTAGAATTATCGTAGAATGACTTTTTGTAAGTCTGATTTTGTAAGATATTTTGTAATACTTGTAATACTTGCTTTTTGTAAAACTGTGTTTAATACTTTTTGTATAACTTTCTTTTTTAAGACTTTTTGTAATGCTTTATAATACTTTTTGTAAAACCTTTTGTAGTATTGTTTACAGTTTTTCTTGTAACAATTTTTATTGAATGACTTTTTGTAAGTCATTTGTAAGAATTTTTGGAATACTTTTATAAGATTTTTCTAAGACTTTTTAAATGTTTTTGTTAGATTTTTGTAGGATATTTTTAAAACTTTTCAATAGACCTTTTTCGAAGATATTATGTATACCTTTTAGTATTTTTTGGTAGATTCAACAAATGAGAGAATTTTTTAAAACACTGTCTTAGATTTTGTAATTTTTTTTGTAACTTTTGTAACACATTTTGTAAGACATTTGTAATACTTTTCGTTATAGTGTTTTATAAGACATGTCGTAACATTTATTGTAATACTTTTTCTATTCTAAGACTTTTTGTGACTTTTGTAAGACATTTTGTAATACTTTCGTAATGCCTTTGTAGTGTTTTATAAGATTAGAGTTTTATAAGATTTTTTGTAAGACTTTTTGTAAGAGTTTTTTATAAGAAATTTCGTAATACATTTTGTAATACTCTTTTGTAATAGTAAGACTTTTTAAAACGTTTTGTTAGATTTCGTTAGACCTTTTGTAACTTTTGTAAGACATTTTGTAATACTTTAGGCAAGACTTTTGTAAGACTTTTGTAAGACTTTATGTTAGAGTTTTTATAAGACAATTCGTTTATTTGTGATCCGTTAATGAGACTTTTTGTAAGACTTTTTGCAAGATGTTAAAGTTTTGACAGGACGTTTTGTAATACTTTTTGTAATACTATTTAGTTATATTTTTTTTAAATCCTTTTATGAGGCTTTTTGTAAGACTTTTTTTAAAGATTTACTTTTTGTAATACTTTTTTACATTTTTCCCTTTATGAAACTTTTTTTAATCCTTTTATGATACTTTTTGTAATACTTTTTATAAGGTGTTTATAAGGTGTTGATGTTTTTAATGCTTTTTGTAATACTTTTTCTAAGATCGTTTGCAAAATTTTTTATTAACACCTTTGTAAGATTTTTCGGATGATTTTTTTATTAAAACCTTTGTAAGATTTTTCGGATGATTTTATTTTGCGTTTTTGTAAGACGCTTCGTAATAGATTTTGTAATACTTTTTTTTAATATTTTTTGTTATATTTTTTGTATACTTTTTTATATTATTTGTAAATCCTATGAGACTTTTTGTACGACTTTTTGTAATACTTTTTGTAAGACTTTAGTAAGACTTTTTGCAAGACTTTTTGCAATGCTGTTTTTATGACATATTATAAGATGTTAAAGTTTTTGTAGGACGTTTCGTAATAAATTTTATAATACTATTTAAATTTATTTTTTGTAAATACTTTTATGATACTTTTTGTAAGACTTTTTGAAAGACTTTTTGTAAGATTTTTGTAAGATTTTTGAATAACTTTTCTAAGACTTTTTGTAAAACTATTTGTAATAATTTTCATAATCCTTTTTAGACGTTTGATAATGCTCTTTGTTATATCTTTTGTAATACATTTTGTTAAACTTTTTTATATAGTTTTTACCAGAATTTGAGTAAGGATTTATTTCTAAGGGTTTTGCTAAGGAAATTCGTAATGCGTTGTGTATGATTTTTGTAGGACTGTAATACTTTTTGTTGGAGTCTTTTTGCAATACTTCTTGTATATTTAATGTAAGTCTATTATGTTTTAAGTATGGGCTTATCAATTTAAAAATGTAAAATAACGTTTTCGATATAGTAGGTATTAGGTGTTTGTGGACAACGGATCTTCAAAATACTGACGATATAAATAAAGCTGAAAAATGGCTTAAATCTACTTAAATAATATCTAAATCATTAAACTATTTTATAATTTAAATTACCTACAAACATCTACCATATATTTTGCAGATTATAACAAATACTGTGTTTTAAAGTATTTATTAAAGTAAAAATTCTTTTTGATTTTTTAAAATAAATTCCTCAACATTTAATTACAAAAATTGCATAGCATAAATATCACTCATACGTCAGGTACTTCAATGAAATTAAAATCATGACTTGTAGTTTGAAATTTAATTAAAATATGCAATAGTGCATATTATATACACATTTTGTGCATTAAATATGAAGCATTAGAACTACTGCTTTGATTGAATGTACTGCATGAATGGAGAGTGAAATTAAATTGTTGTGAAAAGCACTGGTATTAAAAAATTAAATTTAATTAAATAACACAATTCTACCTAGTGTGTATTTAATTATTTATATAAATATATCACTTACAAAGCTAAGGTATTTTGAAAATGTTGGATTAGAATTTCTTTGTGCATTATTTAATAAATAGCTTAACAAGTAACTGAAGAATGTATAAAGCTATTACTAAAAGTTTAATCTTAAAATAAACCATAACTAATATAGTTTTGTTAAATATAGGACAAATTAAATATCTAAAGAGTTTTAAATTATTTTAGAGTAAATAAGCGCAATTTGAAATGTGGGACGTATGAGTAACATTAAATTAATAGCGTTTTAAACAATTAAAACTTCCTTAAAAAAATTTAATTTTTAGTGAAAAAATTAATTTTTAGTGAAACATTGAATTTTTAGTGAAAAATTGAATTTTTAGTGAAAAATTTAATTTTTAGTGTAAAATTGATTTTTTAGTGAAAAATTGAATTTTTAGTGAAAAATTGAATTTTTAGTGAAAAATTGATTTTTTAGTGAAAAATTGAATTTTTAGTGAAAAATTGAATTTTTAGTGAAAAATTTAATTTTTAGTGTAAAATTGATTTTTTAGTGAAAAATTGAATTTTTAGTGAAAAATTGAATTTTTAGTGAAAAATTGATTTTTTAGTGAAAAATTGAATTTTTAGTGAAAAACTGAATTTTTAGTGAAAAATTTAATTTATAGTGAAAAATTTCTAGTGAAAAATGGAATTTTTAGTGAAAAATTGAATTTTTAGTGAAAAATTGAATTTTTAGTGAAAAATTGAATTTTTTGTGAAAAATTGAATTTTTAGTGAAAAATTGATTTTTTAGTGAAAAATTGAATTTTTAGTGAAAAATTGAATTTTTAGTGAAAAATTGAATTTTTAGTGAAAACTTGAATTTTTAGTGAAAACTTGAATTTTTAGTGAAAAATTGAATTTTTAGTGAAAAATTGAATTTTTAGTGAAAAATTGAATTTTAGTGAAAAATTAAATTTTTAGTGAACAATTGAATTTTTAGTGAAAAATTGAATTTCTAGAGCAAATTTGATTTTTTAGTGAAAAATTGAATTTTTAGTGAAAAATTGAATTTTTAGTGAAAATTTAATTTTTAGTATTGAAGCCTAAACCTTTTATTTCTATTATTCTCCTAAAAAAAACAAACTGCCATTTTTACAAACATTTCTACTTTCAATAACATGTCTGTCACCTAAACAACAACGGGATAAATGAAAGCTTTGTCCCATATTTTCGCTGAACAATGCTTCTTGTTGGTGTTTGTCGCAGTTAACTAAATACAGAACATAAAAAAAATGTTCAATGAATGCGAGGCTAAATATTTGTAAAAATACCCAATAAACAAACAAGCGACCATTAAACTGACAGTAGTAAACAAAGTAGAGGCAGACAGATGATGGTGTGGGGCAAAAAAAGATGGACTGGGATACAGCCGGACATCAAGTGTTCAATAGACAGACCAAACGACGGACGGACAAAAATAGCCCCCCAACAATGAGTTAAGCCGACGGAAGCACGAACTGAAATTGCACAGAACGGATTGAGCAACACATAGAATCGAACAGCATATAGAACAGTGTAGAACATAGTTTCGAGTAGAGCACACAAACGAGCAGGATAGTGCACCGCACAAAAATTGCGCTGCAACAGATCAATTGTTCGGTTGGCAAGACAGACAGACAGCTGTTGGTCGGTTAACCGGTCAGAACAATCGCAAAATCGCACAAAAGCGTTGTGTGAATCGATGCCACATTCAATCTTTTATTTAGTGGCATGATTTGCTGTCTGTCTGTCCTTCCTTTGGTCCGTCTGTCTTTTGGTTTGTCTGTGTTTCGTGATCTGCGTGTTTTTGTTAAAAGAAAATATAAATTGGAGAAGCGGCTTTTGCTGATGAGTGCTGCTGTTGGATTTGTACAAATTTATTGCAATTGTTTTCGTTTTTTCTACATTTTTTTTATAAAAAAATGACAAAGAAATTAAGTCAAAAGGTAGAACAATTAAATATGCATTGAATGCTCGATAAAGAGTAGAAAAGACTAAATAGTTTTTGAAAAATTAGATAGTTGTTTAATTGCAATCGTTTTTGAGTATTCCCAATAACAACAGCTGTCATATCCATTTTTATGTTTTCCTCTTCCTCTTCCTCTTCCTCTTCCTCTTCCTCTTCCTCTTCCTCTTCCTCTTCCTCTTCCTCTTCCTCTTCCTCTTCCTCTTCCTCTTCCTCTTCCTCTTCCTCTTCCTCTTCCTCTTCCTCTTCCTCTTCCTCTTCCTCTTCCTCTTCCTCTTCCTCTTCCTCTTCCTCTTCCTCTTCCTCTTCCTCTTCCTCTTCCTCTTCCTCTTCCTCTTCCTCTTCCTCTTCCTCTTCCTCTTCCTCTTCCTCTTCCTCTTCCTCTTCCTCTTCCTCTTCCTCTTCCTCTTCCTCTTCCTCTTCCTCTTCCTCTTCCTCTTCCTCTTCCTCTTCCTCTTCCTCTTCCTCTTCCTCTTCCTCTTCCTCTTCCTCTTCCTCTTCCTCTTCCTCTTCCTCTTCCTCTTCCTCTTCCTCTTCCTCTTCCTCTTCCTCTTCCTCTTCCTCTTCCTCTTCCTCTTCCTCTTCCTCTTCCTCTTCCTCTTCCTCTTCCTCTTCCTCTTCCTCTTCCTCTTCCTCTTCCTCTTCCTCTTCCTCTTCCTCTTCCTCTTCCTCTTCCTCTTCCTCTTCCTCTTCCTCTTCCTCTTCCTCTTCCTCTTCCTCTTCCTCTTCCTCTTCCTCTTCCTCTTCCTCTTCCTCTTCCTCTTCCTCTTCCTCTTCCTCTTCCTCTTCCTCTTCCTCTTCCTCTTCCTCTTCCTCTTCCTCTTCCTCTTCCTCTTCCTCTTCCTCTTCCTCTTCCTCTTCCTCTTCCTCTTCCTCTTCCTCTTCCTCTTCCTCTTCCTCTTCCTCTTCCTCTTCCTCTTCCTCTTCCTCTTCCTCTTCCTCTTCCTCTTCCTCTTCCTCTTCCTCTTCCTCTTCCTCTTCCTCTTCCTCTTCCTCTTCCTCTTCCTCTTCCTCTTCCTCTTCCTCTTCCTCTTCCTCTTCCTCTTCCTCTTCCTCTTCCTCTTCCTCTTCCTCTTCCTCTTCCTCTTCCTCTTCCTCTTCCTCTTCCTCTTCCTCTTCCTCTTCCTCTTCCTCTTCCTCTTCCTCTTCCTCTTCCTCTTCCTCTTCCTCTTCCTCTTCCTCTTCCTCTTCCTCTTCCTCTTCCTCTTCCTCTTCCTCTTCCTCTTCCTCTTCCTCTTCCTCTTCCTCTTCCTCTTCCTCTTCCTCTTCCTCTTCCTCTTCCTCTTCCTCTTCCTCTTCCTCTTCCTCTTCCTCTTCCTCTTCCTCTTCCTCTTCCTCTTCCTCTTCCTCTTCCTCTTCCTCTTCCTCTTCCTCTTCCTCTTCCTCTTCCTCTTCCTCTTCCTCTTCCTCTTCCTCTTCCTCTTCCTCTTCCTCTTCCTCTTCCTCTTCCTCTTCCTCTTCCTCTTCCTCTTCCTCTTCCTCTTCCTCTTCCACTTCCTCTTCCTCGTCCTCTTCCTCTTCCTCTTCCTCTTCCTCTTCCTCTTCCTCTTCGTCTTCCTCTGTAAGTTTTTGTTGACGTTACTCATTAGTCTCTATTATTAGACCACTCATTGAAATCATGAAATGTGCATACAGCACATAATCAAATCGGATATAACTCCGAGACTAATTTTCCCTTCATGTTGTGACTTTGATTCGTTACCAAAGAGTCGGTCAAGAAATCAGTACGTACGTAATCAATACCATAGAATACAACTTGTATTATTGGTCAAATGACTCAACGACGCAGTGACTCTAACTAACTGTCCGACTATATGACTCGTGGGCAGGTTGGCTTTGAGCCCGAACAAGTGTCCAGTCAATGCTAAGAGCTTCAATTAATGCAGTAATTAGATGAGCATTACGAATGCACAGCACATGTTGTCCTTATGGAGCATAATGTCCTTACAGACTCTGATATCCTTATGGATTATGTTGTTTCGTTGCACAGGGTTGACCATCTGTACATAGAGCTATGAAATACATATAGACTATGTGGTCATTGTAAATTCTGTGTCATATGCATTGAATGCAAATGAATCCTAAGAGAACCAAAATTCTGTTGAATTTATTAATTATATTGAATCAATGTTGCTGATGCTCTGGCTGATGATGTTGATGATAACAATTGTGCGTTGATTCATTGAGCAACAATGATTTGCAATCACAATGCGTAATTGTTGCAACACTTTAAATAATAATTTGGATAGAACACACTAAAATATGGTTAAAATATACAAAAGCTAAAATATTATAAAATTCTGCGATTTTATTGCATTCATTCTATACTCAAACTTATGAAATAATTTAAGCTAAAAATATTTGAATTCTTTGCTTTTTCACATAATCAATTTTTCATGGGTCAAGTGTCCATTCGGAGATAACTATTCCCAGAAGTGCCCTTAAAACCATCAAACGTCTATACGTTGAAATGTCTCTTTCCGGAAAGTGTATTTTCTGGAAAAATATCCATTCCGAAAAAATGTCAATGTCGGTGAGATGACTTTTAGGATAATGTCTACGTTTTTCTTTTGAGTATATATCCACTTCGCAGAAGTGTACCTTTCGTAAAAGTGCCGTTTCGAAGTAATATCTATTCCGGGAAATTTTAATCCGTGAAATGTTTATTCGCGAAAATGTTCATGTCGGGGAAACGTTATTGGGGGAAATGTTTATTTCGGGAAAGTGTATTTTCGAGGATAAATGCTTTCTGTGAATATCCTTCCGTAAAAGGTCCATTTCCGGAATGTGTCCCTATCACAAAAATGTCTTTCGGTGAAATTTAGATTAGTGGACAATTCGCCTCGGAAAAATATCCATTCCCGGAAGTATTCCTACGGGAAATGCAAAGTGTCCGAGAACGTCAGAGGAATTTCCGTACTAGAATAAAATCTATCAGTGAAATTTAAACACGCAAAAATGTTGATTTCGGTAAATTCCTTACGGTAAAGTCAGGGAAAAATACATTCTGTGAGTTTCCTTCCGAAAAAGGTCCATTCGGAAAAAAATTCTTTTTAGGAATATGTGAATGTCGGTGAAATGTTTTTCGGGGAAATGACAATTCGGAGAAATGTTCCTTTCGGGAAAGTGTATTTTTGAGGAAAAATTCATTTCGTAAGTCTCCAATTGAAAAAAGCCTATTCGGGAAAATGTATTTCTGGATTATGTCCATTCCGCAAACATGTCTTACGTGAAAATTTCATTGGAGAAATGTCCATTTCGAGGAAGTGTATATTGGAAAATTGTAATGTCGAGGAAAAATCTATTCCGTGTTGAAAAAAAATCTTTCGGGAAAATTCCCAAGAGAGAATATTGACATATCAGGAAAGTGTCTTTTTCTATGGAATGAGTCCCTTCGGAGAAATACCTATTCCGGGAAGTGTTCATCCGGGCAATGTTTCTACGAGTAACTGACCATGTTGGGGAATAGTCTTTCGACGAAATATTTTTCTATAGTATTTCCAATCGGAAAAAGATAATTTTCAGGGAAATGTCTATTTTGTGAAAATGTCTTTTCGAAGAAATATCCATTTCGGAAAGTGTTCATCCGGGAAATGTTTATGAGGATTTCCCATTCGGGGTATGGTCAATTTTGGGAGGTACTCATCAGAAAAATGTCAATTGCCGATGTCAGGGAAATTTCTCAATCGAAAAAAAAAAAACAAAATAATCTTAGATTTCAATAAAATCCGAAAGTTAAACTTGGTTCCGTATGCATGAAAAATCTAAAAAAAAGTGTGAAATTCAGACGACTTTTCAGGACGATTAGTGTTTTCTACGAATGTCCTGTTCGAATGTCCCAAAAATTGCAGAGGCTAATTTATGCAAAGCTCAACCATGATGATGATGATGATGACGACTGCAACATGTTGATGTTGCCTAGACGTTGCTAGACGTTGGCATGATTTGGACAACATTTCAAGTGCCAACATGATGAATGAGCGACTGTGTTGTATGATGGAGCACAAAATATACGATGAGCTATGCTCAGAAATAGGCGTAAAATGTAGGCAACACTTGGGCAAAATCACAGCAAATAGCATTAAGAGCAACAACAACAGTAAGAGCAGCAGCCATCGCAGCAATTGGCAACAATAATCATATCGCATTACAGCGACGCGATTACGCAGCACAAAATGTTGCAGGCTAAATGAGGCAGCATTGCAGAATGTGAAGGACAGTCGGACAGGACACATCAGAAGATCAACAATGACAGCTGAAGCAGCAGCAGAAACACATGAACAGCAGCAACAACAATATTTAACATGTTGTTGTCAGCTTGAAGAACAAGAGTAGCCACAACAAATGAAAGACTTTTGATGGATTTTTGTAGCTCATACTGTTGCTGACTCCTACCTCTATTGTTGTTGCTCGAATTATGATGTTGCTGTTGCTCAACTGTCTGTCTGTTGTTGCTGTGTAGGCTTTTGTTGCTGTTGAGCTTATTGACAACGTTGTTGCTGTTGCTCCTGATGCTGCTGCTGATGAGGATGATGAAGATTTTCTCGGGTTTCGAAACCTTTCGACCTCTGCTGCTTACTTTGGATGATAAGTTGTAATTAAAGTAGGCATTTTTGTTGTTGCTCTTGCTGGATTTTCACATGTCACTGACGATAATTGAAATTTCCAGTTGATATCCTGTCCTCGTTATTGTCTGTCGACGTGGGTGTGTTGCGTGTCGACAGGCGAACAAAACGCACGATGCAGCACAAAGCACGAGGTAGGTGGAACGTTGAAACGATGTAGGTCTCAATGTGCGGTGCGTCGGCAAAAGTGAGTGAGTGATTCATGAGTCGGCAGGTGTGATTTTGTATTTGTGACAATGTGTTAATTTCATGCATGAGTGAAGCACGACGACGTCAACGATGAGAATTGACTAAAGGATGCACAACACGAAAAGAGCCGAATGAAGCGGCTCTCAATAAAGCTGCTCAATGAGGCCACATCGTAATAAAGCGACTTATGCAACAGAAGCAGCAGCTGCAGGTAAAGCAGAGTTGAGCGGCGATTTTAATTTAAATTGAAAATTTTGTCAACAGAGGTTAACTTAATTCTTCGCATAATCTTTATAAATATTTATGATAGGTGGAGGGTAAAGCTTGCGAATTTTAAGATGGGATTTATGAGAATTTAATAAAATAAATAAATCTCAAATAAAGTTATACATTTTCAAATTGACTTACCAAAGTTGTCAGCCGAACTAAATTTTTGTTTTTGATGGGAAAAGACATGATCTGAAATATATAAATTATATAAAAAATAAATGTAGAAATTTTAAAGAAATTTTTCAAAAAAAAGGATTTTTTTTAGTAAAATTTATATTTTTGGTGACAAATTGTATTTTGAGTGAAAATTGGTATTTTGAGTGAAAATTTGTATTTTGAGTGAAAATTTGTATTTTGAGTGAAAATTTGTATTTAGGGTGAAAATTTATATTTTGAGTGAAAATTTGTATTTTGAGTGAACATTTTTATTTTGTGTGAAAATTTGTATTATTAGTGAAAATTTATATTTTGAGAGAAAATTTGTATTTTGAGTGAAAATTTGTATTTTGAGTGAAAATTTGTATTTTGAGTCAAAATTTGTATTTTGAGTGAAAATTTGTATTTTGAGTGAAAATTTGTATTTTGAGTGAAAATTTGTATTTTGAGTGAAAATTTGAATATTGAGTGAAAATTTGTATTTCGAGTGAAAATTTGTATTTTGAGTGAAAATTTATATTTTGAGTGAAAATTTGTATTTTGAGTGAAAATTTGCATTTTGAGTGAAAATTTGTATTTGATTGAAAATTTGCATTTTGAGTGAAAATTTGTATTTTGAGTGAAATTTTGTATTTTGAGTGAAAATTTGTATTTTGAGTTAAATTTGTATTTTCAGTGAAAATTTGTATTTTGAGTGAAAATTTGTTTTTTGAGTGAAAATTTATATTTTGAGTGAAAATTTGTATTTTGAGTGAAATATTGTATTTTGAGTGAACATTTGTATTTTGAGTTAAATTTGTAGTTTGAGTGAAAATTTGTATTTCGAGTCAAAATATAAATTTTGAGTGAAAATTTGTTATTTGAGTGAAAATTTGTATTTTATGTAAGAATTTGTATTTTGAGTAAATATTTGTATTTTGAGTGAAAATTTGTTGATTGAGTGAAAATTCGTATTTGGAGTGAAAATTCGTATTTCGAGTGAAACTTTGTATTTAAAGTGAACATTTTTATTTTAAGTGACTTTTTTTAATTTGAGTGAACATTTTTATTTTGAGTGAAAATTTGTATTTAAAGTGAACATTTTTATTTTAAGTGACTTTTTTTAATTTGAGTGAACATTTTTATTTTGAGTGAAAATTTGTATTTTGAGTGATTTGTATTTTGAGTAAAAATTTTTATTTTGAGTGAAAATTTGTATTTTAGTGAAAATTTGTATTTTGACTGAAACTTTTTTGAGTAAAAAAATTTATTTTGAGTGAAAGTTTGTAATTTGAGTGAAAATTTATAATTTCAGGGTGAATTTGTATTTCGAGTGAAAATTTGTTTTTTGAGTGATTTGTATTTTGAGTAAAAACTTTTATTTTGAGTTAAAATTTGTATTTTGAGTAGAAATTTGTATTTTGAGTGAAAATTTGCTTAAGTAAAAATTTGTATTTAATGTTGGAAGTGGTAAATATTTGTATATTGAGCGAAACTAAAAATTGTATGCGAGTATTTATACATTGAGTGAAAATTGTTATTTTACCGGAATATTTGTATATTAAGTGGTATTTAGTATGTTTACGAAAATAAAAATTAAGAAAAAAAATTTTTTTTTGCTGAATTTTTAAATTATGAAAAATTTTTAAATTTCTGATTATTATTGCCAAATTATAAAATTTAAACAAAAATTGTTAATTGCAGCTATTGCAATTATTGCCACGCAAAACACCAAACAACGCGTTTTGTGTTGATTGATGTGAAAATGGCTGCTGCTGCTGCTGAAACCGCCGCGCCGTCACGACGCGACTTATTGCAGCCGCAAATCGCGCGCGTCTGCGGCCGCCTGCAGCGTATCCGCATCAAAGGCTATGGGTGTATGGAAAAACAACAACAAGAATAACAAATTTGGCGCGATTTAGACGCGGCGCCGATGGCTACGATTTTAATGCATAAATTACCGCACTAATTGGCGGCATTATTATGGCGGACTGTTGGGCAATCGGTGGGGCAGTGCTCTACATGGGGTGGTGCATGGATGCATTTAACAGGCGTTTTGTTGAAAAACAATATAAAATAATTGCGTGACGTTAGATGGCGACTAAAGCGACGGCGAGGCGGCGACACAGGTTGTCAAAAGATAAAATGAATTTTTGTTTTTGTGGTGGTTATGAGGCAATGATTATAATTTTGGTGTATATAATGCAGTGATTTGGCAATAATATTTGCGCTGAAATGCAGGCAAAGCACTACTATTCAATATGTATTTTTCTGGATTTTAAAATTCTTTTACCGGAAATAAGCCCGGGAATTATAAAAAGCATAACATTATTTTTTAAACATAAACTGCATTTTCTCAAAAATATTTTTGGCATTTTACATTTTCAATATAAAACATAAAATATTGAAGTATGACGTAATTTTGTCATGAATTGGAATTGTTGTAATTATAAAAAACATAAAAATGACTGCTATTCGAAATATATATGAGATACTGTTAAATAGCCCTATGTCGGAATTACATGCAATGCAAGTCTGCGTGTATCTAATTGCCGACACTACATAAAAGTTTTTCTACAATAAACTTAGAAGACCTATTTTGGTCAAAGATCGTTTTATAACGAGAAATAACATATTTTATATTATTAAATAATATATTTCTGATACTGAAAAATATGTGAATTCGGGAAAATGATCCAAATATTATTTCTAAATTAAATTTAGAATTAATCCCGTGATATTAAAATACCGTCTCGACATGCATAACGCTTTATTTGAGTGCCAACATAAAATTAAATTTTGGCAGCGCATAAAATTGCGTCTGGCAGCACTGCATTGCGCCAGCTCGCCAGTGCTGCCAACATAATTAAAATTGCGCGTGGCGTGGCGCCCGCCCGTGATGCCACTCAATTAATAAACTGCATCGCCGACTGACGCCGCCGCCACCGCTGCATACCGCACATTATTGCATTCATGCGGGTCTCGCGTTGTGCGCGCCGTCATTTTTTTATCACTCAACCGCGGGGTGGTATTTGTGACGCACTGGCGCCGCAATAACCGCAATTCGTGCATGCAGCAGCAACTGCAATAAAAACTCGTCAGCAATAAACAGAAAAATGAGAAAAGAAAAAACTCAAACCTCAACTACTACAATCGGTCGAATGCCGTTGCTTATGTTGCGTGCGGTGGGCATCGGTGCTGGCGGCTGACGGTGGCAGCATACAATTCAATGGATACACAGTTAATTTGCAGTTGTCATCAGTAAATCAATGCAGATCGATTTGCATTGCATTTTAAACGCTAGAATGCCGCAGGATGCGCAGCATTCAATGACTTCGCAATGTGCAACGTGGCGCACAAACAAATTAACTGACCACTAAGTGCGCCATAATGCGGTGAACAAAAAAATTATTGCACTGCACGTAAAGCTATGCCAGCCGGCGGCGCCAGTCGTTAAGGAAACCTTTTTAATTGGCGACAAGGGAGGCGGAAGAATTTTTATATTTTCAGGTCACTTTTGTCTATTTGATTTTGTGAGAACAATTAAATTTGAGAGGAGAATTTAATTTTTTGATGAATGAGTAAATTAAGTGAAAATTTTAATTTTGAGTAAAAATTAAAGTTTAAGGGAAAATTTGAATTTTGAGTGAAAACTTTAATTTTGAGTGAAAAATTTAATTTTGAGTGAAAAATTTAATTTTGAGTGAAAAATTTAATTTTGAGTGAAAAATTTAATGTTGAGTGAAAAATTTAATTTTAAGTGTAAATTTAATTTTGAGTGAAAAAATTAATTTTAGGTGAAAAATTTAATTTTGAGTGAAAAATTTAATTTTGAGTGAAAAATTTAATTTTGAGCGAAATTTTTGATTTTGAGTGGAAATTATATTTTAAGAGAAATTTTAAATTTAAATTTGGGTGAAAATTTTAAATTTGAGTGAAAAATTTAATTTTAAGTGAAAAATTTAATTTTGAGTGAAAAATTTAATTTTAGGTGAAAAATTTAATTTTGAGTGAAAAATTTAATTTTAAGTGTAAATTGGATTTTGAATGAAAAAAATAAATTTGAGTGAATATTTTAAATTTGAGTGATAAATTTAATTTTGAGTGAAAAATTAAATTTTTAGTGTAAATTGGATTTTGAGTGAAAAATTTAAATTTGAGTGAAAATTTTAAATTTGAATGAAAATTTAATTTGGGTGAAAAATTAAATTTTGAGTGAACATTTTAATTTTGAGTGAAAAATTAAATTTTGAGTGAACATTTTAATTTTGAGTGAAAAAATTAAATTTGAGTGAAAAATTTAATTTTGAGTGAAAAATTTAATTTTGAGTGAAAATTTTAATTTTGAGTGAAAATTTTAATTTTAAGTGTAAATTTAATTTTGAGTGAAAAAATTAATTTTAAGTGAAAAATTTTATTTTGAGTGTAAATTGGATTTTGAGTGAAAAATTTAATTTTGAGTGAAAAATTTAATTTAAAGTGAAAAATTTAATTTTGAGTAAAAAATTTAATTTTGAGTGAAAATTTTAATTTTGAATGAAAAATTTAATTTTAAGTGTAAATTGGATTTTGAGTGAAAAAATTAAATTTGAGTGAACATTTTAAATTTGAGTGAAAAATTTAATTTTGAGTGAACATTTTAATTTTGAGTGAAAAAATTAAATTTGAGTGAAAAATTTAATTTTGAGTGAAAAATTTAATTTTGAGTGAAAATTTGAATTTTGAGTGAAAATTTTAATTTTAAGTGTAAATTTAATTTTGAGTGAAAAAATTAATTTAAAGTGAAAAATTTTATTTTGAGTGTAAATTGGATTTTGAGTGAAAAATTTAATTTTGAGTGAAAAATTTAATTTAAAGTGAAAAATTTAATTTTGAGTAAAAAATTTAATTTTGAGTGAAAAATTTAATTTTGAATGAAAAATTTAATTTTAAGTGTAAATTGGATTTTGAGTGAAAAAATTAAATTTGAGTGAAAATTTTAAATTTGAGTGAAAAATTTAATTTTGAGTTTAAAATTTAATTTTTAGTGTAAATTGGATTTTGAGTGAAACATTTAAATTTGAGTGAAAATTTTAAATTTGAATGAAAAATTTAATTTTGGGTGAAAAATTAAATTTTGAGTGAACATTTTAATTTTGAGTGAAAAAATTAAATGTGAGTGAAAAATTTAATTTAGAGTGAAAAATTTAATTGGATTTTGAGTGAAAAATTTAATTTTGAGTGAAAAATTTAATTTTAAGTGAAAAATTTAATTTTGAGTAAAAAATTTAATTTTGAGTGAAAAATTTAATTTTAAGTGAAAAATTTAATTTTGAGTAAAACATTTAATTTTGAGTGAAAATTTTAATTTTGAGTGTAAATTGGTTTTGGGAGAAAAATTTAAATTTTTGGTAAAAAATTTATTTTTAAGTGAAAAATTAAATTTGAGTGAAAAATTTAATTTTGAGTGAAAAAATTAATTTTGAGTGAAAAATTTAATTTTAAGTGAAAAATTTAATTTTGAGTGAAAAATTTAATTTTAAGTGAAAACGTAATTTTTAGTGAAAAATTTGATTTTAAGTGAAAAATTTAATTTTGAGTGAAAAATTTAATTTTAAGTGAAAAATTTAATTTTGAGTGAAAATTTTAATTTTAAGTGAAAAATTTAATTTTGAGAGAAAAATTTAATTTTAAGTGAAAAATTTATTTTGAGTGAAAAATTTAATTTTGGGTTTAAAATTTAATTTGAGTGATAATTTTGATTTTAAGTGAAAATTTTAATTTTGAGTGAAAAATTTAATTTTGAGTGAAAATTTTAAATTTGATTGAAAATTTTAACTTTGAGTGAAAAATGGAATTTTTGTGAAAATTTTACTATTGAGTGACAATTTAAATTTAAGTGAAAATTTTATTGTAGAGCGAACCTTTTAAAATAGTTTTTTGTTTTCTAATTCAAATTGCAAAGTTATTTTCTAGCTTTATTATTTTTTCAACTATTTTTATATCGCCAGATTTACTTCGGTTGATGTCGTTTTTTCGTCATATCATTCGACATTCCTATACTTTGTATCAATTTAAGAGTTATATTTTTTTGCGATTATCTTAGCATATTTCATTAAACAATTCCAGTTGATTTTTATCGTATTAAAGATATCCTCCTTAATGACCGTTCCTTTTATCGTCCTTCAATTCATCAACTTCTAATCAATTCGAAAATCTTCTCCAAGACCCTCTATTATACATTTCTCAATTTCATCTCCACCCATCCAACTATTGTCTTCTCCAAATTGTTTCACATCATATGACCGTTTGTTTCAATATCTGCCTCTATAATTCATGAATTCGTCGCAACTTTTTGTTGTTCACCTACCTCGACATTTCTTCTGTTTCTCGTACACAAAACCCACTCAAATGCCTGCTGCCTTCTCAAACATTTCACTCGAAACTCGGTCCAAAGTAATGACATGATTTCTTTTTGAACTGTTTTCCATTTACGCTTCATTTCGCTCAATAAATGTTGTGCTTCGTTATGTGGTCCAGTTGGAGGCCCAGTCCACCCACCCCTCAAAAATCTAATATCTGGTCTGGCATACAACTCTATTTGATTCCCTTTCTCGTTCTGCGATATGGCTGTGTCGTGTGCCTGGCTGTGGCATCCGGTCCGCATCCTTCGTTAATCCTATCGCCAGCAATTGATCGATTTCACTCATAATGCATTTCAATGGACCGTCCGCCGTCCATAAGAGGCTCAGTTCTGCGGCTCCAATGGCATCGGTATCGTGCCGCTCGCCCTACAGCGTATTACATACTCGAGTGCATTCGTGTTAGTGAGGCGCACATGTGTTGCTGTTTGTGTCTGTCTGTCTGACCGTCCATCTGTGTGTTTGTGTGTCTTCATCTGTGTGTCACATTCGCTGTAGCCATTTTTCTGTTTTGCGATATCAATTTGTCTGCCTTCGAGGCGGCCGGCGGCTGCCATCGACGGAACGGAGCGGAAGAAGATAGTACACGGCAGGCAGCTGTTTGATGTCTCCATTCAATTTGGGCCAATGACACAAATATTTCTTGCATTTTATCGCATGGACGAAGACACTGTGCGACATGACTGTGTTTCGTACGTTGCGCCGTAATTAATTTCGCATCGATTCCAATTGATTTGGTCGACGGCAGCCAGCCTGATGTGGGGCGGACCATTCATTTGGAGTCATTTGTTTGTGTGAGTTTCGAGGCGAATTTAAGATTGTTTTTGAAATTGGATTTATAGGAAAATTTTAAAAATTTAGAATTTTTAATGGAAAATTTTATTTTCAAAGAAAAATTTAATTTGCAGTGAAAAGTTTTAATTAAAATAAAAAATGAATTTTGAATAATAATTTAATTTTGAGCATAAAATTGGATTTGTAGGAACAAATTAAGTGTTGAGTAAAATATTTTATTTTCAGTGAACAATTTAGTAATGAGTGAAAAATTGAAAAATATTGAGTGAAAATTTATATTTTAAGTGAAAATTTAAATTTTGAGTGAATTTTGAGTGCAAATTTTAATTTTTTGTGAAAATTTAATTTGGAGTCAAAAATGGAATGTATTGCGAAAATCTTAATTTGAACATTTTTATTTTGAGTGAAAATTTTTATTTCGAGTGAAAAATTGTATTTTGAGTGAAAATTGAATTTAGATTATTAAATTAAATTTAATGCGAAAAATTTTATTTTGAGTGAAAAATTTAGTTCTGTGTGATAAATAGTATATTGAGTGAAAAAATGTATTTTGAGTGAAAATTTGTATTATAAGTGAAAATTTGTATTATAAGTGAAAAATAAAATTTTTGTGATAAATTTGTATTTTCAGTGAACAATTGTGTTTTGAGTGAAAATATTTAATTTTGAGTGAAAAAATTTAATTTGAGCGAAATATTTAATTTTCAGTGAAAAATTTAATTTTGAGTGAAAAATTTAATTTTGAGTGAAAAATTTAATTTTGAGTGAAAAATTTAATTTTGAGTGAAAATTTTAATTTTGAGTGAAAAATTTAATTTTAAGTGAACATTTTAATTTAGAGTGAAAAATTTAATTTTGAGTGAAAAATTTAATTTTGGGTGAACATTTTAATTTAGAGTCAAAAATTTAATTTTGAGTGAAAAATTTAATTTTGAGTGAAAAATTTAATTTTGAGTGAAAATTTTAATTTTGAATGAAAAATTTAATTTTGAGTGAAAAATTTAATTTTGAGTGAAAAATTTAATTTTGAGTGAAAAATTTAATTTTAAGTGAAAAATATGAGTTTGAGTGAAAAATATAGTTTTGAGTGGAAAATATAATTTTGAGTGAAAAATTTAATTTTGAGTGAAATGTTTCATTTTGTCTGAAGAATTGAATTTTGATTACAAATTTTAGTATTAAGTGAAAAAATTATTTCAAAATGAATTTTATTAATCTTTAGTGAACATTTTTAATTTTGAATAAAAATTTTACTTATGAGTGATAATTTGTATTGCGATAAGTTTTATTTCAATTGAAAATTTGATTTTTTTTGTTGTTTAAAATAAAAGTTTGAGAAATAATTTTTTTAGTGGAAATTATAATTCCTAGTATTTTGAGTAAAAAATTAAATTTTGTGTGAAAAATTATATTTTCAGTGAAATTTTTAATTTTATGTAAAAAATGTTGTCCATGAATAACGACAATCCATTTTGTAAAACAGAATAATGCCTGTAAACTTCCATATAAAAGCGTGAAATTGCATACATAGCACATAACGCATGCAGTATAAATGTCAATGTCTGCTCGAACTGCGTTGTCCTGCCTTTAATGCTGTATCCTATTTCGCTGCCCCCATCCACAACCTCAAAAAACTCCCCAAAAACATTAAATGAATTATACAAATCGAAAGACAGACATTTGATTTATGTAACAGTCGACCAGGGAGCGATTTATTCAACTGGAATTAATGAAAATGCTTTGCAAAAAAAAACATAGCCTCCAAATGTTGGTAACAAAAGTGCCAAAGTTGGCCTTAATGGTTGAGCCTTGACCACAACCAGCAAATACAACAAGATGAGCCAAATTTTGTCTTCAAGTTTTATGCATTAAATACACAGAAACGTAATTGAAACTTTTGTGAATTGCTAATTTGTGCTTTTAGTTGAAGGTACTAAATACAAAAGTCCTCTCGAACCAAGTCGTACCTCTTTGAACCTCATTGAACCACCTCCAAACGACAGCCACTCGAATGTTGACACTGACGCTGTTTTTGGCTAACGACTTTAGTGGCTTTTGCAAAAATATCGCATAGTTTTCGGGCACCGCAAAAGCCACAAAATTACGCATAGTTTCCAAGTTCTGCAGCAACAGCAAAGTGCGCGAAAAATACGACGCCCATGGAAATTGGTAACGCGCCGACGAAATGGTGTTTGGTGGTTGTGCTAAGTGGGTAAATTAGCAAAACTTTTGGGCAGTTTAATAAAGTAGCAGTCATCATTTATGGAGAGAAATATGTCGAAATTTAATGAAAAAAGTATAAAAAAAATTACAAACAATTTTTTTTTGCCAATTGTGAATTATACGAAATGTAATGAGTGAAAATTTAAAATATATATTTTTTAAAATTTATATTAACCTCTTTGATGTTAGTAGCTTTTTAAATAAATAAAAACTCTTAATAAACAAATAAAAAAAAAAAATGTTCTTATGCTATAATTAGCTTTAACCATATACGAATTATATGTCAACTAATAAAAATGGTAAAATGCCTTTTCTGACTTCCATAATGAATCGAATATAAAAATTTAGATGCCAAACTTTAGCATTATTTAACAGCATTTATTTAAAAATACAATACAGTGTAATTCAAAGTTAAAGTTTACAATAGAGGCGGCTTTGATGATATTTTGAATAATTAATAATTTCAAAATTTCGTTTATATTTAATTTGATATATATATAAATTTACTAAAAGAAATAAAATATATTTTAAATATTAAAACAAAAATTATAAGAAATAAATAAAAAGAAACTGTTTTTATGCAGAATTAAACATAAACTATATATGAATTATATTAAACAAATGTTATGAAGGGAAAATTGACAATTGTGGCGTCAATAATGAATAGAATTTAAAAATTTAAATGCCAAACTTTAACAATGTTTAACAGCATTTATTAGAAATTTTAAAACAGGGTGATATTTTAAAACAGGGTGTTATGTGAAATCAAAAGTCATATATTCCATAAAAAGGTAGAAAGAAAAGGATGAATTTTAGACATTTAAGAAAATAATACATTTTTATATTAGTAAAAATTTGTTTTATTGAAAACTGAATATTTTAACAGATTTTGCCAACAATTATTTCGCGAGTGTACCGCAAGAAAAACCCGAACCGCACGCAATTAACACCCAGCACAGTGTCATCCATCCAGTCGTCGGCACTCGGCGCAAACAAGCAGCAACTACTACATCCACAGAAATGAGAAAATTACGAAAAGTTGAAGGAAAGAAAACCAGAAAAAAACAGAAAAAATCCCCCTCGAGTTGTCCTACAATTCTGTAATTAAATTATGCATTCGGACACAGTGTGGCAACGCTGGCGGCATTCGTTGGCTGGTGTCACGAACGCAAGTCAACACAGTTTTTCAACAATTTATTGCACTTGCACTTCTACACTCTCTCTCTCTTTCGTACTCCCCTTACTCTATTTTGCTCTCACTTTGGCGCTCTTGTCTGCACTCATTTTGCTGCAGGCTGCCACTAAACGTTGTTGGCCAAAGTTTGCTGATGTCGTCGACAAGAAAAAAAAGTAAAAAAAGCAAAAAAATGGCAATTGCAAAAAATTAAGTTTCATAATTTATAAACTCAACGCAAAACTATTTTAGCCGCTGACCAGAGGGGATTTGGGTGGTGGTTATTGTGTGTCGTAGGTTTGATGTTGCTTTATGACTTTTGTAAAAGTCTGGCCACGCCAGCGCTTAATTACGGCTAAGCGAGTAGCAAACACCACGACTGCAAACGATTGACATTGAAAGTAAAAATGGCTGCTCGGCTCGGCGGCACAAAAGTTTGTTGCATGAGAAACGTGAGCGCTAACGTTTGGCCGATTCAATTGCAGCAAAAAGCGACCGCATGTCAACGATGCACGCGGCGACGCTAAAAGTTTGGTGCGCAGTTTGCAAGTGCTGCCGGACATTTGCGTTTTGACGCATCTGGCTTAGCTGAGTGTTGGGCGAAAGGGATTGTTTAGCATAAATACACATTTTAAAGTAAATTATCTTTTACTAAATTTAAATTATACACAATTTTGACTAAAAAAAAATCATTTTTTACTAAAAATTTAATTTTTCACTAAAAATTCAAATTTTTAATCAAAATTCAATTTAAAATTATATTTTTCACTCAAAATTATATTTTTCACTAGAAATTACATTTTTCACTCAAAATTATATCTTCAATCAAAATTCAATTTTTCACTCAAAATTCCATTTTTCACACAAAATTATATTTTTCAAAATTATTTTACAATCAAATTTAATTTTTCCCTCAAATTTATATTTTTCACTACAAAGTATATTTTCACTTAAAATTGTATTTTTCACTCAAAATTACATTTTGCACTCAAATTTATATTTTTCGCTCAAAATTCAATTTTTCACTCAAAATTATATTTTTCAATCAAAATTATATTTTTCACTCAAAATTAATTTTTTCATTCAAAATTGTATTTATCAGTCAAAATTATATTTTTCCCTCAAAATTTTATATTTTCACTCAAAATTATATTTTTCACTCAAAACTATATTTTCACTCAAAATTATATATTTCACTCAAAATTTTATTTTTCACTCAAAATTATATTTTTCACTCAAAAGTATATTTTTTACTCAAAATTATATTTTTCACTCAAAATTGTATTTTTCACTCAAAATTTTATTTTTCACTCAAAATTATATTTTTCACTCAAAACTATATTTTCACTCAAAATTATATATTTCACTCAAAATTTTATTTTTCACTCAAAAGAATATTTTTCACTCAAAATTATATTTTTCACTCAAAATTGTATTTTTCACTCAAAATTTTATTTTTCACTTAAAATTATATTTTTCACTCAAAACTATATTTTCACTCAAAATTATATATTTCACTCAAAATTTTATTTTTCACTCAAAATTATATTTTTCACTCAAAAGTATATTTTTCACTGAAAATTATATTTTTCACTCAAAATTGTATTTTTCACTCAAAATTTTATTTTTCACTCAAAATTATATTTTTCACTCAAAACTATATTTTCACTCAAAATTATATATTTCACTCAAAATTTTATTTTTCACTCAAAAGAATATTTTTCACTCAAAATTATATTTTTCACTCAAAATTGTATTTTTCACTCAAAATTTTATTTTTCACTCAAAATTATATTTTTCACTCAAAACTATATTTTCACTCAAAATTATATATTTCACTCAAAATTTTATTTTTCACTCAAAATTTTATTTTTCACTCAAAATTATATTTTTCTCTAAAAATTGTATTTTTCACTAAAAATTGTATTTTTCACTAAAAATTGTATTTTTCACTAAAAATTGTATTTTTCACTAAAAATTGTATTTTTCCTTCAAAAGTATATTTTCACTCAAAATTTTACATTTCACTCAAAATTTTATTTTTCACTCAAAATTATATTTTTCACTAAAAATGCAATATATAACTAAAAATATAAATTTTGCGCTAAAAAAATTGGTTTTACATATCAATTAATTTTTATTTTGAATAAGTCATGTAGCAATTTTCTACTTTAATAAATATTTAAACATTTTCTAATTAATTGTTGAACAATATTAGCAAAATGAATTATAATTCATATATTTTCTAGAACTAATTTGCGCTACTCTAAAACAGCGGTTGTCACACACATCGCTGAATCCCTGTCACTCATGCGACACCCAGTGCTAGAGTCAGAGCCAGAGTCAGAGAGTGTCAGAGCCAAAGCTCAAAGTGCGCCCTGCGTAAAGAGTGAAAAGTTTTATTAGCTTCGAGGCAGGAGGCAGCATGATGCGACTTTATCAATGACAGAATAAAAAACAAAAACAGAAAAAATGGAAATTAAACAAACTTTGCCAAACAAATGCAAAAATTGTTGGTTGGCAACAAACAAGGCGCGCGGCGAAGCACAAATCCAAACAAGAAATTAATCATCACATGGGCAACAACAACAACAACGTTACACATAAGAGTTATGCACACAGGAGCAACAGCAACAACAACAGTGACAACAACAACTATTTAGCAGACGTTAAAGAAACTTTTTGCCAACAAAGCCTCTGGAGTTGAGTGACAGTCACAGCAAAGCCAACAGCAACAACGACAAAAGCAGCATTAAATATGTTAGTAACAACAACAAGAAAAGTAAAGCAACAACATGCTGCTACTACTGCCACTGATATTAATGTCACTTTGTTTTTGGTTTATGTTGCTTTTATTATTATTATTTGTTTATTTAAGAGTTTTCGCACTCTTCTGTGTTTCTTTCTCATTTTTTCTATGCATTTTTCTTTTTTCTTCTACTGCTTCTGTTTACTTTCAAGTTTTTCTTTGTGCTGCAGGCGCAGTAGGTGTCACATGGCAGCGTTGCCACATTTATAAATGTGTGACACACTGACAAATGCACTCGACATAGCAGCAGCACTCATTTGTCATTGCAATGACTGCAAACAACGCTGTTAGGTTAACAGTTCATTGTCTAAATGTTTAAAAATTAATTTTTTTAATAAAATTTTATAAAAATTCAATGTTTCATTAAAAATTAAAATTTTCAAGTAACATTAATATTTCATTTATAATAAAATTTTTAATGTAAAATATTTAAAACTTCACTAAATTTAATTATACACTAAATACACTAAAAAATCAATACCCAATATGACATTCGTTTCGATATCGTTACGAGATCAATGCGAGTAGTTGGAGAATTCACAAGATATCGGACAGATTTTCGTTGCGATATCGAGCATCAAATTGGACCTACATGGTAGGTAGATATCGATGCGTTCTGTCGGAGTTTTCTTGAAACAACAAATTTTTCGAAATCAGAACGAAGAAAAAAATGTTCAAAGTTCAAGATTGCTGCAAAAAATGCTATATCGATGTGATAAATGTTTTAATATCGTATCTTGTCAAACAATTTCAATGTACGAGAAATTTTAAAAATTTGAATTTTAAAAATTCGATAATGTTTCGAGGCAACGAATTGTTCACTAAATAATAAATTTTTTATTATAATTAAATTTAATTTTTTCAAAAATTATTATTTCTTTTTTAAAGTAATGGTTTACGACTTTAATTTAATAAAACAATGTTCGATAAATGCTGAACACCAAAATTAGAATAATTTTATTTTTGAAAAATTTTTTGAAAGAATTTACAAATTAGTTTTTTTATATTTTTTATTTTTTTTATAAAATTTGAAACAAGTATTTTACTTGTGTGGATTACTACACTTTTAATAAAATTAATATTATTTAAATCAATCTTCAATTAAATAAATCAAATATACAATGAAATTAAAATTGTGAAATCACATTTTTCACTACATTTTCACTAAAATATTAATATTGTTACGAAAAGAGGTAATTTGCCCCATAGTGCAAGCATTCAACAATAATTAATGAGACGCAAGACAATTCAGCGCACTAAGCAATGTGTTAGAAAGAGACGGAAGATCATTCAGCGCACTGAGACAATGAGTGCGAATGAGATGTAAATAACATGTAGCCTTCACGAAAATTGTAGAAGGTTCTCGAGGTATGTCGAACCGTGTCGAAACTTGTCGAACTGATGCATGCAGTATATAAGGTCGCCGCATCTGAGGCGCAGCACTTCATTAGTGATTGGAAAGTGGTCGAGTGTGTCTCGTGTGAGAACAATGTCGAGTTAAATTGTGGATATGCAGCAGTTGTTAGAATTTATTATTAGTAAAGTTGTTTATTAAAGTGAATTAATACAGTTAATTGTTATAATTTAAACCAAACATAAGAGTGTTTTTATTTTGTACACTATCCAGAGATACGAACTTGAAGAACAGTTTTCCGCAGACTGAATTTTTCATAACAATATTCATAAAAAAGTTCATTACATTTCATAATAAAAACAATTCACGTATAATTAAATTTTTATACATTTTTCCGATAAAATATTCTTTTCACTATAAATTAAATTTGCACTTAATATTAAAATGTTCCTTAAAAATTATATTTTTCATTCAAAATACAAATTTTATTTAACTATAATTTCTTTTCTAAAAATTTTAAGTAAAACTTTCATTTCGCACTTTAAATTAAAATTTTCACATGCAAATTAATTTTTTCAAAAAAAATCTTCTTTTCTTTTTACTCAACGAAAATTTATAATTTATAAATTTTATAAAATTTAAATTTATAAAAAAAATGTTTGTAAATATAATTTTTTTTTGTTGTTAAAATTAAATAATACACTAAAATTCTTATTGTCATTTTATTTTATTTAAACTTTTAAATGTTTTCTATGCTCTTTTAATCAAGATCTCAATACTTCTGCACATAACAGAGCAAAAATTAACAAATTCTTTTACCGTAACATTGAGTTAACATAACATAATGTTACAATCTGTTAATGTTGCTGTAATCTCTATACATATCTTGAAACCAGAGCTGTAAAGGTTGGATTACGATTACTTATGATTACGATTACTAAAGAAACGTAATCAAAAATTTTGATTACGATTAGAAATAATCAAAAAGTAATTTGATTCTTAGTACAATTTTTGATTATTTTCACGACTACTTTAAAATAATCAAAAACTAGTAATCCGACTACCTTTTTTGATTATTTCTATTTTTCTTGATTATTTTTTCATTATCAAATAATCGAAAAATAATCTTACAAAAATAGAAATAACCAAAAAAAAAGTAGTCGGATTACTAGTTTTTGATTATTTTAAAGTAGTCGTGAAAATAATCAAAAAATGTACTAAGAATCAAATTACTTTTTGATTATTTCTAACCGTAATCAAAATTTTTGTTTACGACTACTAAGAATCGTAATCAAAATTTTTGATTACGATTCTTTAGTAATCGTAATCAAAAGTAGTCGTAATCCAACCTTTACAACTCTGCTTGAAACAAAAGAAAAAAAAACTAATTGCTACTTCGACATTTATGTAGTTAACTTTTAACAATGGATACTAAATGCGAGAAACACAATTTAAATTTATAATATTTAAAAATGCTCACTAAATGAACATTTTTGTATTGTAGCGCAAGGTTTTCTGCGTCTAATATCGAAAAGATAATTTCATTATTTTCTTTCGACGGAATTTTCAAAATAAAGGAGATCAAACAATTACGAAATGG
Organism: Dryomyza anilis; assembly: GCA_951804985.1. Taxonomy (NCBI): domain Eukaryota; kingdom Metazoa; phylum Arthropoda; class Insecta; order Diptera; family Dryomyzidae; genus Dryomyza; species Dryomyza anilis. The sequence goes on from OX638130.1 coordinate 115,905,743, forward strand.
GCCAAAACTCAAAAATTAGTGCCAGTTTGACAAAACTGATGTCATTTTCAGAATCAGCTCCACAAATGTATCCAAAACTTGGGTTCCTTTTACTGCATCATATCAAATTTTGAATTTTGTCGGGCAGTGTATTCCATGTTAACTTAATAAATCATCTCTGTTGTTGACATGATTGATTGATTGAAGGAGGGGGGAAAAACCCCTCTGTGCATCGCACAGAGTACACCTAGGCCATAAAGTAGGCCCGTTGTGACCCCTCGGATCATGAGTCGTCTGTAATGTGTTGTAGCTGTTATGCTACTCAGTGGAGTTTAGAAATTCCGTGGATTTGACAAATTTTCTTAGTACTTTCCAGTCCAAGCTTCCCAGTTGTTTCAATGATGTAATAAGCGGAGCTCCAAAGTGGATGAATCTAAGTCTGGCAAATGCCGGGCAGTGACACAAGTAGTGTTCAAGCGTCTCTGTCTCTTCCTCACAGGCCTTGCTGAAGTAAGAGTCGACTCTTCCCAATTTGAAAAGATGACCTCTTAGCTCATTATGGCCCGTGAGGATGCCTGTGTATTGTTTTAACTCCTTTTTATTAAGCGTGAGAATTTTGTTTGTTTTGGATTTGTTCGGGCGGCCCCATAGCCATTTAGTTGCTGGGCCCACGCTCGATTCTTCCCATGATTTTTTGTGAAGTCGATAAGCCCATGAGCTCATCTCGTTTTTTAGAAATTGGAAAGGTCTGCCGGTTATGACTGAGATTGCTGTTGACATACCTCATTGTTCATCAACAAAATAACACACAGAAAAATCCTCTTGTGGCATGAGGTTAATCGAACCATCGTTTTATTGTTGCAACCGAAATATATTTGTTGTAACCTCATGTCATTGAAATGAACGTACCTTATTTTACTATAACCGAAATATTAGACCACACATCTGCTCATTCAGTTGACGTAACCTCATGATTCATTTTTCATTCTACTAAAATTGATCTAAGTGCATTTGTTAAGACAACTGAGTACGTTGTTGTATCAACTAATTAAATGACAAACAGAATATTGCTAGAATATTGCAAACTAAATATTATGGATAAATACAGAAATAAAGAAACGTACAAAATTTTCAAAAGTCGAAAACATGCTCATCGCCTTTGTGACAACCTACATTAAGGTTGTGACAACCCACACCCAGAAAAAAATACCCTCAAATTCCATTAAAATTGTTCAATAGGACAATTATTGATTTAATAGTATACAAAAAATAAATCTTTTCATATAAACTCAATGGAAATGTGATGGTATTTTCTAGTATTTAATGGTATTTTCCGATAAAAATAATAATATATCCTATTGATTATTTTTAATAGTAAAAAACTATTATTTATATAGTATTTTTTTTTTCTGGGTGTACAACCTTAATGCTCAAAGAATTGGAAATTGCCACGACCTTATTAATCACAGACTTGGAGGTTGCCACAACTGAATTAAGATTTTGTTGCACCAACTTTATCAGTTGTTATTGCAACCGAATTATATGGTAGGTTGCCGGAAACAAATCAGTTTTAAGTGTGAATTTATTTAATATATATTTCGATTTTTTAATTTATTATCTTTATAAAAAATTAGATCACTCTGCTCTGCTTTTTTAGTTCGCTCTGTCAGTGACTCTGTTAGTAACAGAGACATTACTCTGTTAGTCTCTCTGACGCCATATGTTTGACAGTATGAGTGTCACTGAATTTCTTATTCTTCTTCAGTCATATGTTTAAGTAGCGCAGTTGATGTGAGATTATTTTCCATGCAATACGTTCCGCCAGCCGTTGTTGTTGTTGCTTTTGTTGTTGTCGTTCTCTTTGTTGTTGTGATTACAATGTTCGTCCATTGCTTCCGTCATGTTTGTAGCTGCTGCTGCTCTGCAGTTGCATGTCGTGGATTTTATTTTTTTTTGTTGTCCGCAGTCGCCATGTTTATTATTTTATGTTGGTGTTGTTGTTGCTTTTCATATTGTTGTTGTTGTAGCTATTGTTGTTTTTTTTTCGCCGTTGCCGCTGCCTTTGAATTCTTTGCATTGTCGGGAAGTTTAGATAAATTGCTATGGGATATAAATTGAGTTCTAAAGGGATTTAATGGCGTGTCTTTTGGTTGTGCAATCGTGCTGCTTTTCTTCATCTTCTTCTTTTTCTGCTTGTTGTTGTTGTGATTTATTTTTTCAACTGGTTTTTGTAATTTTTTGTACAACGCCTGCTCTATTTGTAACGCTATTGTGTAGTTTATCAGCAGGCTGCCAGTAATATAAATGGCAACTGAATGAAACGAAGAAAAAAAATAGCAGCATAAAAAATGGAGGAAGAAATGGAGGAAGCGAAGGAAGAAGATAAAGAAAAGTGCGGCGGTTATGTTGCTGGTAATTTTTATACCGCATGGATTTTACAGACGTCTTTTCTTTTATTAATGAGCAGCTCATATGCTAAAGTGCAGGCAAACAATGTATACGGCGAGGTACGGTGGAATAAGAATTAAAAATATATATTAAAAAAAAATAAATATGGAAAATCAATAGATTGGATGGTTGGTGTCGGTCATCAAAAAAAATTTAAAAGTTCGCCCCTAAAATGAAAGCGACCTAATGAAAGTCGGAAACAAAAATAAAAAATTGGAACCCGCTAACCTCGTTTGTCGTCTTAGCTTTGTTTTTTGATGTCCGAACATCCAGTTCTATATATCGTTGAAAAGGTCTCGGTGGTTAATATATTCGTCTCATAGGTTTAGTTGACGATCGAAGTCACTTCAGATAAGTGAAGTATTTTTATTCAGACTTCTACATCTCTAGATCATAAAATTAGGGATATCGAAAAATTATAAAACAATACCATCGATAATGTGGTAAGTTACAGCAAAGTGAAAACAATTTTAGAGGTTTTTAGAAAATTCAATTTTGTTCTTAAAAATTCAAAAAAAAATTTAAAACTTTAAAAACATCGCATAATTAATTTCATTTCTTAGTATATACTATGGTTATAAAACTACATAAAAAACCAGAACTGGAAGGGAAAGGTAACCTGCCTGTAGCAAGCAAAAACATTGTATTGGAATTTCAGTAGCGGCGGTAGCTCAGTGGTTAGTGCGTTGGACTGCGAGCAGAAAGGTCACCTGTTCAAGCCTGGACTGGGGCTAACAACATCTTTTCATAGAAACATTTTTCTATACCGCGCTACCTCTCGGCAGTAAATGGCAAACCTACGAGAGTAAAAATATTGCCTATGAAAAGCTCTCACCCGCCGTTCGGATTCGGCAATAAACTGTAGGTCCCACCACTTTGAGTATAAATATAACACGCACAGCACAAAATGGTGAGAGAGCTCGGCTAAGTTCTTATAGAACTGTAGTGCCAAACTATTATTATTATTATATACTGTCGACAGAAAATGTGGTTGACAAATGAAGACTCCATTGGAAGAACCGAAAAAATAAAATTCGAGAATTGTGTTTATTTCCGTCGGTTTGCTGCGCTTTGAAAACAACATCCACAAATGAGTGCCCCTTTTCGCCCACAACAAAAACATCTTGCGTACAAAATGAAACACATGATGTTTTTTGTAAAGCAGTAATTCGCACGTGTTTTGTTATTGCTTTCTTCGATCACTTATGTTACGGTATATCGAACACAATAACAATGCTGTTTGAAACATCAAACATATGTGAATCAAACGACACAGCAAAATTCGTTGGTGTTTTTGTAAACAAGAATATTTTGTTGGGAGGAGATGGATAGGCACTCATGATCTAGATTATATGTTTATGCTCCCTACCTTTCGCTACTATTTCTCTACGAGCAAATTGTCTATCTTAACCTCGCTGTGCACATTTTTTTCCTTTCATCTGTAGTGCCTACCATACTCTACCTTTGCCTGCCATTTCCAATTTTGTTTTCATGCTATAGCAGGAAACAGGCAGGTTTTATTTACATTACCACCTAAAATGTTCCTATAAAATGTGATTTTAATGCGCACAAACAGATGGTTGGTCTGTGTGACTCTTTCCATTTAAAATTTTGTATGGGGAACATATTCAGAAAAAGTAAAATTATAATATCGTCGTTGTAGAACGAAAAGTCACCAAATAGATCTTTATGAAAAACATAAATATCGCGTTTGTTGATTAATATTATAAAAAGTTTTTCAAAGTTGAAATATCAATTGATAGATTTACATTTTCTTAACATGTAGTAAAAAAATTGAGATTATCGATTAAAAATTGACAGATACATAAAGATTTTTGTAAATGTATATTTGGCATTTTGAAAACGTATTTGTGTGACTTTTCTTTCTACAACGATGATATAATGTGTAAATATTATTTCTATTTTGCAAACAAAAAATGTTATCGAAACATAAAAATCTTAAAATAAAAAACATGTTTAATCAGTTTTATGAATATTTTCAGGGAAAAAAAAATATTCCTTACGAAATTTTTTATCCCGTCCGGAATGGGCCGTCCCGAATTTGATTTATTAGGAAAGAACTATAAACATTTGAAACAAAGTGTAAATATACAAATAAAGTACATCCTCACAGCTATTTTTCGAAATATTAAAAAAAAATAATTTGTATGCAAAATTTTTGGAATTTCCATAGCATCCTCAACCTGCACTTCCATTTTCAGTCTCGCCTTCATAGACCACTATTTGATTGATATCTTTTGATTTGCCGGGTGGAATTTTTTATATTTTTTGCAGATGTTTAGTGCTATTTAAATAATAAATCAAGTTAATTTAAGATATTAATGTTTTAAGTGTACGAATGTTCCGTCTCGATCCCAGAAAATGTCCATATATCATATTTACTTCTTTAGTTTATTGCTTTTGGCAACGTCAATTCAATTCAGTTTTGAAATTATCGATTTGGGTATCAAAGCGGAATATTTGAGATTGCAGCGGGCACATTTTCCATATTTGAATTGCGCTGAAAATTTTCCACTTCGATTTTATCATCGAAAAGATCATTTTTAGGGTATAACCTATTCATATGACATTTTTTCTGCTATTACTTAAAAATTTACTAAATTATTCTTAATTTTTCAAAGATTTCAAAAACGGTTTTTATTGCTTTCGACTAAGGGTTTTAGAAATGAAACGAAAAAAGTAAAGAAAAATTCTTAGAATATAAATTTATAATACAAATAGCTACTTTATATAAATATCACATTTTGAATTTTGCCCCGTCTCTATTTCGCTCTCCCCAACTGTCACCTGTGTGCAGCCTGTCATGCCGATGATGATGATGATGACGATGATGATGTTAAATATAATGAAGTTGACAGTGTTGTGCTGTATGTTATCCTTTGTTTAATTTTCATTGTTGTTTTTGTTGTTGCTCTGTCATCCTTTTGTGTGAGCTTCTAACATTTACGTGGCGCCGAGCCGAGCCGAGCAGCGACTCACAATGGGAAAAATCAACATATAATGAAGTGCGCTATATTTTTTGTTTTCTTTGTATTGTTTGCCTGCCCTAACAGAGAATTCACTGGGGACAATAATAACAACAGCAACAACAACAACAGAAAAAGAGACAATTTTATTTTACGCCACATATACCATTGACTCGAGAGGGGTGGAGGTCCTTGAGGAAGGGAGGGGGGCACAAATTATGCTATATTCTGCAAATTGTCAATTTGATAAACATTCGCTATTTCTTCTTTTTCGTTTTTTTTTTTGTTCACTCTATGTAATGTTTATACATTAATTATTTTATTTTTTCCTAAGCATTTTGTCGGCCCTAAATTGCTATCGTATGTGTTACACAAACAGCTGCTTTTTGTCAAAAAGATTTATGCGCATAATAAAAATGGCGTCCCCTCCAAGTGTCAAAAAAAGACAAGATTCTTGCATGCATGAAATAAATGTCAGTGCGTTGTCGTAATTAATTGGCAACACTGCACGCATTTTGCAACGTGTTGCTGGTGTCGTCCTATAGGGGAGCAAAAATTTGCGGTAATAAAATAAAAAAGATGACGATGAGAACAACCCAGCTAACAATGTAAGCATCAAACATCAGTTTTGTTTCGAAAGAAAATTATAAATTCTTTAATGTGTATAAAATTTTAAACTTTGTATTACAAACCCATTCAAAATTATTCTAAATTCTCTAAATCTCTTCCCAATTAGACAACATTAGCCACTCGGTTCCGGTTTGGATTTCAATCAAATAAAATATTTGGATTCCGGTTCCACACATTTTTTATAACGGTTCCCATTCCGGTTCCAATGCCCAAAATCGAAACTATTCTGGTCTCGATTCCAGTTATTTGCGGTCCCTGGTAGAGATAAAAACCCCTTTGGAATATTGGTTTCTTTTCTGGATTCAAGATTTTTTGAAATAGCGGTTCCGATTCCGGTTCCATTCATTTTTTAATAATGGTTCCGATTCCGGTTCCAACAGGTTCCACTTCCAAATAGCGGATCTGATTCCGGTTCCAACCAAATAAAATATATGTGTTCCGGTTCCACTTATTTTGTATTAATGGTTCCGATTCCGGTTTCAGTTACAATAGGTTCCAGTTCCAATATGTTCCAGTTCTAACAGGTTCCAGTTCTAACATGTTCCAGTTCAAACCGGTTCAAGTTCCAACAGGTTCTAGTTCCTGACAGAGACAAAAACTCTTTGGAATATCGATTCCGGTTCTGATTTCAAAATTTGTAAAATGGCGGTTTTGATTCCGGTTTCAACCAAATAAAATATATGGGTTCCGGTTCCACACATTTCCCATTCCGGTTCCAATTCCAAAAACCGAAACGATTCTGGTCTCAATTCCGGTTCTTTGCGGTCCCTGGTAGAGACAAAAACCCCTTTGGAATATCGATTTCTGTTCTGGTTTCAAGATTTTTAAAATAGCGGATTCGATTCCGGTTCTAACCAAATAAAATATATTGGTTCCGGTTCCATTCATTTTTTAATAATGGTTCCGATTCCGGTTCCAGTTCCAACAGGTTCCAAAAGTTCCAGTTCTAAAAGGTTCCAATTCCAAAAACCGAAATGATTCTGATCTCGATTCCGGTTCTTTGCGGTCCCTGGTAGAGACAAAAACCCCTTTGGAATATCGATTTCTGTTCTGGTTTCAAGATTTTTAAAATAGCGGTTCCGGTTCCAACCAAATAAATTATATGGGTTCCGGTTCCATTCATTTTTTAATAATGGTTCCGATTCCGGTTCCAGTTCCGACAGGTTCTAGTTCCAAAAGGTTCCAGTTCCAACAGGTTCTAGTTCTTGACAGAGACAAAAACTCTTCGGAATATCGATTCCGGTTCATGTTTCAAATTTTTAAAAAAGCGGTTCTGATTCCTGTTCCATTCAAATAAAATATATGGGTTCCGGTTCCACTCAATTTTTTATAACGGTTCCGATTCCGGTTCTTTGCTGTTTTTACTTCTAACTAGAGATTTAAGTTGCAATATTTTAATGAGGATGTGGTGACGGAGACTTATAAAGTTTTCCGTAGGGTTCATACTGCTAGACAAACTTGAAATATTGTGATGATTATAGCCGTGAATTAACGAACCAAACAGATTTAATTTGTACAATTTCTTTCCATATAAGTGGGATTACTGTAGTTTCAATGGCTTAGATAAGAATTCTGGAGGTCTCTACAAAGGTGCCACTCTCTAAGTATGCTGAATTATTCAAACTTCAAAAGTCAACGATTCGTCATGCACTTTAATCTCTCTAATAAAGGGTGACCAGACAACAATGATAGATTTCCATACATGTCATAAATATAGTTGTAAAATAAAGCCAGAATCAATTTAAAATAACACCTCGTTGTTTTATTTAAATTTATTTTCCTCGCATAAACTGGTCACACAGTATATGCGAAAATAGCAGTCCAGAAAAGGAAACAAACAATGATGTGATGCCCATACTTAACATTGTTCAGCCTAAGACTTATCTTTTCCTCGATCATCTCGTCTATTGAATCAAAGTGAAGTCTTGGTTTTACCAGCAGATAGTCCTTGTAATACCGATGTTATACTGAAATTTTCAACCACCCATTTGTTTTATAGAAAAGAGGATTTGGTGACGAAGACTTAGGGTAGGGTTTGCGATGATGTTAGATTTTTTGATTATAAGAGATAACTAACAAAACGAAGTATTCCTAAATCTCTCTAATGTATGAGAAAAATAGGAGTCTAGAAGAGGAAACTGGCAACCCTGTGATGTCTACACTTAACCTAGTTCAGTCTGAGACTTATTTGTTAAAACAGACTGTGTGTTTTCCTCTTTGGGCTTTTTCTATATATTGTATATGTGGATCAATATCGATCGAATTAAAGTGGTTTCTTCGGTAAATTAGCAGGCAAAAGTGGAACATTTAATTTCAAATGTCCAAACCCATGTTTCTATTTTTTATTTTTGGAAAATATTTTTTTTTTACAAATTGGATTTGAGAACAATTAATGTACCACAAGAAAAGAATTAGAGTAAACTGAATTATTTAATTTATATTTATGTCCTAAAGGAAATTTCGAAAGAAAATAAGTCGACTCTCTAAGAAAAATGTCGAATGTGCACCGAGGGAAATAAAATAGTAAAACCCGAGAAGAATTCGGTTAGAAAGAAAAATAGTAGAATTTGACAAATATCAATAAAAAATACTACTAAAATTCAAGAATTTGTCATCTGAATATTAAGAAAGCAAATTACTTAGTTGCCAAAAAAGTAAACAAACTTTGTTCTACTGGATTTTCAGAAGTTAATTTATTGACTATTAAAAACGAAAAATAACACGCAAAATTGTTGCTGTATTCTTCTCAAAAAGAGCACGTGTTCATGTATTGTTGTTGTTTTCATCGATATTGCTCTGTCTGTAAATTAATGTCTAATAAATTAATAACGGAATTCAAGAATAATTCTACTTCATTACTTTTTTGATACCTAAGATATTAATAACTGAATTCAGGAATAATTCTACTTAGAACTTTTTTAATACCTAGGAAATTAATTACTGAATTCAAGAATAATTTTACTTAGTTACTTTTTTCTACCTAAGAAATTAATAACTGAATTCAAGAATAATTCTACTTAGTTACTTTTTCGACAACTTAGTAAATCATTTTCTTGAAATTAAGGATTTTTCGGTTCAGCTGTATATCACTCCGTATACTTCTTGATTCCTTCTGGATTTTAAAACATTGTTTCTCTGACTCTCTCATATTAAATAAAATTAGCGTTCCCGAGTTTGGGCGGTGTTTTAAGTCAAAATTTCGGGAAATGTCGATTTAGCAACGAACGTTTATAATTTGTTTAACAAATTCGATAACTGCATCCCATAAGTGCCATTATAGAAATTTTGTTTCGTATGACGTTCATAATTCGAGTAAACAGTCGTTATAAAAATACATTTCGGAGTTATATTGACATTTTCTTTTTGGGAATTTGTGATTTTAGATTGGCAAATTTATCGGGTATGCTCTAAAATTTACATTCAAGTTAAATAAAATTTTTTTGATATGAAATATTAAATTGAATTCGAAATGTATTTAATTAAAACATTTAAATTCGATTTAATTTGTGTTTTAAATTCAATTCAAAAACAAATTCGATATTCGAATGCTGAAATATGTCGGGTATATTAAATTCGTGAATTTGGGATATTTTCACAATAACCGCAGGACAATATGGTGAGAATTTGCTGTACTGTACTCAAACTATTGAAGATTTCATAATTCTAACCTTGTTATGTTTGCTGGGAATGCCTCTGCAAAATAATTAATGCCTTCATGGGCTAAAGGTGAAAAAGCTAAAAAAGTTCTTATTACACAAAGGTCATGTAATCGCATCCTTTATATTGCTTGCAGCGTAAGTGTTAAATTATGCCAAAAATAATGTCTTAAATTTGGTACCATAAAATATACCCTAACATGTGAAGCGAAGAACAAAAAAATATTAATTACAACATTTTTTTTAGAAATTCTCAAAAATTAAAATGCTGGAGCTATTTAAACTTAACAAGAAAAAAAGGTATTTCGAAAAAATGGAAAACTCCTGATTCATGTATCCTTAGCAAGACTTTAATTTTTCCACTTCAACACTTTAGCAACACCGCAGCAGTAGCAATATCAACAAAAGCAAACGATTCTCAAGCGCACTTCAAACAATTAACTTCCGGGGTCCATTAGGCATGGCATTTGGTTCAGGACGACGACGACGACGATGAGGAAAAGTACGATGACGCCTACGTCATCCATCAAGAGCAGAACAGCAGCAACAATTGCAACAATAAGGGCAACAGAAAAACTACAACCACAATAGCAACAAGAACCCATAGAAGAGTTACAATTACTAATTTGATTTGAGTCCAAATCGTTCCACATTTACTTCCACTTTCACATTTCAATGGCCGTCGACTCTGTCCTTCTCGGCACGTTGAAAACTTGCACTGCTGCCTCTGGCTCGGTCTACGACTGTCGAGGGTTCTTGAGTCGTGTGCCGTGTACAGGAACCCGCAGTAAAGTGCATAGCGAACGTTGGAAGAACGAAAGAACGAACGAACGTGCAGCACACTTTGGACGCAGTCCAAGAAAAAGGTCTACAAAAGTTTTGCATTGGTCGTGAACGTAGAACTCTCAAGTGAGATGTATGACTGCGGCTTTCAGTGCCGGGCTAAATGTAACAGCACAGGTTGAGAGGTTGGTCGACTCTGTAGCTAACTCTTCGCTTTTTTTTGGTTCTTCAAATACGCCATATAGAGTGGGGTTGGTTTGAAGTTAAAGTACGCCATTGTTGAATGGGCTAATTTAGCTTAATTGTCGGACAGTTGCAAGAATAATTTTTAGGACTTTGCTGTGCAATGTGAACAGAAATTCATTTGCGAAATGTTGATGAGTGCTAATTTAAATGGGGCAGTGACATGAAAGTGACAGCAAGTGGGGAGAAAGAGAGAGAGGAGAGACATAAAATAGATGGAGAACATGGTCCAACAAATGATATTAGTACGACGAAGAACTAGAAATGGGATTAGAAATTTAATTTGAAAAGCAAACCGAACAATGAAAGAATTTGCAAAGAGTTAAATTAGAAAATCTAGTACGGAGACCTTAATATAACGTTAAAAAAGATTACTATGCATATCGTTTTTACTATTTTCGTTCTACATTGTTTTATTAGAATTTCAAATCTCTCGTCTCGTCTTAGTTCATTCAAAAATCAATACCGAATGTTTAAAATATATCATTTTTAGGAGCTGAGCAATCATTTTCCGAGACAATTCTTTTGAGCGACTATTCTTCCCAAAGAAAATTATGCAAATTAGTCATTATGACAATTCTTTCCAGAGAAAATTCATCTCCAGACAATTCTTTCCCAGATTTATGTTATCTTTGTCTTGAGAAAAATTATATCGGGAAGAATTATCCATAAATGAATTGTTCCTGGAACAAATGTCCACTAAGAATTATACGAAGAAGAATTGTAAATGAAATATTATCGTCATACCATCACATGTATGAAAAAACGATGGATCTAAGCTTCGACTAGTCTTGTCCAAGAATGCATAAATCTGGGCCATGTCTGGTACCCAGAACAAGCTGAATATTTATTAAGCATTGGTAAGAAAGAAGGACGTAAGATTGCCGTTAAGTATTAGGACAAGGATGACAAAAAATCCTCGGCAAATTAATAAAACAATAATGGGCCTGGTCTATTTCTTGACCATTTCCAATAGACAATCAAATACATGGACCATTTCGAATACTGAGTAATCTGACAAATATCTTAATTAATATATGAGTCATAATTTGGCATGACATCCCAGGTTTATACTTGGACTATTATCCCTGGACTTGATCACTAATTTCTGACTGGGTATTGGCAACCACAACTTCACCAAGACTGGATATTATATTCGAATCCAATCATGGGTGAGCACTAATTAACCAGAACTTGGTCTGTCAGTTCTGGCAAAGCATTGAGAGAGAACTAACGAAATAGGCTTTGGTCTATCAGTACTGGTTCAGAATTGAACGAACAGAACTGACAGATCAAGTTCTCAACTTAACTTCTGACACTTTTGGCTAAGTCTTGGCATCTTGGTCTGTCAGTTCTGGCAGAGCATTGAGAAAGAACTAACCAAATAGGATTTGGTCTGTCAGTTCTGGCTGAGACCTCAGCGAACATAGATCCGTCACTTATGGCTAAGTCTTGGAGTCTTGGTCTGTCAGTTCTAATAGAGCGTTGATAGAGAACTAACCAAATAGGCTTTGGACTGTCAGTTCTGGCTGAGACTTGAGCGAACATAGGTCCATCACTTCTGGCTAAGTCTTGGAATCTTGCTCTGTCAGTTCTGGTAGAGCATTGAGAGAGAACTAACCAAATAGGCTTTGGTCTGTCAGTTCTGGCTGAGACCTGAGCGAACATAGGTCCGTCACTTCTGGCTAAGTCTTGGAGTACTGGCAGTTTCTTCGACGAGAACTAATTAACCAAGTATTAGTATGTCAATTCTGGCAGAGTCTTGGACGTAAACTACTTAATCATTTCATGGTTTTTTAGTTTTTCTTCGACTAGAACTAATTAATCAGGTCTTGGTATGTCTTGGAGTTTTTGGCGTAAACTACTACCTTGGTTGGTCAGTTCTGACTGAGTCTAATTAAAGTGGGGTTGCTATGTTAATTCCGGCAAAGTCTTGGGCGAGAACTAATTAACCAGGCGTAGAGTCTTAACTTCCGACTGAGCCTTAGGCCTTAGGAACTAATTAAACACCCTTTACCCTGTCAGTTTTAGTTAAGTCTCGAGCGAAGGAATGTTAAAAAAGCATTGGTCTGCCAGTGAGAGCTGGTTTTAGACTTTAAACCGTCGTCATTTCTGAAATTTTCTACATGGGATATGCCAGTAACTCGGCGATTTTTTTTCGCATGTCAGTTCTGGCAGAGCGTTGAGCGAGAACAAACTAATTAGGCTATCAGTTCTGGCTGAGTCTTCCGCGTGAACTACTTGACCAGTTCTTAGTTTTTTAGTTCTGGCTGATTCTTCGACGAGAACTAATTAACCAGGTCTTGGTATGATTCTGGCAGAGTCCTGAATGGGAACAAAATAACCAGGCATAGACTCGTCAGTTGTGGCTGAAGCTTAAGCGGAAATTTTCAGTCTTTTGTCTTTCAGTCCTTGGTTTTTCAGTTTTGGTCAAGTCTCGAGCGAAGGATAATTATTGAAGCATTAGTCTGTCAGTGCTACATGGAATATGTCTGTAACTTGACGGTTTTTTTTCGATTTCATTCTGGAAACTAATTATCTAGTGCACTTCACATACCAAGTAACCATTAGCTGTATAAAAAGGCTTGATAAAGGTCTCACAAAGGCATCTCTTGCAAATAGCTGTAGTATAGCTCTTTTGTTAAAACTACAACTGTTATAAAGCTAACATCAATAAAAAGCTTTCAAAGGCCTTACTCTGCTATAATAGAGCTTGTTTACATCTATTTTACAGCTACCTGCAATTGCCCATAGTTAGCTGTTAAATTACGCCAAAAAGTTTGTATAAATGTTGGATAGAGGAGAGTTTCATGTGCAGCTTTTGCGTTTTTTATAAGTTGTACAGGCTCTTCTAAAACTTTTATGTATCAAGAATATACAGCTTATGAGTTACTTGAGATACATTGTATATTTTTTATGTTTACCTAACACTTGAACAAAAAAGAGTAATTGTTTAATTCTGCACTTGAGATATTTTTAATTCTCTAAATCGACACAAGACAATTCTTCTGTTTGTCTTGGAAAAATAATGTCTCACGGAAGAATTTTTCGGAGAAGAATTGTCAGAGGAAATATGAAAATTGCATCGAGGAATTATACTCCGAGCAAGAAATGTCTATGAAAAATTGTTTGGGATCGAATGTTCCCGGTTAATTAAAAGCTTAGAGAAGAATTGTCCAATGAAAATTGTCTCTGTAAAGATTTGTCTCTGCAAAGAATTATCTCTGGAAAAAATTGTCTTGGTAAAGAATTCTAAGGGAATGAATATTCCAGAGATGCATTGTTCGGGAATAAATAGTATTTAAGAATTTTTTTTTTTGGGAAGAACGAAACGAAAGACTTGGAATTGCGGAATACATGATATTTAGTTATCTGAATAAAAACAGTCAGAAGAATTAAATTTCATATTGTAAATACTCAAATTCTATGGAATGTCCTCATTGCGGCGTTACTTAACTTTTGTTTCGACTGTCAACGAACCAGAAAATTATAATAATTTCATTCCATTTAATTGTTATTTTATGCCTCTTGTTGAGCCAACTCAAAACAACTATTACAAATAATTAAAAAACAAAAAACACCAAAAGCAGACAAACAAATGACGCCAAACTTTTCTCATTTATTTGAAAATCAAGCTGAAGGAATTTGCAGACGTCGGCAGCAGGTAGAAGAGTAGGAGATAGGACAGATACTACCAGGACATACCAGAACCGAATAGGACAGGACAGGACAGCACAACGGTAGACAGAAGCTGAACTTTTTGTGAATTGAGTGGAGTGCAGCCAGGTAAATTTGTCGCTTTTATTCAACGAGCAGAGTCAGCTGAAGCAGCAGTAGCAGCTACTTAAGTGCCACACGGCGTTGCCACAACCGACGCATGGTGGCAACCATTACCATTTACTACAAACCCCATAAATGTCCAACTTAAGGGATAATAAAATAAAATTGTTGTAATTGTTTTACTGCAGTGCAATGAATAAAATGTTAAAGTAAAGTTAAATCTATGTCTGTCTGTTTGGTGGGCTAGTGTGTGTTTGTCAGTCTGGCAACTCTGTCACAATGTCTGTCTCTCTGTCTGTCTGTGAATTTTGCAGGATACACGACTCGTTGAAGCGGTTAGAAAATTAATTTTCTGCAAATTTTGTAAAATTCAAATTGTTGACACCGACGAACTCAGCCGGACGGATGCTCAAGAGTGAGCAGCTTAACTTTTGACCATACATAGAGGCAGACGGAACGACGGACAGACGAACACTCAGGATATAAGGCTATAGCTATCTATATGTTATATATGTGAACAGTGGTTAGTGCAAACCATTCGAATGTTTGTGAAAGACTACAAAAAAAAAACCTCTAAATTTAATTTTATAAAACTTTTTAATACGTGTAACGTTGCCACATTTTAGTATATTTAGCTGGGTTTTCACGGGGACGTTGTTGAATTTAGCAGCAGCAGCTGTTATTTTAGCATTTTTGTAGGTAGATTGATATTATTTTATAATATTTTTTGGTCTTCGACGCAACAACCTTTTTGTGTAACCTGCGGGACAAAGTAGCGAGGAGTTTAAAATGAAAAAATAACAAAATTTTATTATTTCTCAGTGGAAGCAGTGTTTTATTTTTTTATTTTTTTTGTATAGAACGTATAGTCCAAAGTTTATTTAAAACGAAATATATGATTCTTTTTTTTGCAAAATTAGAAATAAATATGCTGCACTTTTTGCAAAAAAATACTGCAAATATAAGAGACTCTAATAAAAGGTACTATAACAAGAAGTAGCAAAAACAATAAGTACTAGCACAAAAAGCAATACCAAAAAAGGTCTTTAACAAAGTGTACAAAAAGTCCTAGCTGTAAAGGTCCTAACAACAAAAATTTACACATAGTCACTGCATATATGATTTAATTAAATAATATTTAATATTTAATCAAGTTTTGCAATGTTTGCGCGCTTAAATTGCTTTGAGTTCTGAGTCTAAAAATGGTCGTGACAACTGCACATTGAATAGAGACGGTCGGTCAGTTGGTTGGAGCGACCACATGCAACATCACAACATCATCATCACCATCACTTTACATCACATACATCATTCGTAACCTCAGTACATGGTTTGGCCATACTGGCTGGTTGTGGTTTTCAAAAAAAATACAACAAAATATAGTTAAATTTACGCCATACGCGTGAACTCGCCTTGATTGGGTTGGTTGGTTTCAGACCTGTTCGGTCAACGTCACCGTAATGATACATGGCACTTAAATAGCTTGAATAATTTGTTTGAAAGTTAAATATTTTAAGGACCAAGTGCATGAACAATTGTATTGCTTTTATTAAATTATATTGATATATTTAATTTAGCTGTTAAAGTTATGTATATTAGACACACTCTAAATTTATAAAAACAAAATACATTAAGAAATGTAAATACAAATTTTTATATGTTAATTTTTAGTTCCAAGTTTGTATAAAATAAAATGATTTATTGTGTAATTTTTTAAAAATATATACAGCTTATTTGGTTCATCGATGTTAATAATTTCTATGACTCAAAAAATTAGAAAAAATGCGGTGATCTTAACGAAATTTTGAGAAAATCAATGACAAATTTGAATTTTGTATTTTCAGTTTTCTAAATTTTAAATCTAATGATTATGAGATTCAAAGATATGATATACACACCATTGGAAAGGTAATTTCAATGTCTAAAAAATTGATAAACATTTATCAACAGATTATTCTGTATAACCAGTTTTCTTGACAACACCCAGAAAAAAAATTCCCTCAAATCCTATTAAAATTGATCAATAGGACAATTATTGATTTAATAGTATACAAAATATAAATCTTTTCATATAAACTCAATGGAAATGTCATGATATTTTCTAGTATTTAATGGTATTTTCCAATTAAAATAATAATTTATTTTTAATAGTAAAAAACTATTATTTATATAGTATTTTTTTTTGTGTCAGTAATATGCATTTCGTAAACACCCTGTATCTTAAACTGGGTGCAAAATTAGACATATTTTTATTTAATATTTTCTTATTTTTTTGAGTCATAGAATGACCCCATGAATTATTGACATCGAAGCACCAAACACCCTGTATAAAAAAGCTAATCAAAAAAAAAAAGAAATCGCTACATGCAACTGGTATTCGTAACTGTTTCGTTTCTTGTAATACCGAAATAATTGCCGCATCGAGGAAGTAAACCATTGTAGTAACTGTTATTATGTTTGGTTTTAATTTGTGGTCATAATTATAATTCATAGGTCGACAACTATTTTAGATTTAGACAAGAAAAATATCATAAATATTTGAAGGGATTATTGCAGGTTCGAATGAATATTCCCATTCCAAAATTTGCACTATACAACCGCCGTTCTTCGCAGAAATCAAAACTATTTTTGTATTATGTTCCGAAAATACGATTTATGATATCGACCAATAACTTTTGAATCCAGTTTTCGTAAAGGTAGTCACATATTTTTGTAAATATCTCGTATTCTAAATAAGACATACGATCAGGTGTTATAACAAATGAAAGGTAGTTAAACATCCAGTAAACATTTCTCACAACATTTTTAATTTGGATAACTGGTTTAAGAGAACTCGTTGGGAGAACTTAAAAAAGATTTTTTTTTACAACAATTTAAATCAAAAATGCATTTAATAATTGGTAAAAATCGAAAAAGTAGGATGATACAAAAATAGTACACACTCTTTCGAAGAAATTGAGCTATCTATGACAATAATATATTAAATTTGAGGATAAATAAACATTTTAATTGAGTGCTCTATAAATAGGCATAAAAAGAAAAATATGTGTGCGGATCTCGCCCATTTTGTTAGCACTTATTGATAGATGATTGCTTATAACTAATTTTAAATTTTATAACTTTATCATGAATACTTTACGTGATATGGGATCCTAAAAAGTAAATTCATATCTTGTAT
This sequence comes from Dryomyza anilis, assembly GCA_951804985.1. Classification (NCBI taxonomy): domain Eukaryota; kingdom Metazoa; phylum Arthropoda; class Insecta; order Diptera; family Dryomyzidae; genus Dryomyza; species Dryomyza anilis. The sequence goes on from OX638130.1 coordinate 115,923,427, forward strand.
GGGATGTAGGTGAGTACGTTGACTAATTTTCGAACTTAATAGTACTTTTCTACTAAAATATATTGAAACTCAATTTTGAATTCGGAATAGTAATTTTTAAGTTATCGTGTATAGGTGGACAGACAGACGGGCATGTCTAAATCAACTCGATCAAGAAAATATATACATTTTCATACCGCTAATGCACTCTAAAAGGCGTTAAAAGATACTTACATACATAGTAAATCTGTAACCCATGGATGTAGGATAAAAAAAAATGGGATTTTATTAGTTTAAACTCAATTCAAATGCTTTCACATGATTTTTTCTGTCCTCAAAATGTATACATAGATTTATTTAATTTTTACGTCGTTTTCTTTGAAAAGGTCCAGGCTAATTTTGGAATATTACACCGAAAAAAAATACTGTAATAAAAATAAATAAAAATGTATTTAAAATAAATTCCTATGTGTTTGATTTACGTCCAAAAGCAATTGTATTTGTTTTTACTACATTGGTGTAGTTATTTTTGTATAAGAAATAACTACATGGTTTTAATGCATTTCTATACAAAAATTTAATACATTTTTATTAAAAATCATAAATTTTATCTTTATTTATACGTCCTGAAAAATGTACAAATTACTACATATACCTTTAATTTTACTATAAAATGTAGATATTTTACTTTGTTGTAATAATTAATATTAAAAATTATGTATATTCATTTATTCATTTAATAACAACAATTTATTAATTTAGAAAATTTTTGAATGAATATTAAAATTTTTTTGATTACCAAAAATAATAATTTTTTTTTTGGTGCCAGAGATTTGACAATTTCTTTAGCATCCTTGAGTAACCTGAAGAAATTCCACCCAAGAAACTTATGCCCTATCACGTCAGGTTTACGAGATATATGACCATAAAGGTCCTAAAGTGACCGTAATATTCCCGTTGATTTATTGAGAAAACTGTAGCAGTTATGGATTTGTTGTATGCGAACCAAAAGTAGACACTGTCCAAGGCATCATATCTGTAGTACATATTAAATTTCTATCTCGTCCTTTTAATACCAAAATTAATGATTTTCAAAGGATCAATCTACATAATCGACCAATTTCATATGAAGGAGTTAAAAATGTATCATATTCTCTATGGAAAATATATTCTGCATAAAAAAACATAAAAAGTGGCCAAAAATGTCAAATCCGTACGACGAATAGTTTTTCAAAGTATTTTTTTTTATATGATTTTTTATTTTTATTTTATATGAAATTACAAAATACTAAAGTTTTTCGAAGCATAAAAATACATGAACCTCTAGCGGTGCTAGCTATTTGGCTTTATTTTTAATATACTGAATGTGTCAAAAACATTTTCATACTATAAACTTATGTTCTATCACGTCAGGATTTGGAGGTATTGACCCCCAAATATCCGATATATCCTTAATTTTCATAGCAGAATTTCTGGAAAACGGTATAAGATATGATTTTATTGACTAAGCAGCAATTGTAGGCATCGCCCTAAAGATCCTTTTTTTAGTACATTTTAATTTTCTATCTCGTCCTTAAATCATCAATTTTAAGGATTTTCAATAAAGCCAAATCGCTAGCACCGCTAGAAGTTCATGTATTTTTATGCTGTGATCAGTATTAGAAAAACTATTCGTCGTACGGCTTTGACATATTTGGCCACTTTTTATGTTTTTTTATGCAGAATATTTTTTCCATAGATTAATATGAAATAATATGAAATTTCAAAACAAAGACATAAATGTAGTATAATTTACTACAGTAATTTTTTTGGTGTACAAACTATGCATCATCTCTGTTTTTCGATTTTTCCCAATTTGTATAATGCATCTTTGATTTAAATTTTTGTCAAAAAACATACTTTTTTCGAGTTCTCCTATCGAATCATTCAAACCACTAAACCAATTTCAAAATGTTTTGACAAATATTTATTGGAAGTTTCATTAAATTTTATTTGGTATCACACTTGATCAAATCAGTTATTTAAAATGCGAAATATTGGCAATTATCAAAGCTCGGTTCAAAAGTTATTGGTCCATATCTCGTAAACCTATCCATAGGAAATTTTGTAACTCATATATTTGAATTCTGCGGGTGATTTACAATAATACAAAAATAGTGACATTTACTGCACAAACTTTTTCTCATTTTGTTGTGTAGTGTAATCTGTCATATGTTTCCAAAATCTTCCAATTAGACAGCACAACAAACAAAATTATCTGCGATCTTAGTATGAATTTCCGATGGACTTCAAGATACTAATCACGACCTCATACTTAGTTTTTTCATCGTGGATAATTAAAGAATGCATCCATTTGTTGTCTAGTGTTACCGGTGAGTTTGCCGGAAATATGCCCCAAATAAACCAGAAAATGCCAAAAATTTAGTAACGGATTGCTATTGCTTGAAATATATACAACCCATTTTTTTTTTGTTTTTGTAAGATGACGATAATTTGTAATTTACATCAATTTAGAATCTTTTATATGCCTATTTAACACTCAACTACTTTAACAAAATTAAGTATTTTCATATTTAATACAGAATTAAAAACAAATGCCTTAAACTAAAAACATAATGAGAAAAAAACTAAAATCACATTAGAAAATCCGCAGAGTTGTAGTTTCGTATCACAATTGTCATTGTTGGTGATGACACGGGAACATGAAAATGCAAAAGCGGTCGTTGTTGCATCAAAGGCTGACAGGAAAGGATGCCAACAGCCGGGCGCAACAACGCAGAATACACGACAAATAAAAAGGACATTTTAAAGGAATCTGTTGGGAGCGACATCTAAGCGACAGAGGAACTTAGGACGAGAAACAGTGGTGGCCGTATGACTCTGTAGACTGACAGACAAATGGTCGTAACAGGGCAGACGGAAAGAATGGATTGACGGTCCGTCCGACGGACTGCTGCAATTTCTGCTCATTCATTAGCGTCACCGCTCAAGGAAGTTGTTTGTTTTGCATAAAGACGACTGTCGGCTGCAGGCACGAAGCCCAGCAGTTGCATGAGTCGTTTGTGCGTTCGTGCATCTGGCTGGCCGTTCGTCTGTACGTTCCTCTCTATATTCTTTGCGTCTGCTTAACTGTCACTCATGCAGACACTCAAACAGTCATAATTTTACTCTCTTTATTTCTATTTTTTTTTACACTCTTTTATATTGTTGCCGTCGTGTTCACATAAATTAAGAGACAAAAACAACTGACATAATAACGAAAAGCTTTGCTTTAAGCTTGTGTTGGTTTTAGGCTTTGAAAGTTTTAGAGCTTTTTTCATGTTTTATGCAAAAGCACACCGCAAATTATGTATTTTTCAATAGAAATTTTATTTTTTCACTCAAAATTGAATTGTACACTGTGCTAAAAAATTCAATTTTTTACTAAAAATTATTTTTTTAATAAAATTGTAATTTATTAATGAAAATTTAATTTTTTAATAAAAATTTAATTTTTTATAAAACTTAAAATTTTCACTAAAACTCAATTTACTCCTCAATTCCAATTTTGTTTATTAAAAAATAAAATTTTCGCCAATTTAATAATTTTAAAAAATTTTCCATTTTTTCACAAAAAATTTAAATTTATTTTTTTTACTCAAAATAATACTTTTCACTAAAAATTATATTTTTCACTCAAAATAATTTTTTTCACTCTAAATTATGTTTTTCACTCAAAAGTTAAATTTTTCAATAAAAATTATATTTTTCAAACAAAAATATATTTTTTACTCAAAATTATATTTTTCAGTCAAAATTATATTTTTCACTCAAAATCATATTTTGCACTCAAAATTATATTTTTCACTCCAAATCATATTTTGCACTCAAAATTATATTTTCACTAAAAATTATATTTTTCACTCAAAATTATACTTTTCCACTCAAAATTATATTATTCACTAAAAATTATATTTTTCACTCAAAATTATACTTTTCACTCAAAATTATATTTTCACTCAAAGTGATATTTTTCACTCAAAATTATATTTTTCACTCAAAATTATATTTTTCAGTCAAAATTATATTTTTCACTCAAAATTATATTTTTCACTCAAAATTATATTTTTCACTTAAAATTATATTTTTCACTCAAAATTATATTTTTCAGTCAAAATTATATTTTTCACTCAAAATTATATTTTCACTCAATATTATATTTTTCACTCAAAATTATATTTTTCAATCAAAATTATATTTTTCACTCAAAATTATATTTTCACTTAAAATTATATTTTTCACTCAAAATCATATTTTGCACTCAAAATTATATTGTCACTCAAAATTATATTTTTCCACTCAAAATTATATTATTGACTCAAAATTATATTTTCACTCAAAGTGATATTTTTCACTCAAAATTATATTTTTCACTCAAAATTATATTTTCACTCAAAGTGATATTTTTCACTCAAAATTATATTTTTCACTCAAAATTATATTTTTCACTCAAAATCTGTTCATTATTATTTCACTCAAAACTATATTTTTCACTTAAAATTATATTTTTCATTCAAAATTATATTTTTCACTCAAAATTATATTTTTCACTCAAAATTATATATTTCAGTCAAAATCAGATTATTCACTCAAAATTATATTTTCACTCAATATTATATTTTTCAGTCAAAATTATATTTTTCACTCACAATTATATTTTTCACTCAAAATTATATTTTTCACTCAAAATTTTATTTTTACTTAAAATTATACTTTTCACTCAAAATTATATTTTTCACTCAAAATTATATTTTTCTCTCAAAATTATAATTTTCACTCAAAATTATATTTTTCACTCAAAATTTTATTTTTTACTGAAAATTATATTTTCACTTAAAATTATATTTTTCACTAAAAATTAAAATTTTCGCTCAAAATTATAATTTTCACTCAAAATTATATTTTTCACTCAAAATTCACTCGAAATTATAATTTTCACTCAAAATTATAATTTTCACTCAAAATTATATTTTTTACTGAAAATTATATTTTGACTCAAAATTATATTTTTCACTCAAAATCATATTTTTCACTCAAAATTCAAATTTTCACTTAAATTTTTTTTTTTTTTTGTAAATTGAAATTTTTAGTGAATTATTAATTTCTCATTTAAAAAAATATATATTTTTTTACTATATTCAATAAACATATTGTTTTTTTTTTAAATATAAATTTTGTGTAATAAATTTTCAAAGCATTTTACCTGTTCATCCTTTTCCTTTGTAAGTTTTTCCACCGTGTCCTGTGGATTTGTCTCTGTTCATTATTATGCCCCAACATGCCTCCCATTGCGTTTGTCGTCCTGCAGAAACCATAATCAAAAAAGTTTCTCAGGCACAAAATGTTATTTCTTTCTAAAGGACACAACACACAAAAAGCGTCCTCTGCACGTGTTTCTCATTCGTGTTTTTTTATGGTGCTTATGTTTTATGGTTTATGTTCTTTACGGAGTATGTAGCATGTGACATTTCCAGCTCTAAAAAAATAACATGTACTTGGTACATATTTTTTTTTCATTTTTTTTATTTTTAATACAGCTCTAAGTGTTGTCATTATGTATGCATTACTTCCGGTTAGCTGTATTTGCTTCATTATTCTTTGTTGTTTTATGTGCTCAAGTCACAGCATTAAAAGTTTAGAAAGCATTTTAGCGGCTTCAATAGGCGACTGTGCCGCCGTTGCTGCTTTGACAGCGAAAATGGTTTAATCTCTAAAAAAGAAATAGGCAAAAAATTAGCTTTAGGTTTAGAAATTTAAAAAACCATATAAAATATATTTAAAAATTGTTATCTTAAGTGATTTAGCAAGAGATTTGATGTGTTTTAAAAAAGCATTTCGCATGTTTTAGTTTTTAACCCATTAAAAAACTTTGACCTATTAGAAGAAATGGTCAGATCATTTTATACATAAAACTGGACTGAGTCTTGACAACGGACAAATCAAATTTGTGAGCATGAACAAAGCTTTTAAATATAAATAAATGTTAACAAAAATAAAAGCTTTTAAAATCCCCAGACAACATTTTTCGCTACGTCGAAGCAGTTCAAAAATATTTTCTCGACATATTTCAAACAGACAAAGACGGAGTTTGTATCAAACTCTGTCTGTTTTTTTGCCCATTCCCAAAATATGGCGTGAATCTGCCATTAAAATTTTTTGCCGGGAATATGCCCGACATATACCTGAAATTTTGTCTGGGGAATGTCTCTAAATCCAATAGAATTAAATTAACATTAAATACTTGTAGCTCTATCCCAATATATTTTTCCCGAAAAATTTTGTCGCTAAATAATTCTCATACTTAATTCATTCCTGTAACAATTTTACGCGGACGTTTATTTTCTGATTAATTAAGTCTCGTACAATTTTTATGGGACAATTTTGTCCGCAAACAATTCTCCCCGGACAATTTGTCGCCGAACAAATCTATTCAAGAAATTCATTCCCGAAAAATTATTTCTTGACAAATTCTTTCCGGACAAAATTTTCTCGAACTATTCTTTTCCGGATCAATATTTGCTGAATAATTTTCTCCGAAAAACTTATTTCCCGAAAAGTCATTTTTCAAATATTTCTTCTCCGAACAATTCTTCCTTTGAGAATTCTTCCCGAAACAATTCATTTCCAAACAACTCATCTTCGAACAATTCTTCTCCTGACAATTTATTTCGAACATTTTTCCTCTGAACAATTAACTGTTCCCTGAGAAAATTCTACCTTGAAAAATTCTTCCTCAAAACACTTTTTCACAAACAATTTATCCCCGGACAATTTTTCTTCAAAGAATACCACCCCGGACAAAATTTGTACACACTATTATTTTCTTCCGCGAATAATTCGTCATGAAACATTTTTCCCAGACCTGTACTTCCCCGACAATTATTATTCAAACAATTATTTCGAGGACAATTGTTTCCCGAGACAATGCTTCCCCATGATAATTCCTTCCCGAACAATTCTTTCCTGAAGAATTCTTTTCCAAAACAATTCTTCCCCCAACAATTGTTTCGTATAATTCTTTTCGAATATATCTCTACCGAACAATTTATACTGCTACAATTCTTCCCCAAAGTTTTCATTTCCTAACAACACATCCCAGAACAATTCTTCCCCTGACAATTTGTTTTCGTTTCTCTGAAAATCTTTCCCCGAGAATTTTTTTTTTTTTTTTAACAATTTTTCTCCGAAAAATACTTCTCATGACATAATTATTATGTCCCAAATAATTTGTCCCGAAACATTTTTCCCAGAACACAAGTCCTTCCCGACAATCATTATTCAAACAATACTTTCCTGGAAAATCGTTCCCAGAGACAGTTAATCCCAGTGAGAATTTCTTCCAGAACAATTATTTCCTGAATAATTCTTCTCCAAAACAACTACTCCCCGAACTATGTGTTACTGAAAAATACTTCCCGCGAACAATTTTGTTTGTTTCTCTGAAAAATCGTTTGCCAAGAAAATTCTACCTTGAACAAATTTTTCAAGAACAATTCTTCCCCTGATATTTTTTTTTAACAATTCTTTTCTGAAAAATACTTTCCAGGACATAATTTTTACCAACAATTATTTTCCGTACAATTCATCCGCGAATAATACGTTCCGAAACATTTTTCAAAGAACACAAGTCCTTCGCAGACAATTATAATTTAAACAATTCTTTCTTGGACAATTTTTCGCATAGACAAGTCACCCCTAGAATTCTTTCCTGAAGAATTCGTATCCAAAATAATTACTACCCGAACCATTTGTTACTGAAAAATACTTCACCCAAACAATATTGTATAATCCGTTTCGAATATTTCTTCTCCGAACAATTCTTCCTCCGATAATTATTTCACAAACAATTCGCTTCCATACAACTCTGAAAAATCGTTCCCCGAGAAAATTCTACCCGGACAAGATTTTTACGGTATTCTTTTCCGCACAATTCTTCTCCGAAAAATTCGTACCGAATTCCTTTCTCGACAATTACTATTCAAACAATTCATTCTTCGACAGATGTTCCCTGGGACAATTATTCCCCGTGACAATTCTTTCCAGAAATATTCTTTTCTTATGACTTCTTCTCCAGCACTATTACTCCCGAACTATTCTTTACTGAGAAAATACTTCCCGTATACAATTCTTTGTCGGAGTAATATTCCCGAGACAAATTTTAATAGATAGGAATACCGATTGTTTTTCCATAGAAAAATGAGTTAAATTTTTTAATCCGGTATCGATGAAATACTATTTTAATATTAAAAGCTCCTCAATGAAATTGTATATTTCCACAACATTCTAAAAATTGTATTTCTTAAAAAAAAAACTGTCAATAATTTTAGAAACTAACAAAAATTTACTTTAATTTTATTTAACACAAAAGAACTTGCTTCCAAGTTTATCTAGCAATATTTAAAAAAAAAAATCTTCTACAAAACTATAAAATTTTCCATAAATTGTAACCTACCAAAAACTTTTTACTTTACTTTTAATGATATTAAATAATTTAATTATTTATAATATAACGACAAAAACAAACTTAATTGAATAGTTAAACACAGCGTTGAGAGACTCACAAATATCCTTTAAATGATACTCGAGGGTGTTGACTTTAAACTGCGTAATTGCGTAGTTTTGTAAATAATGAAAATGATAACTTATCTCACAAGAGGCACCACCGAGTGCGAGTGACAACAATATTAAAATTAATGTCAATATTTGGCAAGCTAATATTAAAAATATTATAAAGTAAAATAAGTGAAAATGAAAAAAAAAACGAAAAAATTCATCATAAAAACAAGAAAAACATAAAATAAAAAGTTTAAAATTTCATAAATGCTGATTTCCTTAGAGACAAATTTGCCACGATTTGGCATGTCTCAGTGAGCAAATTTTGTGCTGTCCCCAGGAAGCAGGAAGCACAAAGGACCTTTCACAGTATCACATATACAAACGAACACCAAACAGCTTAGCATGTCAGCACGTAACGTAAATGGGAGCAGAAGTGGAGAACATGGAGGGGCGGAAGTGGAAAAAAGAAGACTAAGTTAAAAAATGTAGATGTTAAAAAAGGCAAAGAGAAATGGAAAAAAAATAGAAATGAAAAAAAAGAACTGAAAAGAAGTTGAAATAAAGTGAGATACAATAGAAAATATAAAAATTAGGTAGAAAGAAATTTGAAAAAGAATTAAAAAGAAGTAGAAAATAAGAAGTAAAGAAGTTGGTAAGAAATTAAAGTAGAATTTAAATAAAATAAAAAAAATATTAATGGAAATGTAATGGGAAATAAATATAAAGCAGAATATATTTAGAAAAGAAGTATAAAAAAGAAGCAGAAAAATAAGAAAAGGATGGAAAAAATTAGAAAAGACAAAATGAAGTAGAAAAAAGTTGAATAAGAAGAAAGTTAAAAGAAACTAAAAAAAACACACGGAACAGTACGGAAGTTAAAAAGCAGAAAATGTAACAAAATAGAAATTAAAAAGAAGAAAAATAAATAGTACAGATATAGAAAAGATGTAGAAATAAATAGTACAGATATAGAAAAGATGTAGAAAAGAAGAAGAAAAACAAGTAAAAGTAGAAATTAGTAGAAACAAATGATGAAAGTATGAAAAATATATAGAAAAGATATGGAAAAGCAGTAGAAAAGCAGTAGAAAATAAGTTAAGTAGAATTTTAGTAGAATAAAAAATTAAAAAATTAGTAGAAACAAATGATGAAAGTAGGAAAAATATATAGAAAAGATATGGAAAAGCAGTAGAAAAGCAGTAGAAAATAAGTTAAGTAGAATTTTAGTAGAATAAAAAATTAAAAAAGATGTAAAAAATATGTAAAAAAATAGAAAAAAATTGGAAAAGTAGAAAAAAGTTGAAAAGAATTAAAAAAAAACAAAAAGATTTATAAAAAAGTAGAAAAGATTTACACATCTTTAACAGTAGAAGTAGAAAAGCAGAAAAGAAAGTCGAAATGAAGTAGAAAAAATTTGAAAAGAAGTAAACAAAATTAAAAGAATTGTAAAAAAGTGGAAAAGATTTCCACATCTTTAGAAGTAAAAAAAAAAGAATTAGAAATGAAGGAGAAAAAAGTAGAAATGATGGAAAAAAAAGAAGTAGAAGACAACATTATAAAGCTAGACACATTATAAAATGTTTTACTCGCAAGGAAAATTAATAAAATTCAAAGTATTATTTTTTTCTATTATAGGGGAGCCTGGGATAAAGTGTGACATGGGATAATGTGGGAAATTTATTTTTTTATATGTTTTTGCACTTAGAAAAATAAAAACAAATGCCAAATGCTTCTTAATATGGTATCAACTTTTTCATCAACTTTTTCATAATAAAATTTATACATGTTTATTGCATTTCAGAAACAAGTAAAAAAAATAGTTTTTGAAAGTATTTTTAGAATGATGTTGTTTGCTATAAAAAATGCGATTTTTTGTCATTATACCCTACACTAAGAGTGAAATGGTATATTCACTTCGGTACGCTGTTTTGTAACACTCAGAAGGAAGCATATCCGATATGGAAAAGTATATATATTATATTCATAATAACACCTACTATATAATGTATACTTTAAAAATTCCCATGTGATCTAACCTTCCCAACTGGTTTTTAAAATGATCGCATATTATATATCTTTTAAAATACAAACGGGTTCTGAAATAATTTAACATTACTTAAATGGTGTTAAATAATGTACGCAAAAATTTTGAAATTTCCCACTTTACCCCAAGATGTTTCAACAAGTCCGAAACTGAGATGATTAGAAAAGTCGCTCAATAATCAATTAAAAGGCACATAAATGGTATTCTGTTAATGCAAAAAGTTAGAACACGCTTCAAAGGAATTTAATAAATGGATTTTTAATATTATTTTAATAGTTTTTTTTAAATGTTAAAATTAGACAATAGGATAAATTAATCTTTTAATCGGCAAACTATTGGTATTAAGCAATCAATATAATACGAAATAGTATTAAAAAGTACTTAATACTATTAAATAATGTTAGTGTTTATATGAATTTAAATTTATTATAGTGGAATGAGGTCCAATTTGATATACTTGAACTAAGAAAAAAACTTGAAAAATTAAAATGATTTTTATAATAGAATTTTTCCCATTAATTTTATACTGCTCAATAGGATGCATACTTTTAATACAATTATATCATACTATTAATTCAAGATTTCCAACTTTCAAATACAATGGTATATTCTATGAGTATTAAATGATATGCATTATTTGTTTTATAGTATAGACATGTTCAATTCTATTCTAAATGTAAAATTGAAACATTAAAACAATTAGACTACATTATAAACAGAATTAGTGAAATACTATAAACTTAATAGTATTTCTTAAATAGCAACAGTAAGAATTAAGAAATGTTCAATAATATTTAAAACAATCCATGAATAGTACTAAATATTATAAATACCATTAAAATGGTATTTAAGAAAAATATTATGATATCTAAAATTATGGCATACCATTTTTGCGACATTTCAACTACATTTAAATTATGTACTACACCCAGAACAAAATTCCTTCAAATCCCATTAAAAATGGTCAATAGTACTATTATTGATTTAATAGTATACAAAAATAAATCTTTTCATATAAACTTAATGGCAATGTTATGGTATTTTCTAGTATTTAATGGTATTTTCCGATTAAAATATTAATTTATCCTATTGACTATTTTTAATAGTATAAAACTATTATTTATATAGTATTTTTTTCTGGGTGTACTATTGACTTATGGGACAATTTGATCTACATTCAGAAAACTGTTTCTTCATAATAAGTACATTGAACTTGAAATTGTGTAAAGTGAAAAGTTTCCTCATATTAAGAAACTGTTTAATTATTTTTAGGAAACAATTTCCTTAAAATAAATAAAATGTCCTGCTATTTAAAAAACTTGCATAAAATAAGTAAAATTGAACTTGACGCTATTTCAGATACATTTTTCTTAATATAAAGAAATAGTTTTCTGTCTGCAAGTGAACTACTGGATGCAAGACCGTACCTCCTTCACTCACTCCGACTGCTGACAGGATTCAAGCCCCTACTTCCTGTTCAACTTGAGCCTGCCGTGAGTAAAACCCCCATTGAAATGAACAAATTTCCTTTTGCTATGGTGTAGCTATTGTCCGTACAGGTTTTGCGGTGCTTCGTAGACACTTCCGGGAAAAATCACTGCCAACGAGATGAGGCTGACAATGAAAGGAGCACAGTAGAGGATATTGTGGACGATGAGAATAATGACGAAGGCAGTATTTAATATTTTGTTGCATAATTTGCTTCTTTTTTTGTTGCTAGCATTTCTTGTAGTTATTATAGTTTATTTTTTCTCTAAATATTTTTATAGCAAAGATGTTGTTATTTTTACTCTGAACGGACGTTGTTCTTTCCATTTTGTTGACGTCTTAGTCGGTGTTCTATGTCACTTCTATTCACTCTTAATGGAAGTGTGCAAATGGCGCTCTTAATACTTCCGGTTTTGGCATAATTTACGCCTTGGCAGACAGGTAGACAAATGTACGAGACACACAAACAAAGCAAAGACGATGTTGAGAATAAAAAAAAATGAAAAAATGCGTGTCAACGGCAGCATCAACCATCATATTTCAATTTATCGTCAACATCCGGTACTGCGGGGCAATACTTGATCCATCCGACACAAAAGGTACACATAATAATTACATATTTTTATGTATTTAATAAAACTCTGAATTAGTTGAATACTTAATAATTAGTTAAATTAAATATTTGAGATAACAAATTAATTGGAAAAAGTGTTTGAAATTAAAATTTTGACTAAAAAAAAACTAATAAAGTATTAGGTTTTCCTTAAAGTAAATGTATAGAAAATCATAAATGAATAAAATTAAAAATAAATTGCGATATTTTTCCAAAACAATTAATATCAACATCAAAAGGTTCTGTGTGAATTGCACATGTACTTATTTTTATACCCTACACAATGTAAGAGTGAAAGGGTAAATTTCGTTTGGTATGCCTTTTATAACACCCAGAAGAAGGCTTATTCGATATGGAAAAGTATAAATTGTTGATCAGCATGACGTTCTGAGTTATTTAGTTTATGTGCGCGTCTGTCTGTCAGTTGAAATCACGCTTGTATGAAAACTACAAGTTCTAGATCAATGAAATTTTGAAGTTAGATTACTTATACATCTGCGCTATCTTGTATTAAAAATAAGGATGATCGGTTGATTAGACTCTGAGAACTGACCACTTATGTTCAAATACCCTATATAAGACAACTCCAAGGGGAAATTTTAATTTATACCGCCCTGCTTAAATCATTTTTGCTCAAATGTTTCAAAATACATACATAATTTTGAGGGTTTTCTCACAAAGCGACTAGTAGTGCTATTTTTATTTATTTTTCTTTACATATAAAATACAATTTTTTTAAAATAACGTTTTTTAAAAACTTTTTCACATTTTTTAAAAGTTTATATATTTAATTTTATTTTATTTAAAAAAAAATTAAATAAGAATTTAACAATTTCACATTTTGATATTTTTCTTTAAATTGTTTTAAATTAAATTGTGTTTTTTTTTTAATTTTTTTCCTCCGACGCGATTCATATGCGTCAAGAACACACAACAATAACAACGCATACGCGGAAGACGAAAAGAAGAAGAAGAAGAGTGATGGCTGGAGTCGCACACACTCAAACACCAAGTACGCACTCAGCACGCATTCACTCATGTAATGAAATTATTTTAAGTGTATGTGTGACAGACGGACAGACAGACAGCTTCTGGTTATTGTTATGCGTATTGTTGCTTTTTCTTTTTTTTTTCCACGACCAGGATGTGATTTGATATTATTTTCTGAATATTATAAGGACGCCTACAACGTACAAAATCATATGAGACGGACGGCATTAGGTAAATGACTGCAGGTGGCCCATCTGTGTGTGTGTGTAATATATATGATATATTATGTTTTATTTATTTATTCAGTTGTTTATTTTAGTACGCAAATAGATTATGAAATGGATACCAGAAAATGGATGTCAGAAAACGATTTAAGAAAAGACTAACGATCGAACGTAATCGTTTTAAAATTTCAGTTTGAATTATTTTTTTTTTCTTCCCGAATTCGATTTTTCAATACAAAAATAAACTTATTTCAATCAAAAACCAATAGCTGAAAATCTACAGATTATTCTATTTTTATTATCAATTCAATTAATTCTATTTTTTAATCAAATATTTTAATTTGTATTGAATGTGAATTTCAGACTGTATATCTTAACCCGTTTTATGTGCTACTTTTGGTCAACTCAAACACACCTCATTACACCAAATCATTTAAAATTTCAACATAATTAAACTCAACACTAAAAAAAAACCTCGTTACAAAAAAGAAACATCTTATTAAAACTCACCACTCTAAAATCTAACCGCACAAAAAACCGATGACACAACACCAAAAAATTACAACACCAAAATGTACACTACGGAAATATCTTAATACATGCAACTAAAAACGCACTTCGAAAACAAATATGCGACCAACCAAAAAAAATAATTATAAAAATATCAGCATATAAAAAATTTATCTCACCACTTCAAAAACTCAACTCAATGAAAACCTTACGTAATATAGAAGTACGAAAATAAAACCTCCACTAACGATAAACCTTAAAAAATGTCCATATAGAAACGTACTATATAAAAAAAGTATTCAAAACACACTACAGCAAAATCTCAACATTTCACTTAAACGTCTGACTAATTCTAAATTACACTAAAACTCACCATACCTATGGTATGCATATAGTATGCATACTAAAGAAATGTAACAAGAAGACTTATCGAACTAAATACTTACATTCAAATATTTAACTAAACCTAAATATTATAAAAAAATAAAAATCATAATCACCACACCAAAAATGCACTACAGAAAAATCTGATCAGGTACAAATAAAGACTTATCACCAAAAAAATTTCGTGTACAAAAAGAAACTCACTGCTTACCCTAAAAATAATACCAAATAATAAGCATACCATAAAAAGAAAAAAAGACAATAAAAATAAAGTAAAAATAACTCACCACTTTATTTTATTCATCTTAAATCACCACGCTGAAGAAGTAAAAATGGACTCCGATACCAGTTAATATTATCAATAAAAAAAAATCAAAAACAGGCCTCAACAAAAATACACCACATCAAAATTTAAAAACTCCACATATCCAATATAAAACGAATTTTATCACGTACCAAATAAAGACTAAAACACTAAAAAATTGAAACCCAATAATTAGATCAACCTTAAACATGTAAAAAATCAAAATAACAGCCACTTAACGATTAGATACATGAAAATGAAAAATCAATATTAGCAAATAAATCTAATTAAAAAATAAATAAAACTTAGAACACAAAAATCAAACTATTCCTAAAACATATAAAAAATAAATCACCACATCAAACACTTACCTTATTGAAAATTCACCACACTAAAAACAAAAACGATCTAAAACAAATCTCAACAAAAATCACCACAGAAAAAGCTCATCACATTCATCACTCATCACACACAAAACTTACCACACCACAAAAAAGTCCAAAAACTCAACACAATCAAAAGTCACCGCGTCATAAAATCAACTCATTAAATCTCACCATACCAAAAACTTACCACACGAAAAACTTTTCAGATTAAAAATTCACCACACTAAAAGCAAACAGGACCTAAAACTAACCTAAACCTAAAACTTACCAGATTCAAAACTGACCACAACTTAAAAGTCAAATCAACACACTTAAATCTCGCCTTATCCAAAAACTTACCAGATAAATAATTCACTACACTAAAAAGTAAGAGGACCTAAAACTTTCCGGAGCAAAAACTCAATACTCTTAAATTCAACATACCAAAAAAATTACAGATTAAAAAATTCACTATACTAAAATATAACACAAAAACTCAACACAACAAAAACTCACCACAGCAAAACTTACCACAATCAAGATCAAAAACTCACCCCTATCAAAAGTCCCCGCATCAAAAAATTAACACACACTTAAATCTCAACTCACTAAAAACGTACCACACCAAAAACTATTCAGATTAAATATTCACCACAATAAAAACTAACAAGACCTAAAACTAACATCATCAAAATCTCACCATATTCAAACTCACCAAGATCAAAAACTCAACACACTCAAAAGACACCGCATCACTTAATAAAATCTTATGAGATTAAAAATGAACTACACTTAAAAGTAATAGGACTTAAAACTAGCTCCATCAAAAACTCAGCACGGCAAAAACAAACTCACCACATCTAAAACTCACCACACAAACATTTATCTCATCACAAACAAGATCAAAAACTCACCACACTAAAAACAATCTCACCACACCAAAAACTCACCACGGCAAAACTCACCACAACAAAAACTCACCACAGCTAAAATCTACCACAGCTAAATCTCACCATACAAAAAGTCACTACACCACAAACAAGATCAAACTCAGCACACTCAAAACTCATCGCATCAAAAACTCAAAAGACTTCAATTTCACCTTACCAAAAACTAGACAGATTCAAAATTTACTACACTAAAAAATAACAGAACTTAAAACTAGCTGCACCAAAAACTCACCACTTCTAGAACTCACCACAGCTAGAACTCACCACAGCTAAAACTCACCACAGCTAAAACTCACCTCAGTTAAAACTGAACATACTAAAGGTCACCACACCAAAAACAAGATCAAAAACTCAGCACACTCAAAAGTCACCGCATCAAAAACTCAACACACATATATCTCATCTTACCAAAAACTTATCACACCAAAAACTGGCCGCTCTGTTAACCCACTGCAATAAATATCGATAACCAAAAATTCAAATTATTTTTAAATTTAAATTTGACAATTTAAATGGCAACAATTATAAAAGTAACGAATTGTGATATTAGAAATTCAATTTTGTATAATTCAATATTAATTTTTAATTTCATTACATATTGCATACACAAATACAATTTTAGATAACTTCAAAAATAGCAATTTTAACAATTTACCGTAGATTGTTGAATATTTTTTTTTTCATAAAACAATTTCCCAATGTAAGCCAACCACTTATACTAATTGAATTTTTCGGGCATTAAATTTTGAAAACAAATGCAAAATTGCAAATATTTCAAACAACATTCGATGGTTGATCACAAACACATATCATATGCTGTCAGTGGAATGCCATGCAGCCTAGCACAGATACCAGCAGCAGCAGCAGCATACCTACCACATGTAATATTGCCGAAAAATATCCATCTATCTTCTGACAAAAATTCTTGGTTTGCAATAAACTTTGTGCTTAATTTGAATACATGTTATCCTAGCGATTTCATGTCATTTCCTCACAGTAACTGAACAACAACAAAAAAATATTTATTTTTATAAAAAATAATAAAAAAAAAGTGGAGCCATGCTGCGATGAAAAGAGATGAGCCGAACTGAAACGACAACGAATGGATGCCAAAAAGCAGGCAGTACAAACAGCGTAACATTTTTTAATTTTGCTAAAATTTCGGGGCTATATTTTTCATGCAGACCCCCCAAAAATGGCATCATGACAACATTACAATGTCTGTCACAGTGTGATGTCGTCGCCTGACAGGCAGCAGCACTTCACTCAAATCGGGCGCAGGCTGGCTGGGTTGTCTGTCATTCGACGCTGTGCGCGCACTGAGTGCAGAGTGCAATTTCTCATTTTTCATAATAAAACATTAAAAATGTTCATCATATCCTGGCACCAAATCAGACAAATCACGGAGTGCAAAAAATACAGTGTTGACAGGGCGGCATTATTTGGGCAGTAACGTTATTTGTGGAAGTAATTAAATGTCAAAAATTCTTCACAGAAAAATTAAAAAAAAATCATTCATATGATGAAACACCAGCAGTTCATAATCATCATATTAATGAAAATATATAAGATTAAATATTTAGACTTTGTACATTAATATGATGAATTTTCACATATTCAATGACTTGTTCATCATATAGATGAATAATTTAAAATGTACTTTTCGATCGTAACTCGAATATATCTTCCTTTTAATTAATAAATGCATTATATTGAAATGTTATTAATTATTTATAAGAATTAATGAATTTGATCATCAATGAATGAATTTGTTCATCAATATTAAAGATTTTTTAGCAAGGAAAATTCATACCTCATATTGATGAAAAATTAAAAAATTGCATTTCAACGGTAATTAGAAAAAAAACTTCATATTTATAAATGAATTTATTATATTGAAACATTTTTAATTATTTATCGCAATTATTCATCAATAGTATGAACTAGTTCACAAATGTGATGAATTTTGTAGCAAGAGGAAAGATCATTCTTTCGACATATTGAAGAAGTATTAACAGTAACTAAACATTAACTTCATATTAATGCACAAATTTATTATATTGTTACACTTTTCAATGTTTATTGGAAGCATTCATAAATATTATTAATTATTTCATTAATAATATGAATTTGTTATTTATGTTTAATTATCCACATATAAATATAAATGAAATTCATATTAATGAACAAATTTATCAAATTGTTGCACAACTCATTGTTTATATGAATCATTCATCAATATTATGAATATTTTCGTTAATATTATGATTTTGTCATTTATGTTTAATTGTTCAGCTACAAATATAACTGAACATCATAATGATGAAAAATTTAAAATACTTAAAATTAAATGTTATTAAATCTTTTATTATTTTTTTTTAAGATACATAATTTAACAAGAAACATAGTTCATCAAAGTGATGAATAACTGTAAAATTTACAATTTCGATAGTAACTCGAAATATTCTTCATATTTTAGAATAAATTCCACATAATGAAAAACTATTCATTTGTATATGAACTAAAACTATTCATCAATATTATGAATTTGCACATTAATATTATGAATTTGTTATTAATGTACGTTTGTGCATTTTATTGATGAAAATTTACAAAAATATACATTTTTAACAGTAAATCAAAATCACCTACATATTTATTGAAAAAGTGTAAATATTTATTTGCAAAATTCATCAATATGTTGACAAATATAATGATGTTAATACTAATCATCGTTCGTCATTCTGATGAAAAATTCAAAAATTTAAATATTTTAAAGTAACATGAAAAATAAACTTAAATGATTATTAAAAAGTGAAAAAAATGAGATATTCGTCTATATTATGAAGTTCGCATAAATATGATGAACTTTTCATCAATGCACATTCGTTTATTATATTAATAAAAAATTACAAAAGTTAACATTTTCTATAGAAAATTAAAATAATCTTCGAGTTAATGACCAAATTCGTCATCTTGAAAATCTCTCATATTGATTAATATTATAAATGGTTTCATTTTTGGTTTTTTTTTATATCAATGAACATTCGTACATCATATTGATGAAAAATTACCAAATTAACATTTTCAGCAGTAAATTTAAAAATAAATCAAAATTTATATTAATGAACAACTCAACCTCATCATTCATTGTTTATGTAAACTTTTGATCATTATTATACTTTTGATCATTATTATATCACAATTATTCTTTCTGTTTAATAAGAATGACTAATTTCAAAAACAAAATCAAAATAATAAAATGAATAATATTAATGAACATATTCATCACACAGACAATTTATTGTTTATACAGAAAAAAAATCATCAATATAATGATTTATTCATCAATATTATGAATTTTTCGCCAACTAACAAAATCATCATATGGAATATTTCATTCATTGAGTTAAAATCGAAATTTTTAAAATGTTTTTCATGTTCAATATGATGTTTTTAAACATCAAATTTACAAACATTTATTTTTCTCCAATTACATATTTATATATTTATAATTTGTATATGGTTTTTGGTAATTACTAAATATTGCTTAATTTATAAATTTTTTTTTTAATAATCTGAAAATTTACTTCGTTTATTTTGAAAGAAATCAAATTGGTTTTGAAAAAAGTAGGTACAAAAAAAACAAAATAAGTTATTTTATCCAAAAACATTTTTTTTTAATAAAAATTCTTTAAAAAAACTAAAAAAAAATGTTGAGCTAAAAATTTGTGCGAATTTTTTTTTTAACATCAAAAATTTCTCCGAAAAAAACATAATAAATGTTTTGCTCCGAATTTGTTCGAAAAATAAAATTCTGAAAAAAAATTTCAGAAAAAAAGGTCCGATTGAAGAACACTTTTTCAGTCATTCATCAAATTGATGACGAATTCATAACATTCATGTTTTGTAGTATTATGAATTGTTTTTCAATACAAAGAATTATGGTTTGAAGAATAAAATTCATCATTATAAAGAAGATTTTTTCTGTGTATATGAACCAGGCATCAATATTATTAATTTGTTCTTTGATATGATAATAGTAACACAACGCATTTAACAATTTTATGTTTTTGTTCATACACTTGATGAATTTGTCAGCATCATCAGTATTTTAACATTTTAATTATTTTGCTTACATTTTTATACTATTAAAAATTGTATTTTAAATTAAAATTAAATTCAACATTTTCATAATATTTTTTCCCTTTTATCAACACTGCCAAAAATTAATGAAAATTTAAATGTACCGTCCAAATGAAATGTCAGAGGACCGTGTGAACGAAGGGTCGGCAATGAGCCGTATAAAAAATAAAATTTAGAATAATATATATTTTCTGCTCCAACCAAAAAAAAAACAAAGCAGAGCAAGGCCAGCAGCAGCACTAACCACAAATCAGAAAAAGCAAAATAAATGGCCTCAAAGCACAACTAATAAACGAAAAAGGTTTTTCGAAAAACAGAGCGACCAAAGGTCATAGGGACTAAATTAAAAATAGCACTTTATTAGTAGCAACACATAGTATCAAAAAACATACAGACACACATGTCCCTGCCGTAATTGAAACCACAAAAAATTAATTAAAACATTTCTGACTGCTGCAAATGGAGCCAGTTTAAAGGGACCGCCGCTTGACCACAACAATAACAGCAATCAGGCAATTAGTTGGCATACTGACTGACACACACGGGCACATACTCTCACAGATAGCCCTCCCCAACAAATTGAATACATTCAGCAGTCCTTCGTCCTTTTAACTGCTATTCAACCAAACGTTTGTCACTCTGTCCGTTTGTACGTCTATCTGTCGGTGCTTTGCAGCCATTTATCAGCTACGACGATATCAACAACATGTAAATTTTAAATGTGAACCAATTTATGTTCTGCGTCAGCGTCACTCAGTCAGTATGTCCTGCGTCCTCTGTGCTGTGTGTCCTGCATCGTCTGACGCATCTCTGTTCTGCTTTAGTCCCTGCGCAATCATTAACCAGACTCGAAGCAGCCATCAAACTGAAATGAAAAACTAATTGTGGGCGAGGCGCACAATGCATCGTCGAATGTGGGCGAACATGTCGAGCAACATGTTTAACAAACAAGCAGCAGCAACAACAACAACGACAACTTATGTCACTGGGGCACAATATTTCCTGAATACGAGCGTCACTTTGTCGTTGTGTAGGCTAAAAGTTCGCACAGCCACACATAAAACAGCGCAAATATTCAGTTTAATTGCAAAATATTCCAAAATATCACCAAGTGACAAAAAAAAAATGTGTCACTGGCTGTCCAAAAATGTCAGCGAAAGCATTTAAAATTATAAAATATATTTATCATTGCTAACTACAAAAAAATATCATTGCAAATTATTTTTTTACACGTAGTTAAAACTATTAAAAGTAATCACCGTTAGCGAAATATTATCACTAGAAATCAGAATCATCACCAAGTGTCAGAATTGTCAACAGTTTTTGAAATTAATAGAAAATGTCACCAGCATTAAAAATTATGGCAAAAAAATAACTTATTAACTATATATAAAAAAAACATCACCAAGAGATAAAAATGTATCACTGGAAATCAAAATTATCACAGATGTTAGTATTATCATCAAAAGTTAGAATTAATAAAACATATTATCGGGAATTCATAAATAAAATAAACGGCACCAATTATCACATGAATTAAAAATCATGCTTAGCAGTCGAAAATGTCTCACTGGCTGTCAAAAATTATCAGCAAAAATTATCATTATCAGCGATAGCATTTAAAATTATAATATATATGTGTCATTACTAACAATGAAAAATATCATCTTAAATTAATTTATCACACGCAGTTAAAACAATTTAAAATTATCACCGGAAGCATACAAATTATCACTAGAAATCAAAATGATCACTAAGTGTGAGTATTATTATCAGTTGTTGAAATTATTCAAAAAATAACAGCAGCTATTAAATATGTAAGCAAAAAAATAAAATATCACTAGTATTCAAAAATATATCAGCAAACAGTTAAAAATATCACAAGCACTCCAAAATATCAGTGTAAGTTACATGTATCATCACAAAATAAAAATATCATTTGAAATCAATATTATCACAAGCCGTTAAAACCAGCAGCACAATTTAAAATTATGACAGAAAGCAATAATATTATCACTATAGTTCACAAGTATCACAAAGTATTATAAAGTATTATAAATACGAATTCGAATTTCGGTAGTAAATTTTAATAATTTCGACTCGTTGTTGGCTCGTATATCTTTCCTTCATGAAATGGCAAGTATTACTGAAGAGAAAAGTCAAAAGAGCGGCAAGAAATATGGCGTCGTTTGCTGTCTCTGTCGCTCTACTTTTGTAGCGTCCCTGTTGAAAAACCCTTGAAAAAAACTTTTGTAGCGCTCTTATTGAAAAACCCTTTATTATAATCAGAAGTCCACATTATTTTTAAAAACTATCACGATGAATATAAGTTTTAATGAAAATAATAAATTATCATCAATGGCAGTGAAAATTATATCATTGCTAACTAATAAATATCAACAGGAAATAAATTTTATCACAAGCAACTGAAACGAGAAACACATTTTGAAATTACCATTAGATAAAAATATTATCACTTAAAATAAAAATTATAACAAAATGATAAATATTATCATTAGGTTTTTAAGTAATTAAAAAAATATCACCACAAATAAAAATAATAACAAAAAGAAGCACTATCACATCACTAACAGTTAAAAAGTATAATATCACCAAAAGTATAAGTTATCATCATATAATGCAAAAAATGTATCACAAAAATATTATCACAAGTCAAACTAATCACCACACTAGAAGTTGAAATTAATTAAAAAAAAAAATAATTAAAAAAATTATTAAAACGAAATATTGTCATTTGTATCACCAAAAATTTAAAATTGTCACAGCATTTAAAATTATCTGAATGTGTCATAAATATATCACTAGAGTCAGAATTATTAATTATTTTAAAATACATCAAAACAAAGGTCTGCTATTAATATTATCACAAGTAATAAAAACACTAGAACAAAATATAAGATTATCACCAACAGCTGCTTATTAAAATTATCACTAGCAATTAAAATATCAGCAAAGAATATCAAAAAGGAAAGCAAAAGTAAAAATCATTCACAGCGGTTAAAAATATATCACTAACATTAAAAAGTGTCACCAGCATTTTACATGATTAGCAAAAGGCAAATAGATCACTAAAAATATGAAATTATCATCGACAATCAAAAATGTCATCAGTTTTAGTCAAAAATGTGTCATAAAAATCTCAAATTTTAGTTAATTTTTAATTTATTAAAATTATACTCTGATGCCTATATTATCACCAGTAATAAACACTATACAAATAATTTAAAATTAACAAAACAAAATTTATGTTTAATATTATAATTATTAAAATTATATTTAGCTTTTAAAATATCATCTACAAAATAATAATTGAAAGAATTTATCAGCATTTTATCATCAAATTATTTATGATCATCAAATATTCACCAACATTTAAAAATAGGACCATTGGTACTAAAGTATATGCACGCTAAGAAAAATCAGCTTGCAGGCAACATATTGATGTTTGTAGCCATCAATTTTCCGACTTTAATTGGATTTTACTTCTAAATAAAAATTTTTAAAATTATTTTGGTATTCATTTCATAATATATTGCTATGTATTATTATAAAAAGATTTATTTCAAAAGTCCAGAAATTCAAAAAATATTGTAGCAAACATAATATGTTGCCTGCAATATTGATTTTTCCCTGTGTGTGTATATCACAAGTACATACCAAATCCAAATCTGTCTTTGAAAACACATCTACTTGTGATGTATTTAAAAATATTTACATAATTTAAAAAAAATCATATCTTTTAACAGATATTAAGAATGTCACAAGTAATCACAAAAAATAATAGTTATCACTTTAAATAAAAATATCACACCAACAACATACATCATAAATAGTTTTTTATAAATTAAAATGAATACTAATTTGATAAATCTAAGCACTAAAGCATTAAAAACTGCAATAGCTAACATTAAAACCATTTTATAAAAATATATATCTCAGTTTAAAAATTATCACCAGTGATAATGTGCATTATACATTGGACAACTACTTGAATATATCAAATGAATCTATCAACGCATCGCTTAAATCAGCGAAAAGTACTGCGTCAGAAGCAATCAACTAATCAAACCAAAGAAGTATTCTAGTAAAAAATAAATCAAAGAACTAAATAAAAACGAGTTGGGAAAGTTAGGTCACATGGGTAAGTTCGGTCACATGGGGCGGATTTTTATAGTCGGTCGGGCCCGACTATGGAATACCCTACACCTTTGGTGGGGATATTAACCCTCAGAATATTATTCAAATATCAGTAATTTACGTCTTATATCCCTATAAATTAAAAAAAATGATATAAAGTATAAAAACTAAAAAAAAAAATTGAAAAATGTAATTGGGCGGACCACGCCTATTTTTAAAATTTTGAAAGGCTAATATTTCATAGATTTGATTTTAATAATTTACGGATCAAATTTCCACTATTAAAACCCGGGAAATAATGAAAAAAAAAAAGTGGGCGGATCACGCCCATTTTTGGACCACATATTTTTAGGTGAATTCTAACAATACGTTTTAAATTTTATAACTATACATTGAATACTTTTCGAGTTATTAGTTCCGAAAGAGTTATATAAAAGTGACTTGTATGGGAGGTGGGCGTGTCCGTTGACCAATTTGGCTCATTTTCAAACTCAGTTCCTACTTTTGGCTAAAATATATTGAGACGAAATTTCATCGCATTCTGATCAGTATTTCTCAAGTTATTCTGTATTCGGACAGCAAGACAGCAAGACGGACAGACAGACAGACGGACATTTCTAAACGGACTCGGGTAGTGATGCTGATCAAGAATATATATACTTTTCCATACCGGACACGCCTCCTAAGGGGCGTTACAATATCTGCACAAACTTAATATACCCTGTACCTTATAGGTGTAGGGTATAAAAAAATAGAAAACATAAAGAAAATTTCAAATTTTAAAAAGCTACATTTAAAAAATATCACCAGTGATAATGTGTATTGTAAAGAAAGAAAAGGAAGTATTTGAAATCTAGCAAATACAGAAATACAAAAATGTTTACTTAGATCAATTCTATTTACAGAACTTAAGAATATAAAATGAAATATAATAAAAATTTTAAAAATAGATACCACACGAAATTAAAAATATCACAGCAAAAAATGCATCATAAATATTTTACAAAAAATAAAGTATTAACTAAAATTTAATTCAAATAACCAGTAACATAGTCAAATATATAAGCAGACATTTAGAATATCTCAATAATTCAAATAAAATGACAAAATACTGAAAATACATATATCACAGCAACAAACTGTAATATAATTATTTTTTATTAATTATAATGAAACTAAAATGACAAAAAACCAATTGAATGAAAAAATACCTTATTTTAAAATCTATCACTAGTGATAATGTGCATTATAAATCTGCAAATGAGAATAACTGAAATCTAGAAAACTCAGAAAAATAAAAAAATTGACAGAAAAATAAAAAAAGCAAAAATTTAGAATATCAGAAGTAATTAAATAAAATATAAATAAGATATCACATGAAAATAAAAATATAACAGCGAAAAAAGGCAGCATAGATATTTTTCTAAAACGAAATTTGAGTTAGAATTTTATTCAAAATATCACTAAGCAAGTCAAATTTATTAAGAGAAATGTAGAATACCACAAGTAATCCAAAAAATTATTCAGAATCATTTAAAACATATCACTTTAAAACAAAAACATCACAGCAACATAAATATATATTTTTTTTAATAAAAAGAAAAATAATAACATAAATTCTTTCACATAAACGATGAAAATAAAAATTAAATTATAAAAATAGTACAAACCTCATTTCAAGAACTATCACCAGTGATAATGTGCTACAACGCAGCAAACGCATAGTAGAAATACTTAAAAATACATTGCCGCAAAAAAAACATTTAAAATGCATAAATACTTAAATGCAACTGTGTGTATGTGTGCGTGTGTGAGTTTATGTTAAAGTATGCGTGCACAAAGAATGTCCCTTCTTTGTGCGTGAGTATGATTAAAATTCCTTTGGTCAAAGCGCAGTAGATTCGCTTTTGTGGCAACAGCATTTACAAAGTATATAGTAAGTTGCATTTTAATAGCAACATAAAACATGCGATGCTTTGAAGTTATAGAAAAAAAACACTTAAATATCCCCCCACGCACACACAAATATTTCATTTACTTTTACTTTCTCTATAAATACTGACACAATTTATATTGCAATTGCGTGTTCTACTGTGGCCTATAGACAAGGTCCTTGTATTATCTATCCCCCCTACCACCTTTATGCCATTAACGACAACCAGTCAGTGTTAGAATAATTGTTTTTCCAATTTTTTTTTTTTTATTCTTAATCGCTCCAACGAATTATTCTGCTGCTGTAGATAATCCTGTTGTTACGTGCGACCTTACTCTACGCGTTAGTCTTGTGATTGTCTGTCTTTTTATACTTATATCTGTTGGTCGTTTCGCCATTTTTTTGCGCTTCCGCATTTTTCTGCCTTCCCACTGCCAGTGTGCTGATTGTGGCAACAACATTCCTAGAATTAATTAGCGAATGGAATCGCGCTAATAAACTAACAAATTTACGTGCGTCAAGTACGCTCGCGCCGCTAGAGGACACGTTGCGGTGCACGTTGCAAAAATGCCGCCGACCGCCGTTGCCGCTCTACAAAGCTGCTTTGTAAAATTCCTGCAACTGTGGCATAAATTCAGCGCCGTCTCGTTTTTAACGACAGACAGTGTAGCCAACACAGTAAGAAAATAGAGTTCTTAATATTCATAATATTGATGAATATTTTATGTACAACATTTGTATGCAATTATGTATAATTCATAGTTCATAATATTGATGTATATATTATATTAAACACAATTTAAAATTAATGGTAAATTCATTATTTTGATGTATATTACATTGAAGTTATGAAAAGTTCATCAATACTATACATTTTTAATGTTTAACCATGTGTGGTTAATACTAAATAATATTGATGAAATTAAACCAAATAAGAAACTTTTATAATTGATGTATATTTCATAACATTGATGAATATTTTAAAGAAATTATATATTTGGAGTTATTTCTAGTGAATAAATTCTTATACTGTTAGTTTATACTTTTGATAAACATATTTTTCAAATTAAAATATTTAAACTCATTATATTGATGAAGATTTTGTAGTAAAATTTAAGATATTTATAATGGCTATGAATTATTTATCAATATAACAAAACATATACTAAATATTCATAATATTATTAAATATATTCAAAACGTTATAAATTGCATTGTATGGGGCATCATTGAATTAATGAATATTTTGTAAACACGATATTTTTGTTTCTATAAACAAAAGACATAAAACTGTGTGTTTTGACAGACAATGTTGCAAAAAAAAAAAAAAAAACGGAGCTCTTAATATTCATAATATTAATGAATATTTTATGAACAAATTTCGAATACAATTATGTAATATTCGTAGTTTATAATATTGATGTAAATATTATATTTACTCATATAAAAAGTAATGGGAAATTCATTAAGTTGATGTATATTAAATAAATTTCATAAAAAAATTCATCTATGAATTCTTAATTTTTTATTATGTATTATTAAATCATTATAATATTGATGAAAGTTAACCAAATTAGAAACATTAATAAATGATTAATATTCCATAAAATTGATTAATATTACATAAAATTGATGAATATTTCATAAAATTTATGAATATTTTATAAAATTAATAAATATTTCATAAAATTTATGAATATTTCATAAAATTAATGAATATTTCATAATATTGATGAATTAATTATGAGACTGTTATATTTTTGGTAAAAATATTCAAATTAAAATAATTAAATTCATTATATTGATTAACTTTTTGTAGTAATAATAAAGAAATTCATAAAGACCATGAATTATTCAACAATATAACATAAAAACTTAATAAATATTCATTGAAGTGATGAAATTATTCATAATAGTGATGAATATATTCATAATAGTGATGAATATATATTCATAGTAGTGATGAATATATTTATAATAGTGATGAATATATGCATAATATTTATGAATTGCTAAATACGGCATCATTTTCATCGAAATGATGAATATTTCATAAATACGATGAATTTTTAAATTAATTGTCTAATGCACATTATCTAATGCACTAATTTATATCTTATTATAAATTATTTTTCTCCGTGAACGGAAGAGATAAAACTGGGTGGTTCAGTGTTCCGGGTGATGGTAAAACATAAAAAGGAAATCAAATAATTTAAATCGCATTTTCGCATTCAACGTTGTTGCAAAATCAAATATGGCAATGCGACGAGTGAATTCAAGTGGGAAATTCACGTTGTTGGCGTCGACTGTTGGCAGTCGGAACGCGCCATCATTAAAGGAAATGAGCTGCCGCTAAAGAGGAAAAAGTGTCGACGAAAAGAGGACGAAGACGAGGACAACGACATGAATGCGTTCAAGTGGCTGTAGTTGTGAAGGCTGTCAATCGTTTGGAGCTTTGCGAATCGCATACTACACACTGCAGAGCGCACAAATCGAATAAAATAAACGCAGAACAAAACACACAACAAATGTTGCTATTTCTGATGCTGTTGCTGTTGCCTTGGAAACTTGTGCTGTTGCTTTCTTTTGTGTATTGATGGCGGCGACGGCCTCGTGCAGGAAATAAAATCCCACAGAAAAACGCGATTCAATTGCGAGCAGCGTAACGCAATAAAAATGACACGTTCCTGAGTTGCTGTCGTAGGATGCTCTGCTACTTGGGTAACAAACCCAACAGTGGGATCATAAAATCTGAGGTGTGTGGTGTGAGGTACGCCGTGTGATGTGGCGTGGAACAGCAGGAAATTGATATTAAAACTGAGTTAGTGTCGGTAGACAAGATTCACTTAAAAATGTTTAAAAAATGTATTAAAAATAGAAATTAAATGGTTGTAAAAAAATGCATATCACATGTATAAAAAAAGTATTAATTTTTTTAAAATTTACTTTTTTAAAAACCAATTAAAACTGCTGTGAAAAATTTTACAGATAAAACGTTATGTTTTAAGAAAACGTTTCTTCGGTACTAGTTGGAAGATTTAAATAATTCTAATACCAAATGACAGCCTTAATATTCAGCATAAACTATACAGACTTTGACCCCTCTAGGACGCTTTGTTTAAAAGTTATGAAGGTTTTAAGAAAAACTTTTTCAACCGTTGATTTCTACGGTCCCAGTAGGGAGATTAAATCGATGTAAGTACCAAACGACGGCATTAATATTCAGCATAAACTATGCAGACTTTGACCCCTCTAGGACAATCGGTTTAAAAGTTATGAAGGTTTTTCTTCAACCGTTGATTTCTACGGTCCCAGTAGGGAGATTTAAACGATTTAAGTACCAAACGACAGCCTAATATTTAGCAGAAACTATGCTGACTTTGACCCCTCTAGGAACCTCCCTTTAAAATGAAGATTTTAAGAAAATTGTGAAATTCTGAATATCAAAAAATGTATGCTGACCTTGACCCTTCTAGGACGCTCCGTTTAAAAGTTATGTATGTTTTAAGAAAATGACAAAATTCTGAAAATCATAAATTTAATGCAGACTTTGACCCCTCTAGTACGCTCCCTTACAAAGTTATGAAGGTTTTAAGAAAGCATTTTTCAATCATTGATTTATATTACAATTAAAATAAAAAAATCACAAATGAAACATCACATCACAGAAGTGAAACATGTTACAATTGTACAAAATTATAGTATGAAATATGTCATAAAATATATCACAGATATGAAAAATATAGTAATTTAAATATTTCTGTAATAGAAAGATTACAGTTAAAAATATCGAAGTTTTAAAAAACAATTCTGATATTTTTTACTTTTGTGATATTTTTCTTGAAAATTTTAAATTACGATAACTTTCCGTACAGTGATATTTTTCAAACCTGTGATAATTTTCAAAGTTGAATCGGATCACAGTTGTGAAAATATTACAATTTAAAAATATAGTAATTTTAAAATATTCAACTTTGAAAATTATCACAGGTTTGAAAAATATCACTGTACGGAAAGTTATCGTAATTTAAAATTTTCAAGAAAAATATCACAAAAGTAAAAAATATCAGAATTGTAAAAGTATCATTATCAAATAAAATATCACAGTTATAAATATCGCAGTTTTGGAAAATATCTCATTTCCAAAAATATCACAAATGTGAAAACTATCCCAAATTGTAAAAACATCACTGTAGAAAAAACTCAGTTTAATAATAATATAGGTGAGAAAAATATAACATGTAAGTCATAATTCTACAAAATATCACTGTACAGAATAGCAGTTTAAAAATAGCATAATTAAAAATTATCACAAATGAGAAAAATATCACTATACAGAATATCTCAGTTAATACAGAAAAAAATATCCAAAAAAAATATCACAAATTATCGCAAGTTCTCGCAAGTTTATATCACATGAATGATAAAAAAATGTCAATTTACTCAATATAGTTAACACTATTAAAAGCTTAAAATATCGCAGAAAAAATAAAAATATTTTTTTACACAGATATCAAAACAGCGCAGATATCACTGCTGTAATTATAAAAATGCATTTTTCACTGTAGTCATACAAACAAATATCACAAGAAAAATTATTATTATAAAAATTATCACAGTTTTAAATTATCAAAGAAAATATATAAAATGGTACTTTTCTCAAATAAAAATAAATAAATGCAATTTTACCAACTGTGACACAATATTGCCACTCTTTTGTTGCTTACACAGGATTCGCGCTGTGTCTTAACGGGTTAAGAGTAATTTACGGCGTCAGGATTTTAGTAACGCCACACTTCACAACCGCAGAACGCGAAACGTTATCGTTCCCCAAAGGTGCACAAAGTAAAGTAAAAAAAAAAATTAAGTCAGGAGACATTCAAGGCGACCTGCTGCTGTTGCTCCTGCTGACTCACAATCAGTTGGCGATCCTTTGAGATTTTTATAAGTCGCACATAGCTGTGTGTATGTGTACGTTGCAATAAAATTAAAAATATAAAATAGTATTATATCAGACACTCAGAAAAACAAATAGTTAAAATAATAACTATTAAATTTATAGTATACAAAACTAAATAATCTTCATATTAGAACAATAGTATTAATAGGGAGTATTATAGATGGCTGTCATACTATTATTTTTTTTTAATTTTTAATTTTTGCATAAATTGATAATAATAGTTTACAAAAATAGTTATACAAATATGTTGTGTTTACTAGTACAAATTGTTAATAAGATTTATCTTATTAATAAAATATTTTAAAGTAATATAAAAGTTTCAATATTTTCATTATAATATTTTTAATACTATTAATAAAAAATATTCAATCCAATTAAAAATTAATAGTTTCAATACTATTAACATTATCGTCTTAACACTATTCAACACTAATAATCGAACACTAATAATAGTTATGAACACTATTATATGTCATATTAAATAGATGTCATGAAAATAATGTTGATTAAATCATTCTAGCATTTTTCAGCAATTCAATAGCATATTAATATTATAATCTATTGAAAATTCCACTATTATATTTAAAAGTTTAAAATATTAATAGTATTAAAACTAATATATTAAATAGCACTAAAACGATAAATAGAATTTAAACTAATACATTCAATAGTATTAAAACTAGTAATTTCGAAACTATTAAAATTAATAGTATTGACACAATTAATTTAATAGTATTGAAACCGTTATATTTAAAGTATTGAAACTATTAAATTTATGGTATTAAAACTATTAAATAAATAGTATTTCATAAAAAGTTTATGGAATTTTTTGCTAAGTGCATTGCACATACAAACAAATACATTTGACGCCCGTGGCAAGTGTTGCACTTTAATATTTTGCCACCGTGTAATCTCGTAAACATTTGCAACACGAGCACAGCAGCAGGAACAGTAGCCGTGGCAGCCAACCAGCGCCAAGGACCACGACGTCACCAAGGACCTCATCGCATTCATGTGTTAAGCGCTGCACACCAGATGGCGCCATATGCGCCGCATGCAGCGTTGCATAAAGAAACAGAAAACATGGACGCGTTCCTGTACGCCTCCCGCTTGCCTGTCACAGCCTTTAGTCCTTCCGCCGTTCTGCTTTTATGCTGCACGTCGTCCTGCCGCGAGGTATTTAAGTGCGCGGTTGAGCAAACATTTTGTGAAATGTTAAAAATTATTTAAGATTTCGACACGAAGAAATTGTTAAACTGTTGCGAGAGTAGCGAGTGTTAAGAGCAAAAGCGAAAAGGTCGGTCGGTCGCTCGGTTGGTTGGTTGATACCACGGTCAGGTGTCAAGGGTCGGCGGCCACAGTTCATCTAAAGGGGTTTGTGGGTCAACGGAAATGCACACGAGCGCCCGCGTTATGTTGTGGATTTTCCTGCTATATGTGGCGCTGCAATCAAATGAAAAAGCACTAAAAACAGCTCAAAGAAAGAGACAGTAAAACTGTGCAGCGAAAACAAAAGAGAAGATATAAAAAAAAATATATTTATTTTAATAATAAAACGTTTTTTCGTTTTATTTTAAGAGCCATGCATGGAAAGGTAAGAGAGTTATTTAATACAATATGGTTAAATTTCATGAGCAAAAAACATATAAATTGTTTTCATAGATTTATCACAGGTGCGGAAAAGTATCACAGGCAGTGAAATGTATCACAGGTTATGATAATGTTATATTTAAAAATTCACTATTTAAGAAAAATATATGTTTTATATGTAAATATCATTCATATCAGTATTTTTTGCAGTGACTATCATTAGTGATATTTTTTAATTAATACAAAACATATTCAAAGTATAATAATCATAAATTAAAAATAAATATAAAAATATTAGAAAAGTTGAACAGTGATCAAATATTATCACATGCAAAAATAGACAATGAACTAATATATTAAATATTTTAGCGTTGTCTACATATTTTTCTTTTTTTTATTTTAAAGCATCTAAATAATTAATAATATAAAAAGTTGGTCATACAAAATATCACAGATTAAGTACTAAATGTATCACTGACATGCATTATTAATTTTATATTTTAAAAATTCTCCATTTATGATAATATATTAATTATCACATACACCTTAATGTGTCCGCAGTGATTATCAAAAATCAAAAAGTATTCTATCGTTAGTACTTTTTTCTGAGTGATATTTATCACAATAAAAATATACTGAAAAAATTTGAAATTAATAAAAAGAAAAGTTTAAAAAATATCATGTGAAACAAATGTGAAAAAATAAATAATAAAGTGGCATCATCAATCATTTTCACAAGTTTTGATAAAAAAAAATACAAATGCAAAAAAACAAAATATATCACACGTGATAAACATTAAATTATGTCACAAATGTGACTGAAACAACAGTTGTTTAAAAATTAAATATTTGATGAAATGTTTTTTAAAATATTATAATCGATGAAATTTTTATATGTGATAATAAAATATCACCAGCAATAATTTCAATTTAAACCATACATAACAATATAAATTGTTTTTACAAGTTTCTCTGCCTTTTTCACAGAAGAAATAACTTAATAAGCAAATCGTTGCAGTGATATTTTTTGTACATTGATGACAATGTCACAACAACGACGGCAAAAGCAACAGCAACAATAATAGAAGTAATAGAGCAACCGTAGCCGACATGAAATGCATAAAATTTTAATGAAATTTTGTGCAATCAATGCGCATGAAATGTTGGCAAAACACACACGAGACGAAAATATCGAGAATTCTTAGTAACAACAAATCATTGATGGGATGACATTGTATGCAGCGGTAGTATCGGCAACAACAACAACAACAGCAGCAACATAAGTAACAACAATGACAGCGGTAACAGCGGAAATGGTAGCAACATTGTTCATTTGATGGGCATTCATTTGAAGCAACAACGATGTAATCTGCAGCAGCAACAGCACAGCAACGGTAACGGCAACAGTAACGACGAGTAGTCGGCAACAACAGCATCAGGCAATAGCAGCAGCAATACCCAACAATACAAACATTTTTTCAGCGAGGGAATAAAATGAATAAAATTCCTAAACGAACCAAATGAAAATGAACAAAATACGTATTGAGGGCAGAAATGTTGTCAGTGATAGTTTTTAGATGTTTTGTTGTTTGTATCTCTTATTATTCAAAATTTCGCTAATAATTCTATTTTTCATTAAAAACTAAATTTTTGATTAAAAATTAAATTATTCACTAAAAATAAAATATTTTACTAAAAATAAATTTTTTACTGAAATTAAAAAAATCACAGTTACACAAAATATCAAAGTGTTAAAAAATAGCACAGTGATAAAAACATATCACAGTGATAAAAACATATCACAGTGATAAAAACATATCACAGTGATGAAAAAATATCACAGTGATAAAAAATATATCACAGTGATAAAAATATCACAGTTTAAAAATATCACTGATAAATCACTGATTAGCACAGCGATAAAAAAATCATACTGATAAAAAGTATCACTTAATATTAGCCAGCATTTAAACAATATCTTCACTGCGATAGCAAATATCACTGTGTAAAATAAAAATTCCACAATACCTAAAATTTGACTACAATAAAATATTATCACTGAAATAAAAATAGATCACACTAAAATTTAATTATTTGTTTAAAATCTAATTTTTCACGAGCAATTTAGTTTTTAGCTAATAAGTACCATAGTGTAAAATATGTCAGTGAAAAAAATATCAAATGATAAAATATCACTGATAAAAAATATCACAGTGATAAAAATATCAAATGATAAAATATCAGTGATAAAAATATCACAGTGATAAAAAATATCACAGTGATAAAAAATATCACAGTGATAAAAAATATCACCGTGATAAAAAATATAACTATAATAAAAAATATCACTATGATAAATATATCACTGTAATGATAAAAAACATCGTAATATAAAATATCACAATTTTGTAAAATGTTGTCTAAAATACAAAATTTTCACTTAGTGATTTTCACCTAGCTCTGTCATATGTGCATTTGGTAGTTTTTGGTTTGTCGGTGGCGGTAGGGTTCAGTCAGTCACAAGCGTCTCTTATGCGGTGATTGCATGAAAAATAGAAACGACGATGAGAATTCAATTGCAATGAAGGACCATCGTTGTTGGCCAACGAGGGGGCGGCATTGCCAGACTCGAAATCTTTGTGGTGTTTTAGGGCACAATGCAGGCATTGGTGGGGCAGCAACAATAAAGTACAACAGCAGCAACAACAACAAAAACGAAGCACCCCAACAAAGATCAAATATCAAAAATACAAGATTGAATTTCTATCGGCGGCAACAGCAGTAACAGCAACGAACGAGCAGCAATTGCAAAAATGTTGCTGCTACTACGTTGCAAATGTAATTCGGGCTCTAGAAAAATAAAACAGCAACAAAGTTGCAAAAATACAAAAAAGATTTATTTTGCCATGAAATCAATAGAAGCTAGTGATATAAAAATGTTAGAAATGGCGCATAACTCAAACAAGAAACGTAAATTCAATTTTAGCTTATTTTTTAAACAACGACAACTGCTGCTGACTTTTGTCAGTCTGTCCGACAGTTATTTTGTCTGTCTGCTTCTCGTCGAAAGGAAATTCTTAAATATAACGCCAATAAATGACGCGTAAATTCAAACAAAATAGAAAAGAGTTGCCACCCTGTGCGGAAGTCATGCGGCACAATGTACGACAATGCAACAAAAGCAACAGCGGCAACATTTTTTGAATTTCTGCGTATTGACAACATTTTCACATGGAAATGGTTGTCGTTGACGTTGCCTTTGCTGTGACTCATTGCATCCGATAAGGATTTCAATATCCTGTGCAGACGACGTTAAGCAACTTTGTGCTGGTTTTTATTTTTTTTCCAGTTTATTTTGTTCTTGGTTAAGTTTGGGTTAGGTTGAGTTCGACGGAAGCAGCCGCAACACTGCCCTGCGCAGCAAATAGCAAAATAATAAAAATCGAAATATTAATGGAAAATTTAGAGACAATGTTTCTAAAGGTGGCAGTAGCGCTTGTAAGGAAGTTACAGACAAAAACTTTAAACTTATAAAGACCGTTAATTTTGTAAATATTAAAGTATTCGAATAACGGTTTAATATCTGAGAAAATGTCACATAATTAAAATTAATCGGTATGATACAAAATGTGATAGAACAAATATTGCTGTGATGAAATATTTTTCATCACAGTGATAAAAATAAACATAGATAAAAAAATATCACTGTTTTAAAAATAAAATTTAATGAAAAATATCACATTAATAAGGAAAATATCACTGTGCTAAAAAATATCAATGCGTTACAAACAATATCACTGTGATAAATAATATCGCTCTGAAATAATATCACTAATAATGTGATTAATCATGTACAAAATAGAAAAAATATTACTGTGATAAAAAATAGCACAGTGATAAAAATAAAATTTAATGAAAAATATCACATTAATAAGAAAAAAATCACTGTGATAAAAAATATCAATGCGATACAAAAAATATCTATGTGATAAATAATATAGCTATGAAAAATATCACAGTGATAAAAAAAGCACTATGATAAAAAATTTATTTGTAGTAAAAAATATCACAGTAATAAAAACTAACATTATGAAGAAAATATTATTTGGTGAAAAAAATATAACTTTAATGATAATAAATATTACTGTGACAAAAATATCATTATGATAAAAAAATACAATTTGATAAAATAAAATATCACTGTGATAATAAATATCAATTTCATAAGAAAATATCACTGTGATAAAAAATATGATATCCAAGCGATACAAAAAATATCACTGTGATAAATAAAATCGCTGTGAAAAATATCACAGTGATAAAAAAGCACTATGATAAAAAAAATAATTGTAATAAAAAACATCACATCATTATAAAAAAAAATATCATTTAATAAAAAAAATATTACTTTAATGAGAATAAATATTACTGTGATAAAAATATCACTGTGATAAAAAATATCACTGTGATAAAAAATATCAATGTGATAGAAATAATATCACTGTGAAAAAAAATCAATGTGATAGAAATAATATCACTGTGAAAAAAAGATCACTGTAATGAAAATTTTCATAGTTATAAAAAAATACGTTGATAAAAATATGATTGTGATAAAAAGATAAAAGTATTATTTGCCAATAAATATCACAGTGATAAAAATAGAAAAGAATAACAATATGAAAAAATATTGTTTGTGATAAAAAATATCACAGTGATAAAAAAATAACCTTTGGTAATAATAAAGCTTCTCAATGTAATAAAAAAATCACTGTTACTCAAATCATTATGATAAGACATAGCATTTTCTTAAAAAACATATGTAAAATTTGAAAAAAGAAACTGCAGAAAATGTCAACTTATCACTTCTCAGAATTTTATAGCATTTAATAAGAAAAAAATAATAAAAAAAAGACATTTATTTCAAAATAGTTACATTAAGTTTTGTTGCATATTGCAAAAGCAGAGACTTTGCTTTAAAAAGAGCATAAATGTTATAAAAAATACATTTAACTGTCAACTGTAACAAATTAAATCTATTAATTATGCAAAACGGAAGGCAAATTCAAAACGAATTTGTGGTTTTTAAGTGACAGATTTAATTTGTCAACTAACGTAGGTTGCTTAAAAGTATTAAGTGATTTAATACGAAAAATCTTATTTTAATAAAACAAATTCTTGATACTTAATATAAAGATTTTGTTTGTTTCTCAACTAAAGTTAAATGGATTTCAAGGTAAATATCAAATAAATTATGTATTTTTTATTTTGCTCAACTACTACGTAAAACGAAAACTTATTTACGCTACTTATAACGTTTGGAGAAGTAAAAGAAAAAAAAACAATTTGTCTTCAACTTGTTTTAAAAAAATTTCGAAAAGTTTTTCATGCCTTCAACTCCTTCTAAATTGGCATTTAAATCCTTTATTTTTGCTGTTGACATTTCTGAAACCACAACAAATCGTTTGAATCTCTCGTTGTTAGGGTTCATTTTTTTCTGCTGGTTGTTGTTTGGGAAAATTTAAAGCTGCCATCATATAGAGCTTTGCAGTGCTTTCGCGGTTCTGTAGAGAGCAACAGTGAAGCGAAATATAAATTATATATGGTGTCGTGTCAGCCGGAATTATTTAACTTATTTTCCTTAAGTGGGCGTATTTGCAAAGAAACGTTCGTTGCATTTTAACACATTTACACAAACGCATGCGTCTATTGTTCTACACTGCAAAAATGTGTAAAATATAGAAAAAATGATCACTATGATAAAAAAGTATCACTGTGATAAAAAATATTACTGTGATGAAAAGCATCACTGTGATATAAAAATTACTGTGATAAAAAAGTGTCACTGTGATACAAAAATTACTCCGATGAAAAATGTCACTATAAGAAATAAATATCATTGTGACAAAAAAATATCACTGTGATAAAAGCATCACTGTGATAAAAAATATCACAGTGATTTAATGCCGAATCCGAACGAAGGAGTGCGAACTACTCATATGCAATGTTTTACTCTCGTAGGCTTGTCATTGATTGCGGAGGGGTTTCGTCATTAGTAGTCGCAGGGATCGAACTCGGGACCTTTCGGCTTGTACTCCAACGCAGCAGCGACTTTTTCCTCGTAGTCCAACGTATCAACCAATTGAGCCACCGACACTGTGATGAAAATATCCCACTGTGATGAAAAATATCACAGTGATAAAAAATATCACTAT
The DNA here is from genome assembly GCA_951804985.1 of Dryomyza anilis. Classification (NCBI taxonomy): domain Eukaryota; kingdom Metazoa; phylum Arthropoda; class Insecta; order Diptera; family Dryomyzidae; genus Dryomyza; species Dryomyza anilis. Next base: position 115,962,872 of record OX638130.1, read on the forward strand.
GATAAAAAAATATCACTGTGATAAAAATATCATTTTTATAAAAAATATCACTGTGATAAAAATATCACTGTGATAAAAAATATCACTCTGATAAAAAATATCACTTTGATAAAAAATATCACTCTGATTAAAATAACCCTGTGATAAAAATATCACTGTGATAAAAAATATCACTGTGCAAAAAATATCACTGTGACAAAAAATATCACTCTGAAAAAAAAATATCACTGTGATGAAAAATATCACTGTAATTAAAATATATCACAGTGATATATTCTTTAATAATATAGAAGTAATTGTCTTAAAAAATATCATTTCCGCAGTGTATTTTTAATGTTGCCGCTTACAAGACAAAGCTCTTTGTTAAAATATGTTGGAGTGTGTGTATGCGTGAATTTGTGCATGTGTTCGGTGTAGGTCCGGGTGTTACAGTAGGTGTCGTCGCTGTCTGCTTTATTGCATGTAAAACATTTTGTGGCGCTTTGAACCGCATTCAACGGCAACGGCAGCGTGTTTTACGTCGCCTTGACGTCTACATCTTTCGCGGCTGCTTTAACCTCAGCTCTCATCGTCGCTTCTTTCGCAGATTCTGCTACCCGCTTCTTTAAGTTTTTCTTGTACCTATGCAGCAATTTTTATTTTATTTCTCTTACTACGTTTCTTAACTGAATTCGCGAACATGACACGTGAAATTTATTGCCCGGGTTTTTTTCATCGTCGTCTGTCGCAGCGCTGCTAATGTTGTTATTGCTTTTACTATCGCTTCGAGCGATATTTTATTCATGTCTACATGTGTAAGTGTATTTCACGGAACATATATGTATGTGTCCGTGTGAATGTGGCAATATATAATTTTATAAAATGTTGCAAAGCGACTACGATTGTTGCGCGTTTGCACAGTGGAGCTGAACATTTATTTTCATTTTTAAATATATCTAATTTTTAGTCAAAAATTGAATTTTTAGTAAAAATTTGAATTGTTAGTAAGTAATATAATTTTTATAGAAAACTGAATTGTTTAGTAAAAAAAAATATTAAATTTATTTTTAGTGATAAATTGAATTTTTAGTGAAATTTTAAAGTTTATTAAAAAATTTAAATTTATGTAAAAACTTTATCTCTAATGAAAATTTTAATTTTTAGTAAAAATTTGTGTTTTTAATGTAAAATTTAGTTTTTAGTGATGAAAAAATATCACTATAAGAAAAAAATATCATTGTGATAAAAATATTACTGTGATATAATATATCACTGTGATAAAAAATATCACTGTGATATGAAATATCACTGTGATATAAAATATCACTGTGATATAAAATATCACTGTGATATAAAATATCACTGTGATAAAAATATCATAGTGATAAAAATTATTTTTGAATTTTTAGTCAAAAATTGAATTTTTAAATTGAGAAACTCTTTGTGAGAAATTTAATTTATAAAAATAGAATTAAAAGTAGAAAAATATTAAAATATAAAATTGAAAATTGTCTTGCACTTTTGAGCCACTGTGCGCACAGCCATGAATCATGTCCCACATATGCACGTGGTCCTTGTGAGTCGTATACCCGACCCTGAACACAACGCCTATTTCCCACTCCCTGGCCTACCACACCCCACAACAACAATAAACACGAACGTCTTCGCTGACTCAAATTGCGACTGTTGCGCTTGCAATGTTCCGACTTCCGTAAACGTGTGAACGCGAAACAGACGCACGCGGTACGAAGAACGACCAACGAACTACAAGTACAAAGTGACAGAAGAACTAAAAAAAAACAACAACAATTACAACAACAATGAACGAAACAGCGCAAAGCTGACTGCAATGTGTGGCATGTCTTGTCATGTTTTGGCTGCTAATGTTGTTGTAATTGTCCTTCATATTGATGTTGTTGTTGTTGTATACGTCCTTGTTGCTGTTTTTGTATACGTCTCCTTGTTGTTGTTTTTTTTTCTGTTGTTGTTGTCATATTGTAATTCTAATGCAAAGTGTACACAGCGCACTCCTTGTACTTTAACCTTACATCACAAAAATATCCTTGCAGAATATCGTTGCGAGGTAGGTTATGTGTGCGAACAAGCGCCTTAACTAGAGCAACGTGTAATTTGCTACGAGATTTCAAAAATGTCGGTACAAACGCCTTCCCTCCCCAGTAAAAGGAAAACTTTGTCACAGCAAAAATTACCTCCTATCTACCATCTACCGTCATCATTATCTTCATCATCAGCTTCGTTCCTAATTTGGTATTTTGCATATGTGTTGTAAAAGGGGAGGACAGCTCTTTTTTGGTTGATTTTGGATTTTTGCTTTTAAGCCACTTGTGGAAGTCGTGTCTGCTGTTAAACTTAATGCCTGAGATTCTAGAGGCAGCCTCATTTGCAGCTCATTAAATTCTAGAAGAAGGTGTGCTTCAAATCAACGCCTACCTTTGGCACCCTCACATACTTATTGCAGGCTATTGCTAAAATTATCGACAACATTTTGGCGTAAAATCCTTGAGAAACGACTTAAGGAATTTCAATGTTAAAATGTGGTGTCGAAAATATTCTCGTTTAAAAGGCATTTTTAAAAGAGCACAAAATTCATAGGTGCTAAAAGGGGGTTTGAATCCAAAGACATTTTTTTTTGCAATCACGGGACTAATTGCATTTTAATTTCGTGTTATATTTGTTTATAAATCAATAATATTGAAAATTAGGATATTTGTAATTTTTAAAAATAACAAAAAAATTTAAAAAGCATCAAATTTTATTCTATTTTATGTCTACCAGAGACTGAATGGAAAGCGGCGGGTAAATGAAAGATGCTGGCAGGAAACCAGCAGTTTATTGGAAGAAAATCACATTTTGCAGAAAAGTTTTAGGTACGCAAAAGTGGGAATTGCAACAAAACCTTTGTAATAGTAATCCGACAATATTAAAAATCGATATCTTAAATCAGGAATGCCTGTCCAGTCATCACTCCTCCATCAAAAACTTCTTGTTGTACAACAACACCCACAAATAATGTTTGTTATATTTCCACGAAAAACGCGATCGCGAGCTTCGATGATGTGTTATCGTATTCACATGTGTTCATTGTTTGCATTTGTTTCCTCAAAATTTGCTACTACAAAAATTGTGTCGTGCGAATTTAGTGTTTTCAAATCTGGAATCAAATTTCGAGTTTACAAATAGTCCAAAATTTTAAGAAAATAAAATTTTAATTAATTCTGAAATGCCTTCATAACGTATGTGTTGGAAGGTGAGTAAATGTGTCAGAATTTCAGTTTATGTGTCAGAATTAACAGTTCGCGGTGTTTTCCGGCAGCTGTTGCTACTGTTGCTTGCTGTTAAAGTGCAATTTGTTGTAATTGTTTTTAACATTAGGGTGTTTTTCAGTTTATGGTATGAGATCCATCCATCCTTTTGTATGTCTGTCTGTCTCTATGTATGTGACACGAATTTGCAATTAACACAAAGTTAAAATACTATGTTGCGCGCGGTAATAAAATTCCACGCGCAAATATGCGCCGCTAATTTGCGAGAATTCCGCGAAAAATCCTTTTAATGCTGTCGTGACAAAGGTAAGTAATAGGCGTGTTAACATTATAGACACTAATGCGCCATTATGGGGCACATGACAATGTTTTTTCAGTGACATTAAATCTTGAGGATATCTTTTTCAATGTTGAGAAGGCAGAAAGAAGGTGGTTGGTATTTAATGAAAGTGTGACAAATGTTTAAATAGTAATATTAAAATTGAAAAAATTACTTCAAATTTAAATTATGTTAAAATTTAAAAATTTGATTTTTTTGAACTTTTAGTAAAAACTTGAATTTTTAGTGAAAATTTGAATTTTTAGTGAAAAATTGAATTTTTAGTGAAAAATTGAATTTTTAGTGAAAAATTGAATTTTTAGTGAAAAATTGAATTTTTAGTGAAAAATTGAATTTTTAATGAAAAATTTAATTTTTAGTGAAAAATTTAATTTATAGTGAAAATTGAATTTTTAGTGAAAAATTGAATTTGTAGTGAAAAATTGAATTTGTAGTGAAAAATTGAATTTTTAGTAAAAAATTGAATTTTTAGTGAAAAATTGAATTTGTAGTGAAAATTTTAATTTTTAGTGAAAAATTGAATTTTTAATGAAAAATTTAATTTTTAGTGAAAAATTTAATTTATAGTGAAAATTGAATTTTTAGTGAAAAATTGAATTTGTAGTGAAAAATTGAATTTGTAGTGAAAAATTGAATTTTTAGTGAAAAATTGAATTTTTAGTGAAAAATTGAATTTTTAGTGAAAAATTGAATTTTTAGTGAAAAATTGAATTTTTAGTGAAAAATTGAATTTTTAGTGAAAATTTGAATTTTTTAGTGAAAAATTGAATTTTTATGAAAAATTTAATTTTTAATGAAAAATTGAATTTTTAGTGAAATTTTTTTTTACTAAAAATTAATTAAAGAGAAATTTTTGAATTTTTTAGTGAAAAATTGAATTTTTATGATAAATTTAATTTTTAATGAAAAAATTGAATTTTTAATAAAAAATTGAATTTTTAGTGAAAATTTATTATTTATTAAAAATGTGTGTTTTATAGCATAAAAATCCATTTCCATTTGAATTCCGCGGTCGTGCTCCCCACATAATCTACAGCAACCAACTCGGTACGACTTATTAATTTCACCGCATGACAAGAGCCACCAACACGACAAGAATTAAATTTAATTTAAACTCGACAATCGCGATGCAGCAACAGCATCCAGCAACAATGAAATGCTGCAGTGGCTGTGACTCCATTTGTCGCTTCATCCATCACCCGACACCCGCCTGGACTATGCTGCGCGCTGCCAAACACCAGAAATCAGCAGTTAATTTCCGGCTCGCCGGCGAATTGTCCAAATCAGCAAAATGCGGAAATAATAGGAATGGTGCCGCGCGCCGGCCTATAGCTGCTGCTGCGTCCAAAACACAAGCACACTACAGAGTCCTATGCTGCACAAAGTCCTACACAATGCCACACACACACACACAGGCACTCATCCTGCAGCCCTGCGGCAATCAATTGCAATTTGTCTGCCTTCGGGTGCCGCCGCTGGCATCAGCCGTTTGTTGGTCGCCAAACGAGGGCGGGTGGCATCAGGTGCCCGTTTGGTCGGTCAGTTGTGCGAACGGACAAACATTTTACCGCCAACCGTTAAGGTTTAATTAAGAGAAATTGCTCAAAGTAAATAAATGGCGGCGGTACCGGAGCTCAGAGACTCCCTCCATATGAGCAGCTTCACTGGACGCTGTGGCGCTATGCTATGCACAGACAAAAAAAAATATTTAAAAATATAATAAAAATATCAAATCAATTCAAAGGTTTTTTTGTTGATTTCGACTGCTAAACATTTTAGTAACTGCAGCAAAACTTTTTGTTATATATATGAAAAATTTTAATTGTAACAAAGTCTTTTCAATTTTTTGTCAATAAAGCAAATTTATTTGTTGAATTATTCAACGTTCTTTAAATGTCACAGCTATATTTACAAAAAGTTTTAAAGACTTGTTTGTAATGCGAATATTGGCTTAAATTGAAATCAATGTTTATCAATTGTTACAATATAAGATGTTGCAAAATTTTCCAAAAAAATTTATTTATTTCTTGATAATAATTCACATTGTTCATAAGTTTGAAAACAAATATGTTTGCTATATTTACTCAAAATGCGATTAGCATTTATAATTATACAATTTGCTAAAATTACAACTATTTTAGCTATATTTACGAAAATCATAAAATCTTGTTATTATTAAATATTTTGCTAAATATAACCATTTTCTCTTTGGGATAAATTTCGTTAAGTTAACAACAACAATTTTTATGTTAACAAATGACAAATAATCAAAAAAAAAAACAATTTAATAAATACAACACATTTTTTTGTTGTTTTAAAGAAAAATTTTATTGATTTAGTTTAGTCCATTTTTTCTTAAAATATATTAAATTTTTTTTAGTGAAATTATTTAAAAGAGATATTTGTAATTATTTTGTAATTTTTAGCAAATGATTTTGTTATATAAACTATAATCTGTAATTTATACTATAGACGTGATTTCTTTCGTAAATATTGCAAATTTGAAATTCTGTATGCAATTTTTAAATTAAATAATATCAAATTTTTCAAAAATAATTAATTCGTTTGATTATAAAAACAAATATCATTAATTGATAAAACAAACTTGTTTGATATATCAACGAGTTCAATGATTTTGTTTGTTTCAATGAATATTTTCGTAAATATAGCAAATTCGTTTGGCTGCATTTGATTAAATTTGTAATCTAAACTAATTTTGTAATTATAATTAATACTTTCATTATAGAAAATAATTATTATTTTAGCAAATGAGTTAATTTTGTGTACAAATATCATTAATTGATACAACAATCGAGTTTGATTTATTAACAATGATTTTGTTTGTTCCAATTAATATTTTCGTAAATATATCAAATTCGTTTGGCTGCATTTGATTAAATTTGTAATCTGAATTAATTTTGTAATTATAATTAATACTTTCATTATAAAAAATAATTGTTATTTTAGCAAATGACAAAATTTTGTACACAAAAATCATTAATTGATACAGCGAAAGAGTTTGTTATATTAACGAATAATATAAATATTTTTGATTCAACGAATATTTTTGTAAATATAGAAATTCATTTTGCTGCATTTACTTAATATTGCTATCTAAATTAATTTTATAATTATAATTAATCCTTTCATAAAAAAACAATAATTGTAATTTTAGCAAATGACTAAATTTTATACACAAATATCATTAATTGATACAACGAAAAAGTTTGCTTTATGAACGAAATGATTTTGTTCAATGAAGATTTTTGTATATATAGCAAATCATAGTAGATCATTTACTAAAAACTTAGCGATTGAAAAAAAGTTGTAAAATAAATTAAAATTAAAAAAAAAAAATATATGTCCTACAATTACAAATTCTTTTTCAGTGTTGCCTCAACAGATCGTGATCTGCGATTACACTGAGCGTAGGTTGTGTCAAAGTTTAATGCGCACACATAAGCACTAACAGACAGACAGGCACACATACACAGATACTTAAACTCCCTCCATAGATGTATCTGTACATCTACAAATTCAGCGCAATGCGATTTGTTCCGTTTCACAATTAAATGCCGTGCCGTCCGACCAACCGACCACCTGCTGTGAATTCGGTGCCATTGGGTGGCTCTTGTTTGCTGTTGTTGTAATTTTAATTGTTGTTGTACCACAATTTGTTGTTGTTGTTTTTGTACTATCTGCAGTAGCAGCAGCACCACGTGATATCACTTTGTATGTGTGTGAAAAAAAAAATCAAAAAAAAAGAGGAACGAAATGTTTTTGCTGCTGATGTTGAAAATGATTTGTGGTTTCTCTGGGTTTAATTGATTGTTAAATAACTGAGGTTAAATGCGATGCGGGCTCAGTTAAACGTTGCCAAATACGCAAATATTTATGTTATTTACTTAAAATATTTGCAAACATTGTGTTGCAAGCCTCAAAGAGTTCGCAGTGCGTCAGGATGAAGGTGTGGGAGCATGGGTGCGTATGAGTAACAATTTTTGAGGTGACGCCATTTAGACCTTTATAGCGCAATAGGTTACAATATTTTTAGTATTCTGAGAATGTCATATGAAAGCGAAATTCTTCAGCTAATTTATAAAATAATATTTTTAGGTTTAATAAATTTTTGATTTAAATAAAATAATTTTACACTATATCCGAGACAAAAAATTCGGCAGATAACAGATTTCTGACAAAAGCGCAGTTTACTGTGAGATTTTATGCAGGGCACAGCGTGTAGTTTGTTTTTCCACAAAAACACCAGCAGGTTTCAAGCAGGTAATCGGCATATTCAAAATATTGAACGTGTCACGGCAGATTTATGGAATGTTTATGAAAATCTATTTAAAACAGGCAGCCACAAGTCAGGTTTTCGGCAGAATATCGAAAACGAAAATTTAAATTTTTTACTATAAATAATATTTTTCACTAAAAATTCAATTTTTCACTAATATTCAATTTATCATTAAAAATTCAATTTTTCACTAAAATTCAATTTTTTCAACTATTCACTAAAAATTAATTTTTCACTAAAAATTCAATTTTTTCACTAAAAATTCAATTTTCACTAAAAATTCACTTCTACATTAAAAATTAAATTTTCACTGGAAATTCAATTTTTCAATAAAAATTCAACTTTTCACTAAAAATTCAATTTTCACTAAAAATTCAATTTTACATTAAAAATTAAATTTTCACTGAAAATTAAATTTTTCACTAAAAAATTCAATTTCTCACTAAAAATTCAATTTTTCACTTAAAAATCAATTTTTCACTAAAATTCAATTTTTCCAACTATTCAATTAAAATTTAAATTTTCACTAAAAATTCAATTTTCACTAAAAATTCACTTCTACATTAAAAATTAAATTTTCACTGGAAATTCAATTTTTCAATAAAAATTCAATTTTTCACTAAAATTCAATTTTTTCAACTATTCACTAAAAATTAATTTTTCACTAAAAATTCAATTTTTTCACTAAAAATTCAATTCTACATTAAAAATTAAATTTTCACTGGAAATTCAATTTTTCAATAAAAATTCAACTTTTCACTAAAAATTCAATTTTTCACTAAAAATTCAATTTTCACTAAAAATTCAATTTTTCATTAAATATTCAATTTTCACTAAAAATTCAATTTTTCATTAAAAATTCAATTTTTACTGAAAATTCAATTTTTCACTAAAAATTAAATTTTTTCACTAAAAATTCAATTTTCACTAAAAATTCAATTTTACATTAAAAATTAAATTTTCACTGAAAATTCAATTTTTCACTAAAAAATTCAATTTCTCACTAAAAATTCAACTTTTCACTTAAAAATCAATTTTTCACTAAAATTCAATTTTTCCAACTATTCAATTAAAATTTAAATTTTCACTAAAAATTCAACTTTTCACTAAAAAATTAAATTTTCACTAAAAATTCAAATTTTCATTAAAAAATCAATTTTCACTGAAAATTCAATTTTTCACTAAAAATTCAATTTTTCACTAAAAATTCAAATTTTTCACTAAAAATTCAAATTTTCACTCAGAATTCAATTTTCACTAAAAATTCAATTTTCACTAAAAATTCAATTTTCACTAAAAATTCAATTTTCACTAAAAATTAAATTTTTCACTAAAAATTCAATTTTTTCACTAAAAATTCATTTTTTCACTAAGAATTCAATTTTACACTAAATATTCAATATATCACTAAAGTTTCAAATTTTCACGAAAAAAAATAAATTTTTCACTAAAAAATAACATTTTCTCAAAAAAATCAAATTTTCACTAAAAATTCAATTTTTCAATGAAAATTCAAATTTACACTTAATTTCAATTTTAAACTAAATTTTTCATTTTAAGTTCAATTTTGTTACTAAAATTTTAATTTAAATTTTCCTTAACTTTGCACTTATTGCAAAATATTGCTAAAGCTTTTAAAAAGCACTAAGACCAACTTGTACGGCACAAACAAAAAGTTATCGGGTATTAATAAACTCGAACATAAAGCGAAAATAAATCAAATTTAAAAATAATATGTCTGTAAAATGTTCGTAAATTTTTTAATACATTATTTTTGTTCCGTCCGCATGCAGATAAAACCAACCGACCGACCGACGACTGCGTTGAAAAAAAAAGTTTATTTTCCCCCCACACACAAGAACCGAAAAAGTTGGTCGCCCTCAAAGTTTGGCCAAAGATAACGTTTAACTTTAATCTCAACACAGCACCATCATCAGGCACACAGTACCTAACTGACAAACTTTCCAAAAATGAGTAGGTTCTGCGGTGTAATAGGGGGGGGCGTCAATTTTTGTGCGCCATGTTACTAACTAAAATGGTTACAAAATGTTTGTTGAAACAAAATACGAGGCAAATAAAATAAAAAAAGTAAATATAAAAGTTAAACGAAAATCAAGTTATCGTTGCTAAAGATTTTTTTTCGGCCATTTTTCCGGTTGCTACAACTGAAATATCAACCACAGAATATAAACCGGATAAGGTTTGGTAGGCTGAGACACACATTGTGCCGTACCGACTGCCACAGGTTCAAAGTTTGAGGCAGATTCAGTGCAAGTTTAACGATTCAGACAATTCAGGCAACCTTTGAACTGGTTTCAAATTTTTGTTATATATTTTATAGGTTTTTTTCTGTTATATTTTGTGGCAAAATTAGTTTCGGGTATTTTTATTTTGTTTTAAACTTTTGGAAAAGCGTAGCAATTCAATTGATAAGGAAAAAGTTTTTATTTTTATGTGGGTGACAAAGAAGAAGGTGAAGAATAACAAGAAATACAAGCTGAAAAGGAACTAAAGCAACATAAGACAAGGAACATGGTTTTTGTTTCAGTTAAATCAACCTCAAAAAGTGTCTAATTTTGGTTGTTTCTTATTTTTGTTCCTAAAATACTTTGCTAAATGTCAACATTATAGAACAATTCAATTCAGGTAAGGTAAATACTAAAACAATACAACAGTCTTTGACATTTGAGTTTTTATTTTTGGCCGGTGTCCACAGAGAATTCGTGTTCAGTACCCTTAGCTATTTTGATGTTTATTGTTTCTATAAATAAGCGAAAGAACTGTTAACAAATTTTGAAGTGAATACAGAGAGACAAATGGAAAAAGTACAAGTATTCTTTGTTAGAAACTCTAGGGATGACAATTAAAATATACACAGGATGTGCGACTAAACGATGCAGATGATAATGATGACAACGATGATGGCAAAAGGAAATCATACAGGATGCAATCAATAAATAAATGGTTTTGGGGAGATTGAATGGTATCTTTGTATAAAGTTATATTTCTTAAATTTTATGTCTCAATAAACACATTTTTGTATAAATATTACTCTCTTTAAATTTATTTATTAATTTGTCATTCATTTGTCATAAGAGAAATCCCATATGATTAAATTTTTGAAATGATGTTGGATTTGATATGAAAATAATTTTAAATTGATATGATTTTTTTATTGTATTGACATTCAGCTTGTCTATATAATTTGAAGGTATTAATTTGGAAAAACAAATATTCAAAATTGTAAAAAAAATAATTTCAATTATAGATCCAATTATCTCCATAATTTAATAGGATATTGGACTTTATTTGTATATTAAAATTAGTCATGTCTAATTTAAAAAATAAATAAAAAAAGTTTTTCGAAAAATTAGTTTTGAAAAGTACTGCATTTTATTTGACTACACGGAGGGAAAAAAATCGAGAAGGAATCAAGAAGTATACGAAGTGATATACAGCTAAACAGAAAAATCCTTAATATCAAGAAAAGGATTTTTAATTGCCAAAAAAAAGTAACTAAGTAGAATTATTCTTGAATTCAGTTATTAATTTATTAGGTATCAAAAAAAAGCAACTAAGTAGAATTATTCTTGAATTCAGTTATTAATTTATTAGGTATAAAAAATGTTACTAAGTAGAATTATTCCTGAATTCAGTTATTAATATCTAAGGTATCAAAAAAGTAATGAAGTAAAATTATTCTTGAATTCAGTTATTCATTTATTAGACATTAATTTACAGACAGAGCAATATCGATGAAAACAACAACAATACATGAACACGTGTTCTTTTTGCGAAGAATACAGCAACAATTTTTCGTGTTCTTTTTGGTTTTTAATAATCAATAAATTGATTTCTGAAAATCCATTTGAATAAAGTTTGTTTACTTTTTTGACAACTAAGTAATTTGCTTTCTTGATATCCAGATGACAAATTCTTGAATTTTAGTAGTATTTTATTGATATTAGTCAAATTCTAATATTTTCTTTCTTTCTAACCGAATTCTTCTAGAGTTTTAGAATTTTAGTTCCCCCCTCCGTGTATGTAAATTAATTTTTGTCCTTCTTGTATTTTAATGTTTTCAAATGGTGTTCTAAATATAAACCTTATTCAAAAGGTTCATTGTCATTTATTTCGAATTATATCCTAAAATTAATCTTTTAAATAAGTCGCAAACCAAATATAAAACAAAATTAATCCCTTATTAAACTGCAAATGTAAAATTTTCCGCATGTAAAGTTACTAAAAATGTTACCGGCAACTGAAACCATTATTTATATAGCATTATAAATTTACCTAAAACACATCATGTATTTAGGGTGCGAAAAATACGTCCCATTCTACAATTTACACTGCGGTTTACAATAACTCAATGAGCATGGTGCGCAAAGTCAACCAACAAAGCACCACTCAAAAGAATGTCAACAGTCACCATAATATCCACCACCATCAGACCACCTGCGATGCGCGTAAATTGATAAATTGAAAATCGTTTAAAAGACAATCAACAAATTGCAACAAACGTTACCGATATCAGAACAAAAAAAATGTGGGGAATGAGGAGTAATAAATAAACGAAATAGAACAAAAATTTGGTCACAATGTCAACTTGTATAATAAGATTTTAAAATTTTTTATGAATGGAAATAAATTTATTTTATAAGAGAAGAATTCGACTCAAATAAGATTAAATAGTTTTACTGTAATCGAGACAATACTACCGAAAATACGGAATGTATTTTAAAATATCCCGGCAGTGCATTGCCAACTAATTAAAATCTAGTAAATTAATTAATAGAAAAAATAATAAATAAAATAGCTATATATAGAATATGTATTGACTATTCTACAACATAGTAAAGGTATCTTGATTCTACATTTATTTATCTATTCCAAGGCAGATTACATTGAATTAATATGTAAACGGAGCAAATTTAACAGAGCAGTTTACAGATGATTTAAAAATAAGACGTTAATAAAACATTTTTTTTTTTAATTTTCTTATTTATGAGTTATATTCATAAATTATGAATTATACTAAAAAAAATGGCAATACAAAACTGTAAATCACTATGTACTTATTATGAATTGGATTTATAAATTTTACAAATTTTATTATTAATCATAAAAGGCAAAATTATGTGTATTTCTTCATCACTTGTGTTTCATTGTGTTTTATATTACATATTCATTTACTTAAAGTGAGTGAATAAAGTGAAAAATAAGTCATTTGAAAATAAATGTGAAATTTAACAGACAAATAAATGTATTTGTAATGTATTTTTCCATTGTTTTTTTAATGTTCCTTTCCTTCTAAATGTTTCTGTCCATTGACTTACTATATTTTCAAATGCGATATTTCTCACATTGTTTCGCATAATTTGGATATGTTTTCCCATCTGCACGCTACTGCTATATGGCTACGTCAATTTGGCACAGTGTATAACATTTTAATCATCAATTATGAATAATATAACATAAAATGTATTCCAGAACCTATACCAATTACTCATGACATGTATATATTATACATAAAACATGAGTAAGCAAATGCATATTTTTATTCAATTAATCGTAATAATTGATTTTTACTATAATCATATTACTTATTCTTGGCTGGATATCATGATTAATTTTTGCAAAATTTATCCGTATAATACATGATTTATGAGAAAATTTCTTTCCGTGTACATAAAGTCATTGAAATCAACTTTATTAAGTACCAAGACCAGTGTTCACACTTTTCGTCAATACAAATGGAGTATATTTGTGAAAATTTTGGGAATAGAAATGAGTAGAAAGTAATAGAATTGGAAAAAAAAAATGCGAAATGGAGTAGAATTAATGTAAAAGGAGTAGAAAATTAAATAAAGGAGTAAATTTTATGAAATGGGAGTAGAAATATGCTTTATTTTATTAGACTTCAAATAAATTAATAATATATCAATTTCTTTTTTATTCATGTGTGATTTTATGGATTTACTATAATGCCGATTTTTACAGGGTGGTCCGTTCTAAAGTTGGGGTGTATCTGGACTACCCAGTGAAATAAGGACTGCGTCGAATAAAATTGTCCGCTACAAAAATGAAAAAATCTAGAAATCTAGTAATTGAATTTTTATAGAATAAAATATTTTATTTTTCAAATTATTTTTAGATTTAAAATAAAATATAAAAAACCATAAAATAATATTTTTTTATAAAAAGTTTTAATTTTTCCGGAATCCCTCCCATTAATGTTGTAATGGTAGTGTCCGACACCCTCACAGCTGGTGAATACCACGTTCTTTTAAAGTCTTGAAGGTCTTTGTCCACTTTTTTTGTTGTCTTCATCTCCCCTTTTACTAAAGCCCAGTATCTCTCAATCGGCCTGACTTCTGGACAGTTTGGTGGATTGGTGGATTGGCTTCTCTAGGCACCAAAATCACTGCATTTTGTTGGATCCACTCTAAGGCCGTTTTGCTGTAGTGACATGAAGCGAGGTCAGGCCAAAAAAATGTGGACACTTCATGTTGGCGTAAAAATGGAAGCAATCTGTTTTGCAAGCATTCCTTCACATATATTTCGCTATTAATTGTACCCGATGTCACGAATGAGCTGCTCCTTTTTCCACAACTGCAAATTGCCTGCCAAACAAGGAATTTCTTTGGGAATTTTGTCATTTTTTTTTTATTTGAATTTTCAGTGACATTTCCTCGAGAATCAGCTGTATAAAATTCCTGCCCAGGTAGCTGAGAAATGTCCGTAAAACATAAGTTTCGTCGTCCATTATGCAGAAATCGAATTTTTTTTTAAAAATATTGGTTCAGCTTTTTAGCTCGTTGTTTTGCGGTTTCATTCTTGACGGCATTTCTATCCGGAACTTTTTGGACCTTGTACGTCTTCAGCCCAGCTTCTTTCTTAGTCCTGCGCACGAAAGATTCTGAGCAATCCGCCTTTCTCGCCAATTTCCTTCCGGATATGCTTGGATCTCTCTTTAAAATATTCACAACCTTCTTCGACTTTTCACGATCATGTGGGCCTTTTTTTACCAGAACCTTTCTTCCGATCAATACTCAGGTCTTCCTTAAAGCGGTTGATAACGCGAGAAATGGTCTTAGGGTTAGCCCCTACCTACCTTTTTTAAAAGACCAACTAGGTTGTTTTTGAAAAATTTTAATTATATTTTCTCGCACTTCCACTTCGTTTGCCATTTTCGCGTTAAATAAATTTTGTATTGATTATAACTGACACAAATTATTTTCTGCAATTTAATTCAGAGCTACTATGATCAAATTTTTTAATTTGATTCTTGCAATAGCACATTATGGGAAGATATGTAACGGACAATTTTATTCGACGCAGTCCTTATCACAATACCTCAAAAGTTTTGTTGCAAATGTCCAAGAACTCAGGATGTTTGCTATCAGTCAACTGTAAATATCTCAATTTTCATTGCTGTTGTGGCAAACATCTCGTAACAATCTGCATTAATGTCATATTTAAAAAATATTAATAGTTTTGCTGTAACTTTATTGAAACTTATGGGATGTTTGAATATTTGCTACAAGGCGTAAATTTAAACAGATAGTTGCAGCAAGACTTTCATAAACATCTTGTTTTTTTAGTGTATATTTTATATTATTCGAGATTTTTTTTTTTCGAAAAACATATATATTTTTTTATAATATATTTATTTATAATTGCAACTTTTTATTAATAAAAAGTTATATTTATGATTTTTTTTTATATTTATGAAAGTTTTTTTTCTGTTACTTTTTAAATAAAATTTTTACAAAACATTTTTTCGAATTAATTTCCAAAAAAAAGTTTTTTTTTGAAAAATTCGTAAAAAAATATTATATTCATAAATATTATGAACAAATTCATCAATATTACGATTCAAAATTTATGAATAAATTCATCATATTGATGAATTGTTTTTTCTGTATAGAAATCAACTTTATGAAATAGCATGACCAATTTTCAATTTTGGAAAATTGGGCGAGTAGAAATGACATAAAGGTGTAGAATTGCGATGTGGATAGATTTGATGTAAAAGAGAAAAAAAAATAAATATAGAAGTAAATTTTATGAAAAGATTTCATTTTTATTAGATTTCAAATAAATTAATAAATATGTCAATTTTTAACATTTTTATTCATTTCTGATTTTAGGGATTTTTCGATAATGCTAATTTTTACATGGTGGTGCGTTCTAGTGTTGGGGTGTATCTGGATCACTCAGTGGAATACATGGTGTTCCTAAATTACCCTCATAAAGTTGATACAAACGTATATTTACTTATAGCTTCTAGAATTGAACGACCATATCAAAAAGATTACATTAATTTTACAGATAATCGATCATAGTTATTAGAAAAATTATAATATGGAAATTTTATTTGGGGCGCTATGAATTTTTTCTCCTCAAATTAAAAAAAAGTAAGAAATATTTGCAAAAGGAGAGACTTTCAGTAAATGGAAGTAGGAAATTTAGAGAAAAAAGTAGAAAATGCTAATACGAAGAGGAGTACGTTTCAAAAATACAAATGAAATGGAGTAGATCGACTCTGATGGGAGTAGAATGAGAACATTGAGTAAGTGGGGTCTTGAGGATTACGTTAAGGTCATTATTGAGTACATCATACATAGTGCCCTTTTTATTCTCAATCACCAAGAAGTTTCGACGCTTGATGAACGCATAACCAAAATTAATAGATTGGGTTCGGGGCAATGACACAAGGACATTCTAAACCAGTTGGGAAGGTTAGATCACATGGGAAATTTTAAAGTAGGTGTAATTATGATAGTTAGGATTATCAAAATTATAGTCGGTCTAAGCCGACTATAAATACCCTACACATATGTGTGATTACCATTCAAAGTGATATATAGGTCACCAGGGTATACGAATCCTGAAAATAACTACAAACATTCAATCGCTGAAGAATTCCCATTCATTTGATACTCATATTTACAAATGGGTAGGTTTTTTTTTTGTGAACCACAAGTCTTTTCGCCGGAAAACATTATTATCATGTATTTGAGCATGATATCAATATATATTTGACCAAAAAAATTTACCTAAGCACGTATACATTAAAATTGATCTTTATATGTACATTTTATATGAGGTATTTGAACATAATTGGTCGGATCATAGGTCTCAATGGACCGATCTCGCCAACACATACAGCGTAGGTATATTAGTAATCTAAGTTATAAGTTTCATTTATCTAGCTCTTCAATTTTAAAAGTAGTAGGGATTTCAACAGACAGACAGACGGACATCGCTAAATCGACTCAGGAGGTCATGCTGATCAAGAATATATATACTTTTCCATACCAGAGATGCTTCCTTCTGGGTGTTACAAACGGCGTACCAAACTGAATATACCCTTTCACTCTTAGTGTAGGGATTAAAAAAAAAGGACGAGAAACTTCAGAATTACTGTTTTGAGAGGTCGCCATCCATCGCAACTCATTTTGAACGACACTGGAGAAAACTGGATATCCCCGACACCATATCCCAAGTAACAATTTCTACCAGTATCCAACCAGTTTCAGCACTAGTCACATGTCGAGTAACTCGCAAGTTATGTAACGCACTTTCCGGCCAGAAACTACCAAAAACTCTTGAATTTCTACCAATAACCGATCAGTTCCTGATTAGTTCTACTAACAGGGATCTACTGTTCAAATCCCTACCAGTAACTCACCAGTTTTTGACTAGTTTTACTGGGGACATACCAGTTTTTACTATTTTCACTGCTAGGGATCTACTTTTCAAATTACTATCAGTAAACTACCAGTTTTTGACTAATTTTACTGGTGAGAATATACTTTTCAAATCTTTACGAATAACCGACAATGTTTCGACTAGATTTATAAAACTTAGCGAGTGAGACAATCGGACATACTCTTCAAATCTCTACGACAAGGTTTTGACTAGTTTTACTGGTGGGGATAAACTCTTCAAATCCCTACGAATAGCCGACAAAGTTTTGACTAGATTTATAAAACTTAGTGAGTGAGATAATCAAACCGAATTGAAACTGGTTTCGATTTAAATACTTCATATGCCTTTTATAGACATGGAATTAAATATGGCATTTGTATAACATTTACCTTTTCTGAACGCCTTGAATTCTGTATTTAA
Organism: Dryomyza anilis; assembly: GCA_951804985.1. NCBI lineage: Eukaryota > Metazoa > Arthropoda > Insecta > Diptera > Dryomyzidae > Dryomyza > Dryomyza anilis. Next base: position 115,980,912 of record OX638130.1, read on the forward strand.
AATATGTATGGCATGAAATATGAGCTGTTGAAGTTTTGAGTTTTATGCAGCTTTTGAAAAAGTATTTTGATGTTGTTTAATTTTAGAATGATGTGAGTCTGTATCGTGTGAGTAAATAATAAGTTTATGAAATTAAGAAATAAAACGAAAATACTTACTATATATTAGAGAAATGGAAATGAAAATCATTTTAGGCGCCAACTAGTTGTTGTTACTGCTAACGCCAAATGATGGAGTTCAATTGGTCATATATTTATTATAATTATTATATTGTTACAAAGTTTTTTTGATTTTTTGTTGATTTTATTTTTTATATCTTTTGGAAACTAAACATTAGATGTTATTTAAAATAAATGTACCTTTTATTAAACACCATGAGGCTTTGTAATTGTTCTTTGAATAATAGGCAAGCGCACAGTGGAGCGAAAGCAAGCAACAGTATTATTTATTATTATTTAATTATATTAAAAGTACATAAAATGCTTTTGCGCTTAAGTTATTTTTATTTTTTTATATTTATTGTATTTATTTGTTTGAAATGCAATTTCTGTAAATTTCAATATTTCGAAAAAAAAAAAATTTAAAGCAATTAATTTATTTAAAATATCCATTAAAAATATCAATCTGTCGTATTTGAAGAGTATCAATCAAATCAAATTTAATTAAATGAACTGAACTTGAAATTAAGCAAGCTACTTAATATGGAAAAATGTTAAAAATTAAACAAAAACAGCACAAATCTTTGCAAAAAATGTTGCTAAACTAGTTGCTAAGTAATAAATTAAATTAGTTTAAAATAGAAATTAGTTAAAGTTAATTTAAGCAAAAAAACAAAAAAAAAAAAATTATCTTTAGAAATTCATTGGCTAACTTAGGGAATTACACGCGGTACCAAGCTGCATTCGCTGTTAAACTATTTTTTATGCTCATTTTTCAATTGATTGATTTTTTATTAATTTTTTGTTTCAGTGGGAAGTTGGTTTTTTTTTCATGTTTGTTTTTTATTTTTTTAATTTCTCGGTAGGTTGGGCTTTTTTTTGTGTTGGTTTTCAGCGTTTTGCAGCAGTACTTTTGCTGGTGCAATAGAAAGTTTAGTTATTTCTTTTTTCTTCTTTTTTTTATTGAGTTCAGTTGGTTTTCTTTGCTTCCACGGTCGTCTCTTCGACGTTTGACTCGACGATGACAACGTCTTTTGCTGTCGATTGAACGGCGTCTACTGTGGGCTCGACAAAGGCTTCATCTATGGTAGCCTGAACGGTTTCTATGAGATCTACGTCTTTGGGGGACTGGTCACCAGCTACGCTAGTCTCGGTGGCTTTTGTGGGTGTTGTGGCTGGTGTGGAGTTGGCCGAAGCCTCGGATTCACTCATGCTGCTCTGTAGGTTTAAGAAAATAAATAATATAAAATTAAAAAAAAATTAAAACATGTTAAATTGTTTGAAAAATACTTAAAAAAAAGTTTTCATTACTATGGATTGATTTTTAGTGAATTGAAATTTAAAATTGTGCTTCTATTTAGTAAGAAATTGTTAAAGGTAAAATTTAAAAGTTTTTGTTTTAAAATTAATAAAAAATAAAACAATAACGATAATTTCTACAAATAGACAATTAAAAATAAACTTTAACAGAAATTTTACTTTTTTGGAAAATTTTCTAATAGATTAAACTGTTATTAATTTTATTTTTCTTTTTTAAATAATTTCAAATCTCTCTGAATCTGCGCTAATTCCTTTCAAAGTTCTCCCAATATAAAACTCATTTATTAAAGTGTTTTTAAGCGATATTTTATGCATGTCTAATCAACGCCCACCACACTCACCCGCATCAGTTTGCGCAGCTTCATGGATTTACCCATGCTCTGCAGGCGATAACGCTCCTTGGCACGTTCGCGTATCTTCTCCGGCACCAGCAGCAACATCGTCATAAGGTTACCCAGGAATAGCAACAGGAACATGCAGCACATGGCGGATACCTGTGAAATAAAACGAAAATTAATGAGCATTTAAATAATTGGCAACATCATCATCAGCAGCGCAGAAATCAATCAGAGCAGCACTTAATCAAAGCAATAGAATCAAAGAATAGAAGCAAGGAGGAGGCAGAAAAGTAAGCGAAGGATGAGGCAGAATAGTTGTCGAAGAAGAAGTCAGAGTAAATCAAGCTGATAAAGCATTTTACAAAGCCAAGCCTTCAAGCAGGCAGAGCCATGCAATCGACTCATCAAACGACATAACCTACACAGTTTCAGGATCGACTTTATTGCCTGAACTTCCTTTTAACCGCCTACAGAACCCTTTAATACACTGTACAAAATTTGGTCGTAAATATAGCAAAAGTCATTCATTAAACTTAATTAGTATAGCAAATAAATTTGTTAATATGACAGACAGCATTGCTAAAAGTATTTAAATTTGTTGTTTTGTTTATATAGCAAAGTATTTTTGCTTAATTAGCAAATTGTTTTGTTATTACTGCAAAAATTGTTGCTAAGATTATAAAAGGTATACTTGAATCTTTTATATATTTATTTAAAATATTTTATTTTGATTTTATTGTGTTAACAACAAAATGTAATTGATGCAGACGACATTTATTATTTTTTTTTCCAGCAACTGGCTTTGTTGATTCGACAAAAAGTTTTGCTAATACTACAAAAATGATTACTAATTATGTTTTTATTTTGATTTTTATGTATTAACAAGAAAATGTAATTGATGCAGACGACATTTATTATTTTTTTTCAGCAACTGGTTTTGTTGATCCGACAAAAAGTTTAGCTAATATTGCAAAAATGATTACTAATTATGTTTAATGTTTATTTAAACTGAGTTTTTGACTTAAATGCATTAGCAAATAACTGAAATTGATTATTTAGTAAAAATTATTATTTTAACAATATGTTTTGTTGATTTGATGAACATTTTTAATTATATTTGAAGAATTATTGCGAAATTTTATTTTTTTTAACTGAGTGTTTGGATTTAATTGCGTTGACAATGAACTTTAAGTAATACAGCAGCAAATATTTATTTTATAAAAATGTTTTTTAACTTATTTTGTTGATACGACAAACAGTTTTGTCAATACAACAAAAAACTGTTTATAATCATCATACGAAATAAGTTTAATTTTTTTCTATTAATAACAATGCTTATTAATTGATACTGCAGACATGTTTACATAAGAAAACAGTTTTTTTAACAAACTATTTTGTTGATACAACATATAAATGTTGTAAAACAACAAAAGTACTGCAAAAACTATATCAAATATAGTTAAATTATTTTTGAAATTAGTGTTTCTATTTTATTATAAATAATGACTATGAATAAATAAAGAATACTTTTTATATAAAACATCTGTTTGTTAATATAGCAAAAAATTTAGCTAATAAAATTATTGTTAATTCTACTAAAGTTTTTGCTAATTTTCATAATGTTTATATAAATTGTAGAGCTTTATTTTTAAAAGTATAAATATTCTTGATCAGCATGATCCTTAGTCGATTTAGCGATGTCCGTCTGTCCGTCTATTTGTCCGTCTGTCTGTCTGTCTTTTTATTATTATTGTTATTATTTATGTCAGTGTACTCACATGCCATGGCGCATCCGGCGGCGTATACATCAGATGGTACAGCGTATATGCGTTGTACGCCTGAAATGCATAACCGAGAAACAGGAATGGAATCAAGAAGCTCAATCCACGCCACATCCACGAATGGAAGCCCTCAATGGTAATGTCCATATTGTGTCGTTCACCGAGCGCCTTCAGGCGATACAGCAGACCCTTCTGGTAGCCAAACTGCAGATACTGTACCATACCTAAGGTGGAGAAGAAATGTTGGAAAATTGAAAAAAAAGCAAAGGATAAATATCAATATTAATCATGTTTAGAGCTTCAGCTGATGCTACTCTGCAACTGCTACTCGAACCTCGAACTCTAAAACTTACTAATATAGGCATTGAAGTACATGAACTGCGTGCGAAAAGCCTGCCAATGCGGTCCTTGTGGCCAGATAAGCAAAATACCCGCCGCCACGGTGGAAAAGAAATGATGAGCACGCCACCAGCCCTTGATGCGTGAACCGTTTACTTTGAGAATCGATTCACGAATGGTCAGGGTGCAGTAATACCAGACGAGCAGGAAGATGTACAGCAGTTCCATGGCTCTAAATGAGAAATAGAGATAGAGTGAGAGAGCGGAAAAAATGGCAGATAAATAAAAATCCAATTAGTCAGAATTTATTACTGTTGAGGATCAAGCAACTAGGGCAGGTTGGTTTTCATTTGATAAACACGAAAATATTTAGCATAAACAACATGCTCTAAAAATTGGCTATACTAAAAAAATAGTCATTTTTACTATGGAACTAATTGATTTCATTCAGTATGCTCATTTAAAATCTACTTGTGCGGGGTATCAAACTTATATCTGAACTATTAAAATTTAGTAGACAATTTTCACTTAAATTCAACTTTACACTAAAAATTCAATTGTTCACTAAAAATTCAACTTTTCACTAAAAATTCAATTTTTCACTAAAAATTCAATTGTTCACTAAAAAAACTAAATTTTTCACTAAAATTAAATTTTTCTCTAAAAATTCAATTTTTCACTAAAAAAAAATCAATTTTTCACTAAAAATTAAATTTTTCACTAAAAATTCAATTTTCAACTAAAACTTTAATTTTTCACCAGAATTTAAAATTTGCACTAAAAATTAAATTTTTCACTAAAAATTCAATTTTTCACTAAAAATTCAATTTTTCACTAAAAATTCAATTTTTCACTAAAAATTCAATTTTTCACTAAAAATTCAATTTTTCACTAAAAATTCAATTTTTCACTAAAAATTCAATTTTTCACTAAAAATTCAATTTTTCACTAAAAATTCAATTTTTCACTAAAAATTCACTAAAAATTCAATTTTTCACTAAAAATTCAATTTTTCACTAAAAATTCACTAAAAATTCAATTTTTCACTAAAAATTCAATTTTTCACTAAAAATTCAATTTTTCACTAAAAATTCAATTTTCAACTAAAACTTTAATTTTTCACCAGAATTTAAAATTTGCACTAAAAATTAAATTTTTCACTAAAAATTCAATTTTTCACTAAAAATTCAATTTTTCACTAAAAATTCAATTTTTCACTAAAAATTCAATTTTTCACTAAAAATTCAATTTTTCACTAAAAATTCAATTTTTCACTAAAAATTCAATTTTTCACTAAAAATTCAATTTTTCACTAAAAATTCACTAAAAATTCAATTTTTCACTAAAAATTCAATTTTTCACTAAAAATTCACTAAAAATTCAATTTTTCACTAAAAATTCAATTTTTCACTAAAAATTCAATTTTTCACTAAAAATTCAATTTTTCACTAAAAATTCAAATTTTCACTAAAAAAAAATAAACTTTTCATTAAAAATTAAATTTTTCACTAAAATTTAATTTTTCAATAAAATTTAATTTTTCACTAAAATTTAATTTTTCACTAAAAATTCAATTTTTAACAAAAATTCAATTTTTAACTAAAAATTTAATTTTTAACTAAAAATTTAATTTTTAACTAAAAATTCAATTTTTAACTAAAAATTCAATTTTTCATTAATATTAAATTTTTCACTAAAAACTCAATTCTTCACTAAAAATTCATATTTTCACTAAAAATTTAATTTTTCACTAAAATTCAATTTTTCTCTACAAATTGTTTTTACTAAAAATTAAATTTTTTTTACTAAAAAATTCAATTTTGTTCTATAAAAAAACTAAACTATTTTATAAATTCCTACTTAAAATTCTCAAAAATTAGTTTAAAAAATACACACTCAGTAGCCTATTAGCTGCCCTATCAAATGTCAAATATATTTTAAAATTGCATTGCCATCAACTAAATGCTTATTGCGTTTTTAAGCGCCAAGTGACACTTTGCCATTTCAGCATTTTTCATGATGGTTCTTCTACATCCATCGAATTGACAGCATCATCGAAACGCAAATATTTGCCAAACCATTTGAAAGCAATTAGCAAACAACGTTGTTCTGACTAGCTGTAGAACGGAGCACAAAATAGAAAAAGGACGAGATACGATTAACGCTACCTGAAACTATATATAAAGATACCTAGTTGTTTGGCTGACTGAATAAATGACAGAGTGACTGACGGACTTGGTTGGATAGCTGGTTTGTTTATCGAATGAATGTTGGCTGGACGTGCGCCATTCGCCACTTACCTGTAGTTGAAGAACAAATTAAGAAACGCCATTAACAGCCCGATTACGTTGAGTATTAATTTAAACTTTTCGTAGTCATCTTTATAGCGAACTTTATCGTTTCTGTTCAAAATTGATACGTTTACGTTGCCGAGTATAATCTGCAAGGATGCGCAAAAGAAAAAGAAGAAGACACAAGATAAGTTTTTGCGTAATAAACTTAAGATGCAAATAAACATAAAAAAGGACAAAACTTTTTCACAGACAACTGAAGAGTGAAGATATGAACGGTAGGACGGATAGACCGAAGGAAGGATGGATGGATGACAGGACGGATGAATGAATAACTGCAATTGAAGCAACAAGCAACATGGACAGATTCCAAGACAATCAAATGGTGTCAACAAAAATTGAAATTTAAAATTGAAATTTTTCCAAGATGCCATTTGGCTGTTCGAATCACGAAATGAAATGCGGCACAGTGTGACCAAATGCTGAAAAGTGCGGTATTTTTATTTTATTTTCGGAACCATATGACCGATTTTAAAAATTTTAAAAGTTTTGTATAGTGAAATCTTTAGAGAATTTAAGTTTTGAAATTGTACTTTGTATCTTTAATGGTTATGAAAATAAGAATCAGTACAAAATGATTTTTAAAGCTAAATTTAAAAATAATTAAAAAAACCTAAATTTGATAATTTTTGAATTTTGGAAAATTTTAAACTTTACAGATTTTTAACCCCATAACCGTGCAAGATACGATCTTCAAATTTAAAAGTTAAATTCTCTAAAGAATTCTTTTAAAATATTTAAAACTCGTTCAAGTGGTTTTGAAAATAATAAAAATAACAACGTTTGACCACACTGTCCAAAGTTGTATCGTTCGATAGAAAGAGTTGTAGGGGAAAAGTATATATCGAGGTGTAAAAACCACTTACTTTCAGATAGAGACCCGATTTCGTAGGCAGCGACTGTTCAATTTCATGGAGCTGCGCCTTACGTTTCAGCGTGCTTTTGCTCAGTTCGGCGACTTTGTCCTTTTCCTCTGGTGTCGTTGCTGTTTTGCATCTGCAAGTGAAACAAAAACAGAAACAAAAATTAAAAATAAATAAAATTATATAAAATAAAAATATACATTGAGCAAAGTGTTAAGTACAACGAGCGGCAAAGGATGAAGAAATAAAAAAAAACTTTGCTGCATATCCTTCGTACGACAAGGGCAACTTGTGTACATGACGTGGATGACGACGACGTTAAGAGGGACAAACGATTGGAGGGACATTGTTGAGTCACGTGTACGTTGTTTTTGTACTTGTTGTGTCGCCTTTGATGCAGTTTTAATGGAATGCATGCAAGTGGAAAACAGAAAGACAGACAAGGAGCAGCAACAGCAGCACCAACATCAGGCGACAACATTGAATGTTGTTGACTACAGCCAGCAGCAGCAACAGCAGCTGTTAGTGTAGCCAAAGTAAAACTTAAGTAAATGATAGTCAATGATAGTAATGCTCGTTGCCTTTCAAGTGCCAAGAGCGGCATTGTTTATTTTTAAATACCAAAAAAATATATTTCAAACATTTTAAATTCTTCAAAAAGGTAGATTTATAAAATCATAATGTATGCATTTAAAAAATTGTATTGCAATTTATTTTATACAATCTTCAACTATATAAAACTTTAATATATAGAAATCTTTAATATACAACAACTTTATATACAACAACTTTTTGGCTTTATATAAAAGCTTTCTATACAAAGCTTTATATAAAAGCTTTCTATACAAAGCTTTATATAAAAGCTTTATATACAAAGCTTTACATACAAAGCTTTATATAAAAGCTTTCTATACAAAGCTTTATATAAAAGCTTTCTATACAAATCTTTATATACAAAGCTTTATATAAAAGCTTTCTATACAAAGCTTTACATAAAAGCTTTCTATACAAAGCTTTACATAAAAGCTTTCTATACAAAGCTTTATTTTAAAAATTTCTATACAAAGCTTTATATAAAAGCTTTCCATACAAAGCTTTATGTACAAATCTTTATATAAAAAGCTTTATATAAAAAAAATTTATGTAAAAAGCTTTATATAAAAATTTATATATAAAAGCTTAGTATAAGAAGCCTTAATATAAAAAGAGCTTTATGTAAAAAAACCTTTATATAAAAAAGCTTTCTGTACAAAGTTTTCTGTACAAATCTTTATATAAAAAAGCTTTACGTAAAAAAGCTTTATATAAAAAAAGTTCTATATAAAAAAATCTTTATGAAAAAAGCCTTATATAAAAATCTATATGTAAAAAGCTTAGTATAAGAAGCCTTAATATAAAAACAGCTTTATGTAGTAAGTTTATGTAAAACATTAATGTAAAAACCTATATATAAAAAAGATTTCTGCACAAAGCTTTCTATACAAAGCTTTATATAAAAAAAGCTTTTTGTAAAAATCTCTATATAAAAAGTTTTATGTAAAAATCTGTATACAAAAATATTTGTGTAAAAAGCTGAATATAAAAAGCCTTAATATAAAAAAGCTTTATGTAAAACATTTATCTAAAAAAGCTTTATATAAAAGCTTTCTGTACAACAAAAGTTTTATGTAAAAATCTTTATATAAAAATATATGTGTAAAAAGCTTAGTATAAAAAGCCTTAATATTAAAAAAGCTTTATGTAAAACATTTATGTAAAAAAGCTTTATATAAACGCTTTCTGTACAAAGCTTTATATAAAAATGCTTTATATAAAAAAAAAGTATTTATGTAAAAAGCTTTATAAAAAAACTTTATGTAAAAAAGCTTTATATATAAAAAACATTATGTAAAAAAGCTTTATGCAAACAAGCTGTACGTAAAAATATTTTATATAAAAATGATTTATAAAAAGATTTATAAAAAAGTTAAAAAAAAAAATTGAAACAACATAATATAAAAATTTGGATGTAAAAAAAAACATAAAAAGCTGTATTTTTAAAGCTTTATACAAAATGCTTTATAGAATGAGCATTACGTAAAAAATGTTATTTAAAAAGATTTCTAAAAAAATGTTTTATACAAAAAGCTTTCAATAAAAAGTTTAAGATAAAAATCTCAAACTTAAAAGCTTTATATAAAAAGCTTATGGTAAAAAGCTTAAGCGAAAAAGCTTTATTTAAAAAGCTGTTTATTTAAAAAGCTGTATATTAAAAGCTTCATATAAAAAGCTTTATACGAAACATTGTATTATATAAAAAGCTTTTAATTAATTTATAATAAAACGCAAAATCAATCAATTAATAAATTAATTATACCAAAAGCATTTTAACAAAAATAAAATAATAAATTACAAAATAAGTGTTGCCAATCTTTATTAAGTTTTATTTTTTGTATTGCTGTTTAAAAATGTACGCAATAAAAAATAATAATAATAAAATGAGAAACACGTTGTCAACACACAAATTGTGAACAAAACTTTAGCAACATTTTATGTTTTTTAATTTAAATTAATGGCTTATTTCGTTAAACATGAGAGCGAACAAATGTTTTCGGCAATCAATTTAAAAATTGCAATAAATCTACGATGATGATGATGATGATGCACAACAGCAGCAGCAACAACAACAACAGCAACAAGGCTAAAACAAACTGTTTTTGCATGTTTAAAATTAAAATATGGTTCGGACTACAGGACGGACAGACGTTCGAACGAATGGACGCAAGAGTAGTAAACATTTAAAACGTTAATGTTTTGCAATTAATTTAAATTTATTATTGTTATTATAATTTGGCGTCTGTTTATTTAAAACTCATTGCAGAATAATTGAAGTTTTATGAACAACAGCAACTGAGGCCATCGACCAGCGCCGCAACCCGCAGCAAACGCAATCGAATCGATGCGGTTGGTATTTGTCGCTGTTAATACTTTGGTCGCAGCACAAGAGGTGAAAAATTTGGCACAGACGACCTGACTAAATAATTTATTTCTTGCACATTATAATTAATGGTATTTTTGTTTAATTTTATGGAGTGTTTTTTTATTTTTTTTAATTTTGCATTTGGTTTCTACCATTTTATTTATGGCTATTGTTGATACAACGGTGTAGTACGAAGTGCGAAACAATTGCACGAAATTGTAATTTAATTTTTATATGGTTCCAATAATGGTCAGCCCGATAAGAGTAGGTCGCATATAGTGTTGAATGTTTGGTTTTTCAAAGAATCTATAATATTTTCTTAATTAGTTTCGTTTTATTAAGTTAGCTTTATAACTATTATTACAACCTTTAACAAGCCGCTATAGGAATAACATGCAATTAACTCATTAGGTTTTGTACTTTACTCTATAAAATAAAAGATTTTTGTAATAATTTAAATAACAAAAACGGCTTATGTTCATTTAAAATACTATAAAAGTAAAATTTCTATTGTAGAAAACAAAATAAAAATTAATTACGATGGACAATGCACCCGTTATTCGAAGCTTTATCTTAAATTATTAAGAGAACCAACAAACGGGGCGACTTTGGCCCGTCAACAGACTTTCTAATATCTATATTTCTTCATTTTTAAATATATATTATTTTTAATTATTCTAAAAAATACTAGCGAACATTCATAGACAATTAAAAGCCAACTTTAAAATTAAATTTGGCTTTTTTGACAATTTTCAAATAGAATAAAATGTCAAAATACTGATTTTAAATTTAAAGTCGACTTTAAATTGTTTATGAATATGCGGCATTGTAATCTAATTTTCAGTAATTAAAATGTCAAAGTTTATTTTTATTGTAAAAATAAAAACAAAATAAAAAAAAAGGAAGTGGGTCTCTTCACGGACATTGGCCACTACATTTCATATCTTTTGAAGGAGAAATGCAAGAAACTCCGTTGATATATCGTTTTAAAGCTAATAAAACAGCATTGCCCTTTGAAGCATTTTAAATTTTTAAACTTTTGGACGTAATTTTTATGCATAGGACATATCGTCACTTGGCATGGGGTGAAGGTGCAATTTTGGACATTTGCGTTTTTTTACATTTTTGAATGTTGTTTATCCTCAAGTATGCTGTGCCAAAATCGCGTTGGATATTTCTAGCCACAAAAGACAAAACCAAAAGGACGAATTTGAAAATCTTGTCATGCCAAAAGGGCGAATCTTTTCGTTTTTTCGCCATAACTTTTAATTGGTATAAGATAAAATAGTGGTGTAAAGGCATTTATTGTTTGTTTTTAAAACACCTATCGATCTGCATCATTAATTAAAAATATTTTGCCAAACATTAATTTGCCATTTGTTATTAGCAAGAATTTTTTTTTGGCAAAATATTTGTAATTAATAATGCAAATCGTAGGCGCTTTGAAAACAAACAATAATTGCCTTCACATCACTATTTTATCTAATACCATTTAAGAGTTATTGCAAAAAAACGAAAAGATTCGCCCTTTTGGCATGACAAGATTTTCAATTTGTCCAATTTCTTCGTTTTTTTGCAATAATATTGGTGCAAGATAAAACAGTGGTGTAAAGGTATTAATTATTTGTTTTTAAAGCACCTATCGATTGGCATCATTATTTAAAAATATTTTTCTAAACATTTTTTCCTGCAAATAACAAATGGCAAATTAATGTTTGACAAATTATTTTTAATTAATGATGACAATAGATAGGTGCTTTAAAATCAAACAATTAATGCTATTACTATTATATCTTGAGCTAATAAAAATTTATAGCATAAAAACAAAAATGTTTGCGTTTTGATCAAGATATAGTCTCACAAAATCCGTAATTATAATTCAGTAGGTTGTCCAAATCTAATAATATATTACATACGTTATAATAAAGGGTTTTTCAACAGGGACGCTACAAAAGTAGAGCGACAGGGACAGCAAACGATGCTATATTTCTTGCCGCTCTTTTGACATTTCTCTTCAGTAAGGTTTGCCATTTCATGATGGAAAGATATACGAATTCGAATTTCGGTAGAAAATTTTAATAATTTCGACTCTTTGTTGGCTCGTATATCTTTCCATCATGAAATGGCAAACCTTACTGAAGAGAAATGTCAAAAGAGCGGCAAGAAATATGGCGTCGTTTGCTGTCCCTGTCGCTCTACTTTTGTAGCGTCCCTGTTGAAAAACCCTTTAAAAAAAACTTTTGTAGCGCTCTTATTGAAAAATCCTTTAATTGACAAATAAACCAAAATAACAGAAAAAATTGAAAAAAAATAAATTTTGCTAATTTTTAAAGCACTTCAAGCTTTAAAATTTGATTTCCCAACATTTTTAAAAATGCACATTCGCCCCTTTGGCATGACAGTGACGATATTTTAAAAATGAGAACCAATGACGAAAAGTTAGTAATTTTGATAGTTAGTTTAAACTATGATCTGCATAAACAAAAATCATTTTCTTATTTATCATTAGATTCGAAATGCTAAAATAATCATGCAAAAATAGTCTAAAAAAAATCAAAATATTTCGAGTTTAGATTTAAATATCTTTCAAAATTATTGAAATAATAATATTAAATGGTATATTGTAATTAGTCTTGACAATTGATAGAAAAACTACGTTTACAGTTTTTAGGAAAACTAGTTGTGTAAGGAACTACAAAATTTATTCTAAAAAGTGTCTAAAAAGGGTATAAAAAAATTTCGATAGCAATTTTCTAAAAAAAAAACGTTACGTTATAGAAAAGAACAGAGTATGCACACCCAGAAAAAAATTCCCTCAAATTCCATTAAAATTGGTCAATAGGACAATTATTGATTTAATAGTATACAAAAAATAAATATTCTCATATAAACTCAATGGCAATGTCATGGTATTTTCTAGTATTTAATGGTATTTTCCGATTAAAATAATAATTTATCCTATTGACTATTTTTTATAGTAAAAAACTATTATTTATATAGTATTTTTTTCTGGATGCAATCAAAATCAGCAATCGCAAATTATATAGAATTGATGTATGGCAAATGTCCACGGCAAATATTTTTTTTATTTTGTTGAGTAGTGATATTTCAAAAGTATGCTGGCTAACAACCAAAAAATGTTCAAGGCTATCGTATCGACAATTTTCGATAGGTACTTAACGATAACAGCTGTCGATAAATATCACAGCGAACTGTGTACGGACAGAATATACCGCCTAACGATATTTTCGCTAAAGATATCGATTCTGGTCAATACACAGTTATGAAATCACGTTACTGAAACAATTAAGTCATTTCACGTTTTTTAAACACATTTAAATTATGAAGTTTTTTTTTTCATATTGCATTTATAACATTTTCATATATTTTATTTTTACATTCATATTTTTCATATCTTTTTTAAATTGAATTTCCTAACATTTGATTAGTGTATTTTTCCAGAAATACATGCATATGATTGATATCAGCAGCGCGCACTTTATTTGGTTTCAATTATCAGTTTTTTGTTTTAATTTTTTTTTTTTTATTTGGATTTTTAGTTATTTTTAGCTGCATGTTGCCACACGGTTATCTGCAAAATAACAACGCATGATATTTTGTTTTTCAAATTTTTTACTATAATTTTTTACCTCGTATTGAATTTTAACATTAGATAACATACAAAAAATAACATTTGTGTGCTATTATTTTAATATATTTTTTTACATATTAACAAAACAAAAATAAAATTATTTTAAAATATGCTAAAAATATTTTTAAATAAAAAATGCAATTTAGATAAAGCTCACTGATAAAAAAAATATTCAATGTTCAATGGCTCTAGGTGAGTTGATTTAATTAAAAACTTTTTGTTTTTAATTTTTGAATAATTGTCCAATTTATTGTAATTGATTGATTGAGTGGCACTGTTTGTAAAGCGAATTTAGTTTGATTACAAAAAGCAGCAATGAAGATTTTTTTTAAAATAAATTTAAAATATTTAAAATAAATCTTTATTTTAAGTTGCATATATAAGTATGAAAAATATGAAAATGATAAAAATCTCAAGAAGCTTAAACTTTACAAAGTAGTGACACGAACCAGAAAAACAGAAAATAAATACAATATGTAGTAAAAATAAATGCAGCTGTAGTTACAATTTGACATTTAACTTGATATTGAATAAACACAGTATGTAGTAAAATTAAATGCATACGCATTTATTTTTACTACATTCTGCATATTCGAAAAATTAAAGCGCACATTAATTACCATTCGAACGGAGATTCGATTAACATATACCTTTTACTTACTGACATAGTTTTCTATACAATTTACATTTAAATAAAATGTAACAACGTGAATACAATATGTCAACAAAGCGATTAAAATACAATTGTACTATTTGCAAAATTTCTTAAAAATCACAAGGAGCTTAAACTTAACAAAGTAGTGACACGAACTAGAAAAACAGAAAATAAATACAAAATGTAGTAAAAATAAATGCAGCTGTAGTTACATTTTTACATTTAACTTGAAGTTGAATAAACACAGAATGTAGTCAAATTAATGCATATGCATTTATTTTTACTACATTCTGCATATTCGAAAAATTAAAGCGCACATTAATTACCATTCGAACGGAGATTCGATTAACATATACCTGTTACTTACTTACATAGTTTTCTATACAATTTACATTTAAATAAAATGTAACAACGTGAATACAATATGTCAACAAAGTGATTAAAATACAATTGTACTATTTGCAAAATTTCTTAAAAATCACAAGGAGCTTAAACTTAACAAAGTAGAAACACGAACCGAAAAACAGAAAATAAATACAAAATGTAGTATAAATAAATGCAGCTGTAGTCACATTTTTATATTTAACTTGATTTTGAATAAACACAGAATTTAGTAAAATTAAATGCATATGCATTTATTTTTACTACATTCTGTATATTCGCAAAATTAAAGCGCATTTTAATTAACATTCGAACGGACATTCGAATATTTTTACAAGACATATACCTTTTACTTGCTTACATAGTTTTCTATACAATTTACATACAAATAAAATGTAACAACACGTGAATACAATATGTCAACAAAGTGATTAAAATACAATTGCAATATTTGCAAAATTTCTTAATTTTTTTCTATATTATATATTTTTCACTAATACTATTTGTTAGCAGCAAAAACAATAATCGTTTTTAGCATTTATGACTTGTTAATGATCCTAAATGCGACGTGTATTTTATGACATTATAAAAGTTATTTGAAATAATAATAACTAAAAATTGTTTACGTCATTGGCACTTTTCGGTGGTTTATAGAATAATTCTACTATTTGTTATATTTAGAATTCGTTGCGAAAATTGTAAATTCCAGCAAATTTCTACTTGTTATAGTAGATAGTGCAGTAAGTTACGCTGATTTATCAATTTGCATATAATTAATTTAGATTTGTTTAGCTAATAAAAACAATGTTTCTATTTATCATATGTAGTATTTTTTTTTATTTCGCAGACCTCTGTCGCTTATAGTTCGTATAGGTTACTAGAGTTCAGTTTCAATTAAGTAGTTTCGCTGTCTTTCTCAGCGCATCTCTCATGCGTTCGTTTGCACCTAATATGCCCCATTGTTTTTCATTCTCTCTCTCTGTCTCTCTCTGCAACTAAATATAGTACGTCGTATTTTAAAAACACGCGACTTAAAACACGTCTTGATTGTGTTGCTGATGCTGCTTGCGTCGTGCATCGTACAAGCCGAGTTGAGTTGAGTCATGGTGAAGGTTGTTGTGAGAGTTGTCATCGTTGCGCTCTGCCTATTGCGAAATCTGTTTTCAACTATGGTATGCGGTATGTAGAGGTTAGAACAATAATGTGTTGTTACTGTTAGTTAACAACCTTGTTGTGTTTTCTTTGCAAAAATAATTATTTATTTAAGCTTTAAGCGCATTATGAAACCTCTGACAATGTGTAGAATTCAATTAAAATATAAATCAAATTTTGTATACCTTCATGTTTAAGTAAATCAAAGGTTTAGGTGTTTTATTACGGGGCAGCCGTAGGTTGGGTGGTTCATGGGAACCACCGTTTTGAGGTTTCTAGGCAGACATTTCAAATAATAGTTTTAAAAGTGTTCAAAGGTGTTGCCAAAATGGTACCTTTGAATAGACTTCAATGATATAACACAAACAAATGAAATACCAAATATAGAAAATTATTTCATTATGAAACTAAATAATCCCCTATGATAAAATGTCAAAAATTAACATTCTCTCATTGTCTGCAATGAAACAAATATCAGCGATAACCTGTAATAAAATCTTAACTCTTCAATAAAACCTATTCGTCTTAGCCCTTTTCTACCCAACATTTAGAATAAAACAAATATAGTACTGTTGAGAAATAGTTTTCCAAAAAAAAACTTTAAACGCAAATTGTGTTTTAATTGTCAAGACAAATTTGAATATTGTGCTAAATACCAAACTCAGAGTTTTTGTTTTTATTTTTTTTAGACAATTATAGTTTTTGCATTTGTCTAATCATAAAAAAGGAAATGATTAATAGTCCAAACTAAATTATTAACTTTTTGCTGTATGATCTGCTTTTTAAAATCTATACGCTCTTCTTTTTAAAGATTTTCTACTTTAAGATCTACTTTTAAAGATAATTTGTACTCTTTTTACAATCAATTTACAATAAAAACACTTAGGAACTGAACTTTTTCTATAGCGTAGACTTTTTGAGATCAATTATGCTGAAAACTGTTTTTTTACAGTCATTTATATGCAAGAAAGCATTTTAAACTTTTATAAATTTTAACATTTTTGACAAAAACTGTGTTGATAAGGCATATTATAAATATTAAAACCTATGAGAACCTAGCATCGGTACTCAGAAGTTAGTGCGTTGGACTGCGTGCCGAAAGGTTCCATGTTCAAGCCTGGACTGGGCCTAGCAACATATTTTTAGAGAAATCATTTTTCTATACCGCACTAAATTTCGGCAGTCAATGGAACACCTACGAGAGTAAAGCATTGCATATGAAAAACTCTCACCTGCCGTTCGGATTCGGCATTAAACTGTAGTTCCCACCACTTTGAGTACAAATATTACACGCACAGCTTAAGTGTTGAGAGAGCTCGGCCTAAGTTCTTATAGGTCTGTAGCGCCAAACTATTATTATTTGTTATGAAGAAAAATTAGTAATTTTGTTCGTTATGTTTTATTATTTATCTTTTGATTCGAAATATTAAAAAATCTTCCTAAAATAGTCTAAAAAAATCAGAATTTTATATTAAAAACAAATTGGAATATTTGCATTTGTTGGTATATTGTAATTAGTAGTGACAGATTTTTGGAAACTATTTGTGTAAGGGACTTTATTTTTATTCTAAAGAGTGGCTGAGAAAGACCTAAAATTTAGATATCAATATTTTCTTACAAATGTTTCGTATTAGAAAAAAAACTGATTAAGCAGTCAAAATCAGCACCCATGAATTATATAGAATTTATGAATGAAATCAACATAGAAACATTTTTTGAGATATTTTTTAATGCATTATAATTTTGTGTGATTTTTTTCTTAATGTAGAATGTTTTAATTTGCGTTGTATGAAAGAAGAACTGAGGCATCAATGCTTAGCAGACAGTGAACGAAAAAGAGATGGAAGATCAGCGAAAACAGCGTGTGAGCATCATCGCATATTCTCTTTAAGTGTAGACGTTTGTGTAAACTTCTAGAATCCGATTATGCGCTGCATATGAGTGTAAAAGAGAAAGATATCGCTTACGAGCAATACGAATTCTCGACAAGTGTAGGAGTTTGTGGAAACTGCTAGAGGCAGACTATTTGGAATATAAGAGAGCTGTATTTGAAGCGTAGCATTTAAGACGAATTTAAATTTAAATAGCGAACAATGTCAAGTTTAATTACAGACATGCAGCAGTTATAGTTAAACAGTAAATAATTGATAAGGTTGTCAGATAAATTAAATTAATAAAATTAATTACTAGTATTTAAACTAGACATAAGTGTGTTTTTATTTTGCGCTGTCCGAAACTTTCCAGGGTACGTTCAGCGAAGGCCAGTGTACGTACTAAAATAATTTCGAACTTTAATTATTTTGTGATTTATTATATTATTAAATCAAATATTTATTTGATTCTATGCTAATAAACTTGTTTATCTATATTCAGTTGGGGAATTAGGTATTCCACAGAAAAATGTATGGCGGTGAATGTATATTGCGCTCAGTGTATATTAGGTGAATCGACATTTTTTTCACTGTAAGGATGAGGAATATTTTATGCGGTTTGTGTACTTTGGCACATGTGAATTAGAAGTGATGTCAAAAATTTCTTGCATTTTTTTACAATAAAGCTAGAATCTTGCTCTATGTTCTTGCTTTTGCTCTTCTTGTCTTGTTCTTGCATATTATGATCATCAATAGGAATTAGAATTTAACTTTGCTGCTTGGGGAGCCTGGCTTAGACTGACCAATGTGGTATTATGTACCTCCATTTAGTTCGTCTATATTATGAACTTTAGTCGACAAAGGTAAATACTTTTATAATAAGGGAGATCGTGGATAAGTCGACATCGGGGCAAAGTCAACTTTTGCTTTAAAACGCGAATGGGATATCAGATCAACTTCAAATTGTTACAGTACAAGTAACATTAGGTGCCACTGTTACCAAAGAAGAGAAATCAATTTTGTGCTTGAACTTCAGTTTTTATGTAATAAAATGTGTTTTTTAACTCCAAAAGTTAGATATTGATATCGCAGTAAACTTGTACTTGTCATTAAAGTTTAGATTATTTATATATTTTGTTTTGAGTTTTATGTAGTAAGGGGTTCACTTATCATGTCGTGTTGATTTTATTTTATTTTTCCATTCAATTCGCATTTTTATGAAAATAATATCAGACTAAGTCTCGTGGGGTAAAGTCGGCACCAAAACATTTGGTCAGAGTGATTCCGCGAAACTACAATTGATGAAATTGTTTGTTCTATGAGTTTTACAAAATAGTCCGTTCTTACGATATACGGAGACCTGTCAATCATTTGACCATGATTTAAGAAGTTATTGCAAAACAATAGCTAAAATGTGAATAATATGAGTAATGGTCAAGCAATATCGCGGGACCGAAATAAAACAGTACGAATAGTTTAATCTTGGAATATATAATTCAATTAAATTGAAAGATATCAGCAAAAATGTGCGTTCGCGGGAAAAGTGGGTAGTGTCGACTTTACCCCTACCTATATTCACAAGCAGATTTGAGGTTGTGTCGCATACCATTTTTTTTTGTGGAAACTAAATATTGTAGATGTTTACAGCTTATGGAACATTTTTAGCTAATGATTCAATCTATCCAACTGTATTATTGTTTTTGTCCTGTCATTCATATGGTGGTCAAAATTAGCATTTAAAAAAAAGTGTCGACTTAGCCCACCTAAAATTTTAAAGCTACGAATTTAGCAAAGATACAAACCTAATAAATTTGAATAGAAATATGTTACCATAAAAGTGTGTGTTATGAAGTGACAGTTGTGATCAAGATTTGGGGGGGGGGGGGCACTCGAATCAAATATAGTTCATTGAAAAGGTGCACTCTCTACCTATCCAACGATGCTAATAAATAATCACTTAAAGATTTTATATGATACGAATTTCGACAATAAAATTTGTACTATAATGTGCCACAAAAGTGTTTTTTTAAGTGTGCGTTCTGATCAAGATTCAGAGGGCACAGAAATCAATTATAGTTCGTTGAAAAGGTACTTTCTCCGCCTATCCAACGATGACAATACCTAATCACCCAAAGATTTCAGATAATATGAATTTGTACCACAAAGGTGTTTTTTTAAATATTCTCTATGATCCATATTTAGAGAGTGCATGAATGAAACATAGTTCGTTGGAAAGGTCATTTCATTATCTATTCAACGATGTCAATCACTGACTACCCTGATATTAGAGATTATACTAATAAACCTTTTATTTAATATTTTCAAATACTTATTTCATTAAAATATTATTTTGAAGTGACCACTATTACGAAGATTATGGACGTACACAAATGAAACATATTTCTGTTCAACTGAATGTGGTTTGTGTCTTTGCTAAATTCGCTTCGTATTTAACTTTACGACCTTAGACTTTAATAGAAAAATAATAAAATAAAATAAAAAATGTTACGCACGGACAGCGCAATGAAAGCACAAGTAAACAGATAAAAATGTTATATATATATTTATTTTTACCTATGTGAACTTATACTTTGAGCGCTTATCAGCAACAAAAAAAAATTAAAAAAAAAACGACCATAAAAAAAAACATGGGTAATCAAACAATTTGTTTTAGCTAAAAACAGCAACAGAGGCCACTACATACAACAATACAATGTCGTTGTTGTTAACATGTTTATCACGCTTGGCCAATAATATTAATGCCGCCGAAACAATTGCTAAAAAATTATGATATCATTAATAAATTGATTAGTGTGTGCTCAAAGCCACCAGCCACCAACAAAGTGCGCTTATCAGCCGCGCAGCAAACCATATAAAACGAGTGCAGATAGTGTAGGGGACAACAAAACACAATTTTTTTTTATATATTTATCCAATAGTTATAGCTGCATTTTGGACTTTGCGTTAGCAGCCAAATGAACTTTAAGTATGGGGCAGCCAGCTATGAGTTGGTTAGTTATGCGTTTTGTTATTAATAACTTAGTCGTCAATGGAAAAAATATTTTTCAAGCATTTAATAAAACATTTTTTAACCTTTGGCACAATGATTGGACAGTTTTATTTTTAATTTTTATTTTATTTATTTTTAATTTTTGCTTTGACTTGAAATGAGACTTTAAAGCGAATTTGCAATTATTAAATGCTTTTTGATGTGTATAATGAAAATGTTATTTAGTTTTGTTAATAAATGAAATGTTTTAAAAATTAAATCAAAAGTCAAAAGAAAACGAAAAATGCGAGTGAAAACATACAAAAAACTTTATATAAAAATTACTTTCTTTAAAAAAATGCATATAAAAAAAATCTCAACTTGAGTTTGACTTGTGTTTGATTTGAGAATTCGATTTTTTTAATAGCGAATTTTAATTTTGTATTTTATTTTTTATTTATAATTTAAAGGGTTTTTCAACAGGGACGCTACAAAAGTAGAGCGACAGGGACAGCAAACGACGCCATATTTCTTGCCGCTCTTTTGACATTTCTCTTCAGTAAGGTTTGCCATTTCATGATGGAAAGATATACGAGCCAACAACGAGTCGAAATTATTAAAATTTACTACCGAAATTCGGAGTCAGTGGCCTCAACGTTAAGAGCGCTACGTCCAATTTATGGTCGTCATAATCGTCCTAGCAGATCAACAATTGAACGTCTCGTGGAAAAATTTGAATCCACAGGCACAGTACAAAATGTTCCCGTGCCAGTGAGACAAAGAAGTGCCCGTAGTGTCGAGAATATTGCTGCCGCTAAGGCTTCTGTTGAAGAAAGCCCAAATGTGTCTCTCACACGTCGTTCTCAAGCGTTGGGCATCTCTGTGACGTCCTTGTGGTGAATTTTGCGAAAAGATCTTGGCCTACATCCTTACAAAATCAAATTGACGCAAGAACTGAAGCCGTTTGACCACCAGAAGCGTCGTATGTTCGGGAATTGGGCTGAGCAACAACTTGAAAATGATTCGGATTTTCATCGAAAAATCATCTTCAGCGTTGAGGCTCATTTCTGGTTGAATGGCTTCGTCAATAAACAAAATATGCGTTATTGGTCAGACAGCAAGCCACACGTACTCCATGAGTCATCATTGCATCTCGAAAAAATTACGGTTTCGTGCGGTTTATGGGCCGGCGGCGTCATTGGGCCGTACTTCTTCCGTGATGAATCGCTACCGTTCAATGATAACCGAATATTTTTGGCCCCAATTGGATGATATGGACTTGGAGGACATGTGGTTCCAACAGGACGGCGCCACAAGCCAAATATTAATACAAATATTAAACATAAATTATAAATAAAAAAGTATTTTAAAAAATTTAATTCTCAAGTCAAACACAAGTCATACTCAAGCCAAACTCAAGTCGATAATTTTTATTATATATATATTTTTTTTTTAATAAAGTAAAAAAAAAAAATTTCATGACTTGAGTTCGACTTGAGAAATAAAATTGTTTTAGGAAATTTAGTTTTAATCTTTTATATTTAATGTATGCATCTAAATTCAAATTTTAAAAATTTCTTAACTTGAGTTTGATAAACTTGGACTTCAATATTTATTCGACTTGAGTGGGACTTGAGAATTCCTTTTTCTATTTAAAATAATTGCCAAATAAATGAAAATGTCTTATTGTTACGAAACTATTTAAAAACGACTTGAATTAGACTTGAGATTTTTAAATAAAATCACAAATTTCGAAATGAGTACAACTACCGCAAATAAGGAAATTTTGTAATTTTTAATCGTTTTAATTATTAAGAATTATGTTTTTAATTCAGTTGAGTAGGACTTAAGTTAGACTTGAGAAATTTGAAATTTTTTAAGATTTTTTTTGGTCCAGAAAAGAAAATATATTTTATATTTTTCTAAAGTTTTGATATATTAAATGGAGTGAATTTGTTAATATTAATTTCAGCTTATTTAAAAAGCTAATTTTCACGTGATATGCGCTTGGTTTGAACTTGTTTTAGACTTGAGAATATTGAAAAAATCATTTTTATTAAGTTTTCTGTCTCAAATATTTTAGTTTATGCCTCGTTTGTTAGATATTTAAATACAAATAGCCAAATAAATACTCACTGTCGCAAAGAGGCAGCAATTTGATTCATGCGGTAACGCTGATGTTTGATCTCGTTGAGGCATTTGTGCTGATGTCCGTGGAGTTGCTCCAGCAATTCAATGTACTTGCGATTGCAGCTCTATAATAGAGGAAGTGTTTTAAATAATAAATTTAATTGTTTAATCAAAATTCAATTAAACCAAACTACGAGAAAAAACAAAAATTAATTTAAAAATCAAGAAAATAAATTTCAAAATATGCAGAATTTTCAATAAAAAAATCCATGAAAAATCCATGAAATAAAACCGTGGATTTATCACTATCAATTTTGGAATTTCTCTGATATTTGTACTACAAATTTTGACAGTGTAGATTCAAAAATGTTGAAATCTAATTGGATTTTCTTTTTTTAAGAATTTCAATCTGTCAATCTAAATTAAAATAAATTTTTTTTTTTTGCAGAATTACTTTTGTACAATCCCATAATTTATATATACTAAAAAGTGACTCAAAAATGCCAAAACATTTCATGTGCAATTTTTATAAAAAACTCGAATTATATAAAAATTATGTAAGATCGATATCCATTTGAACAATTTTGTTAAAATTTTCTCATTTAAACACCAAAAACTGATTTTATGTTTTGGTTTAAACTAAATTCAAAAAAATGCAACAGTTAGCTTGACCCAGGTCAACGACCGGCTGTCTTGCGCACTGTCAACAGCAGCACCACAACAGCTGCTTTATCCAGCCATGCAGCAGCAGAAACTCACCTCGAGCTCGATGTATTCCTTGTTGAGTTCGTCCCACTCGTCGCTGAGTGTGTTGACGTCCATGTTTGGACACGTTGACGGCGGCTACGTGGTTGCTACGTTGTACTGTTTTGTTGGCTGCGACACAAGCAGGCGCAGGATTTGCCACGCGGACCAGCAGACGAACTGGTGGCGGCGCCGAACGGTTGATGACGCTGCGAACAATCTCAAGAAACAGCTGCGAGGTGGCGCTGTTCGTTGAGGTTATGTCGTGCAGTTTTGTTTACGTTTGGTTTGCTTTGGATTGAAAAGGAATGGAATGGAAGAAGTGAAGATTGTTGAAAACACAAAATACAAATAACTAAAATAAAAATGAAAATCAATAAATGCTAAATAGACACCCACGCGACGACGCAGCAAAACACGCGATGCAACGACGTCAAGCGAAATAATTAAAAATCAGACAAAATTTTTAAAAATTTAACACATTAGAGAAATAACAGATTAAAAAAGGAAAAAAAAGCAAAGAAAAAGGAAAATAGCAAAAAACGTGCGACACGGCGGCGAAGGTCGCAGCTGGTCACAGTTCGTTCATCCGCACAAACGACGACTGTCTTGACTTTTTGTCTGTCCGGCTGATTGCGTGACGCACAAATCTTGACGGTGACACTCACCGTGTACAACACGAGAAACACGGAAGAAATCTACACGAAACACGGAAACTTTAGCGGCAATCGATACTACGAGTTTCCGTTCCGTTAGTGACCAACGTTTCAAAGCAACTGAGCAGCTAGTCGTAGCTGCCTCCGGCTTCCAACTCAAATGAGGTTGCTTTTTTTTTAGTTCAAATGAGCAACAGTGTGTCACTCAGTTAATAGCAGAGATTAGACTAAATTGTTATTAACTTTAAAACAACAACGGACGCAGCGCGCAAGCAGCAAGACAGTGCGACACGAATGCAAAACACATTTAACGTCAATGATTTAATACACCACACAACTCACTGCAATTGTTTTCACCGCTTGGAATTAATTGCAAACAGTTTATATATTGCGAAATGTTTGCATACATTAAAATTGCTTCCAATTTCAATTCACAAATTAATAAAATTTCAATGTCAACCGGCCATTTTTTTGTTATTTTGCGTAGTGCTTATTTTTGTGCTGTCACTTTGGCATTTGCATCGTACTGACAGTGTTGCATTACTTGAATAAAAAAAGGGAAAAATAAAATCATAATATCGATGTTGGACTTTTGGAACTTTAAATTTGCATTTGGAAAAAAATGATATGTTAAATTTACTATAAAAAAAACTGAGCTTATATGATCGAAAAATATACCATATGAAAAATGTATTATAAAAATATATGGTACGAAAAGTCACAATTTCATCGTACTCCCAATTTATCGGACAACAATTAATCGTGCAACTATGCGATGCCAAGTAGTACAATTAACTGAGAAAGTAAACGTTATACAGCATAAAACTGTATGAACGTCGTGTTGCTACTGTAGGAGTAGGCCTTTATAAATTCTATTAAATTCACTGTGTCATAGTTTATTAAACTTATAATACAACTCGTATACAGTAACAGTCGTTAAGATATCAATTTTTTTCAATTTAAATTTTCTCTCAGTGAGAAAAGATTTTAATAGAAAAATAAAATTGAGAAGTAAATTGAAAATTATTATTTAATTATATAATAAACATTGTCTGAATTTCAGTTAATCAATTTAATTTTATAGAAATTATTTTTTTTTAATGTTTATAAATTAAATGTAGCTTGATTATTAGTTTCTGGTACGTAAGACTACGAGAAGTTGTCGACAATGCCAGCAAGTGACAACATGCTTTTTTTATACAAAACATTTTTATATCTTACGTTACCTCTCGGCAGACAATAACAAATTCAGAGAGTAAACTTCGCCCATGAAAAGCTCACACCCTACCGTTCGGATTTGGCACTAAACATAGGTCCCACCACTTTGTGTACAATCGTGACAAAAATAGCACAATTCGTGAGAGACCTTGGTCTAAGTTCTTGAGCACTGCAACGTCAAACTATTAATATCATTATTTAATTATATAAATTTAAAATAGTGTGGATTCTTTAAAACGATATAGACTAACTAGATCCAGAGCGAAACCACAATCTCTTAGTTTTCGTAAAAATATTAAATACCCTTCTGTTTTAGCATAATTTATATAAAATTATATGTATGTATTATTGATTTTATTATGTTATTATATTTTTTCAAATAATCTATTTAATCACAATGTGTTTCCATAAATCCGATCAGAATATGTAAAGATCGCCTTAAAAATGTACATTGCAAATTACTTGTTAAATATAAATGCAACACTGGCAACATGAGCCTCGTTCGAGTCTCGAATCTCGACGTAATTTTCTTTGTTTCTCTTTGGATTTTTATATTTGTATTGTGTATTTTAGAACTTTACATCGTATTTTATATTTTACAAATTTGAAAATTTGAATATGTATCAAAAAATTTGATTATTATTAAATAAATTCAAAATAATTCATTGAAAAATTAAATAAATCCAAAAATTAAATAAAAAAAATTAAAGTAAAAATATAAAATAATCATATAAAAAATATGTAATAAATACTTTAAAAATATTATAAAAACATGTTTGCAATACAATATCGAATTAAAAATTGTATGTTTAAGTATTTTGAATAAAAAAAAAATCAAATATTAATAAAGAACAGTACACAATAATAATAAAATTACCGAAATTTATTTCGCGCAAATGAAAAAAAAATTGAATAAAAACTACAAGACCATGTAAATTCTATTATAAAATAGAATTAAATATGACACATTGTTTTCTTTACAATACAAAGCTAATTCACGCGAATCAGCATGGAAATTAATAAATACTGATATAAATCTATTATCAAAAATAAAAACTTTGATAATAAACATGAATCAGCAGTACGTATTCTATAGCAATGTACTATATTTTGATTTTATGATTACTCTCTGATAGAATTCGCCAATAATAAATAGAATTCGCAAATAATAAAAATTAAAAATTCTTTAATTTTATTATTTATTTGTTTATTGATTTTAAAAAATATTTGTATTATGTATTTTTATAAATAACGAGATTATTATTTTTCTTTATAATTGGCATCATTTCATTCCTTGCGTTTGGCACGCAGCATTAAAGCAATATACGCAAATACCCGAAAGCCTATAATGAGTAGCGCCAGTCCAATATAATCCCAGGGCAAATCGGTAGGCGAAAAATTGAGCGTCTCCAAAATAACCTTTCCGGAACTGGGACATGTGGTATTTGACAGCGTACACGTGATTTCACCCGGTTGCACATCGGCCCATTGATTTATAAGTAGACCTTCGTTGGCATAGCGGAACCAGGAGAGATAAGACAACCACTTTAGATAAATCGGCACCGAACCAGAATTCAAAAAGAAACCGCCAAATAGTAAAAATGGTATAATGACTGGTGGTCCGATGGACAGAGCCATTGAGGTGGAACTACTAGCACACGAGATTAAATAACCGAACGATGTAGAAACATTGGCGACCAAGGTAACTAGTCCAAGAGCATTCAAAAAATGCATAATACCAGGACGCAGTCCAATCATCGGATATGCAATGGCCGTAAATATGAATGGTACCGTGAGGAAGAGTGGCAGCTCCGCGAGTGTTTTGCCCAAAAAATAGGTGTCGCAGCGATAGAGCCGACTACGTGCCTCACGCATAAAGACAGGCAACTCGGAGGTGAATACCTATTAGAGAAGATTTGATGAAAGTAATGAAAAAGGTAAGAGAGCAAACTTACAGTAATAGTGGCAAAGACATTTTGGAAAGTCATATTGGTGAGAAAGAGAAAAATAGCGCCATTAATATTCATAACGCCCACTTGCGTCAGCTGTTGTCCTAAGAAAATCAAGCCAATTAGTACGGCAACCATCTGCGTGAGAAGAAAAACATGAAAAATATGGCTTTGAGTAATTGTAATCGTTAAAATTACCGTTGTTTGTATGAGGCGCACTTTAACCAGCAAAGGTTCTTTCAGCGTTGAGAGCCACGAACGCCAGAGCACGGCGCGCAGCTGCTGGAACCAGGTGGCTTTATAGGTGAAACCGTTCTCATCATCTATGGGCAGCCCACTGGCGCTGGTGGCCAACTTCTGAAAGTCCTGTTCCATTTCGCGAGAGACTCTGCAAAGATAATGGAGTCAATGTGATGGCTATATATATTTTTTAGAAATTATGACTTACTTGCCAACTGCAAAATTATCGCAAATTTTCGCTATGCGTTCCCTGGACTCCTGCTCACGGCCCGGCACCACGGCGAGCACCTGCACATAAAAGTCAGCGGGATTATAATTGGTGGGACATTGAGCACCAATACTAGGAAAACATATTAAATTTAGTTTAAATTATGATCCATTTAATACAACCTCCAACTTACTATGAGAAGAAATCAACTGCTTCACTGGGAGTACCCAAAAATGCCACACGCCCTTCAGCCATGAGCAAAATCTTGTCAAACAGTTCGAAGAGCTCCGACGACGGTTGATGTATCGTCAGTATAACGGTTTTGCCTTTTTGCGAGAGTTTCTTCAGCACTTGCACCACGCTGTGAGCCATAAACGAGTCGAGTCCTGACGTGGGCTCATCACAGATGAGCAGTGGCGGATCGGTGAGCGCTTCCGAAGCAAAAGCCAAACGTTTGCGTTCACCACCTGACAGACCTTTGACACGACCCGGCACACCGATTATCGTGTGCTGACACTTGCCTAGTGATAATTCCTGTATAACCTGATCGACACGTGCGACTTTCTGACGGTGCGACATAGAACGTGGCATTCGTACCATCGCCTGAAAGATGAGATGCTCGCGAGCGGTTAGCGAACCGATGAACAGATCATCCTGTTGCACGTATGCGCAGCGTGCCTGCATTTCCTTGGCATCGACGGGGTAACCATTGAGCATGCGCGTGGTGGACGGTGAAATTTGAACACCTTGCGATGAGCGAAATGCGAGTGCGTTGAGAAGCGTGGTTTTGCCAGCACCAGAACTGCCCATGATGGCGAGCAGTTGGCCGGGGTATGCGACGCCGCTAACTGAAAAGACATATTTGCATTTTTAATTTTTTTTTTAAGCCACTTTAGTAAATCTTACCATTTTTCAACAGATGTTTTCTGGGCGCCGGTATGTGACGCTCATTACAAAAGACACCTTTTACACGATTCACTAGCTGCTTCCAAGTGGAACCTGGCTGATGTACTGCACCAAAAATATCCAAATTATACCACGAATAGGTGAGATTATCGGCGAGATTATTGGTAGGCACCACTGTGCCATAGCTCTTACTGTAACCTTGATTGATGCTAGATTGCTCAAAGACACGTCCATCATTGTTCTGCAAAAATAATAAAGATTTTTTAAAATTTATTCTTTAAATTACTTTTTAATTAAACTATTTTGCAGCAGTTAAGCTTTAAGACAACTGATTAGCATAAAACCATTCGCACATTCTCCAAAACAGCTGAACTCTTAATTTTGCCAGCAATTCGGAAATTTATGCTGCTCATTAAAAATGCGCCAAACTTGGCCCAAAACACAAAGTAATTTTCTGAAGAGTAACAAAATGAAAAAAATAAAATAATAATAAAAAAATTGCCGCCTAGGCGTTTAAATAAATCCTCAACTTGTATTTGGGCCTTAGCGTACCCAAAAGCGTCCACATAATCCGACCGCATGCTTCAGCGCTAAGCCTCCGATGAGCCCAAACGTCCAACTTCTTCAATATGCCATGCTTATGCCCCTTTTTTTTTGTTGTACGCTACACCTCCTGCTTATTAAAAATACAACAGCAACACTTTTTCATTAATTTTTTTCGCCTTCGCCACTTTTTCTGTTCTGTGGATGCTCATAAAATTTTCACATTTAATAGAAATCTTATTAAAGTGCAAATTAAGTTTTGGCTCGCTCTTGGCGTGTCATAAATACCGTTATATTTCTTATTTTTTTTGTGCATTGTTCGTAGGAAGAACTGCCCGTCGGCATGGCAGTGCAGGGACGCTAACGAATCATATGAGGGTTGCCACCATTTCACTTTGTTATAAGTTATGTTATTAGTTATTAAGAAATGTCAAAATTTATTCATGAAATTAGTTCAAATTGGTGCACGACAAACGACTAAAAATAAAAAAAGTATTTTTTGACGCTTACTCTCGACAAACAATACGCTCTTTTATTAATGACCTCTTAAATTAAGAAGTTTGTAAAATTTTTAAATTTAAAGGAAATTAGATATATAAAAACTCCGGTTATATAAAAAATGCAGTGTGGCAGTCGGTTTGCCGCGTAATCCTTTCATCCATTTTAAATTTCCAACTATGCTATTAAATAAATTAAAGTGTGCTGCTTAAATGAAGAAGAATAATGAAAGAAAATTCGCAGAAAGCAATAAACATTACTTGAAGCCTCCTCGCCAGATTTGTGCACTTTTCACAATTTATTTCTTTTTTTTTTATTATTAACAACTTAAGTTCGCTTTAGAATATGCGTACATGGGGGGAAACCCCGAGAATTATGCTTAAAATACGTATTTACTTTTTATACAATTTACAATTTTTTTATTTGTATTTACGGAACCCTCATTGCTGACCGTTTGTTGCTTGTATTTCCCTCATCTTTATTTTGTGCAAATTGTGCGGGGTGTTTTAAACAGCACAAAAATAAAAAAAATATATATAAAAAATAAACATTAAACGAAATGTTTCAAGTTAAACCGTGAAATTTCAAGGACGTCACGCCATTAGCGCATTTTTCCATCTTCACGCGTCTTCCGTTCAATGCCGCCACGGCGTCAAGCATCAGGCGAATTTGTTGAAATTGTAATGTTTTTAAAGGTTGTTGTAAAATGGAAACAAGCGCCCGCGAACAACGTAGATGGTAGCACCAGTAACTTCAGCAGCAACACCAACAACAACAATAACAGCCACTTGGGCGAAAGTGCTGCCATTTCCGGCTGCAATTTTGATTGAAGCCAACATTGTATCAATTTCGGAGCAGCGCAACGCAACTTCTGAAATAATGAAAAATGTTCAATCATTATTTTTTTTTGGGGTCGGAGATATTTTAGTGCTGCGTGAAATTGACTTTACAAGGCTACTGAAGTACTTTCTTGTTGGTTGTTTTGCAAATAATAAAAAAATAACTATAAAATAGTAAAACTTACATAAATAAACAAGTGAGAATGTGATTATCGTAAATTGGATGCGCCAGTTAGATGTATAACTCTTATATAACTATTTTACAATATTCTCGGCATTGATGTCCTTCGCCACACCAAAGTATCGTTATTAACGCATGTTCTCGGCATTGATGTCTCTCTCTACACCAAAGTATCGTTATTAACACATGTACTACAAGTTCCGGTCTTAAAAAATCCAGTAAAAGTTGTTTCCTGATTTAATACTAATTATATTCATAATTAGTTGGAAATTGTTGAATTTATCGACAGGAATATTGACGTTGTCCACATCAAAGTATATTTACTAAGATACAACACTCAAACAGATAATATCACTAAATAGTTGTTTTATGGTCATATAATCAAATATTAATTGAAGTAAAACACATATTAAAACATGCTTTACAAAATTTTCTATATGTTTTACTTTGTCGACACCTTTTTTAACATTGTCGACACCATATTATAATCAATTAAAGTTGATACTTTGCTGCAAAATTATGATTATCACATTATCGACACCAAAGTATCGTCATTAAAGTCGACGCAACAAGTCATTACGTAGATTAAACGTTTTATAAAAATCTCTAAATTATATTCATAATAAGTTGGAAATTGTTGACTTTATCGACAGGAATATTGACGTTGTCGACATCAAATATAGTGAATAAAAGGCGATACATTGATGCACGCCATGAGTACACTGTTTTATCACTTTCTTGAAATTGTTCACTTTGTTAACAGTAATGCTGTATTGTAGACGTTATAAGTTTTAGTAAATGGTTCGAGCCGGCCTAAGATACAACACTCAAACAGATAATATCACTAAATAATTGTTTTATGGTCATATAATCAAATATTAATTGAAGTAAAACACATATTAAAATATGCTTTACAACATTTTCGATATGTTTTACTTTGTCGACACCTTTTTTAACATTGCCGACAGCATATCAATTAAAAGTCGATACTTTGCTGCAAAATTATGATTATCACATTATCGACGTTGATAACGTTGTTTACACCAAAGTATCGTCATTAAAGTCGACGCAACAAGTCATAACGTAGATTAAACGTTTTATAAAAATCTCTAAATTATAGTTTTTGAGCATAAAATTGATTACTTATATAAATTGGCTTTGTCAACATTGTCGACATGAAAGTATATTGAATTAAAGTCGACACTTTGATGCCCAACACTAATAAAACCTTGTGATCACATTTTCTACATTTTTAACTTTGTCGACAACAATGTTGACTTTGTCTACACCATTATTGACATTGTCGACACCAAAGTCTCATTAAATAAAATCAACGCTTCGAGACACAACTCTGATAAAACTGCTTATACAAATAACCGTATAAAAGTTGTATAAACATTATATAAATAAAATGGTTTATTTGCATTCAAAATTATTATTAATATATGTAAAATATAAATTAATTGCATTTTAGTCGTCGAATTACAATCAATATGCATAAATTACATTAAAACTATTATATTAAAAATGTTAAGTCTCAATTCGCCGCAAACACTGCAATACCGCGCACCATCCCGCACATGTCAAACAACTCCACCTATCTGGCAACACTGCTGCCATGATCAAGTTCCGTTATAACACTTCTGCATTTTCACGCCGTAAATTAAATTTGCCAAAAGTTTTTGTTAAATTTCGTGATTAATATCGTGCGTTTACGTTCGTTTAATAGTTTATTTATTAGCGCAATTTGTTGGTTAATTGTTTTTCATTCGTCTAAAGTTTGAGGTCGTCGTGTGTGCGTGAAATATAGCGAGTTAAAAGTATGTGAAAATTTCATACAGCGGCGGTGGCGACGGCGGAAGTTGCTGTGCAGAATTTTCGGCAATTGTTCATGTGTTCTAGAAGGTTTTAGAAACCAGTGCAAGTGTTTTTCCTGGTTGAAAATGAAAGTGTGTTTTGTGTGCTGCGCGTCTGGCTCATGTGCCCTGCGCTCAATATTAATGCATGCCAAAACGTGGTGCGCTTGTTAGCGAGTGACAGATTGCTAGCGCTTCCGGCTAAGGCGCTTCCGTTCAAGGTCGGTACTTTTTTTCGTTTTGCATTAGTGCGTGTTCGGGTTGTCGCGAGTGTTCGTGTGTGCGTGCGTATTGTATACGGTGCGTCGCTGTTCTGTCGGCATTTTGTGTGTTATGCTGCTTACAACAAGCAGCAACGTTTTAGAAATCCACATCCTCATTACTAGGTAATTTTATAAATTTGTTAATCACTAAAAATTTAAATTTTCTCTAAAAATAGAAATTTTCACTAAAAATTTAAATTTTCAATAAAAATTGAAATTTTCACTAAAAATTTAAATTTTCAATAAAAATTGAAATTTTCAATAAAAATTGAAATTTTCAATAAAAATTGAAATTTTCACTAAAAATTGAAATTTTCACTAAAATTAAAATTTTCACTAAAAATTTAAGTTTTCACTACAAAATTAAATTTTCACTAAAAACTGAAATTTTCAATAAAAACTGAAATTTTCAATAAAAATTTTCAATAAAAATTGAAATTTTCACTAAAAATTAAAATTTTCACTAAAAATTGAAATTTTCACTAAAAATTGAAATTTTCACTAAAAACTGAAATTTTCACTAAAAATTGAAATTTTCACTAAAAATTGAAATTTTCACTAAAAATTGAAATTTCCACTAAAAATTGAAGTTTTCACTAAAAATTTAAATTTTTACAAAATGTTGAAATTTACACTAAAAAAAATGTTCACTATTTTTCATTAAAATTGAAATTTTCACTAAAAATTGAAACTTTCACTAAAAATGGAAATTTTCACGAAAAATTGAAATTTTCACCAAAAAATGAAATTTCACTAAAAATTGCAATTTTCACTAAAAATTGAAATTTTCACTAAAAATTAAAATTTTCACTAAAAAATGAAATTTTCACTAAAAATTGAAATTTTCACTAAAAATTGAATATTTCACCAAAAATTGAAATTTTTCACTAAAATTAGAAATTTTCACTAAAATTAGAAATTTTCAATAAAATTAGAAATTTTCACTCAAAATTTAAATTTTCACTAAAAAATTGAAGTTTTCACTGAAATAGAAATTTTCACTAAAAATAGAAATTTTTACTAAAAATTGAGATTTTCACTAAAAATTCATATTTTCACTAAAAATTCATATTTTCACTAAAAATTCATATTTCACTAAAAATTCAAATTTTTACAAAAAGTTGAAATTTTCACTAAAAATTTAAATTTTCACTATAAATCAAATTTTCACTATTTAATCAAATTTTCAGAATAAAATCAAATTTTAACTCAAAATTAAATATTGCACTTAAAATCAAATTTTTACATTAAAACTAATTTTCACTTAAAATTCAATTTTTCACTAAAAATTAAATTTTTTACTAAAATTTAAATCTTTCACTCAGAAATAAATTTTTCACTAAAAATTGAATTATGTGTTCTTCATACAAAATTTTATATATCTGCTTCAATCTTCAATTATAAACTTTTTTTCTTTTGGAAAGCAATTCTTATAAGACCTACCAGTAGAACTTCCACTACATATTATTTTTGATAGTATATCAGAATAACTCGCTTTCAGCGCCGAAAATATTATTGTTATGCAAAATAAAATGAAAAGTAAATATTTTCACTGCTTAAATTTTTACTTTTGCCATCAGCATTACCACAACAAAATTCCAGGACAGTGCCCATACCACGTTGCCCTACAAAAAAAAACCTCCAGCGAAAACGAAAAAAAGCCCCAAAGTACAAACGTTATAAAATAAGGCAACCGTTTTGACGATGACGATGATGGGCCTGACAGCCCAGCTTGTTTTTCAATAAATTAAATTGATTTCATTTGATTTGATTTCATTTGATTAGCAGCAGATGTCGCAACAGTCGTCAAAAATATGAGGCTCAGACAAGGACGACGACAGTTGCGACAAATTTCCGTTTGCGAGAAAAACAACGATTTTTTTTTGTTGTTTTCGTTTTTATTTTGTCACACACTCTGCTATTTTGTGCTTAAAAATAACAAAGCAGTAGAAAATAAAATAAATATGAATGAAGAAAATGGAAAAATTTAATAAGAAAAATTACAAATAAATCGCGTTTATTTTATTTAAATTTTTTCATTTAATTTTTTCCTTTTGTAATTTTGTCTGTTCTGCATAAAGCTTCTTTTTTTTGTGTGTTTGGTAAGCTCCATGATAATTTTACAAAATGTTGTTTTAATCTTGCGACGTGCTACGTATTGACGGGAGAACATTTACCAGATTCTGTGTGGGGTGTATATTTTTTTGAGGGGGTTCTGGTGACATTGATGCTATGCAAATAATACCAAACAACGTGTAATTTATTTATTTTTCCTTCATTTTTTTTTGTTGTTATTTTAATAATATTTTTGCGCCTCATTTGAGCACAAAATAACGAATGAAAAAAAATCGTTAAAAAGTTTTTTCATCTTCAGTTTTACACATTTCGGCGGATATTAAATTTTGGACTCATTTTATTTATTCTATTTTTTGTTTAACTAATTTTTGGCACTTTGGGGAACAAGAAATTAATTGCCTGGCAGCCATTTCAAAAGGGGCGGCTTTTATTTTTTCCATCGTCGTTTTTATTTCTTGACTTTTATGCGCAGAGTGCTTTTGTTACGAATGTTTTTATTTTTTTCGAGAGGGACTCTAATTAGTTTTACGTTTATGCGATGTTTTTGGTGATGATGTTTTTGTTATTATATTCTTAATTTTGTTGTTTTTGTTTTTTTTGGTTAGTGTTATTGCTAAATGCACATGTTAAAAATGTCAGACACATTGTTGTTTATGACATTTTATTATGTGAGAATTATATGCTATCAAAACGAAGAACAAGCTAAAGCAATATCTGTTATCTGTTAATATCTGGTCCGAGATTATTTTGTGGCCTCTAGAAGCTAAAATCATTTTTTTTTGTAATGGGAAAAATTTAAGAGAAGCTACTTCATAAGTCAAAAGAATAAATAATGTTAAAAGCTCAAAATTCAATGTAGCAAAATTTAAATTTTCACTAAAACTTCAAATTTATTTTTTCACTAAAAATTCTATTTTCACTAAGAATTCAATTTTTCACTAAAAATTCAATTTTTCACTAAAAATTAAATTATTCAAAAAAATTCAATTTTTTACTAAAAATTCAATTTTTCACTAAAAATTCAATTTTTCACTAAAAATTCAATTTTTCACTAAAAATTCTATTTTTCACTAAAAATTCTATTTTTCACTAAAAATTCTATTTTTCACTAAAAATTCAATTTTTCAAATAAAAAAATCAATTTTTCACTACAAATTCAATTTTTCACTAAAAATTCAATTTATCATTAAAAAGAAAATTTTCACTAAAAAGTAAATTTTTCACTTAAATTTCAATTTTTCACTAAAAGTTAAATTTTTCACTAAAAATTCAATTTTTCACTAAAACTTCAATTTTTCACTAAAAGTTCAATTTTTTACTACAATTTCAATTATTCACTAAAAATTAAATTTTTCACTAAAAATTCAATTTTTCACTAAAAATTAAATTTTTCACTATAAATTCAATTTTCACTAAAAATTCAATTTACCAATAAAAATTCAATTTTTCACTAAAAATTCAATTTTTCACTAAAAATTCAATTTTTCACTAAAAATTCAATATTCACTAAAAATTCAATATTCACTAAAAATTCAATTTTTCACTAAAAATTCAATTTTTCACTACAAATTCAATTTTTCACTAAAAATTCAATTTTTCACTAAAAAGTAAATTATTCACTTAAATTTCAATTTTTCACTGAAATTTCAATTTTTCACTAAAAATTTAATTTTTCGTTAAAAAATCAATTTTTCACTAAAAATTAAATTTTTTACTAAAAAATTATTTTTTCACTAAAATTCAGTTTTTCACTAAAAAATCAATTTTTCACTAAAAAGTAAATTTTTCACTTAAATTTCAATTTTTCACTAAAAGTTAAATTTTTCACTAAAAATTCAATTTTTCACTAAAATTTCAATTTTTCACAAAAAATTCAATTTTTCACTAAAAATTAAATTTTTCGTTAAAAAATCAATTTTTCACTAAAAATTAAATTTTTCACTAAAAATTCAATTTTTCACTAAAAATTCAATTTATCACTAAAAATCAATTTTTCACTGAAAAGTAAATTTTTCACTTAAATTTAAATTTTTCACTAAAAATTCAATTGTTCACTAAAAATTCAATTTTTTTTAGTAAAAATTAAATTTTCAATAAAAATTCAATTTTTTTTTAATAAAATTTAGTTTTTTTTAATACAAAATTAAACAAATTAATTTGTTCATTTAAAATTCAATTTTTAATTAAAAATTAAATTTTTCATGAACAATTCCATTTTTTATTATAATAAAAAAGTCATTCGTGTTCAAAACTAACTAAATTTAATTTTTTCTCATGAAAATTACTTTTTTCTACTTATAAATAATGTTTAAAAATGTGGGAGTGGTGTAAGACAGACGGACAATAAAGGACAGGAAACACTTTACTAATTATATAAAACTTAGTGACCTTTGACGAATGAATTGAAGTGACAGAATTTTGAGAATATAGACGGACAGTTTCACGACGGCAGCCATTAAGCTCGCAACATACGACGATTTGTTTTTATATAATAAACTTTTATAGAAAATATAAATTATCGTGTGCTTTATTCAAACGTCGTGGAGCTCAATCCTACATAAATATTCTCCAATGAAGTATAAATATAGTTTTAGTTTGCAATTTTATTATTGCGGTTTCTTATTTTAACCAAAGTGCTGGTTGGTCGTCATTGCTTTTGCCGCCAAAAGAAGAAACCCTACAAAATCTAAAACGCAGACAGGTCGCAAAGAAATTTTATGGCATGGCGTTGCCAGAGTAACAGGGCCGCCGGTGGTTTCCACATAACACATATTTATTTTTTGCCAACAAAGTGCAGAACAGTTTGTCATAAAATGGATGCACAAAACTAAAAAAAATATATGTAGCTGTCCATAGTGCACTTCCCTATAAAAGTTTTATAAAAGTGCACAATTTATATAAAATTAAACAAAGAGATGCACTTTAAATGTTTTACCTTTTAAAACAGAAAAATGACAGCTCTAATCGACAAAGAAAACGGTACTCATTGAAGCGCTCAATAGATATTGAACCGCAGCACCGTCCGACCGACCAACCGATCGACCGACATATATAACGTCTTTGAGTTGCATTTTGCAAAATGCATAAAAAAGAAAATGTCGCTGATGTCGAAGAGGTTAAAAACAACAAAAAGCTAAAAACCGCATCAACCGCAAAGTAGTAGCAAAAGCAAAGTCGTAGCAGTTGAGGCGAATTCAATGAAGCGAATTCATTGCAAGGCAAACGAAAAAATAAAGTAACTGAAAAATATTATAATGCTTATCGGCTGGAAATAAGGTGGAAAATGTATGATGTACGAATGAAGACAAAGCGAATAAAAGCAAATTACGCACGAATGCACAAAGTAATGCACATGCAGATAAAAAGATACAAGATGTAAAGATACAAAGAATTATAACGTTATGAAATTAAAACAAATACACGTGCAAATACAATAATAATATAGAAAAAATATTATTTTAACTGAATTATTAAAATAATCAACAAATAAACACACACGCACATCTTTAAAGCGATGTAGCTCCAAAGCTACATAGATACAAGGCTACAGATACAATGCAATATATTTTACTTTTTTTTGTATTTATTTTTATTTTATTTTATTATTTTCTATCTGTCTTTGTTGGTTATTTGAGATAACAGCAACAGTTTCATCGCAAGAATTCAATCTTTAATCTTATCAGGGTCGAGCATCGCATCGCATTGTATCTCATAGATTGTTTAGAGCTCGTTAAGCATTTACTTGATATCAACTTTAGATTTATGTCGGAATTTATGTTTTAACAATATATGTTTTTTTTCTTTCTTTATTTTTGTGTAATCTTTATAACATATTTAGTTAGAAGAGATTTGAAATAAAATAGTGGAATATTGAAGATAATAAAAAAAGAACACACTCTAAGTGAAGATATATTTCAGTAATTTTTATATTATGTCTTGTAGTTGAGCGATTTGGTAGCATGTTTCATTTTTAAATAACTATTGTAAGCAGATCTTACACGTTCTTTAGATTTGTAGAAGGCAATCGTAAGATGTAGTGTAAAAACTTTAAACGTTATCTGTTATGACAGTGAATTATGGTATTATTAATAATCAAAATTATCATTCAAAGTTAAACTAACATAAAACAAAGTCATTAGTACACAACCATATAAAACACATCCCATTTTATCACAGAAAAACATTTTCATTTGAAATGCCTATAAAAAAAGCACGTTTTCTAGACTACACTTGAAGTGAGAGGGTATATTCAGTGAATTTATTATTCACTTTATTTCTTCCTATGTATTACACAGAAGGAGGCGCGTACAGTCGCCATCTGCATCGATTTAACCGTGTATTTTGTCCGTGCACCTATCCATACATATTTAATAATAAATATCTCTTGAAATCACGATTACAGAAGAAGAAAAAGAGCTAAATCAATAAAATTTTGAACTTTGATTACTTGTAATAGCTATTCTATCTAGTATTGAAAATGGGTATAATCGGCCAACTAACCCGTCTTTTGTACATATACCTCATATAATTATAAAAACTTTTACCGCACCTAAAAACATTTTACATATTTTAGGTAAAGATGGGATATATAGCTCCATATAATATACTGTTACGAAAATTAAGTCTACGGAAAACTGTTCTGCAAGTTCGTATCACTGGATTGTGTACAAAATAAAAACACTCTTTTGTTTGGGTTAAATTATAACAATTAACTTTATTAATTCACTACAAATCAAAATCTTCAGAAAATGGAAATTTATGTTTTCTATGGAGCCATTTTACTTCGATTCTTTTCAAAGGGAATATATTTTTTAAATAACCCGAACCAACTAAAAAAACGAATTACCACCCAAAAATATGGGAATTTAACTGACAGAATATAGTCCCATGATAAAAAAAATAAACAGATTATTAAACCCTTTTGAACTTTAGGCTATTTTAGACAATAATCACATATTTTCATACATTATCTCATATCTTTCATAATACATATATATTTCATTACAACATTACTTCAAAATTTCCCAAAAAGTCTAGCATATTTTTACTAGATTTTTATTATCTGTCTTTTATTTTTAAAATTAACTGCATTTTTTTACATTCAAATTATGCAGTTTTTTAATTTAAAATATTTTTAATAAAAATATCTTTCAGTGAATTATACAAATTATTACAAATTTGAGTTATTATTGTCAGTGTTACAATTAGTGATGTCAGTATTCCCATGACTGAAAACCGCACCTAGTAACCACTTTGACTTTGTTAAACGGTTATGTTCGGTTTTATTGTGGTTTTGTGTGTTGGAATTAAGTTCGTATTTCACAAAATGCCCTTTAGCTGCATATAAAGTGTTTGCATATTTAGTGATATAATTCATTTTATTAAGTAATAATATTTTTAACACGAATTTATACAGGGTGTTTGGTTCATGGATGTCAATAATTCAGTGGGTCATTCTATGACTCAAATAAAATAAGAAATTGTAAAATAAAAAAATGTCTAAATTTGCACCCATTTTAAGATGTTTAAGAGGTGCATATTACTGACATAACCTAGTCAAGCAAATTTGTTATTAAGTATAATCTACTTAATAAATGAATATCAATTTTTAATTCAAGTTTTAGTAAATTAAATTACCTTTCCAGTGGTGTATCACTTTTTCGAACCCCATGACTTCTTCCTTTTTGGAAGGTACGTAAAGTTGAAATTTACAAAAATAAAAATACAAATTTTTGCTTTGTCATTGATTTTTCTCAAAATATCGTTACGGATAACCCCATTTTTTTATTTTATTATAATAGAACAATTCTTTCCCGGTACTTTTTAACTAATTACAGTGATTATTAATTGGTAAGTTATCCTGCAGAAATAATTAAACAGTGGCGGGTCTTGTGATTTAAAAAAACGTAAAATTTTGAGGTCAATCTGGATATGGAGCACAAAACCAAAAATGAAAAACCTTAAATTTTTAATCTATTTTATGATTTTGTTTTAAATAAAATGTATCTTGCAATTAATTGTAAACATAAAAAATATGTATCGTATATATGTTGAGATTGATGAATTGTATCGTGTTTGTCGAAACCAAGTCAATGGTGGATGGAGCAAACTAATTCTCAGGTGATGTGCTGTCAAAACTTGTTCACTGTTGAAAATGAAAATCGGATTAATATGTTTGAATTATTTAAAATCACTTAAAAATTAAGATATTTAATATTGTTATGAAAAGAGGTAATTTACTCCATTGTGCATGAGTAAATGAGATGCAAGACAATTCAGCGCACTAAGCAATGTGTTAGAAAGAGACGGATGATCATTCAGCGCATTGAGGCAATGTGCGATAAAGAGATAGAAGATAAGCGCATTAAAAGCACATAAGTGCGAATGAGATGCCAATAGCATGCATCTTTCAAGATAATTTAATATTTGGCAATTTAAAAGTTAATTTATTATTAAAGCAATTTACATAAACATATTTTTTGAGAAATATTTATTCGCATCAGGGAAGAATTGTCCTACGAGAATTTTATTTACCGAGACTGTTTTTTTTTTTGGGCAAGAATTGTTTTAATGAAGAATTTTCCAGGATGTTTTAGTAATAGATAATCCGAGGGAGAATTATCATGGGATCAAGAAATAATGGCTTGGAGATGAATTTTCAGAAGTTGAATTGTTTATTAAAAGATTTTTACCGGGAAAATCTTTAGGAGCTCATACTATCCACATAAAAATAAAATCCTTTTATTTCCAAATAAAGCGGCCAAAAATGATTTTGGAAAAACTGAATATACTAACGATATTATAAAAATAACAAGTGTGTAAAGCACCTTAGTTTCAATTTGATTAAACCAATGAGTAACAGTAATTCTGGTTTTACTAAACCTGTGTTTGTTTCACATAACATTTTTGCAAATGTTCTTTAATTTTCGATAACAAATAGTAAGGCTCCGAGTTCTTTTTTTTAAGTAGTATTGAAGCTCTGAGTTTATAGTCGAATTTGTTTTATTATAATGAGCGTACTTGGTCACTTTGAAATTTGACAGTAGTTTATTGAGGTGTTTAATGTAGTTTAATGATGTGGTGTTCTATGATTTGAATTTTACAGTTTTACTTTGACATAACCTAAATTTGGTCCGTCTATACACAACAGGCTTAAAAGAAGCATTAGATAACGTAGTGCAACACATATGAATTTTATTTATCTGTCATTTTGATAACTGTTTTATAGTACTTTGGGGTCGCTGATCCCGAATCTTCTACCATATCTGGATTGGTCGCAATTTGCAGTCAAATTTATATAAATATTTTAGATAAGATACGTTTTTTTTTTAAAAGTAAATAAAATATTTATATTAGAAAATTTTAATATCTTTGGTAATTTGTCTCATTTATTTAAACGGATTTTAATCGTACAATTTTCCAATTTTACGTATATATTAAAAATTATTGAGAAATCCTTTCATATTTTATATGGCAAAAATATTACTCATTAGGGGGTATCCTCAAAGAACATAACCGCATTAGATTCATCCAGTTAACTGATAATGGTTTTAACCAATTTATCCTTTTAGGGTCATGTAACGTGTCGGCCTATAACAACAAATAATTTGAATGATAAATTCCCGATCATGGCCCTAAACAATTTTTATTATGAAAAATATCCAAAATCGACTGCAAAATTTCAAGTAATTCAGATGTAGTGAAGCAACACGAACTCCAGTTATAAGATCAGCAATCGAGAATTATTCAAAACCGTCATTAGATTCTTTTTTTTTTGCTCTACTGTGTAATAAAAAAATGTGTTACTACCTTTTATTTGTTAAATATTTTCTTCTTTAATACGTTCCTATTTCATTATATTATTTTATTCTTCTTTATTTTTCATGATATTACTATTTTGGTATATTCTCTACATTCACTCTCACTTACATTGTTTACACTCTCCGCCGATGTGGATTTGGCTTTGCCGCCGCGTATCAAAACTTCCTGATCCTCTTGGCCCATGACGCGCGCGTAACTCTTAAACCGCGTGACACCCGTAAATGACAAAAAAAAAACAACAGTAGCCACACAGCTAATTGTAAAACACAAAAACAAAAATAAAAAAAAGATGGTGACCGATGGAATGGGCTTTTGTGGCACTCAATCTACGTCTCTTCACTCCACTTGAAGTAATCCAATTATTGGCAATTTGCTGTCAATTTAGCCGCAAAAACAGCTTTACGTCGAGGTGTTTTTTCAGTTTTTTTTTTTTGATTTTTTTATTTAGTGGTTTGCAACACGAGGATATTTGCTGACGCGATAATAAATGCTGCCAATCATTCAATTATGTAGTTGACAACACAGCAAGTGTGGCAACACTGGTAGAATTGGTCACTGTACGGGCAGAGAGCAAGTCTGCTAGTTGAATGTTGATTATTGGGTGGTTAATGGGGTCGCACTTTGAAACACTTTTGCGTGGCGCAAACTTAAAATTGTTTTTTTTTTATCGTGGTTGAGGGTTTTAAGATTTTTCGTAAAATTTACGCTGAATTTCACAGGGTTTCACATTGACCGAACGCGTTTACACGATGCAGTGATGCGTGTTGCTGAGTTTCCGCATGTAGCCGTCGTCGACGTTGCTGATGGCGCCCTCTATTGACAAATATGCGGTTTGCGCAATATGCATGAAGTATGCGTTTTTTTTTTGCTTTTTGCAATTTTGCGGTTTACACGACTTTGTATTTAAAGTGGCGTTGTATGTGTCAATTATGCTGGTGTGTCAGTGTTAGTCTCACGGTCGGTGTCTATTACTCCTCCACGCCACTCGTTACTTTTTCTATGTTGCCCGTTACG
The DNA here is from genome assembly GCA_951804985.1 of Dryomyza anilis. Classification (NCBI taxonomy): domain Eukaryota; kingdom Metazoa; phylum Arthropoda; class Insecta; order Diptera; family Dryomyzidae; genus Dryomyza; species Dryomyza anilis. The sequence goes on from OX638130.1 coordinate 116,024,863, forward strand.
ATTTTTGCACGCGTTCACCGTTCAACACTCGAACGTTGACTGGCAATTGCCGTCAACTGTTGGCAACATTTGGAGCCAACTTGGACAAAGTACGACGATCATCATTTGAGTGGTTGTGCTGAGTTTAACTCATAAACTTCATCGGTAACAATCTCAAATTCGTCTTTATAATCAAGATTATGATGAATATTATCAGTTGAGGCAATGATTAACTGCACAGCATCGGTAACATAATTTCTAGCTAGACGTCTGCTGCCACCTGTTTTTCTTACGTTGGGTACATATTTGCTGTTTGATAAGACGCTGCTCTACTTAATCTGTACTGATTCTATTACTTTGTCTTTGGTTGTTTATCAGATTTTTATCTGAATTTAAATAAATAAAAATACAGTGAACAAAATTTCAAGTTGAATTATTGTGATATTTCAATGTGCATTATTTTAGTTTTTGGTAGTGAATTGTTTTAGTGTGGTGAGTTTTAGTGTAATGAGTTTTAGTGTGGTGAATTTTTAGTGTGGTGAGTTTTAGTGTGGTGAGTTTTAGTGTGGTTAGTTTTAGTGTGGTGAATTTTTAGTGTGGTGAGTTTTAATGTGGTGAATTTTGGTGTGGTGCGTTTTAGTGTGGTGAGTTTTAGTGTGGTTAGTTTTAGTGTGGTGAATTTTTAGTGTGGTGAGTTTTAATGTGGTGAGTTTTAGTGTGGTGAGTTTTGGTGTGGTGAATTTTTAGTGTGGTGAATTTTAATGTGGTGAATTTTAGTGTGGTGAGTTTTGGTGTGGTGAGTTTTAGTGTGGTGAATTTTTGTGTGGTCCGTTTTAGTGTGGTGAATTTTTAGTGTGGTGAGTTTTAATGTGGTGAGTTTTAGTGTGGTTAGTTTTGGTGTGGTGAGTTTTAGTGTGGTGAATTTTGGTGTGGTGCGTTTTAGTGTGGTGAGTTTTAGTGTGGTTAGTTTAAGTGTAATGAGTTTTAGTGTGGTGAATTTTTAGTGTGGTTTGTTTTAGTGTGGAGCCGGAGGTTCAAAATCCGGAGCCTCTTCCTGTAAAGATGAGAACGGAAATCTAGTGACAGATATCCAGAGCACACTGAAAATATGGAGGGATCACTTCTCTAAACTGCTGACCGGTGATGATGACCTCAATTCCACCGATAGAGAAGCAAACCCGGCAACCCCAGTACTTGATGACGACGTTGAGATTCTGCCACCCGACCATGACGAGGTCAGAACAGCCATTGCTCGGCTGAAAAACAACAAAGCCGCAGGTGCTGATGGCCTGCCTGCTGAATTGTTTAAGACCGGAGGCGAAGAGCTAATAGAGAGCATGCACGAGCTCGTAAGCAGAATATGGTCGGATGAAAGCATGCCAAGTGACTGGAACCTCAGTGTACTCTGCCCAATCCTTAAGAAAGGGGATCCCACTATCTGCGCCAACTACCGTGGGATCAGCCTACTCAATATCGCATACAAGGTTCTATCGAGCGTATTATGTGAAAGACTGAAGCCCATCGTCAACAGACTGATTGGACCTTATCAGTGCGGCTTCAGACCTGGAAAGTCCACCATAGACCAGATTTTCACATTGCGCCTAATCCAGGAAAAGACCCTAGAAAAACAGATCGACACCTACCACCTATTAGTCGACTATAAAGCCGCCTTCGACACTCCGATAAGGGAACGATTATACGCCGCAATGTCTGAGTTCGGTATACCTGCGAAACTTATAAGGCTTTGCAGGATGACCCTGAGCAACACACGTTGCTCAGTGAGAATAGGAAAAGACCTCTCCGAGCCATTTCATACCGAATGAGGTTTCAGACAGGGTGACTCCCTATCGTGCGACTTTTTTAACTTATTGATGGAGAAAATAGTTCGAGCTGCCGAACTCCGTCAAAGCGGCACTATCCTCAACAAAAGTGTCATGCTGCTCGCATATGCCGACGATATTGATATCATTGGCAGGAGCACACGAGCAGTCAGCGCAGCATTCTCCAGATTGGAGAAAGAGTCGCGTCGAATGGGTCTAGCGGTGAACGAGGACAAGACGAAGTTCCTTGTGTCAACAAGCAAATAAGAGTCCGTGCGTCTTGGACAAAAAGCTGATTTTGACACCCACAAGTTCGAAATTGTGAAGGACTTCGTCTATCTGGGATCCAGCGTAAACAGCAACAACGACGTCAGCCTGGAGATCAAACGGAGAATAACTCTTGCCAACAGGTGCTACTTTGGGCTCAGTAGGCAATTGAGAAGCAGAGCCCTCTCTCGCCGGACAAAAATAACGCTCTACAAGTCACTCATCATGCCCGTCCTACTTTATGGTGCAGAAACATGGACGCTGGCCACCACCGATGAGAGAGTACTGGGAGCGTTCGAGAGAAAGATTCTCCGTAAAATCTTTGGCCCTATCTGCTTTGCTAACGAGTATCGAATCAGGATGAACCACGAGCTGTATGAGCTATTCGACGACATTGACATAGTCAAGCGCATCAAGATCCAGCGGCTTCGCTGGCTAGGTCATGTCGAACGAATGGATGAAAACACTCCAGCCAAGAAGGTGCTTGAATCGAAACTCGAAGGTGGACAACGTAGAAGAGGGCGTCCAAATCTGCGTTGGAAAGACCAAGTTGAGGACAACCTGGCAACGCTTGGTATTTCTAACTGGCGTCAGCGCGCGCAAAGCAGATCCGACTGGCGCGGCTTCATCTCAGCGGCCAAAACCGATCCACGGTTGTAAGGGCCATTTAAGTAAGTAAGTAAGTAAGTTTTAGTGTGGTGAATTTTTAGTGTGGTGAGTTTTAATGTGGTGAGTTTTAGTGTGGTGAGTTTTGGTGTGGTGAGTTTTAGTGTGGTGAATTTTGGTGTGGTGCGTTTTAGTGTGGTGAGTTTTGGTGTGGTGAGTTTTAGTGTGGTGTATTTTGGTGTGGTGCGTTTTAGTGTGGTGAGTTTTAGTATGGTTAGTTTTAGTGTCGTTTTAGAGTTTTTTTGTCGTAATTCACCAAAACGGATGGGATATTTTGATATATATCAGTTTTTAGTACGGCATTAAAATGTGGTGTGTTTAATGTATCGGATTTAAGATGGTGAATTTTTTGTCGTGAGTTTAAAATGGTGAATTTATTTTTGGGAGTTTTATTTTATTGTCTTAAATTGTCGCGAATTTCGTTTGATGAATTTTATAGTGTTGAATTAATTTGTTCTGAGTTTTATTGTGGTGAATATGTTGTTGTGAAAATAAGCACTGTCACAGTCAGGTGAATTGCAGTATGAAGAGTTGTGCCATGGTGAGTTGACAATTTAAAATGAGCTTTTTTGAGTTCAACTGAGCTATACAAGCATCGTATGACAATTTCAATTCGATTGCATTGGTTTTTGCAGTTTCAGAATTCGATTTGAATACTAAAAATATTTATTTCAATCTAATTCAAAATTCTGTAAAACGAATTCAGTTTGAAATTATTTATCAATTATATAAAGTTATATGTTTGCCTGTGGTGAGTTATTGTATGAACCGCACTATGTGGTAAATTTCAGATGTGATATTTTTTGAAATATCATAAATAAAATAAAAACAAACCAAGCACTGTTTTTCCACAACTTAATTTTTCCCAATTTCATAACGTTTGTCAACACTGTTTTTTCTTTGGCGCTCTTTTCAAGTCGACGACGCGTACTCCTGTCGCGTTGCCATTCATTTCCGTTTAGTTGCCATTAGCCGCACTGCATTGCGATGACATTCGGCGGGCAAATGATTTATCGATGCTGTCCGTTGGGCCATTAGGTGACTAATTGTCAGATCGGCTTCTTGCGACTATGAAACGGCTCAGGCGCCAACTGGCCAACTGGTTGCTGGCGGCGGCAATGATTTTTCAATGATTTATCAATCATGCAGGCCTTATACATGACGATGTCAAAAGTTGACAACACTTAATGTGGCAAAAGCAATAATAAAGCGAAAATCATACAAAATAAAAGTTATTTTAAACTAAATGTGGTTTGAAATTTGAATATAAAATAGAGAAAAATAAAACAAAATAATTTATTCAATGCCGCAAAAAGACACAACAGCAACATGTCGTCAGTGCCATTGTAGACAATGAAAATTTATTTGTTAAGTACTCAAAGTAGCTGCTCAAAATTCAGTCACCCACTCAGTTATTATGGCAGCAACATGCTTTTTGTTGCCATTTGTCAGCAGCAGCAACAACAGGGCAATGAAAGGAAATGCAACCAACTTTGTGTGCGAAAAACTAACAACTCATTAACTCTAGCGAAATTTTAGAAAATTACAAATAAACCGGGAGCAATACATAAAATGTCAGCAGCAACAGACGACAACTGACGGCAACAACGCAGCTGGAATAGCACGCAGGGTGACAACAGGCGACAGGGTTGCCAGATAAGTAGACAAAGTGCGAATAACTTTTGATAATGGTTTGGTGAAAATTAAATGAAATTTTATTCATATTTAAAAATTGTTCAATTCAAGTTTTTCACTTAATTTAAAATTAAATTAAAAATTAAATGTTCACTAATAATTTAAATTTTCACTAAAAATTCATTTTTGCACAAAAAATTAAATTTTTTCAAAAAAAAATTAAATTTTTCACTAAAATCTAAATTTTTCACTAAAAATTCAATTTTTCACTAAAAACTCAATTTTTCACTAAAAATTCAATTTTTCACTAAAAATTCAATTTTTCACTAAAAATTCGATTTTTCACAAATAATTCAATTTTTCACTATAAATTAAATTTTTCAATAAAAATTAAAATTTTCACTAAAAATTCAAATTTTTACTAAAAATTCAATTTTTCACTAAAAATTCAATTTTTCACTAAAAATTCAATTTTTCACTAAAAATTCAATTTTCACTAAAAATTCAAATTTTCACTAAAAATTCAAATTTTCACTAAAAATTCAAATTTTCACTAAAAATTCAAATTTGCGCAAAAATTGAATTTTTCACTAAAAATTCAAATTATCACTAAAAATTCAATTTATCACTAAAAATTCAAATTTTCACTAAAAACTCAATTTTTCACTAAAAATTCAATTTTTCACTATAAATTAAATTTTTCAATAAAAATTAATTTTTTCAATAAAAATTCAATTTTTCACTAAAATTTAATTTTTCAATAAAAACTAAAATTGTTCACTACAAATTCAATTTTTCACTAAAATTCAATTCGTCACTAAAAATTCAATTTTTCACTAAAAATTTAATGTTTCACTATAAGTTCAATTTTTTACTAAAAATTCAAATTATCACTAAAAATTCAATTTTTCACTTAAAATTAAATTTTTTACTAAAAATTAAAGTTTTTTTTATAAACAGTTTTGTATAAAACCGCAACCCTATTACAGAATTAACTAAATAACATCAAGAACAATAAAAAAAAACTATAAAGTCCCGCAAATTTGTAACGTTAGCTGAAAAAAAAAAGAAATTCTAAATAACCAAACAAGTTGAACGAAAACTTCAGTGCGTTGCTGAGGTTACAGCAAATACTGCAATTTATTCGAGCTCTGCAGCTGTTGTTTCTATTACTATCGCCAGCATTACTATGGCTTCATCGCCAGCACAAACATCATCAACAGCAGCAGTAGAAGCAGCAACATTAACATTGTCGTCAAATGAGTTGAGTGCGAAAAGTTTAAAGTTGTGAGTTCTGAGCGCAGTCATAATTTTGTCATTTATTGCTTTTGTTTTTTTTTTTGTTTGTGATATTTACAAATGTTGTCAACACATCAAGAGCAGCAGTAGTAGCAGCTACAACTGCAGGTATTAATGCATTGCGGTGGCAACACTGACTAATTTTTGTCTGCTGCCATTCATTTGACAACCTTTATTGTCATCGTAATCATCATCATAATCAACACCAGTTGAGTTGTGGTTGATTTTTGCATTTCATTGCAAACATTTTGTGTTCGAGAATTTATGATCGAGTCATTCAACTTGAAAGCATGCACTTTGCTTTGTGGATTTGCATAGGGTTACCTATGTTTGTTTAACAAAATTAGAAAATATTACTTATTGAAAAAATCAAAATGAATAGTTAAAAATTTGTATATATTTTGTATAAAGTTTGTATAATATTTGAAAAAAGTTTGCATAAAGTTTGTATACAATTTGTATAATAGTTGTATAAAGTTTATATAATATGTGTGTAACATTTGTATAACATTTATATAAAATTTGTTTTAAAATTGTATAAAATTTATATAAAATGTGTATAAAATGTGTATAAAATGTTTAAAAAATGTGTATAAAAGGTGTATAAAATGTTTAGAAAATGTGTATAAAATGTGTATTAAATGTGTTTAACATTTCTATAAAAATTGAATTAAATTTTAGTAAAACTTGTATAAATATTTTATATAGTTTTTATAAACTTTGTATACAATTTGTGTAAAGTTTGTATAAAACTTGTATAAAGTTTTTATAAAACTTGTGTTTAAAGTTTGTATAAAATATGTGTCAAATGTTTTTATACAGCTTGTATACAATTTGTATAATAGTTTTATACAACTTTTGTATCAAATTTGTATCAAATTTGAATAAAATTTGTATCAAATTTGTTTAAAATTTATATAAGGCTTGTATTAAATTTGTATAAAACTTGTATAGAATTTGTATAAATTTTCTTCAAAACATGTGGAAAATTTGCATAAAACTTGTGTAAAATGTATATGAAATTTATTTAAATTTTGTATAGAATTTTAATCAAATTTGTATTAAATTTGAATAAAATTTTTATAAAATTTGTTTAAAATTTCTAAAAAAAAAGTAATAAGTTTGTATAAAACTTGTATAAAATTTGTATAACCTTTGTATAAATTTTGTATAATACATGTATAAAATTTGCATAAAACTTGTATAAAATTTGTAAAAAATGTGTATGATATTTGTAAAAAACTTGTACACAATTTATATAAATTTATCGCTATAAAATGTGTATAACATTTGTCTAAATCTCGTATAAAATTTAATTTCTCTGTATAAAATTTGTTATAAAGCAAGTACTGAACAATAAAGCACTTAAAAATTATACGACAAAATACCCTACTGATTTGCCTAACGCAAGTTCTTTGTGTGATGCTATTTTGTATTTTAAGTGATTTTAATGACAAATTTAGAGAAAAGTATCACAAAAATGTCGCTTATCTCTTTAATAAAAATCAATTTGGTGGCCATCAGCATTTTTGTAACTCAACGGGAGGAAGCGAGCATAAAATGAAAACCAGCCAGCAACCACTCAACCTCAAGGAATTTATTAACTTTATTTGTGTACTGTGATACTGGTTCACCTCTCTCCCCCCCCCGTCTCGTTCACCGTTTGATGCGTTTTATGCTCGAGGTGGCATCATCATAAAATGACAGCATGGCATATGTGAGGTGTGATGAGGAAGATAAATACACGTGAGAGTTAAATTCTTCAACCATCTATGCAGACACCACCATGTCACGGCGGCAGGATGTCGTCTAATATCTTCAATTGTCATAAAAGCAAAGTGCTGCCTGAGTACTTTATGTCAGTTTTAGAAATTTGTGCGCACATTGCTCGCGGGCAATTTAACACCTCCTCCTATGCTTAGACATTTGGGGGGCGTAACTACACTAGGAAAAAATAATGATTTTACTACATATGCATTAAGTTTTACTACCTATGTATTACATTTCAGTACGTATGCATTACATTTTACTACGTATACATTACATTGTAATACGTACGTATTTAGATTTACTAGGTATGTGATACATATTATTAAAAATATGTAGAATTGTTTAGAATATATTTAATTTTACTATTTACATCGTATCTATGTTTTACGTTTGTTTCAAAATTTATAAGAAATATCTTATAATTTATTATGACAGTAATAGTTTCTACTATCAATGTATTATATTGAAATGTTACTGTTTAAAAATTATAAGATTCATGCAAAAAAATTTCTATTTTAAGTTATTAGACATGAACGATATTACATTTTATTATAAAAGTAATACATTTTACTACGCATGTACTACATTTTACAATGTATGTATTAAATATTTCTGCGAACGTACTATATTGTAGCACGTTGTTTAAAAAGAATTATAATTTTTATGTAGGTGTTATAAAGACAATACAAACTATCTTTAAATTTCTCTTTTAATACAAACGTAGTAAATTTAAATAATATATACTTAAATGTTTACTTAAATGTTTACATTAAATTATTATGTATTTGGAACTAAATAAAACTGTTCCGAAATTATTTTTAAATTTCTATTATATTGGGATACTTATGTCTTCAGTGTACATATGTGTTTGTGTGTAAGAACGAAAGTGTGAGAATTTGTGCGAAGGCTGTAAAATAAATTGACAGCGCGAGTGATGAGGCTGTTCTTGTGGTTGTTTAAGAGGGCTGGGATGTGAAGAGTGCGGGATGTGTAACATGAACGATGATGTTGACACATTGTTTAGGCATTCGGGGGTGGGGGTTAATACGAAGGGATACTAGGGCAATATACGCAAACAGCAGCGAAAGAAAAACAAAAGCTTCGTTGTTGTTGTTGTTGTTTGATTTTAATCCTCATGGAGCTGGCATTAAGTGCTTGCAGCGTAGTCCTTAGCAATGCGGGAGACATTGCGAAAATGTGTGGACCACGAGAGAGAGTAGGGACAATGGGTAAGGGCAATGGGGGATTAAGTTGAGTGAGTGCGCGAAATTTGAACTGTTGCTTTTATGTTTTTATTACTTTGTTCACAATATTAACTCACTGACTCACAGCAATGATGCTCTAACCTTCACCCTATTACTCTCACTCACGCATCGAGCCCTGGTAGAAAAAAATAGAAGTGGGATCAATTAGTACTTATTAGTTAGGTGTTTCGTTTTATAGAAATTTTTGATAATTTTTGATAATTTTTAAATGGTTTATTTTTTGTGTTATGAAATTTAATTAAAAAATTTAAAAAACAATATTAAAAAAAATTAAAAAAAAGGTGAACTTTTGAGTAAGATTTAACACAAAAAACATTGTATGGTCTATTGGTATGTAGTGCCTTTTCTATCAGTATTGTATTGGTATGAGAAGGATTGGTATGAGGTGTCTTGGTATGAGGTTTCTTGGTATGAGGTGTCTTGGTATGAGGTGTCTTGGTATGAGGTGTCTTGGTATGAGTTGTCTTGGTATGAGATGCCTTTGTTATGAAGTGTCTTGGTATGAGGTGTCTTGGTATGAGGTGTCTTGGTATGAGGTGTCTTGGTATGAGGTGTCTTGGTATGAGGTGTCTTGGTATGAGTTGTCTTGGTATGAGATGCCTTTGTTATGAAGTGTCTTGGTATGAGGTGTCTTGGTATGAGGTGTCTTGGTATGAGGTGTCTTGGTATGAGGTTTCTTGGTATGAGGTGTCTTGGTATGAGTTGTCTTGGTATGAGATGCCTTTGTTATGAAGTGTCTTGGTATGAGGTGTCTTGGTATGAGGTGTCTTGGTATGAGGTGTCTTGGTATGAGGTGTCTTGGTATGAGGTTTCTTGGTATGAGGTGTCTTGGTATGAGTTGTCTTGGTATGAGATGCCTTTGTTATGAAGTGTCTTGGTATGAGGTGTCTTGGTATGAGGTGTCTTTGTATGAGGTATCTTGGTATGAGGTGTCTTGGTATGAGGTTTCTTGGTATGAGGTGTCTAAGTATAAGGTGTCTTGGTATGAGTTGTCTTGGTATGAGATGCCTTTGTTATGAAATGTCTTGGTATAAGATTTTTTTGGTATGAGGTGACTTGGTATGAGGTGTCTTGGTATGAGGTGTCTTGGTATGAGGTGTCTTGGTATGAGGTTTCTTGGTATGAGGTGTCTTGGTATGAGTTGTCTTGGTATGAGATGCCTTTGTTATGAAGTGTCTTGGTATGAGGTGTCTTGGTATGAGGTGTCTTGGTATGAGGTGTCTTGGTATGAGGTTTCTTGGTATGAGGTGTCTTGGTATGAGTTGTCTTGGTATGAGATGCCTTTGTTATGAAGTGTCTTGGTATGAGGTGTCTTGGTATGAGGTGTCTTTGTATGAGGTGTCTTGGTATGAGGTGTCTTGGTATGAGGTTTCTTGGTATGAGGTGTCTAAGTATAAGGTGTCTTGGTATGAGTTGTCTTGGTATGAGATGCCTTTGTTATGAAATGTCTTGGTATAAGATTTTTTTGGTATGAGGTGACTTGGTATGAGGTGTCTTGGTATGAGATGTCTTGGTATGAGGTGTCTTGGTATGAGGTGCCTTGGTATGAGGTTTTTTGGTATGAGGTGTCTTAGTATAAGGTGTCTTGGTATGAGTTGTCTTGGTATGAGATGCATTTGTTATGAAGTGTCTTGGTATGAGGTGTCTTGGTATGAGATGTCTTGGTATGAGCTTTCTTGGTATGAGGTGTCTTAGTATGAGGTGTCTTGGTATGAGGTTTCTTGGTATGAGGTGTCTTAGTATAAGGTGTCTTGGTATGAGTTGTCTTGCTATGAGATGCCTTTGTTATGAAGTGTCTTGGTATAAGATTTTTTTGGTATGAGATGCCTTTGTTATGAAGTGTCTTGGTATGAGGTGTCTTGGTATGAGGTGTCTTGGTATGAGGTGTCTTGGTATGAGGTGTCTTGGTATGAGGTTTCTTGGTATGAGATGCCTTTGTTATGAAGTGTCTTGGTATGAGGTGTCTTGGTATGAGGTGTCTTGGTATGAGGTGTCTTGGTATGAGGTTTCTTGGTATGAGGTGTCTTTGTATAAGGTGTCTTGGTATGAGTTGTCTTGGTATGAGATGCCTTTGTTATGAAGTGTCTTGGTATAAGATTTTTTTGGTATGAGGTGTCTTGGTATGAGGTGTCTTGGTATGAGTTGTCTTGGTATGAGATTTCTTCGTATGAGTTTAAAAAAAAAACGTAGGTCTATTAGTATGAAGTGCCTTTTCTATGAGGTGTATTGGTATGATGGTGCCTTAATATGAGGTGTCTTAATATGAGGTGTCTTGGTATGAGTTGTCTTGGTATGAGGTTTCTTGGTATGAGTTGTCTTGGTATGATATGACTTTGGTATGAGGTTTCTTGGTATCAAGGGCCTTGGTATGAGATGTCTTATTTGGTATGAGATGTCTTATTTGGTATGAGCTGTCTTGGTATGAGGTATCTTGGTATGAGTTACCACTGAAATAAGGAGTATGTTGTAAAGAATGGCTATTGGAATGAGGTGTCATTAAAAAAGAAAAGTTTTGTCGTTATAATTTTAGAAATAATTTCATCCGTTGTAACAATTATAAATTACAAAATCTAAAAATTCATAACATTTCCAAAAATATAAAACTGTTTTTCCAAAATAAAAACTCATTTTTCTAATGGGTCCTATGTGTCCTAAGAACAACATATTCTTTCTATTAACACGGGGAACAACACAACAACTATATAAAGCATACATCATCCACCAAATTTCCTTCCTTTCATATTCCCCCATCCATACCACTATGTAGTAGCAACGCAATGCGCTAAACTTTGTAGAGGATTTGCGCCAAGCACTGCGAGCATAACTACTACTAGCGCTCGTAAAACATATCAAATCTAGTGGGGGTCATAAAATATTTGCGCTGACTTCACCTCGTAAGAGTTGCTGCAGTACTCACCGCCGCCGCCACCGACAAATAGGCCTTCTCTGTTAAAAGTGGCCCTGACGAAGGCGGCACACTGCGTTAAATGTGTTTTTTCTTTTTTTTTTGTTATATTTTGTAGCATAATTTTGGGCGTATAGCAGCAGCATAGTTTTGCAAAACTTTTGTCATTGTTGCCGTCGCCACCATCGTTGCCGCCGCCATCCAGTGGGTCTAATCTAATAAAATGCTCTGTTTATGTGAGCCGCATCTGAGAGGCGGTTGGTTTAAAGAGGGCGACCATAGAGGTGTCTGTGGCATTGTCGACGTCGTCGTTGTCGGCGAATGTGCAGGATATGAGTCACAGAATTTATACGCGCTAAGGCGCTTTGTTGAGCCAGTCGTGTGATGTATGCGGAAATTTTATTATCTCATTCGCATATAATTTCCGATGGGCGAAAAGTTTGCGCCGACTATGAGATCGAGTGGCGTTGAGACAAGAAACGCAGTACTTAGTTTGATGATGGGTTGTAAAATTGCAGGGTTATTGGCAGCAGGTGGTATAAAATAAATATTAAAATAAATGCAGAGAGTACTTAAACATTAGAAGAATTAAAGAATAGAATGTTATACAGTCTAACTGTTCTATAGTAAAACTGTTATACAGTCAAACTGTTATACAGTAAAACTGTTATGCAGTAAAACTGTATACTGTTATACAGTATAACAATACAGTAATAATGTAATACAGTAAATCTGTTATACAGTCAAAATGTTCTACAGTAAAACTGTTATACAGTAAAACTGTTATACAGTAAAACTGTTATAAAGTAAAACTGTTATACAGTCAAAATGTTCTACAGTAAAACTGTTATACAGTAAACTGTAATATATTAAAAAACTGTTCTATAGTTAAACTGTTATAATATAGTAAAACTCTAATACAGTAAAACTGTTAAAACTATTATAAAATGAAAATGTAATACAGTAAAATGTAATACATTAAAAACTGTTCCATAGTAAAACTGTTATACAGTAAAACTGTAATACAGTATAACTGCTATACAGTAAAACTGTTATGAAATAAACTGTTATAAAGCAAAACTGTTATACAGTAAAACTGGTGTACAGTAAACTGTAATATATTAAAAAAAACTGTTTTATAGTTAAATAAACTGTTATAAACTGTTATAAAGCAAAACTGGTATACAGTAAAACTGTTTTGCAGCAAAAGTGCTGTTCAGTAAATATGTTATACAGTAAAACTGTTTTACGGTAAACCTGTTATACATTAAAAAATTAATATGGTAAAAAACAGTTAACTTGTTATACAGCATCAATGTTATGCAGAAAAACCTTTATACAGTAAAACTGTTCCACTGTAAAACTATAATACAAATTATGTACTATACAGCGAAACTGGAAAATGTGAGTTTAGTGATAATTTGAATTTTCATTTTAATTTTTTTAGTGTTATTTATAAATTTTCAAAATTTGTTTAGCAAATGTCACAGAACTGATTACTGCCGCGAATTCTGGCACACAGTGGACACATTTTAATTAAAATGTACTGCTTAATGTGTGAATTACATGAACATAATAAACACGTACAAAGCAACGACAAGAGTAGCAACAAAATAGACGACAGCAGTTTAGAATTTTGCAACTTTGCAATTACCTACTCGGCAAATCTTTTATGATGCAAACCTGCTGCAAGTTTTACAGTTCGCCATGGTCTTGTTAACCATAGGCAGTCAACCGAACGAACGACGACAAACCGTACCACCTGACAACGCCCTAAAATGCAGCTTATTATCTACATTTTGGCATAATATATGTGGAAAAGGTAGCAAAGAGGCTACCAATGTACGAGTTTAAAATAGAAGAACCCTCTAAAAAGAGGCTCAAAAAGAAGAATAAGAAGAAAAAAAGCAGTAGTTTGAGGTTGTAAAAGATTCGAAAGATGTTGCTAAAGTGAAGCAAACTTTGTCGCTGCCTTTATTTAGAACTTGGCGCAGTTTTGAAGTTTTATGTTGGTCGGAGGAGCCTCTACTACTTTTGCAACTACGCACCATATATAATTCTGCACTGCTTTGTGTTCTACTCTTTTTGTCGTCTTATTCTAGTTCTTCCTCTTTTACTTTTGCTACATCTTCAGCTTTTGTGCTTATTGTTGGCAACCAGCTTACGGTACAAAAGAGAGACAATAAATTGTAAAGTTGTACGGCAGGCAGGAGTTTAAAAGTTTCCTTCCTTCCTGGCTGCCTCAACGCTTGGCTGATTTTCCCTATGTCCGTCTGTTTTACGGACGTCTATCGGTTCGTCCGTCCAACTGTCTGCTATTCTGACAGCGTATAACTTGTGCAATATTATTGTTATTTCGAATACAACAAAAGCAGCCAGCAACAAATAGAATAGAATATGTTGCAAAGTACTCGAAAGAGTACTTGTGAACGAACCCAAACGAGCGGAGTGACTTTGCAAAATTTGATACTTTTTACTAGGCATCAATGGCGGCGCCATGGATCGAAGGTTTCGATGGAGACTGGGGCTAGCATGAGTTTTACTTGGTCTAGTTGGTCTGTTTGACGAGGTAGACTTTGACTTGTTTGATAATGCGGAAAAGAAGTGAAAGAGCTGACATTATTTTGAGGAGAAGTAGCAGCAGCAGATACTTGTTGCGAAAAGTTATTCGATAGTTTGATTTTATGGTAAAATATTGTATTGTCACAAGTGAATCTAAGACTTCGTTTTGCATATTGTGGGTAATACAGGAAGGCGATAATATAAAAGAAAAAAAAATTGTACAATGAAACCAGGATTTAAATATCTACTAGCATATTATTGAATGTACAAATTTTCGACAATAATTGAATTTTTAATTAATTTTTTTTCATAAATACAGTAAATCTGTTTTTAATTTATAACAGTTTTATTGTGTATTAGTTTTGTTATATAAGAGATTTACTCTATAAGGGTTTTAATTTACTTTATAACAGTTTAACTATATACTCTGCTTTACTGTATAACAGTTTTACTGTATAACAGATTTACAGTATAACAGTTATATTGTATAATAGTTTTATTGTATAACAGTTTTATTGTAAAACAGATTTAATGTATAACAGTTTTATTACATAAAAGTTTTATTATATAACACTTTTACTCTATAACAATTTTACTGTATAACAGTTTTATTGCATAACAGCTTCACTATATAACAGTTATACTGTCATTATTGATTTATTGTATAACAGTTTCATTGTATAACAATTTTACTGCATAACAACTTAACTATATAACAGTTTTACGAATTTTAATGGATAATGGTTTTACTGTATAACAGTTTAAATGATTATTAGTTTTCTATATATAAGATTTACTGTATATAAATTTTACTGTTTAAAAATTTTACTTTATAACAATTTTATTGTATATCAGTTGTACGTATAAGAAGTTCATCTGTATAATACTTTTATTATATAATAGTTTTACTATATATTAGTTGTACTGTATAACAGTTTTACTGTATAACAGTTTTAATGTATAACAGTTTTAATGTATAACAGTTTTAATGTATAACAGTTTTATTTTGCCATTTACAATATTTTATTCTCTAAAAATTCAATTCAAATTTTCTCTAAAATTAAATTTTTAATTAATGGTTGAAATTTTCACATCTAATTCATTTTTTCACTACATATTCAGTTTTTTTTCACTAAAAATTACATTTTGCACTGAAAACTAAATTTATCGCTAAAAGTTAAAGAGTTAAAGTTTAAAAATAAAATATCAAAAATATAAAATAGAATCAAAATTTATTATCGTTGCCTAATTCGAAGCCAGTGCGTTTTATTGCATTAAATTTAATGTATGCACATGTGAAACTATTTCCCAGCGCTGACATGTGCTGTTGGCATTCAACAAGAATGAAAACTCATTAAATTTGATTTCATGCAAAACATTTTGACTCCAAGCAACTCGACTCGACTCGACTGTCCGCGTGTCATGTGTCTCCAGTGTTATTAAATGCTGACATTGTCCATCTCCCTCGCTATCGTCACACATTTTAATCGTCGCATAATTTTAATAAAATTTTTGCTTAGTGCATCTAATGTGGTTCAGCAGCCAGATAAAGTTTTGTACAAAATTAATTACTTTTTTTTTGTAAATTTTATTAAAATTTCTATGAACTAGTGGAAAAAGAGAATATGTTTTATAACAAGATGAATAAAATATCTCTGATATTCATTTTGAATTTAATTTGGTGACATTAAATAAATGCAAAATATTTTAGTTGGTTTTTGAATGCAATGCAAATTTTTACTCTTTTAGTTTCATCATAAAAATAGTTATTAAAATTTATTGGAGCATAGTTTTGAATTTTATAAATTTAAATTTATTTTTTATTAGTAACAGTTCTTTAAAATTATTGCATTGATTTAATGAAATCGAAATTGCATTTTTTCTCAAAATTCTATTTTCAATTTATAAGTAAAAAGTTAATTTTCAATTATAATTTTATCACTAAAAATACAATTTTTCAATAATAATTCAATTTCTAAATAAAAATTGAATTTTTTACTAAAAAATTATTTTTTAACTAAAAATTTAATTTTTCGCTAAAAATTAAATTTTGCACTAAAAATTAAATTTTCATAAAAAACTCAATTTCTCACTAAAAAATCTATTTTTCAAAAAAAAAAAAAACTTTTTCACTTAATCTTCATATTTGTATTTAAATTAGAATCATTTGTGCTTCTTTTAAGTTTTTTTAAAATGTATAAAACTTTTTAATTAATTAATTATGCATTTTATTAATATTTAATAATTAAAAGCAAACATGAATTATTTGCTGATTTGTACATTTACACAAGTATCAATGTGGTTTATTCGTATTTTTGTCGCTGCTGCGCTTTTCAATGCAAATTGTTGACAATACGTTGTAGTATTTTTCACATAACGTGCAGGGTTTTTAATTAAAATCTGTTTCAAGTGTAAATGCGCTGCAATAAAAGGTTTTAACAGCCATAGTCTTTGCATAATATGTATGTAGTTGTGTGTGTGTGTGTTTATTAATGTGTATGAGTCCGTCTGTCTGTTGTATGTAGCAAGTGTTGCATATTATTAATGCGTATGCCTTGTCCAGCTGCTCCAACTTTCAGCAGTTAATGCGGTTTACTTTTTTGGCTCGTTTAATATGCTTTTAAATTAAAGCGCATTTAAAAAGTTACCCATAATTTGAACGCCTTTTTAAGCTGTTAAATATTGCTTACAAATTTCCGTTTAACTGGCGCGATGGCTCTTCCAATCGGTTAACGCCATTCACAAAGTACAGTGTCATTAACATTTTATTTTTTTCCCATTTTTTTAATATTTTGCACTTTTTTATTTTTATTACTTTTTCACACAATAAAAAAAATATTCAATTCGGTTTTTTATTTACTTTTTACTTTATTAAATTAGTTTGTTATACATATAAATTAAAATTCAAAAATTTCATCTTAAATTCAAAAGAAATTAATTTATATTTAAGACTTTGCATTTGGAATTCAGAAAATATTAATTGCTATTCAGAACTTTTATTGATTTATTGATGTATTGATTTATGGATTTATTGATTTATTGATTTATTGATTTATTGATTTATTGATTTATTGATTTATTGATTTATTGATTTATTGATTTATTGATTTATTGATTTATTGATTTATTGATTTATTGATTTATTGATTTATTGATTTATTGATTTATTGATTTATTGATTTATTGATTTATTGATTTATTGATTTATTGATTTATTGATTTATTGATTTATTGATTTATTGATTTATTGATTTATTGATTTATTGATTTATTGATTTATTGATTTATTGATTTATTGATTTATTGATTTATTGATTTATTGATTTATTGATTTATTGATTTATTGATTTATTGATTTATTGACTTATTGATTTATTGATTTATTGATTTATTGATTTATTGATTTATTGATTTATTGATTGCTTTATTGCTTTATTGCTTTATTGCTTTATTGCTTTATTGATTTATTGATTTGTTGATTTATTGATATATTGATTTATTGATATATTGATTTATTGATTTATTGATTTATTGATTTATTGATTTATTGATTTATTGATTTATTGATTTATTGATTTATTGATTTATTGATTTATTGATTTATTGATTTATTGATTTATTGATTTATTGATTTATTGATTTATTGATTTATTGATTTATTGATTTATTGATTTATTGATTTATTGATTTATTGATTTATTGATTTATTGATTTATTGATTTATTGATTTATTGATTTATTGATTTATTGATTTATTGATTTATTGATTTATTGATTTATTGATTTATTGATTTATTGATTTATTGATTTATTGATTTATTGATTTATTGATTTATTGATTTATTGATTTATTGATTTATTGATTTATTGATTTATTGATTTATTGATTTATTGATTTATTGATTTATTGATTTATTGATTTATTGATTTATTGATTTATTGATTTATTGATTTATTAATTTATTGATTTATTGATTTATTGATTTATTGATTTATTGATTTATTGATTTATTGATTTATTGATTTATTGATTTATTGATTTATTGATTTATTGATTTATTGATTTATTGCTTTATTGCTTTATTGATTTATAAATTTATTGATTTAATGATTTATTGATTTATTGATTTATTGATATATTGATTTTTTGATTTGATTGATTAAATTAATTTTATATATTTTTAAATACTTTATAAATTATAAAATTAAATACTGCGCTTTTCGCCGCTTGATCTACACCGCACTGCATGACGCCAGACGCATTAATTATTTGTTGCTCATACGTCACGTCAGTGCACATGTAATAAACGCGTTGTACATTAAGTAAATAATTAATAACTACAGCAGAAACTACAATAATATCGAATAAAACGTTGTGCGGCCATAAATAAATATTTGCTGCTTTTAATATTGTTATTATTTCTGTAATATATACATTTGTTGGTGAATAAAAGGGGCTGGTTTCAATGGGTTTAAATGAAATCAATAAAAAATAATAATAATTTACAATTTTAATAAAAATTACAAACAATAAAATTAAATTGAATAAAGAAAATATAACATATGAAAAAATATAAAACAAGAGTTGGAAGAAGTTTAAAAATGAAATAATGAAAATTATAATAAATTAAATTCCATGCAAGCAGAAAATTGCTCAGAACTACACTATTTATAAATGTAATCCTAAAAGATCAATTGAAAATCAAAAGACATCAATTGTACTTCAGAAATTCCATTTGGAATTCAAAATTGGTATTTAATATTAATTTAGAAAATATCAAAATCATAACATTCCAATTGGAATTCATTAAATATCAATTGATATTCAGAATTTTCCATTTATATCAATTAATCGATAAATCAATAACTGAATAAAATAATTAATCAAGATCATAAGAAATCAAAAAATCAATAAATCAATAAATCACTTAGTCAATAAGTCAATAAATAAGTTATTCAATAAATATCAATAAATCAATAAATATCAATAAATCAATAAATCAATATATATCAATAAATCAATAAATCAATAAATCAATACATCAATAATTCAATAAATCAATAAATCAATAAATCAATAAATCAATCAATCAATAAATCAATAAATCAATAAATTAATAAATCAATAAATCAATAAATCAATAAATCAATAAATCAGTAAATAAATCAATAAATCAATAAATCAATAAATCAATAAATCAATAAATCAATAAATCAATAAATTAATAAATCAATAAATCAAAAAATCAATAAATCAATAAATCAATAAATCAATAAATCAATAAATCAATAAATCAATAAATCAATAAATCAATAAATCAATAAATCAATAAATCAATAAATCAATAAATCAATCAATAAATCAATAAATCAATAAATCAATAAATCAATAAATCAATAAATCAATAAATCAATAAATCAATAAATCAATAAATCAATAAATCAATAAATCAATATATCAATAAATCAATAAATCAATAAATCAATAAATCAATAGATCAATAGATCAATATATCAATAAATCAATAAATCAATAAATCAATAAATCAATAAATCAATAAATCAATAAATCAATAAATCAATAAATCAATAAATCAATAAATCAATAAATCAATAAATCAATAAATCAATAAATCAATAAATCAATAAATCAATAAATCAATAAATCAATAAATCAATAAATCAATAAATCAATAAATCAATAAATCAATAAATCAATAAATCAATAAATCAATAAATCAATAAATCAATAAATCAATAAATCAATAAATCAATAAATCAATAAATCAATAGATCAATAGATCAATAAATCAATAAATTAATAAATCAATAAATCAATAAATCAATAAATCAATAAATCAATAAATCAATAAATCAATAAATCAATAAATCAATAAATCAATAAATCAATAAATCAATAAATCAATAAATCAATAAATCAATAAATCAATAAATCAATAAATCAATAAATCAATAAATCAATAAATCAATAAATCAATAAATCAATAAATCAATAAATCAATAAATCAATAAATCAATAAATCAATAAATCAATAAATCAATAAATCAATAAATCAATAAATCAATAAATCAATAAATCAATAAATCAATAAATCAATAAATCAATAAATCAATAAATTAATAAATTAATAAATTAATAAATCAATAAATCAATAAATCAATCAATCAATAAGTCCATAAAACAATAAAACTAGAAATGAAAGACAAAACAGTTAAATAAAGTTATAAATAAAAATTTTAAATAAAGTTTAAAATACCACCAGTTGCATGAGTAGAAAAACGTGTACTTCGTACCTTAAAATTATATAATATTTTATAATTTTGAATAAAAAGTATTAAAAAGAATATAAATCTCGAAAACCAAAAATAAAAAAATCAAAGCCAAAATCGAATTGCAAACCGTTCAGTCAGTCGTATGCGCAACATGCATTGCGTTGTGATTGCATATTTGAGTTCGACACAAAAAGTAGAAAGCTTTAATGAAGCCAAATTTGGAGGCAACCTTCATGGCGATGTCCTGCACAAATTACGCACACAAACAAACGAACGGACAGACAGACACACACAAAGGACGAAGAAGACACATGCAACACAGCATTTTATGCGTCGTATGCAGAGCGTCGCGCGGGCAACTTGATTACAATGTGAGTGTGCTAAAGATATGGACTAAGCTGAAATGAGCTAAAAAATGACATAAAAAGGAGTTAAAAAAGAATAAAAAATAAAATCGAAAAAAAGAAACATTGCGAAAAACAGCAAAATTTAGTTGCAAAATCGTGACTTGCATTTGTGAATGTGAAAAAGTGTACGAAAAGCACACACGAACTCAACGCATAGGAACGAACTTTAAAAGTACGCCAAAAATGCACTGATTTTTTATATTTGTGTTTTTTTTTTATTTTTAGTTGGTTCAAGGATATTTGGTGGGTGGTTGTTATGTTGGCTGGTGTAGAACAAAAAGTAGTAGAAGAAGCTAAATTTAGTCATCGCAAAGTGAGAGACAAGCGACAACTTTATGCACGCAGTCGTGTGCGAGTATTAGTGTCCTAGTGTCCTTGTTGGCCCTGTATGTGTTTGTGTGCTGTGAACAAAGAGAACGCGGAATTAACTGCATTTTTGAAATTAAAGTTTGGCAGACAGAGACACAAAAAGACAGACAAGAGAGATAAAGCGCGAAATTTTAGTCCAAAGGACCTTTGCACCTGCAAAAGAGTCGGAGCGAAAAAAAAAGTTCTTAATCCGAATATTTTTGTAGACACAAGTAATGAAAATACGTGACACGAAAGCAGTTCAAATGAAGTCTTGAACAATAAAATTTGGCGAATTTAAAATTTCATGAAATTTAAAAATTTGATTAATATAAAACAAAGAAATACAAAATTATGAAATAAAGAAATAAAGAAATAATGAATTAAAGAAATAAAGATATAAAGAAATAAAGAAATAAAGATATAAAGAAATAAAGAAATAAAGAAATAAAGAAATAAAGAAATAAAGAAATAAAGAAATAAAGAAATAAAGAAATAAAGAAATAAAGAAATAAAGAAATAAAGAAATAAAGAAATAAAGAAATAAAGAAATAAAGAAATAATGAAATAAAGAAATAAATAAATAAAGAAATAAAGAAATAAAGAAATAAAGAAATAAAGAAATAAAGAAATAAAGAAATAAAGAAATAAAGAAATAAAGAAATAAAGAAATAAAGAAATAAAGAAATAAAGAAATAAAGAAATAAAGAAATAAAGAAATAAATAAATAAAGAAATAAAGAAATAAAGAAATAAAGAAATAAAGAAATAAAGAAATAAAGAAATAAAGAAATAAATAAATAAATAAATAAATAAATAAATAAATAAATAAAGAAATAAAGAAATAAAGAAATAAAGAAATAAAGAAATAAAGAAATAAAGAAATAAAGAAATAAAGAAATAAAGAAATAAAGATATAAATAAATAAATAAATAAATAAATAAATAAAGAAATAAAGAAATAAAGAAATAAAGAAATAAAGAAATAAAGAAATAAAGAAATAAAGAAATAAAGAAATAAAGAAATAAAGAAATAAAGAAATAAAGAAATAAAGAAATAAAGAAATAAAGAAATAAAGAAATAAAGAAATAAAGAAATAAAGAAATAAAGAAATAAAGAAATAAATAAATAAAGAAATAAAGAAATAAAGAAATAAAGAAATAAAGAAATAAAGAAATAAAGAAATAAAGAAATAAATAAAGATACAGAAATAAAGAAACACTGAAATGAAGGAAGACAATTAAAATAAAATGTTTTCACTTGTTCCTTGAATGGCTTTTAATCCTGAACTAACGATTAACTTAAGCAAACATAACACATACCCAGCAGGACATGCGAATGAAAGGACATGATGTACAGGAACCCAAAATCCATTATCATATATTTGTGCAACACAAAACGTTATTGTTGTTGTTTTTCTTGTAGCCGTTGTTATTCTTGATGTTGTTGTTAAACTTTTGGCATTCGCTGCACGTTTCTTAGCTTATCCTGCGGGAAAAAGGATGCAGTATAAAATGAGACTTAAACATAAACTCAGAAATGTTTGTCTGTCCGTTCGTCTATGTGTTTGTGATGCGCTGTCTCTCAATGTTACTTCTGCTCTGTATGTGTGGCTGTGTCTGTCTGGTTTTTCTGTCGGTCTCTAGTTCCTTTGAGACTCTATGCTGCGCTCTTATGCGAGATTTGGTTGCTGACATTTTGGGCTCCACAACCAACGTAAAGTGCTGTAATCGTTTGTCTGTCGGTTTGTCTTTCTTTCTCTGTGTGTGTGAGACTTTTTGATGATGTCGGTTTATAAAGTGCATGAGACAAAAGAAAATATTATTACGTAAATATGCGACATGCTCAAGTGAAATAGTTGTTTTATTAAATAAAAAATATATATCTATTTTCAATATAATATACGATTACTTTATTTATATCATTTTTTTTTAATTTATTTTTATCAAAACGTTTTTTAATATTTAAGAAACTTTATTTTTCAGGAAAAATTGAATTTTAAGTGATTTTTATTTACTTTTTTATGAAAATTTGAATATAAATGTTTAGTGAAAAATTGAATTTGTATTAAAAAATTGATTATTTAATGATAATTTTTATTTTTATTGAATTTTTAGTGAAAAATTAAAATTTTAAATATAAATTGAAATTTTAAATATAAATTGAATCTTTAGTGAAAATTGAATTTCCAGTGATACATAGAATTTTGAGTAAAAATTGAATTTTTGGTGAAAAATGTAATATTAGTAAATATTAAAAATTTGATATTGGTAAAAATTTGAATTTTTAGTGAAAAGTTTAAGTTTCAGTGAAATTTAAATTTTAAGTGAAAATTTAAATTTTTAGTGAAAATAGAATTGTATATAAATAATTTAAAATATTAAGAATAAAGTGTTTCTCCAATTTGTTCAGTAATATTTGCATGAGCAGCTGCTTTGGCCTGCTGAACTCGGTCTACTTTTTGGCTCCTGTCTGCGGATTGCGCTCATTTGTGCATAATTAATAATTGAATATCGCAAGCAACTACTTTTGTCGCCAATCCTTTTGAGCAAAGTGTTTTTTGTTTCTGGCATTGTTTCTTCGACCGGCTGATTACGTTGGCATTTTGTAAAATGAGCCAACAGACGACGCGGCCAAAAGGCAGAGTCTGTCCAAGCCAAGCCGCATTTGGCAGCAACAAAAGGCAGCAACTGTGACTGTGCGAGAGTCAGGACTGGCGCAAAGTCCTGGCTAAGTCGTACATTAAAATGTAATCCTTTTTGTGCTCATGCTGGCTGGCTGAATGTCGCCTCGATCGTCCTGTTGAATATGCAAACCGCATGCAGTGCGCATACAGAGCAGCCAAAAAAGCACATCGTGTGTGTGTGAGTCAGAACGACCAGAAACACACATTAACACACTGAGAAGAATAGCTTAAAAATTTGAATTTTTAATATAAAATATTTTCTACTAAAATAAAACATAAATATTACTAAATTGTTTAAAATGATTTAGTATTTTGCAAAATTATTGTAGTTTACATTTTATTTATATATTTTATGCTTCTAATTTATCATTTTTTTTACTATTAAAGGTAAATATCGAATCTAAAAAAATATATATTTAATTTTATAACGAATTTATTTTTTTTTTTATTATAAACTTTTATGTTATTAAAACGTTAATATTTTTGTTAGATACATTTTACAATTTACACGAAAGCCATTTGTATTTACGCATTTTTAATTTTTTTTTTCATTTTACTACGTTCGTAATATTGCATATGTAGTAATTCCAAAATTTAAGGATAACATTTAATTATTTAGATATTACATTTTACTACGTTGTTTGTCTTATACTTTTGCCCATGAATTTTTTCAAATAAGTTTCTAATACTCCTTATTACGTAAATTATAATTTTATTACGTTTGTAGTACATTTTTAAATGTATGAATTACATTTGATTGCATATGTCTTATATATTATTTTGTACGTAGTACATTTTACTATGTACGCTCTATATTTTTTCGGCATGACTTTTTTTGTTTGTTTGCCTAAATTTATATTACACTCTATTATGAATACTAATGTTTTATTAAGAACGTATTACATTTTAAAATGTATATATTACATTTTATTAAGTACGTAATACATTTTAATATGTATCTATTACATTTTATTCGGAACATAGTACATTTTAAAATGTATCTATTATATTTTATTAGGTACGTAGTACATTTTAAAAATTTCGTATTACATTTTATTACATATTATATATGTATTTAATTGTATTACGTAATTTATTACCGTTAATTTGTCTCAGTGCACGCACACAGACGACGAAAAAAGCGCCACTAATGCATTACGAATTGCAATTACATTATAAAATCACATTATTTTACATGGCATTACGTGGTACAGTGTGCCACACCCTCAACGCCCCCAACTGCTTTGCGCTGACATTAGTGCCTTTGCCGTTATTATTATTGTTGTTATTTTTATGAATATTTTTTTGTGTGTTTTATGCGGTATCTCTTGGTTTTTGTTTTATGCAAATGATAATAATAAAATATACGTGAATTTGCTTAATTCACTCTGTGCGCCACTCGAGTGCGTTGCGCTTTTTATTTCCATTTGGCGTTGCATATTTTTTGGCGCGTGCACTTTCTCTGCTGTTGTGTGAGCATCACACAGAATTTGTTGTATACATTTTGGGGGAGATTGAAAATGCCTTGAATTTATTGCTGCCTTATTGCAGCTGCACTTTTGAAGAATTAATGAAGCTGCTGTTTCCAAAGTGTATGAGAAGAAAAAAAAATATGTATTTGTAAAAATTCGAATTCATCGAAAGACTTTTAATTGAATAAAATACTTGAATGCATTCAG
Source organism: Dryomyza anilis (assembly GCA_951804985.1). Taxonomy (NCBI): domain Eukaryota; kingdom Metazoa; phylum Arthropoda; class Insecta; order Diptera; family Dryomyzidae; genus Dryomyza; species Dryomyza anilis. The sequence goes on from OX638130.1 coordinate 116,050,444, forward strand.
CTGAATGTGCTTTATATTTATATTTTTATAATTATTTTATACGATGTAAAGCATATTTCAAGTGACATTTACAACAGTATTATATAAAAATTAAATAAAAAATAAAAATGATAATACCAATTTGCAAATATATTTAATTTTGTCTTTAAAACAAACAAAAAATAACAATAATGAAATAAATGTATATTTTTTAGTGAACATTTTTATATTTATTCAATTTAAAACAAATATTTATTTTTAAGTAAAAAAATTAATTATTAAGGAAAAATTTAGTTTTGAGAGTATTAAATTTCTAATAAAAATAAAAATTGAATTTTTGGTGAAAAATTGAATTTTTAGTGAAATATTGAATTTTTAGTGATAATTTGAATTTTTAATGAAAAGTAGAATTTTTAGTGAGAAATTGAATTTATAGTGATAATTTGAATTTTTTAGTGACAAATTTTAATTTTATTGAAAAATTAATTTTTTAGTGAAAAATTGAATTTTTAGTGAAAAATTGAATTTTTAGTGAAAAATTGAATTTTTAGTGAAAAATTGAATTTTTAGTGAAAAATTGAATTTTTAGTGAAAAATTGAATTTTTAGTGAAAAATTGAATTTTTAGTGAAAAATTGAATTTTTAGTGAAAAATTGAATTTTTAGTGAAAAATTGAATTTTTAGTGAAAAATTGAATTTTTAGTGAAAAATTGAATTTTTAGTGAAAAATTGAATTTTTAGTGAAAAATTGAATTTTTAGTGAAAAATTGAATTTTTAGTGAAAAATTGAATTTTTAGTGAAAAATTGAATTTTTAGTGAAAAATTGAATTTTTAGTGAAAAATTGAATTTTTAGTGAAAAATTGAATTTTTAGTGAAAAATTGAATTTTTAGTGAAAAATTGAATTTTTAGTGAAAAATTGAATTTTTAGTGAAAAATTTAATTTTTAGTGAAAAATTGAATTTTTAGTGAAAAATTGAATTTTTAGTGAAAAATTGAATTTTTAGTGAAAAATTTAATTTTTAGTGAAAAATTGAATTTTTAGTGAAATTTGAATTTTTAGTGAAATTTGAATTTTTAGTGAAAATTTGAATTTTTAGTGAAAAATTTAATTTTTAGTGAAAAATTTAATTTTTAGTGATGTGTTGAATTTTTAGTGAAAAATTGAATTTTTAGTGTACATTTGAATTTTTAATGAAAAATTGAATTTTTAGTGAAAATTTGAATTTTTAGTGAAAATTTGAATTTTTAGTGAAAAATTTAATTTTTAGTGAAAAATTTAATTTTTAGTGAAAAATTTAATTTTTAGTGAAAAATTTAATTTTTAGTGAAAAATTTAATTTTTAGTGAAAAATTTAATTTTTAGTGAAAAATTTAATTTTTAGTGAAAAATTTAATTTTTAGTGATGTGTTGAATTTTTAGTGAAAAATTGAATTTTTAGTGTACATTTGAATTTTTAATGAAAAATTGAATTTTTAGTGAAAATTTGAATTTTTAGTGAAAATTTGAATTTTAAGTGAAAAATTTAATTTTTAGTGAAAAATTTAATTTTTAGTGAAAAATTTAATTTTTAGTGAAAAATTGAATTTTTAGTGAAAAATTCAAGTTATAGTGAAAAATTTAATTTTTAGTGAAAAATTGAATTTGAATTTTTAGTGAAAAATTGAATTTTTAGTGAAAAATTGAATTTTTAGTGAAAAATTGAATTTTTAGTGAAAAATTGAATTTTTAGTGAAAAATTGAATTTTTAGTGAAAAATTGAATTTTTAGTGAAAAATTGAATTTTTAGTGAAAAATTGAATTTTTAGTGAAAAATTGAATTTTTAGTGAAAAATTGAATTTTTAGTGAAAAATTGAATTTTTAGTGAAAAATTCAAGTTATAGTGAAAAATTTAATTTTTAGTGAAAAGATTCATTTTTAGTGAAAAATTGAATTTTTGGTGATAATTTGAATATTTGGTGATAATGTGAATTTTTAGTGAAAATATGAATTTTTAGTGAAAATTGAATTTTTAGTGAAAAATTAAAGTTTTTGTGAAAAATTGAATTTTTAGTGAAAAATTTTAATTTTATTGAAAAATTGAATTTTTAGTGAAAAATTGAATTTTTAGTGAAAAATTGAATTTTTGGTGAACAATTGAGTTTTTAGTGAAAAATTGAATTTTTAGTGAAAAGTTTAATTTTTAGTGAAAAATTGAATTTTTGGTGATAATTTGAATTTTTGGTGATAATATGAATTTTTAGTGAAAATCGAATTTTTAGTGAAAAATTAAAGTTTTTGTGAAAAATTGAATTTTTAGTGAAAAATTGAATTTTTATTGAAAAATTGAATTTTTAATGAAAAATTGAATTTTTAGTGAAAAATTCAAGTTATAGTGAAAAATTTAATTTTTAGTGAAAAGATTCATTTTTAGTGAAAAATTGAATTTTTGGTGATAATTTGAATATTTGGTGATAATGTGAATTTTTAGTGAAAATATGAATTTTTAGTGAAAATTGAATTTTTAGTGAAAAATTAAAGTTTTTGTGAAAAATTGAATTTTTAGTGAAAAATTTTAATTTTATTGAAAAATTGAATTTTTAGTGAAAAATTGAATTTTTAGTGAAAAGTTTAATTTTTAGTGAAAAATTGAATTTTTGGTGATAATTTGAATTTTTAGTGAAAAATTAAAATTTTCTAGAACATTTTTGTTTTTGTAATTTTAAATTTCGTTCTTTAATTTAATTTTAATTTTAAATAAATAAATTTATTTTTTCTTACAGGTAAATCTATTTAAATAAATAAAGGCTTCTATTTGAAAAGGTATCATTAAACTTTTAAAAATTATTTACTTTCTGAAATTTTTACATTGTATTTTTAATATCCATTTAAACCTCTTTTAGAATAACTAAAATTCAAGAGTCTGTTCTGATTGCTTGACATTGGCTACAATGTGTGTTTATAGTTTTAATTAATGTTCCCGCGTAGCCACTATATAATGCGTTACGATTTCCATAATCAATTTCCAAATAATCGAAAACCTCTCTGGCACGTAGCACGCATTACGACGTTCTCCAAATAACTGTATTTAATTTAAAGTCGAACTCGTTCTAATTTTCCCCGGGAAGCCATTACTGCAGTAGCAGATTTCTTCCCACTGACATCGCGTATTCAGCGAAGCATTCAGCAGCCACTATCTTTAGCCCGACCCTATTGCGTATAACTACTAATCGAAAATTTCTGATATCACTGGTTACACTGAAGAAAAAACACTTTAATAATTTCAATTAATACTAATTTCTGATATAATATTTCGTTATTTCAGATCATTATCTATTATGAATAAATTCTAATAATTTATAATTCCATCGAACACAGTTTAACTTTTGATTGCACAGACAAAAAAAAATTGGACACAATTTGCGTAATTAAAAAATATTCAATTTATATTGAAACAAAAATTAATTGAATATCAGATATTCCATTTGATATTCAGAAATTTTGAAAAGTCTGAATATCATTGATGCATTCTTGAAATCAAGTACAAAAATATAAATTACAATTAATATGTTTTAAATTCCACATGAAAAATTCTGAATTTCAAATGATATTTTTTGAAATTACACTTGGAAATAGAGTAGTTTCTTTTCTTTCCGTGCTCATCATCCACATTAACTCGTTACTCATTCATTACTCGTTGTTTTTGTAACATTCAATGCTTCGGTACGCATGAACATTTTCCGAGCGAATCTCCAGTAGAAATACAAAAAAAAAAAATCCCGAATCCAAATTCAATTCAAGTTTAGTTTTAATGCCAGCTGAGGAATAAGTTTTTGACTATAAAGGATAATCGCCAGGCTAATTGAATACCTGGCGTTCGTCTGTCTCCTCTGTCCTGTCTCTTTTGCTCTCTGTGTGTCCGTCGGTCAGGGTAACTGTTGCTGGCGCAATAGGTGCTGCTGCTACGAATAGTATTCATGGCATCATGGCACGTAGAGGCCATTAGCAAATGAGTTTCAGCGATTGCTCTGAATTGTATCAGGCGACCATCTCCCACTATAACTTCCCCGCACCCACCACGGCACAGATCGAAGTTTCTGCAGAAACTGAAATTAAATTGAGATGAAAAGGAAAATCGCTCAATCGAAACGTAAAGGAAATATGCGTTGAATCATTTCGTCAAATTAGTTTCATTTTCGAAATTCTTAACATTCATCGTAGATATTTTTTTATTTTATATTTGTTGAACAATTTCATTTCATCGGCACTCAATGTTCAAGTTCATGTCTGCATTTATTGCATGCCAAATGTTTCGCATAATTTCTTGCTTAATTTATTGGATATTATGCGATTGACTGCGATTTGGAGTTCTGTAAAAGGCGTTTTTATTTTAATTAAATTATTTTAATAATTTAAATCAAATTGGTATATTTCAATTCAATTTCAATTCAATTTCAATTCAATTTCAATTCAATTTCAATTCAATTTCAATTCAATTTCAATTCAATTTCAATTCAATTTCAATTCAATTTCAATTCAATTTCAATTCAATTTCAATTCAATTTCAATTCAATTTCAATTCAATTTCAATTCAATTTCAATTCAATTTCAATTCAATTTCAATTCAATTTCAATTCAATTTCAATTCAATTTCAATTCAATTTCAATTCAATATCAATTCAATATAAATTCAATATCAATTCAATATCAATTCAATTTCAATTCAATTTCAATTCAATTTCAATTCAATTTCAATTCAATTTCAATTCAATTTCAATTTCAATTTCAATTTCTATTTCAATTTCAATTTCAATTTCAATTTCAATTTCAATTTCAATTTCAATTTCAATATCAATTTCAATTTCAATTTCAATTTCAATTTCAATTTCAATTTCAATTTCAATTTCAATTTCAATTTCAATTTCAATTTCAATTTCAATTTCAATTTCAATTTCAATTTCAATTTCAATTTCAATTTCAATTTCAATTTCAATTTCAATTTCAATTTCAATTTCAATTTCAATTTCAATTTCAATTTCAATTTCAATTTCAATTTCAATTTCAATTTCAATTTCAATTTCAATTTCAATTTCAATCAATTTCAATTTCAATTTCAATTTCAATTTCAATTTCAATTTCAATTTCAATTTCAATTTCAATTTCAATTTCAATTTCAATTTCAATTTCAATTTCAATTTCAATTTCAATTTCAATTTCAATTTCAATTTCAATTTCAATTTCAATTTCAATTTCAATTTCAATTTCAATTTCAATTTCAATTTCAATTTCAATTTCAATTTCAATTTCAATTTCAATTTCAATTTCAATTTCAATTTCAATTTCAATTTCAATTTCAATTTCAATTTCAATTTCAATTTCAATTTCAATTTCAATTTCAATTTCAATTTCAATTTCAATTTCAATTTCAATTTCAATTTCAATTTCAATTTCAATTTCAATTTCAATTTCAATTTCAATTTCAATTTCAATTTCAATTTCAATTTCAATTTCAATTTCAATTTCAATTTCAATTTCAATTTCAATTTCAATTTCAATTTCAATTTCAATTTCAATTTCAATTTCAATTTCAATTTCAATTTCAATTTCAATTTCAATTTCAATTTCAATTTCAATTTCAATTTCAATTTCAATTTCAATTTCAATTTCAATTTCAATTTCAATTTCAATTTCAATTTCAATTTCAATTTCAATTTCAATTTCAATTTCAATTTCAATTTCAATTTCAATTTCAATTCAATTTCAATTCAATTTCAATTCAATTTCAATTCAATTTCAATTCAATTTCAATTCAATTCAATTTCAATTCAATTTCAATTCAATTTCAATTCAATTTCAATTCAATTTCAATTCAATTTCAATTTCAATTCAATTTCAATTCAATTTCAATTTCAATTTCAATTTCAATTTCATTTTCAATTTCAATTTCAATTCAATTTCAATTCAATTTCAATTCAATTCAATTTCAATTCAATTTCAATTCAATTCAATTTCAATTCAATTTCAATTCAATTTCAATTCAATTTCAATTCAATTTCAATTTCAATTCAATTTCAATTCAATTTCAATTCAATTTCAATTCAATTTCAATTCAATTTCATTCAATTTCAATTCAATTTCAATTCAATTTCAATTCAATTTCAATTCAATTTCAATTCAATTTCAATTCAATATAATTCAATTTCAATTCAATTTCAATTCAATTTCAATTCAATTTCAATTCAATTTCAATTCAATTTCAATTCAATTTCAATTCAATTTCAATTCAATTTCAATTCAATTTCAATTCAATTTCAATTCAATTTCAATTTCAATTTCAATTCAATTTCAATTTCAATTCAATTTCAATTCAATTTCAATTTCAATTTCAATTTCAATTTCAATTCAATTTCAATTTCAATTCAATTTCAATTCAATTTCAATTCAATTTCAATTCAATTTCAATTCAATTTCAATTCAATTCAATTATAATTTTAATTTAAATTTCAATTTTATTTGTATAATTTAATTCTTTTCATTGTGCTTAGAAGGCATTCAATTGGTCTGAAAGCTTGAAATTGGTCTGCACGCCCTGCCTTTCAATTTCAACGCCATCAATTCAAAACGTTTTTTATACGTTGTATGAATTGCGCCAACAATAGAATAAATTAGACAACATAAAACGAGCGACAAGTGGATCGCTTATCGACCGACAGGACACACGTTCACATCCTTTGTCTAACCCCTCACCCGGTGGCTATTCGTCAAATTGACCATAAAACACTTGAGTCAATACAAAGGGTTCCTCCTTTTAAACTACAACAAAAGCTGCAAACACTGCGAAATTAAATGAAATCGATTAAGAGGCAAACTAAAGGACATTCGAGGAAACGTTCTTTTGTTATGCAAAAAAAGGACGAACGTGCCCAGTAACGATTAGTATGCGGCACAGCAATAAAATGTGTTGATATTTCTGTGAAAAGCAACAAATTTGTATCTAATGACCGTGCATCAAGGGTGCTATAGGACCTCAGACCGCAAATGAAATAAAATAAATTTCAACTCGTTGCGACTCACGCATCCATCCATCCAACCATCCATCGCTAAAGTTAATTATTTTTTATTAACGGAAGTGTTCGATGGCTTTAATTAGTCGAAGTAACTTTTCGGCTGCTTCGCTCCGACGATGTCCTTGCGGTAATTTTTCGCTTTTGCAGGTGAGTGAGTGTGACTTCTTCTGCCCCACGTCCTTTATTGTGCCACAATAAACAATTTGGGTTTTTTTTCTGCCACATTTTTTCACATTTTCTGCAACGTCCTTGTGTCAGAGTGTTGAGAGGGTCATTTAGCGTGTTGTTTATATTTTTTTCGCATTTTCTTCTCTTTTTTTCTGCTTTTATTTGTTAACGCAGACCCTTTATTAGTTTTGCTATAGCTTCTGTTGTTTTTGTTAATTTTATTTATGCCCTAAGTGTAGACGGGGGGATTTTGTTGGTATTTTTATTAATTTTATTTTATGGCGATTAGTATTTCTTTGTTTATATAATTTATTATTGCATATTTTAGGGTGCGTTTAGGTGCTTGTTTTCGGCATTCATTTTTGAATATTCAAAGTAGGGGTCGAATGGTCCTACAAGCTACCACTTGTGGCAGGTGAAAAGAGCTTGTTGGATTTGCTATTTTATGGCTGAAATATTAGCTAATAGTGTCATTAAGTATATTTGCAAAGCAATAACAAATAATATTAATTTATTACAAGCCTAAAAGTAGGCAACACTTATTGTTAGCATGATGTATTTTTAATTTGAAGTGCGAAATAATTTGAGTTATTACGATAGGAGAATTATAATGGACATATATAAATTATTTAGTACTAAATCTTAAATGAAATTGAATTATAATTTGGTCGAGTTTTTTTTTATGACAAATTGCATTTTTTTAATTAAAAAAATAATTTTTAGAGAAAAATTTAATTTTAAGTGAAAAATATTAATTTTTAGTGATTATTTGAATTTTTAATGAACAATCGAATTTTTAGCGAAGAAATTAAATTTAGTGAAAAATTTAATTTTTAGTTAATAAAATGGATTTTTAGTGAAAAGTGGTTTGTTAGTGAAAATTTTAATTTTTAGTGATAAATTATAATTTTAGTGAAGAATTGAAATTCTAGTGAAAATTGAATTTGAAAATTGAATTTTTTATTAATAAAATGTGGAACTTGACTGGTAATTTTTAATACTAAATTTAAATATTTTCTGAAATTTGTATTTTTTTTTTAAATAAAATTTGGAATTATAAATTAATGCTTTACGTTTGCGTTGTCAAATCTTTATAGACTGCATCACGTATTCTATATAGCCTATTTTTAGGCGCTATCTTTAATACGTCTCTGCATTTTTCCATCGACAACATTTTTCACGCATCAGATGCAGGCGCGGTCGTGCTGTTTGCTAAGGTAGCAACAATAATAATAATGACATCATTATGATCATCATTAGGTAGGACAACAACAACATCATCATCACCTAGAAATAGTCTATATTTTTCCGGTACCTTTTGTTGACACGTTTAACGTGCCAACGCAAACAAATTTAACTGAAAATGAAATGGAATGAAGTTGAAATCGAAAGAAGGAGAAAGAAAAGTGTGAAACGTGGTATAGAAATAAAAAAAATGATAGCTGCCGGAATTACGTTTGGCATCTCGTCAGAGTCATCGGTATCGTCATCGCCATCGTGATCGTCGTTGTCGTTGTCATCACCGGAAACGGAAATGAAAACGCAGGCTGTCTATTGAATGCGATGCCATTAGAGTTAACATAAATTTGAACTGCAGGATATTTTTATGGTACATATCGTGCACTGAGAAAATTTATATATTAATATGAATTCTTTAAAATTAATAACACTTTTTTAATTTTTCCAAACTTTGTCATTTGTATAATTTTTAAAATATTTGCCTTAAATAAAAACTAGGTATTACTTAAATTTATGCAATTGGCATTAAGTTCTAAATTAAGTATATATTTTTAAATATTTATTACAAACATATTCTAGTTTAAAAAGTTTAAGCTTGACTTTAACAAAATAAATATAAAATACAAATTAATCAACTTCTTAAAATAGCAAAGAAAAACTTTGCAGCAATAATGAAGCTGCAAATAAGATATGAATTTTAACACGAATGTAGTAAACGTTTTATAAATTTATTACGTACATAATAAAATATAATGGGAACATAGTAAAATCTTAAACAGTTGTAGTCAAATTTAGTGATTGCATAGTAAATTGTAGTACTTACAAAATAAAAAGTATTCGAAAAGTAGTAAAAGATAATACGAACGTAGTTAGTTTCAGACGGGCATAATATAATATAAAATGTACCTAACAATATGTAATGGGAATCTAGTTAAATTTTATATGACGTAATAAAATTGAATTCATACGTAATATAATAAAAATCAAAATATAATTGGAACTGGAACGGGCAAATGTAGACCTGTAAAGTAAAATATATTACGGACATAATGAGAAATATTAGAAACATAGTAAATTATAATACGAACATAGTTATTGTGAATATGTGCTTAAGGAAAAGTAATAGAAACATATTAAATTTGAATGCTTACATAGTAAAATGTAAATTAATGTATAATTGAAACTGTAATTGGAAAATTTAGACGTGCACAGTTAAATATATTATGGACATAATAAGATAGTATTAAAAAAATAGTAAAATATAATACGAACATAGTAAATTTGAATATGAACAAAAATTAATAGAAATATATCAAATTATAATAGGACGTAGTAAAATTCAACACGTGCTTAGTTAAATATTTAACGAAATTAATAATAAGATGTTTTCGTAACATAGTCAAATTTAATGCGTGTTTAACAAAAGGTAATAGAACATAGTGATATGTAATAGGACGTAGTTAAATATAAGACAAACGTAGTAAAATATATAACGTTTATAATAAAAATTATTAGAAACAATATAAAATAAGTAGACAAATTGAAAATGAGCTTAACAAAAAGTAATAGAAACATAATAAATCTGAATGCTTAAATAGTACAATATAAATAAATATATAATTGGAACTGGAATTGGAAAATTTAGAAGTGTATAGTAAAATATAATACAAACATAGCAAAATTGAATACGTGCTTAACCAAAGATAATAGGAACATAGTAATTTATAATGCGTAGTAAAATAAAAGACATATATTGTCGGTGATTCTGCAAAACTCCCTAACTGCATGTGAAAATTATGCCTAATTTTGTGTTATAATCGGGTTTTTAATGATATGTTGATCGGATAAATTAGATAAATGCCATTATAAATTATGACATACTTAATTTTGTATGAAGTAAGTGCAGAATTGAGACTGAAAATAGTTTTGTTTCTTCTGTAAAATTCATTTTGTAAGAGGTTTTCGAAAATGTATATAGGCGGTTTTGCAGTATCACCGACGATATAGTAAAATATAATACGTATATAATAAAAAGTATTAGAAACAATATATAATATATTTCAAATGTAGTAAAATTTAATGTGTGCTTGATAAAAATTAAGAGAATCAGAATATATTACAATATAATATGTACATAGTAAAATTTATTACGTGCGTATTAAAAAGTAGTACGTACATAATAAAATATAATATGAACATAGTAAAATATTATATGAACGTAGTCAAATTTAAAATTTCATAGCATATATAAAATTTACCAAAAATGTGTTGGGATATAAAAAAATATTTTTGAAATGAATTTTAATTAAAATTGAATTAAATGAATTGCAGTAAGTTTTACAAGAACTTATTTTCAGTGAATATCTTCCGCGACAGTTGCAGTCTATATGTCACATATGCATGTATATCGTCCTTCCGTCTGTCTGTCGTATAGTAAATTAAGCCATGAAAAACGCGCAACACGTTCTTTACAAGCTCAATAAAAGCGAAATGTGGCAACGCCAGGCGACAGGCGGCTTTTATTACGTGCGGCTTGTAAAACACATTACGCTGACATTTATTTGTTTATTAGTATAAGTGCGTTGTACGTTTCGTTTTTTTTTAATGTTTTTCATAAAATTGCAAAAAATGTTTTATTAGTTGTTACATTTGTTAGTAAGTTAATAGCAATGGTTGTCATACATTTTTTATTGCAATTTTATTTATTGTATTAAAAGGGTTAGGGTTAAAAATATCTGTATTTTAGTTTAAAAAAATATATTTCGTGTAAAAGATAATTTTTTTAGTCGACAAAGAAATTTTATAAATGATAATAAAAAATAAATTTCAAGATATCTTTTTTTTGAATTATTCAAAATTAAGAAAATTAATAAATTGCTTGCCAACACTTAAAAGTATGCTACATTATTTTGTATTACTTTCGAAAAGACCTCTTACACTAATTGCATAAATATTTTATGTGTTATGCAATTTTATTTAAAAGCCTAGAAATATGCTTGAATTTAATGCATAATATTTGAAAATTTATATGTATGAAAATGTCATTGCACTGCAAATATGCAATATTTTGATTTTTTTTAGTTTAAGTGACATGAATTAATTTTAAATAATGCATAAAGCTTAAGGCATGCAAAATTTAACATTTTATGTAAAATTCTTACAAATGCCTAAGTGTGTGCAATGCAATTTTATAACATTGATATTTTTTGTTTGAAAGTACCTCAAAGTATGCAATGTTTAGTGCTTATTGCACTTGACATTGAGTGCGTTTGAATATGAATAAACCCTAAAAGTATGCAAATACTTTTTAGTTGTATTTCAAATAGGTACTTGAAAAAACTACAAACATTTTGTATATTTGAATAAAATTCAACTGTTTGAATTTAAGCAATCTGAATTAAAACAAAAATATGTATATTTTAATAATTTTGCACGTCTGTTTGTCAATGTCATTGAGTGTTTCAATTAAATGAAATTTTAATTTAAATGCAGTTGCTGCTGCTGTTTGTGCTTAAATCCCCAAAAGCATGCTTCATAAAATATGAAAAGAAATTAAATAAATAAAACACAGCTGCGTGCGTACAAATCGATTAAATATCTAGTGAATTTTCGACATCCTTCGGTGTTCACTCTCTCTCTTTTTGCATCAAAACCGAAAAACAAAAAGTATCCCCCAATAATATTAAAACATATTTGTACAAGTTGTTGTATTTATTTCAATGCAAATAATATTAAAATAAATAAAAATTTAATTTAATTAAAACATAATGTGTGTGTGTGTCGCATACACCCTACATGCGCGTGAAATGTAATTAAATTAGTTTGCACAAAAATTAATTGAAACAACAATTGCGAGCGAGCAAACGAACACAACAAATACAAATACTACACAATGCAAATATTGCGCAAATGCCAAGCGCCAAATTGAACAAGTTCATTTGTGAAAATGTTTTCATGATGCAGCCATATGTGTGGCAGCAACTAATTTGTGAATGCGCAAATTTAAAATGTTAAAACTAGAAACTTTCTGTAGTTTAGATATTTAAAATCAACTAATGATTGCAAGTTTTAATGCAGTTTAAAAATTAAATCTAAAAATAGTTTGGAAAATATTTACAAAAGAATTTTTATGTGTCGAAAAAATGGCATTAAATGTTTAGGAAATGTTAATATGATATATGTACATTTTCTAAAACAAATTTTAGAAAAATAATTCTAGATATTTGCCATTAAACATGTCATAAAGTTGATTACAAATGAACCATTTAAATATAGCCCAGCATGCCTTGAAGACTAGTAATTTATTCATCAAATGAAACATTATATATTATTCTAATGTATTAAATAAAAAAAAAATAATAGAGTATTTATTTTATTTGATTTATAGAGAAATCACAAATACCTCACATAATATTGAATATATGTTCAGTATTTTTTTTAATATTTGTATTTGTATTCAGAAAGTAATCAAAGTAACAAAATAACTTAAATATTTGTCAAAAATTTGAAATATGATTTACTACCTTAAAAATTGTCACGTATTAAAAATTCAAAATTTTTCCAAAAATAAACAATTGTCCAAATGAACACAAATATAAAACTAAATTACTAAAATATTTGTCATAAACTAAATTCGCAAAATTGTCACAAATTAAAATTTCATAAATTTTAGGACAAAATTGAACACCGGTCTAATTATGTTCAAATTATATTAAATAATTGATTTATAATGATTAAAATTGACTTAAATATGTGTCAAAATTTATTGTAAAAACAGAAACCTCACAAAATATTAGTTAATGAAATTGATAAATTTTTTTGCAAAAATATTTTTGAATATTTATGATCAGTAGAAACAGAATTCAATTAACAACAAAAAAAAAACAATTAAAAATCAATTTTTGGTAAAAATTGTACAAAAACCTATACCTCACAAGACAGTCAACAATTTATGTTGCAAAATGAAACAAAATTTATTGAAAATATATTAAAAAAAACACAAAATTACTAAAATATTTCTCAAAAAAATGTGTTCAAACTAATACCTCACAATACAAAAATATATTAAAAAATATTTATTATTATTAGAAGAATAGAAAGTCACAAAATTACTAAATTATTTGTCATAAGCTTTGTAATACCAAATACCTCACAAAATACTCACAAATTAAACTCAATTTGGTCGATAAAATTTTTTAAATTATTTAGTTATAATGAGTAATAATAGAATTTAACCAAAAACTGCAAAAAATTACTAAATGTATTGTCAAAATCTAGTTAACCACCAACCAACCAACGGATGAAAATCAAAAATTTGTTCAACGAATTTTATTTAATCTTCCCACTTCGACTTTTAAAATGTTTATTGATCCAAGCGCCACCGTTTGCGCCAATTCCCGTTTGAAACTAACTTCATTTGCCGGCTGTATGTCAAGTATGGGAAACCAACCTCAAGAAAATTAACTTTTGTAAAATTGCGTACTTGCAAAAAAATATTATAGTGGTGAATTTGTCGAAATCGATGCTGAAAAAATTATTATCGTGTAGTATCTAGAAGCTATTGTGAGTGTTTAAAATTAATTTAATTTTTTATTTTAGTGGATTTTTTCGAATTTTTGGTTGGTTCTTTGCGGAACCATCAGGCACCGGGAGTTCAAAATTGAGCGTATGTGAAATTAAGGAATGCGTCGAATAAAATTGTCCGTTACATATCTTCCCAAAATGTGCTATTGCAAGATTCAAATTAAAAAAATTTGATCATAGTAGCTCTGAATTAAATGGCAGAAAATAATTTGTGTCAGTTATAGTCAATACACAATTTATTTAACGCGAAAATGGCTAACGAAGTGGAAGTGCGAGAAAATATAATTAAAATTTTTCAAAAACAACCTAGTTGGTCTTTTAAAAAAATTGCCAAGGAGGTAGGGGCTAACCCTAAGACCATTTCTTGCATTATCAATCGCATTAAGGAAGACCTGAGTATTGATCGGAAGAAAGGTTCTGGTAAAAAAAAGGCCCACGTGATCGTGAAAAGTCGAAGAAGGTTGTGAATATTTTAAAGAAAGTTCCAAGCATATCCGGAAGGATATTGGCGAGAAAGGCGGATTGCTCAGAATCTTTCGTGCGCAGGACTAAGAAAGAAGCTGGGCTGAAGACGTACAAGGTCCAAAAAGTTCCGGATAGAAATGCTGTCAAGAATGAAACCGCAAAACAACGAGCTAAAAAGCTGAACCAAGATTATTTTTTAAAATTCGATTGCTGCATAATGGACGACGAAACTTATGTTTTAGCGGACTTTTCTCAGCTACCTGTGCAGGAATTTTATACAGCCGATTCTGGAGGAAATATCGCTGAAAAATTCAAATAAAAAAAATTACAAAATTCCCAAAGAAATTCCTTGTTTGGCAGGCAATTTGCAGTTGTGGAAAAAGGAGCAGCTCATTCGTGACATCGGGTACAATTAATAGCGAAATATATGTGAAGGAATGCTTGCAAAAGAGATTGCGTCCATTTTTACGCCAACATGAAGTGTCCACATTTTTTTGGCCTGACCTCGATTCATGTCACTACAGCAAAACGGTCTTAGAGTGAATCCAACCAAATGCAGTGATTTTGGTGCTTAGAGAAGCCAATCCACCAAACTGTCCAGAACTCAGGCCTATTGAGAGATACTGGGCTTTAGTAAAAAGGGAGATGAAGACAACAAAAAAAGTGGCCAAAGACCTTCAAGACTTTAAAAGAAAGTGGTCTTCAGCAGCTGTGAGGGTGTCGGACACTACCATTACAACATTAATGGAAGGGTTCCGGAAAAATTAAAACTTTTTATTAAAAAATATCAAATTCTGGTTTTTTATATTTTTTTTTAAATCTAAAAATAATTTGCAAAATAAAATATTTTATTCTATAAAAATTCGATTACTAGATTTCTAGATTTTTTCATTTTTGTAGCGGACAATTTTATTCGACGCAGTCCTTATATAGAAACGTTATTTTATGTTTTTTTTAATGTTTGTTGTTTACAAACAACAAAATTCTTGATTTTCGAACAGAATAAGTGCTTGGAAATTAATGGTGTGTATACGACATCAACAATGGCCGGAGTGAATCCATAAAAAAGAACTGTTTTATCAAAACAAATCACAAATATTCATACTTTTAAACTTTTTTTACATTTTCCACGATTTTTCATAATTACATTTCTTGACTTTTGCTTTAAAAATTCTTAAGTACAAAATGCACTTTTTCATTTTTGAAGTCCGGGGTGCCCAGTGGTTCTGCAAGGAACCAACGAGGTATTTTTGATCTGTTTAAAGTAAGTTACACCTATGAGCAAAGTCGTAAAACAAACGTTGTTCTGAATCACGAGTTCTATAACAAATTTTTTTTCAGCTAAAAAAAAGTCATGTTTTTAAGGGTTAAAATCAAAACCTCACAAAACTGTCACAACTTTTTGTCTGCAAAATTCAATCGCAAAATGAAATACTTTCCAAAATAAGCCGATAATATATTTAATTTATTTCATTTTAATAAGTAAAAATAGTAATTATGCAAATTTATTTAAATATTTGCCAAAAAATGAGATAAAACAATTAACTCACAAAGAAGTCGCAAATTGTAATTGCAAAATTGTATCACAAAATAAGAAACTATTTCAAATTAGTTGTAAAATGTGTAAAATGTATAAAAGAATTGAATAATTATAATAAAAATATAAATGAATATCAAAACTCAGAAAAATTACTAAAAATATGTGAAAAATCCAATACCTCACAAAATAGAAATAAATTGAAATAATAAAATTTCGTCGCAAATATATAGCATCTTAAATAAAAATTAAAAGTTATTAAAAACTATATTAAAAAATTATCCCAAAAATTACAAAATGTAAAAAATTAATACCTGACAAAATAATCACAAATTGAGAACGCGAAATATGATTAATAATAAATTAAAAATTGAGTTATTGATATTTAAAATGAATATTAATACAAAAGTCACATTTCTAAAATATTAGTCTTAAACTAAAAATCCATACTTCACAAAATAGTCACAAATTGAGATTACAAAATTTTAACAATAAATATAATACTTATCAAAATGGGTCATAAGTATAGACAACAAAATTGCTTGTAAATGTAAGAATAGAAATTTAAATAACAAAAGTCACAAAATTACTTAAATCTGTGCGAAAAACTATGTTGCAGTAAATAAGTCAAAAATTAGTCGTAAATTTAAATCGCTAAATGGTAAATTTTTTAATTTAAAAAGTTTATTCACTTAAAACAAAATGCAACATTCATGACTTAGATTGTGTTAATTTTGTCATGTTTAATGTAACAAATATTTGAAAAGTGTCAAGTAACATTACTTATCTAATATCGCAAAAAAAACATATCAAATATATTGCTAAATAAGTCAACTACGAAATCAAATTGTGTTACAAAATAAGATACAAAAAAATGTTACAAATTTGACTGCGAATTAAGTTATTGTAAACTCTAGCGTCCTCGCTAAGAATGCCGAAAATTTTAAATTTAATTCGAAATAACAAAAAAAAAAAAACTATATATATTATTCACAATGCATTGCCCTGCCATGCAGACTACAAATCTACTTCCGTTTCCGCACAACTAGCGCCGATCCTGGTCACTTTCGCGCGCAGCACCCGACAAGGATTTAACTTGAATTGCTAATTAAATTTGTGGTCATGTTGCTGCTGCTTTTGTTGTTGTTGCTCCTGTTGTTGTTGCTGCTACTACACTGAGCAGTATTGTTGCTGCTACTGCAGTGCATTGTTGCCTCCGGGCAACGAGTCCGACTACTGCAATTGTTTTGTAGTGCCCACGCTGACTCGACTCGACTCAACTCGACCCAACTCAACAGCCACGTATTGACAAACGTGACTCGGTTACTCGGTTTTAATTGAAACAAAATTTAATTGAAAAGTTAATTTTGTCAAATAAATGCCATTGAGTTTTATTTTAAAGTGTATGTGTGACAAGTGCTGACAAAGTGCTTGCATCAAAGAGTTTATAACAAATTGAAACCTTAAAAAAGATTTGAATATTTTGCATTAAAAGTATTATTTATTTTGTTGGCTAAATTATACTGTTATTTATGTAATATATTTTAATATTTTATTATTATTTTTTGGCATCAGCTAAATGTGGTATATAACTTTTTTTGAAATTCAGAATTTTTCGTATAAAATTCTAAAAATATGGGTTTTCATGTTTAATTACGAAAATTTAAAAGAATATTTAGTTTTCTCTTTAAAAGGAAGAAAATTCCACTTTTTCTTTAAATTTTTTTTTGAGTCTATGTCTAAAAAATAATATAAAGGGTTTTTCAACAGGGACGCTACAAAAGTAGAGCAACAGGGACAGCAAACAACGCCATATTTCTTGCCGCTCGTTTGACATTTCTCTTCAGTAGGGTTTGCCATTTCATGATGAAAAGATATACGAATTCGAATTTCGGTAGTCAATTTTAATAATTTCGACTCGTTATTGGCTCGTATATCTTCCGATCATGAAATGGCAAACCTTACTGAAGAGAAATGTCAAAAGAGCGGCAAGAAATATAGCGTCGTTTGCTGTCCCTGTCGCCCTATTTTTGTAGCGTCCCTGTTGAAAAACCCTTGAAAAACTTTTGTAGCGCTCTTATTGAAAAACCCTTTATTTATAGTTCATGAAACTCTTAGTCCGTCTGATTGCCTGGTTGTTTGTTTGTTTTAGAAAAAAAAAGTAAAAACAGAAGAAAAAAAGTAAAAAAAACAAATTAAAATCAAAAACACAAAAACAAAAGCTAAAACACAAAAACAAAAGCAAAAACACAAACGCTAAAACGTTTAATCAAAAGCAAAAATACAAAATAATGAAAAAACAGAAATACTAACACAAATGAAAAAATAAAAACAGAAACAAACTAAAAACGCAAAAAATGAAAAGTTAATAATAAATAAAAAATTGTCAAAAGAATAGTAAAAACAAAAGAAAAAAAATACGCAAAAAACACAAAAAACAAAAAAACTGTAAATAAAAGTAAAACAAAAATACAGATTCTAAAAGGTCAAATAAAAGCAAAACACAAAAACAAAAGAAAAACATAAAAACTAATTTAAAAACAAAACACATAAGCGAAAACAAAAAATATACAAAAACCAAATCAAACACTAAAAAAAAAAGCAAAAATATAAAATTAAAAATGCGAAATCAAAAGCAAAAACACGAATGAAAAAAAAACGTAAAACAAATGAAAAAATAAAAAAAATCAATATGAAATACAGCAACAACTAAAAATAAAAAATAAATTATAGTAAAATATATATAATAGTCAAAAAAATAGTAAAAAAAACAAAAAAAAAAAAACAAAACAAGAAGTAAAAAACACGAAAGGCTATAACATAAATAAAAAAATATGAAATAATGTTTTTTTTTTATATAACTGATTTTTAATGTGAACTTTACGAATCGTATAGATTGTACCGACGCCTCTCACGAAAACCCACACGTTTAATTTGCTTACGAAAAACAGCACATTTTTCGTAATTACGAAAAGAAGCACAATTTCAGTTGTCCACGAAAACAATCACATTTTTATTATACCCAAGAAAAGAAGCATTTACGTTTAATAGCCACGAAACGAAGTAGAACTTTTTTTTCGCCACGATAAGAAACAATTTTACATTTAGCAACAAAAAAAGCTCATCTTTCATTTCGCCAAGAATAAAAGCATATATATTTCTTTAAGAAAGTTATCCCAGTAGACTGGTGTACACAAAAGCTAACATAGGCCATTGGAATTTGGCCAGAACCCACTTGCATCATTGGAAATTTTGTGTAAAAATGTATTCCTTTTGGGATTTGGCCAGAACCAAGTGGGTCATTGGATATTTTTTGAAATAAATTTGTTTCGAATCCGAAAAGAACAAATTTTTCAAAAAAAAAGTCCAATGATGCAGTTGTGTTCAGGCCAAATTCCAAGGGAACAAATTTTTACAAAAAAAAATGTGGGTGGGTTCTGGCAAATTCCAATGTAACAAATTTTTCCAAAAAAATGTCCAATGACACTATTTGGTTTGTGGCCAAATTCTAAAGGAACAAATTTTTCCAAAAAAATGTCCAGTGACGCAAGTAGGTTCTGGACAAATCGCACATGCATGTGTATCTTGCCCATTGCATCAGATTTATCGAAAAAAGTTCCAATGACGCATCTGGATGTGAATCTATCATTCATTGGAACAGTTTCATCAAAAAATGTCCACTGAGACACCTGTACACCACGCTATCAATGAAAAATCAATAATTTTGGTCATCAAATACTATAACCTCCATCATCAACATTTTGTGATTTCTTAACCACAAAAATGCATATTGGGATATCTGTCTCAAAAATACATACATATATGCTTAAAACTGCGCTTTTGTTCGTATATAAAATATAAATGTGCTTATATTCGTGGGAAAGATATAGTTATGCTTCTATTCGTGGAGAAAACGAGACAGAATTCGAAAGGCT
This sequence comes from Dryomyza anilis, assembly GCA_951804985.1. Lineage (NCBI taxonomy): Eukaryota > Metazoa > Arthropoda > Insecta > Diptera > Dryomyzidae > Dryomyza > Dryomyza anilis. The sequence goes on from OX638130.1 coordinate 116,070,398, forward strand.
TAATATTATTAAAATTAAAAATATACATGTTTCAAAGTGTCTTTAATATGGAACCATGGCGATAGGACCATGATAAACCGGATGGAAAGTTATGCTTCTGTTCGTGGATAAAACGAGAATGAGATTCTTTTCGTAACTAAAATAATTTAATGCTTCCTTTCTTGGATAAAATAAACTTCTGCTTGTTTTAATGAAACATTTTTTTTTAATGTGCAATTTTTCGTAAGCAAATTGAAACGTGTGGGTTTTCGTAAGAAACGTCGATGTTATCTATCACTCCACGTTTCATTTTAAATCATGCTAAAAATTCACCTTAAAAACGTTTTATTTTTAAAAATATTTTTTATCTCATATATTTTTATTTTTCTTATTTTTTGTGTCTGTTAGATTTTCATCTGACAGAAATTGAAAGGCCTAATATTTAAAATTGAAAATATACATGTTTCAAAGTGTCTTTAATACGGAACCATGGCAATGGGGCCATGATAAACCGGATGGCAAGAAAACGATAATATTGCATTGTCATCCAATTCGAGGCAATATTTAAAAACTCAAGTCTGTAGTTCATCGCGAAGGTAGTTCCAAATCACTTACAAAATGTGTACCGAATAGACAGACAACCAAATAAAGATTTTTAAAAATAGAACCATCCATGTCATTCCATATAAAATCAACGAAGTGATTGTCAGCACCATCACACAATTAGTTGAAAGTGGCAAATATGGTGAATGTCAGCTTCCCAAATGGTGTGGTTTCAGAGATTTGGTACTTTTAAATAAGGACAAACTGCATAACTTACACAAAAGTGGTGCTTGAATAATAACCAAAATATTCACCTTCAACGTATATTATTTTAGACCTTTTAAATAGTTTACTTTTTGAGATATGTGCTATTGAAATATACTTTGTTTAAAACTGACCTCAATTTAATTAACTTTGCTATTGCTTAAGTTACGTTCAATTGAGGTCAGTTTTAAACAAAGTATATTTCAATAGCACATATCTCAAACAGTAAACTATTTAAAATGTCTAAAATAATATACGTTGAGGGTGAATATTTTGGTTATTATTCAATATTTAAATTAGAATTACAGTTCAATGGGTTCAAAAGATATGAATAAAAGTGTTGCGCTAAGTTATAAATTTTGTTCAACATTTTTTGTACAATTTTCTGTATGTTTTTGTATAATTTTTTTTATTTTCTGAAGAATGCTTAAAGGTATGCAATGTTTTTTATGAATAGCTGTTATTAATTGCCCTCTGTGGTATGCAACAATTTGTGAATTATTACTGAAAATGCATAAAATATTTAAAATGATAAAAACTGAATTTGCTTTTTGTTTTAAATTCTATTTAAAGTTTGCGTGGGCATCAGCAGCACAGAAAAACATGTCTGGCACACACATGTATTTTTTTTTAATAAAATAGCATTTTATGTGCGCCTAAAAGTATGCTAGCAATTTTTATTACAACGCTTTGCAGTGTCTATTTCATGCGCATTATTTGACAATACGAACGACGAAGACGACGACGATGGCGATAGCGAGCACAACCAGGACATTGAAGACATTGTCCTTGGGCCGTGCGTAGCAGCCAACATATGTACAAAACAAGGACACGCAGGACGAGTATCAAAGAAAGACGTTAGCGACAAATTTTTGTACCTGTTTGGCTATAAAATAAATAGCGTTATATTGTCGCCTAAGAGCTCGTAAAAATAATAAACATAAAAATAAAATGAAACGAAACGAACTAAAGAAGAAGAACAAGAAATAGATGTACAAAGCATAATAATAAAGTTAAGCAGCGGACAAACGCATTAAAACAAAGCAAATAAAAAAGCAGACAAATAAAATAATAACAATAAAATAAACAAAATTAAATAACAAAAATAAATGAAAAACAAAAATAATGTGAAAAACAAAAAAAAAAAGTTAATAAAAATAGAACAAAATAAAAAAATAATGAAAACAGAAAAAGTACTGATGCAAAATAACAAAGTAATAAAAAAGCAAAAAATAAAACAAGATGAATATTACATAGTGAAAATAACATTTAAAATTGAGTTTTGACATAAAAAATAGAAAAAATGGGATGTGCATAATTTTTAGGGAGTTATTTTACTAAAGGTAGGTGAGGATTCTTTTTTCTTTTGTATATGAAATACAAAAGTTGTTTGCAAATATCAACTTAAATAAATACGATAACAACACATAACAGAAGTGAAAATGGGAGTGAAAATTTGTAGCTCAGTGGAGACTTTGCTGGGGTTTTTAATTTTTAAACAAAATTTGTTATTGTTACGCAGAGAAAGTGTGTAGAAAGTGATAGAAGTGACAAAAAAAAATAAAAAAAATTCAGTTGAGTGGCCTGAAAAAGGGATGTTATTTAAGAAGGTTTGAAAAAGGATGTGAGAAGCGTTGTGCTGTAATAAGATTTTAGAAAAGATCAAGTACGCAAAACTAAATAATAAATAGGTGATATAAAAATAAATTTGGGATTAAAAAAAAAATGTTAAATCAATATAAAAAACCTCTCAAAATAGTCATAACCTGAACTAACACAAAATAACTTGAAAATATATTAAAGACTTGGTACTTATAAGTAAAATTTGAAATGAATCCATAAATCACAAAATTACTAAACTAATTTTCACAACTGAATTAAAGGATAAACCTCACAAAATAGTCACAAATTAAAAAAAAACTTCAAATTTGGGTAGCTCCATCTCAGAATTTGATGAAATTTTGAAGCTTGGTGAAATAATACAAAAACTTATTATGGCGAAATTTCAGATTTGCAGATAGTGAGAGCTTGGTGCTTTAAAATTTAAACAAAACTGCATGAAAATCAGAAAAGTGGAGCTAACCAATTGAACGTAACTTAGGCAATACTGCTGCGTATTAAAAAACTCATGTCTTATTTGAAGGATAATTTTATTTGTTGATTTAAATGTGGTAAGTTTTATACGAAGTGAACTCAAAATGCTAATTTTTTAAAAAATGTTAAATACTATATGTGGAAGGTGAATATTTTATCTATTAATTAGATAGACAGCTCAAAGGATTCCGAAGTTATGAATAAAAGTGTTGACTATTTAAAAATTTTGTATGAAAATAAAATTGTTTGTGCTGCTCGGCGAAGCAAACCAACGTAACAAATCGAAAACCGCACTGTTGTGTTTGCATATTATATTGTATTTGCGTATTGTTCGCATGTTTTCATACAAAAAATTTTAACTAAGTATCCCTATTCATTATATTCATTCGTACGTGTTTGGTTTTTGTTGTTTGATTTCATGTTTTTGCATTTAAAGTTTTGCATTTGAGACTGTGTTGTTTTAGTTTCTGATTTTGTGTTTGTAGTTTATATGTTGTTGCATTTTTTTTTTGTATCTTTTCCTTATATTTCGTGATTTTTCTTTTATGTTTTTCTTTTGATTTAGTGTTTTCGATCTTATTTTTGGTTTTGCTTTTTCTTTTGTTTTCTTTTTCCTTTGATTTTTGATTTTTGCTTTTTGTTTTTGTTTTTAGTTTTATTTTGATTTTAAGTTTTTTTCTTTTCTTTTTCTTTTTTGTTTTTGGTTTTTGTTTTTTTTTGCTATACTTTTGTTTTTGTGCTTTTATATTGTTTATTTTTTTGATTTGGATTTTGTTTTTACTTTTATTTAAATTTTGGGTTTTGTTTTTTTACATGTATTTTTTTTTGTATTTGAGTTTTATGTTCGTGTTCGTAGCTGATGTTTGTGCAGAGTTATATGTTTTTGAAAGTTTAGATTGTATGGGAGGTGCCACGCCCCGTTGTCCAATCGCACTCATATATTGCCATATATGCCACGCACCATTCTATAGTATCCTCGTGTAAACTTTCAGTCAAATCGATTCAGTCGTTTAGACGTGATGCTGGATCAGACATACGACGAAGAGATATCGTCACTATCATGCCAAAGGGGCGAATGTGCAATTTTTGACATTTGCGTTTTTATTACATTTTTGAATGCAGTTTTTCCTCAAGTATACTGTGCTACTGCGCGTGTCGTTTTGTTGAATATTTCTAGCCACAAAAGTCAGTACCAATAGGGCGAATTTGAAAAATTGAAAATCTTGTCATGACAAAAGGGCGAATCTTATCGTTTTTTTGCCATAACTTTTAATTGGTACATGCTAAAATAGTGGTATAAAGAAATTAATTGTTCGTTTTTAAAGAACACAGAAAAAAAATGTACATCATATTGATGAATTCCGTTCTTCAAACCATGATTCATTGTATTGAAGAACCATTCATAATATTAATGACTAACGCCATCAATGTTATGAATGCTATCATAAATATGAAGAACGCTTGGTAACTGTCGAAAAAGTTTTCTTCAATATGATGATTGTATGTGAAGAATACGTTTCATCATATTAATGAACCAAAACATAAAATACAACATATATGTTCATCATATTGAAGAACGCTGTTCATTAAACCAAATTTCTACCAAAATATTTTTTTTTCGTTCATTTTTTGCCGTACTTCTTAGTTCTCACGTAGATCTTTTATGTTATTTCTTATATAATGCTTGCTCGACATGCATAAATTAGTAAAATGTTTTATAATATATTTATTATAATTACTACTTTTTATTAATAAAAAGTTATATTTATAAAAAATATATTTTTGAAAAAAATATTTTTTCGAACAATTTTTTTTTTTCGAACCAATTTTTTTTTTCGAACAAATTTTTTTTCGAACTAATTTTTTTTTCGATTAATTTTTTTTTTCGAAAAAATTTTTTTTCGATCCAATTTTTTTTTTCGAACAAACATTTTTTTTTTGGAAAAATGTTTTTTCGGAACTATTTTTCTTCCCTAACATTTTTTTTTCTGATAATTTTTATAAAATTTTTTTCTGTTATTTTTTAAATAAAATTTTTACAACACTTTTTTTTTTGATTTATTTTATAAAAAAAAAAAAAAAATTGAAAAAATATTATGAACAAATTCATCAATATGACAATTCAAATTCATTGTATTGAATATTTTGTTCATATATATAATGAATACATTCATTAATATGTCATTTAATGAATGGTGGTAGCAATATGATGAATCTGGTAGTTGGTGAAAAAATTCATAATATTTATGAATAAATTCATCATATTGAAGAATTTTTTTTTTCTGTGAACCTATCGATTTGCATAATTATTTAAAAATATTTTGCCAAACATTTTATTTTTTATTTTTAATTAATGATGCCAATCGATAGGAGCTTTAAAAACAAACGATTAATGCCTTTACACCACTATTTTACCACGTATCAATAAAAAGTTATGGCGAAAAAATTCGCCCTTTTGGCATGACAAGATTTTCAAATTTTCGATTTTTTGTTATTTAAACGAAAATATTTTTTATTAATAATGCAGATCGATAGATGCTTTAAAAATAAACAATATAAGCCTTTACACTACTATTTTATCTTGCGCTAATAAAAAGTTATAGTATAAAAAACAAAAATATTTGCGTTTTGGTCAGGATATAGCCTCACAAAAACTGTATTTATAATTCAGGAAGTTGTCCAAGTCCATAAACATTTTATAGACGTTATAATAATCGATGAATAAACCGAAATAACAGAAAATGGAACAAAATCTAAATTTTGCTACTTTTTGAAGCACTTCAAACTTTAAAATTTGATTTCCCAACAATTTTAAAAATGCACATTCGCACCTTTGGCATGACAGTGACGATATATACATGGAGTTTTTTTAATCTATGTCAGTTGTTCTGGGGATCATTCATTGACTCAAAAAATATGAAAATATAAATTAAAAAAGTGTCTAATTTTGCAGCCAATTTAAGATACAGGAGGTTTAAACAATGCGTATTATCCAATTTTTTCTAATTTATAGTGATAAACCAAAATCGTTCCCAGTATTTTCTTACTAATCATAGTGATTATAACCTGCAAAGACATTTTGAAGAAATAAACTTAACCTTGATCCATATGAAGAAAGATGTGTTGAAATATTTTTTTAGTAGAATCATAAATAAATTATTAGAAATAAACTAAATATTTTGATTTGTTTTATTCAATTTAAGACTTTTGTTTTTATACCCTACACTAAGAGTGAAAGGGTATATTCAGTTTGGTACGCCGTTTGTAACACCCAGAAGAAAGCATCTCCGGTATGGAAAAGTATATATATTCTTGATCAGCATGACCTCCTGAGTCGATTTAGCGATGTCCGTCTGTCCGTCTGTCTGTCTGTCCGTCTGTCTGTCCGTCTGTCTGTCTGTTGAAATCCCTAAGACTTTTAAAATTGAAGAGCTAGATAAATGAAACTTATAACTTAGATTACTAATATACCTACGCTGTATGTGCGAAAAAATTGGCGAGATCGGTCCATGGTGACCTATGATCCGACCACTTATGTTCAAATACCACATATAAAATGTACATATAAAGATCAATTTTTATGTATACGTGCTTAGGTAAACTTTGTTGGTCAAATATATATTGACATCATGCTCAAATACATGATAATAATGTTTTCCGGCGAAAAGACTTGTGGTTCACAAAAAAAAAAATCGAAATTCGGTACACCTACCCATTTGTAAATATGGGTATCAAATGAATGGAAATTCTTCAGCGATTGAATGTTTGTAGTTATTTTCAGGATTCGTATACCCTGGTGACCTATATATCACTTTGAATGGTAACCACACATATGTGTAGGGTATTTATAGTCGGCTTAGACCGACTATAATTTTGATAATCCTAACTATCATAATTACACCTACTTTAAAATTTCCCATGTGATCTAACCTTCCCAACTGGTTTTTTTTTTGTGTAGTATTTTTGAATTATATTTTTTATATTAAACGAATATATTAATAATATTAAATTTTAATACAAAATACGTTACAAAAAATAGTTTTCTAGAACAATATATAAAACAAAAAAAAGTTAAGAGTTTAAAGAATAAGAGAGTTAAGAGCTAAGATTAAGCAAACGAAGTTTTTGAAAAGCAAGCCTTTATGCAACAAATGCGGCCAGGGTACGAAAGTTTTTTAATTTCGTTTACTAAACAAGAATTCCAACTAAAAATGGTAACATCTTGCAGAGGCCGAGGTCGAAACGGCACATGACAATTTGACCCTTAAAGTGTTAAGTGTTACGTGCAGTAAATTGGATAATATTCCAGTGCGTGGTTGTTGAAAAGATTGACAGGAATAAATGAAAATTTGCAAAACTGTGGTCATTCAATAAATGAATATCAATATAAAATATTAGCAGTCACAAATCAATGATTTTGAACATTTTTACGTTTTATTTGACAGTTTTTGGTATTAAGGAAAATATTTTATTTGTCTTTGATGGTTTTTTTTTCAAATTTTTTTTATTATATATTTATTATTTTTGTTATCAATTTGCTGCTTTGCAAACACAAATGCTAACTAAGAACATTTTGTTAATGTCAGCAATTTCTACGACAGACACATAAATACTATACATTGAAGGACATACACATATATGGCAGGACACTCACATACACATACACTAACACCAAGTTACAACTACTTTTACTCATTGTCAATCAGCTCAAAGCATTCAGCTATTGCTGCTGTTTGTAAAGCATGTTTAGCAAAAACGCAATAATATCAAAAACGAAAAAAGGACATCAAGGACATACTTGTGCAAATCATACGAATAAATGCATGCGAATATGTTGGGTGAAGTGAAGTAGTGTTGTGTTTGTGCGTCTCTTATGGTGTTTGTGTGACTGCTTCTACTGCTCTTCTATTTGCTGCTGTATGTGTTGCCATGTTTGACATTTAATGCGATTGTCAATCATTTGCAATAAAATCACAATAAATGCTGCAAATAAAAAAATAAAAAAAAAAAAGAAAAACTCAAAACACTTTTAGTGACCTATTGTGCATAAAGTGCTTAAAAGATGATTTTATTTATGCAGCGTCAAATAAATATCAATAAAGGTTTTTTTTATTGAGTTTAGATATTTATGCTTTAGTTATTACGCTATTGAAAATTTAATTGGCTATTATCTAATGATATCTATGATATTTTCAATTTTTATGATAATGAAAAAACCAGTTGGGAAGGTTAGATCACATGGGAAATTGTAAAGTAGGTGTATTATGATAGTTAGGATTATCAAAATTATAGTCGGTCTAAGCCGACTATAAATACCCTACACATATGTGTGGTTACCATTCAAAGTGATATATAGGTCACCAGGGTATACGAATCCTGAAAATAACTACAAACATTCAATCGCTGAGGAATTTCCATTCATTTGATACCCATATTTACAAATGGGTAGGTGTACCGAATTTCGATTTTTTTTTGTGAACCACAAGTCTTTTCGCCGCAAAACATTATTATCATATATTTGAGCATTATATCAATATATACTTTACCAAAAAAGTTTACCTAAGCACGTATATATAAAAATTGATCTTTATATGTACTTTTTATATGAGGTATTTGGTCGGATCATAGGTCACAATGGACCGATCAATTTTTTCGCACATACAGCGTAGGTATATTAGTAATCTAAGTTATAAGTTTCATTTATCTAGCTCTTCAATTTTAAAAGTAGTAGGGATTTCAACAGACAGACAGACAGACAGACAGACAGACAGACGGACAGACGGACATCGCTAAATCGACTCAGGAGGTCATGCTGATCAAGAATATATAAACTTTTCCAGATGCTTCCTTTTGGGTGTTACAAACGGCGTACCAAACTGAATATACCCTTTCACCCTTAGTGTAGGGTATAAAAACAGATAAAGTTTTCTTAACATTTTTAAAAAATATTTAATTAATAATATGAAAATATATGATATTAATATTATGATATAAAATATGAAATATATGATATAAAAATTTGTGAATTATAAAAAAATGTACACTGTTCTTAATCGAAATGAGATTTGAATTTGGTTTTTGTTGGATATTATTAAATTTTATTTTCAGTGTTCTATTCTAATTTGTTTTATTCCAATTTGTTGTTTTTATGTTTTAAATTTTTTGTATATGTTTTTGTTAATGTTTTTCTCATTTTGTGTTTGTTTTTGTTTCTATTTTTGTGCTTAACTTTTGTATTTGTCTTTGTTTATTGGTTTTATCTTTCATTTTATTTATGTTTAAGCCTTTTGTGTTTTTTCCCTGTTTGTTTTGTTTTTGTTTTTACTATATTTTGAATTTATTATCTTTTTGCGTTTTTTTTCGTTTGCTTCTGTTATTGCGTTTGATTTTCTTTTTGAGATTGACTTTGGTTTTTGTTTTTATTTTGGCATTTTTATTTTTATATTTTTTAATTTTGAAATTGCTTTTATGTATTTGATTTTTATTTTAATTTTGTTTTTGAGCTTTTATTTTATTTTTTCTTTTCCTTTTCCTTGTGCTTTTGTTTTAGCTTTTTATTTTGTTTTTGTATTTGTATTTGATTTCGTGTTTTTACTTTTGTATCATATGTTTTTGTGAGTGTTTTTCATATTATGCTTTTGTTTCTATTTTTGTTATTAACTTTTGTATTTGTTTTTAGGGTTTATCCTTTTTTATTTGTGTTTTTCCCCTGTTTGTTTTGCTTTTTTTTATTACTATTGTTTTAATTTACTATATTTTTTGCTTTTTTGTTTTTGTTTCTCTTATTGTTTTTGATATTCTTTTTGAGATTGACGTTGGTTTTTGTTTTTGCTTCTATGTTTTTCTTTTGGCATTTGTATTTTGTTTTTGTATTTTTATTTATTTTCATTTGTTTTTGATTTTTATTTTGATTTAGTTTTTCTGCTTTTGATTTTAATTTTGTTATATTTTATTGTTTTTGTTTTTGCTTTTGTGTTTAATTTTATTTTTGCATTTTCTGTTTTTTTTTCCTCTTGTTTTTTTGTTTTGGCATTCTTTTTTTGTTATTGTTATTGTTTTTGTATTTATATTTATATTTATTTGCACTTTTTGTTTTCATGTGTTTGATTTTTATTTTTTTTGCATTCTTCTTTTCCTTCTCCTTTTGTGCTTTTGTGTTGGTGTTGGTGTTTGCTTTTGATTTTATTTTTTTATATTGGTTTCGATTTTTATTTTGTTTTTGTTTTTACGTTTTTACGTTTATGATTTTTTTATTCTTTTGTTGTGCTTTTATTTTTTATTTTGCTCTTTCACTTTTCTTTTTCATTTTGCTGTTTTTTAATTTTGATTTTATTTTTGTGTTTTTGAATTTTTCAGTAAAATCGGTTCAGCGGTTTAGACTTGATGCTGGAGCAAACGAATAGAAATACAGGTGAATCTAGAGTTTTATGTATATAAATTTCAAACCACAATTTTCCTAAAGAAAAGAAATAGGTATGTATTTAATTTTTAATGCCAATATAAACTTCGATTAATAAGCCTACATTTGATATACAACAACACTGTATATAAGTTATATAGGTAGCCAATATAAATGATCAAATTATATTTTCAGTTTTATTATAATAAAATCTTCAGTTTTGACCTATTATACAGCTGCATTTAATCTATTGATTTATATTTTAAATACATTTGAATAATGTTTCATTAATTCAGAATTAAATGAAATCAATAATCACTTAAAATATTCACTACATAAAAAGATATGGAGTTTTGAAAGTATCATGCATTATGTGCTGGTCGTATAAGTAACATTAATTAAATGCTTTATTTAAAAGTGATTTTGATTTAAACCAAGAAATAAAATATAAAATTTTTAATATACAATAATCATTAAGCTTTCATATGAAAGATGATATTTTATATTAAGAAAAATCGGTATTTTAAAGTTTATTTTAAAATGACTTAACATTTATTATATATTAATTTTTAATAAATCGAAAAACGAATAACTTTATAGTAAAATACATCTAGCGTTATTGTTTATAGCACAATTTATTATTTGAAAATTCTAAAATGCCAACAGTGTGATTTTCATAATGCTACTATAAAATATAATCAAGTATTACTTGAGTTTTAGGAATTTGCCAGGTGTCTGTTTTATGCTGCTTAATAATTCAAAACTTAAACTGCGTCGAAGTGAAAATGAAAATAGAATTTTAATTATAATAAATTCTATTGCTGCATAAAACAATTATTTTGTTTGCATTAAGGATGACCATTAATTGACAAACGTAGAGCTGCAGCATGAGCACAGCTGATGATAATGCGAACTCTGATGTTCATGTTGAGATTTTGATATTTTATTAATTTATGGTTCATGTTGTGTTTGATGTTAGCTCTAATTAAAATGACATGAACTAGGTATTTACCAAATTTAATTATATTTAAAATTCAAGGAAAACAATAATGCTCTCGTTGTTTGATGCTCATTGATGTTCTGTATATTACCTAAAAATCAACAGCTTTAAAATTGCATAATTTCATTTTAATATTTCAAAATGCATTTATTGAAAACCATATTACTTTATAAATATGTAATTAAAAATTGTGCAATTTTTAGTTGGATCATTAAATCCAAAATGCTAAAAAGTCGTCCAAATATAGTCTAATAAAATCAAAAATTTTAGAAAAACAAAATTTTTGGGAACAATATTTTTTTCGAAATTTTCTTTTTCGAATAAAAAAATAATTTGGATGATTTTTTCTGTTATTTTTTAAATAAAAGTTTTACAACACTTTTTTTTTCGAATTAATTATAAAAAAATGCAAAAACAAATTTTGCAAAAAAATATTAGTTCAACAATTTTCATCATATTGCATATTATATTCATTAATATTATGAACAAATTCATTAATATGACGATTCAAATTCATTGTATTGAAGATTTCGTTCTTCACTATGATATACGTTCATATATATAATAAATGCATTCATCAATATATCATTTTATGAACGGTGGATTCAATATGACGAATAGTAGTTGGTGGTAGTTGGTGAAAAAATTCATAATATTTATGAATAAATTCATCATATTGATAAATAAATTCATCATATTGATGAATTTTTTCGGTTTTCTTAAAAACGATACATAAGAAAAAAACTGAATATGCAATCAAAATCAGCAACCGCCAAGATTATAAAATTGATGTGTGGAATGTCCATGTCAAAATATTTTTTCCCCGTTTTGTTCAGAAGTATAATTGCAAAAATAAAAAATAAATGATTCAAAAATATTTTACTTTAAAAATAATTTAATTTGCGTCTCATTATAAGAACTATAAAATTTAAAATAGAGTTTATTGTGTAATCAACACAATACTCTGCTTCATTATGACTAAAATATCAGTCAATAGAGCAGTAGTCTGTGCTGCACTCCATGTATTCATCACTTAATTAATTAATATTTTCCCAGTTAGTTGTGCTATTTCGAAAACACATACTCTGCTATGTTATGTTATTTGAGTGAGTGACTGCTTTAAAGATGTTAATGCAAAATTAATTGAATAAATTATTAGAAAATAATTCATTACATCAGTGAGACTCAGGGCGGTCCAAAGCAAATTTGAGTTGCTCAAGGCAGAACAGCACGTGATAAGCATTCATCACAATTACAAATGGCAGTGGTAGTAGTAATAACTAAAACAACAATAATAAACCTTACAACAACATAAACCAACATATAAAATAACAACAACAACTAAAGAGCATACTATGTAATAGAATAAAATTATTTGCAAACAACTACAAAATCAACAAACAAGAGCCATGAAGAGCGCCCAACAACTCGAATGAGAATGATGCGAGTGCGAAATGGATGCCAACGCACAGATACTAATAAATATGCAAACACACGCATGACTGTACACAGCAAAAAATATAAAATATTAAAATTTAATAGCTTTGTAAATTTAGCAAACGTTTTTGCTACATCTACTAATAAGCATTGTTCAAATGATTAAAGTATTTGCGGAAATAACAAAAGTTTTCATTAAAACAATAAATAAAATTTAAAATAATTTATTTACTGAATACCGAATTAATTTTGTAAATTGCTTTAAAAAAAAATATTAAATAGTTATTATAGTTAAATAGTTTAAAAAAAAATTTTAGTGTAAAAATTCAACACAAATGCAAACTAATTTGTCTATCTATACACATACAAAAAATCAAAAAACTATTTAAAATTAAAACTTTTGTAAATTTAGCAAACATTATTGCTGCGTCTACTAATAAGCATTGTAAAAATGATAACACTATTTGCGAAAATAACAAAAGTTTTCATTAAAACAATAAATATTTAAAATATTTTATTTACTGAATACCGTATTAATTTTGTAAATTGATTTTTTAAATTATATAAATAATTTAATTTTTTTTATAGTGTACAAAATTCAACACAAATGCAAACTAATTTGTCTGCCTTTGTTATGAGTTCTTCAAGTGCCTCGTACATCGTGTGTTTGTATGATTTATATATTTTGCATTACACTGAGAGTCTGTTCGCCTAGTATTTGTGTTCGTGCAATTATGGCGTAGCGCTGCATATCAGTTGTTCTTCCGTCTATTCGTCCATCCAAATGCCACTCGATGCGAGTCAACGAGCTGGCAGCAATCGCGCTTCAACTCGAAACGCTTCGCTTCTCCTTGCGCTGCTGCGTTTATTTGTTTGCTCTCCGGTTGAGCTGAAATCATTGCTAGTCAAACCTTGAGATTAGCTGCGGCAGCATGAAAAGCCAAGCCGCAGGATGTCATGTCAGGGTGCCGCGCCGCGCCGTTTGGTGCTGTTGGCGTGGCTGCTACAGAATCTCAGTTGGTGCTGGTTACTAATTGATGCCATGATATGTTATGCGTGTGGAATGCAAAGTTTATCGAATATAGCAGTTGAGTGAATTCGGTCAAAACTATGAATGATAATTAAACGGAGGCAAAATATTCAGATTAAATTACAGAAGGCTTGTGTGTGAAAATGTTCGTTAAAATTAATTCATAATTTAAATTTAATTCATTTTAATTTTTCACTAAAAATTCAATTTTCACTAAAAATTCAAATTTTTACTAAAAATTCTATATTCACTAAAAATTCAATTTTTCACTAAAAAATCAAATTTTCACTAGAAATTAAATTTTTCACTAAAAATTCAATTTTCACTAAAAATTCAATTTTTCACTAAATATTCAATTTTTCACTAAAAATTCAAATTTTCACTACAAATTCAAATTTTCACTAAAAATTCAATTTTTCACTAAAAATTCAATTTTTCACTAAAAGTTCAATTTTTCACTAAAAATTTATTTTTTCACTGAAAATTCAATTTTTCACTAAAAATTCAATTTTTCACTAAAAATTAAATTTTTCACTAAAAATTCAAATTTTCACTAAAAATTCAAATTTTCACTAAAAATTCAATTTTTCACTAAAAATTCAATTTTTCACTAAAAATTCAATTTTTCACTAAAAATTCAATTTTTCACTAAAAATTCAATTTTTCACTAAAAATTCAATTTTTCAATTCAATTTTATAAATTCAATTTTTCACTAAAAATTCAATTTTTCATTCAAAATTCAATTGTTCACTATAAATTCAATTTTTTACTAAAAATTCAATTTTTAACTAAAAATTCAATTTTTCACTAAAAATTGAATTTTTTACTAAAAATTCAATTTTTTACTAAAAATTCAATTTTTCACTATAAATTCAATTTTTCATTAAAAATTCAAATTTTCACTAAAAATTAAATTTTTCACTAAAAATTCTATTTTTCACTAAAAATTCAATTTTTCACTAAAAATTCAATTTTTTACTAAAAATTCAATTTTTTTACTAAAAATTCAATTTTTTTCTAAAAATTCAATTTTTCACTAAAAATTCAAATTTTCACTAAAAATTCGATATTTTACTAAAAATTCATTTTTCACTAAAATTAAGTTTTTACTAAAAATTTAGTTTTCACTAAAAATTTAGTTTTTACTAAAAAATAATTTTCAGTTGACATTAAATTTGCCATTAAAAATGAAATTTATCACTAAAAGTTTTTTTTTTTTAAAGAAGTTAGTATTTTTCATTGCATCTATTAATTGCCCTTTACAGCGCATTTCCGTTTCCGCTCAAGCGCGTCCTGTGTGCTGCACACAACAATCAGTCACACGTAGTATTTGTGTCTGTGATAATCACAGATCAGCATGTGTTCATTCGTGGTGCTGCACTACAAAGAATGCTTAATAAAAACTACAAAAAAAGTTCAACATTTTCTTTGTAGTTTTGTGTAATAAATGGAGTCTGGTTTTAGTGCGCAAACATTTCCGCTTCCGTTTAAGTGATGTTGTTGCGCCTGCATGGGTTTTAAAAAAGTTGCATGATTACAAAAATTTTAAAACGTAGTGTGAGGTAGGATACTTGATATTTTCGGAGTTAATTAGTAAAACTTTTCGTTGAGTTTTTTTTTTATTTTATTTTTTGCGCTGCAACTTACTAAATCTTTAACGAGTTTGGGCCTCAAGATAAACACAAGAATTCGCAACTTCTTAGAGCGCAGAAAATAGAAAAAGAATTAAAAAAAATAAAAACAAAACTTTTCATTTGGTAACACGTTGCGTTGCGTAGAGCCGCAGCACGTAGAAGTGTTTAACGCATGGCACCAAGTTTTTGGAACATTTTGGAGTTTTTGCTTGTTTTTCGAAACAAATGCAGTCAATGAGTTTAGTAGATGAGATGTATGATGTTGGTGGTGGTGGCGGCAGTTGTGACTCTGAAAAAGCGGCCTCAAATGAAGTCGGCTGCTGCTTTGCTATTGCTGCTGACATTGACAGCAGCAGCAGCTGCTGCCGTCATGTTTGGCGTTGCGTTAAGTGCGAAAATTTATTACGTTTCTAAGTAATTGCGAGAAGTTTATGCTTTGCACGAAAAAAGAAAAAAAAGGTCGTAAAATCATTGAGCAGTCGGTGAGAAAATCAGTCAAGCCAGAAGTAGCAGGTGCAAATACTTTTAGGCACTTTACAAAAAAGAATAAACAAAATAAATAAAATAAAACGGCAGCAATCTACAGCAAGAAAAGTGGAAATTAATTTGCGTTTGAAATAAAACAAATTTAAATAAATATAAAAATAATTAAAAAATTTGTTTTAAATTATGAAAGAAACATAAACATAAATAAAACAAAGTATTAATATATTAAATTTTCACTCAAAATTTAAATTTTCAATAAAAATTAAAGAAAATTTTAAAAATTTTAGTCAAAAAAATATTCACTCAATTTTTAGATTTAACTCATAATCAAAATTAGTATTATCATTTATAATTAAAATGTTCACAAAAATTAATATTTTCACTCCTCCACCTAAATTAAAATTTGTATTTCAAAGGAAAATTTTCACTCAAAATTAAAAATTTCACTCAAAATTTAAATTTACTCTCAAAATAAAAATGTTCACTCAAAATTTAAATTCTCAATCAAAATTTAAATTTTTACTCAATATTCAAATTTTTACACAATATTCAAATTTCCACTCAAAATTCAAATTTTCCCTTAAAATTCAAATTTTCACTCAAAGTTCAAATTTTCACCCAAAATTCAAACTTTCACTCAAAATTCAAATTTTCACTCAAATTCAAATTTCCACTTAAAATTAAAATTCTTACTCAATATTAAAATTTTTAATCAAAATTCAAATTTTCACTCAAAATTAAAATGTTCACTCAAAATTCATATTTTCACTCAAAATTCAAATTTTCACTCAAAATTCATATTTTCACTCAAAATTCAAATTTTCACTTAAAATTAAAATTTTTACTCAAAGTTAATTTTTTCACTTAAAATTAAAATGTCCACTTAAATTATAAATTCCACTCAATATTAAAAAAAAAAATCTAAAATAGAAAATAAAAATATTTATTTTTATAATTTACTTATTAAAATATAAAATAAATCATTTATATATTAATTATAAATTGATATAGTTTATATCAGATTACACAATAAATCAAAAAACAAAAAATGTGTTTTGCATGAAAAACTCATTTGAACGACGTCAACGGCTGCGCCAAGATTAATGAGTTCTGCAGAGTTTTTTTTTACAATCTCAAACCAAAAAAGTGCGTTTGTAAAGCAACAACGACAAGAACAATACGCATGCAAATGAGTGAAAAATTATTACGCCGCATACACTACATGACGCACTTTTGTCGCACTTTTAAATACGCATCAATCATACGCCACGTTGCACCTGCGGCGGCAGGCAATGAATGCAAATCGCATTACAAAAGGTTTAAATATGTATTAAGTATACAAACTCGAAGAACAATCAAAAAATATGACTCAAATAAAAGAAAGAAAAAAATAAAAAAAAACAAAATTACAATAATGACTAAAACTAATTTGAAATTCATGATTTTTACGCATCAAAGAGATTAATGACTTTGACGAGAGTCAGTTCCGCCCTCGCCCAACCAATCGCTGCATAACACAAACGTTATATATGAAATATCTAAAGTATAAAGAACCACAAAGTCACTGCAATAAAGACGTTGGTTGATATCATCATGAGCCAAGTTAAGCGCCGGATATGCGCGCGCTTTATTCAATTTGCATAATTTTTTACTTCTTTGTACGACGTATCACATCCTGCAGCATCATCTTAGCTTTCTACTCATTCTCATTCTCTTCATCATTATTATCACCATCATCATGTCATCATTATCATCAACATGTTGTAATTTTCCTGTTGTAGAAAATTTTACAAAAAATAATGCTTAATTCTTGTCTCTATTATCTTTCGTTTAGTATTTTTTAATTAAGTTTATTTTTTGCCTCGTCGCATTTTCAACAAAGAAAAACTAAAATATGTTGCGTTTAAAATGTTTTGTGGTGTAAATTGAAATTAGACAATTAATTGGGTAACATGAAAAAAAAGTACAAGAATAGCAAAGATTAAGGCACAATATTCAATTTGCATGATGACACAAAACGAAATGGCAAAGTAATTTTTTTGTATAGAAATTTTAATAATGCGTATACGTCATGTAGAACTAAAGGACATGAAATGAGTGATAGGTTAAAGATTTTTTTAAATTGTGAATAGTTAAAAATTCTCAAAGATTTAGTGTAAAAATTTAAAAATTGCTGTTTGTATAGTAATTTCCTATACAAATTAATATGATTTATTATTTATTTTTGGAGACATTGATAGAGATGAGAAAAATGTTAATGTGAATGAAGGATATCGAGAAGTTTAATATATATCATCTTTTATATTCCATGTTTTAAAATCTCAATTAATGCAATAAAAAAATAAAAAAATTGAAAAATATTAAATTTAATGAGACAATAAGTATTATTTAAGAGTAACTCATACGTCCAATAGTTTTTCAACGTTTTGTAAACATTTTAAAACAATAAATAAACCACATAACTTATTTATAAAAATTTCACAACATTTAAGAGCAATTGCAGCATCGACTTCTGTTACCCGCTCAACATTGTTCGTCGGTACCTCTAGTTTTGTTGGTTACTGCAACCGCATCTCTCGACCAACATATTGAAAAGTTTGTATAGAGTGTGGTTAAGGAAATGTGCGGTTGTTGTGTGCGGTTTCTTTAAGAAATCTAATTAAACGGCAGCACAGAGAAAAGCAGCAATGTCTTCAACGTCGTCTTGACCAGCAACATTAGTGGGGGTAGCAACTTTCGAAGCAGCACCAATTTCAGCAGCAACTCAACAGAATTTGATGCATTTTTGACTTTAAGTATTTACGTAAAACATAGAGTTTGCTTAGACTGCAAGTCACAGGACATTCGTTGGCTTCTAAACAGCGCAACGAAAGCAGCTACATTTTGTTGTTCTTCTGTTGCTATTGCCACTATTTAGGTAGTTGCTGCTTTTACAAAACGATTTTTAATTAATTGTTTTATTAGATGGATGAAGCAGAACTTTGTACAAAGTTTTTGGTTTTGTGTTTGAGAATTTATTACAACAAAAGCAAATGCGCAGTATTAGAATGAAGAATTCAAGTGAAATATCGTCTATTGGAATGTTGTTTTTTTTTTGTGGAATTTTTGTATTTAATTGAAAAGTCCAAAACTATTTTTTGACTTTGTGCATTTGTTTAAAATGTTTGTTTAACAAGAATTATTGCGAATGGTATTTTTGAGATGCTAAATTATTGTGGGATACGGCAGAGTAATGTTGGACACACAGCCGAACAAAATATTCATTTGTTTTGTTGAAAATTAAATTATAATTAATAATAAAAGTTTTATAAAAACAATAATATCAATGAAAATTACAATAAAAAAATAAAATAAAATTAGTTTATTTTGTTTTTGCGTTTTTAGCTAAAAATTAAAATTTTCAATAAATATTAAAATGTTCACTAAAAATTAAAATTTTCATTAAAAATTCAATTTTTCACTAAGAATTCAATTTTTGACTAAAAATTAAATTTTTGACTAAACATTAAATTTTTGACTAAAAATTCAATTTTTCATTAAAATTCAATTTTTCACTAAAAATTCAATTTTTCATTAAAATTAAATTTTTCATTTAAAATTCAATATTTCACTAAAAATTCAATTTTTCACTAAAAATTCAATTTTTCACTAAAACTTCAATTTTTCACTAAAAATTCAATTTTTCACTAAAAATTCAATTTTTCACTTAAAATTAAAATTTTCATTAAAAATTCAATTTTTCTCTAAAAATTCAATTCTTCTCTAAAAATTCAATTTTTCTCTAAAAATTCAATTTTTCACTAAAAATTCCAGTTTTCACTAAAAATTCCATTTTTCACTAAAAATTCCATTTTTCAATAAAAATTCAATTTTTCACTAAAAATTAAATTGTTTTATTAAAAATTCTTTTTTATCACCAAAAATTCAATTTATCACACCAAAGTAAAATTGTTCCTAAAAATACAATTTTTCCTTAAAAATTCAACTTTTCACTAAAAAATTCAAATGTTCTATAATATTTAATTTTTCACTGAAAATATAATTTTAAAATAAAAATTAATTTTTTTTACTGAAAATACAATTAAATTTTTAACCTAAAGTTTTATTTCTCATTAATAACACAATTTTTCTTTTTAACTGAAAATTCAATTTTTCTCTGAATATATAGTTTTTACTTAAAATTCAATTTTTCACTGAAAATGCAAATTTTCAATAAAAATTTAGTTTGTCCTTAAAAATGCAGTTTTCCACTAAAAATTAATTTTTTCACTTAAAACAATTTTCACTCAAATCCACTTTTTTTTTTTACTAAGAATTCAATTTTACTCAGAAAATTCATTTTTTCACTAAAAATTCAATTTTCATCACTTAAATTTAATATTTTTGAATTAGCATTTTATTTTTCACGAATAAATCAATTTTTCACTAAGAATGAATTTTTTCACTAAAAATTTAAATTTTCATTATAAATAACATTTTTTGTCTAATATTTAATTCTTAATTAAAATGCATTCATTAAGTATTTAGGTTTTTATCTCTAATTTTTTGGCTTAAATTCCTAAAATTTCATGCGACTCTTGTCGTGTTACCGCTTTAACAGCAACTTGAAAAACAAAAAAAAAAAAAAAATACAGCAACACAAGAAAATAAAGTTATAAATTATATAAAGTTATAAATTCAGTTTTTGTCTAAAAATTTAATTTTTCATTTTAAGATGAAATGTTCACTCAAAATTAAAATTCTATTTTTAACCATAAATTTAAATTATCTATAAAAATTTAATTTTTCACTAAAATGAAAAAAAATTAAGCGCAAAGTAAATCTTTTAATTCAAAGTTTAACTTATACAATTTCAATTCTTAAAATCACGTAGATCACTTTTGCTTTAAACAATTTATGAATGACAAAATATTTTCCGCGACCACTCCTCTCCCTTTTTATGCTAAAGCTTCTTGCAGCACCTTTATTCATTGAGCAGCCTTGAAGAAATTTTTTTATCATGTCAACCTGATAAAAATATATCTGCGTCCAGCGCGGAAATGCGGCTACAAAAGACTTTGTAGCCGTTTAAAGAAAAGTCATAAATCATTCGTGAGGTGCCCTAACTATCGTGTGGTATGGCTGGTTTGGGGGCTAAAAATCAAGGCAGCCACGGCGAACGGCAACATTTAATAAAACAATATTTCAGAAAGTTTGGCATGGCGCGCTTTTGTCCACTTATTTGAATAAAATTTCAAATTAAATAAGATTAATTTCACTAACTGATAAAAGAAGGCAAGCGGAGAGGCCGGAAGTGTAGGGTCAATAGGCTGGGTCATGTGGCAGCAGCTGTTACTACAGAGAAAAAACAAAATTTAGAGAAAATTAAATTATGGCATACTTTTCGTTATAATGATGAATAAATTCATTGTTTAAACTAATCTTAATATTTTGGTCTTAGGATTATGTGATGTAATCTAAATAAAACATAAAATAATAAAATGTATAAAATGTAAAAAATACATAAAATTTATGTATTATTCATCGTTATTCATTCATAATTTCGTGTAATCGATTTAGTAAAGAATTCTAATTCAATGTTTAATGTTTTCAATTCATTACTGGTTTTTTTATCTTTTATTCAATCAAACTGAATAAAAGATTAAGCCCACAATAAAGAAATTCATAAAATGTATGAATTATTTATCATGACGATGAATATGTTTATATTTAGATAATATAAACAATACAACCATATTCTAAATAAATGAACTCACAATAATTCATTATTTTTACGAAACATTCATATTGTATGCTAGAAATCGTTTACTTGAATAATAATGAACAAATTTATAAAAATAATGAACAATTTTTGTCGGTGTATTTGTGGGCGAAAGTGTCATCAATGTCATTTGTCGTGTATGTGTGTTCGTGTATTTGAATTTGTGTCCGATGCTGGTCACTCGGGCAGTCATGCGAAGGAACCGCACTCAACATGACAAATGATAGCACGAGTCGAAAAAGAAGTAGAAAAAGATGAAGAGAATGCTGCCGAGTAAAATGGAAAGAGAGAGGTATCTAAAGGGCAGCTCGTTGAAAAGGCCTATAAATCGTTCTCATAATGGTTTATAATGGATTTTTCGCATTTAGTTTCCGGTATATGTTGTTGTTTTCTGTTTTTCTTCTATTGTATTTATTGCTGTTGTTTTTTTAGCTCTTATTGTTGTTGCTTTTGATGGATTTTTGTGGCTGTCATTGGAGATGAAAACAATTTGAAAATTGTGATGTTGCTGCTAAATGTTGCTGGTGGTGGTTTTTATAGCAATTATGATGGCAGAATTGTTAATGTTGGTGTTGATTTTGTTATTATTGTTGTTGCTTGCTGTCACAGTCAAACACTGATTAATTAAATCGCTGCTGAAGTAGTCAATGATGATGATAAGTATTATGATGAAAATGTTATTGATAGTAAAATTGCTGATAAATGTGATGAATATGATGAAAATGATGAATATAATGAATATGATGAATATGATGAATATAATGAATATAATGAATATGATGAATATGATGAATATGATGAATATGATGAATATGATGAATATGATGAATATGATGAATATGATGAATATGATGAATATGATGACTATGATGAATATGATGAATATGATGAATATGATGAATATGATGAATATGATGAATATGAAGAATATGATGAATATTATGAATATGATGAATATTATGAATATGATGAATATGATGAATATGATGAATATGATGAATATGATGAATATGATGAATATGATGAATATGATGAATATGATGAATATGATGAATATGATGAATATGATGAATATGATGAATATGATGAATATGATGAATATGATGAATATGATGAATATGATGAATATGATGAATATGATGAATATGATGAATATGATGAATATGATGAATATAATGAATATGATGAATATGATGAATATGATGAATATGATGAATATGATGAATATGATGAATATGAGGAAGATGATGAATATGATGAATATGATGAATATGATGCATGTAATGAATGTGATGAATATGATGAATATGATGAATATGATGAATATGATGAATATGATGAATATGATGAATATGATGAATATGATGAATATGATGAATATGATGAATATGATGAATATGATGAATATGATGAATATGATGAATATGATGAATATGATGAATATGATGAATATGATGAATATGATGAATATGATGAATATGAGGAAGATGATGAATATGATGAATATGATGAATATGATGAATATGATGAAAATGATGAATGTAATGAATGTGATGAATATGATGAATATGATGAATATGATGAATATGATGAATATGATGAATATGATGAATATGATGAATATGATGAATATGATGAATATGATGAATATGATAAAAATGATGAATATGATGAATATGAGGAAGATGATGAATATGATGAATATGATGAAAATGATGAATATGATGAATATGATGAATATGATGAATATGATGAATATGATGAATATGATGGATATGATAAATATGATGAAAATGATGAATGCGTAGAATATGATGATTAAGATTATAATATTGATGAGGATGACAATGACAATGAAGAAGACAAGGTTTATGATGATGACTTTGTTTTAAAATTTGTTTTTATTACTCATGGGTTGGAGTCTGTTGCAAATGTTGCTGCTCTTTTACCTGTCGTCGTTGTTGCTACTGCTGCTAGAAGTGGTGTTGATGTTGCTGCCATTGCCACTACCGGTTCGGACATTAATGACTTTTTATCTGTAGTGCGAATATTTCTGCCTTTTGACACATTTTAGAAACACTGTAGCAAGTAACAATTCACATGACGACTAAATCGTCGTTTAGTATTTTGTCATCAATCGTTGATGTTAAAAGTTGAATAAGAAGAGCTAACACAAAAAAAATATGAGAAATTGCAATTTATTCTTCCCGTTAACTGTCAGCACAAGGCGTCACCCGTGGTGCTCTGCCGCAATTTGTTTGTGACAGACGCAGCGCGCAACAACGCCACAGCACCCCGGACAAAGTGTTAAATGTTAATTAATTTACAGGTGGTTAGATGGATTGAGTGACGTCAAGTTTAGAAACAATAGGTGATGCGCGCAATTAGCAGCTGCAAAAATAGCCAACAAATGGTACAAAGTCATTTGGCTTTGATATTTATTTCGAAATTAAACAATGACAGCGACAATGGCGAATTTGGGGACAATTGAATTTGTAGGAAAATGAAATGATGGTTGCAATTCGGTTTTTCTATAGTAATATTAATGATAGCTAAATAAAAATGTATGAATAATTTATTAATAATTGAACTTTATTTATTTTAATTAAATAATATTTTTCATTACAATCATCGCTGTTTTTCTAAAATTGAAATTTATAATAGCTGCTCATGAAATTTTTAATTAGATGCGATGCCCGTAAGGGCGTCTCATATAGAAGATTCCACAAACTTCTACACTAAACGACATATATTGTTATTTATTTACATCTCTTTTACACTCATATACAGTGTATAAAAAGATTATACAATATTACACAAACTTGTATAATTCACTATAATTCGTATTGATATCACCATCTCTTTTACACTCATGCTTAGTGCATAGCTGGATTCTAGAAGTCTCCACAAAGTTCTATACTTCACGACTTTTTGTATTGTTCATAATAGTTGGATTTTAGAAGTTTCCACAAACTTCTATACTTTTTTATATTCTGTAAGATATCGTCAAATGTTTTATACTCATGTGCAGCGTATAGCTGGGATTCTAGAAGTCTCTATAACATCTATACTTCACGATATTTTGTAGTGTTCCTAAGATATCGCTATCTCTTTTACACTCATGTTCAGCGCATAGCTGGATTCTAGAAGTCTCCAGAAAGTTCTATACTTCACGATATTTTGTATTGTTCGTGATAGTTGGATTCTAGAAATTTCCACATGCTTCTGTAGTTTATTATATTCTGTATTGCTAGTAAGATATCATCGTCTATTTTATACTCATGTGCAGCGTATAACTGGAATTCTAGAAGTCTCTACAAACATATATACTTCACGATATTTTGTAGTGTTCCTGAGATATTACCATCTCTTTTACACTTATGTGCAGCGCATAGAAGGATTCTAGAAGTTTCCACACACTTCTATACTTCACGATAATCCATATTGTTTACCATCTCTTGTACACTCATGCGCATAGCTGGATTCTTGAAGTTTCCAGAAACTTCTATACTTTATGATAGTTCGTATTGATAGTTAGATATAACTATCTCTATTACACTAATGTTTATCGCATACCTAGTTCCCGAATTTACCACAAATGTGTAAACTTCACGATAACCCTCGAATTGCTCGTAAGTTATAACCATCTTATTTACATTCATTGTAGCACATAGGCGGATTCTAGAAGTTTCCAGAAACGTATATACTTTATGATACTCCGTATTGCTCGCAAGATATCACTATCTCTTTTACACTCATGTGCAGCGTATAGCTAGATTCTAAAAGTTTCCACAAATTTTTAGACCGCACAATAATCCGTATTGCTAGTAAGATATCACTATCACTTTTACACTCACATGAAGCTTATATTGCCCTACTTTCACTGCCTAATAATCAGTGCCTAATAATCTTCCGAATCTTTCAGCTCTTTTCTCAGTAATTTCTAATATCTGATGTTGTATTCTTTTTTATTTTGAGTAGTTTGGAAAAAGACAAATATAATTTGACCCTTGTGTTATATTAAAATAATAAGAATAAAAATCAATTTTAAAATTTTAGATACAAAATCTTATAATGTGACATTTACTATTTTAAAAAACTGCCCAATATAGCACTGTATTTTTTATTTTTTTACAAAAAAGTTTAAATTGATTTTCATAATTTGCATTTGAACTTTGTGTGATATTTATTCCACATGCACAACGTGACATATGAGTGACATTTATATTTTCAATTTATTTTTCTAATTTTAGCATAACACATTTATTTTTTAAATTATTTATAAATATCAACTCTTTACACTGTACACTTGACGTATGAGCAACATGGAAGTTTTACAAAATTCACAAAACTTAAAGCTTTAAAAAGTAATTAAGCCACTTGAACGTAATTAAAATATTGCTACAACCATAAACACGGCAACAGCAACGATGTCATTAGCAAAATTTGCACGTTTTACCCCGACTACACATTTTCAAAAATACTTTACAAAACAGCACCTAATAAATTTTACACTTTTGCAGAGTTTATATTTTTATTTTCTGTTTTTTTGTTGGAAGGTACTTTAGAGACGTGTTTATGTTAGTTGTTTAAGTTTTTTTTTGTTTTAGTAAATATTGTAGTTGTTTTTACTATCAACATTAATAAATAAATATATAAATAAAGTTAGACAACGTTAACCTTGACCGCGCTTAAGCTAAATAATTTGCACAACTCCTGCTATTGCTCCCCTCTAAGGGGTCCCTTTTAAACCTGACTAAATAGCAAAGTTAACATTTGTCTCCGCAAAGCAGACCCTCTGCCACCATTCGTTTTGCAGTGACAAGTTTTGTAAATGTGCCGCTCATAACTCATAAACTTTACACAGGTCGAGGTCGAAAAGTCGCAACGTAGCAGCCACTTTATCTGATGCTGCCCCGCCCGCACGTCTATCCGGTGTTGCTTTTGTTGAAATAGGTAAAATTAACTGCCACACCTCTGGAGTTGGCTGTCGCCCCCTTTTAAATATGCACGCCGTCCGCCCCCGAAACATCACAACGACGTCGACGATGACTCTGTTTGAGGTGATTTTTCATTATTTGACTAATTAATTTCCAACCACGTACTTTGTTTGCTGTTGCTGCTATTGTTTGGTTGCTATTGCTGCTACTGCTTTGTTGTTCTCAGCGCTGCTGTTGTTATCTTTGTCACTGCTGCTGCTGCTACTTCGGCAACACGTTGCAAAATACTAAATTATGTTGATTTTTGTTTATTTATTGTTGGTTCGAGTGCGAAATGTGTTGCTTGTTGTTTTGTTTGCAGCAACAGCAGTTGACGTGCTTGACCTGCTGTTGCTACTGTTGTTGCTGTTGTTGTTTCTCTCTAAACACTTGACACTATTTGTGCCATTATTTATAGCAACATTTTCAAGTGTTATCGAAATTTATTTTGAGTTATTTAGCGCAGCGCAGCTGATGTTGTTCGGTGATGTTGTTGAGTGAGTTAGTATTATGCACGTCGACGTATGCACTACATTAAATGAACTGAGTTAATAGTTTAAGTATTACATATTTTAAATAGCTGCAAATGTTTGCTAAATTATAAACATTAATATAATACTCTGTTGCTTTACAACAGAATCATTTTAATATTTTGCACATTTTTCCATTTTTAATCAATAGTAATTTGTATATTTGGCATATATTAGATATTTTTAGAATTTTGCATATTTTGCTTTTTTTGTTTATGTTGCATATTTTGCATATCTTTATTATCTTGCATATTTGGAATATTTTGTTTATGTTGCATATTTTTATTATCTTCCATATTTTGCGAGTTTGAATATTTTGCATATTTTTATTATCTTGCATATTTTGCGAGTTTGAATATTTTGTATATTTGGCATATTTTGATTATTTTTCAATATATCACACATTTTATTATGCATATCATACATATATTGAATATTTTACATATTTTTTATATTTTGCATTTTTGAATATTTTACATATTTTTTATATTTTGCATATATTGCATATTTTGCACATTTTTCATATTATGATTATTTTGCATATATCGAATATTTTGCATATTTTCCCGTATTTTACATATTTTCATAAATTGTATACTTTGCAAATTTTGTATATTTAGCATATCATACATAATTTGCATAATTTTCATATTTTGCATATTTTTCATATTTCAAACATTGTGCATATGCATGCTTATATTGCATATTTTCCCATATTTTTCATATTTTGCTTATTTTGCATAAATTGTATATTTGGCACAATTTTCATATATTTCTTATTTTGCATATTTTCCATATTTTGCATATATTGCATATTTTGCATATTTTCCTCATTTTGCCTATTTTGTTTATTTGCATACTGTGCATTTTTTCCATTTTTGTATATTTTGCATATTTTGCATATTTTGCATCTTTCTTGCATATTTTGAATATATTGTGTATTTTCCATATTAACCATATTTTGTATATTTTCAATGCTTTACGTAATTTCCTTTTTTTTGCATATTTTAAAACTAATTTTTGCGCAGAATTAAGTTCACTGCATCACCTGCTGCCACTAAGACTACCGCTGATGAGAATATATTTTACGCTTTAAAATGACGATGCTCTCATTGATATTTTACTGAGGCATATCTACAATATACTACAGCATTTTGATGAAAATGATAAAAATGATTTAGCCGACATTATTATTTTCTCATTTTTCTGCTAAACCCACACCTGACCTCTGCTCGAAGCATGGTAGAGATAGACGTCAGCGAAAATATATTTTCAATTTGCGTTGCAAAATATGATAAACAGCATTTATTTTTATTAAGTTTATGGAAATGATTTGATGCGCCTGCAGCGGTAGCAGCAGCTGCCGCATCACAGGACTAAAATAATTTCGCAATGTGTGTCACTTGGTTGGTTGTGGGTTTTTTTTTTGTTTGTTTGAATTTTAATTTCAGTATCAATGAGATATACAAAATTTAAATCAATATTAAAATTTCAAATAAAATAAAAAAAAATTTCACATATTTTTAAAGTTCCGAAATTTTGATTTTTTGTATATTTGGCATATTTTGAATATTTTTCATATTTTGAATATTTTGCATATTTTCTTATTTAGCATGTATTACATATATTGCATATATTGCATATATTGCATATATTGCATATATTGCATATATTGCATATATTGCATATATTGCATATAATGCATATATTGCATATATTGCATATATTGCATATATTGCATATATTGCATATAT
This sequence comes from Dryomyza anilis, assembly GCA_951804985.1. Lineage (NCBI taxonomy): Eukaryota > Metazoa > Arthropoda > Insecta > Diptera > Dryomyzidae > Dryomyza > Dryomyza anilis. Next base: position 116,099,289 of record OX638130.1, read on the forward strand.
TGCATATATTGCATATATTGCATATATTGCATATATTGCATATATTGCATATATTGCATATATTGCATATATTGCATATATTGCATATATTGCATATATTGCATATATTGCATATATTGCATATATTGCATATATTGCATATATTGCATATATTGCATATATTGCATGTATTGCATATATTGCATATATTGCATATATTGCATATATTGCATATATTGCATATATTGCATATATTGCATATATTGCATATATTGCATATATTGCATATATTGCATATATTGCATATATTGCATATAATGCATATAATGCATATATTGCATTATTGCATACTTTGCAAAATATGCAATATAATGCATATTTTTTGCATTTTGCATATTTGAAATATTGTGCATTTATTGCATATTTTTCTTATTTTGCATATTTTTTTTTCAATATTTTCATATTTTGCATATTTTAAAACTAAGTTAAACTAATAATTTTTAAAATATCGCAATTCCGTGTCACGTAATACCACATTCATCATTCACAATATTGTCTCCAGTAACTGGACGAAGAATGAGTGACATAACTTGGTGATTGCATCAGAAAATGTTACGCATACGTCAAGGATAACAAAGCTTTATCTCAATGCGTTCGTCATAACGTTGAAAGGATTTCGCCAGTTTACACTTGACTGACTTGCCGGCGCACTAAAGGACAGCACTTGTAATGCGGCAGCAGAGCATTGTCAACACTGACACTTTGTGAAGTTGAAGATGAGGATTTGAATTTAAATCTAAATTTGAAATTCTTATCAAAGTGACAACAAAAATAAATAAATTTTGGTAGAATTTTTGTTATTTTTCAAACAAGTTCATTTTGCATAAAAGAAAATGGAAAAAATAGAATTATAAAAAATAAAAAAAGGGAATATAAAAGAAAAAAATCACAAACAATTGTAACGTAATTTTCGTGTTTTTTTGATCCAACGTTTTTTGCTTTTGCTGCTGCGGCAAAATGCATAAAAATTTCGTACGTCGGCCAACGAATGCAAAAATATGAATTTTTCGTTATATTTTTTTTTTTTCATTTTATTTTGTGTGTGTGTGAAGTAGGTGGTGCCACGATTACTTTCAAGGCTTTGCTGGTTATTGAAAACGTGCGCCGTTTATTAATGCAAGAATTGCATTACAATTTTTTGTTCATTGTTTTCCGCACAGCACTTAACGTCGTGCAGTAGTTAAAAACTTTTAAAAGTGTTGCATGCGTGCGTGCGTGGAAATCAATTAAAATTATTTGACAGCCAACGTTGATGGACTTTGCATGAATTCAATTTAAAAAGGAGTGAAAAATACTATTAAAAAAAATAACAAAAAATAATTATAAAAAATAGAAAATACACCATCCCTACGAAAATATTTTGTTGGATTAATTATTTTGTATTAATAAAAAAAATTGACTAAGAATTAAAAAATATATAAAATAGAAAAAAAATTAAAATTATAAAAAATATAATATGAAATAAAATATATATTAAAAAATAATTGGAATAATAGAATTCCATATTAAATATTAACTTGGCAGATAAAAATTCTGTAGTTAATTTTTAGTCTAAAAAGTGTCATTTTCCAGGCTCAGTCATAAAATTTCAATTACAAAAATCTGAAAATCGTTACCTGTTAGCTAAAAAACATGAATGAGCAGTACAAATCAGTACTGTTTAATAATAAAAAATAATAATGAATCATTCCTTTAGAAAAACTCGTTTTAAGTAGTGTAATTAAAAACTACTTTTAAATGAAAATAAACAAATTTAAATGTGCTACAAATTCTCACTCGAAGCCACAAACTTTTGCTAATGACGTGCATTTCTCACGCCGATTTTGGCAAAGACTTTATGGAGAAAAAATGTAAAATAAAATTAAATAAAATAGAAGAAACTTCAACCAAAGAAAGATACTGCAAAACAATAGAAACAACTAAAAGAAACAACATCAAAAATCAACAACAAATGTAGAAATAAAAAGTGCGCCTAAAAGCATCGCAATATACGCGCCAAAAAAACTTCATGTGGAATCTAAGTCAAAACGACAGGCAAACGGAGGGATAAATGCCCGCCAGAAACGTGTTAAGCCGCCTTTAGCGCCGACAACATCGGCTCGCTTCAACGTTGTTTCTGCTGCTGTGCTATTGTTAGTGTTGCTTAGGACCTCCTACTTCTCAGCGTCAACGTTGACAGCACAAAAATGTTTCGTGGCCAAAGTTTTTTGAGCCACAGCAGGCAACGTTACCCTCATCTAGTTGTGAAAAAATATACTAAAAATAAAAAATATAAATAGAAACAAAAATTTACCGGCAACTGCAATGCAACGCAACTCAGAAAATACCCACGTCAAGTTGTTGGCAAAAACAAAACATGGCTCAAATCTAGGCATAGTCAGTATAGAAGTTGGCCAAAATGCCAACCAGCCGGCAGCCGTTGTAAACAGGCTACAGCCTGGCACAGAAACAAAGCCACGACGATGTTACGTTGCGCCTCTAATATGACAGAAACAAGTGTAAATGGTTCGCCGCAGGAAGTTTTCTTTGGTGAATGTGTTGGTGAATGAGTGACTGACTGACTACATGAGGGCTGGTGTTTTTTTTTTTGTGCTGATAGTGGAAATGTTGCTGTACTTGGTGCTTGGTTGTTGGCTCTAATGATAGCGCATTAATATTGTTAATAGATTGAAGAATATTATATTATTTTAAATGCTATATACCGAAAAAAACAATATTCTATATTTTTACTTTATTTCTTTATTTCTTTATTTCTTTATTTCTTTATTTCTTTATTTCTTTATTTCTTTATTTCTTTATTTCTTTATTTCTTTATTTCTTTATTTCTTTATTTCTTTATTTCTTTATTTCTTTATTTCTTTATTTCTTTATTTCTTTATTTCTTTATTTCTTTATTTCTTTATTTCTTTATTTCTTTATTTCTTTATTTCTTTATTTCTTTATTTCTTTATTTCTTTATATTTCTTTATTTCTTTATTTCTTTATTTCTTTATTTCTTTATTTCTTTATTTCTTTATTTCTTTATTTCTTTATTTCTTTATTTCTTTATTTCTTTATTTCTTTATTTCTTTATTTCTTTATTTCTTTATTTCTTTATTTCTTTATTTCTTTATTTCTTTATTTCTTTATTTCTTTATTTCTTTATTTCTTTATTTCTTTATTTCTTTATTTCTTTATTTCTTTATTTCTTTATTTCTTTATTTCTTTATTTCTTTATTTCTTTATTTCTTTATTTCTTTATTTCTTTATTTCTTTATTTCTTTATTTCTTTATTTCTTTATTTCTTTATTTCTTTATTTCTTTATTTCTTTATTTCTTTATTTCTTTATTTCTTTATTTCTTTATTTCTTTATTTCTTTATTTCTTTATTTCTTTATTTCTTTATTTCTTTATTTCTTTATTTCTTTATTTCTTTATTTCTTTATTTCTTTATTTCTTTATTTCTTTATTTCTTTATTTCTTTATTTCTTTATTTCTTTATTTCTTTATTTCTTTATTTCTTTATTTCTTCATTTCTTCATTTCTTTATTTCTTTATTTCTTTATTTCTTTATTTCTTTATATCTTTATTTCATTATTTCTTTATTTCTTTATTTCTTTATTTCTTTATTTCTTTATTTCTTTATTTCTTAATTTCTTTATTTCTTTATTTCTTTATTTCTTTATTTCTTTATTTCTTTATTTCTTTATTTCTTTATTTCTTTATTTCTTTATTTCTTTATTTCTTTATTTCTTTATTTCTTTATTTCTTTATTTCTTTATTTCTTTATTTCTTTATTTCTTTATTTCTTTATTTCTTTATTTCTTTATTTCTTTATTTCTTTATTTATTTATTTATTTATTTCTTTATTTCTTTATATCTTTATTTCATTATTTCTTTATTTCTTTATTTCTTTATTTCTTTATTTCTTTATTTCTTTATTTCTTTATTTCTTTATTTCTTTATATCTTTATTTCTTTATTCCTTTATTTCTTTATTTCTTTATTTCTTTATATCTTTATTTCTTTATTTCTTTATTTCTTTATTTCTTTATTTCTTTATTTCTTTATTTCTTTATTTCTTTATTTCTTTATTTCTTTATTTCTTTATTTCTTTATTTCTTTATTTCTTTATTTCTTTATTTCTTTATTTCTTTATTTCTTTATTTCTTTATTTCTTTATTTCTTTATTTCTTTATTTCTTTATTTCTTTATTTCTTTATTTCTTTATTTCTTTATTTCTTTATTTCTTTATTTCTTTATTTCTTTATTTCTTTATTTCTTTATTTCTTTATTTCTTTATTTCTTTATTTCTTTATTTCTTTATTTCTTTATTTCTTTATTTCTTTATTTCTTTATTTCTTTATTTCTTTATTTCTTTATTTCTTTATTTCTTTATTTCTTTATTTCTTTATTTCTTTATTTCTTTATTTCTTTATTTCTTTATTTCTTTATTTCTTTATTTCTTTATTTCTTTATTTCTTTATTTCTTTATTTCTTTATTTCTTTAATTCTTTATTTCTTTATTTCTTTATTTCTTTATTTCTTTATTTTTTTATTTCTTTATTTCTTTATTTCTTTATTTCTTTATTTCTTTATTTCTTTATTTCTTTATTTCTTTATTTCTTTATTTCTTTATTTCTTTATTTCTTTATTTCTTTATTTCTTTATTTCTTTATTTCTTTATTTCTTTATTTCTTTATTTCTTTATTTCTTTATTTCTTTATTTCTTTATTTCTTTATTTCTTTATTTCTTTATTTCTTTATTTCTTTATTTCTTTATTTCTTTATTTCTTTATTTCTTTATTTCTTTATTTCTTTATTTCTTTATTTCTTTATTTCTTTATTTCTTTATTTCTTTATTTCTTTATTTCTTTATTTCTTTATTTCTTTATTTCTTTATTTCTTTATTTCTTTATTTCTTTATTTCTTTATTTCTTTATTTCTTTATTTCTTTATTTCTTTATTTCTTTATTTCTTTATTTCTTTATTTCTTTATTTCTTGATTTCTTTATTTCTTTATTTCTTTATTTCTTTATTTCTTTATTTCTTTATTTCTTTATTTCTTTATTTCTTTATTTCTTTATTTCTTTAGGTTTTGATTTTTTATATCATTATAAAAGTGCTAATTCTTTCATGGCTAGAACAGACAGATCTATAGATGGTCGGCAACCAATTTACACTGCGTCGGTGCAGCGGTACAGCGGTGATTAGACACCATTAACAGATAACATGTTGAAGTAAAGCAGGAACTGAAACTAAAACTGAATACTGTAAGAAAAAAAAATAAAAAAAGAAGGAAAATAGAAGAAAAAGAGGAAATAAAAGAAGATTTAGAAGAAAAAAAAAGTAAATACCACAAGTACGTCACAACAACCACCAACTCCATCTTCAACATTTTTGATAACTCTTCCAAGCCCTTATTGCCTACTTTTCTTCATCCGCTTCATATTTTGCTAGATTTCCTCCTCCTCATTTTTTCCATATAATGCAAAGTGTTCGTCTTAGTTTTTTCTGCTGCATGCTGCTTTTGTGCTGCTGAAAAGCAACATTTTAAATGATGTCTCAGTCCTAAAATGCAGCAGCACAATAAGAATACAAGACATACAGACCTCCACACATATGCAGCCACTTCATTGTTTGTTTGGTTGTGTGTCTGTCTGTGTCCATGTGTGTGTGTGTATCCTGTATGTGTGTAGTTTAAATGGCGCGTCGTTGCAATGCATTTTTCTATGTAGATGAAGTGGCAGGCATGCGGAAGTGTTGTTCTGCTCTTGTGCATGTTCGCAGCAGACATGTGGCAAAAAATAGGCTTTTGTTAGACAGCTGCAACAACAACAACAATAAGAGCAATAACAAAAACAACAAAACAATCATCTGTAGCAGCCTGAGTAACTCTTGCGCCACATGAAACAGGAAACAGAAAACAACAACTTGAGCTCTGAAGTAACATTTTGCAATGAGGAAAGAAAAGACATTGAAGCCTCATGCTTCATGCAATGGCATCCATTGCTATGGTGCTCAGTTGTTGTTGGATTTTTTTTGTGTTGCTGTGTTTTTTTTTTAAGTTGTTGTTAAAGCGGCAACACGACAGCACAACAACAGCCGCATTAAATTTTTGGAATTTAAGCCAATTAATTAGAGATAAAAACTTAAATACTGAATGAATGAATTTTTAGTTAAAAATTGAATTTTAAGATAAAATTTGCATTTATAATGATAATTGGAATTTTTTTTTTGTAATAATTGAATTTTTACTTAAAATTTTTATTGAATAAAATTTTAAGAAAAAAGTTGAAAGTTGAGTGAAAATTTGAATTTATTTTTTAGTCAAAATTGAAGTTTTGGTGTAAAATTGAATTTTTAGTTAAAAATTGAATTTTTAATTAAAAATTGAATTTTTAGTGAAAAATTGAATTTTTTAGTGAAAAATTGAATTTTTAGTGAAAAGTTGAATTTTTAGTGAAAAAATGAATTTTTAGTGAAAAATGGAATTTTTAGTTAAAAATGGAATTTTTAGTTAAAAATGCAATTTTTAGTTAAAAATGGAATTTTTAGTTAAAAATTGAATTTTTTAATTATAAATTGAATTTTTTCAATTTTTAGTCATAAATGGAATTTTTAGATAAAAATTGAATTTTTAGTTAAAAATTGAACTTTTAGTTAAAAATTGAATTTTAGTTAAAAATTGAATTTTTAGTTAAAAATTGAATTTTTGGTTAAAAATTGAATTTTTAGTTAAAAATTGAATTTTTAGTTAAAAATTGAATTTTTAGTTAAAAATTGAATTTTTAGTTAAAAATTGAATTTTTAGTTAGAAATTGAATTTTTAGTTAAAAACTGAATTTTTAATTAAAATTGAATTTTTAGTGAAAAATTGAATTTTTATTTAAAAATTGAACTTTTAGTTAAAAATTGAATTTTAGTTAAAAATTGAATTTTTAGTTAAAAATTGAATTTTTGGTTAAAAATTGAATTTTTATTTAAAAATTGAATTTTTAGTTAAAAATTGAATTTTTAGTTAGAAATTGAATTTTTAGTTAAAAACTGAATTTTTAATTAAAATTGAATTTTTAGTTAAAAATTGAATTTTTGGTTAAAAATTGAATTTTTATTTAAAAATTGAATTTTTAGTTAAAAATTAAATTTTTAGTTAAAAATTGTTTTAGAAATTGAATTTTTAGTTAAAAATTGGGTTTTAGTGAAAATTTATTTTTTTTGAAAAATTTAATTTTTAAGTGAAAATTATATTGTGAAAAATTATATATTGTGAAAAATTAAATTTTTAATGAAAAATTGAATATGTAGTGAAAATTTGAATATGTAGTGAAAATTCAATTTTTAATGAAAATTTAATTTTTTAGTAAAAATTAAAATTTTTTTGAAAACAAAGCCATCTTTGCAAATATTGCTCGGACAACATGATTACCCGAAATTCAACCAAAAATAATGCATTAAAAGAAATTGCAAGAAAAATTGTGCAAAGCAAACAAAAGTCGCCACCAAACTGCGTCGTCAGGATGAAAATAATGAAGTGTTAACAACGTTATCAGCAGCGGCAGCAAACACGAACCATGCCGTAAAATATGACAATAATAGCAAAATTGAAAAAATAAAAAAACAAAATGCAGAACAGGACAAAAAAACTTGAATGAAATGCGAACAAATTTAATTGGCATGAACTGCAAAGTGGCTAAAATAAAAACAGAAAAACTGCGATGATAAAAGCAGCGATTTAATAAAAGCGACCGATGTGAAAATTGCAGACCAAGCGGCGGCGATGTCGGTATTGGTGTCGATGGAGTGAGGCAACAACGACAACATTTTAATTAATTTTTCGGACGGCTGCCATTGCAAGTGAGTCAAAGAAAACAAGCAACAAAATAAGATTATTTGCTCTGTGTTCATTTTGTTATTTTTTTTGTTATTTTTTTTATTATTATAATTGTTGGTGTTGATGATGTTGTTGTTAGTGTTAATGTTGTTGTTGCAAATAAGTTGCCACTGAAGACGCGACGAAGATGGCGACAAAATCAAAGCGCCAAATAAGATATTAAAGCGATAAAAGGCGCAGGCGGCAGGATGCGGCAGGACGAAAACGCAAAACGTCGAAGACGACGAAGAAAATGGAAAATTTGCATGTAAATTGCGCAAGCAGTGTGAAGGAAACTAAAAATGAAGAAAAAATTAAATAAAAAAAAAAAACTAAAAAAAATCAAATCTAAAAGCGATGGGCAAAATTTAAAATATAAAAATAATTAAAAATTAAAATAAAAATTAAAAATAAAAATAAAATAAAAAAAATATGAAAAAAAATAAAAAAAAAATAAAAAAAAAAATAAAAATAAAAAAAAAATAAAAATAAAATAAAATAAAATAAAAATAAAATAAAATTTTAAATTAATAAATAAATAAATCAATAAATAAATAAATAAATAAATAAATAAATAAATAAATAAATAAATAAATATATAAATAAATAAATAAAGTTAAAATTTTAAAAAATAGGAGATAAGAAAAATATATTAATGAGGCATAAAAAAGAAAAAAAAAAATAATATTAAAAGTACGTAAATTAAAATGAAATTATAAAATAATTCAAAAACTAATTTGTGGGGCTCTAGGTCTACCACGCAGCCACGCTTTCTCATCAGCGGTCTTGTATGCAGTTTGTGCTTAGCTAAACCTATAACTTCACTTTGTATAAAGAACTGCATATAAGACCGCTGATGACGAGGCTTGGCTGCTTCCGAGACAGCTGTACGGTCGGCCAACAAGTTTTTGGTTTTTTGGCAATTACTGTTGTTGTCTTTTGAAACAATGCAAAATACATATTGCATTTGGTAGACCTAGAGCCCGACAAATTAGTTTTTGGATTACTCTATTTTAAGGTCGAATAAAAACAAACAACTTTAGATATTATAAAATTAAATATCAAAACCTTAAAAAAACAAAACCTACAATTAAAAAACTTAAACAAAATTAAAAATATTAATAATTTAAATTAAATAAAAATTTCTTTTAGATTTTTAATTTACACGCTTTCAAACCACTGTGCGCCGTAGATATTTAAAAAGAGACAGACAAAATAACACAAAACTTAAAACTGATTGAATTGCAAAACGAAAATGCAAAAACGCAAAACCCTATTAAAAGTAACACCGAAAATCTGTAAAAACATTTAATCTCAAAAAACATATAATCCTTGCAATGAAAGCCTTTTCTTATCTCATATCCTTTTTTACTTCTCTTGTTTTATTTTTTCATTCGTATTAAAAAAATCGCCTGTGTATCAGAATGCGCAATAATGTCGCCGCTCAATTATAATAATTAAATTGTAATTTTATCGCTTCATCTGCGCGCAAAAATGGCAATCCCCACTTTTGGGCGCAAAAATCCAAAAAGAAACCAAAGCGATTGAGTGATGCTGGCGAAAATGTCGAATTTAATTTAAGTTTTGGGTTTTTAATGTTTTCTTGAGTGTGCATTTTTTCTACCATTTTAATTTATTTTTTTTTATTTTGATTATACAGATTTTAAGCCCTACTTAAGGCCTCAAGCCTAGATTTTTAGGTGTTTTGCTAAGATTATGCAGCATAATTTAAATTTCATTAGCAGATTTTAATGAGTAAGACTTAAGCCCAAGAAGTGGCGAAATTAGCGTTATTTTCTTTAGATTTTCAAGTACGACAAAAAATTAATGGGGAAAATTATATCATGAAAATATTTGTAGATTTGATCTGCAGAAAAACAAAAGAGTGAAAATTATATTTTTTTTATAGAAAAAATTAATTTTAAATTATTTTCTTTTTGAGTATTTAATTTTATTTTTAGTGACATTTTGATTTTTTTAGTGAAAAATTGAATTTTTAGTGAAAAATTGAATTCTTATTAAAAAATTGAATGTGTAGTAAAAAATTGAGTTTTTTGTGAAAAATTGAATGTGTATTGAAAAATTGAATTTTTATTGAAAATTTTTTTTTGTTATTAAAATTTTATTTTTTTGTAAAAATTTTATTTTTAGTGAAAAAATTGAATTTTTAGTGCAAAATTGAATTTTTAGTAAAAAATCGAATTTTTAGTGAAAAATTGAATTTTTAGTGAAAAATTGTATTTTAGTGAAATATTGAATTTTTAGTGAAAAATAAAATTTTAATGAAAAAAATTATTAAATAAAATTATAAAATGGTTTGTAATATATTTAATTTTTAGTGCAAAATTGAATTTTGTAGTGAAAAATGGAATTTTTAGTGAAAAATTGATTTTTTATTGAAAAATTTTTTTTTTTTAGTAACATTTTATTTTTTTTGTGAAAATTTTATTTTTAGTGAAAAAAATGAATTTTTAGTGAAAAATTGATTTTTTTTAGTGAAAAATTGAATTTTTAGTGAAAAATTGAATTTTTAGTGAAAAATTGAATTTTTAGTGAAAAATTGAATTTTTAGTGAAAAATTGAATTTTTAGTGAAAAATTGAATTTTTAGTGAAAAATTGAATTTTTAGTGAAAAATTGAATTTTTAGTGAAAAATTGAATTTTTAGTGAAAAATTGAATTTTTAGTGAAAAATTTAATTTTTAGTGAAAAATGGAATTTTTATTGAAAAATTGAATTTTTAATGAAAAATTGAATTTTTAGTGAAAAATTGAATTTTTAGTGAAAAATTGAATTTTTAGTGAAAAATTGAATTTTTAGTGAAAAATTGAATTTTTAGTAAAAAATTGAATTTTTAGTAAAAAATTGAATTTTTAGTGAAAAATTGAATTTTATTTTTTTAGTAAAATTTTAATTTTGGTGAACATTTTATTTTTTTTTAGTGAAAAATTGAATTTTTAGTGAAAAATTAATTTTATACAATTTAATTTTTATGATTAATTTAATTTTGAATATAATTCTTAATAATTTTTATTTTTTCAATAAATTCTTTCATTATTAAATATTTAATTTTGAAATAATTTTTGCCATACATCAAATGCACGAAAGCAATTTTGAAAAATCCATAAAAAAAACCGCAATGTTCAGCATTAAAGCATTAAATGTTGAACGAAAAATGAAACTCATACCTCAAGGTGTTTAAATTTTTTTTTCTTCTCGCAATTTGCTGCGCAACAAGCGCACAATTACAACAACAATAATTTGCAGTTTTCATCATAATCAACGGCAGACATAGTAGGTAGCTGCAGCAGGAGAAGCATGAGCAGCAACAGCCAAAACAGCAAAAGCAGGAATTTTCGCATTAATCATGGAACCATTTGGCGAAAAGTGTGGCAGCACCGCAATCTAAGCTAAATGGAAAATCACTTCGCAACACTTTCAGCAATACACCGACACATATACAGGCAGTCATACACTCACACACACACACACATACAGACTTTGCCAAATACTGCAACCTATACAGCGGCATTAAATGCTACGCGCTAAAGACATGGCATCTGTAGGTGGCACAATGTACACAGAAAAAAAAATGGATAAACATCAATTTATAATTGAGATGAATTTATGCATTTGAACTGAGTCAGCAAACTCTAATGAAGAATTCTGAGGTATATCCAATTTCTTTATTTAAAATATGATATACATTGACGCAAAGAAAATTTTAGAAAATGTTTTTTTATGTTATCGAAGTATTTAATATGAAACTATGAAATGATGAAATTTTTCAATACTAAACAATTTAAGTAATATGAATAGATTTTCTTTCTACTTCTCAAATATTATACAAAATAATAAAGTTTTCTTTAGTTTTCCGAATATTTTAAAGTATTCATTAAATATTTCGTGAATTCATTAGATTGATGTACTTATGAATTAATCAATTTATACATATTATTCATAATTATTGGAAAAATGAACAATTGCTTCATAACAAAGTAAACAACAACGACTAAAATACTGTTTATGTATTTATTTTAACATTTCTGAAGTATTCATCAATTCGATGTATTTTTTCATCAATTTTAAATTTATGAATTATTAACTTTGGCAATATTGTAACATGTTCAGTAGTATTTTGAGTTGTGTATGTATTGATTTTAAATAAAATGATTTTCATGTATATGAATAATTTCTTTTTTTCAGTGTGTGTGTGTGTGTGAGAGAGAGTGTGTTTGAGTGTGTGTGAAAAGTGAATTAACAGGCAACGTAGAGCAGCAACCTTTTGCCATTAAGCGCAACACCTGTAGTCGTGCAGTTACCGTGGCTGCTACAGCTGCAGCCGACGCCTTCATGTCCATGATCCTGAGACAAACTGCGCGCGAGGACTCTATATAACAATGTCTGTGTGAATGTGTGCAATATGTGGGAGAATATATATCTGTGTTGCATTGGACGCATGCCAAAGGCTGCCAGCAGCAGCTTAAATTTCTAAAGAGCAACCGAGTGACCTTTTTAATTCGTTGCAATTCACCTGCTACGTTTTTTTTTATTTAATTTTTTGGAGCACATAAAATACAACAAAAATTGCAAAAACAACAAAGCGAATTAATAGCATCCTTTGTGCGTTGCCAGTAGCAATGGGAGCTACAGGCGGACATAGTGAGCCAGAATAAAATAAAAATATATGTATACAAAAAATTAAACACCAAAAATTATTAAATATTAATAAACATAAGAACAAATTAAATTTAAAAAATATATTAAATAAAATTTTGAATCTTTTTGAAGCAATTTTGAAATATTATTTAACAAAAACCGAATAACCGGATACCAAGACCCATTTTTTTTTTTTTTAATCTTAAAACCGAAACGAAATCGAAACCGTTATTCCTTAATGGAAACTACTTCCATTTGAAAAATAAAATTGAAATATATACAAAAAGAAAACCAAAATCGAAGAAGTTAACTTTTGGGTTTTAATATTTGGATAAAATAATGTTAAGAAAAAAAGTAATTTGCTCCACTGTGCAAGAGTAAATGAAACGCAAGACAATTCAGCGCACTATGTTATGTGTCAGAAAGAGACGGAATATCATTTAGCGCGCTGAGACACTGTGCGAGAAAGAGAGGGAAGATTATCGCATTAGAAACACATAAGTGCGAATGAGATGCCAATAATATGCGTCATTCACGAACGAATAGAATGTTCTCGAAGCATGTCGAAACGTGTCGAACTAAAATCTTCTAATAAAAGTAAGCCAAAATCGAAATAAATACTCCAACAAAATTAAAAAAAAGATAAAGATTTTTTTTTTCAATATTTTTTATCCCAAACAAATATTTCGCCGTTTTTATTTAGAATTGGAGTGAAGAAAAAAATGTAGAAAAAAATTGTATTAAAAAAGTTTGGATTTATAAAAAAAATTTAAATATTTTAAAACATAAAAAATTATTAAAAATCATTTGTTTTTTTTTTGTAACTTTTAATTGCCTTTAAATAAAGCATTCACTACCTTAATGTAGCTCTAACATTTTTCACATTTAGCTCTGTTGTATTTTTGGCATTATGTGCCAAACGTTTAAAATAACCAACTCAAAAACAAAAGAGAAACAAAAAAAAAAAAAAAGAATTGCAAAACTTCACTCGATCTTTCTCAGCATTACGTGTGCTCTGTGTCTGTATATGTAATACATATGTATTTTGTGTGTGTGTGTTTGTCCCTGCAGCTGTTTAAAGGTGAGTGGCACAAATTTCGTTAAGTGTGTGAAAATTCTTTTACAATCTGTGTGGCAGCATCACACAACACTGAAATGGAAAAATAACAACATTTACAAATTTTTATTTCATTTAATATTAAATATTCACACATTTTTACTGATATGGGCATTTCTAGACCTTCAAAAATGCACAAATCTTAGATATAAGATTACAATATCTAAGATTTGTGCATTTTTGAATTATATGAGTCTCAATATCGAAATTCTATTCTGTTAACGGAAACGTATAAAACGAGTGGGGAAATTCCAGTCACATGGGCTGGAGTTAAAGTCGGTCGGGCCAGAGTATGGAATACCCAACACCATGATAGGTATATTATTGTGGGATATTGAATTGTATACGTAAATTTTAAAGTTCCCATTGTTGGAACCGAAATCGGAACGCTAACTGCTATTTTAAAAATCTTGGAACCAGCACCAAAAATTTAGTCCCTCTCATTGACCCCAAAAAATCGGACTCGTTTTGATTTTTGAATCTGGATTCGTAACTGTTTTTGAAAAATGTGTGGAACCGGAACAGATATTTTAAAAAAGGAACTGATATTCCAAAGGGTTTTAGTTAGTTACTGGTACCACCCAATTGGTGGATTTTGTACAAGTGGATTTAGTAACTTAGGTTCCATAATTAATATAATTCATATGTCGTAATACTGGGTTTTGAAAATAAGTTATAATTCTTACTGGATTCAGAGGAATGTTGCCAATGCAAACAACAGGACATAATTCATAGAAACATTCACAGTGCAACTCTGTGTCCTACTTTCTCATAAGGCTAACATTTGAAGGAATTACTTGTCCCTCTGCATATCCACGAATGGTCGGTACAAAGAAAAAGCACCATCAATCAATCAAATTCGTTAGATCGTCAATTTTGACCTTAGGTTGCACCAAATAAAAGGTGGATTTTGTTACAAATAAAAGTATCAATTTTCAACAGGGTGGTTGGTTCATCGATGTCAATAATTCAAAGGGTCACTCTATAACTCAAAAAAATAAGAAAATGTAAAATTAAAAAAAAATGTCTAATTTTGCACTCAGATTAACATACAGGGTGTTTAAGATGTGCATATTACTGACATAAACTAGGGAAGAAAATTGGTTATAAATTAAATAAATAACAATTTTTAAATCATGTTTTAGAAAATTAAATTACCTTTCCAATGGTGTATATCACATCTTCGAACCCCCTTTTCTTTCTTTTTTTTTTTTAAAAGGGCGTAAAGTTGAAATTTACAAAAATAAAAATACTAATTTCGTATATAAAAGTGGATTTTGTTCGGGTGGATTTTGTACAGGTGGATTTTTAGTATTTAGTGAAAAGCTGGTTTTTGTGTCAAATGAATTTTATTTGAGAGAATTTGTATAAGATCGTAATCAATTTAATTTCGTTTGTATTACATTTTAAAACGTACTTATTAACGTTGACTTTATATATGTCATATTTTATTTCATAAAGGGTTTTTCAACAGGGACGCTACAAAAGTAGAGCGACAGGGACAGCAAAAGACGCCATATTTCTTGTCGCTCTTTTGACATTTCTGTTCAGTAAGGTTTGCCATTTTATGATGGGAAGATATACGAATTCGAATTTCGGTAGTCAATTTTAATAATTTCGACTCGTTGTTGGCTCGTATATCTTTCCATCATGAAATGGCAAAAATTACTAAAGAGCAATGTCAAAAGAGCGGCAAGAAATATGGCGTCGTTTGCTGTCGTTGTCGCTCTACTTTTGTAGCGTTTCTGTTGAAAAACCCTTGAAAAAAACTTTTGTAGCGCTCTTATTGAAAAACCCTTTATAACAATTTTAATTTGCATTTTTGGAATGCGTTCAATTCCACTCTTTTATGTATTTTATGTCTTCAGACATATTACATTTTACTACGAACATAGTACATTTAATAATGTTCGTATTCAATTTTATTATTAAAGTATTATATTTTACTACGAACGTATTACATTCGCATTACGTTTTATAACATTTTAATAAATTGTCGTTTTATTTAATTATAAAAAATGTTCGAAATATAAATTTATATAATTATTACTTTTAGTTAATATTCAAATTTTGAGTATAATAAATGAGTATAAATTTGAATATTAACTAAAAGTAATAATTATATAAATTTATATTTCAAACATTTTTCATAATTAAATAAAACGACAATTTATTAAAATATTTAAAAAAGTGTTTATAGAAATTAAATATATTTATATTTAATTTAATGTGTTCTTCGGTCTTATACCTATAATATTATATTTCTTTTTTTTATATTTCTCTTAGTGTCCTTTTGTGTCCTAGGTATGCCTTTTCCAAGTATCTACTTTCCTCAACTATTGAGGTTAAATGCAGTTTATGTCATTGCATTGCATTGGCTGACATTTTTTCACAAAACGGCTCTATATCTAACGTTTTCTTTTTCGTTTGAAAATCTTCTAAAATGAATTTCCTTAAATTTTGCAAAAATAGCTTTGTAGCTGCTGCTACTCAGAAAATTTGCCACCATTTCTCGTGTTGTGCAAATATTTGCGAATATCGTTTATTTATATTTGCACGCACACTAACACTAATACACACACACACACACACACATGCACTGATAAACACTAACACGAAAGAGAGGCTATTTGCATGTATAGCATGCTTCGGGACTTTATCGACGATTTTGGGTGTATTGTGTGCTTGTTTGCTTGTGTGTGTTTTTTGTGTATTTGCGTGTGTGTGTGTGAAGCACTATTTGATTTCCGCTGCAATAGCAGCATCATCGTCGTCGTCGTCGCCGTTACCCCCGTCAAAGTTTTGGCAAAACGCAAATGTTTTGCTGCAGCACCAGCAGCTAAACTTTTACAATCGCTTCACAGTCATAAAGCGTTTTGCATATCGGCGCCAATACAGTCGAAAAAACATACATAATACACATGCAAAGCCACTGGCACACAAGGGGCCACATCGTATACAATGTTTTGAAGTTTTTTCGGATTAAAAAAAAAATGAATAAAAAAAAAAAAATTAAAAAAAAAAAATAAAAAAAAAATTAAAATTGAAAAAATAAATAAAAAAAAAGAAAAATACCAAAGATCTATAAAAAATTAAAAAAAGAAAAATACAAAAAAATAAAAACGAAAATTCAAAGAGAAAAATTCTAAAAGATATTCTAAAAAATCTAAATACAGAAATCGCCGTTTTGGTGCCAAAGTATGAGGTACCACAACTGAAAAATTGTACAAATATCGGTGAATGCAGCGACCTGTGAAGGTTTTTTTGCTGACCATTTTTTTCTGTTCTTTTTTTAGAAAATATTTCTTTTTCGCACGTCATGTTTGGCTATATTGTTTACTTCTGTACTGTCATTTTTTTTGAAGCTAATTTAATAATTTCGCCATTTAAGGGTTTTCAATAGACATCAATTGATATTCAAAAATTCTATTTGAAATACGAAAGACATCAATAAAATGGAAAATTAGAAAATCTATTTGAAATTCAAAATATGTCGATCAAAATTCAGAAATTGCTTTTCAAATTCAAGGACATCAATTGAAATTCAGAAATTCCATTTGAAATTTATAAGACATACATTATACATCAGAAATTCCATTTGAAATTCAGAAATTCCATTTGAAATTCAGAAATTCCATTTGAAATTTAAAAGACATCAATTGGGATTTACAAATTCCATTTAAAATTCAAAAGACACCATTGAAAATGCAAAAATCGTATTTGAAATTCAAAAGACATCAACTGGTATTCAGAAATTCCATTTAAAATTCAATAGAACATCAAGTAAAATTCAGAAATTTCATTTGAAATGCAAAAAACATCAACTCAAATTCAGAAATTCCATTTAAAATTCAAAAGACATCAATGGAAATGCAGGAAATGCATTTGAAATTCAAACGACATCAACTGGTATTTCTGAATTCCATTTGAAATTCAAAAGACATCAGTTGAAATTCAGAAATTCTTTGTAAAATTCAAAAGACATCAATGGCAATGCGGGAAATGCATTTGAAATTCAAAAGACATCAACTGGTAATTCTGAATTCCATTTAAAATTCAAAAGACATCAATTAAAATTCAGAAATTCCATTTAAAATGCAAAAGACATCTACTCAAATTCAGAAATTCTATTCGAAATACAAAAAACATCAACTCAAATTCAGAAATTCCATTTAAAATTCAAAAGACTTCAATTGAAATTTAGAAATTTCAATTGAAATTAAAAAGACATCAATTGAAATTTAACAGACATTAATTGAAATTCAGAAATTCTTTGTGAAATTCAAAAGACATCAATTGAAATTCAGAAATTCCATTTGAAGTTCAAAAATTCAGAAATTCCTTTAAAATTCAAAAGACATCAATTGAAATTTAGAAATTTCATTTGAAATTCAAAAGACATCAATTGAAATTTAAAAGACATTAATTGAAATTCAGAAATTCTTTGTGAAATTCAAAAGACATCAATTGAAATTCAGAAATTCCATTTGAAGTTCAAAAATTCTATTTGAAATTCAAAGGACATTAAATTTATAATTTGAAATTTTATTTGAAATTCAAAAGACAGCAATTAAAATTCAGAATGTCCATTTGAAATTCAAAAGATATCAAAACATAGAGTTTCTTTTTATTATTTTTTAAAAGCATCAGTTATTAAAATGTAAAACAAAGAATTTCTTACAGGTGGCGGAGGTTGTAAATTAACAGTAAAGGGTTTTTTAACAGGGTCGCTACAAAAGTAGAGCGACAGGGACAGCAAACGACGCCATATTTCTTGCCGCTCTTTTGACATTTCTCTTCAGTAAGGTCTGCCATTTCATGATGGAAAGATATACGAATTCGAATTTCGGTAGTAAATTTTAATAATTTCGGCTCGTTGTTGGCTCGTATATCTTTCCATCATGAAATGGCAAACCTTACTGAAGAGAAATGTCAAAAGAGCGGCAAGAAATATGGCGTCGTTTGCTGTCCCTGTCGCTATACTTTTGTTGCGCTCTTATTGAAAAACCCTTTACAACAAATAAAATACAAAATAATTAATTTGTCTTAATATTGAAGTAAGATTTAAGTCTTCTTGATTTTTCTTAATATGAAAAATTAAATATTTTTTAGATTATTTTTGTATCACTTTTTTATATTTAAAAATGAATTTTAATGTCACACTTTTTATTGAAATACTCAAAAAGAAAAACATAAAAATACATCAACAATTTTTAAAGCCACTCTCCTGTTTCCTTAAACGACTGCTGACTATGTATTTTTATTTATGTTTTTTTTTATTGCTGAAAATTCAAAAATATTTTTATGGTCATATTTCAGTAGACAAATATGTTATATATGTGTGTGTGTGTCTTGACACACTTTATAAATAAATTACAAATAAATGGCAATGTGTTTGTGTTGGACGACTGTGGTAAAAGCTATTTTGCTGACACAAAAATTCTTTTTAATGTTTTATATATTTATTTATTTTTGTGTTTTTTTATTTATTTTTTATTTTATTTTGTAAGATTTTCAAGTTAGCTATATGTAAATAAATAAACCAATACACATATTCAACTGAAAACTCATAAATATTGTAAAAATATACTTTTCCCACACACACACACTCCATACCTAGAGCCGAGCAATACAAATGAGTTATTCGACTGACTGCCTTCTGGCCATGTTTGGTATGCTGCAGCATTTTGGCCAATTTCAAGCAATTCGACCATATTATGACATATTTGCTATTTCCTTGGCAAGTTTTGCTAAATTAAATCTTAATCCCTTTTTATGCACTCGAACGAACGCACACAGCCAGGCGTACATGTACCGAAAGAGACAAACACATATTACACAGAGTTAGTTCTAGATGTAGACACTGTGTGAAAATTATTATTAAATATATTATAAAATTAATAAGCATTTAAATTATATTAATTCATCTTCCATTCGTAATGAAATAAAGTATAATATGTACGTATTAAAAATTAATACGTACGTAGTAAATTTTAATACGTACACAGTAAAATTTAATACGTACTTAGTAAAATTTAATATGTACGTAGTCAAATTTAATACGCGCGTAGTGAATTGTTATACATATTTGTATACGTAGTAAAATTTAATACGTACGTAATTAGATTTAAAAACTCTATATTTAAATTTAAGGGATAATTGAATAATTTAAATTTTATTTTTATTTTTTTAAAATTCAAATTAAAAAATAACTACATAATAACTGTATTATATAGAATTCTAATTAACTGAAATATTTATTATTTTATTAATCATTTTTAATTTTGTTCAGTGCAACAACATAAACACGTTCTTGACTATATTTTGTGGCAACACATTTTTGTTGTTTAACTCTTCAACACCCTGGGTTTTTGGCACTTGAAACGATTATTTTTTTGTGTTATACTCTAGCAGTCAGTGGCTCTAAAAACAGAGCTTGGGTTGGGGTGGTGGTTAGCTGGAGGTCCTTCATGTGTCCCTAAATGTTTACAAAAGTACGCCGAACATCTTGAGCTTAAATTTGTGGTTGTGGTTGTTGGCTTCGCATGTGTATTAGTTAAACAGACACACACACACATACCGATACTGTAGCAAAACCTACTAAAATACTGCCGCATATTTTATTCTTCTCACACTTAATATTTTAATAAAGTCCAAGACTTGCATCATGCGCACAATTTATTGTGGTTTTGCCTCGGTAACTTCTGTCCAAGGATGTGTTATTCTGTGTATGTGTGTGTGCGTCGGTGGGAATCTACTACCACCTACATACAGTGGTTCATTGCCGACATTGCTGCATATGCTTTGGCAGCAACAAAGGCTACAAATGTCAGCAACAATTGTAATTTGAAAAGTCAACAATTGCAGCTTGTTTCGCAGCAAACATTTTACTTATTTTTTTATTTTAACTACTATAAACTTTTGACATTTTAGTTGGTATATTAGCAAAATTAACACAGACTGTATTGGTGATATAATTAAATTGAATTTGCTGTAGAAAATTTCATATTTAATATTTACAGAAAAATTTAATTTTAGTGAAAATTTTAATATTTAGTGAAAAAGTAAATTTTTAGTGAAAAATTTAATTTTTTGTTAAAAATTGAATTTTTATGTGAAAAATTTGAATTTTTAGTCAAAAAATGAATTTTTAGTCAAAAATTGAATTTTTAGTAAAAATTGAATTTCTAGTGAAAATTTTAATTTTCAGTAAAAATTAAATATTACGTGAAAAATAAAATTTTTAGTGAAAAATTTAATTATTATTGACAATTTGAATTTTTAGTGAAAAATTGATTTTTGGTGATAAATTAATTTTTTGTGAATATTTGAAATTTTAGTTAAAAAATTTAATTTTTAGTGAAAAATATAATTTTTAGTGAAAAATTGGATTTTTAGTGAAAAATTGAATTTTTAGTGAAAAATTGAATTTTTAGTGAAAAATTGAATTTTTAGTGAAAAATTGAATTTTTAGTGAAAAATTGAATTTTTAGTGAAAAATTGAATTTTTAGTGAAAAATTGAATTTTTAGTGAAAAATTGAATTTTTAGTGGAAAATTTAAATTTTAGTGAAAATTTTAATTTTTAGTGAAAAATTGAATTTTTAGTGAAAAATTGAATTTTTAGTGAAAAATTGAATTTTTAGTGAAAAATTGAATTTTTAGTGAAAAATTGAATTTTTAGTGAAAAATTGAATTTTTAGTAAAAAAAAAATCAATTTTTAGTGAAAATTAAAATTTTTAATATAAAACTAAATCTTTTGTCATAATTTGAATTTTTATAAAGAATTTAACTACAAAATAGAATAAATATCCAATGTAGTTTTGCTTGTAAATTTTGCTAAACAATCTAAAAAAAAACTTTATCATATTTTTTACTGCAAGACCTCTCGTCCAAACCAACGCGAACAAGTGTTGGGTTCACACTTTTGAGAACTCAATTTTGAGCACATTTTTATTAAATTTATGAACCTGCATTCGAAGTAGCGGCAGCAGCAGCAATGCGTGCACAAAAAACATTCATTTGTTGCAAAGTAGACGCCGCTTTTTTTCGTTTTGAAATTTTTATTTTATTTTTTTGTGTTCGTTGTAAAAAATGTGTTACCGACCAGAAGTCATGTCCCTAAATGCAGCCAAAATGTGACCCGCAATCAGCACAAGGAAGTGAACTAAAAAAAAAACCGAATAATAAAAGCAAAAACTACAACGAAAAATTCGTGTAAAGGATGCGGCTACAAAAACAAGGCAACCAACAGTTTTTCATATGCGGATGAGCTCATAACTCATGTGTCCACTTTGGCCGTTATTGTTGTTGTAGTCGAATTTATTTATATTGTTGTAGTTGGCAGGGACCACCCACTTACCTACACTTACACCATACGATGATGACAACAGACACAATTATGCATTGAGAGAAAAATTTGTTTTATACTAATATTTTTTAATTTGCAATATTTGCAAAAAAAAAATTAATTAGCCAAATGTAAATTTTATGTGTTAAATTATACTTAGAATATATAACTTAAAACGAAAAAAATGAAAAATATTTAATGAATTGCATTATGTGCGATATGACTTTAATATAAATATTAACAAATTGAATAGGCGTATTGTAATATATATTACGTTCGTAGCAAAGTTAAATTAAATAGTATTTGCTATAAAATATAAATGTTTCTTGGAATATGTAATAATATGAAATTATTATTATTATTATTATGGTATAACTGTATATAACGTATATAGTGATATTTCATACGTTAAAAGTCAAATTTAATATGCAAATTATAAAATGTAGTTGACGGGAGTTAACATCAACATAACCAACTTTAATATGTTAGTGGTACAATGTAATATGTTCATAGTAAAATATAATTCGTTTGTAGTACAATGTAATACGTTCGTAGTACAATGTAATGCGTTCGTAGTACAATGTAATGCGTTCGTAGTACAATGTAATACGTTCGTAGTACAATGTAATACGTTCGTAGTACAATTTAATACATATGTTAAAACGTACGTAATGAAATTGAATACTTTCAAAGTAGATTTTAATGGACATGAAATAAAGTGCTGACGGCGATCTGTCTATTACAATTATGCCACAGCGTAGTAAATTGAATCTATTCGTAATGAAATGTAATACCTTCGCAATAAATTTAATTAAAATTGAATATGTAAAATGTACAACGTACGTATTTAAATTTATTTATATATTCATTTATTTCGTAGTAAAAAAACAATCGTAAAAAATGTAAGTCGTATGTATTAAATTTGTGATGCATCTGAAATGCATCTGAAATGCATCTGTCAATTACAATTATGCCGCAGCGTAGTACATTAAATCTATTCGTAATGAAATGTAATACCTTCGCAATAAATTTAATTAAAATTGAATATGTAAAATTTACAACGTACGTATTTAAATTTATTTATATATTCATTTATTTCGTAGTAAAAAAACAATCGTAAAAAATGTAATACGTATGTATTAAATTTGTGATGCATCTGAAATGGACAACGTAAGTATTAAAATGAAAATGTATTTAATCAAATTTAAAATACACGTAGTAAAATTAAATAAGTTTGTAGTAAAAATAAAGTCGTGAATAAAATTATTTGTAATGAATTAATAAAGAAATACATTCTAAATGTAACACATGCATAATAAAATGTGACACATTACGCACTTGGGAAAATATTATATGTAATTAAAACATTGTAGTGCATGACGTCAGAATTTTAATACGTTTATAATAATTTATAATAATTTTTAATACTATTGAATATGAACATAACAACATTTATTATGTAAGTAATAAAATGTAATACTGACGCAGTAAAATGGTATACGTACGAAGGAAAATGTAAAAACGTTTGTAGTAAAATACAAAAATACTATGTACGCGGAAAAAATTTATATATATAAATTTTTTTTACAATTTTTCAATAACTTTTCTAATTATGGTATTTTTTAAAATTAATAACAAATTAAATTTTTTATATTTATAAATTAAAAATTAAAATTATAAAAAAATATAAAAATAAAAAAAAATAAACTCAGTGTATCAGTATTGTGTTAACACACTCCAACTTGTATAGATCCATGTGAGTGTGTGTGTGACTTTGCACTTTTCTGACTGTCTGTCGGTCTGTCTGTATGTGTGACAGCATAAAAATGTACTCAGGCGCGTGTGAAATGTGAACTGCTGCCGCCGTCCACGCTGAAATAGTGACTCTTCCGACAGCAAACAAATGCACTTAAAACCACACACATGAATTTATACAAACACACATACAACATACACACACATATATATATATACTAACTCACAGGCACTCGCATAAAAATTACAGATAAATTTTGTTGAAAAATAGATTTGCAGCGTTTTTACATCGTTTTACAGTATTTTTTTATAGCTTTTATTGTTTTTAAATTTTTTTTGGGTTTTTTCGTTTTTATATATTAGTGATATTTTTTCATAATGTTTTTGAAACAAATATTTGAAATTTGCACTTGAAATAAAAACATTAAAACTTTGAATATATTGAATGAGTTGCGTGTTTTGTATGTGCTGAAATGAAAAGCAGCCTTCTGAATAAAGAAAAAATTCTATTTCATGCATTATACTATTAAGTTTGAAGAAATATTAATAAATTTAATATTAAGTTGTGTTTTTCAGGCTGGAGGTCAGGTTTCATATATTCGAAAAAAACTCCTTGATGTTTTTTATTAAATTATTTTATTATTATTAGATAAGGTAAAAACCAAGAAAATATATAAAAAAAAAAATATTTAACAAAAATAAAATTTTGAAAACCTAAACAAAATCTAAAATAATAGCTATCATATGCAATATAATTTTTTATATTTCCATTGATTACACAGAAAAATTATTTTTGCTTTTCTTCTTCACTTTATAAATTTTGCATAAAACTTGCAATTTTTTACACATTATTGCCGAAGAAATTTTGTTTGAGTTTGGGTTTGTGTTTTTATCAAAAGGACGATACGGGTTAATATCAATTAAACTTTATATGAAATAATGTTCCAAAGTTAGATTTTGACTTTCTATTAGTTACAAGACTAAACGACTTTGTATTTTTTTATAAATTTAAAAGCAATATTCGATATTTTAAGTTCTAATTTAAATTTTTGTGACATACTGATATTTTCTGGGTTCCGGACATGACACTCGTACGATTAAAACTTTAATATCTGGAAGGAAAATCAATGAATTTACTTAAAAGTAGTATTTAAATAGTACTAAATTTAAGTAGAACTGCAAACAATTAGAGAATTCTATACTGTAGATCAAAAGATATGAATTAAATAGTGGTCGATCCGAACGGGACAAACACGGAAGTGCATGTCGAGGTTCATATGGAAATTCCAAAATGTTTACAAAATTTACGTACAAATTATTTTTTTCAAGTATTTAACAAAATAATTGAAATCATGATCTTTCTTGTATATTTACACTTTGTTCCTAAACTTTACAGTTTCTTAATAATAAATCATATACAAATTCCGGACGGTACAAAAAGTTCCGTATAGTAATTAAGTAACACTACGAATCTTTGTCCAAAAATACTTTTGGCGTACAATATATTTTTTTGAATCAACTCAGAACATAGCAGAGAAAATTTAGTTTACTTTTGTTTATGTACACTTTGTTTCTAAAGTTAATAATTATTTCGTAATAAATCACAAAATAATGCCGGACGTTCCCAAAGGAAATTTATACTTTTATAATTTTATATCTGACAGGATTAATAACACAGTGCGGCAAAATGACATCTTTTTTAATTGAACTCCAATTTGTTTTTATATTGTGCTTCTATGTGGTCTACCGATAAGAGAGCTCAAAGGATAACCAATACAGTTCGTCATTTTGTAGCGAATTGGTTCATATGATTTCCACTGAACACTTTTAGTTTGTATCTTAACGATTTAATGGTTTGCTACTAACAATTTCGTTAAGCAGTTATAACCAGTAGAGGAAATGAGAAAACTATCATAATGTCTTTGGGGAAAATATTCGTCATTAAAATTGAGCTAGAGTCTCTAAACAACTAAATTCTACTACACGTACTATTTCTGAAATATAAGCCTACTACTAACGAGTAATAGTTCTTACTTCAATTTTGAATAAAGTCGTAGAAATATATTGGTTCAATTATTTTAGTGCAGTGAAAATTGCATCAATTCTTAGTTAAAACTGTGACGCTGATTTCGATAATGTTATCGGTTTTTTATTATTAGCTGTAGGTTTTGAGATATAGCACAATTTTATTTTCTCACAGTTTTGCTCTTGTAACTTTTTTAATATTATAGCCAATAACAAGAATGAAAATATCTTTTCTGCATTAGACACGGAGAACCTTGCGTTTAAATACAAAATTTTACTTTACGTGAAAAAAAACTTAGTTTGCGAGATATAGGCAATAGAAAACTCATAATTTATAAAAAATTACACTACACAACAAAATCAGAAAAAAAGTTTGCGCAGTAAATTCCATTATTTTTGTATTTTTGGAAATGACTCGCAGAATTTGAATATATGAATTTAAAAATTTTCTACGGATAGGTTTACGAGATTTCGGGCAATATCTTTTGTACTGAGCTTTCAAAAAGGTGGTCACATAAATTTGTAAATATCTCGCGTTTAATGAAACCCATAAACTCAATTGTTATATCGAATAAAAGATAATTAAATATTCAAAAAAATGTCTTACAATAGCTTGGAATTGGTTTACTGGTTGAAGAGAACTCTATAGAAGAACTTGAAAAATGTAAATTTTGTCGACCAAAATTTTATTAAAAAATGCATTTAAAAAATGGCGAAAAATTGAAAACGCAAGATGATGCACAGTTTGTAATATTGCAAAATTTGCCTGTACATTTGAAAGAAAATGATGTAAAAAGAAAAGAAATCTATGGATACATTTTGAGAACAGAAAAAATCATGTGAAAGCATTACAATTGGGTATTAACTAAAAAATATCGCATAATATGTTTATACCCTATACCCATGGGTTACAAGTTAAAAAATATATATGAGGATATTTTAGCGCCTCTTAGTAGGCGTGACTGGTATGAAAAAGTATATATTTTCTTGGTCAACATCACTTTCCGAGTCGATTTAGATATGACCGTCTGTCTGTCCGCCTGTACACGATAACTTTAAAACTGCTATTCCGAATGATGTGAAATTTATTTTCAATATATTTGAGTAGAATAGTAATTCAAAGTTCGAAAATGGGTCGATTTAGTCAACGTAATCTACTACATCCACTACGAAATATGGGTTTACTTTTAGGATCACATATCTCGTTAAGTATTAAAGATAAAGTTATAAAATTTAAAATTAATTACAAGCAATCATCTATCAATAGGTGCACTAAAAATAATCGTGATCCGCTCACATTTTTTACTTTTATACCTATTTGTATAGCACTCAATTATATTGCTTTCACATAACTTTTTTTTATCCTCAAATGTTTCCAATATATTTTTGTCATTTATAGCTCAATTTCTTTGAAAGAGTGTGAACTTATTTTGAAAAATTAAAATTTGTGTATCATCTTACTTTCTCGATTTTTTTCCATATTTTTTAAATGAATTTTTTCTTAAATTTTTGTTTAAAAAAAATGTTTTTTCAAGTTCTCCTTTCGAGTTCTCCTAAACTAATGAACCAATTTAAAAATGTTTTAAGAAATGTTTATTTGATATTCAATTTACTTTCATTTGATATAACATTTGATCATATGTGTTATTCAGAACGCGAACTATTTGCAAATATATGTGACCACCTTTATAAAAGCTCGGTCCAAAAGTTATTGGCCCATATTTTGCAAACCTATCCAAAGAAACATTATTAAACCATATTTTCGACATAAAGGCGTCATTTTACATAATACAAAAATAACCTTGACTTTTGCGCAGAATGGCTGTTTTTTTTTTTTTATCAACATTTTTTTTTTTTTGATGGTATGTCTGAAACATAATCTTGAAAAATTGATGGTGTCCCTCGACATTTGGGTTGAAAGTGTTTCGGGCTAGGCGTGCTAAAACGATTTTAAGAAAATTGATATCGATATTGTATGCCTTTTGAAGCCACTTTTTAGAATAAAAAATATGTAGACCCTTATACAACTGGTTTTCCAAAAAACTGTAAACGAAATATTTTCTTCAATTATCAAAACTAATTACAATAATCCGATTACTAATATTTCGATATGTTTTCAAGATATTTGAATCTAAACTAGAAAAATTTTGATTTTTTATAATATTTTTGCATGATTTTTTAGAATTTCAGATTAAATGCTACATAAGAATGTGGTTTATGGTCAAGCAGTGTATAGTTCAAACCAAGGATTGAAACCGTAACCGAAACCGAAACCGATATCCATTTAAAACCGTTTCATTTTTAAAACCGAAACCGTAACCGAAACCGAAACCGTAACCGAAACCGTTATACGAAAATCAGAAATAAACCGATATCCAAAACCGATATAAACGGTTTCGGTTTTATACCGGTTTAAAACGGTTTTGAAAAAAGTATAAAAAGAAACAGAAAAACATATTTTATTTTATATAGAAGATCTTAAGTAAAATGTCATTAATTAAAATTTGGAGTTCCCAAAATAAACAATTTGGTTGTACAAAAATTCACATGTTGTTTTTTGAGAAACGATATTTCCAAAACAACGGTATTTGGTCTAAAATTGGTTTTTTGTTTCATTAATCGAATTAACAACAAAACACCAGCAACTCCAAGCAAAATGATTCAAATTTTAATAATATTGGTTTTTTATTTATTTTATTAGTAAAATATATAGGGGAGCTTGGGGTAAAGTGGGGCAAGTATTTGTTTACATTAGTGATGATAAAAAATTTCTTGTTCTTGCATCTTGTTCTTGCATTTTTTTTGCAAGAACAAAAACGAGAACAAGATCGAGATTTTGCAAAAAAAAGAATAAGAGCAAGTGCAAGACTAAGAATGCAAGTAAAGGAAAACTTGCGTTTTTTTATGATTTTAATGTATTTATTATGTTTTTAAGAAGGTAATAATGATATACAAAATAATTCATGATATTACTAAATATTGAACAACAAGTAACAATGGAAAGCGTGCAAAATATTTATGAACGTGAACATTAATGAAGATGTGTGTTTTTTTGTTTTTGTCAATTCTAAAGAATATAAGCATCTTAAAAATAAGGCCTGTGAAGCACTTTTGAAGCGGTAAATAACTTTAAAAGTGCTTCAAAAGTCGATTCAAAAAGATAAAACAGACAAAACAATGTTTTTTCTCTTTTCTTCGCTACGCTAGTTCGTACATCGATTGTGCATATGCACTGTGCTATGCACATTATTATTTTTGTTATACTTTTATATATAGTTTTTTTGTTAATTGTAAAATCATGAAGTAATAAAAAATAATATATGAACATTTTACAGTGTGATATATTTAGCTGATATATTGCTTTTTGTGTTTTTCTTTTTTCACAAATACGCAGATTCGTTTGAAAGTGCAACAACAACAAAAATTCGAATAAAGCAGCATGCAAGCTGTTGATAGAATTTTTGGCGGGAAATTTTTTGTACCACAAAGAGAACTCGTTGTTGTTGCCAACTAGAGAGCTGTACTAGATACATACATACATGTAGCGTGGTGCCATGCGTCTGTCCGTTGTCATGCGTCTGTGTCATGCGTCTGTCTGTTGTCAAGCGTCTGTTGGTTGCCATGCGATGATACAGTATAGCAACGAAGAGTTGTGAAAGTGTGTGTATAAGAATCGTATTCGTTATTGTTATATTCTCTTCTTTCTGTTAGTATTCACTTTGTAGCGTTTGAGTTTGTGTTCGCGTGGTGTTCGCAAAGAAAAATGTTACTATGCAAGATATTATTTGAGTTCTCTTGACATACGGTACGTGTAGCATACGAATTTTTTAATCTGTGACGAAAACAGAAATATGCCTATACGAAATATTTATTGTATATCGTATAATGTATATCGTCGTTGTAGAACGAAAAGTCACCAAACACATTTTTATGAAAAACTTAATTTTCGAGTTTGTTGATTAATATTATAAAAAGTAATTGATGCATTTTTAATGTTGAAATATCAACTAATAGATTTACATTTTCTTATCAATTGACAGATACATAAAGAAGTTTGTAAAAAATATTTAGTATTTTGAAAATGTATTTGGTGACTTTTCGTTCATTTTATTATGGCCTTGAGATTTTGAATTGTCTCGTCAACATCACTTGATTTATACAATTATTTTTTATTAGTTAATTCTTGTTAAAATATAATTCAAATTTTTATGTTATTGGTTTTTTTTTTTTTGTTGGTAAAATGTTGAAGAAATTGAAAAATATGGAAAATAAGTAACTTAAATACAATTATTGTTGAAATTCTATTCGTTTTTATAATTAATATGCAGTTTAAGATATTTGTCTTCGATCTTTTATTTAAAATTTAAAAGATTAAGATTACCATTTCTTGCCTTGCTCTTGCAAATGATCATCACTAGTATACAGTTTACAGAATTGTTGAAATTTAATTTCTTTAACTTTTATCGATGAAAATTGAAACAGATATCTCAGGTTATGTCAAAAAGTTGCTTTTCATTGGTTTGTGGTCACGAATTTATAATTTAAAATTTTTTCTTGGCGTAATCAATTAACAAATTAAATAATTCATATAACACAATATTTTTACTAAAATAACAACAAACATTGTTTAAATTATTTTTTCCACTTTACCCCAATATCATAATTTGAACATAATTTAGCACCATATAAAAAATGTAAAATTATTTGAAAAATATGGAAATAAAGAAAATTTATACAAAAACCGAAATCAAAACCGAAACCGTAACATGGAACCGGTATACCGAAACCGTTTCGTTACAAAAACTTAAACCGAAACCGTAACCGAAACCGAAACGCGGAAAAAACCGAAACCGAAATCGAAACCGTTATTCGTTTAGGTTTCAATCCTTGGTTCAAACTAACGACCAAGAATACTAGCATTTTTTGAAATATGCCCGGAACTATATTCATAAAGTTAACGTAAAAAATAAATATTATAAAAGTTTAGGTTCACGGGCATATTTTTAAAAGTAGATAAAGTTAGTAACTTTGAAAGTTAGAATTTTTGACTACACCCAGAAAAAAATTCCCGCAGATCCCATTAAAATTGCTCAATAGGACAATTATTGATTTAATAGAATACAAAAAATAAATCTTTTCATATAAACTCAATTGCAATGTCATGGTATTTTATAGTATTTAATGGTATATTCCGATTAAAATAATAATTTATCCTATTGACTATTTTTAATAGTAAAAAACTATTATTTATATAGTATTCTTTTTTGGGTGTGTGCTTTGTTTTTTAACTGTTAACAATTTGTAAATAAAAGTTACTCAATAGTATTCATACTATTAATCTAAAAATATCTAATACTTTTAAATTTCTTTATCTGCATTTATGGCGTATTTTCCGCGCGTGCAAACAATAAAAACTAAAATAACGCGAACAAAATAATAAAAGAAATCGTATAAAAATAATAGTGTCTATTTTTAGGCGTGCAGCATTCAGTACCGACTGCATTTGCAAATTTATGGCAACGTGCTTTTTAGCACGTTCATTTCAGACACACACACTCACACACATTCATGCGAGCAATAAAGTCAATATGTTGGCACTGCAAATATTTCAAAAATATATTTTCTAAATGTTTTTGTTTTATTTTATAATCCAGCTATTAAAAAACTGCTGTTAAAATAGAGAATTGTAAATTTTAAGCCATTTGTAAAATTAAAAAATATCTGAAAAACATAGATTTAAAACGATATAAAACGTGTGATTTTAGTGTAATGAAAAATATATTTTTTCCACACTTTTTTAATACATATCAAGCTCTGTTTTAATTGCATGATTTGAGAGTATTTTTTAAATGATATTTTTACCATTTATTTTATATGTATTTAAAAAATATATAACAAAAATGATTCTGTATTGATCAAATAATTCCATTTTTATTGTTTTTTTTTTTTGTTTTATAAATTGTAATCGACATTTTTATGGTATTCATTTTTTGTGCATTATTTCTCATTGAATCTACTGTCAAATTGGCTTTGCTCTGTAGAACCTTTTTCAAAATCACAGCTTAATTTTTATGCCTAGTTAGTATAATTTCTTTAAGTACTTCCTGTCACTTTTTTTTGTCTTTTTTCTGTTTTTTTTTTGTAATTTTTTTGACCCACTTAAATGTTCTTGCCAAAGCATTCTTCGAAATACCGCCTACCATTTGAATTGTTATGTAAAATACTTCCGACATAATACTTGACAACAAAACGTTGACGACGTCGACAAATAAAATGACAACAACTCAAGAGGAAGCAATCAATCGAAGGACCTTGACTGACACGCACTTTAAAATGCGGTACACATACCGCATACCACACATTGTATTTGTCTCGACCTACTATGCCTTTTCTGGTTTCTTTTGATGTCTTCTACATTTGAATTCACCTTTTTCTCACAGTCTGCATTCTTTTGGAACCTTTCTTGTTCTTAATTCACCTCCTCCGGGATCACCCATCTCTCAGACCCTTTCTCATTTCAAACGCATTTTTTTAAACTCCCCAAATTCCCATTCCTTGCAGCAACTATTTTATTTTCTCTACTCGACCCACTGATCCTTGTAATGCCTTTACTGTCTATTTCAATGATAAATGGAAAAATTATTGCCACTCCTGGGAGTCCCACACACGCACACACACATTGCCCAGACAATAATCGAATTGTTGTCCTTTTTATTTTTGAACTGACGGCCGACCGTTACCTTACCGTTCTTCGGGGTGGGGGTAACACCGCACTTGGCTCTAATACTCTACACTAATGGCCTGTTGTCCCTTGGCGACCCTTTCGATTGACACTTGTTTGCATGTCTTAAATAAATGTCACATGAGTGTCATTTACAATCGAAATTAGGGACACGATTTCGATATTTTGTTCATTTTCCATGTTTTTTATTTTCGTTCGACAGGTCCTTTTTCAAGACCCTCCTCCGGACACGCAATTGTATGCAGCGTGGGCTGACGTCTACCTTTTTAGTATTTTTTTTTTTTTTTTTTTGTTATTTTTATTTTTGGCTTCTGCTGCTTGATTTTTTTTATATCCCAAGTGTTTTTAAGTCATTTGCTTGATTAATTGATTCATTGATTTGCACGTTAAAAGCATTTGTCAGACGTTTGACAGCTGCCGAAATTTAAATTTTTTATTTATATTTTTTATATTTTTATATTTTTATATTTTTATATTTTTATATTTTTATATTTTTATATTTTTATATTTTTATATTTTTATATTTTTATATTTTTATATTTTTATATTTTTATATTTTTATATTTTTATATTTTTATATTTTTATATTTTTATATTTTTATATTTTTATATTTTTATATTTTTATATTTTTATATTTTTATATTTTTATATTTTTATATTTTTATATTTTTATATTTTTATATTTTTATATTTTTATATTTTTATATTTTTATATTTTTATATTTTTATATTTTTATATTTTTATATTTTTATATTTTTATATTTTTATATTTTTATATTTTTATATTTTTATATTTTTATATTTTTATATTTTTATATTTTTATATTTTTATATTTTTATATTTTATATTTTAATATTTTTATATTTTAATATTTTTATATTTTTATATTTTTATATTTTTATATTTTTATATTTTTATATTTTTATATTTTTATATTTTTATATTTTTATATTTTTATATTTTTATATTTTTATATTTTTATATTTTTATATTTTTATATTTTTATATTTTTATATTTTTATATTTTTATATTTTTATATTTTTATATTTTTATATTTTTATATTTTTATATTTTTATATTTTTATATTTTTATATTTTTATATTTTTATATTTTTATATTTTTATATTTTTATATTTTTATATTTTTATATTTTTATATTTTTATATTTTATATTTTTATATTTTTATATTTTTATATTTTTATATTTTTATATTTTTATATTTTTATATTTTTATATTTTTTATTTTTATATTTTTATATTTTTATATTTTATATTTTTATATTTTTATATTTTTATATTTTTATATTTTTATATTTTTATATTTTTATATTTTTATATTTTTATATTTTTATATTTTATATTTTTATATTTTTATATTTTTATATTTTTATATTTTTATATTTTTATATTTTTATATTTTTATATTTTTATATTTTTATATTTTTATATTTTTATATTTTTATATTTTTATATTTTTATATTTTTATATTTTTATATTTTTATATTTTTATATTTTTATATTTTTATATTTTTATATTTTTATATTTTTATATTTTTATATTTTTATATTTTATATTTTTATATTTTTATATTTTTATATTTTTATATTTTTATATTTTTATATTTTTATATTTTTATATTTTTATATTTTATATTTTTATATTTTTATATTTTATATTTTTATATTTTTATATTTTATATTTTTATATTTTTATATTTTTATATTTTATATTTTTATATTTTTATATTTTTATATTTTATATTTTTATATTTTATATTTTATATTTTTATATTTTTATATTTTTATATTTTTATATTTTTATATTTTTATATTTTTATATTTTATATTT
This sequence comes from Dryomyza anilis, assembly GCA_951804985.1. Classification (NCBI taxonomy): domain Eukaryota; kingdom Metazoa; phylum Arthropoda; class Insecta; order Diptera; family Dryomyzidae; genus Dryomyza; species Dryomyza anilis. The sequence continues at coordinate 116,133,682 of OX638130.1, forward strand.
TTATATTTTTTATATTTTTATATTTTTATATTTTTATATTTTTATATTTTTATATTTTTATATTTTTATATTTTTATATTTTTATATTTTTATATTTTTATATTTTTATATTTTTATATTTTTATATTTTTATATTTTTATATTTTTATATTTTTATATTTTTATATTTTTATATTTTTATATTTTTATATTTTTATATTTTTATATTTTTATATTTTTATATTTTTATATTTTTATATTTTTATATTTTTATATTTTTATATTTTTATATTTTTATATTTTTATATTTTTATATTTTTATATTTTTATATTTTTATATTTTTATATTTTATATTTTTATATTTTTATATTTTTATATTTTTATATTTTTATATTTTTATATTTTTATATTTTTATATTTTTATATTTTTATATTTTTATATTTTTATATTTTTATATTTTTATATTTTTATATTTTTATATTTTTATATTTTTATATTTTTATATTTTTATATTTTTATATTTTTATATTTTTATATTTTTATATTTTTATATTTTTATATTTTTATATTTTTATATTTTTATATTTTTATATTTTTATATTTTTATATTTTATATTTTTATATTTTATATTTTTATATTTTTATATTTTTATATTTTTATATTTTTATATTTTTATATTTTTATATTTTTATATTTTTATATTTTTATATTTTTATATTTTATATTTTTATATTTTTATATTTTTATATTTTTATATTTTTATATTTTTTATATTTTTATATTTTTATATTTTTATATTTTTATATTTTTATATTTTTATATTTTTATATTTTTATATTTTTATATTTTTATATTTTTTATGTTTTTATATTTTTATATTTTTATATTTTTATATTTTTATATTTTATATTTTATATTTTTATGTTTTTATATTTTTATATTTTATATTTTTATATTTTTTTATTTTTTTATTTTTATATTTTTATATTTTTATATTTTTATATTTTTATATTTTTATATTTTTATATTTTTATATTTTTATATTTTTATATTTTATATTTATTTTATTTATTTATATTTTTATTATTTTTATATTTATCTATCTATATATATAAAACTGTTGGTCCGTCTGTCGGTCTGTCTGTCTGTTTGTTTCAGCATCATGTCTAAACCGCTGAACCGATTTAACTGAAATTTTGCACTAGGATACTATGGAGTCCGGAGGGTGTCATAGGCTGTATATGGGCGGGATCGGCCAAGTGGCGTGGCACCTCCCATACAACCTAAACTTTCAAAACGACATAACTCGGCACATACACAAGCTAAGAAGATGAAACAAAAAACTGAAATACAAAAAAATACAAAGCAAAAACACAAAAACAAAAGCAAAAATCAAATACAAAATCAAAAGTAAAAGCACAAAACTTAAGCTATAACTCAAAAACAGCAGAAAAATAAAAAAGGATAGAAAACAAAAACAAAATCAACCAGACTAAAATTCACCACACTAAAATTCACCATAACAAAATTTACCACACTAAAACTCACCACACTAAAATTCACCACACTAAAACTCACCACAATAAAATTTACCAGACTAATATTCACCACACTAAAATTCACCACACTAAATTTCACCACACTAAATTTCACCACACTAAATTTCACTACACTAAAACTCACCACACTAAAATTCAAAACACTAAAACTCACCACACTAAAATTCACCACACTAAAATTCACTACACTAAAATTCAACACACTAAAACTCACCACACTAAATTTCACCACACTAAAACTCATCACACTAAATTTCACCACATTCAAATTGACCCACTTAAACTGAGCACACTAAATTTTACCACACCAAAACTCACCACACTAAATTTCACCACATTCAAATTGACCCACTTAAACTGAGCACACTAAAATTCACCACACTTAAATTCAACACACTAAAACACACAACAATAAAATTCACTACACTTAAACTCACCACACTAAAATTCACCCCACAAAAACTCACCACACTAAAACTCACCACGCTAAAACTAACCACACTAAAACTTCTACTGGGAAAAACTCTACGGGGAAGAATTCTACGGGAAAGAATTTTATTGGGAAGAATTCTACGGGGAAGCACAGTCTGAGAAAGAGTTGTCTATGAGAAAAGTTGTTTTATCGAATAATTAGTATGGTTTTGGTTACTACATTTATAAAACCAATAAAAAAACGTCCACAGCGAAGCACGGGTCCCTGATATAAATAATAAAAATGTTATTTATATTAATAAAATTGCTCAATAACCTTGCATTCACATAATATTTGCACGAGTCGTGTACGGGTCCAGCTAGTCTAATATAAATATTTTATTTGTATTTTTTATTTTACAAAGGATTCGTTTTTATTTTTTTTTTATTGATCTCATTTGAATTTTTTGCAATATTTAAAAATTAGAAAAATTTTAGTATATATATATATATATATTTCATCGAAAAAAAAAAATCAAGTGATTAAAAATATTTGCTGTACCACCGCCCTCGTGATATTTTATAACTTAATTGCACCAGCAGGCAACATGTTTATAAAAAGTAACAAAATGTGTTGCTACTCCACCTACAATGACTGAGGCTGACATTTAATAAATAAAAAAAAAATGTATTGCAACCAGCAGTGCTTTTTCACGTACAAACACATATGCGACAGATGCACAAACACACATAAAAATATTGATTTCCAATTAAATAATTTCAATAAATTGTTGTTTGGGGTTAAGCTATTCAACTGTGTACGGGCGATCATAAATTTACACTCGTCACAACTCATAGCATGAAAAACAACAGGAAAAATAAAAACTGAAATTCTAAATATATATGAAAAATATCAGTAAAATAGGAAAAGCAGAAAAATTAGAATCAATGACAGACAGAGGTAGAGAAAAGCAGACAACAAAACTGAAAAAGCAGAAATTAAACGGGTGTAACAGAAAATGTATCAGATAAAAATGGCAGATAAAGGTAGACATAATGTTGACAGACACAAGCAGAAAAAAACTGACAAAAAAAAAATATTAAAATATAAAAATCAGGAAAGTCAGAATATAAAGAAAAGGCATAATAAACTGAAATTTAAAAAAAATCAGTAAAATGTATAAAAAAAAGAAAAAAAGGCGTACAAAAGCAGAAAAAATTAGATATATATTTTCTTTCCTCATAACAAAAAAACACGAAAAACAATATGAAAAATGAATACAAAAATTAACAAATAATGTCAGTAAAATACCAAAAAGTAAAAATAGCAGATAAAGGTAGACAAAAGGTAGGCAACAGCTAAATAGAAAAAAGCAGAAATAAACACGGAACTAATGATAATAAATGAAAATACCTGTAATATGTAGAATATATATATAATAATAATAAGCAAAAATCAAACAAAAGCAGCCAAAATTTAAAAATAAAAATTCAGACTGAAAAGAAAAAGTTTAAATAAACAAAATAAAACAGAAAATATCAGTAAAAAGAAAAAAGTAGAAAAAAGCAGAAATGACAGAAAAAATTAAATATAAATTTACACTCATCACATCGCATAGCAACAGAAATAAAGAAAACGTAAAATAACAAAAAAATTGAGTTAAATTGCAATAAGTAATATTTGAAAATTGCAGATACATATAACGAAAAATTAAAAAAAAAGTAGAAAAGGTAGAATTTGGCACTGAAAAAAGCCAAAAATGTACAAGAGGTAAATTGGCAAACGTAAAAATAGCAATCACTTAAAATAGAAGAAAAAAATCGATAAAAAATCTGTACAAAGAGGAACAGAAAATAAAAAAGTAGAAAATGTTAGTAAAATGTTAAAAAATTTAAAATTGCTAAAAAAAAGGCAGAAAATATAACAAATAAGTCAAATTAACACTCATCGCAGACATGTTTAAAATATAAAACAACAATAAAACTGAAAATTTACAGTTAAATATAGGTATATTACAAAAGATTATTGGAAAAAATTTTAAATAAAAAAAAATGTACAAAAAGGCAGATAAAGGCAGATAAAAGCAGATTCAATTAAAATCATAAAAGGCAGAAAATATCAACAACATGTAGAATAAGTAAAAAATGGTGACAAAAGTAGATTAGGTCAGATGTTAATTTGCTCTCATAGCAAATACCACGAAAAATGCAGTAAATATAAAAAGACCAACGGAAGGCAGTAAAAAGCAGAAAAAATATATTATAAAAAAAATGCAAAAAAAAAGTAAAACACAGAAAAATACAAAATAGTGCTAATAAAAATAAAAAAGAAAACCACTCAATAATACAACCACAACAAATCACTGTAAAACACATAACAAATAAATATGACACAAAAATAATGTAAAATTTCACATTACTCTAGCAAAACATTTCAATTTTCCACTAGGGAAAATTCAACTCCATAACGCAGCGCAATTTACGACAATAGTGGCAACATCAAAATGGTAGCAACCAACAGCAGGAGCAGCAGTAGAAAAAAATGTTTCAACAATAAAATAAATAAAAAAATATTGGTAATAATTTAAAATGTATGTTTATTTACAATTACGTTTTATTTGCGCAACGAATAAGTGATCGGGTATAAATAAATATAGCAAGAGCTGCAAATAAAATACATGAAATTGGCAAAAAATATAAAAAAAAAAATAAAGTATAAAAACAGGCTGCCATGAAGTTGGCAATGCCGTTGGCAGCCTTGTTAAGTAATTACTAAATATAACAACTGAAAATAAAAACAAAATTTACTTGTTTTTCGCGACAAATCAATGACAGCAATTAGGCGGTCCAAGCACGCACAGCTTTTACTTTGTTACGTGTTGTGCACTTAAAGCGCAAAAAAGCTCGATTGAATTGTGGCGATTGCATAAACCAAGAGAGAATTATGTGTACTTTAAGATTTAAGTGTACACAAAATCTACTTATTTTAAATTTTACTATATACTGAAAACTCTAAGAAATAAGAAAAATTCTGTCTAAAAATGAAAAATTTTCACTAAAAATTGAATTTTTACTAAAAGTTAATTTTTTCACAAAAAATTACGTTTTTTCACTAAAAATTAAATTTTTCACAAAAAAATCCATTTTTCACTAAAAATATAATTTTTCACTAAAAATTAAAATTTTCACTAAAAATTAAATTTTTCACTAAAAATTAAATTTTTCACTAAAAATTAAATTTTTCACTAAAAACTCAATTTTTCACTAAAAATTCAATTTTTCACTAAAAATTCAATTTTTTACTAAAAATTCAATTTTTCACTAAAAATTCAATTTTTCACTAAAAATTCAATTTTTCACTAAAAATTCAATTTTTTACTAAAAATTCAATTTTTCACTTAAAATTTAATTATTCACTAAAAATTTAATTATTCACTAAAAATTAAATTTTTCACTAAAAATTAAATTTTTCACTAAAAATTAAATTTTTCACTAAAAATTAAATTTTTCACTAAAAATTAAATTTTTCACTAAAAATTAAATTTTTCACTAAAAATTAAATTTTTCACTAAAAATTTAATTTTTCACTAAAAATTAAATTTTTCACTAAAAATTAAATTTTTCACTAAAAATTAAATTTTTCACTAAAAATTAAATTTTTCACTAAAAATTAAATTTTTCACTAAAAATTAAATTTTTCACTAAAAATTAAATTTTTCACTAAAAATTAAATTTTTCACTAAAAATTAAATTTTTCACTAAAAATTAAATTTATTATTAAAAATTCAAATTTTCATTAGAAATTAAAATTTTCATTAGAAATTAAAATTTCCACTAAAAAAATTAAATTTTACACTAAAAATTCAATTTTTTAAAATTTATATTTTAAAATTTTGAATGTCTCAATTAAAATAAAACAATATTGAATTCTACAATTATTTAAAATGAATATTAAGTGCTGCACTTAATTGAAAACACAAATATTGTGACGCCGACAGAGTGAACTGCTTTTCAGCAATTAAGAAATGCTTTTAACTGGCCTTTCAGCGCACTGTGCCGAGCCAATTGATTACATTCAATCAGCCTCTGACGCGCATCACTTACAAATAATTATCTCTGTACCCTGTAATTGAGCCTATTAAACAGTAATAGCGCGCTGCGCCTGCAGACAGGAGCCAACAAGCAACATGTCAGCCATTCCCTCCACTAGTTCCTCTCCAAACCTACCGGATGCTGTTACTGCTGCTGCCACCTACAACTGCAGCCCCACAGGCATTTTGTGTCATTTGTGCGAACATCGAAGTTTAAAGAATTAAATTAATGCTTGTTCACAGGTGTTATGCGTATGTAATGTGTATGTTGTCAACATGTTGGCCTTGTTGTTGTTATCGACAGCAGCAGCAACAACATTGTGTGCATTGCATGTTGTTGCAATTAGAGTAAGGTTACTTCTAATCGAAGAAAGTCAGCACCTGTGCAAATGCCTGTGCACCTGTGCAAATGCCTAAAAAAACGATATCAATTCTTATTAAAATAAGCTCAGTGAAAGCAGAAGTGATAAGAATATAAAGAAAGAAATTAAAAAGTGATTTTTTTATGCAGCATATAAAAAGTTTGCAGTTATCCATAACTCATAAAAGATAGAAATTAGAACAAGCAAAAGCACTCACGATTTTCGATAGTATTTTGACAAAAACTACATTAAAAAAACGCAAATATCAAAATTATACATTCGCCTGTTTGGCATACGGATAACGATATGATCTGTAATAACTTAAAGCTTTCTGTAAAAACTTTAAGATTGTTCACATAACTTTTGTAAAAGCTCTGTAATAGCTTTGATTTTTTTTTTTTTACAAGTTGACCAACGCTCAGGGGATGCCCCCTATTCATGCAATGCATAGTGTTGATCGTATGAAAGGATTATAGGTAAGAGGAGGGAGGAAAGATAGAGTAGTGTCGGTGAATGTTTGTTTTGAACTTGCCAATATCAAAAATGTCGGGAAAAACAGACGCAGGGAGATTGTTCCACAAACGTATCGTGCGACTGAAGAACGAATTCTCACGGTAATGCGTGGTTCTATTGAGAGCCGAGTGAACTACGAAGGGGTGGGCTTGGTTCGATGCCCGAGTAGAACGAGAGGACACACGACCTGGTGGAATCAGGCCATGTATTTCCTTCGAACACTTACCATTGTAATACCTATAAAACAGGCTTACACACCCTACGGTCCTTCGGTGCTCAAGAGAACCAGTAGAGGATGAAATATTTTCATCCCCTATTAAATATATTGCACGTTGTTGGATTCGATCCAGGAACTCCAAAGAAGATTTTGAAGCCCCTGCCCATATGTGCGAATTGAATTCCATCTTAGGCCGAATATAGGTGGTGTAGACAGTGCGCAAGTCAGCAGGAGTGAAGTATGTCTTACACCGTTTTAAAAAACCGAGGCACTTGGCCGCCTCTTTCGACACGTCAAATATGTGATCATTCCAACGGAGATCACATTGAATTGATATGCCCAGAACGTCAAGAGCAGCTGACTCTGCAATATCCACAGCACCCATATTAAGGGGAGGTAGGGTTGAATCCATTCTTTTGTGAGTTAACAGACAACATTGGGTCTTGCGTGCATTAAAATCAACTCTATTTGCAAGACCCCACTCGGAGATTGTTTTAAGGTCATTATTGAGTGTGTCATTCATAGTGCGTCTTTTACTCTCAATCTCCAAAGAGGTTGGGCGCTTTTTGAACGAGTATGAATGACAAATGTTGCTATCATCTGCAAAGGAATGGATTGGGTTCTGGGTCAATGACAGAAGGTCATTGATAAATACCAGAAATAGGGACGGGGATAGAACGGAACCCTGCGGAACTCCAGAATTGATGAAATGTTGTTCCGAAAGAACACCATCCATCGCAACTCGTATTGAACGACCCTGGAGAAAACTCGATATCCATCGAGTAAAAGATTCACCGACACCATATGCAATTAGTTTTGAAACGAGGGCTTTATACCACACTCGATCAAAAGCCTTGGAAATATCAAGAGCAACAGCCTTGCTCTCCCCGAAAAGGTGAACACAATTATTCCACTTTTCGGAGAGGACCGCCATCAAGTCACCTGTGGATCTGGTCCTACGGAAACCGTATTGTCGGTCACTGAGCAATTCGTTGTGCTCAAGATAGTTCACAAAGTGGAAGTTAATTACGCTCTCCATTACCTTGGAGAGTGCAGAGCATATTGCAATGGGTCGGTAATTTGCAGGGTTCGTGGCCTCGCCCTTTTTCGGAACTGGCTGGACATTGGCAACCTTCCAACAAGATGGAAAAACTCCTGTCGTGTAGGAGATGTTGAAAAGGTTACGCAACGGACAAGCCAGCGTTGACGCACACTTCTTCAACACATGGGCAGAAATGCCATCTGGCCCAGAGGCTTTGTTAATGTTGAGGTTTGCTAAAACCTTTTTAACTGCCCGAGTTCGAAAATGTATCTCCGGCATTGCAGAAGAAACAAAATCGACGACAGGCAGTGGTTGATTACTATCTGGGAGCGTTGAATTATTTGCAAATAATTCTGCCAAGAGATTAGCTTTGAGCTTTTTGTAAAAGCTTTGAGCTTTTTGTAAAAGCATTGAGCTTTTTGTAAAAGCTTTGAGCTTTTTGTAAAAGCTTTGAGCTTTTTGTAAATGCTTTGACCATTTAGTAAAACTATGAGTAAATGCTTAGAGCTTTTAGAAAAAACTTTGAGCTTTTTGTATAAGCTTTGAGTCTTTTTTAAGCTTTGAGCTTTTTGTAAAAGCTTTGAGCTTTTTGTAAAAGCATTGAGGTTTTTGTAAAAGCATTGAGCTTTTTGCTTTGCTTATGCAAAAACTTTAGTTTTTAGTATCAGCTTTTAGTAAAAGCTTTTAGTAAATTTTTTTTTTTGAAATGATTTTAATGTTAGCTTTGAGCTTTTAGTAAAAGCTTTGAGCTATTAGTAAAAGGTTTTTGTAACATTTTAGCTTTAAGCAAAACTCTGAGTTTTAGTTAATCTTTTATGCCAAAAGCCTTTTTCAGAAATATTTTTATAACTTGAAATAAAAATTATTGAATTAAAAATTAAAATTTAATCTCTTTTAAATTTCATTATAATAAATTCAAAATTTTTTTTGCACATTTTACTTGTTGCTAAACCATTTGCCACAACTAGGAAATTTTTAATTTCCTTGAACATCCGTCGACGGTCACTGTGCGCACCAAACATACTTCCGCCGGTAGTCGGTGGATTTCATTAAAATGCCACCAAAATGCAGTTTGAGTTTGAGCAAATCTACAAAAATTCACGTGTCAGTCAGGCGGGTTAAGTTGTGTTTTCGACGCTTGTGCTACTCATTCTATTGCACTTACTCTCTGTGTCTCATACACACACACACGCTCACTAATGCGGCTGACTGTTGCACTCGCTGTGTCCGGTCTTTGTGGTGAGCAGAGCATGGCTGCTGTGTCCCTGCTCATTAGAAGCAAATGGTGCCGCCGAAAGCCTACTTTACACACATTGAACATACGCACTCTTTTTATCTCTCTCTCTTTTTCGCTATTACTCACACATACATACATATGTCGGCTTTGCCCGACGAACGGAAATTGCACTTAATTTGCGTTAATTGCTGTAGATAGCTTCTGTGCCTGTGTTGGTATCGTTTTGTCCATGTGTCCTGTATATCTGTCTGTGTCGACAGAGAGACCGCGTGTAAGTGGAGATGCAAATGCAATTTATCTGATTTTTTTTCTGCGTGTAATTGTCTGTCTGTCTTTCGTCCGTTTCCGCTGTGCTTTAGTTTTGTTTGGCTCAGTCAACTTTAGCCGTTGTCCGGAATGCTGTTACGTCCCCAACTTCATCGGCCGGTCATCGGCTGTTTGCAAATGCGTGTGGCTTTGTTTGCGTTACTCAGCCATTTTACATCATTCACCGATGTCGCCGCAGCCTCAGCCGCACGCATGAAATGCAAAGTAATTTCGAAATTTTCATAGTGCACAATAACATTCGGTAATCGTAAATATTGAAAATGTTAGCAAACTGTTAAAAAAAAAAATAATTAAAATTCCAAATATTGTATTTATCTTACTTTAATTGTATATTTTGCATTTAGTTATTAGCAAAAAACTATATTGAAAAAAAATAGAAATGTAAACTTACTATAAAAAATTATAACGACTTTTTCTTACATCTTATTATAAATAAATACGTAAATACAAATTAAAGTGGTCTTTAACAACTTTAGCTGTAACGAATTTCATTCAAAATTTGAATAAGTTTGTAAAACTTTTATTAAGAAGAAAATGTGAAATTTTTTATTAAAAAATCAAGTATAAGAAAAGATTTTATTTAAAAAATAATTGGTGAAAGCTTTTATGAAAGCTTCCGAAAGCTTTTATGAAAGCTTCCGAAAGCTTATTTTTCAAAAAGCTTTTAGAAGCTTTTATTTAGAAATTATACAATAAAAAAATATTCGCAGTTTTTTGATTAATAAAAGATTTCGTTAAAACTTTCATTAACAAATGTTCTTGAAAGCTTTTATAAAAAACATGTTGAAAGTATATACTATTTTTTTTAATTTAAAACTTTTAAAAAAACCATCTTAAATTTTTTTTTTTAAATGGTCTTGATGGTTTTCGTTAAAAAATCTATTGAATGCTTTTATTGAAAAAGGTTTAAACATTTGGGGCATTCCATTGTGACGGGCGTTACATTCGTACAATTAAAAACCTTCTCATTTGAAAAATAAAAAAGGATAGATATATTTTTAGGATGCAGAGGATAGATCTTATGGTACTCTATGCATGTATAAAAAAAAACTTTTGTAATAGGTCTTATATCTTTCTACAAATTTGAAGCTAAATGCTGTGACGGGCGTTACACGTACTTTTTCATAAATCAGAGTTTACTCCACAAAGTTTGTAGGTTTGCAAAATAGTTCGCAAAATAACTTTTACTATTTTTTTGTGACGGGCGTTACAACTCAAAAAAGTAAAACTGTTTGGTTAATTGTCAGTACTTTGTACCACTCATCACCAATGCAATATGTGGCAAACTTTCGCGAACAAATTACCTTTCAAATTGTACTATTCAATTTTCTTTTGGATTCAAAACAACGAAACTACAGTGTTTCATATATTGCCTAAATTTTGTACTAAAATAAATTTCAAAAAAATACTTTATTTTAAATGAGAAAAAAACACATTTGCCATGTATTTTGGTAAATTCAGGACATAAAATTAGAATTATTTCTTATTCTAAAAATCATTAAACCGAATCAATAGGCTTGACTTTAATATATCACACCCGGTAACGTTTTCTGTGGAATGCCCCATTTTAATTTGAAAAAAGTCTGTTGAAAGTTTTTAATAGAAAATATTCTGCATGCTTTTGTTTCAAAAATTTTTAGATAAAACATTTGAAAAATGTTTGTAAAACTTTTTGAAAGCTTTTTATTTTATTAAAAAAAGCTTATGAAATGTTCTTATTAAAAAAAAAGTTAAGTTTTATTAAAAAAAAGTTTTTTAAAGCTTCGAATTTACTAAAGGTTCCGTTTTGTAGAAATCATATTAAAAAATATTTTAAAAAATTGTAAAAGCTTTCGTGGTTTAAATAAAGAGTTTATAAAAGATTATATTAAAAACAGAAAGCTGCTCAATTTTCTTTAAAACAAAGTTAAAAAAGTTTTTATTTAAAAAGCTTTAGGAAGCTTTTATTTAAGAAGATTTTGAAAGCTTTTCTTCAAATGAATTAGAAAGTTTTTTTTTGTTTAAAATGCTTTTAACATTTTTTTTTTATAAAAATGCTTTTAAAATCTTTTAATTAAAAACAAACTCATGAAAGCTTGTATTGAAAAATATTATAAAACATAAAAATAACTTGAAAGCTTCTAAAAGCTCCAACAATTTTAAATTAGTTTTATTTAGCTTTGATTTTTTTTGTTAAGTTTTACTAACATGTTTAGTTGCCTCTAATATAAACCATTTATAGCCATTTGCCGTGCACAACAAAGCACTTTCTAGCTTTGGACAATCATTGTTGTCCTTTGCGCGGACTTTTGCGTCGGCGAACATGAAGGCGTTCAGTGTAGCATGTGTTGCATGTTGCTGTCCAGTGTAGGTGTGCAGCAGCCGCAGCAGTAACATCGACAGCAGGGCGTGTTACTGCGTTGCGTCGTTGTATGTGCAGCATGTAATTTATTGCAATTAATTTCATTGCGTACATACTACATAGACGCACGAACACCATCACTTACTACCTGTGCGTTACGACGTAGCACGTGTTTGCCTCGGGGTCTACAGGGAGCACTGAGGGCAACCCGCAGGATCGTGTTTATTTCGGATGAAATAATTTACGGCAGCATTGTTGAGGTTAAAAGATGCCAAACATTGAATTGCAAAAGTGAAAGGAGGTGGATGCGATACAACGGGAAGCTACCACCTCCATGAGTGATTTCAACAAAAATAGAAAATCGAAAAAACATAAAATTTTGGACACTATGGTGGGCTTTAATTAAGTCTGATCAGTATTTGCATAGAGTGAAATGACAGCTTGACGGCAGAGTTTCCGCCTTTTTCTACTCAACTCAACGCAGCGCAACTCAGTCAGTGTCGCGAAATTCCCCGACCATCGATAGTGGCGGCCGCCATGTTGAAAAAGAGGCGCAGGGCAAACTGTTGATGATGTTGTTGCTGCTGCCGCGTTGTTGCTAGCAGCAACATGAACTCATCTCGCAGAAATGTTTGTCAATTTCATGCAGCAACAATCGTGGGGAAAAAAGCAGCCAGTTTTTGTTGCTGTGACCATAAAAAGCTATGGCAATTGTTTGGGATGCAGTTTTTGATGTTGCTGTTTTAGAGTTGCTGTTGCAGTTATTTCATTGCATGGCAACCAATGCCAACTGGCCGTTCGACTATGAAACTAGCAACATATTTGAATGTTGCAGCAACGACAGTAGTTTTTTTATTCTTAATAAAAAAAACTAAAATAAATAATAAACTCGTGCGCAAATAAAGTTGTAGGCGAGTAAAAAATGCAAATCAATTCGTTGGCGAGCAACTGTTGGCGCAAACTGACAGCACGAAAGACGAGCAAATACAGTGACAGATATGCAGGCAGATACATAGAGATTCGGAGGGACATATAGAAAAAATAAACAAAAATCCCACTTTTCAAATGACCAACTGCATAATGCAAGAAATCGTTGCATAGTTTTAGGCTGCTAGAAATACAAATCCAATTTTGTGTTTCGTTTTATGTTGGAATGTAAAAAATAAAACAAAAAAATTATAAATAATAAAATATTTTTAAGGTTTACTTTTGAAAAAATATTCAATTTTTTATAGTGTAATTTTCTTATTCAATATAAATGCAATTTTTCACTAAAAATTAAATGTTCGACTCAAAAGTCAATTTTTCATTAAAAACTCAGTTTTTCATTAAAAATAAAAATTTTCAGCAAAAATTCAAATTTTCACTAATAATTCACACAAAATTCAAATTTTCATAAAAATTCAATTTTTTACTAAAAATTTAATTTTTCACTAAAAACTCACTTTTCACTAAATTCAATTTTTCACTAAAAATTCAATTTTTCACTAAAACTTCAATTTTTCACTAAAACTTCAATTTTTCACTAAAAATTCAATTTTTCACTAAAAATTCAATTTTTCACTAAAAATTCAATTTTTCACTAAAAATTCAATTTTTCACTAAAAATTCAATTTTTCACTAAAAATTCAATTTTTCACTAAAAATTCAATTTTTCACTAAAAATTCAATTTTTCACTAAAAATTCAATTTTTCACTAAAAATTCAATTTTTCACTAAAAATTCAATTTTTCACTAAAAATTCAAATTTTCACTAAAAATTCAATTTTTCACTAAGAATTCAATTGTCTATTAAAAATTCAAATTTTCACAAAAAATTCAAATTATCACAAAAAATTCAATTTTTCACTAAAAATTCAATTGTTCATTAAAAATTCAATGTTTCACCAAAAATTCAATTTTTCACTAAAAATTCCATTTTTCACAAAAAAACCAAATTTTCACTAAAAAATTCAATTTTTCACTAAAAATTCACTATAAATTCAATTTTTCACTAAAATTCAATTTTTCACTATAAAATTCAATTTTTCACTAAAAAAATTCAATTTTTCACTAAAAATTAAATTTTCCACTAAAAATTCAATTTTTCACTTAAAATTCAATTTTTTTACTAAAAATTAAATTGTCCACTAAAATTTCAATTTTTCACTATAAATTCAATTTTTCACTAAAAATTCAATTTTTCACTAAAAATTCAATTGTTCATTAAAAATTCAATGTTTCACCAAAAATTCAATTTTTCACTAAAAATTCCATTTTTCACAAAAAAACCAAATTTTCACTAAAAAAATTCAATTTTTCACTAAAAATTCACTATAAATTCAATTTTTCACTAAAATTCAATTTTTCACTAAAAAATTCAATTTTTCACTAAAAAATTCAATTTTTCACTAAAAATTAAATTTTCCACTAAAAATTCAATTTTTCACTAAAAATTCAATTTTTTTACTAAAAATTAAATTGTCCACTAAAATTTCAATTTTTCACTAAAAATTCAATTTTTCACTAAAAATTCAATTTTTCACTTAAAATTCAATTTTTCACTATAAATTAAATTTTTCACTAAAAATTCAAATTTTCACTAAAAATTCAATTTTTCACTAAGAATTCAATTGTCTATTAAAAATTCAAATTTTCACAAAAAATTCAAATTATCACAAAAAATTCAATTTTTCACTAAAAATTCAATTGTTCATTAAAAATTCAATGTTTCACCAAAAATTCAATTTTTCACTAAAAATTCCATTTTTCACAAAAAAACCAAATTTTCACTAAAAAATTCAATTTTTCACTAAAAATTCACTATAAATTCAATTTTTCACTAAAATTCAATTTTTCACTAAAAAATTCAATTTTTCACTAAAAAATTCAATTTTTCACTAAAAATTAAATTTTCCACTAAAAATTCAATTTTTCACTAAAAATTCAATTTTTTTACTAAAAATTAAATTGTCCACTAAAATTTCAATTTTTCACTATAAATTCAATTTTTCACTAAAAATTCAATTTTTCACTAAAAATTCAATTTTTCACTAAAAATTCAATTTTTCACTTAAAATTCAATTTTTCACTAAAATTTCAATTTTTCACTATAAATACAATTTTTCACTAAAAATTCAATTTTTCACTAAAAATTCAATTTTCCAATAAAAATTCAATTTTTCATTAAAATTCAAATTTTCACTAAAAATTCAAATTTTCACAAAAAATTCAATTTTTCACAAAAAAAAAAAAATCAATTTTTCACTAAAAATTCAATTTTTCACTAAAAATTCAATTTTTCACTAAAAATTCAATTTTTCACTATAAATTCAATTTTTCACTAAAAATTCAATTTTTCACTAAAAATTAAATTTTTCACTAAAAATTAAATTTTTCACAATAAATTTAATTTTTCACTGAAAACTCAATTCTTACTAAAAATTAAATTTTCACCAAAAATTAAATTTTCACCAAAAATTAAATTTTCACTAAAAATTCATTTTTCACTAAAAATTAAATTTTTCACTAAAAATTCAATTTTTCACAAAAAATTCAATTTTTCACTAAAAATTCCATGTTTCATTAAAAATTCAATGTTTCACTAAAATTTAAATTTTCCACTAAAAATTCATATTTTCACTAAAAATTAAATTTTCCACTATAAATTCAATTTTTCACTAAAAATTCAATTTTTCACTAAAAATTCAATTTTTCACTAAAAAAATTCAATTTTTCACTAAACATTAAATTTTCCACTAAAAATTCAATTTTTCACTAAAAATTCAATTAGTCACTAAAAATTTAATATTTCACTAACATTATATTTTTCGCTGAAAATTAAATTTAAACTAAATATCACAATTTTCAAATTTTTTAACCAATTAGTTTTTATACTAATTGGTGCTAAGCACAGCACAAGGCGGCCACAAACACAAAACCAAGATTAGCCAACACTTAGCCATGTCATTGATTAAATTCACTTCTATGTATATCGCAATCTGTAACACATACAAATAATTACAAATTAACAGCAAACCACAAATAAACTAACTGTGGTGGAACAAGTGTAAATTCCATTATTTTCGCAACGCATATAAACTGCTCCAAATGTTTATCAATTAAATGCAAGTTTACTATTGCTCTTGTAATTATTATTATTAAAACAATGCCTAACAAATACACGAAATTTAATGCAACACAACACAACGCAGCGCACCAAACCTCAATTCATTACTTAATGTAGTTGCACAGTCAAAATACTCAGTAACTACAAGATACATAATACATATATAAAATACACAGACATACAGGCGAGCGGACAGACAGATAAACACGCACGCACGGCTGATTTTACGGTCGACCAATAATAATTCAAATGTTAATTAAGAAAATTATCTGTAAATTCACATCTTGATCGCATGTTGCGATATCCTTCGATTCGATTTGATCGGATTCGATTCAATTTAATTCATGTTAGCCTAAGTCCCTCTACTGGCTCCGCTGCTGCTCTGTGGTTTTGCTGGAGTGCATGACTAGAAACTAATCTACACTGAAAAGTTCTGTAATCAAATAATTTGCTTTGGTTAATTTGAAAAAAAAAAATACACATAAAATAAGAGACTTATATCATTTTGAAACTATTGAATATAAAGCTTGCCTTCAGTCATTCTTTAAAACAAAGTTCAAATTTTGGCTTGAAACAAGAATGGTAATGAAATAACCCAAAAAAAAGAAAACAAAAAAAAAACGAGTTGGGAAAGTTAGGTCACATGGGGCGGATTTTTATAGTCGGTCGGGCCCGACTATGGAATACCCTACACCTTTGGTGGGGATATTAATTTGGGATATTTAATTGCATACCTTAATTTCAAGTTTTTAATTATGCTGAACCTCCCCACCCTCAGAATATTATTCATATTTCAGAAATTTACGTCTTATATCCCCATAAATTAAAAAATTTATATAAAAGTATAAAAAACTAAAAAAAAAATTTAAAAATATAATTGGGCGGACCACGCCTATATTTAAAATTTGGAAAGGCTAATATTTCATAGATTTGCTTTTAATAATTTACGGATCAAATTTCCACTATGAAAACCCGGGAAATAGTGAAAAAAAAAGTGGGCGGATCACGCCCATTTTTGGACCACATATTTTTAGGTGATTTCTAACAATACGTTTTAAATTTTATAACTATACCTTGAATACTTTTCGAGTTAATAGTTTCGAAAGAATTATATAAAAGTGACTTGTATGGGAGGTGGGCGTGTCCGTTGACCGATTTGTCTCATTTTCAAATTCAGTTCCTACTTTTGGCTAAAATATATTGAGACGAAATTTCATCGTATTCTGATCAGTATTTCTCAAGTTATTCTGTATTCGGACAGCAAGACAGCAAGACAGCAAGACGGACAGACAGACAGACAGACAGACAGACAGACGGACATGGCTAAACGGACTCGGGTAGTGATGCTGATCAAGAATATATATACTTTTCCATACCGGACACGCCTCCTAAGGGGCGTTACAATATATGCACAAAGTTAATATACCCTGTACCTCATAGGTGTAGGGTATACAAATTACATAAATTGATAAATTTTGAAGTAGAAAGATTTTGATAGTAGATATGATAACTTACGAAAAACTCTAAATACTAGACATCTGCACACACAGAAAAAATCTTCAATATGATAAATTTATTCATAAATATCATGAATTTTTTTACCAACTACCAGATTCATCATATTGATACCACCATTCATTAAATGACATATTGATGAATACATTCATTATATATATGAAATTATTCGTACTATCGAACATCATAGTGAAGAATGAAATATTCAATACTATGAATTTGAATCGTCATATTGATGAATTTGTTCATAATATTTATGAATATGATATTTTTTTACGAATTTTTCAAAAAAAAAAATTTTTGTTTAGAAAATAATTCGAAAAAAAGTGTTGTTGTAAAACTTTTATTTGAAAAATAAAAAAAATTCGAAAAAAAATGTCGAAAAAAAAATATCGATAAAAATTTTCAAAACGAACTTTTTTTTTTAATATATTTTTATAAATAGAACTTTTTATTAATAAAAAGTTTTAACTTTAAATCAATATATTATAAAACTTTTTACTAATTTACGCATGTCGAGCAAGCATTATAAAGGGTTTTTCAATAAGAGCGCTACAAAAGTTTTTTTTTAAGGGTGTTCTTGTATGTTATTTCTTATAAAGGGTTTTTCAAATGGGACGCTACAAAAGTTGAGCGACAGGGACAGCAAACGACGCAATATTTCTTGCTGCTCTTTTGACATTTCTCTTCAGTAAGGTTTGCCATTTTATGATGGAAAGATATACGAGCCAACAACGAGTCGAAATTATTAAAATTCACTACCGAAATTCCAATTCGTATATCATTCCATCATGAAATGGCAAACCTTACTGAAGAGAAATGTCAAAAGACCGGCAAGAAATATGGCGTCGTTTGCTGGCCCTGTTGCTCTACTTTTGTAGCGTCCCTGTTGAAAAACCCTTAAAAAAACGTTTGTAGCGCTCTTATTGAAAAACCCTTTATAATGCTTGCTCGACATGCGTAAATTAGTAAAAAGTTTTATAATATATTGATTTAAAGTTACAACTTTTTATTATTTGATTGAAATTTGGTTTGATGAACAGCATTCTTCAATATGAAGTAAAATATGTTGTATTTTATGTTTTTGTTCAATAATAAGATGAAACGTATTATTCACGTACTGTTTGAAGAATACTTTTACAAAGCGTTCATCATATTTATGATCGTATTCATAACATTGATGTCGTTAGACATTAGTATTATGAATAATTAGTATTATGAATAATAGTACAATGAATAATGGTTTAAAGAACGGAATTCATCAATATGATGTACATTTGATTTCTGTGCAGATGTATACCCTCTGTAAAGTATGCACTACTGCACTCAACAGTATTGAGTGCATTTTGCAATGATATAGGGAAATCTTTCCAGCGACTTCACTGCAGTATTTGTTTATTGCTGTCAAGTAGTGTCAAGACATTTTTTTGTCATAACATTCAATGTTTTGAAACACAAAACCAAATGACACTACTGTCGCTGAAAATTCAATAAGTACAGTGAATGCATTGTGTGCAGTGAGTGAGCGCAATGAGTAACCAGTGAGAAGACGAACAATGAAAACAACAACAAATCTGCCGAGGCGTTCGACAGCAGTAATGTAGTTGTAGGTACTTATGTGTTTATAAAAAATACAAAAACATTATTTTTTCGAAAAAAAAAATAGTTAAAACAAAAATGTTTACGACACAAACAACACAAAAAATATATCGAAATTTTTTTTTTTTATTTAAAAAAAAATGTTGTTTAATAAATAGAAAACTTAAATTAAATGTATTGCACAAATATTTTGTTTGCGGGCTTAAGTTCTAGCCAGATACAAAGTGCTATGTATTGGACCAAACAACAATTTTTGTATATTTCAATATTAATGAAAATTCCTTAGACTAAGAATGATAAAAAAATATAAAATGAACTGAGTGTTAAAGCAGTTCATCTCAGCATTTGAATTTTTATTACTACAACTACGTCTTGTTTGTGTTTTGTTTTGACACTACTTGTGCTTTGTTGTTGAGCGCAACATATTGATTTTCAAGCATAGAGTCGGCGAAAACACATGTCTTGAAATAAAATGAATGTCTTGAAGTGGGTTTCAAATGAATTTGTGCAGATGTCTATTAAATATCATCCTATCAAAATTATCCTCTACATAATGTGTGCATGAAAGCGCAGTTACCATTTTAAGAGGTCCGCAAGGTTATACTTAAATTGAAATAATAACTGTGATCTTGGACTCGTGAATAAATTTTCTTTCATTTGCCTAGCTGTCCTAGTTCTGACTCGCTTTATATGAAATGAACCCGTCACTTTGGTGGTGACCTAGGAAGTGATAAATTGAAACCTCATGCAGAACTTTAGATCTATCATTGAACTGCTCTTCGATTGGAAATTCTGATTCGGATGGAAATACTCCAATTGAAAACCAGTTCAGTAATAGTTCTGAAGGTCTATTTCCTGTGTAAATTTAAATGTGTAGATCTAAACAGTATTTTATATTATAGTTGGAATAAGAGCTATATTTAAGTTTTTTGATCGGTTTTATAGATGACAAGTAGTGTCAAGATAAATAAAAAACACATACAAAACGTAGTTGTAGAGAAGTCGTCGAAATAGTTCTATGTATTGTAATTTATCAATGACCATAAATATGTTTTGTATTTATATAGTGTAATTATATTTTAATAATTACATTTTCTTAATGCGGCTTTAATGTGACAACACATTTTATGAATAGCGTCAATATTTATTATATGCATTTTGGACTGTAAATACTTCAAAAAATACTCAAACCAATAAACAATCGCACAAATATTTATTTCTCAAATTGAAATTTTAATTATAATTGAAAATTTCTAATTAAATTTTCATAAATTGCATATTTTCAGTGATTACGTGCAGACACTTGAGTGGCGGGGAAAATGAATTCGAATGGTATGGGTCGGGTAGGACTTATGTGTGAGGCAGAATGGGAGAGAGATAGATACGGACCCAAAAACTTAATACAATGACATATGCAGCAGAGTCGATAATGGCAGGCATTTGCTATCGATTATTACTGTTATGGAACTGCTACTATTCATGTCTGTCTGTATGTCATGTGAATTTCTGTATTTCATGCTCTTAATTGAAGCAAACAATATTGAATTATAATAGTGCCTGCCAACAACAATAATAACTCTGTGTGCATTATTTTGTTGTTTTCAACAAAAATCTCTACGTATTGTTATTTTATTAAATAATATGTCGAAAAACAAATAATAATAATTTGTTGCATTGTTTTCTCTGGGCTTCTAAATGATGCAGCACAAAAGCTTAAATCCAGCGAAATCAGTCATGTTAAAAGCATAAAGCAAAACATATTTGATAATTGGTGCAAAAAATAAAAATTTAAAAATTTGTTTGTTAAAAATATAATTTTTGGTGAAAAGTTGAATTTTAGTAACATTTATTTTTTCACTGAAAAATTTAATTTTAGTGAAAAATTTAATTAATTTGAAAAATTTACTGAAAAATTTAATTTTTAGAGGAAAATTTAATTTTTAGTGAAAATTTGAATTTTTAGTGAAAATTTTAATTTTTAGTGAAAATTTGAATTTTTAGTGAAATATTTAATTTTTAGTGAAAAATTTAATTTTCAGTGAAAATTTGATTTTTTTTTTTGTGAAAAATTGAATTTTTAGTTAAAAATTCAATTTTAAGTGAAAATTTGAATTTTTAGTGAAAATTGAATTTTTAGTGAAAATTGAGTATTTAGAGAAAAATTGAATTTTTAGTGAAAAAATTAAATTTTTAGTGAAAAAATTAAATTTTGAGTGAAAAAATTAAATTTTGAGTGAAAAATTTAATTTTCAGTGAAAAATTGAATTTTTAGCGAAAAAATTTATTTGGAAGAAGAATTAAATTTTTAGTGAAAAACTGCATTTTTGTGACTGAAATTTTAGTGAAACATTGAATTTTTAGTGGAAAATTTTATTTGTAGTGAAAAATGGATTTTTTAGTGAAAATTTATTTTGTAATGAAAAATTGAATTTTTAGTGAAAAATTGAATTTTTAGTGAAAAATTGAATTTTTAGTGAAAAATTGAATTTTTAGTAAAAATGGATTTTTTAGTGAAAAATTATTTTTTTTAGTGAAAATCTATTTTGTAATGAAAAATTCAATTTTTAATGAAAAATTGAATTTTTAATGAAAAATTGAATTTTTAATGAAAAATTGAATTTTTAGTGAAAAATTAAATTTTTTGTGAAAATTTGAATTTATAGTGAAAAATTGAATTTTTAATGAAAATTTTGTGAAAAATTTTAATTTTTAATGAACAATTTAATTTTTAGTGAAAAATTTAATTTTTAGTGAAAAATTTTAATTTTTAATGAACTATTGAATTTTTAGTGAAAAATTTAATTTTTAGTGAAAAATTTTAATTTTTAATGAACAATTTAATTTTTAGTGAAAATTTAAATTTTTAGTGAAACATTTAATTTTTAGTAAATTCAATTTATGTTAACATTTTTAGTGAAAAATTAAATTTTTACTGAGAAATTATTTTTTTTTAGTGAAAAATTTAATTTTAAAAAAAATTGAATTTTTTTTCAATTTTTAGTGAGAATTTTAATTTTTAGTGAAAAATGATATTTTAATTGAAAATTTAAATTTTAAGTAAAAAATCGAATTTTTATTGAAATTTTATTTGCACAAATTACTTTAACAGTGATTTTTATAAATAACCTTTCTGTTGCACGCACAACTACTTTGCATACCTCAAAGTCAAATTCACGCCAACGAATTGCTCCACCGACGCATTGTCGCATCGCATATCCTACGAGAATTTCAAATTGTACCGTCGTGATTGGGAATGCGTTTCGCAATAACGATGGCTATAACTATGACGATGATGCGGATGCTGTTGACGACAACGACGACGCGAAGGACTAATGAATGCATTGCATGGCAATTTTGCTAATTTACCGAGTGCCACGCTCTAATTGCTAATAATTGCATAGATAAACATACAGACAGACAGACAAACAGATATAGGGACAGACAGCTTGACATACAGACCGAACGAACGAACTACAGCCTATTAGAGCGACATTCAGACAGACAGACATAATACCAAATGTTGTCGCATAGTCCTAGTCAGTTGCAGAGTGATTCAACGATATTGTTTCATGAATTTGCATGAATAACAAGAGGCAGTGATTAAAAATAGGCATAGTAATTGATTTTGTCGATTTTTTGTAGTATGTATATCATTTATATTTCAAATTACATCAAAAATACTGAAAAACACAGGTTGCATTTCTAACAGACAAATTTCATTTTGTCTGCATTGTTGTATTTAGTGTTTTACATTTTTGTCTGATATGAGAAATTCATTATCATTTTCAATATGGCTTAAAAACTATATTTCAGAAGCCCTAACTCTACCATGATTGGAAGTATGGTTCGAAAAAGACATTACGAACATGTAAATGTAATGTTTCCATCATGGAAAGGATAGTTTAAATTTTATTCCAATAAATAAGAAAAATAAAAATATAAAATC
Source organism: Dryomyza anilis (assembly GCA_951804985.1). Classification (NCBI taxonomy): domain Eukaryota; kingdom Metazoa; phylum Arthropoda; class Insecta; order Diptera; family Dryomyzidae; genus Dryomyza; species Dryomyza anilis. The sequence goes on from OX638130.1 coordinate 116,156,932, forward strand.
AGAAACATTTTGAAATATATATTTATTTTTTATCAAATGGACACAAATCATTTTTCAATTCATTATTGAAATTTAATTTGTTTTATTAATAAAGTTTTATTATTTATTATTGATCACTCCCAAACTCTTAAAATGTAGGTCGGTAATGGAAATATGAATTTTTTATACAAATTTAAATTTATTTCCGCGAAAAACTCGATCGCAAGCATAGTTGCTGTGTTGTTGTATTCGCATCTGTTTGTTCTTGCACTTCTGGAAGGGATGAAGTGAACTCAGCATAAGAAATGTGCAACGTGTGTGTTTGTTATTATGTTCGATTTATCGTTGCACAAGTGATCAAAGGTAACAATAACATATCACTTGCAAAGTTTGTTATTGTATTCGATTTATTGCTGCACATGTGATCAGAGAAAACAATATCAAGTCACATGCAATGTTCGAACAAAAGTTCGTTATTCAGGAAAATGTTGTTTTTCAAAAACAACATGAGAATGTTTTTGTACAACGAGAAATTTTAATTTTGGAACACCATTAAGAGTATTCATTTCTCTTCGTATTTACTGTGTATATGCGTATGTCGTAAAAATTTAAGCCATATAGTGTAAAATTTTTTCGAAATATGTATATACGCAGGCGATACGAAGTGAAATGAATATCCTTATTGTAGTTTAGAGATTCTCTAAAATATAAAATACATTTTTTCGGTTTGTTTTTCATGCTTTTTTTAGATCCATTTTAAAACCGGTCGGTTTATATTTTGTTTTAATTTTATGGTTTCGGTTTCTTTTTTTTTTGTATTATGAAACAGTTTTAAACGAATATCGGTTCAGGTTTTAATTCATTGTTCTAAGAATTACAAAAGTAAAATATTAAGGAAAGAGGAAGATTTGTTTTTTTTAAACATGAGATATAAAACATGAGTTTGTTGTAAATAAATATAAAAATAATCCAACTAATTATACGAACTTCCCACCTGTAAACTTCAAAAAATAATACTTATTTGTGTGTTGGTTAATTAATGGAATAATATTAATTGGCTTAATTGCACGTTGACCTTTGAAATAAACTTTTTGAGACCTCGATATTTGGCTACAAAAAAAAAATAATAATAAAACAAATTGTACACGTAAAAAAAAATATTATGTGCGATTCAAATTTAAGCACTTTCTACAGTAATTCCTATAGATTTCTGAAAATCAACAGACAAATTTATGTTTTTAAAACTTGTTCGATACCCTAGAAAAAAATATACGGTAGATAAAAGGCGGGCAACAGGCAGGAAAATACAACAGCCTTTCAGAAATCAACTGATTTCCCAAATGTCAAGTCGGATTTTTTTTAGCAAAACCTGCCTGTTGTCTGCCATAGAACCTTTGAAATAAATTCAAACAGACACCTAACGGCAGAATATAGGAAGATGAAAGAATACAGATGCATATATATAGAAGATCATTACATCTTAATATTTGACTGTCTGCCAAACAAATATTTTAAATGTAATAATGTCTTTTAAACATTCATTTTATAGAGTCACATGCAAATACAAAATATCTAAAATAAAACATTGGAGACAGGCTGCCTTGCTATTCCTAACATCTACTAAGAGCCAGGCATTCTGATTATTTAAATAAAAATGAAATTGTCCTCCGAAAACTTGCTACAAGGCATCCTATTTAAAATAGAATTCCAAAAACTATTCAAAAATCTACCGTCTTCGGTTATTTTTAACATGACGATTGTCTGTGTGAAACCTATCGTAGGAAGGCTGGTATTTTTGATGAGATACAAACTACATGTTGTGCTCTCCATAAAATCTGCCAGAAAAATCCGCATTTTTCAGAAACATATTGATATTCTGGCAGTAATCTGTCTAATATTTGTTTGTCTCGGATACGTTATTTAATTTTTTGACTGTACCCAAAGCATGCCACGAATTTGACTTAAAATTCCGAAAAATATCCAAAAAGTCGATTTAATATATTTAAAATAGTATTCCAAAAACTTTCCATAAATCTACCGTCTACCATTTTTTTAAACATGACGATTGTTTGCGTGAAACCTGCCGTAGGAAGGCTGGTATTTTTGTTAAGATAGAAACTACATGCTGTGCTCTGCGTAAAATCTTCCACAAAACTGCGCTTTTGTAAGAAATATATTGATATTCTGCTAATAATCTGTCGAATATATGTAGTCTCGGGTATGTTATTTAATTTTTTGCCTGTACCCAAAGTATACCACAAATCAGTCTAAAAAATTTCGAAAAATTGGTTTAATATTTTTAAAATAGAATTCCAAAAAAATTCCATAAATTTATTGTCTACTATTTTTTTAAACATGACGATTGTCTGTGTGAAACCTCAAGGCTGACATTTTTGATGAGATAGTAACAACATCTTGTGCTCTGCGTAAAATCTGCGCTTTTGTCATAAATATGTTGATATTCTGCCAGTAATCTGCCAAATATTTGTTTAATTTACCTAAAGTATACCAAAAATATTACGCGATCTATTCTATCGGCAGGTTTAAATTTTGTTTGATTTTTTTTTTAAATTATGAAAACCAGATTTTTGGTTTATTCCGGGATTGGGTAGAAAATATTCAACAGTTTTTTGTACTTATTTTTATATCAAATTATAGTATGATTGAGTTTAATATTTAATGAACTTTTAGATAATTTTAAAATAAAGCAATGCATTGATTATGCATCGAATTTATTAAATGTTAAAATTTAATATTCAAATTTTTATTAAGATTTCTCTGTGTATAGCCTTAAATGAAAAAGTACTTTGTGCGTTACTTAAAGTTTCACGTCAGACAACTCGGCTGAGTCCCGACCTAAGCGTTGTTCAAGGCCACAGACATAACGAGCACAGGTAACGCATCATTGCGTTACTTTGGACATGACGGGAAGGAGCCTTGCGTGCCGATGCTACAGCTCCAGTCGATGTCCTTGAGCGGATGATGCTGCGACGATGCTGAGACTATGACCTATCGCACTGGCCTTGAACAGACACGCGACGTTGCCACGTTTCGCAAAGTGTCAACGTTGACTGAATATGATTGGTTTTGTGTGTGTTTTTTTTTCTCTATGTGGGTGAGACAAGCCGGCGGGCGACCATGTCAATTGTTCGCTAAATTCGAATTGTCAAAATGGATTTATTTTGACTTTGTGGGAATTTCAAAATTTGTTTTATTGACAACATGATGCGCGCGCGTGATATTTGCGGCAAAGCGTGAAGACTTAATTTAGTAAATTTGATGTTTTATTCAATTCCATTTATATTGAGTAACAAAATGAGTAGATTTTTGTGCGCCGCAGTAATATACGTTGTTTTATTAAGTTAATAATGAAATTATTTTGATGTTATTTGTGTGCATTTTATCAGGTTCTACATTATTCTAGTTTTATTTGGTGTTATTTTTAGTTATTACATTCAGTATATTATTTTTTATATTTTAGATTTTATATTTTTGAGGACTATTTTTCTATATATATATATATATATATATATCCATTTTTTATCATTTGTACTAAATTTAGTATTATTAGCAAATAATAATTTTAATACTTTTATACTTGTTCTCTAGTACTAAGTAACTACTGTTCTCTAGTACTAATTTTAATAAATTTTTAAGTAAAATTTATAAAACTATTTTAGCTCTATTTATAATTCTATTCTGAGTACTATTTGTAGTACTATTTTTAGTACTATTTGTAGTACTATTTTTAGTACTATTTGCAGTACTATTTTAGTACTATTTTGAGTACTAATTTGAGTACTATTTTGAGTACTATTTTGAGTACTAATTTTAGTACTATTTTTAGTACTATTTTTAGTACTATTTTTAGTACTACTTTTAGTTCTATTTTAATTTCTTTAATTAGAATTATTTTTAGTACATTTTAAGTAACGTTTTATGTAATAAATTAAGATACTACATTTTTATACCAGTTGATGTATTTTTTGTTGCACTTTTTCCAGATATTCCAATTTCTTCATACTATTATTTTATGCACTATTTTAAGCACTATTTAAGTTATATTTTAAGTACTTTTATAAGTACTATTTTAGTTACTTTAGTAGTATTTTTAGTACTATTTTGAGTATTATTTTGTGTACTATTTTGAGTACTATTTTGAGTACTATTTTAAGTACAATTTCAGTACTATTTTGAGTAAAATTTTTAGTACTATTTTGAGTACTATTTTAGTACTATTTTTAGTTCTATTTTGAGTACTATTTTCAGTACTATTTTAAGTAATATTTTGAGTATTATTTTGAGTACTATTTTGAGTACTATTTTGTGTACTATTTTGAGTACTATTTTTAGTACTATTTTCAGTACTATTTTAAGTAATATTTTGAGTATTATTTTGACTACTCTTTTTAGTACTATTTTTAGTACCATGTTTAGTACTATTTTTTTACTATTTTAGTAATATTTTTAGTACTATTTTTAATACTATTTTTAGTAATATTTTTAGTACTATTTTTAGTACTATTTTTAGTACTATTGTTAGTACTATTTTTAGAACTTTTTAAGTAATAATTTGCATTATTTTCCGTACTATTTGAAGTTTATAAATTTATATATACAGTATTATTTTAAAGTATTTTTTTAGTACATTTTAAGTATAATGTAATATTTTTTTAAAATTTCATAATTTTTTTTGTTGTTGTTTAACAATTATATTTTTGTATTAAAATTTTTAAATATCAATAGCTCCTCCTTTAAATGCACTACAATTTTTAGAGTAATTCTAATGGAAAAAGTCTATGAAATAAAACAATCGGATAATATAATTTTAGTAAAATATTTCTGAGTTAATCGAAGCACTCATGCCTAAAAAATGAAATGCTTACAATTTAGCTCAAAAGCCAACACAGAATTCTTCCTCGCGTCCGGCGCATTGTCCTGCTATTGCCAACTGTCTCTCCTCGCATAATACGCGAAAATGCAAATTCTTTTTCGGTTGTGCGCAAAGCATTAAAATTTTATAATTAGCCATGAAATTCGCATGAAAACGATGCCACTTGCGCGCTCTAATTGGTTCGAGCGCTGACGACGTTGCACAATAAGTTCTGTCGCGATGGCAACACTGCTGACCAGATTTCGGCGTAAAAAGCATCAACTGCAGTCTTGCGTAAATGTTGCCGCTACTGCTTTAAAATGCAACAAAAGCAGCCAATTCGGAAATGGTATTGCTTTTTTTTTACTATTTTTGTTATAGTGCCTTTTATAATAATTAAAAAGTTGATAATGATGATAATAATGTTGTACAACAAACAAAATTTCCTTAGTGCATATTATTTAACGCTTTATCTATTATCTTGATGATCAGCATCACTGCTGTTGGCATCTGCTAAAGTCACTCAAGGGTTAATTGCTTCCTGGCAATTGTTGCCAGTAATTAAATCGCTCTGAAGTCAATGTAACTCAATCGTGTGACAGACAATTATTGCATCTATATTAAGTGTATAAATTTGCATTTGAAATAAAGCAGGCATTAACCCATTAAGTCCTAAATGTCGAGGAAATTTTTAGAATCAATTTGAAGACTTAAGTAAAAAAATCTTAATATTTATATATTTATAATTGTTAGAATAGTCATTATTAAAACTTTCGAAGAAAATTTGATAAATTCGAATAAACCCATTTTTTAATTTTAAATTTAGCAAAACAAATAGACAAACTTTAAATTTTCTGACATTTAATTTCTGCTGGAATACAAAACTACAAAATACATTTTAAATAAGTGCATGTCATACATTATTTCTATACACTAAAAAATATAAAATGTATTAAAAATATTTGTACATCATTTATGTCTGGCACAAAAAGTTTAATGTCCCTGCAAAGCTTTACATTTGACCATGTATTAGACAAACACACACACACATACATACATCTGAACTGACATTTATGGCTGACTTTATTATGCTGTTTGTTGTCAGCTCTTGATCACATTTTAATGTAATCCATCTGACAAGACCAATATAAACAACAACAACTATGACAGCACAAGCAACTACAACAACAATGACTATTACAACAATAGCTACACCAACATTAGTGTGAATTACAACAATGTGTCATTTATTTGAGATGTTAATAGATTTTGAACGAAGTGACGCTGTTTCACTCTGTCGCACTTATGCAGATGAGTGCGAAAATGCCGAAGTGTGTGTGCGCCTGTGTGTTTTTGTGTAGTATGTGTATTAAGTTGTCTCTGTGTGTTTAGCTGTTGCATTAATCTGTCTGTCTATCCATTGGTCTCTCGAGTCGATAGATATCGTCACTACTAAATCCGACTTGTGCGTTTATTGCAATTTGTAAATATGTTAATCATACATACATACATACATACATACATACATACATACATACATACATACATACATACATACATACATACATATATACAGAAACATATATAAAAACAAATACATAGTTTAAAGATAAATAAAACGTTAAATCCATCTCATTAGTAAAAACAGCAAACAAATTTGTTAAATTAACAAAATGTTTGTTAATATAAAAAATAATTTTTTTACCTTAAGAATAAGTTTGCTAAATGAAAAAAATTTAGAGTTTACAATTTAATTTAATTAACTAATAACATTTTTTCACTGTGCATTTTTCTTATACTTATATTAATTAAAACAACAAACTTTTTTGCAAAATTAACAAAAAATGTAATGGCAAAAATATAAAAATTGGTGGCATCTAACTGCTTGCCATATTGGTTCCCATTTTCTATAGCTTACCTTTATTTTGTTATAAAAGTCATTTAAAATTCATTATTTGGCAAAGTTACTAAGTTTTTACAATTTACGTTAATAAAAACAACAAACGTTTTTGTTAAAAGTACAAAAAATGTTTATTCGCATCAAAAATTAACGCAAATTGTATAAATACTCTTCAGTGGTATATTTTACATTCAGTTAAATGACATTTGAACAAAACTATGTATTTTTATAACCAAATAACTCCTTTAAAATAACAAATGATATACTAAATTTGCAAATTATTTGATAAATTGTTTTGGTGTTTCTGCAAATATGTAAAATCGACACAAAGTTAAATTTAACTGAGTTTTTTTGATTTAATTACATATAAAACACATATTTTTAATTATAATAATTTAACATTTGTTAAACTAATATTCATTCATACAGCAAATGTGTTTGCTAAAGTTACAAATTGGTCTTTAAGTTCTGTCAAAATATAAAAGAAACATAAAAAGTGCTGTATAATTCGCATGAGTTTCTTGGAAAGTAATTGAATATTATTATTTTTTGTATTAAAATTAATAAATGTAAGAAAATATATTGCCGTCACCAATAAGATTAAAAATGGATAAATAAAATCGAATATTTTTGAGCAGTGTAATCTTTGTTGAATGCGTGTTTCATATAACTGTGGTTCCTGATCATACTATTGTGTGCCTTCTTCACGATAGCCAACTCAATTCTAAAATACAAATGTTATCAGTCAACCATAGCTTTGAGCTCTTCAACATTCACCAACACACAACAATTGCAACAACCATGGCAATATTTAATACCAACTACATTGGCAGTAACATCAGCAGCAGCAACAACAAAATTCTAACAGTAGCAACAATAACACAAAACAGAGATTTACTGGACTTGGCTGCCACTTGTCTCGTCGCTCAAGTGTTAAAGCAAATATTTTAACAAACACGTCGAACCTCGAGTGCCTCGTCATCAACATAATCATCATTGTCATCAACATCATCATCATCAAGCATCGGTGACTGGACCAACATCAACAAATTGTGGTCACTGCGAATTGGCGACAGTTGAGGGGCCTTCAACGATGTCAACCGCAGACGAGATCCTACACAAATGTTATTCTATGTTTACAACATTGTAATATATATAAGTTAAACTAATTAATATGAAATTATTAAAAGAAACGAAAATTATAAATAATGTGTTAATTGTGTTAAAAAATATTAAAAACTTTCAGAGAAAATTGAATTTATAGTGAAAATTTGAATTTTTAATGAAAAATTTAATTTATAGAGAAAATTAAATTTTTAGTGAAAAATTTAATATGTAGTGAAAAATTTAATTTTTTGGTGAAGAATTTAATTTTTAGTTAAAAATTAATTTTTTTTAGTAAAAAATTGAATTTTTTATTGAAAAATTTTGTTTTTACTGAAAAATTGAATTTTTAGTGAAAAATTGAGTTTTTAGTAAAAAGTGAATATTCGGTGAAAAATTGAATTTTTTAGTGAAAAATTGAATTTTTAGTGAAAAATTGAATTTTTTTAGTGAAAAATTGAATTTTTTTTAGTGAAAAATTGATTTTTTTAGTGAAAAATTGATTTTTTTTAGTGAAAAATTTAATTTTTAGTGAAAAATTTAATGTGTAGTGAAAAATTTAATTTTTTGGTGAAGAATATAATTTTTAGTAAAAAATTGAATTTTTAGTGAAAAATTCCGAAAAAGGGCGAGGCTACGAACCCTGCCAATTACCGAGCCATTGCAATATGCTCTGCGCTCTCCAAGGTAACTATCTAGAGCGAAACGGATTACTTAGTGACCGACAATATGGTTTCCGTAGGACCAGATCCACAGGTAACTTTATGGCGGTCCTCTCCGAAAAGTGGAATAATTGTATTCACCTTTTCGGGGAAAGTAAGGTGTTCAAGACTTTTGATCGAGTGTGGCATAAAGCCCTCGTTTCAAAACTAATTGTATATGGTGTTGGTGTATCTTTTACTCGATGGATATCGAGTTTTCTCCAGGGTCGTTCAATACGAGTTGCGATGGATGGTGTGTTCTCCGAACAACATTCCATCAATTCTGGAGTTCCGCAGGGTTCCGTCCTATCCCCGTCGCTATTTCTGGTATTTATCAATGACCTTCTGTCATTGACCCAGAACCCAATTCATGCCTTTGCAGATGACAGTAACATTTGTCATTCATATTCGTTCAACAAGCGCCCAAACTCTTTGGAGATTGAGAGTAAATGACGCACTATGAATGACACGCTCAATAATGACCTTAAATCAATCTCCGAGTGGGGTCTTGCAAATAGAGTTGATTTTAATGCAAGCAAGACCCAATGTTGTCTGTTATCTCACAAAAGAATGGATTCACCGCTCCCTCCCCTCAATATGGGTGCTGTGGATATTGCGCAGTCAGCTTCTCTTGACGTTCTGGGTACAGCAATTCAATGTGACCTCCGTTGGAATGACCACATATTTGATGTGTCGAAAGAAGCGGCCAAGTGCCTCGGTTTTCTGAAACGATGTAAGACATACTTCACTCCAGCTGACTTGCGCACTGTCTACACCACCTTTATTCGGCCTAAGATGGAATACAATTCGCACATATGGGCAGGGGCTTCAAAATCTTCTTTGGAGTTCCTGGATCGAATCCAACAGCGTGCAATATATTTAATAGGGGATGAAAATATTTCATCCTCTATTGGTTCTCTTGAGCACCGAAGGACCGTAGGGTGTGTAAGCCTGTTCTATAGGTATTACAATGGTAAGTGTTCGAGGGAAATACATGGCCTGATTCCACCAGGTCGTGTGTTTTCTCGTTCTACTCGGGCATCAAAGAAGCTACCCCTTCGTAGTCCACTCGGTTCTCAACAGAACCACGCATTATAGAGAGAAATTCGTTCTTCAGCCGCACGATACGTTTGTGGAACAATCTCCCCGCGTCTGTTTTTCCCGACATTTTTAATATTGGCAAATTCAAAACAAATATTCACCGACACTACCTCAACTTTCCTCCCTTCCTCTAACCCTTTCCTACGATCAACACTGTGCTTTGCATAAATAGGGGGCATCCCCTGAGTGTGGGTTAATCTGTAAAAAAAAAAAAATTAGTAACAAAAATATAAATAATTATCTTATATAGTACTTTGATGTTTTAATTCTCATAACTTTTTTGGAGTTGAGAAATGAAAAAACTAAGTATACAGTTATTATACCCTACACTAAGAGTGAAAGGGTATATTCAGTTTGGTACGCCGTTTGTAACACCCAGAAGGAAGCATCTCCGGTATGGAAAAGTATATATATTCTTGATCAGGATGACCTCCTGAGTCGATTTAGCTCCGTCTGTCCGTCTGTCTCTCTGTCTGTCTGTTGAAATCCCTACTACTTTTAAAATTGAAGAGCTAGATAAATGAAACTTATAACTTATATTACTAATATACCTGCTGTATGTGCGAAAAAATTGGCGAGATCGGTCCATTGTGACCTATGATCCGACCACTTATGTTCAAATACCTCATATAAAATGTACATATAAAGATCTATTTTTATGTATACGTGCTTAGGTAAACTTTTTTGGTCAAATATATATTGACATCATGCTCAAATACATGATAATAATGTTTTCCGGCGAAAAGACTTGTGGTTCACAAAAAAAAAAATCGAAATTCGGTACACCTACCCATTTGTAAATATGGGTATCAAATGAATGGAAATTCCTCAGCGATTGAATGTTTGTAGTTATTTTCAGGATTCGTATACCCTGGTGACCTATATATCACTTTGAATGGTAACCACACATATGTGTAGGGTATTTATAGTCGGCTTAGACCGACTATAATTTTGATAATCCTAACTATCATAATTACACCTACTTTAAAATTTCCCATGTGATCTAACCTTCCCAACTGGTTTTTTTATTTTTAGGTCACTATCTATCCACAGATTTACATCAAAATCGGAAGACATCGTGCTAAGATTAATATTTCTGACGTGGAATGACCCAGATATCATTTATATACTAATTTCTTAAATTACAAAAAACATTTACCTTAAAACTCTGTCGAAACAAAATCCCATTTGAAAGTTAATTAAATTTCTACATATTATGTAATTTTCAAGACCGATATTATTATTAATAATATTTATATTTTACAAACAAAATATTTATCTTGTGCAAATAAAATATTTTAAATTCAAATATAACGTATTATAGCGACTCTGCGTGTAATTGCTTAATAACGCATCTCTCTTTCTCTCTTCTATTGCAGGCAGTATTAATTGCAAGAACAACGCACTTTAGTCTCTCAGTAAGATCAACAACAACAACAATGCATGCAGCATCCCGCAGTCATTAAGAAGAAGCATGCAATGCATTTATTTTCAATTTCTTCTTTGAGCATCACGTGTTTTTGTGTTTTTTTTTTCATTGCTTTGCACATTCGCTAATTAGTTGATCGGGAGCACGCGTCGTGAGTGGATCACCTGTTAGTCAATAAGTATGTCGGTCGGTCGGTCGGTCTATCGTTGGAAGGTGCGTTGTGGTAATTGTCGCGAGTGCAAGACAAACAACTCGGTGCAAGTGCAAACAAGTGCGAAAGTGTATCAAATGAAAGAAAATTGTGTTTTTTGTAGAAATTGAAAGCACTTCTTTATCTTAATATCATATTAAGAAAATGTGCAAATTAAATCAGTTATTAATATATAATAGAATCGTGTCGGTTAATCAGTGGCAGCGTATCATAAAAAATATTGCGGGTATCGTTTAAATTTCGTTTGTCGATTTAGTTTACCGGTTCAGAAGAATAGAATGAATAGTGCATAATTGTAAAACATAAAATTAAAAAATTATAAGAAAAATAAATTAAAATGTGTTCAAAAATAATTGTGAGAAAAATAAATAGGTGTATCAAATTGCTTTTAAAAATAAATAATTATTAAAAGTTTTAAAAATAATTAAAATCGAAATCAAGTAAAAAAATATCAAATTAAAAAAAAATAATTGTCGAAATATAATAAAGTGTAAAGTTAATAATGTGTAAAGTTGATAATGAAAACAGTGTATAATTGAAATCATAAAAGTAAAAATATAATTGAAAATAAATGCCAAAATGCGTAAATATATAAAATGACAGCCCCATTAGAGCCAAAAAAGTGTTCAAATATATTAAGTGCTCAAAAAATATATAAATATTGTGTTTAAAACCAAAAAGTGTTAACAATATGATGCAAAATAATATTGTCATGAAAGATAATGCACATCCAATTGGAAGGAAATGGCTGAGCTATTTATAAGGTAAGTTTGTGTTTTTAAAAGATTATATTTTATAACAAATTTATTACATGTATACTTTGAAAAATTATTATGCCCATTTAAAAGTTTTGATAATGCAAATATATCACTCGAACTTAGACATAGTGCTGTGAATCCATAAGCAAGACTGTGAGATTCAAATGTCAAAAATAAATAACCCTACCACAATCAACCCCAACCCCCTAAAAATAAAAAAAAAACATTTAAAACAAAACCCTTTTCTCCCATAAATGATTTATAAAAAAAATAACAAGAGGTATGCCACGGCCTTTTACATGAATGTGGTCATGCAACAAAAAAAAAATATGCCAAAAAAAATCAAAATTTTACTCCCACGATCATACAAAAATAAAATAAAATCTATGTTGACGCCTGGCAACATCTTCTTAGTCCGTCCGGCGTCCGTCCAGCAGGGGTTAGACAATTTATTGGTCCGAATGGTGGGCTGATGATTTCAAACATCTTTCTGAGCGCAAGTAAGAGCAAGTGGACGTTCTACGGCCGGTTTGGATGGGGTTAGATCTATTACACAATTTGCACGGAGAAAAAAAATACTATATTTAAGTATGAAAATACTTAGAATAGCACCATCCCAAATTGGACTTATATTAGGTCTGCACAGACTTAAGTTAAGTCCGCACAGACTTATATTAAGTCCGTACGTACTTCCGTAGTCTGTGCGGACTTAATATAAGTCCAATTTGTGATGGTGCTATTCTAAGTCTTTTTGATACTTAAATAGAGTATTTTGTTTTTTCTGTGTACACTAATGTGAAAGGCTATATTTAGTACATACGCCGTTTATGACACCCAGAAGAATCAGCATGACCTTAATGAAACCTTTTACGAAACCTTTTGCAAATTATACGAAACTTTTTGCGAATTTTGTAAGTTTCATTAAATTGCATCTAGTTTTTGAGATTTAGACAGTTTTTAAATTTTTCAAAAAATGGTGTATTATCTTAAAATCTAGAGCTAATTTGAAAAAACTGATGCCAATTTCATATATAATTTTGATTTCAAGGAGATACTATTGTAAAGATTAATTATAATTTGTAGACATTTTAAATATCACAATGAATAAAGCGAATTAGTTTAATAATTATCATATTGTGTCTTTTATTTAATTTGAAAAAGGTGTAATATTTGAAAGATTAAAAATGGTTTCATTCAATTTGTAAAGAGTTTCATAAATATTCCAAAATGTTTCGATTCATTCGCAAATGGTTTCATTTATTTTGCAAAAAAGTTTCGCTTGATTTGCAAAAGGTTTCATTTAATTGGTAAAAGGTTTCGCTTGATTTGCAAAAGGTTTCGTTCAATCGAAAAATACTATATGTGTGTCGGTCCGTCTGTTGAAATAACGATATAAAAAAACTAGAAAGGATTGATCAATGAAACTTCAAGTTCAGTTTATTTATATATCTACGCCGAAAATTGGCATGATCGGTAAATTGTGACCTTTGAAACGAGCACTTGTGTTCAAATACCTCATAAATAATTTTCAACTACATATTAATTTTACTTTATACGGCTTAAGTAAACTTAAGTAAATTTCAAATTGTCTCTAAAAATTCTATATTTCACTAAAATTCAAATTTTCACCAAAAATTAAATTTTTCTCTAAAAATTCAATTTTTGTCTAAAAATTCAATTTTTCACTATAAATTCAATTTTTCTCTAAAAATTCAATTTTTCACAAAAAATTAAATTTTTCACTAAAAAATCAAATTTTCACAAAAAATTAAATTTTTAACTAAAAAATCAATTTTTCACTAAAAATTCAATTTTTCACTAAAAATTAAATTTTTCACTAAAAATTCAATATTTCACTAAAAATTCAATATTTCACTAAAAATTAAATTTTTCACTAAAAATTAAATTTTTCACTAAAAATTCAATTTTGCACTAAAAATTCAATTTTTCACTAAAAATTCAATTTTGCACTAAAAATTCAATTTTGCACTAAAAATCAAATTTTTCACTAAAAATTCAATTTTTCATTAAAAATTCAATTTTTCACTAAAAATTCAATTTTTCACTAAAAATTTAATTCTTCTTTCAAATTAATTTTTTCACTAAAAATTCAAGTTTTCACTAAAAATTCAATTTATCACTAAAAATTCAATTTTTCACTAAAAATTCAATTTTTCACTAAAAATTCAATTTTTCACTAAAAATTCAATTTTTCACTAAAAATTCAATTTTTCACTAAAAATTCAATTTTTCACTAAAAATTCAATTTATCACTAAAAATTCAATTTATCACTAAAAATTCAATTTTGCACTAAAAAATTCAAATTTTCACTAGAAATTCAAATTTTAACTAAAAACGCAGTTTTTCACTAAAAATTTAATTCTTCTTTCAAATTAATTTTTTTTACTAAAAATTCAATTTTTCACTAAAAATTCAATTTATCACTAAAAATTCAATTTATCACTAAAAATTCAATTTTTCACTAAAAATTCAATTTATCACTAAAAATTAAATTTTTCACTAAAAATTCTATTTTTCACTAAAATTTCAATTTTTCTCTAAAAATTCAATTTTTCTCTAAAAATTCAATTTTTCTCTAAAAATTCAATTTTTCTCTAAAAATTCAATTTTTCACTAAAAATTCCGTTTTTCACTAAAAATTCAATTTTTCACTAAAAATTCAATTTTTCACTAAAAATTCAATTTTTCACTAAAAATTCAATTTTTCACTATAAATTCAGTTTTTCACTAAAAAATTCAATTTTTCACTAAAAATTCTATTTTTCACTAAAAATTCTATTTTTCACTACAAATTAAATTTTTCACTAAAAAATTCAATTTTAAAATTTAATTTTTCAATAAAAATTCAATTTTTCATTAAAAATTCAATTTTGCACTAAAAATCAAATTTTTCACTAAAAATTCAATTTTTCATTAAAAATTCAATTTTTCACTAAAAATTCAATTTTTCACTAAAAATTCAATTTTTCACTAAAAATTTAATTCTTCTTTCAAATTAATTTTTTCACTAAAAATTCAATTTTTCACTAAAAATTCAATTTTTCACTAAAAATTCAATTTTTCACTAAAAATTCAATTTTTCACTAAAAATTCAATATTTCACTAAAAATTCAATTTTTCACTAAAAATTCAATTTTTCACTAAAAATTCAATTTTTCACTAAAAATTCAATTTATCACTAAAAATTCAATTTATCACTAAAAATTCAATTTTGCACTAAAAAATTCAAATTTCACTAGAAATTCAAATTTTAACTAAAAACGCAGTTTTTCACTAAAAATTTAATTCTTCTTTCAAATTAATTTTTTTTACTAAAAATTCAATTTTTCACTAAAAATTCAATTTATCACTAAAAATTCAATTTATCACTAAAAATTCAATTTTTCACTAAAAATTCAATTTATCACTAAAAATTAAATTTTTCACTAAAAATTCAATTTTTCACTAAAAATTCAATTTTTCACTAAAAATTAAATTTTTAACTAAAAATTCTATTTTTCACTAAAATTTCAATTTTTCTCTAAAAATTCAATTTTTCTCTAAAAATTCAATTTTTCTCTAAAAATTCAATTTTTCTCTAAAAATTCAATTTTTCTCTAAAAATTCAATTTTTCTCTAAAAATTCTATTTTTCACTAAAAATTCCGTTTTTCACTAAAAATTCAATTTTTCACTAAAAATTCAATTTTTCACTAAAAATTCAATTTTTCACTTAAAATTCAATTTTTAACTAAAAATTCAATTTTTAACTAAAAATTCTATTTTTCACTAAAAATTCAATTTTTCTCTAAAAATTCAATTTTTCTCTAAAAATTCAATTTTTATCTAAAAATTCAATTTTTCACTAAAAATTCAATTTTTCACTAAAAATTCATTTTTTCATTGAAAATTAAATTTTTCACTAAAAATTCAATTTGTCACAAAAAATTAAATTTTTCACTAAAAATTCAATTTTTCACTAAAAATTCAATTTTCACTACAAATTCAATTTTGCACTAAAAATTTAATTTTTCTCTATAAATCCAATATATCACCAAAAATTCAATTTTTCACTAAAAATTCAGGTTTTTACTATAAATACAATTTTTCACTAAAAATTAAATTTTTCATTAAAAATTAAATTTTTCACCAAAAATTAATTTTTTTACTAAAATTTCGATTTTCTCTAAAAATTCCGTTTTTCACTAAAAAAAATTACATTTAAAAAAAAAATTCAATTTTTCTCCAAAAATTCAATTTTTCTCTAAAAATTCAATTTTTCTCTAAAAATTCAATTTTTCTCTAAAAATTCAATTTTTCATTAAAAATTCAATTTTTCATTACAAATTAAATTTTTCACTAAAAATTATAATTTTCACTAAAAATTCAATTTTTCACTACAAAGTAAATTTTTCACTTCAAATTTAAATTTTCACTACAAAGTAAATTTTTCACATCAAATTTAAATTTTCACTTAAAATTCAGTTTTTCACTAAAAATTTAATATTTTACTTTTCGTTTTTTTAAATTCGTCATAAGTACCGCAGCTTCATTTGACTATTTAACTGTCTGTCAATGTAATGTATCATCGGTCTGTGCCACATAAATGCTATTCGTAGTTAATACTTCAACTGTTTTGTAAAACATTTTTTTGAATTAGTTTGTTGAGTACATGCATGACACGCAAACACATGATAGGTACTAGTTACATGAATAATTCGTTTGTGAGTGTGTTTGAGAGTCGCACTTTGTGGACGCTTTGTGCACAAAGACACACTTAAATAGCTACAAATACATGGTAATGATACACACACACATGTTTATATGTATAGAAAGATTTACTTACACTAACATAGATACAAAGGACTGTAATTAATTGGAACAGTTGATAAAATGAAGAAGAAGTATATTTGAATTATTCTGTGTATTCGGAAGCAAACTAAATAATTCTTCTTTTATTTAAAAAATATTAATATTTGTTTAATAAAGAATAAATTCTATTAAAATATATGTATGAATTTTAATTGAAAAATGTAATTAAACAAAATTTCAACTTGTTTTTAAAACATTATACAACAAAAACTAATATAAAAATGCTTTTTTCAAAGTGTCTTTTTAATACCTTGTAATATTAAAAATATGGTATGTCAGAATTAGGTTCAATGTTGAAGTTGGTGGATGTACATTACTAAATCAAAAAGTAGTTATATTTAAACATTTCTAAAAGACCAAGTGTTTGCCATGGGAACAACTAAAACAAAAACAAAATTTTAAATAAACGTAGTAGTGTTAGTACGGACCAAGTATAGTGTTGGCTAACAATGAAAAACTCTAAAAAATAATTATAAACGAGCGCATTGTACGTGAAATGAATATGAATAACAGCAAAGTGCACTTCAGCAGAAACAACACTCGAAAAACAACAACAACAATTACAATAATCATAAAAACAAAAATAAAAAAAAAACAACTACGTACCACACATAACCCCCACACTAACCAATAAATACTCGGTCGGGTACAACATACCTACAAGGAGTCCTACATTATAATGTATTAATCCTGTAGAGGCCATATTTTTATTGTTATTACGTTGTTAGTTGTTTCTGCTGCTGCTACCACTACTACAGCTCGGTTGGCTCTGAATCTTGTCGTATTTTTGGTTTTTATTTTTTCCTTTTTTTGCTCCTGTACACCTCCAACACATGGTCCAGAACAAAACCAAGTGTTGGCAACATTTACCGCCCCACAGATAAATTACCGCATATGCACCACGCTGTGTCGAGTTTGTCCTGTGCTGCTACTACTTTTTGCTTCAGTTCCTGTTCTTTTTTTTTTGTTCCTTTAACATGTTTTTGTTTTGCTACTACTTGGAGCTGCGCTGCTATTTCTGTCTCTAGTGCTTCTTGAGCGCGCGCGTCCTGCAAATGCGTAGAATATGGAAATAATTTCTCGTTTTAACTGTAGGTCCTGGTATGGCACGACACTGTATAGCTTGGTCTGGAAAATATGATGTTAAAAGAATGCGCAGTTACAGGACAATGTCCAGACGTTGCTGCTACTGCTGCCGTCGCTCTAACAGGACATTCGAACAGCAGGAACTTATAATAAAACACAACTAATTGCCGTGATCCAGAGCAGAATATTATAATATATGGTTTTGTCTTCTACATTTAACCTAAACACATGTCGAAGTGGTGGGCTGACTAAAGGCAGTTTAAAAATAAAGGCAGGTTCTCAATTTAGCGCACATCCGACATAGCAAATTTAATTAATGTACCAATAAACTTATAAAATTGTGAATTTATGAGTTTTGAATTTATGGATTTATATATGTATGAATGAAATCATGAATTTAGGACGTTTTTAAATTATGAAATATAAGCAATTTACGAATTATTGAATTTTTGAATTTACGAAGTTATAAATTTACGAAATTATAAATTTTTGAAAATCTGAAGTTTTGAATTTAAGGTATTACGAATTTATGAATATATGAATTTGTGAATTAATGAATTTATGAATTACGAATTTATGAATTTATAAATTTGTGAATCTATGAATTTAAACTTATGAATTTATGAAATTATGAATTTATGAACTTATGACTTTATGAATTTATGTATTTATGAATTTACGAATTTATGAATTTATGAATTTATGAATTTATGAATTTATGAATTTATGAATTTACGAATTTACGAATTTAAGAACTTAAGAATTTATGAATTTATGAATTTATGAATTTTTGAATTTTTGAATTTGTGAATCTATAAATTTTTGAATTTATGAATTTATGAATTTATGAATTTATGAAATTATGAATTTATGAATTTATGTATTTATGAATTTATGAATTTATGAATTTATGAATTTTCGAATTTATGAATTTATGAATTTATGATTATATGATTTTATGATTTTATGAATTTATGAATTTATGAATTTATGAATTTATGAATTTATGAATTTATGAATTTATGAATTTATGAATTTATGAATTTATGAATTTATGAATTTATGAATTTATGAATTTATGAATTTATGAATTTATGAATTTATGAATTTATGACTTTTATGACTTTATGACTTTAAGTATTTATGTATTTATGAATTTATGAATTTTGGAATTTATGAATTTTGGAATTTATGAATTTATAAATTAATGAATTTATAAATTTAGGAATTTAGGAATTTTTAAATTCATGAATAGATGAAATTAAGAAATTATTATTTATAAATTTATGAAATAATGAATTTACGAAATTATGAAATTAGGAAGTTATGAAATTATGAAATTAGGAAGTTATGAAATTATGAAATGAGAAAACTATTAAATAATGAATTTATAAATATATGAACTAATAAATTTGTAAATGAATGATGTTATGAATTCTCGATGTAATGAAATTATGAATTTGTAAATTTATAAATTTTATGATATTATCATGTTTTGAATTTTGGATTTTATGAATTTACCTATTTATGTAACTATGAATTTGTCATTTGACGTAAATTTATAAATTCATTCTGTATTCATTCTATTATTCATCTATTTATAAATTTTATGCATTTATGAATTTTAAAATTTGTATATTCTGTATATTTTCTTTAAAAAAAATGCCATATTAATTGCATTAAGAAATCTTCATATTATTTACGCACATTTAAATTACAAATTGCAACAAATTGTAGTTATTACAATTTTAGTTTCTTTGCATTTTCAACCCTATTTCAATTTTGCAGCCTCAATTTTGTGTTTATTCTAATTTTCACATATTTTGCAATTCCGTTTCAATGCAAAGCGTTCCACCACAGTAACTCGGCCTATATTTCATTTTACTATTTGTAGTTTTTTTTTTCATTTCACATTTTCATTTTCGTTTGTTTTGTTGGTTTGTTGTCCAACGTGTCATTGCGCCCAAAATTATGCAGCAACATTTTATGTTACAAAATATGGACAGAAATCACACTGACAGACAGACAGATAGGCTGCACTGGCAGACAGACAAACAGAGCAAGAGACAGACAGACAGACATTCAGTCAGTTAGACGAATGGACGGACACAAATTCACACAAATAGACAGACTGTCACGCAGCAAGGCAGGCAACTTTGTACAAAAACCAAAATATTTGCTTTGCACAACTGGCTTTGTTTAGAAATTTAGGTTACTCTATGGAGGTCTATCAGAACTGTCATTGTGTGAGATTTTCAGTATATGACAGCAAATGCTCGTGCTGCAGGAAGGCAGGCAGCGAAGGACACGTAAACAAACTCACAATTGCTGCAAACAAATCACAGTTGACACAATTATTGCTAGATAGCAAAATATGCATGAACAATGTATTGATTGTTCTTGCAATTTGGGGCTAACAATTGAACAATTTAAGACACTTTTGTTTTGGCTGACACCTATGATGTATTTTTGTTTTTGCGCTTTAATTTGCAATTGAACATGTTCACAATACTGGAATAATTTAATTACAAATACAGGTTGTAATTTTTGCAACATATTTTTGGAAATGATTTATTCATGAATTTTGCTTTTTTTTATTTAATTTTCATTTGTTGTGTATTTACGTATTTTTGTAATGAATTTTGTGTTTGTTTAAATTAATGATATTATTAATTTTTTATTATATAAACTGATGAACCTACGAATCTAAGATAATACAAATTTATGTATTTATGTATTTATGTATTTATGTATTTATGTATTTATGTATTTATGTATTTATGTATTTATGTATTTATGTATTTATTTATGTATTTATGTATTTATGTATTTATGTATTTATGTATTTATGTATTTATGTATTTATGTATTTATGTATTTATGTATTTATGTATTTATGTATTTATGTATTTATGTATTTATGTATTTATGTATTTATGTATTTATGTATTTATGTATTTATGTATTTATGTATTTATGTATTTATGTATTTATGTATTTATGTATTTATGTATTTATGTATTTATGTATTTATGTATTTATGTATTTATGTATTTATGTATTTATGTATTTATGTATTTATGTATTTATGTATTTATGTATTTATGTATTTATGTATTTATGTATTTATGTATTTATGTATTTATGTATTTATGTATTTATGTATTTATGTATTTATGTATTTATGTATTTATGTATTTATGTATTTATGTATTTATGTATTTATGTATTTATGTATTTATGTATTTATGTATTTATGTATTTATGTATTTATGTATTTATGTATTTATGTATTTATGTATTTATGTATTTATGTATTTATGTATTTATGTATTTATGTATTTATGTATTTATGTATTTATGTATTTATGTATTTATGTATTTATGTATTTATGTATTTATGTATTTATGTATTTATGTATTTATGTATTTATGTATTTATGTATTTATGTATTTATGTATTTATGTATTTATGTATTTATGTATTTATGTATTTATGTATTTATGTATTTATGTATTTATGTATTTATGTATTTATGTATTTATGTATTTATGTATTTATGTATTTATGTATTTATGTATTTATGTATTTATGTATTTATGTATTTATGTATTTATGTATTTATGTATTTATGTCAAGGATTGAAACCGTAACCGAAACCGAAACCGATATCCATTTAAAACCGTTCCATTTTTAAAACCGAAACCGTAACCGAAACCGTTATACGAAAATCAGAAATAAACCGATATCCAAAACCGATATAAACGGTTTCGGTTTTATACCGGTTTAAAACGGTTTTTAAAAAAGTATAAAAAGAAACAGAAAAACATATTTTATTTTATATAGAAGATCTTAATGTTTCATGTTTAAATGTCATTTAAAAAAATTTGGAGTTCCCAAAATAAAAATGTTTTGTTGTACAAAAATTCACATGTTGTTTTTTGAGAAACGATATTTCCAAAAACAACGGTATTTGGTCTAAAATTTGTTCTTTTGTTTCATTAATCGAATTAACAACAAAACACCAGCAACTCCAAGCAAAATTTTTACGTTAAAAAATGATTCAAATTTTTATAATATTGGTTTTTTCTTTATTTTATTAGTAAAATATATAGGGGAGCTTGGGGTAAGTGGGACAAGTTTTGAAAATTCATTTGAATATTTTTTATATTCTTTTAAGGATCTATTCAATAGAATCCTATTTATAAGTCTTTTAATGAATTTTTGACTGATGTTTCAAAACAGCTCTATTTCGGACATAAACAAAACAATGGTAATGCAAGAAAAAATGTAAAAAAAGTTTCAAATTATTAACATCTCAGTAACTATTTAAGGAAATACGAAAAATGAAGTGCAAGTTCGACAAGTTTAAACATTTCAAGTATAAGGCAGATATTTGTTTACATTAGTGATGATTAAAAATTTCTTGTTCTTGCATTTTTTTGAACGAGAACAAGATCGAGATTTTGCAAAAAAAAAAACAAGAGCAAGTGCAAGACTAAGACTGCAAGAAAAATTGACTCTTGCGTTTTTTTATGATTTTAATGTATTTATTATGTTTTTAAGGTAATAATGATATACAAAATAATTCATGATATTACTAAATATTGAACAACAAGTAACAATGGAAAGCGTGCAAAATATTTATGAACGTGAACATTAATGAAGATGTGTGTTTTTTTTGTTTTTGTCAATTCTAAAGAATATAAGCATCTTAAAAATAAGGCCTGGGAAACACTTTTGAAGCGGTAAATAGCTTTAAAAGTGCTTCAAAAGTCGCTTCAAAAAGATAAAACAGACAAAACAATGTTTTTCTCTTTTCTTCGCTACGCTAGTTTGTACATCGATTGTGCATATGCACTGTGTTATGCACATTATTATTATTTTTGTTTTACTTTTATATATAGTTTTTTTGTTAATTGTAAAATCATGAAGTAATAAAAAATAATATATGAACATTTAACAGTGCGATATAGTTAGCTGATATATTGCTTTTTGTGTTTTTCTTTTTTCACAAATCCGCTGATTCGTTTGAAAGTGCAACAACAACAAAAATGCGTATAAAGCAGCATCCAAGCTTTTGATAGAATTTTTGGCGGGAAATTCTTTGTACCACAAAGAGAACTCGTTGTTGTTGCCAACTATAGAGCTGTACTAGATACATACATGTAGTGTGGTGCCATGCGTCTGTCCGTTGCCATGCGTCTGTCTGTGTCATGCGTCTCTCCGTTGTCATGCGTCTGTCTGTTTGTCATGCGTCTGTTTGTTGCCATGCGATGATACAGGATAGCAACGAAGAGTTGTCGTTGTGAAAGTGTGTGTATAAGAATCGTTATATTCTCTTCTTTCTGTTAGTATTCGCTTTGTAGCGTTTGAGTTTGTCTTCGTATGGTGTTCGCAAAGAAAAATGTTACTATGCAAGATATTATTTGAGTTCTATTTACATACGGATTTTTTAATCTGTGACGAAAACAGAAATATGCCTATACGAAATAATCCTTATATTTATTGTATATGTATATCGTATAATGTATATCGTCGTTGTAGAACGAAAAGTCACCAAATACATTTTTATGAAAAACTTAATTTTCGAGTTTGTTGATTAATATTATAAATTGATGCATTTTTAAAGGTGAAATATCAACTAATAGATTTACATTTTCTTATCAATTGACAGATTCATAAAGAAGTTTGTAAAAAATATTTAGCATTTTGAAAATGTATTTGGTGACTTATCGTTCATTTTATTATGGCCTTGAGATTTTGAATTGTCTCGTCAACATCACTTGATTTATACAATTATTTTTTACAAGCTTTTATTATTAGTTAATTCTTGTTAAAATATAATTCAAATTTTTATGTTATTGGTTTTTTTTTTTGTTGTTAGTAAAATGTTGAAGAAATTGAAAATAAGTACAATTATTACAATTATTGTTCAAATTCTATTCGTTTTCATAATTAATATGCAGTTTAAGATACTTGTCTTCGATCTTTTATTTAAAAAGATTAAGATTACCATTTCTTGTCTTGCTCTTGCAGTTCACAGAATTGTTGAAATTTAATTTCTTTGGCTTTTATGGATGAAAATTGTACAAAATTCTTTTTCTTTGCAATTCAGATCATATCTCATGTGAAGTCAAAATGTTGCTTTTCATTGGTTTGTGGTCACGAAATTTTAAATTAAATTTTTTACTTGGCGTAATCAATTAAATAATTCATATAACACAATATTTTTACTAAAATAACAACAAACATTGTTTAAATTACGTTTCCCACTTTACCCCAGTATCATAATTTGAACATAATTTAGCACCATATAAAAAAATGTAAAATTATTTGAAAAATATGGAAATAAAGAAAATTTATACAAAAACCGAAATCAAAACCGAAACCGTAACATGGAACCGGTACACCGAAACCGTTTCGGTAGAAAAACTTAAAACCGAAACCGTAACCGAAACCGAAACGCGGAAAAAACCGAAACCGAAATCGAAACCGTTATTCGTTTAGGTTTCAATCCTTGATTTATGTATTTATGTATTTATGTATTTATGTATTTATGTATTTATGTATTTATGTATTTATGTATTTATGTATTTATGTATTTATGTATTTATGTATTTATGTATTTATGTATTTATGTATTTATGTATTTATGTATTTATGTATTTATGTATTTATGTATTTATGTATTTATGTATTTATGTATATATGTTTTTATGTATTTATGTATTTATGTATTTATGTATTTATGTATTTATGTATTTATGTATTTATGTATTTATGTATTTATGTATTTATGTATTTATGTATTTATGTATTTATGTATTTATGTATTTATGTATTTATGTATTTATGTATTTATGTATTTATGTATTTATGTATTTATGTATTTATGTATTTATGTATTTATGTATTTATGTATTTATGTATTTATGTATTTATGTATTTATGTATTTATGTATTTATGTATTTATGTATTTATGTATTTATGTATTTATGTATTTATGTATTTATGTATTTATGTATTTATGTATTTATGTATTTATGTATTTATGTATTTATGTATTTATGTATTTATGTATTTATGTATTTATGTATTTATGTATTTATGTATTTATGTATTTATGTATTTATGTATTTATGTATTTATGTATTTATGTATTTATGTATTTATGTATTTATGTATTTATGTATTTATGTATTTATGTATTTATGTATTTATGTATTTATGTATTTATGTATTTATGTATTTATGTATTTATGTATTTATGTATTTATGTATTTATGTATTTATGTATTTATGTATTAATGTATGATTGATTGAATTATAGATTTTTTTAATTTATGTAGGTATGAATTGATGAATTTATGAATTTACAAATTTTTGTTACATTAATTCATTAATTTTTACCTAATAAAATTACTATTTTATGGTACTATTTTGAGTATATTTCATTATTAAATCAAACATTTTGTTTTTTTATTTGATAAACTAATAATATATTCTACATTTCACAAATATCCTCAAAATAGCATGTGTATGTCCCACAAATAATTCATCACACATGCAATCAAACACGTACAACGCAGTCACGTCGGTCAGCCTCCACCTCCTACCACCCACACAGCTGCCTGTCTCTTTGCATCGAACTGACGAACACCTCATTGATCCGGACGTCTGTCTGTTGGTCACATCTTCTGTTGCACAATATTAACCACGATGTTCGAGCAACATTTTCATCAACAGCAACCAAGTTGAATGTCGTCCGGTGTTTGAGTTTGAGGTTGTTGATGTTGACACTGATGACTCTTGATGATGATTTTGATTTTTGCCAAACACAGAATTCGATTTATTTTATGGATATGTTGTTGGTCTTCCTACTGCCCGATCCAGCTGCCTACTACTAACATAGGTCACTGACATGACAACCAAGATTTTCCGTTTGTGCATAATATATTTAGTTTGAATATGTGTGTGTGTGTGTGTCACATAATGTATTTGTGTGCGTGTCTTTATAATTTATTAATTCTTTAAGACATCTTTCGAAGAATGATTTCAGTGCAAATATGCTTAATGGTCTTGCTTTTGTATTAAAGGCACTTTAAATCATTGATGAGCTGAGGCATTTTGTGAAATTTTTGCATCGATTGAATAGAAAATTAATTAAAATTGAGACTTTGAGAAAAAGACATTTAACAATTTATGCATTGAACTATTTTAACAGAAATCAATAAGAAAAAAAAAATCCACAGATTCGTTAGTTAGAACCAAATAATTACAATGCTATTTTAATTTTTTTGAACCCTTTTTAACCGAAAATGAAACTGCTGGTACTGGCACTTATATGTACCGACCCAATCGAAAGGGTTAATATCACTTTAGTGTTATATATAGCTAATTCTGTTCAGACAACCGAATAACAACTACTTCAATGCAACAACAGTAAGATTTCATAATAATAATTCTTTGTCCCTTAACTGATTTAATACCCTGCTCTAATCGTGCAACTCCATCGTCGCCACTTGGATTTGCATTCCGCTTTATCTGCTCTTCTATTCTAAAATACATCTCTCGATGCCTTCCATTATTCTCACTCGAAATCACAGTCACAATCGTATCATCAACTAATTTCGTAACCACGTTAATATCTGATAAGTTGGCCATTGAGACCACTGAGTTATGACCACCACCGCCAAGAGCTTAGCTCTTAATGTCGATGCGTCCATCAGCAGTATGACATAAACTCCTCTCAATAATTATGCTTTTGATCGGTGTGTCATCATGTTGATGCCAACTGTCAATTATATTTGATAGTTTCGTTGTCAGACGTTCATTAATGTGCGTCTGACAACGCTAGAGCCACAAATTGTAAAATTATTTAAAGCGACAACCTAGTTACCGTGCCGTCTATATTTGCTTTGACTTTGAGAATTTGATTTGTGTTAAACATATTTAACATGAGCTTTATTTTAAATCAAAACAAAATTAAAAACTGTCTGATTAAAATAATAATTTTGCATTTTATACAACGATTGTATTTGATTCTGAGCTGATTACTATATTAAATGTGTGATTAACATAGTAGTATAATTTTGTAATCTCTTTGTAAAAATTTGGTAGTCGGAAAATTCTACTTATTTTGCTTGAAAAGCCAAATTCTCACGTACAATTTTTAACAGAGATAAGTCATCCGCATAAATGTTCTTCTTCGAAACATTTTTTCATATATATAATTCATTGTATTGAAGAACCATTCATAATATTAATGACTAACGACATCAATGTTATGAATGTGATCATAAATACGAAGAATGCTTGGTAACTGTCGAAAAAGTGTTCTTTAATGTGATGAACAGTATGTGAAGAATACGTTTCCTCATATTAATGAACCAAAATATAAAATACAATATATATGTTCTTCATATTGAAGAACGCTGTTCATTAAACCAAATTTCTATCAAAATATTTTTATTTCGTTCATTTTTTGCCGTACTTCTCAGCTCTCAAGTAGTTCTTGTGTTTTATTTCTTATAAATGGTTTTTTAACAGGGACGCTACAAAAGTAGAGAGAAAGGGACAGCAAACGACGGCATATTTCTTGTCGCTCTTTTGACATTTCTCTTCAGTAAGGTTTGCCATTTCATGATGGAAAGATATACGAATTCGAATTTCGGTAGTAAATTTTAATAATTTCGACTCGTTGTTGGCTCGTATATCTTTCCATCATGAAATGGCAAACCTTACTGAAGAGAAATGTCAAAAGAGCGGCAAGAAATATGGCGTCGTTTGCTGTCCCTGTTGCTCTACTTTTGTACCGTCCCTGTTGAAAACCCTAGAAGAAAACTTTTGTAGCGCTCTTATTGAAAAACCCTTTATAATGCTTGTTCGACATGCATAAATTAGTAACATGTTTTATAATATATTTATTATAATTTCAACTTTTTATTAAATACATTTTTTTTCGAAAAAAATATTTTTTTTCGAATAATTTCTTTTTCGGAATTTTTTTTTCGGATAATTTATTTTACTTTTATTTTTTAAATATAAGTTTTACAACACGTTTTTATTCGACTAATTTAATATTTTTTTTTTTTTTTTTTAAATATTATGAACAAATTCTTCAATATGACAATTCAAATACATTGTATTGAATATTTTGTTCATATATATAATGAATGCATTCATTAATATGTCAGTTAATGAACGATGATATCAATATGATGAATCTGGTACTTGGTGAAAAAATTCATAATATTTATGAATAAATTCATCATATTTAAGAATTTTTTTTTCTGTGTAAATATGTATGTGTCCTTTAAATTTCTTTAAACTTGGTATTTGATAATATAACTCTGCTTATCAATATTAATCCATTAAAAACTAAAACATTGATGGGGAAAATTGGCAAATCAATGAAAATGCTTTGCCATTTCTCTTCCAATTAAGCATACATTTGTGCATCTCAAAATGAATTGTTTAAAACTTGAATTTCATCCTTATATTTTTTCTTTAAAAAAATGTTTTCAAATTTTCTTTATTATCATCCCTTCTTAATACTCGTCTTCTCTTTCTTACCCCATATATAATATAGATTTCCACTCAATTTCTCCAATTTTAAAGCTTATTCTGCTGCTTCATACTTCGTTAAGTTTTCTTGTTGTTCACGGCTTTGCGCGCTCGACATACAGCGAAACAGTGTTGCCAATGCGACAGACAACCGGTGCATTGTAGTATGTGTCGAAACACATATGTATGGTTGTATGTATGTGTACATGCGTATGTGTGCGTACTTCTAAAACTAATTACGAGCGCCAGTGCAATGTCGTCCTTCCTGCTTAAGGACAACAACGAATGCATTTGCAAAACTTTTGCCAACTGACTCTGTAGGACAAGAACAACAATACAGTGTATAACCCCACACACACATAGATTGCAATAAAAAAACACACAGACACTCAGTAAACTTGGCTCTAATAAACTGCAGCCCGCGTGTACGTCGTTAACGTTGTTAAAATAGCAAAAATATACAAAATGTTCCAGGAGTGAACAATTAATGAAAGCACTAGTAGAAGTTAAAGTAGAAGAAGAAGTAGAAGCACCGAGTAGCTGTAATAAATGCAATTTACTGTTATGAGCCCAGTGAGCGCTTTATTATTGCAGCTGTGTTAGTGTGAGTTTTCTATTTGTGTCCATTTGCACATGTGTGTGTGTGTTGAGCTAATTAATTGCACTGCGCCAAAAGTAAATGTTTTGAAAAATTGCCATCTTTAAATACCTACATTTAAAGCATTCAACGTTACTAAAAACAATGCAATGTATGATATATGTTTCCCACAAATATATGTTAAAATCTCTGTGGCGACTCGTTTTAACATACTTATCGTCCGTCGCTTTATGGTTAGTCCTGGTATCAAAATCCATTATTGCAATTACCAAAAAAGAACGAGTACTGAGAGTTAGTTTAACTAGAAATTTTGAAGTAAAAAGATTTAAATAATTCGCGTAATCAACTTTTTATAGAATATGAATGTATATTCGGTTTTAACCCTCTATATACATTATAATATGTGCACGACGTATTATAATATGTGCCGAATTTACTTTAAACCCTTTAAAGTCCAAAGAATTCTATGGATTTGAAATTCTAAAAATAACTGTAAACTGATTCTGAATGATACTGAAGTTTCACAGAGTTCCATCCTATCCCCATTCCTTTTTATGGTTTTTATCAATGATCTGATAAATGGTCTGATTCAATCAGATGTTCTCTCGTTTTACTCAGTAATTGAACCAAGTCCTATCTGTTTTATGTGTTCTATCTGTTCTATCTGTTATATCTGTTATATCTGTTTTATCTGTTCTATCTGTTCAATCTGTTCAATCTGTTCTATCTGTTCTATCTGTTCTATCTGTTCTATCTGTTCTATCTGTTCTATCTGTTCTATCTGTTCTATCTGTTCTATCTGTTCTATCTGTTCTATCTGTTCTATCTGTTCTATCTGTTCTATCTGTTCTATCTGTTCTATCTGTTCTATCTGTTCTATCTGTTCTATCTGTTCTATCTGTTCTATCTGTTCTATCTGTTCTATCTGTTCTATCTGTTCTATCTGTTCTATATGTTCTATCTGTTCTATCTGTTCTATCTGTTCTATCTGTTCTATCTGTTCTATCTGTTCTATCTGTTCTATCTGTTCTATCTGTGCTATCTGTTCTATCAGTTCTATCTGTTCTATCTGTGCTATCTGTTCTATCAGTTCTACCTGTTCTATCTGTTCTATCTGTTTTATCTGTTCTATCTTTTCTATCTATTCTATCTGTTCTATCTGTTCTATCTGTTCTATCTGTTCTATCTGTTCTATCTGTTCTATCTGTTCTATCTGTTCTATCTGTTCTATCTGTTCTATCTGTTCTATCTGTTCTATCTGTTCTATCTGTTCTATCTGTTCTATCTGTTCTCTCTGTTCTATCTTTACTATCTGTTTTATCTGTTCTGTCGCTTTCATCCGTTCTATATCTTCTATCTCTTGCATCTATCCACTTGATATATTTTTTAAGTAAGTCTTCTGTTTTTCTCTCGGTGCTTACATCTTACCCTTACATCCTTTTTCATTTTTATCAAGTTTTAATTTGTTTATCGCTTCCACCTTTCTGTCAACATTTTGCGTTCGACAACCCAAGTGCATGCAAAGTATTATTGTGAAGTTTTCCACCGACATATTGTGGTGGTTGCAATTCTGATGATGTTTTTCTGGTGATGTTGCTGTGGGATGCATTGTATTCCGTGTAAAATACATACACCATACGCACTTACATTCACATTTGCACGCAGTCGCCGTTAGACATCCGTTCGACCGTCCGTCCGTCCATCCATCCATTCGACACTTGATGCAGATAATCGCTCCCAAAGTGCAATAAAAAAGGATTTTCATGCACTGTGCACATCCTTTGTACTTTGTACTTTGCATTGATGCTACTTCTGTCCTTGTTGATATTGTCGACTTTCGCGAACCCACTCACTTATGCAATTGTCTATTCTTTTTTTTCCTTTTTTAACTCCTAAGATGAACGTTGCAAAAAAGTTCAAAGAGGACACAGAACGAAAGAGTACAGAATTTAAGCTTCTCAAAGTTATTGAAGTTGCGGAGTCGCACAAGTATAGACCCATATAGGGTTGCTATAGGGTGTTCGTGTCAGGGTGGAGCAAAATGTTTTTGAGATTCAGGTGGTATAACTAAATAATGATCGATATTTTTATGTATATTTGAATTCAATAGTTATTCTTAGTGCAATTCTTGGTCGAAAATTGTCATGAAGAAGAGTCTCGAGTAGAGATGGGCGAGTGCCGTGCTTTTTTCGTGTCAGTTCGTGCGTGCAAATCTCCGTGCGTGCTAGTTGTTTTGTGCTTGTGTGCACGCGCCCACTAGAGATTTTTTTTACAGTTTCTACACTAATTACAAAAAAAACCTTACTTCCAGCTTCAGACAATAACAATTTCGTGGTATTTTAACCTTTTCTTAAAAATATGTTGGCTTAGTTTTACAAATGGATTTAAGAAAATAAAACATTATCAAACTTTATTTTTGAATTAATTATTACTTTGGAATATCGGTTCCGGCTCGGGTTCCAAGATACTTAAAATTGTGGATCCGAAAAAAAAAAGTTTTTAAAAAATTAATCGGAAACAATTTTTACGGACAAAAAAGATTTCAGAAAAAAAAAAATCTTACAAAAAAAAATTGTCCGAAAAAAAATTTAAAAAAATGTCGGAATTTTTTTTTTTTTGAAAAATAAAATTAAAATACGAACAAAAAAAATTAACGAAAAAAAAATATTTTTTTAATATATATTTTATAAATATGACTTTTTATTAATATAAAGTTGTAATTATAAATAAATATATTATAAAACATTTTACTAATTTAGAAATGTCGAGCAAGCAATATATAACAACAAAAAGTACGGCAAAAAATTAACGAAAAAAAAATATTTGGATAGAAATTGGGTTTAATGAACAGCGTTCTTCCATATGAAGAACATATATGTTGTATTTATATATTATGGTTCATTAACGTATTCTTCACGTACTGTTCGTCATATTGAAGAAAACTTTTTCGACAGTTACCAAGCGTTCTTCATATTTATGATAGCATTCATAACAATAATGGCGTTAGTCATTAATATAATAAAATGGTACTTCAATACAATGAATCATGGTTTGAAGAACGGCATTCATCAATATGATGTAAATTTGTTTTCTGGGTGTTTAAAAATATCATTTTTAGTGGTAACATATCTCTGCTCGAATAAATGTGGTTTGTGTTTTTGATAAATTAACGACGAATGAACTTTTTAAACTTAAAAATTTAAAGAGCATACATAACAATTTCAAAATACTTTGAGTTTCATGTCAAAAATATATCATTATTCCATCGAATTACAAAATATCGTCCAATAGTTTGTAGAAAATATGAAATTTGAAACAAACACTTACAGTCATATCATACTTTTGATTCTCAAAACCAAATTAAATAAATAAAAAACAACGTAAAACGAAGATTTTTCGAGGTACCTTTACTCTTACGGAAATTTGCATTTTTCGTTTTTATTTGTAAATTCATAAAAGTCTGTGCACTTTGCACGCAATTTGTCACACGCCAAATGAGAGCCACTCTGGACAAGTGGCCCAGAACCAAGTGCCGCCCGTCACTTCACTCGAATGAATCTGCACTTGAGCGAGCTCGCAAGAAATCGTCGCAAAAGAGCCACAACGATATAAGTACCAGAGATTGGTCGCCATATTAATAGCATGAGAACGTATAATGCGCGTGGTGCGCTTTGCTGAGCTTTTTGGCAAATTGAAATTGAATCCACCACCCTTATAGAGCAATATTCCCGTCATTACCGACAACACCGTTGGCAACTTTGACTACACCTCCCACGCCCACACCAGCCGTACTTTGCTGGCAGCTTTTGTCGAGCGGAAAACCGCATCCGCATCCATATTTTCTCCAAAAGGACTAAATAAGGACTCAGAGTGGAATTATAACGAAACGACAGTGAGCACACAATGCGCACAGCTCCTAAAATTATGCAAGTCAAACGTCGACTATATGGTGGGGGTACAACGTTCGCATCCCAGAGCCTTCGATGTACGTATTCCCACCAACCACCCCACCTACGCATCGCATGCTTCGTTGTGCCTGGCACAAAATACAAAGCAAACAAACTGCTGCGCGATGCTGCGAAATCTTTTATTCAACAGCGCGCCAAAGTTTTGCAAAAACTCCATTCAAAGTGCTACCCAACGCACTCAGTCAGGTTATTTTTGGCGTTATTCTGTTGGTACTGCTGCTGCTGTTGTCTCAGTCGTTATAGTACTTGTCCTCCTTGTCGTCCTTTTTAGCCACGTCCAACTGCAACGTCCAACGGAGCGCACTGAAGTCAACTCAAAGCTTTTAATGCCAACAAATGAAAAGAAGTCATAAATTTAATTCGTTGAATTATTGATTAAGTGCCGCATTCGCAGGACTAGCAGCAGCACCACCAGCATCGACTTTACCGCCAGCATCACCTACATTGACTCAAGCACCTCGACTTTCCTTGAAAAATATAAAATTGCCGTGGAAAAGGTACCCAAAGTGGAAAAGAAAGAAAGGTAAAGGATCAACGTCGACGCATTGTAAAATATTTTATTAAATTTTAAAACAAAAATAATACGTTTGATACCTTTTGAGCTGTGGGGCTGTTGGGAAAGAGGGTTCCGTTCTTTTTCGAGGATACGCATTTAAAATTAAAAATTAAGCAATCTTGCGACACAAACAGATGTCCGTATAATTTGTGATTTTTCCGCGGTGTTCTTTTTCCGAAGAGGGTCTTAATTGATGATGTGCTTGAAATAAAAGCATTTCTTTTTTTCGTTTTTGGTTCATCGGAAGTGCTCTTGGTACATCAATTAAATTTGAATAAATAAAAATCAGTTTTTTGTTTCGTACTTCGTTTCTTCAGTTTTCAAATATCCTACTTAATTCCTTTTGGTTTGCACTGTATTCAAATTAATGATTTAGACTTTTGTTAAAAAATGACACTGCTCTATACTAAATGACTAAATGATTCTGCTGACGAACTTTATAAAACCCTTTTTAAAATCGGTATTCAATCTATTTTACATTTATTTCAGATTTTAGTATTACGTTTTAGATTTTAAAAATCAAACGGTTTAAAAAGTATTCCAGTTTCGGTAACTTGATATCAATGACTCCCTGAATTCAACGATTTCTTTCTAAAAATACTTGCCACACATATCCACATATCATATGAAAACACCCACTCACCACAAACACACAGCTGTATTTTTTAACATAATAATCACCTGGTGTCCCTGCTGAAATTTCACACCGATAAATCTTATTTCTCGGTTACATTAATCTTTCGACGAGATGCCACAAAATATTGTATTTCCACAAAATACTAACAGGCCGTCCTTCCAACACACACTCTAATTTATTTCCATATGAAAATTTACTGTATTTATATGTTACACTGGAAAATTTAATTAAGTGAATTAAATAATTATTTTGGAAATAGAATTTTTAAATACCAATTCAATTTTTCACTAAAAATTAAAGTTTTTCACTCAAAATTTATATTTTCACTCAAAATTCATTTTTTAACTAAAAACTCAATTTTTCACTAAAATTGAAGTTTTCACTAAAATTTAATTTTTCACAAAAATTTAATTTTCACTAAAAATTCAATTTACACTAAAATTGAAATGTTTCAGTAAAAATTTAATTATTCACTCAAATTTAAATTTTTCACTCAAAATTCAATTGTTCAATTTTTCACTAAAAATTCAATTTTTCACTAAAAATTTCATTTTTTCACTAAAAATTCAATTTTTCACTAAAAATTTAATTTTTCACTAAAAATTCAATTTTTCACTAAAATTCAATTTTTTCACTAAAAACTCATTTATCACTAAAAAATTCAATTTTTCACTAAAAATTCAATTTTTCACTAAAAATTCAATTTTTCACTAAAAATTCCATTTTTCACTAAAAATTCAATTTTTCACTAAAAATTCAATTTTTCACTAAAAATTCAATTTTTCACTAAAAATTCAATTTTTCACTAAAAATTCAATTTTTCACTAAAATTTCAATTTTTCACTAAAAATTCAATTTTTCACTAAAAATTCAATTTTTCACTAAAAATTCAATTTTTCACTATAAATTCAATTTTTCACTAAAAATTTAATTTTTCACTAAAAATTCAATTTTTTACTAAAAATTCAATTTTTCACTAAAATTTCAATTTTTCACTAAAAATTCATTTATCACTAAAAAATTCAATTTTTCACTAAAAATTCAATTTTTCACTATAAATTCAATTTTTCACTAAAAATTTAATTTTTCACTAAAAATTCAATTTTTTACTAAAAATTTAATTTTTCACTCAAAATTCAATTTTTCACTAAAAATTTAATTTTCACTAAAAATTCAATTTTTCAGTCAAAATACAATTTTTCACTAAAAAAATTAAATTTTTTACTAAAAAAAAAATAAATTTTTCACTAAAAATTAAATTCTTCACCAAAAAAATTCAATTTTTCACTAAAAATTTAATTTTTCACTAAATATTCAATTTTTCACTTAAATTCAATTTTTCACTAAAAATTCAATTTTTCACTAAAAATTAAATTTTTCACTAAAAATTCAATTTTTCATTTAAAATTCAATTTTTCACTAAAAATTCAATTTATCACCAAACATCCAATTCTTCAATATAAATTAAATTTTTCACTAAAAATTAAAATTTTCTCTAAAAATTAAATTTTCACTAAAATTTTATTTTTTCACTAAAAATTTAATTTTTTACTTAAAATTATATTTTTTAGTAGAAATCCAATTTTTCACTTAGATTTTAATTTTTAACTCAAAAATTAATTTTTTATTAATTACGAAAAAATTAATTTTCATATAAATTAATTTCTCTCTGTGCATTTATTAAATAGCTGCATTTTGTATATTATTGTTGTTGTTGTTTTTCACATTCTCACTAATATCAACGCTTCTTTTAGTTAAGTTATGGTAACAGCTTCGAGGTCGTTGTACGTTCTTAAAGGTACCCTTAACATTCTGAAAACCGTCCCCATCTTCGCCAAGAATAAGAACAACAAAAACACTCTTTCGAAGAAGCCCTCGGCATGGTATCGCATATTAAATATTTTAAGAATATCATGTAACACAAAAGATTTTTCTTGGATGTTGGTTGGCGTCAGCTGAGGTTCATTTGGTGTAGCATGTATTTAGGAGCAGCATAAAAGCAAAGTAAAGGCATGGCTTAGCAATAGCAACAACAAAAACCAGAACTACAACAACAACATTATTGCGTCTTCTAATTGAAATTTGCGCCAAGCTGCATGTGGGCAACCTTGATGATGTGTGTTTGGATGTATTTGTTGTAATCTTATGTGGCAGATTATGTAACTAATTTCATGCCACAACGACAACAACATAACCAAAAACAATTTTCAACTTAATTAACAGCATAAATTGCAAAAATACTTTCTTCATAAAATACTTTGATTTGTGAAGCTTTAAAGCTTTGCACAAGTTCTGCAATTTTGTAATTTATTTAATTAAAATTTTAAGATTGTTCAAAGCTGACAGACTAAATTTAATTTTTACACTATTTTAGTATTTTGGTATTTTAGTATTTTAGTATTTTAGTATTTTAGTATTTTAGTATTTTAGTATTTTAGTATTTTAGTATTTTAGTATTTTAGTATTTTAGTATTTTAGTATTTTAGTATTTTAGTATTTTAGTATTTTAGTATTTTAGTATTTTAGTATTTTAGTATTTTAGTATTTTAGTATTTTAGTATTTTAGTATTTTAGTATTTTAGTATTTTAGTATTTTAGTATTTTAGTATTTTAGTATTTTAGTATTTTAGTATTTTAGTATTTTAGTATTTTAGTATTTTAGTATTTTAGTATTTTAGTATTTTAGTATTTTAGTATTTTAGTATTTTAGTATTTTAGTATTTTAGTATTTTAGTATTTTAGTATTTTAGTATTTTAGTATTTTAGTATTTTAGTATTTTAGTATTTTAGTATTTTAGTATTTTAGTATTTTAGTATTTTAGTATTTTAGTATTTTAGTATTTTAGTATTTTAGTATTTTAGTATTTTAGTATTTTAGTATTTTAGTATTTTAGTATTTTAGTATTTTAGTATTTTAGTATTTTAGTATTTTAGTATTTTAGTATTTTAGTATTTTAGTATTTTAGTATTTTAGTATTTTAGTATTTTAGTATTTTAGTATTTTAGTATTTTAGTAAAATGATAAATTTCAATTTAAAAGTAAAAATAATTTGATGTTTTTTTTCATTTTTTTAAGTCATTGTTACCATGTTACCACTGTCGTATAATTGCAATTTTTAACTCGCTGCTTAAATAAGCTTAACTGATGCAGGGATTGACAGACAAGCATAAACACACACAACACGACAACCGACAGTCATAACATGCAGTAACACTACACAACACACACTTTTGACGACATCCAGGAAATTCTGACATCCTTTCGCGCTTTGCATCACACATACGTTGCCACCATTCTAACAGCTTTCATTTCCTGCTCAATCACTTCCTGTTTTCACTGCATCGCCTACGTTGACTTCCGCGCGGCATCATCCTTGGCAACATTCTACAATGTCGTGTTGAAAAAAAAAAAATAAACTCTCATAGTCATAATCAGGACTTATTCGCACCTCGACGCTTTGAATTAGACGATTATGTTATTCGAGATTCTTTTTTTTTGTGTTCAACCGGCTTTTAGTTATAAATAGTTGTATTAATTATTTATGGCAGTTATATTTTTTTTATTTAGCAATTGCTGTTCAGTTTTCGACTAATACTAAATATACATCCATTAATTAACAGATTCTGGTTCATTTTCTCCAAGTTTTACTTATACTCAGGTTTGGCATATGTTGTACAGTAAAAAAACAATCTTGAAAATTTAAGACCATCGCAGTATGCCATTCGTTTCGATATTGTTACGAGAACAATGCGAGTAGATGGAGAAATCACCCGATATCGGACCCGTTCTCGTAACGATATCGAGCGTCAAATTGGACCTAGATGGTAGGTAGATATCGAAACGTTTTGTCGGAATTTTCTCGATACGAGAAATTTTCGAAATCGGAACGATATCGAAGAAAAAATTGATCAAACTTCGAGATTGCTGCGAATAATATTGCGATATCGGTTTGATAAATGTTTAAATATCGTATCGTGTCGACGAATTTGATAGTACGAACATTTTTAAAAACTATAATCGAGAATGCAACGAGGTCGAAGTTATTCGAGAAAGATTCGAGGCATCGAAGGTCTCCGAGACTTGGCAGATTGGTATGATATAAACCTTCAAATCAACAACTTGTTGGATTTTCGGAAAAAGTCAATAATGAAATGAATGAAAAGTTGAAAACTTTATTGTAAGACAGATGGTTAAGTTGCTAATCAATACAATGGAATTTTCATAAAGTGTATATTCGTGAAATTCGTTGTACAAATATGAATGAAAATTATAAGAAAAAAAACATTTATTGGTCTACAACATATCAGTCAATAGTGCCATATATGTAGATTCATATAATTAAAGTAAATAGATGAATGTGATCAACGAAGTTTTGAAATTATATAAAGCAGATTCTACGTCAATTTTGAAATCGGTAAAAATTTGGTTGAATCTATCAGATTCTGAAGAATTGTTCTACAATCAACACTCAGTAAAATACCATAAAATTAATAGTCTTTTTACTATTAAAGTTAGTCAATAGGATAAATCATTATTTTAGTCGTTAAGAACCTTTTAGTACTACAATATATTATGACATAATTTAAGTTAATATGACATTATTTATTTTAAATATTAAGTCGTTAAGTCAAGTCTATTCAATGGTTTGATGAAAAAAAAGGATCAAGTCTATTGTCAATTATACATAAGAAACCTTTAATAATTAATGCAAAGAATTTACTGAAAGAAATCGAAACCCAGAATATTATGTATATTTGATTCACATTCAGATAACATTAAATTTTCAATAAACCCTCAATTTTCCACTTAAAGTTAAAATCTTCACTAAAAATTAAAACTTTTCACTCAAAATTTAATTTTTCCCTTTATACTCAAGTTTTCCCTAAAAATTCAAATTTTTACTTAAAATAAAATATTCACTAAAAATTCAACTTTTCACTAAAAATTCAATTTTTCACTAAAAAATTCAATTTTTCACTAAAAATTAAATTTTTCACTAAAAATTCAACTTTTCACTAAAAATTCAATTTTTCACTAAAAATTCAATTTTTCACTAAAAATTCAATTTTTCACTAAAAATTCAATTTTTCACTAAAAATTCAATTTTTCACTAAAAATTCAATTTTTCACTAAAAATTCAAATTTTCACTAAAAATTCAATTTTTCACTAAAAATTCAATTTTTCACTAAAAATTCAACTTTTCAGTAAAAATTCAATTTTTCACTAAAAATTCAATTTTTCACTAAAAATTAAATTGTTCACTAAAAATAAAATTTTTCACTAAAAATTAAAATTAAAAAATCAATTGTTCACTTAAAAATCAAATTTTCACCAAAAAATCAATTTTTCATTAAAAATTCAATTTTTCACCAAAAATTAAATTGTTCACTAAAAATTAAAATTTTCACTAAAAATTCAATATTTCAACATTTCAATTTTTCACTAAAAATTCAATTTTCCACTAAATATTCCATTTTAAATTAAAAACTGACATGGTGTCGCGCGATCTACCAGGCAAATACAACACAATCTTCAACTTTTTCCAATTTGTTTTGCACAATTAGGCTACGCTTCATCGCCCGCCCCCACTGATAAAAGAGGTTATGTTGCATATATTGCTGCTATCAAAGTTCTGCACGTCATCAACATACTACCGACCTCATCGTGTTCGTTGTCCTCATCGTCCTTTTCCTCGCCTGTCGCCTATATCAGTTGCTGCGAATTATTATTTCATTTGCCATCCATTCTTGGCGCAACATTTTTATTTTCATTGCATAGCAACGTAGAGCACAGAATAATGAAAAAAATCAGAAAAAAAAATGTAAAAATTGCTTCATTCTCATCAGAGGTTCGAGATAATTATCGCTGAGTAAATGTTTTGCATCAACAGCGATTTTTTTTGTTGCAGCTGCTGTTGCTACAAACTCTCGACAGCAGTAGCAGCAGCAACAAAATTATGTTGCTAAAACTGTGCGCCAGACAAATGGTTGCCAGCCAGCCAGCCACCCGACCGGCTCTGCCTTCTGCCTATCGGATACGTGACACGGAGCCACATCGTATGTATGTCGCGTTGCATTGCATCGCGTACGTCGCCTCTGTCGCGCCGAGCGGCTGAATTCGCGCGCGACCTGCACGAAGGATAATTTAATTTTCATGGCAGCTGCGATGCGATGCAATTTTCTTGTTGTTGTAGTCGTCGTCATTGTTGTTGTTGTCCTTTCACTGCCGTCAGCACATTTGTTGCTGTTGCTGCTGCCACGGCAATGTTTTCATATTTATGCGCAAAAATGCAGCATTTATACATTTGGCTATTATTTTCTTTCGTATTTTTTTGTTAATTTTCCTTTTTTTTCAAACGTTTTTTAAGCTTCTTTTGCGCGGCTTTGGCATTTTTATCAGATTCTTCGCAGCACTTCTTATGCAAACTAATTTCATGGATATTGTCAATGTTTTCTTGTGTTGGTTGTTTGGAGATTGTTTTCATCGTCTTACTTTTTT
Source organism: Dryomyza anilis (assembly GCA_951804985.1). Classification (NCBI taxonomy): domain Eukaryota; kingdom Metazoa; phylum Arthropoda; class Insecta; order Diptera; family Dryomyzidae; genus Dryomyza; species Dryomyza anilis. Next base: position 116,197,776 of record OX638130.1, read on the forward strand.
TCATTTTGCATATCAATATAGCAATAACATTTTAAGGAAACTCACGGTAGCAGACATTTTAAGAACTTGATTAAATATCACATTTCATATTTTAAATAAGGAATGAGAAAAATATTACAGAAATCCAAACACCATTATCAGAAAAAAACTTATTTTCAAATTGATATAAATCGGTTCGGTTTTATATCGTTTTAAAAATAGTCTTCAAAAAATATTGAAAACCAAACAAAAAATTTAATTTTCTAAATTAATACTCTAAATTAAACTTTTCACTAAAAATTCAATTTATCACTAAAAATTCAATTTATCACTAAAAATTCAATTTTTCACTAAAAATTCAATTTTTCATTAAAAAATTCAATTTTTCACTAAAAATTCACTTTTTAACTAATAATTCAATTTTTCACTAATAATTCAATTTTGCACTTAAAATCTAATTTTTCACTAAAAATTCAATTTTTCAATCAAAATTACATTTTTCACTAAAAATGCAATTTTTCACTAAAAATTAAATATTTCAATAAAAATTCAATTTTTCACTAATAATTCAATTTTTCACAAATAATCCAATTTTTCACTAAAAATTCAATTTTTCATTAAAAATCAAATTTTTCACTAAAAATGAAATTTTTTACTAAAAATGAAATTTTTTACTAAAAATTAAATATTTCCCTAAAAATTCCATTTTTAACTAAAAATTCAATTTTTCACTAAAAATACAATTTTTCACTAAAAAATCAATTTTTCACTAAAATTCAATTTTTCACTAAAAATTCAATTTTTCACTAAAAATTAAATTTTTCACTAAAAATTAAATTTATCACTAAAAATTAAAGTTTTCACTAAAAATTAAATTTTTCACTAAAAATTAAATTTTTCAATAAAAATTAAATTTTTCACTAAAAATTAAATTTTTCACTAAAAATTAAATTTTTCACTAAAAATTAAATTTTTCACTAAAAATTAAATTTTTCACTAAAAATTAAATTTTTCACTAAAAATTAAATTGTTCACTAAAAATAAAATTTTTCACTAAAAATTCAATTTCTTTACTAAAAAATTCAATTTTTCACTAAAAATTCAATTTTTAACTAAAAATTAAAAATTTAACTAAAAATTCCATTTTTAAGTCATTTTTTCAGTATAATATTATTATTATATTTTTATATTTTTAATAAAAATTTATTCTTCACTAAATATACAACTTTTTAAAATATTAAATTAAAATTTCACTAATTTCTAAAATTAGTCATTGAATATCTCATTATTTAAGTAAAATTGTGCCATTGCTTAGCTGTTTAATTTTCTGCAATATGCTGTGATTTGTCTCAACGCCTAAATCGAGTCACGTTTAAAGCGCCGAGCTCTCAATATTTTGCCAATTTCTCAAAAACCATACGAGAGACACGCGCTGCATACGTGGCACCGACATCGTGCGAAACAAAATTCGATCAAGCATGAGCAAAATGCTGCAGCAATAACAACAAAAACATCTAGAAAACAACAACAACAAGAAAAACAACAACAATAATAGCAACTGCATGAACAACGAATTGAAGTGTGAAGCAATAAATGCTACAGCCGCCGCTTGACTTTAGAACGTGTTTCTGCTTAAACTGGCATTAGGTGCAACTGAAAAATAAACCTGAAATCCTAAAAAAAAATACAAAAATAAACAACAACAACAAAAAGTGTTAAAAAACATCTTTCGCCTCCCTAAAATCTGTTTCCACTAACGCTCAACAATTTTGCAAAAACTAAAAAAAAATTGTTTATCCAATATTTCTGCATCAAACTACGTTGTACGATGTCCGGTGTTCGATGCTCAGTGTCCGGTGACCGGTTACCCGCAGGGGCTCCGGCGCAAAACCTGGCAAATTTGCTCTCGGTCAAGCTGAAAATTTTTCCTCACACAGACACACACACACATCTAACACCGCCGACGGAGATATTCATCCATTTAACTTTGCAATATTTCTAGTTATCTCTGTGTGTGTCTGTGTCACACACACACACGCTCAGGTGCAAATGTGTTCATCTGTGTTTAGCACGAACGACAAAAATCATTTGGCCAAAATGTGCGCTTCACTAAGCGCAAAACTTAGCCAATTTTCTCTCTGTATTTGCGTCTGTGTTTAGTGTACATTTTTGTGTATGTGCCTCATGTGTGTGTGTGTGTAATCGTTATGCACACATGCACACTTTGCTGATCATGCTGATGACATTCGTCGTCCTCATGTTGCTGCATATTTTCGCAAATCATAACCGCAATGGCTACAACGCACCGGCAGCAATAACAGAAAAACGTCTCACATCAAACGTAACAACAAAAAATGTTGCCTGCAATTGCGAAAAACGTTTATTTGGTTGTTGCCTTGTTTGATAGAGGTTCTTTGGCTGTCCGTCTGTATTTAGATGCATTTGTATTTTTTTTTTAATTTGAGAGGAAATTTTAGATTTTAGAAAAAAATAATTTGTAATGAAAATTTGTATTTTTAGTGAAAAATTGAATTTTTAGTGAAAATTTTAATTTTTTGTGAAAATTTGAATTTTTAGTGAAAAATTGAATTTTTAGTGAAAAATTTAATTTATAGTGGAAAATTGATTTTTCAATTTTTAATGAAAAATTTATTTTCTTAAGAAAAAAAATATTTTTTATGAAAAATGAATGAATCAATTTTTAGTTAAAAATCGATTTTGTAGTGAAAAATTGAATTGTTAGTGAAAAATTTAATTCTTTGTGAAAAATTTAATTTTTAGTGAAAAATTGAATTTTTAGTGAAAAATTGAATTTTTAGTGAAAAATTGAATTTTTAGTGAAAAATTGAATTTTTAGTGAAAAATTGAATTTTTAGTGAAAAATTGAATTTTTAGTGAAAATTTGAATTTTTAGTGAAAATTTGAATTTTTAGTGATAAATTGAATTTTTAGTGAAAAATTGAATTTTTAGTGAAAATTTTTATTTTTTTGTGAAAAATTTAATTTTTTAGTGAAAAATTTAATTTTTTGTGAAAAAATTAATTTTTAGTGAAAATTTGAATTTTTATTGAAAAATGAAATTTTTTATTGAAAAAATGAATTTATATTGAAAATCGGAATTTTTAGTGAAAATTTGAATTTTTAGTGAAAAATTTAATTTTTAGTGAAAAATTTAATTTTTAATGAAAATTTTAATTTTTAGTGAAAAATTTAATTTTTAGTGAAAATTTTAATTTTTAGTGAAAAATTTAATTTTTTGTGAAAAATTTTTTTTTTTTGTGAAAATTTGAATTTTTATTGAAAAATGGAATTTTTTATTGAAAAATTGAATTTATATTGAAAAATTTAATTTTTAGTGAAAATTTGAATTTTTAGTGAAAAATTAAAATTTTAGTGAAAAATTAAAATTTTGGTGAAAAATTAAAATTTTGAATTTTTAGTGAAAAATTTAATTATTGAATTTTTAGTGAAAAATTTAATTTTTATTGAATTTTTAGTGAAGAATTGAATTTTTAGTGAAAATTTAATTTTTTAAATGAAAAATTAAAATTTTAATGAGAAATTGTATTTTTCTAATTTTTAGTGAAAAATTGAATTTTTAGTGAAAATTTGATTTTAGTGATTTTTAGTGAGAAATGAATTTTTAGTGAAAAATTGTAATTTTAGTGAAAAATCGAATTTTTAGAGAAAAATTGAAGTTTTGGTGAAAAATTTAATTTTTACTAAAATTTTAATTTTGATGTTTAGTTAATTTCATTTTTGTAAACATTATTCTGCTTTTGAAAACAATTTTAGGAACATCTAAAACTAAATTTAATTTGCGCGGTCAAAATGCAGTATTGTTTTGTAGTTGGATGTGTTGGAGCGGTGGTACAGCTGCAGCTGTACCACCGCTGCAGCGGAAATGAATTATACGCCACAATAACATTGAAAACTAAAAGCAAAAAGTATCGCCAAACATCAAACTGTAATTAAGCAGAGGCTTTGTGTGCGTGACCTATGCACAGGCACCAGCACCCATATTAAACATTTAAAAGGGAACTGAAAGTGCTTTAAAAACAATGCAAAAAAAAAATAAAAAAATTATATTTGTGAAAAACAGTGTGAAAAAGGAGTAGTTGCACATATGCTTAATTCATATTTTTAATTTTTCTGCAGCAGCGGCAACACTTTGATAATTTTAAATTGTTGCTGCACTCGCAGAGACACAAAAACACCTACCACCCAGCAACATAACATACTAAGCCATGCAACATGCGGTCAATGGTGGGTGCTGTGCTGTGCTGCGCTCTGTGGCGAAGTCGATGTACGGTGTGCTTTAGACTCTTTTATGAGTAACGATGTAGCAAGGTGCTGTGGTTTGTTGCAGAGAGCTGCATTCTCATGAGTGACAGTGTAAATGAGTTTTTGTGTGTTTGACATGAATGTGTGTTAAATATAAAATGATGCAAACAAAAATGTTTAGCAATGAAATCCAAAATTCAATTAAGTAGTCATTAACTATATCAATAAGTAAAAAATAAAATTTGTGTATAATTCATGATTTAATAAATTAATAATGAAAATAAATGCAACCATATTAAAATTTTGAACTTTTCAATTAAAATTAAAATGTTTTAATAAAAATTAAATTTTCACTAAAAATTAAATTTTCACTAAAAATTAAATGTTTCACTAAAAATAAAATTTTCACTAAAAATTAAATTTTTCAATAAAAATTAAATTTTTCAATAAAAATTAAATTTTTCAATAAAAATTAATTTTTCAATAAAAATTAAGTTTTTCACTAAAAATTTACACTATAAATAAAATTGTTCACTTAAATTAAAATTTTTCACTAAAAATAAAATTTTTAACTACAAATAAAAATGTTCACTAAAAATAAAAATTTTCACTAAAAATTAAATTTTTTAATAAAAATAAAATTTTTCACTAAAAAGAAATTTTTTTACTAAAAATTCAAATTTTCATTAAAAAATAAAATTTTGTACTAAAATTAAAATGTTCACTAAAAATAAAATTTTTCACTTAAATTAAAGTTTTCACTAAACATGAAAATTTTCACTAAAAATTAAATTTTTCACTAAAAATAAAATTTTTCATTAAAAAAGAAATTTTTTCACTAAAAGATGACATTTTCACTAAAAATTCAATTTTTCATGAAAAAATAAAATTTTGTAATAAAATTAAAATGTTCACTAAATATTAAATTTTTCACTTAAATTAAAGTTTTCACTAAACATGAAAATTTTCACTAAAAATTAAATGTTTCAATAAAAATTAAATTTTTTCCTAAAAAATAAATTTTTTAATATAAATTTTTTACTAAAATTCAAGTTTTCACTAAAAATTCAATTTTTCACTAACAATTAAATTTTTTCACAAAAGTTTAATTTTTCACCAAAAGTTCAATATAAAAAATAAACCAAAAAAAAATTAATAATAGTTATTTTTTCAATTTTATTTTTTAAATACAAAATTTCCAATCAATTAAATCAGTAATTATAGACAACAGGTGTCTGCTGCCGCAAGGCATTCATGAAACTTTGCAATCGATTCGTGTTGCTAATCTGTTGATTATTTTTTACCAAGTTATTGGCAACATTTCTATTTATTTTAATAATATTTCGATTGATTTTATTATTCTTTTTACGATTATTATTTTTGCGTTTGTGCTGCTGATTTGTGCCGCCGCCTCTGTTACGATTTGCTCTTTGTATGGGCGGCACATTGAAGCTACCATTCTTCTGACTGTTCAGTCGTCTGCGCTGCGGTATATAGCCCAAACCACTTAAACCACCAAGACCACCCTCAGCAGTAACACCATCCTGAGCCACTCTATTATCGACAGCATTCAGCAAAGCCGCCGCACCAGCTGTTGCAGTACCTACGCCGAGTGTCGCTTCGCTGTCGCGTGAATGTCGCGTCGGCGTTGTCGTGGGGTCTTCGGGGGTAGTTGTTGTTGGCTGTGTAATTATGATAACATTGCTCTGCGGCTGTGTCGGCTGAAACATGCTTTTGAAAAGCATAAATTTCTTCAAGAGACCGCGACCAGTGACCGTATCGTCGGAGGCGTCCATGTTGCTGCGGCCTATCGACGATTGCCAAGTGTGCGGCTGCCGCTGGCGCTGAAGTTCTTTACAAGTTATAGATTTTTATTATTTAAAAATTTTATTTAATGTAAAACCATTATTTTTGACTTACTTCTTTTTTTATTTGCTGCTGTTGTCACTGAAAAGCACTCGATCAGCAGCAACATTGCAAGCAGCAATCTCCAGTTGATGACCGTTGATGGTTTCATGTTGACAAAATGAATCCAAACACTGCATGCAGCATGGTTTTTATACTGAGATAATCTTCTACTTTCGCCTATTAATGTTTTTGAGTTGCTGCAATTATGGCTGTCAAGCACGACACTGTGTCAAAGTAACAAAGTCATCGTCGTCGGTGCCGCAGGAGCAGAGCCGCATGACGCGGTGCGACAGGAACGCCTCTTGCCTGCAGGCGATTCTTGTATCTATTTAATTTTTATTTTCACCTTTCTTTTACTTTTACTACTGTGTCTTTACCAGCGTCATTCCCTAGAGCCACTTAATTTTAGTTTGCGTGTCGCTAATTTTTGATATTCTGAGCGCGCCGCATTTAATTTCGGACCGACGCTTGATGCAGGTATTGAAATAAAAATAAAATATATAGTTTTTTTATCTGCTGCTACTTTGACTTTAAGTTTGATTTAAATAAAATTAAACGAAAAATATGACGATTAAAAAATTTAACTTTTGTATAAAATAATTATGACGTCCGTAGGTCAGTGGATATTTCAATGGACTGCGCGTCTAAATATTGCAGGTTCAAACCCCCGAAACTGCGAACATCTCTCTCGTTGCTACCTCTCTCGCACATTTCCTGTAAAAAGCCTAACACTCCGTTATTCAGATTCGGCATTAAACTGTAAATCATTACCTGGTTTCTGTAACGCATTCGAGAATATACTCTAATGAGCGTGACGTCACGTATTCTCGAAGTGTCATTTTCGAAATAGAGAACTTTAGAATTTCCATAAATTGTTAAATTTCGAATTCAAGAACTTTTGAATTTCCGTAACTTGTTAAATTCACCACACGAGAAGTTTATAATTTTTATTTTTTTGAGTTTTACATTTTTTAACACAACTTATTTAAATAAAATATTATCTGTCTCGTTTTGAAAAATAACATATATAATTAAAAATAATTTTAGTTTTTGGAGAACTTTTCCTTCTCTCTGCCTATAAGGTACGTGAGAACGAACTCGAATTTCAGCAATGTCAATGGGGCCACACTGGTCGCAGTATTACCACGGTTGCAGCAACTGTAAATTCGAGAATGGCGTCATAATGACGTCATTTCGAGAAAACTCTTCAAAAAGTGACAAAGTAAAGGGTCAAAAATTTCAACATTTCCTATAGCATAAAATAAGCTGATGATGAATACAAAGGTAAGGAAATCACTCAATTTAAAAAGTCAGAAGGATTTGGGTGAAAAATGTACTAAAATTAATTTGTAATAGTGTCAAAAATGTTTCACCTTATGTGTCACTTGCTCAAAATCGCAAAAAACCATTGGAATAAAAAAAAAATAGATAAAACTTAACAAAGTCATGTATCAAATTTAACCTGAAATATACTACATATCATCGTTGTAGAACTAAAAGTCACCAAATTCATTTTTATGAAAAACTAAATTTTCGACTTTGTTGATTAATATTATAAAAAGTGTATGATGCATTTTTAAAGTTGAAAAATCAATTAATAGATTTACATTTTCTTATCATGTGGTAAACAAAATTGAGATCATCGATTAAAAATTAACAGATTTTTAAAGATTTTTGTAAATGAATATCTGGCATTTTGAAAATGTATTTGGTGACTTTTCGTTCTACAACGACGATATATTTTAGAAAAATATAAAGTGTTGCAGTACCAACCTAATCCAGAATTACCAAAAATAGTTTAGTTCAACTCAAAATTTCAATTTCTTTCAGCGTGAATAAATTTATTCAACATCAAAGTCAAATTTGTTATGGACATTAAACATTTTCCCATCATACTAGAGATAAAAAAAATAATTTTCATTGATTTCTAATTGTACTTAATTCCTAAATCGAATAGCTTAATAATAATTAAATGTCCCATAACTTAAAGAAATCTTTAAAATTAAAATTTAAAATTCCGTATTTTAACACTAATTTTATAACTCTTCTAATCTAATATGATTTAATTTTCTTCTATTATAAATTATAAATTTATTATATATTTTTAATACCAAACTGTAAGCCACATTTTGTTTATGTATTTTTGTTTTATAATTCATTGTGAATTTTACTGTAAAATAATGTAAAAATATATTCACCAATAAACACATAATATATATGCAAATGATTTAAAATTTTCGTAGACCTGCATAAATTAACTTTTCTCTGTGTCTGCCATTCTACTCTTCTATAAATATTTCTTCTTTTGCTTAAATTTCTTATCTACTAATTTAATTACCATGCATCAAAATATTGACTCCAACAGCTGTTGATTTATTTATGCGTAAATTTTAACAATCTCTACATAGATCGGCAACTGCCTGAATTATGTGGCTCTTTATTTAAATGAGATTGAAAACCAGGGATTGAAACTGTAGACGAACTTAATGTCGATAACCGTTTAAATTTTTATTTTTTCCGTTTCTATAAAAATAAAAACCGTTATTAAAATCGATCATAAACTTGAAATCGATTATAAACATATCAACCATAAACTTCTGTGGAAAATTATAAAAATGGTATAATCTAAATGCGCATTGTGAGAGACAAACTTCGTAACCATAGGACGTGGCATCTTCTATACAAACGAAATATTAAAAACACATTATATCCGAAATTACGATATTGAATTTACATATATTGCTCAGTGCTATATTTCGACATTTTGATCGATTAATGTGCGTAGCAACGCCCAAACAAAATACATTTTTAATATGCTCTATCAATGATATTTTATACAAGGGTGTAGTTGACCTCCCCAAAAAACTTTAAACTCATTACATCTGAAGTTTTCACACCATAATTCACCATATCTGAACTCACTACACCATAATTCACCACATCTAAACTCACCACAACTGAACTCACCACAACTGAACTCACCACAGCTGAACTCACCACATCGAAACTAACCACACCGAAACTAACCACACCGAAACTCACCACACATAAACTCACCACACCGAAACTCACCACACCGAAACTCACCGCACAGAAACTCACCACACAGAAACTCACCACACCGAAACTCACCACACTAAAGCTCACCATACTGAAACTCATGACACGAAAACACAATATAAATAAATTTATCATTGCGGTGAAAAAAAAATGTATAAGTGCTGCTTAAATGAAAAGGTGAAAAACATTTTTTCAATGCAATGTTTTACTCTCGTAGTAATGAAAAATGTTCTCTACACGGATAGAAAAGATTTGTTTGAATATGTTTGAATGTAATTATAAAGTAATTCGAAATCACCATATACATATCAGGAGTAAAATCTAATTATATTATAATTGAATTGTATAATTATTTTATTCAGATTGAAATATTATTATACGATATTCAAACATAAATTGCTTTAATTGCGGATTTACATGTATTTACTATATTAATGTTTCTGTAGAAAAATATAGTTTTCATCAGATATTAAATTAATGTTTGATATTTCCGCTATTAAACACACCCAATGTCACTAAAAGGTTCTTTGTATTAAATGTATTTGGTTATTCGTGATTGTTACTGGGTGACAACGAATTTTAAAACAATAGCATTATGTTGATTATATGTATGTTTGGCATTACGAAAACACAATTAAATAACAACGCTGACTACTTTTAGCACTCAGTAACACTCACTTTCATACTTTGCATATAGTTCAAAAGTTCTTTTTGGTGGAATTTGATTTGGGAGAATTTGTTTAAATACCGCCAATTACTGTTAACACCAGATAGTAGCTGTTTGTGAAATATCCAATTAATCCGTAATTCACTGAACTCAAAATAGGAAAAATAGAAGGAAATAAAATTATTAAGTATAAATAAAAGATGCGTAATAAAAAAAAAGTATATAATTATATAATATAAACAAAAAAAATTTAATTTAAAAAAAAAGAAAAATGAAATAAATTTACTTTTTTACATTAAAACTGAATGTAAACATAAATATGTTTACATGTAAATAAAATGTTTTTCACATTCAAACATATATATGTTTGCAAGAACTCTGAAAATTATTCATTCCGAATATAAATATGTTTGAACGAAAACAAAAACATGTTTGGTCGTTATTATAATAATGTTTGGCAATGAAATAATTATTTTGTTTGCACAAAGCCCCAAAGATATATGTAATGCCTGCAAAATTATGTTTGGGAGAACCCTTTTTTTTCGTAGCGTATATGTAAAAGATGTTGACAGTGGCTGGGATCGAATCCGAGACCTTTGGGCAACGCTCTAACCTATCAAGCTACCGGCGCTTTAGTAAGTTATATTAATATAAAAACCGTATTTGAATTCGGTAAACCGTTTCGTTATAAAACATAAAACCGAAACTGTAAATGAAACGGAAATCGATACCGATATATATTTGGATTTCAATCCATGACTTTAATCTATCTATCAAACATAAAGTTGATTAGTTGGTAAATGTTGGCATGTCATAACTAAGTGTTTTTTGTTGTTTTACTATCCTGCTGTGTGTGTGTGTTTTGGTTTAATCTTGCATAAAATTTCTTGCATTTTGATTTATGTCACACATAGTTTAGTTTATATTTATATGGAATTGTAGCACGATTTATTTATTTAATATTTGTTTATTTCTGGCAAGTGTAAATCTTGAATTTTGCCAAAGTTTATTTAATGATTTGTCGATTATTGGCATTAAATAAATATTAGAAATATTATGTGGTAAATATAAAGATAATACTTATAAAATTTGTGAGGTGATTATAAAAGTATAAATATTACATATATATTTAGAAAATTTGTACTGAAATAGAAAATAAATAACTTTTATTTTTTAAACTAATTTATAAAATTCTAAATATTAAAATACTCAAAACTTTATACTGATTTACTTAATATAAATCACTTAATCACCCTTTGAACTTGTACCCAACCACAAGCATTATACCTCAAGTTCTTATCGCAAATCTCTACAAAGAATCTTTACCAAGAATCGCAAAATCTATCGCGCTAACCATTGCGACGACCGCAGGCAAATGTTCTAAATAGGAATAACAAAGTATCGCAAAGTAGATCAAAGCCATGCGATAACAGACGAAAATTAATTGCAAACATTTTACAAAATTTAATTTTTGTCTTAGTCGAATTTTGCCTCAACCAACGAAAATCATATAAAAAGCCCCCACCAAATGCTTCAAAGGCAACAAAGGTCTTTTCAACTTACAACGAAAATGAAGTTTTTATATTTGACAGTGCTGCTGCTATTAGCCATAATTATGGCAACGTTAGATCCTGTATCGGCACGTAGAATTGGTAAATCTTTAATATTTCTGAATTTCTTGAGCTCTACTATTACAGTATTTATATTTTAATAAAAAGCACGACGTGTACGCAAACAGCCGAAGTCCGAGAATATTATTGCTGTGCCTGCATTTGCCGCTTTTCGCAATGTGAATACCCCAACCAATGTGAATACCCCAACAACAGAACCTGAGTCGGCACCTGAGGAGCCCGAAGTAACCGAAGAACAAGAAGTTGCCGATGGAGAATCGTATGTGCCACAAGTTGAAGTCAACAGTGGACGCATGTTTATGAAGCATCTATTGCTATTCAAGTCCATGATGAATCAAGGAAATACTGGTGGAAATATTGGTGGAATTATTGGTGGAACTAATGGTGGAAATATAAGTCCTGGTTTACTCATGCCATACATCTACATTAACACACCATTGAATCTGACAAATGTAAATAACAACACACTAACCAATACTCCTGCGCCACCTGCAATAACTGGTACAGGAGGTACTGGTACAGGTGGTGCTGCTGGTCCCGGTAGAATAAGCAATTCACAGGCTTGGCCCTATGCCGTACGCATGCCCACGCAATTGTACCAGCAACGTACTAATAACCAAATGCCTATGGTGGTTGGAGTTCTGGGACCCGATGGTCAAGTCATTCCTGTCGTAATACCCAATCAATTTAGTGGAAATGCAGTGCAAAATAATGCTAATCAACAACAACGTAGAAGAGGCAATCAGAAAAAGAATAATAATCGTAACAAGAACGGTAATGCTTTTATGTCATTTGCCAATAATTTGAGGAAAATACAATTTTTGCCTTAATTCGATATGTGAAATAAATGTTGTGAAATAAATTGGTATATTTGAGAAATAATTTGTTTTTTTTTTAATTTTCGGGTTAATATTTGAAAAAAAAAAATGCAGACCTAAATGACACAGTAAAGATTTTCTAACATGAATCTTTTTAAGTCCTGCTAAATTCGACTTACTTATTTCGATTGGAGTCATTTGGTAGGCGTAATATTTTGTAGATGGTATGCGATTTATTCTAAATATATCGATTTCGATTATCCCTACCCATACCCTACAGTATAAACCTTTGCATATTCTTTTATGTATACCTTCCTTTATTATCCTTATAGAATTCGCTTTTTTTACTTTATCCGTTCATATTAATTTGTTCATTTGTCTTCCAATATCTCTTCATATATAATTTACATGTGCTCTTCATTCCAACAACTTAGAATGCTTCATTCGTAACTAACTTCTGTCCATATCCCTAATCAGATCGATTATGTATTAACCTAATTTAATTACTTCCTCTATTCCTTCACATATTTCTTCATATATCCCGTCATATATTCTTTATTTTACTTTATTCCTTTCTATATCTGTTTCCATTTAAAATTATGTATCCTTTTACTTATCCCTTTTCATATCTCTTTAAATTTTCCCTTCCATTCTAATTTGTAAAATTCCCTACAATATTCTTAACTTATTTCCATCTTCCCGCACTCTTTTTCTATAACCCTACCTATATTTTTTACCTATATACCTTTACATATCCATTCCTCTATTTACTTCCCTATGCATTAACATGTCCTTTTCCATGTCGCTTCCTATATATCATCAAATATATTTTGATATATGCCCTTGCATACCTATTCATATATCTCCTCATCTTTCAAAAAAAAACCCTTTTACGTTTGTCATATCTCTTTGTATATTCTTACCTATACAATCTCATTTCCGTTCCAATACTTTTAACCGATTTCATATCTACTTTCATATTTCTTTTCATAACCCATTCTTTATCGCATCTATACTATCTGACGTGTTGGACCCCTTTGAATCAGCGTTCTGAAGCATTACCTCTTCAGCATTTAAAAGAAAAGTTTGATCTATCCTAGTCAGTATAGAACAGAGAGGATTTGCCGATTTTCTACTAAGAGGCTTTTTTAAAATTGCTTTTGCCCCGAACACTTCTATCTGTGACATACTTTCTTCTGTTGGTAACATACATTGTTGGCCAATTCCAATGTCATGTTTCGAAAACCTCTGATGCTTCGAATGTTTTTCGAACTTCACATGTTCAATTTTTAAACTTTTCGTACATTGAAATTGAAATCTCAAACTTTGATTTGATTTCATAAAACTATGTAGGTCAGAGTAGCGTCAGTAGCTCAAGGTTAGTTTAGACTGCGAGTCAAAAGGTCCCCGGTTCAAGCCTGAACTGGGGCTAACAACATCTTTTCATAGAAACATTTTCCTTTACAGTGCTACCTCTCGACAGTAAATGGCAAACCTACAAGAGTAATGTAATGCCCATTTCACCCGCCGTTCGGATTCGGCATTAAACAGGTCCCATCTTGAGTACAAATATAACGCGTACAGCTTAAAATGGTGAGAGAGCTCGGCCTACGTTGTTATAGAACTGTAGCGCTAAACTATTATTATTATAAAAGGTCCAATTTGACGCTCGATATTGAAACTGTCCGATATCGTGTGAATTATACTATATCTCGAATTGATTTTGTAAGAATATCGAAACGAATTACGTACTGGTTGTAGAAATATAAATCCTAGCAACTTACTTTCGAGGGTAAGGCTTGGAAATATGATTTTCGATTATACTTTAGGGTATCACCGATTATTTAAAATTACTTTTAATATTTAGTTTCTGAAATGTTTTATTAATACTGATTTATTTCTCTTAATAAGACTGAAGAAGTCCATTTAAATTTCTATAAATCTGACTTATTCAGCTGCATGAGTGGCTGTGTTATAACTAAATGCAATTCGTTGAAATATTGTAACATTTCGAGTATTTTAAAGATTTACCTTATCGACTTTATAAAGAACCTATACCACAAGTATTTCCTTTCTGCTATTCTGCTTTTTAAAGATTTATATTAACGGTAGAATAAAAACTCTTTGATTTAAATATGATAATCATTGCCAACGCAGATGAAAAAAAAACGATGTGAAATGAGGGCAAATTGGCTTCGTTATCCATGAGCAATGAAAATGTTTTTCACTGATAATTCGCCTCAGATATGCTTCGAATGTGAATGAATACATGATGCTGTTGATGGTTCTACTCCTTCATGTACTCCACTCAATCCTCAAATGGTTTCGAACGCCAACTCCTTTGACTACATATTATGCGCCCCCTACATCTTGTACTACAACTCCAATGCCGACTCCTACTCCTACCTCGTTTCGGTCTTTATGAAAATGTTGCTGTTGCGGATGCTACGAATGCTGCTGCTGCTGACGATGATGATAACTTTCCTTTTTTATGCAAATGTAATAATCCGTAATAAATTGTTCAATAAAAGCGCACAGCACTAGAGGGCGCTGCCAAAACCTACCGTATCAAGTAGTAACACGTCCTTGGCATCGTCTATTTGTATGTAGTATATGTGTCCTTTTTCGATGACTCCCGCCAGATACCACTTTCGCTCATCTGCGATAACATCGCTGTCGAGCAGTAGAGACTCAGCACCGTCCGTTACTGAAAGAGAATATCTGATGGGGCTCTCAAGTTGAGGTTATGAATGAGTCAAATGTATTTAAAAGCAGCGACCGTCAGTCAGTCCGTCCGTCCATTCATTTGTCCGTCCGAATATGCTTATGAAAAGGAATTCATTTCCAACTTTTGCACTTTTCAACTTTGAACGTTATGAATGTCAGATAAGGCGCTTCGCTCAATTTCAATATAATGTCCCGTCCGTCTGCCCGTCCATCATCCGCCGTCGCCCGCTTGAGCATCATCTTTTTCGTCATCTTGCTCTTCTTCATTTTCAAATCATTTGTAATTTCGAATGTTGATTAAATCACTTTTCGAATGTCAGTCAGCCAAGCGTATATTTCACTTGAACCGCATCGAAATGCTAAAATATCCTGACGAACTGGCCAATGAATGAATGAATGTGCGAGTGAATGCCACAAGGACATGTAGGAAGGATAATGTTGTTGACGCCGAGAATGGCTTCGTCATGATAACTTTTCTGCTGATCTGCATTTTATGCAAAATGTTTGCCGCTTTGGCAAATCTTTTGAGTGACTTACATATAAATAATGTGCATAATATAATATTTTTAAGATTAGAATTTCACAGAATAATGATTATTCTCGATGTGTACGGAGGTGAATTGGGCTTTGCAAAAGTTTGATTAAATTTCAATTTAACTAAAACTATAAAGATGTAGATTTATGCATAAATAATAGAATAAATTATATAGAAGATATGTTATTTAATTGAATTTCGGTTGCTATAATAATTACAATTACCTTTTTTAAAAGTCTTTAATAATTTAAAACAATATATCATCATATCATCATATCATCATATCATCATATCATCATATCATCATATCATCATATCATCATATCATCATATCATCATATCATCATATCATCATATCATCATATCATCATATCATCATATCATCATATCATCATATCATCATATCATCATATCATCATATCATCATATCATCATATCATCATATCATCATATCATCATATCATCATATCATCATATCATCATATCATCATATCATCATATCATCATATCATCATATCATCATATCATCATATCATCATATCATCATATCATCATATCATCATATCATCATATCATCATATCATCATATCATCATATCATCATATCATCATATCATCATATCATCATATCATCATATCATCATATCATCATATCATCATATCATCATATCATCATATCATCATATCATCATATCATCATATCATCATATCATCATATCATCATATCATCATATCATCATATCATCATATCATCATATCATCATATCATCATATCATCATATCATCATATCATCATATCATCATATCATCATATCATCATATCATCATATCATCATATCATCATATCATCATATCATCATATCATCATATCATCATATCATCATATCATCATATCATCATATCATCATATCATCATATCATCATATCATCATATCATCATATCATCATATCATCATATCATCATATCATCATATCATCATATCATCATATCATCATATCATCATATCATCATATCATCATATCATCATATCATCATATCATCATATCATCATATCATCATATCATCATATCATCATATCATCATATCATCATATCATCATATCATCATATCATCATATCATCATATCATCATATCATCATATCATCATATCATCATATCATCATATCATCATATCATCATATCATCATATCATCATATCATCATATCATCATATCATCATATCATCATATCATCATATCATCATATCATCATATCATCATATCATCATATCATCATATCATCATATCATCATATCATCATATCATCATATCATCATATCATCATATCATCATATCATCATATCATCATATCATCATATCATCATATCATCATATCATCATATCATCATATCATCATATCATCATATCATCATATCATCATATCATCATATCATCATATCATCATATCATCATATCATCATATCATCATATCATCATATCATCATATCATCATATCATCATATCATCATATCATCATATCATCATATCATCATATCATCATATCATCATATCATCATATCATCATATCATCATATCATCATATCATCATATCATCATATCATCATATCATCATATCATCATATCATCATATCATCATATCATCATATCATCATATCATCATATCATCATATCATCATATCATCATATCATCATATCATCATATCATCATATCATCATATCATCATATCATCATATCATCATATCATCATATCATCATATCATCATATCATCATATCATCATATCATCATATCATCATATCATCATATCATCATATCATCATATCATCATATCATCATATCATCATATCATCATATCATCATATCATCATATCATCATATCATCATATCATCATATCATCATATCATCATATCATCATATCATCATATCATCATATCATCATATCATCATATCATCATATCATCATATCATCATATCATCATATCATCATATCATCATATCATCATATCATCATATCATCATATCATCATATCATCATATCATCATATCATCATATCATCATATCATCATATCATCATATCATCATATCATCATATCATCATATCATCATATCATCATATCATCATATCATCATATCATCATATCATCATATCATCATATCATCATATCATCATATCATCATATCATCATATCATCATATCATCATATCATCATATCATCATATCATCATATCATCATATCATCATATCATCATATCATCATATCATCATATCATCATATCATCATATCATCATATCATCATATCATCATATCATCATATCATCATATCATCATATCATCATATCATCATATCATCATATCATCATATCATCATATCATCATATCATCATATCATCATATCATCATATCATCATATCATCATATCATCATATCATCATATCATCATATCATCATATCATCATATCATCATATCATCATATCATCATATCATCATATCATCATATCATCATATCATCATATCATCATATCATCATATCATCATATCATCATATCATCATATCATCATATCATCATATCATCATATCATCATATCATCATATCATCATATCATCATATCATCATATCATCATATCATCATATCATCATATCATCATATCATCATATCATCATATCATCATATCATCATATCATCATATCATCATATCATCATATCATCATATCATCATATCATCATATCATCATATCATCATATCATCATATCATCATATCATCATATCATCATATCATCATATCATCATATCATCATATCATCATATCATCATATCATCATATCATCATATCATCATATCATCATATCATCATATCATCATATCATCATATCATCATATCATCATATCATCATATCATCATATCATCATATCATCATATCATCATATCATCATATCATCATATCATCATATCATCATATCATCATATCATCATATCATCATATCATCATATCATCATATCATCATATCATCATATCATCATATCATCATATCATCATATCATCATATCATCATATCATCATATCATCATATCATCATATCATCATATCATCATATCATCATATCATCATATCATCATATCATCATATCATCATATCATCATATCATCATATCATCATATCATCATATCATCATATCATCATATCATCATATCATCATATCATCATATCATCATATCATCATATCATCATATCATCATATCATCATATCATCATATCATCATATCATCATATCATCATATCATCATATCATCATATCATCATATCATCATATCATCATATCATCATATCATCATATCATCATATCATCATATCATCATATCATCATATCATCATATCATCATATCATCATATCATCATATCATCATATCATCATATCATCATATCATCATATCATCATATCATCATATCATCATATCATCATATCATCATTTCATCAGGTTGTTCTTGCTTTTGTTCTTGCTTTTGTTCTTGAAGGGTATGTCTTCTTCATGTAGGGTAAGTCTTGTTCTTACAAGGTCCTTCTGGTTAATGCATATTTTGTTTGAAATACTATTGTCTACTGTACTTTAAAAAACTAATTGCTAAATCTTTGAACTTTTTCCGAGACCAAATACATATTTAATACTTCCTGAATTTAAATACAACATTTTAAACAGTTTATCGACTTAAATTATTGTAATTGGTATGAATGTGTAATATAAACGGCATATTCACAGCCCTCGACATATAAATGTCAAACCTTAAAACTACGTGCAATATTAATAAATATGAATTTACAAAAAATATGTTCATTTATTATTAAAATCTCATATAAGCGGCTTAAAACAGCATAATATTCAGACAATTAATTATAGAATTCAATCATAAAAATAAACTATAAAAGTTTTTTTATGACGCAGTGCCATCTATAAGCAAGAAACTTGCTACAAACAGAATTAATCGATATTTTTTTGATGACAATATGCTGCAGGAGGCTACTAAATTTTAAAATGAACAGTATTATTTTAAAAAAAATTCAGCGCGTACGTTACGAATGAAATGAAAATCGAAATTTACGATGAAATTTGACTCCCCCGACTGCGTGACACGGAGATGTTGAACTCTGTGTCACGAAGAACAAAATGAAAATGCAAAAATTTAATGTTTCTCTGGACTTTTATTTGCTTCTTTCTGCGTGTGTGTGAGTGTATGGTCAGTGAATTAAAGGCCCCGGCACTTTTATGACACTAACGAAGTTCGTACTTTATTGTGGTCACAAGATTTTCATTGTGGCTTTTGTGAGCGCTGTCTTTATATTCATTTGCGCCTGTAGAGTCCCTGTGCGATGTGTGCTGTGGTTTTTGCTTTAATGTTAATGTCCTTTGGCATAAAGCTCGACACTGCAGTTTCATCTTCGTTTTCATTGCAATCCATTTTATTTGGCGCATATATTTTCGGTGCTTTTATATTTAAGTTCTTTTTGTTGAATGTTTTTTTTGTAATTTTTTCATTTTGCCTGACGCAAATCCTTGCATCCTGCTGTAGCGCCAGCTGAGCGCGCCGTAATGAGCACATTTAATTTTTAATGATAAACGTACCGTTCACTCGATTGTATTGTGGTGGCAGCAGCTCCGGATTTAATGATGATTTTTCATTTCCATTTAATTTGCGCGCATTTTCTTTTGTGCCATCAATGCGCTAGCTGGCTTATTTATTATTTTACTCTTCGAGTAGTAAAGTGGAGACATTCGATAGAGAGATTTTTAAGATGCCGACTTGAGCTGACAGCACGTTGTTTTATTTATTTTGTATCGTATGTTTTTTTTTTTAATTTTGTTCTATTCAATTTTAATTATTTTTATTAAGTATTATTTATTTTCACATATTATTTATATTCTACACCCATACGATATTTATTTTTTCATATATTTTAGTCAAAAAATCATTTTAAATTCGGAAATGATCCAACTCAGGCAATTACATGTATTACTAATGATTTATAAAAAAATCTGGACTCTTGTATTTGCATTTTCTGTTATAAAAAAAATTGAACTGCTGATGCATGATCAAGAACAAGACCTACCCTACAAGAACAAGACCTACCCTGGAAGAAAAAAGTATAAGACCAACTTGACATTACAAGAACAGGACAGAACACTTCTAAAGCAAGAACGAAAACGACCCTGTAGAACAAGATATCATTTCTTATGCAAGAACAAGAATAAGATCTGTGCAAGAAAAAGATCAGAAATAACACAGACTTGAATATGCAAAAACAAGAATGACCCTGTAAAAACAAGACTAAAACTAAGAAATACTTGCAAGTGCAAGAAAAAGACCTAATCTGCAAGAACGATAACGGGTGTAAGAACAAGATCGAACTTCCAATGCAATAACAAGACCTACTCTGCAATTACAAAAACTATTTGCCAATTCAATAAATAGAACGACCATGCAAGAACAAGATCTACCCTGCATGAAGAAGAGCAAGACGTACTCTGCAATAGCAAGATCGACCCTGCAGAACAAAATCTTACTTCTAGTGCAAGAACAAGACTTATCCATCAAGAAAAAGATCAGAATAAAACTGACTTGACGATGCAAGAACAAGAACGACCCTGCAGAACAACATCTCACTTCTAATGTGACTACAAGAACTGGACCTACCCTGCAAGAAAAAGATCAATAATAATACTGACTTGCTGATGCATGAACAAGAATGACCCTGTAAAAATAAGACTAAAACTAAGAAGGACTTGCCAGTGGAACAAGATCTAATTTCTTATGCAAGAACAAGAACATAACTACCCTACAAGAAAAAGATCAAAAATAACACTGACTTGAATATGCAAAAACAAGAATGACCCTGTAAAAACAAGACTAAAACTAAGAAATACTTGGCAGTGCAAGAACAAGATCTACTCTACAAAAACGAGAACGAGAGTGTAAGAACAAGAACGGACTAAAGCTAAGAACGACATGCCACTGCAAGAACAAGAACGACAGCACAAGAACAAGATCGCATTTCCAATGCAAGAACAAGACCGACTCTGCAAGTACAAGAACGACCCTGCAAGCACAGGACCTACTCTGCATGCTGTAGAGTAAGACAAACTCTGCAAGAACAAGAACGACCCTGTAGAAGAAGATCTAACTTCTAATGCAAGAACAAGACTCAAATGATACTAAAAGGTACTAACTTGCCGATGCAAGAACCAGAATGACTCTACAAGAAGCAGAAGTCTAAGAACTGGAACTACTTGTCACTGTAAGAACACGGCCTACTCTGCAAGAACAAGAATGACATACCATGCAGGAACAACAGCAAGAACAAGACTAAAATTTCTTGTTCTTGCATTTACTCAGCACTATATTTAACACTTTAGGAACCTATAACTAGTAAAAATTTGCTTAGTTTTGATTATCATTTTTTTTTATTATTTTAATTTCTAATTTATTTCGATTTATTTTTTTAATATATTTGCTGGCATTAGTTTTTATGCGCTTCTGTGTTCTATGTGCCCAACGAAAATATATTTTTATTGCATATTTGACTTTTATCTCGCAACGCAGACACATAAAGAACATGTGAAAATATCTACGAATATTTAATGCGTTTTTTGGTCCTGGCCAATGTAATCATGGGGTTAAAAGCCAACTTAAACTGACGACGAAGAATAAGCAGCTGAATAAAGCTAAATTGCTACAGAACAAACATGCAGACCGCTGATAGTTATCGCCTGCACTCAAGATATTTTGATACTACATCGAACTTCTTGAATATTATTTTTAATACTCACTCAAGAGTGAAAAAGATGCAAGCATTACCCAGCATAGATATGACACGCACGCTTTTATTTTCAGTATACTTAATGCTCATGGCGAATATTCTATTAAAAAAAGATACTATAAAAAATTATGACAATGTCATTTTTTTTTATTATGCATTTTTCTATAAATAATCAATTAAATTGTGTTTTTCTTAGAAAAAAATGTAAATATATTTAGGAAAATTTCAGAAAAGTATTTGATAGAGTGTCAAATTATGATTATTTGTAATGAATAACTTTTCATTATTTTAATAACTACAAATTGTGAATATAATGAATTTATTCATCAATTTGATGACCAACTAAAATGTTGTTCGTCATTGAGAAATCCAAATAAAATATTTCGCTAATTTTTAAATTCTTTATCTTCGAGTATATTAACTAATTTCGAAATTGAAATATTTTTCTATTGAGCATAAATTTACCTAAACAAATTAATAAAGATCTCAATTAAAAAAGTGATTTTGCTAATGTTAAAAAAAGAAAACTTTAAAATTTGTAGTCATTTCTAATCTTTATAGTTATGAGCTGTAAGATATTTGTGTATTTCACAATATTATTATTTTTTTTATAATAATGCATTTCATTTTATTTTAATTTTATTTTATCACAACCCTTTCGTATTTTTAATTTGCCTCAATTTTCTGTGCGCCTTATCTACTCTTGTCAATATTTGTTGCCTTCGCTTTGTTCTACACTGTTTTAAATCTTTAGAGCTTTCTTTTGAGTTTTTCTTTTATTAAGCGCCTAATTCTATAGAGCTGCTTTGTTACTTTTGTTCTTATGTATTTTTTTATCTGCTATTTAAGACCCTACACTAAAAATTCTGCTTCAGCGCACCTTTATCTCTATGGACCAACTGTTTTTATTCCTTTTTTTTCACTACTTTTTTTTTGTACATTTCCACCCACAGGTCAACTTAATCTTAATCCTTTAGCCCATTGGCTGCCTTTTGCGTATAGAATACAATGCACTTGGCTCCCACAGTTGGATTTTCACTTGGTCACGATTTACATTAAAATTCGTTTGTTCGTTTGTTGTTAATTGCCGTCAACTAAACGGCACTGTACCACCGTAACACCACCAAGAAAAACAACTAACTGTTAATGAAGATGCCTGTAGCGGCGACATACATTTTTTTGACTTCTTGCACTGTTGGACAACGCAGCCTAACATTTAATAACTTAGTCAGTACTCTATACTTCATAATACACTGAAAATTTTATTTGTGCTATGTATTTTAATATTTGAATTATATTTTTAACAATTACTAATTGGCATAAATATGTTTTACACAAACATTTAAATATATTTTATATATAATTTTCATAAAATTACTTAGTGGGAAAGGGAATATTCATTCTGGTAGACCTTTTGTAACACCCGAAACGAAGGAAAAATATATATTGTTAAGAATTTCGTATCTCTGGAGTATTTACAAAATAAAAATACTCCTCTGTTAGGTTTAAATTATAACAATTAATTTAATTAAATTAACGAACAACTTTACTAATTATAAATTTTAACAGTTGCTGCATGTTCACAATATAACTTGACATTGATCACACACGAGGTACTCTCTACACCTTTCAATCACTATGGAAGTGCTGGCCTTATTTACTGCATATATGTTTCGCTTGTACATGTTTCGAGAACCTTCCACACTTTTCGTGAATGCTGCATGCCATTTGCATCTCATTCGCACTCATGTGTTTTAATTCGCTGATCTTCCATCTTTCTCTCTCGCACACTGCCTCAGTACGCTGCATGATATTCTGTCTCTTTTTAATATATAACTTTAGTTGCTGACTGTCTTGTATCTCTTTTACTCTTCACCAGCTAGACCTGATGAGTTGATTTATCGATGTTCGTCTTTCCGTCTGCCTGTCTATGAATATCACGATTACATAAAAACTGGAGCAATAAAAGAGCGAAGTTAAACGACGTTTGTTATTACGCTCTCTGGTATTGCAAATGGGCATTACAGGACAATTGTGACCTGTGAACCGACCACTTATGTTCAGCACTAACATCTACGGGTGAATTTTCCTTTATGCCGTCCGAAGTTAATTTTTTTGCTTAAATATATTTATTGATTTTATGATTAAATATATAAAAAATGTTTTATCTTGATTTGACATTTGGTTCCTTATTGGGAACACCTTCACATTCATACATATCTGTACCAATCTGTACCACTCACCGTCAGTGTGGCCAAAGCAGCCATTTTATGGCTAGATATAGCCATTTTTGGAATTTTTTAGCCATTAAATTCTGAAAATACTATTAGCCGGAAATTAAGCCACTTTAGCCATTTTAGGTATTTTTATTAGATTTTTATTGGCATGAGGCGAATATTCAAAAATACACAATTCATTCTTAGTTAAATACATAATTAAATCGAAATATAGTTATATTAGTTATTAACAAATAATGAAAAAAAAGTCTGGTTTGGAGTATGTAAAAGTACAAAGAGGTAAAAAATCTCCGTTAAAAGGTTTTTTTTATGAGTATTAAAATCCATTATTCAAAAAATTTTGTTTCACACCAATTAAACAAAAGGACTGAATATTTTCAATAGAATAAACTGTGTCCTTTTTCAAACATGATATCATTGTAAAATGAGTAGTTTCAAAATGTCCCATTTTTATTAAATGTTTTTACTGAAAATGCGAAAAAAAATCAACATTTTGTGGTTTCGACATGGATCCCGAATAGATGATATTTGCATTAAAGTGATTAACAAATGAATATTAAAGTACTTCAGGAAATTTAAACGGAATTATTTAAGTGCTCAATCCTCAAAATTATTCTAAAAATGAGGAACTTAACATAAGAGTTTCTAATCTAGTATTTTGTATTAAATGAAATAAAATTTAGCCATTTTTTGAGAAATTTTAGCCATATTTGGCCGTTGGGTCATGGCAACACTGGTCACCGCACACATTAGTACATATACTTCTATTACTTTAATAATACTTACTAACGTCATCTATCAAAATGTCTCTACGTCAAAATAATCCAGTTCACTTAACCTTCCATACTGTTTTTTTTTTTATTTATTTCCATGTGTTTTAATATAAACTTCTTTTTAAAATTATGATTGTGAGAAACATATAGCAAACATCTGCAATAGTAAGGTGTTTATTGTGTGTATCTTTGATATGATATATTTAGTTTTGTGTGAAATATGTTTTCAAATATTTTATTTTTAAATAAAGCATTTTCATTTATATTTTATCACTAGCTGAACCCGTGCACGACTTGTGGCAAGATTTTGTGAATGCAAGGATATGTAGTGATTTTATTAATATAAAGAACATTATTCATATCTACCCGTAGAACGTTTTCCCGTATAATTCTTCCCGGTAGAATTCTTTCCCGTAAAACCCTTCCCCGTTGAAGTTTTAGTGTGGTGAGTTTTAATGTGGTGAATTTTAGTGTGGTGAATTTTTAGTGTGGTGAATTTTAGTGTGGCAAATTGTGGTGTGGTGAGTTTTAGTATGGTGAGTTTTAGTGTGGTGAATTTTGGTGTGGTGAGTTTTAGTGTGGTGAGTTTTAGTGTGGTGAGTTTTAGTGTGGTGAGTTTTAGTGTGGTGAGTTTTAGTGTAGTGAATTTTAGTTTGGTGAATTTTGGTGTCGTAAGTTTTAGTGTGGTGAGTTTTAGTGTGGTGAGTTTCGTTGTGGTGAATTTTGGTGTGGTGAATTTCGGTTTGGTGAGTTTAAAAAATTTGTGATGGTTGATACCCTGGTGCGAAATATCTTTATATCATTATAATAACTGTTGACATACTCCATCTGGAAAATAAACCTTCTATTGGTGGTACCACGTTCAGTGGTCCAATCCCGCCCACATTCCGCGAGACCGTTTAGAATGGTTATATATAACGTTGACCAAAATTTAATTAAATTTGCTATGCTAATTGCTGATATAATTGTTTTTAATTTTTCGGTTATATGGGAGGTGCCACGCCCAGTTCACCAATCCCACCGATATATAGCCTATACTATGCCCAGACCCAACATACATATTGTGTCAAAATGTTATTCAATTCGGTTCAGCCGTTTAG
Source organism: Dryomyza anilis (assembly GCA_951804985.1). Lineage (NCBI taxonomy): Eukaryota > Metazoa > Arthropoda > Insecta > Diptera > Dryomyzidae > Dryomyza > Dryomyza anilis. Next base: position 116,224,310 of record OX638130.1, read on the forward strand.
TCGTCTATTCGGAACATACAGACAAACATACTTACTTACATTCAATTACGATAAACGATTTTACGATAAACAAATTTCAAGTATTGATAAAATAAGACTGACATAAATATTTTTTTTTTAAATATATGACAAAATATTTATTGAAAAAATGTTATAAAATATTCAACTAATTATATATTCATATTCATTAAATAACATTCAAATAGGTTTTGTAAATTATTATGTTTTATGATTGCGAGAAACATATTTCAATATATTATTTTGTTATACATATAATACTAATAATGTTTGTAATGAAATAAAAGATTAGATGAAATGTTTGTTTTTTTTATGATTACGAGAAATATATTTATATTTTAATATAATGACAATAATATTTGTTTTTAAATAAAAATATTAGGTGAAATTTTGCTATGATCATTGTCATAATTATAAAATTGGATAGAAAACCATCTGTTTTTTTTTTTGTTTAATTAATTAATTTTCTATTGATTGAACAACATAATATTAACATCATAATAATAACAACAACATAATAATTTCTTTTGAAATAACCTTATATTGAAATTTGTGCATTAAGTATTTATATGTTTATAATTGAGGTAAACGTATTGCAAACATAATTATACGTAGTTATAACCATAACTATTACCACGTATTAAAATATTTTGGTTGACAGAAATTATTTTGATTTTTTAAAAATTTAACTAAAAAACATATTTGTTACAATTAATTTATGCTCATATTTTAAAGTTTAATTCTATTTTTTTTTTAGTGTCTCATTAATACTTTCGACTAAAGTGGTTTTAGTTGAAACTGTAACCTCGTATTTTTAGCCAACGGCTCATTGTTTCGCACATTTGTCAGATTTTTGTGTTTCACCAGCTATTTGGTAGTCTGGCTGTCAAGTCAGTCCTTCTGCCTGACTCTATATTTAAATTATGCGCGACTCCGTCTCTTCTAAAAGTAGAAGAGACGAATACGAGAAAATGTCGTTGGAGTTGGACGATGTAGTTGCCGCGCACATAAAAGTAAATCGCGTCTGTTTTTGACAATAATTGACGTTGGGGCATAAAATTCACATAATTTCCTACTACTCCTTCTTCTTTCAGAGCCCTTCCCCCCATTCATAAATGATATCTGATTTCTTTTGAGTACCGCTGCAATGCTTATCGCCGTCGCTGTTGTATGATTTTTGTAGCATAACCTCGAGCGCACAATACTCGACTTTGCACGTTTTTCACGGAATCTTTTTGTTTTACGAAAGGTCGAATTATGTTCTAATTTATTTATGTTGTTTCATTTTTTGAGTTTGCCGAAATCACACAAAAGTGCTGCAGGTTAAAATTTAAATTTTACTTTTGCCAAATTTTATATACATTTTATTTATTTTAAATTGAATTTAGAAATGTTAAATTAAACGTTGCACAAACGTTGCAATTTTATAACAATCAAAATAAATACATTTTTGTAGCGATGCGTGATGTCAGCATTAAATATATTGGGTTCTTTTTTTTTTGCGAACACCCTTTTCAAATTCTTGTTGCTGCCCTGCATGGACAGCAATATTTTTCTCATGTATTTCGTATGTTATTTTTCTTTTTGTTGCAGCAACGTACGCGTCGTTGCGCAGAGCATGCGAAACAATTGCATTCGCGTTGACTTTGAGACCCAGACATCCAGGAATACACAATCTGAGAAAGGTTCAAATCCCGGAATTACCAAAAAATTATATATCTTTTCTACAAATTCCCGAAGAAGATAGAAACATCCAGTTCAAAAATCTCGAGTAATATTTTTTAAATCAATATTGGCAAAATATCAATTGAAAAATTTTTTCATATTTTTTTTGTACAAATTTTGAAAAATTCACGAATTCATATATAAAAAAAAAAAAATTTTGTTTTAAGATTAGTATTCTGTATGATCACCGGCTCATGTTCTTTATTATAACTAAATTGTGCTATTTCTTTAAAAGCTTTCATGATTTTCCCAATCCTTGTGTGCAACGATAAATTCCCACAACACTTTAGAATTGAAATCTCTAATACAAGACCAACATTTCACACGTCTTGCATCGTTTTTAAATTGGATTTAATGTGCGAATTGGGACTGCATGGAACTGCTTTTGCTACGTTCTTCTCTGCCACCTTGTTTCAAGCCATGTTTGAAGCACTGTCACGTTCTTATCTTCAACTTCTTATTTTTCCCTTATTTTATTTTTTTCTGCATCTTCGTGTATTTAGTATAAACATATACTTCATGTTTTACCTATTTATTATAGAAAAGATTATTGATTTTCTTATTTTTTTTAACTACATTTAGATTTTTATGTTATACATACTATTTATGTAATAGATTAGTGTAAAACTAAAAATGTATAAATTATAACCTATTTCCTACTGTCCTTTTTTAAATGTGACAATTTCAGAGTTTGTAAAGTAAATTAGTGAAAATTGAAAAATGAAATAAATTTTTTATTAAAATTTAAGTTTTGTGTTAAAATTCAAATTGTGGGTGAAAATTTAAATTTTGAGTGAAAATTTAAATTTTGAGTGAAAATTTAAATTTTGAGTGAAAATTTAAATTTTGAGTGAAAATTTAAATTTTGAGTGAAAATTTAAATTTTGAGTGAAAATTTAAACTTTGACTGAAAATTTAAATGTTGAGTGAAATTTCAAATTTTGAGTGAAAATATAAATTTTGAATGAAAATTTAAATTGTGAGTGGAAGTTTAAATTTTAGGTGAAAATTTAAATTTTGATTGAAAATTTAAATTTTGAGTGAAAATTTAAATTTTGAATGAAAACTTAAATTTAAATTTTGAGTGGAAATTTAAATATTGAGTGAAAATTTAAATTTGAGTGAAATTTTAAATTTTGAGTCAAAATTTAAATTGAGGATAATTTAAAATTTTGAGGATAATTTAAAATTTTGTTGAAAATTAAATTTTGAGTGAAAATTAAAATTTTGAGTTAAAATTTAAATTTAAGTGAAATTTAAATTTTTAGTGAAATTTAAATTTTGAGTGAATTTTTTATTTTTGAGTAAAAATTTAAATTTTGATGGAAAATTTAAATTTTGAGTGAAATTTTAATTTTGAGTGAAAATTTTAATTTATAGCAAAAATATTAATTTTGAGTGAAAATGTAAATTTTGATTGAAAATTTTAATTTTTGAGTGAAAATTTAAATATTGAGTATATGTCTAAATTTGGAAAGATAATTTAAATTTTGAGTGAAAATAAAAAGTTTGAGTGAAAACTTCAATTTTGAGTGAATATTTAAATTTTAATTTTGATTGAAAATTTTAATTTATAGTTAAAATATTGATTTTGAGTGAAAATATAAATTTTGATTGAAAATTTAAATTTTGAGTGAAAATTTAAATTTTGAGTATTTATCTAAATTTTGAAAGATAATTTAAATTTTGAGTGAAAACTTCAAGAGTGAAAATTTTAATTTATAATAAAAATAATAATTTTGAGTGAAAATATAAATTTTGATTGAAAATTTAAATTTTGAGTGAAAATTTAAATTTTGAGTATTTATCTAAATTTTGAAAGATAATTTAAATTTTGAGTGAAATTATAAAATTTTGAGTGAAAACTCAATTTTGAGTGAAAACTTCAATTTTGAGTGAAAATTTAAATTTTTAGTGAAATTTTAATTTTGAGTGAAAATTTTAATTTATAGTAAAAATATTGATTATGAGTGAAAATATAAATTTTGAGTGAAAATTTAAATTTTGAGTGAAAATTTAAATTTTTAGTATTTATCTAAATTTTGAAAGATATTTTAAATTTTGAGTGAAAACTTCAATTTTGAGTGAAAATTTAAATTTTGAGTGAAATTTGAATTTTGAGTGAAAATTTTAATTTATAATAAAAAATATTAATTTTGAGTAAAAATCTTAATTTTGATTAAAAATTTTAATTTTTGTTGTAAATTTTAGTTTTTGTGGCATTTTACATTTTGAGTGTAAATTAAATTTTAAGTGAACATTTAAATTTTGAGTGAAATATTATATATTTAGAGTTAGTATTTAATATGGAGTGAAGATTTATTTTTTTAGTACAATTTTAAATTTTGAGTGGACATTTTGATTAAGCGTGAAAATTTACATACTGAGTGGAAATTTAAATTCTTAGTCCTACTGTTGAGTGAAATCTGACAAGTTGAGTGAAAATAAAAATGTTTTGCAATTTTCAAATACATTTGTGTATTCTTAGTCAGAATTTAAATTTAATTTTTTAGTCATAATTTAAATTTCGAATAAAAATTTTCGTCTATAGTACAATTGAATAAAATGTGTTCAATGTTTGTTCGTCAAGTAAAATTAAATTACTGTGCAGCATCTACGTAGAATGTGCTCGATTTTCATTATATTCATCAGCTTATTGAAGAAAATACACACGCCCCCGCCCTCTTCATTACGCACTGCGCGAAGATAAAACTTTGTCACAAAGTCACTGTCACTGACACAAGTGTTGTTCAAACCACCCAACACAATTTACTTTGCAACCTGGAAAATTGCATTGTTGCCAACTATTTGTGGCAGCAATGCAATGGCAACGTCAACGGCAACGACAACGACAACTCATCGCAATAGATCGCTGATGAAATAAATGTTGTTGGTTGGTGCTGACTGCTTCTCCGGTTGATTCTACTTTGGCGGTAATGCCTGTGCTTTGGCTTTGGTGACATTCCGCCAGTGGTAACTAGAATGCATTTCGCAGAAATTCTTTTATTTTCATTTTTATCTATCATTCCTTTGATTTATTATATTTCTCGACTTTTTCATTCCACACTTTTCTTTTTCATTTTCTATTTTTCAACGTCTTCCACTTTTATTGGTGACAAATAGTTATTGAACGAGGCTGACGCCTTCATTGCCGCGCACTAGAAACTTTTTTCATTTCGGCAGCAGTTGCTGCTGCTCCTGCAACTGATGTTGCTGGTTTCGCAAAAGTGCAACTTGTGACAAGTGGCAAGTATTAAAAATGACGTGGCAAAAAACAACAACATTTTGCAGTAGTAAAAATATTTAAAATAAAAAAATTTAAACAATTTAAAATTGAATTAATACTAAACATGATAAATAAAAAATAATTTAAAAATTTATTTTATGCATTTTTCTAATAATTTAATTGTTGATATGTGTTCTTTAATATATTATTTAGTTCAAATTATATATATAATTTTAAATATCTATTAAAACACTAAAATATTAAAAATGTGACTCACTGTGCGCTGCACCTTATGTGTTTGAAGATTTAGTTTGTTTTAGTTGGTTTTAATTTTTTTTTTGTATTTTTTTCACACATGAACAAAGTTTCTACTTAAAAAACGTCTTTCGGATTTGGCTTTTACTTTAAATGCAATTTCCACGCTGACTTTACTTTTTCTTATCCTCTTTTTAAATCGGTTTCTTAGTTTTCTTTCTATTTTTCATTTGGTTTACGCAAAAAGTTTCAAAGTTTCTGTTGTTTGCGCCGCAATTGCTTCGTTTTTATTTTATAGATTTTATTTTTTAATTTTTATTTTATATCAAAAGACAAGATTTTATTGAAAATAAAAATTAGAAAATATATTAGGACGAAAATGTATATAATTTGAATGTCTGACATTTGAAAAAAGTCGTAAGAAATTATTTAAATTATGCGTGAAAATTTGACTATAAAGTAATAAAATTAAATATTGAGAGAAAACCTGAATTTTTAGAACACATTTTATTTTGAGTATAAAATTGAATTTTGAGTAAAAAAATTGAGTTTTGAGTGAAAAATAGAATTTTGAGTGAAAAATTTAATTTTGAGTGAAAATTTTAATTTTGAGTGGAAAATAGAATTTTGAGTGAAATTTGTAAAGTTTGAGTGAAAATTTTAATTTTGATTGAAAAATTGAATTTTGAGTGAAAAATTGATTTTGAGTGGAAAATTTAGTTTTGAGTGAAAAATTTAACTGTAAGTAAAAAATTATAATTTGAGTAAAAAATTGAATTTTGAGTGAAAAATTGAATTTTGAGTGAAAAATTGAATTTTGAGTGAAAAATTGAATTTTGAGTGAAAATTTCAGTTTTGAGTGAAAATAAAATTTTGAGTGAAAATAAAATTTTGAGTAAAAAATTTAAATTTTAGTGAAAAAATTGAATTTTGGGTGAAAAATAGAATTTTGAGTGAAAAATTGAATTTTGAGTGAAAATTTTAATTTTGAGTGAAAAATTGAATTTTGAGTGAAAAATTGAATTTTGAGTGAAAATTTCAATTTTGAGTGAAAATAAAATTTTGAGTGAAAATGAAATTTTGAGTAAAAAATTTAAATTTTAGTGAAAAAATTTAATTTTGAGTGAAAATTTCAATTTTGAGTGAAAAATTTAATTTTGAGTAAAAAATTGAATTTGAGTGAAAAATTTAATTTTGAGGGAAAAATTTAATTTTTAATGAAAAGTTTAATTTTGAGTGAAAAATTCAATTTGAGTGAAAAATTTAATTTTGAGTTAAAAATTTGAATTTGGATTTGAGTGAAAAATTAAATTTTGAGTGAAAATTTTAATTTTGAGTGAAAAATAGTTTTTGAGTAAAAAATTTAAATTTTAGTGAAAAAATTGAATTTTGGGTGTAAAATTTTGTTTTGAGTGAAAAATGGAATTTTGAGTGAAAAATTGAATTTGAGTGAAAAATTTAATTTGGAGTGAAAATTGAGTTGAGTGAAAAATTTAAATTTGACTTTTTTTTAAGTTTTTTGTAAAACCTTGCATCTATTGTTTTAAAAATGAATTTAAACATTGTCATATTTTTGAAATTTTCTTTTATAGCTTCTAACCATATTTTGTCTGTTCGTTAAGAACAGAAAGAATATTTTTATTTCCCACCTAAGTGAGTCTGCTGCATGCGCCGCACGCTAAAGTAGAAAGTCTTGTTTTTCTTTTTAAGTACAAAGTAGTACTTTTACAAACGCTATATGGAATGCACTAACGAAAATAATGGGGGAGTGTGATGGAGGAAGTAGATTGTGGTACAGAAAATGGCAAAAATAAGCAACATGAACACAACGGCGGATGTGACTCATAATGCGATATGACTGGGCATGTGAATCTCGCACTACTTTGTCTGCTGTTTCCGGCACGGTAAACCAACGCATAACGTTTTGGAAAGTGTGCAGCAAGCAGCATGGTTGCCAACCTACTTAACACGCAAACCAAACTCAAACTAAAGCGTTTTCAAAAAGAAACAAAAAAAAAAAACAAATAACGACAAAAAGTCATTCAAAAGTCAAGCAGAAACATATTTTTATTTTGGTCTGTGTTTCTTTTTTTGTTTTCAAAAGTGACACTTTTTCTTGTGGTCGTTTTTTTAATATTTTTCGCCATCTTTTCAGCACTCTAACAATATATAACAGCAAAATGGCGATAAATTTGCAGGTTTAAAAAAATTACAAAGAATCATTTGTAACAGTATAAAAACTATAATGCACCTAGGTTTTTTCAACGAATTAATGAATTTAAAACTTGTTTGAAAAGTTTAATTTTGAGTGAACATTTTTAATCTGACTGACCAAAAATATTCCATTTTGAATAAAAACTTAAAGTTTTAGTAAAATTTCAAATTTTGAGTGAAAATTTAAATTTTGTGTGAAAATTTATATTTTGAGTGAAAACTTAAATTAAGAGCGAAAATTTAAATTTTGAGTGAAATTTTATATGTTTAGTAAAAATTTAAATTTTGAGTGAAAATTTTAATTTTGTGTGAAAATTTAAATTTTGAGTGAAAATTTAAATTTTGAGTGAAAATTTAATTTTGAGTGAAATTTTAAATTTTGAGTGAAAATTTAAATTTTGAGTGAAAATTTAAATTTTGAGTGAAAATTTAAATTTTGAATGAAAATTTAAATTTTGAGTGAAAATTTAAATTTTGGGTGGAAATTTAAATTTTGAGTGAAAATTTAAATTTTAAGTGAAAATGTAAATTTTAAGTGAAAATTTTAATTTCGAGTGAAAAATTTAATTTTGAGTGAAAATTTAAATTTTGAGTGAAAATTTAAATTTTGAGTGAAAATTTAAATTTTGAGTGAAAATTTAAATTTTGAGTGAAAATTTAAATTTTGAGTGAACATTTAAATTTTGAGTGAAAATTTAAATTGTGAGTGAAAATTTAAATTTTGAGTGAAAATTTAAATTTTGAGTTAATTAAAAATTTTATTGAAAATTTTAATTTTGAGTGAAAATTTTAATTATGAGTGAAAATTTAAATTTTGAGTGAAAATTTCAATTTTGAGTGATAACATTGATTTTGAGTGAAAAAGTGAATTATGTGTGATACTTAATAACATTTTGAGTAAAAATTTGATTTCTGATATATATTTATAATTTTGAGTGAAAATTTAAATTTTGAGTAAAAATTTAAATTTTGAGTCAAAATATAAATTTTAAGTGAAAATTGAAATTTTTAGTGAAAATTGAAATTTTTAGTGAAAATTAAAATTTTAAGTCAAAATTTAAATGTTGAGCGAAAATTTATGTGTTGAGTAAAAATTTAAATTTTGAGCGAAAATTTATGTTTTGAGTTAAAATTTAAATTCTGAGTGAAAATATAAATTTTGAGTGAAAATTTAAACATTTTATGAAAATTAAATGTTGATTGAAATTGCTTTTGTTATTTATAACTTATTTCTATAACTTCCAGCAATTGGTATTTTATATACACTTTTTATTTATATTCATTTTAAATATAAAAATTGTTTATTTTTAATTTTATAAATTCGCCTTTCACCTCGCAGTGTCTTGCATTTCGCAGTTTCTCAAATGGCCCGTAGTCAATAACGTGCGTCACATTTACAGGTTACACTCGAGCACTTGCGACACTGAAGTTTATCCTTTAAGATCCTGCGACTCCCTCGCCACCGGCCACATTTCTTTAGTACCATTCACTAGCACCTACAACCGTTTTTTGTTGCTTTTTTAAATTCCGTTTTTGTTTTTTGTTCTGCTGTTGTCGAAGTTTTGAAGTGCACAACGTCGACATGCAAATTTATCGAAGGTACGTCGACACAAGTTTACCATATACACCCCACCCATTCAACAACTCCAAAAGAGTGAGTGACAGCAGAGAGAAGATGCAGCGGGCGGGGTTCTTAGACATGGTGACAGTGAAGGGGCGTTGTATTTTTTGTGCATTTCAAGAAATCGTAAAAAAAAAACTTTGACATAAGATGGATGCAAAGTTTTGTGTTATAAATTAAAATGATCGTACGATAAAATTGAAATGAATGAAGAACAAATATTGGGTTGGAAAAAAGGAAAACACACAAAAAATGGATAAACAATTACCATACAATTTTTTGCTATCAGTCATAGCAGATCTGTGGGTGATGCAGTGTAAAATGATGTGTAGACATTTGAGTGACAGATTGGGCACATGACGTGTTATAATGTAGAAATGTGGTATTAAGCAAAACTTACACAAATCGATAGGAGTATTGGAATTAAATGAATTGAGTAAAAATATTATTAGTATAGGGAATGTGTAGAACAATATGAATTTTAAAAGGAGTAGATTGAGAAAATGAAGATGCAGGAGAGAAAAGATTTAGGTAAAGTGAAAATTAAGAAAGGCGACTATTTAGAGAGGTCAATATGTAGAAGAAAGCGTAGATTGAAGAAGATGCAAATTTAATAGGCTGAAGATTCAGGAGAGAGATGATTTAGATTGTCGATTATACTCTCAGAAGATGTTTGAAAGAGAAGAACAAGTTTTAGACAGGAATTTATAGAAAAATCAGAAGATTCAAGAATAGTAAAATGCATGTCTGACGTAGGTTTATTATACACACAAATTTTACCAACAACCAGGATTCATCATATTGATAAATTCATTCATTGAATTAAAATGGTATTTTTTTAAATGTTTTTCATTTTCACTATTTTTTTAACATCAAATTTGAAACAAAAATTTGTCTCCATTAACACATTTATATATATATTAAATCGTATGGGATTAATAAAATTTAATTGCTAACTATTCGAAGATTCCATTTCATCATATTAATGAAAAAGCGAACATCATATTGGTGAATTTTGTTCATCAAACCATATTAATTTAAATATCATAAATCTTATAAGAATTATAAATACAATTGTGTAAACGGACACCAATTTTTGTTTGAAATTTGATGATGTAAAAAATATTAAAAATTAAAAACACTGAAAAAAATACGATTTTAGTTCAATGAATGAAATCATCAATATGATGAATACTTTGTTGGTGATTTTTTTTTTTGGGTGTACATTTGTCCAGATGTCTAATTTTTGAAACAAATAGATTATGAAATGGATTGAGTTTACACAAAAGCAGCTGGTTAATGAATGAACATAGAATTCATCATATTCATACCACTGTTCATTAAATGACATATTGATGAACAAATTAATCAAATCAGTGAATTTAAATTGTCATATTGATGTATATAATCATAATATCTATAAATAACTAAAAAAAAATAAAAAAGTGTTTATAGAAAATAATTCAAAAAATAATCCCGTTAAAAAAATTATAAAAAAAAATAATCGGATAATTTTTTTTTTGAAAAAAATATTTTTCGATAAAATAAATTTCTCAAATAAAATTATTTTTTTTCACAAAAAGAAATTTCCCAACAAAATTTTTTTTTTCACAAAAAGAATTTTCCCAACAAAATTTTTTTTTCACAAAAAAACATTTTTGTTTTCTAAAAAAAAAAAATATATTTCTGAAAGAAAAAAAATATATTTTTTTTTTTTTTTAATAAATTTTATGCATATAATTTATGGATGTCGAGCAAGCAAATAATAACATACAAGAAATACTTGAGAACGGAGAAGTACGGCAAAAAAAGACGAACAATAAATATTTTGATTGAAATTTGGTTTGATGAACAGTATTCTTTAATATGATGTACATATATATGGTGTATTTTATGTATTTATTCATAAATATGATAAACGATTCTTCACATACAATTCATTATATTGAAGAACCAGTTACCAAGCGTTCATCATATTTATGATCGCATTCATTAATATTATAAATAGTTCTTCAATACAATGAATCATGGTTTGAAGAACGGAATTCATCAATATGATGATGATTTTATTTTCTATGTTAACGAGCTAATAACATTGATGTCGTTAGTCATTAATATTATGAATGGTTGGAACGGAATTGATCAATATGATGTACATTTTTTCTGTGAATAGTTTGGAGAACGCAAATAACAAAAAAATCTCTTTGTAGAATGTGCTGCTCCAAATAGAGAATGGATGAATAGGAATGTGACAAATCCGAAAAGTAAAAAAACCAAAAAGAAAAATTCTGAAAAAAAGTTTAAGACTAATCCGAATTCCTTAATAATTACGATTTATTCAAACATTTCAGAAAAACATTTAGACAACAATTCAAAATTTACTCGCTGTAGTCATCATCGAAATTTTGCTGTTGACGTGGACGTTGATTCTGACGTTGTCCCTGACGTTGCCCCTGACGTTTGCGCTGCCCTTGATTCTGCTGGCGGCGCTTCTGTTGCTGAAGACGTTTCTGCTTCTGACGCTGCTGCTGCATCTGCTGACGCTTCTTTTGTTGACGTCGACGCTGCTGTTGCGTCTTGAGTGGTTTCTGCACGCGTTTTACCTTAACGCGTTGTGTATTGCGATTGTTCATGGGACGACGCATGGCATTGGTGCCACCACGTCGATTTGGTTGACGACGACGATTATTGACGCCGCGACGTTTGTTTTTATTTCTATTGTTTCTGTTGTTGTTGTTGTTATTCTGACGACGTGGTGCGTTGTTATCATCATCGTCATCATTTTGTTCGGCATCCTCTGCTTGTTCAGCATCAGTCTTCTTCTTATTATCCTCTGGGTTCTTGTTAAAGTCCTCGATCTTTATCTCCTTCTCCTTGACATCACCGATCTTGACATTCGTCACCTGATCGCACGGCAAATCGCTGTAGATCACAACGCTGCCATAGTTGCAGACAATCGTCGTGTCGGGCACACTTTGGCGCGCCATCTCGATCATGCCTATGCCATCCTTGTTTTCGACCTCGTACACATTACCACTACGTGTGATGAAACCGGTCACCTGCATGGGTTTCGCATTGCTCACCTGCATCTTGTTGCTGCTCACATGCATCGACTGTTCGGTCATGTTCGCTGTCGATTTTTCCATGGGTGGGGCTGAGACGGGCGCAGGTTCGGGCACCTTGGCAGCGGCCATTTTTTTTTCATTCGTCATAGTCTCGATGGGCATTTTCTCGCTGGGTATTTTCTCCATAGTCATCTTTTTCTCAGCCACCATAGGTGGCACATTGATGATCATAGGCTTTGTAGGTGGTGCCGCTTTTACTTTTGGTGCCGCCGTCGGTTTTACCGTCGATGTCATCAGTGGCGCCACCGTCGGCCTGGCCATGCCGGGCGCCTTGGTATTGCCTGTGTGGAGTTAAAAAAAATATTAGAAAAATCTTCAAAACGCACGCGCGCAGCTTAATTTACCGCTCACCAGCGAGAAGCCGGTGCCCAGCACCAGGCACAACATAAAAAGTTTAAGCTTCATTTTCGTTTAAAATGCGCGATGTTTCAAAGACTCCTATGATCTACGCTGAAAGTCACAAACTGAACTAAAAGTGAGCCGCACAAATTTGTGACTCTTATAAACTTTTCGCAAGAATCCAACAATTATTAATATTCAACGCATATAACGGCAGTTTGTTCTTAAGTTTAACAAATGGTGAAATGAAAAGAAACTGGCAAAATGTTATAAATTTAAATTTGACATGGGGTTGCCGCAGGTTCTATTTTGGTTAAAAGTTCAGCATCATAATCGAAGTGTGTAGCGAAAAAAATTAACCAAAAAAGAATCTGAAAGCACAATAGTTCAAAGAACGTTTCTAATCATTAATTTATGCAAAACAAAAACCAACACATGTTGTTGTTCAGCAACCGACAAACGCCGCAAAACGTAGCTATAGTTTTTAAGAATCTGTTCTTGGATTTCTTTGTTTCTTCGATACATCTTTCTTTATGAGCAACTTTAGCGTACTGTCTGTTAGTTTGTGCTTTAGAAAAGCCGTAACATTATAAATATTAATTAATTCGCAGGTTATTATTTACGATTAGTAGTCAATTTCATAACAAAATATGTTACCATTTTATTAAACAGTGAGGGATTTTTTATAATTTGTAAAGCATATCTTTTAAATTCATGTTTTTTTATCTATTACTACTTATGAAAGATCATTTAACAATAATAATAAAATTACTCAAGAAAACATTAAAACCGCAATATAGGAACGTTACTATAAAGACAAAAAAAATTAGCGCTTGACGACCTTTTCATTTTTAATCGTTCCACAAAATGGTACTACTTCCAAAATTCCTAGAACAATATTTCTTGTAATTTTTTAATGCAGAACTTTTTGGGTATAATTTAATTGTTATTACTGCTTGCTTGATTTATAAAATCATTTTGAAAATCTTTTTTTTTTCAAAAATTAATTAATTGATGGATAATTTAGTTTTACGAATTTAAATAAAAAAAAATTAAATATAAATTTCCTTATACAAAAATTTGCGAAAAAAAAAGTATATTAATTTTTTTTTTACTATATTTTTTATAAATATAACTTCTTATTAATAAAAAGATGTAATTATAAATAAACTAGCTGGACCTGCACCCAGAAAAAAATTCGATCAAATCCCATTAAAATTGGTCAATAGGACAATTATTGATTTAATAGTATACAAAAAATAAATCTTTTCATATAAACTCAATGGCAATGTCGTGGTATTTTCTAGTATTTAATGGTATTTTCCGATTAAAATAATAATTTATCCTATTGAATATTTTTAATAGTAAAAAACTATTATTTATATAGTATTTTTTTCTGGGTGTGTGCACAGCTTCGTCCGTGCGAAGTTTTTGTAAATGCCTGTGTCGTTTAACTCTACTCTTCTGGAGGTCTGGAATTTGTTAAAACCACTATTGTATTGAGACGAACGTAATACAAAAAGAATCGTTCTTTAGTGATGCTCTGGCACACACGGGACATTTCTTTTTTATATATATCGAAGATATATTACAAAACATTTTAATAATTTATGCAGAATGAGTAAGCATTATATAAGTAGTACTAAACATGAACTCATTGAGAACTGAGAAGTATGGCAAAAAATGAACGAAAAATTAATATTTTGATAGAAAATTTGTTTTACGAACAGCATTTTTCAATCTGATGTACATATTGTTACGAAAATTCAGTCTACCGAAAACTGTCCTGCAAGTTCGTATCGCTGGATTGTGTACAAAATAAAAACACACATAAATTTGGTTTTAACTAGTATTATTTCAACTAGTATTAATTAACTTTATTTAATTAAATAACAACTTAAAGAATAATCACTTATATCAACTGTTGAGTTTCTACAATTTAGCTTTACAATGTTCACTCACAAGTAGGACTTGTTCACTATCAAATCACAACTTTACTAATAACAAATTCTAACAACTGCTGCATGTCCACAATTTTACTTGACAATTATCACACGAGATGCATTCGACCACTTTACTATCACGACTGAAGTGCTGTACCTCAGCATATTTCATGCATCAGTTCGACACATTTCGACAAGCTTCGACTTGTTTCGAGAACCTTCTACTCGTTTCGTGAATGACGCATGCTATTGGCATCTCATTCGCACTCATGTGTTTTACTGTGCAGATCTTCCATCTCTTTCTCGCACATTGCTCATTACGCTGAATGATCTTCCGTCTCTATCTAACACATTGCTTAGTGCGCTGAATTGTCTTGCGTCTCATTTATTATTGTTGAATGCAAATTACCTCTTTTCGTAACAATATATTACTACTTTTATGTCTTTATTTTGAAAAAAAATTAGTTTTACTAAAATGTTATCGATTTTAAATACAGTTGTATTTATTTCAAATAATTTACTAATACATTGTATTAGAAATTCCATTTCTACATAGTACAGAAACTGTACAGTGTCTTCGTTTTCTGCATTTTTTTATTATATGAAGTTCATGCGAATACACGACGGACGACTGCAACAGTGAGTAGATAGAAACGGAACCCATTTCGCATTCTACAAATTCACATAGTCGACGGACGACTGCGAATGTAGCAGATATAAAAATAAACCAGTTGGGAAGGTTAGATCACATGAACAATTTTAAAGTAGGTGTTACTATGATTGTTAGACTTATCAAAATTATAGTCGGTCTAAATACCCTACACATATGTGTGGTTACCATTCAAAGTGGTATGTACACGAAGGGAAAAAAGTTCTCAAATTCAGAAGGAATCAAGAAGAATACGGAGTGATATACAGCTAAACCGAAAAATTCTTAATTTCAAGAAATGGATTTTCTTAGTTGTGAAAAAAGTAACTAAGTAGAATTATTCTTAGATTCAGTTATTAATTTCTTATTCATCAAAAAAGTAACTAAGTAGAATAAGTCTTGAATTCAGTTATTAATCTCTTAGGTATCAAAAATGTTGTTGTTGTTTTCGTCCCAAAATTTGATGAACATAGTTCGTATAGTTGTTGTTTTTTCGATCTTGCTTTGTCGCTATTATGTTTTGTTTTACTTTGTCCGTCTGTCAATATGTTGAAAGTAACTAAAAGCAATTATTTCGAAATTAACATAAAATAAAAAAAAATATAGTCGAGTTAATTTATTGTTTATTTAGATCTTTATTACCTATATGCATGTTTGTATAGTAAATGACTTCTTTGAATACTTAATGTAATTTAATTGTTTATTTTATTTTTATTATTTTTATTATTATTATTATTATTTTTATTATTATTATTATTATTATTATTTAATTTAATCTCTGTATCTTATTCTGAATCCGTTTGCTTACCTTATACACTTTCTCCTCTTCTGCTGCCTTTACTGTTGGTTATGTAAAAACCCTCCGCACGTTACCCATAAGCATTGTATAGTGTATTTAGATAACAATGGAATGAAATCAACTTGGTATTTATGCAAAATTGAAACCAAAATTATGTTTACGAACTGAAACCATACCAATATTTGTAGGAAAAATCGATTTTTCTATTTATATCTTTAACATTCATACATACACAGACACTTGCTTGGCTGGATGTGCTTTGTTGTTCTATTCGTGAAAACAAATACATGCAAGCATTGTATATCAAACCATTTTTTGATACCTAAGAAAAAAAAAAATTGCAATCCAGACAAATTGTACTTAGTTACATTTTTTATACCTAAGAACTTAATGTCTGAATATCTAGAAAAAATTGGCTTAGTTACTTTCAACAGACAGACAGGCTGACTAATAAACAGATGGCGACCTCGCAAAACAAAGCATACAGACAGAGCAATATCGATGAAAACAACAACAATACATGAACACGTGTTTTTTTTGCGATGAATACAGAAACAATTTTGCGTGTTCTTTTTGATCTTTAATAATCAATAAATTAACTTCTGAAAATCCAGTTGAATAAAGTTTGTTTATTTTTTTGACAACTAAGTAATTTGCTTTCTTGATATCCAGATGACAAATTCTTGAATTTTAGTAGCATTTTATTGATATTAGTCAAATTCTACTATTTTTCTTTCGGCTCAGGAGGTCATGCTGATCCAGAATATATTCCATACCGGAGATGCTTTCTTTTGGGTATTATAAACGGCGTACCAAACTGAATATACCTTTTCAATCTTACTGTAGGGTATAAAAAGCAACCTAATGAACTACTTGGCGGCAGAAAACTAGTGTTGACAACCCATTGGGTTTCTCGCTGAATCTGGTTAGTTTTCAAAATAAAAAAATCGAAAATTAATGTTGGTAACTCAATGATCGAAACCACCAATCATGGGTGGCAATGACCAAATAAGTATTAGTAAGTAAATAAGTATTGTCAGAACTGATGATGCTTCCATTTTAATATTGAATATTTTTGTTATGCACTTCTATTGATTCCCTATGTGCCGCTTGGTATTCAAGGAACTGCTGAATAAAACACTTCTATAAGTAGGGGAAAGGTCCGTAGGTTGCGCCGGTCCGTAAGCTGGGCCACCGCTATTTTTTTGTTTTTTTACATTAGCGATCTTCAAATTTTAATGGTACTTTTCAAGTAACCATTGCACTCCAACATTTCGCAAAACTTTGAAGAGAAATCACCTGTTGCTTATAACTCATCTGGACGAATACTAAAATATACTCAAAAAAGTTTTTAGTTGACTTTTTCAAGTGTTGATTAGGTGGTCAATTTACATTATAAAATCAAAGTTAAATGCATTAAAATGTTGCTCTTGAAAACCTTTTAATAATGTTAACAAGTTTTCTATAAAAATTGGATGCAGAAAAAATATGTAGACTTTTTCTCAAAATTTGACAAAAACGTTGGTTGGGTAACTCAAGGTACGTAGGTTGGGCCACCCATTATATCATTATTAGAAGCACTCACAAGTGTCATAGTGATTTTTTTTTAATTGAGTGTCAAATCAAATTATTTTTAGTATATTTTCAATGATTTTACAATTTGGCGACTTCGGTTTACATTTACATATAAAATATCCTTCACTAATTTATGATTTTTTAAGTTCTATTAAAAGGAATATAATACCGATTGTTTAAAAACGATAATATAATAACAATTATTTATTTTCGGTATTTTTTGAAAGGTGTTTAACTAATTTTTTGTGTTGGCCCAACCAACCTACGGACCAACTTTTTTTTTGCAATTTTTTTTGTACTTCAAATTTTGTATAGATATGCATTCAAATGATGTAGTTATTTTGTATACTAACAACAACCACATAAATGTAGTAAAAATAAATATATTTGTTTTTGGACATAAATCAAAGACATATGAATTTTAAAAATATTTTTATTTACATTTAATACAGTATTGTATTCGGTGTAACTTTGGTGTGCTCAAAATAAATCAGCAATATGCATATCGAAATTTCTATCAAATGTTTTCTTTCCGTTCTAGAAATATTCCAGGAATATACAATTCTTAATTTATCGCAGTTTTTGTCAAAACAAATTAGCCGAAATAGTCATGAGAAATTAAAGAAACATTTTCTCGGATAAATAGACATATCTCATATACTTATATATATTATACAAAATAATTCGAATTATGTTAACAATGCTGTGCTGCTCCAATGTATTGATTACTGACCTAATTTAGCAGCCAAAGGTCAACACAGGTTATTTGTTGCTCTTCTTTTTGTGATATTTGTAAGCATTCGTAAGTTTAAAGCGTATTCTAGAAAGATTTGATTGAAAGCCAGTGCTGTATGACATAATCTCTTTAAAACTAGTTATTTAAAACTAAAAACAATACGTCAAACGAGTCTGAGTTCGAAGCTGATCAACTCAGTATGCCATTCGTTTCGATAACGTTACGAGTTCAATACGAAAAGAGGGAAAATTGATGCGATATCAAACAATTTCTCAAATCGATATCCAACGTCAAATTGGTCCTACGTGGTAAGTAAATATCGATGCTTTCTGTCGGAGTTTTTCGTTACGAGATATTTATCGAAATTTTAATGTTAGCGAAGAAGACATAATAATAGTTTGAGATTACTACGAAATATATTGCAATATCAAGGTGATAAATTTTCAAATATCATATCATGCGAAAGAATTTTAATGTACAAGCAATTTAAAAATTAGAATCGATAAAGCAAAGAGAACGAAAATTTTATCGAAGTTATGCGAAAAAGCTTGGATGCATCGAAGGTCTCCGAGACATGACAAAATTGGAATGTTAAACTTTAGAAGATTTCGTATCTTGTCTCATTTGACCTAAATAATAAGAATAATGGTTTGGCACAACAGCTTTAAAGTGAAATTGCATATTTTAAATATAAAAATATTTAAACATTATGATAAGACCAACCCAGTCTGCCATGTCTCGGAGACCTTCGATGCCTCGAAGCTTTCTCGAATAACTTCGATGAAAAAGTTCGATCTCGTTGCATTCTCGATTCTAATTTTTAAAAATTTTCGTACATTCAAATTCTTTGACAAGATACGATATTTAAAGATTTATCAAATCGATATCGCAATGTTTTTTGCAGCAATCTCGAACTTTGATCATTTTTTTCTTCGATATCGTTCCGATTTCGAAAAATGTCTCGTATAGAGAAAACTCCGACAAAATGTTTCGATATCTACCTACCATCTAGGTCCAATTTGACACTCGATATCGTTACGAGAACGTCTCCGATGTAGTGTGATTTCTCCATCTACTCGCATTGATCTCGTAACGGTATCGATACGAATGGCATACTGGGAAGTATTGGACAATTCCATTATTGGACAATAATGGACATTTATAATAATATTTTATATATTTTTGAACAATTTAGTAAGTGTTTCCATCAAAAAAATACTTCATGTCGTTTGGGTAAATGTTATGGTGTTCGCATTATCGAAATGATTTTCAGAATGCCAGAAATGTTGTTGCCGGGAATCTGCCTTTAAAATTAAACAAAAATTGGCAACCTGCTATGCAGTTTCATGTGTATTTTCCAAAATCGAAATGCATTGGCAGCTCTTAAGATAAATCATAATGACTTTAATATTTAAGTTTATGGTAATTTTTAAAATTTATAATTAAATATCGATTTAAATTTTGATGGATTTTTTATTTATAAAACTTAGTCATGGTGCCTTCTGGGTGGCCCATGATGCCTACGATGACCCGATTCAATTAAACCGCTATAGCGATCACGCAATTTACGTACATCATCGAATATTTTCAATACACTTTCTTCACCCTGTTTTATCAACTGCTCTCGTCGCATCTTTACGCATTCTTCACGTACGCGCTTATTTTCCTTTCTACGATCCTGCTCTTCGTTACTATCCTCTTCCGAACTATTCTTCTTTTTATTACTACTATTATTGCCGTGCCTGGAAGCCCAGCTACAGTCCATCATCATGTCTGGCTTAGGTGTCGTCGTCGTCGTTGTTGTTGTGGTCGTAGTACTAGTGGTTGTAGTTGTCATGTCCTCTGGTTTCTTCATGTTTGGGTTGGGTGTTGTCGTTGTAATTTTCCTTCTTCTTTTCTTTGGCTTCTCTGTGGTGGTAGTGGTTGTTGTGGACGACATATTGTTGTCATCTTCCTCCTCTTCATCTTCATCTTCCTCTTCTGTATCCTGCTCTTCGGCGGCATTATTATCTTTGTCTTCCTCACTCATTGGTTTCTGAGTTGTGCTTGTGGTTGTAGTCGTCGTTGTTGTCTTCTTCTTTCTTCTGGGTTTTGTTGTCGTTGTTGTGGTTGTGGTTGTAGTCGTCCTTTTCTTCTTCCTTGGCTTCTTTGTTGTAGTGGAAGAAACTTGCTTTACATCTAGCTCATCCTCTTCTTCTTCATCATCTTCCTCATCTTCTACCATATCTTCGTTACTTGGTTTTTCGGTTGTGGTCGTTGTAGTTGTACTTTTTTTCTTCTTTCTCTTTGGTTTTGGTGTAGTACTCGTTGTTGTTGTATTCTTTTTCATTTCGTTCATCTTTTCTGCTAGTTCTTTATTGGCTTCTTCTTCATCGTCTTCTTCTTCGCTTTCTGGTTTCACTGTCGTAGTCGTACTAGTCGTTATCTTCTTTTTCTTTTTATTCTCATTCATTTTTGACATATCATTCTTATCTTCTTTCTCATCTTCTTCCATAGAAATCATCATATCATTTTCGGGTTTTGCTGTAGTACTTTTGGGTTTCATTCCCTTTCCACCCATGCTTTTGGCTACAGAATATTTTATTAATATAAATTTATTGAAATATAATCATCGATCTACCGACCATTTACGGCCAAACAGCAAAGTCCCATCACCAGCAGCAACAACCAGATAAAGTTGCGCATTTTATTAGTTTTGTCTGAAAACCGTCGGTATCGAAAACGTACTAAGTTTTTTTGTTTGTTTGTCTCTCGGCTTTATATCTTCTTTCGGCAGCAGCAACATGTGTCGCAGATCTTGTTTTACACGTTTTAAACAAATTCTTCTTAATGGTTTTTTTATTTGTTGCTTCTTTTTTAATTAAGATTATGCAAAATAGTACATTTTTGAAAGATTTAAAAATAGAAACAAACAATGAGTGGGGGTTACCCTGCCTTGTTATTTGTATTATTGACAATTCTCATTAACTACATTTATTTGCAATGTTTAGAGAGAACTCAAAGTATTAGTTTGATTTTCATTAAATGATACTTGATAACACAGTGCAACCAATATTTGACTTTATCCTATTTTATGTTAGTTTAGGGTCTCAAACGATGACATAGTTTACTCAACATACTCATACTCCACATACAACAAAAGTATGACTTTAACATCCTTCTGAATTTTATAATCTATGATTTATCGTAATATCCTAAATATATTGGTTTAAAACATCATAATTATCAATATTTGAGTGGATATTTCGAGTAACCAATCTCCGATACAGCCTATACTTTCAAAACGATATAACTTGGCACTTACAGCTGCTACAAACATAAAACAAAAAACTCAATTTACCACACTAAAACTCACCACACTAAAACTCACCACACAAAATTCACCACACTAAAATTCACCACACTAAAACTCACCACACTAAAACTCACCACACTAAAACTCACTACACTTAAACTCACCACACTAAAACTCACTACACTTAAACTCACCACACTAAAATTCACCACACTAAAATTCAACACATTTAAATTCACCACATTTAAATTCACCACACTTAAATTCACCACACTAAAACTCACCACACAAAAATTCACCACAATAAAATTCACCACACTAAAACACACCACACCAACATTTACCACACCTAAACTCACCACACCGAAACTCAGCACACTAAAACTTCTACTGGGAAAAACTCTACGGGGAAGAATTCTACGGGAAAGAATTCCACCTGGAAGAATTCTACCAAGAAGAATTCTACGGGAAGAATTCTACCGGGAATAATTCTACGGGAAGAATTCTACAGGAAGAATTCTACCGTGAAGAGTTCTACGGGAAAAAATCTACGGGAAAGCGTTCTATAGGGAAGAATTTACGGGAAAGATTTCTACTGGGAAAATTCTACGGGGAAGCACAGTCTGAGAAAGAATTGTCTATGAGAAAAGCTGAAAAAAACGTCCACAGCGAAGCATGGGTCCCTGATATAAATTATAAAAATGTTTTTTATATTAACGATAACGATAGCGAAAAAAAAAATTACATAAGTCTGATATTGTTCGAGATTGCTTCGAAATATATTGCGATATCGATATGTTTAAATATCGTATATTAGGAAGCGGATAATTGACACGATATCTAAAATTTTCTAAAATTTATATCCAACGCCAAATTAATATACAAGAAGTTTTAAAATTTTGGAATCGATATAAAAAAACGAGATACAACTATTTTTATCGAAGTTATTCGAGAAAGCTGTCTATAAAATTCAACCAAATTTGGCAACTTTCCAAATGTTTTAATTTATGTGTATGTTTACCGGAAATATGCCCGAAATGAAACTATGTCTTGGAAAACATACATTTAACTGTGTATTTGTAAAATTCTAAATTCATCGGCATTTCTTAAAATAAATCGGAATGAATTAAAGGTTATTATTAAATTTCGATTTATTACTTAATTGATTTTTTTTTAATATAAAACTTAGTAATGATGTCTTCTGTGTGACCCATGATGCCTACGACGTCCCGGTTCAATTGAACCGCTATTGCGATCACTTAATTTACGCATATCAAAACTTCCACCTTCTCCACCTCCTCCACCTCCTCCACCTCCTCCACCTCCTCCACCTCCTCCACCTCCTCCACCTCCTCCACCTCCTCCACCTCCTCCACCTCCTCCACCTCCTCCACCTCCTCCACCTCCTCCACCTCCTCCACCTCCTCCACCTCCTCCACCTCCTCCACCTCCTCCACCTCCTCCACCTCCTCCACCTCCTCCACCTCCTCCACCTCCTCCACCTCCTCCACCTCCTCCACCTCCTCCACCTCCTCCACCTCCTCCACCTCCTCCACCTCCTCCACCTCCTCCACCTCCTCCACCTCCACCACCTCCTCCACCTCCTCCACCTCCTCCACCTCCTCCACCTCCTCCACCTCCTCCACCTCCTCCACCTCCTCCATCTCCTCCACCTCCTCCACCTCCTCCACCTCCTCCACCTCCTCCGCCGCCTCCTCCTCCTCCTCCTCCTCCACCTCCTGCGCCTGCACCACCTCCTCCGCCGCCTCCTCCTCCTCCACCACCTCCTCCGCCTGCGCCTGCACCACCTCCTGCGCCTGCACTACCTCCTGCGCCTGCACCACCTCCTGCGCCTGCACCACCTCCTGCGCTTGCACCACCTCCTGCGCCTGCACCACCTCTTGCGCCTGCACCACCTTCTCTTCCTCTTCCTCCGCCTTCTCCTCCTCCTCCTCCTTCTCCTCCTCCTCCTCCTCCGCCGCCTCCTCCTCCTCCTCCTCCTCCTCCGCCGCCTCCTCCTCCTCCTCCTCCTCCTCCTCCACCTCCTCCGCCTCCACCTTCTACCATAGAAATCATCATATTTTCATTTTCGGGTTTTGCAGTAGTACATTTGGGTTTCATTGCCTTTGCTCCAATGCTTTTGGCTACAGAATATTTAATTATTATAAATTTATTAAAATGTTATCATCGATCTACCGACCATTTACGGCCAAACAACAGAGTCCCAGCACCAGCACCAGCAACCAGATAAAGTTGCGCATTTTTATAAGTTTTGTCTGAAAACCGCCGGTATCGAAAACGTACTAAGTATTATAGTTTGTTTGCCTCTCGGCTATATATCTACTTACGGCAGCAATATGTACCGCAGATCTTGTTTTACACGTTTTTATCAAATTCATTTTAATGGTTTTATATATTTTTTTATTTTATAAATGTGATTTCGATTAGATTGAAAAATAAAAACAAATAATTAGTGGGGGTTACCCATTTGTATTTTCAATTCAATTGTAGTCAATTCTCATTAACAATATTTAATTGCAATGTTTAGATAAAAAAAAATATTTGACTTTATAGGAATTTATGGTAGTTCGGGGTCACAAACGAAGGCATCGTTTATATCAAAACCTACCCATTTCAGCACGTACTGATAATATTTCTATAAATGTTTTAATCTACAATACACATACCACAAACTTATACGACCCGAAATTCTCGACAATTCTTTCCAGACAAATCTTTCCCAGTACAATTAGTCCCTGAGACAATTCTTCCCTCGACAATTCATCTTAGGACAATTATTCCCTGAGACAATTCTTCTCCGTATAATTCATCCCCATACACTTCTGTCCTAGGCAATTCATTCAACTCAAATCGGAGTTATTCAGCATATTTTATAACAATTAAACGAGAATTGGTTTGCTTCTTGAAATAAACGTAACTATCGCAGACCAATCAAAATGAACCGATTTTCTGACTACGAAATGCATGTTTTTTTGGGTTATATGAACTAAATAAAATATTTTTTAAAATGAATATAAGTTGAACATGTATAGAATATGAACATAATAATTGTATATTTGAACGCGTATTTTTAGTTAATTTAGAAAAAAAGTTATTATTAAAATTTATATTTTTCTAAAATTCTTTTTATTAATTCATAGTTTTTTTTATTCATTTTGTTTTAGCTTCTTTTGCAAAATTTATTAATTTTGATTTTCTTTATACTCTTTCTTTCTCCGTTTTAGTCGTGATTGCGCCGATGTGCCCGACGTTCCTCTTTCTTCTGCTCTTTTCGCTGCGCCTTACATTGTTTGCGCAGGCGTTTGCGTTCCTTCTTTTTGGCCTTTTCCTCTGAACTGTCTTCATCGGATTCCTCGGAGCTATTCTTCTTATGCTTCTTCGTGTTCTTCTTGCTGCAATCCAACATCATCATATCGGGTTGAGGTGTTGTGGTAGTCGTTGTTGTAGTTGTTGTGGTCGACGTTTTCGAAGACATATCTGAAGATTTCTTATCGTTTGGTTTTGGTGTCGTTGTCGTCGTCGTTGTTGTTCTTGTAGACTTCTTGCTTGGTTTTTTTGTAGTTGTTGTAGAAGTCATATCCTTTGCATTGTCTTCATCATCTTCATCCTCCTCTTCGTCATCATCATATTCTTCACCAGCATCCTTTTCTTCGGCAGCATTATTTTCATCTTTTTTGGGTTTTTCTGTAGTAGTTGTGGTGGTTGTTGATTTCTTCTTTTTTGGTTTTGCCGTAGTTGTCGTTGTCTGCTTTTTCTTCTTTTCCATTTCTTCTTTCTGTTTATCATCTTTCATTTTATCAACTTTCTGCTCCTCTTCAGAGTCGTCTTCTTCTTCGCTTTCTGGTTTCTCCGTTGTGGTTGTTGTAGTTGTAGATTTTTTCATCTTTTTATCTTCATCCATTTTTGACATTTCAGTCATTTTCACTGCATCTTCTTCGGCCGACTCTTCCGCATCTTTATCATCGGTTTCCTCCTGCATGGGCATCATCGTCGTCGTCTTGTCTTTGGTGGGTTTAACGGTGGTACTTGTGCTATTCATACCCTTGCCACCCACGCTTTTCGCTAAAAATTATTCAGTTAAATTGAAGTATTTTAAATATTTTCAAATCCTTCGAATTTCATACCATTTACAGCCAGACAACTAAATCCCAGCACCAGGAGCAACAACCAGCTAAAATTGCGCATCTTCATTTTACGTCTTCTCTTGAATTCCACGGAAATAGAAATAAACTTAATTTTATTGATAATCTACATGGTAGCTTTGTAGATTTTCTAGCAGTATTAATCGCTTGTTTAACTAGTTTCAATTTCCAAGAATTATGTTTAGTATTCATGTAGTTAAAGACTTAAAAATTCATATTTTTCACAAAATCTAAACTTTGTGCTTTGGTTGTAAGTTGGGCTAATCTGCAAAACGTGTATTTTGTATAGTTTGAAGTTATATAGTTAAAATATAAATAACAGAAACTCAATTTTATTAAATAAGTTTGGAGAAAAGTTTCTCTTGATGGCATATTTAAATGAAATATGAATTATTGACACATAATACTGAATATATTACGAAAATAAAATAAATTTGTTAAATTTTTATTTTTATTTATGGATTTTTCTGATTTTACGGTTAATATTTCGCTTTTATTATGTTAGAAAAGTGTAAAATGAGGAAAAAAACTTACTTTTGACGTATGTAAAATGAAATTTTAATTTAAATGATTGTACTTTTTGGAATATTTTGATTTGGTAGTTTTTAATGCATTTAGTACATACTAATCTAATTCTAGAAAAATATGTATTCCCTTCCGAAACGCAGTTCTCTGAAAATGTCTACATTTATGTTGAAAATATCGATGTTAGCACTCAGTGGATATGCTTCTAATTTTGTCAATTATGTATTTCAATTTATCATATAATTTGGTAACATTTTTAATTTCAGTTTAATAATAAAAAAAAAACAATTCACAATTGACGCAATTCGGCGAATTTTACAGAAATGTTTACCTTATAAAATAATGTATCTAAAATATGCTCATGTCTTTTTGACTTAGTTAATACAGAAAAAGGCTGCAAATATTCCTAATTTGAATCCATTTCATTATTTTTGATATGTTTTTTTTCACGCTTGAGTTATGACATGTCACATTGTATATGGATTTTTTATAATTTTCAAATGAATTTTCGTGATTTGTCTATTTCAGTTGACTTTTCAAAGCCGAATTGTATACGATGAAGACAAAATTATGTTAAACAATACGTATTTCTAAAATTATGATAAAAATGACAAATTACAATTCAAATTCTGATATCAAACGATCCGAAATTCGTTCAAATTTTGTTTCGCAGAATATAGAGTATGTCTATTTCTGTACACGGAGGGAAAAAATTTCTAAAATCCAGAAGGAATAAAGAGGTATACGGAGTGATATACAGCTAAACCGAAAAATTATTAATTTCAAGAAATGGATTATCTTAGTTGTCCAAAAAAGTAACTAAGTAGAATTATTCTTGGATTCAGTTATTAATTTCTTGGGTATCAAAAAAGTAACTAAGTAGAATTATTCTTGGATTCAGGTTTTATTTTCTTAGGTATCAAAAATGTTGTTGTTGTTTTCGTCCCAAAATTTAATAAACACGTGTTCGTATAGTTGTTGTTTTTCGATCTTGCTTTGTCGCTATTATGTTTTGTTTTACTTTGTCCGTCTGTCACGCCCATCTGTTTGTTCGTGTGTCTGTCTGTCGATATGTTGAAAGTAACTAAAAGCAATTATTTCGAAGCTAACATAAAATAAAAAAAAATATAGTCGAGTTAATTTATTGTTTATTTAGATCTTTATTACCTATATGCATGTTTGTAAAGTAAATGACTTCCTTGAATACTTAATGTAATTGAATTGTTTATTTTATTTTTATTATTATTATTTAATTTAATCTCTGTATATTATTCTGAATCCGTTTGCTTACCTTATACACTTTGGCCTCTTCTGCTGCCTCTACTGTTGGTTATGTAAAAACCCTCCGCACGTTACCCATAAGCATTGTATAGTGTATTTAGATAATAATGGAATGAAATCAACTTGGTATTTATCCAAAATTGAACCCAAATTTATGTTTACGAACTGAAACCATACCAATATTCGTAGGAAAAATCATTTTTTCTATTTATATCTTTAACATTCATACAAACACAAACGCTTTCTTGTCTGGCTGTGCTTTGTTGTTCTATTCGTGAAAACACACACATGCCGTTTGTTGATACCTAAGAAGAAAAAAATTTGCAATCCAGACAAATTGTACTTAGTTACTTTTTTGATACCTAGGAACTTAATGTCTGAATATCTAGAAAAATTTGACTTCGTTACTTTCAACAGACAGACAAGCAGAGTAACAAACAGATGGCGACCTCGCAAAACAAAGCATACAGACAGAGCAATATCGATGAAAACAACAACAATACATGAACAAGTGTTCTTTTTGCGATGAATACAGCAACAATTTTGCGTGTTCCTTTTGGTTTTTAATAATCAATAAATTAACTTCTGAAAATCCAGTTGAATAAAGTTTGTTTACTTTTTTGACAACTAAGTAATTTGCTTTCTTGATATCCAGATGACAAATTCTTGAGTTTTAGTAGAATTTTATTGATATTAGTCAAATTCTACTATTTTTCTTTCTAACCGTCAAATTATTATTAGTCAAATTGTACTATTTTCTTTCTTCTCGAGTTTTAGAATTTTATTTCCCTCCGTGTATTTAATGATAAATCAAAATTTTAGAGAAAAATCGAAATTTTAGTAAAAATTCTATATGATTTCGGTGAAAATTCTAAATTTTTGTGAAATTTTGGTAAACATTTTTTAGTAAAAATTCGAACTTAAGAGAAAATTCGAAATTTTAATGAAAATTCAAAATTTTAAAGAAAATTCAAAATTTTGTAAAATTTCGAAAGTTTGTAAAAATATGAAATTTTTGGTGAAAATTTAGTGAAATGTTTGTAAAATTTTAGTGTAAGTTTCGTAATTTTAGAGAAAATTCGAATATTAATATATTTCAATTGTGAAAATTCGACATTTTTGTGAAAATACAATTTGAAACATCGAAATTTTAGTGAAATTTCAAAAGTTTAGAAAAATTCGAAATTTAAGAGAACATTTCAAATATTAGAGAAAATTCGAAATTTTGCTGAAAATTCGAAATTTTGATAAAAAAACGAAATTTTGATGAAAATTCGAAATTTTGATGAAAATTCGAAAATTTTGTGAAAATTCGAAATTGTTGTAAAAATTCGACATTTTTGTAAAAATTCGAAATATTTGTAAAAATTCGACATTTTGGTGAAAATTCGAAATATTTGTAAAAATTCGACATTTTTGTGAAAATTCGAAATTTTTGTAAAAATTCGACATTTTTGTGAAAATTCGAAATATTTGTGAAAATTTGGTTCAAATTCGAAAAAGTTCGAAATGTTTGTAAAAATTCGAAATTTTTGTGAAAATTAGAAATTTTAGTGAATTTCGAAATCTAAATTAAATTTTGAGATTGTAGTGAAAATTCGAAATTTTTGTAAATATTCGAAATTTTTAATGAACATTTTGATATATTAGATTAAATTCGAAATATCGAAGAACAACCGAATTATTAGATTTCTCGAAATGTTTGTGGTAAAAATTCGAAAATTTTGTGTATTGTCGAAATTTTAGTGAATTTTTAAAATCTAAGTGAAATATCGAAATTTAAGTGATATTTAGAAATTTTAGTGACAATACGAAATTTGTATAAAAATTCCAAATATTGGTAAAAATTCCAAACTTTGATAATAATTCGAAATATTTTGAAATATTTTGAGAAAATTAGATGTGTGAGAAATTTTTAAATTTTGGTTTTAATTCGAAATTTGAGTGAATATTCGAAATTTGAGTAAAAATTCGTAATAAGAGTCAAAATTTGAATTCTGAGTGAAATAGTAATTTTGAGTTATAAATAAAATCAGTAAATAATATTTATTATTTTAAATTAAATTTAAAATTTTTGCTAAATTTAGATAGTTCTACTTAATTTGATTAAAAAGACAATAATTCAATAAAGTCCAAGTATAAAAATTACATACAACATTTTATTAAACATTTCTATACCCCAAACATCTTTAAAATAAATATTTTACAAAATCACATTGAGCACACAAACAATTTGTGAATATTATTGCATGCATTCTTGGAACCCCCATTTAAGAAAACATTCTTCAATCTTTGCCAGCATCGAAAACATCTCCATTACTCGCATTGGTGACATTTGTAAATTACAGTGATTGCCATAAAAGTGGCTGCCTAATCATTTTGATGTGGCTCAAATGTACTCTGCTGTTGCAGCTGTTAATGATTGTCAAGCACATTAAAATAATTACTATTTCCATGACTATTTGCAAATTAAACGAAACATTCTTATTTACTACACTCTGCAAATGTGTCACACAAATGAGGGTTAAACATTTTGCATTGAAGACGAATTGAAACTTGAGAACATTCTATACAGATGTGGCATATGATACACACTTTAATAACAAGCTCAGGATTACGTAGATCCGGAAAAAACACAGAACCAAGAGTGAAATAAAAAATTGAAGCACACCGATACTTGTGGTTGTCAAAGTAACCTTTACCATTTCAGTGCAGAACCCACGCAACTTGTATCATTCGCTGCCAAAGAGGTTCTATTCTGCATTTCTATTCTGCGTTTCTATTTCTTTGGGTTTTCTTTTTTATTTTTTCTTGTGTAACTCATACAAAAGACTAACAGCACAAATTGTGAAAGAAGTAAACGAAGGACCTGCAACCAAGGACGTTGATTGAA
This sequence comes from Dryomyza anilis, assembly GCA_951804985.1. Taxonomy (NCBI): domain Eukaryota; kingdom Metazoa; phylum Arthropoda; class Insecta; order Diptera; family Dryomyzidae; genus Dryomyza; species Dryomyza anilis. The sequence continues at coordinate 116,254,692 of OX638130.1, forward strand.
GTGCTGACAAGTGCATTTCATAAAGATAATAATTCAAAAGACTTAGTATTTACTTGGCCAAAGACAACTTTTACAATAGCAACAACAACAGCAACAATAACATGGCCCAAAACAACAACAACATTAACCTAAGAAGTCAGCAACGCACAAATTAAAATTAAGTCGAAAGAAAAGTACAACGAAATTTGATAAAAGTTGAAAGAAAATGAACCAAACTGTTAAAATTCAGGTCAAACAATATATTTTTGAATTTTTATATTTGGATTAAAATTTAGATATTAGATAATAGGTAAAAATATAAATTTTGAGTGAAAAATTGAATTTTTAGTGAAAATTTTAATTTTTTAGTGAAAAATTGAGTTTTTAGTGAAAAATTGATATTTTAGTGAAAATTTGAATTTTTAGTGAAAAATGTAATTTATAGTGAAAAATTTATTTTTTAGTGAAAAATGTAATTTTTAGTTTAAAATTCAATATTTAGTGAAAAATTTAATTTTATGTGAAAAATTTAATTTTTAGTGAAAAATTGAATTTTCAGTTAAAAATTGAATTTTTAGTGAAAAATTGAATTTTTAGTGAAAAATTGAATTTTTAGTGAAAAATGGAATTTTTAGTGAAAAATTGAATTTTTAGTGAAAAATTGAATTTTTAGTGAAAAATTGAATTTTTAGTGAAAAATTGAATTTTTAGTGAAAAATTGAATTTTTAGTGAAAGATTGAATTTTTAGTGAAAAATTAAATTTTAAGTGAAAAATTGAATTTTTAGTGAAAAATTGTATTTTTAGTGAAAATTGAATTTTTAGTGAATAATTGAATTTTTAGTGAAATATTGAATTTTTATGTAATTTTTAGTGAAAAATTGAATTTTAGTGAAGAATTGAATTTTTAGTGAAAAATTGAATTTTTAGTGAAAAATTGAATTTTTTGTTAAAAATTGAATTTTTAGTGAAAAATTGAATTTTTAGTGAAAAATTGAATTTTTAGTGAAAAATTGAATTTTTAGTGAAAAATTGAATTTTTAGTGAAAAATTGAATTTTTAGTGAAAAATTGAATTTTTAGTGAAAAATTGAATTTTTAGTGAAAAATATTGAATTTTTAGTGAAAAATTGAATTTTTAGTGAAAAATTGAATTTTTAGTGAAAAATTGAATTTTTAGTGAAAAATTTATTTTTTAGTGAAAAATTGAATTTTTAGTGAAAAATTGAATTTTTAGTGAAAAATTGAATTTTTAGTGAAAAATTGAATTTTTAGTGAAAAATTGAATTTTTAGTGAAAAATTGAATTTTTGGTGAAAAATTTAATTTTTTAGTGAAAAATGTAATTTTTAGTGAAAAATTTAATTTTTAGTGAAAAATTTAATTTTTAGTGAAAAATTTAATTTTTAGTGAAAAATTTAATTTTTAGTGGAAAACTGAATTTTTAGTGAAAAATTAAATTTTTAGTTAAAAATTGAATTTTTAGTGAAAATTTAAATTATAGTGAAAAATTGAATTTTTAGTGAAAAATTGAATTTTTAGTGAAAAATTGAATTTTTAGTGAAAAATTGAATTTTTAGTGAAAAATTAAATTCTTAGAGAAAAATTGAATTTTAGTGAAAAATTGAATTTCTAGTAAAAAACTAAATTTTTAGTGAAAAAATTGAATTTTAGTGAAATTTTGATTTTTTTAGTGAAAATTTGAATTTTTAGTGAACATTTGATAATTTGTATTTTTTAGTGAAATATTTAATTTTTTAGTGAAAAATGTAATTTTTAGTGAAAAATTTAATTTTTAGTGATAAATTTAATATTTAGTGAAAAATTTAATTTTTTGAATTTTTAGTTAAAAATTGTATTTTGTATGATAAATTGAATTTTGTGAGTAATTGAATTTTTAGCATTTAAAATTGATTCTCGTTTTCCAATCTATTTATTTACAAATATTTCTTTTTATTACCTATTAAAAAACAAAAAATAAATAAAAACAATTGGCTTTAAGTTAACATAAAATTAATTTTATGTTATTCTCAACGCAGTTCAGTACCCCAACTACCTTCAAAAACATACTTTAAACGTTCCATTTTTGTGCGCGTACATGTGAGCGTCGACGACTCGTCGTGTGTGGGTTTTGTAGTCGTTTACCACACCATCGGCATTCGTAATCAGATGTGCAGACGAGTGCTCGTCCTGCAGAACGACATAAAGACAGACAGTCACTCACATTTTCCTGCACATTTTAATGGAAATTCTCTGTTTTAATTGGCGCATGCTTCAATTTTTAGTACAACATTCAGCGGCGCTCTCTGTACAATTTATTGAATTAGTACAATTTATTTTACACTCGCTGAGTTTCGCTCTCTCTACTTTTTTGTACTCACGACCACTGTTAACATCTACCACTGTTAAACGAATGAATTTCACCATAGTTGCTGAATATACAGACTGGAAAGCTTGAGCCCTGGATGTCCTGAAATTGACTTTTAAATTACTACTTATTACTCATGTTGACGCTCATGAGAAATACTCTCTTTTTTATAGAACTATATGAATTTCTTTAATCTCAACACGGCATTTGTAGTTTTGGTATTGAACATAATTAGTGTGGTGAGAATATTAAATATAAGATTTAAGCATTTTTTTTCTCTTAATTGAGAATTTGTTTTATTTTTTCAATTCCCAAGAAACCAAAGCTAATAACTTTTTACACACAAAATTTTGCAATTTTGGTACCTAGTCTATTGGACTCAGATCGGTATAGAAAACTTTTATTGTTTCTACCACAAATGGGCATTTCCAGAAAAACGTCAACCACGACCAAAAAATTCAAAATGCTCAAATCTTTCAAATAACGGTAGATTTGGAATCTTAAATATGTGAATCTACATATTTTGAAAAAAAAATCTATTCTGTTAACGATACCGTTTAACCAGTTGGGAAGGTTAGATCACATGGGAAATTTTAAATTTGGTGTTATTATGATAGTTAGGATTATCAAAAGTATAGTCGGTCTAAGCCGACTATAAATACTCTACACATATGTGTGGTTACCATTCAAAGTGGTATATAGGTCACCAGGGTATATGATTCCTGAAAATAACTACAAACTTTCCATCCCTGAAGAATTTTCTTTCATTTGATACCCATATTTACAAATGGGTAGGTGTACCGAATTTCGATTTTTTTTTGGGAACCACAAGTCGTTTCATTGGAAAACATTATTTTCATGTATTTGAGTAAAATGTCAATATATATTTGACCAAAAAAGTTTACCTAAGCACGTATACAGTAAAATTGATTTGTAGATGTAAATTTTATATGAGGTATTTGAACATAAGTAATCGGTTCACAGGTCACAATAGACCGATAATGCCAATTTTCTTGTTCAGACAGCTTAGATATATAAGTAATCTAAATCTAAAGTTTCATTGCTCTAGCTCTTCAACTTTTTCTGTAATCGTGATTTCAACAGACAGACGAACAGACAGACAGACGGACAGACGGACATCGCTAAAGCGACTCAGGAGGTCATTCTGATCAAGAATATATATACCTTTCCATACCCCTAGTAGAAATTTGCCCGATGCGCCATCGGGAAATGATCGGGTTTTCGTTGGGTAAGCCCTATTAGAGAAAATGTGATCATTGCCTCTGCATGCCCTTACCATGCTTACCATAGCAGGGTTTACATTATCTAAACAGTCAACAGTCCCGATCATAGCTACATTATTTGTTCCTCATAACGAAATTAGTATCAGGCAATGATCGAGATTAATGAGAGAAACCCTATTATGCTCGGGCTCAGACAAGGCAATTGTCGGGTTAATATTAAAATGGGGAATTGACCGATCAGTACATGATCATGGCCTGAGGTCAATACATGATCAGGGCACAGCGTTACAAGGACATTATGGGCCTCGTCATATCCCGATCATCTCAAATAATAACACGATCACTTCATGACCATGGCCCTACCAAAATTTCTACTAGGGACCGGAGATGCTTTTTTCAGGGTGTTACAAACGGCGTACCAAACTGAAGATACCCTTTCTCTCTTAGTGTAGGGTATAAAAAAATACTGATAAAGTTTCCATGTACTTTGAGTAATTAAATAATTTGAAAGACATACAGATACAAAATATTATTTTCTGTTTTTTCAGATAACCTTAGTTAATATTTCTAAAGCTTAAAAATAAGCAATGAAATTAAAATAAGGAACGAATCTTGATTTTTATATAAGGTCGTCCTATTGTCACGTACGTCACCAAAAAGGTACATTTATTAAGCAACATTTCCTCTGTTTTTAAAGCAGTATTTCTTCGGCATTTTCAGAAATGTAAACATCGATTTTTTAGTAATTCTAGAAATTTTTTGATAACTAATTGAAATATGTCACGTGCGGAACTTTGAGTACGAAAAGTGTAAAAAGTACCAAAATAAGAAAATTTACAAAAAAAAAAAAAATAAAAACATTAAAAAGCATCTGTAATTTCGAATCGTACATCGCTTTCTATTTCGTAATAATGATTATTAATATTGTCAGATATAAAATATTTTTTTAGCAAAAAATCGTAGTGCAAATTTTCATACAGAACGTCCGGAATTCGTCTGTGATTAAATTTTTTGATAACTAATTGAAATATGTCACGTGCGGAACTTTGAGTACGAAAAGTGTAAAAAAGTACCAAAATAAGAAAATTTACAAAAAAAAAAAAATAAAAACATTGAAAAACATCTGTAATTTCGAATCGTACATCACTTTCTATTTCGTAATAATGATTATTAATATTGTCAGATATAAAATAATTTTTTATCAAAAAATCGTAGTGCAAATTTTCATACAGAACGTCCGGAAGTCGTCTGTGATTAAGTACGAAATAACTATAAATTTAGGAGCATTTTTGTATATCTACAAAAATAAAGTAAATTATCACAGCTATGTTTTGAGATAATTTAAAAATAATATGTGTTACGCCAAAAGTATTTTTAGAAAAATAATCATAGTGATAATTTCTATGCGGAACTTTTTGTCTCGTCCGGAATTTTTCTGCGAATTATTATGAAAATCGTATATGTTTTGGAAACAATGAGTAAATATAAAAATAAAGCACATGATTTCAGCTATTTTCTAAAATAATTCAAAAAAATAATTTATACTAAAATTTGCTAGCATTTTGGAATTTCCATATGAACCTCGACATGTACTTCTTTTTTTTCCCGTCCGGAACGATAACTATTTATTCTACTGTATAGAATTCTTGAATTTTATGCAGATATTTAGTCCTATTTAAATACTACTTGCACAAAGAAAAAATCGAGTAAATTCATTAATTTTCGTTGGAGATATTAAAGATATATCAAGGACATTATGTAGTTTTCTAAGACTAGTCATAAATAACACATAAAATTAGCAAGGGTTTTTCATACACTCAAAATAATTTCTAGGACATTTCACGAAATATGTTTTCGTAAAATACACGAATAATTCTTATAATACATGAAACATTTGTAATTTATATTTGTCCCATATTATTTTTTACGAACGATTCGTATATATTACGAATCAATATTCATAAAATGAAAACAACAACAATATTACGAATATTTCGTTGAAATTACGAAACTTTCGTTATATTATTTTCTATTACAATTTTTTTACGAAGGAATATCACATTTTACGAATGAGCTTTATATTTTACGAATAAACTACTAAACTTTCGTAAATTTTGAGACAATGTGTAGATTTTTAGGAATCATTCGTGTTTTTTATGAATCATAAGTAAATACTGAAATCAGTGCGTCAAATTGCAACTTGAAGCTGCATTTTATTTTAATTGGTATCACTGTCGCAAGCAGATAAATGTTTAAATGTTTAAATGTTTAAACAGTTTAAAATGTAAAACAGTTTAAAAATTCATATTTGTAATATTTTAATGAATCAATACCGATTCTTCGTCAGGTTTTTTTAACAAAGTGTTCGTTTATTTTACAAAAGATTCGTAAAATGTTTCATAAATGTACGAAAGCTATCTTCAAGAGTACGAATACTTTCGTATACTGTACGAATATATTCGTAAAAAGGTACGCAAATATTTAATAAATAACGAATCTTTCGTAATATGTACGAATGGATTTCGTATAGAAAATCTATGAATAATTTCGTAAAATAAACCATCAATATTTGTAATTTCTTCATATATTTGCGAATGTTCTTTCGTGTATTTTACGAAATATTACGTGGATAAATTTTATGAATTTTTCGAAAGAATTCGTGTATTTTAACAGATTTTGTTTTGAGTGTATACATGACTATCACTTGATGAAATGTCTACGATGCTGTATCTGTGAATTACGTTCATGACGTCGTTAGTGCCACGTCATGCATGAAGTGGTGGTCATTTGTATGAAAATGTCATCAATACTTTGCATAGCGAAAATGCTATCGGTCATCGATGGCCCTGAGCTGACATAGATGAAGCATAGAGGAATCATTGAGTACATTTCCCACTGGGTATTGTAGGGGTATAATGTTCCGTAACTCCAAAATTGGTCAATTTCATGTATTTTTCGAGTGTTTTCTCACGAATGAATTGTCAGGGGAGATTATAGAAGATTTATTCGGAACTCTATTTCCGTAAACAATATTTTATTTCGTTTTATTAAATATAAATATTTTATTTTATAAAAATATTTTATACATATTTTATTATTATTATTGATTGAAAAATGTATTTCTTCTTTCTTATAGGTATGTTTTGAACTGACTCGATGTATAATGCAATAAATAACGGTAAGCTCCATCTTAATGCAGTTTTAATAATTTTTTTTTCGAAATGATAAATATTTAAATATTTATAGCATAAACTTAAAATACTTTTGACGCTAAAATAAAATAGTCTTATATAAAATATTTTACCAGCTTACATTTTTTTGCACTTTGCAATGAATACTTTATAGAATAAATTATACGACATACAACAACAGCTGGTGATAATGCATAAATGACAGATGGACAGACAGCTGAACCAAAAGCAGGACATTTAAATGACACATGAACGTGAACTGGACCGACCAAAGAAATGCAAATTGTTTAGTATTTGGGAAAAATGCAAAGACCGTAATAAAGCATTATATGCTGTTTAGGCAGCTATAATTCTATTATCGGAATAGTACGAATGGTAAAATTAGAAAATAGTATGAGGTAAATCTGCTATTTGATGGATCACACAATATTTTATGCATTGGGACATTATTGATGAGCTCAGTTTTTTTTATGTATATGCTATACAAAAAGTAAAAATTATATCGACTTTGGTTAACAGTTAGAAGGAGACTTTAAGGAAATGTTTCATTCATGCCCATCTGTCTATCCTTTGCCCCATTTTGTACTACACAGAAAAAAAAAAATTCTTCAATATGATGAATTTATTCATAAATATTATGAATTTTTTCACCAACTACCAGATTCATCATATTGATACCACCGTTCATTAAATGACATATTAATGAATGTATTCATTATATATATATGAACAAAATATTCAATACAATGAATTTGAATTGTCATATTGATGAATTTGTTCATAATATTTTTTCAAAAAAACATTTTTTTTATAAAATAATTCGAAAAAAAAGTGTAAAAATTTTATTTTAAAAATAACAGTAAAAAAATGTCAAAAAAATTATCCCAAAAAAAAATTTTGGACAAAACAAAATTGTTCCACATAAAAAACTGTAAAAAAAAATTTCGAAAAAAAATTGGTCGAAAAAAAATTTGTTTGAAAAAAAATTTGTTTGAAAAAACAAAAATTTGTTCAAAAATTTTTTTTTTTTCAAAAATATATTTTTTATAAATATAACTTTTTATTAACAAAAAGTTGTAATTATAATAAATATATTATAAAACATTTTACTAATTTATGCATGTCGAGCAAGCATTACATAAGAAATAACACACAAGAACTACTTGAAAATTGAGAAGTACGGCAAAACATGAACGAAAAAAAAATATGTAGATAGAAATTTGGTTTAATGATCAGCATTCTTCAATATGAAGAACATATATGTTGTATTTTATATTTTGGTTCATTAATATGATGAAACGTATTCTTCTCATACAGTTCATCATATTGAAGAACCCTTTTCGACAGTAACAAAGCGTTCATCATATTTATGACCGTATTCATAACATTGATGGCGTTAGTCATTAATATTATGAATGGCTCTTCAATACAATGAATCCTGATTTGAAGAACGGAATTCATCAATATGATGTACATTTTTTTCTGTGTACAGACTTTTTCTTTACCGCCCAAAGTTCATTTTTATAAGAACTCTCTTACTTTAAGATAAAGTATATAGGATAGCCTAGGGTAAAGTGGGACACCTTTTGATTTTCTTTCAAAAAAAGTACATTTCACTAATTTATTAAATACTGAAGGGTTTATATAGAAGGGTTTATTCCATAGACTGGTTCATGATCTAACATTTTGCATTAACAGAATACAAATTATATGATTTTTAATTGATTTTTGACCGAATTTTCAAAACAGCTCAATTTCGGACCTCTTGAAAAATCCTATGGTAAAGTGGGAAACTTAAAATATTTACCAAAATGCTATTTTAGTCTTTCTTTTACATGTTTTGATATTTTCCTTACAAAGTCAAATATATTAAGCATAAAAAAATATTACAATAAGGTAATAAAAAACCAGTTGGTAAGGTTAGATCACATGGGAAATTTTAAATTTGGTGATATTATGATAGTTAGGATTACCCTACACATATGTGTGGTTACCATTCAAAGTGGTATATTGGTCACCAGGGTATACGAATCCTGAAAATAATTACAAACTTTCAATCGCTGAAGAATTTTCATTCATTTGATACCCATACCGAATTTCGATTTTTTTTTTTTTTGGAACCACAAGTCGTATCGACGGAAAATATTATTTTCATGTATTTGAGCATGATTTCAATATATATTTGACCAAAAAAGTTTACCTAAGCACGTATACAGTAATATTGATCTGTAGATGTAAATTTAATATGAGGTATTTTTGAATATAAATGGTCAGAACACAGGTCACAATGGACCGATCTCGCCAATTTTTTCGCACATACAGCGTAGGTATATAAGTAATCTAAATTTTAAGTTTCATTTATCTAACTCTTCAATTGTAGTAGGGATTTCAACAGACAGATAGACAGACGGACAGACAGACAGACGGATGGACAGACGGACATCGCTAAATCGACTCAGGAGGTCATGCTGATCAAGAATAAATATACTTTTCCATACCGGAGATGCTTCCTTCTGGGTGTTACAAACGGCGTACCAAACTGAATATACCCTTTCACTCTTAGTGTAGGGTATAAAAATAATGATAATGCAACAATAAATAAGATGACAAAAATTTTAAATTCATAAATGCTCAGTAGTTATGTGAAGGAAAAAATGAAAAAAAAATGGTGTATAGGCTCAAAGACAGAATATTCTGAGTGGCCATGGGGACTGGTGTAGTTACTGGTCGTCAGGTTCGCACATTTCAAGTATACAGTTCGCTTTCAGTTCACTGAATTATTGAAAACTAATTTTTTTTTATATTTTTATTCTTGCAATTTGTACAAATTTCCTCTTATTCTGATGAAGTTAAAGAATTTGTTGAATATTATTTTTGCTTCTGGTAAAGGATTTTCTTCTGCTATTCAGATCTTATCCCAGGTGAAGTCAAAATGAAGTTTTTTCTTAGCTAAACCAATTAAATAATTCATATAACATAATAATTTACTAAATTGACAACAAACATTTCTTAAATTACGTTTCCCACTTTACCCCAGATTGTGTTTTCCCTTTTACCCCAATAACGCAATTTGATCATAATTTAGCACCATTTAAGAAGTTCTATAGTACAACACCCGTTTGTAATTTAAAAGATATGTTGATATATTAAATGGCCAACAGTTATCTACAATTTTTAATTTAACGTTTTTGTTTTTTTACCAATATTAGTTGTGGCATTTATAAATAAAACATTAAATGATTGTGGCAAACATTATTCAAAGTTCTATTTAAAAACGTATCAAAAATAAACAAAAAATTCTCCTGAAAAACCAGGTACGTGATACATAAACAACACAAGAAATAAAATAATATGAAAAAAAATCTCTTTTAAATTCCGACAGTGAGACGAAGCAATTTATTTGCAATTCGCAAGTAGTGCGTTTTAGCGAAATTCTGTTGTGTTGAATTGTAGTGTTCTGTATCGATGTATGTTGCAGTAGGTACTCTGTATGTATGATGCACTCGTTTGCACAGTGGCAACGAAAACGTTGCACGTTCACCGTGAATGTGCTGGACATCTTCGTCAGACGATCATTGGTGCAACACATTCCCACACGCACACACAGACACATGTTGTGACTGTGTTGTATACGTTTGTGTGAGTATATTTATAACTGTCTGTCCGTCTATCTTTCTGTCAGGTGCAACTCACATAATCAAGTGCAGAAGATTTTGAGTTCATTTGTTGGTTTCGTTCGTTTGTGAATTCAAGTCGTTGTTGCATTTTTCGATTTCGACTTTTATATGATTTTCCTTTTTTTTTCGTTAATTTAGTTTAATTTATATATACATACAACGAAATTCTATACAATATGTGATAAGATATTTTGAGCCAAATATATATCATAAGCACGTTGGTTGCTGATTAATTTTGATATTTGAATATATTCTATGTCTGAATTACTAATTATATTATGGGATTTATAAGTTCCTCATATTCGAATTCGAATGTTTATTGAAATCAACAATTTGAATAAGAAATTGTATAAAATTATTTAATTTTCAATTAGAAAACCTTTAAAGTTAAAAGTATCTAAGTTGGACATGTTTTTTAGTGGCACACCCTATGATTATTCAATTTTCTGAAGTTGATATGTGTTAATTTTTGATATTTTTGGCATTTCAATAATATATTGTTAATTATTTATACCTTTATTGGAGTATACTCATAAAATTGAATTTTTCCTATATCTAAAATATATATTGAAAAAGAGATATTTCTTTCAACTATGGTTTATCTATTAAATTCAAGCATATCTCAATAATTTTTATTGTCTTAAACTAATATTGATCATTACAAGCGTACACTATAATTGCTCCAATCATGTATAACAAAATGAAAATCCTGAATTAAATCTTATAACACGATGTTATTTAAACCATACAACGAATATATATGATCGCCTCCCAAACAAATATATGATTTCCCCAATCACATATATGCTTGTCCCAAGAATATATATTGGGATGTCCTGAGTAGAGTCGGTAGCTCGTCTGGTTAGTGTATTGGACTACGAGTGAAAAGGCGCCGATTGCCAACATCTTTTCCATAGAAAACATTTTTCTATGCAAAGCTACCTCTCGGTAGTAAATGGCAAACCTACGAGAGTAAAACATTGCCTATGAAAATCTCTCACCCGTCGTTCGGATTCGGCAATAAACTGTAGGTTCGACCAATTTGAGTACAAATATGTGCGTGTTATATTTGTACTCAAATTGGTCGAACCTACAGTTTATTGCCGAATCCGAACGACGGGTGAGAGATTTTCATAGGCAATGTTTTACTCTCGTAGGTTTGCCATTTACTACCGAGAGGTAGCTTTGCATAGAAAAATGTTCAAATAGTTAGAGAGCTCGGTCGAAGTTCTATACATAACTGTAGGGCCAAACTATTATTATTTTGTCCAGGGGTTCCGGACGGGGCATTCGACCGCTTAAAACTTTAATATTTCGAAATAAAATTAACTAAATATCTGCAACATATTACAGAATTCTATACGGTAGATTTAAAGATAGAAATTAAATAGTTGTCGTTCTGGATGGGTCAAAAACGGAAGTAAATGTCAAGGTTCCTATGGTAATTCGTAAAGTCTGCGAATTTTGCGCACAAATTATTTTTTTGAATTATTTTAAAAAAATATACAAATAAAGCACATTTATTTTTATATTTACACATTGTTTCCAAAGTTTATATTTTTTTCATAATAAATCACAGAAAAATTCTGGTCGTGCCGTATAGAAATTATCACTACGTTTATTTTTCTAAAAATACTTTTGGCGTACAACATATTTTTTTAAATTATCACAGAACATAGCTGAAACAATTTACACTATTTTTGTTTCTAAACACTTTGTTCCTAAAGTTTATAGTTATTTCGTAATAAATCACAGAATAATTCCGAACGTTCTGTATGTAAATGTGTACTACGATTTTAGCAAAAAAAATAATTCTATATCTGGCAATATTAAAAATCATTATTACGAAATAAAAAGTAATGTACGATTCGAATTTCCAGATGTTTTTCAAAGTTTTTATTTTATTTTTTCCTTTTTTGTATTTTTTTTTTTGAACTTTTTTACACTTTTGGTACTCAAAGTTCCGGACGTGACAGATTTAGATTAGATGTGAAAAATTTTCTAGAATTACGATGTCTATATTTTTGATGGTTGACGTTTTTGGAATACAATTTTCTTTTCAGATATATAGACTCACATATTTACGATTCCAAATCCACCTTATTTCCACCTTTATTTCAAATGGCCATATGATTGTACCAATCATATATGATTACCCCATTCATATATATGGTTCCCCAATCATTAAATGATTACCCCAATCATATAAACGATTACCCAATCATATATATGATAAACCCAATCATATATATGATAACGCCAATCATATATGATTACCCCAGTCATATATATGATTCTCCTAATCACATCAAGAAAACATTGAGTTGAAACTTTTAACATGATATTATTACTCAAACCATCTAACGGAAATGCGGTTGCACATTTGATTGTGAAATGCACGGTGGTCTAAACATTATGGCGACATGTGTCGGAAGGATCAACACATATACAATACGCACACACGCACGCACACTAAGCAGGGTGTAAATACGAGGAACGCATAAAAATGCCATGAAACGGAAGCACAAAAGAAGCTGATGACAAGACGAAGACTGCATCGTTGTCGTCGTAGCCGTCGTCGTCGCCATCGTCGTCGCCATCGCCTTTGCCATACACAAACGTTGTGTTTGCGGTTGTGTTTGTGACCGCAGCACAAATAAACAACATGGCGTATAACGTCGTCGAATGAAATGTGTTTAATATGTGCAGACCCACCATGGCTGCCTCCACCCTGTCTCCTTTTGGGTATCCTTGACGAGGCAACAGGCGCGCAGCAATCAGCACAAATAAATAACTAAATAAAAAATACAATTTCAAAAAGCTTTACTACAGCAAGAGCTTCAAACGAAGGGTGTAACAAAAAATAAAAATAAATAAAAAATAAAACTCAACAGAAGATCAAAATAAAAATCCTTAAAAACATTTCTTATGATTGTTGCTGGCTGGCTGGCAATTTGTGCTATGCTTTGAAGATTTTCTCCACTTTTATTTTATTTTGTTGCATTTCGTTGTTTGCTAAGCGTTTTGATGCATTTCAAAAAACAAACTCTACATAATTTTCCAGAGTTGCCAACCTTGCAACAGTACTCAGTGCAACTAACTGCTGGTCGTGGTGGCAAACTCCACGTTAAGCCGCTCACTATATTATTTATGCAACGCCCTACACCTCATTTTTACCACACACGTTGCCACATTTCACTGTAGCTTCCATGTTGCCGCATTTCCCTGTCGCTGCTATGTTGCCAGTTTTCCGTTGCAAATTTTCAACTTAAGCTTTTGAGTCCTGCCTGATGCACCAGCTGCGTACGTGTTGCTTTTGTATGCAGCTCAACACTAACACTAGAGTGCAACACAATAATACACCGTCGTCGACTGACTACTACACACTAATACAAATACAGCTGATGCACTCCATACAACCTTGAGTATTTTCGCGGCAGTCGTCTGCATTTGTCGCAAGGATTTCCGGTTGATGCTTTGATGCTCAACTCAAAAATGCATCGTCTGTGCATTTTTGACTTACTTGTCAGCAGATGCTATAGTCGAGTCAAATGGATAATGCGTCATTCGATCAATTGCTACTCAGACTAGATAATATTTGTGTTATTCGTATTTTGAAATTTGTGCACAGTGTTAAATTCGCTTATCCGAAGTAAGCCAAAAATGTTGTTAAAATCGGTTATTTCACTAAAAATTAAATTTTTCACTAAAAATTCAATTTTTCACTAAAAATTCAATTTTTCACTAAAAAATTCAATTTTTCACTAAAAATTCAATTTTTCACTAAAAATTCAATTTCTCACTAAAAATTCAATTGTTCACTAAAAATTCAATTTTTCACAAAAAATTAAATTTTTCACTAAAAATTCAATTTTTCACTACAAATTCAATTTTTCACTAAAAATTCAATTTTTCACTAAAAATTCAATTTTTCACTAAAAATTCAATTTTTCACTAAAAATTCAATTTTTCACTAAAAATTCAATTTTTCACTAAAAATTCAATTTTTCACTAAAAATTCAATTTTTCACTAAAAAATCAATTTTCAATTTTTCACTAAAAATTCAATGTTTCACTAAAAATTCAATTTTTACTAAAAGTTCAATTTTTCATTAAAAATCCAATTTTTTAACAATATTAAATTTTTACCGAAAATTAAATTTGTCACTAAAAATTAAATTTTTCACTAAAAATTAAATTTTTCACAAAAAATTCAATTTTTCACTAAAAATTCAATTTTTCACTAAAAATTCAATTTTTCACTAAAAAATTCAATTTTTCACTAAATATTCAATTTTTCACTAAAAATTCAATTTTTCACTAAAAATTCAATTTTTCACTAAAAATTCAATTTTTCACTAAAAATTCAATTTTTCACAAAAAATTCAATTTTTCACTAAAAATTCAATTTTTCACTAAAAATTCAATTTTTCACTAAAAATTCAAATTTTCACTAAAAATTCAATTTTTCACTAAAAATTCAATTTTTCACTAAAAATTCAATTTTTCACTAAAAATTCAATTTTTCACTAAAAATTCAATTTTTCACTAAAAATTCAATTTTTCACTAAAAATTCAATTTTTCACTAAAAATCCAATATATCACTAAAAATTAAATTTTTCACTAAAAATTCAATTTTTCACTAAAAATTAAATTTTTCACTAAAAATTCAATTTTTCACTAAAAATTCAATTTTTCACTAAAAATTCAATTTTTCACTAAAAATTCAATTTTTCACTAAAAATTCATTTTTTCCACTAAAAATTCAATTTTTCACTAAAAATTCAATTCTTCACTAAAAATTTAATTTTTCACTAAAATTAAAATTTTTCACTAAAAATTTAAAATTAAATTACATTAAATTACATTAAATTACATTAAATTACATTAAATTACATTAAATTACATTAAATTACATTAAATTACATTAAATTACATTAAATTACATTAAATTACTTTAAATTACATTAAATTACATTAAATTACATTAAATTACATTAAATTACATTAAATTACATTAAATTACATTAAATTACATTAAATTACATTAAATTACATTAAATTACATTAAATTACATTAAATTACATTAAATTACTTTAAATTACATTAAATTACATTAAATTACATTAAATTACATTAAATTACATTAAATTACATTAAATTACATTAAATTACATTAAATTACATTAAATTACATTTAATTACATTTAATTACATTAAATTACATTAAATTACATTAAATTACATTAAATTACATTAAATTACATTAAATTACATTTAATTACATTTAATTACATTAAATTACATTAAATTACTTTAAATTACATTAAATTACATTAAATTACATTAAATTACATTAAATTACATTAAATTACATTAAATTACATTTAATTACATTTAATTACATTAAATTACATTAAATTACATTAAATTACATTAAATTACATTAAATTACATTAAATTACATTAAATTACATTAAATTACATTAAATTACATTAACATTAAATTACTTTAAACTACAATAAATTACATTAAATTTCATTAAATTACATTAAATTACATTTAATCATATTCAATTACTTTATGTCATATTACATTTGCATTAGATTTGGATTATCTCTCACCTTAAATTGCGCCAGACTCCACCATTTGTTTTCATAATTTTCCTTTCTGAGCTATTTGAAATCACGTGAACTTTATTTATCATATTTCTCGGTACTCTAAATAAAATTTTAATTAAAACGTTAACACCAACATTAGATTTTATTATGCGAGAAATCGATTTAAATTCGCAATGAATTCAATTTGCACTCGACAAAATATTTTACATTCGAGACAACCGCAACAACTACAACCAATACATAGTTGTTGTACAACAAATCAACATAAGCTCATTGCTAAATAAGAAAATCCACGATTTACGAAGTTCAACTCAATTAAAATGTTAGAAAGTCGAACAAAACTTTGCAACGAAAGACAGCAAATGAAGAAAAACTAAAAAAAGGAAAAATAAAACGCATTTCAAACAGTTTCTGCAATTCGATTGCGAGACGTTTTCCCAAGAAGTTGTGATAAGTTGATAATGAGGGTGGGGTTCACGAGAGGAGGGAGGGCAAGATATATATTGCGTCCATTGCAACAACTGCAATTATAGCACCGACAGCTATGCATTTTCTTGAAAAATGCAAGAGAAAGGAACTTTGCGCAGAATTCAAGACAATTTTTGCAGGAGGAAATTTAAAGAAATTTTAAAATAGCAGGATATGTAAGACATAGTAAATGTTTTTTAAAGGTTTTTTTAATAATACATAAAAAAAAACTGCTCATTTATAACCGGAAATTAAAAATTTTAATTTAGTAAATGACATTTTTAAAGGTTTTTTTTTATATATTTTTTAATAAAATAATAAAACAAATATTAGATAATTAGTTTGTGAATTAAATAATTAGGTTGATGATTTAGATATTGAAAATATGTACGAAATCTAGCAATATTAACGAAACCACATTCGAAAACGTAATCTAACTTGGATCCGGTATACTGAATCCGTTTCATAATCAAACCTAAAATCGAAACCGAAATTCAGAAGAAATATAATACGAAGACCGATTTGTATTCAGTTTCAATCCTAGGTTAGCGTTTTTATTAAGAACTTTTCTTACAAGAAACCGAACATAAAATTACGCACGAATTTCCAAAATCGAGTTATATTCTATAATTGCTAAAAGTCTCCTGAGAAACTATTGTCTGCCATTTAAAAATTATAATTAAGTGTTAATTGAATGCTGAAAATAGAGCAAGTGGAAGACTGAAAGAAAAGCAGAAAAGCAGACCAAAAAGTCTCATATTCAATTGTTAAAAAGTGTACCTAGGCTATAACAAAAACGAAAAATTGCTTGCATATAGCATTCCTCTTTGCAATTGATTATGTTCTCTTTGTAGAGGAAAACATTCGTATAGTAAAACAAAAGTGCTTGAACTACAGTACAGCGAGTGCACCAAGCTTTACTAAGAATAGTTTCAAAATTGTACATATTTTTGTTTTTACCACCATAAATAATATATATAAGGACACAAATTTACTTTATACTAACAACTCAACGCAATAATTTTTAATATAAGAAATGAATTATTATTTACTGCACTCGTTGCATTTTATACTGTTTCTACAGTTTATGTTTTGATTTTATAATCAAGCTGTGCACATTATTTTGTTTTGAAGCAAACGAGTACTGTGCACTTTGCCTCTTTATTCAATTACATTCAATTTATCCAATTACATGAAAGTGCACTAAAGTAGTATACACTGAAGTAGTGTACACTGAAGTAATGTACACTGAAGTAGTGTACACTGAAGTAGTTTACACTGAAGTAGTGTACACTGAAGTAGTGTGCACTGAAGTGTATACTGAAGTAGTCTACACTGAAGTAGTGTGCACTGAAGTAGTATACACTGAAATAGTATGCACTGATATAGTATGCACTGATATAGTATGCACTTAAGTAGTGTGCACTGAAGTAGTGCACACTGAAGTAGTGCACACTGAAGTAGTATACACTGAAGTAGTAAACACTGAAGTAGTGTACACTGAAGTAGTATACGCTAAAGTAGTATACACTGAAGTAGTGTACACTGAAGTAGTGTACACTGAATTAGTGTGCACTAATGTAGTGATGAAACGAATGCATTCATGCAGATGTTTAGTAATGGCTGTATTAGCTACAACCACTAGAGACGAAAACGGAGCGTGAATTGGTTGGAAAAATAGTTAAATATTGTTACGAAAATTCAGTCTACGGAAAACTGTTCTACAAAATAAAAACACTCTTATGTTTGGTTTAAATTATAACAATTAACTTTATTAATTCACTTTGATAAAAAACTTTACTAATAACAAATTCTAACAACTGCTGCATGTCCCCAATTTAATTTGACATTGATCACACGAGATGCACTCGACCACTTTCCAATCACTACTGAACTGCTGTACCTCAGATGCGGCTCCCTTATATACTGCATGCATCAGTTCGACACGTTTCGACAAGTTTCGACTTGTTTCGAGAACCTTATACTCATTTCGTGAATGACGCATGCTATTGGCATCTCATTCGCACTCATGTGTTTTGATGTGCAGATCTTCCATCTCTTTCTCGCACATTGCTCAGAACGCTGAATGATCTTCCGTCTCTTTCTAATACATTGCTTAGTGCGCTGAATTGTCTTGCGTCTCATTTATTATTGTTGAATGCTTGCACAGTGGGGCAAATTACCTCTTTTCGTAACAATATCATGTAAATCTAAAAACAAAAATTAATAATTTTAAATAATTCAATAGACAATAATGTAAAATATTCTTTCCATAAAATATACAATACAAAAAATAAATTAAAAAATAAAATGCGTTATGAAATATATTAAAAAACTAAAAACACTAGAGTACTCGTTGACTTAAACCAACTTTGACTGACTTTTATAATTTTTTCACTAATTTATCGGTGCGTTTTCCCGAACTATATTCACAATGTTTCACAAAAAATACCAGAGATTTTGTATCGGAATGCTTTATATGATTTTCTGTACTCATATTTTACGTGCATAATTCTTATATTATAATTCATAAAGTGATTTTAATTTAAACATATAATTTTCAACAAAATACACATTTCCCTCTACATATATTTATTATTTTTAAAGGGTTTCAAGTTGCTGCGGGATTCTCCTTCAGAATTTCTCTATAGAAATTTATAAAAATATATGAAAACTGCTCAGTATTTCCATGAAACGCTTAGAGGTAGGTAAACAATTCATGTGTATACTTTGGCCAAAAGCAAGTATTGGCCGTAATTGCCTTAAGTTAAATTCGCCAAAAATGTTTTGTATTTTTTGCTACTTAACAAAAAAAAAAGAATAATCCACAACAATGGAAAATATTTGTAAATCTATGAAATATATAATACGTATATATTTTTCGTTGTTGAAGCATTTTTGGGTTTCTTCTGATGACTACTACTTGGCCCCAAGTCAACTTGAGTTCTTGTTCTAAAAGCTTTTGGCTTTTAAAGTGAAATGCATGCTGCACATAAGCTGTTTGGTTGTTCTTTTGGTTGTTGTAGCTTTTTCGTTGCTCTAAATGTTTGTTTTTTTTTTTGTTGTGGTTCCTTCTGTTGCTGTTGTGCTTTACACTTGGGAAATCAATTTAATGGAAATTGTTACTTCATTCAATTACTTAAGAATGATGCCTGAGTTCGGGGGCCATGGGCACACACATATGCACACACACACACACACACATGTGTGTTTTTGAAAAATATTTAAGTTATGGCCCAAAATAATAACATAAATTTACAATAATAAAAACAACAAAATACATAACCAAAACTAACAAAAGTTAAAATGCCAACAAAAGTTAAAATGCCCTATAATGCTTTAGAAAACACTTAAAGCTTTCTTCCGCATGCTATGCATGTTGCTTTTTTTTTTGATACTTTGTGATAAGTTTTCTTTTAAAATAGCCTCTTTTTATACCAGCTTTGCTGTATTGTTTTTAAATTATATAGGAATTTGTGACAAAATATGTTTCTGGCCACAGGCTCTGGTAAGAGAAATGTAGCATTTTTGGAGTAGAAATATTGTTTATAAGCCTTGTTTGCTTTATCTTTATCATGTCACTTCGGTCGATTTTAGACTTTCTACCTTTCAATTCAGCTACTTTGCTTTCCACCTTTTTTATCTAGCTTTTTGTTTACGTACCCTACTGACTATACAAACTTTTATTTCATAATTTGTCTGCTTCTTCTTTTTGTTGTTATCGTCTTCATCCAATCCTATTTTACTTCTTTTTTTTTAATTTCTTCTTTTTAATTTGTTCAACAATTTATATATTTTCTGTTTCTTCTTAGTCTTCTTCATTTTCTTCATCTTCTTCATCTTCTTCATCTTCTTCATCTTCTTCATCTTCTTCATCTTCTTCATCTTCTTCATCTTCTTCATCTTCTTCATCTTCTTCATCTTCTTCATCTTCTTCATCTTCTTCATCTTCTTCATCTTCTTCATCTTCTTCATCTTCTTCATCTTCTTCATCTTCTTCATCTTCTTCATCTTCTTCATCTTCTTCATCTTCTTCATCTTCTTCATCTTCTTCATCTTCTTCATCTTCTTCATCTTCTTCATCTTCTTCATCTTCTTCATCTTCTTCATCTTCTTCATCTTCTTCATCTTCTTCATCTTCTTCATCTTCTTCATCTTCTTCATCTTCTTCATCTTCTTCATCTTCTTCATCTTCTTCATCTTCTTCATCTTCTTCATCTTCTTCATCTTCTTCATCTTCTTCATCTTCTTCATCTTCTTCATCTTCTTCATCTTCTTCATCTTCTTCATCTTCTTCATCTTCTTCATCTTCTTCATCTTCTTCATCTTCTTCATCTTCTTCATCTTCTTCATCTTCTTCATCTTCTTCATCATCTTCTTCATCATCTTCTTCATCTTCCTCTTTATTTTCTTCATCTTCCTTTTCTTTTTCCTCTTTTTCCTCTTTTTCTTCCATTTCTTTTTCCTCTTCTTCCTCTTATTACTCTCCTTTTTTATCATTTTCCTCGTCTTCTTCATCATCTTTCTCCAGTTCTTCCTGTTATAATCCCTCTTATTCTTCCACTATTTCCTATTCTCTCTCTTTTTCCTCTTATTCTTTCACTTTTTCCTGTTCTTACTCTTTTCTTTTCTTTTCTTTATCTTCTTTCTCTTCTTCCTATTTTTTCTATTCTTCCTATTTTTCCCATTCTTCCTCTTCTTCCCCATTTTCCTCTTCTTACTACTTTCTCTACTTCTTCCCCTTATTTTTCCTTTCTTCTTTATATGCTTTATTTTATTCCTCTATTTCTTCTTTTACATTTACTTTATCGTCCTCCAATTTATCTTTCTCTTTCCCTTACCCTCTTTCTTTTCTCCATTAAACTTCATTAAATATTCTTCTTTCTCTTCTACCTCTTCCTTTTATCGGATGAAATTAACTATTTTTTAAACTCCTTTACCTCACCAACTTAGTGTGGTGATCTTAAAAAAGAAAATGAAATTCGGTACACAAAGAGAGGAAATTATATCTTCCCGACTTAAAAATATCCCACGTCACCTAATTTTCATTTAATTTTTCTTTGTCGTTTTATTTCCTTTTATGATAGTCTTTTCATGGATTTTTTTTTTTTAATTTTGGTGCATAATCCATCTTCAATGTATCTCGATATTTGATTGTTTGCTACTTTAGGCTATTTAAGCAAATTGTCAGCATCTTGCACTCATCAGAGTCAACAAGATATTACTGACCGACAGGCATTTTCATCACTGTTAACACTGCCTCCATTTGTATTCTTTCATCCATCTTCTTCCA
This sequence comes from Dryomyza anilis, assembly GCA_951804985.1. NCBI lineage: Eukaryota > Metazoa > Arthropoda > Insecta > Diptera > Dryomyzidae > Dryomyza > Dryomyza anilis. The sequence continues at coordinate 116,276,533 of OX638130.1, forward strand.
TCCTTCAGTCATCACAAAATGGCATTAAATTAATAACAACAAAAAAACTGTATACACTTCATGCTCTTTATTCGCTGCACAGAACAAAACTTTTTAATTGAGTTTTGTTGGCCTTGTCCTACAACAGCTGTAGGGTATGCATAATGGTCGCTGGCATGTTGTTGGCACCGTTAATCATCATCTTCGAGTCATCATAAAATTGACAGCTTTATCATGTTTATTTCTCGTTGTTATTTCTAATGTTTTGTGCAGTTATTAAAGAAAATATATATATATATTTAAACATATTATATATTTTATGACTTCATTCAGTTTTATTTTAACATCTACAATTTCATATAATGTTTTTTTTTATTGATAGTTGTCTTGTTTATTTACTCCTTCTTATCGTCTATTTTTTTACTTAGAGTTCTTTTTCTGGTTTGTAAGCATTCATATTTTAGTATTTTTTCCATCATTCAAATTTAATTAAAGTTATAAAAATGAAATGAAATTTTATTAAGCTACGTTGTTGTTTCGTTTATTTATATTAGTTTATTCCATTTAATACTATTGAATACTATTGAATACAATTGAATACTATTGAATACTATTGAATACTATTGAATACTATTCAATACTATTGAATAATATTGAATACTATTAAATACTATTGAATACTATTGAATACTATTGAATACTATTGAATACTATTGAATACTATTGAATACTATTGAATACTATTGAATACTATTGAATACTATTGAATACTATTGAATACTATTGAATACTATTGAATACTATTGAATACTATTGAATACTATTGAATACTATTGAATACTATTGAATACTATTGAATACTATTGAATACTATTGAATACTATTGAATACTATTGAATACTATTGAATACTATTAAATACTATTAAATACTATTAAATACTATTAAATAATATTAAATACTATTAAATAATATTAAATACTATCAATTACTATTAAATTTTATTTAATACTATTGAATACTATTGAATACTATTGAATACTATTGAATACTATTGAATACCATTGAAAACAATTGAATACTATTGAATACTATTGAATACTATTAAATACCATTAAATACTATTAAATACTATTAAATACTATTAAATACTATTAAATACTATTAAATACTATTAAATACTATTAAATAATATTAAATACTATCAATTACTATTAAATTTTATTTAATACTATTGAATACTATTGAATACTATTGAATACTATTGAATACTATAGAATACTATTGAATACTATTGAATACTATTGAATACTATTGAATACTATTGAATACTTTTGAATGCTATAGAATACTATTAAATACTATTTAATACTATTGAATACTATTGAATACTATTGAATACTATTGAATACTATTGAATACTATTGAATACTATTGAACACTATTAAATGCCATTGAATTGTAGTAGTATGTACTATTAAAAACTATTGAATACAATTGAAAACTATTAACGGCTTTTAAATACTATTACTATTCAATACTATTAAAAAATATTGAATATTATTTGAAACAATGCCATAAATTTGAATACCATTAAATAGTATTTAATACTATTGAATACTTTTGGATACTAATGAATAATATTGAATACTACTGAATACCATTCAATAGTATTGTATATTATTGAAGAATGCTTATTTATTTAAAATATCTTTCCCATTACCCTCACACACATATGCGCTATGCACTAAGTGCATTTCAGAAATTATAACAATTTATAAGAATTACCATTTCATTTCCGGCACAGCAACAGCAAAAAGAAAACCTTCATTGGCAGGATGTACAGGTAGTATTTAACCATAAAGTATTTGCTGTTTTTTGTGTGGTTTGTTGTTGTTATTATAAACATCAACTACGACAAGGCACACACAAACATACATGCTTGAGTCTGTATTTTATTTGACCATATTTTCAATTTGTTCGCACGCAATGTAATAATTTGTACTTGAAATGTTTGTGTCGCCTTTTTTTGTTTTGTGGCTTCATTTTCCACATTATCCGCCATTGTTACCACATAGTCACACAGACAGACATTTGTATATATATATATGTTTTTGTTTTGGTAAATTTTCGCAAAATGTTGGCAACATTGGAAATGCGAGTGAATTCTTTATAATGCACAATACAGAGAGAGGTCTATGAGTATATATGGCTTTGTGTGGTTTGAAAATTGACCACATATTTTTTGTATAAGTTGTTTTTGTTGTTGTAGTTTATGTTTTTGCTGTACCATTTTATGTGGTAACCAATGAACCAATGAACTAAATATAAAAACTAGTAAAAAAAAGTACTACATTGTAAGAATATAGTACTTAATGTGGTACTTTAAAATTAATAGTCTTTTTTTGTGATGGTATTGACTGCTTTTAATAATTATGCCAAGTTTTAAATACTTTTTATTGTATCCAATGTTAAAATAGCCGAGAGTTAGCACGAGAAAAATGTTTTCTTTGAAATGATTTGAACAGGAGACTTTTACTTCGCAGTACAACGCACTGAGCTCTAAGCTACACACAAAATAAAAAGTCTGTAACAGTAGCAAAAAAGGTTGCCAATATAGCAAAAATGTTTGCTCAAAAGAAGAAAGCGCCGGATTTTGCTGAAACAGCAAATGACAGTTTGCTGTTTTTTATGCTTTGAGAGCAGACAATTTTAGCTGTTTTGACTATTTTTTTTTGTTGTTAACTCTAATTCATAAAAAAGAAAATAAATACAAAAATGTTGAATATTAATATTATTTTATTTTTGATTTTTTTTTTTACTTTTTTTATTTTTATATTATTATTTTTGTTATTATATTTATTTTATTTATCATATTTTTTATGTTACCTTTATTTCACTCTTGCATGCGTGCATTATTATTACATAGATGAAATATCTCTTTTAAATAAATATGTTGTCAAATAAGAGTCTACGAATTATGGACACATTTAGCTGTAGCGTCTTCTTACTATGGCGCCATCTAGTGCAGGTTAGCTACACTAACGATATGCACACCAGTGACAATAGAAGAACTAATATTCACTGGAAACAGTTCGCTATTGCAAATAAAAGTATGCTGTAAATGCAATTTAAAGTTTGCTAAAATTTAGCATTCAGATTTTGCTATTAATAGCCGACTTTTTATTCATTTGGAAATAAGAATTCCTATTAAAAAGACTAGAAATAGGAATATGAATAGGAATGGATTATGCATGGTAAAAAAAGTAGGAATAAGGGGATAGGAAGGGGAATAGAAATGGGAATACGAACAGTAAGAGAAAAGATAATAGGAATGAGAATAGGAATAGGAATAAGAATTATAAAAGAATAAATAATATGAGATTATAGTACGAATAAAAATAGGAATGAGAATAGGAACTTATAATTTAATAGCAAAGGGAATAGTGAATAGAAAGGGGAATAGGATTGCAATAGGAATGGAAATAGCAATAGGAATGGTAATGGGAAAGAAGGGGAATAGAAATGTTAATAAGATTTTTGAAATAAATAGAAAAAAGAAATGAAATTGGAATAGGATTAGAAATAATATAGAGTTTAAACTAACGATATTATATTGAATCATACCTCGGAAATCAAGTCTACAATGTCGTCATCAGTCCAGAAGTATGTTCAATGAACTGATATTCTAAGAATCTGTGGTTCGAATACCGAGCTCGGACAAGATTGCTCATGGTAAATGAATTAATAACAGTATAGAATATAACTACTTTATAATGGATAGCATATGCATGAGTGCTATGGACCAGTGCTATGGAAAAGTATGAAAATAAGAATGAGAGTAAGAACACGGAAGGAAAAAAGTTCTAAAATCCAGAAGGAATCAAGAAGTATACGGAGTGATATACAGCTAAACCGAAAAATTCTTAATTTCAAGAAATGGATTTTCTTAGTTGTCAAAAAAGTAACTAAGTAGAATTATTCTTGGATTCAATTATTAATTTCTTGGGTATCAAAAAAGTAACTAAGTAGAATAAGTCTTGAATTCAGTTATTAATTTCTTGGGTATCAAAAAAATAACTAAGTAGAATTATTCTTGGATTAAGTTATTAATTTCTTGGGTATCAAAAATGTTTTTGTTCTTTTCGTCCCAAAATTTAATGAACACGTGTTCGTATTGTTGATGTTTTTCGATCTTGTTTTGTCGCTATTATGTTTTGTTTTACTTTGTCCGTCTGTCAGCCCAATCGGTTTGTTCGTGTGTCTGTCTGTCGATATATTGAAAGTAACTAAAAGCAATTATTTCGAAGCTAACATAAAATAAAAAAAAAATATAGTCGAGTTAATTTATTGTTTATTTAGATCTTTATTACCTATATGCATTTTTGTATAGTAAATGACTTCTTTGAATACTTAATGTAATTGAATTGTTTATTTTATTTTATTTTTATTATAATTATTATTATTTAATCTCTGTATATTATTCTGAAACCGTATAAGGTAAGTAACCTTATACACTTTCTCCTCTTCTGTTGCCTCTTCTGTTGGTTATGTATAAACCCTTCGCACGTTACCCATAAGCATTGTATAGTGTATTTAGATAACAATGGAATGAAATCAACTTGGTATTTATGCAAAATTGAACCCAAATTTATGTTTACGAACTGAAACCATACCAACATTCGTAGGAAAATTCGTTTTTTCTATTTTTATATCTTTAACAATAATACATACACAGACGCTTGCTTGTCTGGCTGTGCTTTGTTGTTCTATTCGTGAAAACACACACATGCAAACATTGTCTATCATGCCGTTTTTTGATACCTAAGAAGAAAAAAATTTGCAATCCAGACAAATTGTACTTAGTTACTTTTTTGATACCTAGGAACTTAATGTCTGAATATCTAGAAAAATTTGACTTAGTTACTTTCAACAGACAGACAAGCAGACTAACAAACAGATGTCGACGTCGCAAAACAAAGCATACAGACAGAGCAATATCGATGAAAACAACAACAAACATGAACACGTGTTCTTTTTGCGATGAATACAGCAACAATTTTGCGTATTCTTTTTGGTTTTTAATAATCAATAAATTAACTTCTGAAAATCCAGTTGAATAAAGTTTGTTTACTATTTTGACAACTAAGTAATTTGCTTTCTTGATGTCCAGATGACAAATTCTTGAATTTTAGTAATATTTCATGGATATTAGTCATATTCTACTATTTTTCTTTCTAACCGAATTCTTCTCGAGTTTTAGAATTTTATTTCCCTCCGTGAGTAGGAATAGAAATAGAAATAAGAATGGGAATATAAATATAAATATAAATAGAACTGTGACTAGGAATGGGAATAGAAATTGTAAAAGGAACGGAAATAGAAATGAGAATAGAAATGGGAATAGAAATAAAAATTGGAATGGCAATAGGAATTGAAATGGTAATGGCAATAGGAGTGGGAATAGGAATTATAATAGAACATGTAATATGCGATTGAAATACGAATAAAAATAGTAAAGGGAATAGCAATTTATAATATGAATAGCAATGGGAATAGAAAGAGAAATTTGAATATGATTTGTGAAATAAATAAGAAAAATAATTGGAATTAGAATATAATTATGAATGTGTATAGGATTAGAAATAGTACAGAGTTAAATCTTATGATATTGTATCATATTGAATCATATCCTAGAAAATCAAGTCTTGTGATACAAAACCAGTTCTATATAAATTATCCAACAGAATCCTATTATATATTAACAAATTATATAACCATTCGAACCCATTGAACTATATGATATTCAATATTTTAAGACTGAATCTAAAACTATATAATCCTATCATAATATTTATAGTTTTCTCTTCTTTAAAATTATATTTGATAGAATCCAATCGCATTGTATTTTTTTACTTCAAAATAAAGTTTTGTTTTATATATTATATTAGCTTCATTTAAAATAAAGTCTTGTAGTACCATAATCTATTGCTGTTATCATTGCTAATACTAATTATATATTTCTCTTATTTAGTATTATTACCAATACATGTCCGCAGGCAATTGCTTAATTTTTTTGTTGTCTAACTTATTAACTTTCAAATCATGTACGCTTTTCATCGCCTTAATTATTTTCATCTCAATGACAATTTCAGCGAAAGTTTGTAACCCTTTTAACCCGCTGACAGCCACGTACACAGTTAAATTATATGCATGCTCAACAATTTCCGTGTATTGCTCGTTCCTGCAACGTAATTTAATTCCGGCAGCGGTTTTTTTTCCTTTTTTTTTTGGTATATCAAACGCCTACTAAACAATATCAAATGAAGCGGAGGTATTTTTAAAAATGCCATGGCGATTCTTAGGATCTTTGCCTGCCAGTTATATTTGTACATGTCGTTTTTGGCATTTTATATATTTTATACTTAAAAAAAGGTTTTTTTTTCTCATTTATTTTTCATTGTTTTAAAGCATTTGCTTTGGAATTCTGGCGGCGGCGCTTTCTTTTATTAACTGCTGGCACATTTTTTTTGTTGCTGTTTTAGACCCTTTGTTGTGTTGTTGCATATCATGTATATTATTTTTTTGGTTGCTGCCAATTAGCGAACGGGTGGCATAAATTAACCTAGAAAAATGTGGTAAAAGCGTGACTTGTTGGCTGACTTTGAGTCAAGTGCTTACGAGGTACTAATCAAGGAGAGTTGGAAGATGAATTGGAAAAGTGAAAAAATGTAAAGAAGATGAAAAAAAATTAATCAAAACAAAACCAAATTAAAAGGAACAGAGATGGAAACGAAATGGAAACGAAATGGAAATGGGAATAGAGATGAGAATGGGAATATACATAAGTGGGAATAGGAATTGGAATGGTAATAGAAATTGGAATATTAATGGGAATAGAATTGAGAATAGGAAACAGAATAAGAAAACAAGAATGGGAACACCAATTGCAATAAAAATAATAATAAAATGTAATTAGAAATAGGAACGGGAATTCGAATAAGAATTGGAAAAGGAATATGAATGAAAAAGCAATTGGAATAGGAATGTAAATAGATATGGAAATAGAAATTTAAATAGGAATGGGAATACATATGAGAATATAAATGGGAATAGTTATGGGAGTACGTATAGGAATGGGAATAGGAACGGGATAAATAATAGAAATGGGAATATAAATAGGAACGAGTATATGAATTGGAATTGGAGTAGGAATTGCAATTATAATAGGAAGGGAAACAGAAATGGCAATATGAAAAGGAATGAGAATAGAAATAGGAATGAGAATGGCAATGGAAATAGGAAATAGGGAATATGAACGAGAATAGAAATGGAAAAAGGAATAGGAATGGGACTAGAAATGGGAATATAAATAAAAATATAATTATGAATAGCAATAGAAATAGGAATTGGAATGCGAATAGGAACGGGTAGATCAAATGGGATAGAAATGGCAATATGAAAAGGAATGAGAATAGAAATAGGAATGAGAATGGCAATGGAAATAGAAAATAGGGAATATGAACGAGAATAGAAATAGAAAAAGGAATAGGAATGGGACTAGAAATGGGAATATAAATAGAAATATAATTATGAATAGCAATGGAAATAAGAATTGGAATAGGAATGGGTAGATTAAATGGAATATAAAAGGAAGGGGAATAGAAATGGCAATATGAATAGAAATAGAAATGGGAATATGAACGGGAAAATGAATAGGATTAGGAGTGGAAATGGAAATAAAAATCGGAATAAGAATGAGAATGGGAATGGGAATAGAAATTGGGAAACGAATGGGAATAGGGACGGGTATATGAATGGTAATAGTAATTGGAATAGGAATTAGAATAGGAAAGGAAATAGAAATGGTAATACGAGTAGGAATGAAAATGGAATAAGGAATAGTAATGGAAATGGAAATAGGAACGGGAATAGAAATGGGTATACGAATCTGAATAATGGGATTAGGATTAGGAATGGGATTAGGAATGAGCATAGGAATAGAAATGTGAATAAAAGTAGAAATGGGAATAGGAATATGGAAAATAAATACGAATGGGAATAACGAATAGGAAAGAAAATAAAAATAGAAATAGGTACATAAATTGAAATAGGATTAGGCTTTTGAAAACCAAAAAAAAATAAAAGGCTCGACTAGGAATATGGTATAGGAGTAGGAAAAATAAAAGGATATGAGACGGTACTATGAACATGGTATATGAATAAGAATATATTTAGGTATTGGAATGGGAATAAGAATATGAAATAAGAAAAAGATAATGGAATGTGGTATAAGAATAGCAAGAATATTTGCATGCTGGTTCGTATTACCAAATCGCAAAGGAAACAAGTATATAGGATAGGACAAGGAATACGGTATAGGAATATGATTAAATATATGAATGGAAATAGAAAAATCAATATGAATTCGAATTTCAATTCGAATGGGAAAAGGAATATGGGATGGGAATAGTTAAAGCAAGGGGAAACATAGTATGAATAAGTATCAGAATCAGAATATGAATTATAATCAGAAATAGCAATAAAAATATAATTTTTCAAGAGATTACTATAGAATTTAAATAGACTTCTATGGTATAAATTAAGTATTTCTTAAAGCTTTAAAATTTTGTAAAAAAATCATTAACATTTCTTAAAATATAAAATATTAATATAACAAAAACATGCACGTTGTCACAACACCACCAACAAATCCTACCGACTGACTGTGTGGCAATCGCATGTCGCGTAGACCGCCAGACTTTGACGATGTTTTGCATAAAATTTCGCGCTAATTTATGCTTCAAATTGTGTGACGATTTTTTTTTGTGTTCTTAATGGAATTATAGAAAACAAAATTCTCAACAAAAAAAACATACTTCAAAACTCTGGGAAAATTTTGAACAAAAAAAATTTAAAACACGGAAACATACGAACGTTGCCAAGGGTTCGATGAACTAGCAAAGCTAATTTGGGAAAAGGAGAACATAAAAAATATTTTAAATATGCTTCAAAGAAATTTACAAGTTTTCTTGGGTAGAAGTTTTTTTTTGTTATTGATTTGCACAAATATTTTAAAGAAATCTCAAATGCTTGCCATACACATGACTTGATTTTTATTTAAGTGACTCTTAAATGCGCTAAATGCGACACTAAAAGCGCTATATTCAGTCAAAGTCACTAATTAATATTTAATTTATGTGCTTGGGTTGGTAAAGTACTGTCTGTCCGTCTTAAGCTACTGCAATGCAGTGTATTTTAATGAGTTGACTTTATTGCGGCTTCCATGCATTGATTCGATTTCATTCAGTTGCGCGCCTTAATTGTCGGGAAATCATTAAAGCTCACATACTTTTAGGCGCATACAACACTCACACCTTTCAACCACTCATTAGCTGAATAAATAACGCGCGCCTGACACAATGCGTTACTCGTTAACTTGGCCAAAACCGACAGCCGACCAGCCAGCCAGCATTCATCAATTCGTATAAGTGGCATTTTATGTCACTCATAAGGCGCGCGTGTATTGGTGTTTGTCTGTCTGTCTTCGAGTGTCCTTCAGTGTGAGTGAGTGTGTCTGTGTGTTAAGATAGAGAGGAGTGGCTGCGCTAACAGGACATTTAATAAGGAATGGCTATACGACAAACAAAATAAAATAAAATAAAACAAATAAACATTAAAAATATTACCGCCTAATAACTCACACATAATGACATAATCCGGCAGCCTTTAATTATAGGCGCTGCTGCCCCACCACAATTTGTCATCTTAACTGGTTACAGGGAAAAGCTATTGTTTGCTTGTGCCATATTGTGGTATTTAATTAATCAACTTAAGTGGGCGGGGGATCAGGTCATAATGCGCTTTGAAGCCCATGCATTTGCAATGTTTTTTTATTAGTTTTTTTTTTAGAAAAATTTAATTTTGAGTGAAAATTTGAATTTGAAGTGAAAATATTAATTTGAAGTGAAAAATTTCAATTAGAGTGTAAAATTTAATTTTGAGTGAAACTTGAATTTTTGAGTGGATATTTAAATTTTAAGTAAAAATACTGTTTTTCTGTTAAAATTTTAATATTAAATAATAATTTGAATTTTGAGTGAAAATTTGAATTTTGAGTGAAAATTTGAACTTTGAGTGAAAATTTTAATTTTGAGTGAAAATTTTATAAATGAATGAAAATTTTATTTTGAGTGAAAATTTGAATTTTGAGTGAATATTTGAATTTTGAGTAAAAAATTTGAATTTTGAATAAAATTATGAATCTTGAGTAAACATTTTAATTTTGAGTAAAAAATATATTTTTGATTGAAAAATTTATTTTTAAGTGAAAAATTTAATTTTGAGTGAAAAATTTAATTTTGAGTGTAAAATATATTTTTGAGTGAAAAATATATTTTTGAGTGAAAAATATGTTTGAGTGAAAAATATATTTTTCAGTGAAAAATTTTATTTTGCGTGACAAATTTTATTTTGCGTGACAAATTGAATTTTGAGTGAAAATTATAATTTTGAGTGTGAAATTGAATTTTGAGTGAACATTTTAATTTTGAGTGAAAAGTATATTTTTGAGTGAAAAATTTAATTTTAAGTGAATATTTGAATTTTGAGTGAAAATTTTAAGAAAAATTTACTTTTGAGTGAAACTTTTAATTTTGAGTGAAAAATATATTTTTGAGTAAAAAATTTAATTTTGAGTGAAAAATATATTTTTGAGAGAAAAATTTAATTTTGAGTGACAAATTCAATTTTGATTGAAAAATTAATATTATGAGTAAATTTTGAGTGAACATTTTAATTTTGAGTGAAAATTCAAATATTGATTAAAAATACTAGTTTTGAGTTAAAATTTTAATATAAAATAATAATTTGAATTTTGAGTGAAAATTGGAATTTTGAGTGAAAATTTTAATTTTGAGTGAATATTTATTTTTGAGTGAAAATTTTAATTTTGAGTGAAAATTTATTTTTGAGTGAAAAATATATTTTTGAGTGAAAAATTTAGTTGTGAGTGAAAAATTTAATTTTGAGTGAAAAATTTAATTTTCAGTGAATAATATATTTTTGAGTGAAAAATTTAATTTTAATTGTGAGTGAAAAATATATTTTTGAAAGAAAAATTTCATTTTGAGTGAAAAATATATTTTTGAGTGAAAAATTTAATTTAAGTGAATATTTTAATTTGAAAATTTTAATTTTGAGTGAAAAAGATATTTTTGAGTGAAAAATGTAATTTTGAGTGACAAATTGAATTTTAAGTGATTATTTTAATTTAGAGTGAGTGACAATTTAAATGAGTGACAATTTAAATGTTTAGGAATATGGAGTGAATACTTGAATTTAAATATTAAATCGATAATTTTTAATGCAATTTTATTTATATTTAAAATTTTATTGGAATTATTTTTTTTTTTTTTAATAAATTTGCAATTTCGAGTTTGACTTTTTAATTAATAATTTTATTAGAATTTTGTTTTATTTTAAAAATTTATTAAAAAAAAATATTAAATAAACTATTTAAAATTTAAATAAAACAAATTTTGCAAATTTTCGTTTGTTTAATGAGCTTTCTCAGAGCCAACGAAAAGACTACTAATTTTGCACTGCGTTGATTCTTCACGCAATCTGTGGCGCCAATCATTAATAATGTTCGTTGGTGCGGAGGGTGGTGGTGGTGGAGTGGTTGACAGAGGTTTTTGTGGTATGTGTGCCAAGCAATTAAAACATGCAACTGCAGCAAGGCAACGGATGCAATTTTATGCGCCGTCAGTGGCAGGCAATACTTCCCGACCTCACAGCCTCTTCCTCCTCCTCCTCACACAACCTTGAAAGTTGACTGCTGCCTACTTGCTGCGCTTTCTGTTGTTGCTGATTGTTGTTGGATGCTGCAAATAATGCTGCGGCTGTTGCTGGTTTTGATGCGAATGATGTGGATGATGTTGCTGCTGCTGTTGGTGATGACGATGAAGATGATGCCACTGCAGCTGTTGGCGGCATCCGGGATTTTCTTGTAAATTAACTCCACCGCAGAAATGCGCGAAGCAAGCGAGCAAATCTTTTGTTTAGTGGTTCGCGTACGAATTAGCGGTAGAGCATTAAATTGAGTGAGAGTGGAGTAATATCGTGGAATCGTGTACGGGTTTTACTACATTGTTAATTTGTGACAGTAATAAAATTTGTTTTTAAAATTATTTAATTTTAAATTTTATATTAAATTTTATTTTTTAAACAACAGATTTTTATTTTGAGAAATTTCAAAATTTTCGAAATTTTCAAAATTTCATAAATTTTCAAAATTTTGATTTCCATGTATTATATTTATTTATCAGAGACCAAATGTAAATGTTTACTAAAATATTCATAATTACATTTTTACTCAAAATTACATTATCAAATTTTAAAATTACTTTTTCATTCAAAATAATATTTCTATTGAAAAAAAAATCAAACTATTCTAAAATTTAAAATCAAATATTCTCTAAAAAATAAAATTGATACTCAATTCAAATTTTACTCAAAAATTTAATTTTTAGTACCAAATTCAAATTATCACTCAAAATAAAATTTGTCAAACCAAATGATTTTTTTAACTCAAAATTCAAATTGGCAATGAAAATTTTTAATTTTTTACTCAATTGTATACTAAAAAATCAACTATCATCAAAAAAAAATGTCGCCCAAAAATTAAATTTTTCACTCAAAATTAAATTTGTCCCTTATAACTCAATATTTTGCTCATAGTTCAAATTTTCTATTTTTCACTCGAATTCCATTATTCACTTAAAAATTCAATATTTCACTCAAAATTCAATTCCTCACTCGAAATTCAATTTCCCACTCCAAATTATATTTTTCACTCGAAGTTCAATTTTTCACTCAAAATTTAATTTTTCACTCAAAATAAATTTTTTCACACAATATTCATATTTTCATTGAAAATCAATTTTTCACTAAAAATTAATTTTTTCGCTTACAATTCAATATTTCACTCATAGTTTAAATTTTCACTCAAAATACTTTACTCTAAATTCCACTCACTCAAAATACTTCACTCGAAATTCCACTCACTCAAATTTCTATTTTTTACTCGAAATTTCAAATTTCGATTTTTCACGAAAATTCCATGTTCACTCAAAAATTCAAAATTTACTCAAAAATCAATTTTTTACTCGAAATTCAATTTTTCACTCAAAATTTATATTTTCACTGAAAATAGAATTTTCCCTAAAAATTTAATTTTATACTATAAATTAAAATGTTCACTAAAAATTTTTTTTTTTTACTAAAAATTCAATTTTTCGTTTAAAATATTAACTCAAAATTTAATTATTCTTTCAAATTTTTTTTTCACTAAAAATTCTAATTTTCTTACAAAATTCTTTTCTTTTTAATCAAAATTAAAATTTTGCAAAAATTAAATTTCTTACTCAAATTCATATTATCACTTAATCTTAAAATTACTAAAATTGCCAGTTTTACCTCAATTTTTAATATTTTCTCTCGAAAATGAAAAAAATTTCATATCAAATTCAAATCAATTCAAACTAAAAATCAAAATTCCACTAAGTGCTTCATATAAAATTAATATTTGTTAATTTCCAAACACCTTTATAAATTTATTTTCTTATCTTAATCTCCCCCACTTTCATAATCTCAATTATGTTTAACACTCTTCATTCTCACATACATCCTTCTTAATTCTTCTGCTCCTCATCATCACTCGTTCTTCATCCATTCATCAATCAGGGGCCTCTTCGTTCTGAGTGCGTGTGTGGTTTGCTTCAATTAAACCGGTTCCAGGATGTGGCTCCTGTGGCTCTTAAATTGCATTGCTTAGTACTAAATTGAAGAACCACGTAATTAATTTGCACCGCTCAAAGTTACCGCCCGCACATGTCTTCTATAAACATGTATTATACAACATTTTCATAGAAATGTAGAATTAGTTTTTATTTAATTCTCACTACATTTTCACTGTAACTAAAATATACATTTTTCTTGAGAAAAACTAAAAATAGCCAGAGTGTTAATTTTGTTTGAACAGCTTTCGCATTTATTGACATCACTTCTAATTATAAACGTTCGTTAACGTCGCTCGCCCACATAAGAATATAGAATGTGTCCATTTTCAACAGTCAATTAAAAGTTATTTCTATCATTTACATAGTTTTCTCATCAATTAAATCGCTCTTTTTTCTGAGTATTTCATTGATTTTTTTAACATTTGTACTGTCCAAATTATTAATTTCAAAAAGTTTTATTAATTTAAATTTAAAATATTCAGTGGAAATTATCATTATCACTAAAAATTCCTATTTTTACTCTAATTTTGTTTGTTACTTCAAATTTAAATGCACAAATTTATTTTAATTTTCACGCAAAATTTTGATTTTACCTTAAAATTTTAATTTTCACTTAAAATTTTAATTTTCACTCAAAATTTTAATTTTCATTCAAAATTTTCATTTTAAGTCAAATTTAAAATTTTTACTCAAAATTTTAAATTTCATTCGAAATTTTCGTTATCACTCAAAATTTTAATTTTCACTTAAAATTTCATTCATTTTCATTCATGTTCATTCATTTTCATTTATTTTCATTCATTCATTTTCATTCATTTTCATTCATTGTCATTCATTTTCATTCATTCATTTTCATTCATTTTCTTTAATTTTCATTCATTTTCATTCATTTTCATTCATTTTCATTCATTTTCATTTATTTTCATTCATTTTCATTCATTTTCATTCATTTTCATTCATTTTCATTCATTTTCATTCATTTTCATTCATTTTCATTCATTTTCATTTATTTTCATTCATTTTCATTCATTTTCATTCATTTTCATTCATTTTCATTCATTTTCATTCATTTTCATTCATTTTCATTCATTTTCATTCATTTTCATTCATTTTCATTCATTTTCATTCATTTTCATTCATTTTCATTCATTTTCATTCATTTTCATTCATTTTCATTCATTTTCATTCATTTTCATTCATTTTCATTCATTTTCATTCATTTTCATTCATTTTCATTCATTTTCCTTCATTTTCATTTATCTAATATATTTTTTTTTTTCACTTCATACATTTTCATCTTAATTCAAATTTGTTCATTCATTCATTTTCATTCATTTTCATTCATTTTCATTTATTTTCATTCATTTTCATTCATTTTCATTCATTTTCATTCATTTTCATTCATTTTCATTCATTTTCATTCATTTTATTTCATTTTCATTCATTTTCATTCATTTTCATTCATTTTCATTCATTTTCATTCATTTTCATTCATTTTCATTCATTTTCATTCATTTTCCTTCATTTTCATTTATCTAATATATTTTTTTTTTCACTTCATACATTTTCATCTTAATTCAAATTTGTTCATTCATTCGTTTTCATTGATTTTCATTGATTTTCATTCATTTTTGTTCATTTCTGTTCATATCCTATTATTTTTCTTTTATTTTTATTAATTTAAATACATTTTCAAACATTTTCAATACATTGCATTAATAATTAATTATTTAATTTTATTTTCATTGAATTTCACTGATTTTCATTCATGTTTATTTCTTTGTCGATTCATTAAATACAATTTAAACACAACAATTGTAATTAATAAATATTTATTTGTATGTGGTTGTAAGAGTGAGTAAAAATTTTAATATAAATACCCATTGTAAATATGGGACATATCATGAGAATCATAGGGCTGGTCGGGTTCGTCCAGCTACTTCATAGTTTAAATAATAATGTCATGGTTGCTGTTGCTGTTGCTGCCGCCGCCATTGTTGAGGTCATGAACTGTCAAAGTTGTCGCTGTGCCGTCTCAGCTGTCAGCAGCCTTTTTTTCCGCAGCAACAGCAACAACAAAACAAAAAACATTTTAATTTAAATAAATTTTGCTGCTGGTCAGCAAAATGCTGGTTGTCAACTGTTTTTTTTTTTAGTTTTTAGTTTTATTTTTTTTATACATTTTGTACAAATAAACTAAACATATTTTATGACCGCCAAGCACGCACACATCGACTGACAAGGACATGGCACAAGGCCCATCAAGGACATGGCGACACACATCAACAAGTTCTACTCTTAACGGTCAATTCATTTAATAAATGCTGTGCTATACAAATGAATGACTGTGTGAAATATAAATTTATATAAATATATATCGGAGTGCGTAACCGAGTGACCAAATGACCAACTGACTGAAGGACTATAGAACTAAATGGCTAAAGGACTAAATGCGTGACCCGCATGCGTTCGTTTGAGCTGTTTGTTAAAGAGGGGCTGTAAAGGGGCTCCAAAGGGGCTATAAAAGGGGGTGTGTTTAACTGGCGTGTTTGTTTATTTTGTCAAATGAGGGTCAACATCAGCAGCAGCAACTACAACATGAACAACACCAACTGCTGACAGCTGTTTGGGCGCAGTTTACATCACAACACTAGCAGCAGCAGCAGCACCAACACTAGCAACATATATAATATGTTTGTTTTTGTCAACCAACTTTCACCGCCATCAACTGACATCGTCGCCGAAATACAACGCATGGCCCAAGCGACCAAACCTGGGTCCTCCTCCTCCTTTTGTTCCCCCTCCTCCTACTGCTTGCTGTCTAATGGGCCCGGAGAATTTAATAAGTTACGAGTTCTGAATGTGTACGCTTTGATGACATTTTTATTAGCAGCGAAAAATAGAGCAACAGCAGTAATAAAAATGTCAAAAGTCGTCAGGACTCAACGTAGTTCAAAGCGTGAATAAAAACAAATGAGGAAAAAGTTGTGAATAATAAAGTAAATTTGTATATTATTCAGAATTGTATTCATTTTCATTCAATCTTAGTGATGTTTACTCATTTTCATTGAATTTTATTTATTTTCATTGAATATCATTTCAAATTTTTGATTTAACATTAATTTTATTGTATTTTTATTAAATTTCATACAGTTTTATTCACTTTCATTCAATTTCGCTCAATTTTTATTTATTTTAATTCTTTTTTAATAATTTTTTATCCTTTTTCACTTATTTTTATACATTTGAATTTTATTTTATTTTCATTAATTTTCCTACATTTATGTTCACTAATTTTCATTAATTTTCATTAATTTTCATTAATTTTCATTAATTTTCATTAATTTTCATTAATTTTCATTAATTTTCATTCATATTCATTTTCATTCATTTTCATTCATATTCATTTTCATTCATTTTCATTCATTTTAATTCATTTTCATTCAGTTTCATTCATTTTAATTCATTTTCATTCATTTTCATTCATTTTCATTCATTTTCATTCATTTTCATTCATTTTCATTCATTTTCATTCATTTTCATTCATTTTCATTCATTTTCATTCATTTTCATTCATTTTCATTTTCATTCATTTTCATTTATTTTTATTCATTTTCATTCATTTTCATTCATTTTCATTCATTTTCATTCATTTTCATTCATATTCATTCATTTTCATTCATTTTCATTCATTTTCATTCATTTTCATTCATTTTCATTCATTTTCATTCATTTTCATTCATTTTCATTCATTTTCATTCATTTTCATTCATTTTCATTCATTTTCATTCATTTTCATTCATTTTCATTCATTTTCATTCATTTTCATTCATTTTCATTCATTTTCATTCTTTTCCATTTATTCATTCATTCATTCTCTTTTTTAATAAAATAATAAAATAATAAAATAATAAAATAATAACATAATAAAATAATAAAATAATAAAATAATAAAATAATAAAATAATAAAATAATAAAATAATAAAATAATAAAATAATAAAATAATAAAATAATAAAATAATAAAATAATAAAATAATAAAATAATAAAATAATAAAATAATAAAATAATAAAATAATAAAATAATAAAATAATAAAATAATAAAATAATAAAATAATAAAATAATAAAATAATAAAATAATAAAATAATAAAATAATAAAATAATAAAATAATAAAATAATAAAATAATAAAATAATAAAATAATAAAATAATAAAATAATAAAATAATAAAATAATAAAATAATAAAATAATAAAATAATAAAATAATAAAATAATAAAATAATAAAATAATAAAATAATAAAATAATAAAATAATAAAATAATAAAATAATAAAATAATAAAATAATAATCCTATATTTTTATTAATACCTAAAGTAAAAAGACATAATTTAAAAACGATTATTAAAAATATTTCTGAGAACCCATCAACCCACATCAACGACAGTGACATGAATGATAATCACACAGAGGTGGCAAATCCACGGGTGGGTTGTCTTTTGCTTTTTCCGGATTTTCCAGCATTTTTTTGTATCAATGTTCATTGTACTTTATCTTGTTTCTAATTCATTGAATCGCAAAACAGTCATGTTCACCTTAATTGGGCTCAACATACGATGCGATGCGTTGGGTTGGGTTGCGTTCGCCGGAGACTGAAGCACACTGACTTTGGGTTGATGACTTTGGGATGGTACGATTCTGGTGGACCTCCCAGCATGTTGTATCCAATTAGTGCGGAACAAAGGCAGCGACAGCCATAGCATCAGCAACAGCAGACAGTTGCTGGAGGGGCCAGCACAGACAATAAGACTAAAATGGGTTAAAATTTCAAATGAAAATCTAGGCCCCACATATGATACACATGGCATAGTGGCTCTATGTGTATGATGTCCTTTTCCACATCCTGCTGCTGCTGTCAACGCACCGCACCGCACAGTGAATGAAGCTCTTATTGTTGTATTTTTCAAACCCAAATTAATAAAGATGAGGGCACAAAGATAAGCACCGCTGTTGTTGTCGTTAGTCACTGATAATGGAAAATAGATTTTGTTATTAGAAACTTTTAGATTTCATGCACAATCTAAACCACTAAAAAACTATGTTGTGTAAACGATTAGATTTTAAATTGCTTTTTGGTTCATGTATTTTATGAAAATTAGCAACATTTTGTATAATGTTGTTAAATTCAATGTGAAATATGTGTGTGGTAAATATGTTTATTTGTTATCTCTGGTAATGTGTTTTTAATGCATAGAATTTTAGATATTTTGGATAATTTTGAATTTTTATTGTATTCGATATTTTATGTATTGTGGTAATTTTTCAAAAGTAAAATAGATACGAATAATTTAATATTTTAAAACGTTATTTTAGAATATAATCTATATAATTTTTAAAACTTTTTTCTTTTGTGTCATTAAACCTTAAACTAAATAAAACAATTTTGTAAAAGTCAACAAAAATCTAAGACTTAATTTTTGAACCAAATGATTTGAAAACTTATTGAAGTGGTGAACATTATTTTTTCGATATTAAAATAAAAAATGACATTTATAAAAAACAATTTTATTTTTAAAATTAAAAATCAAGATTTTATTTTTTTTTGTTATGTTATTTACTAAAATACAATAATTGGCCTGAAATTTAAGATAATGGAAAATTCTTATACGATAATTATTCCCCTATCAAATTTTCCTACCCAAATAATCCCGAATCCAAATAAAAATTTCCCATACCTTGAATTTTGTTTTGGAAATTTACTTAAGTTCAAAAATGGACCTGAAATTTAAGGTTAGGTAAATTCTTATTAAATAATTCTTTCCGATCAAATTTTCCAGACAAATTCAATCCCATTTCAAATCAAATTTACCCCTACCATTCTTCCACAATTAATTCGTCCCCGAACAACTCATGCCTGAATAGTTTTTAACCAAAACATTTCTTCCCAATAGGCAGATCGTCTCCGAGATAATTCTTCCCCGAAAACTATTAAGGAATAAAAATTTTGAACAATCTTTAAAAGTTTTTTGGTCAATATTAGCTGACGGCTAATTTTTTCATGTACATACTTTCTCTGGAAAGAATTGTTTTAAGAAAATAATTATCGCAGACATGAATTGGCCGAATAAATATGAAATGTCTGAGGAAAGAATTATCTGTCATTTCTGATTGAAGAATTATCTCGAAAAAGATATTTAATTGGGAATAATTGTTTGAGGAAAGAATTTTCTGAGGCAAGAATTTGATTTGGGAAGAATTGTTTCTCGGAATTGTATTTCGGAATTATTTTCTCGGGTCAATAATTATCTCGTGGAAGAATTGTATCGGGGAAGAATTGTCTCGGGGAAGATTGGTCTGAGGACAGATTTATCTGATTGAAGAATTATTTCGCGAATGAAATTTTAAAAGACTTATTTGGGGAAAAATAATATGTAGGAACTGTCTGAGGAAAACATTGTATGAGAAATGTAATATCTCTGGCAACATTTTTTTGGAGAAAGACTTTTTTCGGAAATGAATCGTCCTACTATGAATTGTACGGCAACATTGGTCATTGTGAAGAATTGTTTCTCGTAAAATTGTTTAATTGGGAAAATAAATGTTTGATTGTTTGAGAGTAGAATTGTCTGAAACAAGATTTAGTTCTGGAAAGAATTGCCATGAGGGCAGAATTAACTCGGTGAAGTACACTATAAGGGAAATTGTCTGAAAGAGAATATGTCTCGGGGAAGAAATGTCTGAGGAATGAATTATCTGAGAAAATAATTCGATATGAAAAGAATTAAGTGACATATTGTCTGAGCAATGTATTTGTTCTGAAACGTTTTTTTTGGGAATGAATAGTCCGATTATAATTTTGTACGGAAAGAATGTTCTCAATAAAAAAAATGTCTCAATGAAGTTGTCTCTCGGAAGAATTATCTAAAAAGAAGAG
The DNA here is from genome assembly GCA_951804985.1 of Dryomyza anilis. Taxonomy (NCBI): domain Eukaryota; kingdom Metazoa; phylum Arthropoda; class Insecta; order Diptera; family Dryomyzidae; genus Dryomyza; species Dryomyza anilis. The sequence goes on from OX638130.1 coordinate 116,297,250, forward strand.
TTATTTTAAGCACAATTTGTGTGTAGAAAGTATTGTCAACGAAGAAGAATTGTTTTCGAAAAATATATATGTAAATATAGCAAAAAAAATTATCAATACAATTAATTTTGATTGTTTCATCGTCGATACGACATTTTGTTGTATTGATTAAATTTTCATTTTTATAATTAATAAATTAATTGAACAAAAATTAAAGGAAATTAACACACCCAATGAAAAAAAAAGTTTTTTTATTTGTTATATTTATTAATTATTTATTTATTTTTTATTTATATTTTATTTACTTTTACTACATTGTTGTTCGAAGTTTGAACCACGTTCACATCACTAATAAAGCTATGCATAATGCAAGAGAAAGGTTAAATACAAATGAGGGAGTAGTATTGTCATGATATACGCACGATGTACGGTAAAACGACCCGACGTACTGAATAGGCGAGCATGCATTGCGTGAACCAATGTCAAATCAGATCGGTCCAACAGTACCTCTAATACTGTCAGTGAATTTAAAAAAGTGTGTGGCTGTAAAACTGTGTAGTGGTTTTAAAACATTGTAGTGGTTGTAAAACTGTGTAGTGGCTGTTAAACTGTCGATTGGTGTAGATGCTATATTTGTATATGTTTTAGCTTATACACCAACCAATAAATGATTTGATTTATACTATAAAATAATTTGTTAATTATAATAATAGAATTATTTTGTATCAATTAATTTGAGTTGCTATATTTACGTTCAATACTTTGTTCTATATTCGAATTATCTCAGAAGTGAATTGTCAAAATTTGAATTGTACGGAAGGATTGTCTGAAGAAGGAAATGTCGGAGAAAATATTTGACTGTGTAAAAAATTGGCTCTGGATTGCCACAATTGAAAGACACAATTGAATTGTACGATAAGAATAATGCGTATAAAATTGTCGAAATTTTAAATGAAATTTTTGTAAAAACGTTAGAGAATTGAATCATTGTTTTAAAACACTGCTTTATCAATTCATTTATAGTTATAAGAATTATTGTTTTTATTTAATTTACAATGAAATGGTTATTATTTTAAAATCAATTTAACTTTGTACTTATTCTTTTATTAAAAAGTTCCTTTTTTGCTTTTTTTAATATACGTAAATTACTTTGTCACATTTTAATCCTTCTCTGATTTTAATATTTAGATTAATTTTTTTGGAAAAACAGAGAGTTATTAAAGTTTTTTCTGTGCCATTCGAGCTCTAACATCGTTCAGCATTGTCAATATTAATATTTTTAATAAAACCCAATTATAATTAGTTTTTTATTTGTTTGTATTTTATAAGCTTATATTCCAAAGCCTACTTTAATATATAATGTTCTACTAAATGTTAGTATTTATCTAGGTTTTGCTGGTCTATAAAATAAAAGTTTTTTCTCTAGCCCAAAACGTGGTCAAATGTTATGAGAACGTATTAAGACTGTGAAATGACAACAATAAGGAGCAACAACGAGCAAAAACGATAACAATTTAATATGAGACTCAACTTTTTAAGCCGATTACGCACACATACAGGAGGCACCAACCAGCTCTATCCCTACATTTTGACTATATCTAAGAACAACTTATAGAAAATAGAAGATAATCTGTTTAGACAGGTTCGGACAGCAAAAGGTTCGACTAGGCAACTTCGAGAGTTGTGTGGTGCGGGTTTAATTGATCAAATAATGTTATTGTTATTATTGTAATTTGGCTTTAATGCTGTGCTTGAAGTGCTCACAAATGTTGTAATGCCTTTCGAAAGCATAATATAATCTGGGTCCAAATACACACAAAACTGGCGTATCACATATGAATGGTTTATGTGTGCCTGAATCTATCTTCAACAAATCATACCTCCCCTCTACAATTTCCATCCTATTGTTCTGATTTTCTAGCAGCAGCGAATGCAACGAAGCCGTTGTGAAATATTTTGCATTTTGTGCCACATGCTGCGTGCCGCCGTGTTTCACTGCCAAAAAATGGCACTTGATGCATTTGAATTTGAATTTGGCGGCGCGTTTGGGTGACAATGCAATTTAGAAAACAACAGCAGCAACTGTTTCTTGTTGCAATCACCACCACCACCAACAGCAAACAGCATTGCCATTCGAAATTTTCATATGGATTTTCGAATGTCGTTGTCGCCTTGGTTGCAATTGGAATTCGAGACAACAAACGAACGTACGAAATGGGCGAACGAACTGGACAAACGCCACATTTTCATTTGTCGTCGATTTATGAGTTGCGAATCAAAATTTCAATAGAGGCGGCGTCGGTGGCGGCAACGGTCTGGCCTCAGCACAGTGCCGTTTTATTTTAACAATTTTATTATTTTTTTTTTAATAAAATTGTATATAAAATCTATCTATTCTTTGTAGAAGTTCATTCTATTGTTAGAAATAATAAGATGTCCTATTATTTATATAGCACTAGTCTATTAACATAAATAAAATGACAATATGTCTGAATTTTATTCAAACCTTTATACTATTACTTAAATACTTTCATACTATTAAATTAATGCTATTGTTACTATTAAAATATAATTATGTTCAAATGACTTTAATCGTATGATACTATAATTTTATTTAAAAGACCAATCATTTTATTTATTGTATGAATTCAATAGGTAAAACACCCTAATTCCACTCTAATTGGTTGAAATATCAATAAATTCATCATATACTCAGAAAAAAATACTATATAAATAATAGTTTTTTACTATTAAATATAGTCAATAGGATAAATTATTATTTTAAACGGAAAATACCATTAAATACTAGAAAATACCAGGTCATTGCCATTGAGTTTATATGAAAAGATTTATTTTTTGTATACTATTAAATCAATAATTGTCCTATTGACCAATTTTAATGGGATTTGAGGGATTTTTTTTCAGTATGTAGTTATGAATATTATTAAACGCATCATAGTTTTCTTTTCTTGAAAATTTAATTTTTACTTCAAAAATTCCCGCTGTTTGTCATAATTCACCATACCAAAACCTCACCACACCAAAGTTAACTGTACCAAAACTCACCATACCAAAACTTACAGTACCAACACTCACTACCTCCAGAAACTAACCATTCCATAACTCACCATACAAAAACCTTACCACACCAAAACTTAACACATCTACAAAAATAAACCAAATTAAAACGTAGTCACACTAAAACTCACCAACTCAAAAGCTCACCACACAAAAACTGAACACATCACAAACCTACCACACTACAAATTCATCACACCAAAACGGACGACATTGCAATTCTCCATACCAAAAACTAACCTTATCGAAAATCACCACCACAGTTACTCCACATGTCCAAATTCATCATAGCAAAGCTCGTACCAAAATTGACCCTGCCAAAACTCACTAGCCCCATAAACTCACCATATCATAACTCACAATATAATAATTCACCATATCATAACTTACCATTCAAAAGCTCACCACAACAAAATTTATTACATCTGCAAAACCCACCAAACTAAAAACTACCGACACCAAAACTCTTCATACTAAAACTCTTCATACCAAAACCTCACCACACCAAAACCCACCACACCATAACCCCCCCACACTACAAACTCACCACATCACAAACTCACCACACCATAAACTTACCACACTACAAACTCACCATTCCACAAACTCACCACACCAAAATTCACCACATCAGAACTCACCACACCACTCTAAAAATTATTGAAATTGATATGATCAAATTTCGTTATCTCTGTGATAATAAAATGATAACACTATTTCCAAAAAATACAATGTCTCTGCTGCATCTCTAGATGTTATTTGCCTGTCTGGTCAACGACTGCTGATTCTGCCCCTGCCTCACTGCTGCTTCTTTTTCTTCGTCTCGCTTGACCCCAGCTGGTCGCTTGCTGCCAACTTGTCGCAGTCATGATTAATAGCTTCGTATTCGATAAATCAACTTCACTGCAATAACAACAGTAACGACAACAACAAATACAACAACAGCAAACACATATACTACAGTGTAGTTAGAATAGCGTAAATCAGTGAAAGAGAGGGTGCATTCGAGTGAGGGAGAACGAAATTGTTGGCGCATTTTCAAGTTGTTGCTGATGCACTGCAGTTGCTCATACGTCACGGTGTGTTGTTCAGCATACATCGAACGCGCCAGGCACATTTAAAACAAACAACACAGGGCTTTAATGCGACAGCATGTCTAAAACTATGCTGCACTATTTACATGAGTGGTTTTAAAATTCGTCCTATAAGTATGCAGTAGTTTATTTCTTTTTTCAATATATTTTTTATTAATTTAAATCGAGTATATTGCTTATTTTTCTAATTCATCTAAAATTTAAATTTCTATAAATCGTTGAAAATGGAGCAAAATCTGTTTTTGCTCTCACCGGCTCATTACTCAACATGCATTTGCACGTTTCTGAAATATAGCTGCGCCTGCGGTTATGCAATGGCATTGTTTTTGAATTTTCCTTTCTATGCTCTTCGAATTTATGTTTTGGTTTTTGCAAAAACCAACAAAAGTCGGTGATATTTTTTAAGAACACAAAGAAAAACTACATTTTCTACTGTATTCTGTGAAATTGTTGAATTCAAGTTCGTCTTTTTTTCAGGTAGTTGTACTCAGAAAAGTAGACTTAAATCGTAGATTTTAGTAAATTCTAGTCAATGCGATTTATCTTTTTAATTTTATAGTTACAATACTATAAAAATAATATAATTTTAATTTTTATGGTTTAGCGTCATTCTGTAATGATATTCAATACAGCATAGTATCAGTTAATACTATTGAAAATATAAAATTAATAGTGTACATACCATTAGTATATTAAATTGAATTTAATTGTATGATACTATAAAAATAACATTTTCTTGAATATAAAAACAACTTTTGTTTTCACTTTAAAATCAATTGTTGTTGTTTTTAATTTTTCTTTTTCAAGTGTGGTCTGACCATTCGCTTGTTTGTCTTTTTATTTGTCCGATTGTGTATCGACTGTCCGTCTGTCCAACGATCTGTGTTTTACTTTGTCCAGTATTTCTAATATGCGCCACGTTTCGCCTCGTTGGCTCGCCACGTTGCCACATTGCGAGGCGAGGCGAGGCAAATATTCAAATTTGCTGCCGTTGTCGCTGTCGGTGTCACTGCAAACAATGCCATGAATAAACGAGCGGAAGAATTGCGACGCGCCGCCGCTGCCCTAGGCCGCCAGAGGGCGTAGCGACGGGGGCGCGTACATGTGTTCATGGTGACGGACATAGACATGGACACCAAGCATGAACTTCTGAAGTCCGTGAATGGCCGTCGAGACACTGTGAACGAGCGGCGCAACATTGCTGCAGAATGAATTTCTTTATGATGCTGCAACGGCGGCGATAAGTTGTGGATATTTTTTTTTGTTACTGCTGCTGATGTCGATGCTTGGTTGGTTTGTTGCCGAATGCTGCCAGATTAGAATGCATGATCTGTAGTGTGTTACTGTGTGTGTGTCATAGGCATATAGACCAAACATATAACAAGCGCTTCTTCTGCTTTGTGCAACTCAATCAAAACGGATTTTGTGTCGTTGTGAATTTCGCAAAATTTTTGTATATGCTTTCTATTATTTTACTTTTTAGTGGTCAATTTAAAAAAAAAACAAAATCCCATAATAATTCTAATACTTTAAAATTTAAAATATTTTAAATTTAAATGACAAAAAAAAATCTTCTATTTAAAGGCCTCCGTCATCGATATTTGGTAAATCGATTTGAAAAAGAAAAATCTATTTAGAACCGAATTTTTATTCTACACCATATTCAAGTGTAATTCAGAAATATCCAATTTATTCAAAAACGAATGGGGAAAGTTTAGTCACATACCCTACTTTGGGGGGGGGGGGAATATTTAAGTGTGAAATTTATTTATCATACTAATAATTAATTCTAACGATGAATTGATTTGCGATGAAAACTTTTACGATGCATTTCTGCATGCACAAAGTGTTAATAAAAAAATTGCATACTTTTAGGCATTATTATCTTAATTTCCTCTTGCGGTTTATACGAAAATTCGCTAATATTCTATATTAGAATTTAGTACTTCCCATTGTCAGAGCCACCTAAAACAATAACAACGAATTGCATGCGTACCATAACAATTGCCACGGGTCTTTGTGTCTCAATTTAAAACAGTCTAAAAGCATGCCGCACATTTTAAGCATATAATGAAATTACGCAGTTATTGGCAGTATTTAAAGTGAGTGTGTGTGTGTGTATGTGTGTGTATGTGTATGTGCGTATGTGTTCGTGCGTGCGGGAGCGTATACGACAAAATCACGAAATGCATTGCATTTTGGCTCATTAGCCACATTTGTTGGCAATTAAGTAAATAATTTGCAATGCAGTTACAAAGTGCAGTTACAGGGGTCTTTTCTATTGTTTTTGTTGTTACTACTTGTTGTTTTTATTACATCTTGTTGTAGTTGTTTTTGTTGTTGTTATTATATTTGTTTGTGTACGTGTTGTTGTACTTGTTGTTTTTGTATACTTGATTTTGCTGGCGTTGTAACTAAAATTGTATTGTTTTTGTTTAGTTTAGTTTTGCTGCTATTGCTGCTGCAGTTGCGCCTTCATTATGTCACCAACATAATTTATGCCTGCGACAAAAGTGTGCACTGCACGATAAGCGTTTGTTCAATGGGATGGCGTGAGGAGCCAAAATGTTGCAAGTCACTTAATGCAACTATTTCGCTAAAAATTCATTCTTTCACTAAAAATTCAAGTTTTAACTAAAAATTAAATTGTTCACTACAAAATATAAATTCTATATTCACTAAAAATTAAATTTTTCACTAAAAAAAAATTCAAATTTTCACTAAAATTCAATTTTTCACTAAAAATTCTATTTTTCACTAAAAATTCAATTTTTCACTAAAAATTCAATTTTTCACTAAAAAATTCAATTTTTCACTAAAAATTCAATTTTTCACTGAAAATTCAATTTTTCATTAAAAATTCAATTTTTCACTAAAAATTCAATTTTTCACTAAAACTTAAATTTTTCACTAAATTTTTAACTAAAAATTTAGTGAAAATTTTTAACTAAAAATAAAATTTTTCACTAAATATTAAATTTTTCACTAAAAAACTAAATTTTCACTAAAAAATTCAATTTTCACAAAAAATTCAATTTTTCACAACAAATTCAATTTTACACTAAAAATTCAATTTTTCACTGAAAATTCAATTTTCACTAAAAATTCAATTTTTCAATTAAAATTCAATTTTTCACTAAAAATTCAATTTTTCTTTAAAAATTCAATTTTTCATTCAAAATTAAATATTTTACTAAAATTGAATTTTTCATTAAAATTTGATTTTTTCACTATAAATTCAGTTTACACTATAAATTCAGTTTTCACTGAAAATTCAATTTTTCACTGAAAATTCAATTTTTCACTGAAAATTCAATTTTACACTAAAAATTCAATTTTTCACTAAAAATTCAATTTTTCACTAAAAATTCAATTTTTCACTAAAAATTCAATTTTTCACTAAAAATTCAATTTTTCACTAAAAATTCAATTTTTCACAAAAAATTCAAATTTTCACTAAAAATTTAATTTTTCACTAAAAATTAAATTTTTCACTAAAAATTAAATTTTTCACTAAAAATTAAATTTTTCACTAAAAATTAAATTTTTCACTAAAAATTAAATTTTTCACTAAAAATTCAATTTTTCACTAAAAATTCAATTTTTCACTAAAAATTCAATTTTTCACTAAACATTCAATTTTTCACTAAACATTCAATTTTTCACTAAAAATTCAAGTTTTCACTAAAAATTAAATTTTTCACTAAAAATTAAATTTTTCACCAAAAATTAAATTTTTCACTAAAAATTTAATGTTTTCATTAAAAATTCAATTTTTCACTAAAAATTCAATTTTCACTAAAAATTCAATTTTTCACTAAAAATTCAATTTTTCATTAAAAATTCAATTTTTCACTCAAAATTCAATTTGTCACAATTTTCTATTCAAAATTCAATTTTTTAACAGAAAATTCAAAATTTTTACTGAAAATTAAATTTATCAATTATTTTTCACTACCAATTGTATTGTTTTATTAAAAATGAGTTTTTGTATAAATGTTTCATACAACGTTTCACCTTTGAATTGTAGCAGCATTTGAAAATCACTTTGCACTTTGGCTCAATATGCGTTAGTGTGCGTTTGGCGCACCGACAATTGGCAATTGATTTGGCAGCCCTCCCTGCCTCTCTCCCTCTCTCTCTCTCATTGTTTAGCATTCTTTCAAATCTCTCCTCTTGCACTTCGGATACATTATTTTGTTTGTGTTGGCGCTCAAAGGAGCCCAAAGCAGTGTTGTGTTTAGGCCTACAATGACATTAAATGCAACGCAACACACACATACATACTACACATTCAAATAAATAAACATGAAAGCTTAACCTGCTTGCCGGACAATTGCGCCGTTGTTTTGTTGCCCGCCTAAAACTATGCAAAACCAAATTTAAAGCAATTCGTGTTTTTTGTTGCAGTGATTTGCCGCAGCATTGTTGGGCGTTTCTACTATTTCTTCTTCCCTGTTTTATTTTTTTAGTTTCTACAGCACCAGCTACATTTTCTTTTAATGCCTGTTTTGCGATACCATTTCATTGCCAATTCAGTTAAATGCCTGTTAGGTAAGTCACACGGCGAGTAATTGCAAAATGTTCTAACCTTACTTCAGTCAATTGTTTTGTAATTGAATTTAAATTGTTTGATTGCTATGTGAAGTGCAGAAGAAGAAATCCAAATTCCAGCAATTGCATGTGGCAAATGCAACAATTACAAATGCGCTACATACTTCTAGGTGTTGTGTCAATTACTGCTTTGTTTAGTTTTAGGCGCTGTTTAATTAGCTATTCGAAGTGTTAGTATAATAAGACTTATTTAAAGCAATTTTTATAAATGTTTATTTTTATATTTTTAATGAAAAATTGAATTTCTAGTGAAAAGTTGAATTTTTAGTGAAAATTTGAATTTTTAGTAAAAAATTGAATTTTAGTGAAAAATTTCATTTTAAGTGAAAATTTTAATCTTTAGTTTAAAATTGAATTTTTAGTGAAAAATTTAATTTTAAATGAACATTTTAATTTTTAGTGAAAAACTTAATTTTTGAATTTTTAGTAAAAATTTGAAGTTTTAATGAAAAATTGAATCTCTAGTGAAAAATTGAATTTCTAGTGAAAATCTGAATTTTTAGTGAAAAATTGAATTTTTAGTGAAAAATTGAATTTTTAGTGAAAAATTGAATTTTTAGTGAAAAATTGAATTTTTAGTGAAAAATTGAATTTTTAGTAAAAAATTGAATTTTTAGTGAAAATTTGAATTTTTAGTGAAAAATTGAATTTTTAGTGAAAAATTGAATTTTTAGTGAAAAATTGAATTTTTAGTGAAAAATTGAATTTTTAGTGAAAAATTTAATTTTTAGTGAAAAATTTAATTTTTAGTGAAAAATTTAATTTTTAGTGAAAAATTTAATTTTTAGTGAAAAATTTAATTTTTAGTGAAAAATTTAATTTTTAGTGAAAAATTTAATTTTTAGTGGAAAATTGAATTTTTAGTGAAAAATTTATTTTTTAGTGGAAAATTGAATTTTTAGTGGAAAATTGAATTTTTAGTGGAAAATTGAATTTTTAGTGAAAAAATGAATTTTGTAGTGGAAAAATGAATTTTTAGTGAAAAATTTAATTTTGAGTGAAAAGTTTTTAGTAAAAAATTGAATACATTGTGAAAAGTTGAATTTTTCGTAAAAAATTGATTACATTGTGAAAAATTTAATTTTAAATGAAAAATTGAATTTTTAATGAAAAATTGAATTTTTAATGAAAAATTTCATTTTTATTGAAAAATTTCATTTTAAGTGAAAATTTTAATTTTTAATGTGAAATTGAATTTTTAGTGAAAAATTTAATTTTAAATGAAAATTTTAATTTTTAGTGAAAAACTTAATTTTTGAACTTTTAGTAAAAATTTGAAGTTTCAATGAAAAACTGATTTTTTAGTGAAAAATTGAATTTTTATTGAAAAATTAAATCTCTAGTGAAAACTTGAATTTCTAATGAAAATTTGAATTTTTAGTGAAAAATTAAATTTTTAGTGAAAAATTGAATTTTTAGTGAAAAATTGAATTTTTAGTGAAAAATTGAATTTTTAGTGAAAAATTGAATTTTTAGTGAAAAATTTAATTTTTAGTGAAAAATTTAATTTTTAGTGATAAATTGAATTTCTAGTGAAAAATTGAATTTCTAGTGAAAAGTTGTTTTTAGTGAAAAATTGAATTTTTAGTAAAAATTTTCATTTGTAGTGAAAAATTGAATTTTTAGTAAAAATTTTCATTTGTAGTGAAAAATTTAATTTTTAGTGATAAATCGAATTTTTAGTGAACAATTGAATTTTTAGTGAAAAATTGAATTTTTTGTGAAAAATTTAATTTTTAATGAAAAATTGAATTTTAAAAGAAAAATTTAATTTTTAGTGAAAAATTAAATATTTAGTAAAAAAAAAATGATTTTTTAGTGAAAAATTGAATTGTTAGTTATCAATTGATTTGTTAGTGATCAATTGAATTGTTAGTAATCAATTTAATTTTTAGTAAAAATTTTAATTTGTAGTGAAAAATTTAATTTTTAGTGAAAAATTTAATTTTTAGTGAAAAATTTAATTTTTAGTGAAAAATTTAATTTTTAGTGAAAAATTTAATTTTTAGTGAAAAATTTAATTTTTAGTGAAAAATTTAATTTTTAGTGAAAAATTTAATTTTTAGTGAAAAATTTAATTTTTAGTGAAAAATTTAATTTTAACTTAAAATTTTATTTTTTAGTGAAAAACTTAATTTTTGAATTTTTAGTAAATATTTCAAGTTTAAATGAAAAACTGAATTTTTAGTGAAAAATTGAATCTCTAGTGAAAAATTGAATATTTAGTGAAAAATTGAATTTTTAGTGAAAAAATGAATTTTTAGTAGAAAATTGAATTTTTAGTGAAAAATTGAATTTTTAGTGAAAAATTGAATTTCATTGAAAATTTTCATTTTTAGTGAAAATTTGAATTTTTAGTTAAAATTTGAATTTTGAGTGAAAATTGATTTTTTAGTCAAAAATTAAATTTTTAATATAAACTTAAATTTTTACCGATAATTGGAATTTATAGTGAAAAACAGAATTTTTATTGAAAATCAGAATTTGTAGGAAAAAATTTGAATTAAGAAATGTTTTAAGGTTTTAGCCTAAAATTATTTTTTTCATTGAAATTAATACGAATTGCTTCAAAATACGTTCTACATAAAACACATGGGGACGGCAGACGGTGGCAACACTGGCGCAAATTGGCGCCAAACTACGTACAATAAAAATAAACTCTGGTTACTTTGGCAACATTTAAAGTTGCGAACGTCAAAAGTGGTGCGCAAAACTATTTTGGTAGATGCTTCTTTTGCTTCGACTCGACTTGTCTCGTCTACATTTTTGTCTATTGTTATGCGAAATTTTTGTTGTAGTTTTATGTTGTTCATTGTTGGTTGCTGTAGTAGTTGCATGTGCAAATTGCTGCTGTTGTTGTGTTTTTGCATTGGCATTTTTATGTTTTTTATTGTGTCTGTTGTCTACGAATAACAATGCGGCTGCCACAAACATTTCATGTTGCTAGTGTTGCAGCCAAATAGACAGACGACGGACGGACGCACGAACAGACACATATTCGACCGAGGAACGAAAAAGTCATTGGTTTCAAAAATATAGAACTGGCTGCAGTTTGTGCCAGCGAAATCGCAAGGGTTCGATTAGTTGTGAAATGTGTGTGGCGGTTATCGAGAGAGTGCAACAAACTCTGCTGCATAAGGAAAAATTTAATATTAAAATTGTTCACTTAAAATTTAAATTTTTTACTTAAAATTAAATTTTTCACTAAATATTAATTTTTTCACTTTAAATAAAATTTTTCATTTACAAAAAAAATTCGCTCTAAAAATTCAATTTTCACTAATAATTAAACTTTTCATTAAAAACATTTCTTTTTTTCACTAAAAATAAAATTTTCACTAAAATTCCATTTTTCACTAAAATTCCATTTTTCACTAGAAGTTCAATTATTCACTAAAGATTCAATTTTTCACTAAAAGTTCTGTTTTTCATTTAAAATTCAATTTTTCATTAAAAACAATTTTCACAAAAAATTAAATTTTTTACTAAAAAAAATAAATTTTTCACTAAAAAATAAATTTTTCACTAAAATAAAATGTTCACTAAAAATTTAATATTTCATTAAAAAATTCAATTTTTTACAAAAAATTCAATTTTACTCTAAAAATTCAATTTTACTCTAAAAATTAAAATTTTGACTTAAAATTCAATTTTCACTAAAACATTAAATTATTCCCTTAAATTTCAATTCATCGCTTAAAATTCGCTTTTGTACTAAAAATATAATGTTGCTCTTAAAATTCAATTTTACTGTGGTATTATATAAAATTTATATAAAAACCAATTAAGTATAACGCATTTAAAGCAAACAAAAGCAAATAAAAACAACAACTGCAATTTGTCAAAAAATTTATTTAATTGCAAAAAATCTAACAAAGTCTACAAGTAATAATGACCGCACATATAAAAAGCATTTTCTACATATTTCATATAGCGTAACACCAACACATAAACATAACCATTAACAACATAACCATCATCATCATCAACCATAGAAACCACAATAACAAGAATAAGAACAAAAAGAAATAAGAAAAAAAAAGAATTCACCACCTGAACATTATGCAAATACTTTAAAGATTAGCGATAAAATCCAACGCAAAAATTAATTAGTCAATTTGCATGAATTCATATGCAAGTCCAAGGCATCCGTTCGTTCGCTCGTGTTCAGTGGTTCAATGGTTCAGAGTAATGCCTGGGTAAGTAACCCATCGATTACCATATACCATACCGCGGCAACGGGGATTGCCTCGGAATTAAACTCATCCCCATCACTATGAGTTGAGGTTAGTAGCAGATATTTGCACCTTCGCCTACGCAAAAGAAGCCTTTCGATTTAGAATGTTGCACCCTACATTTAAAAGGGAATTTGTTGCACATACAGCAAAATTCTACCGTACCCTAGAAACATATTAAGCACCCTCTAGTGGGAAGACGGCTTGCAAAAAAGCCCATTGCATATTATGTTGACCACGCAAATCTTTAACCTGTTTTTTCTCTATTTTTTCTATTTCTTTCTTTTTCTTTGTACGGTTGACTTTGTGGCATTTACTCCATGACATACCCCATGGGTAGCCTCGCGGTTTTATAATGTTAGCCTCAAACATTTTAGTACGTTGTCGGGAATGCACTTTTCTTTTGGAATAATTTTATGTTTCTGTGTGTTTTTTTTTAAAAAGCAAAAAAAAAGGGTTATATGCGCTACCTGTACGAGGTATAATAAAAATTAGGAAAACTGCTGAATTATACAGTAATTAGTTTTAATAATTTAATGTATGTTTCGCTATATAATATATATTTTTTTCAATTGAAAAAAAAATTGCAATGTACCTTATTTTGTGTTTAAAGCAAAGTTTGAAATTAATGTCTCTAAGGGTATATGCAATTACAGAGCACATACATTTAGACTCCGGCATAAGATTAAGATAAATGATCTTAAAAAACTGCATATTACGGACATAACCTAGTATAATCTGTTAAAAAAAACTGATATAAATTAGATGGGGTAGTCTGGTGTAAAGTGGGAAACGTTTAGATTTTCCTCCAAAAAAGTACATTTGAATAATTTATTTAATTCTTTTGAAGGGTCTATACATGATCTAACATTTATCCTTTGATTTTTGAGTAATTTTTAAAAATAGCTCAATATTGGACCTCTTGAAAAACCCTGGGGTAAAGTGGGAAACTTAAAAATGTTTACCAAAATGCTACTTTAGTCTTTCTTTTTCAGGTTTTGTTATTTTCACAACAAAGTCAAATATATTAAGGAAAACAAAACATTACAAATAGGTAATACAAAATAATGAAAGAACAAATAAGACAAAAAGTTCTTAATTCATAAACATCTCAGTAGTTATTTTAAGAAAATACGAAAAAATTGGTGCATTTATTCCTAGGAAAAATATTCTGAGTGGCAATGAACACAGTTGTAATTGCTAGTCGTCGAGTTTGAAAATTTCAAGTGTAGAAAACATTTGGTCAATGAATTGATAACATTTATATTCTTCGGAATTTCATTCAAGCAAATTGTACAAAATTCTCTTTCATCTAAAAAAGTTAAAGAAACTCTACTGCTTTATTCTTTTTGTTCTGGTTAAAGGTTCGCTTCTCGGCTTTTTCTGCAATTTTGATCTTATCTCAGGTGAAGTTAAAATTGTGCTTTTCATTGGTTTCTGGGCAAGATTGAAGTTTTTATTCTAGGCTAAACCAATTAAATAATTCATACAATACAATATTTTACTAAAATTATAACAAACATTGCCTAAATTATGTTTTCCACTTTACCCAAGAATGTGTTTCCCACTTTACCCCTACATCGCAATTTGATTAAAACCACCTTTTAAGCATTGTTCAATTATTTGCAAAACCCTTTCTAATTAAAAGTGACAAAAAATTACAATTTTTGATAGCATTTAAAAAAACTTTCAAAAACATTTTATTTCACTTGTTCTCAAAATGCAATAAAATGGTAATATTTTGATCATAACTATGGATAAAAAAGTTTATGCCATATTAAGAAGCCCTTAACATTGGTTTTTGTTTGTCTACGTGCAAAAACATGTACGCAAATTACAATTTCCCATATTACCCATGTCCCACTTTATGCCAGGCTTCCCTAGTAATATTTTTAATTATTCAATAACATTTTCAATTGTAAATTTTAACACATTTGTATTAAAAAACTATATGTTGTCTATATTTATACGATATTGCGCTAAGGTTACATTTTTTAAATACTTAATATTCTCTGTATTTTTCCGGAAGAAACGATTGTTACTGAAGAAAAAAAATACTTACGGAGATTCGCGTAAAAGTCAAATTTTACAAAAAAAAAAAATTAAAAAATGGAAAAAAAATTTCGACTTTACAATTTTATATTTACTAAACCACTTGAGATATTTAAAAACGGTTTTAAGTTAATGATTTATGTATTAATTATTTATAAAAGTCGCATACAAATATTTTAATTTAATTATAAAATGTACAATCTATGTATAAATATGTAAAGTAAAGACTTCAAAAATGATGAAAAAACATGTTCCAGTTTATATCTTTAAAACTAATCAAGATATTTTCTCATGGAAGCACATTTTCTTTAGATCTCAATGTAAGCTTTTCACAAACAGAATTATTTTAAAAATCGAATAACTTTTGGTTTTTTTTACAATTTTTCAAAGATTTTTCATGAAAAAAATTTCAACTTTACTGATTTTTATCTCCATAACCATTAAAGATACAAAATCTTATTTTAAAACTTAAGTTATCTCAAGTTTTCTCTATATAAAACTTTTTAAATTTTTTAAATCGGTGAAGTGGTTCCGAAAATACTGAATTTCACCCGTTTTAAGAGCGTTCGGGCACACTGTGCGCTGGAGGCTTAATAGCTGAATTATATCAACATTTCTAACTTTGAACGATCACAACTAAAAACCTTTAAAAGTTATTATGTAGAAACTGAATATTTGATGAATATTCTGTAAAATGAAAAAAAAAACAAATTGTGTATTTGATGCAAGTTATATATTAAGAATTTGTATTATTTCCAAAAATAATTTGTAAGTTTACGAATTGTTTTGTGTATAATTTTTATAAATAATTTTCGTTAAATTATATGTTTTGGAAATATATTTGTATGGTAAATTTACGATATCGCATTCGTACTATTAATACTATTCCTGAATATACTTCGTAAGTTTACGAAATTTTAATTGTACTACGTACCGAATATTTTGTTGAGAGATATGTTTTTCATTAAATACACTATTATTATTATTATATTTACTGCCTCAGACAAAATTTTTG
The DNA here is from genome assembly GCA_951804985.1 of Dryomyza anilis. Lineage (NCBI taxonomy): Eukaryota > Metazoa > Arthropoda > Insecta > Diptera > Dryomyzidae > Dryomyza > Dryomyza anilis. Next base: position 116,313,317 of record OX638130.1, read on the forward strand.
GCATGGTCGTGGTAGTTTTGAAATATTTTTTCGACATATTTAAAACAGGCAAATGCGGAGTTAGTATCAAAAGCTGTCTGTTTTCCCCAAAAATGGCGGGAATATCCCCAGACAAAATGTTTTGCATTTTTCAGGAATATTTCGAGCATATTTACGGCAAACGCACAGATAAATGGAATATATTGGGAAGTGTATAGCAGGTTGTAAAATTTGATGGCATTTGAATGGCAGATTCACGACATATTTAAGGAATGGGCAAAAACAGACAACTTTTGATACAATCTCCGTCTTTGTCTGTTTGAAATATGTCGAGAAAATGTTTCTGAACTGCATCGACCCTGCCAAAAATTTTGTCGGGGCCCCGAGAAAAAATTTCTGGCATTTTTCAGGAATATTTCGAGCATATTTCTGGCAAACACACGGCTAAATGGAGTATCTTGAGTAGTGTATAGCAGGTTGTAAATTATTGTGCAATTTTTATGGCAGATTCACGCCATATTTGGGAAATGGGCAGAAAAGAGACAGCTTTGGATACAAACTCCGTCTTTGTCTGTTTGAAATATGTCCAGAAAATGTTTCTTAACTGCGCGACCCTTGCACAAAAATTGACAACCTGCTATACACTTCTCAAAATATTCTATTGTTCTGTGCGTTTGTCGGAAATGCCCGGAATATTCCAGAAAAATGCCAATATGTCTGTCTCGAGTATAGATATATTTCATAACTTTACAAAAAGTTATTTTGTATTTTTTAATTAAAAAGTTTAAAAAAATATTGCCAAATTAAATACCATTCAGAAGATCTACATATTCAATACAAATATTTGCCTAAACGTTAAAATGTGTTTCAAAAATTAAAATTTTAACCCGATTAATAAACTTGATTAGTTTTACCAGCGACGCCATTGAAAACCAAATTTATGACTTCAGCTAATTTCGCAAAAACCACGGTTAATAATAATTCGATTTTGTTGTAGAAACCTCACAAAAACTAACCTACCACTCACTACCCACATAGATGGCGCAGGTAACTTGTCGTGACCATGTTCAATGTTCGCTAATATTTTGGGTTCGAGCATTTATGCAACCTGCACGGTGGGACAAAAACAATAAATTATATACTAAAAACACACAAAACATTGAAGAAGTCTTGGAAAATTCGTAGAAATTAAATTTCTATGGCATACGTTCGTCTACATAGACCGCTCACTTGAAGCCTGTTGCCTGCAAAACTTTTTGGAAAAGTTTTCTGCAGGTGTAGCGAGTTCTACACGATAGTCTGCTCTGAAATTGAAAATATGGCAAAATGCATGGAGGAGTCGGAGGTGTGTAGAAGGCACGAAAAACAGGAGACGCTCATTCGTTCGCTCGCGCGCGCAGCAACGCCGTAATTGATAAAATAAATTGGCAACACTGGTTGACATGAGGGAGTGGTTGTGATGGGACCCAAGAATGGTAAAATATGCAGCACATTGCATGCGTGTTTGGCGGCCGGTGCACAGGAAAATTTAACAAATTGAACAAGTCAGACGTACAGCACCGCAAAATTTGCACTAAAGCTACCGGAGTTGGTGGAACTGATGATGGCGGTGCTGTTGGTACTGATATTAGTTATGGTGCGGTATTTGGTGCAGGGTCGATGCCTTACTGATGACATTCTTTACTACAGAAATAACGGGGAGAACATTATTTAATTTGATATTTTAAAATATAACTATTTAAATATAAACATTTATTTTTAAAATAATTATGTTAAAATTCTACGAATTATAAAAATATATTTAAAATGCCATATTTTATTATTTTATAAAAAAATTAATACGGTAAATTAATTGTTACTTGCAGCAAATATGTACAGATTACCTACAATGTTTATGCTATAATTATAAAGACAAATATTATAAACACCTGTAATAATTAAGCACATAAACCTATAATAACAAATGCACCACACCGATATATTATCGCCTTGAACAGTTTTGTGTAAAATATTACGCGAATCTCTAGAAATGTTTTAGTGGATTATGTCGTTAGTTGTCTTGGGTTCTACTCTCTGCTGTACAGTGAAACAAATAATGAAAATTTCAAATAAAAATATTAAAAATTAATTTTTATTTCTTAAATATTAAAACTGAATAAATTTACTTTTTATTTATAAAGAATATATTTAAGTCCAAATTGAATTAACTGAAAGGTTGAAATTGAAAGGTTTTTATTTGATTTTAGTATAAAAAATGTTTTTAGGAAAAATATTATTTAGAAAAAAGGTTTTACAAAGGTTCTAAAAAATAAAAGATTGCTTTTATTTATTGCATGTAATTTTTAAAAATTTTAATATTTAATATTATTACTAGTAATTATGTCTACAATATAGCCTGTCGTTCTTCCTCATTCCCCCCTGCTCCACAGATACGGCGCACTTATAATTGCCGAAACGTATTCTAGAAGTTTCCACAAACTTCTATATACTTGACTGGAATGTTTATTTCCCATAAGCTGTATCTCTTTTACACTCAAGTACAGCGAATAGCTGTCTCTACTTTTTATTTATAAAGAATATATTTAAGTCCAAATTGAATTAACTGAAATTAAGGTTTTTTTTTTATTTTAGTATAAAAAATATTTTTAGGAAAAATATTATTTAGTAAAAAGGTTTTACAAAGGTTCTAAAAAATAAAAGATTGCTTTTATTTATTGCATGTAATTTTTTAAAATTTTAATAGTTAATATTATTACTAGCAATTATGTCTACAATATAGCCTGACGTTCGTCCTCATTCCCCCCTGCTCCCCAGATACGGCGCACTTATAATTGCCGAAACGGATTCTAGAAGTTTCCACAAACTTCTATATACTTGACTGGAATGTGTATTTTCCATAAGCTATATCTCTTTTACACTCACGTACTGCGAATAGCAGTTCTCTAGAAGTTTCCAGAAACTTCTACACTTACCGAGATTACGTGATGCTCACGTGTTATATCCCCTGAGTCCAGTTTTATCCACAATTTTTAAAATATTAAACATAAGCATTTTTGGTCTTCATAATCGCGGTCGCAACTATCATATGCACACTTGATAGAATGTGTATTTTCCATAAGCTGTATCTCTTTTACACTCACGTACTGCGAATAACAGTTCTCTAGAAGTTTCCAGAAACTTCTACACTTACCGATATTACGTATTGCTCACGTGTTATATCCAATGAGTCCAGTTTTATCCACAATTTTTACAATAATAAACTTAAAATTTTCAGTCTTCATAATCGCTGTCGCAACTATCCGATGCACACATGCAAAACAAGATAAAACTTTCACTCATTTACAATTCAGTTAATACGACGGATGCATTTGAACTTCGTGTCAACTATGTATTGTGTAGTTATTTTGAGTGTAGTTCTTATTGTTATTGTTGTTGTAATACTCTTATTACGTTTATTGTAGTTGTAACTGTTTTACAATTTTGCTGCAAATGTAGTCGTCGTCGTCGTTGACGCCGCAGGACCCTCGGTAATAAGGAAAATGTAACATATTTTCATTATTTTAAAAAGCCATTAGAAATAACAATTGCAAAACAGAGCAAGGAGTAAGTAGAACACGAACACAGCAGTTGTAGTGGTTGTAGGTAGCATTGGTGAAGATGATGATGATTTTGCTTCTGTGTGTGAAGCAGCATACGACAGGATAATAAGAAAAACTCGTAGGGATGCGAGTGCAAAGGCAAGCTTTTCGCAGTCTTGCAATGGCTGTGACTGTCGCATTTGTAAAGTTGGAAAAGTTTTCTCTTAAATGTAGAATAAACTTAACTTTATTTGAATGATAAAATATAGAAACTTTATGGTTTCTATTTTTTTTATATATTTACTTCTTAGTTTTAAATTTAATTAATTTTTTTTTTTTTTACTTTTTTAATTTTCAATGCCTTTAAATCTTGATTAAGTCTAAAACATAGTTAAATTATCAAATATCGTCGTTGTAGAACGAAAAGTCACCAGATACATTTTTATAAAAATCTTAATTTTTTAAGTTTGTTGATTAATATTATAAAAAGTAAATGATGCATTTTTAAAATTGAAAAATCAATAAATAGATATACATTTTTTTATTATGTGGTAAAAAAATTGAGATTATCTATTAAAAATTGACAGATTTATAAAGATTTTTAAATGAATATTTGGCATTTTGAAAATGTATTTTGTAACTTCTCGTTCTACAACGACGATATATAATATTGTTACGAAAGAGGTAATTTGCTCCACTGTACAAGCAATCAACAATAATAAATGAGACGCAAGACATTTCAGCGCACTAAGCAATGTGTTAGAAAGGGACGGAAGATCATTCAGCGTACTGGGCAATTTGCGAGAAAGAGATTGAAGATCAGCGCATTAAAACAGATGAGTGCGAATGAGATGCCAATAGCATGCGTCATTCACGAAAGGAGTAGAAGGTTCTCGAAACAAGTCGAAGCTTGTCGAAACGTGTCGAACTGATGCATGCAGTATATAAGGGAGCCGCATCTGAGGTACTTCACTTCAGTAGTGATTGTAAAGTGGTCGAGGGCATCTCGTGTGATAATTTTCAGGTTAAATTGTGGACATGCAGCAGTTGTTAGAATTTGTTATTAGTAAAGTTGTTTATTAAAGTGAATTAATAAAGTTAATTGTTATAATTTAAACCAAACATAAGAGTGTTTTTATTTTGTACACAATCCAGCGATACGAACTCGTAGAACAGTTTTCCGTAGACTGAATTTTCGTAACAATATTAATTTAATCTTTGCCAAGGCAATATATTATTTAAACTTTTTTTTGTATATTGTGTATATTTTTTTCAAATCTTTAATTAACTCTTAAATGAATTTAATTTAAATTTATTTTCAATAATCTTAGTTTAAGTGATTCATTATTTATCTATATTCAATCTTATTGATAATTTTCCTAATCATAGTTCAATCGTAATTTTTTCTCTGTTAATCAAAAATAGTCTTAATTTTATCTCAAATTTAAATATAATAATAAATTTAAACCAAGTCTGTATTAGATTCTATTTAAAAAATAATACATACTTTAATATTGATTTAATCGTAATATTTTTTGAAATTTAGTTTAACCATATTTTAATTATAATTTAGTCATATTTTTATCAGCATTTTATCATAATTTGATCACAAAATGTTCATATTTTAATCATAATTTAATCATAAATTTAATCATAGTATTATCCTGATTTTATCGTAATTAAATCATATTTTAAATAAAATATAAAGATAATTTTATCAGAATCTAAGCATATCTGAATCATATTTAATCATAGTTGTATTACAATATAATTATGGTTTTTCCTTATTTTAATAATTTTTTAGTCATAATTAAAACATAATTTTATCAGAATTTGTTCATGATTTAATATTCATTTTATATTAATTTAATCATAAATGACACTTAAGTTAATCATATTTTAATCATTATTTTATCTTAATCATATTTTATTCATATTTTAATTATAATAAAATTATAACTTAATCATAGTTTTATAATAATTTAATCGCCTTTTTTATTTTATTGCAATAATAAATTAATTATGATTCAATGTTAATGTAATCATATTTTATTATTACTTAAACCAATTTAAATCATAATTTTGTCATAATTAAATCATAATTTAATAATTTTTTAATTATAATTTTATAATAATTGAGTTAGAATTGCTTCAAAATTAAACATAACTAAATCATAATTCAGTAATAATATTATCAACATTTATTCAAAATTTAAGTATTTTTTATAGTTGTACTATAATATAGTCATGATGTCCTTATAATTTATTCATAATTTATTCATAACTTCATAATTAATATTCATAATTTGTTCATAACTTAATTATCATAATATAATTATAATTTATTCATTATTATTATTCATTTATTATTATAGTTAGTTCCTAGTTTGGTCATAATTTAATCAGAAGCTAATCATAAGCTAATCATAATTTAATCATAATTAAATCATAATTCAATCATTATTTAGCCATAAGTAATTTATAATTTACTCATTATTAGTTCATAAGTTCATCATTATGTAATCATAATTTAGTCATAATTTAAACATAATTAATCATAAATGAACCTTAAGTTAATAATAATTTAAACAGAATTTAATCACAATTTAATAATTATTAATTATTAATTTTGCAATAATAAAATCATAGTTTTTCATTATTATTCACAACTTAAAAATAAATTAATCATAATTTAATTATATGATAATCATATTTTTAATATAAATCATAATTAGACATAATTAATCATAACTTAAACATAAATTAATCTTAATATAAGGTAATCATAATTTAATCATAAATTAATTATAATTTTATTTTAAAATAATCATAATTTAATCATAAAATAATCATAATTTAATCATAAATTAATTATAATTTTATTATTAATTAATTATAATTTAATCATAATGTAGTCATAATTAAAGCAGTTTTTAATATAGTTTTATTAAGGCATAGTCATAATGTTATCATACTTCTATCACAATGTAGTTATCATTTACTCATAATTGAATCTCAAATAATCATTATATAATCATAATTAGTTTATAAATTAATCATTATATGTTCATAATTTTAGCATTATTTATTCATAATTTAGAAATAGTTTAATCATAATTTTATAGTAATTTATTTATAATTTAATCACAAATTAGTCATAATATAATCACAATTTCATCGTAATTTAAACACAATTTTAATCATAATTTAATCATAATTTAAACATAATTGAATGCTATTATTCTAATATTATTATATAATATTATGTAATAATTATATTTGTAATATAAATCATAATTAGACATAATTAATCATAAATTAATCTTAATATAATCATAAGGTAATCATAATTTAATCATAAATTAATTATAATTTTATTATAAAGTAATCATAATTTAATCATAAATTAATTATAATTTTATTATAAATTAATCATAATTTAATCATAATGTTGTCATAATTAAAGCAGTTTTTAATATAGTTTTATTAAAGCATAGTCATAATGTTATCCTACTTATGTCACAATGTAGTTATCATTTACTCATAATAGAATCTCAAATAATCATTATTTAATCATAATTAGTTTATAAATTAATCATTATACGTTCATAATTTTACCATTATTTATTTATTTATAATTTAGTAATAGTTTCATCGTAATTTTATCGTAATTTATTTATAATTTAATTATTATTTAATCACAAATTAGTCATAATATAATCACAATTTCATCGTAATTTAAACACAATTTTAATCATAATTTAAATATAATTGAAAACTATTATTCTAATATTATAATAATTAATTCATAATCTAATCATAATTTTATTTTTTTGTGATTTCATCGTAATTTAAACACAATTTTAATCATAATTTAAACATAATTGAATGCTATTATTCTAATATTATTATAAAATATTACATTATTATTATATTTTTAATATAAATCATAATTAGACATAATTAATCATAATTTAAACATAAATTAATCTTAATATAATCATAAGGTAATCATAATTTAATCATAAATTAATTATAATTTTATTATTAATTAATCATAATTTAATCATAATGTAGTCATAATTAAAGCAGTTTTTAATATAGTTTATCCTACTTCTATCACAATGTAGTTATCATTTACACATAATAGAATCTCAAATAATCATTATTTAATCATAATTAGTTTATAAATTAATCATTATATGTTCATAGTTTTACCATTATTTATTCATAATTTAGTAATAGTTTAATCATAATTTTATCGTAATTTATTTATAATTTAATTATTATTTAATCACAAATTAGTCCTAATATAATCACAATTTCATCGTAATTTAAACACAATTTTAATCATAATTTAAAAATAATTGAATGCTATTATTCTAATATTATAATAATTAATTCATAATCGAATCATAATTTTATCATAACCTTTATTACGATTTAGTTTTAATTGATATTAATGCAGTGAAAATGTTATATTTATATTCTGTTAAATCTACTTAGTATATATTAATTTAATAGTAAACCTTATTGGATTAGACATTTATAATATTGTATATCAAACTTTTCTCTGCATTTATTAGCGCATACATTGAGAAACAATGAAAGCTCTGCAAATAACTACAAAATTTGCAGTTGAACTTAATTAAATTAATGCTAGTGCATTCAGATATAGAATAGAATTGCGTTTCTTCAACAACGAATTGACAACCAAATTAGTAGAAGTAGTAGTAGTTGTATCAGCAAAAAGGATCCAAAGGATCTGACTGACTGCATGTTGCTTATACAAATTATTATTTATTCGTGGCTGCTTATGTCAATTATTGTCAAAGTTCTATTATAGAGTTTGACAAAAACACACGTATCACACATATATTGTGGCACACGACTATTGTAAGTGTCTTTGCATTGATATGTCGCAGGAGACAAAGTTGCATTGCTGCACAAGTTCTTCGACAGCATCTTGTTTTATTCCACACAAATGCAAATTTCGTACAATACTTGCATAAATATGCAACTATTTTTTTCTATATTTATTTAGTATGTATGCAAAACACAATGAAATCGCACTTGGGGAAATGTTCAAAGGAGTCTTTTACTCTGCAGTTTATGAGATGATTGACTTACAAGGGGACATTAGCAAAAGTGGTACTTGTGGCAAATTTTTGTAATAAATTTAGAAATTGTTTTTATTGAAATTCATATTTATGATAAAACAATTCAGTTTTGGTATTACAAATTAGATTATTAATTTTGTACGCAATTCACAAACTATGATTTTATCGAGATTAAGATCTATAAAAACTAAATTTTACAATTTTTTAAATATTCTATTATAATTTTTTTTTTTTTTGATACTGCCAACTGAAAACGAGCAATAGCTTTTAATATTAATTTTCCTAAAAATATTTTTAAAATACATTTTATTTATTCTATTTAAATTCATAGAAGTAAATTTCTACGCAAACTGCTGTGGTATTAAAATATAAAATATGCATCATGTTTGCCTGCAACTAAAACAATATTTTAATTTAACCTATGTAAACCATTGAATAATTTCTAAAAATCTAGAATAGAAATAGAAACAAAAGTACAACTTTATAAATATAAATGTCTGTTTCTATTGTAAATCCTTATGTGTGGCATAAATTTATTTCTCGTGCAAGACAAAAGTTGTAAATTAAATTGAGTGTGAATGCATCTTTAGAATAGCTTGAAAACTTTTATGAGCACAAAAATATGTTCAACAATTTTGCATTAAGATTTCCAAAATAGATGCCACAGTAAAAGAACAATGCGTACAGTACAGACTGTTGAAGATGACGATGATCATGATAATAATAATGACAATGCTGTTGATGATGGAATTATTCATAAAATAAAACAAAAAACATTAAATAGTACAATTAACACACAATTACTCTTGATAGTCAAGGTATTTTGCTCAAGGCAATATAGCAGCACATGCAAAAGTCATAATAGATGCGAAACAATACAAAGTCATTGATGGTCAAAAATGTTATTTGCACTTGTAATTTTTGTATTGTGTTACGCACATTTATTGGAGATACTTTGGAGCAGGGATAAAATTGGAAACTAAATATTTATATGTAATTGAAAATTTTAAATGAGTTCGTAAACACATTATATTGATTAAAATAAGATATTTTATTACAAATAAAATAAATTAAGGAATATGTGAAATTTTAAGCTAAAATATGAAATTAAGATTTTTTGATGAATATATAAATTTTAAACCAAATATGAATTTTGGATAAAAATTTCAGAGAAAAAATAATTTTTGATGAATGTATGTGTTTACGAATGTGTGTGTTTATTTTGGAATTTTCGATGAAAATATGAATTTTCGATGAAAATATGAATTTTCGATGAAAATATGAATTTTCGATAAAAATTTGAATTTTCGATGAAATATGAATTTTCGATGAAAATATGAATTTTCGATGGAAATATGAATTTTCGATGAAAATATGAATTATCGATGAAAATATAAATTATCGATGAAATTATGAATTATCTATTATAATATATGAATTTTTGATGAATATATGAACTTTCGATGAAAATATGAATTTTCGATGAAAATATGAATTTTCGATGAAAATATGAATTTTTGATGAAAATGTAAATTTTCGATAAAAATTTTATTTTTTGATGGAAATATGAATTTTTGATGAAAATATGAATTTTTGATGAAAATATGAATTTTCGATGAAAATATATATTTTCTATAAAAATTTGTTTTTTTTTGATGAAAATATGAATTTTTGATGAAAATATAAATTTTCAATAAAAAAAATTTTTCTTGATGAAAATATGAATTTTTGATGAAAATATGAATTTTTGATGAAAATATGAATTTTTGATGAAAATATGAATTTTTGATGAAAATATGAATTTTTGATGAAAATATGAATTTTTGATGAAAATAGTAATTATCGAAGGAATTATGAATTATCAATGAAAATATGAATTATCAAAGAAAATATAAATTTTCGATGAAATTATAAATTATAGATGAAATTATGAATTACCTATTATAATATATGAATTTTTGATGAATATATGAACTTTCGATGAAAATATAAATTTTCCATGAAAATATGAATTATCGATGAAAATATAAATTATAGATGAAATTATGAATTACCTATTATAATATATGAATTTTTGATGAATATATGAATTTTCGATGGAAATATGAATTTTCGATGAAAATGTGAATTATCGATGAAAATATAAATTATCGATGAAATTATGAATTTTCGATGAAAATAAGAATTTTCAATGAAAATATGAATTTTCAATGAAAATATGAATTTTTGATGAAAATATGAATTTTCGATAAAAATAAAAATTTTCGATGTAAATAAGAATCTTCGATGTAAATATGAATTTTTTATGAAAATACGAATTATCGATGATAATATATAAATTTTTGATGAATATATGAGCTTTCGATGAAAATATGATTTTTCGATGAAAATATGAATTTTCGATGAAAATATGAATTTTTGATGATATATGAATTTTCGATGAAAATATGAATTTTCGATGAAAATATGAATTTTCGATGATAATATATGAATTTTTGATGAATATATGAACTTTCGATGAAAAATGAAATTTCGATGAAAATATGAATTATCGATGAAATTATGAATTTTCGATGAAAATATGAATTTTCAATGAAAATATGAATTTTCAATGAAAATATGAATTTTTGATGAAAATATGAATTTTCGATAAAAATAAAAATTTTCGATGTAAATAAGAATCTTCGATGTAAATATGAATTTTTTATGAAAATACGAATTATCGATGATAATATATGAATTTTTGATGAATATATGAGCTTTCGATGAAAATATGAATTTTTGATGAAAATGTAAATTTTCGATAAAAATTTTATTTTTTGATGAAAATATGAATTTTTGATGAAAATAAGAATTTTTGATGAAAATATGAATTTTCGATGAAAATATGAATTTTCGATGAAAATATGAATTTTCGATGAAAATATGAATTTTCGATGAAAAATGATATTTCGATGAAAAATGATATTTCGATGAAAATATGAATTTTCGATGAAAATATGAATTTTCAATGAAAATATGAATTTTCGATGAAAATATGAATTTTCGATGAAAATATGAATTTTCGATGAAAATATGAATTTTCGATGAAAATATGAATTTTCGATGAAAATATGAATTTTCGATGAAAATATGAATTTTCGATGAAAATATGAATTTTCGATGAAAAATTTTCGATGAAAATATGAATTTTCGATGAAAATATAAATTTTCGATAAAAATTTGATTTTTTGATGAAAATATGAATTTTTGATGAAAATATAAATTTTTGATAAAAATTTGATTTTTTGATGAATTATGATTTATCGATGAAAATATAAATTTCTGATGAAAATATCCATTTTTTAAAATATCAATATAAACTATTTCTTAATAAAAATATGAATTTTCGATGAAAATAAAAAAGAATTTTTAATAAAATAAACATAAATTAAAGTATGATTTTTAGTAAAATTTTAAATTATATAGAAATTAGTATTTAAAGCATAAATTTAAATTGAAAATAAATTTTATTTTTAATTTCCTATAATTTTTCAATTGCTTTTCATTGTCAATAAAATAAATTAAACAATTATTTTCAAATTAAACACAAAAAAAAAAATAGTTATAGGTCAAGAGCAATTGGTAATCAATGCAATTAGCAATTAAAATATTTATTTTATTTAAGCACGTGCGATATTTTATAAAAACTCGGAAACAAAGTAATAGAAAAACCATTTTTCTGCTCTATTGCATGCGTTGAAGGCAATACAAAAAAAAAACCTGAAAAAAAAATATATTTTATGGGGGAAGAACAGCGAGCCATAAAGATGCTGCCACAGTGATAAAAACGGAAAAGTTTAAATTTTTTTTATTTATTTTGCATTTCTTCGTATGGCCATTATTTATATAATGGCGCCAAAAAAGCAACACCCAGCGAAAGTTTGTTACTCAAAATTGACCCAGTTAATAGGGCGGACACAAGTTTTTTATTGTTATTGTGATTTTATTGTTGTTGTTGAATTTTTTGTATCTTGTTTTGCAGACAACGACAAATAAACTAAATTATATTGGATTTTAAGAAAGTTTTTCAAAAACTCCATAGAAAATGAAATAAATTATATTGTATTAGGTTTTATTTAAATTGGAAAATAAGAGGGTTTTTATGGCGTTCAGATTAGCGATGAGATTAGTGCGAGCTTATGTTATATTAATTGAGTGAAATTATAAATAATTTATTATATTTTGTTTTAAGTTTCAATTTTTGGTTCGGATTTTATAAAACTGAACATTATTGTTTGTACATTTTGTGTAGAATTAAAAGAAAGAATACTCCAGACTTTCATTTAAATCAATTATAAATTAGTTATTAAAATCAAATTACAAATTGAAATAATTTCAATCAAGTTTAGTTCATTAAATAAAATCTAAATAAATCAAACAATATTTTGTTTTGCTAATTAAAAAGAAAACAAAAAATAAAAATTTGACAACGATTTTAAACATTTTTGTACAATTCAAATTTCAAGTTAAAAATGGTTTGTACTTCATGTTTGTTTTCTTGTTAACAACCGGCTCTTTTTCACTTTATTTTTTTATAATTTATTCACTAGTATTTCTGGGACTTCCCAGTCAATGCAATGCATTGTTTAGTTTTGTCTGTTTTGTGTTAGACGTCTCCATGTTATTTGTTTGGTTAATACTAAAAACCTTAGCTTTGGATTGACCGACCCATCAGTAATAATTCGTGCGTCATCTATGGCTTGGAAACACCGTTTCGTATGCAGGAAGTAGCGGAAAAAGACGTTGTTTGTACAATGCTTAAACTAGTTTTACACATAATAAAAATTATTAAATCACATGTTGTATTTTGCTCATTAAACGCATGTAGCAGATAGAGTTCACACCAAGAGTCAAGGCAAGTCATGGTCAAGAGGGTTTCTTTATTCCGTTGCTGGTTGGTACAGTTTTTGATACACGACGACATTATTTAAGAAAATAAATTCAAATAAGCAGAGGCGGTGTTGCATATGATTATTTATTTTGAATTAACTATTTCTTGTTTTTTTAAAATACAAATTAAAAAGTTAAATATGAATTTACAGCAAAATTTTAATTTTTATTGAAAAATTCAATTTTAATTGAAAAATTAAATTTTTGGTAAAAAATTGAATTTTTGGTGAAAAATTGATTTTTAGCGAAATATTTAATTTTTAGTGAAAAATTTAATATTTAGTGAAAAATTGCATTTTTAGTGAAAAATTGAATTTTTAGTGAAAAGTTGAATATTTAGTGAAAAATTGCATTTTTAGTGAAAAATTGGATTTTTAGTGAAAATTTGAATTTTATAGTGAAAATTTGAATTTTATAGTGAAAATAGAATTGTAAGTGAAAAATTCAATTTATAGTGAAAAATTCAATTTTTAATGAAAAATTCAATTTTTAGTGAAAATTTTAATTTTTAGTGAAAATTTTAATTTTTTAGTGAAAATTTTAATTTTTTAGTGAAAAATTCATTTTTTAGTGAAAAATTGAATTTTTATATGAAAAATTGAATTTTTTATGAAAAATTGAATTTTTTATGAAAAATTGAATTTTTAGTGAAAATTTGAATTTTTAGTGAAAAATTCATTTTTTAGTGAAAAATTCATTTTTTAGTGAAAAATTGAATTTTTTTATGAAAAATTGAATTTTTATTGAAAAATTGAATTTTATGTGAAAATTTGAATTTTATAGTGAAAATAGAATTGTAAGTGAAAAATTCAATTTTTAGTGAAAAATTCAATTTTTAGTGAGAAATTCAATTTTTAGTGAGAAATTCAATTTTTAGTGAAAAATTATATTTTTAGTGAGAAATTCAATTTTTAGTGAAAAATTCAATTTTTAGTGAAAAATTCAATTTTTAGCCTGCCATGTCTCGATGACCTCCAATGCCTTGATTTTTTATGGATTCAAATTTTTGAAATTTCTTGTACATTCAAAATAATATATTTATTCTTTGATATCGTTCCGATGAGAAAAAATTTCTCGTACAGAGAAAACACTGACAGAAAGCAAAGATATCTACCTATCATTTAGGTCCAATTTGACTCTCGATATCGTTACGAGAAAGTGTCCGATATCGTGTTAATTCTCTTTTTTCTCGCATTGATCTCGTAACGATATCAAAACGAATGGCATACTGGGAATGAATTAAATTTGTATTTTTTGATTATTATATTTGAAATATATTTCTTTGTTCTACAATATATATATATATATATTTCTATATTTAATAGTATGCTAGTGAATGGCATTTGTTATCATAACAAAAGCTTTTGTTGCATTTAGAAAATCCAAGTACTTTAATTATCTTCATTGCATATTAGCAAACAATATCAAATAATATAATTTAAGAATATTAACATTCATTATTTTTTGTTTTAAAACTATTTCAGAAATATTATTTTTTTGAAAATTTGTTAGTTCTCAGTGCCGGATTAATTAGATATTATATATCTGCACACACGCAAATATGCACTACTGCACCCTACAGTTTTGAATTCATTTCGCAAATGACAGTCGACGGTATTATAGTGAAGTCTCTCTGAGCGAATTCATTTCACTGCAGTATTTGTTTTATTTGTATCAAGTACTGTCAAAACATCAGGCCATTCAAAACATTCAATATTTTGAAAAACAAAACCGAATGACACTACTGTTTTGTTGATAATTCAACAAGTAAAATGAGTGCAGTGAGTGAGCACAACGAGAACCGAGTGAGAAGACCAACATTGAAAATAACAACAATCTGCAGCTCAGCGTTCGACGGCAGTAATGTTGTTGTCGGTATTTATGTGTTAACAAAAAATACAACAAACTTTATATGTTAAAAATAAAATGTTGTACGACAAAAACAACGATTTGGTCGAAAAACAATATATAAAACTATTTTATTTTTATATAATTAATGATAAAAATAATTAAAAAATGTTGTTCGACAAATAAAAAACTTAATGTAAAATATTATATGATTTTCTTATTTCAATTTATTTTATATTTCAATATAAATGAAAATTCCTTAGAGTATGAATGATGAAAAATGCACTAAGTATCTCATCTCAAGTCATAAGCAGCTCATTTCAGTATTTGAATTTTTATTGCACATCATCAAAGACCTCTTCACTGCAGTTTTGTTTTGACAGTACTGGGTACTTTGTTGTTGTGAGCACGACATTTATTTGATTTTCAAGCATAGAGTTGACGACAGTAGTATCTCATCTCAAGTCATAAGCAGCTGATTTCAGTATTTGAATTTTTATTGCACATCATCAAAGACCTCTTCACTGCAGTTTTGTTTTGACAGTACTGGGTACTTTGTTGTTGTGAGCACGACATTCATTTGATTTTCAAGCATAGAGTTGACGACAGTAAATGTTTTGAAATGAAGTGAATGTCTTGAAGTGGGTTTTAAATGCATTTTTGCAGATTTCTACTAGATATACCTAGGGTTTAACCATCATAAAATCTTCGTAAATAAAATACTTAGTTATGTTGAATCCTAAATTTGCTGCCTATTAAATTTTGCCGCCAGAGCCCCTGTGGTTAACTGGGCATTGTTAGTTCTACAACAACATTTGTTACTTTAACTGATAATTAAATTATTTTAACGACTGTTATTGATTAGTAGAGCAAACAAGTTTGTAGTATTGAAAAAATCGCTTTTTTCTCACATACCATATTCTTATCTAACATTTAACAAAAACAATAAAATTATTATTTTAATGTTTTAACAAATATTAATCTATATATATATAAAAATGAAATGTCCTGTGTGTGCCAGAGCATCACGGGAGAACGAACAGACGGATTTGCTTTTTGTATGGAAAATTGAAAAATTCTAAATTTGACCCTACACTCAGGGAAAAACATTGTAAAATCAAGCAAAAACAACCTTAAATCAAGCAAAAGCCGTCATTAAAGTCGAGTAAGGTTGATATTTTTTAATTCACCAACGAACAACGTTGATTTAAGATTGAAATGAGAACGCGTTGCATTTTTATTTTTTTTTAAAGTTGATATAATCTTAAATCAAAGTTGGTGCAATCTTGATATTAGATTGCTGCAACTTAAAATTGGAAATGCATTTTTAATTTAAAGTTGTAATTTTTGATTTGATGTATTTCAACCTAGTATTAAAATTTTGAATTGTTAAAACATGGTTGTATGATCAAAAGTTGAAAATTTTAAAAACAACTATGACTGTGCTTGGTTTTAAAATGTGTTTTTTCTTTGAGTGTAGGAACTTAAAATTCGGACAGGGTGTTCATATCCTGGCGTGAGAGCGCACTACGAAGGGATTTTTTGAAATTCGCCTCCTAAGGTAAAAAAATGGGCGTGGCAAAACTGAACTTTTAATTTAAAATATCTGCCACAGTCATGAAATTGGCCTCAGTAATGTATTTTGTTGTTGATTATCTTTTTGCAAGATGTGAGCAGAATTTGATTATGGGGCGTGGAGCTTCCCATATAACCATAACTTTAAAAATGCTATATCTCCTGACCAGAGTTATGAAAATGGAAACAAAGGTTCATATTAATAAGTAGAATCGTCACGTAGTATATGGACGGGATAGGACATAGAAAAAAAAACCTTACTCTTTACTTACTCAGACCAGAGTTGTACAAATCGAAACAAAGGATCATTTTTAAAATTTTGAATATCCTCGTGGAATGTGAGCGGGATTGGAAAAAGGGGCATGGCACTATGTACAATGTGGGCGGATAAAATAGCGACGTAGACATGCACTAAAAAGGGAAAAAGGGACGTAAATGTATCCACACTTTATAAACGATATAGTTTCACAATTATAAAAGTTAGCACGGGCGAAGCTGTGCACGGGTCCAGCTAGTAATAAATAAAATTAAAGTTTTTGTGTTATAATTTTAAAAGATTTTTTTTTTGTATTTTCTGTACACGTCACTGCACACAACAGCTCTATTAGCATACGAAAAGTAACAAGTTTAACCAGAATACAGAAAGCAGTTAAAATTTAAATTTATTAAATATATTCAAAATCAACAAATCCAAAAAATAAAAAATACAAAAAATAAAAAATAAACAACAAATGTAAGAAACAATAAAATCTAAACAAGTTTGACCATCGAAAAGATACGAAAAACCAATAGATGCAAAAATTAAAAAAACTCCCGTCAATAAAAAAAAGTTATTTGTTAAACATGATTAGCGACAACATCATCTGCGACAGCAGCAGCAGCACAGTTTGTTCTTCTTCTTGTTGTTGTTATTGTTTAAATCGGTTTTACAAGCAGCGGCAGCAACAACACTGTCTGATACGTGTTAAGCACCAAGCAAAACAAGCCGCAGCCACAACGAGCAACCGAGCCAAAAAGCGGTACACAAATCGGTAATCAATTCAGTTTGAACGCTGGACGGCGAGCGCACGCATCACAAATTCGAAACTAATTCGGGACAAATAAAAATAAACACAATAGCAACAGCAACAGCAGCAACAAGGATAACGGATAAAGGACTAAAAACAATAAACGCTGTCAAAATGCACGGCCAACAACAACGATTGGCATTCGGATTAGTTTTGTGCTTTGTCGCAATTTGTCATCCGCAAGGTAAATATTTAAGTGCTGCGCAGTATCGCATCGCATCGCCTCGGACTCAAATGTTATTGAACGGCTTAGTAGAGCAGGATTCATGACCAGGATAATTACACGAAATCCGACTAAAACACGATCTTTGTTTGTGCAGCCGCCGCCAAATTTTGGCGTAAATTCTGTGATGATTTTGGGCAACAATAGGGGCAACCACAGCAACAAGATTGAATAATAACGCATTGTGCAGCGCAAAACAATGAAGTGTCTGAATTAATCTCAATTTAGACGCGATTATTGTTGGCGATTATGTTGCATGTTGCTGAGTGTTATTGTCTTGTTGCTGCTCTTATTATTGTTGCATCCAAAGTAACCGAGCACGGTTTTCTACTAGCAACAAAATCATTGCTTAGTTAATGCATATAGCTGCTATTAGAGAAGCAACATTTTGACATTTCAAATGCACGCTACAATATTGACAAAATCGCCTCTATTGTTTTGTAAAATTTTTCGAAATTTAATATTTCCAAATTTAAAACGTTTCTCTTTTCGTAACTGTGATATTTCAATTTTCTACTATCCTCAAAATCACATATCGTCACTATCATGCCAAAGGGGTGAATGTGCAATTTTTGACATTTGCGTTTTTTTACATTTTTGAATGTAGTTTATTCTCAATTATGCTGTGCCAAAATCGCATGACATTTTGTTGGATATTTCTAGCCACAAAAGACAAAACCAAAAGGACGAATTTGAAAAATTGAAAATATTGTCATGCCAAAAGGGCCAATCTTTTCGTTCTTTCGCCATAACTTTTTATTGGTATAAGCTAAAATAGTGGTATAAAGGCATTTATTGTTTATTTTCAAAGCACCTATCGATCTGCATCATTAATTAAAAATATTTTATGCAACATTAATTTGCCATATGTTATTTGCAGGAAATTTTTTTGGCAAAATATTTGTAATTAATAATGCAGATCGATAGGTGCTTTGAAAACAAACAATAATTGCCTTTACATCAATATTTTATCTAGTACGATTAAAGAGTTATAGCAAAAAAATGATAAGATTCGCCCAACAAAAATATTTGCGTTTTGATCAGGGTATAGCCTCACAAAATCCGTATTTATAATTCAGTAGGTTGTCCAAATCTAAAGATATTTTACATACGTTATAATAATTAAAAAATAAACCAAAATAACAGAAAAAATTGAAAAAAATATAAATGTTTTTTATTTTAAAGCACTTCAAACTTTAAAATTTTATTTCCCAACATTTTTAAAAATGCACATTCGCCCCTTTGGCACGACAGTGACGATATAACATAAGTGGACCACCTTCGTCACTTGAACCTCATTCCGTCATTTCAAGTTTATTACGAATGATTTAAATAAAGCATGTGACAAATATAATTTTTGTTGTTTCTTTTATATAGAACAATGGATTTGCTTGTATTAAAAATTAGTTTTTTCTTTGGGTGCTGAAATTTGCGACATTTATGTTAATTTGTTCGAATTTGGTTATTTTTTCTTAATTTATTTATTTTTGTTTATTAAATTATGTATTATCAAATTTTTAGTGTACATTTTTTATATTTTTTTTAATTATTTAAATTCGCCATAAAATATTCAACAAATTCCACATACAACATTTGTATCTAGCGCAATCCGTTATCGTAGCCGCGGTAGCTCAGTGGTTAGTGCGTTGGACTGCGAGCCGAAAGGTCCCCGGTTCAAGCCTGGACTGGGGCTAACGACATCTTTCCATAGAAACATTTTTCTATACCCCGCTACCTCTCGGCAGTAAATGGCAAACCTACGAGAGTAAAACATTGCCTATGAAAAAGCTCTCACCCGCCGTTCGGATTCGGCAATAAACTGTAGGTCCCACCACTTTGAGTACAAATATAACACGCACAGGTCAAATGGTGAGAGAGCTCGGCCGAAGTCCTATACAGGACTGTAGCGCCAAACCATTATATTATTATAATCCGTTATCACCATGGAGTACTTTAGTGCTCAAAAATTCTAAAATAGTATAAAACTATCGATAACTCGGAAAACTATTGAAATATCGAAAAACCAATAACCGATATAATTTTCTTTGAACACAGTTCTAGGAATTTGACCTCCTAGTACAATTTTAAATTTAGTACCATGCTATGATTTTAGTGTCCAGACATGTACGTGTTCGCATTTTTAAAATTTAAAAACAATTAGCATAGCTTATTTTTTTACCCTAGTAAACAATGCTAGGGTGTGAGACATGGGGGTTAAAAAATCAGCAACATAATAAAAGATAGCTAGTGTCGTTTTCTATTTTTAGCAACGATTGTAATTTTCTTGTTATTTTGTAGTATTATATTAAACATTTAAAAATATATCAAAAAGGAAAGTCAAACATGTCTTAATCAATAGTCAAATATAGTATCTCTAATATGTATTTAGCCACGTTTCGTCAAAATGCGTCAAAATTTAGTATCAGTCTAATATATCTCAAAATTACAATAAAAAAACGTAAAAATTAAATGTGGGAAAAAATATTATTAGCGCATAAAAATATTTTATGAATATTTATATATTTATCAGTTACCGTAATATCCTATTGTTAAAAAAAAAAACAAAGAACAACAAGTCGCGTCGGGTCCTACATTTACATTTATCAAATAATATCATTGTACAAAAAAGAGCTTCCTACAAAATCGAGTTATCTTTGTTTAATACAAAAACGCGCATTTTTGATCAAATTTATGAAAATACGACACGACATAAGCGCACGCGACATAATTGCATGCGACATAATCGCACGCGACATAATCACACGCGACATAATCGCACGCGACATAATTGCGCGCGACAAAATCGCCTCCAATTTTGTTTAAAATTTTTCGTCCACACGAGATTGCTAAAAACGCAATAATATGATTTTTTAAACAATTTATTTATTTATTTTTTTAGTATCCGAAGCACAGTTTGCTCCACAACGCGGTTTCCTCCCACAACCACAGTTTTTGCAGCAGCAGCGCCCCCTACAACAACAACAACAAGGTCTGATCCGTCAAGTCCCCCAAACCGGCTCCGTCTCAAAGGCAACCAGTAACGCCTACCAACGTGAAGTCGACTATGGACGCGTTGAGGTGTCGCGCGGTGTTGTAAATTCCAAAGCGGTCACCAAAGATAACGGCGGTTTTCGCAATGGCGGTACCACCACAGTTGCCAAAAGCAATGCGGTGTCACGTGATGTCAGTTTGGGCAAACTCGATATTGGCAGCACATTGACGCGCACTCAAACAAAAACAAACGGTGCCGTTTCACGCGGCATTGAACACGAATTGAACGTGGGCAAATATGGAGTCGAAAGTTCATTGTCGCGCGACAATCTGAAAAATGGTTTTGGTTTAATGCGTGAAGCTGGTGGTGGTGTGTCGCTTGGTCTGGGTTTTCTCAATATTGATTTGTCGCGCAATCAGCAGCCAAAACAGAGCGGCGCGCAAACGCAGGCACAGGTGAACGCTCAAGGTCAGGGGGCGCAGACCAACGCAAACAGTCACACGCAGACGCAGCAACAAAACTATGGCAAGGTTGGTGTCACCGAAACGCATTCGAAATCTCAGGCCATTGGCAGCACACAGAACGGACAGACATCGGCGCTTGCGGGCGGCTCAGCGGGTGGTGCAAACACACTAGCGGGAACCGCTTCCAATCGGCCAAGACGCGCACCAGCACCGGCACCGTATAGAAATGTCGCGCCTGCTGCTTACAGACCGGCGTTCGCACCCGCAGCTTATAGACCTGCCGCGCCCGTGCGTCAGCTGCTGCGTCCTAAGCGTCGCGCGCAGTTTATACCATTTGGTTACCCACCACAGCGTGGCAGTTTTGGCGGCGGCTTCCAGCCTGAGCGCCCTCGCCGTCAATTTCAGCCTAATTTCGGCGGCGGCGGTCGTCAACCGAACTTTGGCGGTAATGTGCAGCGTCCCGGTGGTTTCGGCGGTGGTTTTGGTGGCGGCAACTTCGGCGGCTTTCCACAACAACAAAACGCCAATGCGCAAGGTTTGGCCAACAACAAGGGCAACGCATTCCAGCAACAGGCCGGCACCAATACGCACTCCAACAATCGACAGGATCAATTTGGCAACTTCCAGGATAACGGCGCCTCCAGCATTGGTTCAAACCTCGCCAACGATGGCTCCTCGGGTCAGTTGAGCTCTGCCAATACCGCGCAAATGAATCAGCAAACCGCCAATGGGCTCTCGAATCAGAATACCGCACAAAGTCAATCGTTGAACTTTGACCAAAATCAGCAACAGGCTACATCCTCGAACGCGGGCACTTTGCACACCCAGAATGGTAACTCTGAACGTCTGGAAGCCAACGGCGGTTCGATGTCCAGCAACAACAATCAATTCGGCACCTCCTCGAATACGGCCAACACAAATTCAGCCATTTTTCAAGACGGCGATCGTCGTGGCTCACAATCGGATTCCAGCAGTCAGTCGATATTCCAAGGTGCAAATGGTGGCAACTCTGGTGCGCTGACCAATTCACGCACTGAGTCCGTGACGGGGCCCAATGGTTTTGTCAGCAATTCTGCGTCGAGCAATGCTTCGTCGGTCAGTCAGGGCGGTCAGAGCGCTAATGCTTCGGCCTCTTCATCGGCGGGCTCTGGTGCTGGTGGTAACAATGCGTTTGCCAATGGTGCCGCAGGTGGTTTTGGTGGATTCGGAGGTGGAGGTGGCGCACAAGCAAACAGTGGCGCTGCATCGAATATCAATGGTGGCGCGCAAGGTTTTGCCAATGGCTTTGGCGGCGCTGGCGGATTTAGACAGCGAGGTTAGAGCCAGCCACTTCATGTTTGAAGCACTCGTTATGTTGACACTTATGATTTCTATTTTGTATGTTTTTGCAATAAAGTATTTTTAAGCACTTTTTTTTATACGAAGCACTTATTTTTTATTTTTAGCACTGATTATTTTTTTGATATTCGAACTTTAAAATTCCATTTATTAGTTTTAATTTATAGTCAAAATTTTATACATTAGTAATTTGATTTTTATTGATTTTTAAGAATTTGATTTGTTAGTCAAAATTTGGTTTTTAGTCAAACATTTTTTATATTTTTTTTAATTTAAAACTTGATTTTTTTAAATTAAAATTAGATTTTTACAGGCAAAAATTGTATTTGTTAACCAAAATATGATATTTAGTCAAAATTTGATTTTTAATCAAATTTTTTTTTTTAGTCAAAATTTGATTTTTCACTAAAAATTTTATTTTTAAGTTAAAAGTTTTATTTTAGGTCAAAATTTGATTTTAGTCAAAATTTGATTTTTAGTCAAATTTATTTTTTTTTGTCAAAATTTGATTTTTCACTAAAAAATTTATTTTTAAGTTAAAAGTTTTATTTTAGCTCACAATTTGATTTCAGTCAAAATTTGTTTTTTAGTCAAAATAATTTTTTTTTAGTCACAATTAGATTTTGAGTCAAAATATGATTTCTAAGTTAAAAATTGTATTTTAGGTTAAAATTTAATTTAGTCAAATTTATTTTTTTTGGTCATGATTTAATTTTTTTTAGTCAAAATTTGATTTTTATTTTTAAGTTAAAGGCTTTATTTTAGGTCAAAATTTGATTTTAGTCAAAATTTGATTTTTAGTCAATTTTTTTTTGTCAAAATTTGATATTTCACTCAAAATTGATTTTAAATTTAAAAGTTTTATTTTATCTCAAAATTTGATTTTAGTCAAAATTTGATTTTTAGTCAAATTAATTTTTTATTTAGTCAAATTAATTTTTTTTAGTCAAAATTAGATGTTGAGTCAAAATATGTTTTCTAAGTTAAAAGTTTTATTTTAGGTCAAAATTTAATTTTAGTCAAATTTATTTTTTTTAGTCAAGATTTGATTTTTTTTAGTCAAAATTTGATTTTTTTTTAGTCAAAATTTGATTTTTAGGTATAATTTGATTTTTGTTGTCAAAATTTTGTATTGTAGTCAGAACTTGACATTTATTCAACATTTTAAATTTTATTCATAATTAGATTTTTTTTTATTCAAAATTTGATATTTAGTCAATTTTGATGTTAGTCCAAATTTGATTTTTTAGTCATTTTTTCAAAATCAAAATTTGTATTTAAGAAAAAATTTGCTATTTATTCAAAAGTTGATTTCAATGATTTGATTTGATTTTAAAGTCAAAATTTGATTTTTTAATCAAATTTTATATTAATACAAAATTTAGTATTTGATTTAAAATTTGATATTTTGGTCAAAATATGATTTTTTTTTAGTCAAAAATTTGATTTTTCATTTAAAATTTGATTCTGAGTCAAAATTTGATTTTGTAGTCAAATTTTGATTTTGAGTAAAATTTTGATTTTTGTGAAATTTAAATTTTTCATAAGTTAAATTATGATTTTTAGTAAATATTTGATTTTAGTCAAAATTTGGTTTTTAGTAAAATATTATTTAAGATTTGATTTTTTATTTAATATATAGTCAAAATCTGATTTTGTACTTTAAATCATTTTTTCTTTCATTAAAATTTGATTTTTTTATTAAAATAATATATATATATATTTTTTTTGATAAATTTGATTTGTTATTGAAAATTAAAATTTTCGGTAAGCCTTTTTTTTGTGTGATATGTTTAAAATGTTATCTATTTATTGTTCACATTTATAAATTTTGTAAGACATATCATAAAAAGCAATATATTATATTATATGTTAAAAGTCAAAAGAACACACATCGCACGCAAGGGTTAATCAGCACATTTTTAGTGCATACTTTTAGGCATTACCATTTGTTTATACTCATCACACTTATTACAGAAAAAGCAGCACAACAATCGCAAAATTTAAAACGACCAACTAGTCATGCGAAACATAAACAGAGACGTAAGCGAAAAATGTTGCAACTGCAACACTATTCTGGACAGCAACAACACCCACAACAGCAACAACACCCACAACAGTACAACCCCGCTGAGGAACAGCAACTGCATCATGAAGCTACCGAAATGCTTGATCTAGAACCCGATCGCAAAGGTTTCTACAACACCACAACACTTTATAGCAATCGTTATCATCCAGCACAACACGAACATGCACTCGGCGGCGACAACAGCAGCATCGAACAGTTCGATCAGATCGATCACAATGTGCGACAAGAGCGCACATTCACTATGATCGGCGACTTCATCAACACTTTATTTCCGTCGACATCCTGCGTTTATCCCTGTACCATGGATGCGTATCGTCAGAATCGCTGCTGCGGCATGATTGTGACGCCCTCACCACCGATAGGTGGCGTCTGTTGTCAACCACAACTACCACCACCACGTCCACTACCACCGCCGATGCCGCCACTACTTCCACCGATGCCACCAATTCGGCCACCACCGCTGCCACCATTTCGTCCACCAACACTACCTATGCCACCACCGAGACCACCGATTATCATGCCACCGATCAATTGTTGCAACGTCTGCAACATGTATGGCGGTTATTATGGTCCACCGCCATGTTACCGCTATTCCAATAATATGTATAGTAATGGTGGCGGTTTCTTCGATGGACTGGGACGTGTGTCGATCTATATGCCGCCATTTACGTCGTACTATGGTTGATTTCAGTGTAGTTAGTTTTAGTATTGTATGACTTTTTTTATAATATATTTAATTTTAAATAGTGTATTTTTAGTTTAAGTAATGTTAGTTTTAATTTTAAGTTGACGTAATATAGAATATATGGATTTTAAATCGAAATTCTCCAATCGAGTTAAATTCTCTTTATGTTGCGTAATTTTCTAACATCAACAAAATCCAACATATCGTCACTATCATCACGACAAAGGGGGCGAATGTGCAATTTTTGACATTAGCGTTTTTTAATTTTTTGAATATAATTTTTCCTCAAGCATACTGTGCCAAAATCGCGTTTCGTTTTGTTGGATATTTCTAGCCACAAAAGACAAAACCATAATCTTGTCATGCCAAAAGGGGCGAATCTTTTCTTTTTCACCATAACTTTTTGTTCACCCAGAAAAAAAATCCCTCAAATCCCATTAAAATTGGTCAATAGGACAATTATTGATTTAATGGTATACAAAAAATAAATCTTTTCATATAAACTCGATGGCAATGTCATGGTATTTTCTAGTATTTAATGGTATTTTCCGATTAAAATAATAATTTATCCTATTGACTATTTTTAATAGTAAAAAACTATTATTTATATAGTATTTTTTCTGGGTGTTGATACAAGATAAAATAATGGTATAAAGACATTTATTGTTCGTTTTTAAAGCACCTATCGATCTGCATCATTAATTAAAAATATTTTGCCAAACATTAAATTGTCATTTATTTGCACTAAAAATGTTAAGCAAATTACTATTAATTAGTGATGCAGCTCTAAAAACTAGCTGCTTTAAAAACGAACAATAAATGCCTTTACACCACCATTTTATCTCGTATCAATAAAAAGTTATGGCGAAAAAACCAAATGATTTGCCCTTTTGGCATGACAAGATTTTTAATTTTTCCAATTTCTTCGTTTTTTTTGCTGTAACTTTTTATTGGTACAAGATAAAATAGTAGTTTATAAGTACTAATTGTCTATTTTTAAAGCACCTATTGATTGGCATCATTATTTAAAAATATTTAGCCAAACATTTTTCCTGCAAATAACAAATTGCAAATTAATGTTTGTCAAAATATTTTTAAATAATGATGCCAATAGATAGGTGCTTTAAAAACGAACAATAAATTATTAAATATTACTATTTTATCTTGCGATAATAAAAAGTTATAGCATACAAAACAAAAATAATTGCATTTTTGTCAGGATATAGCCTCACAAAATCCGTATTTATAATTCAGTAAGTTGTCCAAATCCAAAGATTTTTTTTATACATTATAATAATTGATGAATAAAGCAAAATAACTGAAAAAATTAAAAATAATCAATTTTGCCAAGTTTTAAAGCACTTCAAACTTTAAAATTTGATTTCCGAACATTTTTAAAAATGCACATTGGCCTGTTTGGCATGACAGTGACGATATATTATTCCATTATTTAATTATTAATGATTTTACCGAGAGTTTAATATTTTACGCAACATACTTTGATTAACATAGTTTAAGTATGCGTTTTGAGAAAGATAATATTTTCGGCCTGCCTAGTTTACCGAATGTTTGAGAATTTTTGCCAAAAGCAGAAAGTCAAATGTAACTTTTTTGTAGCTGTTATAATTTGAGTCTGTTTTCTTTGCTGTGTCTTTGTTCTTCACAAGGCATACAATATGTTGTCAGTCATTAAAAATGTATAACCCGCAGGCATAACAAATTTAAATTCGTTATCATGTTACCTTTGACTTTTCGTTCTATCTTCACGTGGCCGTATTTTGTCATTTCGCGTAAGTGGTAACTTGTTTTAAATGATATGTAAAGCATTCCGAAGTAAATTAAGGAAAATACAGCTTATTAAACACTTTTACATTTCTGAGCTTTTATAAACCAGAAAACACATTTCTGATATAAAAGATGACTGTTACAGAATACGAAAAAATACGAAATTGGTTCTCTCAAATGTTGAATATGTACTAATAGCATAATATCAAAGGATTGTGGGTTGAACTTCAATAAACTTAATAATAATAATTTGATGTAAGTATACGTAGTAGCCGCGGTAGCTCAGTGGTTAGTGCGTTGGACTGCGAGCCGAAAGGTCCCCGGTTCAAGCCTGGACTGGGGGCTAACAACATATTTTGATAGAAACATTGTTCTATACCACGCTACCTCTCGGCAGTAAATGGCAAACCTAAACATTGCCTATGAAAAGCTTTTACCCGCCTTTCGGATTCGGCCATAAACTGTAGGTCCCACCACTTTGAGTACAAATATAACACGCACAGCTCAAAATGGTGAGAGAGCTAGGCCGAAGTTCTCTAAAGTTTTCTCTTCTCTAAAGTTCTCGAAGTTCTCTCCAAACTATAAGTATACGAGAATATTGCTAGATCTATCTAATATTGCTAGTTCTATCAAGCAATTGGTTGAAATTTCGTATAAATCGATTAAAATTGGTAGTTATAACAAACTTTTCGTTATTTTTCAATCCCATGTCAAAATTTGAATAATATCTAGTCCATCAAGATCTTAAGAACAGCGTCAGTCATAATACACCACAGTAGGGGGAGAGAACGTCTTCTTGAGGACAACCCCTGTTCACCCCTGCTTTAATGTAAAGTGCTGTCCAAACTCCTCATCAGAGGTGATAGTCCTGAACATTTGCATTGACCTAAGCCATTTAATCAATCTTTCGTCTTTCCATGCCGTTTAGCTGCGTCACACATTCCATCAAAAATCGCATTAACGAAAGTACCGCCAATGTCAACAAATATGCCCATGACGTACATTTTCCTCTAAAAAGCATGCTCAATCCGGCCATGCAGATATTGTAGTGCAGTCTCTTAGAATTTTCCGCGTTGGTAGGCATGTTGCCCTGAAGACAGTGGATACCTCGACATCGATATTCTTTTTATGTCATTTTATTCTTTTTAGTCATTTTAGTAGGAAAAACATTATTCTAATGGTTCGGAAGCTCTTGGCTATGTAATAGTATTCTGTTCCTACTTTTGGAATAAAGACTACTTTAACTAAATACCCGAATGTCGGAATGTATGACCATCCGAAACATGCCCAGAGAGTATTACTAAAAAATTTCGTTATAGTACAACATTTAGACATTCCATAACATCACCTTCGCAAAAAGTCTCAAAAATATATGATTGTTTTAGGTCTCATATTGTAAAAGTCTCATAAATATGAGGGTTTATAAAACGGGCTTATAAAACTGTGCCTTCTACCCAGGCGTCGGGCTATTTTAGGTGGTCATATGTGAGACACATTAAGGAGTCTTAAATGGCTCAAAATGTTTATTGGGTATATCAACTGACATACTCTACATCGTTTTATTTACTCCTTTCCTTTTTTATATATTCTATGTCAGCACTTGTGGATCTAACCTATGGATCTTTCCTATTCTTTGGTTATTTTACTACAAGCGCCCATTGCCGAGGTAGCATTCGCGCCCGAAACAAATTCATAAATGCTATACTTTCAGACGATGTCTATTTTTAAATCCAAGCAATATTGAAGGAGGTCAATGTAAATCTTGATAACCTTTATCAATTGTCCCATTTTTTTTTAAATAACAAGAGTTAAAATCCAAAATTTCTTATCTTTTAAACTATATTCAATGTATCTATTCCTAGATATTATATTTGGCAGTCTCAAAGCTGTTTAGAAACATATTATCGAAATATTGTAAGGAAAAAAAGGTACCAAAAGCTTTCTCTTTTCCACACATTCCCAAAATATGCTGGGAATCTGCCTTTAAAATTCTATAAATTTTCATAATTGCTTCCATATGCCTGGAAATGTGCCGAATATTTTTTCGCAGGCTATTTTTTATATAAAATGATCCCGAGACAAAATGTTTACAATTTTTCTAGAGCATTTGGGGCATATTTCGGGCATATTTCCGGCAAACACACAAATAAATGGAATATTTTGGAAAGTGTGTAGCAAGTTTTAAAATTTTGTGGCATTTTAATGGCAGATTCACGGCATATTTTGGGAACTGGAAGAGAATAGACAACTTGTGATACAAACTCCGCCTTTCTCTGATTGAAATATATCGATATAATGTTTCTAAGTTGCCAAAAATTTCATCTGGTGATATCCAGATACAAAGTTTTTGGAATATTTCTGGAATATTTGGTGCATATTTTCGACAAACACACAAGTATTTAAAAGATTTTGGGAATCATATGGTAGGTAATACAAACTCTTCTTTTATCTACTTAAAATCATCCGTTAAAATGGTTCAAAACTTCCTCGGCCCTGCCATAAATTTTGTCCAAGGATGTCACCCTGTAAAAGGCGAAAAATCTCTTGGTCATCAATATGTCTCGCTAAAAAAGAAACCATAGAGAACTGATTAAAGCCAAATCATCTCTCAGTTCCATATATATTCCTTCGAAAGCTTCCCACACACAGAAAAAAACATATAAAATTTAATTATATATCATTTTTTTTAATAAATTAAATTTTTCAACTTTCTTCCATTCATAAATACATCCTTTCCTATTATGGCAATAAATTAATATACAAATAATAAATATGCTACCCTAAAGCCCAAAGCTATCCTCCGCCTTACGCCACATAATGACGACGACCAACGGTGAAGTGACGACGTGCTGCCTTTCTGCCAGTACCGGCGGTAACAACTTGTGGTGCATCCTGCGCCGAGTACAGATAAAGTGGAATCTGTTCGACGGAAGTGTGTGCAGATGCCTTCAGACTGGGTCTGGCAGCAGGTGCAATATCATCAGTGACGGCAACACGACGCAATGCTGTTGGTTTCTTGACAACTTTCTCCTCTTCAGCCTGGTCGGCACTCTCCAACAATTGATCCTCATCTTCCTCCTGCACATTCAAGAGTTCATCTTCCTTGGCTACACTGTTGCTGTTGCTGCTACTGTTTTTTTTATTTTCTTCAGCAATATGTTGCTCTTCGGCATCTTGGAGCAATGCTTCGATGTTCTCGATGTTGGCCAAACCATTCATCTGGAGTTGTGCATGCAAATGACTGGGAATGGCGATAGCTTGAACATCCTTGTGACCCGAAATGCCATTTGGTGTGGGAATGAATTGCACATCGGCGGGAATTTCAGAGTTGGGATAGACGGGCACCAGTTCAGCTTCGTTTTCATCGCTAGACTTGAGCAGGATCAAGGAGATGGGGATGACTTTCTTGAACTTGAGCAGCACCAATTTCTTGATGGCTACGGCACCGGGAAAGACGCGCGCCTGCTTGTGCGAGATACTGCGAGCAACGCGATCGGTGGGAGCATCAAGGGGTGTTTCGACGACGGGAGCAACAACGGATGCATCGAGGGCAGCATCGACGGGAGCATCTACGGCTGCTTCGACGGGAGCAACAACGGCTGCTTCGATGGGAGCAACTACGGCTGCTTCGACGGGAGCAACTACGGCTGCTTCGATGGGAGTATCAACGGGAGTAATAACGGGTGCAACAACGGGAGCTACAACGGCTTCATTGACGGCAGCAGCAATGGCTGCTTCGACGGCAGCAACAATGGATGATTGGACGGGAGCATCAACGGGAGCATCAACGAGAGCATCAACGGGAGCAACAACGGAAGCTTCAATCAAAGCATCAACGGGAGCAATAGGCGCATCGGCGGGTAGAGCTAAAAAAGAGGTAGGGTGGAAATAGGACTTAATACCTTTGCCTTCTAAAAAGTCATATGCAAATCTTACCTAAGCCGTTGCAGCTCACAGCTACGCAAATTACTGCAAAAATGGACAAAATAAGTTTCATTTTAAAGATGTTATATATATTTTTTTAATTTGCGATGTTTTCTTTTTATGTTGTTGGTTATGCTGTTCCCTCGACATGCGTTTCTAAAATGTCTGCAAACATAAATTGACGATGTGTTTTTATATCTATTAATGATGTGCAAAAAAACAAAAGAAAAATACCCTCTTTGGAATGAAACTCCCAACTGTCGAATAACTTATTTAAACTATGCTAATCCCAGGCACTGATTTATGTAAGCACAGACCATGACTATTCCCATATTTGGAGCAGCTAGAAAGTCATATGAAGAAAAACAACAACAACAACAAAAAACAATCCGTCAACTAAAAGTCGTTGACCAGTCTTAATGAGCTGCTGTTTATGCACTGAAAAGAATTAAAATTTGTTCACTAAAAATTCAAATTTGCACTAGAAATTCAATTTTTCATTAAAAAAAATTAATTTTTAACCCAAAATTCAATTTTTTCACTAAAAATTCAATTTTTCACTAAAAATTCAATTTTTCACTAAAAATTCATTTTTTTACTAAAAATTCATTTTTTCCACTAAAAATTCAATTTTTCACTAAAAATTCAATTTTTCACTAAAAATTAAATTTTTCACTAAAAAATCATTTTTTCACTAAAAATTCAAATTTGCACTAGAAATTCAATTTTTCACTACAAATTCAATTTTTCACTAAAAATTCATTTTTTTCACAAAAAATTAAAATTTACTAAAAATTCAATTTTTCACTAAAAATTCAATTTTTCACTAAAAAATTCAATATTTCACTAATATTCAATATTTCACTAAAAATTTAATTTTTCACTAAAAATTCATTTTTTCACTAAAAATTCAATTTTTCTATAAAAATTCAATTTTTCACTAAAAATTCAATTTTTCACTAAAAATTCATTTTTTTACTAAAAATTCATTTTTTCCACTAAAAATTCAATTTTTCACTAAAAATTCAATTTTTCACTAAAAATTAAATTTTTCACTAAAAAATCATTTTTTCACTAAAAATTCAAATTTGCACTAGAAATTCAATTTTTCACTACAAATTCAATTTTTCACTAAAAATTCATTTTTTTCACAAAAAATTAAAATTTACTAAAAATTCAATTTTTCACTAAAAATTCAATTTTTCACTAAAAAATTCAATATTTCACTAATATTCAATATTTCACTAAAAATTTAATTTTTCACTAAAAATTCATTTTTTCACTAAAAATTCAATTTTTCTATAAAAATTCAATTTTTCACTAAAAATTCAATTTTTCACTAAAAATTCAAATGTTCACTAAAAAATTCAATTTTTCACTAAAATTCAATTTTGCACTAAAAATTCATTTTTTTCACTAAAAATTCAATTTCTCACTAAAAATTAAATTTTTCACTAAAAATTAAATTTTTCACTAAAAATTAAATTTTTCTCTAAAAATTAAATTTTTCACTAAAAATTCAGTTTTTCACTAAAAATTCAATTTTTCACTAAAAATTCAATTTTTCACTAAAAATTCAATTTTTCACTAAATTTTTAATTTATCACTAAAAATTGAATTTTTCACTAAATTTTTAATTTAGCACTAAAAATTGAATTTGTCAGAAAAAATTAAAATTTTCACTATAAATTAAATTTTCACTTAAAATTAAATTATCACTAAAAATTAAATTTTCACTAAAAATTAAATTTTCACTAAAAATTAAATTTTCACTAAAAATTCCATTTTCACTAAAATTTCCATTTTCACTAAAAATTGCATTTTCATTAAGAATTAAATTTTTCACTAAAAATTCAATTTTTCACTAAAATTTTAATATTTCACTAAAAATTCAGTTATTTCTAAAAATTTAGTTTTCACTTAATAGTCAAACATTCATTAAAAGTTCACTTTTCACTAAACAAAAATATATATTTTTTTACGAAAAAGTGCCAAAAATTAAATTTTTCTCTAAAATTCTATTTTTTTTTTTTTGTACTAAAAATTTTCACAAATTAAAAATGTTACCATATATGTTATGATTTCTCAGTGTATATACTTCGGATGTGGTTGATTTTAATACCAAACGAAACATATTTAAATTTTGTAATCTATTATGAAAAATTTAACTATTTTCCTTCTATTATTCTAAATGAATTTCCAAATGACTTCGCAAAATTTATAATTTATTTTAGTAAACCTATCTAGTTTAATTTTAAAAAATTAAGTTTATTTTTACTTAGTCTATAAATTGCCACTCAATAATTTCTTTAGAAAATATATTCACAAAAGGCATAAATAATTACGCCACGAATTTGCAAAAAAATTTGCGACATTAGAATAAAATTAAAGTAGAAAGTCATTTTGAAACTAAAGACTTTCTTGAGGTGGACAAACAACGAAACAAAAAAAATATATATTAAATTAATTTAATGCAGACGAAGAGAAAGGCTAAAGAAGAGATTAAAAATTACAGACTAATCAAACCAAAAGAAAAATGAAAAACAAAAGTTATGACCAAAATGCCAATAAATTTATAAACAATAATTATCTCAAATATTTAACAAAAAAATATACTATGCAACTTTAAAAATAAGTTTTACAAAATGGTATTATTTTAATTGACATTGTGCTGGACTATATTGTAAAAATGCCCATCAAAAAGACAGAAAAATGGAAGCTTAAAGCGGCTTAACATATTTCGTATATATTTTGAAGACCGCCTTTGATACAAATTCCGCCATTGTAATTCCATGTTAACTTTGCTAAAATATTTATCTTTGACATCTATGCAACTAAAAATATATTTTTGTTAGTGTAAGAAATACAAAAGAAAATACAGAAGACTACAAAGAATGTCAAATTTTTTTTTTTTTTTTTCATTTTATGACACACGAGTTGAATAGCGCGGTTTGAAGACAATTGAACTTCGATTGAATTCATCTTAATACAAAATATTATTGAATTTGCATTGAGGTCAAAAGTTCTACTAAGATTAACAAAAACTAAAACAAAAATAGAATTTTCGATTTGTAAAGAAAAACCAAAATTATCAAATAACCAACGGAAACAATAGCGTTAACAATGAAACATTTTAGGCCAACACGCAGTTAGAACCATGCAATTAACTCTGCTCACCATTGAATAATAATAACTTCTTTTGGCTAATACTCTTTGTTACTAATATGCAAATCACATGTTAGTCTTTTAGATACAATACTTACGTATTTTTAATATATTTTTGTGAAAAATTTGCAGACTTTGTTCTAAACATGTAATGCAGACGATGATCAGTACGTTTAAACTGTCTGACAGTTATGAAGTTTCGATTGATTTTATACTTTAAAGTTAGCTTTAAGTTAGCATATCGTCGGTAATACTGAAAAACCGCCTAATTTTGTGATACAATCGACTTTTTAATGACATGTTGATCGGATAAATTAGATAAATGCCATTATAAGTTATAACATAATACTTAAGTTATGAAGTATGTGCAGAATTGAGACTGAAAATAGTTTTGTTTCTTCTGTAAAATTCATCATTTTTAAATGTAGATAGGCGGATATGCAGTATCGCCGACGATGTATGTAAATTAATTTTTACTTTTCAATATTAAACAAACGATAAACAATATTATATTAAAAATTAAATTTTCATTAAAAAAAACTAAAAATTCAAAGCTTCACTTTTTTCAATTCACAAAATTCAATTTTTCACTTAAAATTCAATTTTTCACTAAAAATTCAATTTTTCACTAAAAATTTTATTTTTCACTAAAAAAAATTCAATTTTTCACTAAAAATTCAATTTTTCACTAAAAATTCAATTTTTCACTAAAAATTCAATTTTTCACTAAAAATTCAATTTTTCACTAAAAATTCAATTTTTCACTAAAAATTCAATTTTTCACTAAAAATTCAATTTTTCACTAAAAATTCAATTTTTCACTAAAAATTCAATTTTTCACTAAAAATTCAATTTTTCACTAAAAATTCAATTTTTCACTAAAAATTCAATTTTTCACTAAAAATTCAATTTTTCACTAAAAATTCAATTTTTCACTAAAATTCAAATTTTCACTAAAAATTTAAATTTTCACTAAAAATTTAATTTTTCACTAAAAATTTAATTTTTCACTAAAAATTCAAATTTTCACTAAAAATTCAAATTTTCACTAAAAATTCAAATTTTCAATAAAAAAAATTCAATTTTTCACTCAAAATTCAATTTTTCACTAAAAATTCAAGTTTTCACTAAAAATTCAATTTTTCACTAAAAATTCAATTTTTCACTAAAAATTCAATTTTTCACTAAAAATTCAATTTTTCACTAAAATTCAATTTTTCACTAAAAATTTAATTTTTCACTAAAAATTCAATTTTTCACTAAAAATTCAATTTTTCACTAAAAATTCAATTTTCACTAAAAATTCAATTTTTCACTAAAATTTAAATTTTTCACTAAAAATTCAATTTTTCACTAAAAATTCAATTTTTCACTAAAAATTCAATTTTTCACTAAAAATTCAATTTTTCACTAAAAATTCAATTTTTCACTAAAAATTCAATTTTTCACTAAAAATTCAATTTTTCACTAAAAATTCAAGTTTTCACTAAAAATTCAAGTTTTCACTAAAAATTCAATTTTTCACTAAAAATTCAATTTTTCACTAAAAATTCAATTTTTCACTAAAAATTCAATTTTTCACTAAAAATTGAATTTCTCACTAAAAATTTAAATTATCACTAAAAGTTTAAATTTTCACTAAAAATTTAAATTTTCACTAAAAAATTAAATTTTTCACTAAAAAATCAATTTTTCACTAAAAATTCAATTTTTCACTAAAAATTCAATTTTTCACTAAAAATTCAATTTTTCACTAAAAATTCAAATTAATTTTTTCATTTATCATAAAAAATCAATTTTTCACTTAAATTGAGTTTTTCTCTAAAAACTAATTTTTTTTATTAAAAAAATTAAGTTTAAAATTAATTTTTCAGTACAATTTTTTTTCATTAAAAATTTCATCATTTATATTATTTTTTAAGCCATTACCTACTGCTTTTCTATCGAAAATTCTCTACATCAGCTATAGAGCAATTGAAAAATGCCCAAAAGTATGCTATCAATGTTGTCGACTTTCTTTTAAACTCATTCACACAAAAATAAAAAGAAATTTTATCTAGAAAATTAAACAGCAACATTATTTTGTGAAATTTATAATCAACACCATAAATTTTGCAGAGTATTTAATTCACTTTCAAAGAATACAATCAATTTAAAGAATATTAATATGAAAAATGTAATTTATAATACGACTGGAAGATATAATGGGATGCGTTGCAGAAATGATTTCTGATATATTGCGTTAGAGCAGTTAAAAAAGAGCCCCACCGATGCCATTTTCGAATTGTTCTAGTCACAACAACCACCTTCTCTACTGTTTGGCACTTATTACATCTCCAAATCTTTTTGCTTTTTCTGCCTTTGTTTATTCCATGCATCCACACATATCATTTCATCGTAAGTTAATAAATTATATTTGTTTGCATCGAGTGCATTTAACTAAATCCAGTGAATGGTACTCACAGTGATGCTCAACCGGAAACAGTCGGCGGCACCATCACCAGCAACTTCAGCTCCATCGCCTCCTTCTCCTCCTGCTTCACCATCATCATCGTTTTGTCGTTGCCTGGAACACAATAAAGTCCAAATACATATATGAAAATATAATAATAAACAATCGTACAAAACAGTTCCACGAACACCGATCGATGTACCTCATGCATAAAGTACTTGTTGTGGGTTCCAACGTACCCACACAATATGCACGCTTGCGACACCAGGCATTTGGACCAGTTGAAAAACGGCGGAATGTCTTCCAAAGTAATCTATGATTTCAAGTATAAATTGACGACTCTTACGAAAATTAATACGTTTCAAATTATTTGTCTTTTACTCCGAATTACAATATATCGTAAATTAAGAAAGAGTGCCGGAATTTTTTTCTATAATACATATTAATCAATTGAATGTTATTTAATTTTTGAAATTTATCAATTGTTCTTTTATAATATTCAGGAATTTTTTAAGTATATGACGAGAAGAA
Source organism: Dryomyza anilis (assembly GCA_951804985.1). Lineage (NCBI taxonomy): Eukaryota > Metazoa > Arthropoda > Insecta > Diptera > Dryomyzidae > Dryomyza > Dryomyza anilis. The sequence continues at coordinate 116,351,064 of OX638130.1, forward strand.
TTCGATTCATATTAAAAAATAAAATTCTGGAACAGAATTGTATTAAATATTGCTTTGGGGCTTATGTTATTTAGTTTTTCTTTTACAATGACGTTATATTTAATACCACGTCTTTATTAATGGTTTGACTTTTTAAAAATTTTAAATAAAAAAACTTAACAATTTTATTTAATTATCACATTTTTGTCTTTTTCAGGTAAGTCTCAACCAGTTACTTAACTCAGTTAAACTCGAAGACCAATAATGTAAGTCGATGTAGATGAGTAAAGAGTTTTTGGTAGGTATTCGAAAATGTGTGCAGTTCTTCAAAATGTCTACAAAATAAATAAGTTCAATATCAAATTTCAAATTTGTACAAATGAGACTTTTCTCGATAATGATTCCGCGAATTGGAACACTGGACAGGGGTCATACACTTCGTAATACAATATTTTGGGAATACTCTTCAAAATATGGACACACATTAAAGAATAAAGTACCAAATCCCAGTAATCCCCAACAATTCTATTCCGTGACAATTATCTTTTCATAGTAAACAAATATATATACCTCTCTATCTCTCGTCAGTATATGCCAAACGTACGAGAGTAAAATACTGTCTATGAAAAGCTCTCACTCCGCAGTTCGGATTCGGCATTAAACTGTGGGTCCACCACTTTTAGTATAACACGCACAGCTCAAATGGTGAGAGAGCTCTGCGTAAGTTCTTCAAGATTGTAGCGCCAAACTATTATTATTCTTTATCAAGTCACATTTTCCCCAGACAATTCAATCCCGAAACACATTTTTCCCGTCTCTTCTATTCCGAGATAAATTCATCCCCGAAACAAGTTCTGCTCAGTCAAATCTTTCCAGAGAACATTTTCTTTATACAAAATATTACTACAAAATTGATGAGATTTTCCTGGAACATTTGGGCAAATTTTCAACAAATACACAGGTAATTGGATGATTTTGCGAAGCATATTTTCTAGCATTTTTAGGCCAGATTGTCGGAACTGTTATGGGTGGAAAATACTCAACTTTTGATACAAACAACGTATTTTTTTGATAAAACCCGAGATTAAATTTTTTTGGCATTTTTCAGTAATATTTCCGGCATATTTCTGGCAAACACACAGAGAAATGGAATTTTTTGTGAAGTGAATATCAGGATATTAAATTTTATGGATTTTTAATGTCACACAGAGAAATGGAATATTTTGGGAAGTGTATAGCAGGATATTCAATTTTGTGGATTTTTAATGTCACCCCCCAGACAAAATTTTTGGCGGGGTCGAGGCAGTTCTGAAATATTTTCTCGACATATTTTAAATAGACAAAGGTCTTGTTTGTGTTAAAAGCAGTCTGTTCTCTGCCCATTTCCAAAATATGGCGTGAATCTGCCATTAAAATGCCATAAAATTTTACAACCTGCCATACACTTCCCAAGATATTCCATTTAGCTGTTCGTTTGCCGAATATATGCCCAAAATTATCCAGAAAATGCCAGAAATTTTGTCTCGGGTCGAAGAATTTTTCAAACGTATTTTCAACAAATTTCAAACATACAGAGGCTGAGTTTGTTTAAAAAGCTGTCTATTTTCTGCCCGTTCCCCAAATATGCCGTGAATCTGCAATTAAAATTCCACAAAATTTGACAAAATGCTTTAAACATTCCAAAGCATTCCATACATCTGTTTGTTTTCTCAAAATATGCCGGAAATATTCCTGAAAGATGCCAAAAATTTTGTCTTATGCTATGCACGGCATAATTTGATATCTGGCGAATATGTCAAAGGAAATTTCTAAACTGCCTCGACCCCGTCAAAAAAATTTTTGAGGAATCCCGAGACAACAATTTTTGGCATTTCTCAGGAATATTTCCGGCATATTTCTGGCAAACTGACAGATATATTTAAAATGTGTAGGAAGTTTATGACAGATTATCAAATTTAATGAAATTTTAAACACAGATTCCCGTCATATTTTAAGAACGGGCAGCAAATGTTTCTAAACATCTCTGAGCCAGCTAAAAATTTAGTTCCGAGTTTAGTATCAAATTTTGTAGAATATTTCACAGAGCAAACGAAAAATTTATATTATAAAAATTGGTATTCTTTTGTATGGTGAAGAATTTTTTAAGGAATAATTGTATTAGGACCAAATTTTTTGAGGGATATCTGAAGAATTATTTTGAAAAAAAAAATTCTGATAGAAATTGTCTCGTGAAAGAACTTTGTCACAGGAAAAGAATTGTCTCAGGTTAGTTTTGTCTTAGAGAAGAATTGTCTCGGGGTGATTTCGGGAAAGAATTGTCTCAGGAAAGAATAGTCTGGGCAAATAGTGGTCTGCAGAAGAAGTGTGGGTAGAGCATTGACCTATAAAGCGATAATTAAACTTAACCGAAAATTCCAACTTTGAATTTGAACATAATAAAGATCTATCAGAAATTTATTCTTCGATTTTCCATAGGGCCATTGATTGGGTAGACTATATAGCGGTCAGGTGGTTGGTGGTTTGTGGTTGCTGCGGTACGTACCGCTTTAATATGCTGCGACATTTCATTCTGTTGTTATTGCACCTGACGACATTCTTTGCGATGTTCATTTTTTTTTATTAACGTTTTATTTGTTTAGCAATTCGCACTGTGCAATTCGACCCTTGTATTGCACAGAACCCATGCTCGTGGTACAGCATACGGCGGTTTGGTATGGCTAAAAGCGGTACTGGTGGTTGTTGCTGGCGTGTTGAATATTAAGCTATTCGAGCGGAAATTGTTTTCGACGTTATTAAAAGGATTCAATAATATTTTCAGTGAAAAACGAAACGAGGCACTTTTATGTATATGCAGGCTATTAAAAAAACATTAACCAGAGCTTTTAAATTGCTGCATATTTTTTTAAGTACGTGTTGAAAATTATTATACTTTCCATGCATTTCGAATATGTTCTATGCATTAAAATTTTGTCTATGTTTCTGGAAATAGAATAGATTACAAACTATTTACAAACTCATTATTCCAATAGTATGAAATACTATAAAAAAAGTTAAACAATACTATATTTTACTATAATTTTAATAGTATTAATAATAATAGTTTGGCACTACAGTCCTTGAAAGACTTAGGCCGAGCTCTCTCACCATTTTGAACTGTGTGTGTTATATTTGTTCTCAAAGTGGTAGGACCTACAGTTTATTGCCGAATCCGAACGGCGGGTGAGAGCTTTTCATAGGCAATGCTTTTACTCTCGGAGGTTTGCCATTTACTGCCGAGAGGTAGCGCGGTATAGAAAAATGTTTCTATGAAAAGATGTTGTTAGCCCCAGTCCAAGCTTGAACCGGGGACCTTTCGGCTCGCAGTCCAACGCACTAACCACTGAGCTACCGCGGTATTTCACTTAATTTTAATTCTTAGCATCATTCTGTTGGATGGCAGAATTATTGCATTTTGAAAAATTTTAATATTACTTAATCTTAGTTTAAATTTCCCCAAAAAAAATCATCAGATTAATGAATTTATTCATAAATATTATGAATTGGTTGCCAACTACTAGATTCATCATATTGATACCACCGTTCATTAAAAGACATATTGATTTATTAAATATATAAACGAAATATTCAATACAATTATGAATAATTTTAATTAAAAAAAAAATGTTTTTAGAAAATTATTCGAAAAAAAAAATAAAAAATAAGTATATTTATAAAAAAAAAAGTTTTTCGGAAAAAATAGTCCAAAAAAATAATTTTTCGAACAAAAATAAAAAAAATTTTTGTTTTTTTTTTTTTTTTGAGAAACTTTTTTTTGGCAAATTTTTATTTTGAAAAAAAAAATTTTACGGTAAATTTTTTTCGGGCAAATATTTTTCGTAACATTTTTTTTTTCTCGCATAATTTTTTTATTAAACAATTTTTTTGTAAATTTTTTACAGCAACACTTTTTGTTCGAATTATTTTCTAAACATTTTTTTTTTTGAAAAATTCCATCAATGAATGAATTCATTCATCAATATGTATTTAATGAACGGTGGTATCACTATGATGAGTCTCGTAGTTGGTAGAAAAATTCATAATATTTTTGAATAAATTCATCATATTGAAGATTTTTTTTTTCTGTATACAAGAACTACTTGAAAACTGGCAAAAAAAGAACGAAAAATAAATATTTTGATTGAAATTTGGTTTGATGAACAGCGTTCGTCAGTATGATGTACATATGTATATGGTGTATTTTATGTAGTTGTTCATTAATATGATGAAATGTATTCATCATATTGAAGAACCGGTTTTTCAGCAATTACCAAGTGTTCATCTTATTTATGATCGCATTCATCGCATTTATGTCGTTATTCATTAATATTATGAATAGTTCTTCAATACAATGAATCACGGTTTAAAGAACGCAATTCATCACTATGATGTTCTTTTTTTCTGTGTAGTATTTTTAATATTAGTCACACAAACAAACATTAAAGAAAGTTGAATATTCGAAGTTTCTCTCTGAAATATTATAAAACCGGAATCGGAAACGGAAATGGTAAAAGTAATATTAAAATGATCAATATCACTCTCACAGAAATTGACCTTTTTCACACACATATGTAGTAGCATTGAAACCGTACAATGTATTTTATAACTCCAGATGGAATCTTTTTATCTATTTTTTTTATAAAAATACCGAAATTTGTATTGTGGAACCAAATTATCTGAATGGCGATTCTTGTTTACGACAGAGTCTTTTCAACAACAAGATCTTACAATAGTCAAATACAACTCTAACCCAAATAATCTCATATTTATTAGATGATTTTGATATGCTTTAATTAAATATTTATATTTATAAAGAATAGCGCATGTATACAAAAAAAAAACATGTTGTTTTTTTGCAGAAATCCCAAAAAAAAACCAGGCCAGGCCACAACCTCTGAACCGTTAATCGCTTGATTATGGAAATTTATTCCGATTCAAATAATAAACAAATATTAAGCTATAATTTGGAACTAAGAAAGAAAGTTTATTCAAATCGGCATCGACAGTTTGCGGTGAAAAAATCAGAAAAACAACAGTTAATGTTTATATTTGAGGTACAAGGCATGTTGTACCTTACAATAGATGCTAATCTAATTTTATAATTCAAAGTAAAACAAAAATAAACCAAAAAAAAAGGCATCTCAAGGCATACAAATATTCAAATTGTTAAAAAATAACTGCCAGATGTTTACTATATAAATAAACTATTTCATTTTTTGCGGCATAAATATTATATCAAATTGCTTCACTTTCAATTGATTTTATAATAATATTCATATAGCTCAATTAAAATCTGCATATGAATACAATACTCAAATTATGCCTATACTAAATTTTAAATATTTTCTTGTTTATTAAGTTATTTAGTATTGTGATGTATTCTTAATTTATTGCCTGTGAACTGAAAGTGCTGATACTACACTCTGCCAAAAACTGCAAGAATTATAAATTTGATTACTACTAAAATTTGTCAATAGGATGCACACTATTAATTTTATAACAATAAAACTATTGATACAATAATGTGTTTAATTAACTAAAAGTTCCGAACTTAAAATATTTTAGAATTATTTTATTATACCTCCTTTTAATTTAATAGTTTCGTCATATGTAGTTTTATTCTAAATGCTATAATTTTTTTTAATATTTTTATAATCTGATATAATAATGACATAATTCACTCAGCTTTCAATAGAACTACGCTTTACAGAGACAATTCAGTTTTCAGTCCCACGATATGTTTATGGAACAACCTCCCTGCGTCTATTTTTTAAAACATTTTTGATATTGGCAAATTAAATACATACATCAACAGATATTAGTCCATGTTTCCTTAATTTATTTAATATAATATCCTTTCATACGTGGAACACTATGGATTTTGTAAATTTAAAGACAGATTTTCAGCACATTTTATTTGCTGAGAATTGTTTATTTGAGGTTTAGAAGAAGTTTATCTGACTGTCGATTCAAAATATATCCGAGTTTATTCCAGAATATTTCGGTCACATTTCAAATGGAAGATTTTGGAAGTGTATAGCAGGCTATAAAATTTTGTCGATTTTAAAAGGAAGATTTCCGGCATATTCAAGGTATGAGCAGAAATAGACAGCTTTAGTTATAAACTTCACGTTTTTGGCTTAAAATCATTCGAATATCAGTCAGTAAAAACTTGTTTATCAGCAAACTATTTTCCTAAAACTACAAGAAATATAAATATGAATACTAGTAAAATTTAATAGGAAGCACACTATTATTACAATAATATTCAAACTATAAATTCAATAATTTTTTATAGCATTAACTAAAGGTTTCGAACTTTAAAAGTGAAAGTGAGGCAAATTATCAGCATACAATTTTCCATTTACCTATTTGATTGCCAGAAATATGCCCGATATATCCGTAACAAATTACAGAAATGTTATCAGGGGTAGTTTGTGTACAAAAACATGATCGCGTTTCAAAATTTGTCATTACATTTGAAGTTAACTTCATTTTAATAATTCTATGTATAATTTATTTTCTATAGTAAATTATAAATGTTAAGAATTAATATGTTTCATAAATTAACCCATTACGAACTCTATGTTCAGAATGTAGGGGACCATAAAAAAAATTTAAACAACCGTTATTTGAAAGTTCTCTTTAAGAACGACAAAAACGATGAAATTCTCGTACTCGTGCTCTGGTTTTCGTATGTCAAATAGTGGGATTATTATATTAGGAAACACATGCAAATTAAAGTATTTGTCAAAATATATTGGATCCTTAATACAAAAGGCAAAAGAGTAGATATTATAAACTTAATGGTATTCTTACTATTAAATTTAATAAAAAACGAGTTGGGAAAGTTAGGTCACATGGGTAAGTTCGGTCACATGGGGCGAATTTTTATAGTCGGTACGGGCCCGACTATGGAATACCCTACACCTTTGGTGGGGATATTAACCCTCAGAATATTATACATATATCAGAAATTTACGTCTTATATCCCCATAAATTAAAAAAAATTTTAAAATAAAAAAAAAAAAAATTTTAAAAATATAATTGGGCGGACCACGCCTATATTTAAAATTTTGAAAGGCTAATATTTCATAGATTTGATTTTAATAATTTACGGATCAAATTTCCACTATGAAAACCCGGGAAATAATGAAAAAAAAAGTGGGAGGATCACGCCCATTTTTGGACCACATATTTTTAGGTGAATTCTAACAATACGTTTTAAATTTTATAACTATACCTTGAATACTTTTCGAGTTATTAGTTTCGAAAAAGTTATATAAAAGTGACTTGTATGGGAGGTGGGCGTGTCCGTTGACCGATTTTGCTCATTTTCAAACTCAGTTCCTACTTTTGGCTAAACTATATTGAGACGAAATTTCATCGCATTCTGATCAGTATTTCTCAAGTTATTCTGTATTCGGACAGCAAGACAGCAAGACAGCAAGACGGACAGACAGACAGACAGACAGACAGACAGACGGACATGGCTAAACGGACTCGGGTAGTGATGCTGATCAAGAATATATATACTTTTCCATACCGGACACGCCTCCTAAGGGGCGTTACAATATATGCACAAAGTTAATATACCCTGTACCTTATAGGTGTAGGGTATAAAAACTTTTATATAAATTTAAAAAAACTATTATTACATGTGTCATAAAATCAATAGGTCTACCATTCAAATATTGTTTTTCAGTGCAAATTTTAAATTAGTTTTAACGTTTTAAAAATTTTCAAACGTATATAGTTCCCAATCGAAACGTAGATCTGCTTTATTTTAAGTGAAAGCTAAAACTGGAGCTAACTCTTTAATGACACATTTTATTTTGAGTGTGTAACGCTACCAATATATTTACTTTTTAATAATTTTACTCTACTTGTTAACTCTACTCTACTTGTTAAATAAATTTTCTCTACTTGTTAAATAAATTTCATACGCAGTTATAAGTGTACCAAAAAAAACGGTAAGAAAGGTTCGATTACATAGGAAATTTTAGTGAGAAGTTAGTGAGAAGTTAGTGAGAATTATGAAAGATTATAACATCACATATGATGTTATAATATATGCTGTAACTATTTAATATGGTACATAGAATTCTTAAATTCTTAAATTCTTAAAATAACTAAAAATTTGCAATCACTGAAGAATTCCCTTTCTCTTGATACCCATATTTACCATTTAAAGTAGTACATAATCACCAGTGATTAGGAATCTTTAAAATAACTGCAAACTTGCAATCGCTGAAGAATTGCCTACCCATATTTACTGTAGCGGGACACATCCCAAAAGGTATTACCCCGAGAGACATTTCCCCCGAATATATTTCCCCGAATGATATTTCCCCGAAATGAACATCTCCCCGAAATGAACATTTCCCCGAAATGAACATTTCCCCGAAATGGACATTTCCCCGAAATGGACATTTCCCCGAAATGGACATTTCCCCGAAATGAACATTTACCCAAAATGAACATTTCCCCCAAATGGACATTTCCCCGAACGGCCACTTCCCCGAATGGACATTTCCCTGAAATGAACACTACCTCGAACGGACACTTCCCCGAATGGACATTTATCCGTGTCAGGTCGCGGGAAAACATTATTTTCATATGTTTGAGCATAAAGTCAATATATAATAATAAAAATAGTTTGGCACTACAGTCCTATAAGAACTTCGGCCGAGCTCTCTCACCATTTTAAGCTGTGCGTGTTATATTTTTACTCAAAGCGGTGGGACCTACAGTTTATTGCCGAATCCGAACGGCGAACGAGAGCTTTTCATAGACAATGTTTTACTCTCGTAGGTTTGCCAATTACTGCCGAGAGGTAGCGCGGTATAGAAAAATGTTTCTACGAAAAGATGTTGTTAGCCCCAGTACAGGCTTGAACCGGGGACCTTTCGACTCGCAGTCCAACGCACTAACCACTGAGCTACCGTGGCTACGATATATGTTTGATCAACAAAAAGTTCACTTAAGCCCGTAAAAATAAAATTTATCTGTACACCCAGAATAAAAATACTATATAAATAATAGTTTTTTACTATTAAAAATTAGTCAATAGGATAAATTATTATTTTAATCGAAAAATACCATTTAATACTAGAAAATACTATTGGGTTTATATGAAAAGATTTATTTTTTGTATACTATTAAATCAATAATTGTCCTATTGACCAATTTTAATGAGATTTGAGGCAATAAATGAGGTATTTTAACATAAGTTGTTAGTTCGCAGGTAACAATAGACCGATCATGCCAATTTTTTCTTCAGAGAGCGTAGCTATATAAGTAATCTAAATTAGGAGTTTCATTGATCTAGCTCTTATCGATTTTTGGAAATCGTGATTTCAACAGACAGACGGACATTTGTAAATCGACTCTGGAGGTCATACTTATCATAAATATATATACTTTTCCCATGCCGGATCTGCTTCCTTTTGAGTGTTACAAACGGCGTACCAAACTGAATATACCCTTTCACTCTGAGTGTAGGGTATACAAAAAATATTTTTTGCTTATCAAGAAATATTAACTAATGCCATTTTTGATAAATAGATTTTCATAGCATGACATAATCTCTTCCAAAGAATATCTAAATACAAAAGCTTCAACAGTGCAATAATTGAACTACTTATTGAATAAAATAAAATTTGAGAAAGTGTCAATAGAAAACCATGTTGCTATGTTAGAGAAATTTCTTTAATCATTAGCGTAATTTTGAATTCTTTCTCAGAAGTGACCTCATGCAGGTTACACGTTTCTGCGCAAAACAGAAACAACCTGTCAAAGTTCATATATTTGGGGTCAACTAATTTATTACTGTGAGAGACTTATACTGTTTAGTTTCTCTAGGAATCACCTACAATTTCGTTTCCCTTTGCGTGCTTTTAATAGTAGATCCAAAAAAAAGCAGCAAATTTTGAATATCATCCACATACTTCCGTTCAACGATCGCCAACGAAAGAACAAAACGACATGAACAGCGATTGGCATCATTCGTTTCGTTGATCGTTTGTTTTGGGTTGGCGCTATATTTTTGACCCGAATATGAAATTGTAGCATCCGATGCAAGCGCTCTCAACGAAAGATATGCGAATTGCTACTAACAACGTTGACCGCTAGATAAAAAGGTCTGGTTATTACGCTCGCTCAACCAGTTGCTGAAACGAATCGAATGTCAAAAGAAGTGTATGTCTGTCAGCTGTCGTAAGGTGTTGAGTGGCAGTTTGTAAATTAACCCTATTAATTTATACAAAACAATCAAAACAATAATAAGGAATACATAATCGATTAAGTGTTTTTGGTGATTTCGAAGATTTTCTGTGATTTTGTGTATAATGTTCTGGAAATTGTAAAACAAAAGACATACAAAAATGAACATGAAATACGTAGTGTGCACCGTCGCAGCAGTACTTGTACTATTTAGCTCAATTGCGGAGGCGGAGGACCGAATGCAGTCGGAGAATGTAGAAGAATCTACGGTGTCACCTATTGCGGATATGGCCATGTTAGGTAAGTAATCTAGGAAAATAAATTCCAACGAAAATATTCATGTTCTACAACTTCTGGTCTTAGAAGCGACAGAGTTAGGATTGTTTCTTATGAATATCCTATTATTTTCATTGTTTTTTTTTATTGTTCAGCCAACACCTTATTATATTTCTTGCAGAAACGGACATGAGTACATCTACCGAAAAACCACCAGTGGTCCCTACCGAGAATTCGGAGAAACCCCAATCGCAACGTCACAACATCGGCGAGTTTATTATTCATCCGCTGATCGCTTTCAAACCTCGTCTACCAGAGGATGATACACCCGCTGGCCGCCAAGCATCGACTACTACTACTCCTTCACCTTGGCAACTATTTGGTTTTAATGCCGGTGCGGGTCTGGGCTCATCTGTGTCCTCACTCGCCGGTTCTGTCTCGGGCTGGTTCAACGATCGCATTCAGTTACCCGGTCTAGTCGATACACCAGTGCGCGACTCTAGCAGTAGCACATCCACGACAACAACCACCGAACGTCCCGATGTTGTAGTGCGTGTCCAGCATAGGGCCAGCACCCGACGACCATTGATCACGATTAACAGTAATAATCGACCAAATCGCCTGCCCTTCGATTCCGAAGAGGAAGATGATGAGGATTTCGAAGACGATGAGGAGGAAGAATATAATGATGCGGAAGAGCAACAAGATGACGATGATGAAGAGGAGGCAAGACCGACAGGCAACCGCAAACGGAAATACAATTCGGAGGAAGATTCCGATAATAATGATGATGAAGAAGATAACGAAGAAGAGGTAGAAGATGACGATGACGAGGCACATGCCGATGATGATGATGACGAGGAAGAAGAGGAATTTGTACAAAGACCCAATAGTCGTCGGCGCCCCGTGCATAATCAACGTCGTAGTCAACAGTTGACTCGTGCTGATGCACAACGCCAACAGCAAAAACAGCAGCAGCGACGTCGTCTGCAAGTCGCCCAAAATCAGTCCAATAAACGTCGTGGCCAACAGCAACAACAACAGCAAAAAAGACGACAGTCACAACCGAAATATGAAGATAGTTACGAAGATGATCTAGAAGATGACCAGAATTACTATAGCACACGTCATTCGACCAAACGTTCACAAAGCCAGCCTAATTTAATTCAACGTGGCCAACAGACTCTCATCAATCAGATACGCCAACTGACACGTGGCCAGTCACCTGCCGAGATTTCTGCTGCCATGAATCGACAAACGAAACCAGGTCATAAACGCCGACAACAAGGCACACTGCTGATCAATCGTAATGGACAAACTGTGTACATGGCACCGGAACTACTAAATTCGGGCTACCCGAAACAGCAACAGAAACAGGGCTATCAGTACTACGCACCACAGAATGTTGTGATGAAGAAACGCCCAAATCATAGCCAGAGTTATCCGCAACCACCACTGACGATGCCTGTGAAACGCAAAGGTTATCCAACGCAATACTTAACCATTCCCTGGTCTCAGTTGGGTATCTCACCACCAAATCAACTTGTCTCTATTGCCGATGGCATTCAATCGCAGCCACTGATTTTAAATATTCCTCAAAGCGCCATCAACCAAATGCAAAACGATGCTCAACACAATAAGCAAAACAAGAAGCAGCGTCCCATCATCACAGCTGATGCAGTACCATTACTTGCCGAGGCCTCACTAATGGACATTTTCAAGCCACCACGTATACCACCATCCCGTCATAGCAACGCGCCTACCAAGCGGCCTCTGAAGACATCAACACCTCTGAATGTCACACCGGCACTATTGCCACAACGCATACGACCGGCCACTATTGTGGAAAAGGATACTGTCGAACAATCAGATGCAGTTACCGCATCAAATCTGCAGTCAGAGTCCGAGGGATATAGTCAGGGTGAACAGCAATATATTGTGGTCGGGCATGATGATGAACCGGGTCTAACGCGTCAAGCTCTTCCCATCTATGCTGATCAACCTATGTACACGATGAACTTCGATGAGCGACAACCCTTTTACGAGTACTTAAACCAACGGGGTCGTTTTGCTTTACGTAAGACGGGTCGTTCGCTCGAACCAACAGCAGAGCAACAAATACCCGTCCAAGTGATAAACGACGATGCACAGATAATGTCAGTACCAGCACAGTCATCAACTCCAGTTGCTGCAGTGCCAGAAACAGCACCTGCAGTGGAGCTGCCTGTAGTGGTGGACGAAATACCAGTAACACCGAGTGTTCTGCAGCCCGTTGAAGAGAAATTGACGTAGATTATACGATGTTCCCATTGACTAATACTTTAAGTTTTATGCATAGATTAACCTTATACGAAAAAAATTAAAAAACTATTTATATAAAATAAAAATATGATTGTTTTATTTGTGCCAATTGTTTTTTAAATGTTAGATTTCTTTTATATTAATTTACACTTCTAAAGTGTCCATGATTTATGACATGATTAAGAAAGGTTCTGATTAAAAATCAAGATTGACTTGGGGAATACTTTCGAAAATGCAAATTCCAATATCTCTTCTAAATCTATTTCTTTAAAGAGAATGCTAAGAGCTATTAATGTTCAAAAATTTGTTTTTTTATAAATATCATATTCATCATATGAACTCTATTATAACCTTTTAATTATTTCAACGCCATGGGGTACCATAGTACCGCTTATTTCTGTCGATTAATAGTCAATATTAAAATCGGGTTTTCCCATACAGCAAAAAAAAAAAACATATCGACCGATAGGCAGTTTTGCCGAATACCGTTAATCTCAAGAGGTCAAGATAAATGGCTATTTGTTTTCATTCTTCTTTACCATGTTATTCATGAGCAACGTATAATTAGTATGCTTTGTGTTTTTGGCACGCTTCAGAGATTTCTATGGTTACTCATCTTAATGCGATTCATGAATCTATTTCTTGAATAAACAAATTAACATAAGTATCTTCATTGTAGAGTTAAAAAGAACAATAACTATAAATTTTAAATTATTAGTTTACCAAAATGCTTCGGTCAAAATAGATGAGTTCAAAATCCGAGAAATTCTAAAAGAAACAGATTTGCACCTCTTACCGATAACTGTTAGTCTTAAGAAATAAAAGTTATACTTAAAGTATCGGTCTTTTTTTAATGAATACGTTAAATATTCACATTAATTAGTCACACAAATTTAAGCGCCATGCTCTACATATACAGCAATGAATGAAGTGAATAATATGTCTAAAAATAAAACATAAAATTAACAACTATTAATCGTAAACACCTCACTAATACATTTTAAACGAGCATTTAACTTAAATAATAGTGTAATAAAATTTGCATTTTATCTGATCGAATTTTTATTTTTTTCACCATTTGCTTCATTCATATTTCAGTAGATCCAATACCATGGGATAACATGGGAAATTTTGAAGTCGGTACATTTTTATGTTAAGGATGCGAATTCGACGAAATTGGCTGTCTAAACTAAATTTTGTAGATAATTCAGTGTTTACTTTTCTATTTATCATTTTTTAAAACCGACTAAATTGAACTAACTTATATTGATTACGGACTTTCACAATACCGGTTTCCGAATTGTGATCAAATGAAAACTAGCCAAACACCTAGCGTGCTTGTCTACCAACTCCCATCGTTTCAGACGACATGAGTTCAAATCCCAAGCGCGCCTTGTTCATATATACGAAACAGTTGATGTTATCACAACGTCATCACACAAAGATCACTGATGAGAATACTTGGCTGTATCCGAAACGGTCCGTATGATCATTGTCTGTGTTGTGTTTTCAATTTGTTGTTGTTTCTTCAAAAACTTTGAATAGAACTTAGCCATGACCTGGGCTTTCAGTCAATTAGATGTCGGCTCTCTTCCAAAAGAGTACATCGAAATAAACCTTCTAAAACACATTCAATTTAGTTAAGTCAGCCATTTAGTCAAATTCACACACACCCTAAATATTATAGTGTAGAATAGAAATAGTGAATCCCTACGGAAAAATATTTTGAATCGGTACTAGTTCAGTCTCTTTTATAAGAAACTAACCGGTCACTTTAAAATGGCGTTGTCATAGGAAGGACTGAATGCAGACATTGAGACCTATCACTGAACTGTTCAACGATATGCAGTCCTTTAGACAAATCACTGAACTGGTCACTGAAGAATTTGATTCAGTTTAAAATTCTCCAATTGAAGACCAGTTTAGTGATAGGTCTAAAGGTCTGCATGGGGTGTTAATACACACCTTCCTTTGACAACGCCATGTTAAAGTTACCGGTTGGTTTCATATAAAAGGAAAAGAACAAGGACCGATTCATATTATTTTACCGTAGGGATGTTATAATCAGTCCTAAAAATAATAATAATAATATAATACAATAATTTGACACTAACGTCCTGAAGAACTTAGGCCGAACTCTCGCACCTTTTTTAGATGTGCGTGTTATATTTGTACTCAAAGTGGGGGGACCTACAATTTAACGCCGAATCCGAATAGCAGGGTGATAGCTTTTGCATATGCAATATTACAGGTTTGCTATGGACTGCCGAGAAATAGCACGGTATAGAAAAATGAATTCAATAAAAAGATGTTGTGAATTCCCAGCTCAGATTTGAACCTGAGATCTTTTGGTTCGCAGTCCAATGCACTAACCGCTGAGCTACCGAACGGTCTTAGCCGACTATAAATACCATAGAAATATAAATGAAAATTAAAGCTACCATCTAAAGTGGTTCAGGGTTTACGAATCCTATCCTATTAATATAATAAATCTGTTTGTTCGTTTGTACGTTTGTACGTTTGTACGTTTGTTCCGCTTCTCCGTCTGAACGGCTGATCCGATTTCCTTGAAATTTTTACCACAGATGCGGTATGGTCTGGAAGGAATGATAGGCTATATATGGGCGGGATTGGACAAAGAGGCGTGGCACCTCCCATACAACCTAAACTTTCAATGCGATATAACTCGGCACTTTCACCAGCTACGAACATGAAACAAAAAACTCAAATACAAAAAAGAAATTAAAAACAAAAAAGCAAAATCAGAAAACAAAACAAAAGCAAAAATACAAAAACAAAAGCAATCACGTTTGTTCCGCTTCTCCGTCTAAACGGCTGATCCGATTTTCATGAAATTTTTACCACAGATGCGGTATGGTCTGGAAGGAATGATAGGCTATATATGGGCGGGATTGGACAAAGAGGCGTGGCACCTCCCATACAACCTAAACTTACAATACGATATAACTCGGCACTTTCACCACCTACGAACATGAAACAAAAAACTCAAATACAAAAAAAAAAATAAAAACAAAAAAGCAAAAGCACAAAACAAAACAAAAGCAAAAATACAAAAACAAAAGCAATCACGTTTGTTTCGCTTCTCCGTCTAAACGGCTGATCCGATTGTCTTGAAATTTTTACCACAGATGCAGTATGGTCTGGAAGGAATGATAGGCTATATATGGGCGGGATTGGACAAAGAGGCGTGGCACCTCCCATGCAACCTAAACACGATATAACTCGGCACTTTCACCAGCTACGAATATGAAACAAAAAACTCAAATACAAAAAAAAAATTTAAAAACAAAAAAGCAAAAGCACAACACAAAACAAAAGCAAAAATACAAAAACAAAACCAATCACATAAAATCACAATCCAAACTAAATGAAAAACAAAAAAAGGAAAGAAAAAGAAAAACAAACTCACCACACTAAAACTAACCAAACTATAACTCACCACACAAAAATTCACCCTTAAATTAACCACACTAAAACCCACCACACTATAGTTCACCACACTAAAACTCACCACACTAAAATTCACCACACTAAAACTCACCACACTAAAACTCACCACACTAAAACTCACCACACAAAAACTCACCACACTAAAACTCACCACACTAAAACTCACCACACAAAAACTCACCACACTAAAACTCACCACACTAAAACTCACCACACAAAAACTCACCACATTAAAATTTCACCACATTAAAACTCACCACACTAAAACTCACCACACTAAAACTCACCACACTTAAACTCACCACACTAAAACTCACCACACTAAAATTTTACCACATTAAAACTCACCACACTAAAACTCACCACACAAAAACTCACCACACTAAAACTCACCACACTAAAACTCACCACACTAAAACTCACCACACTTAAACTCACCACACTAAAACTCACCACACTAAAATTTCACCACATTAAAACTCACCACACTAAAACTCACCACACTTAAACTCACCACACTAAAACTCACCACACTAAAATTTCACCACATTAAAACTCACCACACTAAAACTCACCACACTAAAACTCACCACACTAAAACTCACTACACTTAAACTCACCACACTAAAACTCACCACACTAAAATTTCACCACATTAAAACTCACCACACTTAAACTCACCACACTAAAACTCACCACACTAAAATTTCACCACATTAAAACTCACCACACTAAAACTCACCACACTAAAACTCACCACACTAAAACTCACTACACTTAAACTCACCACACTAAAACTCACCACACAAAAACTCACCACACTAAAATTTCACCACATTAAAACTCACCACACTAAAACTCACCACACTAAAACTCACCACACTAAAACTCACCACACTTAAACTCACCACACTAAAACTCACCACACTAAAATTTCACCACATTAAAACTCACCACACTAAAACTCACCACACTAAAACTCACCACACTAAAACTCACCACACTAAAACTCACTACACTTAAACTCACCACACTAAAACTCACCACACTTAAACTCACCACACTAAAACTCACCACACTAAAATTTCACCACATTAAAACTCACCACACTAAAACTCACCACACTAAAACTCACCACACTAAAACTCACTACACTTAAACTCACCACACTAAAACTCACCACACTAAAATTTCACCACATTAAAACTCACCACACTTAAAGTCACCACACTAAAACTCACCACACTAAAATTTCACCACATTAAAACTCACCACACTAAAACTCACCACACTAAAACTCACCACACTAGAATTCACTACACTAAAATTTCACCGCATTAAAATTCACCACTTTTACACTCATCACATTAAAACTATCTACACTCAAATTTCGATACACTAAAACTCACCACACTAAAACTCCCCGCACTAAAATTCACCACACTAAAACCCACCACACTATAATTAACCACACTAAAACTCACCACCCTAAAATTCACTACACTAAAACTCACCACAATAAAATTCATCACATTAAAATTCATCACACTAAAACTCACCACAATAAAAATCACCACACTAAAACTCGCTACACTAAAACACGCCACAATAAAACACGCCACATTAAAATTCACCACACTAAAACCCACCACACTATAATTGACCACACTAAAACTCACCACACTTAAAAACACCATACTTAAACTCACCACACTCAAATTCACCACACTGAAACTCACCACACTAAAACTCACCACACCAAAACAAACCACAATTAAACTCACCACTCCAAAATTCACCGCATCTAAACTCACCACAACGAAACTTACTACATTCAAACCCACCACACTAAAACTTCTACTGGGAAAAACTCTACGGGGAAGAATTCTACGGGAAAGAATTCTACCGGGAACAATTCTACCGGGATGAATTCTACGCTGAGAATTCTACGGGAAAGCGTTCTATGTGGATTTTCCGGGAAGATTTCTACTGGGAATAATTCTGCGGAGAAGCGCAATCTGAGAAAAAATTGTCTTTGAGAAAAGTTGTTTTGGCGGAGAATTATTTGGTTACCACATTTATAAAACCAATAAAAAAATTTCAACAGCTAAGCACGGGCCCCTCATATAAATAATAAAATGTTTTTTATATTAATAAAATCGCTCCATATCTTTGAATTCAGAAAATCTTGGCACGAGTCGTGCACGGGTCCAGCTAGTCTTAAATATAATTACTAACTTGTAATCAAGATAGAATGTTCTTCCGTTTGAGTACACCAAATGTCTTATGGGTAGGTATACCAAAATCCTTCTTTTTTTAGAGAACTTAGGAGAATAGTTTATTTTTTATATATCTCATTTATTAAGATCTTATTTATTAAGAAAAAGTTCAATTCGGCTGGTAAAGTGGTATACGAAACATTTAAAGAAAGTTGTCATGTCGCTATTACCCGATCTATACCGTTTGTCATACATGAGTTTCATTGATGTATCTGTCTTGGTTTTCCTGAGTCCATGATTCGTTGGCTTCTGACAAAATTTGTATCATTTATGGCGAAGCTGCTTTATCAAAATCAATAGTACGCAACTGGTTTGCTGCTTTCCGTTTGGAAAATTTCGATGTTTGAGACGACACGCACTCTGGTAGACCAATCGTTTAAAAAGATTGACCAATTTTGAAAAGATTGATAATGGGCGAGGAAAAGTGAATCACATACGACAATAATATTCGAAAAATGTCGTTATCCAAAAAGGCTGAAGTTCCACACATGGTGACAAGCCCGGCTTAACGCTGTTTAAGGTAATGTACTATGTTTGGTGGGGTTGAAAAGGAATCATGTATCATGATTTTCTATAACTGTACCAAACGATTGAAAGTACTCTCTACCGTGTGTTTAGGTGTTGCGGGTACCTTTCTCACTACACCTGGTCCAGCGCTGAATCTACATCAGATGCGAAGTCATGAAAGGCTGCTGGGGATTAAAACGAGGTTTAATGTTCGGGTTTAATGTTGCTTGGTATATCTCTGACATTACACTCGACACTCCACTGTTGCAATGACAACAGTAATATTACCAAGACGAAACATACAGGACTAGCTAAAGCCTGACTGTGAGCCAGCTAGAGGGTCGAACCGTATTTTCATCGACAGTTCCAAAACCGATCAGGGATCTGTTGCTGGAGTGTTTGTGGAACCGGATGACTAAGCTTCCAAGCCGAAATTTATGCTTTACTTATAACAGAAGCGGATTTATATGCAAAATGATATTCCGAAAATGTGCAAAATATATGCAAAAATTATATGCAAATTATATGCAAAATATGCAAAAAAATATGCAGTTTTTTTTATATTAAAATAAGAGTAAAAGTATGAAAAAATATATTTGTTCCTCATAATTTAAAAATAAAGCACATTTTTCTTCAACCATCAACACATATTATGAATGAAAAAGAACATTATCCTAATAAACTAAATATTATGTATTTTTACACTCATAATCAATCTATTAGAATCTATATAATTATATTAGACTGTCAGGGGCTTTGCATCAAACAATTTTCATAGAATTTGATTGCAAATGAAAACTACTAAAAATGTTTTATTGGATAAGAAAATCGATATGAAGAAATCACAATTATGAGGGTCAAAGCCACTTTGATAATAAATGGAAGCATCTGGTGGCTTCGAGTCGCTTAAACATTCTCAATGATGTTCATTATATCGTCTACTAAAAATGTAGTTATATGCAATTATCTGATATCATATCAATAAATTATATCAATATTGAAATTAGTAACTCAAACTAAAATTTATCGAAGGACTTGGTCGATACTATTTTAAAGAAGTGACAAAAACATCAGAACAACAAAAACAAAAAGTGTCGGAAAATTGCTTTTTTTACTTTACTCTAGTAATAATAATAGTTTGGCGCTACAGTCCTGTATAGAACTTCGACCGAGCTCTCTCACCATTTTGATCTGTGCGTGTTATATTTGTACTCAAAGTGGTGGGACCTATAGTTTATTGTCGGATCCGAACGGCGGATGAGAGCTTTTCATAGGCAATGTTTTACTCTCGGAGGTTTGCCATTTACTGCCGAGAGGTAGCGAGGTATAGAAAAATGTTTCTATGAAAAGATGTTGTTAGCCCCAGTCTAGGCTTGAACCGGGGACCTTTCGGCTCGCAGTCCAACTCACTAACCACTGAGCTACCGCGGCTACACTTTACTCTAGTAATCTACATAAATTCATTAAACGCGCGTATATACAAGACATTTGGATGATTTATGAAAAAAATTTGCAAAAAATATGCAATAAACATGCAAAATATGCAATAAATATGCAAAATATGCAAACAATATGCAAAATATGTAAGTTATATGCAGAATATGCAAAAAATATGCAAAATATTCAAAATATGCAAATATGCAAAACAGATTGCCTATAATTCGAATTAGTTTTTAACGATAATTAATTCTGTTTTTGTCCGACTTAAATTTGATGCTTCGTTAAAATATGCATTTGCATATAAATCCGCTCCCTACTTATAACTATGGACTATATTGGGATAATATATGGCGGAACAGAGCTACATCTGTTTGCAGCGATAGCCAAGCTGCTTATATGGCTTTGTACAACCCGGTCAGCTCATCAAAAATTGTACGTCAATGCAAATCATGTCTCAATTATGTTAATAAACACATTACAATGAAACTTTTCTGGTTGTCGGGCCATAAAGGAGTTTCGAGTAACGAAACATCTGACGAACTAGCATGTGCTGGATCTGAGGATAATCCAGTTGGACCAGAAACTGTGCTTGGAGTAACTGCACCTACGGAAAAACTCTCCATCAATCGGTCTGGCCGAAATCGCCTTATGTTCTGCCTGATACGAAGAAACGAGTACCACAGAGTACTATCAATACGGGAAAATGAATCTATACGTGACTGATCACGTGACTGGCGAAAGGACAATGGTGACTGCTTCTAGTTCTGAACCAATTGTATGAAACTTTTACATGGCTTTGTCATTGGAGGTGACGAATTGACACGTCTTAGATACCACAGGACCCGGACTCGTACTGTTCTTAGGTGACCAGTCACAGAACTATCCTTAGAGGACCAGTCTCCGTACTGTCCTTAGAGAACCAGTCACCTTACTTTCCTTATAGGACCAGTCACCGAACTGTCTTTATAGGACTAGTCTCCGTAGGAGTCAAGCAAAGAGATAGGAGAAAATAAACCTGTTACAGATATCGTCTGAAATATACTAGTCTTATAGTAAAAAGTGGACCACTAAAGGTATATGTGAATATGAACGTATCACAGGTATTATCTGATAATAAAATAATTGTGATCTGCATTCTATTTTTTACAAAATTTCCCGTTATCCTCGATATAAATCATTATTTTATTTGATTGGCCAACTAAAATAAGTAAAATTAACTTTAAAAATTCGCACTGATTGACACTGGATGTACAACTTTCAACCAGTTTAGTGCAAGATATCTTTTCACCAGTCACGTGACCAGTTGTTTAAGGGTCGGCAGACCAGAGGTAGCGAGCTGAACTAACATTCTGAAGGTCTCTGGTTCAAATCCCAGCTTGGGCGCTCGTTGTGATATTAACCACAAAATCGCAGGAAATAGATTTCACAGTACAATGGATATATTTTCTCTGAGAGTTATGGATCTTAGTAGATATTCCAAAAAAAAGAGTAATTCACACTGATCTACGGGGAAATGACTGGGCACCTGACTGATTTCTCGGAGATAATTAACCGGAGGTAATTAACTTTCATATGAAATCAATCGGCAACTTTAACACGATGTTGTTCTAGAAAATGGTGAATTAACACCTTGTGCAGACCTTTAGACCTATCACATAACTGGTTGTAAAGATCCAGCCCTCAGTCGTTACCAATGGTACCGGTTACAGAACATGTATAATGATTAGGAACTGTCTCCATCCTGCATACCTTTAACTGGTAACGTGATAGGTAATTCTAGAACAAATGACACCATTTTCCCGCAGGACTCTCTGTGACTTTCTATCATATTCTAGAATTAGTAGGGAGATCTTTGGCACAGACGTTATAAGAGAGGATCAGCTTCACTCTTTATCATTCATTTAGTAATAAATCTAAGAAATTTCATTAAAAACCAAAGAACTATGGATACACAGAATGGATATAACCCTGTCTGAGTGCTGTATCTCTATTTTTATCTCACAAAACTCTCTAGTGTCAACAACAAATGCGATTAAATCTTGACAAAAATGAGAGAAAGTTCTATTCGGAAGTTTTGATTCGACCACTTTATTTTTCGGACCTTACCCCATCTAAATGCCAAATATTTGGCTCTCTACAGAATTCTGTTAATGGTTTTAAAAAATACCAGAAGTTCTACGGTGATGACATAATTGTTTACCAAATATCAGAAGATTATCGATCAAAATTGCACATATTTGGTTTAGTACAGAAAAATGTGTTTATGTTTTGGAGAAAAAAACACCACGAACTTTTCACTTGATATTTTTGCGTATTGGTCATCTTCTCTGTATTACAAGCGGAAGACCAAATTGCATATTGTTGGACATAAACAGGCTAATGAAAATATACCGAAGAGGTACTCCTTTCATTACCTGAAAAGCTATATAATGTTATATGGTTCGTTTTTTAAAAAATGGTATGACAATGTTTTTATTGTATAATAACGGAGATTCCCGTAACGAACACCCACTCTTTTTTTGAATATCTGCTAAGATACACATTACTCAGAAATATTATACTCCTTGTACTTTTAAAAATCTATACCCTACGTTTTGTGCTTTATATCACCACGAGCGCCCGTGCCCGATCCGGGGTTCGAACCAGAGACCTTGAGAATGCAAGTCCAGCGCACATACCACTGGACTGCTGAGACCACAATCGAATTATTTTAATGGTAAAGGATTAAAAAAAAAACAACAAATAGATTTATATTTTAATCAACTATTATTACGCTATCACCTGTACAAATTGCTATTCCGTTTTTTGTTTAGACACTCGGCCAACATGCATAGCAATCAATGAGTTCGTTATGCTGGAAACAGAACCTCGGGGTCTATGAAAAAGCGTACAAAAAAAAAAGAAGAAATAGCAGAATCACAAAAGTTCGGCAGAGTTCAGAATTAATTATACAACACACTTGTGCCACGCGAAACACTAAAAAGAACAAACAAAAAAAAATGTGTCGAGGTTAATGCTCAGTTGAGTTACCAAATATCGAAACGGTTTAATATAGATCAACATAAATCATTAAGATGTATGTTTAAAATAATTTTTAGAGCAGCGCTAACCTGTGGTCAATATTCTTTTATGATTTTTAAGTTTCTCATATTTGAAAAGAGTACTTCATGTAAAATAAACATTTTTAGAAATTCTTTTATATTTTACAATAAAGTTTTGTATTTATTAAATCCGCACAATGTAAAAACATTTTTGTAATACTTACTTCTATTAGCAAAATAAAACATTCTACCTACTTTCAAAACACAAAAGTTTTTACGCTTTCTTTTTAATTTTTTATTTATTACAATAATCTTTTATAATTCCTTTCATTTAAAGTTTTATTAAATATGCGTTCATTGAACTTGCAACCTTTTTCGTTTAGTTCACCCGAACATCTGATGCCCCCTTTCCCTTTTCTTCCCTCCACCTATCCATATGATTAAAATTTGCTTTAATATGAGCACATTTTTGCATAATTCAAAAAATATACAGTTAATATAATTAATTATCAGCTAATCAGTAAAAGAAATCGAATAATATTAATAGCACCTTCTACTCTGCTGAGTATATTCTTTCTCATGAACTTTTTAGCTATCTTTGAACTAGGGTCAATAATGAATTTGAACCTAAACATGTGTATAGCCAAAAGAGTTAAAAGAATTCTTTTAAATATGTTTTGCTTATTTTAGTTCATAATTTACGTATAAAACTTGTGTTAGATTCGGTATTATAAATCATTTCAACTTATTTCACTCATTGTGTTGTATTAAAAGGAATTCCATTTTATATTTATTAGTTAAAATTTAAATATTAAAAGAGGGCTTCAATATAAAAAAAATATTAGTATCTATATTACAGAACACTAAATAATACCATTTAATACCTGTTAGTGTGATAGATAAATGGCAATTGGGTTCCACAATACTCAAAAAAGGAGCAATCTTAGATCAAATGTAGTTACGAATTGGTGCTCATTGATAGGTCAAGGAAGATAGGACTATAGGATTTTTTTTTTCAAATTATTCAACACTCTTGAATGCTTCCTATTCATGCAGTCCAAAGTGTTTATCGTAGAAAAGGTTAAGAGGTTAAAGAGGGAAAGGAAAAGATGCTATATAGTCAGCTATAGTCAGAGGAAGGTATCGCAAATTGGTGCTCATTGATAGGTAGAGGAAGATAGGATTTTGCGACCAAAGAAGGAATTTCTATGTAATACGTTGTTCGGCTGAGAGCCGAATAAACTACAAAGGGATAAGCTTAGTTTGATGCCCGAGTGGGACGTGAGACCTAGTGGTCATGTACTTTCCATAGTAATACCTATAAAATAAGTTTAGCAACGATTCCATAGGGTTTATCGTAGAAAAGGATGAGAGGTTAAGAAGACGGAAAGGGAAAGATGAAATAGTGTGGGAGAATGTTTGTCTTGATTCTTCAATCTCAAAACTGTGGAAAATAAAAAGAAGCAAGGAGATTGTTCCACATTCGTATCATGCGACCAAAGAACGAATTTCTATGTAATACGTTGTACGGATGAGAGCCGAGTCAGCTACAAAGGGATAAGCTTGGTTAGATGCCCGAGTAGGGCGTGAGAACAAACGACCTAGGGGTTATGTAAATTTCCGTAGGGGTTATGTAAATTTCAGGTTTAGCAACGATTCCATAGGGTTTATCGTAGAAAAGCATAAGAGGTTAAAAGACGGAAAGGGAAAGATGAAATAGTGTCGGAGAATGTTTGACTTGATTTTTCAATCTCAAATCTGTGAAAAAAAGAAGCAATGAGATTGTTCCACATTCGTATCGTGCGACCTAAGAACTAATTGCTATGTAATACGTAGTTCGGATGAGAGCCGAGTCAACTACAAAGTGATAAGCTTGATTAGATGCCCGAGTGGGATGTAAGAATAAATGACCTAGGGGGCATGTACTTTCCGTAGCAATACCTATTAAACAAGTTTAGCAACGATTCCATAGGGTTTATCGTAGAAAAGGATGAGAGGTTAAAAAGACGGAAAGAGAAAGATGGATTGCGTTGGAGAATGTTTGTCTTGTTTTTTCAAAAATATGAAAAAAAGCAAGGAGATTGTTCCACATACGTATCGTGCGACCTAAGATCGAATAGCTATGTAATACGTTGTTCGGATAAGTAAGGGATAATCTTGGTTTTATGCCCGAGTGGGACGTAACTTAGGGGTCATGTTCTTTCCATAGTAATACATATAAAACAGGTTTAACAACGATTTCTAGAGGACGAAATAACTCATGCCCCATTGGATATATCGCATGGTGTTGTATTCAGACCAGGAATGCCAAAGAGTAATTAAGCCTTACCAAAATGTGCGAATTATATATCAGCTTATGACGAATGTAGGTCGTGTATATAGGGAGGGAGGTTTAAAACAGGAGGTTTATAATGAAGGAATTTTACCGCTTCTTTCAACGGATAAAAATTGTGCAAATATCCAAAGTTCCTAACTGCCTCGAAGAATTCATTATATGGACTGTCGAAGGAAATGATGTCAAAGGAAATGAATGACGAAGGAATAGATGATGAAATGACAAATTCCGATATACAGCAGTATATATTCCTCAGTATTTATTTCTCAGTATTTATTCCTCAATTCAATAGAATGAATCTGAAGGATAATGAGATCTATGATTACCATAACATATGTCCATCGATTTATCATAAAATATGATTAGATTTGTTCAAAGAGAATACGATATCATTTAAACGCTCGAAAAACGGATAAAGCAATACCATTAAAGTTCAATGATATTGAAATCCTTATAATAGCTCTATATATCACATGTATTTATTTAATAGAACTAAAATTATCTGTTCATATCATTTGCAAAAAGAATATTTGAAGTATGAACCACTTAAGAGCCACCTGCTAGAGGCAAAATATCACAGTACCAAACAAAAACCCCGCATGTAAACATGCGCATGCGTGGCAACAAATCAAGCATCACCGAATGACCGGTCATTCTTTGCTTTTTTGCTTTGCTTTGCTTTGCGTTTGTCTGGTAGGCACGTTAGAAGCACGTTAGCCTACTTTGTATTGCCGTTAGCTATAATCAACGAAATGCCATCAAGTGGTTTGAGTGTTGAGAGCGCAAAAACGAATTGGTAAGACCCACAGAGGCACCCTTACAGACAGCTAGTGGTGGCGACCCATTTGACTGGTGTTGATTTGAATTTGGCTTCTATTTCTTTCGTTTGTTCGGTCGGTCTTACGGTCGGTCACTGAACTTTTTTCTAATTTTACAAAGCAATCAGCTGAGATATTGTAATTGAATTAAATGAGCCGCTAGAACTAACGAAGAACTAGCATTAACCGATCACTACCAAAAGCAAGCAACATCAAGAATCAAGAACAATGCTTTTCAATGACTTGAAGAGCCATGACGCTTTGAAGTGTCTGTTTGTTTTGATTTCTCTCATTGGTTATCCGGTATTTATTTTAATTTTTGCTCGTTTGCAAGATTCTAGATGCCGATTGAGCGTCGGCAAAGTTTTTTGCATAAAAACGAAAAACATTCTAGACTACGACACAGTTCTGTGGGACTCAGCTTACAATTAGGACAATCAGATCTTGTGTGTGTAACTCTAGAGCACAGAGAAAAATACTAACAGTACAAGTCAGTAATCTTATCAACGGAGAAGATGTTCAAACTAACAGGCATCTTGGTGCTGTTATGCATTGCCTTGGCATGTGGAGGTAGGTCTTAAATTGAAATCTAAGAAGTACCAGATCAATCATCAATCAATTAAGTCGAATTCAAGAAAATCCTTATAAAATCAGTACTCCGAACATTAAACATCAAATTGTCCGCTCAAATGATTTGGTAGTACACATCATGAAATGCTTTAAAACTCCTTTGCTTCTCTGACAAATCGAAACAACTTTTATAACTAAACTTAAACAAATCTTTCCCAGAACCACGCGTTCAACAGCGTCAAGCTGTTTCCGCCAACAATGGCTTGGTATCCGCCAACCATCCATACCTTTTCCTCAGCGTTCCACGTGGTCGCTCGGGTGCCATTGTCAAAGGCTTCGAGATCATGGAAGATGAGGACGACGACAGTTCCGAAGCAGCTTCAGATGATGACGACAATAATGACGATGAAGACGCCATGGATGATGACGATGATGATGAAGTTGTCGTGCAACGCAAACCTTTGGCAGCTGATGATCTCGACAACGAGGATAACGAGGATGATGATGATGAGGAAGCAGAAGACAATGATAATGATGAGGCTGCACTTAACGAAGATGATGACGTCATTCTGCACAACATCAAACCCAATGCACACAAAATGCAACTATCGATGAAGAACGCCAAACCCACACAGATGATGGTCTCGCGCGAGCATGCTGGAGCCATAATGGTACCAGACGGTATCATCGAAATTGAAGGTCAGAGCATTATTGACGAGAAAACCGGCAAAGCTGCAATCCTGGTGCCACGTTCAGCACTTGATGCCATTCCCGATGGCAGTGTAGTTGCTCTGATGGAACGTTCCCTGACCGCTAACAGCGCAGAAGAGGAGGCACGTGCCAATCGTGTTATGGTGCGTCGTCGTCGCAAGGGCTCTCGTCGCAATGTAAGACGTGGTAATGGCGGACGTCGTCGTCGTCGTGGCGGTAACAAGAAGAACAAGGTGCGTCGTCGTCGTCGTGGTGGCAACCGCAAGCGTGTCGTACGTAACAAGCGCAGACGTGGCGGTCGTCGTGGTGGCAATCGTCGCCGTCGTCGTCCAGTTAGGATGCAAGGTTAAGGAAGTGTCTAAGCGCAGCCACGTTCACAAACTGTCCAAAAGTATTATAGATTAAGGACGATCGATCAAACGATTGATCGCACTTTTGCCCTGTGGCTAGATCCAGATTTGAATTTGACTATGTTTGAATAAATGTGATAATGATAAATTGACCTATTGAAGATGAACATGTGTTTTTATTGAAGAGGAAGAGAAAACTGCAAAGTATTCTAAGAAATTCTTGGTAATCGAATAACTGATATTGGACGTATTCGTTGAATCATCGGACTTTTAGAAAGTTATTAATAATGAAATTATAATGCTGAAAAATCGGCGAAAGCCGATTAACTTATTTCAGTTTTTTTTTTCTTATGCTAATTTTGCAGAATCTTTTTCATTAATCAATGCTAATGAAGTGATATGTCTCTATGTGAGTTCAACACACGAAAAGAAAAAAAAAATGACCTCTGACCAATAATAACAACAACAACAAAAGGAAATCATAATTTTAAAACCATATTTTCTACTTTCGTCCAACATTTACACACTACGTCAACGTCTGTGACTTCTGCGCAGTTCTTTACCCCAAAATCGACGTTCGACTCTCCGAAGATCTGTTCTTCGTTGCGATCGTTGGCGAACGCTAGCCGAAGAGTACGCAACGCGTGCTCTTACAACTGGCGAACCCATATAAACGTCGGCCGATGGCAATATCTTGGCACATCGTTTTGGCAAGTGAATGATTGAGGAGAACAGAACTGAGCCGCATAGTAACGACTTTTAAAGAAAACGAATCGATATGAAGTGCTCTTTGGTACTCGTGGTAGTGCTAAGTGTGCTCTTGCGGTGGGGCAACTGTAATGCAGGTGGGTCAAATGGCAAACCAGGTTATAACTTTATTCAAAATCAAAATTTGCAGAGTTCAATATGAATCAAATGCCACAAATGGCAAGAGAAGAAGTTGCCGGAGTACCTCTGTCACATGCCGATTCCGCTCACTTAGCAATGACCAAGGATCAGGTAGCTTTAGAGCAGGAGATGGAGGATAAAATGATGTCAGAGGAGTCAGCGCAAATGCACGTAATGACAGAGTTACCAACCGCTGATGAAATGGAAAATACGAAATTATTGCAGGAGCCCGGTATGGTAAGCATTACTGAAACACAATAGCGATGCCAAAAAAAAGATAAATTGATTTAATCATGCTTCAACCATTAGCAACGACTAGCACGTCAACTAAGACAGTTCCATCAGATACGCTCGACTATGGCACGAGTACCTAATGCTGAAGAAGAAGACGACGACGACGCAAATGAGGATGCCATCGCAGAAGAACGTGCCGTGCGTCGCCGCAAGCGTGTTCGTCGTCGTAACTCCAAGAATAAACTGAAACGTCGTCTTCGCAACAAACATGTGTCCAATCGTAAAAAGACAACGCGTCGTAATATCAAAAATAAAAACAATACCAAACGTAAGAATAAGAGACGTTCAAGCACGAATAACTCCATAAAGCGACGTCTTAACACAAGAGGACAACCGAGTGCGGTCAGACGTCCTGCCAATGGACTTAGTACAAGACGTAGATACAACAACGCCAATAAGAATGGAGCTAATAAACGCAAAATTTCCAATAAAAAATCCAAGAACAACAAAAAGAAGCGCACACCCAGCAAGAAGAACAAAAAGAGTAAACGTACCAATAAAAACAAAAACAAAAATAAAAATAAAAACAAAACAAGGAAACAAAACAAGGACACCGCAAGCGATAGTCCCAGAAAAGGTGACGACAATGAGATGTCAGCTCCAGTGGCCGTAGAAGCAGCATAGATTATGTTTTAGGAAAATTATTTATTTTAGTTTTTAATTGATTTGAATAAAAATATATTATAAAAGAAATAAATATATTAAATTTGTATTTGAAAATATTTTTTTTTTGTAATAGTCAGATTTGCCTGTACAGAGTAATTAGAGAAAGGAATTCTAAAATATACATCGAAAATTGATATAGGTCTAAAACTAGGGGCCAAAATAAAATGAAACTGCGCTGACAGTTTTTTATTTCGTGATCATGTTTTTTTTAAGGATTTCAAACTTTCAAAGGGTAACAATATTCGAAAAATTTATTTAAATACTTTTACATGTCCGATGATGGTGTAATTGATGCCAATTAAAAATGGGAATCTGAGTAATTTTTTTGCATTATATTGTTGTATGCTGTCAGGATGAAGTAATGTTAATAATGCCCTTTTAAAATTTTATCCTTCAATATCCTTTGAAACTGCCAATGAATAATTACGAAACAATACATGTATGGACGTGATATATGTAGTATCACATATCCAATTTGCATGCCTTTAGCTTTATTAGTTTATAAATTTTATACTATTTCCAAAGACAAATCATTACATCATGTTCACCTTCTGTCGGTCTATATTTCAAATCACAGATGTTTGAATATTGGACATTTTTTCTTTGGTGAATACACAGAAATATGATGAATTAATTCATAAATATTTTGAATATTTTCACCAACTACCAGATTCATCATATTGATACCACCGTTCAATAAATAACATATTGATGAATATATTCATTATATATAAAAAATTATTCGTACTATCGAATATCATAGTGAAGAACGAAATATTCAAATCATATTGATAAATTTGTTCATAATATTTATGAATATAATATTTTTTATTACGAATTTTTTTTTTAGAAAATTTTATTTAAAAAATAACAGAAAAGAAAATTTCAAAAAAAAAAATTCGAAAAAATATTTTGAAAAAAAAAATTTGAGGAAAAAAATGTATCAAAAAAAAATTTTTCAAACTAAATTTTTTTTAAATATATTTTTTGTAAAAATAACTTTTCTTTTTTAATAAAAAGTTGTAATTATAAATAAATTTATTATTAAACATTCTACTAATTTATGCATGTCGAGTAAGTATTACATAAGAAATATCATATAAGAACTACTTGAGTAGTACGGAAAAAATGAACGAAAAATAATTATTTTGATTGAAATTTGGTTTAATGCACAGCATTCTTCAATATGAAGTGAAATATGTTGTATTTTATGTTCTTGTTCATTAATATGATGAAACGCATTCTTCACATCTCATATTGAAGAACACTTTTTCGACAGTAACAAAGCGTTCATCATATTTATGACCGCATTCATAACATTGATGTCGTTAGTCATTAATATTATGAATGGTTATTCAATACAATGAATCATTGTTTGAAAAATGGAATTCATCAATGTAAAGTACATTTTTTTTTCTGTGAAGCTTATAAAAATAGCTAATAAAGGGTTTTTCAACAGGGACGCTACAAAAGTAGAGCGACAGGTACCGCAAACGAAGCCATATTTCTTGCCGCTCTTTTGATATTTTTCTTCAGTAAGGTTTGCCATTTTATGATGGCAAGATATACGAATTCGAAATTCGGTAGTAAATTTTAATAGTTTCGACTCGTTGTTGGCTCGTATATCCTTCCATCATGAAATGGCAAACCTTACTGAAGAGAAATGTCAAAAGAACGGCAAGAAATATGGTGTCGTTTGCTGTCCCTGTCGCTCTACTACCAGATTCATTATATTGATACCACCGTTCATTAAATGACATATTAATGAATATATTCATTATGAATATATTTCATTATATTCATTATATATATGAACAAAATATTCAATACAATGAATTTGAATTGTCATATTGAACAATTTGTTCATAATATTTTTTCTAAAAAAAAAAAATTTTTATAAAATAATTTCAAAAAAAGTGTAAAAATTTTATTTAAAAAATAACGGTAAAAAATTTACAAAAAAATTATCCCAAAAAAAATTTTTGGACAAAAAAAATTGTTCAAAAAAAAAAATGTAAAAAAAAATTAAAAAAAAAAAAATTTCGAAAAAACATTGTTCGAAAAAAAAAAAAATTGTTCGAAAAAAAATCGAAATATTTTTTTTCCAAAAATTATTTTTTATATATATAACTTTTTATAAACAAAAATTAAAATAAATATATTATAAAACATTTTACTAATTTATGCATGTCGAGCAAGCATTATATAACAAATAACACAAAAGAACTACTTTAGAATTAAGAAGTACGCCAAAACATGAACGAAAAAAAAAATATGTTAATAGAAATTTGGTTTAATGAACACCGTACTTCAATGTGATGAACATATATGTTGTATTTTATATTTTGGTTCATTACTATGATGAAACATATTCTTCACATACAGTTCATCATATTGAAGAACACTTTTTCGACCGTTTCCAAGCGTTCTTCATATTTATGATAGCATTCATAACATTGATGGCGTTAGTCATTAATAGTATGAATGGCTCTTCAATACAATGAATCCTGGTTTGAAGAACGGAATTCTTCAATATGATGTACATTTTTTTTTTCACTGTGTATATGAAAAAATTCATTATACTTATGAACTATTCTTCGTATATATGAATCGCACAATTTGAGCGAAATTGATATAATAAACGCGATCATAATTGTTATGAATTGCGTTCATTGAGGTATTCATATTCATTTTTTGCGACAAAGCAGCGCAGCCTCTACGTATGTGCAATTCATTCGCTGGTATTAGCGTGACTGAAAAATAAAAAACAGTTCACTAAAAGCATAGAACAGACAACACAAAGTAGGTAGATAGGTATTTGAGTATTTGTGTATATTATGAAGTTTTTCGTTGTGGTTTTATGAACGATTCATAAATAGGATTAATTTGGTGATTGGTTGAGTCGTAATGACAAATTCATAACATTGATGAACAAATTCATTAATAGTATGACCTTCTTTTTTCTGTGTTGTATAAATGTATACCCCCAGACGTCTAGGATTCGAAAGGATTCGAATTGAGTTATTTTTGTAAATTTTCTTATTGAACTTTACGCTTTTTCCCTAACATATTGTTTTAAATTAATATTTTCTCCGAATTTATGATGTTATTTTTCTCATTTTTTCTACTGATTTTATCTCCTAAAAGTTTTGAATTTGATAGATTACATAAAAAAAGTTGCAAAACGTTAAAATATAAACTAAAAGTAAAATGAATGAAAAAAATGATCACTTCCAACTCTGATACAATAGATCCTCAGACGTCAGATTTCCAAAATGCTTCATTTCGCTACAAAATAACGAAATATATTGTAAATCTTTTGAAACTTTTTGGAGCCCACCTGTTCTCTATATTAAATCAGTTGGCCATTGAAAATATGGAAATTAGTCAAAATTTAAAAATTCACAAGATGCAACGTGGCGAACTAAAAATGTATTCGATTTTAGAAGACTTTTTTTTTTCAAAAAATTAAAATTAACTCGATTATGTTCTTCCTGTATCATGTTAAGTTTTATTGTATGACTTAACTTTAGGACATAGATAAAGTATTAAATATTAAATACTAAATATTTGTTTCGGACTTCCCTGTCAATGATGTTTTAAGAGTACATTATAGAAATTGAATTATAGAAAGGCCTTAGAAAGGTAAAACAGACTTAATTATTCGATATATTGAATCCTGTAGCAGGACACTTCACCAAAAGGCATCTCCGCGAAGCAATTCCACCGAAATGGAAATTTCTCCGAAATTGACGTGAAAGTGACCATTTGGAGAAATGTCTTTCAGGGAAATGGCATCGGGAAAATGTCTTTCGGGAAAATGTCTTTCGAGATAATGACTTTCGAGGAAATGTACATGAACCATTGGATCCCTATTAGAAATTGTACTTGGGTATTATAGAGAATTGATTATGGTGCTTTTACCTTATATTAAAACGACCAGTTACAACACAAACATTATCTGGCCATGATTATATTTTCCGTAATTGAAAAAATATCAACTAGGGATCTGTTTATTACTTGATCTTTCAAAACGAATGTCTATTTGTACACAAAAATGTTAATCCAACTTTACATTAATGGTTTTGTTACATTACCCATAGTAAGTACTCGCAGTTTGTAATGAAAAAACAAAAATTATTTGCCTGAAATCGTAGATATCTGATAAATGCTATCTAACTCTCATGTAGCCATATAATCCTATGTTACATTAGATAGTTTTATTATTTTTGCTGCATACTTTTTCCGATATTCTATGGTAAAGCTGTCCAACCCATCTAATAATTAACAGTAACAACGGGGTTCACTAGGATGGTGCTGTATCATAGACGTTTAAACGGCATGTTTTGAATAAACGCGACTGCATAGCCGTGGGGTATTCATATTAACTATCTTCGTTCGTTTGTTCGCGCGTTTATTTAAGCAAAACTTTGATTAATCGGATTTTTCTTTGACTACAATGCTCGTTGTGTAGTGCGAGTTCAAATGCTGCCATCATTAGTCTTTGACTTTTTGACCATTTGGAACTTTGACATAGCCCCAGGGTAGTTGAAGATGAAATTTTTCAAAAGGCTTAATTATCCAGCCACATTCGTAGTGAGAGTCTGTCTATTTTGCCATATGAACCGTTGGTTGGATTGCAAAAATGTTTGGTATATAAAATAGCCGAGAATCATTCTAAGATCAGTGTGCTTCAGACTTGGAGTGGCAATAGCAATTTAGTGTTTCTATTTTCAGTACGAGTTCAAAACAACTCCTCTGTGTTTTAAGGCGGCAATAAAAGTGACAGGAATAAAATGAATTTAGCACGTCTAAGTCTAGTGTTGCTCCTGATAGCAGCGGCTACGGTTTTCTCCACTGGTAAGTGCAACATCAGCCAGTTGAATCGATAGCCCTTTCAACATGTATCCTTTATGATATTTCTAGCCAAAGATGTTCAGCAAGATGGTCCTTTCAAGTTATTTAATCAGAGACGTCGTGCGGTTGGTAGTCATGAAAATGTTGTGGCTGAGGGTCGCTTTGCAACAGCCATAATGAACAAGTTCAAGGGTAACACTGCATCCTCTACAACAGTTGCACCGACAACAACAACAATTACAACACCAACCACAACAACAATTACAACACCAGCTACAACATCACCAACACCAACAGGTACTACTCTTCCAACCGTAACTACGACACCTACGACACCTACGACCACTGCAACTACCACGATCCCAACCTCGCCAACTACAACATCACCAACTACTACGTCCCCAACCTCACCAACTACTACATCACCAACATCACCAACTACTACAACAGGAACTGCATCACCAACTGGAACAGCTGGACCAACTGGACCAACAGGAACAAGTGCACCAACTGGGCCAACTGGAACAACTGCACCAGCTGCTCCGCGAGCAATCTATAAAGATGATGCAGAATCTGAGGATGACGCTGAAGATGATGACAATGACAATGATGAAAACTCCATTCTCCACCAGAATGCTCCCAATGCCGTCGACGAAGACAACGAAACTGAACTGGGCCGTGCAGCACGTGCCCGTCCCAATGAATGGCAACGACAACAGTTGCAGCGACGTAATGCCATGCGTCGCCGTCAACAAAAGAAGGCAGCCGCCCGTCGTCGCAATCTGCGCAGGAAACAAATCTCACAACGCCGCCGCCAGCAGGCTAAACGCCGTCGCAACCAGCAACGTCGCAAACAACAAATCAACAAACGTCGCAGTCAATCAAAGCAGCAACGTCGCCGTTCGATGACCAAGAGTCAACGTCGTCGTGCACAGGCAAAACGGCGCGCCGCAAAACTACGTCGTCGCAACATGAAGAAGATTGAAAAGCAAAATGCATTACGTCGTCAAAATCAAATTCGTCATCGTCAACAACAACGTAGGAACCAAGCGCGTCAGCAGGCAGCACGCAGACGTCGCCAACAGCAGAGGAAACAGAGAAGACGCACACAAAGCAATAACAACCGTCGTCTGAGACGCCTACAGAGGAGTCCGAGCAATAGACGTGTAATTCGTATCATTTAAATTTGCAAAATGTCAACGATATTCGAATCTTTTGGAAACAATAATAATAAAAAAGCAATGAACGAAAAAAAAAACAATAATATCTTTTTTAAATCACTCGGCGATGGCGATGGCTCGAAATCATGATCATTTCTAGATTATATGATTGATTGGAAAGTGATCGACTAGTGCAATAATGGATCCGTCCGTTTGAAATCATTTGCAATTAAAACGCAGAAATGAAATGAAGGCCTTAGAGCAATGGCAAATCTCATAATGCTAAAATCGAACGATACAGCTTTGAAGAACCAAGTCTCCCTCGTATTTGAGGGGTGACAACTTTCATTGAGAGACTTTTCCATTGCAATATTTTCGGCTCGTATTCCAATGCATCAATCAATCCAGCCACCCATGCTACCAATGATGCTATAGTTAGCCCAGCTCTCTCTCCTTTATTTGAACTCAGAGTGGGACCTTTAGTTTAAGGCCGAATCCGAAAGGCAGTGTAAGAGCTTTTCTTAGACAATGTGCCGAGAGGGAGCATCGTATAATAAAATGTTTTCCTTGAAAATCGCTGTTATTGAAACCGGAACTTTCCGCGTCTTTTGGCTCGTAGTCCAACGCACTATCCAATTGAGCCACCGACGTTATTACTGACTTTACTTGAAACTTCGGAAACAATATAAGTTTGGTCCTTATTGTCTCGAGCCCTTTCACCACTTTGAGCTGTGCACATTGTATTTGGCGGGTGAAAGCAACGGAAAACCAAATTTCATTGGTTTTCCATTGACTGCCGATAGATAGCGCGGTATAGAAAAATGTTTTCTACGAAATGATATTGTTAGCCTCAGTCCAGGCCTGAACATGGGACCTTTCGGCTCGCAGTCCAATGCACTAACCTCTGAGCTACCACCGCACAAGAGTATTGAACTATTAATAGTTTGGAGAACAGCGCCGAAGAACATAAGTCAAACTCCCTTACCATTTGAGCTGCGTATGGTATGTTTCAACCCAAAGGATTGATTCCGAACGGAGGAGTGGCAGCTTTTTCAAGGCAATGTTAACTCTTGGATGTATGTCATTATCTGCCGAGATGTAGCGCAGTTTAGAAAGTTCCATGGACCATATCGGAATATGTTTTTGATGGTAGTTTTAATCATTCTAATCAAAAATGATTAATTATCTAATGTAAGTCACCTGTTATATACTCTTCAGCACTTAGTTACAATCTGGGTCGATAAAACGATGTCCGTATGTTTGTCAGACTGTATACTTTTCCGTATGCTTATTCCGACTATAAACTTTGCAATCATTACTATCTTCATTACATCAACTATCTTCATTACATCAACTTTAAAATTTCCCAAGTGACCTAAACTTCCTTACTATATTTTCATTTAAATGCATCTAAGTTATCTGCAATAATCGGAATATCTTATATGTCAATTCAAAAAAAGAGATATCGATACGTAAAATTTCATATATTCACATTACAAGATGTTGCTTTAACATATTTCAGATATATTAATCTACTGTTTTATATTCTTCTTTCTTCTTTGATGTTCAAAGAATTAGCATAATTTGAACCTTTTCGATTGACCCTTCACACAACGAATAGATTGTTACAACGAAACATAGATTAATTAATTCGCATAACTGCAAATTAGTCGATAGCTTTACAATATTACATGATAGGTTAAAGAACCTTTTGAATTCGTTTGGTGACAACTTTACAGAAGGGTCACTTGATTATTTATTGTCTTATGCTAAATATGTAAAATTTTGCAAAGAACTCGATTTAGCCCATCGCCCTTTACATTGGTATAAATAAGGTTTTCAGGCTGTGGAATAGTCAGTGTGTTAGAGTCAGTGTCAAAGAATTGGAGTACTAAAAAATTTCTCAAGTTTGGCTAACTAAAAGAAGCTAGTATTCAATATGCATTTCATCAGAATCGCAGTTTTTGCCTTCTGCTTTGCAGCAGTTGCAATGCAAATCTCTGGTAAGTAACTTGAGCTTCATATATGAATAGGGTATAAAACGAATACTGTTACAGCCAAGGATATTCCAAAGAGATCTAGACAACATTTGAAACAGAAAAACGTTGATACAGAGGGTCGTTTTGTTTCCGCAAATGCACTTGTCCAGAAGTTAACCGCCTTAAAGGGTGGCACTACTACAACAACTGCGGCACCGCCTGTTACCACTACAACTACGACAACAAATGAACCTACAACCCCGCCTATACCCACTACAACAAATACCCCAACTGGCACTGGCACCGGCACTGGCACCGGAACAGGTACAACCACCCCAACTGGCACCGGAACAGAACCTCCAACTGGCACTGGAACAGAAACTCCAACTGGCACTGGAACAGAAACTCCAACTGGCACTGGAACAGAAACTCCAACTGGCACTGGAACAGAAACTCCAACTGGCACCGGCACAGGTACAGGCAGTCCAACAGGCACCGGAACAGGTACAAGAAGTCCTACTGGCACCGGAACTGGTAATCCCCCAACCGGAACTGGTAACCCCCCAACCGGAACTGGTAATCCCCCAACTGGAACTGGTAATCCCCCAACAGGAACTGGTAATCCCCCAACTGGAACTGGTAATCCTCCAACAGGAACTACTCCAAGAGCTGTAGACAGTGACATCAATAATGATGATAATGACGCTGAAGACGACGATGATGATGATGATGATGATAACAACGTTATTCTCCACCTTAATGGCAACAATTTACTTAACGACGATCTATTCATCCAGGAAAGTTCACAGCTCGGTCGGGCCTCACGTGCTCGCCCCAATCAGTGGCGTCGTCAACAGAATAACAGACGTCAGGCAATGCAACGCCGCCAACGACAACGTATCCAGAACCGTCGTCGCAGACAACAACTGAAACGTAACAAGCAACAATATAAGAAACGTTTGCAAAAAATCAAGAAAATCAATCGTAAGAAGCTGCAGAAACGTCGTCGCACTTTAACCAAGCAACAAAAGCGTCGCGCTATCAACAGACGTCGTCGTCAGCAACGTCTGCGTCGTCGTCAACAGAAGCAGCGCCGTAAGCAAATGCGCATGCGCCGCCGTCGCAATCAAATGCGCAAACAACGCAGGCAGCAGATAAAACGTAGACGCCAGCTGAACAAAAATAGACGTCGTTCTAGCAAAAGTCGCACCACACGAAGACGGTTTGTTCGAGTACAAGTCTAACAAAGATACAATCATTATTTACACATACCAACATGTTCGATATCTGATAATATAAAAATAAAACAAATACAAAAAGAAATACATAGGCTATTACTTGCATATATGCATTATCATGACATGGTACATAAAGTTCTAATTCGATATCCTGTAAAAATCACAAAAATCAAAGGTCTAAGATATCATCTCAAATTCGACTTGGACGTATTTTACCAGAAAATACACCGCCGATGACTTTGTCCAACAAGTGCAAGTATAAAAAGTGTTTATATCTTGTATCGTCGGTAGCTCAACGTTAGCACGTTGGACTGCAAGCCGAAAGGTCCCAGGTTCAGCCTGCACTGGGGCTAACAACATCTTTTCAAAGAAACATTTTTCTATACCGCGCTACCTCTCGACAGTAAATGGCAAACCTACGAGAGTAAAACATTGCCTATGAAAAGCGTCGTCGCCCTTCGGATTTCGCATTAATTTGTAGGTCCCATTACTTTGAGTACAAATATAACACGCACAGCTCAAAATGGTGAGAGAGCTCGGCCTAAGTTCTAATAGGATTGTAGTGCCAAACATTTATATTATAGGTTGGGCATAATGCTTTAAATAGTGGGCTTGGTAAAATGTATTTGGTAATATCTTCCGCATGAATGTCCCTTGTAATAGCTCTTCGATTGTTAATATTACCAAAAAATACATTTCGTAGTTATTTTATCTTGACTTGGTCCATCGAATTCGAGGGTTTTGATATCCCGAATGTCGAAGACTCAGATGTTGAACATATGGCTTTTTTTCACATATAAGGCTCGACAAAGCTTTTAGTTAAATATTTTAGTATATTTCTAATATAAATGGCGATCGTGCAAAAAGATAGCAACTTCAACTGCTTTACTCTTCTTTGTGGCTTTGATGTTCTTATTTTTTATTCTTTTTGTGGTGGTTGTTGTTGTTGTTATGTAGATCAAAACGATATTTTATTTAAATGAACTTGCGAATTGTTTGCCATGTCGCATATTTAATATGCAGCATTAAAACACATAAATTCTAAATTCGCGTTTTTGTTTTCTATGTTTTGCATTAATTAAGTGTGTGCAAAATTTTTTTAATCGTGAACTGTATTGGGTCGCGAACATCGGTTCGGGTCAACGGGTTGTTCATATAAATACGGTGCTTGACATTTGCAAAATCAGTTCACTCCGAGCATTTCATTCTTGGAACACCAATCATCTGACTAACTAACAGCGCTCCAGTGGCAGATACAAAGATCAGTTGCTGAAATTTTAATTGTATCCTTTTTCAGTAATGAATATGAAGGGTCTTAGTTTGGCTATACTGCTCATAGCAGCAGCAACACTCGATACTGTTGGTAAGTAAATGCGGAACTCCTGTAAGTTTGGCATTCACGAAATAAATCGACATTTTGGATTTCCGTTTACAGCTGGTCGCGATATTTACGATGGCAACGTCAAAAGACAGAGTGCAACTGATGCACCAGCACCTCGTTTCTTAATGCAAAAGTTTGCAATGAAGGGCACTCCGCCACCACCAGAGCCACCAACGACAACTGTAATACCGCCCACGACAACAACGACAACAACGACGTCTCCACCACCAACAATGACGACGTCTCCAGAACCAACAACGCCACCTACAACGCCAACAACAACAACTCTACCAACAACAACTCCACCAACAACAACGCCACCAACAACAACAACAACGCCACCAACAACTCCGCCAACATCTCCGCCAACAACTCCACCAACAACTCCGCCAACAACTTCGCCAACAACTCCGCCAACAACTCCACCAACAACTCCGCCTCCAGCACCAACAACACCACCAGCACCACCAACAACACCACCAGCACCACCAACAACACCACCAGCACCACCACCATTAACACCACGCGCAATTCAACCCAACGGTGATATTGAAAATGCCAATGATGTCGATTATGACGAAGAAAGCGAGGATGATGATGATGATGATGATGCCAATATTTTGTTACCTGGCAAATCAAAGCATATTGATGTCAATAAAGAGGAGGAGGACGATGATGATGACAACAACAACAGCAGCTCCGAATTGGGACGTGCCGCTCGCGCTCGTCCTTCGCAGTGGCGTCGCAATCAACGCATGCAACGCATTCGTCGTAGGAACCAAAATCTTGCGCAACGTCGACATCGAACAGCCCAGCGCAACGCTGCCAAGCGTCATCGTCAAACACTGCGCAACCGCAATCAATGGAGAAAAAGTCAAATACGTCGTAACAACAGAAATAAACAACATCAGCGCAGGGTGCAAAAGAAGCGTCAACGTCAGCAACAACGTCGTCGTCTTCAACATAGACGCCAAAGACAGAGGCAACAGAAGATCGCACGTAATCGCCGTCGTCGCATGCAGATTCGCAGACGGCAATCCAAACGTCGTGCAGCACAATTGCGTCGCAAGCGTCAACGGCAGATGAACAAGCGTCGTCGTATCAACAACCAAAATCGTATTCGTCGATTCCAACGAAGGGCCGGCAACAGGAATCGTATCATCAGATACTCTATTTAGAGATTTATATGAAACGAATTAGAGCCGATTTACAGATTTCAATAAATTAAACACAAATATATATCTTATTGTTTTAATTCTTTTCGTATTCTGATTTTGGGTGCACTAAAAAAAAAGTTTGACTGAATATATTCAAACAACAACAATTTGTTCAAGTAGAATATACACGGAGTATAGAATTTTGGTCTTAAAAGACATTTTTATCACATTTTTTGAAACATTTTGCCAAAATTCGATTGGAAATTTTTTTTTTTTTCAATATTACGCCACCAAAATACTATCATTTTATATAAATCAACAAAAAATTAGAATTAAAAAAAAAAATAATAAGGGTTATTTTTCAGAGTAGAAAATATGAAGTGCATATACACAGAAAAATTCTTCAATATGATGAATTTATTCATAAATATTATGAATTTTTTCACCAACTACCAGATTCTTCATATTGATACCACTGAATTTGAATTGTGATATTGATGAATTTGTTCATAATGTTTTTTCAAAAACAAAATTTTTTTTCAAATACTTGGAAAAAAAAGTGTTGTAAAAATTTTATTAAAAACATAACCGTAAAAAATAATCCCTCTGTCTGTCTGTCTGTTGAAATCACGATTACAGAATGAACAATGAAACTTTAGATTTAGATTACTTATATATTGTGACCTCACACCTCTATTGTGACCTCACATAAAATGAATATCTACAGATCAATATTACTGTATACGTCTTAGGTAAATTTTTTTTTGTCAAATATATATTGACTCATGCTCAAATACATGAAAATAATGTTCCGGCGAAACGACTTGTGGTTACAAAAAAAAAATCGAAATTCGGTACACCTACCCAATTTTAAATATGGGTATCAAATGAATGGAAATTCTTCAGCGATTGAATGTTTGTAGTTATTTTCAGGATTCGTATACCCTTGTGACCTATATACCACTTTGACTGGTAACCACACATATCCGTACAAAATATCGAAAAAAAAAAATTCGAAACCTTAAAATGTCGAAATTATAAAAGCCTTAGAACGCCGAAACAATATTTGGCCGAATCACAAAATGTCGAAAAATATTTTAAAGCTAGAAAACG
This sequence comes from Dryomyza anilis, assembly GCA_951804985.1. Classification (NCBI taxonomy): domain Eukaryota; kingdom Metazoa; phylum Arthropoda; class Insecta; order Diptera; family Dryomyzidae; genus Dryomyza; species Dryomyza anilis. Next base: position 116,394,135 of record OX638130.1, read on the forward strand.
TCGACAAATATTTTAAACTATAAATACAAAAACATTTTTTTTATAAGATCAAAAAATGTCGAAAATTAAAATGCCGAAATATCAAAATGTTGAAATACAAATTTCAAATCCAATATGAGCAAGTCCACACCAAATCTCGTAGGATTTCCAACTCACTCTCTTCGATTTCAATGATATTTTGGCAACTGATAAAGGGTATCGGGATCTGCATTCACCATTTTTTTTTCCGACCACTATTTCCAAAGATATCAGTTTTTCCAGAGATACAGTCCAAAGTTAAAAAATTGTCAATGATAACTTTTGTATGGTGGTTCCTATTGAAATATCCCTTGATGCTAGAAACTTTGATAAGGTTTCGTTTTAAAACTAATAAAACAATCTTTTGGAAAATTCTTCTTAACATGAACATTTGACCAATGGTCGTTATCCTTGAACTTCGAATTGCATGTCCTTAAAAAAAGTATTAAAAAAAATCGAAATTTTTGTTGATTTTTTATAAGTGTTGAAGCTAAATTCCAAGATGGTATTTTGAAAGAAGGATGTTTAAAAATCTCCGCATGAATCCTAGAGTAGCTAAAAATCAGAATTCGTTATTTTTTAATATCTTTATCTTCCTATTTTTTTCGACATTTTCCATAATTTTTTCGGCAAAAAATGATTTCGTCATAGTAAATTTCGACATTTTTAGTTTTCGACATTTTGTTTTTCAACATTTTTTTTTTCGACATTTTGGTTTCCGACATTTTTGTTTTCGACATTTTCAGGTTTCGGCATTTTTATTTTCTACATTTTTGTCTTCGGTATTTTTAGTTTCGATATTTTAAATTTCGATTTATCGTACCAGACCCGTGTAGGGTATTTTTAGTCGGCTTAGACCGACTATAATTTTATAATCCTAACTATCATAATAACACCTACTTTAAAATTTGCCATGAGAACTAACCTTCCCAACAGGTTTTAGTTCTTTTAGTTCTTTAGTTCTTTAGTTCTTTTAGTTATTTAGTTCTTTAGTTCTTTAGTTCTTTAGTTCTTTAGTTCTTTAGTTCTTTAGTTCTTTAGTTCTTTAGTTCTTTAGTTCTTTAGTTCTTTAGTTCTTTAGTTCTTTAGTTCTTTAGTTCTTTAGTTCTTTAGTTCTTTAGTTCTTTAGTTCTTTAGTTCTTTAGTTCTTTAGTTCTTTAGTTCTTTAGTTCTTTAGTTCTTTTAGTTCTTTCAGTTCTTCCTGTTCTCTTAGTTCTTTTAGTTCTTTTGATTTTTTAGTTTTTTAGTTCTTTTAGTTCTTTTAGTTCTTTTAGTTCTTTTAGTTCTTTTAGTTCTTTTAGTTCTTTTAGTTCTTTTAGTTCTTTTACTTCTTTTAGTTCTTTTAGTTCTTTTAGTTATTTTAGTTCTTTTAGTTCTTTTAGTTTTTTTAGGTCTTTTAGTTCTTTTAGTTTTTTTAGTTCTTTTAGTTCTTTTAGTTCTTTTAGTTCTTTTAGTTCTTTTAGTTCTTTTAGTTCTTTTAGTTCTTTTAGTTCTTTAAGTTCTTTTAGTTATTTTAGTTCTTTTAGTTCTTTTAGTTCTTTTAGTTCTTTTAGTTCTTTAAGTTCTTTTAGTTCTTTTAGTTCTTTTAGTTCTTTTAGTTCTTTTAGTTATTTTAGTTCTTTTAGTTCTTTTAGTTTTTTTAGGTCTTTTAGTTCTTTTAGTTTTTTTAGTTCTTTTAGTTCTTTTAGTTCTTTTAGTTCTTTTAGTTCTTTTAGTTCTTTTAGTTCTTTTAGTTCTTTTAGTTCTTTTAGTTCTTTTAGTTCTTTTAGTTCTTTTAGTTCTTTTAGTTCTTTTAGTTCTTTTAGTTCTTTTAGTTCTTTTAGTTCTTTTAGTTCTTTTAGTTCTTTTAGTTCTTTTAGTTCTTTTAGTTCTTTTAGTTCTTTTAGTTATTTTAGTTCTTTTAGTTTTTTTAGTTCTTTTAGTTCTTTTAGTTCTTTTAGTTCTTTAAGTTCTTTTAGTTCTTTTAGTTCTTTTAGTTCTTTTAGTTCTTTTAGTTCTTTTAGTTCTTTTAGTTCTTTTAGTTCTTTTAGTTCTTTTAGTTCTTTTAGTTCTTTTAGTTCTTTTAGTTCTTTTAGTTCTTTTAGTTCTTTTAGTTCTTTTAGTTCTTTTAGTTCTTTTAGTTCTTTTAGTTCTTTCAGTTCTTTTAGTTCTTTTATTTCTTTTAGTTATTTACGTTCTTTAAGTGCTTTAAGTTCTTTAAGTTCTTTAAGTTCTTTAAGTTCTTTTAGTTCTTCCTGTTCTCTTAGTTCTTTTAGTTCTTTTGATTTTTTAGTTTTTTAGTTCTTTTAGTTCTTTTAGTTCTTTTAGTTCTTTTAGTTCTTTTAGTTCTTTTAGTTCTTTTAGTTCTTTTAGTTCTTTTAGTTCTTTTAGTTCTTTTAGTTTTTTAGTTCTTGTAGTTCTTTTAGTTCTTTTAGTTCTTTTAGTTCTTTTAGTTCTTTTAGTTCTTTTAGTTCTTTTAGTTCTTTTAGTTCTTTTAGTTCTTTTAGTTTTTTAGTTCTTGTAGTTCTTTTAGTTCTTTTAGTTCTTTTAGTTCTTTTAGTTCTTTTAGTTCTTTTAGTTCTTTTAGTTCTTTTAGTTCTTTTAGTTCTTTTAGTTCTTTTAGTTCTTTTAGTTCTTTTAGTTCTTTTAGTTCTTTTAGTTCTTTTAGTTCTTTTAGTTCTTTTAGTTCTTTTAGTTCTTTTAGTTATTTAAGTTCTTTTAGTTCTTTTAGTTCTTTTAGTTCTTTTAGTTCTTTTAGTTCTTTTAGTTCTTTTAGTTCTTTTAGTTCTTTTAGTTCTTTTAGTTCTTTTAGTTATTTTAGTTCTTTTAGTTCATTTAGTTCTTTTAGTTCTTTTAGTTCTTTTAGTTCTTTTAGTTCTTTTAGTTCTATTAGTTCTTTTTAGTTTTTTTAGGTCTTTTAGTTCTTTTAGTTCTTTTAGTTCTTTTAGTTCTTTTAGTTCTTTTAGTTCTTTTAGTTCTTTTAGTTCTTTTAGTTCTTTTAGTTCTTTTAGTTCTTTTAGTTCTTTTAGTTCTTTTAGTTCTTTTAGTTCTTTTAGTTCTTTTAGTTCTTTTAGTTCTTTTAGTTCTTTTAGTTCTATTAGTTCTTTTTAGTTTTTTTAGGTCTTTTAGTTCTTTTAGTTCTTTTAGTTCTTTTAGTTCTTTTAGTTCTTTTAGTTCTTTTAGTTCTTTTAGTTCTTTTAGTTCTTTTAGTTCTTTTAGTTCTTTTAGTTCTTTTAGTTCTTTTAGTTCTTTTAGTTCTTTTAGTTCTTTTAGTTCTTTTAGTTCTTTTAGTTCTTTTAGTTCTTTTTGTTTTTTTAGTTCTTTTAGTTCATTTAGTTCTTTTAGTTCTTTTAATTCTTTTAGTTCTTTTAGTTCTTTAATTCTTTTAGTTCTTTTAGTTCTTTTAGTTCTTTTAGTTCTTTTAGTTCTTTTAGTTCTTTTAGTTCTTTTAGTTCTTTTAGTTCTTTTAGTTCTTTTAGTTCTTTTAGTTCTTTTAGTTCTTTTAGTTCTTTTAGTTCTTTTAGTTCTTTTAGTTCTTTTAGTTCTTTTAGTTCTTTTAGTTCTTTTAGTTTTTTTAGTTCTTTTAGTTCTTTTAGTTCTTTTAGTTCTTTTAGTTCTTTTAGTTCTTTTAGTTATTTTAGTTCTTTTAGTTCTTTTAGTTCTTTTAGTTCTTTTAGTTCTTTTAGTTCTTTTAGTTCTTTTAGTTCTTTTAGTTCTTTTAGTTCTTTTAGTTCTTTTAGTTCTTTTAGTTATTTTAGTTATTTTAGTTATTTTAGTTCTTTTAGTTCTTTTAGTTATTTTAGTTCTTTTAGTTATTTAAGTTCTTTAAGTTCTTTAAGTTCTTTCAGTTCTTCCTGTTCTCTTAGTTCTTTTATTTCTTTTAGTTTTTTTAGTTTTTTTAGTTTTTTAGTTCTTTTAGTTCTTGTAGTTCTTTTAGTTCTTTTAGTTCTTTTAGTTTTTTTAGTTCTTTCAGTTCTTTTAGTTCTCTTAGTTCTTTTAGTTTTTTAGTTTTTTAGTTCTTTTAGTTCTTTTAGTTCTTTTAGTTCTTTTAGTTCTTTTAGTTCTTTTAGTTCTTTTAGTTCTTTTAGTTCTTTTAGTTCATTTAGTTCTTTTAGTTCTTTTAGTTCTTTTAGTTCTTTTAGTTCTTTTAGTTCTTTTAGTTCTTTTAGTTCTTTTAGTTCTTTTAGTTCTTTTAGTTCTTTTAGTTCTTTTAGTTCTTTTAGTTCTTTTAGTTCTTTTAGTTCTTTTAGTTCTTTTAGTTCTTTTAGTTCTTTTAGTTCTTTTAGTTATTTTAGTTATTTTAGTTATTTTAGTTATTTTAGTTCTTTTAGTTCTTTTAGTTATTTTAGTTCTTTTAGTTATTTAAGTTCTTTAAGTTCTTTAAGTTCTTTCAGTTCTACCTGTTCTCTTAGTTCTTTTATTTCTTTTAGTTTTTTTAGTTTTTTTAGTTTTTTAGTTCTTTTAGTTCTTGTAGTTCTTTTAGTTCTTTTAGTTCTTTTAGTTCTTTTAGTTTTTTTAGTTCTTTCAGTTCTTTTAGTTCTCTTAGTTCTTTTAGTTTTTTAGTTCTTTTAGTTCTTTTAGTTCTTTTAGTTCTTTTAGTTCTTTTAGTTCTTTTAGTTCTTTTAGTTCTTTTAGTTCTTTTAGTTCTTTTAGTTCTTTTAGTTCATTTAGTTCTTTTAGTTCTTTTAGTTCTTTTAGTTCTTTTAGTTCTTTTAGTTCTTTTAGTTCTTTTAGTTCTTTTAGTTTTTTAGTTCTTTTAGTTCTTTTAGTTCATTTAGTTCTTTTAGTTCTTTTAGTTCTTTTAGTTCTTTTAGTTCTTTTAGTTCTTTTAGTTTTTTAGTTCTTTTAGTTCTTTTAGTTCTTTTAGTTCTTTTAGTTTTTTAGTTCTCTTAGTTCTTTTAGTTTTTTAGTTCTTTTAGTTCTTTTTGTTCTTTTAATTCTTTTAGTTCTTTTAGTTCTTGTAGTTCTTTTAGTTCTTTTAGTTCTTTTTGTTCTTTTAGGTCTTTTAGTTCTTTTAGTTCTTTTAGTTCTTTTAGTTCTTTTAGTTCTTTTAGTTCTTTTAGTTTTTTTAGTTCTTTTAGTTCTTTTAGTTCTTTTAGTTTTTTAGTTACTTCAGTTATTTTAAAACTTAGAAACGTTAGAAATAAGTTAGTCATTTTACTCATTAGTTTAGATTATTCTCTTTACAATCATTAATCATTTTCTTATTTCTTAACAGATTTCAAATGCTAAAAAATATACCAAAAATATTAGCATTTATTCATATATTATAATTAGTATTGACAATTGAAAGAAAAATTGCATTTACAGATTTTTGGAAAACTAGGTGTGTAAGAGACTGTTTTTTATTTACCCAAAACGTTGCTGAGAAATGCCTGAAATTTCGATAGGCACGGAGTACGCAAACAAAATCAGCACCCAGCATTGATGTATGTGATGTACATGGCATTTTTTTTTCGTTTTGTTGAGTAGTGATATAATTCACAAACAGAACCGACATTGTTCATGTCCAAAAGGAAGTTTTAAAATTAGAATGCTTTTTACGAAAAGTGATGCGTTTGAAAAATAAATTTAGACATTTTCATTGAATATTTTACAACGAAATAGTTGTCGTAAGTAGCTTCGCTAAATTATTTTAATTATATTATTATTAATTATTTATGATTTATACTTAAATTCTTCATATTTTAATCAATATCGTTTGCTCCATCCACCCTGTAAATGTTATTTCTTGCACACTTTCATTTCATTTCAAATAATTATTTGATTGTCATTAGAATTCAATTAATTTCCATTGGACTCGACTCGTCGCAATTTCTCTCGCTATGTGCGATTTGCATATTTGGTTCATTTTCATAGTAGCTTCGTCTGTGTTTCTTACCGGTTATTTACACTATGTATTATTTCAAGTACTTCAGGTATTGCGGCGATTTGTGTTCGCCTTCGTAAGCATACGAAATGCAAATAACTTTGCAGGCATTCTCGGCCCAATCGAACGGCGCAAAACGCTTCCAGGCAAAGCGTTGCCAGAATCTAACAACAACAAATACAGAAACAGACAGACAGAGGGCTGAGCGTACATGTACCGTTGCGCACTTGACGCTCTTCAATTGTGCGCCGAGTTTAAGTAATTCTTCGGCATTCAGGCGCAGCTTCTGTCGCATATATAAGAGTCCCCGAACTATTGGTGTGACATCAAATATCAGCAATCGATCAAAGTGATCGGACCTTGAAAAGTTCTTTTTCGAAAAAAAAGTAGTTTCAACTTGTAACATGAAATTCCTGTTAAGCGCCTCTGTGCTCTTGTGTTGCCTGGCATTGCTGGCAACCGCAGCACCCGAACCAAAATCTGAAACGGCCAAAGGTAAGTCGAATATTTTGGCAATTGAAATACTGAAATTTTATACTCTGCTCAACTCGCATAGGTCGGCTCGCAGAGTTGCGTCAGGCAGTCGCACCAACGGTTGCCAATGCCACCGATGCCAAACCATCCGGCAGCAAGGTTAACGGCTCCAGCGGTCGTTTGTTCATGAAGAAATTCATGCTCTTCAAGAATATGTTCGGCAATCAACAGAAGCCGGTGATACCGATTATTATTACGGGTGCTGGTGGTGGCGCAACTGGTACCACATCACCAACCACAACCATCACATCGACTGGCACCATTCCGACGGCCACTGGTACCATTACCACATCACCAACTGTAACCACTCCCACTACTCCAACTACACCAACCACTACACCAACCACTACACCAACCACTACACCAACAGCAACATCTCCAACACCTACAGGTACTACAGGTGCAACTCCACGTGCAACTCCACCAACTGAAGTCGCTGATGAGGAACAGTCAGAACAGCCAGAACAGCCTCAATACGTCGATGAGCAGGCTTTGCAAGCCGCCCTGGCGGCTGGCGCTCAAGAGTATATTGTCAGCGATGAGGAAATCCAAGGTACCGCCGAGGGCAAAGCGTCCAAGTATCCGAACCGCGTCAGTCTGAGACGTGCTAGTGGCAAAAATGGTCAAAAAATCAGCGTACGCGTGCCGCCACGTTATCGTCAATACTTCAAAAATGGCCAAAAAGTCATGCTCAACACTCGTAAAAACAAGAACAAGAACAAGAAGAACCGCAAGAACAAGAAGAACAATAAGAACAATAGGAACAAGAACGGCAAGAGACGCGTGAACAGGAAGCGCATCAACAAGAACCGCAGGCGAATCGTCAGGAAGAAGAACAGGAAGACCAAAACCGTAGCAGCCTAAAAAAAAGCCACTTGTCAAAAATTCGAATAGCAAATCAATTTACATATTAAAAAATATTAATAAATAAAATGTTTTTAATATGTTAAAACAAGAAAACAAAAACAAACAATAATTCTTTAAATAGAGATTTTGCAGAAATTTCAGATTTCAATTTATCCTCGTAGCATAAATTCTATTGACTACCGTTTCAGTACCAGTTCCGTTTCCATCAAAATTAAAAATAAAACAGGATTCCTTTTTTTAAATTATACTTTTTTTTTAAATTTCCCAATTACCACGTTTTTAAATTACCCATAATACCATGCTTCCAGATGCCTTGAATATTAATCCAAACAATTTCGAGAAAATACTTCGATTTCATTCTCATATCGTCTATAATTGGTATAGACTTCCGTTCTTAGTTATTTATAATAGATATTAGACATGTGCACCAATGCATTCGAAACCCACAACAAGACATTCAATTTATTTCAAGACATGTACTGTCGCCGACTATATGCTCAAATGAATGTGTTGCTTGCAACAACAAAGCATACGTAGTGTCAACTTTGAATGTTTTGACAGTACTTGCCACCAATGAAACAAATACTGCAGTGAAGTGAAGTCGCTGGAGCAGACTTCACTGTAATACAGTTAGGGAATACAATCCGATCATTTTCTAGTCCCGAAAATCCCGGGATTAAAAAGTACTAATCCCGGTATTTTCGACACGATATAAAATTCATTCCAGAGCTCTCAATACAAAACATGATATAAAATTTAGTATAAATCAATGAATTTAATTTATGCCAATTTTGAAAAGCTAAAACCAAAGTCTTATATACGAGATAAATCAATGAGATTAAAAAATTTGGTAGTAGGTACCAATAATTACTTAGAGAAATTTTGACATTGCATTATTATACGTTTCATTTGATTCGATTTTTTATAATTTTTTTACAAATAAAAACTTTTAATCCAATTCTTATTTTACTGTATAGACAAATTTCAATATATACAGAAATGCTAAAATTTTAATAAGTTTTTAAATACATATTTGGAAATAAATTCGAAAATTTTTAGACCACTTCTGAAATATTTTATTTGTATTTGGATATCATAATATAAGTAGTTTATGGGGGTTTGAACATAGTCAAACAAATAGCAAATTTCAAAATATAGAAAATTACCAGAAGTTTAGTTGTTTTTTGTCGTTAGTTTAGACAATATCTATTATCTTTAAACAAAGTTCCTGTTATTCATTAACTGTGTTCCCGCGGCGTGTGATCTAGAGTAAAAGTTCTATTTTCTATAAAAAAAAAACACCAAGAAACAACTATAACCAGATCAATAGCTAGTTCTATCCAGTTCAATCGAATGCTGTCAAGTTTTCTCAAAATAGAACCGTTGGCGTTCCAGTGGCGTTCCAGCTATTATATCTAAAATGCTTTAAAAATAACTAAAAAAAGTCAAATTATGGTTTGAATATGGCGTAAAACAAATATTTTTCTAAATTAATTGTATTTTGAATAAATCCCGGGATCCCGGGATTGAAAAGTGTTCAATCCCGAAATCCCGGGTTTACGAAAACAGGCACAAATTGTATTCCCTAAATACAGTAGACTGTCATTGCAAAATGCGCCCAATACTATAGAGTGCAGTAGTGCATATATTGTAGAGTGAACTTCAAATACATTTGTGCAGATATCTAATAGATAAAAGGCTTTTCAATAAGAGCACTACACATGTTTTTTTCAAGGGTTTGCCATTTCATTATGGAAAGATATACGAGCCAACAACGAGTCGAAATTATTAAAATTTACTACCGAAATTCGAATTCGTATATCTTTCCACAATGAAATGGCAAACCTTACTGAAGATAAATGTCAAAAGTGCGGCAAGAAATATGGCGTCGTTTACTGTTCCTGTCGCTCTACTTTTGTAGCGTCCCTGTTGAAAAACCCTTTATTACGTATATCTATTCTAATTTTGAAAATATTTCAATATCGAACTTAATTTTGAACAATTATCGTTATTACTTTGAGTCGTCCGTTCGATATCTACCGACCAGTTTTACAGTTGTTTTACTTATTATAATATTAGGTATATTTAAAATATTTCGAGAAATGTGTCTTACAAATTACATAGAAATTCGATCGAATTTCAAATAAAATTTGTAAGCAAAAATTTTTAATTTAAATTGCTCAGTACAAAAGTATTGGATCTCGAAATCAAAATCATTTGTTCAACAATTTGTATCTGGAATTTTTTCGAAAACTGGAACATTCCGTGTGACTTTACAATTTGTAAAAAAAAATAAATTTTCTCAACAAATAAAATTTTGCATATCGAAAATTAAAACTATTTGGATATGTATAACGACAAATATAATGATACCATTCCAGATAGTAACACAGCAAAAATGTATATCATATTGATGAATTCCGTTCCTCAAACCATGATTCATTGTATTGAAGAACCATTCATAATAATATTAATGACTAACGACTCCAATGTTATGTATGCGATCATAAATATGATGAACGCTTGGTAATTGTCGAAAAAGTGTTCTTTAATATGATGAACTGTACGTGAAGTATACGTTTCATCATATTAATGAATAAATACATAGAAAAAAACAACATATACATCATAATGAAGAATGCTGATCATCAAACCAAATTTCAATCAAAATATTTATTTTTCGATCATTTCTTGTCATACTTCTCAGCACTCAAGTAGTTCTAGTAGGTTCATTCTTATAGATTGTTTGCTCGACATGCATAAAATATTTTTTAATATATTTATTTATATTTATAACTTTTGTTGTTGTTATTAAAAATAAATTAAAAAAAAAAAAATTGGAAAAAAAAATATTTCGAAAAAAAATATTTCGAATAAAAATGGAAAAAAAATTATTAAAAAATATATAAAAAAAAAACGTATATTTTTTAATAATTTTTTTCCATTTTTTTTATTTTTTTTTTTTTTTTGAAAAATTAAAAAAAAATATATTCATAAATATGACGATTCAAATACATTGTATTGATATTCAATTCGTTGTGCAATTGTATGATACGTTTTTATATGTAATGAATGACTTCATCAACATGTCATCAAAATGTCATGTATCTGGTAGTTAGAGAAAAAAATTCATAATATTTATCAATAATAATATTCCGTTGATATCATCACATTGATGATTTTTTATCATCATATTGATGTTTTTTTTTTGTGCCTGTTGGTCCGCTTTGTGTAGCAATTATATTAGAGAATAATTTCTTGGTTCATTTCTTGAAAAAATTGCTTTAGAATTGATGTTTATCGGGAACACCCAATGATATACAGGGTGTTTTCAAAATATACCAGAGAAATGTTGATACACACGTATTTTTTTAATTATAACTGCTACAATATAAAAGACAGAACCAAAGAAATTAAATATTTTTATAAATAATCGATCATTGTTTTTAGGAAAATTGGAATATTGACATTTTCTTTGGGGCGCTAAGATATTTTGCACATCAAAGTAAGCAAAAAATTAAAAATTTTTTCACAACTTTTCTCTTATAAGTAAAACTAACTTTTTCGCAAATTTTTTATCTACATTTTATTTTTATTTTTTTATCATTTGAATGCATCATAATGTAATAAACAATTTCTTTGTACAATATTTTTATCTAACACTTACCGTTTTTATTGTGAAACACTTCTTGTGGTGCTTTAAAAATCGCCACTACCTTAAATATATTTTTATTATACAAACAATTTTCACTTCTTAAAGAATTTTATTTTATGCATTTATTTATTTCACAAAATTTGTATTCACAATAATTGTTTAAAGTTTTCTCCATTAGCCTGTTTGAGTTCTATAACCATTTGCTGTTAAAGTTGTAAATCCTCTCGTCCTATGTTTTGATTGCTATTATTTTTATACCAAATAATAATATTCCAACTGGAATATGTTGTACAAAATTGGAACTTTCTACGACGTTTAAATTAGATTCTATAGACATTTGTATTTTAAAATTAACCACTTATATTGTAAAACAAATAGCAATTAGTCGAAAAAACTTCAAAAATCCAGTGTATCAAATGAAATAAAAATGACGATAAACAAAAGATGTCAGTAGAATTTTTGACGCATCACTTTTTGTTTCGTTTTACAAAATAAGGTGGTGAATGTTTCGTTTAGGGGTTTAAAAATAAAATATTTACAATATTTATATATTAATCCTACTACATTTACTATTATTTGACTTATTTTACTACACAATGTATTAGAAATTCGTTTTCTAAATGTGCAGAAACTTAAGCATGTATTTGATTTACCCTTGTTTGGAATACAAGAGTAATCAGTCAAATGTTTTTTACCAAAACTTCTGGCAATATTAAAAAAAAAAAACTAATTAAATGCAAAATAATTTGGAATCATTATAAATTAGAAAAAATGGGGTAATCAGTAACGAAATTTTGAGAAAATCAATGACAAAGTTAAAATTTGTATTTTTATTTTTGTAAAATTCAACTTTACGTATATTTAAAAAAGGAAAAAATCATGTTGTTCGAAGATGTGATACACCATTGAAAAGGTAATTTAATTTTTTAAAACATGACTTAAAACTTGTTATTAATTTGTAAACAGATTATACTTTAAAACCAATTTTCTTGACTAGGCTATGTCAGTAATATACATTAACTAAACATCCTGTATCTCAAACAGGGTGCGAAATAGGACATCATTTTATTTTAAATTTTCTTATTGTTTTGAGTCAAAGAATAATCTACTGAATTATTGACATCGATGAAACAAACACCCTGTATAATTATACAATCCATCGGCATATCGTAAAATTAGGTTGGCTATGAAGAAGAGTTCCTCATTATCTGTCAGTTAGAGAAAAAAAAGAATCATACAATGTTGTAAAGTGTGATAAGTACAGAAGAATGTAATAAAGAATAATCAAACAGCCAAGGTGTTACACTTGAAAGCCATACATCAAAGAAACTGTCAGAGTTCGAGTTGAGTATCTCGTGACCCAATTAATATTTATAAGCTTAAGGGCAATATAGAAGGGGTTCTGAATGATCATCCGAACCAATTATTTTTAAATTACAGTTTCTTGAATATATAAAATAATGTGCGCGTTGTTTTTCTGTGATATTCGATAAATTTAACGGAAACGAACATCAGCAGTTGTTTGAGTCCAATAATGAGTAAACCATTGATAACAATGCTGGTGATATTGGCGCTGATATTTCCACAAAATGGTATGCAGAATGGCTCAAAGTGAATTTTTCGTTTTTTTATTTTCTTTTTTTTATATTTTTAGTTAAATCTTATACCTTAGTACGTGCATATCCTCTCACATACGAGGCGCCTGCGCACGCCACCGACTGTGTATGCCGGACGGCAATGCATCTGGAGGCGGCTGCAACGCAGGACACCAACAAATTGCTGCGTTTACAAACGATAGAGTCCGAAGATGATGCTGATGATGTCGATGATATCGAGGATGCTAGTGGTGATGATGATGATGATAATGATGCAGTTGATACAGTTGAAGCCGCCGATGCGGTTCAAATAAAAAATAAAAAGTTGCTACTTGCTTTGATTGAATCAGGAAAATTGCGAGTTGTACCTAGCAATAATGCCAACGCACTCGACGATGATGATGCCGTTGCCAATGATAATTTCTGGCAAAAATTGCTACTGCTTCAGGCCAGCGATGCTGAACGTGGCAGTCTTAAAAAGAATCCTTGGCGAAAGCTCGAACGTTTGATACGTCGTCAATTGATAAAAATTCCACAACGTTATTTCAAAAAATTTCTGCATCAGTTTGGACTTAAACGTCAGTTGACACGTACCACCTCCAGCGGAGACACACCTAACTTGGTGCGTTTGTTGAAGGCGGGGGAGAAGCCGATGCGTAGGAGAAGCGTTTCAGCAGAGCCGACTGATTATTTTTATTTGCTGACAAGCGATGATATGAAATAGTTTTATAGAAATTACATAATAATAAAAAAATAATAAAAAAAAATAATTTTATATTTTTATATTTTTATATTTTTATATTTTTATATTTTTATATTTTTATATTTTTATATTTTTATATTTTTATATTTTTATATTTTTATATTTTTATATTTTTATATTTTTATATTTTTATATTTTTATATTTTTATATTTTTATATTTTTATATTTTTATATTTTTATATTTTTATATTTTTATATTTTTATATTTTTATATTTTTATATTTTTATATTTTTATATTTTTATATTTTTATATTTTTATATTTTTATATTTTTATATTTTTATATTTTTATATTTTTATATTTTTATATTTTGATATTTTTATATTTTTATATTTTTATATTTTTATATTTTTATATTTTTATATTTTTATATTTTTATATTTTTATATTTTTATATTTTTATATTTTTATATTTTTATATTTTTATATTTTTATATTTTTATATTTTTATATTTTTATATTTTTATATTTTTATATTTTTATATTTTTATATTTTTATATTTTTATATTTTTATATTTTTATATTTTTATATTTTTATATTTTTATATTTTTATATTTTTATATTTTGATATTTTTATAATTTTATATTTTTATATTTTTATATTTTTATATTTTTATATTTTTATATTTTTATATTTTTATATTTTTATATTTTTATATTTTTATATTTTTATATTTTTATATTTTTATATTTTTATATTTTTATATTTTTATATTTTTATATTTTTATATTTTTATATTTTTATATTTTTATATTTTTATATTTTTATATTTTTATATTTTTATATTTTTATATTTTTATATTTTTATATTTTTATATTTTTATAATTTTATATTTTTATATTTTTATATTTTTATATTTTTATATTTTTATATTTTTATATTTTTATATTTTTATATTTTTATATTTTTATATTTTTATATTTTTATATTTTTATATTTTTATATTTTTATATTTTTATATTTTTATATTTTTATAATTTTATATTTTTATATTTTTATATTTTTATATTTTTATATATTTATCAATTAAAACACTCTTGTAATTATAATTAATGCAATAAAATTGAAGTATACTTTTGGGCATTGTGTTAAATACGATCAGTAGTTAAATGATTTAAGCATTGCATACTTTTAGGTGCTATGTTTTAAAATTAATTTACAGTGCACCCTGTGTCATTCTTAGCGAATGGTGTTCTCTCTGTCACACTTTTAAAAGCTTCACTGCGTGTTTTTCATGTCAGCTGTTGAAAGCTTTAATAACCGTCGGTCGGCCGATACCAGATGCAGAGCTTACGCAGTGTGTTTTGTGATCTTGTCCGCATTTGGTGTATCTTTCTAGTGCTAATTGCTGGCACTTATTTAGTGAAAAAATAGACATTCAAAATACTTATTCATACAAAAAACTAATCAAATTCAATTAAAATTTAAATCAGAAATATGTCGGGACCACTCTTTGGAAAATTGGCTATTGTAACAGGTGAGTTTTGTCTCTCTTTATGATATTTTTTATTGCAAATATCAAATTAGTATAATTTAACTTCTCTCTTTTAATCTCTTTCTCACTATCACAAATCTTATCATATTTGCTCAGGTGCCGGCTCCGGCATCGGTCGTGCGACTTGTCGTCTGCTAGTGCGCGATGGAGCCAAAGTGATCGCAGCTGATCGTAATATCAAAGCAGCCGAGGAGACTGCCCAGGAGGTCGGTATTGGTAAGTAGTACCCCTATCACTTATTTTGTAAAAGCAGCCTAAAAATATGCAAATCTTTATTTTTTTTCAAATAAAAGATTCTGTCAGCGCCATCGAAGTTGATGTCTCCTCATACGAGAGCGTTGTCAAATCTGTCGCCAGTTCCATCGCCAAATACCAGCAGCCTCCAACGATTGTTGTCAACTCGGCGGGTATTACACGCGATGGTTATCTGCTGAAAATGCCCGAACGCGATTATGATGATGTGTACAGTGTCAATTTAAAGGGTACCTTTCTGGTCACACAACAATTTGCCAAGGCCATGATCGAGCATAAGATTTCGGCGGGCGCCTCCATTGTAAATCTCTCCAGCATCGTTGCCAAGATGAACAATATTGGGCAGGCCAACTATGCAGCCACAAAGGCGGGAGTTATATCATTTACTGAAGTTGCCTCCAAGGAATTTGGCAAATTTGGCATACGTGTCAATGCCATACTTCCAGGCTATATTAACACGCCCATGGTCGCCGTGGTGCCGGACAGTGTGAAGCAGCAAGTTATGGAGAAATGTCCACTGGGTCGTCTGGGTCAGCCGGAGGAGATTGCTGAGGTTATTGCGTTTTTGGCCTCGGAGAAGGCGGCCTATGTGAATGGTGCGGCGATCGAGGTGACCGGCGGATTGAAGTGAGTGTCAAGTGATGTGGAAGATGTGCGGGATCGAGTTTGCAGCAGAAGTGGAGAAGAACACTGTGAATTTAGGTCTACAGAAAGATGTGATGGTTGCAGTAATAAAGAAGTGCTAAATATAGTGTAAGAAAGAAGCAGTGAATTAAA
The DNA here is from genome assembly GCA_951804985.1 of Dryomyza anilis. Lineage (NCBI taxonomy): Eukaryota > Metazoa > Arthropoda > Insecta > Diptera > Dryomyzidae > Dryomyza > Dryomyza anilis. The sequence continues at coordinate 116,409,945 of OX638130.1, forward strand.
GTAGAGCACAAGATGTAAATGAAATGGTTAAAGAAAACTATAAAAAAAACTAAAAATTAGCTAATAATAAAAAGGATTGAACAATGGAACGAACAGAGAAACGGAGGATAGTAATTATTGTAAAGTTCAAATTTGCATTTAATAAATTACATATTTGGCATTTTTTAAAAAGTGTTTCATTTTTTAACTGAAGTATGTATATTATAAAGTATTTAGCACAATTCAAGGATTATAAAATTTGTGAAAAAGTGGTTTTGAAATCAACGTCACAGTACAAAAAAAATGTTTTCCAAACGAATTCATATCGTTCAAATTATAGTAAAGGGATTGAATCTTTTAGAAAAATAAATGAGACATTAAATTCTAAAACGTTTATAAATTTTATATAAAATTCTATTGAAAATAAAATTTCAAAATTTGCCTTACATTATGAAGCACCCTCTGTGTAGCAAAATCTAAAAATAAGGATGAATTGTGAGACACATTTCAGTTTCTATGGGCCTTAAATCCGCGCAGAAATACTCTAGAAGAGATAAAACACTTAATTATTAGTAATATTGAATTCACCAGAGAACAATGGAAAATTATGAGTAACACATTTTTTTACAAAAAAGTAAAAAAAAAAATAAATAAATAATTTCTAACCTTTTAATGCATCAGCAACTTTGTCAGTGCCTCTTAACGCTGTCAGACCATGTATTTAATTCAAATTCGATATTTTTAAGATTTAAAAATTTAAAAAAATCATTAATATGATGCATATTATGAATATATATGAATATATGCATATATATTATGAATTTTTTCTACAACTATCAGATTCATCATATTGATACCACCGTTCATTAAATGACATATTTAGGAATGCAGTCATTATATATAAGAACGTACACGTCTAGCCTGAAACATCTTCAACCCAAAAGTCCTGGGAGAACTTAAATGTGTTAAGAATATGTTTCGGACGAATATGTTAGAGACGAAGTTCCCGGTATATTTTAAGAACAGACAGAAAAAGAGACAACATTTAATACAATTCGAGACAACATTTCCAGCATTCTTCCGACAAACGCACAGATAAATGAAAATTTTGAAAAAAGTATGACAGATTATAAAATTGTATAGAATTTTAAATGCAGATTCCAACATCTTATGGAAACAGACAGAACACGAAGGAGTAAAAAAATCCGGTTTTATCTGTTTCAAGTATGTCGATAAAATGTTTTTAAATTTTTGTCAGGGGAAACTTCGTTTTGCTCTAAAAAAAAGTATATCAAAATATAAAAAATAATAATCGAAATTTAGCGAGTATTTGCTTTATATTTCTGTATTACTCAGGCTCACCCCGACACAAAATTTCTATCAATTTTAGGAATATTCCCGACACATTTTCGTCAAAAACACTAAAAATTGGAAGTTTGTGGGAAGCGTCTGACAGATTATCAACATTTATTGTAATGTTAAAGGCAGATTCTCGACATTTTTCGAGAACGGCCGGAAATGCGAGAGATTTTATTGCAAACTCTACACAGAAAAAAAAAATCATAAATGGAATGAACGCCGTTAATTGAGACACCGTTCATAATATACATTGAAAAAAATCATTCTATTTATGAACTAAGTATTCTTCGTATATACGAATCGCACAATTTGAGCGAAATTTATATAATAAACGCGTTCATAATTGTTATGAATTGCGTTCATTAAGGTAATTCATATGACTCAAAGCAGCGCAGTCTCCACGTCACGTGCAATTCAGCCGAGCATAAAGGCGATACTGAACGAGTTGGGAAAGTTATGTCACATGGGTAAGTTCGGTCACATGGGACGGACTTTTATAGTCGGTCGGGCCCGACTATGGAATACCCTACACTTTGGTGTGAATTTTAATGTGGGGTATTTAATTGTATACCTACCTTTAAAGTTCTTAATTAAGCTGAACATTCTTACACTCAGAATATTATTTAAATATCAAATTTCTGATGACGTATATTCCATTCATTTAAAAAATGTATGTAAAAATAACAGAATAAAAAAATCAAAAAATGTTAAAACATGTAGAAAAATAAATGTGGGCGGATCACGCCCACTTTTAAAAAATTTGTAGAGATTTAAGGCTAATATTTTATAATTTTGTTTTCAATAATTTGCGAATAAAATGTCCACTATAAAAAAGCGAGGAGTAATAAAAAAATCAAATGTGGGCGTATCACGCTCATTTTTGGATCATATATTTTTAGGTGAATTCTAACAATACGTTTTAAATTTTTTAAGTATATCTTGAATACTTTTCGAGTTATTGGTTCGTAAAAGTTATATAAAAGTGTCTTGTATGGGAGGTGAGCGTGTCCGTTGACCAATTTGGCTCATTTACATTGACAAAACTAACTTTTGGCTAAAAAGTATAGAAACGAAATTTCATCGCATTCTAAGCAGTATTTCTCAAGTTATCGTATATACGGACAGCAAGACAGCAAGACAGATAGACAGACGGACAAACAGACGGACACACGGACATGGCTAAACGGACTCGGGTGGTGATGCTGATCAAGAATATATATACTTTTCCATCGATATGCAGCAATATGCAGCAACAGCAAAAGTAGATATAAAATAAAATGTAAGTAGTTAAAAAAAATAAATAAATTAAAATAATAAAATAAAATAAAGAAAATAATAAAATACAAAAAAAAAAATAATAGAAGAAAATAAAAAAATATTTTTTTTATTTTTAAATAGTTTAAAGTTCATAAATATCATGAATTTTTTCATAAATATTATGAAAGCGTTCATCAATATTATGAACTTATTCATTACGGTTTTATGAACGATTCGTAAATTGGATGAATTTAGTCATTGGTTGAGTAATAATGAAAAATTCATGGAATTAATGAACAAATTCATAAATAGTATGAACTTTTTTTTCTGTGTACCTTTTTATGATTAAAAATGTTCGAAAAATGCTTCTAAACTTCCTTGAGTCGCCAGATATTTTGTCTTGGTACCATAGGATTTTTATACTCTCAAAATAATTTCTATGACATTTTATGAAATATTTTTTCGTTATTTTTCTTTCGTAAAATACACGGCTAATACGTTTTATACACGAACATTTGTATATACGATTCGTATATAATACGAATGTATTCGTAAAAGTACGAATACATTTCTAAAAAAAGCGATGTTTTCGTAAAAATATGAATGTATTCTTTACAATTACGAATATATTCCAAAACTTACGAATGTTTTTATTAAAAATACGAATATATTCGTAACATGTACGAATATATTTGTAAAAATATGAATATAGTCGTAATATGTACGAATGTATTCGTAGAAATATAAATATATTAGTAAAATTAATAGTTCATGCTTAAATATTATGAATTTATTCATAATTTTATGAATGTATTTATAATTTTATGAATATTTAATAAGATTGTTAAAAATACAAATATTTTTGTAAAATATACGAATATATTCGTAAAAAGGTACAAAATTATTCAATACAGAACGAATAAAAATAACAATCTTTCGTATTATGTACGTATGAATTTTGTAGATGGGCCATTCCACACCAAATCGACCAAAAAAGTCAAATTTGACATTTTTCCTTTTCGATTTTACTGAAATTTTGGCAACTGATAAAGGGTATCAAGACATGCTCTAATCATTTTTTTTCGACCACTACTTCCAGAGATACAGTGGCTCAAAGTTGGAAAAAAAAAGTGCCAAAAATCTCTTTTGTATGGTGGTTAATATTTAAATATCTCTTGAACTAGAAGTTCTAGAAACTCTGTTAATTACTCGTTTTATAGCTAATAGAACAAGCTTTTAGAAAAATTTAAACGTTAACTTTTAAACGTTAACATGTGGCACGTGATCATTATTTTTGCACTTAAAATTGTGGTCCTTAAAAAGGACCCTTTTTAAAATTCTGAAAAAAATCCTAAATTTTCGTCAATTTATAGTAAATGTTCATGCAAAATTTCAAGATGGTATTTTGATGGCATCATATTTTAAAAATTATTTTCAAAATTTTTCAATATTTTTTGTATTGAAAAAAAATATATATTTTTTTCAAAAGTAAAATTGGCTATAATTTTTCAATGTATTTGTAACTCTAATTTCGAAAATGGCGTCAGTTTCATCAAATTGTCTCTAGTTTTTGAGTTATATACCATTTCCCGAAAATCGTAAAAACTATATCCCAAAATGAGTATCTCAAAAACTAGATTCAATATGATAAAACTGACGCCATTTTAGAAATCAAAGTTACATATATATTCAGAAATTATTACAACTTTTACTGTAGAAAAAAAAAATTGTTTTTTCTATACTAAAAATAAATAAAAATTTAGAAAATAATTTTTTAAAATATCATACCATCAAAATACCATCTTTAAATTTTGCAATAACAATTATAATAAATTAATGGAAATTAAGCATTTTTTCAGAATTTTAAAAAGGGTTCTTTTTAAGGAAATCAATTTTGAAGTGCAAGGATAATGACCACGGGCCACACGTTAACGTTTAAACATTACAACTTAATTGTTCTGAAAACTTGTAATATTAGCTTTAAAACGAGCCATCAACGAAATTTCCAGCATTTCTAGTTGAAAAGATATTTAAATATGAACAACCATACAAAAGTGATTTTTGACCCTTTTTTCTAACTTTGAGCTACTGTATCTCTAGAAGTAGTGGTCGGAAAAAAAAAAAAAAAATTGGTTAGTGCATGTTTCAATATCCTTTATTAATTCCCAAAATTTCATTGAAATCGAAGAAGGCGAGTTCCAACCGCTGGTCGATTTAGTGTGGAATAGCCCATATAAAATGTAGGAATTATTTCGTAAAATATACAAATAATATTCGTAATTTTGTTCATAAATTTACGAAAGTTTTTTAGTGTATTCTACGAAATATTTCGAGATTTTCGTCGTAAAACACACAAACGGTTTCGTATATTTTAAGCAGATTTTTTTGTCAGTATTATTTTTTAACTTAAATCATTCTATTTTTTAACCCTTAACTTTCAATTGCTAATAAATTATTGATTTTCACAGTTAGTTGACGACGTCGCATTTATATTGTTTTCTAATTACATACCATTGGTTGATACTTTGTCATTTGAAACGTTTTTATAGTTTCCACCCACTTTTAAAGAAACTATTTTGCCTAGAACATAGCGAGTCCTGTTCTGGGGTAAATTTTGTAAGCTAAAACATATAAAATCCAAAGTAATAGACATAAATACTCATTACACCAAAGGTTTTTATTTACAGAAATATACTGTTAATCTCTATATTGTCTCTTGTATATGTTGCTATATTTAGAGGGTTGTTTTTGTAATAAGTAGCGTTAATTTTAATTAAGTCAGGCAAATAGAACACTGGTCTTAAATCAATTTTAGTGTCGGCCCCTTTATTTTGTAATGTCCACTACTACTTATGCTATAAGTTTTTATAAATTAGTTGGTTTTTTTTCATGTGTACATGGCGTGTATAATGGCGTCGAATGGGGGGGGGGGGGGCGTTGGTGTTAATACTATAATGTAACTCGAACTTCAAAGGGTGCATCCGGTGGTAGTACGGTAAGGGGCCACATGTCTGTGGTGCTCTAAACTTAGCACAGTATCGGGACGCGTTTTAATTTTTTTTTCTTACTGCGTCAATATGTAAAAGGTACACAATGAAGCGCCCTTGTACTAAGGGCACCCTATGTGATATTAGGTTTTGATTTTTTTTTTTTTTTTTTCTTTTCTTTTATTTTATTTTTTTTTTTTTCTTTTTTTTATTGTTATTTTATTTTTATGAGCTGCTTTGCATGTTGCCTTGTAACTTGAGCGCTTGTCATTAGCATTAAATTTCATTTTTTTTTAAATTTTATGTTTTATTTTATTTTTTTTTTACTTTTTTTCCAGGGCAGCATAACTTGCTTAAGTTAAAGGGCTATATAATTTTTTTGTAAAAGTTTTCTGCAACCTCTTCAACAGTTAATCAAAATAAAAAGATTTAGTTTTTTTTTTTAATTTGTTTTTTTTTTTTATTTTATTTTCTATTAAATACGTTGAATACACTTAAAATAAAGATTCGTTTTTCAATTTTAAATTTAGGCATAATTACTAAATATACATGCGCGCACAATTTCAACACTATATCAAAATACTATAAAAATATAACTATATATGTTAAGTACTAATTTATGTCTGTAGTGGCTTAAAGAAAATTCTATATTTAATTTTTTATATATAAAGTATTAAAAGTTGAAAATATATGAAAAAAGCTTAAAAATAATATCGAATTGTTCAAAATAATATTTAGGCATTTAACAGTTTTGTTTTATAAATATATTTTTTTGTTTTTAAATTGTTTAAAATTTAGCCAAACATTTAAATAATTTTACTGCTTATATAATTCGTATAGTTATGTATACAATTTTAAAAGCCAAATATTAAATATTAGATTTTTTTGCATTAGATTTAAAAACATTTTTTTAACACTGCGTTGTAGCTTAGAATTTGCGTTACAATATTTCAAGACTTTTAAGACACTAAAAGAAAGCATTATCACTAGAATATATGTACAAATGAGTAATGTTAGCAATAAACTATAGTACTTAATAAATAGCTAAAGTTAGAGCAAATATTTTTGACGTTTTTTCTTTTTTATATTTTTAAATTTTTCTTTTTTATTTTTTTATTTTTAATTTATTTAATTTTTATTTTTTTTATTTTTTTATTTTATATACTAAAATTAAGCACTTACAAAACTATCAGGTACATGACTTTTTTTCTATACAACTAAAAATTTTATATAATCTAAAATAACTTTCAAACTTTTAATGCAATTTAAAGCCGTTCTAAATTTAACCAAAGTTTGTTTTATAGTTTTCATAATTTTACTAATATTTAATGAGTTTATTTAGCATTCACTAAGCAATCACTTAAATTATAAACGAGCATATTTCAAATTTACAATCGATCGAAATTTAAATTATAACAAAAAAAGTATTAAATTTTATCAGCACTATTTACAACAATTTGACTACAGAAAAATCAAATTCTGTCAAAGCTAAAATTAAATACCCTCTTTCACAATTCAATTTCAATCGAATGCTAAAACATACCCATTAGAATAGCATTTTTAATTAAAGTATAGCATTAAAACTAATTCATCCTAAACTATAATTGATCTCAATTGCAGCTTCTTTCCTTTTAGCATAAAAGTTTTAATGTTTTTATAAATAGTATATGGTTCAAATTTAGTTTCATAAAAACCAATAATTTATATATTTTAATTCAAGCTTAGTTTTTATTATAAATTCTAACATTGTTTTTTGGTTTCAAAACTTAAAGTTTAATCTTTTTTTTACATGCAATAATATTATGCTCAACGCAAATATTATTATGCTTGGGGACGCAACATTTATAGTAGTTTTTTATATATATTTTTGTCATTTTTTTAGTCTATGTTCTGTGTGTCTATGTCACAAACAGTTTGTTTAGTTCAGATTTGAAAACAATTGTGTTTTTTAAAATCAAATATATTTTGACTCAATATAATTCGGAGATATTTTACGTTAAATTTTCGGTTTTTCATACATAATTTTCAACAGTTTTTATAGAAATTTGTAGAAATTATGAAAATTTTCAAATTTTGATGGAAATTTTAAGTTTGAACTAAATTTTGTTGCTTGAGTGAAAATTTTAAATTCCAGTGAAAATTTGAATTTGAGTAAAAATTTTGAATTTGATTGAAAATTATAAAATTGAATTTTGAGTATGAATTTAAAAATTGAATGACATATTTAATTTTTAGTGTAAATTTGAAATATAAGTAAAAATTTGAAATTTGAGTGAAAATTTGAATTTGAGTGAAAATTTGAAATTTGAGTGAAAATTTTTATTTTGAGTGTAAATTTGAAATATTAGTGAAAATTTAAATTTGAGTGAACATTTTTATTTTGACTGTAAGTAAATTTGAAATATTAGTGAAAATTTATAATTTTAGTGAAAATTTTAAATTTCAGTGAATATTTTTAATTTGAGTGAAAATTTTAAATTTGAGTGATCATTTTTAATTTGAGTGAACATTTTAAATTTGAGTGAAATTTTGAAATTTGAGCGAAATTTTGAAATTTGAGTGAAATTTTGAAATTTGAGTGAAAATTTTAAATTTGAGTGAAAATTTTAAATTTGAGTGAAATTTTGAAATTTGAGTGAATATATTAAATTTCAGTGAATATTTAAAAATTGAGTAAAAATTTAAAATTTAAGTGAAAATTTAAAATTTGAGTGAACATTTTTATTTTGACTGTAAGAAAATTTGAAATATTAGTGAAAATTTGAGTGAACATTTTAAATTTGAGTGAAAATATTAAATTTGAGTGAAAATTTAAAATTTGAATGAAAATTTGAAATTTGAGTGAAAATTTGAAATTTGAGTGAACATTTTAAATTTGAGTGAGCATTTTAAATTTGAGTGAAAATTTGAAATTTGAGTGAAAATTTGAAATTTGAGTGAAAATTTGAAATTTGAGTGAAAATTGAAAATTTGAGTAAAAATTTAAAATTTGAGTGAAAATTTAAAATTTTAGTGAAAATTTAAAATTTGAGTGAAAATTTAAAATTTGGATGAAAATTTAAAATTTGAGTAAAAATTTGAAATTTGAGTGAAAATTTGAAATTTGAGTGAAAATTGTAAACTTGAATTTTAAAATATTAAAATTTAGAAATTAATTCTATTTAGTTTTTTAATGTATGAGATCAGTCTTGTTTTCTAACTCTGCTACTTTTACTCAACTCATTACCTATTTCGATCTCTGTCTGTTGGCCAACTTTAGAACCAGAACTTAAAAATACTGAAATTATTTAAAATTTCTCAGCACTAAAACTATGCGTCCTTCAAAACAGCTAACTTAACCCTTAACAGACCTTTGCACTTAGACTGCGGTCGGTGGCGGCATCAGCGACGCATTCGACGAGCGCAGATACGGATTACCATAGATGGCGCTGTAGCGCGGATCGACAGTGAGCGGCACCGTGGTAGCAGCGGTGGCCGACACTACATGCGTCGCGGTGCTGTTGTTGCTGCAGCTGCCATTCGGCGATGAACTCACCAATGATGCAGTCGTCGACTGTAAACTCGGCAGTCCGTTGTCCTGACGTATGTCACGCGCCCCGATAATGCTGCCAGTGAGTGAGCCGCCACCACCGCTGCTGCCACCGCAACCACCACCATTTGTGAGGAATGTCATGGGCATGCCTTGCTGTTGTTGTTGCTGATGCTGCTGCTGTTGATGAAGATGTTGCTGCTGCTGCTGTTGATGTTGCTGTTGTTGCTGCTGTTGCAAATGATGATTCTGATGATTGTTATGCATTATGGTCGAGCTGCCATTGGATTTGGTGGAGCACGTTGTCAAATACTGAGGCGGTGGACTGTAGTGCGTCGAATAATCGCCGTAGGGCACATAGCCGCCTGAGATGTCAACTTTCAAATCGCTATAGTTCGAAGTACGATCGCCGGCCTCCATTTTGCTGGCAACGCCACCGTTTTTCGTGATCTGATGCTCGCTGATGACGTCGGCTGGTGGCAGCTTTGAGCGTTTCTTGCACTTGAAGTAGATGATGATGAGAATGGTGAGGATCATGAGAATGGCGACGGCGGATATGCCGCCCACGATGGTCATGAGCAGGGGAACGCTTTCTGTAATAAGAAAAAAAAAACAAATTAAATAAATAAAATAATTCATTAAATTTATGAAACAAAAAAAATATTTGAAGTGAAATTTTGAAAATTTGAAGTTTGAGCGAAAATTTGAATTTTGAGTGAAAATTTTAATTTTGAATGAAAATTTTAATTTTGAGTGAATATTATTATTATGAGTGAAAATTTGAATTTTGAGTGAAAATAATAATTTTGAGTGAAAATTATAATTTTGAGTGAAAATTATAATTTGGAGTGAAAATTATTATTTCGAGTGAAAATTTTAATTTTGAGTGAAAATTTTAATTTTGAGTGAAAATTATAATTTTGAGTGAAAATTATGATTTTGAGTGAAAATTATAATTTTAAGTGAAAATTATAATTTTTAGTGAAAACTTTAATTTTGAGTAAAATTTATAATTTCGAGTAAAAATTATATTTTTGAGTGAAAATTATAATTTTGAGTGAAAATTATAATTGAGTGAAAATTTTAATTTTGAGTGAAAATTATAATTTTGAGTGAAAATTATAATTTTGAGTGAAAATTTGAATTTTGAGTGAAAATTATAATTTTGAGTGAAAATTTGAATTTTGAGTGAAAATTATTATTATGAGTAAAAATTTGAATTTTGAGTGAAAATTTGAATTTTGAGTGAAAATTATAATTTTGAGTGAAAATTTTAATTTGGAGTGAAAATTATAATTTTGAGTGAAAATTTGAATTTTGAGTGAAAATTTCAATTTTGAGTGAAAATTTTAATTTTGAGTAAAAATTATAATTTTTAGTGAAAATTATAATTTCAATTGAAAATTATAATTTTGAGTGAAAAATATAAAAAAATGATATATACAAAAAATTTAATAAAAATAGTATGTCAGATGTGGGGTTCGAACCCACGCTCCCTCTCGGGAACCAGAGCTTAAATCTGGCGCCTTAGACCGCTCGGCCAATCTGACTGTTAAACATTGCGACAAGTTGAGTTTTGAATGAGAATTCGAAATTTAAGTCAACTTTGTAATTTTGATTGAACATTTATAATTTTATATAATGAACATATAAAAATTTGAATATTGAGTGAATATTTTAATTTTGAATATTATTTAAAAAAAATTGATTTTTGAGTAAAATTATGAATTTAAGGTGAAATTTCAATTTTGAGTTAAAATAATATTTTTTATTAAAAATTTAATATTAAGAGTAAATTTTATTTATTTCGTTATCATTTAATTCATGGGTAAATTTTGAATTAAAGTTTGAGTAAAAATTTTAGATGTGCCCAAAAATTTGAATTAAAAAAAGTAAATAAATAAAATTAATATTGAAAAAAAAAATAAAAAAAAATTTAAAAAAAGTCTGTCAGATGTGGGGTTCGAACCCACGCTCCCTCTCGGGAACCAGAGCTTAAATCTGGCGCCTTAGACCGCTCGGCCAATCTGACTGTTAAGCAATGCACGACCTAAAGCGACTATAAGCCGAAGAAGGACGAACCAAAAATACAACATGCACTATGTCGTCTAAGGTCTTCGGCATGCAGTGTGCTAGCAACATTTAAAAGAAATCTAAAAATAACCCATAGCAAATTGTCATGCTTTGCAAAGACAAAAACAAAAACAACCCCCTGACAAACCAAACAAAAACTATTAATACCACTTAGTCCGTCACACACACTTACTTTGTGCCTGCAAATTGATTTCCACCACATCGTTGCCATAGTCATTGACCACCGTGCAGTTGTATTTGCCGTAGTGATACGACTGACTGTCGCGTATGATCAGCGTCGACTTGACGCCGCCGGGCACCGCATCGACAAGTATCGAATAGTCGTGACCCGATTCGGAACTAATTTCATGGCCATTAAATGTCCAGGACACATGACGTGCTCGCGGCACCGAACTGGCAAAACACTCGATGCGTGCCGTGTCGCCAACCAGACCGTACTGGTAACGTGCCGAGGAGATGGTCGGTGAACCCTTGAGATAGACATAGGCATCGGCGGAGATTTCAGCGTAGCCGGGTACGTTGGCCTTGCAGTAGTAACGGCCGGCGGTCTCGTTACTGACACTGAAGGTGAGGTTTGAGTTGCCGCCAACGACCTGAAAATAAATAATAATAAAATTAAATAAATTATATGTTATAAAAAATATATGAACAGCAATTCAAAATTTAAAATTTAATTATATTTTATTTTATATTTAACTCGTTTTAAATTAATTTTTGTTTTATATTACAAAAACAAGAAAATGTAGTAACATTACAAAATGTAGTAAAATTACAAAATGTAGTAAAAAACAAATGCAAATATTTTTTAATTATATTTTTTTTCCTCTGTGTAAGTATTGCCTCTTTTATAAATTTCACTTACTCTATCAATAGGATGTTGTATCCAAACAATGTCCGGCGTAGGGTTGCCATCGACCTCGCAGTTTAAAGTCACCAAACTGCCGATGTCAGCTTCAATTGACTGTGGACGTTGTTTAAAAGTAGGCGCATCTATTTATAAGACAAAAAAAAATAAAGAAAAACACAAAGATTATTAAATCAGTTTCAATTACTCGCAGTTGGCAACACTACAGCTCTATTGGCTATACTTACAGCTTATATCAAGCGTTTCGCTATCCTCGCTCTTGCCCACAGCATTCTGTACTTCACACTTGACGATGGCATCATGGAACTTGCGTGTTACGTTGCGTATAACCTGAAATGACGTAAGACAACACATGACGTAAGTAAAGTATTAAGTAGTGTAGGCGAATAAGCAGCAGATGAATAGGAGCCACGTAAGAATAACCGAGAGCTATTAATACTGGTTATTGGTTCAACGAACGACGTTGTGCAAAGGATGCCGAAAGTGGAGATTATGAATATGACGCAAAACAAAGGGTGTTGGAAAAGTCGCGCAAATTCTAAAGAGCTGACAGTTACGAAGATGAAATGAGGAAAAGACTACTGAAGAACTTACGCGATAGGAATGAAGTAGAAAAGTCAAAAAAGACTGAGACTTAAAATGAGAATGAAGAAGAGTCTGTTAATAAGCTAACTGCCAAAGTTCATAAGATCGCAGAGACTATGAAAAGGAATGCAGGAGAATAAGTGCCAGAGTAAAGAGTCCAGTAAGGCTTATAAATGATTTTAGTCAAAAAGAAAATAGACGAAATAACTAAGAAGGAAAAGAAGCCTTAAAAACAAACATACTTATATATGACATAGAACTAAATTTTTAAGAAATACAGTAACGTTTGAGGAGTATTCAATTCTTCTACTTAAAAGAATGCGCAGAAGAATCCACCGACGAATACTTAGACTGGAGAATAGAAAAACGGATATTTTCAGGAGAATTGAAGGATAATTTAAGGAGACTGCATAGGAATTAGTTCATGCGATAAAGGTCGAAGAATACACCGAAATGAGCTAACTTCCGAAGTTTATTATATCGCTGATACAACGGAGAAGAATGCCTAAGAAGTAGTGCGAAATAAACAGCATGCCAATGTCGAAGAGTATTCGTAATAGAGTCCACAAAAGATATCGGAAGTTATGTTTGAGAAGTAAGCAAAAGAGAAACCTCTTCAGAAAGATAAGCAGAAGAATGTATATGCTGAAGAATGAATATGCTCTTCAAGATATCTTAAATGTAGCACGAAATGTCTACGAAGAAATAGGCAAGAAAGAGTAGAAGTATGCATGAAACAGAAGGAATTGCGAAGGAGCGAAATATAAGATCCACAAAAGAAGGATGAGCAGAATAATCCGAAGACTAAAAGAGAAACGTCCTCAGAAAGATAAGTAGAAGAATGTATATGCTGAAGAGAGGATATGATAATCAAGATATCTTAAATTAAGCATGAAATCTCTACGAAGAAATAGGCATGAAAGAGTAGAAGTATTCATGAAATAGACGTATTGTAAAGAAACGAAAGATAAGATCCACAAAAGGATGCGAAGAAGAATCCGAAGACGAAAAGAGAAACCTCCTCAGAGAGATGAGCAGAAGAATGTATATGCTGAAGAATGTACAGAGCTCATAAAGACATCTTAAATATAGCACGAAATCTCTACGAAGAAATAGGCAAGAAAAAATATAAGTATTCATGAAATAGAGGGAATTGCGAAGGAAAGAAAGATAAGATCCACAAAAGGATGCGCAGAAGAATCCGAAGACTAATACAGAAACCTCTTCAAGAAAGATTAGAAGAAGAATAAATACGCTGAAGAGTGGATGTGCTCATCAACATATCTTAAATTAAACATGAAATCTCTACGAAGAAATAGGCATGAAAGAGTAGAAGTATTCATGAAAGATAAGATCCACAAAAGGATGCGAAGAAGAATCCGAAGACTAAAAGAGAAACCTCCTCAAGACTTCTGAAAAGATGAAGTAATGGTTATATTTAATCCCAAAATAAACACAAAATAGTTGATTCAAGCTAAGAATGAATATAAGACTTCATGATATAATACCTATGTACGACATAAAAGAAAATGCGTAAAACTAAAATAAGAACTAAGTAATCTATGAAAAGTTAGCTAAAGCACAGCCTCCGCTCGAAGAATGCGTAGGATGGCGACGTCTTTTTAGCGACATCCCAGACAAATCACTGCTAATCGATGCTAAACGACGATGCATTTTTCTCGCATCCCTGGAATGTTACAGTGTCCAGGTTAAATATGGAGACAAACATGCATTTTAGAGTCGATGGTCGGGACTCTGTTTCTGTACTGGACTACATGACCAGCGGCAGCTGTTGTTCCTGCTGTTGTTCCTGCTGCTGCAACAGCAACATAAATTCTAATCGCTCGCATAGCAAATTATGGGAAATTGCAGCCAGTTTGACTGGCTTTTCCGCATTAATTTGCTGTGCTGTGCTGCAATTCCAAGACACGCCACCTGGTAACTGGGCGCAACCATGGAGTAGTCATGGGACTTAAGTTTGGACTTAGACTGTTGCTCTCTTTGCTAAAGCTATAGCAGAAGCTGAAGCTGCTGATGATGTGCTTCAATTAATGTGCATGAATCAAGTGCAGGAAGTTGCAGTGGATGACGGAATGGCAAGGAGCGAAGACGCGGAATAGAGACTCTGCAAGGTGCAGTGTAAATTAGTAATAGTTACAAGAACAACCAAACATTGCTGCGACAACTGAAACGGCAGCAGCAGCAGCAAATACCCTGTAACGTAAGCTCACTAATTATGAGCTCGTGGTCAATAAAGTGATTCAACTGGTTTTTCAATGCTACACATGTTGCGCGTCCCATCATATTCCAGAATACTCATCAATACCAACAAACCGAACAACCAAACAACAACCTACAAGCAACATATCTACGATGGAGCAATCATCCTCGTCGTCATCATCGTCATTCAACACTTATTGTGCTATGTGCCTGCTTTATCTAACATGTATTCTGTACGACTTACCATTTCTGTTTTTTGTCCGCCATTAATTGGCTCTTCGTTGATGTACCAGCGATAACGGACGTCGCTCGGATTGGCATCCGCTTTACATTCGAGACGCACCTGTGCGTACTCCGGAATACGACCGCCGGATAGAGCGCCACCGATAACATTTACTTTGACTTTTGGTGCGTATTTTACCTGCAAAAAATATAGATGTTTATATTAATTGTTGAATAGATTAATATTACATGTTTTTAAAAATTGTTTGAATTGCTGAATTCTTTTTTCTTTTAAGGTTCATAAGTTTAATATATATCTTAAAGAAATTGTCAAAGTTATGTCAGCTACAGCAAAAATATAACTGTATTAACCGCATTTTAGGTGACGTCCCCGAAGATTTATCTGAAAATATATTTATTTCGTTAAAGTGTCCCTTTCTGTGAAATGTCCTTTTTTGAAGGGGTTCAATTCGGGAAAGATTCTATAAAAGGAAATGTGTCTTTCGAGAAATTGTTTTTCCGGGATACTTCCCAAATGTTCATTTCGGGGAAGTATTACTTTCGCGAAATTTTCCATGCAAGGAAATGTCTATTTCTAGGAGGAAGTCTCTGTCTAACCGATAAAATATCCATTAGTGGAAATATGGTTCTGAAAATGTTGCTTTCAGAGAAGTGATTTTCATTTGAATAATGTTTTTTTTTACGGAAAAGTCCATTTTGGAAAAGTTTATCTTTCAGAGAATGTTCCATGTAAGCAAATGTCTATTTCTAGGAGTATGTCCTTACCAATCGAGGAAATATGCATTTTTGGAAATAGCTTTCTGAAAAGATTACTTTTAGAGAAGTGGTTTCCATTCGGATAACTGTTTTCTTTCGGGAAATGTGTCTGGCAAACAATATATCGTGTAAAAGACCATTTTTCGTATTATTCGGGCGAATTTCCCCTTCGAGGAAATGTTCGTTTCAGGAAAGACTCCATTTAAGAAAAGTGAAATTGTCCCTTTCGGAGTATTATTTCTTTCGGGAGAAATTTCCCTTCGAGGAAGTGTTCATTTAAGGAAATACTCCATTTTAGGAAAGAGCAATTGTTCCTTTCGGAGTTTTTTTTTTTTTTTTTGGGCGAAATTCCTCTTCGAGGAAATGTTCAGTTCACAAACGGATCGATTTCATAAATGTGAAATTGTGCTTTTTGGAGTATTATTTCTTTCTGGGATACGTGCTTTTCGAGAAAATGTTCATTCAGATATGTAAAATGTTCATTTCGGGGAAGTTTAACTGTTACGGGAATGTTCCATTCGAGTAAATGTATATTTCGTGAAGGGGTCCCTTTCAGATATTGTGTCCATTCGGAGAATTATCGATTGAAATGGTATTCGAAAAAGGGTTAGTCTCATTCAAGCAAATGTCTTTATCGTCGAAATGTACTTTTCGTAAAATTGTCCATAAACGGTGAAATGCCATTTTCGGGGAAATATCCATTTTGGGGAAGTGTATCTGTCGGGGAGTCCCTTTCGGAGTAGTGTCCTTACGACGAATGTTCATATGTGGAAATATTTTTCGGGACATATTTAAATAGTTACTATTTTGAGGAGATATTATATATATTATAGCTGCTAAGAACAAAAAGGCGTTACATATTGAAAACGCTTATCGTCAAAATATCAGCAAATAGAATCATCGAGTAAGAAAAATGACTAAACTTTAAACAGTAAGGCATCTTTTTTAAATTTTAAAGAAGTTCACATTCCACGCATGCTTTTGTTTCGCACCACAAATCAAAATTAACAATTTACATCACACTATGACAACAAAACCAACAACTACAATCATCGTTATCGCATAACAGACGTCTGGCCATCTGTACTATACCCAATAGGAAATGTTTTAAAATATTCCTCAATGTTTTCTCTTGATAACGTCAGAAAATATGATTTCCGCACTGCAAAGTATTGACGATACTTTCATTTGTCTTGCATGACATGTCATACATGATGTCCAACAATGATAGATGTCATTGATGTAGTGCTATATCTTAAAGAATATATTTGACACATAAATAAAAACTTTAAATAACTCTTTTGTGGACAAGTTCATCAATGCCTCAAAGTAAATTCCTACAGGGTGTACACACGTGTGGCTGTGTGTGACGATACAACTGTAACCGTTAAGACCATGCATTGCAGCCTGATGCAATTTGCAGTCGCTGACAGACATTTGGAAATTTCGTAAATGAATCCGTGCAACCCATGACCATGTGTTGTGCCGGATGACGCAACGTATACGCGTACCATTCCCCAATTTGCAAATTCCAGCCCACTTACCTCAACACGTATTTTCGCCGAACGGTATGTGCGGTCGGCCGTATTCTGAGCCTGGCACGTGAAGTTCGTGTTGTGATGCTCCTTTTTCGGCGTGAGCCGCAGTATCGATTTCGCCGTATAGCGGCGTAGGTCGGGCAGCGGTATAACCGTGTACTCGATGTTCTCCGTAATAACATTGC
This sequence comes from Dryomyza anilis, assembly GCA_951804985.1. Lineage (NCBI taxonomy): Eukaryota > Metazoa > Arthropoda > Insecta > Diptera > Dryomyzidae > Dryomyza > Dryomyza anilis. Next base: position 116,427,542 of record OX638130.1, read on the forward strand.
CGAGACCATCAATCCATGTAATCTAAAAGGACAAAAAGAGAAAACAGAGTAGAGAGTGAGTTGAGTGAATGAGGGAGTGAGTGAGTCGGAGAATGTAAAATGGGACTTGAAAATAAACACAAAACAGAATTAAACTCAAAATTGTGCAGAGACATGCTGTGTGGTGCCGGTGCCGGTGCCTGTGTCTGTGCCCGTCGACTGTCATTGTTTGCTGTTTCGGATTAGAAACGTAGGGTTTCCACCTTTTTGACGGTACGCTCCGAGAATGTTGGGGTTTTTGGAAGACGAACACAAACACACAGAATGTGCTGAATTATGCAAGATCTGTTTTCCCCGGGCACATGTACTATTTCGATGTGTTACTCTGATGCTGGTACTGCATTTTTAATAACCTCGTCTAATCGGATAAAAGCCTTTTTCGGGCACATGCCAAAAGCATATCCGGCATTCATGCAGCCTCAAACAATGAGTTCAATCTTGGGCACAATATTAAATGTGCAAATATTTAGACAAAGCTTAAATTACGACATATTATTTAGCATGACTCACCTCAGCTGCCGGTTTGCCGCCCATTGAAATGCATTCGATTTCCACCTTGCGATCCTCGGTCGTATAGATGACATCACCTTGCGTTATCTTTGGTGCCTCTGGTGGCACCAGTACGTTTAGCGTTGCAAACGTCGAACGTATGGCCGCCTGTCCTTCCGGTCCCGGACTCACTTGACACTGATAGCGTGCATCATCGTCCAACATCACGGGGTAAATATCCAATGAATAGTCGCCCTCCTCATCACTGCCCACCATCGAGTAGCGTTCAAAGCCGCTCAAATCGCGATGGGTGCCCAGACCGAAGTCGTCCTTCGTCCATTGCAGCAGACCTTGCAGGTTGATGACGCGACAGGGTAGCGTGACGCGTGCGCCCACCACAGCTGTCTGGTCCTGTGGCTCCATGGCGAAGCGTTGATTGTGAAAATTGACATATGACGATGAGGAGGATGACGACGACGACAACGATGAGGATGACAATGATGATGACGCTGCTGATAAGGATGAGGCGCCGGATGAGCCAACCTGTATGTGTTTGGCATGTGTGATACAGATGATGTGCGTGCCAATGATGATGGTGATGAGTGGCAACAGCATTGACTTTGTAGTAGTCGTTCTTCTCGTTGTTTTTGTGCGACGTTTTGTAATGGTCAGCGACGCCATGATTGATGTGTTGTTGCTTTCTGTTTTGGTGCTGCACATTGTCGTCGTTGTTGTTGTTTGTTGTTGTTAATTTTCTATACACCTCGTCTTTGTTGCTGGTGCTGATGATGAATTTTCCACTTTAATTAACTGCAATGAAAAGAGAAAATGCGCGAATTTAAACAATGGAATTCATGGATTTTAGTGTTTTGTATTGAAATTGGTTGCTGAATTTTGTCAGCAATATTAGAAATTTGTAAGCGCTGCAATTTAGAAGAGTGCAGGTATTTTAAAATGTTTAAAATATCAATTTAAATTATTTTTAGTTGTAAGCAAACATTTTAAATTGTAAGCACAAGTAAAATAGTGTAGTAGAGGCATATCAAAATTGTATTTAATACTTTTCGATTCTATTCAGCTAACCGAGACAAAACAATTGGTGATTTTGAGTTATATTTCGGATATATTTTCGGTAAATGCAGAGATAAATAGAAGCAGTTATAACATATTGTAGAAGGCGAAGTACAGAATATAAACAATGGAATGCATGGATTTTAGTGTTTTGTATTGAAATTGGTTGCTGAATTTTGTCAGCAATATTAGAAATTTGTAAGCGCTGTTATTAAGCAGAGTTTATGTCTTTTAAAATGATAAAATATCATATTCAATTATTTTTTAGTTGTAAGCAAACATTTTAAATTGTAAGCACAAGTAAAATTGTATAGTAGAGGCTTTTTAAAATTATATTTCATACTTTTGAATTCAATTCAGCTACCCGAGACAACACTAATGTAATTTTTGTGGTGTATTTAGAGTGTTTTTCCGACAAATGCAGAGATAAATGGAATTTTGTGAGAAGCACTTATAAAATTTTGTAGAATTTTAAAGGACGATATTGGGAAGGAAGAGAAAAAGGACAGCTTTTCATACAAACTCTGTATTTTTCTGAATAAAAACTTTCTAGCTGTTTAAAATGTTTTCTATTCTAGTCATTCATATCCAATAAATCCTGAGAACCACACATTTCAACAAAAACTGTATTTAAATTGTGCAACTGATAACGTTAATGTGTTGCACATAATTAAGCAAAACACAAAATGCCTATAAATCACTGAAAAATGTACATTCGAAATTATTAGTATTAACGCCGTGTATTCTGTTTTTGGCCATTTCCTAATTGTTCATTTTCGACTCATTTTTGGTAACATTTACAAATTAAACGCAGCAAATCCACCGGCCGCAAGCCGACCATAATGCATTTGTTCAGCCACGTGCAAATGACCTCCGACCGTATACAATGTGCATAGAGATTACTACTGGAGCTACCACCGAAAGCTATTAAAAATTAAGAATTAGCAAACTTGCGGCACTCGCTCGCACCATTTAATTACACTATCTGGTGGTGGTGGTGCTGCTGCTGTCCGTGGAATCGTCCGGATTCGCACTTGAACCGCGCGCAAACAGCACCTCGTATATTTTAATGTTTGGTTGCATTGATGACGCCTTGTGCTGGGTGCAGTGGGTAAACCCAGCAGTAAATCGAAATGAATTACTGAAAAATAGAATTTTTAGTGAAAAATTGAATTTTTAGTGAAAATTTGAATTTTTAGTGAAAATTTGAATTTTTAGTGAAAATTTAAATTTTTAGTGAAAATTTAAATTTTTAGTGAAAAATTGAATTTTTAGTGAAAAATTGAATTTTTAGTGAAAAATTGAATTTTAAGTGAAAAATTGAATTTTTAGTGAAAAATTGAATTTTTAGTGAAAAATTGAATTTTTAGTGAAAAATTGAATTTTTAGTGAAAAATTTAATTTTAAGTGAAAATTTGAATTTTTAGTGAAAATTTGATATTTAGTGAAAAATTGAATTATTAGTGATAAATTTGAATTATTAGTGATAAATTTGAATTTTTAGTGATAAATTGAATTTTTAGTGAAAAATTCAATTTTTAGTGAAATATTAAATTTTAGTAAAAAATTTAATTTTCAGTGAAAAATTTAATTTTTAGTGATAAATTGAATTTTCAGTTAAAAATGTGATATAAATTAAATAAATATTGAAAAATTCATATCCGTGTTGCACAGTGTTTCGCCTTTGATTCCGCATTTTTGTGCAGCATACTTTCCGGCGCTCCTTTTCAGTAGTTACTAAGTGACCAAAGTGAGAAACATGTGTTTTTGTTTTTGGCTTTTATTGCGCGCAGATAATTTCTTTTAATGAGCGTAAACTAAATTTAAACCAAAGAACAAAGCAAAAAAAAAAAACACAAAATTAAAACGAAAAAAAAAAAACAAAAACCAAAAAATGTGTAATAAACGCAGGAAGCAAATTTGTATTTACAAAATAGTTGTCGGGTTTTTATTTTCTGTAGTTTTTTTTTCATTCTTTATATTTTTACAATCATTCATTTGTTTTGTCCGTCTATTTGTTTCCCACATGCGGTGCGTGCGTTTGTTTGTTTAATTTTTTTAATTTGTTTCACTATAAATTTTGGCAATTACACATCATGCTGGGAACCGCGTGTATTTCTTTTTTCACTTTTTCACATTGTGCACCTCACTGTTTGCTATTGTTGTTGTTGTTGCTACTGCTGCTGTTTTTGGTAAGCACTTTATTACCAATAATTTGTGCTTGGCTTTGGCCTAAGCTGCTGTTGCATGTTTCTGTGTGGCACAAGGCTTTGTTGACCGCAAAACAAACAAAAACTAAAAAAACTTACCAAAAACAAGATGAATTTATATGGGTCAAATTATTTAGGCATTTGCAATAAGTTCACATTTTCTTATTTTTTAAAAAACAAAATTTAAGAAAAAAATCGTTACAGAAAATATATTTTTTTAATTAATTATAGAGTTTTTTTTTGTCTCATATAAATGTTATATTTGCAATAAGACTGCTTTAATTAATGATAGATATTTTTTGTACTATCATTTTTCTATAATTTTTTTTCTATATTTGATATTTAATTAAAAAAAATTAAATAAAAAAAAAAAACAAATTATTTTGAAATCGCATTTAATAAATTTTTCTTTCTTTCTTTTTCTAGGTAACTCCCCTAAACAACACACAGAGCCGCAAACCCTCTAACAATAAACGGCTATTTACATGCCTAATTAGAGTTTGCTAACAACTGGCAACACAGGGCGAACAACCAGCAGAGGGTAACATGTATATTTTAGAACGTGCGCATGCGCCTGCCCATAGCCTTTTTTAGGTTAAATGCGCGCAAAAACACACAGGGTACAACGGGCACAAGCCAAACCGTAGTCAAAAGAATATAAAAAAAAATATATGCTCAACAATAAAACGGGATAACTGCGTTTTGCGTAGTTAATTCAGTTTTTACAACCCTATGCGAGGTATTTATAGTTCATAAAGCGGTGTTAAACACTCAAAAAATAAATAGTTTTATTTAGAATTTTTAGTAAAAATTTAAAATACATTTGTATTTATAGTAAAAAGTTACATTTTTAGTGAAAAATTGAATTTTTAGTAAAAAATTGAATTTTTAGTAAAAAATTGAATTTTTAGTGAAAAATTGAATTTCAGTGAAAAATTGAATTTTTAGTGAAAAATTGAATTTTTAGTGAAAAATTGAATTTTTAGTGAAAAATTGAATTTTTAGTGAAAAATTGAATTTTTAGTGAAAAATTGAATTTTTAGTGAAAAATTGAATTTTTAGTGAAAAATTGAATTTTTAGTAAAAAATTGAATTTTTAGTAAAAAATTGAATTTTTAGTGAAAAATTGAATTTCAGTGAAAAATTGAATTTTTAGTGAAAAATTGAATTTTTAGTGAAAAATTGAATTTTTAGTGAAAAATTGAATTTTTAGTGAAAAATTGAATTTTTAGTGAAAAATTGAATTTTTAGTGAAAAATTGAATTTTTTAGTGAAAAATTGAATTTTTAGTGAAAAAATTAATTTCAGTGAAAAAATGAATTTTTGTGAAAAATTGAATTTTTGGTGAAAAATTGAATTTTTAATGAAAAATTGAATTTTTAGTGAAAAATTGAATTTTTAGTGAAAAATTGAATTTTTAGTGAAAAATTGAATTTTTAGTGAAAAATTGAATTTTTAGTGAAAAATTGAATTTTTAGTGAAAATTTTAATTTTTAGTGAAAAATTGAATTTTTAGTGAAAAATTGAATTTTTAGTGAAAAATTGAATTTTTAGTGAAAAATTGAATTTTTAGTGAAAAATTGAATTTTTAGTGAAAAATTGAATTTTTAGTGAAAAATTGAATTTTTAGTGAAAAATTGAATTTTTAGTGAAAAATTGAATTTATAGTGAAAAATTGAATTTCTTAGTGAAAAATTGAATTTTTAGTGAAAAATTGAATTTTTAGTGAAAAATTGAATTTTTAGTGAAAAAATTAATTTCATTGAAAAAATTAATTTTTAGTGACAAAATGAAATATTTAGTGAAAACTTGAATTTTTAGTGAAAAATTGAATTTTTAGTGCGAAATTGAATTTTTAGTGAAAATTTGAATTTTAAGTGAAAAATTGAATTTTTAGTGAAAATTTGAATTTTAAGTGAAAAATTGAATTTTAAGTGAAAAATTGATTTTTTAGTGAAAAATTGAATTTTTAGTGAAAAATTGAATTTTTAGTGAAAAATTTAATTTATAGTGAAAAATTTAATTTTTAGTAAAAAATTTAATTTTTAGTGAAAAATTGAATTTTTTAGTGAAAAATTTAATTTTTAGTGCGAAATTGAATTTTTAGTGAAAAATTGAATTTGAAGTGAAAAATTGATTTTTTAGTGAAAAATTGAATTTTTAGTGAAAAATTGAATTTTTAGTGAAAAATTGAATTTTTAGTGAAAAATTGAATTTTTAGTGAAAAATTGAATTTTTAGTGAAAAATTGAATTTTTAGTGAAAAATTGAATTTTTTAGTAAAAAGTTGAATTTTTAGTGATAAAATTAACACCTGACTATAAATTAAATTTTTTCGTTTAAATTATTTTTTTAAGTGTAGCAAAAGGATACACGTTTTGTCCTTTCTATATAATTAGACCAATGTTCAAATTCTACGCATGGGCGTAATTATGCTTAAAGCTCTGTAACGGAGACCCACCGATTTTCTCGAACTCTTAAAATTCGTGCTGCACATAAAAATTGGAAATTAAAAATTTCGCCATTTTAATTATTAAAACGAAGTTGACTAGACTTCTCTGGTGGTCCAGACTCATAGAATTGAATTGAATTTTGGATTCGTTACGCAGCCCAAATAGCGACTGATACCATAAATAAAATTATTACTTGCCCCATGTTTTATGCCACACACACATACACACGAAAACCCATTAACTACTCTCAACATTAATTGCGTGCCAAGCATTTCGGAAGCTCCGATTCGATATACGGTACGGGTCGAGGCTGTGACCAATGTTCAGAGTTATTCACAGGTGTTTTTCTCGGTTGCGTCTCAGTTGTTTTTTTCTATTTGATTTTTCTCACGCGGTTTTTTTTACTTAATTTCTTCTTAATTCAACTATTTTAATCGTTCTTCCGCTCATTTGTTGATGTTGAAAATTACCGCACATGTATAAAATAGTTGTATATAAAATAGACGTGGAGAAAAAACAACAAACATAAAATAAAAATAATAAAATAAAACAACAACAACAATAATAACTAAAAGTCAACACCTTAAAGTGGTGATTTCCGTGGCAAGATTTTTCTTTGCTCTGCCATATAGTATAATTCGGTTGCCGTGTTTTGAAATTGTATGGCGCACCGACCACTTCATTTGGTCACTTGTAAATTTTATGATATTTTGTTGCTTTGGTAATTGTTGTAATTGCTGTTGTTTTTGTTTCATTTACTTTGCGGCACCATAAAAACTCATTACTATTTTATGTTAATCGTAATTTATAGAAGGAATTTACGGGGTAATCGCGCGCACAAAGGTAACGACGTTGTGAAAATTTAGGGGTCTGCATGTAATTTTGTAATTTTTAGGAAAACAAAAACACATATTTTTCACATAATAAAGTTGCAGTCATAAACTAAATGTGAAAACTGGTAGTAGGTGCTGTGAAATTCAAGGTCTGCTTGTTAAATAAATCTTTGGAAAATGGAGAGTTAAAACTTTGGAAACTCATTTCAAAAAATAAAAAATTATACATAAAATAAATCAGTATAATTTCATTTTTTGGTTTTATATAAATTTGAAGTACTAAAACGGTAGCCGCGGTAGCTCAGTGGTTAGTGCGTTGGACTGCGAGCCGAAAGGTCCCCGGTTCAAGTCTGGACTGGGGCTAACAACATCTTTTCATAGAAACATTTTTCTATACCGCGCAACCTCTCGGCAGTAAATGGCAAACCTAGAGTAAAATATTGCCTATGAAAAGCTCTCATCCGCCGTTCGGGTGAGGAATTGTGAAAAAAATTGAAAAAGAAAATTGAATGAAAAATAAATAAAATAATATACTTTCGCTAAATGTTGTATAGCTGTGGAACCACACAATGGATTTTAATAAGGTTTATCATTTTTAAAGCTAAAACTCAGTAGAACTTAGTTCCAGAAATTTAGTAAAATCCACTTTATAAATAAAATGTTATTTACATTCAAAGAAGAGACTTGGAATTCTGAAAAATAAGTAAATTTAATAAAATCAAAAAAAAAGAATTTTTATCAACAAATACTAAATTTGAAATATAGATTTTAAAAGTAAATTATATAAAACAAATAATATATGAAACAAATTCAGGGTCATAAAAATATTTTCAAAATTTCAATTTCAAAAATATTCTAATAGTAAATGTTGTATAGCTAAGGAACTACATGATGGATTTAGAGAATATATATACGTGTTTAAAGCTACTACTTGGTAGAACTTATTTCCAAAAATTTAGTTGAAATCTTGGTATAGTTTAAAAATTATAGGCGTTCCAAGAACAAATTTGTAACTCTTAAAAAGAGGTGAAAACAAAAAAGGAATTATCACAAAAAAAATTATTTTAAATCAATTTTTATAGAATTTTTATAGTAAATTTAAATGCAAATCAATTTTATACAAATTTTACTTGATAAAAAGATTTTCATGAAATCAATTTAGAAAAATGTTCTTTTAGTAAATGTTGTATAGCAATGAAACTACATGATGGATTTTGAGAATATATATACGTTTGTAAAGCTTCTACTTGGTAGAACTTAGTTCCAAAAATTTAGTAGAAATCTTAGTATAGTTTAAAATTTATAGGCGTTCCAAGAACAAATTTGTAATTCTTAAAAAGTGGTGAAAACAAACAAGGAATGTTCACAGAAAAGTATTTTTAATCAATTTTTATAGAATTTTTATAGTAAATTTAAATGCAAATCAATTTTATAAAAATGTTACTTGATAAAAAGATTTTCATAAAATCAATATCGAAAAATGTTCCTTTAGAAAATGTTGTATAGCTATGAAACTACACGATAGATTTTGAAAATGTATATCATTTTTGAAAGCTAATACTTAATAGAACTTAGTTCCAATAATTTAGTCGAAACCTTACAATATATTAAAAATTATTTGCATTCAAAGTGCAATTTAAAAATTTGTTTTTTATTATAAACAAAAATTTTCAAATTTTAATAATAAAATTTCATAAAAATTTCAAATCATAAACTGAATTTTAAAAATCAATTTCTACACATATTTTTCCACTCATAAAATATTTCTTATTGATTACATTATTTTCCTTTGCTATTAAAACAATTTGTATAAAATATAACTTCTTTTTTTATATAAAATTTGAAATATAAATTATATAAAACAAATAATATATGAAACAAATTCAGGGTCATAAAAAGATTTTCAAAATTTAAATTTCAAAAATATTCCAATAGTAAATGTTGTATAGCTAAGGAACTACATGAGGGATTTTGAGAATATATATACGTTTTTAAAGCTACTACTTGGTAAAACTTAGTTCCAAAAATTTAGTAGAAATCTTGGTATAGTTTAAAAATTATAGGCATTCCAAGAAGAAATTTGTAATTCTTAAAAAGTGGTGAAAACAAACAAGGAATGTTCACAGAAAAGTATTTTAAATCAATTTTTATAGAATTTTTATAGTAAATTTAAATGCAAATCAATTTTATAAAAATGTTACTTGATAAAAAGATTTTCATGAAATCAATTTCGAAAAATTTTCTTTTAGTAAATGTTGTATAGCAATGAAACTACATGATGGATTTTGAGAATATATATACGTTTTTAAAGCTACTATTTGGTAGAACTTAGTTCCAAAAATTTAGTAGAAATCTTGCTATAGTTTAAAAATTATAGGCATTCCAAGAACAAATTTGTAATTCTTAAAAAGTGGTGAAAACAAACAAGGAATGTTCACAGAAAACTATTTTAAATCAATTTTTATAGAATTTTTATAGTAAATTTAAATGCAAATCAATTTTATAAAAACTTTACTTGTTAAAAAGATTTTCATAAAATCAATTTAGAAAAATGTTCTTTTAGTAAATGTTGTATAGCTAAGGAACTACATGATGGATTTTGAGAATATATATACGTTTTGAAAGCTACTACTTGATAGAACTTAGTTCCAAAAATTTAGTAGAAATCTTAGTATAGTTTAAAATTTATAGGCGTTCCAAGAACAAATTTGTAATTCTTAAAAAGTGGTGAAAACAAACAAGGAATGTTCACAGAAAAGTATTTTAAATCAATTTTTATAGAATTTTTATAGTAAATTTAAATGCAAATCAATTTTATAAAAACTTTACTTGTTAAAAAGATTTTCATAAAATCAATTTAGAAAAATGTTCTTTTAGTAAATGTTGTATAGCTAAGGAACTACATGATGGATTTTGAGAATATATATACGTTTTTAAAGCTACTACTTGGTAGAACTTAGTTCCAAAAATTGAGTAGAAATCTTAGTATAGTTTAAAATTTATAGGCATTCCAAGAACAAATTTGTAATTCTTAAAAAGTGGTGAAAACAAACAAGGAATGTTCACAGAAAAGTATTTTTAATCAATTTTTATAGAATTTTTATAGTAAATTTAAATGCAAATCAATTTTATAAAAATTTTACTTGATAAAAAGATTTGCATAAAATCAATTTAGAAAAAGTTCTTTTAGTAAATGTTGTATAGCAATGAAACTACATGATAGATTTTGATAATGTATATCATTTTTGAAAGCTAATACTTGAGAGATCTGAGTTCCAATAATTAAGTCGGAACCTTACGATATATTAAAAATTATTTGCATTCAAAGTGCAATTTAACAATTTGTTTTTTTTTTATAAACAAAAATTTTCAAATTTTAATAATAAAATTTCATAAAAATTTCAAATCATAAACTGTTTTTTAAAAATAAATGTCTACATATATTTTTCCACTCATAAAATATTTCTTATTGATTACTTTATTTTCTTTTGCTATTAAAACAATTTGTATAAAATATATCTTTTTATATCCTCTCTAAATAGCTCATGCACATTGTCTTCTTTTAAATATTTCTTAAAATTCGCAAAATTTGTATCATAATCCAGCTTAAAACACTTTTCATGTTTTAAGTGCGCTCAACTTTAATAAAACAACATAAATAATGCGTTTAATTAATTTACACTCTAGAATTTATTTACCGAAACTTTAAAACCTTTTCACAACATCATGTTTTTGTCTGCAAGTCTTAATATTTCATATAATTTTTCATTTTGAATACCTTTTTTTTCTGCAACTTTTATCTCTTGCTACTTTTTTTTTCATTGCCTCAAACTTCTTCATCATATTTTTCATCTTTTTCTGCTGCTTTTGCTTTATATCAGCAGCTTTATTGCTTCAGTTTTAATATACAATCAACTTTTATTACTTGAGATACAATTAAAACTTTCCTGCACGCGTATAGTTGCAAACAGGATGAAAAACTTGTCTTCTAAAATATACATAAATCTGTAGCCCTTTTTATCGCCCTTCTTGCTCTGCTTAAATCAATGTAGTCACTTGTACTAAAAATATAGAAAAAAAAATCTTTAAAAAAGCCTCCTATACCTGAAAAACTGGTTGGTGTTACTGAAAATAATAATCAACTTTTGCACTTGCTAATTATGCAGCAACTGCAGCAGCAGCACTAGCAATGTGCTGCTCATTAGTATAAATCGGGACGAGTTGCAGATTAATTTGTGGTTTCTTTTTTTATATAATTTTGTACTCATCAAGAACATGGTGCTTGCTACAATGTTCTAGCAGTCAATTGACTTTTATACAAAATGTTGAATTAAATCACAGTTTATGTTCCATTTAAGTGGCAGTTTCAACACAGTTTTTTCTGTGCAGCAAAAGTGGGGTTGTTTTTTCATATCGCTATATCGTTAAAAATGCGTAAAACTAGCATAAAAATAAATGCAATTTACTTAAGTTTTATGTTTTTCTCTGTAAATTTATGTTTTTTAATAGCAGCAAAGTATTAGGCATTTAATTTGATAGTATTTTTTCAGTTTTACTTCATGGAACTATTTGAAGTTGTTGCTGAAATGTTATATACCTCTTTAGTTTAGCATTTAATATTACAGAAAAATGATAGTTATATTTTTTTATATTAATGTTTTTATGATATTAATGTGGTTTTTTTTATAATAGTTCAAATTATACATATTTTCAAACTTTTGTTGCTTTTTAAATTATAAATTTTTGGTAAATGTTGTATAGCCTGGGAACTACTGGCTGGATTTTGACAATTTTTATAATTTTCAGCAGCTAATACTTGAAAGTACTTAATTCCAATAATTTATTATATTCGCTATAATATACAAAAAGTTTTTGACAGCTAAATTACAAATTTTCTATTTTCCGAAATAAATTTAGTTTAATGTTGTATAGCATTGGAACTACCAGCTTGATTTTGACAAATTTTCTAAATTTCTACAGCTAATACTTAAGAGAACTTAGTTCCAATAATTTATTAAAATTGTTGCAATAGACTAAAAGTTATTGACAACCAATGCACAAATTGGCTAATGTTTCAAAAATAAACTTAGTTAAATGTTTTATAGCATAGGAACTACAGACTGGATTTTAATAATGTTGCTATATTTTTGCAGCTAATACTTATGAGTATTTAGTTCCAATAATTTTTTAAAATCGTTGTATTAGAAAAAAAGTTATTAACAGCCAATGTACAAATTGACAAATTTTTCAAAATAACTTAACAGCTTTTATTTCAATTAAAAGCATAAAAATTGAAAATACTTTTTATAAATTTCTCTTTTCAATATCAACGATAAAAATAATAAATAATTTTTATATTTATTACAAATAAAACTGCAATATGCCCGCTTTAACTCAGACATAGCGCATAAATGAACGTGACAAAAATTCAGTGAAATTTATTAGAAACAGGTGGGTTTTACTGATTTATAATGCAGTTTAGTAGCTATCGATATGCAGTAAAAAAAACTACACAAACATCCTGTGCTGTGTTTTTAAAAATCGAATTTGTTGCAAAATGTTCGAAAAAATTAAAACGACGTTTTAGTTCAAAGCCTTTGGGGATTTTGTTTTTTTTTTGTGATTTTGTTACAGGTTTGCTTGTTTGTTATATAAACTAGATCTTTATGTGGCTGTCCACACATTAAAATCATTTTCTGTTGCGCAGCATCACGGTCATCCATCACGCAAATAACTTCATTCATGCGAAGCTGGAATAAGAACTTGAACAAATAAATACGAACTGAACGAAAAACAAAAAAAAAAGGAAAATCAAAACTATGGATACTGCGCGCTGTTGCAAAAGCTGGACTATAATCTGCAGAGACCAGAAGCACCTGTTCTGCGCTATAAATACCGTCCCTTTGCTGCTGCTCTTGGCACTTTGAGGTTCTTTATTTTGTTGGTCTTTTTTTTTTTAGTCATCATCCGGATTGGTTTCGCATTGTCGTTGCTATACTGGCAGCCGCAGGCCACTTTGGCGTTGAGGCTGATCAATGTATGTATTTGAAAAATTGTTTTGCCGTGTTCACTAACAGGCACTGCCAGATTCTATATAGTTTTTTTTTTAATTTTTCATTTTTTTTTTTTTTTAGTTTTTTTGTTATGCTTTATGATGGCATCTTGTAGATACAACTTGTACTGGTTTTTCTGCACGGCCTATGTTTTATGGTAGAGGGAACAGCAAAACTCAACAACACCAAGTCCTTGACGCAACACCGGACTTAGCATCATCCTCATCGTCATCATCATCTTGAACTTTAGCAGCAGCAGCAACATCAGCAGCTTTAACTTCAGCTTCATTCATCTTGTTTGAAGATGCCTGCACGCAGGATAAAAATCTTGGTAACACAAAAAAAAAATCGATAGAAAAAAATCAACTAACTCTGAGATAAAAACGCGCAAGTTGTAGCAAGATTTATGCGATAAGAAACATCAAAACAATTACGTATCTAAAGAATACGCGTACGTTATAAAACAATTCGTTCGATTGTTTTCTTTATTTTACTATTTCTTTTTTTAATTTAAGTTATTTCAGTGTTATTCACATTGCATTAAAACAGCTGCAAAGTTATGTTTTTTTTTTTTTTTTTTTGTAATTTTTTGCTCTAAAAAAAGTTACAGTGCTTTGATTGTTTAATCCTATTAGTTCAGTATATGCTCTCCATTGCCTACGCAAAGCCCAGCTAAGTGCTGACAAAATTTAAGCGGTGCTTACAAATTTTTTACAGCGCTAAATATGCTACAAAATATAAAAAAATGCTAAAAATAGCATAGAGACTAGCTAAAGTTGTTGCTTACAACATTTGTTAATTTTGAAATTGATTTTTTATTGAGTTTTTTTTACAGGTGCGTTTTTTAGCGCATATCATGTAGTGTAAGTGAACCCAGCAGAAAATAGAACATCTATTTGTTTCAAAAGTCTTTACTGAAAGTAATAGAATTTGCTCATTCAAATTTGTATACAAATTCATGCCTTAAATTTCATATTTCTCTTTTTTAAAGTCATCAATATTTTCAGAACAGATACTTAATACGTTTTTTTATTTTATATACAGCTCTATTTTCAGGTAAGACTACTTTGGAAATCCTTTCTAATAATTGGAATTCTTTACTGAATTGAGGACTCTTTCTGTATTGCGAACGAAAGAAATCAATGACATAAAAACGACGTCTATAGTATTTTAAATATATGCTTTTTGACTTTTAAAAAATTTAGAATAGTTAAAAATGGCGTCACTTTCGTGAAATTGTCTTTCGTGTCAAAATACAGAAAGTGTGTATTATATTTTCAATTTCAATACTGACAACTTTTGTTAACCAACTTTCTTTTTTAATTTGAAATATAATTAAAATTATTTGTTGAATTGAGGCCTCCATTTTTAGGTCTGAATAAGTTCAATATGTCTGAACTGAATTCAGTAGTAAAAAGTCATATTTGAATAGCACACAATAGACATCTGCACAAAATCATTTCAAACGCACTTCAAGACATTTATTTTATTTCAAGACATGTATGCTTAAAAATGCTTAAAAATCAAATGAAAAGAACAATAAAGCCCAAGTAGTGTCAAAACAAAAGACGCAAACAAGACGTCGTTGTAGTGAAGAGTTCTTTAATGATGTGCAATAAAAATTCAAATACTGCAATGAACTGTTTATGACACTGAGTACTCAGTGCATTATACAGTTTTTTGTATCATTCATACTCTAAGGAATTTTCATTATAATTAAAATATATAAAAATTCAAAAGGAATAAGAAAATGATATAATATTTTAGATTAAGTTTTTTATTTATCAAACAAAATTTTTTTCATTATTTAATTTTTTGTTTTTTTTTTTTTTTTTCGTAAAAAAATTTTTCATAACAATTTTTTTTATATAAAGTTTGTTTTATTTTTTTTTAAACACTTAAATACCGACAACAATATTACTGTCGCCGAACACCGATCGGCAGATGTGTTGATGTTTTCAATTTTCGTCTTCTCACTCATTACTCGTTGCGCTCATTCACTGCACTCACTGTTCTTGTACTGTAGTGTCATTTGGTTTATTTTTTTATTAAAATATTGAATGTGTTCACAAAAAAAAATGGCTTGACACTACTTGACAGCCATGAAACAAACACTGCAGTGAAGTGACACGCTGGAGAGACTACACTGAAATACTGTAGACTGCCATTGAAAAATGCACTCAATACTGTAGAGTGCAGTATTGTATATTTTGCAAAGGGAACTTCAAATATATTTGTGCAGTAATTCTGTTGAGTCACACTGAATTGTTCATACCTGAATATTCAAAATTTGTATACAGTTTGAACTAAATTTCAATTCAGCAGTGCTGAACAAATTTCTGCTGGGAAGGTTTATTTTTATTTTTTTTTAATTGTTTTATCTAATATAAATGTTTGTATTGCTAAATATATTTCAGAAAATTTATTAAATACCGCGCTTTTATTGAATTTTTGCGCTGAATAGGTTTTAAAATAGATGCAGCGTATGACGAACAATGTTTAAATGTTAAATCTAAATTTCAATGGATATATGCGCTATTTAAAATAAAAAGATTTCAATATCATTCCAATTATTTCATTTTGGAATGGACAAATTTTCAATTTCTATAGAAATTCTAATGAAAAATATCAATTTAATTTCAAATGTTATATTTTGAAGTGTAAAATCTCAATTTCATTTCAAATTATTCTATTTTGTAATGAAAAAATTCCAATTTTGTATGTTGCATTCTCAATTTCAAATAAACATCTTTTTATCATCTAATTTTAATGAAAAATGTCTATATTTAAAATAGAAAAATGAAATTTCATTTTGCAATGGAAAATGTTTCATTTCTATGATTTTTTTTAAAATTTTAATGGCAAATTTGCATTTATCTCAAATTTAAAATAATCTCATCAATTTAATTTAATTATCTCAGTTTAAAATGAAAACGAAAATACTTAATTTCAATTTAAAATGGTAAAAATCTCAATTTTATAATTTTTTAAAATTTAAAAACAAATAATAAATAAAAATAATAAAATGAAAAAATAAAATGAATAAAAAAATCATAAATTTAGATTGTTTCTATTTTTAATAAAAGCTGACAGCCAAAAATACGATTATGCCATATTTTCCAAAAAAATTAAATTAAAATTTTATAGTGCGGCGCCAGTCATAATTTTGAGTCGAGTTGAGTGAGCTGTTCGCGCATGCGCCTCGCCATTAACTATTAAAATTTATTGTTTACCAAATATAAACCATACCATTTTTGAAATCTATAATAATCTAATTTAATTTCGCATGCAAATCACTGGACATTAAGCACGACTTTTATGATTTATAATATAAAACGCTGATATGTAATAGATTTGTGTTGTGACCTTACAGTAGACGAACTTGACAATAGGTCATAAATTATAACATAATTCTATTGTAGTTGATGTCTAATCGTATATTAAATTTTCAAAAGGTTAAATATTAAAGAGCACATAAAAACACGTTATTTTTGACAAGTTTTTCGGTAGAGTTTTCCAAGTCTTAGTCGAAAAACAAACACCACATAGCATAGACAACAACCCACGCTTTCTCCGATCGAGGCTGTCGAAACTCGGAGGCGTGGGTTAAGTTATTGAGCGCTTATTTTATTTTTGATTTTATTTGGTTGCCACAGTTTTTAAGTTATGCGCATAAAAAAACAAATGTTAAAATGTTTTAAAGCACAAAAACCATTCGGGATTTTTGTATTCATAAAACACAAACTTTATTTTGTTAAAAGAAGAACAATAAAATGTAACAATAAAGAAGACTACAAAACAACTTTAAGTTGAAATGGAAAAAAAAAGCAGAAACATCGTTTTAAATGTTCATTCGAAAAAAAAAGACCAAAAAATGTCAGTAATTCACAAAAGACACAAAGTTTAAAATGCTTTGTGACAAGCGACTCAAATTAAAAATAAAAAACTTAATCCAAAGCACTGTAGAAATTCGAAAAAGTCACCCTTTTCAATAACTCCAAAAGAGGCTTTTTTCTTTTTTGTTTGATTTTATTCTATAATGAAAATGTATTTTTTGAAAATGCCCCCAAATTGCAAAATTTGCACAGTCATTGTAATAAATTGTTTGAGGCTGCCCTACAAACGAAGAGTCACCATTCAGCCAGCTGCGGCAATATGTCCCGCCGGCCCGGCTCGTTGATGAAGATGACAATGACAACCTTTATAAAACCTGTTCCATATTATGGCATTGTTGTGTGTTAATCTGCGCTATGCTGCGATTTGGGTTACAACTCTGCGTTCGACTCGAGTTTTAAGCCCTATTATTAGCATGTCCGCCGGTCACAGAATCCAACAGCATCCAACACTGAAATCCGTGCAGTCGCAACATATGCCGTTTGATGACCCTTTATTCCAAAACACAAAAAAAAATCGGAAGGGGGCTTTTATGCTGCGGCCAAGTACGTCGAGTCGAGTCTGAGGGTTTTGAGGATGCCGTCGAAATTTTGTTTGCTACATAAGCCAATTTGATGAGTTACCCTGCTTTTTATCGCCTGATTTTCGACTTGTTCTCTTCATTATTATTTTATTTTTTATATGTTTTATTATTTTTCTTTTGCTATTTCTGTTTTGTGTTTTAAATTCTCCCTCTGTTCAAAATCTCTGCGTGTGTTTCAGGTGTTCAATCGACTGCTGATTGAAATAATGCCCGGTTTTTGGATCCCTTTTTTCTTAATTTCTTTTGTTTTTGTTTTTTTTATTTTTGATGCGTTTCGGCGCACAAGTGTTCAAATTAAATGCGGTAGGATGGGGCGCAACGAAACCGATGCAGACAGACAAGTTAATTGCGTTGCAGTTAATAAGGACCAGCAGGTAATTTGGTACCTGGTTGATGGAGGCACTGATCGAATAGTGCTCAACTCGCAGAGAGCGTCAACATTATGTTAATGAGTGGCTCGGAGCGCAACAAAAGGTTTAAATTTTTATTTTTTTTGGAAAATTTTTAATTTGGCAACAAAATTGTAAAAGCTATTAAAATAAATGTTTAATGAATAATTTCACAAAATTCGATTAAGTACAAATTAGTTTTCGATAATGTTCCAAAAAATAAATTACAAATTCGCCAATAATGTTTTATTTCTTAAAAATTAATAAGAAAAAAACATTCAGTTAATTTTTGAAAATGTTTTGAACTTTCGCGCAGTTTTCATAGCAAGTATCGTTTGTTATATAGATAATGTTGATGTTATAGAACTGTATAAAATAGTTACAAAAGATATTTTTTTTTTGTTAAGCTTTATATTAACAAAATCGTATATATTAAAAAATTATTAAAATAAGTAAATTTCGCGCACTTTTTCGCGCTATTTTTTCTGATATTTATAGTATTCATTTTTAAAAAGAATTTATTGATTTGATTGCAGAAAAATGCAAAAAATAGAATACAATAAATGTAGCAATTTTTGAAATTTCGCGCAGTTTTTCCTAGCTCTAATTGTTATTTAAAATACGTAAAAAGTGATATATATTTTTTTATAATATAAAAATTATATATTTCACCAATTAATTAAAATTGTGCTAAATGTTATTAATTAACTCTAAATATATAAAAACAATCTGTCAGTTTATTGTCCGAAAATGTCTTACAATTTCGCGCAGTGCTTTTCTTTTGAAAATTAAACTTGAGTACACTTTGCACTTTTTCGCGCTATTTTTTCTGATATTTATAGTATAAATTTAAAAAATTATTAATTGAAAGAAAAGAATACATTAAATTAAGAAATGAAATTTCGCGCAGTTTTTTCCTAGCTTTAATTGTTATTTAAAATATATAAAATGTAATATATTTTTTGATAATACAAAAATTATATATTTCAGCATTTAATTAAAATTATTCTAAATGTTATTATTTAACTCTAAATATATAAAAAAAATCTGTCAAGTTTTTGTCTGAAAATGTTGTACAATTTCGCTCAGTTTTTTTCTTTTTAAACTTGAGTTAATTTTTGAAAATATTTTGAATTTTCCTACACTTTGAAGTTTTTATAGATTATAATATATAAAACAAAGATAATTGTACAAAATAGTAACAATAATACTATTTTTTACTATCTGTTTAGGTTTTATTATTTTTAAAATTATTAACATATATTAATAAAAGAAAGCCTTTTATTGTTATTCATTTTCGTATATTATAGATATTTTCATAGCTATTTATAGTATAATTTATTTAAAGAATTTATAGTTGTTTGCAAAAAAAAAATATAAAAAAAACATACAATAATTTTAGCATATCTTAAAATTTCGCGCAGTTCTTTGCTAGCATTTATTGTTAGTATAAATATGTAAAAATGATAAATTATAATTTGCCTTTAATAAAAATTATCTACGTATTAGATATTGGTTTTAAAAATATAAAAAATTAATGTCAAAATATCTTACGAATTCGCAAAGTTTTGAAATATGAATTTTAAATTGTTTTTAATTTTTGTAAAAATTTGCAATCTAATAAAATATTAGTACGTAAAATATTATACTACCAAAAATTAATTCAGATTTCGCGCAGTACTTTTATCAACTTTTTTATGAGTTTTAGCATATTTTGTAATTTTCGAACAGTTCTTACAAAGTTTTTGTTCGCAAAATAAAAAAAATAATACATAATTATAACAGCTGCATATTTAAATTTATTTTTAAATAATATTAAAATATTTAAACATAATGAGAGAATATATTCTCAATTTCGCGCAGTTTTCGCAGTTACTTATAGACTCTAATGTAATAATATAAATATGGCAATGCATAATAATAGTTTCTATTAACAATTCCAAACAATTTTTAAATAAAATTGCATCTCTTATATTAAACTGCTAAAAAAATTGGGAAATTTCGCGCAGTTCTCTTTGAGTACAAAATATAAAATAAAATGTTCATTTTTTTATTGAATATATTTTTTTTTTGTTTTCTTTATGCTGTCACAATTAAGATTACTTTTATCTTCGCCAGCACACGTTCTGATTTGACACGCTGTCCTTTTTCCTGTGCACACTTTACGCATCCCCCACTTAAATCATATCCTTGTGTCTCATCTAGACTACATAAGTTGATCACAACTATCTTTCCGCATACACTTGAGTAGATTTCTTTTGCTTTTAGTTTTGTTATCTGCATCTGTATCTTATGTTTGTGCGTGACATTTTCTGATGTTTGCTATGAAAGCATGTAGAAAAGTTATTCCATCTGCTATGCTATTTCAATTCAGTCAGTCAGTCGTGCGTCTGTCCAGTCCAGTTCAGTTCAGTTGAGGCAGCCAGCCAGCCACTGCATTCTAATCCCTCCAAAGACTCGAAACACAGTGGAACTGATTAAATGTCAAAATGATAAGAAGCAGTAGTAACAGCAGCAGAAGCATTTCATTTTCAATCTTAGCCCTAGTCACCCCACTCCCACACACATAGAGCCCTTCCTCACAGTTGATCCATTTTTGTCATGTTAAAAAGCATGTCAAACAGATATTTCACAAGCATATAAATAGAGATGAAAACAAAAAAAAATATATATTATAGAGAAAAAATTAAATAAAGAATTTTTCTTATCTTTTCGTAAAGAAGATGGGTTATGTGATGGAGGCGTTTGCGCTGATAACAACGTTGAACTGATTTTCTTAACTTTGGCAGGGGAGTTTTTTTGTTATTGTAAAACTATACGTATTATAGCTTTAATTTAAATTTCTTCTGTTCAATGAGCTGAATATGCTGCAAACTATGTTTTTGATAATCCAGTTAATGCGCTGAATATGCTTTAAACTTATTTGAGTACTATTGAAATCATGTTGCTTGCATTATCTACACCAATTTGAACTGAAATGAAGAAAATTCTATATGAAATTTATATTTTTTCATTTGAAATTGAAAAAAGATCGATTAAAATTGAGATTTTTCATATAAAATTAGGATAGAGTGATGTAGAGTGAGTAAAATAGAGTATGGTGAGGTAGAGTACAGTAGAGTACAGTAGAGTACAGTACTGTAGAATACAGTAGATTACAGTAGAGTAGAGTAGATTGCAGTAGAGTATAGCAGAAAACAGCAGAGTACAGTAGAGTAAAGAAGAGTAAAGTAGAGTTCAGTAGAATAAAGTAAAGTAAAATAAAGTAAAGTAAAGTACAGTAGAGACCAGTAGAGTATAGAAGAGTATAGTAAAGTATAGTACAGTAGAGAACAGTACAGTAAAGAACAGTACAGTAGAAAACAGTGTAAAAGAGAGTAGGGTGAAGTAGAAATACACTAGAGTACACTAGAAATACACTAGAGTACGGTAGATAAGACTAGAGTACAGTAGAGTTGGGAAGAGTACTGTAGAGTACAGTAGAGTACAGTAGAATAAAGTGGAGTAAAGTAGAATACATTAGAGTATAGTAGAGTATAGTAGAGTATAGTAGAGTATAGTAGAGTACAGTAGAGTACAGTAGAGTACAGTAGAGTACAGTAGAGTACAGTAGAGTACAGTAGAGTACAGTAGAGTACAGTAGAGTACAGTAGAGTACAGTAGAGTACAGTAGAGTACAGTAGAGTACAGTAGAGTACAGTAGAGTACAGTAGAGTACAGTAGAGTACAGCAGAGTAGAGCCGAATAGAGCAGAATATAGTAGAAGAGAGTATTAAAAGGGTGTAATATAACTGCCTAACATAAATTTCAAAGTGCTTGAAATATTTATTTTATTTTTAATTCGCTGAATATGCAATGAACACGATTTATTGCATCAGAATTAATTCTAGACTGCTTACAAAATATAAGCAGCGCTTATAACAATTTTTCCACAGAACTCGCATTTGTTCGAAAACTTCCTAGAAAATTGCTTTATTTATTAATACTATTTTATGTATTATTCTTTTTTTTTAAGTATATTTTTAATGCGCACTGTACAAATTCACTGAAATGTCAAATACATTTTACAACAAACCGACATCGAACCAATATTGTTTTTAGCTCATAACTGTCGTTTGTAGGAAGGAGTGTATATGGCTGTTGACTGTATGTCTGTGCCGCCACAGTATAAGCAACAGCAACACTAACTAAGTAATATGTTGCAACATGCGGCAGCAATAACTTCGTCAAATGACATGACTGACAGAAGCTACGTTATGCGACAACATGACGCTTGGCAACGCGTCATGCATACGTACTACGTAAAATGGTTATGCGTTCCGAAACCACGTTACCAATGAACCAAAAAAAAAAAAAATTATAAAAAAAATCTGTAAAAAATTCAAGTCCTACAAATGACACTTAATACACTTGGAAAAAAAGCACACACACACCATTCGGGGAAAGGTGCTACTACTCAAAGTTAAAATGCCAACGAAATCCGATTAAAACTAATTATAATGGAATCCACAAACTGCAGACAGTTGGACGTTGCTGCAGACACGTTTATTATTTTTTGTTTTTTTACATAGGCAGTCAAAGTTTCGAGCACTTTTTTTTTGTAACCCATTTCGTTAGTTTAAGTGGGTGGGGTTTTTGTTTTATTTTTTTCTGTAGTTGAAGTTACTGCAGATTACGTCAATTTGCACCCGTACCAGACTCGTTTTGCTGCACTTTTCAGCGCGCACGTTATTTGATACCACTTTTCTGCTATTTTTTCTATATTTTTTCATATCTGTTTTGTGTCTTTTTTCTGTACTTTTTTGTAACGTTTGCCGTTGGACGGTGTCAACGTATTTTCTGGGGGGCTTAAAATTGTTTGCAGCTCTCTTGCCGCACACTTTTGACTGCGCACAGTGCTCAACATATTTTTGGTTGTATGATTGTTGTTGTTGTAATGATAAGCTGCCAAAACGCGGTGGTATGAGGTACCTTGTCTTATGTGCAATGACTTGTTTTATTTGTCATCCCCCCCCCCCATCATATAAAACTATTGGTATAACTTAATAACGCAGTACAGCGAGCGACTGGTCATCGTCAGATTATGACGACCTCAAAATGGGTAACACAAATATTTGGTTGTTCAACAATAATTGGTTATTTGACAGTTTAATTTTAGAGCATTCAAGATTTTAAAAAACTTACCTTCAATTTAGTTTAAAGTCTACCATGCACAGCATATCTGCAAATAAAAATTTTAAAGTTTAGTATTTCTTACATTATGTAGTATTCACGCAGACTTTCTTTAATTCTCAAAAGCTTTGTAAAACCTTCAATATTATGAATAAATCGTTGTTCAATTTATTTGCATAAAGCTGCTCATTGTGCGAAATCAATTCCCTTCCCGCTTGTAGAGCTCTTATAGCACCCCAATGAAGCCATAGATTCTACTGCATAAAGTATAAAGTTAAATCACACTTAAATGTGCACCAACATTGAATTTATAATAAAATATGCAAAAATATTGCTTTGAGCTCTTGCTCTAGTAATAAAAAACTGGTAATGCTTTAAAGAGAATAATAAAAAAATCTAATCAATAACTAGAGTCATAGATGACTTGTAGAATTTATAGTGAAATTTGCTATTTATGCGGGTATTTCTTGAGGCACTATAGTTTAATATAAATAAACTTAATTAAAAATCTGCAAACTCGAGAAAATGGAAAATAATTTTGTAGCAATCATATTGTTTGTAGTAAACATATTATGTTTTTGGAAATCACATTATGTTTGTAGGAAATAAAATATTTTTGTAGTAAACATATTATGTTTGTAGTAAATATATTATGATTGTAGTAAACATATTATGTTTGTGGTAAATATGTTATGTTTGTAGTAAACATATTATGTTTGTAGTAAAAATATTTTGTTTGTAGTAAACATAGTATTCTTGCATCAATCATATATTTATTGCATATTGCAAACATATTTGCACATTTATGGTCTTGCATCAATCATATATTTCTTGCATTAACCATGTTATGTTTGTACATTTATGGTCTTGCATCAAGCATATATTTCTTGCATCAACCATATTATGTTTGTACATTTATGGTTTAATAGTATTTGATAATATTAAAAAAATGAGAATAAATGTTCCTATGAACATTCCATACATACTAAACAAATTAAGATTTTTTTTTATGAACATTGCATATATCAATTCTATATAATTTAAGGAAGCTGATTTTGAGTGCTTACTCAGTTTTTTTTTTGCTGTAACAAAATGTTTTTTAGAAAATTGCTATCGAAATTTTAGGCTCTTTCTCAACCGTTTTTTAGACTAACAAAAATACACTACCCTGCATTACTAGTTTTCCAAACAACTGTAAACGCAGTTTTTCTTCTAATTGTCAAGACTAATTATAATATATAAATAAATACTATTATTTGTGATATTTTTTTGAAATATTTCAATTTAAACTCAAAAATTTGGAATTTTTTTTAGACTACTTTTGAACATTTTTTTTTTTTACTTTAGATCTAATGATAATTAAGAAAATTAGTTATAGTTGTACAGAGCATAATCCAGACATATGATCAAAATTACTAACATTTTTTTTCCATCTGTGCTAACTTATGCCCTATCAACATAGTTTTCGTCAAAAAATGTTAAAATATAAAGAAGTTTAAAATGCTTACATATTTTACATATAAATTACAAAAAATAGCAGTTTTAATTAAAATTTAACTCGAAAAAGATAAATAATATGTAAAAAATGAGTATTCAATAAGAATAAGCACCAGTGAATTATTTAGAATTGATGTATGAGATGAGATGTTCATAGGAAAAATCGTGTTGAGCAGTGTAATTGTGAAATTCATGAAACTTCCATCATTATGACCCACAAACATGTAATAAAATGAACTATAACAAGTTATATTCAAATATTTTGATACTACTACTTAAATCTATTAAAGTTACCACTTATTTTTCTATATTTCCCAAATACTTTACAATGATTCACTGTATTATTCATGCCGCTTTGTTTATCTTTCCATTTTGTTATACAGAGGTAGTTATAGAGGGTGGCATATTTCACAGAATCCCCACCCAAAAAACAAAAATAACTGACAGCACTACATTATGACTCATCGTTTATATCCTGAGGGAACTCAGAAGTGAGTGAAATTCGACAACAGGACATTGTTGATGTGGGGTGTGGGGGGTGGTTGTTGGGTGAATGGAGTGAAGTGGATGGAGTATGGTATAGCGACGTATTATATAGTTCAAAATTGAACTTGAGGGTACATCTAAAATTGAGGGTGGCATTTGTAACAAACAGCTGAGCTACATTTAAGAAATTAAAACTGTTTACATTTGCTGCGCGCATTTTTTAAGGGTAGCTTTAGTAGAACTTGATTAATTAAAAACAAAACTCAACAAAAAAAAAAACTAGCACCGAAAATGTGTTATTGCTCATTAAGAGCTACTTGTCAAAAACAAATATTTTTTTGTTTTATTTTCCATATGTTTTTCTGTTTTTTTTCTTTGCTATATATGTTGTTGACACTACCAATAACAAATTGTTAACATGCCAAAAACAAAATACGAAAAACAACCGCGACAACAAATCAAAAACCTAACTTAAAAAAAAAACACAAAACAAAACCTAAACCTAGATGATGAAAAAAAAAAAAGAAAAAGAAGACTACGAGAAAATATATATTAAAAGAAATTCCATGTCCTTCGTTGTCGTCCTCATCATCGTCGTTGTTGTCCTTTTTGATATGCTTGTTATGTTGTTTGTGTCCTTGTCGCCAGCTTTGTCAATGTCGCGTCATTTTGTCTGCGCTGTGTCTTTTTGCTGCGTCGGAAGTTAAGTTTGGCACACTTGGCAACGCCAATCTACAGCCACCCTGCGTGCTGGCGCCCTTTCTATTCGACCTCCCATCCTAAGTAGACATAAAACCTTCCTCCCCACCGCTCAAATAAAAAAAGCAATTTCGATACTTTTCGCGCTCACAAACATCAAACTATAAAAATATGATCCAGAAATGAAGGCGACAAAATGGTTTCTATTAGAGTTGGTTGGGGGGAGGACGAAATTGTTTGGGTTATAAAAATTATTATAAATGTGCTGTTGTTAAGCTGTTGTTGTCAGTAGAGCACAGAAAAATATGTTAATGGAAATACAAAAAAAAAAAAAATGAGAAATTTGAATAAATTGTACAATTTAGAAAGCGAAAAAAATCTTAACTTAATACATTTGATTTTAAATAGTATAATTAATTATTTATAATAATTAGTTTGATTAATGCTATAAAATGTAATTTATATAATTTAAAAATTTCAATGTCTTTCGATAAATTCACTTGTTCTCATTAATTGATACCAAATTAAACAAAGCGAACAGAAATAAATTGTCAATTTCATAATGAATTTTTTAAAGCAAAAATATTTAAGTATAGTTATAATTAAAATTATATTGATTAATATTATAAAAAGTAGTAAATCAAATTTTAATATTTCAATGTCATTCGAAAAATCCACTTTTTTTGATTAATGCATATAAAAAATGAGCAAATCGTTTATAAATCGTCAGATATTTTACGATACTTGTAAACACCCAAATTGTTTATTTTAAAATTAATTTGACGAATTTTCTATATTTTGCAATATAAAATTATTAATTTATTAATATTGTTGATTTATTTTAACATTACAACGACAATATGTAACACATTAATTTTAAAAGACATCTTATGAACAGATGTAATATAGTAATTCGCATTAATTTACTTGAATTTTAAATAAAATATCTGAATTCTATACTAAAACATGTCTGAAGCATAACTTTTTTTTAAATAGTAACTATAAATTTACATCTTACTTTAATTTATATAGAAAATATAATGGCAATTCCAGTAAACTCATTGAAATGCACAGTAGAAATTTACTATGTTTGGGAAAACATTCGTAGATCATAATGTTTATATTATTATATATTATTTCGTCTTTATTCACTTGAAAACCATGAAATTGACTTGAATTTTCAATCAACTATTTGAATTCTATACTAAAACTTGTCTGAAACATAACTTTTAATTTAAACTGTAACTATATATTTATAACTTACTTTAATTTATTTAGAAAATATAATGGCAATTCCAGAAAACTCAATGAAATGTCTGAATTCTATACTAAAACATGTCTGAAACATAACTTTTATTTTAAATAGTAACTATAAATTTACATCTTACTTTAATTTATATTGAAAATATAATGGCAATTCCAGTAAACTCATTGAAATGCGCAGTTGAAATTTACCATGTTTGGGAAAACATACATATTCATGTTCATAGATCATAATGTTTATATTATTATATATAAATTCGTCTTTATTCACTTGAAAACCATAAAATTGACTTGAATTTTCAATCAACTATCTGAATTCTATACTAAAACTTGTCTGAAACATTACTTTTAATTTAAACTGTAACTATGTAATTATAACTTACTTTAATTTATTTAGAAAATATAATAGCAATTCCAGAAAACTCAATGAAATGTCTGAATTCTATACTAAAACATGTCTGAAACATAACTTTGTTTTAAATAGTAACTATAAATTCAAATCTTAATTTAATTTGTATAGAAGATGTAATGGCAATTTGAGATAAACTCATTAAAATTCATTAGTAGTAATTAATCCTGATAGGATTATCAGGAAAAAACATATTCTTTTCCAGATCATAATATTGATGATATTATATAGAATTCGTATTTATTCACTTGAAAAACCATGAAATTGACTTGAATTTTCAAACAAATGTCTGAATTATATACCAAAACTTGTCTGAAACATAACTTTGTATATAACTAGTAACTTTAAATTCAAGTCTTACTTTAATTTGTACAATATATATAATGGCAGTTCCAGAAAAACTTATTGAAATGTACGAGTATAAATTTACCCTATCAGAGAAAACATATTTTTGTACAGATACTGATATTTGTGTTATTATATAGTAATTCGAATTTATTCACTGGAAAACAATGAAAGAGACATACATTTTTAAACAAATGTCTGAATTCTGTACTAAAACTTGACTGAAACATAATAACCAAAAATTCAAATAATACTTTAATTTGTATAGAAAATATAATGCCATTTTCATTAAAATGAATTTAAATGCACAAGTAGTAATTTACCCTATCAGGGAAAACATATTCATGTCTAGAACATTATGTTTATGTTATTTTATAGTAATTCGAATTTATTCCCTTGAAAACCATCAAATTGACTTGAATTTTTTAAACAAATGTCTGAATTCTTTACTCAAACTTGTCTGAAACATAACTATAAATTTAAATAGTAAATATTACTTCAAATCTCACTTTAATTTCTGCAGAAAAAATATTGAATAATTCCTGAAAAACTAATTAAAAGTCACAAATAGAAATTTACCCTATCAGCGAAAACATATTCATGGCCAGATCCTGATATTTGTGTTATTAAATAGTATTTTGCATTTATTCAATTGAAAACCATGAAATTCTCTTGAATTTTCAATCAAATGTCTGAATTATATACTAAAATTTGTCTGAAACATAACTTTGAATTTAAATAGTAACTATGAATACATATCTGACTTTATTTTATATAAAAAATACTAATACAAAAGTCATTTAAAGAATAAATATCTTTTTGAGCTAATCCCCAAATATACCAAAAAAAAATCTGAATCTCCAACAATTTTTGCCATATGCTTTATTTTTAAAACCTTTGCGCTCTGTCGCATTTATCAAATTGCCTGCAATTTAGATAGAAATCGAAAAATTGTCCACCATATTTTGCAAAATTTCACTCTCCATCAAATGGCGCCCGCCCGCCATTCACTACTTCATTGCTGCCACTTGTCATTTGCTCCAATTTCATGACAGTTTATTCGCATGTGTCAACTGATTAAATGCCGGAAAACAAAGCCAACAACGTCTAATGATTCTATTAAATTTTAGCACCAACAGACCGATGAAACGAACTGTCGTTCATAGAAGAGCTACATACAACACTTTTACTACAATGTACTACATACTACTACTATAATATTCTACTACTATAAATGACTGACAATTTGAAATGGAAAAATCGCATCATCGCAGAGAAAATGAAAATGGCATCGTTGTCGTATATAACGCATGTCTATGGGAGGGGAGTCTAATATGAAATGCAATGGAGTGAATTAGTTTATTGTAGGAATCCGCGTTCGGGATTGGCCAATAAATTTAAGTCGCTGAATCAGTTGATTTAGATAAGTCATAATAAAAAGCGACAGTGGAGAAAAAAAAACATTTGAAATGCAATGAAATATGTTAAAACTTGGAGTTTTCTAAAAGATAGCATTTGAGTTCAATTAAAATAAAACATTGCAATAATTTTTAATTATTTTTTTTTTAAACGAAAATAATAAGTAAAGTAAAATAATATTTATTTAAAATCATGAATTATTTCCACTTGCGAATTGAAAATTCAATTCGATCGGATTTTTTTTTGCAATTTCAGTATTCGATTTTTCAAAACAAAATAGAAATATTTGAATCGAATTCATTTCAATTTAATTCTCTGAAATGAATTCATCGACTATAATCAACGAGTGTTTACAAATTAAATTCGTTTTTTGTTTTCAAATTTTTTAATACCCATTACACTACTCAATAAAACAAGTAAAATAATTTCCTATGAACATCCCATATATCAATTCTATATAATTTATCTATGTTGATTTTGACTGCACACTCAGTTAATTTCTATAGCATAACCATTTTTAAAAAAATTGCTATCAAAATTCTAGCCTTTCTCAGCCACATTTTAGTATAAAAAAATATCGTTCCTTAAAAAACTAGGTTTTCAAAAAACTATAAATGCAATTTTTCTTTTAATTGTTCAAACTAATTGTAATATACAAATAAATGTTAACATTTTGATACCTTTTATATATATTTGACTTTAAACACAAAAAATTAAAAAATGTTTAGACTATTTTTAAAGATTTTTTTTAGCATTTTGGACTACTGATAAATAATAAAATGAATAATAGTTATGCAGAACATAGTCCAAACTAACAATAAAAATTACTAACTTTTTTGCAGGGGGTTCTAATTTTTAAATTTTTCTCTATCAACACAGTTAATCTCAAAAATGTTAAAATGTATAAAACATTAAAATGCTTAAGAAAGCAGCTTTAACAAAAAAAAAAAACAAAAAAACTACGTAAGAGTAAAAAATGAGTATGCCATTAGAATAAACTTATTTTTGGCATAAAATAGTTATTTTTTCAAAATTTTTATTTATTGAAAACAAAGTATAGAAAAGAATAACAAAATTATGTTCATGTGGCATATTTTAAAAAATAGAGCATATAGAATTTATAATTTGGTGGAAAGTATAGACAATGCTATTGATAAATATAAATCATTTTCTTGTCTAAAATTAGAGCCTAAATGAAAAAAGAAATAATAAAAAAATTGTCTAATAAAATAAAAATTTCTGAGTTTAGATCGAAATATCTTAAAAACGCATTAGAATATAAATATTTTTTCATATATTATAATTAGTCTTGAGTATCGGAAGTAAAATTACATTTACGATTTTTTGTAAAACTATTTTTTAACAGTACTACATTTTTTATTACAAGTAGTGGCTGAAAAGGTTTTTAAATAGCGATTGCAATTTTCTCAAAAACGTTTTGTTATAGTAAAAAAAACTGGGTATGCAGTTAAAATCAGCATCGTTAAATTATATAGAATTGATGTATGGAAAGTCCATGGAATATATCTTATTGACAAAGTAGCAGTTTTTTAATTTTTCTTTAATAACTCGATAAATATTTAATTGAATAATGTATTTATTAAGAGAGTAAAGAAAATAAAATTTGTCTTTGAACTTTTTATGAAATTTCATGCTATTCAAGTTTTACAAATAAAACTATTCCTTTCCAATATTTCAACGGAAGTACTATTCGTTTTTTAAGTAATATATTTAATTGTCATATTAAATATCATCGTTGTAGAACGAAAATTTACCATGTTTGGGATATTTACATATTCATGTTCATAGATCATAATGTTTATATTATTATATATTAATTCGTCTTTTTCAATTTTCAATCAACTATCTGAATTCTATACTAAAACTTGTCTGAAACATAACTTTTAATTTAAACTGTAACTATATATTTATAACTTACTTTAATTTATTTAGAAAATATAATGGCAATTCCAGAAAACTCAATGAAATGTCTGAATTATATACTAAAACATGTCTGAAACATAACTTTGTTTTAAATAGTATTGACAGAATTGACAGATATATAAATCTTTATATATCTGTCAATTATTAATCGATGATTTCAAATTTTTACCACATGATAAAGAACATTTAAATCTACCAATTGATGTTTCAACTTTAAAAATGCATAAATTACTTTTTATAATATTAAGCAACAAACTCGAAATTTAAGTTTTTCATAAAAATGTATTTGGTGACTTTTCGTTCTACAGCGACGATATGTTTTTAAATCAATTTCCAAACATATCTAAAAATAATCTAAGAATTACTCAAATCATAATTAGAACTTTAGATTTAAATCTATTTTACAAATAATGTTTTGAAATTTTATTTAAAATGTAAAAATTGAAGCAATGCACTGAGACAATAGCCAAAAAAAGAACTGCGAACTAATAGATTTTTAAAGCTGCTATTAAAATCCAGCTGTTGTACAAAATAAAAGACTGACTGACAGCAGTAGCAGCAAATTGCTCGACATTAAGTTGTGCGTTAAGGCGAAATACTTGACTGCAACACGCAAACCGACCAAAAGACAAAAGCTTAACGCCAGGCCAGACAGAAGCATAAAACAGACCAAAAAAATATATATATAAAAAAATATATCTAAAACCAAAGTAAAGTAAAATCGCCCTTAATAAGAATTTGATATGAACAGGATGCTGTTGGAAGGATGATGTTGCTGTTGCTGCTGCTCTGAGTGACCAAGTGACAACAACAAAAGCATCAGCAACATATAAAACGACACGCACAGCAATTTTGGCTTAAGACAGACAAATGAACAGTGCAATCTACCGAAAGACAGCAACGTTAAGGCCACAGACATGACACAATTTTTGTCTTTTGAAATTTTGCAAAGTTTGAAGTTGAAATTGCTGCTGCTGCTGCTGTGGTTGCTGCCTGTTCTCCACCCAACGGCTGTTGCTGTTTCGTGTAAATACTGCTTGACTCAACCAACAGCTGTTGCAACTGGTGCTGCTGCTATTGCTGTTGCTGTTGCTGCTGCCACAAGGAACGACTTAGCTCTCGAGTGCATTAGCAAAGTACCAGAGCTAAAAAGCAGCTAAAAAGCAGCTTATTATCTCTGGACCCCGGTGCAAAATTTTGGTACGAGTTCGAGAGTCTTTGAGTGTCTTTGGTTTTTGTGTGTTTTGGTTTAAGCAGCATGTGTTGCATGAAAGGTCAACTGAGCAAGTAACTGCCTTAATTTCAAGTGCCTTAATTTCAATAATGGGGGGGCGTCTATATGCCGTATGCTAATTTAGACTGCAACTCGCAAACAGTGGCGTGCAAAGTGTTTTTCCATTATGAAAAATTATAAAAAATACTTACAATTATATAACAGCTTTTTAAATTATTATCCAATATGTAGTAACTGCATTTTTTGTTAATTTTGAAAAAAAAAATTTTTTTTTTCTGTTGCAAATATTTTGTAAGCACTTCGACGCAGTAATTGCTCAATAAAAGAGCTAATGTAATATATGAAAAATTTTTAATTTCACTTAATTTTCAACTTTTAAATGGCGCTTAATTTTGTAAGCACGCTGTTTTTTGTATAGCAAATTATAACAGCAATAACTATTGAAAAGTATTTTATTTAATTTGACATTTTTTAGCTATTCAGCGTTTATTAACTTTTGTATTTGAAACAAAATTAGTTTTTGTGTTATATTCAATTTTTAGCGATTGTTGCTTAGTGTTGCGCTGTAGTTTATTATTTTTTAGTTAAACTGTTTCATATATTAAAAATTATTTTTATTTTTAAAATTCCATTTTTTTTATATTTTGTTTGGCGTAAAAAAATTTAATTGAAATTTTCACACTGGTAATCCATCTACTAATCCATAGATTTTGTTGTATTTGAGTTTTGAAAATTTCAATATTTTTTTAAAGTTTTTGTTTATTTTTTAAAAATATTGTTATAGCACACTTTTTTTTGAAAATACGTTTTTTGCACTTTGTTTTTTTTCGTTTATTTAAGTAATTTGTTGTTTTAGACAAATTTAATATTTGTATTTTCTTCTGTTTCACTGCAATGTGTTGCACTTAATATTAATAAAAACTCGTGAACGTACGCACGCACTGCATTTTACACGTACTCGCATCGAACTCAATATCGAACATTGATGCCCGCACAGTCTTTAAACGAAACGAAACGCACGCCACCACTGTTCCGAACGTAATGAATGCTCATTCCAGCCACATGTGCGCGCGAGGCCGGCCAACATCAGCAGTAGCAGCAGCACCAAGCACCACAAACAGAACAACACCACCAAAGACACCAGCAGTGGCAGTGACAGCGACAGCAACACCAAACAGCAGAGGCTTCAGCAGGAAAACCAGCAGTTGAGCCAGCAAACAACAACAACAACAAGAAAAATCGAGCAGCCGAAGACGCAGAAAAATCCAAATGCCATTCACTCTTGATTTTCCTCAGTTTCTTTTATTATTATTTGTTGCTCACTTCAAACAAGACGAAGTTGAAAAGGCAGAAGTGGAGGAGGTAGAAGTCAAGTCTGTGAAGAGCGCACAATTTAAGAGAGCGCGTCACCTAAGAGACTCAAAGAGTAGCAAAGAGCGCAGTCTTTAGGCAGGGCGACCAAGGAGGTTGAGTTGTTAAACGCACTTTACTTAGTATTTGAAATGTTTCTGTTTTATATTAATTATATAACATTTGAGATAATTAAAATGTTTATGACAAATATAAATTGTTGAAATTTAATAATGGTTTCTAAAAACTTTAGTTGTATAAATGAAGGGAAAGAAAAATCAACTATATTATTAGCTAATGCATGATCAAAATATGAACATTATTTATTTGGCAGAACAATCAGTATTATTTGACACGGTTTTTGTACCAATTTAGTTGTGCTATGAATTAAAGATTTTATAAAATATACTTGGTGCAGTGAACAAAACTTAATTACCAAATACGCATCAATTTAATATTTGAAATTATTATAGAAACCAACTTGGGAATATACAAAATTGAATAGTAAAATCCAAGAAATAAATATATAATATAATTTAATAATTGCATTCAATTAAAGTTGAAATTATGATTGAAGCAAACATGTTTATAATGAGTTATAATTGTTGTCACGTCATGACGCGTCATCAGTTACGACGACATCTATAAAAACGATTATCCGTGACTATACGCTAGATTGCTATAATCATATTATAATTATAGCAAACAAACTATTAATATTATTCATAGCATTCTTTGAGGCATAATTATTTGATACAAGAATATAATAAATAAATTGATTTATGACTTTATAATTTGGTTATTATAATTATTCATTTTTCTCTTATATATTATTGTCACAATTATTAGCACGATTTTGATAATTGTGACATGATTATAACAAATAAATCTATTATGCATCTATAATACATTAATTATATTTTTTCCAACATTTTAATAATAAAATTTAATGTTCTGAAATGCTAGGGCATTTCCTAAATTGACTTCTGATCAATATAAAAATATTTCACAAAACAATTCGAATTGTTTGGGTTCCACTAAACTTGAAGAGATAGAATTCTATTGAAATCTATTTAATTTGTGTTGAAAAATTGAATACCTAAACGATAAAAAACCATTTTGAACAAATTGTATTTTTAATATGACTCTTTAATCCGTAGTTAGAATATGCCGAATATTTGATTTAATGCCTAAGACAATTATTTTAAAAGTTGTGACAAACAAATTAGATTTTTTTAAGCATACCATGATTGTCACAATTTAAGTATTTTTTCATAATCATTCCATGACCAAGATTTAATTGCTGTTACAGAAAATTTTTGTCGAGAAATTTAAAATAGATAAAGGCAGATTTTGCATCAAATATCTATAGAAAATGCAACTAGATCTGAACTAATACTGAACTGTTTCTTAGAAACGCAAACCATTTCTATTTCAGGGTGTCAATTAATAGTCTTCTGCGTTATTTTATTTACTTTAATCTAAACAGTTCCAGTTCTAAACTATTTGTTTTCCAAGTTCATTTGGATCTAACTATGGATGTAGAATTTGTTGACTAGTTCTTCATTTCCTACAGGGATGTATTTCTCGTTTGCTCTCTCCACCCACAAAATATATCAAATCAGCCAAAAGCAATTCACATAATTTAAGATTACCTCCCATAGAAAAAATTCTGGTATTTTTCAGAAATATTTCCGCGATATTTTCGGCAAACACACAAAATATATGAATATTTGTGGAAATCGTAAGGTAGATTATCAAATTGTATAGGATTTTAAAAGCAGATTCCCGGCATATTTTGGGAACGCGCAGAAAACAGACAGCTTTAGATACAAACTCCGCCTTTGTCTGTTTAAAAGCTCTCGTAAATATACTTTTAGCTGCCTGCCAGAAAAATGTCTATACAGCTATATCAAAATCCAAGAAAAATGTATACCCAGAAAGAAATACTATATAAATAATAGTTTTTTACTATTAAAAATATAGCATAAATTATTATTTTAATCGGAAAATACCATTAAATACTCGAAAATACCATGACATTGCCATTGAGTTTATATGAAAATATTTTTTTTTATACTATTAAATCAATAATTGACTAATTTTAATGGGATAAGAGGGAATTTTTTTTTGTGTAGATGTGATTTCCAGCATACGACTGAAATATTGAACAATTTTTGACAAAACAAAATAAGGGTTTTAAAGATTTGCTAAGAAAATGCAATATTCCCATTTCGAATTCAATCTGGATTGAAGATGAGTAAGATGCCAAATACTATTTTATTTGATATCTTAAGTAATATATATATTTCATGACAGTTTAAAAATATTTATTACTTTCAAAAAAACATTAAAAATTTTATGAAAGATTTTTATGTTTAATGTTTATAATTTTATTTTTTCAGTTATCGAAATACGTAAATATTTTTTAATATTTCGGTATTTTGAATATTTCTAAAGTAATTTTTTTCAAATAAGACTTCTTGTAATTTTATTACTTTATACAGAAAATAATATAAATGATTAAATGTAAAAAAGAAATTAATCAAGCAATTGGCAAAACCACGCAACCATTCCATAATATGCATTATTAATATTTATAATGTAAAATTGAAAAAATACAACAAAAAGTCATAAGACATTTTTTTTTATATATTTTTTTTCTTTATGCTGCATTTGGTTTATTGTTTTGTAAAATTGCAGCAATTGTTCCAAGAAGTTGTTGAGGAAAATGAAAAAAAAAACTAGAGATAAAAAGCATCTAATTGCCTGGCATGCAGCAACTGTTGCTGTTGTTACTGCTGTAGTTGCTGCTGCAGTTGTTGTTGCTGTTGTGGCCTGCAATTACTGTAGGTCACTTTGGCTGACAGACACGTCACGGAAGGCATGTTGCAAACAAACAGCTGTTGCGACAATTTTTAATAAATTGTTTCCTTTCTTTTTTTATGTTTTAACAAAATTTAATAAAAAAAAGAAACAATAACAATTTAAATAAAAGTAAATTAAAGACAATCTGTTAAATACTTCACGTAATTTAATCTGTTTATTTTAATCAAAAATAAAAATTGTAAATTTAACAAACACAAAAATTGGTTGATAAAATATTTGTGATTATTTTATCAGTTCAAGTTTACTAACACAAAAAAGAAAACAATATATGGGCCATTCCACACCAAATCGACCAGCGGTTGAAACTCACCTTCTTCGATTTCAATGACATTTTGGGAATTGATAAAGGATATTGAGACATGCACTAACCATTTTTTTCCGACCACCACATGTTCATGTTTAGAAATTACAACTTAATTTTTTTGAAAACTTGTTCTATTAGCAACCATTCAAAAGTGATTTTTTTGCCCTTTTTCCAACTTTGAGCCACTGTATCTCTGGAAGTAGTATTGCATTGAAACCGAAAAGGTAAATTATCCAATTTGATTTTTTTTGTCGATTTTGTGGGGAATGGCCCATATATATTTTGAAAAATGACAGATATTTTATTATAAATTATACAAAAATATTTGTCGTTAATACTAACATATTTGTTAAATCTACAAAAATATGATCACTAATATAATTACAATAAATATCAAATAATATTAAATAATATCAAATAATATCAAATAATATCAAATTATATTAAATAATATCAAAATATATCAAATAATATCAAATAATATCAAATAATATCAAATAATTTAAATAATATCAAATAATATCAAATAATATCAAATAATATCAAATAATATCAAACAATATCAAACAATATTAAATAATATCAAATAATATCAAATAATATTAAATTATATCAAATAATATCAAATCATATCAAATAATATCAAATAATATCAAATAATATCAAATAATATCAAATAATATCAAATAATATCAAATAATATCAAATAATATCAAATAATATCAAATAATATCAAATAATATCAAATAATATCAAATAATATCAAATAATATCAAATATTAGTTAATTGTGCTAATATTTTTGTTATTTTTACAAATATATTTTAAGGCGCTATTAATTTTATCAACAAAAGTTTATTTGTATCTATCAAACCCTTCATAATTATTTACTCAGTTCACATTTTAAATTGAATTCATTAGTTTGTCGAGCATTTACAAAATGTCTGTTAACTTTACTAACTTTTTGTCAATTTTACAAACAAATTTTTATTGTAATTTGTTGCTGACAAAATGTATTTTTTGTGTTTACCGAAACCTTGCATCAATATTTATTTAATGAAATACTTAAAATTTGTTATTTGAAATTTAATTACTTTTTCAAAATATTTGTTAATTCTACTAACACGTTTGTTATTCACACTAATATATTATAAATTTTATAGGGTTTGTTAACAAATATATATTTGAAATTTACTAATTTTTAACAAATATTTTTTAACTATACTATTTTTATTTTTCATTTTAACAAACAGTATACAAAATGTATGTTACTCTACTAAATGTTTTTCATTTTAACTAACTAAATTTTGTTAATATTTACAAAAAAATATTTTGTGAAAAATTATTTATTTTAAATTTGTCAACCATTTATACAATATTTGTTATAATAGTTCCATTTTTGTTATTTTAAGAATATTATTACTTTTGTCAACAATCGTTTTTATTTATTTAGCCAAAACCTGTATAAATATTTAATTTGTGTAGAATAAAGAATTGATTATTTAAAATTTTTAGTACTTCGAACAATTACTAAACATTTGTGAATTCTAAAATCGTTATTGTTATTTTAACTAATATATTTTACTTGATACCAATTTCGTGGGTTAACAGAAATTTTGTATTTAAAGATTTTTGGTACATTTTTGATTTTTGCATAAGGGTATTGTCCCGTATGGAAACAAAAAGATACATTTGTTTTCATATTAAACTAACAAATTACTATTTAGTTGAATACACCGTTTCTACACCAAAAAAATGTACATCGTATTGATGAATTCCGTTCTTAAAACCATGATTCATTGTATTGTAGGACCATTCATAATAACGCTATTATTGTTATGAATGCTATCATAAACATGAAGAACGCTTGGTAACTGTCGAAAAAGGGTTCTTCAATATGATGAACAGTATGTGAAGAATACGTTTCATCATATTAATGAACCAAATTATAAAATACAACATATATGTTCATCATATTGAAGTACGGTGTTCATTAGACCAAATTTCTATCAAAATATTTTTTTCGTTCATTTTTTGCCGTACTTCTCAGTTCTCAAGTAGTTCTTGTATGTTCTTTCTTATATAATGCTTGCTCGACATGCATAAATTAGTAAAATGTTTTATAATATATTTATTATAATTACAACTTTTTATTAATAAAAAGTTATATTTATAAAATATATATTTTTGAAAAAATAATATTTTCGAAAATAAAAATTTTTCGAACACAATTTTTTTTCGGTCAAATTTTCTTTTTTTCGAAAAACTTTTTTTTTTCGAACAAATTTTTTTTTGAACAATTTTTTTTTCCAATAATTTTTTTTTTCAAACAAATTTTTTTTTCGAATTTTTTTTATTTTTCGAAAACAATTTTTTTGTCCGAATATTTTTTTTATCAATTTTTATACGTTAATTTTTAAAGAAAACTTTTATAAAACTTTTTTTTTGAATATTATGTGACAATTCAAATTCATTGTATTGAAAATTTTGTTCATATATATTATGAATGCATTCATTAATATGTGATTTAATGGACAGTGGTATCATTATGATGAATCTGGTAGTTGGTGATAATAATCAAGAATTTTATTTTCTGTGTAAGCCAGAATTTCCTCGGCATTATCAATAATGTCAACTTCAATATTCTAATAACTCTAGAAAATTCTTTACAGCTAAATGAAATCTGTCCAGTCCAGAACTTTGAGCACCATAAGTTTAAAGACACAGTATAAAGAATATCAACACAAAAATATGTCAAAAAATTATGAAACAAAAACTTTACATCAGTTATCATTTCGTAATAATGATTATTAAAATTATTTTTTAGCAAAAAATCTAATTGAAAATTTCCATACTGAAAGTTTGGTTTCGTCCGAAATTTTTCTATGTTTTATTATAAAATAACTATAAACTTATGAACAAAAAGTACACAAAAAAAATAAAGTAAATTAACTCAGTTAGTTTTATACATAATTAAAAAAAAGTATATTTTTTGAAAAAAAAAAAAAAAAATCGTAGTGAAAAATTCTATAACGAATTTTTTTCCCGTCCAGAATGACTCGTTCTTTGATTTATTATGAAAAAACCATAAATTTTAGAAACAAAGTAAAAATATCCAAATAAAGAACATTATCTCAGTTATATTTCAAAAAAAATCAAATTAATATTTTGTCGGCAAAATGCAATATAATTTTGGAATATTCATATGAACCTTAATATGCTCTTTCGTTTTCTGTGCCGTCCGGATCGACCACAATTCAATTTATATCTTTCGTCTACCATATATAACTTTCTATTTTAATAAAAAATTTAAGTTTTAAGCGTACGAATATCCCATCTGGTAGCTCAGGAAATGCCCATACCTCAATTAATATCGTTATAAACAAAACTTTAAATAATAATTTATTATTTCAACTAACAAATATTTTGTAGTCTTGAAAAACCAATTTGTCAAGCTTACAAATATTTTATTTAATTGTATAAAATAACTTTTTAATCGTAAGATTTCGATACATATTCCAAAACAATCAATCAGAAAAAACGATCATTTCTTCTTTAATCATTTTTTTTATATATTTCTCTATATTTTATTCTACATAAAACTTGTTAATAAAAAACTTTATAAATTTCATAAAAACACTGAATATTTCTCTGTCGACATCACACATTCCATGCCGCATATGGAACCATTTAGGGTACTTGGTTGGTGTGGCGCATATCTTTCACATGTCAGAATGTGGCATTAAGTCTTTGAGGCATTTGTGCAGATTGTCAAAATAAAATAAAAAATAAATAAAAAGAATTTCCTCATCTATCAAGAATTATTTTAAAGTTTAGCGTAAAAGTTAATGCTAAATTCTCAATGTAGCATTTGGCAAATTTCATTCGAGCGGAATAAATTAAGTGCAGATTTATATGGGAAGATAAACAGATGCGATACATATGAAGTGTGTAGGCTCTTATAAATCGGCATTAGAATGCGCCATTTATATTTTAAGCACAATTACGCACATAATAAGCATAATAAATAAATTCAAAAAATTTAAATTTATTAATAACATTTTTTTCTCTCTCTTCTCAGCATTAAAAATTGAAACAGCTCGCGGTATGTAATTTTTTAAACTATATATTATAAATAATAATAATAACAATTACACAGAAATCTTGCACGTTATTAAGTCCAATTTTTGTATTTTAAAAAAAAATCCTTTATAATCCACTACATTGTTTAGTATCCACTGACTCTCATTGATTCCTACAACATCCGGCGCCCTTACACTTGGCTCATAATCAACGGATTTATTTTTTTATATTGTGAACTGCAACAAAATTAACATTTAATCTCATGTAATTAAATAACCTCATTCTCAGCAACACCAGTCAGTAGTAGTTGCCCCTAAAACCTCGTTAAGTTGCTCATCGACTTCAAAGCGCACTTGCTGCGCCAATCGACTACATCCTCGTTTAAACCTTTTGTAACTAAAATTCACTCCTTATTTTTGAGCTTAGCTCCTTTCCTCAGCATCCTGGCAACCACAACAGCTACGTTAAACATTTACAGTGCGACAAACCATCCCATCCCAATTGAGATCCAACCAGATCCAACCCAATCCAACCCACTCTAAAAATAACTATGCTAATTCGCGCCCGAGCAAATTTCGCTCCTTTGCCAACGATAATAATTACATGTCGTCTTTCTAATAGACAGACTCCGGCCGTACTTCGCGAGCGCCATACCATTTATCCCTACGAAATTTTTGTTCGTTCAAAGTCCAAAGAGCAGGATGCCCATTTTTAGCTGCTGCTGCTGTTCTGGTTGTTTTTGCTGTTGTTTTGTTTTTGCAATGTCACACAGTGTCAGACATCAGCTGTAGCGTCATTTGCTGATTTCAATGTCTGGGAATTAAATTCTTTAAAAGCAGCGCGCCCAACTGTCGAGTGGATGTCGCGGCACGAGCCAAGCGAAAAATATAAGTAACATTAAAAATAGATAAACGTTTTGTAAAAAAAAAGAAAAAAAGCAGCTGGAAAAAGTAGTAAAAAAATAGTAGTTGAAAAAGTAGTAAAAATAGTAGTAAAAAAAGTAGTAAAAAATTAGAAAACAACTTAGTATAAAAATTAAAAAGGTAAAGAAAATAGAGTTAAAAAATAAGTAGAGAAAAATAGTAGTAGAAACTAGAACTAAAAAAGTACTAAAAATGAGGAGAAAAAAGTAGTGCAAAAATAGTAGATGAAAAAAAGTAGTAAAAAATAGTAGTAAAAATGTAGTAAACAATTAAAAAACAACTTAGTATAAAAGTTAAAAAGGTAAAGAAAATAGAGTAAAAAATAAGTAGAGAAAAAAATTAATAGAAACTAAAAGTAAAATAGTACTAAAAATGAGCAGAAAAAAATAGAAAAAATTAGCAGTGAAAAAATATTAAAAATTAACTATTAGTAAAAATAGTAAAATCGTCGTGAGAAAAGTATAAAAAATGTATTTAAAATAGTGTTAAATAATAATAGTGAAAAAAAAATAGTAACGAAAAACAGCAGTGAAAAAAACAAAAAAATAGTGGTGCAGAAGTTTGTCAAAAAATGAATGATACAATTATGAAAAAGGTATCTAATAAAAAGTATTTCGAAAATAACAAAATATATAAAAAGTACTAAAATATTCTTAAAATAATTAAGTAAA
Organism: Dryomyza anilis; assembly: GCA_951804985.1. Lineage (NCBI taxonomy): Eukaryota > Metazoa > Arthropoda > Insecta > Diptera > Dryomyzidae > Dryomyza > Dryomyza anilis. Next base: position 116,470,242 of record OX638130.1, read on the forward strand.
ACAAAATATTAAAATAGTAGTAAAATGTAGTGAAATATTATTAAATTATAAGAAAAAAAAAAGTTGATTACTTAAACTAAGGTTCATTTCTCCTTCTGTACCTACTAAAAAGTAGTTGTCAAAAAAAGTAGTGGTCAAAAAAGTAGTATCAAAAATCAAAAAGTATTCAGTTATTTAATTATACTAAACATGTAGCAAATAAAATATTAATAAATTATCAAAATGTACAAAAATTAAGAAAAAAGTATTAAAAAATAAAAAAATTAATAGAAAAGAGTTATTTTGATAAATTAGGTAGTATTTTAAAGTATAATTTAAAAACGACCAAAGAAAAATGTAGAAAAATAAAACCATGTATAAAAAATACTGAATAATCCATAAAAAGGGGGAAATACTAAAAATATCCATTAAAGGAAAAACTGCAACTGAAACATTTCCATGCGCTACATGATAGAATGATAGGCTGCTGCTGCGACATCCGTCCGTTGGTATGGCACACGTTTCGAACGGAACGAAACGACACGACACGACACGGTGCGATGCTTGTTGCATGGCTGCTAAATTGCACAGGATCGTAGCGCCTAGCAACAGCACCACTAATAGGAGTCATGTTATAGGATTATGGAAGACATTGCCCTGTAGTCTATACAGCTGTCTGTCCTCTGCTTTTTCTCTGTCGCCTGACTCCCTAGCACTAGTTTGGCCCAATGTACGCAACATAGCCGTTTTCATCTCGCCAAATGCAAGACCATATTATTTTTAGAAACATTTTCTCGCGCAATTTTTTTTGCAAATTTTTTTCTACTTTTATTTTTATTTTTTGTTTTTTAATTTTTGGTTTTTTGCATTTGAATTTTGGCTGCTGGTTGTTAATGAAAGTCTACGTTGGTGTCATGTCTCTTGGCTCGCTTTGCTGTTTGTGCGGCCTGGCGTCCAACAGACGGTGCTAGAATTCAGTCTGTTTAGATGTTAATTTTTTTGGTGTTTATTTTGTGCAGGTTTTTATGCAGTTTTTATTTGTCCTTGAGTTGGATTTTTCCGCAATAGCAATTTCGTTATATTTATGGCATTGGTTTTTGTTTTTTTTTTTTTAACAGAGAACTGCACCAACACAATGCAACAAATTTTATATTTTCATCAAAATTTCATTATTCATCAAAAATTTATATTTTCATCAAATATTCAACGAAAATTCATATATTCATCAAAGATTCATATTTTAATCAAAAATCATATATTCATAGAAAATTCATATTTTCATAGAAAATTTATATTTTCATAAAAATTCACATTTTCATAGAAAATTCATATATTCATAAAAAAAATCATATATTCATAGAAAATCCATATTTTCATAAAAATTCAAATTTTCATCGAAAATATAAATTTTCATCGAAAAAATTTTATTTTCATCAAAAATCATATTTTTATCAAAAATCATATTTTCATCAAAAATTCATGTTTTCATAAAAATTCATATTTTCATCAAAAATTCATTTTTCCTCAAAAATTGATATATTCATATTTTATCTACAATTTATATTTTCATCGAAAATTTATATTTTCATTGACAAATCATATTTTCATCAATAATTCATAGTTTCATCGAAAATACAAATTTTTATCGAAAATTCATTTTTTTTATTGAAAATTCATATTTTTATCGAAAATTTATATTTTCGTCGAAAATTCATATTTTCATCGAAAATTCATATTTTCATAGAAAATTCATATTTTCATCGAAAATTTATATATTCGTCGAAAATTCATATTTTCATCAAAAAATCATATTTTCATCAACAAATTAATATTTTCATCGTAAATTCATCTAAAATTCCTATATTCATCAAAAATTCATTTATTCATCGAAAAATCATATTTTCATCGAAAATTCATATTTTCATCGAAATCATATTTTCATCGAAAATTCATATTTTCTTCGAAAATTCATATTTTCATCGAAAATTTAAATTTTCATCTAAAACTCATATTTTCATTGAAAATTCATATTTTCATCTAAAACTCATATTTTCATCGAAAACTCATATTTTCATCGAAAACTCATATTTCCATCGATATTTCATAATTTCATCGAAAATTCATAATTTCATAGAAAATTCATATTGTCATCGAAAAGTTAAATATTCATCAACATTTTGTATGTTCATCGAAAATTAATATTTTCATCGGAAATTCTTATTTTCATCGGAAATTCTTATTTTCATCGATAATAACTTCTTCGTCAAAATTCATATTTTCATCAGAACTTAATATCATCCTTTTTCACTATTCCCGTTCGATGTTTGTTGTCAAATATTTTAAATTCGATCATCATGTAATTGCAGAACATACCCGATAATTTAAAAATATATATTTCCAATTTATATAAATCATATATGTCCCTATTATTCTTATAATTCAAAAAATAATAAAGAAAAACTGTTTAACTTCAGTGTCATTTAAAATTTCTGCCCTTTACCTTTTTATTTTGTAATTTTCAAAAATATATTTGTTACTTTTGTCTTCTTTAAACTCCAATGTAAATATGTTGTTAGTCAAATCTTTCATATAATTTTGTTGTTGTTGTTCTACCTTTTCTGTCAACAGAAATTATAATCCGAACAACAGTAGAAAAACAACCTAAAGACATCATCATAATCTTTCAACGCAAGTTAATATTTTCCTCAAGTTTATTGCAAATAAACAGACGTATTCATCAGCAAAACGCACGTGTAAACTTTGTAAGCAGTCGTAATATGTCTTCGTAATATTTACAGACTTGAGTAAACTTCTACCGAAAAGTGCGTCAAAAATACTTTATAAAGTGATATACATGGTAATACCGAGAAATGCAGCTGATAAGCAAAAGTTGTTTATCAGTCAAAGAGAAGATTTTTCAAACTCAAGTTGATTTAATTATTTTTTTTATGTTGAGTCTATTTAAAAAGTGCTGATGATAGTTTTAAAAAACATTCTAAAATTTCTATAGTTCATATATAATACTTGGAAACTGTCATTGTTTCAAGTTTTCCTTTTAGTATTTGTCCCCCCGAAAAAATACAAACATTATACATGCTGTACAGTATAAAAATAATAACGAGCGAAATATTTCATCTACAGGATTAGAGTGAAAAGCATTATTATGCGATCTATTCGGATCTCGGGTGCTATACGTGGCTCCTTTCAAGGCGAAGCGACTGAATGCATTTTATGGCCTCGCACGGCACAGACTAAATATAAATATAAATAAATGCTGAAATGGGGCTGCTGCCGAACTGCACAAAACTGAACTAAACTAAAATGAACTGAACTGAACGAAACGGAACCAATGTGAAATATAAAGTAAAATGAGAAGCACCGCATCCGGTGCGGAATGTGCAGCCCATTTGAGTGTGAATCCAATTGCACTGGTATCTGTAGCACCAGGAGGCTGAAGTTCAATGTCTGCCCTGGTTGCTGCTGCGATGTACCCAACCAACCAACGTATGTTCCGTTCCAAAATTATAAATAATTGCTAACGGCTGTGTGGTGGCTGCCAAGACTCAAAAGTATGCACAGGAAAGTGTCTTGCAAAAGGCACTTTTAGTGATCATTTGATGCAATTTTAATGAAAACAAAAAATAATTATTTTATAAAGTTTTTCAGAATATGCACTGTTGTAGTTTTAGAAAAATGCAGCATAGTTTAATGGAATGATTTATTTTATTCGTGTTTAAAATCTAAATACTTATATAATAAGTTATGATGAAAATATGAATTTTCGATGAATTTATATTGGATATATAAATTGTCGATGCAAATTCGAATTGTTAATGAAATAATGAAATTGATGAAAATATAAATTTTTAAAGAATAAATGAATTTCATTGAAAAAAATTAAATTTCTGATGAAATCAGAATTTTCGATGAAAATATTAATTTTTCATGAAAATATTAATATTTGATGAAAATATGAATTTTGGGTTGAAAATTGAATTTATTATAAAAATATGAAATTTTAATGAAAATATGATTTTTTAATAAAAAAAAAATAATTTTCGACGAAAATATGAATTTATGATGAGAATATCAATTTTCATAAAAAAATGAATATTTGATGAAAAAATGAATATTTGATGAAAATATAATATGTTTATGAAAATATGAATATATGATGAAAATATGAATTTTCGATGAAAATGCGAATTTTGGATGATATTATGAATTTTTGATGATGATATGAATCTTCGATAAAAATATAAATTTTTGATGAATTTACGAATTTTCGATTAAAATATGAATTTTCGGTGAATTTATGAATTTTCGATGAAAATATGAATTTTCAATTAAAATATGAATGAAAATATGAATATTGAAAATATGAATTATCAATGAAAATATGAATTTTTAATAAAAATATGAATTTTCGTTCAAAATGTGAATTTTGGATTTTATGAATTTTCAATGAATATATGAATTTTTTATGAAAATATTAATTTTTAATGAAAATATAAATTTTCAATGAATAAACAAATTATTCGATGAAAAAATTAACTTTTAATAAAAATATGAATTTTTAATGAAAATATGAATTTTTGATTAAAATATGAATTTTTAATGAAAATATGAATTTTTGATTAAAATATGAATTTTTGATGAAAATATGAAATATTAATGAAAATATGAATTTTTGATTAAAAAATAAATTTCTAATGAATTACGAATTTTTGATTAAAATATGAATTTTTAATGAAAAATGAATTTTTGATTAAAATATGAATTTTTGATGATAATATGAATTTTTGTTGAAAACATGAAATTTTAATGAAAATATGAATATTTGATGAAAATATGAATATTTGATGAAAATATGAATTTTTGTTGAAAATATGAAATTTTAATGAAAATATGAATATATGATGAAAATATGAATATTTGATGAAAATATGAATTTTCAAAAAAAAAAAAATCTCTGTTAAAATGTAAATTATAATTAAAAATCTGTAAAATAAGCGAATTTTAGATTAATTTACAAATCCATTATAACATTTTATACCCCAAACAATAGTCTATAATTTCAGCGAGTACTTTGAGTCATAACTTGAAGAAATTTAGCAAATATCTTCGCAATTATAGGGCTTTTAAAATCATCTCAAACTACATTCGAAAAGGGGTCGGATATTGTTAAACTGTCCGATCGCCCTGCTGCGTGCGTTGCGCACAGCTGCCAGATACCAGGAATCATTAGGATGTAACACGGTTCAATAGACGTTTTGCCGTCGCGCATTGTATTTCCTTCCAGTGAATTACGTGTTATTTTAAAACGTCCGAACGACGACGGAGCGGCTCTTTGTTATTTTAAGATCCTTGAAAAGTGTTTCAAAGAAAGAATTGCATTTCGTTGATTTTGTTTTTCTCTACTTTTCTTTTTTTTTTTTTTTGAATCTTAGAATAACAACAAATTCGTGCCCAATGTGCGGGAGATAATCCTATGGTGGCCCAAGTGGCAACCCAATCAAAGTATATTTTGTTCTCGATTGCAGTACGCAAAGGCGTTGACAATTCTCAACAATGTTATTTTAAATACGGGAATCTAGAGCTGCTTGCGAACCCCACTCGGTGGTAATAAATAACCTACAATTGCCTAATTTCAGCTCCAAGAAGATGTCTTTTCATTTCATCTATCTGCCTGACTGAAGGTTAAAAACACATATATTGCACAGGGAGGGCTACGTGTTGGTGGGTGCTGGATCGTTGGTATGTGTGAGAATTAGGTTGGTGTTAATAGCTGTTTTGCTGTTGTATTTTTGTATGTTAGTAGATTTAAAGAAATAAATTATCGACGATGTTTATTTTAAAATAATGCTCGTGGTTTGGCTACGTGGCACTTGAAGAATTCAACTATACACAGGGTGTGTAAATGTTTAAGAAAAAATATGTAAGAAAAATAAAATAATCAAATAATAAAAATATTAATAATTTTTATATAATACAAAATTTTTAATGAAAGGAAAAAAACGAATTGTTATACAATTTTTTTTTATTGAAAATATTAATTTTCAAGTACAATATATATTTTGAATTTACGAATATTGATAATATTAGGATTTTTTGAAGCAAATATGTTTTTTTTTTTTTTTTAAATATGTTTTTTTTTTTTGGAAAATATGAATTTTTGATGAAAATATGAATTTTCGATGAAATATGAATTTTCGATGAAAATATGAATTTTCGATGGAAATATGAATTTGCGATGAAAATATGAATTTGCGATGAAAATATTAATTTTTGATGAAAATATGAATTTTCGATTATATTATGAATTTTTGATGAATATACGAATTTTCGATGAAAGTATGAATTTCCGATGAAAGTATGAATTATTGATGAAAATATGAATTTTCGATGGAAATATGAATTTTCGATGAAAATATGAATTTTCGATTAAATTATGAACTTTTGATGAATATATGAATTTTCGATGAAAGTATGAATTTGCGATGAAAGTATGAATTATTGATGAAAATAGGAATTTTCGATGGAAATATGAATTTTCGATGGAAATATGAATTTTCGATGGAAATATGAATTTTCGATGAAAATATTAATTTTTGATGAAAATGTGCATTTTCGATGTAAATATGAATTTTCGATGAATATATGAATTTTTAATGAAAATATGAATTTTCGATGAAAGTTTGAATTTTCAATAAAAATATGAATTTTCGATGAAAATATAAAAATTATCGACGAAAATATTAATTTTCAGTGAAAATGTGAATTTTTGATGAATTTATGAATTTTCGATAATAATATGAATTTGCGATGAAAGTATGAATTATCGATGAAAATATGAATTTTTCAATGTAAATATGAATTTTTGATGAAAATATGAATTTTTGATGAATATATGAATTTTTGATGAAAATATGAATTTTTGATGAATATATGAATTTTTGATGAAAATATTAATTTTCGATGTAAATATGAATTTACGATGTAAATATGAATTTACGATGTATATTTGAATTTTTCAATGAATATATGAATTTTCAGTGAAAATATGAATTTTTTATGAAAATATGAATTTTCAATGAAAATATTTCAATGGAAATATGAATTTTAAATGAAATTATGAATTTTTGATTAAAATATGAATTTTCTAAAAATTTTAAAATTTCAATGAACACAATTTTAAAATTGACTTTCGACATTTTTGTGGCATCAAAATCGAAATGAAATGTTTAAAATTTTTAAACCAAATTCCGTAAGAAAAAAAGGTTGATAATGAAATTTCAATTCGGTCTCAATCGAAGCATGGTATATTAAAATTTCATGTCATATTTGAAAACTATTCGAAAATCAAAACGCTTGGAAATCAAAAAACAGAATAATTTTTATAACTCGTTTATAAATAAAAAATAATAGAATTATTCAAACTCAACGAAAACTACTACCTTGTGTCGAAAAGTATAGCATTTTTTTTTCATTCTGTTTTAAAAATAGTTTCAGCCTCCTTTTGGATTTTCAATTAAAACCGTCTGTAGATCGACTACCGCCACTTAAGCGTGATACCGACGCAATTAAATTCTCCCCAAATACGCGACACAAACACACGAAAATAGCTCGAGAAAATTTATGCGTAATTTTCCCAAAAATAAAAACCGACAGACACCACACACACACGCACACAAATAAATGTGACTTTAACTGTAACCGTAACAGAAACAAAAACCATTTTCAGGGCTCAATGTAGACTCTGGCTTTTGTTTGAAATGGAAATAATGTAGTTTTTGTTGTTGTTGTTTATTTATACAATGTGATTGTTTTTATTATTGTTGTAGTTCTTATAGTTGTTGTTGTAGTTGCGTACTGCACATTACACCTTGTGCCACAGATAAATTTAGTCCCACCGTCGCGTAGATCCATTGTATGATATGCACAGAGCACAGGGTGCATTTTCAATAAAGGAAAAGACGAAAATATCAATGACAGACACGCAGACAGTCAGAAGGACAGACAGATAGACAGACAGGGAGACAGACAGACAACTATGCTGACATTGTCGCTGATACCGCCGTGGGGTGGCATTCGGGCGGCATGGCATTGCACGACACCGCACGGCATGTGCCGCGTTTTATGCGCTGGTCCTAGATAATCCATTAAGATATGCATGTGTTTTATGGCAAGTTGAGGTAATTCGATGTTCGAGCTGATGTGACTCGATATAGGCAGACAGGACCTGAATCAACCAAGCAACCAACCAACCAACCTATCAAGTAACAATCCACAGTAGACATAATCAAAACATTAACTAATTTCGTTACAGTTTTATTTTGCCAAAGTCGCGTGGAATTGCCGTCCCATGAAAAAAGCAAAATTATTTTTATTGATAATAAAAATCAAATTAGCTATGGGTTTCGGTGTGTCTGCGCTGTAGAGCAATTCAACGTAATGAGCTCATTACGTACTTGTTTCAGGCAATAATTTACGTTTTCCTTTTCAATTTCGTAAATGTCATTGATATTTAATGGACGACGGCGACGAACGACGACGACCTTGCAAAGGACGTTATTCATAATTTTACTGAATACGAAATGTATTTAAGTTCGAAAAACACAGACATTATGAAGTGCTTATTTAAGTTGTATTTAAGATATTCATGTAAATTGTGTTAATTGTGTAAATTTTTGCAATGATTATAATTAATACTAAAAATATTTATAACAGTAGTGAACAATTTTAAGTTTACACTAAATATATTAATTTATTTTGTTATTATAAAGTAAAATAAAAAAAAATAAAATTTTCTCATGAACAAATTCCCCCGAAAAATATTGCATTGCAATAGATTTATTTTTCATAAATAATTTTGTTCTTAAAGGAAAAAATCAGATGCGCAAAATTAACCATAATGTGCAATGATGCAGATTCATATTAGAAATTTGCAAATAAAGGTATCAAAATGAATAAATAGTAGAATATTAAGCAATAATTGTTTCATATTGTTTCATATTTTCAGATCTAAAGTTCAGAATTTCACTTTCGATCGCAATTCAAAAATATAATCGAATGTGTTTGATTGAAATATTTTTATTTTCAGAAAATTTCTAAAAAAAATCATTCAATGGTATTAAAATATTAATCTAATACGATCGGAAATTGTATAGATCTATTCTTGGTTTTTAAAGAAGAATTAATGCGAATGTTTTCAAACGTGTCGTATTCATACAAATAGAAATGAAGAAATAATAGTTATTGGAATTATTGGTTTCAAAAAATCAAATATAAAAAAAAGAAGTTTGTTCAATTTTTGACGAAAATATGAATTTTTGATGATAATATTTATGATAAAATTAATTTTTGATGTTAAAATGAATTTACGATAAATATATGAATTTTTGATGAAAATATGAATATTCGATGCAAAGATAAATTTTCGAGGTAAATAAGATTTTTGCTGATAATATGAATTTTCTATGAAAATATGAATTTTTTGAAGAAGTATGAAATTTGGAATTATAAAGGTTCCATGATAATATGAATTTACGACAAAAATATGTATTTTTGATGTAAATATAAATTTTTCATTATTTTTCTATGAAAAGATAAAAATAATATGAATTTTCGATAAATATATGAACTTTTTATTATTTTATGAATGTTTGATGAAAATATGGTTTTTCGATGTAGATATTAGTTTTGGATGAAAATATGAATTTTCTTTGAAAATATGAATTTTTAGTAAAAAATATATGAATTTTTAATGAAAATATTAATTTTCGATGAAACTATGAAATTTTGAAGAAAATATGAATGATCGATGTAAATATGAATGTTCGATGAATAAATCAATTTTTGATGAACATATGAATTTTCGTTTATTAGAATATATGATTTTCGAAAATATGAATTTTCGATGAAACTATTAATTTTTGAATATTTTTCAATTTAAAATTTCCATGAAAATATGAATTTTCGATGAAAAAAAAAATTTTTTCACTGAGAAAATAAATTGCTGATGATGATAATATTAATTTTTAATCAAAATATGAATTTTCGGCAAAAGTATGAATTTACGATGAAAATATGACTTTTTGATGAAAAATTAAATTTTTGATGGAATTATGTATTTTCGATTAAAATTTGAATTTTAGATGAAAGTTCAATGCAAATATAAATTTTCGCTGAAAATATGAATTTTTGATGAAATTGTGAATATTCGATGAAAATATGATTTTTCGATGAAAATATGATTTTTATATAAAAATGATTTTCGATGAAAAAATGAATTTTTGATGAAAGTATGAATTTTTGATAATAAGATGAATTTTTGAAGAATGTTTGATAAAAATATGAATTTAAGATGAAAAAATGATTTTCGATGATATTATGAATTTTTGATGAATTTATGAATATTTGATGAAATTTCAATGAAAATATGCATTTTCGATGAAAATATGAATTTTCGATAAAAATATAAATTTTTGATGAAAATATTAATTTTCGATGAAAGTCATTTGCAAATAATTTTTAATGAAAATTTTAATTTTTGCTAAAATTACGAATTTTTGATCAAAATATGAATTTTAGATGAAAAAATGATATTTCGATGAAATTATGAATTTTTATTGAAAATATGAATTTTCGATGAAAGTATGAATTTTCGATGAAAATATGAATTTTCGATGAAATTATGAATTTTCGATGAAAATATGAATTTTCGATAAAATTACGAATTTTCGATGAAAATATGATTTTTTGATGAAATTATGAATTTTTAAATTTTTTATGAAAATATGAATTATCGATGAAAATATGAATTATCGATGAAAATATGAATTTTCGATGAAAATATGAATTTTCGATGAAAATATGAATTTTCGATGAAAATATGAATTTTCGATGAAAATATGAATTTTTAATAAAAATATGAATTTTCGCTGTAAATATGAATTTTCGATGAAAATATGATTTTTTTTATGAATTCATCCAATTTCGAAATTATTTTTTTTAACCTTTTTTTTATTCATGTTTCTGAAAATTTTAAATGTTTTACACGCAATGTATGTCACATCTAGTGTACAAACTCATTCATTTTTTTGTGCGTTTGTTTGTTATAATTCACAATTTATTAAATAACACTCATTGAAAACATGTAACCTTAATTTAAATAAATTATTACATTTACTTAAGTGCAAATTATACACGCTCACTTAATGCGATCGAACAGCAGCGCCAATCGCAATAAGCCTGAAGTGCTTTGGCGTTTATTGCGCTTAATTGCCTGAAATTAGCTTGTAACTGAAATTTAATTGTATCGATTTGAGTTTAGTCGACGATCTATATGTGTTTGGTTTGATGTATAAGAGCTGTTAATAATTTGTAAGCAACACAACTAATGCATTAGATATATTCAAATTGTACATTTTAATAAAAGGGCTTTCAAGATAATTATCAGTATTAGAAAAAAAAAAAAACAAAAAAATTGTACTAAATATGCTAAAAAATTTAAATTAATTATACATTTTATTCGAAATAAAATAAAATATCAAAAAATGCACCCGAGTAACCGAAAATTCAGAAATTTATAGTAAAAATGGTTACATTTATCATATCGTCGTAGTAGAACGAAAAGTCACCAAATACATTTTTAAAGTTGAAAAATCAACTAATAGATTTACATTTACTTATTATGTGGTAAAAAAATTGAGATCATCGATTGAAAATTGACAGATTTATAAAGATTTTTGTAAATGAATATTTGGCATTTTGATTTGGTGACTTTTCGTTCTACAACGAAGATATTTTTGAGTTGCAGTAGTAATCATTTGCAACATATGAAAATTATACAACTCGTATCACTTTAAACTTTTTTTAAATAATTCAGTTTAAATTCGCAATAACTCGATCAATAATTGGTCACAAAAACGGAAATTGAACCCTATTCTAGCGAGCAATGCAAATTGTTAGTGATGTCAATTATTTTATACTTTTGCTTCATTAAACACAACATGAAATTATGAACAATTGTGACTAATTGCACTATTGTGACCGAATTGAGTATGTGACTCATGGCTACTAATTTCACATAGAAATATCAGTCAAATCAATATTGTTAAAGCACACAGTATGTGACGCAATTTAGGCCGCCGTCGATCATGAGCTGCGGTGTCCGAGCGGTTAAGGAGATGGACTTGAAATCCATTGGGTTCTACCCGCACAGGTTCGAATCCTGTCCGCAGCGGTAATTTTTTTTTATTTTTTTTTAAATTTATTTTTTTATTTTTTAGTCTACAAAATATTAAACTTTTGTCTGCTATAAACTATGCTTGTTTTTTTGTTGTAAAAACAGTGATCAATAATATGTGAAATTTTATTATCTCTCCAACATAAATATTATGAATTCTTTCACCAACTACCCGATTCATCATATTGATACCACCGTTCATTAATGACATTAATGAATGCATTATATACATGAACATAATATTCAATAAAATGAATTTGAATTGTCATATTGATGAATTTGTTCATAATATTTTTTCAAATTTTTTTTTTTTTTTTTTTAAATAATTTTAAAAAAAAAGTGTTTTAATAATTTTATTTAAAAAATAACGTAAATAAATTAAAAATTATTCGGACAAAAAAAAATGTTCAGAAAAAAAAATTCAGAAAAAAAAAATTTAGAAAAAAAAATTGTCAAAAATAAATTTTTTAGAAAAAAAAAATTGTCGTAAAAAATTTTTTTTTTCGAAAAACATTTTTTTTTAATTTTTTTTTTTTAGAAATTTATTTTTTTTTCTAAAATTTTTTTTTGGACAAATTTTTTTTTATAAATATAACTTTTTTTAATAAAAAGTTGTAATTATAATAAATATATTATAAAATATTTTACTAATTTATGCATGTCGAGCAAGCATTATACAAGAAACTAGCTGGACCAGTACACGACTCGTGCAAAGATTTTGTGAATGCAAGGTTATGGAGCAATTTTATAATATAAATAACATTTTTATTATTTATATCAGGGACCCGTGGACGTATTTTTTATTGGTTTTATAAATGTAGTAACCAAAACCAAACTAATTCTTCGCTAAAACAACTGTTCTCATATACAATTCTTTCTCAGACTGTGCTTCCCCGTAGAGTTTTTCCCAGTAGAAGTTTTATTGTGGTTACGTGTAGTGTGGTGAGTTTTAGTGTGGCGAATTTTAGTGTGGTGAGTTTAAGTGCTGTGAATGTTATTGTTGTGTGTTTTAGTGTGTTCAATTTAAGTGTGGTGAATTTTAGTGTGGTCAGTTTAAGTGGCTGAATTTGAGTGTGGTGAATTTTAGTGTGGTGAGTTTTATTGTATTTAGTTTTAGTGTGGTGAGTTTTAATGTGGTGAATTTTAGTGTGGTGAATTTTAGTGTGGTGAATTTTAGTGTGGTGAATTTTAGTGTGGTGAATTTTAGTGTGATGAGTTTTAGTGCGGTGAATTTTAATGTGGTTGATTTTGTTTTTATTTTCTATCCTTTTTTTATTTTTCTGTTGTTTTTGAGTTATTGCTTAAGTTTTGTGCTTTTACTTTTGTTTTTGTGTTTGATTTTTTCTTTTGATTTTGTGTTTTTCTTTTAATTTTTTTTTTTGTTGTATTTGAGTTTTTTGTTTCATGTTCGTAGCTGGTGAAAGTGCCGAGTTATATCGTTTTGAAAGTTTAGGTTGTATGGGAGGTGCCACAACCCTTTGTCCAATCCCGCCCATATATAGCCTATGACAACCTCTGCACTCTATAGTATCCTGGTGCAAAATTTCAATTAAATCGGTTTAGCGGTTTAGTCGTGATGCTGGAACAAACAGACAGACAGACCGACAGACTGACAGACGGACCAAGAGTTTTATATATATAGATAGATAACACACAAGAACTACTTGAGAACTGAGAAATACGGCAAAAAATAAACGAAAAAAAAATATTTTAATAGAAATTTATTTTAATGAACAACGTTCTTCAATATGATGAACATATATATTATATTTTATATTTTGGTTCATTAATATGATGAAACGTATTCTTCACATACTGTTCATCATATTGAAGAACACGCGTTCTTCATATTTATGATAGCATTGATAACAATAATGGCATTAATCATTAATATTATAAATGGTTCTTCAATACAATGAAACATGGTTTGAAGAACGGAATTCATCAATATGATGTACAATTTTTTTTCTGTGTACAACTAATATCATACACTAAGGCAACCAATTTTTTACATATTCCAGTGTTTAGAGTAGCACTAAAACCTTTATAAATTTAGGTAAAATTCTTTAAATACCCTTTTCAACAACTATTTCAAGTGCTTACAACATTTATGTCAAATAATAGAAAAGCAAATTAGCTTTAAATCCATTTTCAAAGTAAAATTTGCAGCTTACAATAAAAATTTGCATTTTAAATAAAATAAAAAGTGTTTAAAAAATATATATTTACAAAATATTTTTTCACAAAAATCGCATTTCAATGTTTAAACAATTTTAATTGCTGCTGGCAATATTACAACGTGCATATTTTACAACAGCATTTCAAATCATTTATGCGGATTAAGTGAATTTTTGTGTAATTCTATTTTAGTTTTAAATCAATTGAAAATATTTTACAATTTTTTATAAATAGTTTAAAGCGCTTAAAATTATGTATGTTATTTATAACATTCCACGGTTTTTATATGACTCATAGTTAAAAATATATTTAACCCGTGTGTTTATTTTTAAACTATTTTCACGCACTCTCATCTACTTTTACTCACAGTCATTATTTTTTTGCGTTTAATTAAAACTGTTAAAAATTTGATGAATTTCCCACAGCATCACAAAACTTTGCGCAAACTATTTTTTTTCTTTTTGTTATTTATTTGAGTTATTAACATACTTTAACACCTAGCTAAAACAACTGTGTAAAGTGACAACAAAAGTGTAAACACTCCATATAATAATTTTGCAGAAAATACGCGACATTCGTCGTTGTTGCTGCTGGCGAATAATTTATGTTTATTAAAGCGCAAAAAATATCTGAGCACTATTTTGAATTATTATTATGATTATTGCTATTATAACCAACATAGTTATGACTATTTTAATGCCTTTTTTATGAATGCATAAAAAGGGTGCAAAGTCTTTGACTTTCTCTTCGTTATTATTATTTTTTTTTATGCAATAAACTGTTGTAGGTTATTGAAAAATTTACAGAGAAATGAAAATTTGTTGTGACAACCAAATGCAATGAACTACTTATTTAATTGATGCTCGCAAAATTTTGTATATTTAAATATGTTTGCGTTATGCCCGATTTACATTGTATCTTCTGTGAGTCCACTGTATCTCCTTGGGTTGCATTTTTCAAAAAAATGCTATGTTGATACGAAAATTTTAGAAAATGCTACGGAGATACAGTGAGACTCACAGCAGATACAATGTAAATCGGGCATTATTCGGTGTTCACAACTGAGTTGTCTAAATTTTCTATTGCTATTTTTTATTCTATCATTAATATCATTAATAATGCATAAAAAATGCAAATCTTTTACCATTCTCTTCATTGTTATTATATTATTCAATATATATTGAATACAAAACTTTGTTGTGACAACCGAATATGTTTTATTAAGTACATATTGAATACAGAAGTTTGTTGTGACAACCAAATATGTTTTATTAAGTACATATTGAATACAGAAGTTTGTTTTGGCAACCAAATACATTTTACCACTATTTTTTCGACCATCGCAAATTTTAATTAATTAAATTAAATTTAATATATTTGATTTAATATGCTTCTTTGTTTAAATCGCAAAAATAAATAAGCTTTCGTTTGTCACAACTGAACTTATTTTAATTTTATATTATTATATTTTGTATTTTTTGATATTAGAATGATGTACAAAAAGTGTAGACATTTTTTGACTTCCAGTTCATTATTATTTTATGACAAACAAGTGTATAAATATACACAGAAAAAAAAATATGTTGTGACAACCAAATGCGACAAACTACTAATTTTACGATTCTTGAAAAAATAGATTAATTATAATAATTATTAATTAATTTAATTATAATTGATTTATATTTCATATGATTATTAAAAATCATCCTCATTATTTGTTCTACCAACCGTAAAAATAAGGTGTTTTTAAATTAAAAAAAAAAATAGTTTACACAACCGAATTTTCTATAGATTTTTTTATTTTCTCTTTTTTATTTTCTATATCAAAGTTTCATAAAAAGTGTACACATTTTTACTTTTCCCTTATTATTTTTTCCAATAATCTGTTGTTGTTACTGAAAAATATACATGGCAAATTTATTGGTAGTGACAACCAAATGTAATTTACTATTATTTTTTTTAGAGCCTCGCAATTTTTTATAAATTTATTTTCAAAATTTAATAATAAAAAGCAGTGGTTTGTCTTGTTTTTGAAATAGCAAAAATAAAATGTTATTCGGTGGACTTAACTGATATTAGTTTTCTCTATTTCAATGTGGCATTTTCTTTTTATTATTAATATATTATTAATATATTGCAATAAATTTTCTTTTAGATCAAAAATTTGTTCTGACAACCAAATGTAATTTATTGCTAATTCATTCGATGTTTGCAATTTTCAAATAATTAGTTTTATTTGTGAATATGTGAATTAAAGCAACATATTTAGTTTGTACTTCAAAGAGTAATTATAAATTATTATTCGGTTGATTCAACTGAATTTTTAAATTTTCGTAGAATTAAATAATTTTTCATATGTATATTTTTTTTAATATTAGACAACTGATAATTCGGATAATTCTTAAAAATTATAAAAATTGAGAATCAATCGGTTTAATCACTGATCGTTATTAATTTTCAAAATTATTTTTTTTTTGTCGTCGCGATTACTAAAAGGAACCAAGTAAGTTATAAAATTAGTTAAGCAGTCTCTTGAGTATTTTAAAAGCAAATATTGAATGTCATTCGGTTGACATAACTGAACGTCTGAAAAGTTCGTTAAACGTTTATAAATATTATTATTTTTTAAATTTTATCTCCAAATACTAATCGAATGAGCAAATAATGTATTTTGTAATAATTTATTTAATTTTCTTAAAATCATCAAAATTATGAATCATTCGGTTGACGCAACTGAATTTTTTCTCGAATAACTAGTCATCCTGTTGGACATTTATCAAATTAGATAATGTTCGGCATGTAACTGATCGGGCTATTACAAAGAAAACATAATAAAATGATCGGTTTCCTATCAAGAGCTTATTACAATTTAAACTAGGTCACGGGAACTAATAATGTTGTTCTTTATAAAATTAGCGAATTAAAAACCCTTTTTTGGTTGGTCTGTTCTTAAAAAAAATGGAACTAGAATAAACCATAGGGCTCACCTAACTGAACTTTGTAATAGTTTGGTTCGTCAACTTTCTTTGTCACTTTTTCTGTTGTGACAACCGTATAAATTTATATAATAGCAACCTTTATTGTATAATGAAGTCTTTTAAACTTAGATTAGAGAAGAAATTTTAAAAATTATATGCAATTACTTCGAATAGATAGTGAAATTTCAATTCGGTTATGCCAACAAACTTTTTCTCTTTAAACCACATCTCTGTGTACAGAAATTGTTTTCCCACTATTTTTAGATTTAAAATTTTTATATTTTGTCATGTCATTTTCAATCAAATTTTCATTCAAATTTTCTACAAAATTAGATAAAAACAAAACAAAAACAACAAAATTCTTAATTTAATTTAGCTGCCAATATTTTTACGGTGTCTGCCCCCTCACCAGACAACATCATCCCACGATGTCACAGAAAGTATTTTGCGTTGATTTTGAAATTCCCGGAAATGTGAAAAATACCGTCTTCACCAAGATAGCCGAGGTACAAGCGAAAATGATCGGCGTACGCGGTTGGCTGGAGAACACAGCCAATGGCACAATCAAAGGACACATTGAGGGCAATGAGGAGCTTGTGAAAGCAATGAAGGAATGGATCGAAAAAGTCGGTGTAGCCAAGGCACAGATCGAGAAAGCGGTTTTCAAAGAACTCAAGGAGATCAAGGCTTTCACATGCGAGAATTTTTCAATCAAGTGAGGATTAACATGGGGGGTGGCAAAAATAACAAAAAACGTATAAAATAAAGTAAATTTTCTAAAACATGTCAAAATTCTGTTCTACTTCTTTAAAAACAAAAAAATATATATTTAAAAAGGGTGAGAAAGACAAGATGTATTTTTTTTTTATTTCGAAAAAGACAAATATACCAAAAACCCAAAAGCATTGCTACGTGATTTTTGTGCATTGCTGCTGTAGTGCTTGAAATGTCAAATGCGCCATGATTTCAATGTTGATTTCATTGTTAATTTTGATTATTTTATTTTTTTTTTTTTGAGATTTAAGTTGCTATGGCTGTCGCATCTTCTACTTGTTCTCGTCCCGCGTAATGCCAATTAGAACGCATGTCGGCAGCAACTTGAAAAAAGGCACGTAATTTTTAAGAAATGAAAATATATAATAAATAAAAAAAAAAAAAAATTAAAAAAGAAAAGAAAAATTAAAAACACAATAATAAATAAAACAAAATATATGAAACAGAAAAATGTATCCCCAACTAAAGTTCAATAATTCTTACAGAGTTCATGTCGATAAAAATCGTCTCACTTTGGCATGTTTTTCGTTTCTAGAAAAAAAAATGAAAAATCTCGACTACGCCGACGATGGGGCAGACGATGATGACAACGTGAAAGACTTGCAGTCGAGCGTGTCATGGCGCGTCACCAATATGCGGCTCACACTTAAATTCTACCGAAAAGGCACTTACACATTAAAGTGTAAGTGCCACACACTAACGCACTCACACATGCTCATGCACGTATTAAGCTCCTAATGAGGGGACAAGTGTGAAGTGCTCGACAGTGGGCAAAAAAAGTGAAAAATTTCAATATTGAGCAGTTACTTTCGTGCGCAATTCATATATATGACAATCAAAATCTAAAATCATAAATAAATAAAAGGTTTGAATTTTGATTACTTTGTAGGGAAATATTGAATTCCGGTATACCAAAGAAAAGTTTACATGGAATTGAAAGACATTTTCTATAGCTTATACTTTGGAGTTCTTAGTTCCAAAATTTTATTATGAACATTGGAATATATTAAAAGTTATTGACCTTCAAAGCTGCATTATTTGAAATAAAAGACATTTGGTAAAAGTTGTATAGCAATTGAACTATTTGCGTCAAATAGAAAGTGTTTATAATTTTTCAAAGCCAATATTTAAGAGTACAAAATTCCAATAATTTATGAGAATCGTTGAAATATTCTTAAAGTTATTGACACGCAAAGCCACACTATTTTGAATCGTAGACATTTCGTTGAAAGCTGTATTGCTATAGAACCAACTGCTGTATTTTGATAATATTTGTAATTTTTGATAAAAGAAAAAGCTTAAGAGTACTTACCCCAGATTTATCTGACCAAAGTTATGACCAGTCAAACGCAATAAATATTAGGTACACCTTAAAATTTATATTTTTTTGCGTTTGACTCATGGTTGAAGTACTTCAGCCATAGTTTGACTTGACATAACTTTGGACAAATCCATCCGAATTTTATTGGGTTTATTTAAAAATATTAGCTAAAGTTTTTTCAATGGAATACAAAAGAAATCAGTTTAAAAACTGAAATCTCTAAAAACTTTAAGTTCAAAATATGTAGCGAAACAGGAGAATTGTCATATATTTGCTTTATATCATCATAATTCAAAAACTTTAATATTAAAAAAAAAACAAAAAAAAAATAGTTTTTTAAATTAAATTTATTTCAAAACAATTCTTTGGAATATTAACTATGCTTGAAGTATATACAGGTTAAGTCATCTTTCAAAATTCAGTCGCCATTTACTTTTTTTTGAAAACTGTTTGAAAGACTCAATAATTGTTTACGAAAATTTAAGAACAAAACATCAATGCTTTGTTTAGAAATTCATAAAAAAATTGAAACTCAAAATTTTTAAAGAAATAAATTACAACACTTGGGAAATCTGGATGTCAGCAAACAGCCCTTCCTGTACCTGATCTACTACATTTAAGCTCTTGACGAAACATGAGGAAAAATCTCGCTGAAGATGCACTCCGAATTCATGAAATTTAATTTATTACTAATTAAAAATTTAAAAACATTCATGTGACTTTTTATTTGTTATTCATTGACAATATCGATTGTTATCAAAACAATAGAATGACGTTTGAAAATAACAATCTAATTGTCAAACCGACAATAATTTGACAATCTGATCATGAGATCTATTTTTAACATCAAGATTGTTACAATATTGTCGGAAATGACAATATATTTCTGGAATTCTGTCCCATTTTTTTCCTTTTCAAAATTGAGCTGATTGGAATTAAGATCTTTTGGAATATCGGTGCCGGTTCTCTTTTCAAGATTTTTTAAATAGCGGTTGCGATTCCGTTTCAAAACTTAAAATGATTCCGGTTCCGATTCCGGCTCATTATGTTCCCTGACAGAAATTGAAACTCTATAGAATATCGGTTCCGGTGCTTGATTTTTAAAATGCGGTTATGTTTTCAACCAAAAAAAAAAACAAAAATTGGGTGCCGATTCCAGCTCCACACATTTTTAATAATAGTTCCGATTCTGGTTCTTTGGGCTCTCTGGTTTATAATAATAATAATAGTTTGGCGCAACAGTCCTGTTTAGAACTTCGGCCAAGCTCTCTCACCATTTTGAGCTGTGCGTGTTATATTTGTACTCAAAGTGGTGAGACCTACAGTTTATTGCCGAATCCGAACGGCGGCTGAGAGCTTTTCATTTTACTCTCGTAGGTTTGCCATTTACTGCCGAGAGGTAGCGCGGTATAGAAAAATGTTTCTATGAGAAGATGTTGTTAGCCCCAGTCCATGCTCGAACCGGGAACCTTTCAGCTCGCAATCCAACGCACTAACCACTGAGCTACAACTATAATTGTCAAAATCATCGAACCCGAATACCATAGGAAAAATATTTCCTATTATTGTCGAAATGATCCTGAGCTGATCACATTGGTCTTGCAATTGAAAGGGTGAGATTAAGGAAAAAAAAACTTGATCTGTTCCAGATCATAATAATTTCTACTACACTCAGAAAAAAGATAACAAAAAATGTATAGTATTTACTATTCAAATTAGTCAGTAGGATAAACTATTAATTCAATCGGTAAATCGCACTACAAAATGCTGTAAAATTTGAGTTTGTATGAAAATAATTATTTTTGTATACTATTAAATCAATAACTGTCCTATTGACAAATTTGTATGGAATTTTATGAGATTTTTTTGAGTGTAGAAAATCATAATTATTAGCTGCGTTTTTTTTCATAATTTAAATTTGAGCCGGAACAAATTTTATACGCAAAACAAAAACAAATTTGAGCTAGAAAGATTTATCGAGCTCAAATTGTTTTTGTTTTGCGTACAAAATTTGTTCCAGCTCAAATTTAAATTATGAAAAAAACGCAGCTATTATTATTTTATACTGTTCTGAAATTTATTTTAAGTACTTTTATTTTTCTTCCTCTAACAGAGTCGCCTCGTCCTCTGTTAGGGTCTGGTTGCTGGCGTCGCCCACGTACAGAAGGGCTATGTCGATATCCGACATTTCCTCCTCCGAGCGTGGTAGGCCGACGTAGCCTCCAGTTTCTTCATCTGCCGCCTCCTCGACATTATGCAGTTGCAGACCTGCTGTCGAGGTTGACGGTACATCATCCACCTCCATCTGGGACACATGCAGTGTACCTGCTGCCGATGTCGTCGGTGCTTCTTCGTTTTTGTCGACATCTTTGTCGTCCTTATTCTTCGACACGTGCACAGATACGTTGCCGAAACTGTATTTCAGCACGCGTCCTGCCTTCTCGATCTCATCCATCGATTGTGTATCGACCCCAATCAGGAGTAGTTGACCATTGGCATCTTTGGTGACCCGGTACACCTTCCATATACCGGTATTCAACCCTTCATTCTGCTTGTCCAGAAGGCTTAGCAACTTGCTGGTTTCTTTCCCAACGCTTCTGGGAAAGTAGATTTTGATGGTGTGCATGTGAGGTATGTCATCACCCAAACATGCCATCAAATCCACCCCCTTCCACGCCGTTAGTTTTCCAGCCGCCTGTTTTAGCCAGTCTGCAGTCTCCTGGTTGGTACATTCCACTAGCAGCATTCCTGGCTTGAAGGAAATGCCCTCGAATTTCAGTTTGCATGTCCATCCGAGATCCATTTCATTCACGATCGCCTCCTCCAGAGTTGAGAGATCCTCACTGGTGAGTATTTGATCGGGAAAGTCCTTCGCCAATACGGCCACCCTTACCGACTTCACGGCACTAGCATAGCTTGTGCTCGGTTTGGGTGGTTTCCCGTGTGCTGGCTTTGTGAAATGCCCTCCACCTGCATTGGTGTTTAAGGCCTTCTCCGTTCGCACCTTTTTGGTGTACTTTTCTGGCGGCGTAATCGTATCGCTAGCTCTTTTATTGCCTACTGTGGCTTCTGCTGTGCCTTGGTTTCCCTGCCGGTGCTCTAGTGCCTTGTTGCGGGCCTCGTCGGGTTTAAACCCCTTTACAAGGTACCGCAGGTACCACTTCCGGCCAGAACCGCTCAGTCCCTCGCGTCGGGGATCGTCTGCCCCACCAGGTTGCCCCAATGGTGGTAATGTTGGCATGTGGCGGGGTTTCCGAATCTTCGCCTCTGCCAAAGCAGCCCCTCTACTTGTTGTAGGTTTCTCTTCAGACACTGTTTCTTCCTTGGGCACTTCACACTTGACAGTTTTGGCCTGTCTCGTGGTCTTAGCTACCTTTGGGGTTTCTTTTTTTTTGTTTTTTCTTCTGCCCCTGGCGGTCGTCGTCATGGAGATGAGCCTCCATTCTGTCCGCCAGTTCCGAAGCAGTTAAGCCCTGCTTTTTTAAAGTTTTTTCCATATTTCTGTTCATCTGTAAGTCAAATAATAGGGGATTATAGGTCGGTCATGACATAGCCCCTTATACCATGACAAGGCCACACATACTCGCTGAGGCGACCAGGTATCAGCGAGGCTCCGTTCCATCACGATACAACCGTATATTTAATTATAACTTCTACAATTTATAGCCCAGGATAAAAATATTACATTCATTTTACAGATAATCGATCATAGTTTGTAGTAAAATTTTAATATTAGCATTTGATGTGGTGCGATAGGAGATTTTTCTCATCAAATTAAAAAAATAATTATTTTACAACTTTTTTTTTATAAAACTCAGTTTTTCTTGATATTTTTATATTATTTTGTTTATATTTTTCAATATTTAAATGTATCATAATTTATTCAACAATTTGTTCATACACCATTTTTACGTCGCGCTTACCGTTTATCTTGGGGAATACTCCTTGTAGTACTCTCAAAATTCTCAATTTCTTCAAAATACAATTTTATTATAAAAAACAATAAGGGTATTCATTTCCCTTCGTAGCTATTGCGTATGTCGTAAAAATTAAAAATATTTTTTTTTTAAATACGCATTTACGCAGTAGATATGAAATGAAATGAAAATACCCTCAATATTTAATTTTTAAAGATTTCTTTTTTATGTATTTATTTTACAAAATTAGCATTTAGAATAGTTGTTGAAAGTCTTCTCAGTTAGTGTTAAATGGGTGTTGCAAATAGACCTTAACTCTAGAACCGTTTTTTTCATGAAATGAACCATGGAATCGGTCCCTAAAATATTTGCACCCCAAAGTGGATCACCCTGTATAGAAAAATGTATAGAATATGAACAAATTTTTACTTATTTTTTTGGAGTATTCAATTACTTCAGTGCAATTTTCGACGGTTTTAAATGAAAACATGGGGATTTGTATTTTTTATAATACGTTCGATTCATCATTAGAAATCTTATTAATTCGTAATGCTTTATAAAATGTTGTTACATGATAATTCAATGGTATCTTCAAAAAATAATGCTTTTAGTGATTGTTCCAAATCAAAGTTATCGCCTTAATAACTCCCTGATACAATTTTAATCTTATCACATTTCGAATAAATTCTTATGTTATCCATAGTACATTGATTACCGTACCGAATTGCGTTGCATCAAGATGTCAACCTCTCTACCACCGCTCTATTGATTCCATCATCAATGATGATTCTTCCACTTCTATGGTGCTTAATTTTTCTTTATGCCGCAAAGAAGTCTTCGCCGTCAAGCTGTGGATGGATACAACATTGCCGTACAACGGTTTTTCTCCCTATTATTTTATTTTTCTTGATTTTTCCATTAACATTCTTTTTATCACACACACACTGCCTGTTATTGATCGAATGTTATCATAACAACAACAACAACAATCAGAACATATACCATATATGAGTTGAGTTCTATCTGAACGTCTCTGTATGAATCTCTGTCCGTCCGTCCGTCTGTCTCTATGAATTATTGTTATTGTTGCTATGCTTTAATAGCGATTTTAATAAATTTCTTTATTTTATGTCTAATCTTTCACATAATTGGATTATGTATTTAATGTTTGAAAATAACTTTTCTTATATTCGATACTTTTTCTTTATTTTTGTTGTTTTCTGCTTTTCGGTTCATGCGCTTTTTGTTGTAAGCTGTGGGGGTCTCTCGTCGTCTGTCCACCATACTCCAATCCTCTGTAGTATCTGTCGGTACGCACAGTGGTATCATCGGCATTATCGCGCGCCCGTAGTTCATAGGGATTTGAAGTTTTAATAAAGTGATGACAATAAATTTCATTGCCACTGAGCAACATGAGTCGTCTCCATTTGTGATGTCTGTCTATGCGTCGTCTTGTCGTGAAGTGTATAAAATCTCAATTCGTTGTCGACACTAGAAATATCTAAACTAGGATGTTATTATCTTTCTGTGTGGTAAAATTTAGAAAATAAGCTTTTTTAAAATTAAAAATCATAATTAGAATACACAAGACGATTTTCCCTATGGGTATCCCTTAATTTAATTCTACTTTCCAGGCACTTTTTGGGGTTCAAAATATTACAGTATCCCTCCAAAGTAATTTTACTAAAACCTTTATAGGCCAATTCGAAATAAATATGTCCACAAATAAATTTTAGGAGAAAAAAAAATTATTTATTTAAATTATATTTTTTTAGAATTGGCGAAGGGGTGAATGTGCAATTTTTGATATTTGCGTTTTATTTTACATTTTTAAATGTAGTTTATCCTCCAGTACGCTGTGCCAAAATCACGTGTCATTTTGTTGGATATTTCTATACACAAAACCAAAAGGGCGAATTTGAAAAATTGAAAATCTTGTCAAGGGGCGAATCTTTTCGTTTTTTTGCCATAACTTTTTATTGGTATAAGATAAAATAGTTATGTAGCGGTAATAATTGTTTGTTTTTAAAGCACCTTTCGATCTGCATCATTATTTAAAAATATTTAGCCAAACATTTTTTCCTGCAAATAACAAATGGCAAATTAATGTTTGGAAAAATATTTTTAATTAATGATTCAGATCGATAGGTGCTTTGAAAACAAACAATAACTGCCTCTACATCACTATTTTATATTGGCACTATTTTCTATTGTAAGTTTAAAGAGTTATAGCAAAAAAACGAAAAGATTCGCCCTTTTGTCATGACAAGATTTTCAATTTTTCCAATTTCTTCGTTTTTTCCCTATAATATTTTTTTGGTGCAAGATAAAATAGTGGTGTAGAAGTATTAATTGTTTGGTTTTAAAGCACCTATCGATCTGCATCATTATTTAAAAATATTTTGTCAAACATTTTTTCCTGCAAATAACAAATGGCAAATTAATGTTTGGAAAAATATTTTTAATTAATGATGCCAATCGATAGGTGCTTTGAAAACAAACAGTAACTGCCTTTACATCACTATTATATTGTAGCGTTAAAGAGTTATAGCAAAAAAACGAAAAGATTCGCCCTTTTGGCATAACAAGATTTTCAATTTTTACAATTTCTTCGTTTTTTTGCTATAATTTTTGATTGGTGCAAGATAAAATAGTGATGGTAAGGTATTAATTGTTTGTTTTTAAAGCACCTATCGATTGGCATCATTATTTAAAAATATTTTGCCTAAAATTTTTTTCTGCACATAACAAATGGAAAATTAATGTTTGACACAATATTTTTAATTAATAATGCAGATCGATAGGTGCTTTAAAATCAAACAATTAATACCTTCACATTACTATTTTATCTTGCGCTAATAAAAAGTTATTGCATAAAAAACAAAAATATTTGCGTTTTGATCTGGATATAGCTTCACAAAATCCGTATTTTTAATTCAGTAGGTTTTCCAAATCTAGAGATATTTTATGTACGTTATAATAATTGATGAATAAACCAAAATAACAGAAAAAATTTAAAACAATATAAATTTTGCTAATTTTTAAAGCACTTCAAACTTAAAAATTTGATTTCCCAACATTTTTAAAATGTGGTACCTTTGGCATGACAGTGACGATATATAATTAAAAATATATATTTGTATTTTAATAATTATAAATTTGTATTAGTTTTCAAGATATTTGTATCCAAAAGAGATAGTCACCTTTTATTCCAATCTTCACTACCAAACTTTTTGATTGGGCATCCATTAACCTATTTTTATATAATTCGTAGGTACTTATTCTTACTGCATACTCCGTGTTATGAGAACGTCCCTAATAGGTAGGGCCATGCTCATGAACTGATCATGTCATTATTTGAGATGATCAGGATATGACGAGGCCCACGATGTCCTTGTAACGCAGTGTCCTGATCATGTACTCACCTCAGGCAATGATCATGTACTGATCGGGTAATTCCCCCTATCATTATTTATCTGACCATTGCTTTGTTAAAACATGAGCATACGAAAGCACTACAAATACCCGATGAAATAAAATATCATACCTCATTGAAACCTGATCATTGCCCGATGAAAATTTCTTTATGAGGAACAACTAATGTAGCTTTGATCGGGACCATTGGCTGTTTAGATAATGTAAACCCTGCTATGGTGAGCATGATAAGGACATGATAAGGCAATGATCATATTTGCTCTAATAGGGGTTTCCTGACGAAACCCCGATCATTTGCCGATGGCGCATGGGGCAAATTTCCACTAGGGGTGTGACGTTTTTAAGAAAAAATTAAATCACTCTATTATTAAAGTACTCTAAAAAAATAGTTTTAGAAAATTCTTTAAGCGCAGTTTTTCTTTAAATTAATAATAGTAATTTTAATATAAATAGTTTTAAAATGAACAATTTTTATACTCCAATTTTTGTATATTTGTCTCTAAATTCCTAAAAGTAAAAAAATGTAATCCAGTCAAAATCAGCGCTCACTTGTTCCATAGAAATAAAGTGTATACACGGAGAGAAATATTCATATAAATCATGTATTATACGCATAGATTTTGAAAAAAATAATGATTTGTTTTTTCTTCATAACTAGCTGGACCCGTGCACAACTCGTGCCAAGATTTTCTGAATTCAAAGATTTGGAGCGATTTTATTAATATAACAAACATTTTATTATTTATATGAGGGGCCCGTGCTTAGCTGTTGAAGTTGTTTATTGGTTTTATAGATGTGGTAACCAAATAATAATTCTCCCGAATAATTGTTCCCGGTAGAATTCTTTCCCGTAGAATTCTTCCCCGTAGAGTTTTTCCCAGTAGAAGTTGTAGTGTGGTGGGTTTTAATGTGGTGAGTTTCGGTGTGGTGAGTTTTAGTGAATTATAGTGTGGTGGGTTTTAGTGTGGTGAATTTTAATGTGGCGTGTTTTAGTGTGGCGTGTTTTAGTGTTGCGA
Organism: Dryomyza anilis; assembly: GCA_951804985.1. NCBI lineage: Eukaryota > Metazoa > Arthropoda > Insecta > Diptera > Dryomyzidae > Dryomyza > Dryomyza anilis. The sequence goes on from OX638130.1 coordinate 116,498,090, forward strand.
GTTTTAATGTGGTGAATTTTAGGGTGAATTTTATTGTGGTGAGTTTTAGTGCGATGAATTTTATTGTGGTGAGTTTTAGTGTAGTGAACTTTAGTGAGGTGAGTTTTAGTGTGGTTAATTATAGTGTGGTGGGTTTTAGTGTGGTGAATTTTAGTGCGGTGAGTTTTAGTGTGGTGAGTTTTAGTGTGGCGAAATATGAGTGTAGTGAGTTTTAATGTGGTGAGTTTTAGTGTGGTGAATTTTAATGTGGTGAAATTTAAGTGTAGTGAGTTTTAGTGTGGTGAAATTTTAGTGTGGTGAGTTTAAGTGTGGTGAATTTCAGTGTGTTGAATTTTTGTGTGGTGAGTTTTAGTGTGGTGAGTTTTGGTGTGGTGAGTTTTAGTGTGGTGAGTTTTAGTATGGTGAGTTTTGGTGTGGTGAGTTTAAGTATGGTGAGTTTTAGTGTGGTGAATTTTAGTGCGATGAGTTTTAGTGTGGCGACATTTGAGTGTAGTGAGTTTTAGTGTGGTGAGTTTTAATGTGGTGAAATTTTAGTGTGGTGAGTTATAGTGTGGAGAAATTTTAGTGTGGTGGGTTTTAGTGTGGTGAATTTTAATGTGTTGAATTTTTGTGTGGTGAGTTTTAGTGTGGTGAGTTTTAGTGTGGTGAGTTTTAGTGTGGTGAGTTTTTGTGTGGTGAGTTTTAGTGTCGTGAGTTCTAGTGTGGTGAGTTTTAGTGTCGTGAGTTTTGGTGTGGTGAGTGTAAGTGTGGTGTGTTTTAGTGTGGTGAATTTTAGTGTAGTGAGTTTTAGTGTGGTGAATTATAGTGTGGTGAGTTTTAGTTTGGTTAGTTTTAGTGTGACGAGTCTGTTTTTCTTTTTCTTTCCTTTTTTTGTTTTTCATTTAGTTTGGATTGTGGTTTTATGTGATTGGTTTTGTTTTTGTATTTTTGCTTTTGTTTTGTGCTTTTTCTTTTTTGTTTTTAATTTTTTTTTTTGGATTTGAGTTTTTGGTTTCATGTTCGTAGCTGGTGAAAGTGCCGAGTTATATCGTATTGAAACTTTAGGTTGTATGGGAGGTGCCACGCCTCTTTGTCCAATCCCGCCTATATATAGCCTATCATTCCTTCCAGACCATACCGCATCTGTGGTAAAAATTTCAAGAAAATCGGATCAGCTGTTTAGACGGAGAAGCGGAACAAACGTACAAACGAACAAACAGATTTATTATATTAATAGGATATATAATAATAATAGTTTGGCGCTACAGTCCTGTATAGAACTTCGGCCGAGCTCGTACGATGTAACGTAGTAAACAATTTTAAACGTTCATAACTCCTAAATAACAAGGCATACAAAAATTTTATATACATAGAATATCTTACCACAGAAGTTTACTTTTTAGATACTTTTATAAAATATATTAAAAGTATTTGATTTCATATGTTTTGGGCCATATAACTCATAAATAAAAAAATTTGAAAAAATATGTTTTATGAAGGTCTTATTCATAAATCATCAGTAAATAATTTTCTCCGTGTAATGTCCAGGGACCTAATTTTCATCACATTTTATATACTTTTGTTATTTATTGTTTTTAATTATATCTAGTTTAAAAAACATATTCATTAATTATTTGTATTTTTAGTTTCTTATGCATGAAATTTGAATTTTTTAATATTATACATAATTCATGAATATAACTCATAAAAAAAAATAGAAAAAAATGTGTTTTATGAATGTTTTATTCATAAATCAGCAGTAAACAATTTTCTTCGTGTAATGTCTAGGGACCTAATTTTCATAACATTTTATAGAGCAGTGTTATCTATTATTTTTAATTATCTCTAGTTTAAAATCATATTTTTTAATTTTATATTTTTTTTATTGATTTTTCGTATTTGAAATATTTTTCTTTTGCAAAAATGTTGCAATTATTTGCAATCATATTTGGCTGTACCATCACCTATTAAGACTTTCTCTTTTTTTTAAATTTTATATTTTAGCGGTATTGTGGTAGCATCACATTTAGTGATGACAACAGCAAAAATTGACGGCTATTGCAAACGATTATAATGAAAGCGTACAAGTGGAAAAACTCGAAACAGTTGTTTGGGTGAAAATGCATCGTTTAAGTTTAAAATCATTGGCAGCAATATAAAATTAACGTTTATTAAATAGTTGACTATTTGAATGGTTTTAATGGTTTAGATTTGGACAAACTACTGAATTATAAATACGGATTTTGTGAGACTATATCCTGATCAAAACACAAATATTTTTGTTTTTTATGCTATAACTTTTTATTAGTAATGTAAAGGTATTAGTAGTTTGATTTTAAAGCACCTATCTATTGGTGGCATTAGTTAAAAATATTTTGCCAAACATTAATTTGCCATTTGTTATTTGCAGGAAAAAATGTTTGGACAAATATTTTTAAATGATGATGCAAATCGACAGTTGCTTTAAAAACAATCAATAAATATCACTACATCACTATTTTATCTTGCACCAATAAAAAATTATAGCAAAAAAACGAAGAAATTGGAAAAATTGAAAATCTTGTCATGCCAAAAGGGCGAATCTTTTCGTGTTTTTGCTATAACTCTTTAATGGTACTAGATAAAATAGTGATGTAAAGGCAATTATTGGTTGTTTTCATAACATCTATCGATATGTCTTATTCATTACAAATATTTTGCCAAAAAAAATTTCATGCAAATAACAAATGGCAAATTAATGTTTGGTAAAATATTTTTAATTAATGATGCAGATCGATAGGTGTTTTGAAACCAAACAATAAATGCCTTTACACCACTATTTTCTCTTATGCCACTAAAAATTTATGGCGAAAAAACGAAAAGATTCGCCCTTTTGGCATGACAAGATGACAATTTTTCAAATTCGTCCTTTTGGTTTTGTCTTTTGTGGCTAGAAATATCCAATAAAATGACACGCGATTTTGGCACAGCGTAATTGAGAATAAACTACATTCAAAAATGTAAAAATATGGCAAATATCAAAAATTGCACATTCACCCCTTGGCATCATAGTGACGATACATGCTTTTTCTTTGAGTCAAATTTTTAATACATTTTATATTTAATAAAAGAAAATAAGTTGTAAATAACACCGTTTAATGCAGTAGAAAGACAACCACAACATGAGAACAACTGTGATGTGATGATTGATGCCAGCTGCAATGCTTGGTAAAAATTATTTCATTCCTAGAAACTGCAACAGTTTCTAAGAAACAAATAAAACTACTACTTGGAGCACTAACTCAATACAGAATAAATGATTTTTAATGAAATTTTATGTTGTTTTATGTGGCAGCATTTAAAATCAATATGTGCATCACCAAAATGATTGACTAAATTCAAGAACAAAATTATCAAAAAGTACTACGTTATATATACAAAATTATATATATATAAAAAAAATTAAAAATATAACAGATATTAAATATAGATTTCAACAAATTGAAGGCTTTAATGTAGTCTCTAATGGTTTGAACTTTATTAATATTATTAAGCAGCGTAGGTAGTAGCTGGAAAAAAAGAAGATTTGATATTTCTAAAGAAGACGAAAAGTTTGGAGACGGTTAAATTTTTACTTTTTATTTTTATTATTTCGAAGTTAGCAGCAGCGCGCACATAACAAGGTTTTTATGTGCGTAATAATGGATTTCGGAGGCTGTATTTTGAGACTGCCTACAAGTCGAACTTTCGGTCAAATGCTGGGAATTTTTTGAGATTTTTTTTTTGTGTGTGCCTTTTTCTGCTGCTTCATGGTTGTTTATTTATTTATTATTTTTTTTTTCTTTTTTTAATTTTTTTACTTTCTTTACAGTCCAACTAGACAGATAAACGCTATCTTTATGCTGCTATTTAGCTACTTTATAGTATTTTTCTTTTTTTGTTTTTATTATTATTTTTTATTTTCTTCTTTTTTTTCAAATTCCCTTGAGATGCTGCTACTTTTATGCTGCTAGAAAATGTAAAATAAAACAAAAAGCGCAAGAGTAACAAAGTAAAAACCGAAATATAGAGCCACCGATCGTGATTAGATGAAAATGCGACGACCTTCCGGACTTGAATTGCACTCCGTATCGCTATCCACTATTTGTCTCTTTTTCTCTTAGTCTCTGTGAATTGTATTGTACTCTTTCTGAGGCATTCTATTCTTTATTATTCAGTTCATTAAAGCAGCTATATTGAGTTCTGAATAAATCAATTGGTATGGACTTCCTTAAAATGATTTCCTTTAAATGGACACCAAAGTCGTATCATACAATACTACATTATATACTACAACAACATTACAACAATATTACAATACAACAACAACAACAATAGCTACAGGAAGTAACTACTATTTGCCAACAATGCAATCGGTTTTCTTTTTGTCTGGAATTTTCATGACTAATTTTTCTACTACATAATGAAATTATTTTCTTTCGTTTTTTTTTGATATAACTACCTGCTGCCAAGTTGTTATTATAGTATTTGTTATTTGTATTAGCTGCTTTTGGAACGACCAACCGGCCTTTGTTGCGTATAGAGGCCTGGCCAACATAATATTGTCTCTACCAACAACAACAACAACAATTACAAACAGCTTCCGTGAAAATCTGCGCCAGCACCAACTGAAGGCAAAACTCAACTCATTTTATTCCATTTCACTTCATTTTCACAACTCATTAAAGCAAACAATTATGTTCTGATTACACTTTGCTGCTGCTTGATATAGTCTGTCTGGTCTTGGTCATAATTATGCATTTACATGTGTTGCCATTTATGGAAGCTGGAAGCAGTCGTTGGTGGCTGCTATGCTAGCTGGGAAAGCGCGTCTAAAATCGGTGTGAATTGGCGCAAATAGTGTGAATACCAGCGTAATTTTTTCTTTCCAGAGAGATGTGCATGCAAATTATTTCTTTATTTTATTTAAGATTTATTGTTGACCGCATTCTTTTCGTTGCCTTAGTTTCCATGACTTTGAACTATTTTTACGAGTTCATTCATAAGTTCTAGGTGAGCGCTGTAAAGCGACTTGGGAGAAAACTGAATTAATTATTTTTTTTATTGTTAAAGGGTAACAGGTGTAATTGGGTGCTCGTGGAAAATTCACTTTTTCATTCATTTCATTTATTTATTATTTATCATATATCATTTATTTATTTATTTTTAACTGTGCATTTGGAAATTATATATTTAGAGTATATGTATTAAGCACATGTGTATTTGGATCCTATGTGTTGAAAACCTTTGTTTTTAAAACATATCAGCTTTTCCTGCACAGAAAAAAAAGTTACATCGTATTGATGAATTCCGTTCTTCAAACCATGATTCATTGTATTGAAGAACCATTCATAATATTAATGACTACTGACATCAATGTTATGAATGCGATCATAAATATGATGAACGCTTAGTAACTGTCGAAAAAGTGTTCTTCAATATGATGAAATGTATGTGAAAAAAACGTTGAATCATATTAATGAACAAAAACATAAAATAAAACATATATGTATCTACTTCATATTGAAGAAGACTGTTCATTAAAACAAATTTCAGTCAAATTATTTTATTTTCGTTGATTGTTTGGCGTACTTCTCAGTTCTCAAATAGTTCTTGTATGTTATTTCTTATATAATGCTTGCTCGAGATGCATAAATTAGTAAAATGCTTTAAAATATATTTATTTTATAATTACAACTTTTTATTAATAAAAAGTTATATTTATAAAAAATATAGTTAAAAAAGAATTTTTTTTTGTTTTAAAAATTATTTTTTCCCAAAAAATTTTTTTTTTTGAAAATATATTTTGGAAATTTTTTTATCAATTTTTTTTTTTTAAACATTTTTTTTTCGAAAAATTTTTTTTTGATTTTTTTTTTTCGATAAATTTTATTTTTCGAAAGACTTCTTTTTTTCGAATAATTTTTTTTTATCATATTGATGAAATTTTGAATTTTTGTTCCTATACATAAAGAGTATCCCCAACCAAAATATAAGAACAATTAGCAAGATAGCCGAATTTTCCTATTTGAAAAAAAAATCATCCATGTTATTTGACTTTTATTTAGATAACAATTTTTTTTACTAAAACGAAGGGATTTTTACACTTCATACTAGAGATGGGCTCGTGCCTGTTTTTGATGGCACGGACACGTACGGGCACGCCGATAGGTGACACGCACGAGCACGAGACCGACGGGTAAATTTACAGGCACGCACGTGAAGCACGATAAAGCACGGGGTTTTAAAAGACACGAAGAAACACGAAACACAAAAACACGACAAAACACGAAAAAAGCATGGAAAACCATGAAAAAGAAAGCGAAACGTGAAAATTAATGCCTGAACTGTTTAGATTTTTGGAACCAGAATCGTTTTTAAAAATGCGTTGAATCGGAACTGCAATCGGAACATATATATTTTTTCTGGTTGGAATCGGTACAGCTATTTTAAAAATATCGGAACCAGAAACGGAATAGATATTATAGTCCATGTCAGAGAACGCAAGAAGCGGATTCAGAACCGTTATTAAAAATGTTTGAAACCGGAATCGAAACCTATTTAATTTGTTGGTTGAAACCGGAATCGGAACCACAATTTTGAAAATCTTGGAACCCGAACCATTTCAAAGGGTTTTAGTTCCTGTAATAAATAATTCAAAAATTATGTTTACTGCTTTATTCTCTTAAATCCATAAGTAAAACAAAACAATAGATGTTTTTAGAAAATGTTAAAATACCATGAAATTTTTATTTTCTAAAGCTGGAAGTAAGGGTTTTTTAAATTGTGGTAGAAACTATAAAAAAAATCTTTAATGGGCGCGTGCCTGATTTTGGAGGCACGGACACGCACGGGCACGACAGCAACTAGCACGCACGGAGATTTGCACGCACGAACTCAGATTTTCGGGCGTCTCTACTTCATACTATATTTTATTTTCTAAATAAGTGTTTTATATATCTGGGGGATCCTGGGGTGAAGAGGGACATGGCGTAATGTGGTACATTGCAATTTTAGGACAGGTTTTTGCACTTAGAAAAATAAAAACCATTGTCAAGTGCTTCTTAATATGGTATCAACTTTTTCAGCACTGGTTATAATCAAATTCAAACTTTTTTTATTGCATTTTGAGAACCCTAGTAGAAATTAGCCCTATTATGTATGTCATGATCATGACCAAATCATGTTTGTCATGTTACTAGTCGGATTATGACAAGGTAAAAATAAAATAATCAGTTCCCGAACATGACCTTGGTAAAATTTCTACTAGGGAACAAGTGAAAAAAAAAGTTTTAGATAATTTTTAGAGTGCTGGTGTTTGCTATCAAAAAGATAGAATTATATCGTTTTTAATTAGGACGGTATGTTTGCTATGATTGCATATTCCATATCTTTTGAAATACAAACGGGTTTTGCAAATAATTTAACATTACTTAAATGGTGCTAAGTTATGTAAGTAAAAATTTATAAATTTCCCACTTCACCCCAAGATTTTTCTAAAAAAATCCGAAACTTAGTTGTTGAAAAAGTCGCTCAAAAATCAATTAAAAGGCATATAAATGGTATTCTGTTAATACAAAAAGTTATATTCAATATATCAATCCATGGAACAGATTCTTCAAAGGAATTTAAAAAAAATTTCAAATGTGTTTGGATGAAAATCAAAACTTGTCTTACTTTTCCCCAGACTCCCCTAATATTACATTAATTTTTATTACATATATTTTTCGGTAATACTGGTCCTAAACTGTATATTTTTAATATATTTTTTTACATGTATCTAAAAGTATATTTCTGTAATATCATACATAAAAGTGCTTGTATTCCTCGTTGTTTAGGAGTTATTAACGTTCTCTGAATGGACAGTTACATTTCATTAATTAGACGTAGATTTAAAATTGCATTACATTGTTGAAAAAGTCTGCTCTTCTTGTGGACTTTTTTAAACTTGCGCTGTATTATTTCAAAGCTTTAGAATTAATGTATTAAATTAAATTTTAATTACGCTAAACAATTATTGTTTGAGTTCTATAGAAGCATTAATGTTCGGACTGTTACGTTACACAAATAAGTGTGACGTTACCTGTGCGATAAATAAATCGTTCGGATAATAATTAAACAAAAAACTTCAAAATTGACAACTATTTTGTTAAATTTCACAATAATATTAACTCATTATTTTTACGACAAAACATTTAAGAAGTTTCATGAAATTGACTTGGAATTCGACGTGACCTTATGGATTCGTTTTTGCGTTTGGTTACATATGTGATAATAGACATGTTTATCTGTTAATGTGATACACAGATATCCAAGATCTACGAATCCTGAAAATATATGCAAACTAATCTTGAAAGAATTTCCTTTAATTTATCACTGCAGGATAGGTCAAGCGTAAGTGAACCGAATTTCGATTTTTTGTTTGGGCACCACAGCGCTTTGTGGGAAAAATAAAATAGTTAGTGCGTTGGACTGCGAGCCGAAAAGTCCCCGGTTCAAGCCTGGACTAGGGCTAATAACATCTTTTCATAGAAACATTTTTCTATACCGCGCTACATCTCGTCAGTAAATGGCAAACCTACGAGAGTAAAACCATTGTCTATGAAAAGCTCTCACCCGCCGTTCGGATTCGGCAATAAACTGTAGGTCCCACCACTTTGAGTACAAACACAGGGTTTCTCAAATGAGACGCTACAAAAGTAGAGCGACGGGGACAGCAAACGACGCCATATTTCTTGCCGGTCTATTGACATTTCTCTTCAGTAAGGTTTGCCATTTCATGTTGGAAAGATATACGAATTCGAATTTCGGTAGTAAATTTTAATAGTTTCGACTCGTTGTTGGCTCGAATATCTTTTCATCATGAAATGGCAAACCTTACTGAAGAGCAATGTTAAAAGAGCGGCAAGAAATATGGCGTCGTTTGCTGTCCCTGTCGCTCTACTTTTGTAGCGTCCCTGTTGAAAAACCCTCGAAAAAACTTTTGTAGCGCTCTTATTGAAAAACCCTGTATAACACGCACATCTCAAAATGGTGAGAGATCTCGGCCGAAGTTCTATACAGAACTGTAGCGCCAAACTATTATTATTATTAAGTGTTATACCAAACAAGAGAAAATACAACATTCACAAATTATTTTTCGCAACATATTTAAATTGTTTTACTGTTTAAGTACTCTTAAACCCTAAAACAATTTAATAGAAGAACTCGAGAATTTTAATTTTTTGACAAATATTTGAAATTTATAAAATGTCTTTTGATATTTAGAAATTTCCTTATTAAATTCATAAAATTTCATTTGAAATTCAGGAAATATTTAAAGTCTGATAAATTTCAATGACTGCAAAATATTAATTTTAAATTATAAATATTTCTCTTTAATTAATATTGACATTTATCAGACTTAAAAAAAATTGAATTTCAACAGATATTTTCGGAATTTAAAATTGAAAATTTTGAATATCAATTGAAATTTTTTGGACTTCAAATGAAAAGTTGTGAATATCAAATGAAATTTTCTGAATTTCAAATATAAAGTTCTGAATTTCAGTTGATGTGTTTTGAATTTTAAATGGAATGTGTGAATTTCAAATGATGTATTTTGAATTTCAAATGGAATTTAGAAATGTCAATTCAACTGTAATTTTCTGAATTTAAAAGAGAAATTTCTGAATATCAAATGAAAATTTCTGAATTTCAAATAGAAAGTTATTTTGAATATCAATTGATGTCTTATAAATTTTAAATGAAATTTCTGAATTCCATTTAATGTCTTTCAAATGGAGTTTCTGAATTTCAGTTGATGTATTTAAAAATTTAAATAGAATTTTTGAATTTCAATTGAGGTTTTCGAAATTACATTTGTAAATGGTGTAGTTATTTGTAACTTTTTCAAGAATTTTTTTAAAATTCCTAGAAACATTTTAGACGACTTCTTCACTTCGCATAAATTTTTGTATATAATTTGTATTTTTTTAAGCATTTTTCGTTTTTTCTCAACACTTAATGTTTTTATGAAAATATAATTTAAAACTTGAGTCCCTTTTTTGGTGCCCTAAAAAAATGTCTGTATTTCACAAAAGTAAATTTACAAAATGCCATTTTTATCTCAATTGTATAAGTCTTTATCTCCAGATATTACACATAAATGTCAAGTTATTTGTAAACAAAATTTAAAACTTCGAAAGACTATTGAAAATTTCAAATAGTCGCCTATATCAATTTGAACTGCATAATAAATATTTTTATGTAGTATGTATTCTGTACATTTAATTTGCTTTTTTATGTGTAAAAAGAGTAATTATTACATATTTTAATTACTTCCTCTATTAATGCTACTAATCCTTTTTAAACACAACTCAAACCTTTGTCGTAATAACTTCAATGCAAATCCAACCACTTAGCAGTGACTGCCAACACTTTTCGAATCACTACCCTTATTAAACTCAAATCCTAACATAATTTCTCAAACCTCATTAACCCAAAAACAACAAAAAAGCGTTAATAATGATAGAAAACAGCTGTAATGCTGGACGGTCGGCACAGCCACTTTGAAGCCACAATGGTAACGTGTAATTCTAACTAAAAACAAACATAATTGCAACAAGGCCGACCTTGCCCACAACCGCAAACAGAACCGGACAAATTATTGAAACTCTGTGTGGGAATTTCTTCGCAACGAACGGACGACGTTGCAGGTCCCAGGCGGCTGCGTCGGCAATAACATACAGAAGAAGAGAAAAAAAATGGAAAACATTTCCAATCAAAATTGAAACTCATTTCATAATTGCAGCGCAAGGCGAGAGATGAACTTCACAGGTTTTATACCACGTGAGGATTCTAGCGAAAAAAAATAAAAACAGGCAGCCGCTCGAGAGTCAAACGTAGATCATGGTAGGAGGCCGAACAGAACGGAGAGAGTAGGGATGCCGAAGCAGGTACAAAATGACTTCACACATCATAGAAGGTCGGACGTTCAATGGATGGATGGATGGATGGAGGCATGAATGAATAACAGAACTATGAATGAATGGAAGGATCGGTGAATGCTGTGAAATATTTTAACAAGAGAGAGAGAGCTAGAAAGAGACAGAGAGAGCGAGAGAGTGCGCACACGTAGCCGGAAATGCATGGCATATTACGAACTCTGTCATTAAAGCAAAGACAATGTTGAGAAATTAATATGAAAAAAAAAACTAAATAATTATGGCATACTAGAAAACGACTTATGCATCGAGTAAATAACTAGTCTGAAGATCAGCTATAATTAAGGCTGCATTACACACAACGTGCGAGTGAGTGATTCGTGAGAGCGACTGATCGGCGCAAATCCTGCGTTTGACATGATTGACATTTCGTTGTCGCTGTCATTCTCGAAGTCGAAGTCGAAATCGTGAATGTGGAGAATGATGGGGCTGCCAGACTGTCAGGTAGAACGTAAGAGTAGCACGCAAAGCAGCGCCTGAGACACGCACATGAAGAAATTAAAAAAAACAATTACTGATCCTCTGCAATGCTGTGATGTGACCCCTCTTCCATACTACGATAATCATTTAACAAATTGTCGTCTCAACACATGCGCGCCACATCACATATAGTATAAAGTCACACGAGATCGAGTATACAACAAAAAAAAAAATTGAACAATATATATAAAAAGTGCCACTTCAAGTACGCCGTCATTATCGCTGTTAATGTTTTCCATTTAAAATTTTTGCTTTTTAAATAAGTACCAACCAAAGAAACAAAAAAAAAAAACTAAAGTAATTTTAAAAATATTTTCAAAAATATTTTCTCATCATGTAATTCGATCGTGTTCTATGTGCGTCGCAATAGTCTAGAAAAATTTCAGAGACATTGACTGCCCCAATGTCTGACCTTTTGGCATTGAAATCGATTTTGGTTCGTTTTGTTTAGTTTTTGAGTTTTCCATGAAAATCGAAGAAATTCATTCGTTATGTTGCTGTCTCGTCTTTCACTGATCTCGATACTGCGCATTCTGCGTTTTGTAGAGTTAGTCAGTGCTTTGGAACGCAGACGGAGTCACATCTGCCGCACATGTGCCGCATAGAGTGAGGTTTTTTGCATAGCATTTTTCGAAAAAAAAATAGGCAGAAAAAATATATAATAAATTCTTTCTGTTTGCAAAATTCTTGCAGACTAGACACTAGACGCAAATATAAACATGCGCTTGAATTTGCGCGAAAACCTCAAACCTCAAAACATCCGGTTGGGCTGCATGCCCTATGTTTTCATGTGAAATAATAATTCTAGAGTGTTATTTTGTATATTTTTTAAAAATGTGCTAAACAATACTCGATTGATCTATGTAAAGTTTAAAAATTTCTATAAATATTTTAATGCTTTAAATTATAATATATATTTGAGGCGTAAATGTTATGTTTCCTACTAAACCAAAAAAAAAAATAAATAAATATGTAAGGACTAAAATTATAAAATATATGTTTGTAGAGAAATAAATTATGTTTACAACAAACATATTTTATTCTTAATATATATTTGTATACTAAAACAAAAGGTTATAAAAATATAAATAAATATATTGTTTAAGAAATGTTACTACTTTTCGAAAGGACTAAAATTATTAAATATATGTTTGTGGAAAAATAAATTATGTTTACAACAAACATATTTTATTCTTAATATATATTTGTATACTAAACCAAAAGGTTATAAAAACATAAATAAATATATTGTTTAAGAAATGTTACTACTTTTCGAAAGGACTAAAATTATAAAATATATCTTTGTGAAGAAATAAATTATGTTTACAACAAACATATTTTATTCTTAATATATATTTGTATACTAAACCAAGAGGTTATAAAAATATAAATAAATATTTTGTTTAAGAAATGTTACTACTTTTCGAAAGGACTAAAATTATAAAATATATGTTTGTGAAAAAAAATATATGTTTACAACTAACATATTTTTTTCTTAATATGTATATTTTTATACTAAACCAAAAGGTTATAAAAATGTTAATATTTATATTGTATAATAAATTTTACCACTTTTTGATGTAGTTTATTTCAATGTATACTTGGTGCAAGTATATAAATACTTAATTTCTGCCAAACCACATAAGAAAATATTGATTTATTGTTTTAATATTTAGTGCAGCTAAAACTGTATTGATTTGCACAAATAATATGCTTGAAATTATAATATATATGTTGTAGGCAACTTATTTTATTTGTAAATTATGTTTGAAGTACTAAAGAAATGTGTTAGATAGAAACGAAAGATTATTCAGCACACTGAGGCAGGGTGTGAGAAAGAGATGCAAGCTCACCGCATTAACACACATGAGTGAGAATGAATTGCATATATCATGCAGCATTCACGAAAAGTGTAGAAGCTTCTCGAAACGTATCGAACTGATGTATGCAGTATATAAGTGCATCACATATGATGTGCAGGACTTCAGTAGTAATTGGAAAATAGTCGAGTGCATCTCGTGTGCAATCAAATGGCTAAATCGAATCGAATAAAATTTTGACATAATATGTAATGAGTATAGGGTATATATTGATGAGATTGTTCGACTGGGCGTAGCACCTCCAACATAATCCACACATTAAATACACTTTATATCTTCAATTAGTATAACGATTTTAATGAAATTTTACCCAACGTTATATTGTTACATGTTATTTGGTCTCACTGAATGTGGGCCTCTTCTTATATTTCAAGATGCTGTATGTCGACAGTTATTACAGGGATATATGGATATTGAACATCAAATTATTTCAACCTACCACATTAAAACTACCACACCGGACTTGACCACACTCAAACTCACCACTCCAAAACTCAACATATTAAAACGAAAATGCGAAAATAAAATGTGGAAAAATCTGCTCAAATTAAATGGTAAAAATTGTCACGGGGAATAAGTATCCAGAAATGAATTGTCCGGGATTTAGTTCACTATGGGAAAATGATTCTATTAGAAAACTTCTATTGGTTTGGAATTATTTTTACTACATTTATAACAACGATGAAAAATTCCGCAAGGAAACACGGGTCCAGTTTGGTGTTAAAAATTAAATACTTAAAGTTATAAAATATGTGTTTGCTGTAAAATCATGTATGTTTACACAAAACATGCTATATGCAATTCATTCGGTTGAGTTATGTATATTTATTGCTATATAACTCCACTTCTGATATCTATGTTGGAATTACACACCATATAAGTTTCCATACAGAAAACAAAAAATCATCAATATGATAAATTTATACATAAATATTATGAATTTTTTCACCAACTACCAGATTCATCATATTGATTAAATTATTGATTAAATTGATTAAATGACATATTGATGAATACATTCATTAAATATATGAAATTATTCGTAAACATCATAGTGAAGAATAAAATATTCAATACAATGAATCGTCATATTGATGAATTTGTTCAAGAAAAATTAACGAAAAAAATTTCGAAAAAAAAAAAAAATTGTTCAAACAAAGTTTTTTTTGAAAAAAAATTATTTATTAAAAAAAAAAATTTAGAAAAAAAATCGAAAAAAATTTTCGAAAAAGTTTTTTTTTTAATACAAAATTTTGCTTCGAAAAAAAAAAATGTTCCGAAATTTTTTTTTTTTTTTATTGCATTATTTTTATAAATATAACTTTTTATTAATAAAAAGTTGTAATTATAAATAAATATATTATAAAACATGTTACTAATTTATGCATTTTTAGCAAGCATTATATAAGAAATAACATACAAGAACTACTTGAGAACTGAGAAGTAGCGCAAAAATGAACGAAAAACGAGTTGGGAAAGTTAGGTCACATGGGGCGGATTTTTATAGTCGGTCGGGCCCGACTATGGAATACCCTATACCTTTGGTGGGAATATGAATGTGGAATATATAATTGCATACCTTAATTTTAAAGTTTTTAACTATGCTGACCTCCCCAACCTTCAGAATATTATTCACATATCAGAAATTTACGTTTTATATCCCCATAAATTAAAAAAATTATATAAAAGTATAAAAAACTAAAAAAATACATTTGAAAAATATAATTGGGCGGACCACGCCTATATTTAAAATTTTTAAAGGCTAATATTTCATAAATTTGATTTTAATAATTAACGGATCAAATTTCCTCTAAAAAACCCGGGAAATAATGAAAAAAAAGTGGGCATATCACTCCCATTTTTGGACCACATATTTTTAGGTGAATTATAACAATACGTTTTAAATTTTATACCTATATCTTGAATAGTTTTCGAGTTAATAGTTCCTAAAGAGTTATATAAAAGTGACTTGTATGGCAGGTGGGCGTGTCCGTTGAACGATTTGGCTCATTTTCAAACTCAGTGCCTATTTTTGGCTAAAATATATTGCGACGAAATTTCATCGTATTCTGATCAGTATTTCTCAAGTTATTCTGTATTCGGACAGCAAGACGGACAGACAGACGGACATGGCTAAACGGACTCGGGTAGTGATGCTGATCAAGAATATATATACTTTTCCATACCGGGCACGCCTCCTAAGGGGCGTTACAATATATGCACAAAGTTAATATACCCTGTACCTCATAGGTGTAGGGTATAATAAATATTTGGATTGTAATTTGGTTTGATGAAGAGCATTCATTAATGTAATGTAAAATATATGTTATATTTTATGTATTTATTCATTAATGTTATGAAACATACAGTTCATCTTATTGAAGTGGACTTTTTCGACAATTACCCAGCGTTCATCATATTTATGATCGCATTCATAACATTGATGTCGTTAGTCATTAATATTATAAATGATTCTTCCATACAATGAATCATGGTTTGAAGAACGGAATTCATCAATATGATGTACATTTTTTTTTCGGTGCATGCAACTACATAATTGCCGAAATTTTGCCATTTGAAATTTTTTAATAAAAAACGTTAGTATATTTTTCGAAGCAGTAGCTATCAATAACATTTTTCATGATATTTTAAAATATCGCGCAATTAGGACAAAAATAGCTTTTTGTTTTTAAATTTTTATTTTCTAATATTTTTTCTACAATTTTCTTCTATTCTCTATGTATTTTGTTTTATTACAGTACTCTTTTATAGCACTTTATAAGTCAATAGACGACAACTGATCATTGGGAATTTATCGCCAACTTTTTCACAAAATGTTGACTGGCTTTGTGACAAATAAGCGCCTGTGACAAAAAAAAAGAGCAAAACAAAATCTGGCATTAAGTTGACAATGGCAGGGCTTTTGCAGTTTGCTATTTTCAAAAGAACGACTATGGAATAAGGATACAAAAAGTGCTGGATCTATTTTGATAAATATAGTGTAAAATCGTTACCATTTTTCTATAGGAATTTTTATTTTCTGCTGTTTTTTTGTGTTTTATCTGACTAAATAGTAGGATGCCACAACAACAATAATAACAACTTCATTTTAGACACAACCAAATTTTACTGATTTTGTGAACTGTCGAAATTTGTTGTCGTCGTCGTTGTTTATATTGTTGTTGTTGTTGTGGCGCGCGACCCGTATTTGACACGGCATCAATAAATTTCCTACAATCGAAAAAATATTTTATTTATTTCGTTTTATGTTGTTGTTGTTGTTTTTTGTTATTTTTCTGTTGTTGTAACGCAATCACTGCATTTAGCTTAAAATTTATTTGTTATTTTTTTCGTTTCACATTTATTTTTTTTATTTTCTATTTTGAATTTTTTATGTTTTATTTGCTGGTGGCGCATATAAACGATTATTTTTATTGTAATTTTATGCATGAGTATTTGAATAAATTGTGTCGAGTGTGAGTAGTGGTGCAAAACGCAATCAAGTTAGAACACTTGCCGAAAATATTTGTTGGTTGACAACATTTGTTATGTTTACAGTGCATAAACAAAAAAAATATATATTGTTTTTTTTTTTTTTTTTTTTTGTGAAATAAATTTTTAACTTTGGATATCTAAAAATGCATAGAAACTGTTTGTTCTGGTTGATTACGCATAACATTGTGTGGTTGATATAAGTAATCGTTTTGAAAAATAATTATTGTGTGTTAAAAATGCTTTTTTTTTCCCCAATTTCACATATAAAGTAAAAATATAGTGTTGTAAAACACTTTTAAGCATTAATATTCGTAGAAATCATTTATCGCCAATTTATCGCGTGGATGATAAATCTTTTTATCATGTTTTTCGCAATATAGAAAATTAAAATAGTAACTAATTATCTATAGCATCAATAATCAATAAAAAAAATCCTTATCGCCAATTTATCGCGCGAAAGATAAATCTATTCTTCATGTTTTTTTTTAATATAATAGTAAAAAAAAGTTGTTTAGCATCAATATTCAATAAAAACCACTTATCGCCAATTTATCGCGCATGTGATTTATGTTTTTTTTAAGATTTTGAAAAAATAAATCTTAAACAAAATTTAAATTTAAATTGATATTTTTACAAGATATTTTTCATCTTATAACGATTTATTTTTAACTTTATAATAATCTAATAATTGAGTTAAATCTACAAAATAGCATTCTTACTATTAAAAAATTATTTTTGTTTTTGTATTTATTATTTTGTATACTGTGAAGACACTTATCGCCAATTTATCGCGCGGGCAATATTTCAATTTTTCATGGTTTACACAATATAAAAGTTAAAAACCGCTGTTTCAATAAAATCTAAATATCGATAATTTTTCGCGCGGTTGATAAATCTATTTTACATGTTTTTCATCATACAAAAGTTTGCAACGACTGTTTAGCATCAAAATTAAATAAAAACCACTTATCACCAATTTATCGCGCGTGTGTTAAATCTTTTTTTTTAGAGATTTTAATGTATAAAACTTAAATAAAAGTAGCTTATCATTATTTCATAAATGCATTTTCAGTAAAAATCAATTATCATCCCGGTGATATACATTTAGTTTTTTAAATTGTAAACTTTATAAAAATAATTGCGTAAAATAAACAAAATTGCATTTCTACTATAAAAGGATGATTTCAAATATTTTTTTATAATAATATCGCGCAGACGACCACCTTCAACACTAAATAAACATAACAGTTTATCACATCAATGATCAGATTCATAAAACTGCAAAGAAAATGTTACGGCTGGACTTTGCGTAGATGAGAAATATTTTCGTTTGGATAAATATGTAGTTTTTGTGTGTCCAAAATACTTTTTTTTATATCATAAAAACATTTATTGCAAATCTATGGCACGGATATTAAATATTTTTGTTTATCGCCAATTTATCGCGGGGAAGATAAACCTATTTTTTATGATTTTCACAATGATAAAAATTAATTAAAATCATTTTAGCATAAAAATGAAAATAAAAGCAATTATCGCCAATTTTTCGCGTGGAAGATAAATGTTTTTATTCTTTTCAAAAAATAAAAATAATTAAAACTGTTTATTAAAATAAAACAATTAGCGCTAATTTATCGCGCAGATGATAACTTTTATGCTTTTCACAATATATAACAACACGGTTTAAAGCAGTAATATTCCATAAAAAGACTTATCACCAATTTATCACATGGGGGATAAATTTATTTTTTATACTTATTACAAAATAAAAATAAGTAGAAAGCTGTTTAGCATTAATATTTAAAAAAAAACACTTATCGCCAATTTATCGCGCGGAAGATAAATAAACTTTTTATGCTTTTCACAAGATAAAAATTAATAAAAACTGTTAAGCATCAATTTTAAAATAAAACAATCATCATAGAGCATTAATATTCCATGAAAACACTTATCGCCAATTTATCGCGGGGAAGATATACCTATTTTTTATGATTTTCACAATGATAAAAATTAATTAAAATCATTTTAGCATAAAAATGAAAATAAAAGCAATTTTTCGCGTCGAAGATACATTTTTTATGCTTTTAATAAGATATAAATAATTAAAACTGTTTATTAAAATAAAACAATTAGCGCTAATTTATCGCGCAGTTGATAACTTTTTTTTCATGCTTTTCACAATATATTTCACAATATATAACAACACGGTTTAAAGCAGTAATATTCCATAAAAAGACTTATCACCAATTTATCACATGGGGGATAAATTTATTTTTTATACTTATTACAAAATAAAAATAAGTAGAAAGCTATTTAGCATTAATATTAAAAAAAAAACACTTATCGCTAATTTATCGCGCGGAAGATAAATAAACTTTTTATGCTTTTCACAAGATAAAAATTAATAAAAACTGTTAAGCATCAATTTTAAAATAAAACAATTATCATAGAGCATTAATATTCCATGAAAACACTTATCGCCAATTTATCGCGCGAAAGATAAATCTATTTTATATGTTTTTCAAAGGATACAAATTAATAAATATCTGTTTAGCATCAATATTAATAAATAAAAACAATTATCGCCAATTTATCGCGCGGAAAATAAATCTCTTTTGCATGTACTTCACGATATAAAAACATTTTAAATGTTGCTTAGAATTAATATTGCATCATCTTTATAAAAAAAATGTTTATGGTCTTATTATCGCGCAGATAATACACATTTATTTATACTATTAAATTTTACAATAGTAAAATAAGTTAGCCAAATAAATAAAATGGCATTATTACTATTACAAATATGCTTTTAAAACACTTTTTTTTTAATTACTTACTTACTTACTTACTTAAATGGCCCTTACAACCGTGGGTCGGTTTTGGCCGCTGAGATGAAGCCGCGCCAGTCGGATCTGATTTGCGCGCGCTGACGCCAGTTAGAAATACCAAGCGTTGTCAGGTTGTCCTCAACTTGGTCTTTCCAACGCAGATTTGGACGCCCTCTTCTACGCTGTCCACCTTCGAGTTTCGATTCAAGCTCCTTCTTGGCTGGAGTGTTTTCATCCATGCGTTCGACATGACCTAGCCAGCGAAGCCGCTGGATCTTGATGCGCTTGACTATGTCAATGTCGTCGAATAACTCATACAGCTCGTGGTTCATCCTGATTCGATACTCGTTAGCAAAGCAGATAGGGCCAAAGATTTTACGGAGAATCTTTCTCTCGAACGCTCCCAGTACTCTCTCATCGGTGGTGGCCAGCGTCCATGTTTCTGCACCATAAAGTAGGACGGGCATGATGAGTGACTTGTAGAGCGTTATTTTTGTCCGGCGAGAGAGGGCTCTGCTTCTCAATTGCCTACTGAGCCCAAAGTAGCACCTGTTGGCAAGAGTTATTCTCCGTTTGATCTCCAGGCTGACGTCGTTGTTGCTGTTTACGCTGGATCCCAGATAGACGAAGTCCTTCACAATGTCGAACTTGTGGGTGTCAAAATCAGCTTTTTGTCCAAGACGCACGGACTCTTTTTTGCTTGTTGACACAAGGAACTTCGTCTTGTCCTCGTTCACCGCTAGACCCATTCGACGCGACTCTTTCTCCAATCTGGAGAATGCTGCGCTGACTGCTCGTGTGCTCCTGCCAATGATATCAATATCGTCGGCATATGCGAGCAGCATGACACTTTTGTTGAGGATAGTGCCGCTTTGACGGAGTTCGGCAGCTCGAACTATTTTCTCCATCAATAAGTTAAAAAAGTCGCACGATAGGGAGTCACCCTGTCTGAAACCTCGTTCGGTATGAAATGGCTCGGAGAGGTCTTTTCCTATTCTCACTGAGCAACGTGTGTTGCTCAGGGTCATCCTGCAAAGCCTTATAAGTTTCGCAGGTATACCGAACTCAGACATTGCGGCGTATAATCGTTCCCTTATCGGAGTGTCGAAGGCGGCTTTATAGTCGACTAATAGGTGGTAGGTGTCGATCTGTTTTTCTAGGGTCTTTTCCTGGATTAGGCGCAATGTGAAAATCTGGTCTATGGTGGACTTTCCAGGTCTGAAGCCGCACTGATAAGGTCCAATCAGTCTGTTGACGATGGGCTTCAGTCTTTCACATAATACGCTCGATAGAACCTTGTATGCGATATTGAGTAGGCTGATCCCACGGTAGTTGGCGCAGATAGTGGGATCCCCTTTCTTAAGGATTGGGCAGAGTACACTGAGGTTCCAGTCACTTGGCATGCTTTCATCCGACCATATTCTGCTTACGAGCTCGTGCATGCTCTCTATTAGCTCTTCGCCTCCGGTCTTAAACAATTCAGCAGGCAGGCCATCAGCACCTGCGGCTTTGTTGTTTTTCAGCCGAGCAATGGCTGTTCTGACCTCGTCATGGTCGGGTGGCGGAATCTCAACGTCGTCATCAAGTACTGGGGTTGCCGGGTTTGCTTCTCTATCGGTGGAATTGAGGTCATCATCACCGGTCAGCAGTTTAGAGAAGTGATCCCTCCATATTTTCAGTGTGCTCTGGATATCTGTCACTAGATTTCCGTTCTCATCTTTACAGGAAGAGGCTCCGGATTTCGAACCTCCGGCTAGGCGTCTTATTTTCTCGGAGAATTTTCGAGCCTCATTCCTGTCCCCATGCATCTCAATCTCCTCACACTCACGTCTTTCTGCCTCGCTTTTTTTACGCCTGAAAAGACGTCTCTCTTCCCTCCTCTTCTCTTTGTATCGCTCCTTCGCAGCTCGCGTAGCTACTGACTGCAGGGTGGATTTGTACGCAGCGTCTTTCTCTGCAGTGGCCGCGCGACACTCTTGGTCATACCACCGATTCTTTTTTTTTAATTACTTTTTTATAAAACTTGATTTTTTCCATTACAATATGTGTTATCGCCAAATTAACGCGCAGGTAATACATCTGATTTTATATAAAATAAACGTGAAATGCAAACTTATAATAATAATAGCAAATTCACTAAAAAATCTGTCTTCGCCTATTTATTGTCCAGAGGATTATCTTCTTTATATCTTCTTTAATATAAAATAGCCAAATAACTTAGTATATTAACCAAAATAGCATAAATATGGTTAAAATATGATTCTTGACTATTTCATTGTTTATAAAAGTTATTTTCGCTAATTTATCGCGCGGATGATACACTTGTTTCTGTTCTACGCAACATACGTGCAATATATAAATTGATTTGTTTAATAATGCTATTTATACTACATAATTTATGTTATCGCCAAATTATCGCGCAGATGATAAATTTTATTTTTCAGATTTACGCAATATAAAGTTAAAAAAACTCGAAATAAAAAAATATATATACAAAATTATATTTCACGAATTTATCATCTTTATCTCAATATTTCAACAAATAATAAATGCCAAAATAAATTGATTTCGCTAAATTGTCGCGTAGGTGTTACTTTATTCAATCAGTTTATTTAATATTAAAAAAAAAACACAGCTCACCAAATTATAGCGCCGCTAATTAATATGCTGTACGTTTGTCTACTTCAACTCAAAATATACAATAAAGCTCTTTTTTGAGCCATGAATGCGCATCACTCAAATATGAGCGAAAAAATAAATAAATTGACATTTTCCCAGTGCGACTTCATTTCACTTAACTTTTGTGCAATTTCAATTCATTGACTGCCGTGACCGGCTAAAGTTAAAATCACTGAAAAACTGCATACAAAAAAAAAACGCAACTCCATGGGCAACAAAATAGATTGAATTTTGCGCATAAATCCCAAAGATTGCATACAATTTAATCCATGCGATAGCGCTTGGGATATTTTGATTTTTTTATTTAACTACAAATAATATTTACGCAAAAAATTGACAAAAATATTTATTAAAATAAAAATATTTATATTTTTTTTTCAGTAAATTTGAGTATTTTTTATTATTTATTGCATTTCATACTATTTATACTTGCAAATTTTTGTGTGTACTTTACAAATGTAACCGAACAAATGCAAACGCAGAGTAAATAAAATACGTTACTTTTTAGTGCAGCACGTTGCAGGGATTTGCAAATAAAAAATAGAAAAAAGCAAAAATAGTAAAAAAAAATAAATAGACAGAAAAACAAAAAAAAAACAGAATTAAGTGAATTTTTCAAATTTATGCAGTTATATTTTATATCATTTTATTTTTAGTTAAAAATAAATGAAAGCAAAGTAAAAAAAATCTACATTCATAAAATTAATGAAATATGACGAAACGTTCTCGTGGTGTGGTTTTTGCTTCTTTTTATTTATATTTTTTTACTATTTTTTCACTTATATTTTGTAAAATATATTTTGTGCCATTTTTTGCGTCGCTTTTGGTCCAGCATTTAAATGAAATTCATGCAAGTTTAATGCAATTTTAAATGAGCGCATTTAAGGCTTAAATAATATTTTCGGTTATTTTGTTGCTGCCTGCAAATTGTATGCACCACTCTGTATACCTTGTAAACGTGCTGCACTAAAAATGTTATTTTATATTTTTCTTTTACATATTTTTTTTACAGATTTTTAAAATATTTTTATTTTTATGCCATTTTTTCAGTTTGTTATTTGAACAATTTAATAAAAACTGACAACGTATTACGAAAAAAATACGCCTCCGACTATTGATTACAACAAATTGCTTTAAGCTCAATTCCAAGGTAAAAAATTGCATTATAAAGTAAATAATTTGTGTAAATTAGTATTGAAATAATTCATTTTATAGTGATCATTTCGTTTTTAACGATTGTATAAATTTAAAGAATATATTGAAAATTGAATAAACATTTTAATTTTAGAGAAACAAAAATCTAATCTGTGATATAATTTGAAATTTAAAATATTTTTGTAAAAACTCGAATTTGGAGCGCAATTTTTTTAGTTTTCAGTGAAAATTTTAATCTTGAGAGAAAATTTTAATTTTGAGTGAATTTTGAATTTTGAGTGAAAATTTGAGTTTTAAGTAAAAAATACAATTTTTATTCAAAATTAAAATTTTTTGTGAACATTCAAATTTTTAGTGAATACAATTTTGAGTGAAAATTACAGTTTTGAGTAAAAAAAACAATGTTGAGTGAAAATTACAATTTTGAGTAAAAATTACTATTTTGAGTGAAAATTACAAAATTTGAGAGAAAAAACCTAAGTCTTTAGTGAAAATTACAATTTTGATCGAAAATTGCAATTTTGAGTGAAAATTTCAATTTTGAGTGAAAGTAGCAATTTTAAGTGAAAATTGCAATTTTGAGTGAAAATTGCAAATTGAAAATTAGTGAAAATTGCAATTTTTAGTGAAAATTGCAATTTTGAGTGAAAATTGCAATTTTGAGTGAAAATTGAAATATTAAGTGAAAATTGCAATTTTGAATGAAAATTACAATTTGAGTGAAAATTACAATTTTGAGTGAAGATTTCAATATTGAGTGCAAATTGCAATTTTGAGTGAAAATTACAATTTTGAGTAAAAATTTATCTTTTGAGTAAAAAATACAATTTTGAGTGATAATTATAATTTTGAGTGAAAATTACAGTTTTGAGTAAAAAATACAATTTTTAGTGAAAATTGCAATTTTGAAAGAAATTTTAAAGAAAATTGCTTTTTTGCGTGAAAATTGCAATTTTGAGTAAAATTGCAATTTTGAGTGAAAATTGCAACTATGAGTGAAAATTGCAATTTTTAGTGAAAATTGCAATTTTGAAAGAAAATTTGCGATTTTAGTGAAAATTGCAATTTTGAGTGAAAATTACTATTTAGAGCAAAAATTGCAATTTTGAGTGAAAATTACTATTTAGACTGAAAATTGCAATTTTTAGTGAAAATTGCAATTTTGAGTGAATATTGCAATTTTGAGTGAAAATTGCAATTTTGAGTGAAAATTGTAATTTTGAGTGAAAATTGCAATTTTGAGTAAAAAAAGACAATTTTGAGTGAAAATTGCAATTTTGAGTGAAAATCAATTTTGCAATTTCAAGTGAAAATTGTAATTTTGAGTGAAAATTGCAATTTTGAGTGAAAATTACTATTTTGATTGAACATTTCAATTTTGAGTGAAAATTGCAATTTTGAGTGAAAATCAATTTTGCAATTTTAAGTGAAAATTGTAATTTTGAGTAAAAAAAGACAATTTTGAGTGAAAATTACAATTTTGAGTGAAAATTGCAATTTTAAGTGAAAATTGAAATTTTGAGTAAAAAAGACAATTTTGAGTGAAAATTGCAATTTTGAGTGAAAATCAATTTTGCAATTTTAAGTGAAAATTGTTATTTTGAGTGAAAATTGTAATTTTGAGTGAAAATTACTATTTTGATTGAACATTTCAATTTTGAGTGAAAATTACAATTTTGAGTAAAAATTGCAATTTTGAGTGAAAATTGCAATTTTGAGTGAAAATTGCAATTATGAGTGAAAATTGCAATTTTAAAAGAAAATTGCAATATTGAGTTAAAATTGCAATTTTGAGTGAAAATTGCAATTTTGAGTGAAAATTACAATTTTGATTGAAAATTACCATTTTGAGATAAAATTACGATTTTGAGGGAAAATTACAATTTTGAGTGAAAATTGCAATTTTGAGTGAAAATTGCAATTTTGAGTGAAAATTGCAATTTTTTGTGAAAATTGCAATTTTTTGTGAAAATTGCAATTTTTTGTGAAAATTACAATTTTGAGTGTAAATTACAATTTTGAGTTTAAATTTAACTTTTGAGTGAAAAATACAATTTTGAGTGCAAATTTAACTTTTGAGTGAAAATACAATTTTCAGTGAAAATTACAATTTTGAGTGAAAAATAAAATTTTGAATGAAAATTACAACTTTAGTGAAAAATACATTTTAAAGTACAAATTACAATTTTGAGTGATAATTACAATTTTCAGTTTAATATACAATTTTGAGTTAAAATTTAAATTTTTAGTACAAATTGAATTTTGAGTGAAACTTTTAATTTGTATTTCAAAATTTTAATTTTGAGTTGACAACTGTGAAAAAAAAATTGTAGGTTAATTATTCAAAATTTTATCAAAATACAAATTTTAACTGAAAATTCTGAGTTTTTGGGCAAGTAAAAATAAAAACAATAAAAAAATGTTATCTCAAATGTGATTTAAATGTAAAAGAATATTATCTTTTAATCAAAAACCCTCAACAACATTAAGTATTTTTAAATTAATCGGATAACTTTTTGTAATAAGCGTTAGAAAAAATTGAAATAAATTAAATACATTAATTTATGCAGAGCTCAAATAAAAATCAAACAGCTTATTTCAATAAGTGGCATAAAAAAAAATGTTGAATAATATGTGTAATTTTTTCACTAAAACAATATATCAGATTTTGGGTGGCCGCCTGTTAGATTTTGTATACTATCGCCTACTGTACAAAACCAAAAACCCTGTCGAATTGTTGTACATGAAAATACCGTAATTAATGCATTTCAAATGTAAATCTGCATATTGTTGTTTTTATGTTTTATGAAAATGCCAAATATAAATTACAACAATTTTTTTTTTTTATGATAAGTTATAAAACTGCGCAATTTATGCTATAATACTATGTAATTGAAAAGCCGCATTAAAAACGATATCATTTAAATATGCGATGAGTTTGCATTTGAAAATAGTTGTCGTGTTTTTTTTTTTTGTAATTTTCATTTTCAATTATTATTCAATAATTATTACATTATTTATTATTTAACAGATGATTATGCTAATCTTTAAAGCTGGCTAATACTACATACTCTGTATATTTGAAACATACGATGTGATTATGTGATAAAGTGCTTGGAAATTATGATAAAATTTAATGAGTGTTTTTTGTGCGATTGTATTTGAAAAAAATATATAAAATAATTTGAATTATAAAATATTTATAACGAATAAATCATTTGTAAAATTTATTTTAACTCGATATATAATTAATTTTGTTATATTATTTATTACTTTTGTTTATATGTTTTGAAAAACTTATCAAAAACTACATACAAAATTGATGAAATATTATTGCAATATTAGAGCAATATTAATGCAATTTTTCTACTATATTTTCTAATATTCTTGCACTATTTTTGCAACTTTTCTGCAATATTTTTTTAAAATAACATTTCAACTCGATGAATTATAAAGTTTGTTGAAAACTTTTTTTCATTTGTTTATTTTTTTTTGAAGCATTTATCACGAACAACACAAAATTTTGATAAAATATTGTTGCAATATTCCTGCAATATTGGCGCAATATTTCTGAAATATTGCTGCTATATGTCTGCAATTTTGTATAATTTTTTTTTTATGGTAAGGTTTACTCTTTTGTCTGCAATTTATATTTACAAAAAATGTATGTATAACGTAAAATTCACATAAGTGGTCGGATCACAGGTTACAATAATCCGTTCATGCTGATTTTCAATACCAGACATTGTTGGTCAAAAATTAATTCAACGTCAATTTTTCATTGAACTAGCTTTTTTAGTTTTTCTGTAATCTTGATTTCACCAACAGCGAGACAGACAGACACATAGACAAATAATCTTTAAAAATTCATTACTTACCAAATATTTAAATACTTCCACTTTCTGCGCGTAAAACTGCAAAAAAAAAAAAATTTATATTTTATAAAAAAGCGATACCATTAATTCTAAATAAAACAGCAGCAGCAAAAAAAAGTACTAAATCCCTTCATGCTGATGAGTTCTGAAATATGCCCGACGCGCTCCGATACAATCTTAATGGAGCGCATAAATTTCGGCACAATTACACAGCAATTAACCTAATTATTTGTGGAAAATAATTACAATTGATTTTCGTTTATGAAATGCTGTTGCTGCTGCTTTTTTATAATTTCGTAAAATACATAATTAGCGTTAAAAATTAAGAACTAAAAAAAATATAAAAAACTACAAAAGACCGAACAATAAAAGCAATGAAATAAGATTGGCGAGGGAGGATGTATTTTTTTTTCAGTCTCTCAAATGAACAAAATAAACAAAAAAAAAAATATAAAAAAAACTTCAATGAATGAATAAAGCAACCATTATGCAAATAAAAAACCCCATTTCGGTACCAAACTGATTAACTTGATTAATGCATAGAAAAACAACCACAAAGCAGCATTCATCATCAATTGATGAAATTTATCATGCAAATGTTTTCACAATAAATTCAGTGTTGAGCACCCAGTACTATTCTGTACTTTGAAATTCAAAACGTAGTCTCGGCTGTTCGTTAATTTGTTGATATGCGCAAAGAAATTAAAGTGCAGCCTCGGATGCTCGGTTGTGAGTTATGCCTGTCCAATTCGGGGGCGTTGCGTTGGCAACTCTGGTGGTCCATAGTGCAGTTTTGCTATGGGGGACCACTTGATTATTAAAAGCATATATATAATGTATATTGTACAGTTGTAGTACATATATGTGGGTGTTTTATAATTAACTATGCTATAAAATTGTTGAAATGTGCAACATGATTTCCATTTAGTGCAGGATTTGAATGCGTGCTGCGTTGGGGGAATCTGCTGGTTAGTTAAATGAGTTATATTTCATTAAAATGTCTATTTTTTTTAGCTATAGCCTAATTTTCTAACACAGAATCAATTAAATATTTCGTTAAATATATATTCTATGTTCTACAATCATTTTCTCAATAAGTCTTAAAAACCTAATCATTTTTTTTAAATAAGGATTTTCAACATTTTTACATAACTCAACTCAAAATTCACGGTACAATATGAATTGTCGCACGGAAATATTTTGCACCAAGTCGAAAATTTAGTGTCTGACTTAGATGTATTCATTAATAGTTTATACTATTGAAATTTGAAATAAACTATTAATTCAATCGGGAAATCCCATTAAGTACTATGGAATACTATACAATTATTTTTGAGTTTGTATGAAAAATATTTATTTTTTGTATACAATTTTTAATGGAATTTAATGCGTTTTTTTCTGAGTGTGCCCCTGTATAAAAATTCCAATTAAAAATGGTCAATAGGATACTTATTAATTCAATAGTATTTAAAATATAATTATTTTCATATAAACGCAAAAACAATTCAATAGTATTTAATAGTATTTTGTAGTATTTAATAGTATTTACCTATTAAAATTATATTTCATCCTATTGTCTAAATTTAATAGCAAAAAACTATTGATTGTATAGTATTTTTTTTGTGTTTTAGATCTTGTATATTTGTCTTTAATCTGAAGACTTAAAAATTGCTTTCCGGAAATAGAGTAAGATAAATCATAGAATTACAGTTCTTTTTTAACACACCCAGAAAAAAAATACTATATAAATAATAGTTTTTTACTATTCAATATAGTCAATAGGATAAATTATTATTTTAATCGGAAATACCATTAAATACTAGAAAATATCATGACATTGCCATTGAGTTTATATGAAAAGATTTATTTTTTGCATACTATTAAATCAATTATTATCCTATTGACCAATTTTAATGGGATTTGAGGGAATTTTTCTGGGTGCATAATATAAATAATTTAATATAATTGTAAAAAAAAACCATAGCTGTTATGCCAGAAATAATAGGTTCACCTCAAAAAACTTACACCCAAAAAAAAATTACGTCAAATCCCAATAAAATTGGTCAGTAGGTTATTGATTGATTTAATAGTATACAAAAAATAAATCTTTTTAATAAACTTAATGCCAATGCCATGGTATTTTCTAGTATTTAATGTTATTTTCCGATTAAAATTATAATTTTTCCTATTGACAATTTTTAATAATAAAAAACTATTATATTTATAGTATTTTTTTCTGGGTGTACATTTTATGCGTTTGACAGGTCATACCTTAGGTGAGATCCATACGAATTTCAATGGGTTTACTTTAAAATATTATCTAAAGTATTCTCAATGAAATTCTCAATAGTAAAACTTGAGAATTTATTTTTTTTGTTTTATGTAATAAGTCATAAACTTAAAACAATATCAAAGAAATTGGATATGGGGTCTTGATTAGAATCTTGAAGTCTATCGAAAAATTATAGTAATATCGCGGTTATTTGTGTCCTGATATTTGAAAAATAAAAATATCATAATTTTAACTTTGTATAACATTTTTATTTATAACTTCGAAACCAGCCCGAACCCCTTCTTGAATTTTTTACCAATTGTAAATTCTTCTAATATATTTTTTCTAAAATTTGTATAATAGTAGTTATTGAGATATAACCCTTTGAATTATTTCATGATGTCATTCTACCTTTACCAACTTTATTTTGAATATTTTTGAGCGCCAAATTTTGCAAATATTTATAACCTTCACAACGCACAGAGTGCAAAAACGCTTTTAAATCATGTGAAATTAAATATTTTCGGAACCACTCAAACGATTTGAAAAATTTTAAAAGTTTTGTATAGAGAATTCTTAAGAGAACTTAAATTTTTAAATTGGATATTGTAGCTTTAATTGTTATGGAGACAAAAATCATTAAATTTAAGATTTTTTCCATGAAAAATCTTTCAAAAATTGTAAAAAATCCAAAATTAATCCGATTTTAAAAAATCTTTTGTTTATAAATATTTTGCAATAAGGTTTAAAGAAACTGTGCTCAGTTGAGAAAATATATTGTTTAGTTTTATAGATATAGGCGCATAATCATAGAAAATTTAAAGTAGACTTTAAAAATAAAATCGACTTTTTTGACAAATTGTGTATAGATTAAATTGTCAAAAAGCTGATTTAAATTTAAAAGTTGACTTTAAATTGTCTATGTTTATGCGCAATAGAATTGAATATGATTTTTTTTTATTTTGGAAGACTTTACTTCACAGATTTAGATAGTACATTTAATTATAAAATCAAAATATTTGTATTGGACTTTTTTTTATACACAATTAAGACACAAATCATAAATTGTATATATAAAGTTATAAATTCGATTTTTTTGTTGTTTTCCATTTTTTTTTTTCGCAAAATTGGACATATTCGCAAATCTCCGTAATAATTTTTCTTCTTCAGTAACATATAATTTTGTTATATATTTTTGATAGATAACATTACTGAGAATTTTTTAAACGAAAAAAAAAAAAAAAAAATATATTTAATTAATCTGGCAACACTAGTCAAATTTAATGTTTTTTAAAATTATTTTTTGACTTTAACCCCCTACAGAAAAGTTTTAAAACTTTAAAGTCAAAATTTAGGTAATCAATTTTAATGATGAATTATTGCTACGTATTTTCAAACCCTCACTTATTTTTTTCCCGGCGAAGTATATGTGCAAGACAGCATTTATTGAAAAATGCTAGTTTTTAAAGGGACTTAGCTTATCACCATTATATCTTACTTTATAATACATATATTTTTAAAAATCATTAATTCAAAATATTTTGCCAAACATTAATTTGCCATTTGTTATTTGAGGGAAAAAAATGTTGGCAAAATATTTATAATTAATGATACAGATCGATAGGTGCTTTGAAAACAAACATTAATTGGCTTCACATCACTATTTTATATTGTACCATTAAAGAGTTAAAGCAAAAAAACGAAAATATTCGCCCTTTTGGCACGACAAGATTTTCAAATTTTAAAATTTCTTCGTTTTTTTATAACTCTTTATTGGTGCAAGATAAAATAGTAGTTTAAAAGTATTAATTGTCTGTTTTTAAAGCACCTATTGATTGGCATCAATATTTAAAAATATTTTGCCAAACATTTTTTCCTGCAAATAACAAATGGCAAATTAATGTTTGGAAAAATATTTTTAATTAATGATGCAGATGGATAGGTGCTTTGAAAACAATCAATAACTGCCTTTACATCACTATTTTATATTGTAAGTTTAAAGAGTTAGAGCAAAAAAACGAAAAGATTCGCCCTTTTGGCATGACAAGATTTTCAATTTTTCCAATTTCTTCGTTTTTTCCCTATAATTTTTTGTTGGTGCAAGATAAAATAGTGGTGTAGAAGTATTAATTGTTGGTTTTAAAGCACCTATCGATTGGCATCAATATTTAAAAATATTTGCCAAACTTTTTTATAATTCAGTAGGTTGTCCAAATCTAAAGATATTTTATATACGTTATAATAATTGACAAATAAACCAAAATAACAGAAAAAATAGAAAAAAAAAATATTTTTTCTAATTTTTGAAGCACTTCAAACTTTAAAATTTAATTTCCCAAAACTTTTAAAAATGCACATTCGCCCCTTTGGCATGACAATGACGATATATATTCCCAAATAATTTTTATTAATTTTAAAGTATATAAAATTAGTATATATTCGGTTAAAGTTTTCTGATGATGGCGTTAAAGTAGCGTTAAATATGTTCAATCAAAACAAATGTTAGTTTTGTTTAATTTTCCATGCGAAATATTTAACAACATTCGAAAAAGATACGTAATTGTGATTTTCTTGAAAAGATAATCAGCACCTACGATTTATATAGAAACATTGTGAAAGAAGCAGATTGGGAAATCGAGTTGAGTGTTATTATATGAGAAAATTCAAATTTCATATAGATTTGTTCAATCATAGTATGTATACGAAATATTTGATTTGTATTTGTTTTTTCTAATATTTTCGAACATACAGCTTGGCAAGTAAAAGCAACTTCTAAATCTATTCTTTCATTAATTCAGCAAATCGTTGGAAATGGAAATCCTCTTCATCGCAAGTCATTTGAATCAATTCCTCCAATCTATTTCCTGAATTTCAAAGCAGCTATTACTCATATTGTCTTTTATAATAAGTTTTATAAATTTTTCTTCATTTTACTTCCTTGTATTCGCTATACCCCCCTCTACTACTTCAACATCTACTTAATTTTCTGTAGCTACTTTTAATCTTGATCCAACTATTTTCATTAGAAAAAATCCACTTCCTGGTCAATGTCCTCTATAGAGTCCTGTGTAATGTGACGCTGCATAATATAGCATTTTATGCATTGAATTCTATCAGTGCGCTGTAGCACTCCAACTACCCACTTAATTTAGCCTCATAAATTCGCATATTCTTCCCGAGAACTGTTATAATTACTACATATAATTCATGCGCGCTGCAAGAAGAATTCTTCTTACTGCTTAGAATTTAATTTATGCGCAAGGTATATAACGCACTATACTCGCAATATATTCTCATCTATACAGTCACCCCCTCACACTCTACCCAGGATGCGAATCTGAATGACCCTCGCTGAGAACTCCCCCAACTTCTGGTCTATACTTGAACTGCAACGTTTTCCTACTTTACATATTTAGCACTCGTGAATGTTGTGCGTTTCCTTCGTTTTTCCACCGTCGTTTTTTTGCGCTCGTTTTCCATGTTTTATTATTACTCACCGAAGAGCAGAGACAGCCACGGCGTAAATGTTGGGGGTGGCAACCCTGCCAGTTAGGTCGTGATTCATTCATAAAGACGCATTTCATTCATATTT
Organism: Dryomyza anilis; assembly: GCA_951804985.1. Lineage (NCBI taxonomy): Eukaryota > Metazoa > Arthropoda > Insecta > Diptera > Dryomyzidae > Dryomyza > Dryomyza anilis. The sequence goes on from OX638130.1 coordinate 116,531,328, forward strand.
ACTGCTCTGCTGAATGCAGGCGGCGTTGGCGGAGTTCTAGGGTTTATTTTTTTTCGAAATTTTTAATTTTTTTGTGTCATGCGATATATTTTTACGAGTAGAGCGGCGGGTTCATGGCACTCACTTGCCATGGGTACGACCTGCGACCGGCATAAGGAGCCGGTTTTGTTGACTTTAAACTTTTTTCTTCCCCCTTTTTCGACAGATTCTGTTTATTCGTATTATTCCTATTTTTTTTTTGTTTAAATTTATTTTATTTTTATTGCAAACTTAATTTCAATGAAGCCGCTTGAAGGGCGCTGAGCGCGCGCCGCATTTAAATGTTGGCTCGTAATTTGTTTTATTTGTCGAGGTTATTTTTTCGTTTGTTTGTTGTAGTTTTTTTTCATGACTTTTTTCAATTAATTTGCATAAGCAGCAGTAGCAGCGACGGAAATGGTTGTCGAGAAAGACACAAAACTAACAAATGTAAATTCTAGGAAATTAAAAGCAACATATGCTCAGATTGTTTGGCAACCTTGACTTTGTGGCAGAGGGTGTATGGGATAATATGAGTCATTTGAAGATAAAATGTGAAATTTAAAATTTTTAACTAAAATTTAATTTTTCACTAAAAGTTAAATTTTTCACTAAAAATTTAATTTTTCATTAAAAATTATATTGTTGACAAAAAATGAAAATTTTTCAATGAAAATAAAAAAATTCTATTTTTCACTGAAAATTAATGTTTGCACTAAAACTGAATTTTTCACAAAAAATTTAATTTTTCACTAAAAATTCAATTTTTCACTAAAAATTCAATTTTTCACTAAAATTTCAATTTTTTTACTAAAAATCAATTTTTCATTAAAAATTAAATTTTTCACTAAATTCAATTTTTCATTTCAAATTAAATTTTTAACTAAAATTCAATTTTTCACTAAAAATTTCATTTTCACTAAAATTCAATTTTTTACTAAAAATTCAATTTTTCACTAGAAAATTGAATTTTTCATTAACAATTCAATTTTTCACTAAAAATTCAAATTTTCACTAAAAATTCAATTTTTCACTAAAAATTCCGATTTTTCAAAAAATTCAAAATTTCTCTAAATATTAAATTTCAAATTTTCACTAAAAATTCAAATTTTCACTAAAAATTCAAATTTTCACTAAAAATTCAAATTTTCACTAAAAATTCAAATTTTCACTAAAAATTCAAATTTTCACTAAAAATTCAAATTTTCACTAAAAATTCGATTTTTCACTAAAAATTAAATTCAAATTTTCACTAAAAATTCAAATTTTCACTAAAAATTCGAATTTTCACTAAAAATTAAATTTTTACTAAAAATTAAAATTATTACTAAATATTAAAATTTTCACTAAAAATTAAACTTTTCACTAAAAATTAAAATTTTCACTAAAAATTAAAATTTTCACTAAAAATTCAAATTTTCACTAAAAATTAAATTTTTCACTAAAAATTCAAATTTTCACTAAAAATTAAATTTTTCACTAAAAATTCAATTTTTCACTAAAAATTCAAATTTTCACTAAAAATTCAAATTTTCACTAAAAATCCTAATTTTCACTAGAAAATTGAATTTTTCATTAACAATTTATTTTTTCATATAAAATTGAATTTTTCACTAAAAATTAAATTTTTCACTAAAACTTAAATTTTTCATTAAAAATTCAATTTTTCGCTTAAAATTCAATTTTTCACTAAAAATTCAATTTTTCGCTAAAAATTCAATTTTTCGCTAAAAATTCAATTTTTCGCTAAAAATTCAATTTTTCACTAAAAATTAAATTTTTCACTAAAAATTCAATTTTTCACTAAAAATTCAAATTTTTCACTAAAAATTCAATTTTTCACTAAAAATTCAAATTTTTCACTAAAAATTCAAAATTTTCACTAAAAATTCAAATTTTTCACTAAAAATTAAATTGTTCACTAAAAATTTGATTTTTCACTAAAAATTAAATTTTTCACTAAAAATTAAATTTTTCACTTAAATTAAATTTTTCACTAAAATTTAAATTTTTCACTAAAATTTAAATTTTTCACTAAAATTTAAATTTTTCACTAAATAGTCAATTTTTCACTAAAATTCAAATTTTTACTAAAATTCAAATTTTCACTAAAAATTCATATTTTGACTAAAAATTCAATTTTTGACTGAAAATTCAATTTTTCACTATAAATTTAATTTTTCACTAAAAATTCAATTTTTCACTAAAATTAAATTTTTCACTAAAAATCCAATTTTCACTAAAAATTCAATTTTTCACTAAAAATTAAAATTTTCACTAAAAAATCAATTATTTTCTATAAATTCAATTTACTTAAAATTAAATGTTTTACAGAAAATTAATTTTTTTGCTAATATTTGAATTTTTTTACTAAGAAATTCATTTCACTTTTCATTCACTAAAAATTAAATTTTTCACTAAAATATCAAATTTTAACTTAAAATTCAATTCGTTAGCTTTAGTGTTGTAAATAAAAAAAACTCACTTTTTAGTTTTAGGCACTCTAGTTGTAAGATTCAGGCGTAAGAACCTGAGTGGAAATTGGTTAAGGTCATCTTTTTTTGCATCCGTCCCTGATCAGAACCCATTAAGGCATACCTACAAAAATTCCAAATCGTTATTTCAAATCTACGTAAGGCACCCTGATTCATTATTTATAAAGTATTCTGATTTACAGCTTACTTATTAGATACCGTTCATTTGATACCTATGAAAAAAATACAAATAAAAGATAAATCCAAATTTTGTTGTAAAAATTTGAAATTTATCATTTAGACTCAAAACGTTGATTTTTTGTCATTTCAAAAGTTATTAAGACAAAGATCATTTCAAAAAAATATATATTTTTTTAAAAGGTCTCGAATTCGATAAATATACATCGAATAATATAAGGTTAGAATAGGGTAAAATCAGGAAGCTTGATCGGGCAACCTAATCAGGAAGCAATTTCAAATAGCGTCACGTTCTGATCATTTAAAACCTGAACATTCTCAAGCAGTTAGAACCCCTTACCGAACAAATGGTTTCCTTTCTTAATTTTTATATGAAATGAACATTTTTGCAGGACTTCCCTAATCCTTTCTCATAGAACAGCTCCCAAAGGGGCCTCACAATATATTTTGACTCATTCCATAGAAGGTGTTAGCATTCCATTTTTTGTTCGAAAAATATTAGAAATAGTCACCAATTCGATTGGAAGGTGTTTAGAAGGAGTGTTGAAAGTTGGCTTCACAGAATGTGTATTGAGCATGCAAGGAAGTTGTTGTAACACGACTTCTTCTGGCAAGGTCTGGACAATTTTACTACTGGGATGTTTAAGTTTTCCTATGAATTCTATGTGTAATCTTTATTTTATACTCAGTTTTATTTATTTATTTTTTTGGTTTTCTTTCGTCAGGCTGAAGCTCTTTTCTGCACTCGTTTGAAAGAAATCTTTATATTTGTTCCATCGTCGGTGGAACGTTTGTTCCCAAACAAACTGCGTAGCCTATTTCTTGGTATTAAAAAGCCCAACGTTGATGCTTCAAACTGCGTTGCCAATTAAAATGCTACCGCGAGGCATTTAAGTCCCGTAGTAGTATTTTCTATGCTTTTTCGCACACCGTCTGTGCCTCATATAATTTGCTGGAATCCTTGAGAGATTCACGCCCACAATGGCAGCAGCAGCCTCTCTTGGAGTTAACAACCTATTGTGTCGCAAAACCCGTATGTCTGACAGTCAGTCATTCCGTCATTTTGTCATTCATTCATTCAGCAACAATTGGCATCACTGACAGCCGCATTGTTAGCGCGCGTACATTGCGCAATGACAGAGTAAATCAGGCGAAATAAAATGCAAGTGAAATTTGTTATTCTATTTATTTTCAAACTTGCAAAACGTGAATGACTTGAATGTCTCGAAAGGCTGACGACTGACGAAATGAAAAGAAACTCAATGCGGCTGGCTGGGGTGGTTGATGGTGGCCGCAGGTGGGTTGACTTTTTTTTTGTTTTTTTGTTGGAAAAGTCTTTGAATGGGTGTGGGTCGAGAAAAAAAGGGTAGATTTGGTATTTTTTTTTAAATAGTACTCAGTCACATCTTGTTGTGCCGGTCGCAGGGTGCAAACAAAACAAGTGACTCACATGTCCTGCAGCTGGGGTTAGGCGGGCAATGAGTCACGTTTGGTAACGCCAATGAGTTTGTGTGGTGCTGTTTTAAAACCACCCAGAGATTTGAAAGCACAAATTATGCTTCAAAAGGGTTCCGTAAGGGTATAAAGGGTTCTATATAGGGTTTTAAAGGTTCTAAAGGGGTTCCGTATGTATTAGAAAGCCTTTTAAAGGGTTTCATTTGTACTGCAAAGTGTGATAAAGGTTTTTAAATGATGCTAAGGGATCCTAAAAGGGTTCAGTGTGTATTCTGATGTGTTTCTGGTGCAAAACCACGTAATGTGAGTTTAGAGCTTTTTGAAAGCACACGTTATGCTTCAAAAAGTGTTTTATAAGGATTTTATAAGGGTTCTGAAAGGTTCTATAAGGACTTCCATATGTATTATAAACTGTGCTAAAGGGTTTTTTAAGGTCCTATACAGGTTGTAAAGGCTTCGAATGGGTTCGATTATATTCTTATGTATTTTAAAGGGTTAAACAGTATCTTATAATGTATAAAAGGTTCTATATAGAGTTTTAAAGATTCAATAAAGTTTATAATGGCTTCTATATGTAATCTTAAGTGTGCTAAAGACTTTTAAAAGCTACTAAAATGCCAAAAGCTGTATTATAATGGATTTTAAGAGGTTCTCAAAGATTCTTAGATGTTTATAGCTTTTTGAAAAGACATGTTATGCTTCAAAATGTGTTTTATAAGGGTCAAAAAGGTTCTTAAAAATACTAAAAGAATTCTAAAGACTTCCATATATATTATAGAGTGTGCTAAAAGGTTCTGAAAATTTCTCTAAGGGTTCTTAATTTTTCCATATATCGTTGTTGTAGAACAAAAAGTCACCAAATACATTTTCAGAATGCGAAATGTTCATTTACTAAAATGATTATATATCTGTCAATTTTTAATCGATGATCTCAATTTTTTTACCACATGATAAGAAAATGTAAGTCTATCAATTGATATTTCAACTTTAAAAATACATCAATTACTTTTTATAATATTAATCAACAAACTCGAAATTTAAGTTTTTCATAAAAATGTATTTGGGGACTTTTCGTTCTACAACGACGATATATTAAAAAGTTGGTTAATGACTTCGAAATGGTTTTTTAAGGTTGAAGAATATTAAAATATGATAATGGATTTCTTATGTTGTTTTGAATGGTCTAAAGAAGTATCTTGTAGGGTTCTAAATAGAGGTTTAGAGATTCACAAGGGTTCTAATGGCTTCCATATGTTATCTAAAGTGAGCTAAAGCCTTTTAAAAGTTTATAGGATGCAAAAGACTGTATTCTGATGTGTTTTAAAGAGTTCTAAAAATTTCGTAGAGGTTCTAAATGCTCTTAAAAGGGTTGCAAAATGTGCAAAGCGCATGTAGAGGGTCTGATATCGAATCGCCTTATATTTGCTGTTTGAAAATCAAATATTTGTCAAATTTTTTGTTTTTGTTTTTTTTTATTTTAAGCTACTCAAGTGACACGTTGTGACATTGAGTCGTCAAGCGTTTTGACGCGTCTTAATTTGACGCACAAACATTCACCCCGATCTTTTTTTTTTTGTTTTTGTGTAACTCAATTCAATGTGTCGTGCTGGTCTGTCGACTACAGTTAATTAGTCGCTATTATTTTTTCTTTACGCATATTCGAGAGTAGCGCGAAAAAGGGTCGCCAAAGGCTGCCGTCGTACGTACATCGCAGCGAAACCCCGCAAGTTTTTGACACAAGTCCGATGGCGGTGGCGGCGTTGTGTTCCAAGGAAACTTGAGGCGACTGCCGCCAAAATTAAGGCTACAGCAATTAACCCGCTATGAAAAGGAGCCAAAATAACAAAGAAAAATAAAATAAGAAACAAAAAAAAGCAGCAAAAACATCAGCCAAAAATTTAAAAACAACAATGGCAACCGCCAGAACGTGTATCGAAAATTAAAATCATGTAAAATAAAAAAAAAAAAATTAAAAATAAAATAAAAAAATCTCCAAATCATGCAGCAACATCAAAAGTGCAACTGTCAGCCTTCAAATTAACCACAGCAAATAACTATGCTGACGATGACGACAACAACGACGACGACATCATCATCATTATAACAAGTTGTTGCAACAGCGACATCAAATGTAAACCTTAAAAAACACAGTCAAAACCTTATACAATAAAAAACGAAAAATTCTGCATCCTCCAAATCAACAGCAACATATTACAACAACAACAATAACAAACAGCGACATCATAGCAGCATTAAAGCAACGTCATGCTCATCAGCAACAGAAACATCAGCAGGAGCAGCAGCAACAGCATCAGAAACAACATCAGCAACAACATCAGCATCAACAGCAGCAGCAACAGCGTCACCGCCTCGTCAAAACGTCACTCTGTGTAATCAAGCGTTAAGTGATTCTGCAGAAGCCCTGCTGCTTGTTGTTTTTGTTGTATTTTTATAACCCTTTTTTCTGTAATACTTTAAACCTGTAATAATATGTGTTTGTTGCGCATCTACAAAATCCAGCAACATATAAATAAATTTTATACAAAAGCAAAATTTTAAAAATTATGCAAAAAAAAAGTGCGACATGAATTGCACAAAATTTAATTAAGCCCCGAATTGCGGCACAAGTCTAGATCAAAATCTATGCAATTCTTACAACAATCTTATCTGAACATAGACCGAAACACGTGTCTAAGACACGTTCTTTGCTGTGTTCAGTATCCAAGTAACCTATTCCAGAATTCGGTAATTGAAACTCAAACCAGCACGGAAGGTTTGATCATATGGAAAAAGTAGTAGAGTTTGTTTACTTAAGTAGTTTCTGCCAAATTCTTTCAAAATTTCTTTCCTTTCGTATTTGTTTCCTCTTTTTCATCTTTAATTCTTTTCTCCTTACCTCCTTACCTCCTTACCTCCTTACCTCCTTTCCTCCTTTCCTCCTTTCCTCCTTTCCTCCTTTCCTCCTTTCCTCCTTTCCTCCTTTCCTCCTTTCCTCCTTTCCTCCTTTCCTCCTTTCCTCCTTTCCTCCTTTCCTCCTTTCCTCCTTTCCTCCTTTCCTCCTTTCCTCCTTTCCTCCTTTCCTCCTTTCCTCCTTTCCTCCTTTCCTCCTTTCCTCCTTTCCTCCTTTCCTCCTTTCCTCCTTTCCTCCTTTCCTCCTTTCCTCCTTTCCTCCTTTCCTCCTTTCCTCCTTTCCTCCTTTCCTCCTTTCCTCCTTTCCTCCTTTCCTCCTTTCCTCCTTTCCTCCTTTCCTCCTTTCCTCCTTTCCTCCTTTCCTCCTTTCCTCCTTTCCTCCTTTCCTCCTTTCCTCCTTTCCTCCTTTCCTCCTGTCCTCCTTTCCTCCTGTCCTCCTTTCCTCCTTTCCTCCTTTCCTCCTTTCCTCCTTTCCTCCTTTCCTCCTTTCCTCCTTTCCTCCTTTCCTCCTTTCCTCCTTTCCTCCTTTCCTCCTTTCCTCCTTTCCTCCTTTCCTCCTTTCCTCCTTTCCTCCTTTCCTCCTTTCCTCCTTTCCTCCTTTCCTCCTTTCCTCCTTTCCTCCTTTCCTCCTTTCCTCCTTTCCTCCTTTCCTCCTTTCCTCCTTTCCTCCTTTCCTCCTTTCCTCCTTTCCTCCTTTCCTCCTTTCCTCCTTTCCTCCTTTCCTCCTTTCCTCCTTTCCTCCTTTCCTCCTTTCCTCCTTTCCTCCTTTCCTCCTTTCCTCCTTTCCTCCTTTCCTCCTTTCCTCCTTTCCTCCTTTCCTCCTTTCCTCCTTTCCTCCTTTCCTCCTTTCCTCCTTTCCTCCTTTCCTCCTTTCCTCCTTTCCTCCTTTCCTCCTTTCCTCCTTTCCTCCTTTCCTCCTTTCCTCCTTTCCTTCTTTCCTTCATTCCTTCTTTCTTTCTTTCCTTCATTCCTTCTTTCTTTCCTTTCTTCTTTCTTTCCTTCCATCTTTTCTTCTTTCCTTCTTTCCAACTTTCCTTCTTTCCAACTTTCCTTCTTCTTTTCATCCATTCCTGCTATATTCCTTTCCTGCTTTCTTTCCTTCCTGCTTTCTTCCTTTTCTTCTTTCCTCTTTTCCATAATTTGTGTTATCTGCCTTTCCTCTTTTCATCCATTCCTCTTTTCCTCCTTTCCTCCTTTCCTCCTTTCCTCCTTTCCTCCTTTCCTCCTTTCCTCCTTTCCTCCTTTCCTCCTTTCCTCCTTTTTTTTCTCTAACTGCTTTCATCCTTTTCTCCTTTCTTTCTTCCTTACTTACAAACTAACTTTATAGACTTAAAATACCCCCAGATTCTTCATCAGATCTCTTAAATGACTCAATAAACGCGTATTTTTCTTATCGCCCATTAAAGTTTTAATTAAGATTATAATAACTTCATTGATATCAGTTCGTTAACAAGGTTAACGGTTTACTGATATTTTGAAAACTGTAAATATTCGCGTTAATTTTGAAGCACTACAGGAAGCATAGAAAGAGCCTGTAGCCGCTAATTCAAATGCAGCAAATGTGATACCAGTAGTTGGTGCATTAAACAGAGCAACACAAGCTGCAATGACAGCTTTAACTACTATAAAAGCCTGATTAGAGTAAGGAAACTGCAAAAAATAGGAGTTAAGAATGAGGAGGGAAGAACGTTGAGAGAGGAATGAGGATCAAAGATTGAGGAAAATAAGAAAAATAGCTAAACAAAATAAGTCGTAGTAATACAATCAGAGCAATGCCAATTGCATACACCACAACAACAATTGCCAGAAACGCCACTTGATTCAAATCAATTTGATTAATCGGACTGAAAATGAACAAACCAACCTTGCAGCTTTGCAATAGGCAAAAAGTCCCACCGTCTGGTCTTCCATTCGTTGAGTACTGGTCTTTAATGTTTCATTCATGTATTAGTTATTTGCGGATCATGCAGTATTTTCTTAGTCTTCATCTTTACGTTGGTCTTCACTTGCTGACCAAAAACACAGCTCTGACCAAAAGCACAAACTCTGACCAACTGCCTTCAGCTTCTCTTCCTCCACCATGCTTCATGCATCCATTCATCCATCCAAACATCGATCTTTGTCCGTGTCAAACTCACCGCAGTTCCAAGGTCCATTATACGCACCAGAACTCTGCGCTGGCGCAAACATTTGCCCAGTATCCATGCGCATCATCGTGTTTCGATGTATGCGAAATGTTGCCGTAGCAATTTTTGAAAAGAAGCACCTGGCGTTTCTTAGCGGCCAGTCCAATCCTCATCTTTGATGCACCCTGCTTCTCTTGGCGCTGATAATGACATTGCGAGATTTGTTGTTGCTGTTATTGTTGGTGCTGCATGCTGTGAATGGTTCCTGTGCACCGCTGAGTTCGGTGGCCCAGAAGCGCCCCATTTTGTTGCATGTCAACGCAATGCGTTGCTCAGTTTATTGTGGTTGTTGTTGTTGGTATAGTTTTGGCGCAATAAAAGATTACTATAGGTATGGCATCGAAATTGGAATTGAGTGGGGGGTTTAATACACTGAACAAAAATAATTGAGAAAACTAAACGAGGAATGAATACAAGTAGAAACGAATTACTACAGGTGAATGAATGACAGGAAATTGATGAATTATAAGTAGACATTTTGCTTATAAATTAAATATACTAAAGAATGCAATACCATGTAGGGACATTGACAACATGGTCAATCCGCGAACAATTCGGAATGGAGAAGCCTCCATTTTGATGCCCTATGTCCCGCTAGGGATCCAAGGAACTGAAGAAGAAGCCTTCATTTACCAGACATCGACCAAGATTCTGTCAAGTGCTGACGAATGGTGGATCACACCTTAGCTGCAATGGCTGGTTTAACCAGTATTCGCATAAGTTTCGTTGGGTAGTACTAGCCTAATACTTGTCCAAGTGTTATCCGATTAAAATCCAGTTAAATCTATGCGATGTTGGCCCGAATTGTGCTCAGAGAAGAATATAAAATTCTCTTGGAAATGGTTTAACTGTCATCTATCTAGGGAAATGCCAGAATTCTCGACCGGCTGAAGACACTGGCAGAACAATGCTTGGTTAATAAACCTGCGCTCAATACTCAGTCAGAACTGGCAGATCGATACCATGTTAATTTGTCCCATATTCAGCTAAAACTAATCATGACACTCCCTTTTTTCCTTTACCAGGAAGGAAGGAAGGAAGGAAGGAAGGAAGGAAGGAAGGAAGGAAGGAAGGAAGGAAGGAAGGAAGGAAGGAAGGAAGGAAGGAAGGAAGGAAGGAAGGAAGGAAGGAAGGAAGGAAGGAAGGAAGGAAGGAAGGAAGGAAGGAAGGAAGGAAGGAAGGAAGGAAGGAAGGAAGGAAGGAAGGAAGGAAGGAAGGAAGGAAGGAAGGAAGGAAGGAAGGAAGGAAGGAAGGAAGGAAGGAAGGAAGGAAGGAAGGAAGGAAGGAAGGAAGGAAGGAAGGAAGGAAGGAAGGAAGGAAGGAAGGAAGGAAGGAAGGAAGGAAGGAAGGAAGGAAGGAAGGAAGGAAGGAAGGAAGGAAGGAAGGAAGGAAGGAAGGAAGGAAACAAACGTGCGACTGAAGAATGAATTCTGGATTTAAATGACACTCAAAATACAGAATGAGTTTTTTTGTGGATTTTAATTGATTTTAGACGGACATATAATCGGACATCGCTATATCGACACATACCGACCACACCTACTATTTAGTGTTACATGGTTTCACTTTTACTATTAAACAAACAGTTTAAGAATCGAATTAGCTTAAGTAGGAAATACTTCCTTATGATCGCATAATATTTTTCAACTAATACCCTAGTAGATCTAAATTAATCCTCTTGAAATGATTATCAAAATATGTCCTTCAATAAGCTGACACAAACAAAGTGTACATATGATTTCCCACCTTTTACAAAAATAAGCAGTCGGAGGAATCATTTTTTTTTTATTATTTTCCTTAAACATTAAAATATTTGCATTTTACTGTGCTCCAGTCAGATCTCGGCAGTAGTATTGCGCTCTAAGCACTCGAGGCGATTCTTATCGTTCGCGATCAGCAGCAGCATCATTCAGTGAGTGAGAAGGAACTGGTGCCTCGCGTGTATGTTGGGTACCACCACAATTCCGGACCGACTGTAATCACAACAACAAATGGAGCAACGTTGTTTTCACGGCTTATTATATGCCGCACCGATGTGCAGGCTCAACGCACAGATGCCTCAGTTTGTTGCACGGTTGGTCGGATGGTCGACTCGGTCGATCGGTCAGTCAGCCGTTCAGCACTCAATGGAATCAATGCGCCACCTGTGCGCAACATTAAGTCGACGGCACGATAAACGAAGCCAACGAAGACGACGAGTGCGACGGCAATGCCGGCCCTAAAAGAGTGCGCGCTCTGAAAACCAGTTTCAGTGGCGGCTCTTGCCAGGAGTCGTGCGAATGCGTGTGCTTGAAACGCGCCTTGGACCCGACTTAACTCGCAACGCAACGCATGGACTTCAAGGAATGACTGACCGATCGGACGGTTGGCCGGACGCTGTATGTAACAGCCACAACAACAACAACAACAAGAAAGTGGTAAACATCAACGCCAAAAACATGTGGAGCGACTCTTTGAAACGATGCGCCGCCGCATCGCCGCACAGGATCAGAAAATCTGAGATCATCAGTTAAAAAAAGAAGGAAAAAAAAACAGCAACAGAGGAGCAACAAAAAAAGTGCGAAAAAACCGGCGAAAGATTGAAAACGAAGCGTGTGACCACCTGGACATTTGCACCAATCGCAGCACAGCAAAACAAATTAAAATTGTTTCAGAGCAAAATTTATGGCAAAAATCGCACAAAAAAATATATATGCTAGAGTTAAAGAGCCACATTATGAAAAAGGTATAAACTATATGAAAAAAAAAAAAAAACTTTAAACAAACTGGAAGCTAGTCAGGTATAGCATTTAAGCTGGACCAAGAACTTGATGCACTTAAAAATGCGTTGATGGGGTGCGTTGAAGTAGACGAATCAGAAGAAACAGTAGAAGAGTAGAGGAAAAGCACAGATAGAGAAACAATAAATTAATCGGAAATATTGTTGGCATCTCAAGTAACCATTTTAATACTAAATGGTGTAGTTAAATAATAAAAATATAATTTGTCATATACATATAGTATTGCGGAGTTTTTATTATATAATTATATAATACTATTTATTTAAGCAATTTTCATAAAGTATGATTATTATAGATAAAAAAACTATAAAAATTTTTACGATTAAATATTGTAAAGAAATAGCAGGATTAGAAAATGTTAAGGGAATGGATAATGGACTCGACGGTTTATGTGCAAGTTATTCGACTATTATATATAATGAAAGGATATCTAGCTCAAGATTAAAAATAATAAAACCATAACTGTTTAAAACTATGTTATTTTTAAAAGTGAAATCGTAACGTAAATATCAAGCAAAACTCAGAAAAAAAACGATATACAAAAGGTAATTTTCTATTTTGAGAAAGTGTCCATCACAGAAATGTCTATTCAGGGCAAATAACCTTCGGAGCAGTCTTTACAGAGATATGTCTTTGGGAAAATGTCCAAAGAAATGTCTTCGGAGAACGGTCGATTTCTGGGGAGTGTCCATTTTGAGGGAGTGACGAACTGAAATTTGCATTTCTGGAAAAGTTGTTTTTGGGTAACTGTCGTTTTTGAGGTGGTGTCCATTTAAGGAATCATCTTTTAAAGATGAAATTTTTTACCGGGAAATCCAAAAGATTAGAAGTTTCTATTTTGAAGAAGTGTCCATAACCTGCAAAACAGTATCTCTACAGAGATATGTTTTTGGAAAGTGTTCAAAGAAATGTCTTCGGAGAATGGTAGATTTCTGGGAAGTGTCCATTTTGGGGGAATCTACATTTCGACGAACTGAAATTAACATTTCGCGGAAAAATCGTTTTCGGGTAACGGTCGTTTATGAGGTAATGTTTATTTGAGGGAACACCTTTCAACGATTCGTGAAGTTTCTATTTTGAGATAGTGTCCATCTCGGGAATATGTACATTCTGAGAAAATAACCTGCAAAACAGTGTCTCTACAGAGATATGTCTTTGGAAAAATGTCCAAAGAGATCTCTTCGGAGAATGGTCGATTTCTGAGAAGTGTCCATTTTGGGGGAATGCATATTGCGACGAATTGAAATATGTATTTCGGGAATAAGTTGTTTTCGGGGAATTTTCTTTTTTTTTTTTGGGGTGATGTCTATTTGGAGAAAAATCTTTCAACGATGTGTTCATTTGTGACATTTTCACGGGGAAATGTCTATGCTGTAAAATGTCCGTATCAGAGAATTTACCTTTTTTGCGAAAGTGTCCATTCGGCGAAGAGTCGATTAGAGGGAATTATTTTTTTCGGGAAAATGTCTTTAGTTAACTTCGGAAAACTCTCGATTCCCAGGGAGTGTTCATTTTGATAAATATCTATCTTGGGTTTGAGTCAATTCGAGCCAATGTCTATTAAGAGGAATGCCAATTTCAGGAAAAATTCCAAACTATCCATTTTGAGGTGGTGTCATTTGATGTAATGACTATTTTAAGGAAATGTCTTTGGAGGTTGTGTCTATTCGAGGTATTTTCTTCGGGGAAATAGCCATTTCAAAGAACTGCTCACTTCGTGGAATTCTTTGTTTGGGGTAATCGTACTTTAAAAATGTGTCTTTAATGTTTTTAGAAAGTCGTCAATTTGATGACAGTTTCTCGAAATGAACAACTTTAGGAAACGTCAATTTCGAGTTAATGACCCTTTTTAATAAGACTACAAGGTATATCGGGGAACTGTCTTTTTTGAAATGGTGTCCATCTGAGGAGACATTTTTGTACGATGTGCCAATTCGTGAAATTTCTATGTAAAAAAAAAATCAATTTCCGAGAATTGATCTTTTTTGCGAATGTTTCGAATTCGGGCAAATGTTCATTCGGCGATGTGTTAGAGGGAATTGTCTTTTCGCAAAAATGTCTTTCGAGATGTTCGGGGAGACGTCCCATTCGACGAAATATTAATTTCGGGAAACTGTCGATTCCTGGGAGTATCTATTTGATTCAAATTTCATTTTGGGGAAGTGTTCCTTCGAGCAAATGTCAGAGGAATGTCATTTTCAGGAAAAAGTGCACTTCTGGGAACAATCCATTGGTGGTAACTATCCATTCTTAATAGTTATCCATTGGAGAGAATACTATTTCGGGAAATATCTTTAGATTTTGTGTCTATTCGAGGAATTTTCTTCGGGGAATTAGCCATTTCGGAGAATTTGCTCATTTGTGGAATACTCAATTTGGGAAAATTGTACTTTCGAGAAAATGTCTTCAGTAAGTTATCAAATTGACGACAGTTAGACGAAATTAACCACTTTAGGAACCGTCAATGTTTTTGAATAAGACTACATTCAAGGTTTGTACACAAGGGAAAATGTTCATTCAGGGAAGTGTCCATTTTGTAGAACGGCCCAATTCGAAGGAATTTCGATTTCGGGAATAGTCCATTTCGGAGAATTGTCCATTTCGAGAACTGTTCATTCAAGGTTTGAACACAAGGGAAAATGTTCATTCGGGGAAGTGTCCATTTCGTAGAACGGCCCTATTCGAAGGAATTTCCATTTCGGGAATAGTCCATTTCGGAGAATTGTCCATTTCGGGAACTGTCCATTTTTTAGGAATAGTCTTCCATTTCGATAATAGTCTTTAGTATGTTATCAATTCGAAGACAGTTTCACACAATTAACAACTTTAGGAAACGTCAATTTTTCGAATAAGACTACATTCAAAGTTTGTACATATGGGTAAATGTTCATTGGTGGAAATGTACATTTTGTAGAATGGGGAAATGTACATTTTGTAGAACGGCCCAATACGGAGGAATTTCCTTTTCGTGATTAGTCCATTTCGGGGAATTGTCCATTCCGGGAACTGTTCATTTTTCAGGAAGGAAGGGAATATGGGGAACTTCAATTTCGGGCATTGTCTTTAGTAAGTTATCAATTCGACGACAGTTTCACGAAATTAACAACTTTTGGAAACGTCAATTTTCCAAATAAGACTACATTCCAGGTTCGGGGAAGTGTCCATTTTGTAGAACGGCCCAATTTGGAGGGATTTCCATTTCGAGAATTGTCCATTTCGGGGAATTGTCCATTTCGGAAACTGTCCATTTTTCAGAAAGGGAAGGAATATGAGGAATTTCAATTTCGGGAATAGTTTATTTCGGGGACTGTCCATGAAGAATTTTCAATACGGAGATGTCTTCATTCGGGAAATGTCTATTAGAGGAAACATACATTAAGGACAACGTCTTTATGGACAAAAAACCTTTCGGGGAAATGGTTACGGGGAAAATTTTTCTAAAGTAATAGCATTCGGAAAAGTGTCCTGATACTCAAAATCATAACCGATTTACCAAAATCGTATCGTGATAAACCATATCAGTATAAAATGTAACCATAAATGAAATAAAGTAGAATAAGAAAATCCGAAACGGAAAATAAAATCTTCAATAGATTATATTTCAATTCCTAGACCAAACCATACTGTTAAATATGCCCACCTGTGCTACAAATCAAAATATACACCAATAAAAATAAGACTTATTTCAGTTGTTATAATATCTCCATCATCTCAATAATTCCCAAGTGGAGTTAATACGAAAAATCTACTAAAATCCAAAACATATGTTCGCTTACAAAATACAACAAAAATACATTAAATACCCCATCAGTAGCTTTTAATATCGGGTTTTCAACTCTTATCGTATCGTAACTGTCAACTCGACTACAATTAAAAGATAATTTATGACAACGCCATGGTTTGTATGATATGTTAGAGCAAATATGGCATGTTCCCCCAACTGAAAACGGATTCCCAACCAAAATATTAGACGAAAAACTATGTTTTACATGCGTCATAAAAAACTAATAAAATTACGTGGTATAAAAAATCAAAACCAAATGTATATAAAGCTATTTTTAAATAAATAAAAATCAAATATAAAGCAAAAAAAAAAAAAAATATGTCTGCACAGCATAAGTATTTTATAGACTTCTTTCGAGCAACATGTCAACGAACACTTTGAATACCTCAAAAAAAAAAACAAAGATGCACAAAAAAAGATACAAGTTTAAGTATTATTATCATTGCAAAGGTTTTATTTTACACCTCTGAAAACTATAAACAAGTTTGCTGCATACTCTGCAGTGTCATAATTTTTGCGCCTGTCAAAACCCTTTATTTCGTGCCCTCCGTATCTCGTACCGCTGTATTTAATAAGAAATAATAATAAAAAAAATATGTCGAAGAAATTGAAACACAACCACAACAACCTTCATGCTGATGTTGATGTTGATGATGATACACTGTAAGTGCCATGGTGCTGCATGGTGATGAGCCTTTTGCCATTGTAAATCTAGTCACTGGATGGAGGCTATGAAAAAGCAGCAGAACTCCATTTGACTGCCAGGTAATTAGATGAGCAGCAGCTAGCTACACAGCAGCTACATACATTGGCAGTAAATGAAGTGAGCTGCACCTGTTCTACTTTGGCAGCAGCAGCAATAAAAACCAAGAAGACCGAGTACTGTGTAGCATCATTTATCGTACCTGCTATCGCTGGCCACCTCAGGTCTCCAATCCAATACAATCCAATCCAGACCCAACCAAACTCAACCCAAGTCCAGTCATCTCTACTTCACTCACTTGCCACTGACCATTTAGTGCCCTGCATTATATGTGTTTGCGTAGAACTTGTTTAGTATGCCAACAAATGATCTTCATCATAATCGATGGTGGCACCGTGAACCAGGTTACACTGCGCTATATAGCATCATAACCTGGCAATCAGTGCAGCTAGCTAGTCTTCGATGAACAGCACCCAGTTTTTATATGGCAATCGTTTCGACACTAAGAGAAACTGCATGGTCTTGGCATGATTTTGTAGAAAGTCCACATTACCAAAGGTTTCTTCTATGGATTTTATTATTAAACAATCGCTAAAAAACTTGTTCTATTATTAGACTCTGAATCACATGTATAAAATAAATCAACCAAACTAGAACTACATATTTTAAACTACAAAAATTTAAAAGAATTCCAAAATGGTTCAATTGAAAAGGATTTAATGCCAATTACGAACGATGAAATGAGAGTTTTTCATAGGCAATGTTTTACTCTTATGTTTGTCATTGACTACCGAGGGGAGAAGTTTTTCTATGAAAAAGATGTTGACAGTCGCTGGGATCGAACCCGGAACATTTCGTCTCAAAATTCAACGTAACAGCGATTTTGGGCTCATTGTCCATTTTTACTCAAAAACTAGAAGAGTTAGATCAATGAAATTTATTGATGTAGATTACTCATTTACCTTCAATCATTGGAAACAAAAATAAATAAAAACAAGAACATAACATATATATTTTAAACACCAAATACGAATATTTGGAAATACCTAAAATCGTGCTATTCCAGAAAAATTGGGTCATTTTGACCCAATTTGTGCAGAAGGGTTAAATGGTAACCGCACGTATTATCACATAGGTGTAAGGTATTTGTTGGCTTAGATAGACTATTTCGAAATTTCCCACACAGAAAAAAAAAATGTACATCATATTGATGAATTCCGTTCTTCAAACCATGACTCATTGCATTGAAGAACCATTCATAATATTAATGACAAACGCCATTAATGTTATGAAAGCTATCATAATTATGATGAACGCTTGGTAATTGTCGAATAAGTGTTCCTCAATATGATGAACTGTATGTGAAGAATACGTTTCTTCATATTAACTAACCAAAATATATAAAATACAACATATTTTACTTCATATTCATGAATGCTGTTCATCAAACCAAACTTCAATCAAAATATTTCGTTCATTTTTTATCCGTACTTCTCAGTTCACAAGTAGTTCCTTGGTTGTTATTTCTTATATAAAGCTTGCTCGACATGCATAAATTAGTAAAGAGTTTTATAATAAAATTATTTGTAATTACATCTTTTTATTAATAAAAAGTTATATTTATAAAAAATATATTTATAATAAAAATTTTTTTTTGGAAAAACATTTTTTTCGGTTAATTTTTTTTTTTGTAGACATTTTTTTCCGACATTTTTTACGAAATAATTTTTTACAACATTTGTTTTGGAATTATTTTCTAAAAAGTATATTATTATAAAAAAATATTAGTTCTACAATATTCATCATATATTCATAAATATTATGAACAAATTCATCAATATGATGATTCAAATTCATTGTGTTGAATATTTCATTCTTTACTATGATGTTCGATGGTATAAATAAGTTCATATATATAATGAATACATTCATCAATAGATCATTTAATGAACGGTGTTATCAATATGATGAATCTGGTAATTGGTGAAAAAATTAATAATATTTATGAATAAATTCATCATATTGATGATTTTTTCTGTGCATGTGACCTAACCTTTTGTGCTGGTTTGTAGTGATTACGAATTTAAGAAATAATTCTGACATATTTCCGAATATTTGTATAGATTATAGCAGGTTTTAAAAATTTTTGGAATTTAAAAGGAACACATTTTTTTCAGCACATTTTTGGTATGGGCAATCAAATTGGAGACTTTTGATACAAACTTCGCCTTTGTCTACTGCTATTCATCGGAAAAGTGTTTAACTACTCTGTCTGATATGAGTCTGACACTTACGATTCCTTGAACCTTTCTCGAACTAACTTAAATAATAAATTCAACCTCGTAGTTAAATCGCTTAAAAAATATATATATATTTATCTTTATTACAAGATACGTTATTTAAACATTTCATCACTATGATATCGTAATATATCGTAATACTAGACAGTATTGGCAATCGCGTAAATTCTTCTACATCTGGCATTGATCTCGTAACGATACCAATAACCAATATCAAACTGGGTAATATACATCTTTTCAGTCTTTCTTTTCTAGTTTTTATTATCCGTTTGACACCGGTATAAACCCGAAACCGTTTATATCAGTTTATTTTAATGTGATAGACTATTCTTTCAATGGGTCATTCCGGTATTAATAGGACATCACATTAATTTTTAATACTAAAAACTATTGAAATCAATAGTGAGATGCCACTATAAAATTAATAGTTCCCTCACTATAATATTGATATGAAAAATCGCGTTTGACTAATTTTAATAGTTAAAAATCGTTTAATCAATAGGATTTCCTATGAATTATATAGTTTTACATGATATTTGTAGAACATTGTCGAGTATGGTTTGAGAATTATAATTGTCTCAATCATTTTAAATTCATTTTGTAAATTTGTTAGTGATATTGAAAAGGAATTTGTCAAATATAACCAACGTTTTGTAATATTTTCTTTTTTTTTTTCTTTTAAATTCTCTTATCTCTGAGTATTTCTTTCCAAACGGACTTTTTGCTTTTCTAAGTGCATGATGCAACTACTACTAGTCTGCGCCTAGCGCTTTGTCTTTTATTTGCTATACGTTTCTATCTACCTCCTATATGAGTAAACTAATTTTTTTTTTGTATGACCACGTATTTATCAGAGCGTCCGTCTGTCTTTTCAATTTAACGTTAACACTTTGCACAAGCGCGCAATTTTCCACAATGATTACAATGTACCTCGTAACATCGACATTTCTTTCTTTTTAATTTTTTCAAGTCTTTTGTCAAAATTGCTGAGCCGCACTGCTGTCAGCTGTCATCAGTCATCTGATAATTGCACAATCAACCAACCGCTGAATCAATGCATCAAAGCATCATCGATTAAGACGATGATGATGGTGATGTCTATAACGATGATGACCAAAATGACAATGATGATGGTGCTGATGCATTGGCGTTGACAGACGCACAATCAACACCGTATTTGGTCAGGTATGAAGCGCCAGCACAACAGGTGCTGCTGCCTGCCCGTTCTACAGTCGTTCACAGATTTCGGTTGCAATTAATTTTGCAATAATTTAATGATTGTCACAGACGACATTGTCAATTGCTTAACGGTAGATCATGTCGTGGTATTTATGGCAACTTTTGTGTTTGATTTGCTGTCGCTCTTAATTATTTCAAGAAATTTTTTTCTTAATAGAAACATTTTTATTAATCAAAATACTTTGGAAAAATAAGGAAATATTTCAATTATTGGTTGACTGAATTGGGACAATTTGATATCTGTTGCTTTAAAATATTTCATTTATTTTTATTTAATTGGTATTTAAAATAACAACAAAATATAATTTATAGGTACAATAAAAAGGTAAAAATTTATTAAAACTTAATATTCAGTAAATTAAAATTTTCACTTAAAATTCAATTTTCAATCGAAATTCAATTCTTCACTCAAAATTCCATTTTTCACTCAAATTTCAATTTTTCACTCAAAATTCAGTTTTTAACTCAAAATTCAAATTTTCACTCAAAATTCAATTTTTCACTCAAAATTAAATTTTTCACTCAAAATGAACATTTTCACTAGCAATTCACTCAAAATTCAATTTTTCACTCAAAATTCAATTTTTAACTCAAAATTCAATTTTTCACTCAAAATTCAATTATTTAGTCAAAATTCAATTTTTGACTCGAAATTCAATTTTTCACTCAAAATTAAATTTTTCACTAAAAATTCAAATTTTCACAAAAAATTCAATTTTTCACTCAAAATTAAATATTTCACTCAAAAATCATTTTTCACAAAAAAAAATTAATTTTTCACAAAAAAAAAAAAATTAAAATTTTCACTAGAAATTCAATTTTTCACTCCAAATTCAATTTTTCTCTCAAAATTCAATTTTTCACTCAAAATTCAATTTTTCACTAAAAATTCAATTTTTCACTCCAAATTCAATTTTTCACTCAAAATTCAATTTTTCACTCAAAATTCAATTTTTCACTAAAAATTCAATTTTTCACTAAAAATTCAATTTTCCACTAAAAATTAAATTTTTCACAAAAAATTAAATTTTTCACAAAAAATTAAATTTTCACAAAAAATTAAATTTTTCACAAAAAATTAAATTTTTCACAAAAAATTAAATTTTTCACAAAAAATTAAATTTTTCACAAAAAATTAAATTTTTCACAAAAAATTCAATTTTTCACAAAAAAATCAATTTATCACAAAAAATTCAATTTTTCACTAAAAATTCAATTTTTCACTAAAAATTCAATTTTTCACAAAAAATTCAATTTTTCACCAAAAATTCAAATTTTCACTAAAAATTCAATTTTTCACTAAAAATTCAATATATCACTGAAAATTCCATGTTTCACTCAAAATTCAATTTTTCATTCAAAATTCAATTTTTCACTCAAAATTCAACTTTTCACTCAAAATTTAACTTTTCACTCTAAATTAAATTTTTCACTCAAAATTAAATTTTCACTCAAAATTCAATTTTTCACTCAAAATTCAATTTTTCACTCAAATTCAATTTTTCACTCAAACTTAAACTTTTCACTCAAAATTAAATTTTTCACAAAAAATTCAATTTTCACAAAAAATTCAATTTTTCACCAAAAATTCAATTTTTCGCTAAAAATTCAATTTTTTGCTAAACATTGAAAATTTCATTTTTACTCAAAATTCAATATATCACTTAAAAATATATCACTAAAAATTTAATTTTTCACAAAAAATTCAATTTTTCACTAAAAATTCAATTTTTCACTCAAAATTAAAATTTTCACTCAAAATTAAATTTTTCCTCAAAAAACATTTTTTCACAAAAAATTCAATTTTTCACTAAAAAATTCAATTTTTCGCTAAAAATTCAATTTTTCGCTAAACATTGAAAATTTAATTTTTACTCAAAATTCATTTTTTTACTCAAAATTCAATTTTTTACTCAAAATTCAATATATCACTTAAAATTCAATTTTTTTACTGAAAATCAATTCTTGATTAAAAAATTAAATTTTTCACTAAAAATTAATTTTTGATTAAAAAATTAAATTTTTTCACTAAAATTTAATTTTTGATTAAAAAATTAAATTTTTCACTAAAAATTCAATTTTTTACTATAAATTTCATTTTTCAATCTAAATTCAATTTTTCACTAAAAAAATAAAATTTTCAATCTAATTCAATTTTTCACTCAAAATTCAATTTTTTACTAAAAATTCAGTTTTTCACTAAAAATACATTATCTCACTGAAAATTCAATGTTTCACTAAAAATTTAAATTTTCACTAAAAATTCAATTTTTACCTAAAAATTAAAATTATCACTAAAAATTCAATTTTTGAATAAAAATTCAATGTTTCACTCAAAATTCAATTTTTAACTCACAATTGAATTTTTCACTAAATACCAAATTTTTCACTAAAATTTAACTAAACTTTAACTAAAATTTAAAATTTCATTAAAAATACAGTTTCCCGCACTACCAAACAGTTGCATTGAACCGAAAAGATCTGCCTCACGCAATCTTTAAAATTGTCAATCAAAACCAGTTACCACAATAAAGATTAACACAGAATAATAACAATAGTAATTGGCCAATTCACAGGCGTCAAAACAAGTCAAAACCTACTTAAAACTACTACTAAGTTACGTTATTAAGCACTGAATAAATTCGGTGAAACAAGCAACAAATGTGCGGTGCTTGCGAGTGATGTATAGTAACAAGGCTTAGAAGATAGGCCAAGTCACCTGCGTAGTGCTACCAAAGTTACGCATAAACTTAAAAGCAACAAAAAGCATTACAAATAAAAAAAAAAACAAAAAAAAACAACAGCATAAAAGGCCTACATCAAAGCGCTGAAAATCAAAAACCAAAACAAGTCAAAAACGTTGACATAAATGACACAATGTCAAGACGCATCATGTCAAAGCAGTGCGCAACAAAAAGTCAGACAGTCATACATTCAGACAAAAAGACGAACGTACAAAAGATCAGACTGTCTTTGTGCCTTAATGTCATCCTAGTGGCTGCCCACACGCACAGTGCTAGCTGCCGACGACGACGAACTCGGTTTAAAGTTGAAACTTAATTTAAATAAAAACCAAAAAATATTAAAACAAAAATAATGTAAAATATTTACATATTTTTTGGTTTATATTAAGCCAGCGGCAGCCTCAGCCGTAGCTACAACAAGTTACAGTTTCAGCTATAGATACAAATGCAGATACAAGATACACAGTATCTTTTTTGCTGTGTTCTTGACGAATAAAAGCGACAAAAAAAAAATTTTATATATTTCTATATTAAAAGCAGCATTTAAATGCTAATGACACAAGCTAAGCCGGCTACAAGTCCTACAAACGCCTGCCGCTTCACTTCTCCTTTGGTTGATTTGTAAAACATGCGTATCTCACAGATACAGTGAGTATCTGTGCTTATATGAGACTTTTGTTTTATTTTCGATTTTTTTTTTTTTTTGTATATTTTATGTTGTTATTTTTCTTGTTTTTGTTGTAAATTTATTGACAACATATCCATTTGGTCTAATCACATAAGCATAAATAAATGATTTAGCAACAGCGCAACTAAAAGATACACTTTGCAGATACATTTGATAAAACACGGAATATAGTTTGCCTTTTGGGCTTTTGTATGGTGGTGACTTACAGTCAATACTCTCACAAATAATGTAAATTCGTAGGTCGACCACCGTTTTACTTAATGTTTATGCAATATATTTTGTATCTTTTTCGGGAAATTTTGTAATCTTTTTATACCATTATGTATCTTTTTATATAATTTTATATATTTTCAATATTTATATTTTTATAATATTTTGTACCTTTTTTTTAATTTTTTTTTAATTCTACATCTTTTATATCATTTTGTATCTGTTTTATTTAATTTTGTATATTATTATATTATTTGGTGTCTTTTGTATATCACAAATGTTTTTTTTTTAATTATATAACTTTTTACTTTACTTTGTCGCATTTTATATTATGTATCTTTTTTATATAATTTAGTATATTTTATTTATTTTATAATTTTGTAAAAAAAATAAAATATAAAAGTTATCTTTTATATTTTCAATTTTTTTTTTATATTTTTTTATATCAATTTTTATTTATATCGTATTTTCAACATTATTTTTTGTATCTTTTGACATAATTTAGTATCTTATTTCTATCGTATCTTTTGTGTTTTATTTTTTATATTATTTTGTATCTTTTTTATATAATTTTATATCTTCTTTTATATATTTATGTATCTTTTGATATAATTTTGAATCTTTTATTACATGTTGTATTTCTATCTTATCTTTTTTAATTCCTAAACTTTACTTTCGTATCTTTTTTAATATTTTGTATCTTTTATATATAATATTGTATCTTTTTATTTAATTCAGTTTTTTTTTATCTTTTATATATTTCAAATATTATTTTAATATTTTGTATCTTTTTATATTATTTGGTAGCCATTTTTTGTATATCATTTATATATTGTTTAATATTTTGAGTCTTTTTTTATATAATTTAGTATCTTTTATAGATATTTTTATTTCTTTGATATTTTTAAAATTTTCAATTTTATTATTGTATCTTTTTATATAATTTTGTATCTTTTATATATAATTTCGTATCTTTGTATGTCTGTCGTATTTTAAAAAATTTAAAAGTTTATTTTTTTCTAATATTTTCATATCATTACGTATTTTTATAAATAGTTTTATTTTTTTAAATAATTTTGTTTCTTTTATATAATTTTCAGTTAATTTCTAATTTTTTAATATTTTTTTTTTCATCTTTTTATATTATTTTGAATCTATTTTATATCATTTTGTATTTTTTTATTTTTTTTTATATTTTGTATCTTTTTTTTTTTTTTTTCTTTTTTTATTTTTTGTATCTTTTTTCAAAATTTTGTTCTGTTTAGTGTCTGTTAATTTTTTTGTATCTTTTAATTTGTATCTTTTAATTAAAATTATGAATGTCTCTTGTATCTTTTAATATTTTCTTATATTTTTTATATATCTTAAATTTTATTTTCAACTTCCATACTTTCAACTTCCATACTACAGCGCTTATTAAAATTGTACAAATCATATTGGGCAGCCCTCCCCCCAACTTTAATCGATTCTACTCCCTCTTCCCCCAGTCACCTTTAACTTAATGTCGACATATTTACATACAACACATTTATTTCTCTTATTTTGTGTCATTCATGTGACTTGTTAATGTGAGCAACATGCGACAGGTTCACAGCAACGTGTCTTCCTCAAATAGAGTCACAAATAAAACAGCAGATACAAGCTGCAGATACAAATGTATCTGCGAGTTACTTTTGTGTCTGACTGTGTCTCGAATAGTTGCTTTCAGTCAGTGGCTTATACGACGACACACAGCTACAAATAAAACTCGTCAGCTTATGCCACACATGCACCAGGATCTCTTGTGTCTCATTTTGTTGTTATTGTCGGTTGCTGGTTTCGGGATGTTGTATCTTATGTTGTAGCATTGTCGCCGCAGCACCTCACACGTTGTTGTTGAGAATTATGACAATTTTACGAGCATAAAACTTGTCACTATCGCCGTCGTTTGTCCTCTATCTGTCTGTCCATCCGTACTTATTCCGTGCCCCCAGTCTGTGCTGTTGTCTATGTAGCTATATCTTAAAATGCACTCTATGTCTGCTGCATTATTAAGGACTTTATAAGCAACGTTTAAAATATTATTTATCATATTTTGTGCAAATTTATTTTTATTTGTTTTAAAATTTATTATTTGTTATTTTGTTTCATTTTAAAGTTTTGATGTCCTGTAATTGTGGCACATTATGAGCTTGGGTTTTGTTTTATTGCAATTTAAGTTGTATGTTGTACAATTTTCATTTTTAATGAAAAATTTAATATTGAGTTAAAAATTTAATTTTGAGTGAAATTTTTAATTTTGAGAGAAAAATTGAATTTTGAGTGAAAAATTTAATCTTGAGTGAACATTTGAATTTTGAGTGAAAAATTTAATTATGAGTGACAAATTTAATTTTGAGTAAAAATTTAATTTTGAGTGAAAAATTGTATTTTGAGTGAAAAATTGAATTTTGAGTGAACATTTGAATTTTGAGTGAACATTTGAATTTTGAGTGAAAAATTTAATTTAGAGTGTAAAAATTGAATTTTGAGTAAAAATTGAATTTTTAGTGAAAAATTGAATTTTTAGTGAAAAATTGAATTATGAGTGAAAAAATCAACTATGAGTGAAAAATTGAATTTTGAGTGAAAAAATTTAATTTTGAGTGAAAAATTGAATTTTGAGTGAAAATTGAATTTTGAGTGAAATATTGAATTTTGAGTGAAAAAATTGAATTTTGAGTGAAAAATTGAATTTTAAGTGAAAAATTGAATTATGAGTGAAAAAATCAACTATGAGTGAAAAATGGAAATTTGAGTGAAAAGTTGAATTTTGAGTGAAAAATTTAGTTTTGAATGAAAAATTGAAATTTTAGTGTAAAACTTAATTTTGAGTGAAAAATTGAATTCTGAGTGAAAATTGGAATTTTGAGTGAAAATTAAATTTTGAGTGAAAATTATATTTTGAGTGAAAATTAAATTTTGAGTGAAATATTGAATTTTGAGTGAAAAAATTGAATTTTGAGTGAAAAATTGAATTTTAAGTGAAAAATTGAATTATGAGTAAAAAAATCAACTATGAGTGAAAAATTGAAATTTGAGTGAAAAATTGAATTTTGAGTGAAAAATTGAATTTTGAGTGAAAAATTTAGTTTTGAATGAAAAATTGAAATTTTAGTGTAAAACTTAATTTTGAGTGAAAAATTGAATTCTGAGTGAAAATTGGAATTTTGAGTGAAAATTAAATTTTGAGTGAAAATTAAATTTTGAGTGAACATTTTAATTTTAGTGTAGAATTGAATTTTGAGTGAAAATTGATTTTTGAGTGATAAACTTAATTTTGAGTGAAAAATAGAATTTTTAGTGAAATATTGAATTTATTATAAAAAAGTGAATAATTTAATTTAATATGAAAAACTTAATATTTAGTGATAAATTTTAGTTTTTGAATATATACTGAAAATTTTAATTTTAAATTTAATGTGAAAAATTTAAATGCAACTTAAGTCATCAACTATCTTATATAAAGCAACTTAATAAAGCTTAAATATATTTAGCATTTTTCAAATCATTATAAAAAATATTCACCAACATCAACACTAAATACAAACCTTAACTACCTCTAAACGTCAAAGGTATTCAATAAACTCGACTCTTCGTCTGAAAAAAAGAAGAAAATAAAGAAAAGAAAAAAGTGCATTCTTTAAATAATTATATTTACTTGTCGTTATATTTTATATAAAAAGCAATTCAACGAGGGGACAAAATTCAACGCATTCCTGCCTGCCTGGCTTGGTGCGTCTCTCTGTTACCACATAGCAGAATTTTTATTAAGAATACAAAAAAAATTAAGAAAAAAAAAACTTAAAGAAATAATGGCAAATAAATTCATTAAAATGAAGAAACTTTTTTTATAAATATTTTTTTTTTTTATTTATATTTGTCGTTCGAGTCAGTTAAAATGTCAGTCAGCTCAACGCATTACAAGGAGGAGTCCCTCGTCTGGACTGCAAAAACGCAGCCATTGGCATCTATAAATAAAATGCAGCGGCAAATGATGTAGACAAGACCGGTGACAGAGCCCGGAGCGCTAATAGGGTTGCCTAAGTTTTGGAGAATTTCGTATAATTAAATTTAGTACAGTTTGGGATAACTTTAGTACAAATTGTACTAAATTAGTACACATTAGTACATAATTTGTACAATTTTATTTAACATGGAGTACAACTTATGTACAAATTTAGTACAAATTTAGTACAAATTTAGTACAAATTTAGTATAAATTTAGTACAAATTTAGTACAAAATCAATAAAAATTTAGTATATATTTTGTAATAATTTAGTAAAACTTTAGTTAAAATTTAGTACAAATTAAGTACAATTTTTTTACAAAAATTTTACAAAAATAGTTCAAAAAAGTACAAAATTAGTATAAAATGTGTACAAATGTAGTTTAAGTTTATTAAAAAGTACACATTTAGTACAAATTTAGTACAAATTATGTACAAATCAAGTACAAATTAAGTACAAATTTAGACAAAATTTAAAGTAAATTGAGAACAAATTTATTACACATTTATTACACAATAAATTTTATATAGCCGATTTGAAATATTCGACAAATCGAAATTATTCTATTAGGATTTATTTATAGAGTATTTTAGTAATATAAAAAAATTATGAAGTTGGGAAAATACCGAATGAAATTGGAAAAATTTTCAGTGAGAAAATTTCAAATCAAATTGAGAAAATTCAAAATTAAATTGATAAAAATAAAACAATATTTTAATTTGAAAAGTAATATCAATAGCAAATTAAAAATATCAATGTCTTTTGGAATATTAAAATTTTGAAATAAGAAATCTCCATTTTACCCAAAATATTTTCCCATATTAAATGAAAAATCTTAATTTTTAGAAATCTTGCAATCGTGTGTGGTTTTGTTGGATATTTCTAGCCACAAAAGACAAAACCAAAAGGGCAAATTCGAAAAATTGAAAAATCTTGTCATGCCAAAAGTGCGAATCTTTTCGTTTTTTTTTTGCCATAACTTTTTACTGGTACAATATAAAATAATGGTGTAAAGACATGAACTGTTTGTATTTAAATCACCTATCGATCATCATCATTATTTTAAAATATTTTTTTAATTTTTGTCATTTTAAAAAAAAAATGTTTTGTTGCCAATCAATAGATGCTTTGAACACAAACAATAAATGCCTATACAACACTATTTTATCTTGCACCAATAAAGAGTTATAGCAAAAAAACGAAAAGATTCGCCCTTTTGGCATGACAAGATTTTCAAATTTCTTCGTTTTTTATAACTCTTCATTGGTGCAAGATAAAATAGTGGTGTAGATGTATATATTGTTTGTTTTTAAAGCACCTATCGATTGGCATCATTATTTAAAAATATTTTGCCAAACATTTTTTCCTGCAAATAACAAATGGCAAATTAATGTTTGACACAATATTTTTAATTAATAATGCAGATCAATAGGTGCTTTAAAATCAAATAAATATTGCCTTTACATTACTATTATATCTTGCGCTAATAAAAAGTTATAGCATAAAAAACAAAAATATTTGCGTTTTGATCGGGATATAGGCTCACAAAATCCGTATTTATAATTCAGTAATTTGTCCAAATCGAAAGATATTTTACATACGTTATAATAATTGACAAATAAACTAAAATAACAGAAAAAATTGAAAACAATATAAATTTTGCAAATTTTTAAAGCACTTTAAACTTTAAAATTTAGATTTCCCAACATTGTTAAAAATGCACATGCACATAAATATATAAAAAATTTAATATTAAAACAAAAAACAAAATTACTTCTGGCAACCCTTTACCGCACCGCATGCATTGGGGTTGCCAACTTCACTTTCTGTATCATGGGGTGGTGCGTCAAGCATAGGCTGCTGCCTGCCGCAGGGTGAGGCATAAACCGAGCGAAACAGCAGCGAATTCCGTCACTCAGTCAGTCATTCATCCGCATAGACGACGGCAGTTAGTCAAAACTCGTTGTTGCTTTGACAATGCGGAGGCAGTTCGTCAGCATTCCAGTGCGTACTAACTTGGGGGCTGAGAGAGGGGGAGGTTGTACTGGTAGCAACACAAAGAACAAGTATAGAATATGCGTAGAATCTATGTAGAATCTACGCAATTGCAGCAGCGGGCAGACACTCAACTGTCAAGAACGAATGACAGCACTTTGACGCATGTGAGTCAAGTGCGCAAAGTAAAGTAACGTGAAGCAGAACGCAGAACAGAGCAAAGCAAATCAGAGCAATTCAAAATTCCAAAACTCAATTAAATATGCAACAAAATTTAAATGAATTTTGTCCAAAAGTTTTTCCCGTATAGATAGTTTTTATTACAGCATCAAAATTTTGAATTTCAATTAAATTATTTTTTATGTTCCCTTTGGATTTTTCAATTAATTCTTTTACAAAATCAAAGTCGACCCTTGTCAAACTTGAAATTGCAGAATGTTTAAACCGAAATTCTACTCATAGAGCGCATCATAATTTCTGGACTAATTTGACTCAATACCGAGACTGACAACACACATAATAATCATAATCGTTGTTTGTAAAAATCAATAATATCATCATTATGATTATAGCAATTATTGTTAGCCGCAAATGCACTTTGTAAATAATGAATTAGCTGCGGCACCATTTGCCACCATCCGATATGCGCAAATATGACTTTTGCAAAATTATCGATTTATCGATAACTAAAAACCCCTAAAGCCAATTGAAGGCTCGATGGTGGCGGCAACGACGACTGCTACAGATGGCTTTTGCTAATTCTTATCAATAAAATAAATTATGCCATCATTTGTAGCAGCAGCAGCAGCAGAAAAAGAAGCAGAGGAATGAAATGTTTGCACAAGATAAGAGTTGAGTAGAGTCGAGAATTTATGCACAATTAAGTTAATTGCTTGCGAAATTTATACGGCCGATAGACACGCATCAATATTGAAGTAAAATGAGTGTGTGATAAATGAGCACAATCGATTGGGGCGGGGGTCAAATAGGGTGCCCACCAGGAGTGAGAGCCAGAGCAATAGGTCGTCAATGGTTAAAAGCATTAATTGCTCTAAAGAGTGATGTGCTTTATATAACAGACAGAAAGACAGACAGCATTTATTAAGTTGAGGATTTAAATTATATACAAATATTTCATAATTGTCTGCAAACGACGGACAACAGACAAACAATGTAAAATATGCCGAATCTCATTTAAATTTAAATCCATTGGATTAATTTCAATCTGCAGAGTTTTACTCGAGCAGCAAAGTAATTACTGTAGTTTGTGCTGCTGCTGCGTTGGCGCTAAATTGTTTTAAATATTACTCAGAAGTGCTGCCAAAATGAATTAATCATTATTAAAGAGATTTTTGAATGATTAAAGTGTTATGCTAAATATAATTATGGTATTTGGCAATGTTGAGATTATAATAGGCTTAAGTTACACTTTAAATTCGTAAAGTAAAATTTTATGTTTGAAGTTTTTAATTATTTGTGCACTCGAAATTTTATAAAAGATAAATAAAATCAGATATTACTAAAGTAGAATCAAAATTAGTATTTATTATATTTTTTTATTTAAATTTTGAATGTGAACAAAAATTGTAATTTAGAATATTTTTTTAATTTGTTTTAGATTTTGAGTAAAATTTAAAATTGGCACATATTAAAATTCGATAATCGAAATAAAATTAATTAAATTAATATAATGAAATATTATAATGAAAAAATAACAATAAAACAAAATTTTTCATTTTTAGTGAACTGCAAAAGTTTTGTAAATTATACAAAACTTTATAAAACCAATATTTTTAAATATAATTTTTTGTTGAAATTCTTAATATTGAGAATGAAAATATGAAAGTCGTTTGAAAAATGAAATTTTATATTGTTTTCTTTTTATTTTAGATACCAAAATATGGACAACAATATACATGCTGTATAAATCGTATACATTCAATTCATTTATAATCTCCCTAGAATGGCGTATGGAGAAAACCAATTCCCAGTTAAGTGAAAATTTGAATAAGAGTTTTTCAAACTAACTTGTGTAATGAAATTATTTTTTTTAAATTTTGTGAACCCAACACTAAAAGTAAAATGATTAAATACAATTTGAACATCCTTTCACTTACTTGCCCAAAAGTAGAAGTGGCGAGAAGTCATCTTGGCATGTTTTTAATTCTGTGCATCTATATTTATTTTTTGGCAAATTTTAATTCAAATCACTCGATCCTATACAAAGTTATAATTAAAAATGTAGGGTAACCTGGTGTAAAGTGGTTCCTGGGGTTATGTGGGAAATTGCAATTTGAGGACATGTTTTTGAACTTAGCAAAATAAAGCAATTGTCAAGTGTTTCTTATCCATGGCTATAATCAAAGTAATACCTTTTTATTGTACTTCGAGAAAAAGTGAAAAAAGTGTTTGAAAGTGCGAATTTTCGTCGTTTTTAATTAAGACGGTATATGATCGTATATTATTTATCTTATGAAATTTAAACGGGTTTTTGAAATAATTTGACTTTGCTTAAATGCTTTTAAGTTTCTTACAAACTGTGATATTGTGGTAATGTAGGAAACATTTTCTGGGGTAAAGTGGGAAACGTAATTTAAGCAATAAGTGCAGTTAAGTTAAAATATTGTGTTATATGATTTTTTTATATATTTGACTTATTCAAAGTTATAATTAAAAATGTAGGGTAACCTGGTGTAAAGTGGTTCCTGGGGTTATGTGGGAAATTGCAATTTGAGAACATGTTTTTGAACTTAGCAAAATAAAACAATTGTCAAGTGTTTCTTATCCATGGTTATAATCAAAGTAATACCTTTTTATTGTACTTCGAGAAAAAGTGAAAAAAGTGTTTGAAAGTTTTTAGAGTGTTTGCTATCAAAAAGTGCGAATTTTCGTCGTTTTTAATTAAGACGGTATATTTAAAATGATCGTATATTATTTATCTTATGAAATTTAAACGGGTTTTTGAAATAATTTGACTTTGCTTAAATGGTTTTAAGTTTTTTACAAACTGTGATATTGTGGTAATGTAGGAAACATTTTCTGGGGTAAAGTGGGAAACGTAATTTAAGCAATAAGTGTAGTAATTTAAGTTAAAATATTGTGTTATATGATTTTTTTATATACTTGACTTTGCTATGAAAAAAAAATCAACATATGAAAAATAAAGACTAAAGTAGCATTTTGGTGGAAAATTTGAAGTTTCCCATTTTACCTCCAATATTTTTTAAGAAGTCCGAAATTGAGCTCTCTTGGAAAATCGCTCAAAAATCACTTAAAAGGCATATAAATGGTTAATATATTTGACTTTGCTATGAAAAAAAAAAAAAACAAAATATGAAAAAGAAAGACTAAAGTAGCATTTTGGTGGAAAATTTGAAGTTTCCCACTTTACCCCCAACATTTTTTAAAAAGTCCTAAATTGAGCTCTCTTGGAAAATCGCTCAAAAATCATTTAAAAGGCATATAAATGGTATTCTGATAATGCAAAAAGATGAACCAGTCTATTGAATAGACCTTTCAAAAGAATTTAAAAAATTATTCAAATGAACTTTTTTTGGAGGAAGGCCAAAACGTGTCCCAATTTACCCCAGGCTCCCCTACTCATCATTTTAAAAACAAACAATCCATATTAGACTTAATAAACTCATTATGTTTTAAATGAGAATATTTTAAATTTTGTTATATTTCACCGTACGTCAAAATTCAACTATCAAAATTCAGTTACACCCCAGTGTGCCATTCGTTTCGATATCGTTACGAGATCAATCCCAGATGCAGGACAATTTACACGATATCGGATACTTTATCGTAACGATATCGAGCGGCAAATTGGACCTACATGGTAGGTAGATATCGGAACGTTCTGTCGGAGTTTTCTCGATACGAAAAAATTTTCGAAATCGGAACGATATCGAAGAAAAACATGATCAAAGTTCGAGATTGCTGCGAAAAATATTGCGATATCGATTTGATTAATAATTAAATATCGTATCTTGTCAAAGAATTTGAATGTACGAAAATTTTTAAAAATTAGAATCAAAAATGTTACGATATCGAACTATTTTATCGAAGTTATTCGAGAAAGCTTCAACGCATCGACGGTCTCCGAGACATGGCAGACTGGAACACTTGTGAGAATTCTATATATTTTCAAAGTGCGCAAAAAAATAAAATACACGTGTTTCCTGCATCAATTTGTTAAGGATTTTATTTTCCGCATATACACCACAAGTTGAACCAGTTGGGAAGGTTAGATCACATGGGAAATTTTAAAGTAGGTGTAATTATGATAGTTAGGATTATCAAAATTATAGTCGGTCTAAGCCGACTATAAATACCCTACACATATGTGTGGTTACCATTCAAAGTGATATATAGGTCACCAGGGTATACGAATCCTGAAAAAAACTACAAACATTCAATCGCTGAAGAATTTCCATTCATTTGATACTCATATTTACAAATGGGTAGGTGTACCGAATTTAGATTTTTTTTTTTTTGTGAACCACAAGTCTTTTCGCCGGAAAACATTATTATCATGTATTTGAGCATGATGTCAATATATATTTGACCAACAAAGTTTACCTAAGCACGAATACATAAAAATTGATCTTTATATGTACATTTTATATGTGGTATTTGAACATAAGTGGTCGGATCATAGGTCACAATGGACCGATCTCGCCAATTTTTTCGCACATACAGCGTAGGTATATTAGCAATCTAAGTTATAAGTTTCATTTATCTAGCTCTTCAATTTTAAAAGTCTTAGGGATTTCAACAGACAGACAGACAGACAGACAGACGGACAGACAGACAGACGGACAGACAGACAGACGGACAGACGGACATCGCTAAATCGACTCAGGAGGTCATGCTGATCAAGAATATATATACTTTTCCATACCGGAGATGCTTCCTTCTGGGTGTTACAAACGGCGTACCAAACTGAATATACCCTTTCACTCTTAGTGTAGGGTATAAAAATATTAATTCGAATACGATGATATTTAGTTTCGATATATTTTTGTCTAAAAGTAATTATAAGTAATGAAATGAGTCAAAGTACACGGAAAAAATAATCTGCATAAATATAGCAACCGATAATAATTGCTTGCTTTAATCAGTCCAGCAATGATATTCAGCAATTTAATGAAAACTTTTGCTATTCGTAGTTACATCAGGAATTGTGTTTGCTAATATGAATATTTGTACGCAGTTTTAGCAAACGCAATTGTTGATTTTACGACGAATAGCAAATGTTTTTTATTAAATTACTGAATTTCATTGCTGGACTGATTAATGCATGCAATTAATATCGGTTGCTATATTTAAGTAGGTTTTTTTAATTTCTGTGTACTTTAACCCATTTCATTACTTATAATTACTTTTAGACTAAAATATATCTTCTACTTTTAGACTTAAATGCATCGAAACTAAATGTCATCGCATTCGAATTATTGATTAATAAATGCTATTAATATCGGTTGCTATATTTGCGTAGATTATTTTTTTCTGTGTAGTCAATGTACTCAAGCACATCCCATACCACATTGGGTTAAATTTTCACGATCCCATATCTCATAAAGTATGAAAGACAGTGTTATAAAATTTAAAATAATTCATAAACGATTATTTATGAATACATGCTCAAAAAATGGACGTAATCCGCCATTTTTTTTTACATTTAAACCTATTAATTAAAAACTTTAAAATATTTTAAATTATCCTCAAATTTTAACCGAATATTTTTTGTCATTGAATCCTTGAATTCTACGAGAAAGCGCGGACTATTTTGATTTGTATCAATTTTTTAAACCTACGAGAGTCGTTTGGATTCGGCATTAAACTCTAGGTCCCATTTACAGCAAGTATGCTGTAACTTTTATCTGCAATGGCGAACTGTTTGCTGGGAATCTTTGCTATATTGACAAACTTTTTTGCTACTGTTACAAACTTTTTATTTTAAATGTATGTTTAACGAATTAAGGTATGCAAAAAAAAACAATTTGTACAAGAAATACTCAATTATAAATGGTGGAATGGGCTGAATGAAAGTACTTTTCTTGAACATTTTTTTTTTGTTTCTTACATGGTTCTTCCACTGGAGTCCTCTATTAACTCTGTGTTTTCATTAATATTCATTTTCCATCCATTTAATTTCATCAATATCAGTTATATTTTTCTTTTGCCCTTTTACCATTCTCACTGCTTATCGGCTGTCAGCACCACATACTGTGCCCCCCACATGTTACAAAGTTAACCTGAAGAAAAAAAAATCCCAAGATAAACTAAAGCGCGAATTCTTTGTTTGAAAGGGAAAAACAACTAAATATTCAAATAATTTCCGCAACTTAACTTAATTAAGTTGCTGGCAGCATCAATCAGTGGCTCATGCCACTAAACTTTTCCATCGGCACATGTTGTAATTGTTGCTGGAAATTGTTGTCCCCCAGCCCCCACCTAAATCAGCCGAAATTGCTGACGATGTGGCTGATGATGACGACTGTGTGACGGCGGCAACTGCTGGGTTCGTCGTTCGTACCATGTTTCATTTGGCATTTGCCATTCGCGGAAGGATGTCATAAATATAAACAAGCAATAAGAAGTACGCAATGTAGTGCCTGCCGCAGAGCAGAGTAGAGCCCAATACAATGGAGTCGAAATGGAGTGCGCGGCAGTGGCATGAATAAATTAAGATGGCGGCACTAAATCGCACAATACTCACTCACTCTCATCATCACACAATGCGGAGACAGCAGCTGCTCTGTACTGCAGCAATAATACGTGGGTCGTCGTGGGTTAGATGGGGCATTGGGTAAGACCTAAAGTATGGTGGTGGGGTAGGAAATGGGATAGACGACCAACTGCTAACCGAGTCAATGTCGAAGTCAAAGTATTAAACTTGAGCAGAGCAGAGCCGAGTATTGATAAAGGAAACAATCGAATTTAGCAGCTAAGTTGACATGAACCCTCAAGATGATGTTGCCGATGATGATAATGGTTTTGAGTTTCATGATGATGATCAATATATTCCGAATAACAATGGCAACCGCCTGCATAGAGCTAAGTAGAACAAATAACATTTACGTTGGAAAAGCTATACTACTAGAATAAGAAGACTCGATGGCTATTACACTGGTTCAGATAGCGTAGAATAGAAAAAAAGATAAGATACAAAATTCAGTTTTTTTTACCGAAAATTCAAATTTTCATTAAAAATTCAATTTTTCAGTCAAAATTAAATTTTTCACTAAAAATTTAAGTTTTCATTAATATTCCATTTTCAATTAAAAATTTCATTTTTCACTTAAAATTCCATTTTTCATTAAAAATTTAATGTTTTTCATTAAAAATTCCACTTTTCACTAAAAATTCAATTTTTCACTAATAATTCAATTTTTCACAATAAAATCATTTTTTCATTAAAAATGTTATGTTTCACTAAAAATTCCATTTTTCATTAAAAATTTAATTTTCTTCATTAAATATTCCACTTTTCACTAAAAATTCAATTTTTCAAATTAAAATCAATTTATCACTAAAAATTTTGCACTAAAAATTCAATTTTTCACTAAAAATTCAATTTTTCACTAAAAATTCAATTTTTCACTAAAAATTCAATTTTTCACTAAAAATTCAATTTTTCACTAAAAATTCAATTTTTCACTAAAAATTCAATTTTTCACTAAAAATTCAATTTTTCACTAAAAATTCAATTTTTCACTAAAAATTCAATTTTTCACTAAAATTTCAATTTTTCACTAATAATTCAATTTTTCACTAAAAATTCAATTTTTCACAAAAAATTCAATTTTTCACTAAAAATTCAATTCTTCACTATAAATTCAATTTTTCACTACAAATTCAATTTTTTTACTAAAAATTCAATTTTTCACTACAAATTAAATTTTTTATTAAAAATTCAGTTAAATTTTTCACTAAAAATTCAATTTTTCACTAAAAATTCAATTTTTCACTAAAAATTCAATTTTTCACTAAAAATTCAATTTTTCACTAAAAATTCAATTTTTCACTAAAATTTCATATTTTCACTAAAAATTCTATTTTTTACTAAAAATTCCATTTTTCACCCAAATTCAGTTTTTCACCAAAAATTCAATTTTTCACTTTTCCACTAGAATTTCAAATGTTCACTGTAAATTTCGTTTTTCTAATTTTTTACTAAAAATTAAATTTTTCACTAAATATTCCATTTTTCACTAAAAAATTCAATTTTTCTCCAAAAATACCATTTTTCACTAAAAATTTAGTTTTTCACTAAAAAATTCATTTTATCACTTAATATTCAATTTTACACTAAAAATTCAAATTTTCATTAAAAATTTCATTTTTCACCAAAAATTCAATTTTTTACTAAAAATTCAATTTTTCACTAAAAATTCAATTTTTCACAAAAAATTTAATTTTTCACTAAAAATTCAAATTATCACTAAAAATTCAATTTTTCACTAAAAATTCAATTTTTCACTACAAATTCATTTTTTTTTACTAAAAATTCAATTTTTCACTACAAATTAAATTTTTTACTAAAAATTCAATTACTCAATAAAAATTCCATTTTTCACCAAAATTCAATTTTTCACTAAAAATTCAGTTTTTCACTAAAAATTAAATTTTTCACTAAAATATTCAATTTATTACTAAAAATTCTATTTTTCTCTAAAAAGTAAAATTTTCACTAAAAAATTCAATTTATTACTAAAAATTCTATTTCTCACAAACTTTTCACTAAAAATTCAAATTTTCACTAAAATTTAAATTTTTCACTAAAAAAACAAATTTTCACTATAAATTCAATATTTCCCTAAAAATTCAGGTTTTCACTAAAAATTAAATTTTTCACTAAAAATTAAATTTTTCACTAAAAATTAAATATTTCACTAAAAATTAAATATTTCACTAAAACTTAAATATTTCACTACAAAATTAAAGTTTTCACTAAAATTTCAATTTTTCACTAAAATTAAATTTTTCTCTAAAGATTCAATTTATCACTAAAAAATCATTTTTTTTTTCTTTTTACTACCACATAAAATCAGTCATAAATAAATAAAAAATAATAATAGTAAAAAAAACTCTTTTTAATAAATCATTTTAAAATATGTCAGGCTCCATTTCCATTTACTACTGCAGTATTCTCTAAAGCTTTAGTGCCCTTTAAGCGCCAATCAATTTACATAAATTTTAAATTAATAATCAATACTCGCAATATTGCGCAAATCTGTAGTCATTGCGCAATACTTGTCTTTTATTTGTCAATTGAGAAAATTGTGCAAGTAGCGCCAAAGCCCCGGTCGCACCAGCACCTCCACTCAGAACCCATATCACTGTCCATTTGCTATACGTCTCTTCTACTCATTTCCGTTCACTTTTTCTATATATATTCAGTTCCATTTTGCAGTCACTGAAATCGCAGTCTGAAATCTCATTTGCAAAATCAATAATATTTCCATTAAAATTTTGTATTTCTCTTGCAGTCTTCAGTCGTCTTCAGTTGCAGTTGTCGGGTACAATAACTTTGAGTGTGGCACCATCTTAAACAACATCATCATCGACATCGATTTGTCTTTATTTCTGCCCTGTATTTAACCCTCAAACCCTCTACGTGTTTCTATAACAATAGTTTCTACTTTGTTGCTTAACGTTTTTTCCCCATTGATTCTTTTGTTTCTTTCTTGGTTTAAACAAAAAGAAAAATATCAATCAATATAGTATCTGCTAGATACAAATTGTATCTACTATATACAGTTTGTAAGAACAACAAGGTTCTTTTTTACTGCAATAATGCAGCATATTGTCGCAAATAGTAACAACGTCGATATTATGTCATGTCTGCCCTGCAAAAAGCAGTCGTTCCGTCATCCAAAAGCCATCTTTATTCAGTTGGCATTGCTAGGGTCGGTCTAAGTTGAGGGCAGCGGATGTTGTAATTTTCCCTTTTGACAAATATGCATTGCGTGATGTGCATCACTTTGCCTACAACTTTGATAGATTACAATGTGCGTTGCACCTTCTGTTGTAGGATTTGCATATTTGTCAAAAAGTTTTGCTACTATTATTTATATTTAGCAACATATATTTTTAAATTTATACAAAAAAACAATTGAAGCATATACAAATCGAAATATGCTAGAAATATTTTTTTTTTCTGAAATTCGATTTTACTAAATATAGAAATTACTATTTTTAGCAATTGAGAAGAGGTTACAAAAACGTGAAAAAGTAGTTGATAAGAGATTGAAGAGAAATTAAGAAGAGATGAGAAGAGATTGAACATTTTTTAATAAGAGTTTGATCATAAATATCGAATATTTTTAAAGGAGATTTAGAAGAGGTTGAAAAGAAATTTAGATGAGGTTGAGAAACTGTTTAAAGCAGGTTGAAATTGAGAGGTAATGTAGAGCAAAATTGAAGATTATTTTAAAATAATTTGAAATAATGATTTATTTTAGAAAATCAATATTTTAATGAGAAATTTAATTTATAGTTAATTTTTTTTTTTGTGAAATTTTTTAAAAAATTGAATTTTTAATGAAAAATTTAATTTTTAGTAAAAAAAAAATTGTTAGTGATAAATTGATTTTTTCACTTAAAATTTAATTTTTCACTTAAAATTCAATTTTTCACTAAAAATTCAATTGTTCACTAAAAATTCAATTTTTCACTAAAAATTCAATTTTTTACTAAAAATTCAATTTTTCACTAAAAATTCAATTTTTCACTAAAAATTCTATTTTTCACTAAAAATTCAATTTCTCACTAAAAATTCAATTTCTCACTAAAAATTCAATTTTTCACTAAAAATTCAATTTTTCACTAAAAATTCAATTTTTCACTTAAAATTCAATTGTTCACTAAAAAATGAATTGTTCACTAAAAATTGAATTGTTCACTAAAAATTCAATCTTTCACTAAAATTAAAATTTTTACTAAAAATTCAATCTTTCACTAAAAATTAAAATTTTTACTAAAAATTCAATTTTTCACTAAAAATTCAATTTTTCACTAAAAATTCAATTTTTCACTAAAAATTCAATTTCTCACTAAAAATTCAATTTCTCACTAAAAAATCAATTTTACACTAAAAATTCAATTTTTCACTAAAAATTCAATTTTTCACTATAAATTCAATTTTTCACTGAAAACTCAATTTTTCACTGAAAATTCCATTTTTCACTTAAAATTCAATTGTTCACTAAAATTCAATTGTTCACTAAAAATTTAATTGTTCACTAAAAATTTAATTTTTCACTAAAAATTCAATTTTTCACTAAAAATTCAATTTTTCACTAAAAATTCAATTTTTCACTAAAAATTCAATTGAGAACTAAAAATTCAGTTTTTCACTAAAAAATTTTAGTGAACAATTCAATTTTTAGTTATCAATTGAATTTTTATTGAAAAATTCGATTTTCAGTAAAGAATTGAATTTTTAGTGAAAATATGAATTGCCAGTGAAAAATTGAAAATTTAGTGAAAATTGATTATTTTTAGTGAAAAACTGAATTTTTAGTGAAAAATTAAATTTTTAGTCAAAAATTGAATTTTTAGAGAAAATTTAAATTTTAGTGAAAAATTGAATTTTGAAAGAAAAATGAATTTTCATTTTATAGTGAAAATTTGAGTGACAATTTGAATTATTAGTAAAAATTTGAGAATTTAGTGAAAATTTTATAAAAAATTATTCAATTAGTTTCAGACGAGTTAACAGTGCCAACGATAGTTCAACCAAGTACCAAAACAAGAAGCTCCCAATAAAACCTACAAAATAAAAATACGAAATCGAACAACTTGACACACGTTACCAATTGTAATTAACCCAATTAAGTGATCGGAGCCATGTTAAGAACGCAGCGGCACGGACAGCTGTAACCGAACAGCAAACAAAAAAAAAAGAATAACCAAAAAAAAAAAAAAAACAAAAATCAGTCTCCATTAGCGAAAACATTGAAGCTGCCAATCAATTGACCATGTATGCAACCGATTCTACAAATTGCCAAACAAAAAGGTGGCCAATAACATAGCAAACAAGTGATGGGATGAAAAAATAAAAAATAAAAAAAAAAATTTATAAAAATATAAAAGATTTGCAAAGCGAGGCAAATAGAGCGTGAAATTGGACAATTGCAAAGTGGCTAAAAAACAAAAAACCAAAAATTTATTTTTTACTCTTTTGGATTTTAAATTAAATTTTATATTTTATTCAATTTATTTTTATTTTTTTATTTTAAAATGTTTCTATTTTTAGTACTTTTTTTAATAAATACCCAGAAATACAGCACACTGAAAGGTCACAAAAACTGTTTAAATCCGTTTCGCTGTGCACCCAAATAACAATAAAAAAAAAACTTTAACATATTAATTGAGTCAATTGTCAGTTTAAAAACTTCAATTTGACGCCGCGCTTTTTAAGCCAGCTGCCAGCCAAATGGTCAGCATTATGTAGAAATATAAAAAACAATAAAAAAAACAGCAGCAAAAAACATTGAAGCCAAATTCATGGCTTTTATGGTAAAAACGTCAAAAAATAGGTAACAGCCGCAAATAATTACAATAGAACAACGAATCAAAACATAAACAGACAACAATAACAACAAGTTGATCAGCAACATCTACATCATCATCAGCAGCAACAACAACAATAGCAATAGCAACAGCAACAATATTGTTCAAGTGCGAAGTATGTAGTACGCGCACAAACAGCCAAATGTAATTAAATCTGACCAAAATAAGCAGCCGCCGCAATTCGATGAGACATTCGTCTCGTCTCGAGGTATTGATGGCCAAAACTGTTGTTGTTGTTGTTTGTGTTATTGCTACTACTCATACACACTACAACAGCAACATGTGTCAAAATGTTGTTGCTGCTGCTGTCGACGTGCCATCAAATTGTTTGAGCATCTGGTCAAGACTTGGGCATCTTGGCTCAATCGGAGATATGTCTTTACCGTCTGCTTCATCACGACAGAAATCAATACCATTACACTGAAAAAAAAAATATATTTTATCTTCTTAACATCTTCACAACTTTTATCAACATCTTCTCAAGCTCTTTTCAACCTCATATAAACATCTTCGAAACCTATTTTCAACATCATCCAATACTTTTCTCAATCTCATGCCAATCTTTTCACACTAATCTTTCATCATCTCTTTTCATCTCCCTCAACATTTTCTTAACGTCTTCTCAACATCTTTGCAACCTCTCCTCAACTTATTTACATCTTCTTTACCTCGTCTTAAAGTCTTTAAACCTTTTCTTTGTATCTTCTTACCTCTCCCCAACCTCTTCACAACTCATCTTTCCCCAACCTCTTCTCAACATCTTCTAAACCCCATCTCAGCCTCTCCCCATCATCTTCTCAACCTTTTCTCACCACTTCTCAACCTCTTTTAAACCTCTCCTCAAATTATTTACATCTTCTTTACCTCGTCTCAAAGTCTTTAAACCTTTTATGAGCCCATTCTTTGTATCTTCTCACCTCTCCCCAACCTCTTCACAACTCATCTTTCCCCAACCTCTTCTCAACATCTTCTAAACTCCATCTCAGCCTCTCCCCATCATCTTCTCAACCTTTTCTCACCGCTTCTCAACCTCTTTTAAACCTCTTCTCAAACTGTTTTCATCTCTCCCCAACCTCTTCTAAACCTTTTCTAAACATTTTCTCACCTTTCCCAACCCCTTCATAACCCCTTCCCAACCTCTTCTCAACATCTTCCCAACCTCTTTTCAACCTGTTCTTATTCTCTTCTTAGACCTCTTTTTCAACCTCTTCTCAACATCTTTTCAACCTCTTCTAAATTTCTTCTCAATCTCTTATCAATCTCTTTTCAACCTCTTCTCTATTTTTTTCAATTTTTTATTCAACCTTTTCTCAACATCTTTTCAACCTTTCATCAATTATTTCTCAATCTCTTATCCACCTCTTTTCAACCTGTTCTTTAATCTTCACAACCTCTTCTCACAATCACTTCACAATCACTTCACAACCACTTCTCAGCATCTTTTCAACCTCTTCTCAACTGCTTCTCAATTTCTTATCAACCTATTTTCAACCTGTTCTCTACTTTTCTACCTCTTCTCAACATCTTTTTAACCTCTTAACAACCACTTTTCAACTTCTTCTCAATCTCTTATCAACCTCTTTTCAACCTGTTCTCCACTCTTCTCAATCTTTTCTCACTTTCCCCAACCTCTAATCACCACTCCTCTACCCCTTCACAACCTTTTTTCACCTGTCCCCAACCTCTTCTGAACCTATTTTCAACCTCTTCTTAACCTATTCTTCAAAATCTTCTTAAACAATTTTGAATCTCTTCTCAACCTCTTCTCAAACACTTTTCAACCTCTTCTCAATCTTTTGTCAACCTCTTCTCTCAACATCTTCTCATCATATTTTGAACCCTTCCCTTCTCAGCCACTTTTCAACCTCTTGTTAACTTATTTTTCAACATTTTTTTAAAATTTCAACCTCATTTCAAACTCTTCTCAGCCTACTCTCAACAAACAAATTTGCCTTAATTTCTCATCCTCCTCCTCTTTGAGACAGGAGTAACAAGCATCAAAACACGCCCGACCACAAACCGCGATGCAAGTGCTTCTCAAGTCGTCGTCATTATTGCTGTCTTGGACATCGCCTGAAAACAATGACGACAGCAGCTCAATGTAGTGATTGCTGTTGTCAGTTTTACAATAGTTGTTGTTGCAGTTGCTTCTTCTGACAAAAATGTTGCTGTCAAAGATGCTGCTGCTGTTGATGATGATGATGATGGCGATGTTGCTGAAAGTTGGCTCTGACTTTGCTTGGGTTCGTATCTGTCACGCTTCATTTGCCTGCCGAACGATTGATTTCACAGCGTCGTTGACTACCGTGCAATGAAGAGTACTGCCGCTTTTACCTCCTTTTAACCTGCTACTTCTACTATGTTTACCTTCCTACTTCTTCACTATCCAACTACTGTAACCAAGTTTACAGCGTCATGTCGAATGTGCTCTCAGTTGAATAAACAAACCGAGCCACCCGACCAACCATATCGAA
Organism: Dryomyza anilis; assembly: GCA_951804985.1. Lineage (NCBI taxonomy): Eukaryota > Metazoa > Arthropoda > Insecta > Diptera > Dryomyzidae > Dryomyza > Dryomyza anilis. The sequence goes on from OX638130.1 coordinate 116,576,103, forward strand.
ATATGCCCAGCACTCTCTGTCAAGTTGTTCGTCTGTCATTCGGTCTGTCTTTGGTTTAAAATTACAGCCGAATTACAAGATGTTTTGAGGCACAAGTCATCGATGATTTGGCTGAGACAACAATAGGTTTATTGGTCCAGTGTTGACTAATGTTAGCAACAGATGTCAATATTGATGGGTTTTTGAACACATAACATTTTCATGATTAAGTCACAAACATTCAAAAATGTTTTGGGAACGGAATTTGTATTTTGAATCGGGGAAAAACTGCCTCGTAAAAGAAAGAAATGTCTCAGAGATAATATATAACAGTAAAGAATGGTCTAGCGGTAGAATTGTGGGGCATGGAATTAACTGAGATTGTCTGGGCTTCGAGAAAGATGGGTTTAGACGGAAAAATACTCGTGGAAGAGTAGACACAGACAAAAATTGACTTGGGATAGAATTGAATAGGGATGTAATTCTCCGGGATGGAATTGTCTTTGAAGAATTATCTGCGCTTAAAGGAATAATGGATTTTCTCGTGGAAGACAAGAATTGACTTACGGTAAAAGGAATGTAATTCTCCGGAGATGGAATTGTTCAAAAATTGTCTGGGCTTCGAGGAAGAATGGTTTCCAGGAAAAAAATCTCGTGGAAGAATAGACATAGACAAAATTTTATTTAGGATAGAATTGTGTTACAATGTAGTTCTCCGGGATGGAATTTTCATATAGAACTGGAAGAATTATATCAAAAAATAAAGCATTCGGTCAAGAATTTTCTCTGAGAGTAATGGTCTAGAAGTAAAATTATGTTGGGTTACATTTGTCTCGGGAAAGAAATGTTTCGTGATTGAATTGTCTCGAAAAATAAATGAATCAGATAAGAATTGTGTGGAGATAAAACTATATTAGAAACAAATTGTCTCGAGAAAGAATTGTCTCAGAGAAAACTAATTTTATTCAACAAATGTGTGGGCTAGAATTATCCTTGATTAATGGGGTGAACTCCTCCTCAAAAACCTTTGATTTTATTAATATTTATAGAATAATATTAAAAGAGTGTTTAATATTTAATTTATATTATACAGCAATTGAAAATCTTTGTATAGCAACATTTTATAGTATCGTGCAAAACCTTCACAAAAATATTATTCAACAAAGAGAAAAAAAAATCGGTCACTTGAACGGACGTTGTATCAAATCACTGTGCGACAACTCAGCAATATTTCTATGTCTTTCATGTTTTTGATTTGGCAGGACGTGGCAGTCTATTATTGCAAGTAATTTTAGCTAATTACTTACAATTGAGTTAGGCGAACTGAGTACCATATAACTTATACCCTCTATATACACAAAACCTATTATAGGCTACTGCTGTGTAAGACGCCCAAATCAAGCAAAAAACCACGCAGTTTTTTTTTCTCACAACCAATGACTTGCCAATTTTATGCAGTTATGCAAAAAGTTTGAAATTGAAAAAATATAAATAAAACAGAAAAAGTTATGAAAATGTGAAAGAAAGAAAAAAAAGTGCAAATTAAATCTTAACACAACAATCAAAACATAATTATAGACATGACGGCACTGACGGAAAACCCACTGAAGTTTTTGATATACGACAGAAATTAAATTAAAGAGAAGACGAAGATGAAGAGGAGTTTCAGAAGTACAAGTTGAAGTAGAAGTTGACGAAGCAAAGCAAGGTTGCTGCACAGAAGAAATGATTTTTTATAATATAGATGCATTTTTCTTATAACTTTAAACGAATTTAACATTTATGTTGAATGCATTCATAATATTGATGGATAATTAATTCATAAAAATAATGAAAATTGTATATTATACGATAAAAAATTCATAATATTGATGAAAAATTCATAATATTTAAGAAAAAAATGTATAATATTAAAATTATTCATAATATTTTTGAATTATTCATAATATTTATGAATTATTCATAATATTTATGAATTATTCATAATATTTATGAATTATTTATAATATTTATGAATTATTAATAATATTTATGAATTATTCCTAATATTTATGAATTATTCATAATATTTATGAATTATTCAAATTATTAGGAATTATTCATAATATTAATGAATTATTCATGATATTTATGAATTATTCATAATATTTATGTATTATTCATAATATTAGGAATTATTCATAATATTAATGAATTATTCATGATATTTATGAATTGTATTCATAATATTTATGAATTATTCGTAATATTTATGAATTATTCATAATATTTATGAATTATTCATAATATTTATGAAAGATTCATAGTATTTATGAATTATTCATAATATTAGTATTTATTCATAATATTAATGAATTATTCATGATATTTATGAATTATTCATAATATTTATGAATTATTCATAATATTAATGAATTATTAAATATATTTTTGTATTATACATAATATTTATGAATTATTCATAATATTTATGAATAATTAATAATATTTATGAATTATTCCTAATATTTATGAATTATTCATAATATTTATGAATTATTCAAATTATTAGGAATTATTCATAATATTAATGAATTATTCATGATATTTATGAGTTATTCATAATATTTATGAATTATTCATAATATTTATGTATTATTCATAATATTAGGAATTATTCATAATATTAATGAATTATTCATGATATTTATGAATTGTATTCATAATATTTATGAATTATTCGTAATATTTATGAATTATTCATAATATTTATGAATTATTCATAATATTTATGAAAGATTCATAGTATTTATGAACTATTCATAATATTAGTATTTATTCATAATATTAATGAATTATTCATGATATTTATGAATTATTCATAATATTTATGAATTATTCATAATATTAATGAATTATTAAATATATTTTTGTATTATACATAATATTTATGAATTATTCATAATATTTATAAATAATTCATAATATTTATGAATTATTCATAATATTTATGAATTATTCATAATATATATGAATAAATCATCATATTAATGAAAAAATCATAATATTTATAAATTGTTTTTAGTAATGATAAAAAGTTCTTAGTAATAATCAAAAAATCGTAAGCATAATGTTTTAATCATCAGATAAATGAAAAATTCATAATATTTATTAATTTAAAATACATAATATTAATGAAATTAATAAAATATTACAATATTTATAAAATAATCGTGAACGTGTTTGAAAATTCATAACTTTATTGAATTTGAATTGCTTGACTTTGACGGAATATTTTTCATTAAAATTATTAACAGATCTTTTCTGTGTTTGTGGGTCTATTAGTCGATGCGGAGGTCTTTTGTGGTTTCCTGTTGCTGTAGCTGCTGCTGTTGCTGATGTTGTTGCTGCGTCATGTCATCGTGTCACTGAGTTGATGCTGTTGCTGCTGCTACTGAGGATGATGCTGCTAAAGATTTGATTTTTTTTTGCGTAGTGAAAAATCAAATACTGTGACTGAGCAGCAACACCTGCTGCTTGGTCAAGAGTTTACATTAGGTTCGCCGCTTGGGTCTGGGTCTTGGCTGTGGCTTAAGCTTTAAAAGCAAACTGTTGATTATCGTTGTTGTTGGGCCTGGGCGATCATGTGTAAAGCTGGCAAATTTGCATTAGTTGCACATGGAGAACAGCACCAGTAGCAACAACAGCACACTAAACAGCAGCGCAATTAAAAGATGTATCAACAACATATCCTCACAAATATTGACATAGCTAAAATAGCAACAACATAAAAATTACAACAACAGCAACTAAGAACAATAACTAAATGTTAGCCCAACTATCCAGCCAAGTTCGTCATGGCAGCCATGGTAGCTGCAGGCGCTGCTATTGCATGTTGCTTGCACAGTTTATAAATCGCAGCAACATCAGCAGCAGTCCTTTCATCCGTTTGGGCTGTCTTCCCATTAGTCCATCAGGGAGCAGTCAAGATGCTGCTTTTTTCAGGCCTGCTGTTGCATGTCTCGGGCCGGATTAAGTTTCAATATAAACTTTGTATCAATTGCCTGTTTTGAAGCATTTTTTAATACATATTAAAAAAAAGTGTTTGCAATTTTTCTTTGTTTTTCTTCTTTTATTTAAATAACTTTTCAAACTATTCATTATTGTATATAATAGAACATTACTTTTCATTATTTACATTACTTAATATTACTTAACATTACTTACTTACTTTACCTCACTTTACATTACTTTACATTACTTTACATTACTTTACATTACTTTACATTACTTTACATTACTTTACATTACTTTACATTACTTTACATTACTTTACATTACTTTACATTACTTTACATTACTTTACATTACTTTACATTACTTTACATTACTTTACATTACTTTACATTACTTTACATTACTTTACATTACTTTACATTACTTTACATTACTTTACATTACTTTACATTACTTTACATTACTTTACATTACTTTACATTACTTTACATTACTTTACATTACTTTACATTACTTTACATTACTTTACATTACTTTACATTACTTTACATTACTTTACAATACTTTACATTACTTTACATTACTTTACATTACTTTACATTACTTTACATTACTTTACATTACTTTACATTACTTTACATTACTTTACATTACTTTACATTACTTTACATTATTTTACATTACTTTTATTGCTTTACATTACTTTACATTAAATTTTCATTAAATTTATTTTTTTTTCTCACTTTATTTTAGTTTATTTAGTTTTACTTTTACTTTTTCTTTAATTATTATTTTTATTTTTTTATGAAATGGTTTTTTCTAGTTGATTATATTTTGTAAATTATTAATTTTCATTTTCGTCATTTTAATTTTTTAATTTAGAATTTTTTTCATTGTTGTTTTATACAATTTGCTTTTTATTTATTTATTTTTTTTTGTACATCTTATTTTTATATTGAATCATTTTTTATTTTTATTAATATTTTATTCTGCCTCATGAAAAAAACCGCCGCACAGCCACACAAAAGGTAGCCACGAAAAATGCCAACATGCAAGGATTAGCAAGGAGCAACAGCAACAACATCACCAACAACAACAACATCACCAACAACAACAACAAAATGCAACAGATTAAGGTTTCATTTTTGTAAATCGAGTAGGGCAACAGCAAAAACGGTTAAATCTGTTCTTCATCTTCTACTTGAGCTGCTTTTTATGCTGCCCCAACTACTACCTGAGAGGTGCTGCAGGTTATGCTTGGGCTTTTTTTATACATTATTTTAGTCGTTTTTTACTCTTTTTTTTCGTCTTTTTATCCTCTTTTTTTACACTATACTTTTCAACCATCAAGGACTAAAATTTAAAACTTTTTTTCTGATCTCTGCTGCGGTCAAAGTGAAGGTGAATGCAATGTCAACACGAACAAAAAATATGATTTTGATGAAAATATGTACGATATCCACCCAGACCTTAAGCAGGCTTTATATTTTTTCGGCATTTACAGTTTTAGTTTTTTTTTGTCTTGCTTTTAAAGGATTCCTCAAGGAGCAGTAAAATTTGTTCAGTTAATGACACAAAATTGCAGTATAATTATAGATTTTAAAAGCATTCTTTTTATTGCAAAAATGCCAACGGCACTTTGCAATTCTTGAATTTAAAATTATTAAGCTGTCAAAATTTGAAAAGCATTTATTTGAATGAATTTATGAAATTATAATATCTAAAATATGGCACATTTCGAGGAGTATTCAATACATTAAGCTGTATATTTTGAAATCAGTTTTGTGTTGATGTTCAGATTTGATGGAGTATTGAGACCGCAACAAAGTCAGATTTTCAGTATGATCGTTGTATTAATTACTTCGTTATTCGTTTTTCAATAATTACTAAAAACTTTACTAAACGAAATAACGTAATAAACATTTTACATAATAAATGAATTACATAAACATTTCTTAAGTACTAGTTAAACATTTCTTAAATATTGCTTCAACATTACTTAAACATTACTTAAACATTACTTAAACATTACTTAAACATTACTTACTTAAACATTACTTAAACATTACATCACTTAAACATTACCTAAACATTTCTTAAACATTACCTAAACATTACTTAAACATTACTTAAACATCACTTAAACATTACTTAAACATTACATCACTTAAACATTACGTAAACATTACCTAAACATTACTTAAACATTACTTAAACATTACTTAAACATTACTTAAACATTACCTAAACATTACTTAAACATTACTGACACATTACTTATACATTATATAAACATTACTTATACATTACTTAAACATTACTTATACATTACATAAACATTACTGACACATTATTTATACATTACATAAACATTACTTATACATTATTTAAACATTATGTAAACATTACTTATACATTACTTTATTAACTAATAATCATTACATAAATTTTACATTTTAGAAAAATTTCTTAATTTTATAAACTACATTGAATCTAAAAGTCAAATATATAAAATCGATTTTCATAACCAATTTTATATCTGATTTCAAAGATTTCTTATTATATTTTTGAATAATTCATTTAAATGATAAAGAGTTTCTTAAATTCTGTAGTTCATAATACATTTAATTTGCTATTTTAGTTCGTCAATATTATGACTTAAGTATTTTACTATTGAAAGCAGTATCAAAAGTATTTGTTCTCTCCGAATTTTACACCATACTCTACCCATGAGTATTTCTACAAATTCTTCTAGTTAAAAACATTCCCTGGTAGCCTGTAAAATAAAATTGATATCGTATTGCGCTTCACTACGTAGTTACTGCCCGCAAACCACAAAACTAAAATCCGAGTAGAAAGGATACATTTTTCTAAAGATTTTTTCACTTAAATTAAAAAAAAAAAGTATTCAGTATTTCTTTACACTTGCTTATAGCTACCTTGCATATTCAACACCACCACCACGAACATCATCAACAACATTCTTTCTTTTTTTAATTTTTTTTTTTGCTTAACTTGCAATTCTTGCGGTTTCCTGCCTGCAACATATAGCTACAAATATGCAACAACAACAATACGCACTACTGAGTTTTTTTCCTGTAAATCCTCAGTCATTGGGGCTGCCTCAGATGCATCAGCCGAAGCCGCAACCCTAGCCCCTGCTGCTGACCTCCACATCACCCTTTCATTATATTCGCTTTAAAATATTTTTCAATAAACATCTTCGTAGAAGCAAGCGTAGCCTCAGTGTTAAGCTGAGGTATAATAAAAAAAAATATTTCAAAAAACCAAAAAATAAAAAATGAGAAATAAATATTGATAAAAAAATTACAAAAAATTGCGACAGAAAACCTTAAGTCTTAAATGTAAATATCCTTGACGCGCAGCGAGATATTGGACGCACACTGAGGGATATCAAGGTTGGCATCAGACAATATAGGAAACAGAAATACCCTAGTAAAAATTTGCCCTATCCCTAGTAGACATTTTGGTAGGGCCATGCTCATGAACTGATCATGTCATTATTTGAGATGATCGGGATATGACGAGGCCCACGATGTCCTTGTAACGCAGTGTCCTGATCATGTACTCACCTCAGGCAATGATCATATACTTATCGGGTAATTCACCATATCATTATTTATCTGACCATTGCCTTGTTAAAACATGAGCATACGAAAGCACTACAAATACCCAATGAAATAAAATATCATACCTCATTGAAACCTGATCATTGCCCGATGAAAATTTCTTTATGAGGAACAACTAATATAGCTTTGATCGGTACCATTGGCTGTTTAGATAATGTAAACCCTGCTATGGTGAGCATGATAAGGGCATGACAAGGCAATGATCATATTTGCTCTAATAGGAGTTACCTGACGAAACCCCGAACATTTCCCGATGGCGCATCGGGCAAATTTCCACTAGGGATTAGGGAAAAAATGATCATGGTCAGATCATGTTTGCCATGTAAATGGTCGGGTTATGACAAGGTAAAAATATAGTGATAAGTTCTCGATCATGATCTTAGTAAATTTTTTAATGGGCGTGATTATAATTTAATCCTTCACTTAATCATAACTTAATCATAACTTAATCATAACTTAATCATAACTTAATCATAACTTAATCATAACTTAATCATAACTTAATCATAACATAATCATAACTTAATCATAACTTAATCATAACTTAATCATAACTTAATCATAACTTAATCATAACTTAATCATAACTTAATCATAACTTAATCATAACTTAATCATAACTTAATCATAACTTAATCATAACTTAATCATAACTTAATCATAACTTAATCATAACTTAATCATAACTTAATCATAACTTAATCATAACTTAATCATAACTTAATCATAACTTAATCATAACTTAATCATAACTTAATCATAACTTAATCATAACTTAATCATAACTTAATCATAACTTAATCATAACTTAATCATAACTTAATCATAACTTAATCATAACTTAATCATAACTTAATCATAACTTAATCATAACTTAATCATAACTTAATCATTATCATAATCATAACTTAATCATAACTTAATCATAACTTAATCATAACTTAATCATAAATTAATCATAACTTAATCATAACTTAATCATAACTTAATCATAACTTAATCATAACTTAATCATAACTTAATCATAACTTAATCATAACTTAATCATAACATAATCATAACTTAATCATAAATTAATCATAACATAATCATAAATTAATCATAACTTAATCATAACTTAATCATAACTTAATCATAACTTAATCATAACTTAATCATAACTTAATCATAACTTAATCATAACTTAATCATAACTTAATCATAACTTAATCATAAATTAATCATAACTTAATCATAAATTAATCATAACTTAATCATAACTTTAACCTGTTGGTCTGTTCTGTTCATTAGTATCTGATCACAGACTTTTCTACTAGGGAATGTATTTTGTATATTTTGGAGTCCGATAATTGGTATTCAAAGCAGCAACCTCCAGTTGTCACGATTAGGCATGTCCGCTTATTAATAATGAATTCTGCTTTAACTATGCTATCGTTGTAAATCGTGATCAGTTATTGATAAAAATATTGTCACATTAATATAAAAATTAGAAATGTTGAAGAAGTGCTCATTGTTTCTTTGAATTATTCATCAATATTATGAATTGCTGATAAATATGATGTATTTTTCATCAATACATTGGTGAAAATTGTTATAGTTCGAAAACTGTGTATATATTATCATCAATATACTGTCAATAAACGTCAACACTTACACGAATAATTCAAAGTTAAAGTAACAACTCCGGTAGCCTTTCTACTGTTTTACCGAATATAATAATTTTTTCTCGATAGATATTTCTCTAAAGAATAACGTTGCAAAATTAGTCATAAACACTTTTTTTATTTATACCCACTTTTTAAGCCATAATTCAATCTCTGATAATTGTGTCCGATAGACTTTTTGGGTTTCTCCTTCGATACTGTTTTGATTTTAACGATTTATAACGAAACTGTTTCGATAAAGGTATCGGTTACAAGTAACGTTTTGGTATCGGTTTTTATAATTAGTATTCATATTTTCAATATCTTGTATAGAAAATATATTCCCTATTAGAGTAGATATTCCCTATTAGAGTAAACATCATCATGACCTAGTGGTTTTTTTATATATCTAGTAAGGTTTAAAAAAGCGATTAAAAAAAAGAAGGAAATTAAGTTCCGGATGAGAACATTGTCTGAGGTGGTCAGTTTCTGATTCAAAACGTGGCACTATTTGAAGTTGCTATCCTGATCAGGTTACCTGATCAAACTTCCTGATTTCACTCTTATCCTTACCATATTTTATTCGATGAATATTAAAATTCTTCTAAACTTTAATTACCGATTTTTTCGAACCATTTCAAACTAAAATACACATAAATAAATAATTTGTAATATTTGAACTTTTCATTAGTGTTTGATATTTAATTCGTTTGAATTTCCAATCTGATTATTTCATAAGTATCAGATCTGGTTCAATTAAGTAGTCTGCAGATCCGGATTCCTTGTGAAGAATGGATTAAGTTGCCTTACGTGGATTTATAATTGGGAATATCCTACTCGACCTTGATCAGAAACATTTCTGGTGGCCTTTAGTAGCGATGCCTTATTATCATCTTTCCCATCTAACCATCCCATGTATGCCATTCGTTTCAATATCGTTACGAAAAGAAAGCGAATTTACACGATTTGGGAAACATTCTCGTAGCTATTGGACCTACATGATAGGCCTGTATGTGTCGATGCATTCTGTCAGAAATTATTGAAATCGGAAAATATTATGAATTCTTTATCATATTGATACCACCGATCATTAAATGACATAATGATCAAAACATTCATTATATATATGAAATTACGGCCAATTAAAGACATTTTTAAAAAATCGATTTTCAAAAACCCGATTATTTCAAAACCCACCGATGGAATTAAATGAAATTTGGAGTGAGGCATTCACTGTCTATAAAAAGGTCTATAAAAAGCGCCTACTTTCAACCCTCTAGGACGCTCCGTTTAGGAGTTACGGCCAATTAAAGAAATTTAAAAAAAATCGATTTTCAAAACCCGATTATTCCATAACCCACCGATCGAATTATATGAAATTTGGAGTGAAAAATTATGCGAACATCATAGTGAAAAACGAAATATTAAATACAATGAATTTGAAACGTCATATTGATGAATTAGTTCATAATATTTATGAATATAATATTTTTTCCGAATTTTTCAAAAAAAAAAATATATTTTTTTTAAAGAAATAATTCGAAAAAAAAGTGTAAAATATTTATTTAAAAAATAACAGAAAACATTTTTCGAAAAAAAAAATTAAAAAAAAAAATGTTTCGAAAAAAAAAATTTTTTCAAACAAAAATTTTTATTTTAAATATATTTATTTTTATCATATTTCGTTTATCATAACATTCATGTCGTTAGACATTTAGTATGAATGGCCTTCAATGCAATGAATCATGGTTTGAAGAACGAAATTCATCAATATGATGTACATTTTTTTCCGTGTAATATGCACAGAGATATCGTTACGAGATAATGAAGTTTTTGCTCCGAAAAATATTACGGTATCGATGCGATAACTGTTTTTTTTTATCGTTAATTTAAAAGTTAGAATAAATAAAGCAACGATATCGAACATTTATCGTCGTTAAGAATGCTTCGAGCATCGAAAGGTCTCCAAAACATGGCAGACTGCATAGTAATTTTTTTTTTTTTTTTTTTACAAATTAACCAACGCTCAGGGGATGCCCCCTATTCATGCAATGCACAGTGTTGATCGAAGGAAGGGATGATAGGTTAAATGGAGGGGAGAAAGATGAAGTAGTGTCGGTGAATGTTTGTTTTGAACTTGCCAATATCAAAAATGTCGGGCAAAACAGACGCAGACGAAAGTATTTTCCTTAAGTTAATTTCTTTCAAAAATCATTATCTCTAGAAAGTCTATCATATCTATTCTTCACACAGCCATAGACAATTTTTCCTCCAGAGACAGTTAATTACTTTCAACTCTATGAGCTTTTTTGACATCACGAAAATTCTTTCCGAAAGAGTTTTAAATCGAGATTATTTTTTCTTTGTCAATTTTGTGCAAAAAATAAGTTTTGGAATGGCAAACAGAATGATTCCTTGTCCACTAATTTGCCCTCAATACAGCAATAGACAATTTTCGCTATTTTGATTTATTTATGAATTACCATTCATTGGGTGTAACACTTTTTTAGTCAATTTTTTGGGGAAGTTTTTGATTCTACCTTTTTTCTATACCATAAATTTTTTTGAAAAAATTTTTCTCTATACCCAGAGCTTTTACTGATATTTGTGCACAAAAAGAAATCAGAATTGAGTCTACTGGAAGCGACATCTCTAGAAAATCATGACACATTTCATCAACATGATGAAAAAAAAATTAAATTAGTCAATAGGATAAAGTGTTATTTCAATTAGTAAATCCCATTAAATACTACAAATTGCTATAAAAAAATAATTTTTAAGTTTGTATGAAAATATTTACTTTTTTTGTATACATACTATTAAATGTTGGACCGCGAGCCGAAAGGTTCCCGGTTCAAACCTGAACTGGGGCTAACAACATTTTTTCATAGAAACATTTTTCTATACCGCGCTACCTCTCGGCAGTAAATGACAAACCTACGAGAGTAAAACATTGCCTATGAAAAGCTCTCAGCCGCCGTTCGGATTAGGCAATAAACTGTAGGTCCCACCACTTTGAGTACAAATATAACACGCACAGCTCAAAATGGTGAGAGGGCTCGGCTGAAGTTTTTATGGGACTGTAGCGCCAAACTATTATTATTATTACTATTAAATCAATAACTGTCATATTGACATATTTGAATGTGGTTTTATGAGACTTTCTGAGTGTATTCATTATCCATATGAACAAATCATAAATATTATAGATTTATTTATATATGATTAATATTTCTTTCATAATTTGTATATTTGTTTTGCTATTCTAAGATAATTTTGTATAACATATTTCCTGAAAGAACTACCAAAAGAACTTCCAAAAGAATTAAGTGAAAAATATATATATTCAGCTGCGAAGTATTATTATTAAGTCTACAAAATAAAAAGATAATTTATTTAAGACATTCATTTTTGTGCACTTTGTTTTTAATTCACATTTTAAATTATGTTACAAGTGTAACGCAATGCACAATTGTACAGCATATTTACCACCGATTGCATGATATAAAATACAGTATTAAAGAATGCAAAAAATCTCAAAATAAAAATATAAAAAATGTCCATTGCACTTTTTTATTTTAATAAAATTTATTTATGCCTGTCTTAAGCTTAAACCTGGTGTTGCAATGCACTTAAACGTTTTATGAGGGGTTCTCTTATTTTTGTGCAGGCATCGTTTTTCGTCTGTTGTAGTATTTTTACAATGCCTGTCCGTCGTGTACGCATACATGAAACAAGTGCGTTTACGTTATATTTTCTTTTATTATTTTATTTAATTTTTTTGATATGCGTTTTCAGGTGTGCGATTTATAAGTTCAGTTCACGTAGAGGATAAAGAAAAAAAAGGACACAAAATATGCGCAGACACACAGCGCGCGTATAGCCTACAATATATTCATTAAGTTGTCTTTAATGGTATTTATGATACTGGACATGTATCGAAATACACTAAGGAAATTTTATGCAACTACTTGAAGTTGAGAAAATTTTTAACAATTTCAAATAAGGATAAATATATTTAAATGTCTTAAAAGTGAGTAGGGAGCTCTACGGTATACTTTTTCTCTATCTCTAGCTAATTTCTCTATCGTGTATTCGAGCCTTAAGACATATTTGGTCGGAATTTTTCTCTAAAAGTCTTTAGCTCCTTAACGACTATAGGGTGAAGTAATACCCAAAAAGTAATCAACTCTTGAAGGTATGGCTTGGTTTTCATGGACAGTTTTAGAAAGGGCAATAATACGCAAAACTTATTTTGAGGTCTCCAAGCATATTTCTCATGCTTTGAGAAATTGAGAAAGTCAGAAAAAATAATGCAAATCTCTTGGGAAAATTACAATAATAATAATTTGACGCAATAACTCTGAAGAACCTGGAATCGTAAATTGCATCGGAACTGGAATCGTAACTTGCATCGGAACCGTATCGATTTTTGGAACCGGAATCGGAACTGGAATCGGAACCGTTATTTATAACATGTGTGGAACCGAAATTTGGACCCATAGCTTTTTTTTTTTTTTTTTGGAGACGAAATCGGAAACGGAACCACTATTTTAAAAATATTGGAACCAGAACTGTAACTGATGTTCCAAAGGGTTTTAGTCTCTATCAGGAACCAAAAAAAAAAATGGAATCGGAACTGGAATCGTAACCTGAATCGGAACCGTATCGATTTTTGGAACCGGAATCGGAATTGGAATCGGAACTGGATCGGAACCATTATTAAAAACATGTGTGGAACCGGAATTTAGTTTTTTTTTATTGGAGCCGGAATCGGAAACGGAACCGCTATTTTAAAAATCTTGGAACCAGAATCCGAACCTATATTTAGAAAGGTTCAAGTTTCTATCAGGAACCACAAAGAAACGGAATTGAAACTGGAATCGTAACCTTATTCGGAATCGTATCGATATTTGGAACCGGAATCGGAATTGGAATCAGAACCGTTATTAAACACGTGTGTGGAACTGGAATTTGGACCTATTTTTTTTATTGGATCCGAAATCGGAACCGGAAGCGCTATTTTAAAAATCTTGGTACCAGAACTATAACCGATATTTTAAAGGGTTTTAGTCTCTATCAGGAACTACAAAGAAACGGAATTGGAACTGAAATCGTATCCTGAATCGGAACAGTATCGATTTTTGGAACTGGAATCGGAACCGTTATTAAAAACGTGCGTGGAACCGGAATTTGGACCCATTTAATTTTTTATTATTGGAGCCGGAATCGGAACCGGAAGCGTTATTTTAAAAATCTTGGAACCAGAACTATAACCGATATTCCAAAGGGTTTTAGTCTCTATCAAGAACCCCAAATAAACGGAATTGAAACTGGAATCGTAACCTGAATCGGAACCGTATTGATTTATGGGATCGGAACTGGAATCGGAACCGTTATGAAAAACATATTAAACCGGAAAACATATTAAACCGGAATTTGGACCCATTTAATTTTATTTTTATTGGAGTCGGAATCGGAACCTGAACCGCTATTTTAAAAATCTGGGAACCAGAACTATAACCGATATTCTAAAGGGTTTTAGTCTCTATCAGGAACCAAAAAAAAATGGAATAGGAACTGGAATCGTAACTTTTATCGGAACTGGAATCGTAAACTTGCATCGGAACCGTATCGATTTTTGGAACCGGAATCGGAGCTCGAATCGGAACCGTTATTTATAACATGTGTGGAACCGAAATTTGGACCCATATCATTTTTTTTTTTTTTTGAGACGAAATCGGAAACGGAACCGCTATTTAAAAATCTTGGAACCAGAACTGTAACTGATGTTCCAAAGGGTTTTAGTCTCTGTCTGGAACCAAAAAAAATGGAATCGGAACTGGAATCGTAACCTGAATCGGAACCGTATCGATTTTTGGAACCGGAATCGGAATTGAAATCGGAACTGGATCGGAACCATTATTAAAAACATGTGTGGAACCGGAATTTGGACCCATTTAGTTTTTTTTTTTTTATTGGAGCCGGAATCGGAACCAGAAGCGCTATTTTAAAAATCTTGGAACCAGAACTATAACCGATATTCCGAAGGGTTTTAGTCTCTATCAGGAACTACAAAGAAACGGAATTGGATCTGGAATCGTATCCGGAATCGGAACACTATCGATTTTTGGAACCGGAATCGGAATAGTTATTAAAAACGTGTGTGGAACAGGAATTTGGACCCATTCAATTTTTTTTATTAGAGCCGGAATCGGAACCAGAAGCGCTATTTTAAAAATCTTGGAACCAGAACTATAACCGATATTCCAAAGGGTTTTAGTCTCTATCAGGAACTACAAAGAAACGGAATTGGAACTGGAATCGTATCCTGAATCGGAACAGTATCGATTTTTGGAAGCGGAATCGGAATCGTTATTAAAAACGTGTGTGGAACAGGAATTTGGACCCATATAATTTTTTTTTATTAGAGCCGGAATCGGAACCGGAAGCGCTATTTTAAAAATCTTGGAACCAGAACTATAACCGATATCCCAAAGAGTTTTAGTCTCTATCAGGAACCCCAAATAAACGGAATAGGAAATGAATCGTAACCTGAATCGGAACCGTATTGATTTATGGGATCGGAACTGGAATCGGAACCGTTATTAAAAACATGTGTGGAACCGGAATTTGGACCCATTTAATTTAATTTTTATTGGAGCCGGAATCGGAACCTGAACCGCTATTTTAAAAATCTGGGAACCAGAACTATAACCGATATTCTAAAGGGTTTTAGTCTCTACCAGGAATCACAAAGAAACGGAATCGGAACTGAAATCGTAATCGGAAGTGGAACCGGAACCGTGTCGGTTTTTGGAACCGAAATTAGAACGAGAATCGGAACCGTTATTAAAAACATGTGTGGAACCAGAATCAAACCCATATATTTCTCTTTTAGTTGGAACCGGAATCGGAACGGAAAAAGCTATTTTAAAAATCTTGGAACCAGAAACATAATCGATATTCCAAAGAATTTTAATCCCTGGTTATATTTGAGCTCAAAGTGGAGGAACCTACAGTTTAATACCTAATCTGAATGGAGGGGTAAAAGCGTTTTTTAGGCTATGTTTTACTCTCGTAGGTTTGACTTGGACTGGCGATAGATAGCGTCGTATAGAAAAATAATTTCTATTTTTTGATATTGACAGTCGCTGGGATCGAAGCCGGGACGTTTCGGCTCGTAGTACAAGGCACTAACCAGTGGAACCACCGACGAGACGCTACTCAAGGAAATTCGGAGAATGTAAAAATTGAAAATCCCTTTTAGAACCCAATAGCATTATGTGCTATATCATACAAGAAGGAATATTTTTCTGGCTATCACTTAATGTATGATTTCATGGTGTTTAAAAGATTGAAAAATGTATGAAATATAGAAGTAGAAATGCGGAATTTTATTCGGTAAATCGTAAAATAAAACATTCAATTAAAATTTTCAACTTTTTTGCAGTGCACATTTGAACCTTTATGTGTGTGTCTAGCAATTAAATTGGTTCTGCATTTAATTATTGAAAATTGGCTGTGAGAAAATGATTGTTAATGACTCGTAGATCGTCGCGACGTACGAACGCATAAAGTTGTTGCTGTGTTTTTCACGCTTGTGGTAACAGTTAAAAGGGAGGCTCTGAGGTGCTCTGCACAAAAAGAGATACCTATGAACATTAAGTAAAAAAAACATGCTTAAGGCAAATAATGCCATTTGCTGCTCTTTTTTTGTTCTTCTGCATTTTTATTGGTATTTTATTTAATGGGCTCTGAACTTTTATTCAGATTACTTTAAATTGCATGGAAGCCATTAATTCGACCGACGTATTGTTGCTGCGCGAACAACAAATTGAAATGGATTTTCGTTTTTTATTTTTGCAGTATTTCATATTTATCACCTGCATAAAGCATAAAGCTTTTAAATGTAAGAAGAAAAAAAAATTATTGCATATTCTATAAATTAAGTATTCTATTGTATTTTGCTGTTACAAAAGTGTACAAAAATTGCAGTACTCTAAAATCCAAAACAGAACCAGAAGAATAGAATTTAAAGTTTATTTTAAAAATTAAAATATTAGCTAAAATACAACAAAGTTTATTTATAATTATTTCACAGAGTACTTTGCTAAAAATAATTTGAACAACACAAACAGCAAAAAACTAAAACTATAACTAAAAACTAAAACTGAAAACTCAAAACTCAAAACATTTATTAAAAACTTTCGCTTGCCGCAGGCACTTAAATTACGGTTTTATAGTTCCGAAGCTCAGACTCTTACAATTTCACATACATATTATATGGACACATACTGTACACACATACACAAACACACACTCACACACACACACATAAATATTGTAGTGTATTCTTGCGCATAACTGCTTAACTTAATATTATTTATTTGAGCCACGTTATGACTAAAATATGTAACTGAGACGACTTCATCGTCTGCATGTGAATCCGAGAACTAATTTTAGTCTGGAGTCCTTCACGATTTGGCGCACGTAGTTATACTGAAAAAAATACTTCTTTCAGTTATCTGTTAAAAGAAAAACCATCCTACTCATTCTTCTTTATTATTCTTACTACTTACCTCTGGAACTACCAAAGTAATGCGTTAGAATAACTTGATGGTCCGACCTATCATTATGTACGGATAGTAGTATAGGCAAAAAGACTAAATCTTCGTAGAACAAAACAATTATTGGAGAGAGTTTAAAGGCTAGCCTATTAGTGCTTAACAGAAGCCATTATATAGAACATGTCTTACAGCCACAATGGAAGTACTCCTGGAACTAACATTTGTTTGGTAAAGTGGCCACTCCCTTGCGCAAGAATGGTACTGGAAATGAAAAATACATGAAACATATGAAAGCTACTCTTCTGACCCAGCTCTTTTCAAAGATACCTACTTCAATGGACCATAACATGAAAAGATTTAACTTTGTGAAAAACTTTAAGATGCAGCAAAAGTTACGGAAGAACACATCCGACACATATGCTTTAAACAAGCGCATCATCACATGGTATACGTATAAATCATTAACATATGACGGAATAGGGACAGGAGGTTATGGTCCTAGAACCAAATACTACGAAGACATTAGAAAATATACAAGCATATTTCAAGCGGTAAGAAACGCTTAAGATAGCTGCGTCCAGATCAACTCAGAACTAGAATGGTAATATCTATCACCATAATCTGAGTTCCTGACTAAATGGGAATGGAAGGCAACGAAGAAGCTGAAAACACTTGCAGAAGAGGAGCCGCCACATAACTTATAGGTACTGAATCTTTCTATTGAATCGGTAACACTGTTGTCAAACAGTTATTACTAGAAGAACAGTTCAATACCAGAGCAGAACTATGGTTGTAAAAGGAAAAAAATGCGTCATTTTAAGATATTTGTCGGTCTTCGGACTTAACAATTTTCAAAGAACACATAAAGCTCTCAAAGCAAAAACCTAAAATTCTTAGAGATTTCACACTGGACACTGCCGACTTGTGAAACACCTGAATGGAATAGGTATACAATCGAACAATACATGATAAATATGCCTAGATGATAAATAAAATACAAGAAACATTTGAGAAACATACAGAGCATACGGGTACACATGAATAAACATGTATGTAGTATGTATATTCATGTGTACCGGTTATAACTTCAAGTGTTATTAAAAAGATTGACTGACATCTTTCTTAGCAATTCTTACTTTGTTCTTCAAACTTCTTACTTTTTATTTCTTGTTTCTTACTATTTGCTTCTTGCTTCTTACATCTTATCTCTTACTTCATACTTCTTAAGCTGGCGTTATAATAGACATACGTTCTTAAATGTCACCGGACCGGAACGTACCAATCTAAATACTACGGATCTTTACATAGCACTTACGTCACGTTACGATCATTATAAACATTTATATGAAGTACGCATTTATCGAATCGTAACGTCCCGCTCCGATAACATTTGATCACGTTAAGTTACGTATATTATAGCTCCAGCTTTACTCCTTACTTAAGTAAAAAACTTCTTACTCGTCACTTCATAGTTCTTACTTCGTACTTCTTATTACTTCTTACTTCTTACTTCTTACTTCTTACTTCTTACTTCTTACTTCTTACTTCTTACTTCTTACTTCTTACTTCTTACTTCTTACTTCTTACTTCTTACTTCTTACTTCTTACTTCTTACTTCTTACTTCTTACTTCTTACTTCTTACTTCTTACTTCTTACTTCTTACTTCTTACTTCTTACTTCTTACTTCTTACTTCTTACTTCTTACTTCTTACTTCTTACTTCTTACTTCTTACTTCTTACTTCTTACTTCTTACTTCTTACTTCTTACTTCTTAATTCTTACTTCTTAATTCTTACTTCTTAATTCTTAATTCTTACTTCTTACTTCTTCTTACTTCTTACTTCTTACTTCTTACTTCTTACTTCTTACTTCTTACTTCTTACTTCTTACTTCTTACTTCTTACTTCTTACTTCTTAATTCTTACTTCTTACTTCTTACTTCTTACTTCTTACTTCTTACTTCTTACTTCTTACTTCTTACTTCTTACTTCTTACTTCTTACTTCTTACTTCTTACTTCTTACTTCTTACTTCTTACTTCTTACTTCTTACTTCTTACTTCTTACTTCTTACTTCTTACTTCTTACTTCTTACTTCTTACTTCTTACTTCTTACTTCTTACTTCTTACTTCATACTTCTTACTTCTTACTTCTTACTTCTTACTTCTTTCTTCTTACTTCTTACTTCTTACTTCTTACTTCTTACTTCTTACTTCTTACTTCTTACTTTTTACTTCTTAATTCTTACTTCTTAATTCTTACTTCTTACTTCTTACTTCTTACTTCTTCTTACTTCTTACTTCTTACTTCTTACTTCTTACTTCTTACTTCTTACTTCTTACTTCTTACTTCTTACTTCTTACTTCTTACTTCTTACTTCTTACTTCTTACTTCTTACTTCTTACTTCTTACTTCTTACTTCTTACTTCTTACTTCTTACTTCTTACTTCTTACTTCTTACTTCTTACTTCTTACTTCTTACTTCTTACTTCTTACTTCTTACTTCTTACTTCTTACTTCTTACTTCTTACTTCTTACTTCTTACTTCTTACTTCTTACTTCTTACTTCTTACTTCTTACTTCTTACTTCTTACTTCTTACTTCTTACTTCTTACTTCTTACTTCTTACTTCTTACTTCTTACTTCTTACTTCTTACTTCTTACTTCTTACTTCTTACTTCTTACTTCTTACTTCTTACTTCTTACTTCTTACATCTTACTTCTTACTTCATACTTCTTACTTCTTACCTCTTAATTCGTACTTCTTACTTTTCACTTCATATTTCGTACTTCTTACTTCTTGTTTCTTATTTTTTACTTCATACTTCCTACTTTTAACTTCTTGCATCTGAAATCTCTCTGTAGTAAGAATATTGTCTACTATAGATTTCAATTTAATCCGAATTTATCTAAGTGTACCACTGAGTCCAGTGGATTAGCATGGTTTTACCATAGAAATATGACTATGACTGCAATTTTAGTGTGTGCTTGTGCATTTTTGGTATTACAGTTAACTTCGCAGATGAAAAGTGGCCACGTTTAACTTCTTGAAAGTACTTTGCATAGCATACAAATTAAATCAACTACAAAATACGTAGCAACGAAATTGAAAGCGAACGAATTACATGTTGCCAATTCACAGACACACACCCTCTTACAGCTACACATAACAGACAGACACACACACAGTCACAAACATCTAACAGGTCAATGTAGAGCACTTAATTCGATTCGAACATATGAGAATCTCGTAAAAGCCGCACGTAGTCGTTTGGTTGCCAGCGAACGCATCGCAGACAGTTTCGAAGCCAGAGTCATCGATGGACGAAGACTTATGCAGAGCCACAACCACCAAGGCAACAGTAGCTGCTGCTGCTGAAGCAGCAACATCAGCAACATTTGATGCGCTGACATCAACAACATGACAGCTAAACCGCAACTTGAAATCTTGGAATCAGCAGCAACAGTAACACTAAGAGCAACTGAGTTGCTGCTGCTGTCTTTATGCCACAGGCGGGCCCTCTATTAAAATCTACACAACATCTATAGAGATTCATGGGACGCGCGCGCATTCAAATCAAAGTGCATTTTGTGGTTTTGAGGGTAGCTGAGGCATGAGCGTGAGCTTCAGGGGGGACAGTTGAAACTTTGCGCCAACTGCTGGCCACAACTTCATTTGTTTGATTTGATTTGGACTTGTGTAGTGCTGACTGAATGACTTACGGACTGGCTGACAACCAAAATTTGGAAACAATTTACTTTGGAGCAGAAACCACAAGAAGGACTGAGGGCATTTGGAGAGTATAACTATTATAAAGGCAGGAGGAACAGAAATAATATTAATATTAGAAGGAAAACGGAAACAGCAGAATATTGAAAATAAAAATAATATGAACTCCACAAAAACAAAAAGGAAGGACGAGATGAATTGGAACTACTGGAGTAATATATGGCATAAGAACGAAATTGTAGGATTATATAGAGGTATGGAATAGAAATAACTGGAATATGAAAAATGAACAATAACAGTGAGATTAATAGAAAGGTGGCGTAGAACAGGACGGATAGATGCAGAAATGGCAAAAAAAAGGAATGAGTGGACGAAATGGGATTTAAAGATGAAACAGAAAATGTAGGAAGAAGTAAGAGGTAGCTATTTCCCATCTTCCTTCGTTTTTCTGTTGATTAAGAAGCAGCATGCAAGAAAAGAACAGAAACAGTGAAGAAGGAAAGATCGTGAGCAGTGTAAAATGAAGTACACGAAATGGGTAATATCAGGGCATACGTTAAAAAAATAACAACGAGAGATGAAGAAGGATGAATGTTAAGACGGTAAAACGAGAAGTAAGAAATACTCGGATCTTAAGAAAACCAGGCATTACAGAGAGAATTGATTCTTCAGTTGCACGATACGTTTCCGCAAAGAATGTAAAGACGTATTATGAGAAGTAGGAATCTCAGGAGAACTACGCATTGCAGAGAACATTCGTCTGTTTTTCCAGACATTTTTAATATTGGGAAATTCAAAACAAATATCCACCGCCACTCTTCCATCTTTCCTCCTTTCTTTAACCTATAATACTTCTTGCGATCAACACTTTGCATTGCATGAATAGGGGGTATCCCCTGTGCATTGGTTAATTTGAAAAAAAATATTAAATACTACAAAAAACTAAATTTAGGATGTACTGAACTTACTTGGACAGAAAGTTCTACAGGAAGACAGGAGCTACTTAAATAACTGTGACAATGACTGTAAAAGAAGAAGGAATTGAACGACAAGAACACGACGAACAGAGTAACGGAATTTGAAATAGAAAACAAAATAGCCGGAGCAACAAGTAGACTAAAAGGAATGGAAGAAAAGTAGGAAAAGTAACAAAATTTGAAGAAATAATGAACAGACAAATCGATTAGAGAAAGATTAGAGAAATAATATATGAACTGAAATATAAGAAGGAATAGAAAGAGCCGAAAGACAAGAGCGACTGGAAAATTAGGAAGAAATATAAGAAATGAAGTGGGAAAAGATGGAACAGAATTGAAATAAATTAAGAGAACCGAAAAATCCAAGGAACTGAAGAAGAAGATAGGCCTGTAGAGAACTAAGGCCGAGCTCTCTCACCATTTGAGATGTGCGTGTTACTCAAAGTGGTGGGACCTACAGTTTAATGCCGAATCCGAACAGCGGGATGAGAGCTTTACATAGGCAATGTTTACTCTCGTAGGTTTTTTTTATAATATTAACCAACGCTCAGGGGATGCCCCCTATTCATGCAATGCACAGTGTTGATCGAAGAAAGGATAATAGGTTATTGGGAGGGAGGGAAGATGGAGTAGTGTCGGTGGATGTTTGTTTTGAACTTGGCAATATCTAAAATGTCGGGAAAAACAGACGCAGGGAGATTGTTCCACAAACGTATCGTGCGGCTGAAAAACGAATTATCTCTGTAATGCGTACTTCTGTTGAGAACCGAGTGGACTACGAAGGGGTGGGCTTGGTTCGATGCCCGAGTAGAATGAGAGAATACACGACCTGGCAATTGAATGGCGAGAGGTAGCATCGCATAGAATAATGTTTTCCATGAAAAAGATGTTAACAGTCACAGGAATTGAACCAGAGACCTTTCGGCTTGTAGTCCAATGCACCAGCGACTTTTTGACTCGTACTCCAACGAACTAACCAAACGAGACACCGAAGCTGTCAAAAAATATTACATAAAATAACTTGAAAAATGAAATTTCGATTAAACTAAGTAGACTTGAAGAACAGAAAGATCGAAAATAACTCTAATGATATAAAAACTCTACAGAAAACTAGAGATTACCATATCATTGCTGTAAATTATTAATTAGTTAGAGATTATAAATTATGAACTATTTTCTTAAATATGAGTACATCGCATGTATTTTAACAATTACAACAACTAAAAATAAGAAGAAAACAACCAAGAATACATATTTGCTGTGTGAGGTATTTCAAGTGTTGCCTTAACAAAACCACGATTTGTTATATAGTTCGCCTTTCCCCCATTCCACCAACAACCCTCAGTCATATCGATCGACCACAACTCTTTGCTGCTGCACTATGAATTCCGCACTAACGTTACCCCTATGACGACGCGACACTCTTGTCAAAACACTTGGCACCATGAGAGAGCCTCTTGGCGCATCACTCATCTTTTACCACATATTATTTCAATGGTTTCCTACAATATGTAAATATTACACCGAGTAGTATGTATAGTGTTGGCTATGATACGTTCAACTACAAGCGCATTATGTGCTAAATACACTCTTCATTTACTTTTTGCACAAAAACCCCCCACAATTATAAGCACCATACACATGCATCATGGGTTGATGTAATGCCCAACGGTAACAGGTCGCTGAAGGATCATATGTTGGGCTCAATAGTGTAATGGTGGAAATACTGAGGTAGATTGTGATGCCGGAGGTACTTTTGATGCACTGAGAATTAAGAAGAGGTAGTATGCACAGAAACTTAAATAATAGAATAAATGAAGGAACTTCATGAACAGGAAGAACGGAAAGATAAAGAAAAGCTGAAAAACAGAAATAGCTAGACGAATAAGAAGAACTTGTTCAAGAGGAGTAACTTGAAAAACAGGAAGTGCGGATTGAATGAAGGAAATTAAGTAGAAAATGATGTAAGTAAAGTAGCAAAAATAGGCGTAAATCGAAGAACTTATAGAGCAGAAGAATCAAAATGGAATTTACGAACAGGAAGAACTTATAGAACAAAAAGATTGAAAAGTTATGAAATAACTTTGAAGACAGAACAGAAATAGACGGGTGAACTTAAGTTAACTCGTAGGACAGAAAGATATGTAAAAACATAGATAATTGCGAGTATATGAAGAATTAGATGAATATGAAAAACAGGTAGAAAGCAAGACAGGTGGGAAAAACTTACAAAGTAGAAAGAAGGAACAACTAATTGGATAACAGACAATTAAGAGAAGATGAAGAATTCGATGAATATGAATTACCTGTAAAACGTAAGATACTGGAAGACTTAAAGAAGAGCAATATTTGGAATAAATTAAAGGACTTATAGATCAGAGAGTACTGAAAATGTAAGAACAGAAAAAACTTCGACGATGAAATTAAATGGACGAAGACGCGAAGAAAAGTGAGAACAGGGAAAATTAATAGAAAATGCAGAAAGTATAAGAAGAACTTAAATGACATAAAGAACAGATGAAATAACTTATGAAACATTACGAACTGAATTAAATGGAAGAACAGAAAGAAAGGAAAGAAATGAAATAATTTTGAAGAACAGGCAGATCAATAACAAATAGTTAAAATCACAGAGATGAACGGGAAGGAACATTAGAACACTGAAAATTGAGAGAAGATTAAGATGAATATAAAGAACTTGTAGATCTGTAGATCGAAAGAAAAAGGCCTTTAATCACGTATGATGATAATAGTCTAATGATATCGTTTAGACGATAATCTTACTTCAGCAAAAACGATAGCGTTTTATGGCACGTTTCAACGACGATCGTTTTTAAGTTACGTGATGAGGGACCAGGAAACTTAAAGTGGAGCAAGATCAAAAATAAATGAAACGAGTTGGGAAAGTTAGGTCACATGGGTAAGTTCGGTCACATGGGGCGGTTTTTATAGTCGGTCGGGCCCGACTATGGAATACCCTACACCTTTGGTGGGGATATTAATGTGGGATATTTAATTGCATACCTTAATTTTAAAGTTTTTAATTATGATGAACCTCCCCACCCTCAGAATATTATTCATATATCAGAGATTTACGTCGTATATCCCCATAAATTAAAAAATGTATATAAAAATATAAACAACTCAAAAAAAAAATAGAAAAATATAATTGCGCGGACCACGCCTATATTTAACATTTTGAAAGGCTAATATTTCATAGATTTGATTTTAATAATTTACGGATCAAATTTCCACTATGGTCACCCGGGAAATAATGAAAAAAAAAAGTGGGCGGATCACGCCCATTTTTGAACCACATATTTATAGGTGAATTCTAACAATACCTTTTAAATTTTATAACTATACCTAGAATACTTTTCGAATTATTAGTTCCGAAAGAGTTATATAAAAGTGACTTGTATGGGAGGTGGGCGTGTCCGTTGACCGATTTGGATCATTTTCAAACTCAGTTCCTACTTTTGGCTAAAATATATTGAGACGAAATTTCATCGCATTCTCATCAGTATTTCTAAAGTTATTCTGTATTCGGACAGCAAGACTGCAAGACGGACAGACAGACGGACAGACGGACATGGCTAAACGGACTCGGGTAGTGATGCTGATCAAGAATATATATACTTTTCCATACCGGACACGCCTGCTAAGGGGCGTTACAATATACGCACAAAGTTAATATACCCTGTACCTCATAGGTGTAGGGTATAAAAACGAATAGATCGGGGAGTACGAAAAGAAATTGAAGACTAGACCAGAAAAAAATGTAAAAAAGTTTTATTGACCCTTATATGCCCACTGTTTCGGCCAGGAACCAACGGATGAAAATCAAAATTTTGTTCAACGAATTTTATTAAATCTTCCCGGTTCGACTTTTAAAATGTTTATTGATCGAAGCGCCACCATTTGCGCTGATTCCCATTTGAAACAAACTTCATTTGCCGGCTGTATGTCAAGTAAGGGCAATCAAACTCAAGAAAATTAGCTTTTGTAAAATTGCGTACTCTAAAAAAAAATATTATAGTAATTAATTTGTCGAAATCGAAGCTCAAAAAAATATTGTCGTGATCGCTGTAGTATCTAGAAGCTATTGTAAGTTTTTGGTTTTTTTCGAATTTTTGGTTGGTTCTTTGCCTAACCATCAGGCACCGTGAGTTCAAAATTGAGCATATGTGAAATTCTATTAAAACTTTTTTTTTTGAAGTTTGTAGTTTACAAAGAACAGAACTCTTGATTTTCGAACAGAATAAATGCTTGGGAATTAAAAGTGTGAATATGACTTCAACAATGGCCGGAGTGTATCCATAAAAAATAACTGTTTCATCAAAACAAACCGCAAATATTCATACTTTTAAACTTTTTTTACATTTTCCACGATTTTTCATAACAAAATTTCTTGACTTTTGCTTTAAAAATTCTTAAGTACAAAATGCACATTTTCAATTTTGAAGTCCGGGTGCCCAGTGGTTCCGCAAGGAACCAACGAGGAATTTTTGATCTGGTTTAATTAGGTACACCCAGACAAAAATACTATAAGTACAAATAATAGTTTTTTACTATTAAAAATAGTCAATAGGATAAATTATTATTTTAATCGGAATATACCATTAAATACTAGAAAATACCATGACATTGCCATTGAGTTTATATGAAAAGATTTTTTTTTTGTATACTATTAAATCAATAATTGTCCCATTGACCAATTTTAATGGGATTTGAGGGAATTTTTTTCTGGGTGTATCACCTATGAGCAAAGTCGTAGAACAAACGTTGTTCAGAATCGCGAGTTCTATAACATGAATTTTTTTCAACTCAAAAAAAAAATCAGGCTTTTAAGGGTTAAGAGAACATGAAGAATTAGATGAATATAAAATGTTTCGAACATGAAGTTCGGAAGAGTCTAGAAAATTGAATGAACATGAAGTCAAGGACGTAAAAAACCAGAATCGGAATCAATATCGAAACCGCTTCCATTTGTGGAACAAGAATCAGAACCATTATTAAATATGTGGGACCGGAATAGGAATCCATATACATTTTTTGGTTGAAACCGGAAAATCTAGGAACAAAAACAGGAACTGATATTCCAAAAGATTTTATTATCTTTCAGAGACCACAAAGAATCGGAATCGGAAACGATTCGATTTTGGGAACAGGAATCCATATAAATTATTTGATTGGAAACAGGATCGGAATCGCTTTTTAAAAATCTTTGAACCAGTACCGGAACCGATATTCCAAAGGGTTTGTCCATCTATAAAGTACAGCTGAAACGTATGAAATATATGGAAGAAAAGAAAAAAGGCAAAAATTGAAACATCTTTAAAGAACTGGAGATCAAAAATAAATGGATAAATTTACCAAGAACAACTGAAAGAAAAAAGGAAATCGAGAGAATTTTTTGAATTAGATGAATCTGAAGAACTTGCAGATCAGAAGAAACTGGAAAACTTAAGAAACATACATAAATGATGAACTTCAAGAACTGGAATTGAACAATTGAACTCAGAATTGAACAAAACAGACTATAATGTAAAAAATTTAGAACAATAAGTATTAAAATAATGTTTTTCTCAGTGTGGACTTTTCTCATGCTTTCGTTGGTTGGTGGTTTTCTCCAACACCCCAACGTCAAGGATTTCTTTTCAATGCACTTCTTCTACTACACAGTTTGTCATTCATTTAAATATTAAAACAAAGAAAGGTTCTGGTTGCACTGGTTGTGCTATTGGCTGGCTATTCGATGTATTCGCAGTGGTGTCGGGCTCTTGGAAATTGATATGGATCTGCTGCAGATGCCTGTCTGTGGTTAAGAGATGTGGCTGCTGTTGAATCGCACAGAATATGCGACTCTCGGCTATTCATTCTGCTTGATTTCATCTATAAACTAAGATTTTACATCAAGATGCCGTCAAGATTTTGTGGCTTTGAGGCATGTGAGACTTGGAGAGCCAAGCATCAGAAGAAGAAGATGACGACAATGTTGTGGGTTGTGATGGCAGTGCTGCCTTCGAGCTATAGAATACATAATTAGTGCGAAAAAATGTATATGCAATATGAAACCTTGCGGCAGAGCACGTCCCTATGTGAAAACCATCGAGTATTTATTAAAAAAAAAAATAAAAAATTTAAAAACAGTAATTCAGTCGAGTGGCAAAATCTGAAGAAGTAAAATATCAAGAAAAGAAAGTGCCCCAACGAAAATTGACAAAAGCGAAAGATGTCGACAAAGATTTCAACACCTCCTTGTGTCGTGTTAATAACCAATAAATAATACTGACCAACCCAAAAACGTCATCAACACGCACAAATCGACTCAAAACACAAAACAAGCTCAAAATATTAAACACTTTAAATGCGAAAAAAACAAATTTGCGAAAGTAAGAGAAATATAGCATAAGGAGTTGCCACTTTCGCGGAATTGTTGCGGTATCTTTTACACTACAGTTAAACTCAATTTTTTTAATATTAGCTTAGTCCAAGTTTTAACCTGTGGCTGTGCCAAAAAGGCGTTGAAGGCTGGTATTTTTCATATTTGATGAAGGGTTTCGCAAGGCTACTACTGCTGCTGCTGCCAACATCTGGTAGCAGCAAAAACAGACACAAATTAGCCCTGCGGCCCACAAACCCATAAAATACCATAATTTACCGTAATCGCACAGCAAACACACTACATATTGCATACTCGCGTACATTTGACGACCATATACGGCGATCGACTATGTTGATTGCTGCACCATCGACGCTTGACCGGCGCACGATCTCCACGATCTTTAATTTATAAAATTATAAATTTATAAATCTGTGTGAAAAAAAATTCTCACCAACCACTTTTCTAAGCACGGCATTGTAGTTACTTAATATTGGCAACATGTGCGCGTATTAACGTTGCCCATCCCCGCACGATCACCTGCTGGGAACTAGAATGATTGTCGTCTGCCATGTTGCGACCATGCCAAGTGCCAATTGTTAGCCGTAACGGCCAACTAATGGACATGGAAAAAACCGAGGGAAAAAAAACTACAACCAACTTGCGTGCGATCTTGTATCAGGGCCGGACTAGAATGTAAAATCCTACCGAGCCCACAAAATGGATCGATTGTCAACGATTTAGAGCCATATATAAAATATGTTTAAGGAAAATTGATCTTTCTTATATAACCAGCGGTCTTTTTATACCCTCTACCCATAGTACAAATTTGCCCGATGCGCCATCGGGAAATGATAGGGTTTTCGTTGGGTAAGTAAGTATTAAAGAAAATATGATCATTGCCTTTGCATGCCCTTATCATGCTTACCATACCAGGGTTTCCATTATCTAAATAGTCAATGTTCCTGATCATAGCTACATTATTTGTTCCTCATAACGAAATGACATCAGACAATGATCGAGATTTAATGAGAGAAACCCTATAATGCTCGGGCTCTGACAAGGCAATTGTCGGGTGTATAATAAAATGGGGAATTTCCCGATCAGTACATGCTAATGCCTGAGGTCAGTACATGATCAGGACACTGCGTTACAAGGACATTATGGGCCTCGTCATATCCCGATCATCTCAAATAATGACATGATCACTTCATGACCATGGCCCTACCAAAATTTCTACTAGGGACTGTATTATGTCGATCAAGCCTACTGATTTTAGGAGGACATCCTCCTTTTCTATAAGCTGTCCTCCTCAAAATTATACAAAATTAAATTTTGTATTATTAAAAAACAAATTTGTTCGTTTTTACCTATCTCAGATTCTCTGATAATTTTGCAAAAGAAATCCCCTAGTTTAGTTGAGGAAGTGGTCTATTCTTCTGACTATAAAGTAAATAAAATAAATGTCGAATTTAATACGTTAGAACCTTGTTTTTCGTGTCATACCGTATCTGCTTTTTTTATCACACGAGATTTAAATCAAAACAACAATGATTTCCAAACTTAGTTACATAAGTATTTTATAAATATACCTATCTTATTAAAATAATAATTAAAGATATTTCATTACTTTGCAATTTACAATTTATTGTTGAAATCCTTACTTATACTAAAGGTGAAAGATCGCAAGAGAAGTACAGTAAGGAATAAAAAAACGAATATAAATTACAAAAGGAAAGAAGTATACGGAGTGATATACATATAAATGAAACACTTCATTATATTCAGAAACATAGCCACTTGGTTATCAAAAAAAAAGTAAATAAGAGAAATTGAAATGCAGAAGTTAATTACTTGGATATCAAATCACTAAACTAGAGCAAAACTTGTTGATATACAGAGGTTCATTTCTTATGCACAATAAACAAAAACACTAATTTTGGAGCTCAGTTCCAAAACGATATAACAAAAAATGTAAATAAAAGCTATTATTATTGGTATGTAGAGGTTTATTTCTTAAGCATCAACAAACCTAAACAAGAGTTATTATTCTCAATATGCTGAGATTAATGTCTTAAGAAAAAAAAACAATTATTCCTACTATACAGAGATTGAAGACTCTGTAAGCAGAAAAGTAAACAAGAGGAGTTGTTCTCCATATGCAGAAATTATTGCCCTGAGTATCAACAGAGAAACAAAAACAATAATTCTTGATATGCAGAGGTTAAAAACTACAAAAATAAGAAACGAGAGAATCTTATAGAGTATCAACAAGGAAACAAAAACAATTCTTCTTACTATGTAGAGGTTAAAGACTCGTTAAGCAGAAATGTTAAGAAGTTGTTCTTCATATGCAGAAATTAACGTCTTGAATATCAGCAGGGACAATAACAATTATTCTTGATTATTACAGATGTTCAAAACTTTGTTATGAAATTATTCTGCATATGCAGAGTTTAACTTATAGGGTATTAAAAATGTCGTAGCGTCGGTAGCTCAGATTTATGTGCGTTGGACTGCGAACCGAAAGCTCCCATGTTTAAGCCTGGACTGGGGCAAACAAGATAATTTCATTGAAAACATTTTTTTATACCGCGCAACCTCTCGGCAGTAAATGGCAAACCTACGAGTTCTCACCCGCAGTTCGGATTCGGTATTAAACAGTAGGTGCCACCACTTTGAGTACAAACATAACACGCACAGCTTAAAATGGCGAGAGAGCTCGGCCTATGTTCATATAGAACTGTAGCGCTAAACTATTATTATTATTATTATTTATTATGAAAAACTTAACATGAGCTATTATTCCTGATATGCAAAAGTTAATTTATTCGGAATCAAACCGATTTATTCGGAATCAAACAAGAGCAATTATTCTTGATATGCAGATGTTAATTTCTTGGGTACCAAAACTTTAAACAAGAGCTATTATTCTTGATATGCACAGGTTAATTTATTGGATATAAAAAAAAAAAACAAAAGAAGCGCAAATACTTTTAATATGAAGATGTGTATTTCTTGGATATCAAAAATGTAAACAAGAGCTACAATTCTTGACATGCAGAAGTTCATTTTTGCAATATACATCTGTTTGTCCATCACTCAGTCTGTCTATTAAAATCACGTTTACAGACATTTTAAATGTGAACTGGCCTACTGATTTTTACTTCAGATTCATATAATGACTACAGCTCACTTCGAACAGTCCCTTTAAAGTGATACAACGGTTAGTACATTAGATATATAAATGGAAATGTCTAGACGGGACATCGCCATTCTTAATTTGACTACATTTCACGAATTCTGTTAAATTCTGTTATATTTAATTACCAACTACATTTTAAAAATGTATATATTTGGTTTGCAAAAAAGGTATATAACCTTACAATATCAGATCGATGTGGTCGAAATTCGTGTCCACGAAAGAAAACATGTTAATTTTTTGAATAGTATATGCAAATTTTAAATTTTAACATTAATTTTTATAAAATGAAACAATAAAATTTGTGGAAATATATTGTGTAAATAAAATATACATGTATTTGGTCAATTTTACTTCTAAAATGAACTCTTTGGGCCGATCAATAAACATTATTGATCGGCCCAAAGAGGTAACCTATATTGACACATTTGGGTAGTCCGCCCTGGTCTCATACGATCAGTCGCTGTGCACGTTGGTGCATTTGAGCATTTTCTACATCGATCAACTTGTAATAATTTTATTATTAGTCGTCGTAGTCGTCTTGGTCTTAGTCTCCTCCGTGTGCAGAGTGAACGCCATCTAATGCCAAATGCTGCCACGATCATTGTATGAAAAACCTGCTAAAGATCAGTTGAAACCAGCAATAATAAAAAAAAGCATTCTCTCCACTACGTTCAACAAATTATGGCCTGAATAGATTTGTGTGCGCCGGCGCCGTATGATTACCCAACATGGCGGCAAGTATGTCGCTCGATCGTTCGTTTTTCTTGTGCGATCTTTGCGCGGCTAAATTTAATCAAACGATTAGCTGCGCAAAACGGGTTCCGAACTGAAGCCCACATGGCGCTGTATTCAAAAGTGAATAAAATCGAGATATATCGTATATATATATATTTATTTTTTGTATCTGTCAAAATGTATTTTTCGACAAGTTGTATGTGTTATAGACTTGATCAGTAGTTTGAGGATCGGTTTATATATATTTTTTTGTTCTTTAGTTTTTTCTACAAACTCACACGACTTATTTGCGACTTATTTACCGCGATTTCTTAGTGCAGTTAATAGAGTGCGACCAATGTGCGCGATTTTATTATTTATTTATTTTTTTTAGTTCAAGTGAGGATCAGTGATCGCTGCAAAAACTACGCATTGTATCTGCATGCAATTGACCGCAACATGTTGCTGTTGTTGCTATCATAGCTAACAGCAGTGTTGGTCATGCAATTGTTTCTGCCTACATGTGATGTTTTTCTTCGTAGTTTTATCATTATTATGGTTGTTTGTCAGTCTCCCTAGAGCAAGTGCCATAAATACACGAACCGTTCGTCATCCTCAGGTTGCTTAATTCTGTAGTTTTTCCGATAGTCCAGCTGCTTGCACAACTGGTCGTCGTCGTCGTCATCGCTTGAAAATCAGGCGACCTGTTTGCAAATAACAGCCACAAACAAGCCACAAACAAACCACAAACAAGCCACATTCAAACAAAGCAGCCAATTTAAGGCTGCTTGCTTGTTGTCTGAGGCAGCAAGTGAAAAAAGGTGAGGAAAAATTAGTGCTAAATCCCCGAAGAAATACAAAACCAAGAGCACAAAACTAAGGTTGGGTTCGTTCTGCGCCAAATTTTGGTCAGCGTTGAAAAAATAATATAAATATTGTTTAAAACTTGTTTTGCAGCGCCTGCAGATCGCGCTAGTCACTTTCGGTTTCTCTGTCGTTTTATGCAGTTTCAGTTGCATTTGCCGTCAATTGCGATATAGCGTTTGGCAACAACATTTATGCTGAAAAGGTTAAAAGTGAGCAGATGAATAGGCCAGCAGGCAGCCTGCAGCAAGGCGAAGCCTACACATCTAAACATGATCTATAGCTACTATTAACCCTTTAAGAAAGGTCATACTTTTGTCTAAAATTTAAAGTTCTTTCATAGAAAATATAAAATTTGCATAGTTTTGACAAATGTCCTTGATCACTTTTCGTTCGCGAATATTGAAACTTTTTATATATAACTTAAAAGATCAGTCTTGTTAACATTAAACAAATAATGATAGACCCATTTAAATTTACTTTGTATATTCAAAGACAAAAATAACAATGAGAATTATAAAATCTCATTTCATATTTAGAAAAAATCCAAAATATTTTAAAATTACACAATAAAATATTATGTTTCATTTCCGATGAAATTTAAAATCCCATTTTCAATTAAATTAGTGTATAACATTCCCTATGAAATTCAAAAATTTCATTTAATTTTTAGTGTATACCAAATGATATCCGTTAAATCCACTCTTTATTCCAAATACAGCAAATGATAATTGAAATTCAGAAAAGTTCAATTGTAATCAACATTTAGCAATTTATATTATGAAAATATTAATTAAAAATTCCTTCACACAGAAAACTGATTTGTTGCGGCAACCAACAAAAAGCCCTACCGAACTATGCGGTTGCAACAACAGCTGATAAAGTATTAATTCAGTTGTAACAACCTCCAAAACGATAACAATTAGGTTGTTACAGCCGCCATATCGGTGAACACGAGGTTGTCGCAACCTCCAAGTCAGTGAGCATGAGGTTTTCTTATTTATTTTATATTACACTAGCTAGAGAGCAATTTGCATTGAATTAATTTTTTTTTTTTTATTATTTTTAATGTATTTATTTCGCAAAATTATTTAATCAATAAATTTTCTATTTTTTTGAATTGTGAAAAAAAGAACCGATTATATTTGACTATGGAATTTAATAATTAATGGATAAATTTTAAATATTTTAATAACATTTTATAGATTTTTAAAACGTACCCAATAA
Source organism: Dryomyza anilis (assembly GCA_951804985.1). Lineage (NCBI taxonomy): Eukaryota > Metazoa > Arthropoda > Insecta > Diptera > Dryomyzidae > Dryomyza > Dryomyza anilis. The sequence continues at coordinate 116,611,043 of OX638130.1, forward strand.
AACATAGAATTTTCATTTAATACACCAAACATGGCAAATTAATTTTTTTGGGTCTTTTAAAATACACAAAATGATATATAAATTGATGAAAATATCATATTTAAATCAAAATTACTAAAACTTTAAATAAAATTTGTAAATACCAATTAAAATTCATGTTTTTCCATGATCCCGATCAATTTTGGTTCTCGACAAACGATTTTATTCGTTTACACCTTAAAATGACGGTAATGTGGAAGCTTTTCAAACAAACAAAGGAATGAAAATGAATTGTTTTTTTTTACAAAAATGTAGTATTTATTATACAGAAAATTATATATTAAATTTCCATTTAAATTTCAGAAAAGAATTGGCTCTAGATATTTCATATGCTATGTTTCCTTAGGTACGATTTAAATTTTTATATATTTTACGACATAAATTCATATAATTATAAACATTTAGCATATAATTGATATTTATATTATGAAAATATCAATTAAAAATTCCTTCACACAGAAAACTGATTTGTTGCGGCAACCAACAAAAAGCCCTACCGAACTATGCGGTTGCAGCAACAGCTGATAAAGTATTAATTCAGTTGTGACAACCTCCAAAACGGTAATAAAGAGGTTGTTACAACCACTATATCGGTGAACACGAGGTTGTCGCAACCTCCAATTCAGTAAGCATGAGGATTTCTTATTTATTTTATATTACGCTACTAGAGAGCAATTTGCATTGATTTAATTTATTTATTTTTTTTATTATTTTTAATGTACTTATTTCGCAAAATTATTTAATCAATAAATTTTCAATTTTTTTGAATTGTGAAAAAAAAACCGATTATATTTGACTATAGAATTTAATAATTAATGGATAAATCTTAAATATTTTAATAAAATTTTATAGATTTATAAAATGTACCCAATAAAACATAGAATTTTCATTTAAAACACCAATCATGGCAATTTAACTTTTTTGGGTTTTTTAAAATACACAAAATGATATATAAAATGATGAAATACCATATTTAAATCAAAATTACTAAAACTTTAAATAAAATTTGAAAATATCATTTAAAATACATGTTTTTCCAATGATCCCGATCAATTTTGGTTCTCGACAAACGATTTTATTCGTTTACACCTTAAAATGTCGGTAATGTGGAAGCTTTTCAAACAAACAAAGGAATGAAAATGAATTGTTTTTTTTTTACAAAAATGTAGTATTTATTATACAGAAAATTATATATTAAATTTCCATTTAAATTTCAGAAAAGAATTGGCTCTAGATATTTCATATGCTATGTTTCCTTAGGTACGATTTAAATTTTTATATATTTTACGACATAAATTCAAAATATACAATTTAGAAATTTTATAATAATATTCCGAATAAATCAAATGAAATACAGAAATAATATTTGTATCTCCAAATTTTATTTAAAATGCATATTAAAGATGCAGAAATTATCATTTATAATTATAAATATTAATCTTATTTTTAAAATTATTAATTACAATTGATATACACCCAGAAAAAAATACTATATAAATAATAGTTTTTTACAAATAAAAATAGTCAATAGAAAAAATTATTATTTTAATCGGAAAATACCATTAAATACTCGAAAATACCATGACATTGCCATTGAGTTTATATGAAAATTTTTATTTTTTGTATACTATAAAAGTATACAGTAAATTTTTTTCTGGTTGTACTTTTTAAAATGCATATCTTCTCAAATGAACCTCATCCTTTTTTGTACTCGAATAACGATTTTATTCGTATGTATCTCAAAATGTCGGCCATGTTATCAGTTTTCAACAAAACCAAAAAATTACAATATATTTTCAAAGATATGGAATGTTATGAACAAAATTAAATCGAAATAGACCCAATGAATTTTTGAATTTCCATATATTATTTCCAAATTAATTATATCATTTAAAAATTCTATCTTTTAAAAAGACCCTCATAATTTTGTCGTTCCTGAACTCCAATTTCATTCATAGGACTTTAAAATGTTGGTCATAGTGTGGGTATTCAAACCAAAAAAGGGTTATAGACCTTTGGGGGATTGGTTCGAAAACATTTAAATAAGTACGCTTAATGCTCCATTATTTTATATTATGTAGAAATATTTTTAAATACTTTTTAGTTAATGTTGACGTCTGCCAAATTGTTTTTTTTTTCAAATAGATTTTTGAAATTTCTAATAAAAAAAATCCGTCACTTAGAGGTTAACGATGCTATGCGATTTCCAGTCCCAGTCGAGCCGCGCCAAAACCTCGTCAGTTCGGTAGCTAAACGCGGCATTGTAAATGTGTGCAAAATAATTATGGGAGCTCGTAAAGTGCGCACAACTTTGAAAAAGACGTATTTTCGAAATAAAAAACTAATTCAAAAGTCTTCATATAAGTTAACAAATGCAATCGACAAAAAATAGGTGTGGTCCAGCGTTGTCTGGTATTAATTGCTTGAGTGCAACAAGATGTTTATGAAAAATGAAAAGACGTTGTTGTTTCACCGTGCGCTGTTTTTTTATTTTAATTATTTTTTTATTAATATTTTTATTTGTATTTTATTTTATTTAAATTTTTTATTTCATAACATGTCCAGCGCGTAGATTAAGTTGCTGCAAAAATTCAATTTCGAACACTTTATGCAAATTGGATTAAGAAATTGCCAATATTGGTTAGGACCAGAGTGCATTTAGTTTAACGAGTCACATCGCGTTGCCGATAAGAAACAACAACAGATCGTGTACGATCGAATTTGTACAGGTGATTAGATTAGTGCTATTTGAATAAAATAAAAAATGTGCAAAAAATAAGTTTAAAAAAAAGGTGAAACTGTCGACATTTTTAAGTGAAGGCGTAATTAGTAAAAAATACATTTTCTGGTTTTTTTAATGCATATGTGATAAATTATATCATACAGTTTCAGGAAATAATTCAAATAAATGTTGCTAATCTTTTAGTGAACGCTAAAAATTCAAATATCAATTTTTCACTAAAAATTCAAATTTTCACTAAAAATTCAATTTGTCACTAAAAATTCAATTTTTCACTAAAAATTCAATTTTTCACTAAAAATTTAATTTTTCACTAAAAATTTAATTTTTCACTAAAAATTTAATTTTTCACTAAAAATTCAATTTTTCACTTCAAATTCAATTTTTCACTAAAAATTCAATTTATTACTAAAAATTAAATTTTTACTAAGAATTCAATTTTTCACTAAAAATTCAATTTTTCACTGAAAATTCAATTTTCCACTAAAAATTCAAATTTTCACTAGAAATTCAAATTTTCACTAGAAATTCAAATTTTCACTAAAAATTCAATTTTTCACTAAAAATTCAATTTTTCACTAAAAATTCAATTTTTCACTAAAAATTCAATTTTTCACTAAAAATTCAATTTTTCACTAAAAATTCAATTTTTCACTAAAAATTCAATTTTTCACTAAAAATTCAATAATTCACTAAAAATTCAATTTTTCACTAAAAATTCAATTTTTCACTAAAAATTCAATTTTTCACTAAAAATTCAATTTTTCACTAAAAATTCAATTTTTCACTAAAAATTCAATTTTTCACTAAAAATTCAATTTTTCACTAAAAATTCAATTTTTCACTAAAAATTCAATATTTCACTAAAAATTCAATTTTTCACTAAAAATTTAATTTTTGACTAAAAATTCAAATTTTTACTAAATATTCAAATTTTCACTAAAAATTCAAATGTTCACTAAAAATTCAAAATTTCATTACAAATTCAAATTTTCACAAAAATTAAATTTTTCATTAAAATTTAAATTTTTGACTAAAAATTCAAATTTTCACTAAAAATTCAAATTTTCACTAAAAATTAAATTTTTCACTAAAAATAATCAATTTTTCACCAGAAATTAAATTTTTCACTAAAAATTCAATTTTTCACCAAAAATTCAATTGTTCACTAAAAAATCATTTTGTCACTTAAAATTCAATTTTTTACTAAAAATTCAAATTTTCACTAAAAATTCAAAATTTCACTAAAAATTCAAATTTTCACCAAAAATTCAATTTTTCAATAAAAAATAAAATTTTCACTAAAAATTCAATTTTTCACTAAAAATTCAATTTTTCACTAAAAATTCAATTTTTCACTAAAAATTCAATTTTTCACTAAAAATTCAATTTTTCACTAAAAATTCAATTTTTCACTAAAAATTCAATTTTTTTACTAAAAATTCAATTTTGCACTTAAAATTCAATTTTTCACTAAAAATTCAATTTTTCACTAAAAATTCAAATTTTCACTAAAAATTCAAATATTCACTAAAAATTCAAATTTTCACTAAAAATTCAAATTTTCACTAAAAATTCAAATTTTCACTAAAAATTCAAATTTTCACTAAAAATTCAAAATTTCACTAAAAATTCAAATTTTCACCAAAAATTCAATTTTTCAATTAAAAATAAAATTTTCACTAAAAATTTAATTTTTGACTAAAAATTCAAATTTTTTATTAAAAATTCAAATTTTCACTAAAAATTCAAATTTTCACTAAAAATTCAAATGTTCACTAAAAATTCAACTTTTCACTAAAAACAATCAATTTTTCACTAAAAAATCAATTTTTCACTAAAAAATCAATTTTTCACTGAAAATTCAATTTTTTACTGAAAATTCAGTTTTTCATAAAAAATTTAATTTTTCACTAAAAATTCAATTTTTCACTAAAAATTCAATAATTCACTTCAAATACAATCACTAGAAATTTAATTTTTCACTAAAAATTAAATTTTTCACTAAAAATTCAATTTTTTACTAAAAATTTAATTTTTCACTAAAAATTTAATTATTGACTAAAAATTCAATTTTTTCAACAAAAATTCAATTTTTCACTAAAAATTCAATTTTTCACTAAAAATTCAATTTTTCACTAAAAATTCAATTTTTCACTCAAAATTCAATTTTTCACTAAAAAATTCAATTTTTCACTAAAAAATTCAATTTTTCACTAAAAAATTCAATTTTTCACTAAAAAATTAAATTTTTCACTAAAAATTCAAATATTCACTACAAATTCAAATTTTCACTAAAAATTCTAATTTTCACTAAAAATTCAAATTTTCACTAAATATTCAAAATTTCACTAAAAATTCCAATTTTCACCCAAAATTCAATTTTTCAATTAAAAATAAAATTTTCACTAAAAATTTAATTTTTGACTAAAAATTCAAATTTTTTAAAAATTCAAATTTTCACTAAAAATTCAAATTTTCACTAAAAATTCAAATTTTCACTAAAAATTCAAATGTTCACTAAAAATTCAAAATTTCATTAAAAATTCAAATTTTCAACACAAATTCAATTTTACATTAAATTTTCAATTTTTGACTAAAAATTAAAATTTTGACTAAAAATTCAAATTTTCACAAAATTTCAATTTTCAATTCAAATTTTCACTAAAAATTCAACTTTTCACTAAAAACAATCAATTTTTCACTAAAAATTCAAATTTTTCACAAAACATTCAAATTTTTACCAGAAATTAAATTTTTCACTAAAAATTCAAATTTTCACTAAAAATTCAATTGTTCACTAAAAAATCATTTTGTCACTTAAAATTCGATTTTGCACTAAAAAATTCAATTTTTCACTAAAAATTCAATTTTTCAATAAAAATTAAATTTTTCACTAAAAAATCATTTTATCACTTAAAATTCAATTTTTTACTGAAAATTTAGTATTTCAATAAAAATTAAGGTTTTCTTTCACTCTAATTAAATTGTTAATTTTTTAATTAAAATTTTTTATTATAAATTATATTTTTCGTTAAAAGTTAAATTTTATTGACAAATTAAAATTTAAGTGAATAACTGACTTTTCAATGATAAATTAAATTTTTAAGATCAAAAAAAAATATATATATGTATTCTGAATAAAAATATTTTTTTTTTTTCAAATAATATTAATTCTCTTAATAATTACAAAAAACGTATGTTTCCTGCTTTCTGTCGAATTTCGTTTGTTGGTTTGCGTGTCATTTGCCTAATGCACGAATCAATAATGAGCTCCCCGTACTTTTCCCATCTCCAGCATACCCTTCCCCCATTGCGCCATTCATGTTGTTTTTGTATTTCATTATATTGTTTTTGTTGTTGTACAATGAAGTCTTTAATTATGATGTATTTTTGAGTGAAACTAAACAAGCCACCGCGCTGCGCTGCGCTGCGTAATCGTGGGAATTTCTTGACTTGGCTTCATTTCGAAACCTATCGCTGTGGGATCTAAGAGCAAAGAACTTTTTCTTGGGTTTTCGAATTTTTGTTTTTTCTTTTGTTGTTATTTTTAGTAGTGCTGCGTAATGAAATAAAATAAAATTTATTTTCAAAGTGTCCATTTGAATGTTTGAACAACATGTTTTTTTGGGTATTTTAACGATTATGGTTTTGAGGTAAACGTGGGGTCGATTGGGGCATATTAAAAATTATCAAGTTTTCTTTGGGAAAAAAGTACTTTGAAAATACTTCAAAAAGACCAAAGTCCCTGTGATAACAAAATGACATCAAATTAACCAAATACAACTCACTGCATAGGCCACACATTTCAATGAATAATCAGTGAATTCAGAGCAGCTTAAAAAATTAAAAAATCAACTCATATTTGTCAAATTCCGCGAGTGTAACATGTTTTGCATGGCCGGCGACGGCGCTGACATTAATTTATATGAAGACAAATCTGTTTTGACTACAAAAATTAGTCTAACCAACCTGTTTTAATACCTACCAGTTTTTTATTACTCACAAAATAAAATAAAATATTTCAGTTGATTCATTCATTTGTGTGCAGTTATTTATGAGCTGCAATAAATGTGCGAAATATTTGCAACAAATAAATGCAAACAAATTTTAAATATATCAAATATTTTAAAAATACCTAGCGCTTTTTTGTATTTAGCCTAAAAGTGTTAATTCGCCGACACCAAATGCGTTGGTGGTAAAAATTTTATTTTATTTAAAAAAAAAATAAAATATATTATTTGATATTTTTTTATAATCTTTTTTTATAATAAATCATTTAACCAATGTTATTTATTATTAGATTTTTTTTTGTTTTGCTCATTTTGCAGCTTAAATTAATGAAGTGAAATCAAGTGGTTTTTTAGCATTCATTTGATTTGGTTTTCAAATTATTTATGCAGTGCTAAACATTTGTGGTAATAAAATTAAACAGATTAATAGATTGAGCGCATTTTTGTGGAGGACATTCATTAGTTTTGATAAATCTGTTCGAAACAGAACCAAAAAATGCCACAAAGTTATGTTGATGGTGATGCTGATATTAACAGTATTTTATTTAAAATTTTAGTTTAGTGCAATTTAATGTTATTTAGTGCGCAATTTCAAGATAACAAAAAGAAAAAAATTATAACTTAAAATCAATAAAAAGTAAGGAAATAATTTTGGTAAAGTTAGGATAATTTAAAAACCAATGTTTTAAAGAAAATTTGAATTTTGCATTTTAGAAAAGTCAGATGAATTTTTAAGTGCTAATTTCACTTTTAGGTAAAATCCAAATTTTCGATGCTAATTTGAATTTTTGGTTAACAATTAATTAAAAAAAAAATTGGTATTTTTTTAGTGAACATTTAAATTTTTAGTGAAAATTTGAACTTTTAGTGAAAAATTTAAGTCTTAGTAAAAATTGAATTTTTAGTGAAAAATTATTTTTTTTAGTGAAAAATGAATTTTTAGTGAAAAATTGAATTTTTAGTGAAAATTTGAATTTTTAGTGAAAAATTGAATTTGTAGTGAAAAATTGAATTTTTAGTGAAAAATTGAATTTTTAGTGAAAAATTGAATTTTTAGTGAAAAATTGAATTTTTAGTGAAAAATTGAATTTTTAGTGAAAAATTGAATTTTTAGTGAAAAATTTAATTTTTAGTGAAAAATTGAATTTTTAGTGAAAAATTGAATTTTTAGTGAAAAATTGAATTTTTAGTGAAAAATTTAATTTTTAGTGGAAAATTAATTTTTAGTGAAAAATTCAATTTTTAGTGAAAAATTGAAATTTTAGTGAAAAATTGAATTTTTAGTGAAAAATTGAATATTTAGTGCAAAATTAATTTTTAGTTAAAATTTTAATTTTTAATTGAATTGAATTATTAGTGAAAAATTAATTTTTTAGTGAAAAATTGAATTTTTAGTGCAACATTATTTTTTAGTGAAAAATTGAATTTTTAGAGAAAGATTGAATTTTTAGTGAAAAATTGAATTTATAGTGAAAAATAGAATTTTTAGTGAAAAATAGAATTTTTAGTGAAAAATTGAATTTTTAGTGAAAAATTGAATTTTTAGTGAAAAATTGAATTTTTAGTGAAAAATTGAATTTTTAGTGAAAAATTGAATTTTTAGTGAAAAATTGAATTTTTAGTGAAAAATTGAATTTTTAGTGAAAAATTGAATTTTTAGTGAAAAATTGAATTTTTAGTGAAAAATTGAATTTTTAGTGAAAAATTGAATTTTTAGTGAAAAATTGAATTTTTAGTGAAAAATTGAATTTTTAGTGAAAAATTGAATTTTTAGTGAAAAATTGAATTTTTAGTGAAAATTTGAATTTTTAGTGAAAATTTGAATTTTTAGTGAAAATTTGAATTTTTAGTGAAAAATTGAATTTTTAGTGAAAATTTGAATTTTTAGTGAAATATTGAATTTTTAGTGAAAATTTGAATTTTTAGTGAAAATTTGAATTTTTAGTGAAAATTTGAATTTTTAGTGAAAATTTGAATTTTTAGTGAAAATTTGAATATTTAGTGAAAATTTGAATTTTTAGTGAAAAATTAAATTTTTAGTGAAAAATAGAATTTTTAGTGCAAAATTGAATTTTCTATTTAAAAATTAAATTTTTAGTGACAAATTGAATTTTTAGTAAAAAAATTGAATTTTTAGTGAAAATTTTAATTTTTAGTAAAAAATTTAATTTGAATTTTTTGTGAAAAATTGATTTTTTGAAAGAAAATACACACTTTCGATTAAAGGATAACTTTGCAAAACAAAATTTAAAATTTTCATTTTTGCGCTAAAAATTTAATTTTTCACTAAAAACTCAATTAAACTTAAAAACAGAGTATATGACGCATTCATTTTTCAGCATCAATTATTTACTCGATTTTTCTGTGTCATGATTAATAAATTTCGTGTATTTCTCTGTATTATGTATCGATTTTATTGTTTCTTTTTTTACATTTCTATTTCGACATTTTTTCTGCACACTTTCTTCTCACAGCAAAGCAATATAAAATGGTCTTCCGCATCAATTGAGTAGCATTTCTTTGGCTTTAAATGCGATATGCAAAAAATATTGACAATTTCTAATGTTTTTTTTTCACTATAAAGCAGAGCAAAAAAGCGGCAACAATGGGCTATAGTGACAACATCAATTTGTTGCAACAACATTGGCACTTACGCCACGCACTCGCACTCACATGGCAAATCAATTTTGTTCACATGATTGTATGCAAATTTGTGACAAATTTTCCAGCGCCACACACAATGTCTTAGACAGCAACAATTGTTGTTACTTGTGCTGCTAATAATGGAAGACATTGGCAACAAATAGTATCGCCAAAATGTTGCAAGTATGCAAGCGTTTGATTGGCTAAGATGCAAGAATGTATTTTTGAATGAATTTTTAGAATGATCTTTGTTTTTAAAATTGCTTAGTTGAACCTTTGTTTAAAAACAAAAATTCAAAATACACTTTTAATCAGTATTAAAAAATACTATATATAAAACCAGGTTGGAATAAGTTTCAAAGTAGCACAAAATCAGTACAACGCCTGTACATGTACAAAATCTGTATCAAATAAGTGAAAAAAACAGAAAATAATACTTACAAAATCAGTACAAAATCTTTACAAAATTAGCACAAAAGATGTACAACATATATAGAAAATCTGTACGAAATCCGGGCAAAAGAAGTACAAAATCTGTACAAAATCAGTACAAAATCAGATGAAAATCATTACAAAAATTATTATAAAATATGTAAAAAATCTATACAATAGATGTACAAAAGATATGCAAAATCCTTACATAATCAGTACATAATCATTACTATAGAAGTACAAAGTCTCTACAAAAGAAGTACAATTCTAAATAATGTCTGTATATAATATGTACAAAATGCGTACAAAATCAGTACATAAAATATACAAAATCTGTACAAAATCTGCACAAAAGAAGTACAATATATGTACAAATTCAGTATATAACCTATACAAAAGGAGTACAATATCAGTACAAAAGATGTAAGAAATCTGTACAAAATCAGTATAAAATTAGTACAAAAATCAGTGAATAATCTGTACAAAAGATTTACAATAGATATATAAAATCTGTACAAAATCAGTACAAAAGAAGTACAATATATGTTCAAAAGAAGTACAAAATATGCATATAATCTGTTCAAAATGAGTATAAAATAAGAATAAAAGAAGTACAAAATCTGTGGGACATCTGTACAAAAACAGAATAAAATCTGTTCAAAATCAGTACAAAATCTGAACAAAATCAGTACAAAATACACAATACAAAACATGTTGTTTTTGTTATATCAGTACTTTTAAAAACGCTAAGTCTGGCAACTCTACAACTCTGTTACACTGACTACGAATTAAATACGTACAGCTGCATTAACAGGAAATGCATTTCAGAGGAAACTTCACAGAAAATGAGCGCAAAAGGAAGTGCAACAGCAGAAAAGTTGTGGTTCAGGTGAATTTCTTCGTTCACTTTGAATGAATGACTGGCTGAAATGAAAGCGGCAACAGCATCAGCAACATGCAAATGTTGTTCTAATTGTTGTAGCTCTTGTATTGTTATAGCAACTAGTTATTTGTACCAATAGATTGTATTTCAATTACTTTAGTTATTTCCAAGTAATCAGGCTAACAAAACATTTATTGGTTGGCTGAAAGTTTATTGCCAGTGCAACAATTAAGGATATGCGGTGGATCTATTCACTGAAGTAAATGAATTTCAACTGAAATTTTAATTAACAATGAAATTTTTAACAATTAGCTAAAAATTATAAACTTATTTTACTAAATAAATATTTGGATTTTGAGATAAAAATTCAATTCTTTAGTGAGAAAGTGAGTTTTTATTGAAAATTTTATTTTTATTGAACAATTGAATTTTTACTGAAAAATTTTATATTTAGTGAAAAATTAATTTTTTAGTTAAAAATTAGTGAAAAATTATTTTTAGTGAAGAATTATATTTATAGCGAAAAATTGAATTTTTTGTGAAAATTTTATTTTTAGTAAAAATTTAATAAAAACTTGAATTTTTAATTAAAAATGTCATTTTAAGTTCAAAACTGAATCTTTAGTAAAAACTGTATTTTTAGTGAAAAATTGAATTTTTGGAATAATATGAATTTTTAGTTCAAAACTGAATCTTTAGTAAAAACTGTATGTTTAGTGAAAAATTGAATTTTTACTGAAAAAATGAATGTTTTTAGAGAAAATTTGAATTTTTAGTGAACAATTTTTTTTTTGAACAATTTGAAATTTCTAAATTGAAATTAAAATTAAGTAAGAAAAATTAAGTAAAAGTTATGAAATAGTTAAAATAAATAAAAGTTAATTAAGTGTTAGATAGGAGTTAGATACGAGTAAGGTAAGAGTTAAGTAAGAGTTAAGTAATTGTTAAGTAAGAGTTAAGTAAGAGTTAAGTTAGAGTAAAATCAGAGTTAAGTCAGAGTAAAGTAAGAGTTTAGAAAGAGTTAAGTAAGAGTTAAGTAAGAGTTAAGAAAGAATAAGTAAAAGTTAAGTAAAAGTTAAGTAAGAGTTAGGTAAGAGTTAGATAAGAGTTAGGTAAGAATTAAGTAAGAGTTAAGTAAGAGTTAAGTAAGAGTTAAGTAAGAGTTAAATAAGAGTTAAGTAAGAGTTAAGTCAGAGTTAAGTCAGTGTTAAGTCAGAGTTAAGAAAGAGTTAAGTTAGACTTTAATAATAGTTAAGTAATAAAAAAAAATCTTAGTGAAATTTAAAATTATTAATAAACATTTTATTTTTAAGTGAAAACATGAAATTTAAATATAAAATTTAATTTTAGTGTAAATTAAACTTTGTTTAAATTCTCTTCACAAAAATTCAGTTATTGTTGTTGCAATTTAACTAATGTTGTTGCTGTGCAACGACGTAAAACGTGCAACATTTTAAGTAGTTGCTGACATCATTAACATCGACTGCCAGCAGCCGAGTAGCTGCCAACATGGCGATTTATTGAATAGAACTGCATTATTCAACTGTCAGCTTGAGTAAAAAGGAGATGGCAAGTGTGCCTAAAACAAGCGAAGACGTATGAGTGCGAAAGAGCTGAAGAGTGAAGGAACTGGACAAATAACGAGAGATGGCGATATTAATGCGCGGTACTTCTTCAAGTGACAGCTAAGGCGGCTCCATGAATTGATGCGCTGCTAAGTACTGCAACAAAATTAAAATGTTTGGCAGCAGCAATAGATGCAACAAAAAAAACAGCAACAACAACGTCAGCAACATCGATGACATTTACAAATAGAGGTCATTTTACAAGCGGCTTAAAATTGCAAACTAATTAAATTTATCAAAGAAACTGGGCAAAACGACGAAACTCATTTCCTGTGTTGCCACATTTCGCGCAGCGATATTTGCGATGTTGCAATATTTGCCTGCTGCTGTTGCTCCAATTTCGACGCCTTATAATTGCCACACAAAATGCACAATAGTCGTTAAGTTGCCGTTAGTTTGTCGTCATCGGCTTCATCGTTGTCGTCGTCGTTTTATGTTGTTCCTGCTGGCTACAAAATGTGCCCCATAGCGGCAACAACAAAAAGCAAAAAAATTGTTCTCAAACAAGTTGTTTGCTGGTGCATTTGAATAAAGTTGCTACGCAGCTGGGGCAGTAGCTTAAATTAAATGATGCAGCAGCAACAATAATTATAGCAACAACAAGAATATTAAAAACAACAACAGCAACAATATCTAATCAGTTGTTTTCGCCTACTTTTTTCCAAACTATCGGTTTTTCTTGCTTTTAAGCGACATCAAAATGAAGATGTTGCTGCTGAACTATGCAATTGCAACAATTTTTATTTTATTATTCGTTGCATTTTTATGGTGCATATTTTAATTTTAGCTTTACGCACTTTTTTTTATTGCTCTTCTATGTGTTTTCGACATTGCAATAAATTCTTATCACAGCAATAATGTTAAATTTTATTACTGAAATGAATTCTTCTTTAAAATGTTTATACCAAAAAGAAAAAGCAATTATTAAATACAATAATAAATCGTCAGACACAAACACAGCAACATCCTTTAGAGTATTGCGAGCAACAATAATGGCAGCCGCAGCCGCAGCATCAGCGACAACAGCGACGCTTTTAATCGCATTATGTATAAAATGTAATTAAGAAAAAATCTTCAACTCGAACAATTCGCAATTCTGGCAACACATACTGTGAGTGTGGGTGAGTTGAACAACGTTCAGCAGAGCAGATATACTCGCAAACACCAAGCGGGAAATAATAAAAAAAATGTTTTCAATATGGTTTCAAATGGGTATGATTTTCCAAACATATTTTAAAAAAGTTTTAAGTAAGAGTAAAGTAAAAGACAGTAAGAAATATGTAAGTGTTAAGTAAGAGTTAAGTAAGGTTAAGCAGGTTTTTTGTAAGTGTTACGTAGGAGTTAAGTAAGAGTTAAGGAAGAGTTAAGTAAGATTAAAGAAGGAGTTAAGTGAGAGTTAAGTGAGAGTTAAGTGAGAGTTAAGTAAGAGTTAATTAAGAATTAAGTAAGAATTAAATAAAAGTTAAGTGAGAGTTAAGTAAGAGTTAAGTAAGAATTAAGTAAGAATTAAGTAAGAGTAAAGTTAGAGTTAAGTAAAAGTTAAGTAAGAGTTAAGTAAGAGTTAAGTAAGAGTTAAGTAAGAGTTAAGTAAGAGTTAAGTAAGAGTTAAGTAAGAGTTAAGTAAGAGTTAAGTAAGAGTTAAGTAAGAGTTAAGTAAGAGTTAAGTAAGAGTTATGTAAGATTTAAGTAAGAGTTAAGTAAGAGTTAAGTAAGAGTTAAGTAAGAGTTAAGTAAGAGTTAAGTAAGAGTTAAGTAAGAGTTAAGTAAGAGTTAAGTAAGAGTTATGTAAGAGTTAAGTAAGAGTTAAGTAAGAGATAAGTAAGAGTTGTAAGAGTTAAGTATGACCTAACTAAGAGTAAAGTTTGAGTTAAGTAAGAATTAAGTAAGAGTTAAGTAAGAGTTAAGTAAGAGTTAGGTGGAGTTAAGTAAGAGTTAAGTAAGAGTTTAGTAAGAGTTTAATATAGTAACAGTTCAGTCACAGTTTATTATGAATTAAGTAAGTGTTAAATAAGAACTAAGTAAGAGTTAAGTACGAGATAAGTAATAGTCAATTGAGAAATCCCGCTGGGCTGTCAAACATTCGCTATATTTCGTTATAAAATTTCACTAAATGGAAATTAATTCCTGCCAATTTTTTATTGTTACTGCTGCTGTTGTTACTTTTTATACTTGCTGCTATTGTAGCTGTTATTGCTGCCCGATGATGTTGCGTGTTGTTACTATTTTGTATGTGTTTTTGTTGTTGATAAATATTCATTATTATTACTTTTGCCGCCCAGTCACTCAGAAATGCATATTTTCATCGAATTACTGCGATTTACGCCAAGCAAAATATACAGCAAAAAAAAAAGACTGCTACAATAAAGTGGTAAGTACAAAAAATTGGTAAAATGAAATTGTTGACCAAAAGTTAAATATGAAAAGTTCAATAAAAATACAACATAATGATAACGAATACAAACAAGGATACTACATTCGATACAAAAAAACTATATAAAAAAAGTGTTGAAAATATGGAAAATTATGCAAACATTGCGTAGTAGGTGTTTCGACCTACAGCAACATGCTGCGCAACAGCAGCAATATTTTTTACAGCAGCAACATATGACATATGTCGGTATTTGTACCTTCTTGTGTGATTTCGCATTTTTGTAAAAAATTAATTAAAAATTACTGTTAAGTATTAATAAATCTAAAAGAGCGTTAGCAATGACAACATTATTGAGCAATATAAAAAGCACAACAACAATAAATATCCGCAGCAACAACATTTTGTTGCAAATAGCTGCAGATGACTTGCAGCTATAAAAAAATAGTTTAAAATTTAAATATTTTAGCCTTGTGCCTAAAAACAAAATGGCGCAAGGTGACAGTTATTAAAAAAAATTAACTGAATACTTAATTTAATTATACAACTTATTTTTAAACAATAAAAGTTTTGTAAAAGATACTAATGAGTTATGTACGTCTTTAGGAAGTAGTAAGTAAGTGCTAAGTAAGAGCTTAGTAAGACCTAAGTAAGAATGATGAATAAGTCGAGTAATAGTTATGCAAGACTTTAGTAAGAGTTACGAGTTAAGTAAGAGTTAAGTAAGTGTTAAGTAAGTGTTAAGTAAGTGTTCAGTAAGTGTTCAGTAAGAGTAAGGCAAGAGTTAAGTAAGATTTGGGTAAGTGTTAGGTAAGAGTTATGAAAGAGTTAAATAAGATTTTAGTAAGAGTTAGGTAAGAGTTAGGTAAGAGTTAAGAACGATTTAGGTCAGAATTAAGTAAGAATTAGGTAATAGTTAAGTAAGAGTCAAGTAAGAGTAAAAAAAGAGTAAAGTAAGAGTTAGGTAAGAGTTAAGTATGTGTTAGGTAAGAGTTAGGTAAGAGCTAAGTAAAAGTTAAGTAAGAGTTAATTAAGATTTAAGTAAGAATTAACTAAGAGTTTAGTAAGAGATTATTAAGGGTAGTTATTAATAAGGTAGTTATTAATAAGAGTTAAGAGTTAAATCTTGGTTGTATTTTTCAGACACACAAAAAATGTAGCTATTGAAATAAAATCAAATATTTAAAATTTTCATTGAACTAAATATTTATATGTTTTTATAATTAACATAACTAATAAAAAAGTTTGTAACATGTTTTTAAAGTGTCGCGTCAGTATAAGTTGAAAATTGATTAAAATTCTATAGTTTATTGGTGCCTGTTTAAAGTGCCAACAATAATAACAATAAAATTAAAAATCTAAATATATTGCTTTTGTTTTATTTTTTTTTTTCTATTTTTTAATTTATTTTTTTCCCTTTTATCAAGCAACACCAGAAAAAACTTGTTTGACGCGCGCATGCAGCATAATTTTCTCCTAAATAATGTTGCTGTCTTTTGTTGTTGTTGCTGCTGCTGTTGTTAGTGTGACTTAAAAGCCACTCAACGCCAGTCAAGCGCTTGAAGCCACAGACGCCCACGCGCCGCCACTTGGCTGAGTGACTAGTTGGCCAAGTTAAGACTCCGCATTGCAATGCGTAAAAAGTGTTTAGCAACAAGAATTATGTTTTTGTTTTTATTAAGTATTTATATTAAGGCGATTTAGCGAGTTGTCGTTGATTGGATTTGCAGGCCTTGAAAGTTAACTATTGGCGACGTTTAGGCGCCAACATTTGCGTCGCAGCAATAATAAATAAAATAAAAATAAAGAGTTTTAAGAGTTCTTCAAATTATTAAATACATATTAGCAAAAATTATTATTAATGCTGCTGTCACGGCATATATTGCAGCAATATGTGCAACTACATTTACCTACTTGCAGCAAAGTGAAGATTAAGAAAAAAAATAAAAATAAAAAAAAAAATTAAATTTCTTATATAAAATTATAAATAAAATAATAAAATAATAAAATAATAAAATAATAAAATAATAAAATAATAAAATAATAAAATAATAAAATAATAAAATAATAAAATAATAAAATAATAAAATAATAAAATAATAAAATAATAAAATAATAAAATAATAAAATAATAAAATAATAAAATAATAAAATAATAAAATAATAAAATAATAAAATAATAAAATAATAAAATAATAAAATAATAAAATAATAAAATAATAAAATAATAAAATAATAAAATAATAAAATAATAAAATAATAAAATAATAAAATAATAAAATAATAAAATAATAAAATAATAAAATAATAAAATAATAAAATAATAAAATAATAAAATAATAAAATAATAAAATAATAAAATAATAAAATAATAAAATAATAAAATAATAAAATAATAAAATAATAAAATAATAAAATAATAAAATAATAAAATAATAAAATAATAAAATAATAAAATAATAAAATAATAAAATAATAAAATAATAAAATAATAAAATAATAAAATAATAAAATAATAAAATAATAAAATAATAAAATAATAAAATAATAAAATAATAAAATAATAAAATAATAAAATAATAAAATAATAAAATAATAAAATAATAAAATAATAAAATAATAAAATAATAAAATAATAAAATAATAAAATAATAAAATAATAAAATAATAAAATAATAAAATAATAAAATAATAAAATAATAAAATAATAAAATAATAAAATAATAAAATAATAAAATAATAAAATAATAAAATAATAAAATAATAAAATAATAAAATGATAAAATAATAAAATAATAAAATAATAAAATAATAAAATAATAAAATAATAAAATGATAAAATAATAAAATAATAAAATAATAAAATAATAAAATAATAAAATAATAAAATAATAAAATAATAAAATAATAAAATAATAAAATAATAAAATAATAAAATAATAAAATAATAAAATAATAAAATAATAAAATAATAAAATAATAAAATAATAAAATAATAAAATAATAAAATAATAAAATAATAAAATAATAAAATAATAAAATAATAAAATAATAAAATAATAAAATAATAAAATAATAAAATAATAAAATAATAAAATAATAAAATAATAAAATAATAAAATAATAAAATAATAAAATAATAAAATAATAAAATAATAAAATAATAAAATAATAAAATAATAAAATAATAAAATAATAAAATAATAAAATAATAAAATAATAAAATAATAAAATAATTTTTTTCATTTTTTTTTTTTTTTTGGGGAAAGGAGGGCAAAAATGCATTTTTGCATCCGACGTTGGGTCGTCACCCAGCGTGGTATGTCGGGCTCACCGTTCAGGCATACCGACTAAAAACCCCCCTTATCTCTCTTGGGAAATGCTTCCACCCCGGCACCGCTACCGCATTACTTCGAGGTGGATCCCACTTTGGCTTTTCAGCCATCTACTTCATGGCCTGCGTCCTGGCCCCCCGCTTTCTTTAATTTAATGCTGCATCTAAATCGAATTTCTTTGTTCTTAGAACATATTCGCTATATTTTGCCACAGCGTTCCAGCTTTCTTCGTCTGTCGTCATCTTGTCTATCAGATTTTCGACTGTTACTGGGCCCAGAGCCTTCTCCAGCTCGTCACGATTTTCCGACCAGCGAATACATTTGAAAAATGTGTGTTCTGCATCATCTACAGTGTCCGCCTCTTCGTACAGACAGTGAGGTGAGTTGCATTTCTCCATTTTGTGGAGGTACTTTCTGAAGTATCCATGTCCAGACAGTATCTGTGTTAAGTAGTAATTTACTTCCCCGCTACGTCTCGTCACCCATTTGTATACGTTAGGGATAAGTCTTTGCGTCCACCTTCCGTTTTTGTCGTTGTTCCAGCGTGTTTGCCAATTTGCAAATGTCTGCTGCTTTTCTACTTCTATTGATGACGATTCGCGTCGTTCGTTCTGCTTCAGTGTCCATATTTTCTTACGCTCCTGTGCTTGGAGATCTATTGGGATCATTCCTGCTATTACGAGTACTGCAGACGCCGATACTGTTCGGTATGCTGAGGTAACCCGTAGAGCAGCCGTTCTCTGCACTGCCAAGAGAGTATTTGCCCTTTGTTTCGTGTTCAGTGCTCCCGCCCAGATGTCGCATCCATAGAGGAGAATGCCGTTACTGGCTTCCATGAGCAGCTTGCGTTTGCTTGGAAGCGGTCCCCCAATGTTCGCCATTAACCGGCTGAGCTGTGCTGTTGTTTTTGCAGCTTTATTGCATGCATAATGGATCTGGCTCATGTATGTTAGCTTCGGATCCAGTCTTATGCCGAGGTATTTCACCGATTTTTTAGTGGGTATTACCACATCGCCGACTCTAATGTCTATCTCAACGGGGATCTGTCGTCTGGTGAGTAGTAGGAGCTCTGTTTTGTGTGTGGCCAGCTGCAGTCCATGTGAGTCTAGCCATGCTTTCGTTCTTATCATTACTTGTCTAAGTCTGCGTTGTGCTTCGTCCGTGTTTCTGGCTTTGATTACTGCTGCGATGTCATCCGCGTAGCCCACTAGAAATGTATCCTCCGGCATTTCGATTTTTAGTATTTCATTATAACTTATGTTCCACAGATCTGGACCCAGGATAGATCCCTGTGCTGCACCCGAAGTGACTTGCATTTTCCTCGGGCCTCCACTCGTGTTGTATATGAGTTCCCTGTCTTTCAGGTAGCTCTTGATCATCTTCATGAGGTATTGCGGTACAGCGAAGTTGTTTTCGAGAGCTTGCAAAATATCTGTCCATCTAAGACTGTTGAAAGCGTTCTTGATATCGAGGGTAGCAAGAAGAACCACGGGTCTGGTGAATTGTGTCTCCTGTTGTGCGGCTTCGACTACACGAACTACCTCTTTTAAAGCTCCAATAGTGGACTTCCCTGGACGGAATCCATGCTGCCTCTTTGATAGTCCTCCTCCTGCTCGGATAGCTTCTTCAAGTCGCGGTTTTATTAGTCGCTCTAGTAGTTTCCCTGCCGTATCTAGCATACAGAGTGGTCTGTATGCAGATGGAGATTCAGGGTCTCCCTTTCCTTTGCTGATAAGAACAAGTTGCTGTTTTTTCCAAGCCTCCGGAAACACTCCTTCTTTTAAACAGCTATTATACATGTTCAGGAGTATCTCGGGTCGATGGTTTGCTATCTCTTTTATTACTTCTGTTGGTATTCCGTCCGGACCAGGCGCCTTTTTGTTTTGGAGACTACGGGCGGCTGCTTTGAGTTCCTCTTCTGTGAACAGAGTGCAGTTTGTAGTATCTTCCGCATCTGCAATGTCTTCCCTGATATCGTGTGTCGGGAAAAGCGACTTCACAATATTATCCATGGTTTTCTCATCCATTTCGCGTACCGGGTTCTTAACCCCAAGCTTTTTCATGACAATTTTATAGCCCAGACCCCATGGGTTTCTATTTAAATCTTCGCGTAATTCTTCCCACAGTTCTCTCTTACTGTTGAATATGGCGTTGCGGAGTCTTTTCTTTGCCTGTTTATATTCTATGCGCTCCGCTTCGGATGTGCCCCTGCGAACTGCTCTGGTAAATTTGCGTCTACTTCGGATGCAATTTCGTCTAAGGTCATCTATGGTGTCGTTCCACCAGTGTACCGCCGTTTTATTTATATTAGGTCGTTTCGCCCTAGGCATCGCTTTGTTACAACCCAGTCGGATGATAGTCATAACTCGTTTCACTACGGTTTTTGCGTCTTCGTCAATTTCCACTTCTTCCATTCGTCTATCTATCTCTGCCACAAGAACGGGTGTGTTCAGTTTGCTCACGTTCCATTTGCGGGTACTCGTACTGCTCTTTATTGCGGATACCATGCCGCCTGATTGAAAGTTGTATGAAATATACTGGTGGTCGCTGGCCGTATAAATTTCGAGTACTTTCCAATTTTTTATTTTGTTCGCAATTCTCTCGGATACCAAGGTTATGTCCGGTATGGTGCCCTCGCACCCAGGTCGCCTGAAGGTTGACACGTTTCCCACGTTTGAGACTATAAGCCCGGTTCTAGCAGCCATTTGCACAATTTTTCTGCCTCTTGAGTTGGTAGTTTGCATTCCCCATTCTGCTGCTCGAGAATTAAAATCACCCGCCACTATCAGGTGTCCACCGATGTCTCTTATCGTATCTTCGATCCCTTCCAGCTTTCTCTGGAATTCGTCGATGCGATCGCTAGGAGTAAGGTAGCAGCTGACCAGGGTGGCGTTGTTAATCTGCACCCAGACGAAGCCATTTCCTTTTCCACTACTATTTGGTTGTATTTGGCTGGTGTTTGGTATCCATATTGCTGCAGTTTCCGTGTCGTCATGGAGCCAGAACCCGCTTGTTTTCATTGTGTATTGCTCGCTGATGATTGCAATATCCGCTTCCTGTTCTATTACTATTTGAGGCAAGAGAGCATCTGCCACCTTTCCTCTATGCATATTTAACTGAAGTATTTTCATCGCGCCTTTTGTTTACTTGCCTTGCAGCTTCTCGATCCGGGCAAGTGGTCTACCGCGCTCTGTGCGTCTTCCGAGCAGATACAGCATTTTGGTGGATTTTTGCACTCTTTCGGCTGATGGCCCTTCTCGCCACAACGGATGCATAGTCCCATGCCCTTTCTGTCTGGTCCTTCGCATTCCCACTGCATATGGCCTGACCCGAAGCACCTGAAGCACCGTTTTCTTTCCTCTCGATACTGGATTCTGCAATTTGTCCAAGCAATTTTTATACGTTCCGTCTTTAATAATTCATTTGCGCCAGTCACTGGTAGTGAGACAAATGCCTTGCGTTGCTCTCTATTATTCGTGTCAGTCAGGTGGACTGTGATATCATCCCCTTCTATATTTGTTGCAGCGTTTATGGCGGCGACAACTTCTTCTTTTGTAGAGAGGGCGTCAAGATCTCTTATCTCTATTGTGGCTCTAGGTTTTAAATCTTTTACCAAAGCTGCTTCTTTCACAATGTCCTTGATAGCATCGCAGAACTCGTCTTTCTTTCCACCTTTTCCCATCTCAAGCAGAATTGCACCCGTTTTTGTCTTCCGGATGGAACGGATCGCGACATTTGCCTCGTCCGGTTTGACGTTGTTTCTTATGTTTCTGAGAACTTCAGCGTAACTGTGACCCTCCATTGGTCGAATGATGACAGCTTCTGAGCGCTCCTTTGGCTTTCTTGGAGGCTTCTTTCTTACAACTTCCTTCTTTGGTCTCCAGGGTATCTTATCGTTTCTCGAGTTTTCTTCCCGCGGTCGTCTTTTTGTTGTCATCGTTTTTTCCATCTCAATAGAGCTTTCCCTCGGTTTCTTTCCGGGGTTTTTCTCAGCCGGGCTTGATGCGCTGCTTTTCTTCTGAGGTATTGAAGACGTTGTGATAACGCCTCTTTTCTTTGCATTTTTTGAGATCTCAGCAGTGGTTTTGCTTGTCTCTTTTTCTTTTTCCGCGGTTTTCCAGTTTCTGCGATAGTCTCCAATTATATCAAGTAGCTCTTCCAGCTCCGATACTCCATTTTGGACATCCATATTGATGTTTCTCTGTCTGTTTATCGCCAGTCTCATTTTCTGGAGAACCTTTTGCTCTTTGCTGCAATTGCACAGGTTTGCTGTCGTATTCCCTCCCTCCCTCATCCTACTCCACGCTACTAGCATACTCAGTTGATACTGCAGTGAGTGCGCGATCTACGCCGTGGTGAAGGCATAACACTCACCACGGCTTGGCTTGCGCTCTCATTTGTTTGTGTCAACTGCAGCGCGCTGGTAGTATGTATGTTTGGTTTGAATTTGCCCAGTAGAAAAATGTCGCTAAAATTTCGCATAGATTTTTGCAACATTCGTGGGCTGAGAACGAATTTCTTCTCTATATATGCGTATGTGTCCGTTAATAGGCCACAAATAATGGCGCTGGGTGAGACCCAGGTTAGTGAGGATGCAGATCCACTGGATTTTCAGATACCTGGGTATCACTTAGTGCCATTATTTTCTGCCCATAGGGGTCTCGCTTTATTTATTCGGAGTGACGTTGTGTATCAACTGCAGCAACAACATAGTGTGTCGGATAGCGAATTTAATACAATTTGGGTTAAATTCAAAATCCAATCACACATCATGCACTTGTGCTTTCTTTATAGGAGTCCGAATTTAGATAGGGTTTCCACCTGTAATAAGCTGGATGCCTTATCTGATTCGATCTCAAATATATTGGAGCAATTTCCAGGCAGTGAAATTGTTGTTGCGGGCGATTTTAATGTGCACAACGCCACTTGGTTGAGCCACTCGGGTCTATCAACACAGGAGGGTTGTTATGTTGAGCTTTTTGCCGAGTGCAACCAACTCACTCAAATGGTGAAGGAGCCGACGTATATTCCACGCGTCGGCGGGCAAAGCCCAAAAGTCCTAGACCTTTTTCTGACTTCACATCATGAAAAATATGATGTAAAAGTCCTTGCACCTCTTGGTAACTCCGACCACTGTACTGTTTCCGCTGAGTTTTCGTATTCTAGTTTACGCGCCTCTTCGATTAAAGCCCCGAAGAGGACTGTATGGCTTTACGAAAAAGCAAATTGGGTTGCGTTAAATGATTTTTATCGCAACTTTAATTGGAAATTGTGTTTCGCAGACAGAGACATAAATGCCGCGGCTATAATGGTACAAAATATTATTTTATTAGGTATGCGGTCCTTCATACCTTCTAAAAAGATTAGCATTAAACCCAAGGACCACTCTTGGTTTAATGAGACTTGCAGGATTGCAGTCAGGTCGAAAGAGGAAGCCTTTCAGACTTGGCGTTCTAACAAGAATGCTGATACTGAAAGACTTCGTATACAGGCTAGGAATCGCTGTAATGCCGTGATCTTGCGCGAAAAGTTTCTTCACGAACAAAACGCGCGCAAAAAGGTCCTACTCTATCACAGGGGTAGTAAAAATTTCTGGTCATTTGTAAAAAGGGTGAAGAATCAGACGACATCGTCTACTCCAAGTCTTAGTATGAATGGCCAGACCTTCACTGACCCGGTTGATAAAGCTAATCTCTTGGCAGAATTATTTGCAAATAATTCAACGCTCCCAGATAGTAATCAACCACTGCCTGTCGTCGATTTTGTTTCTTCTGCAATGCCGGAGATACATTTTCGAACTCGGGCAGTTAAAAAGGTTTTAGCGAACCTCAAAATTAACAAAGCCTCTGGGCCAGATGGCATATCTGCCCATGTGTTGAAGAAGTGCGCGTCAACGCTGGCTTGTCCGTTGCGTAACCTTTTCAACATCTCCTACACGACAGGAGTTTTTCCATCTTGTTGGAAGGTTGCCAATGTCCAGCCAGTTCCGAAAAAGGGCGAGGCCACGAACCCTGCCAATTACCGACCCATTGCAATATGCTCTGCACTCTCCAAGGTAATGGAGAGCGTAATTAACTTCCACCTTGTGAACTATCTTGAGCACAACGAATTGCTCAGTGACCGACAATACGGTTTCCGTAGGACCAGATCCACAGGTGACTTGATGGCGGTCCTCTCCGAAAAGTGGAATAATTGTGTTCACCTTTTCGGGGAGAGCAAGGCTGTTGCTCTCGATATTTCCAAGGCTTTTGATCGAGTGTGGCATAAAGCCCTCGTTTCAAAACTAATTGCATATGGTGTCGGTGCATCTTTTACTCGATGGATATCGAGTTTTCTCCAGGGTCGTTCAATACGAGTTGCGATGGATGGTGTTCTTTCAGAACAACATTTCATCAATTCTGGAGTTCCGCAGGGTTCCGTCCTATCCCCGTCCCTATTTCTGGTATTTATCAATGACCTTCTGTCATTGACCCAGAACCCAATTCATTCCTTTGCAGATGACAGTAACATTTGTCATTCATATTCGTTCAACAAGCGCCCAAACTCTTTGGAGATTGAGAGCAAACGACGCACTATGAATGACACACTCAATAATGACCTTAAATCAATCTCCGAGTGGGGTGTTGCAAACAGAGTAGATTTTAATGCAAGCAAGACCCAATGTTGTATGTTATCTCACAAAAGAATGGATTCACCCCTCCCTCCCCTCAATATGGGTGCTGTGGATATTGCGCAGTCAGCTGCTCTTGACGTTCTGGGCATATTAATTCAATGTGATCTCCGTTGGAATGACCACATATTTAACGTGTCGAAAGAAGCGGCCAAGTGCCTCGGTTTTTTAAAACGGTGTAAAACATACTTCACTCCTGCTGACTTACGCACTGTCTACATTACCTATATACGGCCTAAAATGGAATTCAATTCGCACATTTGGGCAGGGGCCTCAAAATCCTCCTTGGAGTTCCTGGACCGAATCCAACAACGTGCGATATATTTAATAGGGGATGAAAATATTTCATCGTCTATTGGTTCTCTTGAGCACCGAAGGACCGTTGGGTGTGTAAGCCTGTTTTATAGGTATTACAACGGCAAGTGTTCGAGGGAAATACATGGCCTGATTCCACCAGGTCGTGTGTTCTCTCGTTCTACTCGGGCGTCAAACCAAGCCCACCCCTTCGTAGTCGACTCGGTTCTCAACAGAACCACGCATTATAGAGAGAATTCGTTCTTCAGTCGCACGATTCGTTTGTGGAACAATCTCCCTGCGTACGTTTTTCCGGACATTTTTGATATTGGCAAGTTCAAAACAAACATTCACCGCCACTACTCTATCTTTCCTCCCTCCTTTTAACCTATCATCCCTTCTTACGATCAACACTGTGCTTTGCATGAATAGGGGGCATCCCCTGAGCGTTGGTTAATTTGTAAAAAAAAAAAAAAAAAAAATCAGGGTATAATCTCATCTAAACCTGCATCACCAACTGAATGGTTACAGACATCGAGCGTTCTCCGAGCCCTTGCTAGGGGTTTAACGGGACGGAAGGCAGCTGTAACATTTACCTGAAAGCCATTTCTACGGGATTTCACTCCCGTATATTGAGGTAACAGAATGCCACAGCTGTCGGCCCATATCAAACTATTCATATACATTGTACAAATCATAAGTCCGTGTCGAGTTCCAGTAGATCGTCATCATGGGTTTGTTCTCGGATATGGTGGTGCGATAGACTTTGCGGCCACACTGCCAGCTCACTACGTCGTTCTGAGCACCTATTTTAAGGGCGGTGTCCTCTCGCCCTGTCACAGGAACCTCTTTAGGCGTTAATGAGCTTTTCAGTTCATGCCCTCCGCTCCTGTCGCTCTTGGTCGGGGGCTGCTAAAGAAAGCAGCTAGATCGCTATCCGCCACCTGCGACCCCGGTGGTAGCCTGAGCTTGGCCCCACCAATAATAAAATAATAAAATAATAAAATAATAAAATAATAAAATAATAAAATAATAAAATAATAAAATAATAAAATAATAAAATAATAAAATAATAAAATAATAAAATAATAAAGTAATAAAATAATAAAATAATCAAATAATAAAATAATAAAATAATAAAATAATAAAATAATAAAATAATAAAATAATAAAATAATAAAATAATAAAATAATAAAATAATAAAATAATAAAATAATAAAATAATAAAATAATAAAATAATAAAATAATAAAATAATAAAATAATAAAATAATAAAATAATAAAATAATAAAATAATAAAATAATAAAATAATAAAATAATAAAATAATAAAATAATAAAATAATAAAATAATAAAATAATAAAATAATAAAATAATAAAATAATAAAATAATAAAATAATAAAATAATAAAATAATAAAATAATAAAATAATAAAATAATAAAATAATAAAATAATAAAATAATAAAATAATAAAATAATAAAATAATAAAATAATAAAATAATAAAATAATAAAATAATAAAATAATAAAATAATAAAATAATAAAATAATAAAATAATAAAATAATAAAATAATAAAATAATAAAATAATAAAATAATAAAATAATAAAATAATAAAATAATAAAATAATAAAATAATAAAATAATAAAATAATAAAATAATAAAATAATAAAATAATAAAATAATAAAATAATAAAATAATAAAATAATAAAATAATAAAATAATAAAATAATAAAATAATAAAATAATAAAATAATAAAATAATAAAATAATAAAATAATAAAATAATAAAATAATAAAATAATAAAATAATAAAATAATAAAATAATAAAATAATAAAATAATAAAATAATAAAATAATAAAATAATAAAATAATAAAATAATAAAATAATAAAATAATAAAATAATAAAATAATAAAATAATAAAATAATAAAATAATAAAATAATAAAATAATAAAATAATAAAATAATAAAATAATAAAATAATAAAATAATAAAATAATAAAATAATAAAATAATAAAATAATAAAATAATAAAATAATAAAATAATAAAATAATAAAATAATAAAATAATAAAATAATAAAATAATAAAATAATAAAATAATAAAATAATAAAATAATAAAATAATAAAATAATAAAATAATAAAATAATAAAATAATAAAATAATAAAATAATAAAATAATAAAATAATAAAATAATAAAATAATAAAATAATAAAATAATAAAATAATAAAATAATAAAATAATAAAATAATAAAATAATAAAATAATAAAATAATAAAATAATAAAATAATAAAATAATAAAATAATAAAATAATAAAATAACTGCAGTAGCAACAATTGCTGCTCCTGCACTTGCTGTCACTCAATTCGTTGCTGTCACTCAATTTGTTGCTGTTGTCATTGAAACAACAACAACCAACTTTTGACATTTTGTTTGTGTCGCTCGTTAGCTGTTTTTGTTGTTCTCGTTGCTGCTGCTGCGAGTCTGTGTTGCAAGCTGCAATTAACATCAATTGCTGGTGATTTTCAACAGCAACAAATATATATTGTTAACACTTGCAGAGAGCAACACATTTAAAACGTATTCAGCAAGAGCAATATTAACAACAGCAACTACAACAACATAAAAAGACAACAACATCGCACTCGACGTCCAAACAAAACGCGTTAACAACCAACTTAACGCTTTATTAAAAACTCATTACGGCCAACAGCAGCAGTAGCAACAGCAACAACAGCATCAGCAACAACTCTTTTTGCTACAACAATAAGTGAAGCAGTCGTGCGTACAAATGTCCGTCTATGTTTGTTTGTCTGTCTTTCCGTCCGTCACTCTGTCAAGTGCTATCGACGACTCGTTGTTGATTTTGAAGCCGCTCTGAAGATGAGCCGCACGTTCCACAAAGTTGCTGCCCGAAATAGTTTTCAGTAGCAGCAACAGCAGTAGCAGTGGGTCAAATGGGCGAATAAAAAAAAAATAAAAACCGTTTCGTATTTTCGAGTTTAAAACGTTTATGCGAAGCGCAGAAGGCAGCAACACTGGGTGTGGTAATTATAGGAATTGTTTTTAAAGCAAATAAGCTGTAATGAGCGCCTGCGAAAGTCGTAAATGTCACACGATACGTATACCGGGTATACAGTGGTTTAATGGGCAGTTAAAATTTTATTATAGCATTTAATCGATAAATGGAAATTTGATTTATTCGCTGTTTTCAATGATAATTTAAGCAAAATTTATTTTTAAAGCGTTAAAGATGTCTCTCTTTAGAAAATTTTTAGTTTATATAATTTTTTAATTTATTTTTCATACTGAACTGAAAGTGATGACAATAAAATGAATTACACTAAGTTTTCAATTTTCACTCAATTATTGAATTTTTTATTTTAAAAAGGTAAAAGTAAAGTAAAAATTAAGTAAATGTTAAGTAAAAGTTAAGTAAAAGTTAGGTAAATGTTTAGTAAGAGATTAGTAAGTGTTAAGTAAGAGTTAAGTAACCGTAAAGTATGAGTTAAATAGAAATTAAAGTTAAGCTAAAGTTAAGTAAAAGTTAGGAAAATCTAAAGTACAAGTTATGTTTAAGTTAAGTAAAAGTTAAGTAAAAATTAATTAAAAATTAAATAAATGTTAACTAAAAGTTGAATAAAAATTAAGTAAAAGTTATGCAAATGTTAAGTAAAAGTTAAATAATAGTTAAGTAAAGTTAAGTAAAAGTTAGATAAAAATTAAGTAAAAGTTAAATATAAGTTAAGTAAAAGTTAAGTAAATGTTAAGTAAAAGTTAAGTAAATAAAAAGAAAAAATTAAATACAAGTTAAGCAAATGTTAAGTAAAAGTTTAGTAAGAGATTAGTAATTGTTAAGTAAGAGATAAGCAAGTGATTAGTAAGTGTTAAGTAAGAGTTAAGCAAGTGATAAGTTAATGTTAAGTAAGAGTTAGGCAAGTGATAAGTTAATGTTAGGTAAGAGTTAAGCAAGAGTTAACTAAAAATGTTGTAAATGTTAAGGAGACAATATTCCAAATTTGTTAATTAATAGTCAGTCAGATGTTCGATGAAATTAAAAAATATATTTTACTTCTAAATTGTGAAACATTGAATTCTTTTTAATATCATCAGACAGTAACTGAATTTATCATCAAACTTTAATTCTTAAATAACAGTATTTGGTAATTTAAGTGAAAATCGAATTATGGTAAAAATAGAGGGTGATTTCTTGAATTAAAAATTTCAAACATGTAATAATAAAAATGTGCAATGTTTCAGAAACTATTTAGTTTAAAACATTAATATAAATAGCTATTGACTATTAAAAACTATAGATAATAAAAAATCAAGAATACTATAATACATAAATGTTTGGAGTCAAAAATTCCAATAAAACAATTTATTTTGAATATTATTTCATATCGCAAAAAACAAGAAATATTTTTCTAGAACATAGCAATTTCAATTTTATTATTCAGCCATAACATTTTTGTTTTTTAATTTTTCCAATTAATTGTTGCAATCAAACAAACTTTTTTGTAATCTTTTTTCATATTAAATACATTACAAATATTCTTTAGTGAAAGAAAAAAAAAGTATCATTCTTAATATTGACAAATTTCCGATTTTGTTTTGTCTAAATCTCCAAATTCACCCTGATTTGTCTGCAAAGTTTAGATGTCTTATAAAAGTTTTTGCCTTCTCCGTAACCAACACCCGCAACGTTTTGCACTTTCGTTTAG
This sequence comes from Dryomyza anilis, assembly GCA_951804985.1. Lineage (NCBI taxonomy): Eukaryota > Metazoa > Arthropoda > Insecta > Diptera > Dryomyzidae > Dryomyza > Dryomyza anilis. The sequence continues at coordinate 116,640,825 of OX638130.1, forward strand.
TCCGAGCAAATAGCATAAATTTCAAAATTTAGTTATTAAACCAAACAAATGGTTTTGTGGCGCCCACCTGAGCACAACCGCTGTGTGAGCGCACGACAGGCACTATTTTTCGCCCACCCATTGACAAATATTCGGCCTGTTGCCTGTACCATACCCTGACCCATCATTACCTAACCCACAACCTGACCCAGTAGATTTTTGTTTCATCGTCAGTCGTAGTTTAGGCTACGGCAGCAGCGACTCACAATTCGTATAATGTACTTGAGTTTTGAAGAAGACTTTAAGGGGCATTATTAGCATGCACTGACCTGACTTGGAGCTGACTTCGACCTGACTCCTACCTACCTAGCGCAGTGACTGACTGACGGCACAGCAGGGGCTTGAGACCGAGTGTGCGCGCGCCTTCGAGTGTCAGCCGAGGTGAAGGTTGATTGTTTTGGCTATGTTTCAACTGATTCTTTTTGCTGCTTTATTTTTTTTTTTTTTTGGTACTATTTTCGGTACGATTGCCTGGTAATGATATGTTGCTGCCTGAGTAGCAGTAGCAACAACAGCAGCAGCAGCAGCTGGCAACGTCAGGAACGGCGGGCGCCCCAAGTGATTTGAATACAAGACAAAACAATTCACAAAATGATTGATTAATCGCGTTGATGTAGTAACTACTACTAGCAGGCACAACTGACAGACATGCGACTGGACATGGAGCAGCACCGCGCGCGACCTCCGTCGGTACCACTGACGTATAGCCAGATTGTGTAATACCGAAGCTGCTCAATTATAGTCGACGAGCATATTATAGACTAGCTTTTATTTTGTTGTTTGTCTCAAAATGCATTTCAATTGTTGTGATACTTGGTAACAGTAGGTGGTAAACATTAAATTAAATTTGGAGGTTTTTGTTTTTATTTTAAATATAATTATTTTTATTTTTAACAACTACACACTATTTTCGAATAATAGATTATTAAAAAATTTCAAAAATAAAAGTCCTTAAAAAAACTGACAATATTTAGAAATATTGTTATTGATTTAAGCTGTGATTAATTTCTTGTTTCGAAAGTAAAATAGTATTTTTATATTTTTTAATTTATAATTTTTTAATTTATTTTTAATACTGAACTGAAAGTGATGACAATAAAATAAACTGCACTAAGTTTTCAATTTTCACTCAATTATTGAATTTTTTATTTTAAAAATGTAAAAGTAAATTAAAAATTAAGTAAATGATAAGAAAAAGTTAAGTAAAAGTTAAGTAAAAGTTATGTAAAAGTTAAGTAAAAGTTAAGAAAAAATTAAGTAAATGTTAAGTAAGAGATTAGTAAGTGTTAAGTAAGAGTTAAGTAACCGTAAAGTATGAGTTAAGTAAAAGTTAAGTAGAAATTAAAGTTAAGCAAAAGTTAAATAAAAGTTATGAAAATCTTAAGTACAAGTTATGTTTAAGTTAAGTAAAAGTTAAGTAAAAATTAATTAAAAATTAAATAAATGTTAACTAAAAGTTGAATAAAAATTAAGTAAAAGTTATGCAAATGTTAAGTAAAAGTTAAATAATAGTTAAGTAAAGTTAAGTCAAAGTTTGATAAAAGTTAAGTAAAAGTTAAGTATAAGTTAAGTAAAAGTTGAGTAAATATTAAATAAAAGTTAAGTAACTATAAAGAAAAAATTAAATACAAGTTAAGTAAAAGTTTAGTAAGAGATTAGTAAGTGTTAAGTAATTGATTAGTAAGTGTTAAGCAAGAGTTAACTAAAAATATTGTAAATGTTGAGGAGACAATATTCCAAATTTGTCTTAAAAAAGGCTTCACAAAAGTTAAGTAATAGTTAGTCAGATGTTCGATGATATTTTATATCTTCTAGATATAAAAAACCTTAATACTTGATTAATTTCAGTATGTATTATTTTTTTGACGCCTGTTAAAACACAAAACATTAATACAACCTCATTATCAGTGAATATAACTCGATTATAATTATAATCTCTAGATTTTAAATTAGACCAAAACCTGCAAAATTCTCCGCGCCTTTTGTAAAACATTTATTTATGTTATATGGCCGTCTGAAAATTTTGTTTATCAACATTTTGTAAGTGGCCCAGTTCTTTGCATTATTCACTATGCTAAACTTTTCACAAATTTATATCACATAAACATTTTTTGGCTTTAAAAAGATACTTATTTAGTGTTAAACTCAGCGCAGCCACAAAATCTATGTCATACTCACAAAGTTAAGAAGTTATGAGTGTGCGGCAAGAACTTTTAAAAATAGAAAATAAACATTGAGTAGAAACGACATGTAAAATAGAATCTACGGCATATAGCCGAAAAATACGTTGTATGTGTAAAATAATGAAAAACCTAAAAAGAAATCAATGCAACTGAATACCAACCAAATTGGGGAAAACAAGATAGACATACACGAAAAAAAAACCCAAAAAAAAACAATATTCCCAACAGGCAATAAATTTTCAATTTTAATTATCTTTACATGGCAACAATTCTTATTTTTTGAGAGGCTTTTGAGAGGAGTCTGTTCGAACGGCGACTATATTTAAATTTTTTACTACATGCAGCCGAAAAACCGAAAAAAAAACGTGGAAAACCACGAAATATAGGGGAAACCGACAAAAAATAATCATATTGTGCATGCGTTATACAAAAAATAAAATTTAAATTTAATTTAAAAGAAAATCCCGTCATAAATTATAAGCGCAACAAAAATAAAGCAGAACTAATTGAGTTGATATAGAAAATAGCTTGTTTTCAATATCGTTTTTTCTAATAAAATATTTAATAAATTATTATTAATTTATAAATACAAATACTTTCTGCTTTAGCTAACCAAGATATGAGATTCGAAAATAGTTTCAGATTAATAGAAGAATATTTTATTTTTTACATTTAAGAAATCGATTGTCAAAAATGAATCTTAAAATAACATAAAAAATATTCGGTTATTTACCTTGATTCTAAAATCATGAAGAATTTTTTTTTTTACAATTTTGATATAATCAATTCTCTGATCTTCAAAAAAATTGCTTTAAGTCAAAAAAAAAGCCAGATTCTGAAATCTAGTAGAATATTTCTAAATAGTTTCCAGTTAATAGAAGAAAATGCATTTTTTTATTTTTAAAATATTCAATTATTGAACCATCCATATAAAGGTACAATAAATGTACAAAATAGATATTTATTTATAAAAAGAAACTATTAAGAAATATTTTTTTAAGTTCATAAACTAATCTCTTGTTTACTAAGGGTATGGTAAAGGGTTTTTCAATAAGAGCGCTACAAAAGTTTTTTTCAAGGGTTTTTCAACAGGAACTCTACAAAAGTAGAGCGACAGGGACAGCAAACAACGCCATATTTCTTGCCGCTCTTTTAAAATTTCTCTTCTGTAAGGTTTGCCATTTCATAATGGAAAGATATACGAATTCGAATTTCGGTAATAAATTTTAATAATTTCGACTCGTTGTTGGCTCGTATATCATTCCATCATGAAATGGCAAACTTTACTGAAGAGAAATATCAAAAGAACGGCAAGAAATATGGCGTCGTTTGCTGTCCCTGTTGCTCTACTTTTGTAGCGTCCTTGTTGAAAAATCCTTGAAAAAACTCTTGTAGCGCTCTTATTGAAAAACCCTTTACTATACCCATAGTAAACAAGAGATTAGTTTCTGAACTTAAGACAAATATTTCTTAATAGTTTCTTTTTATAAATAAATATTTATTTTGTACATTTTTAAATCAATTAATTTTTCAATTCTCCAAACATAATTATTAATATAGATAAAACAAATTATTTCGCTTTATTGAACAATAAAAAAAACTTTCTTCTTAATAAAAAAATCTTTTTTCATTTTTTTTTTGTTTAATTTAAAAATTTTCAAATTTCATCACTTTAAATTAGAGGTCAGAGATAAAGGTTAACCTTTTTGAAAGTTCCTGAATACCTCTTACTAAATCACATTTATTAAATAAATCAGTGATAAACCAAAAATTAAAGAAACCCAACAAAAAAAAAGGTTTTGCACACAAAAAAAAGAAGTCACCAACAACCAGTGTTCATCATATTGATGATTTCTTTCATTGAACTAAAATCGTATTTTTTCAATGTTTTTCACTTTCAATATTTTTTATAACATCAAATTTCAAACAAAAACTTCTCTCCAATTACACATTTATGTATTTATAACTCTTATAAGATTTATGATATTTAAATCAATATGGTTTGATGAACAAAATTCATCAATATGATGTACACATATTCATTAATATAATGAAATAGAGTCTTCGCATAATTAGCAATTAAATATTATAATTCGTATAAGAATTATAAATACATAAATGTGCCAATGGAGACAAATTTGTGTTTGAAATTTGATGTTCAAACAAAATTTTGAAAATGAAAAACATTTGAAAAATACGATTTTAATTCAATGAACGAATTCATCCATATGATGAATCCAGGAAGTTGGTGCAAATTTTCGTGAAATTTTTTGGTCTGAAAGAAACCTTTATTTTTGAAAATTATTGGTTTCGGTCGGTGGGATAACTTCATTTCTGGACCACAGACTGATGGTAATATTTGCTTAAAAATTTGGATATATATGTAAATAAAACCCTAAAACCAAAATTAAACATTTTCGAAAACATATTCCCAAAAAAAAAAAAACAAAAATATTTGAAAAATTACAAAAAGAAAAGTTTGGACGACAAAAACAATGCAATGGTCGAAATTACAATTTTTCCAAAAATAAAAAATATTCGACAAAAACAACAATGTTCGAAAAATTTCGAAAAAAATTTTAGACGACAAAAACAACGCTGTGATCGAAATTACAATTTTTCCGAATATATAAAAAATAATCGACAAAAACAACAATGTTCGAAAATATTCGAAAAAAAAAATGTTATACGCAATGTTCGAAATCACAATTTTCTAACAATCACAATTTTGGACGACAAAAACAATGCTATGTTCGAAATTACAATTTTTCCGAATATATAAAAAATAATCGACAAAAACAACAATGTTCGAAAATATTCGAAAAAAAAATTTAGAGGCAATGTTCGAAATCACAATTTTCTAACAACACATTTTTATGTTTCTCCAATCGATTTCTGCAACAACAACATAAAATGCCCTATAAATGAGACCAATTGAATTTTCTGTCTACTCAAAACCATTAACCAAAGACCTTTAAAATTAAGGTTTTCATATAACTCTCAACAAAAGACCTTATTTTTTTAATATAAAAAATAACTCTCAACCAAAAACCTTTATATTTTTTGAAAAATAATATCTCTCAGTATTAAACCAAATGGAAATAAACGGTAATAGTTATTTCTGATATCTGCTTTAAACCCTTTTTATTTTTTTTTTCAATTGACTTCGTTTAATTTTAATAGTGATGCCATTATATTGTTACGAAAAGAGGTAATTTGCCCCACTGTGCAAGCATTCAACAATAATAAATGAGACGCAAGACAATTCAGCGCACTAAGCAATGTGTTAGAAAGATACGGAAGATCATTCCGCGTACTGGGCAATGTGCGAGAAAGAAATGGAAGATCAGCACATTAAAACACATGAGTGCGAATGAGATGCCAATAGCATGCGTCATTCACGAAACGAGTAGAAGGTTCTCGAAACAAGTCGAAGCTCGTCGAAACGTTTCGAACTGATGCATGCTGTATATAAGAGAGCCGCATCTGAGATACAGCACTTCAGAAGTGATTGTAAAGTGGTCGAGTGCAGCTCGTGTGATAAATGTCAAGTTAAATTGTGGACATGCAGCAGTTGTTAGAATTTGTTATTAGTAAAGTTGTTTATTAAAGTGAATTAATAAAGTTAATTGTTATAACATATAACATAAGAGTGTTTTTATTTTGTACACAATCCAGCGATACGAACTCGTAGAACAGTTTTCCGTAGACTGAATTTTCGTAACAATATCTTTAAAGTAAAACAAAGCCTTTTGAAAAACATTTCAAAAGTATTAAAAAAAAACCTAATGAGCGTTTAATAAAATGTATTTTAAAGTGTTTCAATAGGCCATAATGTACAATATTTGTGGCTTACATTATAAGCCATCTATAAACACATAAATATTAACAATTAAGATCACTAACAGTTTTGTCTAATATGCCGCATATATTGTATTAAAATGAGCTACCAACTTGTTGATCGTTATAGTTTTTCGGTTTTTTTTTTAGTTTTTTAGGCGCCATTAAACCTAATTAACAAAAGCCCCCAAAAACCTAAGCTACACTTTAAACTTGTCAAAATACGTAAACAAATACTTAAAAAAAAATCACAAACTATTCAAAAATATCAACAGGTTTTGTTTTATTTTTTTTTTCTATAGAAAATTCAGTGTAGCTGTTTCATTACAAAAAAAAAAAACTTTTGTTATGTTAATTTACGTTTTTTAATTAATTGAATTTTTTTTTTCAAGTTTCAAAATTTAAAACGTCAGTAATAAAAAATGATTTTTTTCATTTTGAAAGCAACACGCGCTAATTTTGTCAATAGTTAGTGTCGATTTCGATTTTTAATTACGTTTCTAATTCGAGCTACAGAAAACATATAAAGTTCATTCAACGTTTAGAGTAATTCGAACGCATTCATCTTACAGATAAGCATCGCGAGGGCAAATTTTAAAATTGCATAAATTATGGTTTTATTGAAATTATTATAAAGTTTTTAATTTTAGTATTTTTTATTTTTTAAATTATTTTTTATGTATTTTTTTTTCTACATTTTCTACTTTTATTTTTTACTAATTTATGCAAACCAGTTGTAAAGCCTACTTTGTGACTACCACGTTTTATAATCATTTTGAAAAATAATTTGTTTTAATTATGCTTAAACGTTGGGCGTTACTTTAGGCTGACAGTTGCTCATTTTTCAAGTTGATTTTTGTCAAATGATGCTGCTCAACATGTTGTAAATTTGATTTATTATTCAACACAAATAAAGCTCTTTTTGAAATAAATATATTTATTATTAAACAATATTATAATGCTTTTGATTCTCATCAAATAGCTGACATGTGCCAATTCCTAAATATAATATATAAACATTTCAATTCGTTTGAAATAATTTTGTAATTCTTTTAGAATTTGAATTTCTATATAAAATGATTGTATATCAATTGAATTCAATAAGTTCAAGTTCTGTGGGATTCGATTTTTTATATATTAAAATTTCAATCAAAGTAAATTTCAGAACACATTACATCTTTTTAAATTACAAAAATTCTCGAGATCTAAGCTTTACCCAACGAACGACATAACAACGATTCCCTCATACTTACTATCTTACTAACTTTTTATTATTGGTTCTTATATATAAAATTAATTCCCTATGCATCTAGGTTATGCTATATGTGCTCTGAAAGAATGCAGGGGATTTTAGATTTTTTGTACTTTTACACAATTTTGTTTAAAATTGAATATTATAGGCACAAAAACACTTAAAATACATTGAAACTATTTGCAGCAAACAATGAAACATATTTAAACATAAAAACTTGTACTATATGTTGCAAATGATAAAATTATGTTTCAGCTGAATTTGTAATTAATAAATGGTTGAAATACGCATTTCTAAATTTAATAAAATTTTGAAATTAATGAAACCAGAAAATTTAAACAAACACTAAAAAATAAAGTTAATCGTTTGCAGCAAACGATTAAATGTAATTAACGGAAATTATTTAAATATTACGCATAAACATTACTAATATTTGTATGATATGATAACGTTTTTTTGTTTGTTTGCACAAAGAGGTTTTATAATTAATGTATAATCTTAATCTTGTGATAATAAATGCATTTATTATCACAAGTATTTGAATTGGTTGGAGAAACCATTTAAAAATATTTGAAATATATTCAATAAAAATATATGTTAAATTTAATAAACATAACTACAAAAACTTATAACTGTTTGCTCTAGTGGAGACTAATTATGTTTGATGTAAGTCAAAACTATTCATGGAAATAATAGGCAATTGTGGCAAACATTTGAGTGCTTGCCAGAATCATAAATTTATATAAGATGAAAAATAATCTTATATAGGCAATTTAGATTTTTTTTTTAGCTTTCTTGCCGCCCGTACCCAAAATGAAACATAATGAAAAAATAAAATTCGAGTAAGTATAAAAAGCTGCCTTTTTACTGCCGGTATTCAAAATGAACCATAACTCTAATAGTAAAATGTTCCAAAAAAATTCAAACCTTTTATATAGTTCTTAAAAACATCCGTGATTCTGTTAGTTTACACGAATTGTTCTAGAAACAAACATTTTGTCGCGGGTCACAAGATATTTGACAGTCTCATGGCAGTTTAGAAAAATATTTTCGAATGATTTTAAGCCGACAAAGGCGGAGTTTGTATGAAAACCTCACTGTTTTCTCTGATTCTCGGAGGCAAAATGTGTGGCATTTTTAGGATTATTTTAGACATATTTACGGCAAACACACAGATAAATGGAATATTTTGGGAAATGTTTAGCATGTTGTCAAATTTTGTGTAATATTATTGGTGGATTCACGGCATGGGAACGGGCAGCAAACAGTCAACCTGTGATACAAACTCCGCCTTTACCTGTTTGAAATATATCGAAAAACCTATAAACTGCCTTGACCCTGTCAAAAATTTCTCTGGGGAAAACTTCAGGCATTTTTCAGGAATTTTTCGCACATATTTCCAGAAAACATACAGATAATTGGAATATTTTGGAAAGTCTGTAGAATGTTGTAAAATATTGTTGTATTTTAATTCCAGATTCACGGCATATTTTGGGAACAGGCAGAAAATAAACACCTATTGATACAAACTCCGCCATTGTCTGCTTGAAATCATTCGAAAAAATGTTTCTGAATTGCACTGTTTCTGAATTCTGCGATTTTCTTTAAAATTTCATAAAACTTGATAAACTGTCTTACGCTTCCCATAAACTTCCATTTATCTGTGTGTTTGCCGGAAATATGCTTAAAATAATTTTTAAGAAAACCAGATATTTTGTGTCGGGATAGTATTTCCTTATTTTACATTACAATAAATTCGAATTTTCGATTGACTTTTGGTTTATTTGGTAGAAAAATTCAAAGAATCGGAATTCGATCGACAACTGAAACATGAGCCGTGCTCTAATAACTTTTAGAATCGATACTAACACTTTGTCGATATAGTGTGTTTAAGAAATACTATTTTTATTTCTAAGTAAATCGATGGAATTACCAAAAATTGAAAGCAGGCAATAAATTAATTTTTTCGTATATTAAGATCTTGAGAAATCATTTACGATCATGTGGTAACCATTATAATAGTGACATTTTTCACATTTGATTTGACCTTAATTGCTACTCATTAAGATTTGACAACTATTTTATTTTTTTAATAAACCTACAAAATACAAAAAACTTTATTACACTATCACTCAAAATAAGCTGTGAAAAAAATACTATAAAATAATGTTACAAAGATTTAGCGTGCAAAATGAAAATTCGCCGAAAATAACGTTTCTTCATTAACGAACTATTTTACGATGCTGCTTTTTTTCCTATTTGCGCCTTATTTTTATGACGAACTCATAAAGGAAAAAAAAAACGATCGTTAAAATAGCAAAAGCACCAAAAATTCACAAAATTTAATAGAAGCTCATAAAAAATGTTCGTTGTATACGCAGTTTTTACTGATAAGTGTTGCTGTTATTTTGGGTTGTCATATTCGCTGTTGTCGTCTTTCTCTTCATCGTCTATGTTCTTTTAATTTCTATTCATTAAGCAATGGCGACAAAGTCTTTCAGCTTCTTTTTCTCTGCATAAATCTTAATTAATTAATAGACCAGCCAGCCGATCAAGACGCGACCGGACAGACGGACGAACGGACTAAGACGCGTATTTATGCTAAGTATTACGTTGCATGTTGTTGCTGCTGTTTGTATCTATATTGCTGTTACTGATGTTGTCGTCATTTCATTGCGAAGACAATACTATGAAGTTAAAGTAATCATTTTTGAAAAACTCAAAGAATTAATAAAAACATAGAAAATACGAAATTTAGTATAAATATTTTATTTTTCATGAAAAATTAATTTTTGCACTAAAATTTAAATTTTCACTAAAAATTCAATTTTTAATCCTAAATTCAATTTGCACTTAAAATTCTATATTTCAGTAAAAATTCAAATTTTCACTAAAAATTCAAATTTTCACTAAAAATTCATTTTTCACTTAAAATTCAATTTTCACTTAAAATTCAAATTTTTCTCTAAAAATTAAATTTTTCACTAAAAATTAACTTTTTCACTAAAAATTCATTTTTCACTTAAAATTCAATTTTCACTACAAATTCAATTTTTCACTAAAAATACAATTTTTCACTAAAATTTCAATTTTTCACTACAAAATCAATTTTTCACTAAAAATTCTAATTTTCACTAAAAAGTTCAATTTTTCACTAAAAAATTAAATTTTTCACTAAAAATTCAATTTTTCACTAAAAATTCAATTTTTCACTAAAAATTCAATTTTTCACTAAAAATTCAATTTTTCACTAAAAATTCAATTTTTCACTAAAAATTCAATTTTTCACTAAAAATTACATTTTTCACTAAAAATTCAATTTTTCACTAAAAATTCAATTTTTCACTAAAAATTCAATTTTTCACTAAAAATTCAATTTTTCACTAAAAATTCAATTTTTCACTAAAAATTCAATTTTTCACTAAAAATTCAATTTTTCACTAAAAATTCAATTTTTCACTAAAAATTCAATTTTTCACTAAAAATTCAATTTTTCACTAAAAATTCAATTTTTCACTAAAAAATTAAATTTTTCACTTAAAATTTAATTTTTCACTAAAAATTCAATTTTTCACTAAAATTTAAATTGGTTACTAAAATATCAATTTTTCACAAAAAATTCAAATTTTCACTAAAAATTCAATTTTGCACTAAAATTTCAAATTTTCACTAAAAATTCCAATTTTCACTAAAAATTAAATTTTTCACTATAATTCAATTTTTCACAATAAATCTAATTTTTCACTAAAAATTCAATTTACGACTAAAAATTCAATTTCTCACTACAAATTCAATTTTTCAATTAAAATGAAGAATTCCTTAGGAATATCTTAAATATTTCCCATATGAATTTATTCAAATAATTTTTATTAAACTTTACTAATTGAAATTCGTTGTGCTGCTTGTGTGCAACGTCGCCGCGCCGCCGCGGTTGTGAATTGTTTTTTGTTTTTTGCTAATCGAAATGATTAACGTTACTTTGCGGTATCTGCTTATTAGACGTTGTTTATTTTTAGTATTCTATTTTCTGCTACTTTTTTTATTACTCATTCTATTAAGAATTTAAATGTTGCCAGCAAATATTTAATTGTGGTTGTTGCTTCGGCTGAAGAACAACATGAGTTCAACGGATGCCGCAACGAAGAGAACAACGACTTAGCGGCTCTTAAATGAATCTTTTATGTGCATAGATCTGTGGATCTATCTTTGCATTGATCGTTCTTTTTTTTTAATATTAGAAGAATTTAATTCTAAAACAAAAAATGAATACAGATCATTTGGCGCACTTAATGGATCGTTTCAAATCGTTTTGGAAATGCGACCAATTAAAAACTCATCAATTAACTGTGAAACTATGTGCGTGTGGGAGTCGTTAGTCGACGGAAGACGTATTACGAATGACGAAAAACGGCATCGTTCGCACAAACGACGCACAAATCGTCATCAACAGGTCGTAAATTTAAACAAGTCACGCGCATAAACTGCGTAAAATTACAAAGAATGATGTGTCGTAGTCAAAAACATTTCAGAGCTGTCAAAAAACCATAAAATGTTGTAGCAAATTTAATAAAAAAATAACAAAACACAGAAGTAAACAAAAATATAGAGAAAAATTTATAGAAAAACCTATAACAAAAAAAAATGGTAAAAGAAACTAGCAAAATAAAACAAATAGAGATACAAAAAAAATACAAAAATATACTGAAAAAATACATTAAAATGCATAAAATACCCCAGAAACAAGCAAATAAAATACACACTAGAACATTTCCAAATACAAAACACAACGAAAAACATCAGAAATATTTAACAATTTAGTGCAGCTGTCACCTGTTTATTATGTATAGCTATTTATTTATATATGTATAAATATGTATATACCATAAGTCTTGGTATCGACTCTGATGATGTTTTTTTTTATTATTTTTTTATTTCTATCAAATTAACAGATACCTCGTATTCTGTAGCAGCAATAACAACAAACGTTAAAAGAATAACATGAAATCTTTATGTTTTGACATGAATACAAAAAGAAAAACCAGAAACAACAAAAAAAAAACACACACACATAAAATAAACGAAATTTACCTTTTTCATGTTTTATTAAAATTATATGTATTAAGTATTTAGGAAAGATAGAAAAAAATTGAGAAAATTCAAAAATTAAGTAGCTTTCAGATCTATTAATTCAATGATAACTAACCATATTATTTGAGATAATTCTTGGAATACTCAAGAAAATGTAGAATTATATTTTCCAAAGGTTTTGCGCAAACACGAACAGAGTTTGTATTAAATGTTGTCTACTTACAGCCCATACCAAAAATAAAGAAATCAGAAATCAGCCAATTTTAACAACCTGCTATACAATCCCCAAAATCTACCATACATTTATGTGTTTTCGAGAAATATACCGAAAATGTTCCAATAAAAGGCCTACAAATGTGCCCTCGGCAGGTTCGACGTGGTTTAGAAATATTTTTTCGACATGTTTCAAACAGACAAAAGAGGAGTTTGTATCACAAGCTGTATGTTTTTTTGCCTGTTCCCAAAATATGTCATGAATCTGCCATTAACATTCCATAAAATTTTACAACCTGCTATACACCTCCCAAAATATTCCATTTATCGGTGTGTTTGCCGAAAATATACCCGCAATATTCCTGAAAAATGGCACAAATTTGGTCCCGGGACCCCTGACAATATTTTTAGCAGGGTCGTGGCACTTTAAAAACATCGACATCTGTATCACAAGCTGCCTGTTTTGTGCCCGTACCCAAAATATGACATGAATCTGCCAATAAAATTGCACAAAACTTGACAACCTGCTATACACTTCCCAAAATATGCCATTTATCTGTGTGTTTGCCGAAAATATTCCTGATGCCGCGAACCTGTCTTTCAAATTCCAAAACATATGATAACCACTAGCCGTAACCTTCCCAAAACCTTCCAATTACCTGTGTGTTTGACCGAAATATGTCTCAAATTTTGTCTCGTTATACCCGAAACAAAATTTTTGACATTTTTCTGGAATATTTGTGGCATATTTTCGGCAAACACACTGGTAACTGGAAGGTTTTGGAAAGCGTATTACAGGTTATCATATTTTTTGTAGAATTTCAAAGGCAAATTCACTCCATATTTTTAGTATGAAAAAAATATAGACACATTTTCATTCAAACTTCAACTTTGTCTATTTCAACCTTTTCGATAAAATGTTTCAAAACTTTCCTGAGCCTGTCAGAAATTTTGTCTTGGAAAACTCTTTAATTTATCGTTGAGTACGTCGTGAATATCCTCCAAATATTGCTGAAAAATGCCAGAAACTTTTTCTTGATTGATTATCGAATTATATGAAATTCTAATGGAGGATTTTTGACAGAAAATATATAGGGTTTTGGTAGAAACTCAGCCTTTGTCTACTTTAAATTTGCTGATAATCTTTTTCTAAACTACATCGACTCTGCCAAAAATTTTATCTGAAGCTATCATATTATAAACAGACAAAGGCGGAGTCTGTATCACAAGATGCCTGTTTTGTGCCCGTACCCAAAATATGACACGAATCTGCCAATAAAATTGCACAAAACTTGACAACCTGCTATACACTTCCCAAAATATGCCATTTATCTGTGTGTTTACCGGAAATATGCACAAAATATTCCTGATTCTGGGAATTCCACAAAATATGATAACCGTTAGCCGTAACCTTCCCAAAACCTTCCAATTACCTGTGTGTATGATTCCTAGTATCTACCATTTATCTGTGTGATTCCGGAAATATAAATACAAAATTCAAGACTTTTGTCTCGTGCATAACATTTTAATACGAGGACTTGGAAGATTTTGGTATAAAATTCGGGACTTAATTAACATATTGAAAATTCACATTTATCCAAAATTCATCTTAACTGTCTGATATCAAAAAAAAAAAATTATTGAGTCTTGAGTCTCTTCAAATTTTTATCAACATTTTTAATTATTTCTTTAATAACACATAACACCTAGAGTAAATATATTTTAAAATGTAGAGGAGATGATAAAACGTAAATAATTTGGATCGTAAGTTTGGACCATATTTTGAAGAACCATATACAATTTTATTCGTAATTACACGAAGCGACACAAAAATATACAAGAACTCCGACCTATATATTTGATAAGTATCAAAAATCAATGAATATCCTCATTTACAGAATGTCTATATCACTTCGAGTTATTTTTTAATTTCTACTTCGGTGTGCAAATTCGCATTTTCCTACTTTGAGTTACTAATATAAACAAAACTGAGAAATAACTTACGTATATTCAAAACTGTATAATATTTTCAAGAACCAACAAATTTAGCTTAACAAAGATTTTTAATTTATTAAAATCGGTTCACGACAAAAAAATTAAAATTTGTATACATTTTTCATTTTTGCAAAATCGTTTGGATGTATCTAAATTTAACATGAAACAACAAAGTTATGATCGATTAAATCCGTCCCCTTTAAATAATAAAATGTTTTAACCGGGTCATTACCACACTATATCGACCAAATCAAGTCAACTTTACGATTCAAACCTCCCCAGACAAAATTTTAAGCAGGAAAATGGTTAGAAACACGCAGGCAAACACGCTACCTATACGCATTGAAATCACATTTTATATGAAGCTTTGAGGCAGGCAAAGGTGGGAATGTGGACAAAAGCTGCTAGTTCCCTGCTATGGCATGAAAACAAAATTGGTAGGGAAATAGCAGGCATAGGTAGGGTATGATAGCCAAACAGGTCTAAGCAAAATAGTAGGCACAAGCAAAATAAGGTAGGTTTTGAAATCACATTTTATATGAAGCTTTGAGGTAGGCAAAGATGGGAATGTGGACAAAAGCTGCTAGTTCCCTGCTATGGCATGAAAACAAAATTGGTAGGGAAATAGCAGGCATAGGTAGGGTATGATAGCCAAACAGGTCTAAGCAAAATAGTAGGCACAAGCAAAATAAGGTAGGTTTTGAAATCACATTTTATATGAAGCTTTGAGGTAGGCAAAGGTGGGAATGTGGACAAAAGCTGCTAGTTCCCTGCTTTAGCATGAAAATAAAATTGGTAGGGAAATGGCAGGCATAGGTAGGGTATGGTAGACAAACAGGTGTAAGCAAAATGGTATGCTCAGGCAGGGTAAGGTTGGCAATAATTTGGAAGCAAAATGGTTAGGAATGGTAGGGAAAGGTTGGGATCATAGACATATGATTTAGATCATGGGTGACCATCCATCCCGCCCTCAACCAAAACTTCTTGTTGTACAACAACACCGACAAATTTTGTTTGTTGAATGTTCGCAAAAATCAATCGCTTCGATGATGTGTTGTTGGTTACGCATATTTCTGCTGCTTCACATTGTTATTGTGTCGCCTTGTTATTGTTATCGAAGTAAGTAATAACAAAACACGTTTTGTACAACAAGAAGATTATGATGTGGGCGAAAATGGCAAAAAGGAGCCAGTCACTGATCACCTCCTGATGTAGATCAGCATAGATCGCGGCGATATTCACTTAACAAACCGACGGAATGAACACCGTTTAAATAAAAATACAAACGCACAAAAGACGCGGCGTAGCATATTAGTTTGAAGCGTAACAAATAACTGCCAAGAAATTTTAATACTGAAAATTTTTGAAGGCAAATTTGATATTGTAAACAACATTTTCTATCGACAACTTGTTGATCAAGCTTTTAAAACTTCAAAACAGAAATAATATAAACAAAATTTTCAGTCGAAAACTTGTTGATCAAACTTTTAAAATTTCAAAACAGTAATTCTATACAATGTGTGTGCCTGCTACTCTCAGGCTACCACCTTTCCCTTTCAGTTTCCTACTACGAAGAAGCTTTTTAAAATTTCAAAACAGAAATTCCTATACAATGTGTTTGCCTGCTACTCGGAGACTACCTTCCCCTTTCATATTCTAGCTATAAAGATACCTTTCAAAACATCAAAACCAAAACTTACAGAAAAATGCTTATGCCTGCTAGGGGTAAACTTGAACATACCAGTTTCCTGCGTAAATGCTGCTATAGGGAGCCTGCTTATTTTCAAAAAGTCAAAATGCCTGCTATGTAATGTATATATCCTATTATATTCCTGTGAGTTTTCCTCAAAACTACTACTATAATACCAGTTTCCTTGCATTTTTTTTGTTTAGGGCTCTTGGATTTTGTTTAAATGCAAAAGATGCAAGGGTTAATTGAAATTTGTTGGTCAATTATTATTATTTTTTTTTTTCAGACAACGATATCCTGAGGTACAGTTTGGACCACTGTTACATAAAATTTACTAAAAAATTACTTTTGTATGGTTGTTCATAATAAAATATTTATTGATCAAGATATGCTATAAACCACGTCGAGGTGTCATATCAAAGCGAATAAAATAGGCTTTTGGAAAATTTAAATTATATATCATTTACCTGAACATATAATCTGTGATTTATTATCAGACATTGAATTATTAGAAAATTGTATATTTCGCTGACATGTTTTCAATAATATGAATTAAATAAGAATTTATATAGAAAATATTATATATAAAAAATGCATAAACTGTGAATAATTACTATTTTTTTTATTTAATTAATTTAAATTAATTATTAATAACAACTTTAGCATTCACAGCATACTTTAGTGCATACCTCAAAATTATGCATAACTAATTTCTTGTATTATTTTCCATAAACTTTCATCCAACTAAACTTTTCACGTTTACATCGTAAACACTACAAATTATTGCTCAAACAATTCCCACACACAGACAGCAAACATGGCACAGAAAATGCTTAAATAGTCTTGAAGCAAAACAAAACAAAACTAATGAATGTTGAAATGCGAGAAAACACCGAAAAAATTAATCAAAATTCTAATCCATCGATTGGTTTCGAACGTAATTTTTGCATTTTATATTCAGAACATGTCGTAGTCGTCCAGCAGACTGCACTGCATGATGGGAAGCATGTGCTTTTGTAGTATGTGGTACTGGTTGAGAGCTGATGTTACTATGTAGTGCTTCTGGTATTGCGAATGTGTGCTCGAAGTTGGGGCTAGCTGTGGGTTATTATGGGGTCTATGACTTGGCTATTAGTTGGGGAAAATAAACAGCTGTGTCTATATGGCAAAGAATATGAAATTATAGTATCTACAATGTAGAAATTATAAAATGCTATAATGATTATTTGGTGCATTTAATAATTGAAAAGTATAACATTTTATGGTAAATTTTTTATATATAATTTTTGTTTATAATTTTATTGATTGGATTTTGATTATTCAATTTGAGTTTAAAGTAAGAATTTGAATTTATAGCAAATATTTTAATTTATAGCAAATATTTTAATTTATATCAAAAATTTTTAAATTTATCAAAATTATAATTTTTATTAATAAATTTGAAATTATAGCAAAAAATTGAAATTAAATCAAAATTTTACATTATATTCAAAATTTCAAATTATAGAAAAAATTTGAATTTATAGCGATAATTTGAATTTATAGTAAAAATTTGAAATTATAGCGAAAAATTGAAATTATTGTCAAAATTGAAATTTTTAGTAAGAATTTGAAATTATAGCAAAAATATGAAATTATAGCAAACATTTGAAATTATAGTCAACATTTGAATATATAGTAAACAAATTGAATGAATAGTAAAAACTTTAAGTTTTTGTCAAAATAGCAATTTATAGTCAAAAATACAATTTATAGCAAAATATGAAATTAAAGCAAACATTATTTGCAAAATTTACTTTTATAGTAAAAATTTTAATATTATAGAAAAAATTTAAAATTATAGAAAAAATTTAATATTATACCAAACATTTAAAATTATAGCAAACATTTAAAATTATTGTAAAAATTTAAACTTATTCTCAAATGTTGAATTTATAGCAAAAACATGAATTTATTGTCAAAATTTGAATTTATAGGAAAATATAGGAAAATAGCAAATATGATTTATAGTAAAAATTTGAATATATAGAAAAAAATTTAAAATTATAGCAAAAATTTAATATTATAGCAAACATTTAAAATTATAGCAAAAATTTAAAATTATTGTAAAAATTTAAACTTATTCTCAAATGTTGAATTTATAGCAAAAACATGAATTT
This sequence comes from Dryomyza anilis, assembly GCA_951804985.1. Taxonomy (NCBI): domain Eukaryota; kingdom Metazoa; phylum Arthropoda; class Insecta; order Diptera; family Dryomyzidae; genus Dryomyza; species Dryomyza anilis. The sequence goes on from OX638130.1 coordinate 116,659,284, forward strand.
ATTGTCAAAATTTTAATTTATAGGAAAATATAAGAAAATAGGAAATATGATTTATAGTAAAAATTTGAATATATAGCAAAAATTTAAAATTATAGCAAAAATTTAATATTATAGCAAACATTTAAAATTATAGCAAAAATTTAAAATTATTGTAAAAATTTAAACCTTTTCTCAAATGTTGAATTTATAGCAAAAACATGAATTTATTGTCAAAATTTGAATTTATAGGAAAATATGAAATTATAGCAAACATTTTACATTATTTTCAATTTTTTTTTTTTTAATTTGCATTCAAGCGAAAATTTGAAATTATTTGAATTATTAGTAAGAATTTAAATTTATGGCTAAAATTTGAATTTATAGCGAACATTTTAATTTAACTTCCAAATTTTGATTTATAATACAAATTTGAATTGAAAGCTCAAATATTTTATTATTGTCAAATTTCAATTTAGAGTAGAAATTTAAATACATAGCAACAATTGTAATTTATTTTCCAAATTTTATTTTATAGCAGATATATGAAATTATAGCAAAAAATTTGAATTTAGTTAGAATTTGAAATTATTGTGAGAATTTAAATGTATTGCAAAAATTTAATTTGTAGCATAAATTTGAAATTTATAGAAAAAATTTAAAATTATAACAAAAATTTAATATTATAGCAAAAATTTAAAAGTATAGCAAAAATTTAAAATTATTGTAAAAATTTAAACTTATTCTCTAATGTTGAATTTATAGCAAAAACATGAATTTATTGTCAAAATTTGAATTTATAGGAAAATATGAAATTATAGCAAACTTTTTATATTATTTTCAATTTTTTTTTTTAATTTGCATTTAAGCGAAAATTTTAAATTATTGACAAAATTTGAATTAATAGTAAAAATTTTAATTTCTGGCTAAAATTTGAATTTATAACGAACATTTTAATTTATTTTCCAAATTTTGATTTATAATACAAATTTGAATTTAAAGCACAAATATTTTATTATTGTCAAATTTGAATTTAGAGTAGGAATTTTCATTTAAAGCAAAAACTTCTAATTATTGTCAAAATTTCAATTTAGAGTAGACATTTGAATTTATAGCAACAATTGTAATTTATTTTTCAAATTTTAATTTATAGCAATAATATGAAATTATAGCAAAAAATTTGAATTTAGTGAGAATTTGAATTTATAGTGAGAATTTAAATGTATTGCAAAAATTTGATTTGTAGCATAAATTTGAAATTATTGTCAAAATTTAAATTTGTAGTAAGAATTTGAATTTATAACAGAAATATGAATTTATAGCAAACATTTTAATTTAATTTCCAAATCTTAATTTATAGCAAAATAAAAATAGCAACATATTTAAAATTTATTATAAAAATTATAATTTAAAGTATATGATTTATTATAGAAAAAAATATTAATTTATAGAAAAAATATGGGCGCATAATCGTAGACAATTTAAAGTCAACTTTAAATATAAATTCGACTTTTTTGACAAATTTTGTATAGAACAAACTGATTTTAAATTTGAAGTAGACTTTAAAATGTCTATGATTATGCGCCATGAAGTTTAGTTAACTTTTTTTTTAATAATTAATCACAATTTTAATTTATAGCAACAAATTATTAGAGTTCATAGAAAAAATGTTAAAATTTTTCTACAATATCTCATTTTGTATACTCAGAAGTATACAAAATGAGAAAGAAACTTTTCCTTAAAATTAAGAAAACGTTCTGTTATTGTTTTTCAATAAAATAAGAAACATTTTCTTATTAACAAGAAGATTTTTTTCTTAGTATTATTTTTTTCTCAAGAGACTTTTTTTATTTTCAATCTTTTATTTTTTTTTTATTTTTGATCATTTCTATTAGACAAACCTTTAAAGACGCAACTTTAACAATATCAAAAAAAACATAGAAAAATCATATATAAAATCTCACGGGACAATGTAAAAAAAACAACATTTTTGAAAAGCACCAAAAATTGTTCACATGCTAAATGTAACTCACGTAATGTAATATAACGTAAAGCATCATAACGTAACGTATCAAGTGGGCGGACACTCAGTAGGGCGCAGGGAGCTACCATAGAATTTCTCGCCGACACTGATCTAAAAATGAAATGAACGCATTTGTGCCACCACATTGCCAATAAATACTCTGTATATTCGAACAAGATAAATAGTCGAACATAACCTAGTACTTGGGGGAGTTACCCGACATACCGTTCAAGAGGTGGCACGTCCTGCCATCCTACCGACCGACCGACCAACCGACCGACGAGAAGTACAGAATGCGAACTGCATAGCGTACGAGTCGAGCCGAACCACATGCCTTGTGCCCGATGTTATTGATTTCTAATTGAAAATGGCTTAAGTGGGCAATGGAAGCGGAAGCAGCAGCAGACGTTGTGACCATTACGCGAAGGACGTGGAGGCAAACGTACGAAATACGTACGGCAAACGGATGAAAAGCGTACAGCTGGCGGCTGGGTGGCGTGGCGCTTTTTGTTTGACTGAGTCACACACTTGTGTCGCAAATGGCGAGTGTGGGTTAAGGTTGCCTGGTTTTGGCCCGTGCGGCGCACTGTGTACGAGTAAAAGTCATTTGGAAAATATGTTTATGGACGCCAAGGATGACCGGCCGACCGGCCATATTTATGCCATGGCCAGGCTATGACTGTCTGTGTCTATATGTCCGTCTTCGCAGGCTTCCTCGCATAAGAACTGTCTGAGGTTGCTAAGTTTTGCTGTAGTTTCTTGTTTTATTTTTTTTGTTATTTTTTTCTTTTTCACTTATATATCTTTTTATTTTAGTTGCCTTTGTGGTCAATAAATTTGCAACAACAAGAACTAAACAAAAGTTTGCGTATATTTCGACTGTGGTTATCTGTGCAATTTGGTCGAGTTTTAGCAAAAAAAAAACAAAACAAAATCAAAAGAAAAAATATGTTTTTTCTATGACTCTTTAAATCAGGGGTAGAAACCGGAACTATAAAAAGAACGGTTGGCAATCGTTCCGATATTGTTCCGTTCCGGAACGAACGAAAAGCAAAAGTTCCGAGCGCAAACGTTTCAGTCGGAACTTTTGCTCAAAAGTTCCGGCTCTAAAGTTCCGATCGGAACTTTTGCATACAAAAAACGTTTGAATCGTTTTTACGGTGAATCGCTTCCTGTGGGCCTAGATTCGGATCCTGGTGCGTCATTGGAACTTTTTTGGGTGAATCTGTTCCTGTGGGCCTAGATACGCATCCTGGTGCGTCATTGGAACTTTTTTGAGTGAATCTCTTTCTGTGGGCCCAGATACGGATCCTGGTGCGTCATTGGAACTTTTTAGGGTGAATCGCTTCCTGTGGGCCTAGATAAGCATCCTGGTGCGTCATTGGAACTTTTTGGGTGAATCTGTTCCTGTGGGGCTAGATACGCATCCTGGTGCGTCATTGGAACTAATTTTGACCATTGATCACCAGGATAGGTATCTGGCCCAACAAAACAGATTAACCTTAAAAAAAGTTCCAATGGCGCACCTGGATGCGTATCTAGGCCCACAGGAAGAGATTCACCCAAAAAAGTTCCAATGACGCACCAGGATCCGTATCTAGGCCCACAGGAAGCGATTCACCCGAAAAAGTTCCAATGACGCACCTGGATGCGTATCTAGGCCCACAGGAAGCGATTCACCCAAAAAAGTTCCAATGACGCACCAGGATGCGTATCTAGGCCCACAGGAAGCGATTCACCCTAAAAAGTTCCAATGACGCACCAGGATGCGTATCTAGGCCCACAGGAACAGATTCACCCAAAAAGGTTCCAATGACGCACCAGGATGCGTATCTAGGCCAACAGGAACAGATTCACCGAAAAAAGTTCCAATGACGCACCAGGATCCGTATCTAGGCCCACAGGAAGCGATTCACCCGAAAAGGTTCCACTGACGCACCTGGATGCGTATCTAGGCCCACAGGAAGCGATTCACCCAAAAAAAGTTCCAACGACACACCTAGATGTGAATCCATACACATTGGAACTTTTAAACGGAACGAATCAATCGTTCTTCATCGGAACGTTCTTTGTCGGAACGATTCAAACGTTTTTTGTATGCAAAAGTTCCGAGCGGAACTTTTGAGCCGGAACTTTTAAGCAAAAGTTCCGATTGAAACGTTTGCGCTCGGAACTTTTGCTTTTCGTTCGTTCCGTTCCCAACCCCTGCTTTAAATTTATTTTTTTTACATTTATCCGAAACAGCCTCATCGAATGCTCAACTACTAATAAATACGTTTTTTTTATGTGCATCAAAATAACCTCTTAAATCGCTTTATAGATTTTTAGTTTTCAACTATTTGGCAGTGCACAATAAACAGTTCAATGCCTATCATACACTGCAAAATAAAACATTTAAAATAAATACATTTGTATTTGATTTATAAGCAAAAGCATGTGTATTTGTTTTTACTACATTGAAGAACATATATTTACTCCATATATGTACATGCCAACTGAACTGCTGAATAACTACATTTTGTATTTATTTATATATCTTGAAATATGTAACTAATTTATTATAATATGTATTACTACAGATGTATTTAATAGAGCACCAAAACCGTAATAAAAGAGCATATTTTAGCTTTAACTACATTGATGTATTTGTTTTTTGTATACAGAACAACATGTATATCCAAATTTTGTAATAATGTAGACGTCTTGATATATGTACTATAATATCGTCACTGTCATGCCAAAGAGGCAAATGTGCATTTTTAAAAATGTTGGGAAATAAAATTTTAAAGTTAGAAGTGCTTTAAAAATTAGCACAATTAATATTTTTTTCAATTTTTTTCTGTTATTTTGGTTTATTCGTCAATTATTATAACGTATATAAAATATCTTTAGATTTGGTCAACCTACTGAATTATAAATGCGGATTTTGTGAGACTATATCCTGATCAAAACGCAAATTTTTTTGATTTTTATGCTATAACTTTTTATTAGCGCAAGATAAAATAGTATTGTTAAGGGATTAATTGTTTGCTTTTAAAGCACCTATCTATTGGCATCATTATTTAAAAATATTTTGCCAAACATTAATTTGCAATTTGTAATTTGCAGGAAAAAATTCTTGAACAAATATTTTTAAATAATGATGCCAAACGATAGGTGCTTTAAGAACAAACAATTAATAATATAAATATAAAATACAAAATTATAGCAAAAAAACGAAGAAATTGAAAAAATTTTAAATCTTGTCATGCCAAAAGGGCGAATCTTTTGGATTTTTTGCTATAACTCTTTAATGGTACAAGATAAAATAGTGATGCAAAGGTATTAATTGATTTTTTTTAAAGCAGCTATCGATCTGCATTATTAATTAAAAATATTTTGCCAAACATGAATTTGCCATTTGTAATTTGCAGAAAAAATTTGTTGGCAAAATATTTTTAACTAATGTTGCCAATCGATTGGTGCTTGAAAAACAAACAATTAATACCACATCACTATTTTATCATGTAGCAATAAAAAATTATTGCAAAAAACCGAAGAAATTTGAAAAATTGAAAATCTAGTCATGCCAAAAGGGCGAATCTTTTCGTCTTTTCGCCATAACTTTTTATTTGTTTAAGATAAAATAATGCTGTGAAGGCATTTATTGTTCGTTTTCAAAGCACCTATCGATCTGCATCATTAATTATAAATATTTTGCCAACATTTTTTATCCTGCAAATAACAAATGGCAAATTAATGTTTGGCAAAATATTTTTAATTAATGATGCAGATCGATAGCTGCTTTTAAAACAATCAATTAATACCTCTGCATCACTATTTTATCTTGTACTATTAAAGAGTTATAGCAAAAAATCGAAAAGATTCGCCCTTTTGGCATGACTAGATTTTAAATTATTAAATTTTATCTTGTACCATTAAAGAGTTATGCAAAAAAATAAAAAAGATTCGTATTATATAATACTACATCTTTGATTTACGTCCAAAAGAACAGCAACTAGCTTATTTTTTTTTATACTACATTTATGTTTTTATATATGTTTTTATGGAAAAGAACTCTATACATTTTCTAAACTTATATACAAAGTAGTACTACATTTGTATTGAAAATAACTACATTTTGAATTAAATATGTAGATAAATTACCTTCATATCTATTACTATATATGTATTTTATTAACATCCCAAAACAATGAACAAAAAACTTAGTTTTATTTGTACTAGTTACATTTTTTGTATTTATTTTTTAATATTTATGTAAAAATAACTACATTTTGTATTTATTTATACGTCCTGAAATAAATTAACTACATTTTGTATTTATTTAAAATTAGCTAAAAGTGATGTATTCGATGGAAGCATAACTAAATATTCAATCGTTATTAGACTTTAAGACTCAAAAGTCTTAGAAATTTAAATTGTATCAAATACGAAAAATCTACCAGATGCTTGGATTCCGTTTGAACCTATACGCATTCGCAGTATGTCCAACATTTGTGCCTACAAAAATAAAATCAAAATTTTGTAGTTTAGATCTAAATATTTTAAACACATAATGTAAAATTAGCATTTAACAGAATACTTAAATTAATACTAGAATTAAAAGAAAAATTACGTTTAAATTTTTTGGAAAACTTGTTGTATAGGGGACTGCATTTTTTAATGCTAAAAACTGATTGAAAAGTGTCTAAAATTTCGAAAGCAATTGTCCTAAGAACATTCAATAGTATGGAAAAGAAAGTATGTAGTCAAAATCAGCACTTAAATGTTTTACAGAATTGATGTATGACAGTAATGTCATAAAAATATGGAAAACAAATACAATTTGTAGTTTCTACAATATGTAGTTTCTACAATATGTAGTTTTTACAATATGTAGTTTTTACAATATGTAGTTTCTACAATATGTAGTTTCTACAATATGTAGTCTCTACAATATGTAGTTTCTACAATATGTAGTTTCTACAATATGTAGTTTCTACAATATGTAGTTTCTACAATATATAGTTTCTACAATATGTAGTTTCTACAATATGTAGTTTTTACAATATGTAGTTTCTACAATATGTAGTCTCTACAATATGTAGTTTCTACAATATGTAGTTTCTACAATATGTAGTCTCTACAATATGTAGTTTCTACAATATGTAGTTTCAACAATATGTAGTTTCTACAATATGTAGTTTCTACAATATGTAGAAAACAAACCTCAAATACTTAGTGTAATAAAATCAAGTCCAAATAATACAAATGTTTTTAAAAACTAAAAAAAGTATATTAGAACTATAGTTTTTCGAAACAAATATACAAATAATGTGTATTTGAATACATTAATTTTCTCGGTATACCAATAACTACTCGAACATACCCATAACCTAATCTATAACCTACCCTACTTTGGCACCAGCAACAATGCCATTTGCCGCACAAAACAAAAACCTACAAAAGTTTTTCTGCTTCAGCCAGTCAGCCAGCCACAACGTGCACCAGTGGAATTTTCATTTCCTCTTGCAATGATTTTGGATCGTTGGCTATTTATTCGTTCACATTTTTCGTTTCTTATGATATCCTGATATCCTTGCAAACACCTACACAAACACCAACACAAATACATTCATGACGAGACATGAGTTGAGTTGAATTGAGTTGATGTGAAAATTTGTAATAAAAATTCAGCAGCAAATGAGAAAAACACATACGTGGGCGTCGTCTGTATGTTGTGTCGTTGTATTAAATACCTTTTGTTCGTCATCTGTGTTTGTCCTTCCATCGTTCTATACGCCACCTTTACGTCTCTCCGTCGTTATGTCCTTTAATATGTCCAGTGTTATGTATGTAAGTCCGTCTGTTCATTGGCATGTCTGTCTGCATGATGTATGGTTGAAAACGTGGAAATGCTTCAAAGCACAATACTTTAAATTAAGGATATTCGAACATTTACAGCACAGGACATGCGACAATGACATACCCTACAGTGCAGAGACGGACAAAAACAGGCAACTAGAATTTTATATAGTAAAAAAAAATGTTCAAAATGATACCTTTAAAGTTGTTACTAATTGGCGTGCATAACGTAAAAACGTAAAGAGATACAAAGTTTATAGAAGAAAAATTTTAAATATGCCAAAATATTTAAGGGCACCACCACCAGCAAAGTAAAGGGAAATGTAAAAAGAAAATCAGAAAAATAAATGAGTGAAAAATTAAATCGAAAAGCATAAAAAAAATAATACAAGGTATGAAAAATAAAGGAAAGACAGAAAATTTAAAATTCAGAAAAACACAGAAAAATTTATAATTCATGGAGAAGTGAAAATATCATAAAAAAATGCAATTTTAAATATAGAGCTCATAATATAAATGGGAGTGAGAGATGCTTCGAAGTAACCAAACTTTTTCAATTGTGTGAATTACGTTTTTAATTTAATGAATTTTATTTTATGTTAAGAAGTGTTAGTTAAAAAATATGATTTATTTTATATTTTAGTACCTAATGAGTTTTTGTTGGAATTTGGAGTGTTGACTTTTTGTAGTTGTGAGTTTTTGGTGGAATTTAGAGTAAATTTAAATTTGTGGTGTGGTCAATTTTTGGAGTGTTGAGTTTTTTGTGAGGAGTTTATGTAAGGTGGGTTTTTGTGTGGTGAATTTTGGTGTGGTGAAATTTGTAGTTGTAAGCTTTTTATCGAATTGGGAATGGTTATTTTTTGGTATGGTGAGTTTGCGTGTGTTGAGTTTTGTGAGGTGAGTTTTTGTGTGGTGTTTTTTTTTTGGTGAAATTTTGTGTGTTGAGTTTTTGTGTAGCGAATCTTTGTGTAGCGAATTTTAGTGTGGTCAGTTTAAATGTGGTGAGTTCTGGTATTCTGTTTCCCAACAATTCTTTCCCGAAACAATTCCATCTTAAAATAGTTTCTCCTCAGTTTTTCCCTCTTTTTCCTTGGTGTGGTGAGTTATCTTCTGGATGAATTTGCGGCAATTTTTTGTGATGGTCAGTTTTTGTTGAGGTGGTATATGGACTGTTGAGTTTTGGTGTGGTTAGTTTTAGTGTAGTGAATTTCGAGTATGCTGTTTTCCGATAATTTTTCTCCGAGACAATTCCATCTTTTAAAATTTTCAACGAGATAATTCTGCCCTCGTGTGGTGATTTTTCTTGTGGTGAATTTCTAGTGTGTTGATTTTTTAGTGCGGCGAGTTTTTGAGTTGGTCAGATTTTTAGAGATTGAATTTGGAGTTTTCCTTTTTGCATTTGGCTGCTTCTGTTTGTCCTTAAGATTTTGTTTTTGAAATTGACTTTTTGTTAAATTTTTTGTAGATTTGTGTTTTGCTATTGTGTTTTAAATATTGTTTTGTGAGTTTTTGGTTTTTGTATTTTTGATATTTTTACGTTTTTGATTTTGTGTTTTTTCTATTGTTTTTGTGTTTCTGGTTTTGTGTTTTTGGTTTTAATTTTGTCTATGTTTTTGTAATTTTCTTTTGTTTTTGTATTTTTGCTATTATTTGTGTGTGTTCAATAATTTGCGTTTTATTTTAGTTTTGTTTTTGTGCTTTTGTTTTGAGTCTTTGATTTTATTTCTGTATGTTTGCTTTTGTTTTTTTTTAGTTTTGTTTTTACTTTTGCTTTCGTTTGTTCGTTTTTGATTTTGTGCGTTTGTTTTTGTGATTTTGCTTTTGTCTTTTGTTTTATTTTTGTTTTTTTGATTAGTTTGTTGTTGTTTTTGCTATTGTTTTGTGTTTTTGCTATCTTTGTTTTTGGTTTTGATTTTGTTTTTGTAATTTTTTTTTTGTTTTTTATTTTAGCCATTATTTGCGTGTGTTTTGATTTTGCTTCTTATTTTAGTTTTGTTTTTGTGCTTTTGTTTTGAGTCTTTGATTTTTTTTCTGTATGTTTGCTTTTATTTATTTTTGTTTGTTTTGAGTTTTGTTTTTGATTTTGTGCGTTTGTTTTTGTGATTTTGCTTTTGTCTTTTGTTTTACTTTTCTTTTTTTGATTAGTTTGTTGTTTTTTTGCTATTGTTTTGTGTTTTTGCTTTCTCTGTTTTTGGTTTTGATTTTGTTTTTGTAATGTTTCTTTTGTTTTGTGTTTTTGCCATTATTTGCGTGTGTTTTGATTTTGCTTCTTATTTTAGTTTTGTTTTAGTTTTGTTTTTGTGCTTTTGTTTTGAGTCTTTGATTTTATTTCTGTATGTTTGCTTTTATTTTTTTTTTGTTTGTTTTGAGTTTTGTTTTTGATTTTGTGCGTTTGTTTTTGTGATTTTGCTTTTGTCTTTTGTTTTACTTTTGTTTTTTTGATTAGTTTGTTGTTGTTTTTGCTATTGTTTTGTGTTTTTGCTTTCTTTGTTTTTGGTTTTGATTTTGTTTTTCTAATTTTTCTTTTGTTTTTTATTTTTGCGATCATTTGCGTGTGTTTTGATTTTGCTTCTAATTTTTGTTTTGTTTTTGTGCTTTTGTTTTGAGTCTTTCATTTTATTTCTGTATGTTTGCTTTTATTTTTTTTTTGTTTGTTTTGAGTTTTGTTTTTGATTTTGTGCGTTTGTTTTTGTGATTTTGCTTTTGTCTTTTGTTTTACTTTTGTTTTTTTGATTAGTTTGTTGTTGTTTTTGCTATTGTTTTGTGTTTTTGCTTTCTTTGTTTTTGGTATTGATTTTGTTTTTGTAATTTTTCTTTTGTTTTTTTATTTTTGCCATTATTTGTGTGTGTTTTGATTTTGCTTTTTATTTTAGTTTTTTTTTGTGCTTTTGTTTTGAGTCTTTGATTTTATTTCTTTTGTTTTTTTTTTAGTTTTGTTTTTACCTTTGCTTTTGTTTGTGCGTTTTCGGGGTTTTTGTTTTAGCGTTTTTGATTTTGTGCGTTTGTTTTTGTTTTACTTTTGTTTTTTTATTAGTTTGTTTTTGTTTTTGCATTTGTTTTGTGCTTTTTCTTTTTTTGATTTTGAATTTGTGTTTATGTTTTTGTATATTTTTTCTATATTTGAGTTTTTTGTTTCATCTTCTTATCTGGTGTAAGTGCCAAGTTACATCATTTCCAAAGTTTATGTTTTATTGGAGGTGCCTAGTCCCTTTGTCCAATCCCGCCTATATATAGCCTATATCACCCTCCGGACTCCAAAGTATCCTCGTTCAAAATTACAGTCAGATCAATTCAGCGATGATGCTTTAACAAACTGACAGACTGACCAAGAAATTTCTATTTATAAAATATTATTATAAATATTAATTTGGAGTTTTTGGTATTTTTTCCAATTACATTATGTTTTTACAAAAATATCAGTAGATATTTCAAGCCCTTTACGACCTCAGTATATTTTTAAAACAGCACCCAGCATTATATAGAAATTATAAATCGAATGTTTATAGAAAATACATGTTTTGTTTTGTATAGATTATTTCTTTCAGTATAGGACATATATCTTTGATTGTGTTTAACATAATAGGTTTTACTAATTTATCTATGTTTCTCTACAATATATTGCTTGATATTATAAGCAAAACACGAAATAAATCAGTTAATATAAAATGAGTTTTTCGTATTTTTTTCGTTGTATTTTGTATACATTAATTTTTAAGATTATGTATTTGTTTCGATTTAGTTAATATGCCTAACGAAAATACAAATTTACATTTGTTTTGCATATTTAATAATAATAATAGTTTGGCGCTACAGTCCTGTATAGGACTTCGGCCGAGCTCTCTCACCATTTTGAGGTGTGCGTGTTATATTTGTACTCAAAGTGGTGGGACCTACAGTTTATTGCCGAATCCGAACGGCGGGTGAGAGCTTTTCATAGGCAATGTTTTACTCTCGTAGGTTTGCCATTTACTGACGAGAGGTAGCGCGGTATAGAAAAATGTTTCTATGAAAAGATGTTGTTAGCCCCAGTCCAGGCTTGAACCGGGGACCTTTCGGCTCGCAGTCCAACGCACTAACCACTGAGCTACCGCGGCTACATTTTTTGCATATTTACTGAACTCAAAAAATCTTAAATTCTGTTAAAATTCAATGCTACATTCCGGAGTAGAGTTTCTATAATTTTAAAGTGAAAAATATCACTACTTATACCATTTAACATTCAAGTAAAAAGACTACATAAAATAAATAAATTTATCTCAAAATATTTTTTACAAATAGAAGTTTTTTTTTTTTGTTTTTTTCGTACAACAAACAAAGCCCGCAAGTGTTTGCAATAAGTTTTCCCAGGCGCCTTGCAAATTCTCAGCCAACAAAATTAATTTTACATCTACCGATGTTAGTACCTACACAAAAACAATATAAATAAAAAAAAACGGAAACTTTTCAATCGATAAATTATTAATAACTCATTTTCAGTCATAATTTTGCAATCTTTGTTGCAATGCCAACTAAAGTGAAAACTTTTAGCGACCCTCGACAAGAAGGCACCCTACGACACCAACGACAACTACAAATATTTGATGCCGTTTTAGGGTAGATTTGAAAAAGTTTCCTCAGTCAGCAACTTAACAGCCACACTTTTTAAAAGCACCAAAAACGAAGAATTTCTAAAGGTAGGAGGACTACTAAACTAGCGCTGGACGAGGGTTACCTTTAACTTAACCCTGCGTTGAGTCATGGTTGATCTTTGTATAAAATGGGTAAAAAGCAAAGTTCGGTGTTTTTTTTTCTTTCTAACATTAAAAACAAAACCACCCACCCAAAATGCTAAAAATAAAAAGTGTAGGGCGAAAAAATAATAAAATTTTAATATGCGACAAAATATGGGCAGCACACACAAAAGGGATATGAAACAAACAGAGCGCGACAGACAGGCGAACAGATAGAAAAACGCCATTGAATCGAGCCGGTGTTAACAGGCTCTATGAGGGACCTAACAAGGACTGCCACAAAAACGCTTCGTGTATGACAAAAGAGCCCGAGCCTTGAAGTGGGTGACGCGACAAACATTGAGCAGTGTAGGAAGCGCTTATAGAAGAGAACGAGTTGAAATTATGTCGTGGCGACGAGGAAAGAGTTGACTATGATATGCGTCGTCGTCGACAAACTGAAGAGGCGACGACGACCACGTTGACAATTATGACAAGAAGAGGTCACCAAGCAACGCTCATAAATATGCGACTCGTTTTCTGGCGCATAGAGGCTGGGGAAAAAGAGGGCTTTTGGGCATGGAGCAGGCTAAAACTACTAAACAGGACAGAAAAATATACAACACATAAACAGATTAGCACGACATGAGTAGAAGACGAAAAAGACGAATGTATTAAAGATGAGTGTGAGTGTATAAAGAATATTATGTTGAAAATATCATAATATTTTTTATAATATTTCTTGGTAGCAGAGTTTAAGCCATATGAAGGAAAAGTTTGTGTTTTTAGTGTTTGAGTCAACAGAAATTTCAATATTTTCAAAGACTTTTGTATGGAACATCATTTTGGCAAAGGAATATGAACTAACATCTCTCTATATGAGGCATATACAATAAGAATATGAAGGGAATTTTTGAGAAAATATCAAAAATTGTATTTAGCAAATAAAGGAATAATCAATGATTTTGCATACTTTTATTAAGATTAACAGATATATTAAATTTTAATTAAAGTAATCAAGTGATTAAAAAATTCAAAAATTTTATTCCTAGCCTAAATCATTATTCTTCAATTCTATATAATGGGAATTGATCTTTGAACGTTTTCTTAAGCGGACGATTTATAAGACCAACCCTTTTTAGTGAAATATTTTATTATTAGTAAAACAAAAATTTTGTCGGTGAATCTTTGAATTTTTAATAAAAAAAAATATTCAATTTAGAGGGGAAATTTTCATATAGAATTTTTAGGAAAAATCACATTTTGAGGGGAAAATTATATAGAATTTTTAGGGAAAATTGAATTCTTCATAAACAATTGATTTTTTTTTTTTTTTTTTTTGAAAAATCGAATGTTGAGTGAAATAATTAATTTTGAACAAAAAATGTAATTTTGATTGACAAATTAAAATTTTAGTTAAAAATTGAATTTTGAGTGAAAAATTGAATTTTGAGTGAAAAATAGAATTTTGAGTGTAAAATTGAATTTTAGTGAAAAATTTAATTTATAGTGAAAATTTGAATTTTAAGTGCAAAATTGAATTTTTATTGAAAAATTGAATTTTAAGTGTAAAATTGAATTTTTAGTGCAAAATTGAAATTATAGTGAAAATTTTAATTTTTAGTAAAAATTTAATTTTTATTGAAAAATTAAATTTTAAGTGCAAATTTAGTGAAAAATTTGAATTTTTAGTGAAAAATTGAATTTTTTGTGAAAATTTTAATATTTAGTGAAAAATTTATTTTTGAGTGAAAAATTAAATTTTGAGTGAAAATTAGAATTTTTAGTGAAAATTTGAATTTTTAGTGGAAATTTGAATTTTTAGTGAAAAATTGTATTTTGAGTCAAAAATTGAATTTTTTGTGAAAATATTAATTTTTAGTGAAAAATTTATTTTTGAGTGAAAAATTAAATTTTGAGTGAAAAATATAATTTTGAGGGAAAATATATTTATGAGTGAAAAATTTTATTTTGAGGGAAAAATTTAATTTTGAGTGAAAAATGTAAATTTGAGTGAAAAATGTAAATTTGAGTGAAAAATGTAAATTTGAGTGAAAAATGTAAATTTGAGTGAAAAATGTAAATTTGAGTGAAAAATGTAAATTTGGGTGCAAAATTTAATGTTGAGTGAAAAATTGAATTTTTAGTGAAAAATTGAATTTGTACTGAACAATTAAATTTTAAGTAAAAATGATATTTTTGAGTGAACAATTTAACTTGCTGTGAAAAATTTAATTTTGAGTGAAAAATTGAATTTTGAGTGAAAAATTTAATTTTTAGTGAAAAATATAATTTTGAGTGACAAATTGAATTTTTAGTGATATATTCAATTTTTAGTGAAAATAGAATAAAATATTTAATATTGAGTGAAAAATACGAATGCTGAGTGAAAAATGAAATTTTGAGTGAAAATTTAAATTTTGTGTGAAAAATTTAATTTTGAGTGAAAATTTGATTTTTTAGTGAACAATTTAATTTTGAGTGAAAAATATAATTTAGAGTGAAAAATTTGATGTTGAGTGAAAAACTTAATTTTGAGTGAAAAATATAATTTAGAGTGAAAAATTTAATGTTGAGTAAAAAATGTAAATTTGAGTGAAAAATTAAATTTTATTTTTAATAACAATTAAATAAAATTTTATTTTTAGTGAATAATTTAATTTTTAACTAACAATTTCATTTTTAATGAATAATTAAATTTTGAGTGAAAAATTTAATTTTGAGTGAAAAATGTACATTTTAGTGAACAATTTAATTTAGAGTGAAAACGATGTAAAGAAAAATAAAATATACAACATAAAAAGGCAATTAGAAAAGGTCAAACAAACACCAATTTTAAGTTCAATCAGCAAATGAGCTTTATCCGTAACCTAGTTACATGGTAAAAGCGTACTGGAATTCAGTTTAAAATATTATGATCACATATCCATGAAAAAATAAAAGAAACGCAAAAATTAAGCAAAGCTTAATATAATTTTGAGTATATGTAGATGTAGCATTTAAATACCGAAATTGTTTCGTTGTAAACTAAAACAGAGAGCAAATTGAAACCCTTATTCGTTTGGGTTCCAAATCTTAGTCTATCCTACCTATCTTCAATTATATAACGTCGATGTATATCGTACAAATGAATCCAGAATCAAATGAAAAAAATACTCATTGTCAAATAAATGAAAAATCAAATAAAAAACTAAAATTAATAATTACATTTTGAAATATGTAGAAAATGTAATATTTCTCTCATGTAATTAATAATTTTAGTTATCTATTTACTTTTTCATTTATTTGACAATGAGTATTTTTTTATTTCATTTCAGTATAAATTTATTGATTATTTTCGAGAAAATATTAAATTTAACAAAAAATTATAGTAAAAAACATAATTCATGTCAAGTTTTTCTGCTTTAATAAAAATAGTTTTCATTTCAACCACCAAATGCTATTTATAGTTCTTACACTTGAAACGCATGTCATTAATATTTCACAATTTCTATTTTAGTATTTCAAATTATTATGTAAAACAGTTTCTTTTTCTATTTATATTTTAAACACCTTCAACTTGTAATGAAATCAATATTTTCAACATGCCACCACATGAGAAGTATTTAATTTTAGGTTAACCTTAAAAAAATGTTCTTAGTATTTTTTATTTTAATATATATATATATTTTTTTGTTTGTATGTTGCCAGAAAATGCGTGTCTTTTACGTGCGTTGATTTTATGTATTTTCTGCAAGGTATGTTTTATGATTTTTATACTGCCTTAAAACGCGCTTTTCACAAAATTTATTGAGATTGACTGATTTATGTGTATTTAAAATTTTTCACTATAACGCAAATATAATAAATAACCACAAACACACATGCAGGATACGCCGGGATATGGAGTATACAAATTTAAGGCAGTTTTGAGCAATGGACTGGGCACAGGATTTAAAAGTTGCGGTTATAAAAATACACAAAAAATGCACATAAAAGGTGTTGTGCCGTTTGGTGGGCGTTTAATATGCTAAAGTATTTTATTTGTGGCAATATAAATTTTAGGTTTACTTAAAGCATATAAAATATTGCAATCTCTTTATAATCTAGTTAAACTTTGACCTAGCATTTTACAGAAACAGTAAATAATTTATTTATTTTCTTTTTTGTTTTTCAGTATCTAAAAGGAATGAAAGTTCTTGGGTAAGTTTATTTTTATTATTCCTTAATGAAAATTTTATAATTAAATAACATTTTTAGTAAATATTTGAATTTTTAGTAAAATTTTAGTGAAAAAAACATTTTTATTTTTTTGAAAAATTAAATTTGTAGTGAAAAACTAAATTTTGAATGAAAAAATGTATTTTTAATGAAAAATTTAATTTTGAGTGAAAAATTTAATTTTGAGTGAAAAATTTAATTTTGAGTGAAAAATATAATTTTGAGTGAAAAATTTAATTTGAGTGAAAAATTTAATTTTGAGTAAAAAATTTAATTTTGCGTAAAAATTTTAATTTTGAGTAAAAAATTGAATTTTGCGTGAAAATTTTAATTTTGAGTGAAAACTTTAATTTTAGTGAAAAATTGCATTTGGACTGAAAGTTTAGATTTAATAATGTGCAGTGAAAAATTGAATATTTAGTGAAAAATTTAATTTTGAGTGAAAAATTTAATTTTTAGTGAAAAATTTAAGTTTTAGTGAAAAATTTAATTTTGAGTGAAAAAATTAATTTTTTGTGAAAAATTTAATTTTCAGTGAAAAATTTAATTTTGAGTGAAAAATTTAATTTTGAGTGAAAAATTTAATTTTGAGTGAAAAATTTAATTTTGAGTGAAAAATTTAATTTTTAGTGAAAAATTTAATTTTGAGTGAAAAATTTAATTTTGAGTGAAAAATTTAATTTTGAGTGAACATTTAAATTTTGAGTGAAAAATTTAATTTTGAGTGAAAATTCAATTTTTAGTGAAAATTTAAATTTTTAGTGAAAAATTTAATTTTTAGTGAAAAATTTAATTTTTAGTGAAAAATTTAATTTTTAGTGAAAAATTTAATTTTTAGTGAAAAATTTAATTTTTAGTGAAAATTTTAATTTTTAGTGAAAAATTTAATTTGGAGTGAAAAATTTAATTTTGAGTGAAACATTTAATTTTGAGTGAAAAAATTAATTTTGATTGAAAATTTGGATTTTGATTGAAAATTTGGATTTTGATTGAATAAAAAAATGTTGAGTGAAAAATTTAATTTTGAGTAAAAATACTATTTTTGTGTTAACATTTTAATATTAAATAATAATTTGAATTTTGAGTGAAAATTTGAATTTTGAGTTAAAATTTGAACTTTGAGTGAAAATTTTAATATTGAGTGAAAATTTTAATTTTGAGTGAAAATTTTATATATGAATGAAAGTTTTAATTTTGAGTGAAAATTTTAATTTTGAGTAAAAAATTTAATTTTGAGTGAAATTTTGGATTTTGATTGAAAAATAAAATTTTGAGTGAAAAATTTAATTTTGAGTAAAATATTTAATGTTGAGTGAAAATTTGAATTTTGAGTGAAAAATTGAGTTTTTAGTGAACATTTTTATTTTTGATTGAAAATTACAATTTTGAACATTTGAATTTTGAGTGAATTATTGAAATTTTAGTCAAACAGTCAATTTAAAGTGAAAATGGAATTTTTATTGAGAAGAGGAATTTTGATTGAAATATTTAGTGATGAGTGAAAAAATTTTATTTACACTTTAAATTTTGAGGGAAAAATTGAATTTTAATTGAAAAATTTTATGTTGAGTGAAAATGTTATTTTTAGTGACAAATTGAATTTTTAGTAAAAAAATTAATTTGGTTTGTAACCAATTTGTAGAATTCAAAATTTTGCAAAAACTTAGTTGCTGTCGCTGTTCAATTAAGTATATTTGGAAATAAACCCTGTCATCATTTATAATACGTTATAATAAGCTATAAAACTAATAAAATATGAAAAACCTTTCTTTCCATTAATATGTCCCAACCTCAATTCTACCAGATAATACTTTTATCTAATATGAAATATAGAAAAAATGAGCTTTATTAATCATGCAAAAATAAAACCACCCCATCTTGCTATTTATTAATAGACTAATTATGGCCAAAACAATATTTGACCAAAATGTTTATCCTTTAAGACGCAAATATTAATTGCAACACACACACACACACAGAAAGATAAACAGTCACAAAGTCACTCACCTCAACAGATGCAGAATGTGTAAGAACCACGAAGTGTATTTCACATAAACAGTAAAATATTCCTCTATATTGTTGTCTCAACCACCCAACACTTATTTGCAAACCACAGGAAATGAAGGCTATTTGGAAGGAACGGAGATTGGAGGGGAATTGACAGGATTACGTCCACTTGTAGACGACGACGAGATGAAGGATGCGACAGGATTTGTGTAAACAAAACAAGTAACAAATGTATACGCTGCACATAAAACGGGCCTGTCCTGGCCTGGTCTGGTCTGGCAGGACAGGTGAAGCTGGGCGCCTCTGAATTGTGCTGCCGAAAAATGGTTTAATTAAAAAGTAACATGAATTATAGACGTTACTTTGATGAAGGACACAAAAGCATTGGGTCGTTGTTTTTCTTTTTGTTACCTTTTGGATAACTTTTTGGTTACGTTTTTTGGTATGGTCTACAAATGCGGTTTTTGGTGACAGTTATTAAATGTTAGGTACTTACGGTATAAACTGCTACTATTTTTCGTTCCTCTCATATGTCTCTGGATAAATTAAAAGCTGTTGTGTGCAATTAATAGGTTTTTTTATGTATAAAATGGGTTTTTGAAAGTATTTTTAATTTCTTTTAAACACCTTTGTTGTTTTATTTTAACACACACTAAAAAAAATACTTTAAATAGTTGAGAATTTGTAAATATAATTCGCACACTTTTTAATTTCCTTTGAGGTACTTATTTCAATTGAGTCTTATTTTAAGTTTTACTCGAATCGTTAATTTTATCGAAGTTTGTTTTTTCATTTTCCAGAATTTAAATAATCAGGTATTTATCCAAATTCAAACAGAAAATAAAAACAGAAATGGAAAAAAACCTTTTTAATGAAAAAAAAAATAAATATTAATAAAAAATTAAATTTTAGGTGAAAATTGAATTTTTAGTTAAAAACTGAATTTTAGTGAAAAATTGAATTCTTAGTGATAAATTGAATTTTTAGTGAAAATTTGAATTTTTAGTGAAACTTTGAATTTTTAGTAAAAAATTTGAATTTTTAGTGAAAATTTGAATTTTTAGTGAAAATTTGAATTTTTAGTGAAAATTTGAATTTTTAGTGAAAATTTGAATTTTTAGTGAAACTTTGAATTTTTAGTGAAAATTTGAATTCTTAGTGAAAATTTGAATTTTTTGTGAAAATTTGAATTTTTAGTGAAAATTTGAATTTTTAGTGAAAATTTGAAGTTGTAGTGAAAATTTGAATTTTTAGTGAAAATTTGAATTTTAAGTGAAAAATTGAATTTTTAGTGAAAAATTGAATTTTTAGTGAAAAATTGAATTTTTAGTGCAAAATTGAATTTTTAGTGAAAAATTGAATTTTTAGTGAAAAATTGAATTTTTAGTGAAAAATTGAATTTTTAGTGAAAAATTGAATTTTTAGTGAAAAATTGAATTTTTAATGAAAATTTGAACTTTTAGTGAAAATTTGAATTTTTTAGTGAAATTTGAATTTTTAGTGAAAAATTGAATTTTTAGTGAAAAATTTAATTTTTAGTGAAAAATTGAATTTTTAGTGAAAATTTGAATTTGTAGTGAAAATTTGAATTTTTAGTAAAAAATTTGAATTTTTAGTGAAAATTTGAATTTTTAGTGAAAATTTGAATTTTTAGTGAAACTTTGAATTTTTAGTGAAAATTTGAATTCTTAGTGAAAATTTGAATTTTTTGTGAAAATTTGAATTTTTAGTGAAAATTTGAATTTTTAGTGAAAATTTGAAGTTGTAGTGAAAATTTGAATTTTAAGTGAAAAATTGAATTTTTAGTGAAAAATTGAATTTTTAGTGAAAAATTGAATTTTTAGTGAAAAATTTAATTCTTAGTAAAAATTTAATTTTTAGTGAAAAATTGAATTTCTAGTGAAAAATTGAATTTTTAGTGATAAATTGAATTTTTAGTGAAAATTTGAATTTGAAGTGAAAAATTGAATTTTTAGTGAAAAATTAAAAAATTAATTTGAATTTTTAGTGAAAATTTTAATTTTTAGTGAAAATTTGAATTTTTAGTGAAAATTTGAATTTTTAATGAAAATTTGAATTTTTTGTGAAAATTTGAGTGAAATTTTTGAAATTGAATTTTTAGTAAAAATTTGAATTTTTAGTTAAAATTTGAATTTTTAGTGAAAATTTTAATTTTTAGTGAATATTTGAATTTTTAGTGAAAAATTGAATTTTTAGTGAAAATTTGAATTTTTAGTGAAAATTTGAATTTTTAGTGAAAATTTGAATTTTTAGTGAAAATTTGAATTTTTAGTGAAAATTTGAATTTTTAGTGAAAATTTGAATTTTTAGTGAAAATTTGAATTTTTAGTGAAAAATTGAATTTTTAGTGAAAATTTGAATTTTTAGTGATAATTTGAATTTTTAGTGAAAATTTGAATTTTTAGTGAAAATTTGAATTTTTAGTGAAAATTTGTATTTTTAGTGAAAATTTGATTTTTTAGTGAAAATTTGAATTTTTAGTGAAAAATTGAATTTTTAGTGAAAAATTGAATTTTTAGTGAAAAATTGAATTTTTAGTGAAAAATTGAATTTTTAGTGAAAAATTGAATTTTTAGTGAAATATTGAATTTTTAGTGAAATATTGAATTTTTTAGTGAAAAATTGGATTTTTGATTGAAAAATTTATATATAGTGAAACAATTAATATTAGTGAAAAGTTAAATTTCTTTGAACAAATTTTCGTAAATATATTCTCATATAAATTATTTTGTCAAGTAATAGATACTTGATCTACATTTTTTGTTAATTGCCAAAAACGATTAAACGCACATCAAAAATTAATTAAAGCGCTCACCCTTAATTCTTTGAATTGTATTCATTAATGAATTTGAATAAATTTTTTAATTTATTTCAATCTTCATTATTCCAAAAGAATGACACTTATTAATTCAAACTCTTTGTATTAATTAAAACTTTCAAACACTTTGCGCAATTCGTTTTAATTAAAAAAACTACATTTGTTTTTAAAACACTTTCAAAAATATTCCATTTAATTAGAATAAACGACACGCACGCGACTTAATTGAGACATGCATTGAAAACAATTAAAAACTACTTTTGAATAATTATGCATTAATTTGAGGCGCCTTTCATAGCAAAAAGTGTTGGGTGGGTGCTAGAATGGTGCTAGAAATATGCGGGTCGACGCGTCGTTATACGCGTGAATAATTTTGACAGAAAAAGGCTAAAAAAAATATATATTTCAACGACATGCGGGTGGAAAATACTTTGATATAAGTTTTAATTTTGATTTCCATTGATGCCATTTGAATTGAATTTTTATGGCAGTTTTATTAAATGTTCAGTGAAATTTAAATTTTATTTAAATTTTCATTTTAATTAGACTTTTGTTTTTTAATAAAGCAATTTTACAATAATGTTATAAAACAACCATATTTCGTACCTCCTTCTTATACAGAATTTGTAATTAAAACTAACTATTGTCGTATTTTTCACGTTATTCTTTCAAATGTTACGTTTCGTTCAAAATACAAGAAAGGGCTTATATTTTTATACATTTTCATATAATAATGTTAAAAGCAGTAAAAAGCCGAAATATTTATCAGTATATGTACATCTTTCTTAAATTAAAGATGTGCATTACATAGACCCTGCTAGAAAATTCATCATCTTAAGGATGGCATTATCATGTCCAAGTCTTGTTTGTTATTCAACTGTTCAGGTTATGACAAGCTAAATATACAATGAATAGCCCTAGTATTATTTCTACTACAGGTTCAGTATTATAACAAAAATCTGGCTTTTGAACAGTATCGAATTTCTTTTTGACTCTTCGAGAATTTAATTTGAGAGCATGTGAAATATTCAAAGATCTCAAAATTTTCTGAATCGAACAATAATTTAAATTTGACATATTATAAAAAAAAAGCTGAACCGATGGAGACAAGTTAAAATTTTTTTAACATTACTTTGGTCTATGCGCAGTGAGCATTGCTCACATACAAAATTTCACCAACTACCTGGATTCATCATATTGATGAATTCATTTATTGAATTAAAATCGTATTTTTTAAATGTTTTTCATTTTCAATATTTTTTTACATCAAATTTCAAACACAAATAATTCTTATAATATAATAATAGTTTGGCACTACAGTCCTATAAGAACTTAGGCCGAGCTCTCTAACCATTTTGAGCTGTGCGTGTTATATTTGTGCTCAAAGTGGTGGGACCTACAGTTTATTGACGAATCCGAACGGCGGGTGAGAGCTTTTCATAGTCAATGTTTCACTCTCGTAGGTTTGCCATTTACTGCCGAGAGGTAGCGCGGTAAAGAAAAATATTTCTATGAAAAGATGTTGTTAGCCCCAGACCAGGCTTGAACCGGGGACCTTTCGGCTCGTAGTCCAACGCACTAACCACTGAGCTACCGCGGCTACTTATTTAATTCTTATAGGAGTTATAATATTTAATTGCTAATTATGCGAAGACTCCATTTCATAATATTAATGAATAAGTGTACATCATATTGATGAATTTTGTTCAGCAAACCATATTAAATTAAATATCATAAATTATATTATAGATAATATAAATAGATAAATGTGTAAATATTGATTGTGAAAAACATTAAAAAAAATACTATTTTAGTTCAATGAATGAAATCATTAATATGATGAATACAGGTTGTTGGTGAAGTTTTTTTTGTGTGCTCTGAACACCAATAAATCATTTTCGTATGTGTCATTAGATTCTATATACTAAAAAAAGTAATTCTAAATTTATATTAAAAAAAAATAAAATTTTTCTGAGTTTAGGTTCAAATATCTCAAAAATTTTAAAGAATATAAGCATAGATAAGTATACCTAAATTAGTCCTGAGCATTTAGAGAAAATTTGCATTTAAAGGTTTTTTTAAAAACAAGTTCTGTAAAGTACTGTATTTTTTTTACTCCAATAAGAGGCTGAAAAGGGCTTTAAATTTCGTTTTTAATTTTCTCAAAAACTTCATGTAATAGCGAAAATCTGTGTATGCAGGCAAAATCAGCACTCGAAAGTTATATAGAATTGATGTATGTCATATCCATAGTAATATTTTAAAGAAATTTTGTACACTCAGAAAAAAATACTATATAAATAATAGATTTTTACTAGTAAAAATAGTCAACAGTATAAATTATTATTTTTTATCGGAAAATACCATTAATTACCACAAAATACCATGACATTTCCATTCAGTTTATATGAAAATATTTATTTTTTGTATACTATTAAATCAATAATTGTCTCATTGACAAATTTTAATGGGATTTGAGGGAATTTTTTTCTGGGTGTATATATAGTACTTCATTTAAATTTTATCGCAATTTTTATGTTTACTTAAATTTAATTTCAATTCAATAAAATATTAAAATCTTCTACCAATTTTATATAACAAAGCAATTTTTATTGATTTTCAGCTGTAATTTAATTTAATTCACTTTGATTTCAAATTTTGATTACAAATGCATTCGAATTTTATTTTTATTACCCCCAGCCAAAATTGCTGACATTTTTCAGGAATATTATGGGAATATTTACGGCAAACACACAGAAAACGGCTTATTTTGGGAGGTGCCCCAGACAAAATTTTTGGCATGGTCGAGGCTGCTTAGAAACATTTTGTTGACATTATTTCAAACAGATAAAGGCGGAGTTTGTATCAAAAGCTGTTTGTTTTCTGCGCGTTCCCCAAATTTTCCATAAAATTCCACAAAAATTTACAACCTGCTATACACATCACAAAATATTCAATTTATTTGTGCGTTTGCCGAAAATATGCCCGAAATATTCCAGAAAAATGCCAAAAAGTTTGTCTCGGGTGGTTGTTAAATTTTGTAAAACTTTTATGGCAGATTCATGTTTTCTGCCCGTTCCCCAAATTTGGTGTGCATCTGCCATACAAATTCCACAAAAATTTACAACCTGCTATACACTTCCCAAAATATTCTATTTATCTGTGCGTTTGCCGAAAATATGCCCGAAATATTCCAGAAAAATGCCAAAAAGTTTGTCTGTTAAATTTTGTAAAACTTTTATGGCAGATTCACGACATATTTTGGGTAGTAGCAGAAAACAAAATATTCTATTAATCTGTGCGTTTGCCGAAAATATGCCCGAAATATTCCAGAAAAATGCCAAAAAATTTGTCTCGGGTGGTTGTCAAATTTTGTAAAACTTTTATGGCAGATTCACGACATAAAACAGGCAGCTTGTGATACAGACTACGCCTTTGTCTGTTTGAAATATGTAGAAAAAAATATTTCTAAATTGTCTCAAACATGCCAAAAAATTAGTCTGCGGTAAATTTCAATATTTCTTAAAATAAAAAGCTAAACTACTTTTTTTGAAATTATGTTTTCAATGACGTAGGTATTATATTCAGGTTGTTCACCATCTATTTCATGTTAATTCTGATTTTAAAAATGGTATTGGATTATAAAACATTACATATTTTCAATATATTTTCAAATACTTTATTTTGAATAGCAACTTATTAACCTAAGCACTTCAATAAACTAAATTTTAATAATGTAGCATATTTTAAAATTCATTTTAATTCGAGTTTTAATTTTTATTTTAATTGCAACTCAATTTCAGTACAATTAAATTTTGATTTGTGTGCAATTATAATTCGATTTTATTGTAATTTTATTTCAATTTGCATGCAAAATCAAATTTTTTAATTTTATCTTCATTACAGTTCAATAAACACGCAATTTAATTGCAACTCTTTTAAAAATCCCATATTTTTTCAATAAATTTTTTAATCCATTTCAATTCAATTTTTCATTTTTAATAACATTGCAATTTTATATCATTTCGAATGTAGTTTCTTTGCTAAAGTTTTACTTTCAATTTCAGTGCTCAATTGTTTAAATGCATTAATGGCATCGTATACGAGGTATTTCATTCATGTGTGCATTAAGTTGTCAGCTAACGCATCAATTAAATCACATGGAAAATTTAATGCGTTCATTGATTTTTGTCGTTTTGCGTATTTTTCACGTGTTTTTCACGCGCGTTGTTTTTATTTTTTTTTTTTTGTATTTTTTTCACGCAGTAATTTTTAAAAAGTTCGCAAAAAAAAACCAAACAACAAACGTTTTGTATGAAAACCCACGACGACAGACATGAACGAACGGCTGTTGCAACCAGACTATTTTGCACTGGGCTTCAAAGCCGACCGTCAGCTGTGCGTCCGGCACACTGCAGGCCCCTTCTTTGGTGCAACGAACAGAGCAGCAGCACGAGCAAAATCGAGCTGCATGCGGCAAGCGCACGTTGGCGGCTTTGCTTGGAGCTCAATATGACAAAAACAAAAAAAAAAAAAACAAAAGCGCAGCACAAAAAACTTGACCAAAAAAATCAAAAAACAATCAACGTCTTTTTTGCTGTTTACGATTGGAAAAACAGAGCAGAGCCGATGACGAAATCCAGTTTTTCTTTTGCAGCGAGTAACGAGCGAATGAACAGCAATAACAGCGAGTGAGAGCGCAAACGGAGCAGTGAATAAAAGTGCTGCGAGAGTGACTACTCGGCGAAGAACGAACGAAGAACACGTTGTGCACTCATTGGAAACATAAACAAATCGTTGTTTGAATATTGCAAGAGCGTAATAATTTAAGAGCAATTTTAAGAGAGCCGTTATAAATCTAAAAAGAGTACGTTTTTAAGAGAGCAAAAGCGCTATTGTAGTTGTTTTGTTGAATGTGCTCTGTGGAAAGTGCTTTGTGCCCATTTGTGGGCTGCTTGTATAATGGCTGTATAGAGGTTGTAGTGAGGTTGTAGAGTGGCTGCATAAAGGTTGTAGAGTGGTTATAGGTTAATTTGCAATTGCAGGGTGAGTTTATTTGTTTTATTAATTTCTTGCATTGACCATGCTGTATACTGTACTTGACCGGTGGGGTGGGGTGGGCTGGTGTGTTTGTTGGCAGTGGTTTGAAAAGGGTGATTTAAGCTTAGAGGGCGCATTTTTTTATATTTATTATTTTGTTGTTGTTGCCACTGTTGTGGTTGTTGGTTGCATATTAATTTTGTTAACATATTCAATTAGAATGCAGTTGCATGTGAGTCGTGTTGCTTGTGTGTCGCATATAATGCAAAGTTATTAGCAACTATTTCGGGAAATGAAAAGGGTGACTGTATTGTGACATTTTCTTGTAGAGCGTAGACATTTATGAGGAAAAAATAATTATAATAAGTTGAATTAAATTAGAATATTTTAATAAACTTTTTTCAATTCAAATAAATTTAAATAATACTTTTAAAAATATAAATGTGAACCCAATAAACACCCAGATTCAAGTTAGGCTCAGGCTCACGAAATTAGACACTCTGGATCTTGAAATGAGACTGTGAAACGCTCATATTAGAGCTTCAGTGTTTGCAGGGAATTTACCGAGTATATTAATTTAAATTTTAATAATATTATTTAATAGAAAAAAATTAGTACAAATATATTTTGTCATTGTAGAAATTAAATTCAAAATTTGCAAATTGAAATTTTCTCAATTTTGAATGAAAAATCTCAATTTAATATGGATTATTTTTCATTTCATTTTAAAAATATAATATAATATATATATATATATATATATATATATATATATATATATATATATATATATATATATATATATATATATATATATATATATATATATATATATAATATAGTCATTGTAGAACTAAAAATAGCCAAATAAATTTTTATGAAAATCGTAAATTGGTAATTATTAAAAAAAGTAATTAATACATTATTAAAGTTGAAATACCTATTGATAGATTCACATTTTCTGATCATTATGTACAAATATTGAGCTCTTCGAACAGAATTTGCAAGATATAGAAAGATTTTTTTTAATGAATAAACGACGATATATAAAAACGACGATATTTAAAAACATTCTAAAATTTCATAATTTCTGCATTTCATGCAATTACAATCAATACAAAAAAAGTGCTTATAAACCCTACAACTTTCAGCCATTTACCACTGAATAGCAGCCGCTTATCTGCGCAGTCAGCACCTTTAACACCTGCGTTTTATATATTGTTTCATTTCATTTTTTATTTTCCAATTCAATTAGCAACTTCTAAATCAGCCTAATCAAAATGTCATACATCAAGTCAAGGACAGACGGACGAACGAACGTCATATTGCAGTTGTTACCCTTCCTTCCTGCCTGCCTGCCGGTTTGACTGACGGACTGTCGGACGGACGAACGGACTGACTAACTGACATTGTTGCCATTGCTGCCTCCACAGGCTCTAATGACTTGAATAAATGCAAATGGCACCATTTCCAACCTTTGGTTGAACCATTCTAGTAGCTACAAGTGCAATGTAACCTTCTTTGAGGTACCCTACATTGTACCATGTGCTTCCTCCTCTTCATAGCTTCTTCATCTCTACTTCTTCGACTGACTAACTGACTGACTGACTGCCTACAATTTAAAGCGAAACATGGTACTTGAAGAGTGCTCGTGTTCAAATCATATGTTAATTTTATTCACAAACATCACAGTTACATGCGAAACAATTTAGTAGTACTCGTAGTACCAACAACAAAAAATACTACAACAATAAGTACTACAACAACAACAACTATCACAACAACAACTACAACAAAAGTACTATACAACATGCCATGCAGCAAAGTATGAGGTTACTTTGGTTAAAGTCTCTGAGGTTTTACATGAGTCAAATTCCAAATTTGACGAGATTTAAGAGAAATGTTGAATAATCAAAACAAAGAGCGTAACTTAAGAGTTTCTCTTAAAGATACGCGACAATTAAGAGTTAAGAGCGCATCTAATATTTTTCAAAGACACTTTTAAGAGCGGGTCTAATGATAGAAGATCGCCTAAAATAAAGAGAGTTTATTTTAAGAGGTTTAAGAGTGTGATCTACACTATTTTCTAATACTCAAATTATAATTTTATGTGGTATTAGTTTTGAAATCTTTTTAGAGTCAGTGAAAATTAATTGAATAAAAGAGTCTTTTCAAGTTTCATAAAAAATAAATAGTTCGAGAGTTAAGTTTTAAGTTATGCAAACTAGTTTTTTCTCAAAAAGGTTTTGATTGTATATTTTTTTATCAAAAGGCCACATTGCTCCTTATCAAACATACACCATTTCCAATTGAAATTGAGAAAATTGAGATGGAGTTTTTCTTTTTTTTTAATAATTTGAATTTAAATGAATTTGAATTGAGATTTCAAATGGAACATTCTAACATTTTCATTAAATTTCTAAAATTGAAATAGAAAAAATCACAATTCTATTTAATTTTTTGCCCAAATTTTAACCTATGAAACCCAACCCCCAAAACACTTAATCGAATTACAATGAAACTTAAAAACAGAGCTAGTATTTTTGGCGATTTTATATTGCAGTGTTGTTTTGTTCTGTTTATCTGATAAAAACCAAAAAAGCTGCATATAAAATAGAGATTTGATTCGCCAACCAACTCTTCGCCCTACCAACTTAGTCGGTTCTGTCAACCGATTAATCGGTTCTGATAGTCAAAACTAAAATGATAGTAAGTTGTACTACAATCAATTTTGAACTGTTTTTGAACAATCATCATCAAGCGTCAACCGAATATGGCAGTTCCGTCAATAAACGTCTAGAAAATTCGTTTTAAGCGAATGAAGTTAGTTGTTACAACAAAATATTCGTTCTTCTAACCTCATGCCAAAAAAAAAGATTTGTCTGTGTGTAGTACGGATTTACAATGAATATAATTTAAAATTAAAAACAAAATTTTCCAAGAATCTAATGAAATTCAAATTTGACATTTTTTAATTTAAATTTTCTATTTCAATAAAGATAATTTAAAATATTATAGAGATTTAAATTTTAAATTAAGAACATTTTCATTGAAAATAAGATTATTTCTAAAGAGATTATTTCTAAACAAATAATATGGAGATTTTTAATTTGAAATTGAAAAGATTTCAAATGTAATTGAAAATTATTATTTTCATTTTTTTTTTTATTTTTTAATTTTGAATTTAAGATTTTTAATTTAAAATAATAAAAGAAACAAATTAAATTATGATAACAAATTGAGGAAATTTCAACTTAAATTTAAATTTTTCATTTCAAATTGGTCCCAGTATGCCATACGTTTCGAGATCGTTACGAGATCAATTTACGTAGCGATATCGAGCGCCAAGTTGGACCTACATGGTAGATAGATGTCGATGCGTTCTGTTGGAGTTTTCTTGATACGAAAAATGGTTTGAAATCGGAACGAAATCGAGGAAAAAAATATTCAAAGTTTGAGATTACTGCGAAAAATATTGCGATATCTATGTGATAAATGTTTAAATATCGTATCGTGTCAATGAATTTGAATGTGTGAGAAATTTATAAATACCCTACAAACCATTTGACGATAATTTTAAAATTCGATATAATAATACATATAAAACTCGAAAGTTTTTGAAAATTTAATTGCGTGTTCTATATACTTTTTGTCAAAGGATAAAATTTTCTGAACAAATAAAATTTGTTTATCGAAAATAAATCCATTTTTGATATAATCTCGATATCTATAACGACAAAAACAACGATTTTATTTTAGATAGGTTCGTTTTTATCGAAAACCCTAACGATTTCGTATTATTATATATTATCGAAAACGACAATTTGAGGCTATGAACGATATCTTGTCGATATCGTAAAACTATCGTTTGGTTTGCTGGGTAATAATCATCAAAGCAACGTGATCGAACTTTTTTATCGACGTTAGTCGAGAAAACTTCGAGGCATTCAAGGTCTCCGAGACATGGCAGACTGCTGGGGTATAATTTAAAATTAACTTTAGATTGAAAAAAATTGTAAAACATAATTTCATTATAAATTTTCTCAATTTCAAATGAAAAATTCTAATTACTTATTGAACTTTCTAAAATTAAAATTAAAAAATTAAATTTTTATTTGTATTTTTTCCAATTTTAACCCTTGAAGCACAGATAAAACAAATGAAATTAGAAAAAATGAGAAAAATTAGAAAAAACTCAAATTGAATTTTTCCATTTCAAAATGGGATAATTTATTGATTGACAAACAAAATAAATCAAAATCTTAAATTTCATTAAAAATGTCTTAATTTAAAATGGAAAATTCTAACTACTTTTAGAATATCTAAATTTACAATGGAAAATAATTTTAATTTTTTTGGAATATACCTCTGATAACTTCGTTCGATTTTGATGCGTTTTATTGACATTCTGATAAAAATCAAAAAAAAATATTTTTTATATTTTTCATATACATCATATTTCGATTAAAATTGTTTTATTTTAACAATTTATGTAAAATCTCACATTTTCAAATGAATACATATTTCGTAGTTGTAGAACTAAAAGTCACCAACTACATTTTCAAAATGCCAATTGTTCATATACAAAAATCTTTATATATCTTTCAATTTTTGATAGTTGAGCTCAATATTTATACCAAATGATAAGAAAATGCAAATTTATCAATTGGTATTTCAACTTCAAAAATGTATTAATTACTTTTTGTAGTAACTACCAACAAAGTCGAAATTTAAGATTTTCAGTTCTAAAACGATATTTTTATTTAATATCATTTACTATCATGCCAAAGGGGCGAATGTGCAATTTTTGACATTTGCGTTTTTTTACATTTTTGAATGTAGTTTATCCTCAAGTATGCTGTGCCAAAATCGCGTGTCATTTTGTTGGATATTTCTAGACACAAAAGACAAAACCAAAAGGACGAATTTGAAAAATTGAAAATCTTGTCATGCCAAAAGAGCGTATCTTTTCGTTTTTACGCTATAACTTTTTATTGGAATAAGATAAAATAGTGATGTAAAGGCATTTATTGTTTGTATTCAAATCACCTATCGTTCTGCATCATTAATTAAAAATATTTTGCCAAACATTAATTTGCCATTGTTATTTGCAGGAAAAAATGTTTAGCAAAATATTTTTAATTAATGATACAGAACGATAGGTGCTTTGAATACAAACAATAAATGTTTTTACATCACCATGTTATCTTGTACCATTAATGAGTTATCGCCCTTTTGGCATGTTTTTCAATTTTTCCAATTTCTTAGTTTTTTTGCTTTAATTTTTTATTAGTGCAAGATAAAATAGTGGTGTAAAGGTATTAATTGTTTGTTTTTAAAGCACCTATCGAACTGCATCATTATTTTAAAATATTTTGCCAAACATTTTTTCCCGCAAATAACAAATGGCAAATTAATGTTTGACAAAATATTTTTAATTAATTATGCCAATAGATAGGTGCTTTAAAAACAAACAATTAATTCCTCTACATTACTATTTTATCTTGTGCTAATAAAAAATTAAAGCAAAAAAACGAAGAAATTGAAAATCTTGTCATGCATAAAAATCAAAAATATTTGAGTTTTTATCTGGATATAGCCTCACAAAATCCGCATTTACAATTCAGTAGGTTTTCCAAATCTAAAGATATTTTATATACGTGATAATAATTGACGAATTAACTAAAATAACAGAAAAAAATTAAAAAAATATAAATTTTTCTAATTTTTAAAGCACTTCAAACTTTAAAATTTGATTTCCCAACATTTTTAAAAATGCACATTCGCCCCTTTAGCATGACAGTGACGATATCTTTTGGAACATTTTCACTTTAAAATGGGTTATTTTTTTAATAATAAAAATGCGACGAAATCATATATAAAGACCAGATCAAATATTTCACCCAGGAACATATTTTTCTTTACGTATTTCTCGTGTCCTTCATCTAAGACTATTCTCTATTAGAACAGGCCATGATCATTAACTGATCCTTGAATATTTTTCTTTGTTATAATCTGACGATTATGAAAACTTCATGATCAGTTACTGTTTACCATAATTGGGAAAATATCACCAAGATGTATTTTCAATTTTCCACTACCCAAGTTTCCAAAGCCATACCAAATGCAATTTTTTCATCTTTGTATTCTTTTCGCTAACTATCTTCCTACACATACTGTATTACCCCAAGTTACTTTTATTACCTCTCCTTAAACAACAACTTCTTTCCTCACTCTGTCTACATTTTTTCTATTATATTATTGTATATTATTCTACCCAATAACCCTTAATAGGTTAAATATAAAATATGAATTTGGAACTTTCTCCTTTCGAAATGCGAAAAACTCATTTTCATTTAGAGTAATGGAAGAAATCTAAAACTAATTTTAAAGTTTTTAAATTTCATTTCAAAAACTCTTAATTCAAATAGGAAATGTATCAATAAAAAAAAAACTATTGAAAAAAAATTATATAAAATTTATATAAACCATCGATCTAATATTGCCAATCATTAATCAGTAATTTCAGCTTGGCAGTAAATTTACAACACGCTTTAACTCTAACTCTTACCCCTTAACTTGTAACTTGTCCTCTTTTTAATATCTACCACCTCGGCATATCGATGCGCTTCGGCGACAAGCCACCGATCCCACTGATCTTGTCGCCTTTTGGCACCGCTTGGCGTAGACACTGCTGTCCGCCGTCGAACATACCATGTTGCTGCCGCCACCTCCTTCTGCAACATGTTATTGCGACTCATTACAAAAGCATTTAACATGAAAATTTATTGCAACAGAAAGTTTATGGTGGCGACGGCGGCGCAATATCACGCTGACGGACCGAACTGGTCACATCGCATCCATATTTCTACCTATAAAATACACTCAAAAATCAATAGCGATTTTTCATAATGTCAAAGCTACACACAGGTGCGATCGTGATGATCGTTATTATTATCATCATCATTATTATCATCATCATCATCATTATTATCATCATCATCAATGAAAACAACAAGAGCATTCGTTTTTATTGTAACATCTTGGGTTGGTTAATCGTTTGGCTTTGCGTGATCTTTTGAGTACTTTTATACTCCGCCTTAATCGTTTTTTCTTACGTTTGCTTTCTCGACTTCATCTAGGTTTATTTGTACCTTAGGCTCTTTAAAGCTCATGAAGCACCTTTTCGTTTTCGGTTTCCTCTTCGTACCCTTTTCTTTGCCTATCCCGCTTTATTCTAGACTTTATTGGTACTTTAGGTTCTTTGAATCCAGAAGTTCCTTTCACATCTTTATCTCTTCTCACACTCTTCGTTTCTTAACCATCTTCATTTTTGGTTTCTTTCACACCTTCTTCTAGAATTTATTTGTACTATAGGTGCATTAAATCCATCTCTTTAATTTCCTTCCTTTCTAATGTTTCTCTTTTATATTCTCTCCGTATCTTCACCGCATTCTTTTTAGTTATCTTGCATGCCTTTTTCTAGGTTTATTCATAGCCTAGGCTATTTGATGCTCCTTTCAAGTGTTTCTCTCTTCGTACCATTTCCGTTCTTTAAAGCTTTCCTTTTTATTTACCACCATATTATAGGCTTTATTCGTACTTTGTTCGTTTCTTTGAATCCATACCATGAAACTCCTTGATCATATTTATATTTCGTGATCTTATAAGTATTTTTATTCTCCGCCTATCTCGTTTTTCTTTCTCCTTCTCCAATGTTTAATTTGTACCTCATGCACTTTGTATCCAGCTCATGAAGCTCCTTTCACATGTTCCTGCGTCGTACACTCTCTGTTTCTCAACCTTCCTTATTTTCCACCATATTCTAGGCTTTATTTGTATTTTGGGCTCTTTGAATTCATCTCATGAAGCTCCTTTCCTACCTACTTCAGCGCCCAACCTCTTTGGAGATTGAGAGTAAAAGACGCACTATGAATGACACACTCAATAATGACCTTAAAACAATCTCCGAGTGGGGTCTTGCAAATAGAGTTGATTTTAATGCACGCAAGACCCAATGTTGTCTGTTATCTCACAAAAGAATGGATTCAACCCTACCTCCCCTTAATATGAGTGCTGTGGATATTGCAGAGTCAGCTGCTCTTGACGTTCTGGGCATATCAATTCAATGTGATCTCCGTTGGAATGATCACATATTTGACGTGTCGAAAGAGGCGGCCAAGTGGCAATAGTTCGGTTATTTAAAACGGTGTAAGACATACTTCACTCCTGTTGACTGTCTACACCACGTATATTCGGCCTAAGATGGAATACAATTCGCACATATGGGCAGGGGCTTCAAAATCTTTTTTGGAGTTCCTGGATCGAATCCATCAACTTGCAATATATTTAACAGGGGATGAAAATATTTCATCCTCTATTGGTTCTCTTGAGCACCGAAGGACCGTAGGGTGTGTAAGCCTGTTCTATAGGTATTACAATGGTAAGTGTTCGAGGGAAATACATGGCCTGATTCCACCAGGTCGTGTGTCCTCTCGTTCTACTCGGGCATCGAACCAAGCCCACCCCTTCGTAATTCACTCGGCTCTCAATAGAACCACGCATTACCGAGAGAATTCGTTCTTCAGTCGCACGATACGTTTGTGGAACAATCTCCCTGCGTCTGTTTTTCCCGACATTTTTGATATGGGCAAGTTCAAAACAAACATTCACCGACACTACTCCATCTTTCCCCCCTCCATTTAACCTATTATCCCTTCTTACGATCAACACAGTGCATTGCATGAATAGGGGGCATCCCCTGAGCGTTGGTTAATACAAAAAAAAAAAAATTTACAC
Source organism: Dryomyza anilis (assembly GCA_951804985.1). Lineage (NCBI taxonomy): Eukaryota > Metazoa > Arthropoda > Insecta > Diptera > Dryomyzidae > Dryomyza > Dryomyza anilis. The sequence continues at coordinate 116,694,721 of OX638130.1, forward strand.
AATTTTCATTGATATCCTGCCATATACTAAGCTCTATTTGTACCTCAGGCTATTTGTATCCAGCTCACGAAGCTCCTCTGTCAGGTTTTCCTCTTCCTTTACTCAACCACCTTCCTGTTCGTTTGCTTTCCCATCTTCTTCTAGTCTTTATGTACTTAAGGCCTTTTTAATTCATCCCATGAAGCTCTTCTCTCTTTCGTATTCTCCATTTTTCGTCTTCTTCTCAGTTTTTTCTCCCTTATAGTCTTTGTAGTCATCTTATGAAGCTCCTTGTCTCTTTATACCGTCTCTGTATTCACACTTCCTTTTTCGGTTTCCTTTTTTTCTTCTTCCTCATTCGTTCTTCTTTTTATTTATACTTATTCTTTTCTGTCACAACCTATACACACACCTTCTTTAAAATCTACCAACAATTAGGAAGAGTTGTCTCATTTTCTCTTCTTGATTTTTTTTTTTCAGCATTTCTTTCCCAACCCACCTGGTTTTTTATTCAAAGTGAAATTGTATACATAATTTGGTCATCTGTTCGAAGGTATGAACGGTATCGAAAAGTATGTATGCAATATATTCTTGATCAGCGTCACCTCCTGAGTCGATTTAGCAATGCCCATCAGCTTGTCTGTGGAAATTACGTTTACAAATTAGATTGCTTGTATATCTAGACTATCGGGTATTTGAAAATAGGCATAATCGGTCGCCATGTGACCTGCGATACGCCCGGACCTTACCGGACGAATTTAGTTTAGTTTTAAACAACCTCTTTCACTATATGATAAAATATATAAATATCTGTCTCAAATGACAGGAACTTCTTTCCCAACCTTAACCCCCGCCTTCCTGCCACTCACTACAATATGATATTATTTGCCTTTTGTCAATCTTCGTCCTTTATCTCGACTTTTACTCATTTTAACCCTTATATCTAACATGCTTTCCTTCATTTTCTTATATATGCCATCACCTACTTTCTCGTCATATGTTCCACCTTAACCTCTCCTTATCCAGATATATCTCCTTAACCATTCTAATAATGTTCTTATTCCATTCCTACATAACATTCTGCTAACTATCTTCATAACCATTTCCCTAACATTTTCGTACCTATGTTTTTCTTCTTCTGTCCCATCCCATAACTATCTACCCTAACCCCACATGTTCCTTATATTTCAACCCAGTTCCATCTCTGTCTCTTCTTTCAGTTTCGATCTCCACCTTAATTTTTAATTCACTGTTTGGCAGCATCATCAAAGCAGCTGCTGTTGCTGCTGCAACATAACCACAAGTGTTGTTGCAACAGCAACCATCCTCATCATCATCATCATCTTTGGCAACATCATCCAAACGACGAACCAGATTTGCGCGGCGCCCTCACTTATCATCCTAGAGCACGTCGGTTTATATTATGATTATAAACGGGTTCGATCCACTGCTACAGTTTTAAATAAATACATTCTGCTGCAAGCCATACAAGTTGGGGGACCGACCAACCAACAAACCAGGCTCGCTTCTTTCTTTCTTCCATCCTACCTTCCATCGTACCTCCATTCAGCACACTCGTTGAGTGCGGATTTTCTGATTTGTATCATTTGCTGTTATATTGTAGTACTTGTTGTCTTCATCTTTGTTAAAATATGTATATGTTGTTCTCATCTTTTTATTTTGTTTTAGTCGTTAATGTTGCTGTTGATGTTTGTGGTGCTCCTGCTGCCGCTGATGCAGCAGATTTCCAAATGAATGAGATTGCGCACATCTGCTCCTTGAAACGGGCTTTAAATACTGTTCGTCGCTAACACTTCAGTCCAATCACGATCCCAACCAAGTGCAGCCCATGATCGCCATCGAGGAATCAAAGAAATCTTACTCTTCTTTTTATTCGGGGGGGCTATAAATTCACATAGAAAAACAGGTTGTCATTTTTATGCGATTTATTAAATTTCTAAATAACTTTAATAAAATAATCTAAAATTCTTGAAATTCCTCAATAAGCAATTGTTATAATTGTTGTATAAAACCAGTTTAGCTATATTCTATGGGGTGCATTCTGGAGCTATTTCTTTATTAAAAAAAATCATTTCAACTTTATTTCTGGAGGCTTCTGTTTTATAGTGTTTCTGGAAGTTATCTTTAAAGTTTCTGAAAAAAAAATACCTAAAAAATCTCAGGAATTAACTCTCGGAAAATACTGTTCTTAAGTTTTCGGAAACATTTATTTAAAGGTACTGTATTTTAACCGAGAAATAAATGTATCTAAAAATATAAGGCTGACATCACCGCTATCCAGGAGATGCGATGGACGGGACATTGCTGTTCGAAACAAGCGTCCTGTGATATCTACTACAGCTGCCATGCGGAGAGACACGAATTTGGATGTGGATTTGTGGTCGGCAAGAGACTCCGCCACGCCATTGCTCGGCTGTAAAACAACAAAGCCGCAGGTGCTGATGGCCTGCCTGCTGAATTGTTTAAGACCGGAGGCGAAGAGCTAATAGAGAGCATGCACGAGCTCGTAAGCAGAATATGGTCGGATGAAAGCATGCCAAGTGACTGGAACCTCAGTGTACTCTGCCCAATCCTTAAGAAAGGGGATCCCACTATCTGCGCCAACTACCGTGGGTTCAGCCTACTCAATATCGCATACAAGGTTCTATCGAGCGTATTATGTGAAAGACTGAAGCCCATCGTCAACAGACTGATTTGACCTTATCAGTGCGGCTTCAGACCTGGAAAGTCCACCATAGACCAGATTTTCACATTGCGCCTAATCCAGGAAAAGACCCTAGAAAAACAGATCGACACCTACCACCTATTAGTCGACTATAAAGCCGCCTTCGACACTCCGATAAGGGAACGATTATACGCCGCAATGTCTGAGTTCGGTATACCTGCGAAACTTATAAGGCTTTGCAGGATGACCCTGAGCAACACACGTTGCTCAGTGAGAATAGGAAAAGACCTCTCCGAGCCATTTCATACCGAACGAGGTTTCAGACAGGGTGACTCCCTATCGTGCGACTTTTTTAACTTATTGATGGAGAAAATAGTTCGAGCTGCCGAACTCCGTCAAAGCGGCACTATCCTCAACAAAAGTGTCATGCTGCTCGCATATGCCGACGATATTGATATCATTGGCAGGAGTACACGAGCAGCGCAGCATTCTCCAGATTGGAGAAAGAGTCGCGTCGAATGGGTCTAGCGGTGAACGAGGACAAGACGAAGTTCCTTGTGTCAACAAGCAAAAAAGAGTCCGTGCGTCTTGGACAAAAAGCTGATTTTGACACCCACAAGTTCGACATTGTGAAGGACTTCGTCTATCTGGGATCCAGCGTAAACAGCAACAACGACGTCAGCCTGGAGATCAAACGGAGAATAACTCTTGCCAACAGGTGCTACTTTGGGCTCAGTATGCAATTGAGAAGCAGAGCCCTCTCTCGCCGGACAAAAATAACGCTCTACAAGGTACTCATCATGCCCGTCCTACTTTATGGTGCAGAAACATGGACGCTGGCCTCCACAGATGAGAGAGTACTGGGAGCGTTCGAGAGAAAGATTCTCCGTAAAATCTTTGGCCCTATCTGCTTTGCTAACGAGTATCGAATCAGGATGAACCACGAGCTGTATGAGTTATTCGACGACATTGACATAGTCAAGCGCATCAAGATCCAGCGGCTTCGCTGGCTAGGTCATGTCGAACGAATGGATGAAAACACTCCAGCCAAGAAGGTGCTTGAATCGAAACTCGAAGGTGGACAGCGTAGAAGAGGGCGTCCAAATCTGCGTTGGAAAGACCAAGTTGAGGACAACCTGGCAACGCTTGGTATTTCTAACTGGCGTCAGCGCGCGCAAAGCAGATCCGACTGGCGCGGCTTCATCTCAGCGGCCAAAAACGACCCACGGTTGTAAGGGCCATTTAAGTAAGTAAGTAAGTAAGTAAGTAAGTAAGTAAGTAAGTAAAAATATATATATTATGTATCTGAAAAATAAATATCGCTGTTATAGATTTTTCTAAAAAAACTATTCTTGAAAGAATAAACTCTGAGCATTATCTTCGTTGAATTATTTCAAAGAAAATTTAAATTAAAGGAGAGCATATTTCTCTAAAATAAAGATAACTTAAAATAGACATGCTAAAAACTTTCATAACAAATTTTTAAAGGGTCTTTAATAAAAATCTAAATAATAATTGTCTCTGCAAGAAAATGAAAAACTGTCCCTAGGATAAATTGTGTCTAGAATAAATTGAAGAAAATTGATATAATTTAAACTCGTAATGTCAGCATAAGGTTTTAATTAACCCGGCAACTGTTGGTTTCATACAAAAACACAGAACTAGGACCGGTTCACTAACTCCGAGGAACCAGTCACGTACCTAGTCTAGTAGTCTAGTAGAAGTTCATGTCCCTGTGGGGCTGAAACAATTGTCACCCATAGGAAGTAAGTTGGAAAATAAATCTTCAAGGTACAATTGTCCTTGGAAGAATTGGCACTGGCAAAAATTGTGACTGGTAATAGATAACTCTGGGTATGTAAGATAAGAAAGAGTTAACTCCGAACAAATTGAAGCTGTGAAGAATAATCAGCGAAGAATAAATACTTCCTGAAGAATCGGTATGTGTAGCAGTCAGAGTTTGTAAAAAAAAAGTTCCATCATGAGCGATATTTGTATTTTCATCATTGATAAAAATAAACATTGATGATGAAAGTTATTTGTATCTTCAATTTTTCTCATCATCGAAAGATGACAAACAAAAGACCATTCGCGAATTCTCATCTCATAAAGATGAAAATAAATGATGAGAAAAATGATGAGAAAACCAGTTGGGAAGTTTAGATCACATGGGAAATTTTAAGGTAGGGACATTATATAGTAGGTGTTATTATAATAGTTAGGATTATCAATATTATAGTCGGTCTAAGCCGACTATAAATACCCTACACATATGTGTGGTTACCATTCAAAGTTGTATATAGGTCACCAGGGTATACGAATCCTGAAAATAACTACAAACTTTCAATCGTTGAAAAATTTTCATTCATTTGATACCCATATTTACAAATGGGTAGGTGCACCGAATTTCGATTTTATTTTGGGAACCACAAGTCGTTTTTTTTTTTTGAGCATGAAGTAAATATATATTTGACCAAAAAAAGTTTACCTGAACACTAAACAGTAAAATTCACCAGTAGATGTGTTTTATATGATAAATTTGAACATAAGTGGTCGGTTTATAATGGTCATAATAGACTGATCATGCCGATTTTCACTAACAGACAGCATAGATATATAAGTAATATAAATTAGAAGTTTCATTTATTTAGCTCTTCTAGTTTTTCTGTAATCGTGATTTCAACAGACAGACAAACAGACAGACGGGCAGACAAACGGACTGACGGACATCGATAAATCGAATCAGGAGGTCATGCTGATCGAGAATATATATATATATATACTTTTTCATATCGGAGATGCTTCCTTCTGGGTGTTACAAACGGCGTACCAAACTGAATATACCCTTTCACTCTTAGTACAGGGTATAAAAATGAGAATATGTGATAAATGATGAAAAAATTAAAATGATGCGAAAAGATGACAAATGAATGATTGGACACATTTGATTGGTACTGGATGATATGATAAACAAAGGTTTAGACATGTCCATTGGAGAATGAGGTGCTACTGGACATGTCCAGCATGACATTGGGCAATTTTTCGATATGATTTGAAATGACACAGAAATGATTTTGGGCATGTCCATTGGAGGAAGAGGTGCTTCTTGAAATGTCAATGATGACCTTAGACAAAATTTCTCGTAAATTTTCGAATATTACTGCTTTGTCGACTATTTTTTTGTAAATTGGTGATTTCGAACATTGCGTTTTTTGTATCTTTAAGAAATTTGTTTTCGAAAATGTTGTTGTCTTGGTGGAAAATATTTTTCTGTTTTGTAAAATTTTGATTTCGAACATTGCGTTGTTATTGTCTTTCAACATTTTTTTTTCGAGAATTTTCGAATATTGTTGTTTTTGTCGAATACATTTTTTTAATACATTTAATACATTCTAACATTTTGTCGTACAAACATTTTTTAAACAATTTTGTTTTTATCAACTTTTTTTTAATATGGAAACTGTTAGGATCGGAGATTAAAAAATTATTTAAACAAAGCATTATCTCTGTAAAAAAAAAACATGGTAGCGAGATGTTACTCATTACTATATCGCAAACTATAAACTTATATAGTATAAAGTTAATCGCACAAATGCCCAGCAATAGCAAAAATGAATCTGCAGACTACTAAGAATTCTTCCAGAAGCCCTACGACTTCGCGATCGGCTTGTTACCCTTGAAACAGTTGAAGGTCGCGCGCACGATCAACGTCAACATCGACACCGATATTAACGCCAGCAACAATAGCAACAGTGCAGACAATAAAAACAACAACAATAATACGATTCACCACCATACAAAAGGATGTTGTTGCGGAACGCGTCGATCGTCATGTTCATCAACACGATAGGCGATATTTTGCGGCAGTTCTGGCAACTGGTGCTGCTGCTGCTTCTTCTACTTCATATTGTGGTGGTTGTTGTTGTTGTTGTAGGGCCAGAGCGATAAAAATATAATTGTGCAGAATGGCAGGTTCAAGAATCTCCCACAATACAACAACAACAACAATAATACTATATTGTTGTTGGTGTTGCTAACAATTTGTTGCTGATCTTGTTTATTTTATTATGGCTTCTAGAAGCTGTCAGTCGTACGCGTGCCCGAACGCAAACGAAAGCCGAAAACAAAGATCGCGACGTGTGGCGAAAAAAAGAAGAAGAAAGAGAAGAAGGAGATGAAGATCAACAAAAGGCGAGTTAGAAGACGGGGAAGCAGAAGGGAAAGTAGACAGGGACGAATGTGATGAAGAAGACGATAACGACGACGGGAAAGAAGATGGAAAATATGACGAAAAATAAGTAAAGAGATGTGAAGAAGATGAGGTAGAAGACGAATAAGATGACGGGGGGAAAACGAGACAGTGGACGTGGAAGAAAACGATGACGTGCAATAAGGGGAAAGAAAACGACGAGGAAGGAGAAGAGTATGATGTCGTCGAGAAAAACGTAGTAGACTACGAAGTGGAAGATATGGAATCGAACGGAGCAGTCTTTGTTGCAAAAGTATGGCATGAAAAGAAGACCGTGTTGTCTGGTTTTTTTCGCGGCGAAATAGGAGTAGATGATGCTTGAGACTTGTATAATGAAGACGCGATCAGCGTGTTGCTGATCTGCGCTGTAACCTACGTTGCGATGAGCAACACATTAAAGGTAGGTAAAACATTACTTGCTGATAGTCTAATGGCAACCTATTAGATGGTGAGTTACACATATTTAGGTTAGATTATAATGATCGTGCGGGACCGTTTTTTTTTATATCTTTTGGTATAATTCGATTAATTGCTGCCCACACAATCGATATTTATGATTTTGCATACCTATTTGACGCAATGCAAACTATTCAAAACTATGCACCGATAAAAAAAATGTACATCATATTGATGAATTCCGTTCTTCAAACCATGATTCATTGTATAGAAGAACCATTCATAATATTAATGACTAACAACCTCGATGTTATGAATATGATCGTAAATATGCCGAACGCTTGGTAACTGCCGAAAAAGTGTTTTTCAGTATGATGAACTGTATGTGATGAATGTGATGAACTTAACGTTTTATCATATTATTGAACAAATACGTAAAATACAACACTGGGTTTCCGGACGGGACATTCGTATGCTTAAAACTTGCATATCTCGAAGGAAAATTAATGAATTTACTTGATTATTTTTTTGTGCATGTAGTATTTAAATAGGACTAAACATCTGCAATTATAGAATTCTATACGGTAGATCAAAAGATATAAATAAAATAATGGGCGTTCGTGACGGGACAAAAACGTAACTAAATATCGAGGTTCATATGGATATTCCAAAAAGTCAGCGAATTTTTCGTACAAATGATTTTTTAGAAATACTTAAAAAAATAGTCGAAATAACGTGCTTTCTTTGCATATTTACACTTTGTTCTTAAAGTTTATAGTTTTTTCATAATAAATCATAGAAAAATTCCGTATAGAAATTATCAGTACGATTTTTATTCTAACAATACTTTTTACAAACAATATATTTTTTTGAATTATCTCTGAACATAGCTGAGACAATTTACTTTATTTTTGCATATATGCACTTTGTTCCTAAAGCTTACAGTTATTTCATAATAAATCGCAGAATAATTCCGGACGTTCCGTATAGGAATTTGCACCAAGATTATTTGCTAAAAATAATTTTATATAGGACAACATCAAAAATCATTATTACGAAATGAAAAGTGATGTACTATTCAAATTACCAGATTTAAAGTTTTTAATTTTTTTTTTGAAAAAAAAATTTTTTCTTTTTTAATTTTTTTTACGATTTTTTTTTTTTCGAAAATATATTAATTTCGGACTAACTTTTTTTCGTAAATTATAGAATTCTATATGGTAGATCAAAAGATATAAATAAAATAATGGGCGTTCGTGACGGGACAAAAACGGAACTAAATATCGAGGTTCATATGGATATTCCAAAAAGTCAGCGAATTTTTCGTACAAATGATTTTTTAGAAATACTTTAAAAAATAGTCGAAATAACGTGCTTTCTTTGCATATTTACACTTTGTTCTTAAAGTTTATAGTTTTTTCATAATAAATCACAAAAAATAATAAATCACGAGACAAAAACTTCCGTACAGAAATTATCTGTACGATTTTTACTCTAACAATACTTTTTAAATACAATATATTTTTTTGAAATATCTCTGAACATAGCTGTGACAATTTACTTTATTTTTGCATATATGCACTTTGTTCCTAAAGCTTACAGTTATTTCATAATAAATCGCAGAATAATTCCGGACTTTCCGTATAGAAATTTGCACTACGATTATTTGCTAAAAATAATTGTGCATAGGACAATATCAATAATCATTATTACGAAATGAAAAGTGATGTACTATTCAAATTTCCAGATGTTTTTAACTTTTCTTTTTTGAAAAAAAAAAAAAAAATTTTACGATTTTTTTTTTAGAAAATATATTAATTTCAGAATAATTTTTTTCGGACAAATTTTTTTTCTTCAGAAATATTTTTTTTTTTTTTTGAAATAAAATTTATAGGATTTTTATTAAGTAAATTTTTCAAAAATATTATCATATTGATGAATAGAAGCATAACTTTATCATTCCCACTAATAGAAACACATTTATATTTTACCTACGAATAAAAGCACATTTTGAATATCGCCACGAATAGAACAATATGGAATTTCAATACAGCTATTCTAATAGACTGATTTGTTGATATTTAATGGATAACTGATATTCCAGCAACGTAATAGGAACATTTTTGGACGAAAATCAGTTTCAAAAATTATCAATTTCATAATCAATTTCGTTTCATTATATCTTATCAAAATCATAAATTAATGGCTTTGCAGCCAATATTGATATAACGTATCATTTGGTTTTCGATTTTGCTGTGATCATTAAAAATACCATATGATTTTGTTTAGCGTGAAATTTGAATTTTTTAAATTCCACAATTTTAGAAATTTATCAATTTGTTAAATTCCATAATTTCAAAATCAATTATTTTAAATAATTTTGACATGCATAATATTTGTGCTTTGAAGATCGTATTTTGCCACGCTGCGATCAACAGATCATCGACCGTTTATGTCGCCCCATGGCGTACGCACCGTCACATCACGTCACGTCACGTCGGCTCATGATATATGATGCGATAATTTGTCTTTTACAAATTTATTGGCTAATTGTTTGCCCAACTGGCTGTCAGAAATTCGAAGCGAAACGGCCGACGTGAAGCGACCGACGCCGCCCAGAGCTAAAAATTGTCATTGGCTTATTTATCAAATTGTGGTGTGTCGCATCGCGTCGCGTCGAGTTGCCTCGTGTCACAAGATATATTTTAGTTGGCAATTTTGGGCATTAGCATTTTTAATAGGCGCACAATAAACAATGCTTGCGGTGGCATTAAAAATAGAAAATAATTTCGCTCGTCAATTAAGCGCAGACATCGAAGAAAAGGAAGACGGCGATGACGACGCATTTGACTGATAGCACGTGCGATGATACTCTGTGTGATATGCGCCCTGTGTGATAGACTGTGATGGCTGTGATGACTGACTGTGATATGCGCCCTATGTGATGCGTTGCGTTCCGATGGCAGTGGCGGTGGCGGGTGTGTCAGCTGCTTTGGCATTTCCTGACGCAATTTCTCTTTTATTTTCAACATTTTATTTATATTTTCTTTATTATTAGTATTTTTCTTTTTCATTTAAATTTTTATGCCAGGCATTCTTTTCTGTGCATTATTCCTTCTCCACTTTTTATCACACAGCTGTAATAATAAAGTAATTTATGCCGATATTAAATTCGGACGCCACTCGCGCCAGTCAAGTCATCGACATAAAAGCCGACTTTATAACTTGCTTTCGAATATAATGCGGTTTTAGTGCGCTTTTTATTTTTAACTTTTATTTGTGCGCTATTTTTTGTGATTGTTGTTGTTGCTTTTAGTGTTATTGTCACGCCTTTTGCTTTTCTGTTAGTGACTCTTATTTGGTTTTTAGTTTTTTTATTTATTTTTTTTTTGTTTCGTTATAAAATATTTTGTTTCCTTGTCAATAAAAGGTACAAAGTTAAAATACTCTTAAAAATTTAATCAATTTTAGTTTGTGGTTAAAACACCGTAAATTTTAGAGTTACTAAAAATAGAACTTTACATCAACACTGCAAAAATTGTTTTCAACATGTTGGAGAATTTCATACTTAGAATCAAGATTTGATATGGAAGAATAATTCATAGTAATAATGAATTCAACACAATTACTGAAAAAGTGTTCTTTAATTTGACAAAATTGATGCACAGTCCTGGTTTCATCTAATGAATGAACAAATGCATATGAGATATACAAAAATATGTACATCATTCCGAAAAATTTTATTCTTCAAACCAAATTTGAGACTCTTAGAAGATAACACACCATTTTTACCATTTACAACATTAACGAAATTCTTTAAATTATTTTTGTTATTAAAATTAGTCAATATGATTAATTATACTTCTCAACACGAAATATTTTTTCAAAAATTCAAATGCGGATATTGTGGTCAAAGCAAATAATGCAAAAAAAATCCCGTAAATCCAAAAATTCTCTGATTTATGACAAACTAAAAAATTAACAAGTTTTTGGTCAACAAAAAAATCGACAAAAGTGCGAAAAAAAATTGTGGACATTTTGATTAGCTAGCCGTTCTACATTGCATTCCATTATAGCAAGTATTCCGGGCAACTGCTACAACTATGATAATTTGGTTTCGAGAGGCCATCTTCATAAATAGTAAATGTGAATCAGGACGAAAATCAGGATTTATGGATCGTAAATTTGCGGCGAAAGTAAAGTGTTACAATCAATAAGAGATGTAGCAAAAAATATATTTCACATTTTCAAAAATTAGAGATGAGATTTAAATTGAGATCATTTAAAGTTCCAAATAAAATCAAAAAAATGGATTAAAGATCCAAATAAACAAGCATTTGAAACCTGTTGAAACCCGTATAGAACCATACACAGTAAAAAATAATCGACGTAAATATAGCAACCAATATTAATTGCATTCATAATCAATCCAGCAATGAAATTCACTAATTTAATGAAAATATTTGCTGTTATTTATTAAATCAGCAATTCCGTTTGCTAATATGAATATTTGTACGTCAATGCAGCAAATAATATAATACAGTTACAGCAATTATATTTGCTAAACCTACGCCGACTAAAAAATTGCTGCATTGATGTACAAATATTCATACATTCATACTACATACTCTGTTTTGTTCTACTACGTAACTTTTTTAAGAAAATTATTATTGAAATGTTGGTCCTTTTCCTTACGACTTTATCGAAAAAAAAATACAGGACCTTATACAACTAGTTTTTCAAAAAACTGTAACCTCAATTGTCAAGACTAATACAGTATACCAACAAACATTAGTAATCCGTTATATTTTAAAGATATTTGAATTTAAACTCGAAAAATGTTGTTTTATTTTAGACTATTTTTGAAGATTTTTTTTGCATTAAAATTAGTCTTGTCAATTAAAAGAAAAACAGTTTTTAAAGTATTTTGTAAAACTATTTTTCAACCATACTATATATTTTCTTTTATTCTTAGTAGCGGGTGAGAACGTACCAAAACGACGATTGCTATTTTCTCAAAATGTTACAAAGTAGAAAATTAATGAGAATACAGTCAAAATCAGCACCATCTAATAACATAGAATTGATGTAAGGGATGTCCATGGCAAAAACCGTGTTGAATAGTGCTACACCCAGAAAAAAATACTATATAAATAATAGTTTTTTACTATTAAAAATAGTCAATAGGATAAATTATTATTTTAATCGGAAAATACCATTAAATACTAGAAAATATCATGACATTGCCATTGAGTTTATATGAAAAGATTTATTTTTTTTATACTATTGAATTAATATTTATCCCATTGACCAATTTTAATGGTATTTGAGCGAATTTTTTTCTGGGTGTATTAATACTCAATCGTATCTGCCGATTTAAACCATAATATGTGCTATTGCTATTAAAATTGAAATTTTAAAATAAATAAAAGATAGTATTTTACAAAACAAGTTTAGTGTATTTCATTCAATAATTGCCTAGACTAATTTCAATATACTTAAATATGAGTTTATTCCTAAACGTTTTTAAGATATCGTCGTTGTAGAACGAAAAGTCATCAAATACATTTTTATGAAAAACTTAAATTTCGAGTTTGTTAATTAATATTATAAAAAGTAATTGATGCTTTTTAAAAGTTAAAATATCAGTTGATAAATTTATATTTTCCTATCATGTTGCAAAAAAAATGGAGATCATCGATTAAAAATTGACAGATATATAAAGATTTTTGCAAATGCATATTTGGCATTTTGAAAATGTATTTGGTGACTTTTCGTTCTACAACGACGATATATGGATCTAAAGTCTATTTTTATTTTAATTCAATTTAAAGCATTTAAAAACAAATGATAAACCACAAATTAATTTCTGGTCAGGGACCGCAAAGAACCGGAATCGAAACCGGTACCGGAATTTTAGAACGGGAACTGTTTCGATTTTTAAAACAGGAATCGGAATCAGAATCGGAACCGGAACCGGAATCGAAATCGAAATCGGAACCGTTATTTTAAAAAATGTGTGGAATCGGAATCCGAAACGGAACCCGCTATTTTAAAAATCTTGAAACCGTAGTTGATTTTTCAGAGGGTTTGAGTCCCTGTCAGGGGCCAAAAAGAACTGGAATAGTTTTGATTTTTGAAATCGAAACCGTTATACAGAAAAATTGTGAAACCGGAACCTATATAATTTTATTTATTGGCACCGGAATCAGAACCGGAATCGAAATCGAAATCTAAATCGGAACCGTTATTTTAAAAAATGTGTGGAACCGGAATCCGAAACGGAACCCGCTATTTTAAAAATCTTGAAACCGTAGTTGATTTTTCAGAGGGTTTGAGTCCCTGTCAGGGGCCAAAAAGAAATGGAATAGTTTTGATTTTTGGAATCGAAACCGTTATACAGAAAAATTGTGAAACCGGAACCTATATAATTTTATTTATTGGCTCCGGAATCAGAACCGGAATCGAAATCGGAACCGTTATTTTAGAAAATGTGTGTGAACCGGAACCGGAATCCGAAACGGAACCCGCTATTTTAAAAATCTTGAAACCGTAGTTGATTTTTCAGAGGGTTTGAGTCCCTGTCAGGGGCCAAAAAGAACTGGAATAGTTTTGATTGTAGCCGCGGTAGCTCAGTGGTTAGTGCGTTGGACTGCGAGCCGAAAGGTCCCCGGTTCAAGCCAGGACTGGGGCTAACAACTTCTTTTCATAGAAACATTTTTCTATACCGCGCTACCTCTCGTCAGTAAATGGCAAACCTACGAGAGTAAAACCATTGCCCATGAAAAAGCTCTCACCCGCCGTTCGGATTCGGCAATAAACTGTAGGTCCCACCACTTTGAGTACAAATATAATACGCACAGCTCAAAATGGTGAGAGAGCTCGGCCGAAGTTCTACACAGGACTGTAGCGCCAAACTATTATTATTATTATTAGTTTTGATTTTTGGAATCGAAACCGTTATACAGAAAAATTGTGAAACCGGAACCTATATAATTTTATTTATTGGCACCGGAATTGCTATTTTAAAAATCTCGGAGCTAGAACCGGAACCGATATTTCAAATAGTTTGAGTCCCTGTCTCGACCGCAATAAACCGGGATAGGAACCGGGATTTTTGGAATCAGAATCGGAACCAGAATCGAAACGTTATTAAAATAAATTGTGGAACCCGAATCTACATAATTTAATTGGTTGGAACCGGAATTTGCAAATTTAAAAATCTCACAACCAAAACCGGAACCGATATTCCAAATGATTTGAGTCCCTGTCTACACGGCAAAGAACCGGGATCGCAGCCGTTTCGATTTTTGGAATCGTAACCGGCATCGGTTCTTTTATTTAAAAAAATTGCGTGGAACCGGAACAGAACTTATATAATTATTTTGGTTAGAATCGAAAACGTTTATTTTTTATCTTAGAAGGAGATCCGAAACTGATATTCTAAAGGGTCCCTGTTTATGGTAATGCGTTCAAATTTATACTCTTTTTATCTGTTGAGTAGTAAAAATATCCATAAAATAGGCCTTTTATATAATTGTTTCAATATTTCCGAAACTTAAATCGCTGTAACCGTAAAATCAAAACCATTTAATAGAACTAAACAATTAATACACAATTGAGCTGCCAATACAACAGATAATCGAAGTCTGCCCCCTTCAAACATAATTTCAATAAATCCTCAAATTAGCAGCACAGCTGTCAACAAACTCTGATTTGGCCAATGACTGACCACTCGCAGCCTCAAGGCAAATACGAAATACGCAATTCCAAAAATGAGCAGAAAAACTTTTTCCACAACTAATGATGATGCGATATGTGTTGCTATAGTTTCAATCGACAACTCATCGCCAACACTTCGAAATTCACTGAATGCCATTGTAATTGATCCTATTTCGATTGTAGGACCTATTTTCGTGAATAGACTCAAACTTTGTGCACTGATTGAACTGGCATCAAAAGGCATTAAATAGGTCGAGTTTATGCCACCGACGCGCCGTCGCCGTCACCGCTGCAGGCACTCGAGCTGACCTTTTGCGTTTCGTGATTGGCAATATATGATATGGATGAGCCCACAATACAGTGACTGAGCCATAAAAACGTAATTTATACGTGATAAATAACTACGTTTTAGCCCAGAGCGACAGCAACGCATTGTCAGTGTTCTACCATTCCACATATGCTCTAAATGTGTTCGTGTCTCTGTGTTTGTGTGTCTAAAAGAATCCTATAAAATCCACATGAAAAAGTCAAAACTATTGAAAAATCGAAATATCAAAAATTGTAAAATTCGTTTTGCGAAATCGCATTAACAGTTGCCTGCAAAATTCCAAACGACATACAGTATAATGATGAGTCGACAATTTCGCTTTCATTAGGCTTGACAGGATGTAACAGTGCCAGCCAAAAAGGACTTCCGTTTGTTCATTCGTTGTGGCACCAGCCGTGATGTGTCTCGTCTGTCATTATCAGTGACTCGGTCCGGTCATTTTCCATTGACCCATTGTTCAACTTGTTGTTGTTGTTGTGAGTATACTCATCGCCACTGTGATATATTTGTGCGTTCCGGAAATATATAAAAATCTATGTGAGTCATGCGTTTTAAATTTTTCCTTTTTCCAGTCAAATGCTAGTTTATGGCTTTGGCAATGCCATTTAAATTGTATTAATTTTGAAGGACAGGGATTGGTGTTGGTGGGGGTACTGTATGTGAAATTGCACAAAAAGGTAACGAAATTGTACTAAATCAGAATTAAGTTAATTTTAGAAGAAAAAAAAAATCAGTTTTTCGATTTAAAATATTTTAGGAGATGCTATAAGGGGTATAAATGTTAAAATACGAAATGTTTTTTTAAATAACAGAGATATATTAAGAATAATTGTAATTTTAATCGGATTAAAAAAAATGATAAATTCTTGGAAATTGTAAAGCCAGTAGTTTACCCATAATTTAGTGATAAAAGATATCACAGTGATTAAAATATTGCAGTGATAATAAATAGCACACCGATAAAAAATATACTCAAAAGAAATATCATTAAATTTAAACAAAATATTCACTACGATAGCACTTATCACTGTGACAAGAATATCACTTTCAAAATTAAAAATATCACATTAATAAAAATTTACTACAATTAAATATTATCACTGTAATAAAAATATAAAATTTAAGTTTTGACTAAATTTTAATTTTTCACTCATAATTTAGATTTTGGCCTAAAACTATCACAGTGATGAAAAATGTCACAGTGATTAAATATATTACAGTGATAAAAAAATATCGCAGTGATAAAAAAAATCACAAAATTATGAAATATTTGAGTGATAATAATATGTGCTGAAAATATCAATAAGATAAAAAATATCACTGCAATAAAAATATCACTGTGATAAAAAAATACAGTGATACAAAATATACTGAGAAGAAATATTACTAAATATTTCCCATCATTTTAACAAAAATTCACTGCGATAGCACTTATCACTGTGACAAGAAATATCCCTACGATTAAAAATATCACATTCATAAAAATTTCACTAAAATTTAATTTTTCATTCATAATTTCACAGAAAAATGTCACAGCGATAAAAAATATTACAGTGTTAATAAATATCGCAGTGATAAAAAATATCACAATGATATGCAATATTAGAGTGATAAGATATATCACTGTGCTAAAAAATATCACAGCGATAAAAAATATCACTGCAATAATAAAATATCATTGTGATAAAAATCACAGTAATAAAGAATTACAATGATAAAAAATATCGCAGTGTAAAAAATATCACAGCGATAAGAACTAGCAGAATTATAAAAAATATACTGAGAACAAATATCACTAAATATTTCTCAGCATTTAAACAAAATATACACTGTGTTAGCAAAAAAAAAATCTCTACGATTGAAAATATCAAAATAATAACAAAATTTAATACAATTATATATTATCACTGTAATGAAAATATGTCAAATTAAAAATTGTTTAACATTACATTTTTCACTCATTATTTAGTTTTTAGGCAAAAACTATCACAGTTATGGACAATGTCACAATGATAAAAATATCACAGTGATTAAAATTGTTGCAGTGATAAAAAATGTCAAAATGATAAAAAAAAGAACTGAAAAAAATATGATAAGAAATATTACATTGATAAAAATATCACAGCGATAGAAAATATCACAGTGATAAAAAATATCCCCTTGATAAAAAAATATCACTGCGTCAAAAATTACTGTGAAAAAATTACTTATTTAATTTCAACGTCATAATTATGATGGACATGTGGAAATTCATTTTAATATATTTTATAAAATATATTTAGGAATTCAGTGATATATTCTTTTTTTAATTCAAAGACTTTCTGCTTTAAATAAAACCATTGTGTAGCACTTACACAACATATTTTTAAAAACATTAAAAATACGAAAACTTTAAGCTAAATTTGAAAAATGTTTCATGTTGAATTTAAAAAATCCTAAATCGATAAAATTTCATTCTCCAAAATTAGATATTAAATCTGCATATAATAGAATATATTAAACACACTGTACGCAGTTTGATTTTAGCTTTTAGCTACTCGAACAATGAACCCGAGTCTCGAGTCTGTTTGAGATACTAATTCGGGTACAATTTGTACCAATAAAGGCGCAGTATGTAAGAGCCACAGAGAGGGACATAGCAGACAAATGTATAAAAATGAAAGAGCAAACAATAAAATAGGTAAATCAATGGACTGCATTTCAACAACACCAACATCATTCATTCAATTACGGTCATTCATGAAAAAATTTCAAATCTCTTCTACTTCGCTGTCATCTATTTTGACACACCATTCGAGACACATGTAATGCATTATCGTTAACGATACAATGTATAGTTATAAAGATATCTGTTCGATGTTGTTGTTATTGTTTGTGTATCGGTCTATGCAAAGTGACCAGCCTCAAATTAGTTCAAATCATAAAAGTCTGGCTTAAATGACCCTGCTTTTCGTAATGAAAGTCGAGCATTTTCACAAATTTATCGACTTTATCAGCGACATTAATGATAACGACAGTTTTTCGATGTGGTTTTTATGGGTTTCTTCAAATATTTTTTTCGGTTTTAGTATCGGAAACACTTCAAAGTGATTGAGACATTGTCTTGAATCTCGATAAGCCGATGGCTCATTTGACATTTGATTGAGGAGAACTTGTTAAAAAATGCATTAAAATTGAAATTGAGGAAATGGTTTTTCTAATTAAAAATAGAGAAATATTTTATGTTGCAAAGAATACTTTCAAAAAATTAAAATAGTTGCTTTAAATTTTTTTTTTTTTTCAATACTTAAACTTTCATTTTTTTATAAAATTTAAAAAAATTAAACAAATTTCTACATATTTTATGCAAGCAGCTTTGTATTTTTGTTCAAATTTATAAAAATTAAAAATAATTCTTCTTAAGCCTCTCATAAGCCAACTACAAAAAAAAAATACCAGTCTGTTGTTGGTCTCGATGACCTTTCTTTAATTACAACGTCATTTGGTGGTAACTGGTTTCGCGCCAATGCATCGGCGGCTTAAGCCGCGTGGGTGTTTTTTAGTGACTTAATTATTTTAAATTAAAGTCAAGCCATGGCAGCAGCACAGCATCAAGTGTTGGTCTGTCTTTCGTTTGGTCTACTGTGGGATGGCGTGGCGTTTGTAATTTTGAATAATTGTGAAAAATTACGAAATTTATTATTATTAATACTTTATGTAAACAGCTTGTTAATTTATTTCCTTTTTTTGTTGTTGTTGTTTCTCTGAAAATTAATGCTGTCCAATTAAAATATAAAAATAAAAAATTAATTCAGAAAAAAAAAAAAAGCTTTTTTAGAGTTAACAAAAATTTAATTTTTATAGTAAAAATTTAGTTTTTAATTAAAATTTGAATTTTTAGTTAAATTTTGAATTTTTAATGAAAAATTGAATTATTAATTGAGAAATTGATTCTTTTAGTTAAAAATTTCATTCTTAGTGCAAGATTTAATATTTGTGAAAAATTGAATTTTTAATTAACATTTGAATTTTAGTTAAAAATGGAATTCTTAGTTAAAAATTAAATTTTTAGTGTAAAATTGAATTTTTAGTGAAAAATTGAATTTTTAGTGAAAAATTGAATTTTTAGTGAAAAATTGAATTTTTAGTGAAAAATTGAATTTTTAGTGAAAAATTGAATTTTTAGTGAAAAATTGAATTTTTAGTGAAAAATTTAATTTTTAGTGAAAAATGGAATTCTTAGTTAAAAATTAAATTTTTAGTGTAAAATTGAATTTTTAGTGAAAAATTGAATTTTTAGTGAAAAATTGAATTTTTAGTGAAAAATTGAATTTTTAGTGAAAAATTGAATTTTTAGTAAAAAATTGAATTTTTAGTAAAAAATTGAATTTTTAGTGAAAAATTGAATTTTTAGTGAAAAATTGAATTTTTAGTGAAAAATTGAATTTTTAGTGAAAAATTGAATTTTTAGTGAAAAATTGAATTTTTAGTGAAAAATTTATTTTTTAGTAAAAAATTGAATTTTTAGTGAAAAATTGAATTTTTAGTGAAAAATTGAATTTTTAGTGAAAAATTGAATTTTTAGTGAAAAATTGAATTTAAAGTGAAAAATTGAATTTTTAGTGAAAAATTGAATTTTTAGTGGAAAAATTTAATTTTTAGTGAAAAATTGTTTTTTTAATTTTTAGAGAAAATTTGAATTTTTAGGAAAAATTGTACTTTTTAGTGAAAAATTAAATATTTTATTAAAAATTGATTTTTGTATCTAATCTCTAAATGTTTACTGGAAAATAAAAAAAAATAGATTAATATCAATCAACATATTTTATCATGGACAATTTAAGCACGATCAGTTTTCCAATTCGTGCTTTTAATTATTTCATTTAATAATTAATAATCCACATATAACTCCAGCACAACTTCAAACAGATCGAAGAACCTGATTTATGGCGGCACACTTTGCCGCCTTCCAAGGCGGCAACAAAGGGTCAATAAATGCATTCGATGCGGCAGCAACAGTTGCTGTCTCGTAGCCGCCGATGCCGCAGCCGGTCACGTTTCTATCAGCTGTTGATGGGCGCAAATCAGAGCAGCAACCATAACAGTGTAGAATTGGTTGAAAGAACCAATTCAAAGTCCAAAAGCGCCCCGATTATGATTGATCTGGTGGCTGAAAAAGGCGCGCGCGATCACACGAACACGTTGTGCATTGCTGCCTGCGGCGCAGCAACAGCAATTACTACAAAAACCTAAACACAATCAGCAGCAGCAACAATTGAAGAACCCAACATGAAAAAGCGTTGCATTTTACAAAAAAAAAATCTGAACAAAAATACAAAACTGAGTGTGCGATCGATCGATAGACGGATCGGATCGTCGATCGAGTGTATCGCTTTTAGTTGCTGCTTGCAACGCACGTAGTCATTGAACGCCAGCAACATTGGTGGCAGCGAATTGGCAGCAACTCAAACCAACCGTACAAATGGTTGCAGTCAGTTCGGCCGCAGAACGATCGCCGATCTCAAGACATTCCTATGCAGCAGGTGTTTAGCATAAGTAATTGATATTCAGCATGGCTACAACAGCAACAGCAATAGCAGCAATATACAGAAGAAAAATCAAAACACAGCAGAAATTCAAAGAACCTGCTTTACGCGTTCTAACAACACATTAACCCATTAACAACTCCTGGGTGGAGTAATACCCAATATTAGAAAAAATCTAGCTAAAGCCTGATTAGAGTTATCGGGAATTGGTTTTCGTGAACAGACAGAGGAGGAATACGGCTATTTTATATTAAATTTTAGATTATATAGTAACATGCTTTGCGTGGTAGTTAATGGCTCAAAAATAAACAAATTTACAAAGTCCGAAATATTACTTGGAATAGGCTCAGAAAAATTGGACAGTGGAAATATCGAAAAAACCACTTGGTGTCTAAAGCTTGAGGTGTTATCTATTTTACAAAATAATTGTAAATAGGTGGGAACATTCTACATGAATGATTTATTAATGGTATTAAAAAACTCTTCAAATATGAATTTTTTTAGGAAAAATTCGGGATTTTATAAGGAAAAATTATGAAATAAATCAATTTGGTTGGAAAAATATGGAGAATGAGGATTTCTGTAGTAAATTCTCATTAAAATGGGACGTTTTAATCGGTTCCTCAGTTTTAAATGGGTTAAAAGACACTTGCAAAAGGCAGCAAAAAAAAGATCAGCGAAGAAAACACAATTCTCAGCAGCTGTTGCTGCCAAAACAGTGTTTTAGCCAACTGAGGATCGTTGCGGCAGTAGATACGTTTCTTGGCGAGGATCGTTTCGGTTCCATTCTTTGTTGCATTTTTTTGTTTTTTACAGAGGCTTTACCCTCTATTGCTTTGTTGTATATGTATGTTGCTCGCTTCAATTTAACTCTTCGCTCAGTGATCTTGGTAGACGTAGCAACTTAGTAGGGGCGGAGGTTCTGCAACAGATTTTTGCAGCAACCAAAGCAGTTTCATTGCTGGCCACCACAGATGTGTAAAAAATCACAAACCAGTTCATAGTAATAATAACAACTATAACAACTAACAATGATCCGCAGGTGATCCTGCATTTGCTAATATTTTACGGCAGATCAGAAAATTATGGCATTGCTGTAGTGTGTAAAATTTAAATGTTGCTGATATCCTTGTGACACAAATAAAATGTTAAAATGCAGCTTAGACTAAAGCAGCGACAAGATCAGCAGCAATATTAGTGCAAGATCAGTGTAAAATCGGTGTAAAATCAGTGAATTATTTGAGCAAGATTGGTGCAAGTTGATCGAAAGATTGCTGAAAGTTGACTACAAGATTGCAGCAAGTTGACTGCAAGATTGCTGCAAATTGATTGCAAGATTGCTGCATAATAACTGCCAGATTGCTGCAAGATCAATGCAATATTACTGTTTTATTACTTTAACATTACAGCATAATCGCGTCCAGATCGCGTTTAAAATTGCTCACATGATCACGCAACAGATCATCATCATAGAACAGAAATGCTTCAGTTTATTTAGTCTTTTTATTATGTTAATTATTCATAAAGCATGATCGGGAACTGATAATGAAAATTTTCCTTATCTTAACCCGATCAATTACAAGTCCCAGACAATGAGATACTGAGTATGTCAAAATCACTTCGATAGTATTCCAAGATAAAAAATATATCACTTCCATATTACTTCTTTATCACTGCAACAATACCGAATATCTTTACAAGATCACCGCAATATCACTGTAATAGTACTGCAATATCAGTGCAAAATCTGCGCAATACATGTATAATATTATTGCAAGATCACAGAAATATCACTGTAACAATATTTCCAGATCTCTGGTTTATCACGGAAAAGTCACCGCAATATCACTGTATTAATACTACAAGATGACATCAATCAATACTCAATATCACCGCAATATCACTGCAATAGTACTGCAATATCAGTGCAAAATCTGCGCAACACCTATACAATAGTATTGCAAAATCACAGAAATATATACCTAGTATATCTTTACAAGATCACCGCAATATCACTGCAATAGTACTGCAATATAAGTGCAAAATCTGCGTAATACCTGTACAATAGTATTGCAAGATCACAGAAATATCACTGTAACAATATTTCCAGATCACTGGTTTATCACGGAAAAGTCACCGCAATATCACTGTATTAATACTGCAAGATCACATCAATCAATACTCAAGATCACCACAATATCACTGCAATAATACTACATGATCATCGCTATAGCATCACAGGATAACCAGAATATCACCACAATAACACTCCTTTATCACTGCAATAACACTGGATGATCACAGCAACATTCTTTGTAAGATCACTGTCAAGTTTGTAACTTGAAGCATTTACTAAAGTTATTAATTTATATTATTAAGCGATAAACTGCAATTGGAATTTACAAATCATCTGCAGTACAAATAACAATAATAATAACAATAAAATCAGCAATAATAAAATAACAAAATAGTGCTGCACCTAGGTGATCCGATTGTACGATTCTGCACAAACGTTAAACCATCGAAGCAACTATAAAAAAAAATCAACACATTCAACCAGAACCAGAGCAATCGGTGATCTTGTCAAACAAACGTAGAGCACAAACCTAGAAATAAACTCAATTAGAAAATGTGTCCAGATCACCATCGATTCTTCGTTGTCCGTGAAGGTCGTAATATACTTTAATATGTGGTACCATCGTCGTCGCTACAACGGCAGCGCATTAAGTGATCGCGCGTTTTTCCCATAATTTGCACGATCGGCAGTATTTTGGCAGCTGCTGTTGCGGACTCTTCTATGCTATGGATGTTGTGATCGTTGGCACTCGTTGCAAACTGTGGGGGTTGCGCCTCATCTTGCAAGATCGTGGCCGATTTTGCCAGACGTTGGCTCGGCAGCTGCTGCCGGCGGCTTTTAGTGGCTTGACAGTGGCTTTATAGTGGCTGCTGGCACTGATTGCCATATGAGGTATATAGAATAAATATAAAAAAACTGAAAAAAAAAACAGCGTAACATGGACGCGGTGGGAAGCCTATTAAAATTGCAACAACATGCATGTTATTATATTATATAGTATGTTGCTAATGCAACCTGCTGTTGCTTCCGTTGAGTTGGCAGCAGCAAAAACAACAAAAACAACCAGCAGCAATGAACGCATGTTGGCGCTGGCACAGTGCACAGTATTTAACAAATAAATGATGAGGCGTGGCAGTGGCAACAACAACAGGAATAGCAAAAACTAGCGCAGCAGCTATTGCTGTGGTAATTTCTCGAGTTTTCGCAGCAATTTTTGTGGACAACATTTTCTCAGACGCAGCAGCCGCAGCAATAATTACAATTGTGCTGATTAGCATCTTTATATGAACTGTTGTTGTTGTTGTTTTTTAGCCTTTTGTTAGCAACATGTTGCTGTTAACAATTGTTGTTGCAAGGTGTTTTGCACTTTGTAATTTTGTGGTTGATTGAAAGCGCGCAGAGCAAGCCTGCGGCTGCTGTTGTTGCTGCTCTTGTTGCCAATGTTGCTGCTGCTGATGATGCTAATGTTGCTGTTGCTGCTGCCGCTGTAAATTGCCAGTTTTAAGTTGTTCAATTTGTTGCTATTTTTATGACTTTCTTTATGCGATGTTGGGAACTAATTGCAACACCAACAGCAGCAGCAACATCATCTAGAGCAGCAACACTATGCGTCACAGCAATAACAATAGCAACTAGAATTTATTGCATTTTATAAATTCATCGACATGTTCGACATTTTTATCGACGCAGTTTTATCGTCGTTATTTCGGTTACCTTCGCAGGTAATGCCCTCGGTAATGTGTTGCAAGTGTTCGCAATTATGTGCAACATGTCTGCGCTCGAATTTCACTAGATTGCGCTTAATTAAGGGTCTTCAACGGAGGATGATCCATGGCATAAATCATGCTGCGGACGTTGTCTGAAAATCGCCGATTGTTGTTCGCACGGATTAGTATCAAAAGTTGCTGCTGCTGTTCTTAATGAAAAAAATACCATAAAATGCACTCAATAGTCTGTTTAATTTTTATTAATAGTAAAATGAAATCGATACAAAGCCCACCATGGAGAGTTCTTCGCTTAATATTGTCGATATCCTTCGCGTAACGATCTCATAACGATCTTGCAACGCGATCGTAAAAGTCAATTTAAATCGATCCATTTTGGTAATGTTCAGGAAATGAAAATTTTTATTTGCGTAGCAATTTCCAAGATACATATTTAATAAACATGTTTAGAAAATAGTTTCAGTTTTATGCTGATGGACTGGAGAATTCAGAAAAAGTCTTTAAGAATAAAAGTGAACATTTTTATTTATACTGAAAAATTTAATTTTGAGTGAAAATTTTAATCTTGAGTGAAAAAAATAATTTTTAGTAAAAAATTTAATTTTAGTAAAAAAATTTAATTTTTTAGTTAAAAATTATTTTTTTAGTGAAAAATTAAATTTTTAGTGAAAAATTAAATTTTTAGTGAAAAATTTAATTTTTAGTGAATAATTGAATTTTTAGTGCAAAATGGAATTTATAGTGAAAAATTCAACTTTTAGTGAAAAATTGAATTTTTAGTGAAAATTTGAATTTTTAGTGAAAATTTGAATTTTTAGTGAAAATTTGAATTTTTAGTGAAAATTGGAATTTTTTAGTGAAAATTGGAATTTTTTAGTGAAAATTGGAATTTTTAATGAAAAATTAAATTTTATTGAAAATTTTGATTTTTCGTGAAAATTTGAATTTTTAGTGAAAATTTTGAATTTTTAGTGAAAAATTGAATTTTTAGTGAAAAATTGAATTTTTAGTGAAAAATTGAATTTTTAGTGAAAAATTGAATATTTACTGACAATTTGAATTTTTTCCTGACAATTTAAATTTTAGTGAAAAATTTAATTTTAGTAAAAAATTTAATTTTTAGTGATAAATTAAATTTTTAGTGAAAAATTAAATTTTTAGTGAATTATTGAATTTTTAGTGCAAAATGGAATTTTTAGTGAAAAATTGATATTTTCGTGAAAAATTGAATTTTTAGTGCAAAAATGAATTTTTAGTGAAAAATTGAATTTTTACTGACAATTTGAATTTTTTTACTTACAATTTAAATTTTAGTGAAAAATTGAATTTTTAGTGAAAATTTCAATTTTTAGTGAAAATTTGAATTTTTAGTGAAAATTTGAATTTTTCAGTGAAAATTTGAATTTGTAGTGAAAATTTAAATTTTTAGTGAAAAATTGAATTATTAGTGAAAAATTGAATTTTTAGTGAAAAATTGAATTTTTAGTGAAGAATTGAATTTTTATTGAATTTTTAGTGCAAAATGGAATTTTTAGTGAAAAATTGATATTTTCGTGAAAAATTGAATTTTTAGTGCAAAAATGAATTTTTAGTGAAAAATTGAATTTTTACTGACAATTTGAATTTTTTTACTTACAATTTAAATTTTAGTGAAAAATTGAATTTTTAGTGAAAATTTCAATTTTTAGTGAAAATTTGAATTTTTAGTGAAAATTTGAATTTTTCAGTGAAAATTTGAATTTGTAGTGAAAATTTAAATTTTTAGTGAAAAATTGAATTATTAGTGAAAAATTGAATTTTTAGTGAAAAATTGAATTTTTAGTGAAGAATTGAATTTTTAGTGAAAAATTGAATTTTTAGTGAAAAATTGAATTTTTAGTAAAAAATTCAATTTTTAGTGAAAATTTTAATTTTTAGTGAAAATTTTAATTTTTAGTGAAAATTTTAATTTTTAGTGAAAATTTTAATTTTTAGTGAAAATTTTAATTTTTAGTGAAAATTTGAATTTTTAGTGAAAATTTGAATTTTTAGTGAAAATTTGAATTTTTAGTGAAAATTTAAATTTTTAGTGAAAAATTAAATTTTTTAATAAAAAATTAAATTTTATTGAAAATTTAAATTTTTCGTGAAAATTGAATTTTTAGGAAAAAAATTGAATTTTTAGTAAAAAATTGAATTTTTAGTGAAAAATTGAATTTTTAGTGAAAAATTGAATTTTTAGTGAAAATTTGAATTTTTAGTGAAAAATTTATTTTTTTTAGTATTTTTTTGTTTTTTGAATTTTTCTTCTTTTTCATTATTTCCCCATCCACTGAAATTAACTCCGCATTCATTCCCACAACTCGCATTCGCCGAACTGCAATTCAATTAAAATAAATTTTACCAAATTACAGTTTAATTGACGGTTTAATGACCCGACCACCCGACAACCACATAGTTTAAACACTACAACACCTCGAACATTAAGTTAATTAAATATAAAAAAAACAAAGTAGTTGCCAACGTATTTAAATAAAATGTTTGTTTTTATCTTATATTGTTTCGTTTCTACTTTATTTTCTCAACAATTTCACACTTTGTAGCAACAATAAAGTGAGAACAATTTCCAGCTTATCCAAAACCAATCTGACATAACAATTGACCATCATTACACAACAACAAAAAGTACGCAAAACAGCAACAAAACGCACAACAACAAATACAACACGTTTTAATGAAGTCTGTATTTTATTAAAAAAGCAAAAGAAGAAAAAACATTGTTTAACTCCACTTGAAAGACAGACAGACTCGAGTCGTCGAACAGAACAAAATGACGCATAATTGTTATGCCAGCCATGGATAAACATCGACGCAATCATCATTATGCGCATGAGCAACAATTGCTGGTTCTAGTTGCCAACATTCCACATGTTGCTGCTGCTGCTGCCGCTACTACTGTTGTTGTTAAAATTGACATGCAAAACAGGCTGCCTCTGGCTGCGCTACTGCTGGCCACCTCTTTGTGTTGGCAGTAGTAAGTATCAGCAACAGCAACATGTAATTTATACGCAGCAACGGCAGTATGAAAAAAAATCAAATGTACCTGTCGTTGCGCATGCGCAACATTATAGTTCGAAATTTCTTTGAATTTCATATTCAAAGCTGCTCCAATTCCCAGTGATTGATGTAATTGTTGCTTCTCCACTTGTTGTTGGTGCTGCTGCTGTTGTTGTGGCAAGTGTTGCACATAGTAGCGTCATAATTTAGAGCATACTTCTTCAGTTGCTGCTTCTTCTTTAGAACCACCATTTGCAGTCGATGTTTCTTAAAATCTTCTTTCTCCCTTAGTCTTAGCGTTGGCTAACACTCTTCTTGGAAGCCTAGTTTTCGAACATTTTTTTCGAATACATCATACAAAACTGTTCTTCGAAAACTCTTTTACACACTCTTCTTCAAATATTTATCTTTGCTCTTGTTCGAGCTCAATTCTTTGAAGACTTTTATTCCAACACTATCTTATTTCAGTCATCTTCGAACACTCTTCCCAGAAAAAAGTCCTTCGAACACTTTACCAATCATAACCTTTTAAACATCCATCTGAATTTATTTTTGCAGTTCCACCGACATCACATTCTCCTGTTTTATATTCCACCAGAAACTACTCCCCCAGACAACATTTTTGGCAGCCAAAGCAGCGTTGTTTGTATCAAAAGCTGTCTATTTTCCGCTCGTTCCCAAAATATGCCGTGAATCTGACAATAAAATCCCTCAAAATTTGTCAACCTGCTACACACTTCCGAAAATATTCCATTTATCTGTGTGTTTGCCGGAAATATGCGCGAAAAAATTCTGAAAGCACTCTTCTTTAAACACTTTTTTCAAACACTCTCCCTCAAAACAGTCTTCTTTGAACTCTCTTCTTCACTATTCGTTGAATGCTCTTTTATAAAAGAGTAGTCTTCAAACAATACTTTTTTAGTTTATTTTCCATCAAATACTGGTCTTTCAGTTGTTGTGCCCGGCAATCCAGAGGTATGTGCGCTGGAATTGCATTCCAAAGGTCTCGCGTTTGAATCCCTGCTTGGTCGCTCGTGGTGATAATAAACCAAAAACGTATGGAATAGATTTCACAGTACAATGGATATATTCTGTCTGAGTGCTTTGGATCTTAGTAAATATTCCAAAAAAAGTCCTTCATCTGCTTCAGATTCTACTGCTTTATAAACTTCTCTACCAAATCCTCCAACTTTTGAATGGACTTCATTACGATCTCTCTTTCAGTTATTCCACATAAGACTCATCTTCTTCGAACACTCCTTTTTATATAATCTTCTTGAGTAGCATTATCAAGCATTAATTTGTGAATACTCTTTATCGAAAACAGTTAAACAGTTTTCGTGTAATACTTCTTTAGTTTCTTTTACATTCGAAACTTGACTCTCAGTTACACCTTTTACAGATTTTTCTCCTCTAGACTATTTTTCACCAGATCCTTCTAATGGTTTTTATGTTTTCCTGTACAAGACTCTTTATGAAACACTTTCTTCGTAAACTCTTCGAACTCTTTTATCGATACTGACTTAGACTATTCTACACCAGAGTCTCCTGCTTAAGTATAGACCTTATTAAGACCCATAATTCAGTGCATCTACTTAACAAGTTTTTTCAGTGCATCCACATTCAAGTTTTTTTTCTTCTTCAGGTTTGATTTCTATCCTCATTAAGTAGCTCTTATTTAAGATTCAACTTTTTCGAAATGTTCCCGAACTTGAGCTCGTGACCCCTTCACAATATACGTACACTCTTACTTCAGTACCACCCACAGATATTACTGGTCTTCGCCATCTATCTTTATCCTTCTTCATATCTACCTTCATCCTTCTTTAGATCTACCTTCATCCTTCTTTAGAACTACCTTCATCCTTCTTCAGATCTATCGTCATCCTTCTTCAGATCTAACTTCATCCTTCTTCAGATCTACCGTCAGCATTCTTCAGATCTACCTTCAACCTTCTTCAGATCTACCGTCATCCTTCTTCAGATCTATCTTCATCCTTCTTCAGAAATACCTTCATCCTTCTTCAGATCTACCTTCATCCTTCATCTACCTTCATCTCTTACATATATGTTTCACAGGATAGGACTTCAACATCTACATCTTCACATTTGATTCGCCAGTAATTAGACCAATCTACTTCAAATCCACTTCGTGGATGAAAATCTTCCCTTTTTGATCCCATAATTGCCAAACTCAGTAGTTGAAATAAATAAATATATTAAATAAAAAGATAACTCCTCAACCTCCTTTTCCAGTTTTTCCCGTATTTTGACCCCCATTCTTTAAATCACCCTTTTTGAACCGTAATCTTTTCGATAGCCTATTCTCTATCCTATTGCCTATTTCAAGTTTTCATGTGTTCAGACCCTCCGTATATCGCAGATAAGGTCTTTCTTCTTTCGTCTCCATCATCGTCTTCTATTCTTAATACCATTCTACTTTAATTCTTCCTCTAGTAGGCCATTCTAGTTATATTTCATATTCTTCAGAGCCTTTTATATTTCCATTTTTAGACCAACCTTGCTTTACCTCTTCTCTACCTCCTCAGAGACCCTCTCGTTGTCTTTCGCAGACACTCCTCTTTTTCAACACATTCTCGCAAATGTCTCAGCCTTCAAATGCGGCGTACCCATTCATCTGGCTTAAAGTCTTGTTGCCGCAATTGTTGCCTCAATTATTGCCTCCATTGTTGACTGCGCAACATCGTCGGACAGTTTCAGTGCGCAGACGCACAGCAGGTTCTTTGTTGTGACAAATGCGACGGCCTGCGGTTCTGCTGCCACTTGAATGGAATCTACATAATAACGCATTATTAACTAGGAACGTTATAAGTCCGGTCACTTTGCAGTCCGTCCATTTTTCGCACCGCCCATCCGTCAGAGTTGTTATGCCCCGCATTGCTGTGAACTGCTAGTTAAGTCAGCAACAGTAGCAACAACAACAAAATCAGCAATAAGAGCAACAGCAATATTAACATTAACAAGTACCAACAACATTAAATACATCTTCATTGTTGAAAAATGCGGAATTTGAATAGAGTGCTGCGCATGCGCGTTGATTAATTGCACGGGAAGCGTTACGCCGCTCACGGTGGCATAGTTTTTATTATTTAAATATTTTATTGTTTAATAACATTGAATGGGGTTTAAGCTGGAGCTAATCTGCAACATTTTTCTCAACACTAGGAAATTAGTTTAATGTGTCGCAATCATTCAAAATTTCAAGCAACATTTGAGACCTTGGGTTCAATTTGAAATTGTTTGTGTTTTGCTTTTTTTATATATTTTTTTATTCTCTTTGTGATCATTTATTAACAGATCTTACAAAAAGCAAATAGTAATAGTTTAGCATTTTCTAAATATTTCTCAGATATACTGCAGCAATCACGAACAAATTTCAACCTCTTTCAACCACTTTCAATCACTTGCAATCACTTGCGATCACTTTCAACCATGTATAAGTATCAACCAATTTCTTGAATCTCTTCGCAATTTCAAGATCTACTAGTTACCTCCTACCCAATTAATATTTCCACAATTTTTAATAATTTGTACAACTTTCCAAGAATGTAAACGTTTTCAATTAAACCTAAATATTTTAATATTATTCTATACATTGTCGGTCGCTTTCAGCCTCTTTTAACGTTTTTGTAAAGGGTTTTTCAATAAGAGCACTACAAAAGTTTTTTCAAGAAATGTCAAAAGAGCGGCAAGAAATATGGCCTCGTTTGCTGTCCCTGTCGCTCTACTTTTGTAGCGTCCTTGTTAAAAAAAACCCTTTACAACTTTCAATTACTCAAAACAACTTTTTCAAATATATTTAACATTTTTTCTAAATGTATTCATCCACTTTCATTCACTTTCAATTACTTTCAACTACTTTCACCTATTTTTAACTACTTTCAATCACTTTCAATCAATTTCAAGGTACATTGTCTATTCCAATTACTCCAGCCTATTTTAATCACCATGTTCAATCATAATTTCAACTTTTTGTAATAAACCTGAAATTGGCTCTAATTCTACATTTATTTCATCCACTTTCAATCTCTTTCTACGATTTTCAACCACTTCCATCCGTATTCAATCAAATATAAATTTCTCCAAGTACATTGTATCTCTCAGACAATTTGAACCTTTTCAATCGCTTTCAGTCTAATTTTATGTCTTTCAACCACTTTCAACAATTTTACAATAAAATTTAAAATTATCTCCAAAAGCATTCAACGACTTTCAATCACTTTTAACCTTTTTCAATAACTTTGAACTATTTGCAACTACTTTTATTCACTGTCAATCACTTTCAATTACTTTCAACCATTTTTCAACATATTTTTCGACTTTTAAACAATTTCAACTACTTTCAATTTCTTTCCATTACTTTCCACCACTTTTAACTATTTTCAATCAATTTCCAAATACATTCTCTCTTCTATTTACTTCTAGCCTCTTTTAACCACATTCAACCAATGCCACCATTTTCAATCTTGTTCAACCCTTTACAAATAAATTTTACGTTTTGACCTAAATCTAAAATTTGATTATTTCATCCATTTTCAATTTCTTTCAACGACTTCAACCATTCAACAAAATATAAATTTCTCCAAGTACATTGTATCTCTCAGACACTTTCTGACACGTTCAGTTACTTGTAGCCCCTTTTTAGTATTTCAATTACTTTCAACTACTTTCAATAATTTTTTCAATTAAATTACAAAATTTCTCTAAATGCAGTCGTCGACTTTCAATCACTTTTAACGTTTTTCAATCACTTTCAATGATTTTCAACCACTTTCATTCACTTTCAATCGCTTTCAACAACTTTCAATAACATTTTATTTTATGCTTTAAATCATTTATCGACTTTCTATCACTTTCAACCACTTTCAACTATTTTCAATCAATTTCCAAATACATTATCTCTTCTAGTTACTGCCAGCCTCTTTCAACAAATGCCACCATTTTCAATCTTGTTCAACCCTTTACAAATAAATTCTACGTTTTGACCTAAATCTAAAATTTGATTAGTTCATCCATTTTCAATTTCTTTCAACGATTTCAACCATTCAACAAAATAAAAATTTCTCCAAGTATATTGTATCTCTCAGACACTTTCTGACACCTTCAGTCACTTGTAGCCCCTATTTAGTCTTTCAATTACTTTCAACTACTTTCAATGATTTTTTCAATTAAATTAAAAAATGTCTCTAAATGCAATCATCGACTTTCAATAACTTTCAACCATTTTCAATCACTTTCAATCACTTTCAATCACTTTCAATTACTTTCAATCATTTTCAACCACTTTCAATCGCTTTAATTTACCTTCAACAATTTTTCAAAAACTTTTTTTTAAATCATTTATCGACTTTCAATCACTTTCAACCTTTTTCAACTTCTTTCAATCATTTTCCATCACTCTTTCAACTATTTTTAAAAAAATAAATTTTTTTTATTATATTTTTTTTTATTTAAAGCATTTTGCAAGCAATTCTTTTAATTTGATTTTCAACTGAGCTGCTGCCAAACAACAATAGAATTCACCAGAATGACGGATGCCGTCGTTGCGCATGCGCTCGTCGCATGCCACCTTCAACTTGTTAATTTATGAAAATTGCACTTAGAGCAAAAACGACAACAAAAACAAGACACACTTGGTGCAAAATCTAATTTGACTGATGAGCTCGTTAACGCTGATAACTGGGTTGAGAGGCTGAGAAAAGGTGCCGCCGACCGACATTCAAATGGACGACAAACAGTTGAAAGCATGATCGAGCAGACGGACAAATGGCAGATAGACAGACAGACAAACAAAAAATGTAGGACAGACAAAAGAACGCCACCTACAATCAAGACGATATAATAAGTGGGTTTTGCTCTAATTAATTTTTTTATTTTATTTTTTTATTATATTATTTGCCTTAATGCAGCTACAAAGGTAAGTGTACAAAATGACGTTGTTGCTGCTGCGTCATTTTGTTGCTTTTGTTGCAGTCGTTACAAGACAATCGTGTGCAACAAGTGGCGGCAACACATGCTCTGCATCTGCAGCATGTCGTAAATTTGTAGCAATTTATTGTTGCTGCTTTTTGGTAGCAGCAACTGCAACAGCAGCAGTTGGTTGTTTTATTTTATTTTTGTATTTTGTGTTTCTATTGCTTTTGTACTGCGTGTAAATTGCAACTAAATTTTATTCTAGTTTTAGAATGAAAATTGAATTGAATTTGAATTCAATTGCAACGGCATTATACACAATTTACACATACAACAGACAGACGGACGGACGACTTGTTGCTAGTTTTTGTAGTTATTGTTGTTGCTGGTGCTGCTGCTGCAGCATTGGCAACAACTGCTGCCATTATCTGCATGCGGCACAATTTCGTATCTGTTTGCAATGCATTATTTTTCCAATGACTGCTGTTGTTACTGCTGCTGCTGTTACTCCCCATGGCGCATTGACGGACAAAAAGCATTGATTTGATATTGAAATTAATTACACTGCTTCACTGTATGCTGCAGTATACAATGATGCATTGTTAGTTACTACATGCAGATAAATATTTTTTTTTTATATATTTCATAATAAATGATATTTTACGATTGCATGGTATTAATTAAGCCTTCAACGATATTTGCGAAATATTCTTACATCAATGAACAAAATCATAAATTTAATGAGTGATATAAAAAAAAAACAAATAAATATATTTTTTTTATATATTCAATATTATAAATATTTTTATCATAACGAAGTGGTTTACATTATATTGATGAATTTCATTATTTAGGAATTAATTGTTTTTCAATATCATGAATTTAAAACTTATTAAGAGTTTTTCATCATATTGAATAATTATTTCATCACATTGATGAATTCCATTATAAAATTGATGAATTTGTTCAGCACACTGATGAATTTGTTCATCACATTGATGAATTTTTTTCATCACATTGATGTATTAATTCGACATATTAATGAATTGTTTCTTTATATTTATGAATTCGTTCACCTTATTGATGAATTTGTTTATCAAATTGATGAATTTGTTCTTCATATCTATGATTTTCTCCAAAGTATTATTAAATTCATTAAACATAAAAGTTCACCAGCTATAATTTTGAAATTTATTATTAATGTCATTACGACAACTACAAAAAATATTCGTTCTGCAATTATAATGTCGTATATTAGTAGATTTTTTTAAGAATATACGACATTTTAACTTCGAGGCGATGAAATGTGTCTACTACTTAATTTACCATGTGACCTAACTGTCCTTTTTGATTTTATGTACTTGATCTATTGTTGGTTATGCGTTTTTTCGTTGTATTTGAATTTTTTTTTATCTATTTTCTTATCTTGCAACAGCTTTTATAATATTTGGATTTTATATTTTTTTTTTCGACTTTAAATTACACTGTAAAAGTTGCAGGAATTATGGGTTACATGTGTGGCACTGATTCGGAAAATTTGGAGATATGGCCGATTTTTAATTTTTGCAAAAAAAAAAAAATTCAATATGAATTAATTAAACAAAAAATAATATTTTAAATAAAAATATAAAACAAAAAAATCGAAAAAAAATATATTTTTTTTAAACAAATATATACATATATAATTAAATATTAAAATAAATGTTTAAAAAAAAGAAAAATATTTGCGAAAAAAATGTTTCATGTCGTGCAAGTATTATAAGAAATAATAAACAAAAAACCACTTGAAACCTCTAAATTTGGCAAATATGAATTTAAAACAAATATTTTAATTGAAATATGGTTGATGAACAAAATTCGACAATATGATGTATATTGGTGACTTACGTATTTGTTCATCAATGTGATGAAACCTAGACTTGGCATTTAAAGGGTTTTTCAACAGGGACGCTACAAAAGTAGAGCGACAGGGACAGCAAACGACGCCATATTTCTTGCCGCTCTTTTGACATTTCTCTTTAGTAAGGTTTGCCATTTCATGATAGGAAGATATACGAATTCGAATTTCGGTAGGAAATTTTAATAATTTCGACTCGTTGTTGGCTCGCATATCTTTCCATCATCAAATGGCAAACCTTATTGAAGAAAAATGTCGAAAGAGCGGCAAGAAATATGGCATCGTTAGCTGTCCCTGTCGCTCTACTTTTGTAGCGTCCCTGTTAAAAAACCCTTGAAAAAAACTTTTGTAGCGCTCTTATTGAAAAACCCTTTACTTTACCAATTCGAAGAACATGTTTACAGTCATTCATCAAATTTATATTAAATTCAGAACATTGATGATTTATAGTGATCAATATTATTAATTGTTCTTCAATACAATTTTCACACCGAAAGAAATATTTACCTAATTGAAGTAAAATTGCCCCATAATAAATTACTCTTACATAAACACAAATTTCTTTTATTTGAAGAAAAAATAGTTGATTTGATAAAAATTTTCTTTGATTACAAGAAAAAAACACTCTTAACCTCTACATAGTATGATTTTTTTCTATATGATTTAAAGTAATATATTCTATGGAGCTAAATCATTTCCATCTTTACTTGAAATAGGTAAATTATTTTTTGGGTGCATGGTTTTAAAAACGAATTTCTTCAGTATGAAGCACATTTTCTGGGTAAACATTTGTATTACATTTAATTCACATAAATTATATTACAACTTTTTTTTGCGATATGCATATCGAGTATGCTTAATATAGCGTCGTTGGATCGATTGGTTAGTGCGTTGAACCATAGACCAAAAGGCCTCGGGTTCGATCTCAGCACCTATAAAAATCTTTTTATAGAAAAAAATGTTCAATAAGATGCTACCTCTCCGTAGTCAATGGCAAACCAACAAGAGTAAAATATTGCCTAAGAAAAGCGCTCACCCCATCGTTCGGTTTCGACATTAACACAGTACACAGAAAAAATATCTTCTTCATATTGATGAATTTCGTTCTTCAAACCATGATTCATTGCATTGCATGAACAATTCATAATATTGCTCACTAAAAAACATCAATGTTATGAATTCATTATCAATTTGATGAATAGTACAAAATATATGTACACCATCTTAAAGAATAATGTTCATCAAACCCAAGTTCAATGAAAATATTTGTTGCCATACTTCTCAGTTCTAGTATTTGTGCATTAGGGCATTTTTTCATATAGTTCTAACAGGATTTAAAAGTTACATAGTGCTGCTAAATTTTAGCACAATAAAAATTGAGTTGGAAAATATAATGTTCTGTATTCGCACATTGCAGATGATGTTAAAAAACACTTTAAATCCATAATTTTTATTTTATTTACCATCTAAATAAAATTATTTTAGATCGGAATTGGCTCAAAAAAAAAAAGTTTAAATCTATGATTAAATAAGAAAAACATAATCGACGTAAATATAGCAACAGATATTAATTGCATTCATTAATTAATCCAGCAATTAAATTCATTAATTTAATGAAAACATTTGCTATTCTTCGTTATACATATAAGCATTTGCCTTCGCTAATATGAATATTTGTACGTCAAATTTAGTCGGCGCAGTTTTAGTAAATATAATTGCTGAAATTGCGCCGACTAATTAATTTGCTGCATTGACGTATAAATATGCCGTATAAATATTAGGAATTGCTGATTTAACGAAGAAAATGTTTAAGAGAATTTCATTGCTGGATTGATTAATTATTAATGCAATTAATAACGGTTGCTACATTTACGTCGATTATTTGTATCTGTGTGCTAAAATGTCTTCAATTTGAATGCAAATCTTATGCTCGCGCATCGTCCTTGAAGTTTAAAAATACAAAAAAAAAACATGAAACATTTTTAATTTATTTTTTTAAGGAAACTTTTTTTTTTGTTCAAATTACTTTTTTTTTTGACACTTTTAAATAAAAATATTTTTTCTGACGTTTTTTGTATTTGTAATTTTTTTTACTAATTTTTATTTATATTTTTTGTATTGTAAATTTTTTTTGAAAAATTCGATTTTTTTTATAAATTAATTTTGTTTGTTCATCTATCTATATATATAAAACTCTTGGTCCGTCTGTCAGTCTGTCGGTCTGTCTGTCTGTTTGTTCCAGCATCACGTCTAAACCGCTGAACCGATTTAACTGAAACTTTGCACCAGGATGCTATGGAGTCCGTGGGGTGTCATAGGCTCTATATGGGCGGGATTGGACAAAAGGGCGTGGCACCTCCCATAAAACCTAAACTTTCAAAACGACATAACTCGGCACATACACAAGCAAGAAGATGAAACAAAAAACTCAAATACAAAAAAAAAATACAAAAGCAAAAACACAAAAACAAAAACAAAAGCAAAAATCAAATACTAAATCAAAAGTAAAAGCACAAAACTTAAGCTATAACTCAAAAACAACAAAAAAATAAAAAGGATAGAAAACAAAAACAAAATCAACCACACTACAATTCACCACACTAAAATTCACCACACTAAAATTCACCACACAAAAACTCACCACACTAAAATTCACCACACTAAAACTCACCACACTAAAATTTACCAGATAAATATTCATTACACTAAAATTCACCATACAAAAACTCACCACACTAAATTTCACCATACTAAAACTCTGCACACTAAAATTCACCACACTAAAACTCACCACACTAAAATTCACCACACTAAAATTCACCACACTAAATTTCAACACACTAAAACTCACCACACTAAAACTCACCACACTAAAATTCACCACATTCAAATTGACCCATTTAAACTGACCACCCTAAAATTCACCAAACTTAAATTCAACACTCTAAAACACACAACAATAAAATTCACTACACTTACTCTCACCACACTTAAATTCACCACTCTAAAACTCACCACGCTAAAACTCATTACGCTAAAACTAACCACACTAAAACTTCTACTGGGAAAAACTCTACCGGGAAGAATTCTACGGGAAAGCATTCTACGGGGAGAAAGAATTGTCCATGAGAAAAGTTGTTTTATCGGATAATTAGTTTGGTTTTGGTTACTACATTTATAAAACCAATAAAAAACGTCCACAGCGAAGCACGGGTCCCTGATATAAATAATAAAAATGTTATTTATATTAATAAAATTGCTCAATAACCTTGCATTCACATATATTTGCACGAGTCGTGTACGGGTCCAGCTAGTGTTTTTATAAATACACGATAATAAAATTTCAGATTATAAAAAAAATATATTTTATAAATCAAGCATTAAAAAATAAGTAACAGAAACCTTATAAGAATTATAAATATTTAAATAATTTAAATAATTAAGATTTACTTATGAACAAAATAATATTTTTTGATAAATATTACCAAAAAAAATGTCGGGCTCAAGGTCTACCGAATGCAACATGTATTTTAACAAGAGTATTTTTATTTAATAAACATTTATAATTGAATTTATAAAAATACTTTGTAATATGAAATTTTGTTCGACTTTGTTTTTCATTTTCATTATATAGCTGCATTTTTGCAATATGCATTATGCCGTTGCCATGGATATCGGTCAATTGTTTTTTGATGTCGTGGCTGTGCTACAATTGTTGTTGTATTGTAAACCATCGCACAAAATGTATTTGTTGTAATTGTAAAAAGTGTTTTTGCGCAGCGTCCGCCACTTATCAATTTTGCACATTTCGGCACATTTACGACGAGAACAACGACTCATATATGAGGCATATATGCAAAACGAGCAATTGCTGCTGCTGCGGTTGTTTATAATGCGACGTTGCCATGTTGCAGGCGGATGGATGGATGGATGCATGTCTGCCATATTGATTACACCACACAGAGACAGACAGACATACAGATGGACGGACAAAAGCACCGAAAGTCTTCGTAGTATGCGTGTCAAATGTATGCATAGCCGACCAACTGACTATCTGTCTGACTGACTGAGTGAATGACTGACTGACTAACTGTCCGTTCATTTTGCAAATTTATTTCGCTCTGATTTGTGCCACAAATGTTCGAATGATTTGCTGTTGTTTGTTGCCAGCAGCTTGATTTGAATGCAACGACAACATGTTTTGAATTCTAGTTGTTTTTGGAATTTTTGTTTTCATTTTTCTGTTTTTTTTTTTGTGTTTTTGATTGCAACATATTTTGCACCATGATTTATACAGGGTGACAACAGCGCGCGATTTCGGTGTGATTGCAAAAACTAATTACAAAATAAACGTATGTTTTGGCCACGTCGCACAAGCGTACATAAATCAATGTCACAGCAAAAAATAAAAAAAAAATCTTGTAAATTTTTTTATCGAATATAAAAAAATCAACTTTAAAAATCCAGTAGCCCCCAATACTTCACTCTATGTCAAACAACTAAAACTTGTTATCAACGAAGTTTTTACAACTTAATTTTTTCTTAATTTTTTTTTTAAACATTTTTATATCACTGCATTCTTCTTAATGCATTCGACGTTGGCGACAATAAAAACACTATTCAATTAAATTCGACTGCAATGCCAAGCTGCATGCTCTCCAAATCCAATCCTCCAAACCATTCCATTCCAGTCACTACAGCCATTATGTGCTGTGATAAATTAGCACTTAATGTGTTACCAATTAATCACAATCACAAATTGATCACAGCCATAAAAAGCATAAAAGTGCCATCATTCAATTGGCGCTTATCAGCGTTTTCAACTTCAATACGCAGTCAACACAGCATCGCATTCAATTTCAGTTTCAATTCTTTTTTATTATTTTTTTTATTTTATTTCTTTCCTCAATTTCAGTTACAACATTTTTAATAGCTACTTCAAGTTCGTCTTTTTGGTGTAGAAATATTACAAAAATGGCGTAATTCAGAAAAGTGTTAAAAACATTGAATTCACTTTCATTCAATTGCATTCAATTTGCCGGGAATCGCCAACAAATTACTAGAAATTAATTAGTCGCTTTGTGTGTGTGGCAAAAAAAAAGTGTACAGCAAAGCACCGGAAATTTCAATTGTCAACTTAATATGTTGACCACAAAATGGCGTCAACTCCCACAAGTACACACAATTAATACAGAGAAAAACTAATCAAAATCTAATCAGCAACATGGCGCGAAACAAGAAAATATATTGGTCAATGGAACAAGTGACCAGTTAAAGAACAAAACGGTTACAAATGTTGGGTAAAGTACAAAAAAAATGTGGAGAATGTAGAATGGGAAATATAGGTTTTACAAAAGAAAAATCAGGAAAAAGTTGAATGTGTGAAAAAAAAAGGAAAAGTAAAGAATGGATGTTGAATAATGGAATGTAAAGAATAGAAATAATTAAATTTATTACAAAATAGAACGTAAAGCACAGAAGGCACTTAGTAGAGTGTAAATGGGATATGATAAATTGTAGATGGTAAATCGTAGATGATGAATTGTTGATGGTAAATCGTAAATGGTAAATCGTAGATTGTAAATCGTAGATGGTAAATCGTAGATGGTAAATCGTAGATGGTAAATGGAAGATGAAAAATCGTAGATTGTAAATCGTAGATGATAAATCGTAGATGATAAATCGAAGATGGTCAATCGTAAATGGTAAATCGTAGATGGTAAACCGTAGATGGTAAAGTGTAGATGGTAAATTGTAGAATGTAAAATGTAAATGACAAATCGTAGATGGTAAAGAGCAGATGGTAAATTGTAGATGGTAAATGGTAAATCGTAAATGGTTAATCGTAGATGGTTAATCGTAGATGGTAAATCGTAAATGGTAAATCGTAGATGGTAAATCGTAGATGGTAAATGGAAGATGAAAAATCGTAGATGGTAAATCGTAGATGATAAATCGTAGATGGTAAATTGTAGATGGTAAATCGTAGATGGTTAATCGTAGATGGTGAATAGTAAATAGTAAATCGTAGATGGTAAATCGTAGATGATAAATCGTAGATGATAAATCGTAGATGGTAAATCGTAGATGGTAAATCGTAGGTGGTAAATCGTAGATGGTAAATCGTTGATGGTAAAGTGTCGATGGTAAATCGTAGATGGTAAATCGTAGGTGGTAAATCGTAGATGGTAAATCGTTGATGGTAAAGTGTCGATGGTAAATTGTAGAATGTAAAATGTAAATGACAAATCGTAGATGGTAAAGTGCAGATGGTAAAGTGTAGATGGTAAATTGTAGAATGTAAAATGTAAATGACAAATCGTAGATGGTAAATCGTAGATGGTAAATGGAAGATAGTAAATGAAAGTTGTTAAATGGTAGCTAGTAAATCGTAGATGATAAATCGTAAGTGGTAAATTGTAGATGGTAAATTTTAGATTGT
Source organism: Dryomyza anilis (assembly GCA_951804985.1). NCBI lineage: Eukaryota > Metazoa > Arthropoda > Insecta > Diptera > Dryomyzidae > Dryomyza > Dryomyza anilis. The sequence goes on from OX638130.1 coordinate 116,736,716, forward strand.
AAATGGTAAATGGAAGATGTTAAATGGTAAATCATAGATGATAAATCTTAGATGGTAAAGTGTAGATGATAAATCGTAGATGGAAAATTGTAGATGATAAATGGTAGATGGTAAATATAAGTTGTAAATTGGAAGATCTTAAATTGAAGATAGTAAATCGTAGATGGTAAATCGTAGATGGTAAATTATAGATGGTGAATGGAAGATGGTAAATTGTAGATGATAAATGTTAGCTGGTAAATGGAAGGTAATAAATGGAAGATGTTAAATGGTAGCTAGTAAATCGTAGATAGTAAATCGTAGATGGTAAATCGTAGATTGTAAATCGTAGATGGTAAATCGTGGATGGTAAATCGTAGATGGTAAATCGTAGATGGTAAATCGTAGATGGTAAATGGAAGATGAAAAATCGTAGATTGTAAATCGTAGATGATAAATCGTAGATGATAAATCGAAGATGGTCAATCGTAAATGGTAAATCGTAGATGGTAAACCGTAGATGGTAAAGTGTAGATGGTAAATTGTAGAATGTAAAATGTAAATGACAAATCGTAGATGGTAAAGAGCAGATGGTAAATTGTAGATGGTAAATGGTAAATCGTAAATGGTTAATCGTAGATGGTTAATCGTAGATGGTAAATCGTAAATGGTAAATCGTAGATGGTAAATCGTAGATGGTAAAGTGCAGATGGTAAATTGTAGATGGTAGATGATAAATCGTAGATGGTAAATCGTAGATGGTAAAGTGTAGATGATAAATCGTAGATGGAAAATTTTAGATGATAAATGGTAGATGGTAAATATAAGTTGTAAATTGGAAGATCTTAAATTGAAGATAGTAAATCGTAGATGGTAAATCGTAGATGGTAAATTATAGATGGTGAATGGAAGATGGTAAATTGTAGATGATAAATGTTAGCTGGTAAATGGAAGGTAATAAATGGAAGATGTTAAATGGTAGCTAGTAAATCGTAGATAGTAAATCGTAGATGGTAAATCGTAGATGGTAAATCGTAAATGGTAAATTGTAAGTCGTAGATGGTAAATTGTAATTGTAGATTGTTGATGGTAAATAGTGGATTGTAAATGGTATATCACAAAAAATAGGTGGTATATGGTAAAGTATTTAAATAATAACCATTACCGTGTTAAACTTTTAATGAAATTCTTTACGAAGTTATTGAAGATACAACTAAACGGATAGAAAAGTTTTGTTTCAATATGCTCGAATGTAATTATAACGTAATTCGAAATAACCATATTATTGGGAGATATTACATTATAATTGAATTGTATTATTATTTTGTTCAGATTGAAATATTATTATACGATATTTAAACATAAATTGCTATAATCGCGGATTAACATGAATTTACTATATTAATGTTTCTGTAGAAATATATATTTTTCATCAGATTTTAATATATTTATGTTTGATATTTCTGCTACTTAACACACCCAACGTGAATAAAAGGACTTTGAATTATACGTATTTGGTTATTCGTGATTGTTACTGGGTGACAACGAATTTAAAAATAATAGTATTATTTTGATTATATGTATGTTTGGCATTACGAAGACACAATTAAATAACAACGCTGCATACTTTTAGCACTCAGTCACATTCACATTAATACTTTTCATATAGTTCAAAAATTCTTTTTGGTGGAAGAATTTGTTTAAGTACCGCCAATTACTGTTAATACCAGATAGTGACTGCTTGTGAAATATCTAATTTATCCGTAAATCACTGAATTCAAAATAGGAACAATAGATAGAAATCAAATTATTAAGTATAAATAAAATAAGTGTAAAAAAAAATAAAAGTTTAAGTTTATAAATAGAGAAAATATAAATAAAAAAAATGTAATTTAAAAAAAGGGAAAAAACGAATATTGTGTAATGAAGATATTAGCACTAAATTTACTATTTTTACATTAAAATTAAATGTAAACATAAATATGTTTACATGTAAATAAAATGTTTTTCACATTCAAACATATATATGTTTGCAAGAACGCCGAAAAATATTCATTCTGAACATAAATATGTTTGAACGAAAACAAAAATATGTTTGGCTGTTATTATAGTAATGTTTGAAAATGAAATAATACTTTTGTTTGCATAAAGCTCCAAAGATATATGTAATGCCTGCAAAATTATGTTTGGGAGAGCCCTATTTTTTGCAGCGTGTACTAATGAAATTATTTAGTGCTAGTTAGAGTTGTTAATTCAAGTGTTCTATAAATGCCGCATGGGTGGAGTATGGTCTCTGAAGAATAGTAGTGCCCCAAAACAAAAACATCAACAAATCCAATTAACAGTTTCTTGTTTTTGTGCAAATCTGATTAAAGTAGATGTGCTCGCACAGAGAAAACAGTAACAAATCCTACAATTGTCGGGTTCAAGTGTAGGGTACAAATGGCAAAAACAACAAAAACAATACAGTAGATACAATAAGACTCAATACACTATATAAGAACAATCAAAACAACAATACTACTAAAGTACAACAATAAACACACACAGAGAACACATCATCAACAGCTCTTCAAAGAAAAAGCTACCCAAAATTATGCAAGAACAAATTTCTAACCAGATACACTTGAAATAAAAAAAAAACTTTATCGGAAATTTAAAATTCAATTTTTTTACTAAGAATTCAATTTTTCACTAAAAATTAAATTTTTCACTATAAATTCAATTTTTCACTAAAAATTCCATTTTTCACTAAAAATTCAATTTTTCACTAAAAATTCAATTTTTCACTAAAAATTCAATTTTTCACTAAAATTCAATTGTTCAGTGAAAAGTCAATTTTTCACCAAAAATTCTACGTTTCACTAAAAATTCAATTTTTCACTAAAAATTCAATTTTTCACTAAAAATTCAATTTTTCACTAAAAATTCAATTTTTCAATAAAAATTCAATTTTTCACTAAAAATTCAATTTTTCACTAAAAATTCAATTTTTCACTAAAAATTCAATTTTTCACTAAAAATTCAATTTTTCACTAAAAATTCAATGTTTCACTAAAAATTCAATTTTTCACTAAAATTCAATTGTTCAGTGAAAATTCAATTTTTCACCAAAAGTTCTACGTTTCACTAAAAATTCAATTTTTAAATAATAATTCAATTTTTTTTACCAAACATTCAATATTTCACTAAAAATTCAATTTTTCACTATAAATTCAATTTTTCACTATAAATTCAATTTTTCACTAAAAATTCAATTTTTCACTAAAAATTCAATTTTTCACTAAAAATTCATTTTTTCACTAAAAATTCAATTTTTCACTAAAAATTCAATTTTTTACTAAAAATTCAATTTTTTACTAAAAATTCCATTTTTTACTAAAATAAGTTTTTCATTAAAAATTCAATTTTTCACTAAAAATTCAATTTTGCACTAAAAATTCAATTTTTCACTATAATTTAAAATTTTCACTAATAATTTAAATGTCACTAAAAATTAAATTTTCACAAAAAAATTCTTCACTAAAAATTCAATTTTTCACTATAAATTAAATTTTTCACTAAAAATGCAATATTTCAATAAAATTAAAATTTTTCCTAAAAAATTAAATTTTTTACTAAAAATCCAATTTTTCACTAAAAATTAAATTTTTCACTAAAAAATTAATTTTCCACTTAAAATTAAATTTCTACCAAAATTTCCATTTTTCAATTCACTGAAAAGTCTACTTTTAATATTTTAAATACATATTTTAAGTAACATCGATGAATTAAAAAAAAAAATTGTATTTCCCTTGGTGTATTTGAGCCGCTTTAAACCTTTATGGTTTTGCAAACAACATCATCAACGGCAGCATTCAGCAGCAACTACCACCTCATCACGATCATCATCGATATGCCATTAAGACAATAGCAACAACAACAACATCAAAAATACACCCAGTAGCAGCAGCAAAAACAATAAAGTTCCGCAGCAACGCAAAACAAAACAAAAAAAAACAAAAAACTTCCAAACAAAACGACGACGTATGAGTGAAGCGCCCTCTGCATGTGATAAAGAAACAGCAGAGGCAGCAGCTTCAACAACAGCAACAGCGACGGCAGCAGCAAATCAAATCAAAAATCCATCTTCATCAGACGAATGACAAAGCGAAAGTTTTAAGCATCATGTTGTAGTTGTTGTTTTTGTTGTATTTTTTCTTTATGTTGCTTGCTGCTGCTGTTGTATGTTTGGCGAAAAGTGCTGGCAGTGCCAAGTCAAGCTAAGTGAATGGAATCCAACCAACATGAAGCGAAGTGAGCATCGAACCAACTATTCATACATCCAGCACTTGTAAGTTCGTCCGTCCGTCTGTCTTTTTGTCCGTCGGGTACATATGTCTGTCCGACAGGTACCTGCGTCGTCATGCTGCTTGTTTTCTCACACATGCTGTTGATTTTATTTCATTTGTGCACACAACGAAAAAATGTTCATAATATTGATGAACTTTTTTTTTAAATGAACCGAAAAAAAATTCATAACTTTGATGAACTTTTCTTCGTCAATATTATGAAAAATGTATAAATTCGTTAATTTATTTATAATATTCATCAATATTATATTTTTTATGTTTTTCATAAAATTGATGAATTAATGCATAAATACATTAAATTTTGTATGAATTTTATAAATAATATATAACTGTGATGATTATCAGTTGGTTGAGTTCTCATTAACAAATTCACTTAAATTTCAAATTATTTTCACAATAGTAATGAAACAATTCATAGATTTCATGCATTTTTCATAAATAATATTCATATGTTGAACTGCAAATGGTTGACTTGCAGTGAATAAATTTATTTTATATTATAAATATTTTAAAGTATTTTTATTTATAATATTGATGAACTAATTCGTAAATACTTAGAATTGTACATCAAAATTATGAATTATTCATTAAATTTTGTAAAGAGTTTTAAAGCTTTAATGAACCAAAAAATTTGTGTTGTGATTTACAGTCTTTGCATGTACTATACATATCTATAATGTAATTTTAGTAGACAGTGGAACAGATTCATATATGCTATGAATTCCATATAAATTTTGAGAATTATGCTACTATATAATGGATTTAAAAATTTATGAAAAATATCTTTTAATTTATTTTTTATGAATTTATAAGAAAATGATAAACAATTCAAAGATTTTTAATGATTTCTGCATCATGAAAATATCATGAATGTACATAATGATAATTATTCTGTATTATAAATATTTACAATGAATGTATTCAAAATATTGATGTACAAATTCATAAATACCATGAATACATCATCAATATTATAAAATATTCGTAAATTTAGTAGTTTTAAAGTTTCTAATAAAAAAAATTGAATTATAATATGATTTAGATATTATTGTATATGCATAATAGTAATGAATAAATTCATAATTTCAATGAAATATTCATCAATAATATGAATATGATATATTTCAATAATGGTTGAGTTAAAATTTAAAAAAAAAATCCGTCAATATTCTATAAATGTGGTCCGGATTTTCTACAATATTGATGAACACATTCATAAATTCTATGAATTCTACATCAAAATTATGAATTTTTCATAAATATGATTTATGTTCATGATTTTTTTGAGTTATGTTCAATAAATTAATTTATTTTATTTATTTTATAAATTATTTTCTATGTACGAATGCTGTTGCCGCCAATGCTTCTGTTGCTGCTGCGCTTTTTTTCTGTTGTTGCTGTTCTTTCTGTTGCTGCTGCTTCTACTGCTCCTGCTGCTGTTGCTGCTCTGCCTCTTGTGTTTGCTCCCTGGGTATTTGCTGCTCTGTATGTGTTTTCATTCGATTTCCGAAAATTGGTCAAGTATTTTGGGTCAAGTGCTGCTGTTGGCGTATTTTTCAGTTCCTTTACATTTCTTCATGTTATTGTTGTTTTTGTTGTCGCTGGCTCGTTTGTATTTCGTTTGTAAACTCAAAGTTTTTGTGCTATTTGTTCTATTTTTTTTCTATTTCTTCTCCTGATTTGCACTACTTTGGCACCACATCCAATTGCAGCTGAAAAGCAAGTCATTGCTACAGCATATGTATTGCTGGGTGGGTGTTTAAATGGTTGGAGTATGGATCGGGACTGCCCGGGTACTCAAGAATACTCTTTGGAGCTTCGCAAAGCATTAAGTGTGCGGATATTTGCAAAAGCACTAGGTAACCGAGCTTCGGCTTCAGCACCTTTGCATGCGTATTAATCTGGTGACGTTACCAGCTACTCCATTACGTGACACATGCAAATGGTTATTAGTTGGAGTGGTAAATTGTGGAATTTAGATGAGACGATGATTGGAAAATGTTTGATATATTTCAAATTTGAAAAATGTCATAAAACAAGTTTGAGTAATATAATTAATAAAGATTTTAGGAATCATTTCAATTTTTAGTGTACATTTACATTTTTAGTGAATTCTAAGCAGGTATTTAATTTTTTAGTGAACATTTGAATTTTTAGTGCATCTTTAATATTTTTGTAGTGAACATTTTTATTTTTAGTGAACATTGTAATTTTTAGTGAACATTGTAATTTTTAGTGAACATTACAGTTTTTACTATTTTTTTTTAGTCAACAAACATTTTAATTTTTTAACATTTTATTTTGTGAACATATGCATTTTTAGTGAACATGTGAGTTTTAGTTTTTAGTAAACATTTTATTTTTTATATACATTTTATTCTTTTAGTAAACATTTATTTTTAGGAGACATTTGAATTTTAGTTAATATTTATGAACTTAGTGAACATCTTTAGTGAATTTTTGGTTTTTTAGTGAATATTTCAATTTTTAGTAAATAGTTTTAGTGACCATTTTTATTTTTAGTACACATTAAAATTTTATGTGAACTTTTTTTTTTAGTGAACATTCAAATTTTTAGTGAACTTGTTTCGTCAAAAAAAAAAACATATAAATTATTTTACTAGTTTATTATTAGGGGAAATTATATTTAGTGAACAATGCATTTATTGAGACATTTAATTTTTTAGATGCATTTTATTTTTGTAGTATATATTTAAATTTTTAGTGTACACTTTATTTTTTAAAGTACAAATTTTATTTTTAGAGAAATTTTAATTTTTATAGTATATGTGAATTTTTTAGCGAATGTTATTTAGTTTTTAGTAAATATTTTAGTTAAAAAATTTTACTGAACATTTTGATTTTTTAGTGAATCTTTAAATTTTTGGTGAAAAATGTGATTCTTATTTTATTTTTTTCATTTTAAAATGATTTTTAACAGACATTAGAATTTTTAATGTTCATTGGAATATTTTCAGTGAACATTTAATTTTTAATGCACATTAAAATTTTTAGTGAACATTTTTTTTTAGTGAATTTTAAAATTGTTAATGAACTTTTTTAATGAAAATTTTTATTTCATTTAGTGAAAAGTTATTTTTTTAACATTTTCATTTTTAGTGAACATTTTTATCCATTTCCATTTAAATTTAAAGAGTGAATTTTAATTTTTAATCAATATTTTAATTTTTATTGTATATTTTTTTTAATTTTTTTTAGTTAAATTTTATTTTTCTTGAATGTTTAAATTCATAGTGTGAATTTTAATTTTTAGTGTACATTTAAATTTCTTCTGAACATTTACATTTCCAGTATACATTTTGATATTTTATAAAATTTTTAGTTAACATTTGGAACATTTTTTGAATTTTTTAGTGAACATTTAATTTTTAATGCACATTAAAAATTTTAGTGAACATTTTATTTTTAGTGAACCTTCAAAATGTTAGTGAACATTTTTAATGAAAATAAAAAGTAATATTTAATTTAGTGGAAATTTAATTTTTTTGAACATATTCATTTTTAGTGAACATTTTTTTTTCTATTTAAATTTAAAAGTACATTTTAATTTTTAGTCAATATTTTTTTGTTGTATATTTTTATATTTTTTTTGGTAAAAATTATTTTTAAGAGACATTTGAATTTTTAGTGAACATTTGAATTTTTAGTGAATGTATAATTGAAAATTTAAATTTTTAGTGAACATTTTAACTTTTTATGAACACTTCAATGAACAATTCAACAATTATATAAATTTTTAGTGAATTTTTAAAGTATATTTCAATTTTTTAACATTTTATTTAGTGAACATTTGAATTTTCGGGAACATTTCCATTTTTCATGTACATTTAAATTTTTCGTGTGAATGTAAATTGTTAGTTTACATTATAATTTCCAATATACATTATTATTTTTAGGGAACATTTTAATATTTAGTGTACATTTAAAATCCTCCTGAACATTTACATTTCTAGTAAACATTGTAATTTTTTATTTAAATATTAGTTAACATTTAAATTTTAAGTTCAAATTTAATTTTAGTGAACATTTTCATTTTTCTTGAATGTTTAAATTCATAGTGTAAATTTTAATTTTAAGTGTACATTTAAATTTCTTCTGAGCATTTACATTTCCAGTATACATTTTAATATTCTATAAAATTTTTAATTAACATTTAAATTTTGAGTAAACATTTCATTTTAGTGAACATTGATATATTTATGTTTGACTTTCACGATCTTAATCCACAAGTGTTTCAACTAATGCTTGATATATTCTTTTTCCATTGATCTAACGATATTCTTAACATAAAAGTTTAAACATGAACGACAATAACTTCCACTGAAATATTTATAAATTCACAAATAAATAGCAGGTAGATTATAAATCTGATTTTTCTATTTGTGTCGTATGTTAATTACATAAATTTATGGAACCAATTAGAGATTTTTCAAACTCCACATAAATTCTGTCATCCAGAAAATTAAGTTTGACAGTTTTAAGACAATTTTATTAATTATAAATGATCATTATAAAACATAACAAACTCTTTATTGAGATGATAAAGTTAAAAAATACATTGGACCTTCATATGATTTCTCTAACAAAAACTAAATTTATATCTTGTAATAAATCAAATATCTATTTGAAATGTGATTAAATTGTCTGTACAATAAAGTTAAATTAACTAAGTTGTATGCTATAACATTTATTTTTGAGTAAAAGTTAGTTGAGATGAGTTTTGAAATCATTCAAATGTTGTTTTCGAAAATCACATGTATCAAAACTTATATAAAGTGTTCAAATCAAAAATAAGCTTACTCACACACTTTATATAATTAATTTTAATACATAAAAAAGTACAATAAATATTAAAATATACATCCTCCGATTTATGGTAATCCAGAATCGGACATCTCCAATCTAGAATTCGTTTGGCTCCACCATATCCGGGGTATTCGAAAATTTAAACTCATTTTTTAGATTCACACTCATTATATAATTAATTTTAATACATAAAAAAGTACAATAAATATTAAAATATTCATCCTCCGATTTATGGTAATCCAGAATCGGACATCTCCAATCTAGAATTCGTTTAGTTCCACCATATCCGGGGTATTCGAAAATTTAAACTCATTGTTTAGATTTACACTCTTTATATAATTAATTTTAATACTTAAAAAAGTACAATAAATATTAAAATATACATCTTCCAATTTATGGTAATTCAGATTCGGACATCTCCAATCTAGAATTCGTTTAGTTCCACCATATCCGGGGTATACGAAAATTTAAACTCATTTTTTAGATTCACGCTCATTATATAATTAATTTTAATACATAAAAAAGTACAATAAATATTAAAATATACATCCTCCGATTTATGGTAATCCATATTCGGACATCTCCAATCTAGAATTCGTTTAGCTCCACCATATCCGGGGTATTCGAAAATATAAACTCATTTTTTAGATAATAAAGATTCACACTCTTTATATAATTAATTTTAATACCTAAAAAAGTACAATAAATATTAAAATATACATCCTCCAATTTATGCTAATCCAGATTCGGACATCTTCAATCTAGAATTCGTTTAGCTCCACCATATCCGGGGTATTCGAAAATTTAAACCCATTTTTTAGATAATAAAGATTAAAAAAAAGTTATTAAAATATTTATATAGATTTTGTGACTCTAATAAAATTATCAATCTTGAAGGGAAGTTTCTTCTTTTCATATTAACAAAACGAACCGAAATATTCAAAAACTGATACAAGATCATAAGTCCCACAAAAGATATTTTTATGATGTACTCTATATTTTGCATAAATCTTCAATTTTCGGTCTTTTTCGGTTACCATAACCGAAAAAGACTAATTTTCCATGCTTTATACTGAATTTTGGCGCATATTCAAGTTTAAAATATATTTTTTTCACATTAAATTGTCCCAATCTCAACATATTTTCAGTTTGTACTGAAAATATATTATTTGACTACCTACTGGGTTAGAATTCGATTGCTGCAACTGAAAAGCGCACTAAGTAAATTGATTTATTAATGAAGAATTTTACTCAATGCTTTGTGCACAACCATTAGCATTTCTCATTGACACTGGTTGTAAATTTCAATTGAAATATTGATGTATGCTTGTGGTGCTTTTATTGTGTTTCCCTGCTAATTGTAATTTAATTTTTTTCCTAAATTTGAATTCTTAGAAAAAGGATTTATATTGCATTGACTTGGCTCGACTCGACTCGACCCTGTGACGTGATGAAGATTGAGGCCTGTTCATAAAACACGGGCGACAATATTTTTATGGGTTTTGTTTTAAATTTTTGTTTGTTGTTTGTGGTGATTTTCTTATTTTTCTATTTTGTGTTTGCAGGTAAAATTCCGATTTTATGTGGAAATTTAAAAAATATGACGCTATGTCTGTTTGTCCGTCTGTCTGTCTGTCTGTCTGTTGTCTACGCCAAAGACACCTGCTCTGGTTCCCATATTGAAAATCAAAGCATAGCATGGCAACAGGATTAAAACGTGACCGAGCGACTGAGCAACTCAGCCCGCGACCGAAGGTTGTCATGTCGTTGACCGCAAACATGTTGCTGGCGGCAACACAGACACAGCAACACATTTGAGCCGAGCAACTCTATTAAAATATGGCGTTAGCATAGGGCAGAACAGAACAGGGCTGTTGTTTTGAACTGGATTGGTCACTGATTCCGAAAGTGGTCAAGCAAAGATACCGACCGCCATCTGTTTGCCGACTACGCACTCCTCACACGGTTCGCGTTGTTTCACGCACAAACAGAAAGACAGACGGACACGACTCGTTCTTATTTATTAACGTCTTCATGTTTGCCTCGACCCAGGTCTGCCAGGTTCCAGGTAGCAGGCAGTAGTAGCCTGCGGCACTCTGATTCTCATTTATCGTTGTGCTTCGTGTTTGTCCAACTGTCTTTTGTTGGCTCTCTTGATCTGTTGTTCTTGTGATGCTGCTGTTTGCATGTCTGTCGCTCGTCTGTCGTTCGTCTGTCGTACGTCTGTCGCAGTCTGCGACCATGCAACAGGGCAGTTATCGGCACTGATTTGATAATTAAAAATGTAAACCGATCGCGCGACCAAACCCGAACGGTTCATCTTAATCTGGCAGTCGGCACCCATGCATGCGACCACTGAATAAATCAATTAGGCCCGGCTTAGACCATATCTAATGTGAAATTATGTTGACGACTTCATTAGAGTCGCGACGCGACGCAATGCACTCGCTGGATGCACCTGAGGCTTTCACTCTTGTTCGAATTTTCCTTTCACCGCTAATCTCGAAGCACTCGCGGCATAAGTGAGCCGAAGAAAGGAGAGTGAAAAGCAAGTGCACTGGGAGAAAAATGTCTAATGAATTTTTATTTTTATTAAAACAGAATTTTAAACGAAAAATTTATTTTTTTAGTGAAAAACTTAATGTTTCGATAAGAAATAATTTTTAGTTGAATAATTAATTCTTTTTTTTTAATTTAATTTTTAGAGAAAAAATTGAATTTTTGTGAAAAAAAGTAATTTTTAGTGAAAAATTGAATTTTTAGTGAAAATTTGAATTTTTAGTGAAAAATTGAATTTTAGTGAAAATTTGAATTTTTTGTGAAAATTTGAATTTTTTGTGAAAATTTGAATTTTTTGTGAAAATTTGATTTTTTTGTGAAAATTTGAATTTTTTGTGAAAATTGAATTTTTAGTGCATAATTGAAAATTGCATAATTGAAATAGTTAAAAATTGAATTTTGAATGAAAAATTGAATTTTGAATGAAAAATTGAATTTTTAGTGAAAAATTGCATTTTAGTGAAAAATTGAATTTTTAGTTAAAAATTGAATTTTTAGTTAAAAATTGAATTTTGAATGAAAAATTGAATTTTTAGTAAAAAAAATGAATTTTTAGTGAAAAACTGAATTTTCAGTAAAAAAATTGAATTTTAAGTGAAATATTGAATTTTAGTGAAAAATTGAATTTTTAGTAAAAATTTTAATTTTATAATCAAATGTAATATTTAGTTAAAAATTGAATTTTCAGTGAAAAATTGAATTTTTAGTGAAAAATTTAATTTTTAGTGAGAAATTGAATTTTTAGTGAAAAATTGAATTTTTAATGAGAAATTGAATTGTTAGTGATAAATTGAGTTTTAAGTGACAAATTGAATTTTGAGTGAACCACTGAATTTTTAGTGAAAAATCAAATTTTAAGTGAAAAATGTAATTTTAATGAAAAATTTAAATTTTAGTGAAAAATTGAGTTTTTAGTGAAAAATTGAATTTTTAGTGAGAAATTGAATTTTAAGTGAGAAATTGAATTTTAAGTGAAAAATTGAATTTTGAAATTGAAATTGAATTTTGATTTTTCAGTGAATAATATAATTTTTGTGAAAATTGTATTTAAGTGAAAAATTAAATTTTTAGTGAAAAATTGAATTCTTAGTGAAAAATTTAATTATTATTGAGAAATTGAATTTTTAGTGAGAAATTCAATTTTTATTGAAAAATTGAATTTTTAGTGAAAAATTGAATTTTTAGTGAAAAATTGAATTTTTAGTGCATAATTCAATTTGTAGTAAAAGTTTGAATTTTTAGTTAAAAATTGAATTTTGAATGAAAAATTGAATTTTTTGGGCATAATTCAATTTGTAGTAAAAGTTTGAATTTTTAGTTAAAAATTGAATTTTGAATGAAAAATTAAATTTTTAGTGAAAAATTGAATTTTTAGTGAAAAATTGAATTTTTAGTGAAAAATTGAATTTTTAGTGAAAAATTGAATTTAAGGTGAAAAATTGAATTTTTAGTGAAAAATTGAATTTTTAGTGAATAATTTAATTTTTGTGAAAATTTAATTTAAGTGAAAAATTGAATTTTTAGTGAAAAATAGAATTTTCCGTGAAAAATTTAATTTTCAGTGAAAAATTTAATTTGTAGTGTTTTGAGTGAACAACTTAATTTTAAGTGAAAAATTGAATTTTTTAAATGAAAAAAAATTTTTTTTGACACAATTTTTTTTACTTGGTATTTTATATATACATTTTTTAATAAGTTCAAAATTTAATTATTAGTTAAAAATTCAATTACTAGTTATAAATAGAATTAATTGTTAAAAATTGAATTATCATTTAAATATTTAATTATTAGTAAAAAATTCAATTATCAGTTATAAATTTAAGTATTAGTTAAAAATTCAATTATTAGTTAAGAATTTAAATATTAGTTTAAAATTGATTATTAGTTAAAAATGTAGTTATTAGTTAAAAATTAAATTACCAATTAAAATTTAATTATTATTCAACATTTTTATTATTAGTTAAAAAATAATTATTAGTTAAAAATTTAATTATTAGTTAAATATTTAATGTTTAATGAAGAGTTTAATTATTACTTAAAAATTTATAGTTAAAATTTATATTATTTTTAGAATAAAATATTAGTCAAAATAAATAAATTATTATTTGAGAACTTAATCAATAATTATAAATTAATATTTTATCTCACAGTGTATCACATAAAAGAAACAGCATTACGAGTCTAAAATGACCATCATAAAAATGATCTCGAACTAGACTCGGTAATAGTTAGCTGCATGTTTAATGGGCCGATTTGCTTAACTTTTGATAACGTCTCGAATTAGCTCTTTGCCATCCATTATAATTAAGTCAACCATAGAATGAGAGAAAGATAAGCAAGTTGGTCATAACATTATAATTATTACAACGATCTACAAATAATTATTAGGTTCTCAACATCGAAAGACTCGAATTTCTTGCACTTCTTCTCATCGTCAGTTCGTTATATTCGTCCGTCTATGCCTTTGGGTCCAAATTGCTGTTTTAAAAGATTTATGCGATTTATTGGTAACGAAATAAAAGATCGATTTTTAATTAGCGCCTTTGTCCGGCAATCTTTCTTATAGAAAAATAATATAATTTGACATTAAAATTCATTTTTATCTGCGCTCAACTGCTCAGATGTTCTATTTAAATTGACGACTATCTTTTCAAACAGCGGTTCTGCCTTTTTACTACTCTACTTTTGCATCTAAACCAGTTAATAATAGACTCTGGTTGAGTTTTTGTTATCTGCTCCAAAATAAATGACTTCCTTTATGATCGGTTTTATTATTTTTTTTTTTTTTTATTTGCACCCCAATTAATTTTTCTCTGAAGGATTTTCGTAGCCTTTGTTTGGGTTCTTGTTTTTTCGTAGAACAGTAGCAGACATGTAGCGCATTAAAATTAAATAAAAATATAAAATTTCTTAAAGAAACAAAAATGGTTTAGACGGTGATCAAAGCCGCTGAATATTTTGAACTCTGATTGAAGTGTTCGCTTGATGGCAGCCAACACTTTGATCGGGGCGCGAACGGAAGCAGGTTATTATTGAATGGTTAATGGGTTAGGTAGCATTTTATATAGATAATATTACCAAATCATATTTTTTTATAAATGCATTTTTAATTTAATGAATAATTCTGGTGAAATTTAGAATATTTTATTTTATTTAAAAACGGATTGTGTGAGAAAATGATTAATTTAAAAAAATAATAATTTACAGTGACAAACTAAATTATTGGAGAAAACTTAAATTAAAAAGAAATAATCAATATTATTAAGAAAAATTCAAAATTCAAGAAAAATTCATTTTTTGAAAATTTTAATTTTAGTGAAAAATTGAATTTTTAGCGTAAATTGAATTTTTATTGAAAATTTGAATTTTTAGTGAAAATTTAAATTTTTTAGTAAAAAATTGAATTTTAATTGAAAAATTGAATTTTAAGTGAAAAATTGAATTTTATGTGAACATTTTTTTTAGTGAAAAATTGACTTTTTAGTGGAAAATTGAATTTTTAGAGAAAAATTGAATTTTTAGTGAAACATTTAATTTTTTAGTTAAAAATTGAATTTTTAGTGAAAAATTGAATTTTTAGTGAAAAATTGAATTTTAAGTGAAAAATTGAATTTTTAGTGAAAAATTGATTATTTGGTGAAAAATTGAATTTTAAGTGAAAATTTAATTTTTAGTGAAAAATTGAATTTTTAGTGAATAATTGAATTTGTATTGAAAAATTGAATTTTTTGTAAAGAATTGAATTTTTAGTGAAAAATGGTATTTTTAGTGAAAAATTAAATTTTCAGTGAAAAAATGTATTTTTAGTGAAAAATTGAATTTTTAGTGAAAAATTGAATTTTTATTGAAAAATTTAATTTTTAGTGAAAAATGAATTTTTAGTGAAAAATTAAATTTTTAGTGAAAAATTGATTATTTGGTGAAAAATTGAATTTTTAGTGAAAAATTGAATTTTTAGTGAAAAATTGAATTTTTAGTGAAAAATTGAATTTTTAGTGAATAATTGAATTTGTATTGAAAAATTGAATTTTTTAGTAAAGAATTGAATTTTTAGTGAAAAATTTAATTTTTAGTGAAAAATTAAACTTTTAGTGAAAAATTGAATTTTTTAGTTAAAAATTGAATTTTTAGTGAAAAATTTAATTTTTAGTGATATAGTGAATTTTAAGTGAAAAATTGTATTTTTAGTGAAAAATTGAATTTTAAGTGAAAATTGAATTTTTAGTGAAAAATTGAATTTTTAGTGAAAAATTGAATTTTTAGTGAAAAATTGAATTTTTAATGAAAAATTGAATTTTTAGTGAAAAATTGATTTTTTAGTGAAAAATTAATTTTTAGTGAAAAATTTAATTTTTAGTGAAAAATAAATTTTTAGTGAAAAATTTTATTTTAAATGAAAAATTTAATTTTTAGTGATATATTGAATTTGAAATGAAAAATTGAATTTTTAATGATATATTGAATTTTAAGTGAAAATTTGAATTTTTAGTGAAAAATTAAGTTTTTAATAAAAATTTAATTTTAAATGAAAAATTAAATTTTTAATGGCAAATTTAATTTTTATTTAAAAATTGCATCATTAGCATAAAAGTAAATTGCATTTTTTAATATTTTTATAATTTTTTAAATAATTATTTTTAATCTGAATAAACAGCTTGTTTTATGTTCTTGTCATATTTATCTAATTTGATAAATTCTCGACTCTCAATTATACAACAAAAAATTATAATTAAAAAATATGAATATAATTATTACTACAATAATTACATATTTTAATGATTTGAAAAAGTAGCAGCAAAAAACTTAAATAATGAACATATTTGAACAAGTTTGAGCGCTAATAAAAACGTCAACATGTCGCGTCTAACGGCTGACGCTGACACACAGACGGCGCCACTGTAGCAGCTGCCATTGCAACCAGCAACCAGCAGCAGCCACTTGCCGCGCGCAACCCAACCAACGCCATCTTGTGCGGCGTCCGGCATAGTGCGCTGGCGCGAAGTGCAAACGCAAATCAGATCAAACAACAAAAACAAAATTTTGCATAAATTATTTGCCGACTTGAACGCGACTTTTTGTTTGTTTGCATTATGCGTAACAATTTTATATGAATTTTATTTAAATTTATTTGTAATTCTCTTAATACTGGACGCCAGTCAAGTGTTTTGCATAAATTTAAAGCTATATATATTAAATAATTTGAAAAAATAATAAATACTACAAAAGCTGTTTCGCATGTAGGAGTTGCGGCGACTGTCGCCATGTTAATGCGTTTTTATTGCAGATTTCTTAATCGGCTTGGGTACTTTAGAAACAAAAAACACTAGTCAACAAGCATTTTGTCAATTTCTATTTGCATTCTTACATCTTTTTATATAATGCGTGCTGTTTTTGACTGCACTCTTCAAAAAGAAAGGGCTCTCCCAAACATGATTTGGTAGGCATAACGTATATCTTTGCAGCTGTCTACAAACACAATTATTATTGCATTGCAAAACATTATTATAATGACAGTCGATAATGACAGTTTTCATTTAAGGATATTTATGTTTACAACGCATGATTTCAGATGTTTTTTTAACCATATGTTTGGTTACGATTTGTTTATTTATTTACAGGTAAACATATTGTTATTTATTTTAATGTATAAAAAGTAATTTTGATGTTAATAATTTCTTTTAATACAATATTTAATTACTTTTTTAGAATTTTTTCTCAAGAAAATTTCAATTGAAAGTTTTTGTCAAACTACTTAAAAAAAAAAACACTACTTTAAAAAACGAATTTTTCAAAAAACTTTTAGCGACTTTTTTCTTTAATTGACTGTAAGATTTTGTAATATTAAAAGGAATGAACATACTCCAATTAAATTTCAAAATATTCAACTTTAATCTGTAAAAAATAATTTTCTTAGACAATTTTTTATTTTAATTTAATTTTTCTTATTAATTTTTTAATGTTAAAAAAAGACTGGTTCATAATTTTCTACAACAAAGTCCAAAATTATTATTAAAACTACAAATTTTCAAAAAGTCGTTTAACTTTTAGAAATAGTTTTGGTGGACTGTTGCCTAAATATTTTAAATGTTTATATATTTTATATGAGAAATTACTAAAAATTTGTATCTTTACTACACCAATTACAAAAGTTATTCAGAAAAAATCCATTGAAATTCAATAGACACCAATTAAAATTCATAAATTCCATTTGAAATTCAAAAGACACAAAATACAATTCAGTAATTACATTTGAAATTCAAAAGACACCAATTGAAATTCATAAATTCCCTTTGAAATTCAAAAGACACCAAATACAATTCAGTAATTACATTTGAAATTCAAAAGACACCAATTGAAATTCAGAAACTCCATTTGAAATTCAAAAGACACCAATTGAAATTCAGAAATTCCATTTGAAATTCAAAAGACACCGTTTGAAATTCATAAATTCCCTTTGAAATTCAAAAGACACCAAATACAATTCAGTAATTACATTTGAAATTCAAAAGACACCAATTGAAATTCAGAAACTCCATTTGAAATTCAAAAGACACCAATTGAAATTCAGAAATTCCATTTGAAATTCAAAAGACACCGTTTGAAATTCATAAATTCCCTTTGAAATTCAAAAGACACCAAATACAATTCAGTAATTACATTTGAAATTCAAAAGACACCAATTGAAATTCAGAAACTCCATTTGAAATTCAAAAGACACCAATTGAAATTCAGAAATTCCATTTGAATTTTAAAAGACACCAATTGAAGTTCAAAAACTCCATTTGAAATTTAAAAGACACCGTTTGAAACTTAAAAATTTAATTTGAAATATAAAAGACACCAATTGAAATTCAGATATTCCATTTAAAATTTAAAACACATCAATTGAAATTCAGAAACTCCATTTGAAATTCAAAAGACACCGTTTAAAATTCAGACATTACATTTGAAATTTAAAAGACACCAAATGAAATTCAGAAATTCCATTGGAAATTCAAAAGACATTTGCTATAGAACACAACACACAACTCTTTAAACTGTAGCTCGTGTTAGCTCATAGTTGAACTTTTGATATATCGTTGAAGAAATCGATAATAAATATAATAAAACGTCGTATTAATTAATTTAATGTTTGTCCCAATGAAATAATTTGGCAAACATGTTTTTGTTCTTGCACATGTTTGGTTTTGTTCTTGTTCTTGTGTTTACGGCGCAGGAGGTCTCTTTCTTGTGCATTTCCTTTAAAGTTGGAGCAGGAAGCTCTTGTTCTTGCGGTGAATATGTTGTCCTTGTCCATTTAAAGACCGTGTTTTAGTTCTTCCTCATTGTTTTGAAGAATAGTCTTGTTATTGCGGATAACTTCCTAGGTTGGTCTTGTTCTTGCTTTTGTTCATACTATATATAGGTTGACCTAACCTATTTAACTAGTATGTTCTGGCGCATTTCATTCATGTTGATGTTGTCCTCTTTTTTGTTCTTACGATGTAGAGGTTATTCTTTCCATTTAATGATCTTATTCTAGGTAATTTTTTGGAAGAGTAGTCTTGTGCCTGCGCATTTCTTACAAGAATAGTCTTGTTCTTGCTAATTCCTACAATTCTTCTTACGATGTAAATATTGTTTTTATATCGGTCGTTGGTCATGTAACGATCTTGTTCATTTCTTGGGAGAGTAGTCTTCTTCTTGTGCATTTCTTTCAAAGTTTGTCTTGTTCTTGCATTTTTTGTTCTTACAGTATAGAGGTTGTCCTAGTATATTTAACTGTCGTGTTCTTGTTCTTGCGCATTTCATTCATGTTTGGTTTTGTCTTGATTTGTTCGTA
This sequence comes from Dryomyza anilis, assembly GCA_951804985.1. Taxonomy (NCBI): domain Eukaryota; kingdom Metazoa; phylum Arthropoda; class Insecta; order Diptera; family Dryomyzidae; genus Dryomyza; species Dryomyza anilis. The sequence continues at coordinate 116,756,255 of OX638130.1, forward strand.
AAGTGTACAAGTTGACCTTGTCCATTTACAGAAAATGTTCCAATTCTTGCGTATTTTTTGGAAGTACGCTCTTGTTCTTCTGATGGAGTAGGTGTTGTCCTTGGATTCAAAAGTCGATCTTGTTCTTACAAAAACAGCAAGAACAAGAACTTCACTACTTATTTTGACTTTTGATTATAAAAGAAGAGGACGAACACAATATTAAAAGGCCCTTATTTGGATTTAAAACAGATATAAAAAGTTTTAAATATGTTGCATTATTTTTTTTTATTATGTTTTAAACAACCATTAATCATTGTCTTTTTTTTCATTAAAATTAAAATATTGAATTATAAAAATAAATCCAAAAATAGTCTAAAAAAACATCATAAACATGAATATATATTGATATTTTGCTCATTCGTTGATATACTAAAAATAATAAATATAAATATAACATAGTAAAAATTTAAAGAAAAAATGAATTAAATTATTTTTGGAAAATAATTTATAAAGCATTTTTTATACTAAAAGAAGGTCTACACTATTGACAACATTCTCAAATACCTTACGAAACAGAAGAAAAAAACTGAGTATGCACTCAAAATGACCACCTGCGAATTATATAGAAATGATGTATAGAATATTCTTAAAAAAAAAAAAGATTTTTACATTTTGTAAAATAGTGTAATCTATAAACGACTTAAATTTTAATACGTTCTGATTAAATGCAAACCGACATTTAACTAACTTTGCTGACATGCAATTAAGTTAATGACATGCTGTGCATAACTTCTGAGTTTTATTTAATCACATAACATAATTTAGAGAATTCAATGATTTATGAACTTCTGCAAAAGTGCAACCGAAAAACCATTGAATTTCATATCAAATAAAATAACTCAAATGTAAAAGTTCGACTACTACAAACAAATACGATTGCTTTACTTTTTGAATAGAAAACCGTAAGTCGAACAGCAGAACAGAACAGAACAGCATACGAAAAATACTTCCGGCCATCTTTACAACCAGCTAGAGGGCAGCACTTGCAATCAGGCACCAAAACTCCATTCACCCCGAACTGCGTATTTTGCGGTGCTTGTCCAGCGGATGAACGGATAGGCGAGCGACGCAAGGACATCCAGGACAACGAAGACAACATGACTTGACTGAGCAGCGCCGGATGCAACCCGGAAGAACGCAATAACTCAACCAAATTTTAACATTTTACACAAATCTAATAACTGCGAATAACTACAGAAAATACAAGGCAACCAAATAAAAAATGAAACCAAGAAGAAGATGAATAAAAATACATACTGCAGGATATGCAGCAAATCTCAAGGAAGTTATTGACAAGGGCGGACAGATGTTGTGAGGTACAGAATAACAGCACGGAAGTGAGTAAAATAAACTTTGTGGCTGCACGACGTTGACATTGCTAACAACTAACTGCATGACTGACGGACAGACTGACAGTAATATTGGCCACAAAACTATATTAAAGTAAAAAGTTAACAAACGAACTATGAGACGTTTGAAGAAACGAAATTGGAGATAGTTGAACCAAGTGATGAATGATTTTCAAAGCGGTAACGCAAAAATAACCGAATGCAGTTCTAGTTTGTTATATTTATTAATATTTATTTCATTTAAAACTTTATCTAAAGAATTTCATTTATTTGCATTATTAATTATGCGCAAGTTGCACTTGAAGAATGACAGATACACTTAAAAATATATAAAATTTAATCGTTAAAAATTTAAATTTTCATTAAAATTCAATTTTTCACTAAAAATTCAATTTTTCATCCTAATTCAATTTTGCACTAAAAATTCAATTTTTCACTAAAAATTCAATTTTTCACTAAAAATTCAATATTTCACTAAAAATTCAATTATTCACTAAAAATTCAATTTTTACTAAAAATTCAAATTAAATTTCTCACTAAAAATTCAGATTTTCACTATAAATTGAAATTTTCACTAAAAATTAAAATTATCACTAAAAATTAAATTTTTCACTAAAAATTAAATTTATAACTAAAAATTAAATTTATCACCAAAAATTCAATTTTTCACTAAAAATTCAATTTTTCACTAAAAATTCAATTTTTCACTAAAAATTCAATTTTTCACTAAAAATTCAATTTTTCACTAAAAATTCAATTTTTCACTAAAAATTCAATTTTCACTAAAAATTCAATTTTTCACTAAAAATTCAAATTTTCACTAAAAATTCAAATTTTCACTAAAAATTAAAATTATCACTAAAAAATTAAATTTTTCACTAAAAACTAAATTTACCACTAAAAATTCAATTTTTCACTAAAAATTAAATTTTTTACTAAAAATTCAATTTTCACAGAAAATTCAATTTTTTACTAAAAATTCAATTTTTTACTAAAAAGTCAAATTTTTACTAAAAATTCAATTTTTCACAGAAAATTCCATTTTTCAATAAAAAAAATCGTTTTTTCACTAAAAATTCCATTTTTCACTAAAAAATTGAACTTATCACCAAAAATTGAATTTATCACTATAAAATCAATTTTTCACTATAAAATCAAATTTTCACTATAAAATCAATTTTTCACTATAAATTAAATTTTTCACTAAAAATTCAATTTTTCATTAAAAATTCAATTTTTCACAAAAAATTCAAATTTTCACTAAAAATACAAAAATTTGTTTTTAAGTGTAGGAATGTGCTTAGCTACCATTTTTGTCCTGAACCCAGGCGGGCTGTCAAATGTCTTGAGTGTCAGGTTATCCGCTGCTGCCATGCTTTATAGTTGTTTTTATGACGCTTATTATTTACTTTACCGGGTATAATTAGCGCCTCTTAACAATCACCGTAGCTCATAACAGGTGGCCAACACTTTTGACCAAATCGGGCGGCAGTCGTTTGCTCAACATGGCCAACAGAAGGCAACACAGCAATAGCAGCGCTAAGTACTACGTACGACCCAAGCTTAACGATGACGATGGAGACGACGATGGCGACGTTGCTAGTGACGGCGCCAACCACGCATGTGGCCAACACCAGCAATAAAAGGTGCTCGAGCTGTTCCAAATACGGCTGACAGCAGCGTGGTTGCGGAATGTTGTCTTCGATGCAATCGTCGAATTCTTTTTATTTGGTAATCCGAGCAAGACTTTCCGAACGTCTTACGAACGACGGGCGGGAGGTAGGATAGACTTAAAGACAGATTGTTCGACGCTGGTGTCGAATATTTGGCGACACAAGTAACTGTAACATTTTTTATCGAATGTCAAGCTGATTAATATACCGAACGCATTGCAGTGCGAATTGTAAAAAACAACTATATAATAATTGCAAAATAATAAAAAAACAACAAAAAATATAAAATATAAAATATAAAATATAAAATATAAAATATAAAATATAAAATATAAAATATAAAATATAAAATATAAAATATAAAATATAAAATATAAAATATAAAATATAAAATATAAAATATAAAATATAAAATATAAAATATAAAATATAAAATATAAAATATAAAATATAAAATATAAAATATAAAATATAAAATATAAAATATAAAATATAAAATATAAAATATAAAATATAAAATATAAAATATAAAATATAAAATATAAAATATAAAATATAAAATATAAAATATAAAATATAAAATATAAAATATAAAATATAAAATATAAAATATAAAATATAAAATATAAAATATAAAATATAAAATATAAAATATAAAATATAAAATATAAAATATAAAATATAAAATATAAAATATAAAATATAAAATATAAAATATAAAATATAAAATATAAAATATAAAATATAAAATATAAAATATAAAATATAAAATATAAAATATAAAATATAAAATATAAAATATAAAATATAAAATATAAAATATAAAATATAAAATATAAAATATAAAATATAAAATATAAAATATAAAATATAAAATATAAAATATAAAATATAAAATATAAAATATAAAATATAAAATATAAAATATAAAATATAAAATATAAAATATAAAATATAAAATATAAAATATAAAATATAAAATATAAAATATAAAATATAAAATATAAAATATAAAATATAAAATATAAAATATAAAATATAAAATATAAAATATAAAATATAAAATATAAAATATAAAATATAAAATATAAAATATAAAATATAAAATATAAAATATAAAATATAAAATATAAAATATAAAATATAAAATATAAAATATAAAATATAAAATATAAAATATAAAATATAAAATATAAAATATAAAATATAAAATATAAAATATAAAATATAAAATATAAAATATAAAATATAAAATATAAAATATAAAATATAAAATATAAAATATAAAATATAAAATATAAAATATAAAATATAAAATATAAAATATAAAATATAAAATATAAAATATAAAATATAAAATATAAAATATAAAATATAAAATATAAAATATAAAATATAAAATATAAAATATAAAATATAAAATATAAAATATAAAATATAAAATATAAAATATAAAATATAAAATATAAAATATAAAATATAAAATATAAAATATAAAATATAAAATATAAAATATAAAATATAAAATATAAAATATAAAATATAAAATATAAAATATAAAATATAAAATATAAAATATAAAATATAAAATATAAAATATAAAATATAAAATATAAAATATAAAATATAAAATATAAAATATAAAATATAAAATATAAAAAATTAAATATCGTAAAAAAACATTATTTATGTATTAAAAATCGTTGTTTTTATTTCCTCAAATATAAAAAAAAATTAAATTAACCAACCACATAGACCTGTTGGCCCTTCTTATTGCCACGACGACGACGACGCTTGTTGCCGGCGCGACGTCTATTGCCACCGCGTCTGCGTTTGTTACCGCCGCGCCTGCGCTTATTGCCGCCGCGTCTACGCACCGCAATTTGCTCATTGCCCAGCGCAGCTGAGGCAACGATCTGTGGCAACAAATCGCCAATCGGCGAAGCAGTGGGAATAACAGCACCGCCGCCACCAGTGCCTGTTGCGGTAGCAGTTCCAGTAGTACCTGTTATACCCGTGGTAGTACCAGTGGTACCGGCGCCGCCAACATTTACAATAATCGGCATAACACCATTGTTGCCCGTGCCGGTGCCTGTACCAACACCGCCGTTGGGACGCAGCTGCTCCAACATGTTTTGTTTTTGTGTTATGTACTGATTGAGCAGAGAATTGATACCGGTGTTGCCAACGTTGCCGGTGCCCATGCTGCCGGTGCCTAAGTTACCGGTACCCGCGCCGCCAGTACCGCCGGTGAGAAAACGCAGTTGACCGCTCTCATTGTCCTTGACATAAAGACCAGCTATACGAGAATCAAGAAGAGATGTCGATGATGACGATGCAGGAGCCGCCTCAACAGATGCGGATTTCTTTGGCGCCGCTGTGGAAAAAAAGTTGAAATAAGTTTTTATTCTGCACAGTAAGAAATACGTTGTAAACATTATTTGTTAAAACAGCAAGTAAATCAATTCATTAATTGATATAACAAATATATTTGTGAAAAGTAATAAACATTATTGTTGATCATGTGTAATAATATTGTTAACATTAGAATAGGTTACATTTAACATAAATAATTTTTAGTAAATTCAATTATTTGCATAATCAATTCAACAAATACATTTGTTGCTATAACCAACATTGCATTAACAACGTCACTTAATTGTTTTAACAAACGTAATTTGTAGTGCATTAAAAACATTCGTAGTTTCTAATAAAACTTGAATTACATTAACGACTTAACTGATATAGAAAATATATTTGTTATATTTACAAAAAAAGTTAGTTAAATAAGCAACATTTTAAAAAGTTATATTAATGAATGAAGTTTACCAAATATTATTGTCATAAATTCATTTATTTCTATAATTACTTTAACAGAAGGTTTGTTGCTTTGTTAATAATGTAATCATATTAACAAATACATTAATTCTCGTAAGAAGTATGTTTGCTATATTAACAAAAAATTTAATTGATTTCCTAAGAATTAAATTGTTCATTAATCAAAAAGCCAGTCGATGGGTTAAGCAGTTGATAACTTTTAAAGCTGTATTGTTTTAACAAATATTTTTTGTTATATTAACAAATAAATCCTTGATTTTATACAAAAACTCACCGGCAACAAGTGTCGCGCTCAAGACGAACAAATAAAATAATTTAAAATCCATATTTCCAACTTTTGACCCAATCTGCAGCTCCGCAAATGTTTTGCCACCAATGAGTAAGAACTGTATAACCTTGAATAACTTGGCTGCCATGGCTTTTATACTCGATTCTTGCTCAAAAATAGTGACCATATGGAAAAATGTGTGCAAATATCAAAGAAATAAATTATTTTTTTATTGAAATAAGTGAAATTTCAACCGTGCACTTGAAGGGTGCTTCAAGTATTACCGCGTGTGCCCTCGGGGTACACAAAAATAATTTCTTTTTGTCATCATCATCATCAGCAATATATTTCATTGTAATCAATGCCACGGTAATGAGGTCAACCGAAAATATATCATGGTTCGTTCTACCGTTTCGACAACAATAATGCATGACGTTGACTATTTTTAGGCAAATTCTTGAGGCACATTTCAATGAGTTATAATTGTTGTAGAATTTCGTATGACACAAGTGCGGATATAAGCCTAAATTCACTTAAAAAAATTTGCTTGAAGTCTTTTATATTTAAATTCTTAGCGAACTCAAGTTTTTAAATATGAATTAATTAAAAATTTCATAAACAAATATTTGCAAAGTCAATATTTTATTTTCTTCACTGTTTAAAAAAGACTTAGGCTTTCTATGAACGTTTGTCAAATTCCTTTAAGTCACATTCACTCTTTGAACTTAATTATTTGTTCTTTGTACAAAAAAATTATGCGTAATAAAAATCTGTTTTTAATTCTGAGTAAATAAACGTATTACAATAAATAATGAGTTAAGAAAGCAAATAAAACCTACTTAGTCAAACTCGACAATCTAGTAATTGTGAAAGAAAACTAAGTATGTGGAAAAATGGTTTTATTGTTGGTATTAATTCTATTATGTAAATATAGTATTTGAATATTATAATTTTTGCAAAAAAAAAAACTAAGTTTATTTAAAAAAAATAATGAATTTAAATAACTTTCTATTCTCTTTTGAATTTGCAGGTTTAACTTTGGGCATAAGTTAAGAAAATCTACATAAAAATGTACGGTAAGTCTATATGTTTGTGTTTATTTACTAATTAAAATTTTTAAATTTCAAAAAATACATAATATAACAAATTAATCTGGCATTTAACGACTGATATATCTATATATATATACCGTCTGTTAGTCTGTCGGTCTGTCTGTCTGTCTGTTTGTTCCAACATCACGTCTAAACCGCTGAACCGAAATTTTAACTGAAATTTTGCACCAGGATACTATGGAGTCCGGAGGGTGTCATAGGCTATATTTGGGCGGGATTGGACAAAGGGGTGTGGTACCTCCCATACAACCTAAACTTTCAAAACGAAATAACTCGGCACATACACAATCTAAAAAGATGAAACAAAAAACTAAAATTCACCACACTAAAACTCACCACACTAAAACTCAACACACTAAAACTCACCATACTAAAAACTCACCACACCGAAACTCACCACACTAAAACTCACCACTCTAAAACTCACCGCACTAAAACTCACCACAATGAAACTCACTACACTAAAACTCACTACACTAAAAATTCACCACACTAAAACTCACCACACTAAAACTCACCACACTAAAACTCACCGCACTAAAACACACCACACTAAAACTCACCACACTAAAAATTCACTTAACTAAATATTCATTACACTAAAACTCACCACATTAAAACTAACTACACTAAAACTTCTACTGGGAAAAACTCTACGGGGAAGAATTCTACCGGGAAGAGTTCTACCGGGAATAATTCTACGGTAAAGCGTTCTATGGGGAAGAATTTTACGGCGAAGATTTCTACTGGGAAGAATTCTACGGCGAAATATTCTACTGTCTGAAAAGTTGTTTTGAGAAAACTTACTACATTTATAAAACCAATAAAAACTTACACAGCGAAGCACGGGCCCCTGATATAAAAAATAATAATAATGTTTTTTTTAATATTCCTTATATATTTTTTTATAAGGAAGAAATTAATCCGTGTTTGACGGCACATTTTTTTTCAATGCGAATTTATGAGCTGATAGTGGTCGGTAAATTTTGTTACTTTATATTATAAAGAAAATCAAACATCATCATAAAAATGTCGTCGATATATGCCCTAAATTATCTCATTTCGTAGAAGGCAAAATATTTTTAAAATTGATCAATAAGATTCATACCATAAATACAATAATATTCAAACAATAAATTAAGTAAATAGTTTGTTTGTACCATTAATTTTATAATGTGCCCAGTTAAATTTAACAGCAAGACCTATAAATAGTAGAATTAATTTTTATTTTTTTTCATATTTCCAGATCATAAATTAATACAAATTTATTTAGACTATAAAAATAACACTAGACAACAAATGGAGGCCTTTTTTTATTTATTCACGATCTTAGTGTCATCACGACCTCATACTCAGTTTTTCCAGATTACCTTAAATTGTTAAGTTATTACCTAATATAATTATATAACATACATTTGTATTTTTCTACATATTTTGGTCTTTAACTTTTTACTTATTTGAGTTTTCTGATTTCATCTGATTAATTATAAAACTTTTGATTTAAGTAATATGAAAAAAACTATTGCATTAACCATAAAATCAATGGTCGTATAATTAAGTACCTAATATGATATTTTCTTCTGAGTGTGGTTTTAACAATGTTATGATAATGTCACAATGACCCAAGTATAACTTCTACTAGAGGAGGTCGCATAGATTTACGGGGTAGTTATCGGATCAAGAACAAGCTAATTGAGCAAAATTTCTTGAAAAAGGTTCTGGAAAATTTATGGTCTAGAATGAATGATGGGATATATATGAGCGGGATTGGACAAAGAGGCGTGGCACCTCCCATACAACTTAAACTTTCAAAACGATACAACCCGGCACTTTCACCAGTTACGAACATGAAACAAAAAAAAACTCAAATACAAAAAAAAATATTAAAAGCAAAAGCACAAAACAAAAGCAAAAATACAAAAACAAAAGCAATAACATAAAACTAAAATTCAAACTAAAGGAAAAACAAAAAAAGGAAAGATAAAGAAAAGCTAACTCACCACACTAAAACTCACTACACTGAAAATTACCACACTTAAACTCACCACAATAAAACTCACCACAAAAAATTCACCACACTAAAACTCACCACACTAAAATTCACCACACTAAAATTCACCACAATAAAACTCACCACAACAAAATTCATTACACTAAAATTCACCACACTAAAATTCACCATACTAAAACTCACCACACTAAAACCGACCACACTAAAATTCACCACACTAAAACTCACCACATTAAAACTCACCACACTAAAAATCACTTCACCTAAACTCACCACACCGAAACTCACCACACTATAACTCACCACACCAAAACTTCTACTGGGTAAAACTCTACGGGGAAGAATTCTACGGGAAGGAATTCTACCGAGAACAATTCTACCGGGATGAATTCTACGGGAAGATTTCTACCGGGAAGATTTCTACCGGGAAGAATTCTTCCGGAAAGAATTATATGGGAAAGCGTTCTATGGGGATGAATTTTAAGGCGAACATTTTTACTTGGAAGAATTCTACGGCCAAATATTCTACTGGGAAGAATTTTACGGGCAGCGTAGTCTGAGAAAGAATTGTCTTTGAAAAAAGTTGTTTTAGCGGAGAATTATTATATGGTTACTGCATTTATAAACCAATAAAAACTTCCACAGCGAAGCACGAGTCCCTGATATAAATAATAAAAATGTTATTTATATTAATAAAATCGCTCCATATCTTTGAATTCACAAAATCTTGGCACGAGTCATAAACAAGTACATAAAACAAGTTTTCAACAAACATTAAAAAATATTTAAAAATACCCATAAAATTGATAATCGAAGAACACTATTTTGTAAAAACAGGTACTAGTTAAAATTGAATGCCAGCATGTTCCAACTTCTTATAGACATCTTCTGATTAATAATGATTTATAAAGAGAACACGTTCATAAAACATATTTATTCTATTTCTGTTATTTATGAGTTATATTCATGAATTATGTATAATACTAAAAAAAATTGCAAAAATTTCATGCATAAAAAACTGAAAATCACTATGTATTTATTATGAATAGAATTCATAAATTTTACAAAATTTATTAATAATCACAACAGGCGAAATTATGAATATTTATTCATCACTTGTGTTTCATATTGCATATTAATTTTCTAAATGCGCCATTCACTCTAGTTGTGATGTTAATTTCCTTAATAATGTTCCAATCCCATTAACTTATTATATTTTCGAGTGCGATATTTTTCACTATGTTCATCATAATTTGGATTTGTTTTTCCATCTGCAGGCTACGGTTATTTGGCTCAATGTATGACATTTTAATCATGAATTATGAATAATAAATCATAAAATGTATCCCAGAACCTATTCCAATTACTAATGATGTATGAATATATTATACAAAAACATGAGTAAACTATAATCATATATTATGAATAAAAGCCAATTCATTATGAATACTTATTCTTGGCTGGATATCATGATTATTTTTTGCAAAATTTATGAGTATAATAATATATGATTTATGACAACATTTCACTCAATAGAATATATATTTAGCTGTTCTAGACTTTGATTTTTCAAAAAGTTTCTAAATACCAAATTTCATTATCTGTTATACTTATATCATTTAATTTTAATGATCCAAGTGTTAAATTTTGAAACGAAGATTAATTGGAAATGGAAAGTTTCAAGTTACATTATGACATAATTCAAATACCGTACCGTTCAAAAGAATGTAAAGAAATAAAAAATAATTTCAACATCCTTCAAATATTGATGTGAAATTAAAATCACTTAAGTAATAACACAAAAATGGTCTGTCCTAAAGAAATTCCATAGTTTATTTTTAACACATTTTATTGTCAGATTAAAATCTTAACAATAAAAGTATAAAAATAATCACTTAAAAAAGCAAATATTGAATTTACATATTTCAATTATTTGCGACAATAAAAAGAAAGTATCGAGTTTCAAATTGTTGTTTATGAAAAAAAGCAAATAATAAATTTTTGAGCAACTGCAAAAATTCACAACATATTTTTTTCGGGAATGGTAAAAATGAAGAGGGTGCGACAACTGCTGCGATAAATGGAATAGTGTCATAAAATAAACATTATACAGTACAAAAAAAAACAGAAATAAAATTAATGCTTGGACTTTGTGACATGATTTTGATTTTATGCTAAGCTCTAAGCAAACAACAATTTTAGACAAAATAACTTTGAAGGGAAATATTATTTTATACAATTCTATTAACAGACTATAAACTTGTTTATTATATAAATAGCAATTGTAAGTGATATAATACAAGGCTCATTTTATATACCTACCTCATTTTTCAAAGTTTTTTACAAAAACTTTATGGACGACAGAATTTTTGGTCATTTCCGTCAACAAATAGAAAATTTTATTTCTAGAATTTATTTTTTCTTTAATACAGCCAAAGCAATTTCAATTTATTCAAGACCTAACCACAAACCCCCCAATTCAGCCCCCAATTGTATTGAGTGGTAACCACAATTGGGCCACCTTTGAAAACGCGTTTGTAGAATGCTTTAAGCACAGTGCAAAACTTTCAACAATTCCACGTGTTTTGTGGTGGCACCCATAGAAGTACAGGGTGCCACTGAGATGGGTCCAAAGTAGAAATGTAAATGAAAAAAAAAAACGGAAGACCCCACTAAAAAACATAGCAAACGTCTCGATTTAATTAAATTTTCCATTTCAGGAGTGTCATTTTTTTTTGGCAAAATATTTGCAAAATAATATATGGTATATTATTTCAGTGACGGACTGGAACAAACTGGCGTACCGTGCTTTTCTTTTTAAAAATTAAGCCGCCCAACAAAAATTCTTTTAGAAACGACGATTTCTTTTGGAAATATTTATTGAATCTGAAGTCAAAAATTCAAGAACCGTTTCCCAATCGGAGAAGTCACTAAAAGTGAAAAATGGACTGTCTTCAGTCCGAACGGGCAGTAAACAGACTGCTTTTAATACAAACTCCTTTGCTTGCACTAAATCTTTCGAAAATATGTTCTAAATTGCCAAAACTCTGTCTAGGGTTCCGACATATTTGGGAAAATTCTCTGCGTATTTTGAGTACAGGCAGAAAATGGCTTTTGATACAAACTCCTCGTTTGTTTGCTCAAAATCTTTTGAAAAAAGGTTTCTAAACTGCTTCGACCCTTTTAAAAATTGTGTCTATGAGTAGGCCCTAGATATCACCTATTTTATATTTTGAGGAATTTATTGATCAACCCCCGAGAGTAGCACTAAAAAACATTATGCTCACCCACTAGGAGGTTGCGACAACCTCATGCTCACCAATTTGTAGGTTGTCACAACCTCATGAAATTTATTTCTAAATTGCCTAAAGGTTGTCACAACCTCTTGAAATTTATTTCTAAATTGCCTAAAGCCTGCCAAAAATTCTGTATAGGGTCCCGACATATTTGGGCAGATTCCCGGCGTATTTTTCGTATAGGTAGAAAATAATTTTTGATACAAACTCCGCATTTTTCTGCTCAAAATCATTCAAAATAATTTTTCTAAACTGCTTCAACCCTGCCAAAACTTGTGTCTATGAGTAGAGGAGAAATCTACCTCTTTTATGTTTTGAGTATTTTTATATTTATTGACCAACCGACCAAGTGTAGCTCGATTGTCTCGTATAGTCACTCCGCCCCTGTATTACACCCACCAAACTCCACCAAACACTAAAATGTTCCTGAATATTGCAGAATATTGCTGAATATGGCCGAATGTTGCCGCACTATTGCAGACGCATATGTTGCTGCTGCATTTCACGACTATTTCGAACGGTTTTTAGGCGTTCTGCGGCAACGGCGGCGATATTCGTGAAATCTCAAAATGCAATTAGCAAGAAAAACTTTTAACGCTGCATTTTTCGTCAATTTTCACTGAAAACCACACGCAGCACCATATTCCACAACAAAAAAAAAAAAAAACAAGATAAATACAAAACTCAAACGAAAGTGTTACCGGAACTACTTCCATGCTGAACTATCAAACTATTGGGGTGGCCCACATGATATTTCTGTCAATTTCTGTCACATATACGAATTGAATACGTGAAAAAAACGAACTCAGCTGCCTATTTTTACGTATTTCTGTCAAACTTTTCTGTGAATCTGTGTTTTTTCGCCAGTTTTCCATGTCAAAATGTTGCCTGCGACGTTGACGATGACGATGAGTATCAATGGTTTCGCCGAAATACTAAAAAAAATGTATTCCCAACTTTTGAGTGGATGTGTCGCTAGTTTTTGAAATGATTCTTTGTTTCTTTTTCGTTTTTTGTTTTTTAATTTTTAAAAACCTCGTTATGCAGTTGGGGGAAATTGAGTATTGGTTGGGACTAAATAAGATTTACATGGCTGCTGCCGTTTGACAGTTGACGCGGCAGATTGATTGGCAGCAGCAACGGTGGCAGGCAACAATTTAAATTTTCAAATTTTAGTTTTTGCGTGTTTCAAAAACAGATATTTTTTTAGTTAATCAAAGTTAGACGAAACTTAAGTGATTGCAAAATGTTTTTGTGAAAAAAATATTTTGAGTAAAAATTGATTTTTTATTGAGAAAAACTAATTATTACGAAAAATTTAATTTTTAATTAAAATTAAATTTTTGATTGATTTCTAGTGATAGTAAAAAATTAAATTCTAAGTTTTTTTTAGTTATAAATTGCATTTTTAGTGAAACATTAAATTTTAAGTGAATAATTTAGTTTTTAGTGAAAAATTTAATTTTTAGTTAAAATTTGATTTTTTTAGAATTTTCAATGAAAAATTGAATTTTCAGTGAAAAATTGAATTTTTAGTGCAAATTTGAATTTTTAGTTAAAAATTGATTTTTTAGTGAAAAATTGAATTTTTAGTGAAAAATTGAATTTTTAGTGAAAAATTGAATTTTAGTGAAAAATTGAATTTTTAGTGAAAAATTGAATTTTTAGTGAAAAATTGAATTTTTAGTTAAAAATTTAATTTGAAATGAAAAATTGATTTTAGTGAAAAATTGAATTTTTAGTGAAAAATTGAATTTTTACTGAAATACTGAATTTTTAGTGAAAAATTTAATATGTAGTGAAAAATTGAATTTATAGTGAAAATTTGAATTTTTAGTGAAAATTTGAATTTTTAGTGAAAATTTGAATTTTCAGTGAAAAATTGAATTTTTAGTGAAAAATTTGAAAAATGAAATTTTTAGTGTAAAATTGAATTTCTAGTGAAAAATTGAATTTTTAGTGAAAAATTGAATTTTTAGTGTAAAATTGAATTTTTAGTGAAAAATTGAATTTTTAGTGAAAAATTTAATTTTTAGTGAAAATAAAATTTTCCGTGAAAAATTTAATTTTTCACTAAAAATTGAATTTTTAGTGAAATGAATTTTTAGTGAAAAATTTAATTTTAGTGAAAAATTGAATTTTTAGTGAAAAATTTAATTTTCGTGAAAAATTGAATTTATAGTGAAAAATTGAATTTTTAGTGAAAAATTTAATTTTCGTGAAAAATTGAGTTTATAGTGAACAATTGAATTTTTAGTGAAAAATTTAATTTTCGTGAAAAATTGAATTTTTAGTGAAAAATTGAATTTTTAGTGAAAAATTGAATTTTTAGTGAAAAATTGAATTTTTAGTGAAAATTTGAATTTTTAGTGAAAAATTAAATTTTTAGTGTAAAATTGAATTTTTAGTGAAAAATCGAATTTTTAGTGAAAAAAAAAAAATTGAGTTTATTTAGTGAAAAATTGAATTTTTAGTGAAAATTTGAATTTTTAGTGAAAATTTGAATTTTTTAGTGAAAAATTGAATTTTTGTAGTAAAAAATTGAACTTTTAGTGAAAAATTGAATTTTTAATGAAAATTTGAATTTTTAGTGAAATTATTAATTTTCATAAAAAATAATCCATAATCCCTAAAAAAAATCCTACGTTATTCGTTTTTTTTTTTTGAAATACCTCTTAGTTCACTAAATCGCATAACATAACTTCAAATGTTTTTCAGTTTCCTTTTTAAATAAATTAGAATTCCATTTAATTAAAGTTGAAACCATCTACACAGCCAGATCAACTAAATTTCTATATTTGATGTCATTTATTTCTTTCAAAAATCTTCAAAACAACAGCCGTCGCGTCACTTATCTGTGTCAGCGTGCTCTAATTGCTCTTACTGCGCCCTACCTTAGTCCATATTCTCAACCCCCCTCCCCCCAACCAACCTATCAAACACGTGCAACACATTTTTAGTTGGTCTCTACAGCAGAACCCCGAAAATTCTAAACAAATGACAATTTACAGAGGAAATGCTGCCAGAAGATCAATGATCACACTTAAGAGCCTCCCTGCTAAATAGGCCTGGCTGCCACTTTACCTAGATACCTACATAGTATGAGTTTCCTTTCCCCCATATAACGTTGCAATTGTCACGAGGTAACTTTGAAAAATTACTAGTGAAAAGCCATAAAAACACGAAAATAGATGCGCGGAGACGAATTTCGAATGCGATCGGATCAGATTAGATCAAAACGACAAACAGTCGAAAGCAATAAATTAAATATTGTGACACACGAGGTGTTGGATGGTACGAATTAAGGATGGGAGGAGGAAAAAGAAATGAAAAAGAAAGGAAAGAAGAAAAGAAGGAAGCCAAGGCTAAGTGCAG
The DNA here is from genome assembly GCA_951804985.1 of Dryomyza anilis. Lineage (NCBI taxonomy): Eukaryota > Metazoa > Arthropoda > Insecta > Diptera > Dryomyzidae > Dryomyza > Dryomyza anilis. The sequence goes on from OX638130.1 coordinate 116,772,219, forward strand.
GAAGGTATCAAATCAAAATCGACGTGCCAACTGGCACGATCATCAAACGTGAAGCTGCGAGGAGATGAGTAGTCGTTGTCGTCGTGAAGAACTCACAAAGAAAATAGGGAGACAAATGGAAAATGCATAAAAATAAAGGAGAGAATGCGACAAAATAGTTGGACTGAACTGGGGGAGGGGAGAATCACAGGAAGTACGCACGATCGTCATAAAACACAGGGTGGTTTCCCCCAGGCGACCAATGCCAAACAAATATCAAAAACATTTATAGTAGATATTTTTAGAAAATTTTGAAACAAAGAAATAATGGTGCTTTTGATGGAGAGATGTTGGAGGGAATAATGTCACACCTTTATTAATTGCACGTAAATAAAATAGACAATGGGAGAAATAGAAACCAACAAAAAAAAAACAAGACAGACAAAGACAGACGCCCATGGGGATCTTGAAAAGCATCTATTTTTGGAAACACTTGGCAATATTTGACGAAATAAACATTTGCAGGGAGAGTTTATATAAAAACTTTCGAGTTTGTTGGATGAAAAGATGGACGAAAGGCTGGCTGCATAGACGGATTGATAGATGCATGTCTGGCACTATACCGCATGGTAACACGTTGTCGCCCCTAGAGTGTCTTTCATTTTATTTCATTTCAGAAAAGTTTTAATTGTTGCATTTTGAAGAACTTTAAATGAGGGCTCAAATATGTGCATTGAGTTATTTTAATGTGTTTGGTTTTTCCTTTTATTCTGCTTCGATTCTATTTTAAGACACTAGAAATAACATTCAGTGAGTGAAGGGTGATATGCAAAGTTTTTGTCATGATCGTTTGTTTTTGAATTGGAGCCAAAGAATGCTGTCGCAAAAGTGTTGAGACATTTCATAGGGGGGCCCAATTCGTTATGTGTAGACGGCGTGCATTCCTCAGCAATTTTATAAAAAGGAACATTTAAAAAAAAATAACAATTTATAAAAATACTACATTGTTGGACCGCACCAAAAATTAAAATGCCTACCCGTATAACAAAAAAAAAAATAGATAAATTAAATTAATAAAATACTAGAGAATTAAAAGAAATCAAGGGGGATCAAAACAAGTTTTTTTTAATATATTCGAAAGGTCTAAATAGAGTAACATATTTTTAAATTTAGCGGGATTAAGTGCTGTATAATCCACAAAAAATCTAAAATAAAAGATCTAAAATAATAAATCTAAATTTAAAAAAAAAAATTAATTTCATCAAATTAAAAAGGAAATTTCTACGACCTTTTTACAATGGGTGGATGGGTCATATTGCATACTCAGTTTTTTTCCTACTATGTAGTGTTTATGAGAAAAATTCGGTTATATATTTACCGAAATTTGACGTATATTCTTAGTCGAAAAAAAGACTGTAAATGGTTTGATATCTCAAATCGATTTCATAACTTTGCTATGTCATGAAAAAAAAATTAATTCAAAATCGGCACTCACGAAGAATTTACAAACTAGTATTTTGTATCCGGGCTGCGCAACGTGGGTTTTTATTTATTTTTTTATTTATTTTGCTTTTGTAATTTTGCTTTTGTTTGTGTGTTTTAAAATTTTTCTTTTGTTTTTGATTTTGTATTTATTTTGCGTTTGTTTTTGTGATTTTAATTTGTTTTTTGTGTATTTGCCTTTGTTTTTGCATTGACTTTGTGTTTGTTTTTGTGATTATGCTTTTATTTTTGAGTATTTGCATTTTTTTTATTTCATTTTTATGTTTGTGTTTTTGCTTCTGTTTTTTTTTTTGTGTTTTTTATTTTTATAATATAGATAGATAGGAGATTTGGGTTTTTAATTTTGTGCATTTGTTTTTGTGTTTTTGATTTTGCTTTTGTATTTATGCTTTTGTTTTGTAATTTTGCTTTAGTTTGTGTGGTTTTAAATTTTTCTTTTCTTTTTGATTTTGTATTTAATTTGGGTTTGTTTTTATGATTTTAATTTTGTTTTTGTGTATTTGCCTTTGTTTTTGCATTGACTTTGTGTTTGTTTTTGTGATTATACTTTTGTTTTTGTGTACTTGCATATTTTTTCTTTCATTTTTATTTTTGTGTTTTTGCTTTTGTTTTTTTTTTTGTGTTTTTTATTTTTTTATAATATTGATAGATAGGAGATTTTGGTTTTTAATTTTATGCCTTTGTTTTTGTGTTTTTGATTTTCCTTATGTTTTTGCTTTTGTTTTTGTGTTTTTGCTTTTGTTTTGTAATTTTGCTTTTGCTTGTGTGTTTTTTAATTTTTCTTTTTGTTTTGTATTTATTTTGCGTTTGTTTTTGTGATTTTACTTTTGTTTGTGTGTATCTGCCTTTGTTTTGCGTTCGTGTTTTGCTGTTGTTTTGTGTTTTTGCTTTTGATTTTGTTTTTTTTGTGTTTTTTATTTTTATAATATAGATAGATAGGATATTTGGGTTTTTAATTTTGAGCCTTTATTTTTGTGTTTTTAATTTTGTTTTTGTGTTTTTGCTTTTGTTTTTGTGTTTTTGTTTTGTAATTTTGCTTTTGTTTGTGTGTTTTTAAATTTTTCTTTTGTTTTTTATTTTGTATTTATTTTGCGTTTGTTTTTGTGATTTTACTTTTGTTTTTGTGTATTTGCCTTTATTTTTCGTACGTGGTTTGCTGTTGTTTTGTATTTGTGTTTTTGCTTTTGTTTTTGTGTTTTTTATTTTGTATTGTTGCTTTTGTTTTTCCTTTTGTTTTTGTGTTTTGCTTTTGTTTTTGCATTGACTTTGTGTTTGTTTTTGTGTTTGTTTTTGTGATTATACTTTTGTTTTTTTGTATTTGCTTTTGTTTTTCTTTCATTTTTATTTTTGTGTTTTTGCTTTTGTATTTATTTTGTATTTGAGTTTTTTGTTTCATCTTCTTGGCTGGTGTAAGTACCGAGTTCTGTCGTGTTGAAAGTTTAGGTTGTATGGGAAGTGCCTCGCCCCAATGTCCAATTCCGTAAAATCGGTTCAGCGGTTTAGATGTGATACTGGAACAAACAGTCATACGGACCAAGAGTTTTAATAATATAGACAGATACGAGATAGATAAGGCATAGGATGCTCATAGGAAAAACCGTGTTGAGTAAGGTAATTGATAACTAATACTGATACTGAATTAAAATTGCAAATTGAACATTTTATGCTTGCGAACTCATACCACGAAATTTAAAATTTTTGCACTTATAACTTATACCACATCGGAAATTTGAATCGTAATTTCCAATTGTTTGTACTGAGAACCATAGTGCTTCGACAATTCCAGAGAAATCACTAATACTAAGTGCGAAATTTCAAATTTTGTGCATGGAAAACTCACAATTCTTGGACAACTTCAGATACATCGTTAACATATAAATCGTCCGTTAAAAAACGTGCCAATATTGTTTCAAATATGTGCATGAATCGCACTTTAAGTTTTCAAATACAAAAAAAAAACGGTCTTTCAATTATGTTTCTAATTTATAAAATAATGAATTTGGCCCCCACTGACTAATAGATTTCTTCTGGTCTTGATTACACTTTTTCAAAATGCATTCTCAACCTTAAATCTATTTCTATAAATTAAAACTTGATTAAGTCACAGTCATCTATATCTATATAGAACAAAAACAACAACAAAAAAACCTCTGCACACCTCCTAAATCAAAGACAACCTAATCTAATGATCCTCGTAACGGCAATCAAATATTATCCACATTTGCCCACGCCACGACACATTCACGGGTTGCTGATCATTTTTCAAAAAATTCTACAATGAATTCCAAAAAAGACTCGCTCGATCGGTCGGTCGCTCGTAATTTAATCAGTGTGGTTGGTGGCGGCTCCCAACGCCAAGTCGACAACCTGGTAGGTAGAATGCAACAAACGCAGTATTATGCAATATAGTTTGTGGATTTTATAGAAAAAACACAAAAAGTGTAACAAATGTAGACGCAGCACGTTGCACAGCATGTGGCACACGATCATTATTACGAAAGAAATTTAATTTCTATCATTCTTGAGCCTCACGAAACCACACAAGTTGACAAAAAAAAAATTGATTAAAAATTTCAGAAAACTTCAACTTGAAAGTGTTTCACAGGAAAATCAAAAAAAAACAAAGATCAAATTAAAATTTCACAAATGTTGACAAAACAAAGAGTGAATTTAAATTTTTAAAATTGAAAAATTTCAAGAAATCTATCAAAACTTTGTACAAAATATGAAAAATTTCAATGGAATTTTTGAAAATATTACATATCATATTTCGAAAACAACAAAATCAAATTTCATAGGGTATATTTGAAGAAAAAATATACCAAACGTTGAGTAATTTTAAACAGATGTTGCACATTTTTTTAAAGGTACCCTACCTAAAAAGTAACTAAAAACTAAGTGCTGCCGAAAGTGCCGACTTATTTCTGAGTACGACAAATGAAAAGGGCGTTTTTCCGAAGCAAGGCGTGAATAATTTAAGGATCTATAGTAAATTTGAAGTGTGTCTTTGTCGCAAAGTAAAACCTTAGAACTATTGACAAATACTGTGGTCTGTTCTATTTCTTCTCATTTTCTATACCTTTTTTTCAATCGTATTTAATGTAATTTAATATTTAAATCAGTTTTAAAATAATATACACTATGCCAAGTGTTTCTGTTAAGTACCCTTTCGAGTGTGGTTTTTTTAGATTTTGAAAAATTTACATAAAATTCACATTCAAAGTGCTTAATGCTCATCATTTAACTGCAGCTCACAAAACGAGCTAACAATTGGACAAGCGCTCAACTGTCGCCAGCGTCCACTTGCAGCAAGACTTGCACATGAACGTGGACGTGGACATGAGCCTGTTCTTCTCAAGTGGCTACTCAAGCGAGAGACAAGTGTCTTTGCAGGACCTATTCTGTTCGACTTTTGTCCAACACTAATGTTTCTGGGAGTTTCAAAAATATGCATAAACAATGCGGCTGCAACTAATTGAAATTCTGAATTTTGAGTTAAATACGATGCCAATGTTTTGGAAATGTGAAACGCCTCGTAAATGCAGCGAAATTTGACGCCAATTGAGTGCCAAGTAATATTCAGCAAAAGTGATTCAGAGAAGTTGAAACATGGCTTTTAAAGTACTCAACATTCGTTTTTTTTAGAAATATACACTAAAAAATATGAAAGTGCTTCAGAAGAGCTGTAGAAGGACTTCAAAAATTCTGTAGAAAATACTTAAAAAGTGCTATGAAAGTGCATCACAAGTGGGCATTCGAAATGCTGCAAAAAGGCTTTAAAAATGACTATGTGCCACAAAAGAGTTTCAAAAATGCTGCAAAATCGTTTCAAAAGCGCTGTAAAAGGGCTTTAAAAAAAGCAGTAGCAAATACTACAAAAGTGCCTTAAAAGTTAGCATTAAAATGCTGCAAAAAGGCAGTAAAATGATAATGTGCATTGAAATGCTACAAAAAACCATCAAACAGGCTGTAAAAGAGTAGCAAAAGTACTGCAAAAGGATTTTAAAAAAACAGCAGATAGAACTATAAAAGCTATTATCAAAAATGCTGCAATAAAATTTTAAATACTTGTATAAAGGTGGCTCAAAATGCTGCAAAAGGGTTTCAGAAGTGCTGCAAAAGCCTGTAAAAGATCATCAAAACTAATGCAAATGTCTAAACAAAAGAGCTGCATAAGTGCTTTAAAGGATCTATACACAATGGCTTTAAAAGTGCTGTAATGAGGCTACAAAAAGTCTTTTAAGGCATTGTAAATAAACTCTGATAAGGCTCACAAAGTGCTACCAAAGGTCTGCAAATTGGCTGCATTAAATCATCAAATATTATATTTATAAAATTAAAAGAACTGTAAAAGTTATTTTAAGAGACTCTAAATATTCATCAACATCGCTTTTAAAGTGCTGCAAAATAGCTATCAAAATGAAAATAACCTTCGAAATTACTTTAAAAGTGCTTCAAAAGGCCTGCAAATTGGCTGTAATATATCAGCAAAAAAGGATACCAAAGACTATCGAAAATCATGCAAAATCAAAAGAAAAAAGAATAAGGCTACTATAAAAATTTGGAAATATCTTAAAAAATCCTGTATATGGATACCAAAAGACTTTTGGAAATGAACTCCGAAACGGTTGAAAAGTGCTACTAAAACCCTGGAGATTGGCTTTTATAAATCACCAAAAATGCTGCAAAATGCTTTATATATGATTTAACTTGGCTTTAAAAGTGCTGCAAAATAGCTACAAAATTGGAAATGACATTCGAAATGACTTTAAAAGTGCTGCAAAAGGCCTGCAAATTGGATGTAATATATCACAAAAAAACGATACGAAAGACTATCGAAAATCATGCAAAATCAAGAAAAAAAGAATAAGGATACTATAAAAACTTGGAAATAGCTTGAAAAATCCTGTAAATGGATACCTAAAGACTTTTGGAAATGAACTCCGGAACGGTTGTAAAGTGCTACAAAAAACCTGGATATTGGCTTTTATAAATCACAAAAATGCTGCAAAATGCTTTATATATAATTTATATTGGTTACAAAGGTCTCCAAAAAAATAGTTTTAATTGTTTTGCGAAAGAGTTTCCCAAAAAAGTACAGAAAAGTAAAAAAAAACTAAAAATAGGTAGGTAAAATAATGTAAAATATCTTTAAAATGGCTTAAAAGTATTCATCCAAAATAATTCATATAAACTCCACAAGAGCTTTAAAATGGCTGTAATAGAGCTATACATGATATTCAAAAGTGCTGCAGTAAATCACGGACAAATGTTTCAAACGAGCTTCACAAATTCTTCAAAAGAGCTTCAAAAAATATTTCAAAGGAGTTACAAAAATACTCCATAAATTTCTAAAAGATAACCAATAAAAATTTTTAAAGGGCTTTAAAAGTTGCGTTGTAAAATGTCATTAAAACTTCATTAAATGTGGCATCAAGAGGCTTCACAAACACTGCAAATGAATTACGAAATATGTTCAAAAAAACAATAAAAAAATTTACGTGATTCAAATGAGCTGCAAAATAATTTTAAAGAAGCTTCAAAAAGGCTTTAGCAGGACTTCCTACAATATTTCCAATGTATTTTAAAAGAGCTACGCAATTAAAGAGCTGCATAAGAGCTTCCACGGCGCTGCAAAAGGTCTTTATATAAAATCAATTAATTTCAAGTGCATTTGTATGTTTTAGTGCATTTATTAAAAGAGCTGCAAAATTGCTTTAAAGGAACTTTAAAAAGACTTAAATAGGAATTTTAAATGGCTTTAAAAAAAACTAGAAAAATGGTTTCATAAGAGTTGCAGACCGGCTCTTAAAGCTTCTAAATATCTTAAAAAAAAACTTCCAAAGTATTTTAAAATAGCTTCAAAGGTATATTTTGGTAAAGCCTTCAAGAGGCTTTACAAACACAGAAATAAACTACGAAATGTTCAAAAATGCTGAAAAATTGATTCAAATGAACTGCAAAAGTATTTTACAGAAGCCTCAAAAAAGCTTTATAAATGCTTCAAAAAGATTTTAAAAGTGCTTTAAAACAGCTGCAACGTAGTTAAAATGGGCAGCTTAAGCGCTTCATAAGGTCTTCTAGAGTCGTTCAAATGTATTTCTATGTTTTTTAGAAGGCTTTAAAGGAGCATCAAAAAGGTTTAAACAAAGTATTTTACAGAAGCCCCAAAAAAGCTTTATAAATGCTTCAAAAAGATTTTAAAAGTGCTTTAAAAGAGCTGCAACGTAGTTAAAATGGGCAGCTTTAGAGCTTCATAAGGTCTTCCAGAGTCGTTCAAATGTATTTTTATGTTTTTTGGAAGGTATCAAAAAGGTTTAAACATTTATTTTAAAAGGCTTTAAAAATCATAAAAATGGTTTCATAAGAGTTACAAGATTTCCGAAGTGTTTTAAAATATCTTCAAAGGTGCATCTACTCGAAAATGTACTCAAGTGCATTTTCATGTTTTAAAAGGTCATTGAAAAAACTCCGCTCTCGGTAATGGGTGAAACATCTGCAAAGCCACCATTCGCACTTTGATCAACAACTCATAAAATGTCAAAAATTTGCGCTACGTTATCTTTTTTTTATTTAAAAAAAAAAAAAACAAATGAAAAACGCCCAAAATTCAAAATTCATGTTCGAATTGCGCACCGTGCAAATTAATCAAATTACGCTTTAAACACGCTGCCATATTAAAAACACATCCGTTTGTTCAAAAACTACCTAATGTTGTTGTATTTTTTATTGCTATTCATATCGATCGTTATCGGTGCTGCCAGGCAACGCCCTCTATGTTCATTTCAGCGGTTGTTCATTGGACTTGGTTTTTTTTTGTTGTGATTTTTATATTTTTTCGATCACTTTGGCGGTCTCATTTTTATCGCTTAGTTTAATCTGCTGACCAGATATGCTATACGCTTGGTTTTTTCTTATTATAGTTAATGATGGCAAAAACATTTGTTTTGACCTACTAAAGATGCTCGGAGGCGGTGGCGGCAGCAGCCGTTTTTATTAACCGCCATCTACTCACTTTTCTTCAAGAGATTTTTGTTTTCTTTTTTGATTGGTTGGTTGCGATAAAAAATGTATTAAGACCTCTATAGGAAATATTAAAGATATCAGGGTAAGGTGTACTAAAAATTTAATTCTACTAGAAAATAAGAACCAAAAAATTGGGAATATTAAAGATATAAAAAGGAAATATAAAAAAAGTCTTATATAACACGTGTGTCATTTTTTTAAAAACGATAGTTTAAACAAACCGAGGGCCTTAATTCTTATCTCGAAATTCTGAAAAATTTAATTTTTACGTATAAAATATTATAGAAACTAGAAGGATAGACCTATATAATCATACCTTGGGGAATATTTAGCGAGTTAAAAGTACGGAAATTTACGAAGTTGAAAAATTCCATGGACATAACTCTGGAAAATTGAGTAAGTGGAAAATTGAAAGTCCCTCTTAGTTTGCAATAGTCTTATGTGTGCTCTACCACACACAAAATAGTTACTTCAGTAAAAAGACTTACCTGATCTTTTGGTATGATTTCATGGCATGGGTTTTTCAATATCCACGTTATTCTTGGGTTCCAAAACAGATGTAAATGGATTTTTTTAAATGCGATATTTTATTTTCGATATCATTAAATAAAACAAATTCAGTCGAAAGATATGCTGAAATATATTTCATTCACAATTTATTACTGAATCAAAACGGTGCACCGTGGTCCAAAATAAAATTTTAGGCGGCCAAAAGTCTGAATTCTGAATAGATATATATTGTAAACACAAAGCAGTTAAATACATAACTGACGATTCCGGACATTTCTCTATTTATTACATACCACAAATCCAAAAAATGTTGGTATTTTTAATCAGATAAGGTCAAACTTAAAGTTTTATATTTTGCCGATTAGCAGATTTTAGCTACTGATTTTTTTTTGAACTAGATATCTGGAGATATCTGTTATAAAATTCAAAATTACAGTGGTGCCTCGTGGTGTCTATATTCTGCAATCTATACAAAATACCAAATATCAAAAACTTTGTATTGCTAACTTTGAAAAATTCTTGCGACCACAGTAATAAATATATTACTATCATATTTAGCTCTTAATAATCTATAAAGATCAATTTAAAAATAATATTAAATATTGTGTCCATATAGTATTTTAATATTCAAAAATACGGCATATTTGATATTCACTAGGAATTCGAACAAAAAACTTTTTTAATTGCGTTTATGAACGATTAAAACAACAAAAAAAACATTTTTATAAAAATAATTTGTAGGCATTATTTATTTTTTTCCCTAATGGTTGAGGTACAAATTGGCATTTTTTACGCTATATCAACGCAATATTTACTCGCGGAGATTTGCAATTATCTGCCGAGACGTAGAGCGATTTATTATTTTAAAGATGTTGGCAGTCCCTGCTCAGATTTGAAACTGCGCTACGAAATATTTTTGCTCGCAGTATAGTGCACTAATCACTGTGCCATACACGCTGAATGTTTGCAGTCATATAATTGTCATAAATATTACCTGCATTAATCGGAATTGCAGAAAAGAATCAGACACCTGTGGGAAAAAGGTGTCAATTACTTAATTACTACCTATCACGTGACCGGTACCATTGGTACCGACTAAGAGAAGAATCTTAAAGACCATTTCTGTGATAGTTCGTGTCCATGCTAAATATGTCGCTGGTGAAGCGAAAAGGCAATAGGCGGCGCCATAGTCACAAAACTTATTTACGCGCTGCAACTAATGCGTCTATAATTCGTAGACTGTTTTTCGATACTGTATTAATTAAAATACAGCATGTCTTCTAAGTAATTATAATGCACGCATGCTAGGGTGAAACCATTAGTAAAATGTGATTGCATGAAGGAGAAGGTAAAATAATATATAATGTAAATGTAAAATAAAATAAATAATAATAATAAAATAATAAAATAACTAAAAAAGTAACAAAAATATATTTTATTAAAAAAATTATATTTTGAATATACCATTGATACTGGTCACAGAACTGGATTTTGAGGACCAGTTCTGTTATAGATCTAAAGGTCTGCAGCAGGCGTTCATTGACCCGTCCCTAGCACCACGCCATGTTAAAAATGCCGGTTGGTTTCATATAAAAGAGCCAGAACTAGAACCATTTAACTATCTCCGAGCAACCAGTCATGTGCCTAATCTAGGACCGGTTCAGTTCCTCGTAGGGTATTTAATCCAAACAAAACATTTTTGATTATGGTTTTCTCTTTCGTTACATTTTCAAGTGACAGTTTCGGTTTCAGTTTGACAGGTTTCTCTTTCTGATTTGCAAACATCATAAACCACATTTTTAAAATTACAAATTATTTTATATTAAAAATCGAAAAATATATAAACATTCCTTGTACAAAGTTTATTTAATTTCGTTTTTCATACTATTTTTTAGTTCCCGTTTAAAAATCGCATAAAAACGAAATTATAACCATCGGTTTTAGATCGATATCGATTTAGTTTAAATATTGGTTTTGCGATTTCAGTTTTACTTTCGGTTTAAAAATATGAAATGTCCCTTATTTAGGGATTGATTTAGAATTCTTATGATTTGATTAATTTAAATATTTAATTATGTTGCACCGTTACTTTTTGACAGTTTGTCAAACTTGAAATATGTGCTCTGCATAGCACTTTCGTATTGTATTTGGTTAGTTGGACTTCAACTTATACAAGGGGTTTGGTTTATCGATGTCAATAATTCATGAGGTCATTCTATGACAAAAAAATAGATAATGTAAAATATAAAAATGTATAATTTTGCACCTAGCTTAAGATACAGGGTGTTTAAGAGATGTATATTACTGACATAACCTAGTCAAGAAAATTTGTTATAAAGTATAATCTGTTAATAAATGAATAACAATTTTTAGGTAAATTTTTAAAAAATTAAATTACCTTTCCATTTCTTACTTTTTTTAAAAGGTACGTAATGTTGAAATTTAGAAAAAATAAAAATACAAATTTTTACCATTGGAGAGGTAAATTAATTTTCAAAAACATGACCTAAAAATTGTTATTCACTTATAAACAGATTGTACTTTATTAAAAAATTGTCTTGACATGGTTATGACACGGTTAAACACCCTGTATCTTAAGCTGGGTACAAAATTAATATAAAATAATAATATAATAGTTTGGCACTACAGCCCTATAAGAACTTAGGCCGAGCTGTCCCACCATTTTGAGCTGTGCGTGTTATATTTGTACTCAAAGTGGTGGGACCTACCGTTTATTGCCGAATCCGAACGGCGGGTGAGAGCTTTTCATAGGCAATGTTTTTACTCTCGTAGGTTTGCCATTTACTGCCGAGAGGTAGCGCGGTATAGAAAAATGTTTCTATGAAAAGATGTTGTTAGCCCCAAGTCCAGGCTTGAACCGGGAACCTTTCAGCTTGCAGTCCAACGCACTAACCACTGAGCTACCGCGGCTACAAAATTAGACTTTTTTATTTTTATATTTTTTTGAGTCATAAAATGACCCCATGAATTATTGACATCGATAAACTAAACCCCTTGTATAAGTAGAAGTCCAACTAACCAAATACAATACGAAAGTGCTATGCAGAGCACATTTTTCAAGTTTGACAAACTGTCAAAAAGTAACAAAAAGTATTGAAATCGATGAACCAAACACTCTGTATAACGACGATATGTTCTTAAACTGCAAGAATTAAAATTCAATAGTTATTATAATTTTCCTTTACTTTAGGTTTATTTCCTACTGGGTGGCAACCTCTTCCCAATATAGCGATTTTTTTTTTTCAGATTGCGATCTTAATGAGATATCGTGTACGATCCGTTAAAAGACAATGCCGAATACAAAAAATTATGAATATTTATAAACTCAACACACATGGTGCCCAAACATTTAAGCTTCAATAGGTTGCCTATAACAAGCCTTAATTAAGTTATTAAAAACATTTTATTTTTACGATTACAAGATACTTTAACGTATACAACATGTGCTATTAACAAATTATTGAAATTTATGATTAAAAATAGAAAATTTTATTATTTTTTAATGTTTTTTTCGCTTTTTTTTTTGTTCGGTTTTTTTTTTTGAGGGGTATTCATTAAAAACACAACTTTGGTTATGTAAACCAAACATAAAAAATATCATCAACAAATCATTATCATCAACGTAATCACCCAAATCAGCGTAAATCCTGTCAGAGTTGAAAGATAAAACCGCAGCTCGCATCTTTTTGTGTCACACACGCTGTTGGTTTTTATGACCATTGTTGGCGCCGCCGCAGTCGCCGCCGACTCCCTCCGAAATCACGGATTAGAAACGTAATTAAATTATAAACCGCGTTACAAGTTTTTTCACTTACGGGAGGGCAACCACCGCCGCTGTCACACAAAGTTGTCTCTAATTATAGATGTTAAAATTTTACGATCGAAGCGCCCACCAAAGAGTCCGGGTCGACCCGTTTCCACATTGTTTGGTATACCGCAGGCAAATAATAAATCTGTGTCCGTAATAAAAACCAGAGGAATGTTCAACCAGTAGCGGTCCCTCAGTCTCTGGTCGCTTTTACCCATTCTGCAATGGCCTCTGCCTCTAATAATTCTGCTGTTTTTTTGTTGTTGCTACTAATTCTGCTTTTTCTTCTTCTGCTCACGGTAGGCGTGCCAACACGCGGAAATGAGCTAGAAAGTTTTAATGTTTATGAAAAATTATTTGTACTCAAAATTAAAATGCTTCTAGTTTTATAATCCCCCCTTTCACCCACAGTCACATCATCATCTTCTCCACACAAAAAGCCATTAAATTCCTTTTTCGTCGCCTACTTTTGTTACTCCCCCACTTGATATGCCACGACCTAACACACCCTCGAATCGTCATCTGCACCATGGACCATTCAAAAAATAGGCAACCATTTTATTGTCACGCATACCAAAAATTCTGTAGTGCTACCCCTAACCTACCAAACCAAGTCCAATTTAAAAGGATCCTCTGACGTTGCGTTTGGCGCATATGTCAGCAGCATCCGAGTGACAGACAGACGCCAACAGACAGATACCTATTACCTACTACCTTCCGGAATGACACACATGGGGCCATGTATGGCTCATGGCTCAAAATCACATTAAAATGCATTAAAAGTGTGTCAACGAACGACGAAGACCCTTTGGCGATTGTTTTCAGCTGGTTTGTGGTATGGTCGGGAGGGGTAGATGTACCACACATTCTTATTAATCAAAAGAGGCAGCACATAGGGCGTGAGTTAGGCATTCTACGTTTTTGTCATCACTTCATTACCAGGGTGCGGCGCGACGCGTCGTTTCTTCCGGGCGCATTTTCATAATTCAACATTAATCAAATTATCCCATTAAATGTGCCTAAAAGCAGACAACATGAATAATGTTTTAAAGCAACAGCAGCGACCTTTGGAGCTTTGCATTAAGTTCGAGTTTCAGTGACATTTGTTTTTTTTATTTCTGGCTCAATCTAAATACAGAATAAAGCTAACTCTATAACCAACATATCTTCCTGATACTCTCCAATCTAAAGTCGGTTCTCATAGCCAAATCTAAAACGGTTGTAGTTCGGACTACAACCGATTAGAACTGTTTTAGAACAACTTGGAGTGTGTATTTGCTAATATTTCTATCATAAAATTTGAAAATAATTAATTTTAACCGAATTAAATGGGTTGTCATAACTAAATTTTGAAATTCCAACCAAAAGTGGAGTTTTTTGTCGTCATTTGAAATGCTGGGATAGAAGAAAAATATACTTTAAATCAAAAAATATTGAATTTACTTTAAATTTGTGTTCACCAATTTTATATTTTAATTTTTATGAATTTAAAATTTTGGGCAGTGTCAGTGCAGTTTATAAAGATTTTATTGAAAGATTTCAAGCATACAAAGGCGGAATTGGTAAACGTTTTCTTCCCATACCCAAAACATTCCGGCAATATGTCTTCTAAATTCCACGAAATTTAATAATCTGCCATACGTTTCCGATGGGTTTGCCAAAAGTATGTCGAATTTCGAATGGTTATATTTCGAATGGTTACAAGCAGGTAATGGCGGAGTTTGTCTTAAAGGCTGCCTTTTTCTACCTCTTCCCAAAATATTCCTGAATATCCCTAGACAACATTTTTACAGGCTCAAGGCAGATTTTATGAGACAAAGGTGGAGTGTGTATTAAAAACGGTTTGTTTTGTGCTCATTCCCAAATATGACGAAAATCTGCTTTAAAAATTCCACACAATTTATTAATCTGCAATATACATCTGACAAACTTCCATTTAGCATTGTATTTGGCGGAAATTTTCCTGAAACATGTAAAACATTTTCGGCGTGCTTTTAAAATTATACCAAATTTTACAATTTGCTATTCGCTTCCCACAAACATTTATTTATTTGTTAGTTTGCCAATTACAAATCCTGATGTGACCTATTACAAGTTTACAATACATAAATTTAGTTGACATATTAATGATATTTAAAATGATGCCAAATCTCTGGAACCATTAAACAGATATCTGTTCCAATATAACGAATCGTTTTAGTTTTTGTACATATGAAAATTTGAAAATTATACATTCAGTGCTTAATATAATAGAAACCATGACTCGCATGGCTTTGACTTCTATCACAATTTTTACTGTTTTGATGTGGTTAATTTTTTTCCCAAAGTCATAATGATTTATTTAGTCACATTTATTAATTCTTCATATAAATTTGGCCAATTAACTGCAGAGATTTTTTGAAAATCCTTAATATAGATGGTTTAAGGACGAGATAGAAAATTAAAATATACTACAGAAAAAATCCTTTGGTGAATGCCTACAATTGGTTTTCAGTCAAGAAATCCATATCTAATACCGTTTTCTATAAATGTTACTATGAAAATTAAGGTTTTTCTAGATATTTGGGGGTCAGCACATCAAAATTCTGACGTGATAGAAGATAATTTTATAGTATGATAAAATTTTTCACATCTTAAAATCATTCGATTTTACGCTACGAAACACTTTAGTATTTTGCAGTTTCATATAAAATAAGGTAGCCGCGGTAGCTCAGTGGTTAGTGCGTTGGACTGCGAGCCGAATGGTGCCCGGTTCAAACCTGGACTAGGACTAACAACATCTTTTCATAGAAACATTTTTCTATACCGCGCTACCTCTCGGCAGTAAATGGCAAACCTCCGAGAGTAAAACCATTGCCTATGAAAAAGCTCTCACCCGCCGTTCGGATTCGGCAATAAACTGTAGGTCCCACCACTTTGAGTACTAATATAACACGCACACCTCAAATTGGTGAGAGAGCTCGGCCGAAGTTTAATACAGGACTGTAGCGCCAAACTATTATATTATTATTATTATATAAAATAAAAAAATATTTTGCAGTGCGCAGTATTAGAGAAACTATAACTCGTACGGCATATTTGGCCACTTTTTATGTTTTTTTATGCTGAATATTTTTTCCATGGACATTTTGATACATTTGTAACTCCTTAATATGAAATTAGTCGATTATGTAGATTGATCCTTTGAAAATCATTAGTATTGGTATTAAAAGGAAGAGATAGAAATTTAATATGTACTACAGATATGAAGCCTTGGATAGTGTCTATATTTGGTTCTCAGACAACAAATCCATAATTGCACTGAAAAAAATAACCGACAGCAATCAAAATTAATTGTATACGATTCATTGGTCTAGCAATGACATTTGTGCCATTTTCATGTATTGAGCAAACTCATTCGCTAAAAATGTTATTTGCGTCCAAAAATATACCAATAAATGATTTTGCTTAAGTAGCAAATTATTTAATTGGTATGGTCGACGTTTTAAAAGTATTTTTGTGTTTTCACAGTATTCTTATAATTCTTTTTTAGTTTATTAAAAAAGAATAATATAAATTCTTGTGAAAGTATATAACAAATATACTTTTCTGAAGATGAAGCATAATTAAATATGTAACTGTTGCCATCATCATATCAAACACATAGCTATTGCCAGCAAATGCGATTGTTAATATGATGAATGTGTACGCTAATACAATTAATAATTTAGTCAGCGCAGTTTTAGCAATAATTTGATTGTCTTGATGTACCTTTTTGGCTATATTTACGAATTTTTTTTTTCTGTGAAACGTAAATAATTTCGTCAACACATTATATATATGTACATTGTACTTCGATGTATAAATAAAAGGACCAATAACAAAAAAAAGTAATTCAAAAACTCGTAATATCGGAATTAATTCGGTTGACGAAGATTTGCGCCAGTAGTACTCAACACTGGGTTAAGTCTGGTCAATAGAATGATAACTAGGACCCATTTCTGGCGTAGAAATTTTGGCTTAATTCCAAAGAATGTTTTAATAAATAAAAAGAAAAAACTATAAATTTGTTTATTTTGACATATATTTGTTCAAAATTAAGACTGATCTGTGGTCACTAATGTGACCTGTGGTAATAAAAAAAGTGATTTCATTAATATTCTGAAAACGTGAGTGACTGTTCTGACATGGAATGCCACATATGTATTCTGTATAAATAATATATCCACTTCAAACTATATATACGCTTATTGTCACCATTTCAACATTTTTTAAATCACCTAATTCTTAATAACTTCGATATAGACGTCGTTATTGGTTGATTTTACATTTAGTACTGATTAATGAATACTATAAAACCAAATGCGTTTTGGATTTATATGAAACATAAAATAATAATTCACAAGTATAAAAAACATAGTTAATTAATAGCATTTCAATAGAAAAACAATTATGTATACTATTAAAATAGGATATCAATAGGATGCATACCATTAATTCAATAATATTCAAACTATTAATACAATATGTTGTTGTACCATAAATTTTGGAATGTAATCTTTTAATAAAAATCGACTTTAATAACATTTCAAGCAGGAAATGTCACCAATGATTCTTCAATGATTCCCCTAAGTCAGGTCAGAAACATCGACGACGGATAGCATTTTCGCCCTGCACAGCATTGATGACATTTTCATACAAATGTTCACAGATTTCACGTCATTCATCAATGAAGTCACAAATGATTGTCATACTTTTTTTTTTGTAAAAAGAATATTTTTTATATTATTTATTTTTTAATTTATCTTATTTTATTTATTATTTCAATTTTATTATTTTCTTCTATTCTCGATTGGAATGGTATGTGTTCTTGCTAATGTCAATAACGTACTTCACTAACGGCCATCATCTATCATCATTACTATTGCCTCTTATCTCGCTTTTATAAAAATTGGTATCTCAATTTGTGCCATGAATTATATGGCAGGGTGACATCGAACGCAAATTTTCCGTTTCACGCGTAAATGCTGCCGCTAGACGTATGTTGTATGCATTTCACATTGCATTTCACATCGTAAATGCTGCATACCTTTTGGTGCATATGACGGGAATGTTAATTTTCATCAATGACGTCATCAGTAACATTTAATCAATGACAGATTTTCACAATGTCATTGATATATGTATAAATGACATTTATGAAATTGTTGTAGACATATTCATCAATGCTAAATTGTATAATGTCGTCGATACATCATTGATGACCTTGTCGTCAATGAGGCCATTTCCTTCAGGGTTATTGTATAATTTATTTTATTTAAATTCGAAAATTCCATTTTTCACTATAAATTCAATTTTCCACTCATAATGTAATTTGTATGTATGTAATTTTTAATCAAAATTCAATTTTTAATATTAATTCAATTTTTCACCCTTAATTCAATTTTTCACTCAAAATTCAATTTTTCACACAAAATTCAATTTTTTTACTAAAAATTAAATTTTTCACTACAATTCTATTTTTACTCAAAATTCAATTGTTCACTCTAAATTCAGTTTTCCACTCTAAATTACATTTTTTACTCAAAATTCAATTTTTACTCAAAATTCAATTTTTACTCAAAATTCAATTTTTCACTCAAAATTAAATTTTTTTCTACTAAAAATTAAATTTTTCACTTTAATTATATTTTTACTCAAAATTCAATTTTTCACTCTAAATTCAGTTTTCCACTCTAAATTACATTTTTTACTCAAAATTCAATTTTTAATCTTAATTCAATTTTTCACTCAAAATTCAATTTTTACTAAAAATCCAATTTTTACTCAAAATTAATTTTTTACTCAAAATTAAAATTTTCCCTCAAAATTCAATTTTTCATTTAAAATTAAAATTTTCACTCCAAATCACTCACAAATAAAAAGACACATAGTGAGACGTTTATTATTAAACCGAACAATTTGCATTTGAAGTGCAAGTGCATATCATATTTTCATATTATATAAATTGTTGGTCGAACATTTGAAAAAAGTTGGATGTACTTCATAGCTGAGACGGATATTATTTGCATTTTGAAGACGCAAATATCATCAAATTTTAATTTAGGGTGTGTGCGAGTTCGACTAAATTGCTGACTAAACTAAATTGTATGGATTTTCATTCGATCACCATTCGGTAATTGTTAAAGTCACCAATACATTGATTATTATATGTCTGTTTGCTGTCTTCCAATTTAGTTCAATTTAGTTTGCTTGAAAATTTGCTAAATTGAAAAGTAAAAGCTGCATTACCGACAAAATTTAGTTTAGTCAGCAAATTAGTCGAACTCGCACACACCCTTAATACATTTTAATTGATTTTTAAAACATTTCATAGTAGCATTTCAAATGGAAATTTAACATTTAAATTAATTGATAAAAGAAAACCGTTTTAATATTCATACCCAGAGAGATCTCAGTTTCAAAATACTGCCGCAAAAAAATCTTGTTATTTTTATTATGAAAATATGGTATATATTGCATTTCAAACAATTTTAACCGTAAACAAATTGATCTAAAAAAAACACAAATTCTTAGAATTATCCCTAGTTTCACGTACAGGTAAATTTTTTCATGTATGCAAAATATTATCGGACGGTGTTAATGGAGAAAAACCATTAAAACAATAGTATTTATACCATTATATTCAATATTGAGAAAATTATTAAATTAATGGTATTGAATAATTTTTCAAATACTATCAAATTAATTAGAATAGTTTACAACGATTATTACCTGATCCATAAAATTATCAGGTATTAATATACTTAATGGTACATTTTCTTCTGAGTTTCTTTTGAGTTTAGAAATTTTCTTAGTTCTTTTTTAAAAGAAGAAATCTAAAATATCGGAATTAGAAAGAGGTATCGGTAGCCGCGGTAGCTCAGTGGTTAGTGCGTTGGACTGCGAGCCGAAAGGTCCCCGGTTCAAGCCTGGACTGGGGCTAACAACGTCTTTTCATAGAAACATTTTTCTATACCGCGCGCTACCACTCGTCAGTAAATGGCAAACCTACGAGAGTAAAACCATTGCCTATGAAAAAGCTCTCACCCGCCGTTCGGATACGGCAATAAACTGTAGGTCCCACCACTTTGAGTACAAATATAACACGCACAGCTCAAAATGATGAGAGAGCTCAGTCTAAGTTCTTATAGGACTGTAGTGCCAAACTATTATTATTATATTATCGGAGGTGGTGGATGAATTTATTCATCAATAATATAAACAGTATTCCTCTAAACGCTATTAATGATATTTAAGTATACATTTTTTTCCAGTGTGCTTAAAGTATATCTGTATCAAATTAATATCTTTCTCTACTCCCTACATATAAATCATACAAAATATTGCCCGAGGTTATTTATAATTTATATGAATTAAAGAAGTTAGGTAAACAAATTATTTATCTCAATACTGTGTTGAAAAAGTACAATAATTTCAAGGCAATACGATGGTCACAAGAGACAATTATACAATTTTGTATATTTATAAAAAAAAAAATATGTTCGATATTTGCCTTGATTAAGTTGACATATGTCATGTGTTCATTTTTGAGTTTATTTGCGAATTCGGATGCTTTCGTCAAATATGTAATTTAAAAACACGTCTTTTGATTACTTTAATGTGGTTTTGTTGTTGTTGTTGAAATTAATGTAATAAATATTTTGATTAAAGTAAAGAGAAAAAAATTAAAAAAAGGGAAAAAAATGATTACAGCGCGACGACAATAATTTGCTTATAAAGATGAAGAGATGCGTCGTAATTTCGATGTCGCCGCGACTGACTGTCATCAAAGTGACAGTCATTACTGCTGCAGGCGTCTGAGCACGTCTTTGCGCCGTCACACACATGTCTGTGCTGTGCCGCCGCACCACCGCACCGCGCTGTGCCGCGCGTCAGCGAACGAACGAACGTCTGTCTTGTCTAGCGTAATTACGTTATAAAGATGATATCATAATTTTTTTGTTTTGTGTGTCACTTGAGTTCAGTTACATTAAGCCAAAGGATGCTTTTTTGCAATGCGCCTCTAGGCGGCAACATTGCGTACTACGTCAACAGCAGAAGAAGCAACAGCAACAGAAAATAATGTTGCCAGCATTTAATTTAATTTTTTGTTCACCTAGGCAACAATATATTGTTTTTTTGCTTCTTATATTTTTTTATTGTTGTTAATGTCACTGTTGGTGTTGCTGTTGAAAATGTTGTTGTTGCTGCTGTCATTGTTCTTGCCATTGCTCGAGCTGTTGCTGTTGCTGCTGCTTGTTGCCAGCTTTTATTGTTAATTTATTTTTATTATTTTTTCCCGCGATGACATGCAAAGAATGTCGCCTGTTTCACAATAAAAAAATATAAAATAAAAAATTTAAAAAAAGGGGACAAATTAAATGTTGCCCCGTCTTTTCATTCCATACACCGTGTTTCTTCAATTTTTTTTTTGGTTCTCGTTTCGTTTCGGTTTTCCGCATTTTGTTTCGTTTTTATGACGTTGCATTGAATCGTCAGTCCGTCGTAGAGACTGAATTAATTGCTGTTGAAATTATTTTATTGCCATTAAATTATATTCACTGGAGATTCGGAGAGTCGTCATCGTCGTCGTCTTCATCATTGTTTTATAAATATTTAAAAATTTTTATGTTTTCTCATTTTCCACTTCGCAGCAATGGTCGGTCATAACTTTCCATTTGGCCAGCCGCCCATTTAATTTTGACAGTTCGAAGTCCCGCCGCCACCTACTTTTTGGTCACAGTTTTGATTTCTTTTTGTGGTTTTTCTTTTCTCATTTTTAGTACCACATAAAAATCTTTGTTGCTGCTGATGCTGCTTCGATGCTCTGTAGCATCATCGACAATTAATTATTTGATGTTTTTTTTTTCATTTATTATTTAGTGTCGAAATTTGTCATGGTTTGGCATTGAATTTAATTGATTTGTTACGGTACTTGTGGGTCAGTGGGTAAGCCTTATGTTCCACGAAAAACAGCTGATGTTTGTAGCGAAATAAAGACAAATGAAAATAATTCAAAGGCAATAAAGAAAATCAAAATTATAAAATCGAATATAATTTAAATCAAAAAAAAAGAACATCAATAAAAAATCATTAAAAAAATTAATAAAATTCAATTTTTCACTCAAAATTCAATTTTTGACTAAAATAAATTTTTCACTCAAAATTCAATTTTTCACTCAAAATTCAATTTTTCACTAAAAATTAAAATATTCCCTCGAAATTCAACTTTTCACTCAAAATTAAATTTTTCACTAAAAAATTAAATTTTTCACTCAAAACTAAATTTTTCACTCAAAATTCAATTTTTCACTCAAAATTAAATTTTTGACTCAAATTCAATTTTTCACTTAAAATTCAATTTTTCTCTCAAAATTAAAATTTTCACTCAAAATTCAATTCTTGACTCAAAATTAAATTTTTCACTCAAAACTAAATTTTTCACTCAAAATTCAATTCTTGACTCAAAATTCAATTTTTCACTAAAAATTCAATTTTTCACTCAAAATTCAATTTTCACTCAAAATTCAATTTTTCACTCAAAATTAAATTTTTGACTCAAAATTCAATTTTTCACTTAAAATTCAATTTTTCTCTCAAAATTAAAATTTTCACTCTAAATTCAACTTTTCACTCAAAATTCAATTTTTCACTTAAAATTAAAACTTGCCCTCAAAATTAAATTTTTCACTCTAAATTCAATTTTTTCATTCAAAATTAAAATTTTCACTTTAAATTTAATTTTTTACTTAAAATTAAATTTCACTCCAAATTCAATTTTTCGCTAAAATTCCATTTTTCACTCAAAATTCAATTTTTCACTCAAAATTCAATTTTTCACTCAAAATTAAAATTTTTACTCAAAATTCAATTTTCACTCAAAATTAAGTTTTTCACTTAAAATTAAAATGTTCCCTCGAAATTCAATTTTTCACTAAAAATTCAATTTTTCACTAAAAATTCAAATTATCAATAAAAATTCAATTTTTCACTCAAAATTTAATTTTTGACTCAAAATAAAATTTTTCACTCAAAACTAAATTTTTCACTCAAAACTAAATTTTTCACTCAAAATTCAAATTTTCACTCAAAATTCAATTTTTCAATCAAAATTTAATTTTTCACTCAAAATTCAATTTTCACTCAAAATTCAATTTTTCACTAAAAATTCAATTTTTTACCCAAAATTCAATTTTTCACTTAAAATTCAATTTTTCTCTCAAAATTAAAATTTTCACTCAAAATTCAATTTCACTCAAAATCAACTTTTCACTCAAAATTCAATTTTTCACTTAAAATTAAAATTTGCCCTAAAAATTAAAATGTTCACTCTAAATTCAATTTTTTCATTCAAAATTAAAATTTTCACATTAAATTTAATTTTTTACTTAAAATTAAATTTCACTCCAAATTCAATTTTTCGCTGAAATTCCATTTTTCACTCAAAATTCAATTTTTCACTCAAAATTTAAATTTTCACTCAAAATTCAATTTTCACTCAAAATTAAATTTTTCACTTAAAATTCAATTTTTCACTTAAAATAAAAATTACCCTCATAATTTAATTTTTCATTTAAAATTAAATTTTTCACTAAAGAAAATAAAAATCTTCACTCTAACTCAATTCTACACTAAAAATTTAATTTTTTACTCTAAATTCAATTTTTCACTCAAAATTAAATTTATATTCAATTTTTAACTATTCATTCTATTTACCTTATAAAAAGTTAATTTTTGCCATTTCCCTTTCCATTAGCATTACATCATTCATTAATTCATTCACTCATGAATTCTTTCATGAATTCATAGAATTCGACTCTGTCTAGTTGCAGCGAGCTCTCGTCATCCGCACGAGTAGTGCGAGGTTTAATTAGTTTCAGTTCGCGCTAACGTGTTGAACATTGGCACATGTGCCACGTAAGTAACTCTTGTCTAAAATTCATTAGAATCCTGAAATGTCATGTTTTGCTTTCGTTTTGTATTTTTCATTATAAGCACGCGGTTCTTTTGTTTTTCGCATTTTTAATTTTTTTTTTGTTTTTTGAATGGCAGGCAACATCTAAAAATATATCGAATGTTAAAACATGCGAATTCACGCGCGCAACCGGAAAACCGGAAGACGAATAATATTTATGCACATGGTGCCCCCTTCACCAACGAACGAACGAACGAACCAACCCAACCAACCAACCAACTTCAACGGCCAACAGTTTAGTTGGTCGTCGTCTGCCCAGGAGGCAAAGTGCAGAAATACCAAACAACCCACCATACAACCAACCGACCGACCAACATCGACAACCAAAAAGCTTCCTGTCGAAGCAACTGATGGTCGGGCGGTTGGCGGGCACGGACGTCATTGTTTGCCGGGCTTTGGCAAAATAGTGCAAATGTTAATGCGGGCGACGGCGGCGTCATCGAAATGAAAGCGAAAATTAAAATTAAATGCCAACGGAAGCACATGTGGCGAGTGAGTGAGTGAATGACTCACGCACACAGACACACACACCTATTCGTGAAATGCAACCCAACGAACCTCAATACGTCACACATTCGAAATTATGTAAAAAAATATTTATACTTAATTCTGATAAACTTTAAAGCAGTTTTAAACAAATTTCTTGAAATTTTCACAAAACGTACAAAAATTCCCGAATAATAAGTTTTAATTGAAAAAACTAGAAAAAATATTTCATTAAATTATTAGAATTCTTATTAAATTCTTTTAAGATTCCAAATAATAATCAGTACATCATTATTTCGAATACTTTTATAAACATTCCAACGAAATTTAAAAATTCGAATATATTTCTTTAGTTCCATATCCATATAAACTTTTGTAATTTTTACCAATACTTCTAACTCATTCCTAGAATATCACTAAAATTCCTAAAATTTCTTAGTAATTTCGATGAAGACAACTACTTGATTTCATTCGGTATTCAAAATAAGATTCGAAAACGAGTTATTTTGTTTTATAAAGTTCAACATCGAAAACAATATTTACAAAATCTCATATACTCTCCTTCATCCGTATAAATATTAACGATTCAAAATAGATTTTGTCTTATTTGAAATGATATCGAAAGATGTGGTAGTAGAGATGAGATTCATGAAAAAGATAGATTTTTTTTATCTTAAAGATAAAAATCGTGAAATTCTATTTGTCGTGGAGAGAAGAGACTATAAAATTGATTCAAAAATAGATTGTTTTCTGTTTTTTGTAAAATTTACGAGATCGAAAACAAAATAACTTTAAATGTTTAATGTCGTGAGTTTTAGTGTAGTGAGTTTCAGTGTGGTCAGTTTTAGTATGGTTAGTTTTAGTATGGTTAGTTTTAGTTTGATAAGTTTTAGTATGGTGAGTTTTTGTGTGGTGAATTTTAGTTTATTGAATTTTAGTGTGGTGAGTTTTAGTATGGTGAGTTTTAGTATGGTGAGTTTTAAAGTGGTAAGTTTCGGTGTGGTGAATTTCGGTGTTGTGAGTTAAAGTGTAGTAAGTTTAAATAATTTGGATAAGTTTTAGTGTGGTGAGTTTTTGTTTGGTGAATTTTAGTGTGTTGACTTTTAGAGTGGTGAGTTTTAGTGTAGTCAGTATTAGTATTATGAGTTTTAGTATGGTGAGTTTAACTTTAAATGTCAAATGTGGAGAGTTTTAGTGTGGTGAGTTTTAGTGTGGTCAGTTTTAGTATGGTGTATTTTAGTATGGTGAATTTCGGTTTCGTGAGTTTTTGTTTGGTGAATTTTAGTGTGATGAGTTTTAGTGTGGTGAGTTTTAGTGTGGTGGGTTTTAGTGTGGTGAGTTTTAGTGTGGTGAGTTTAGGTGTGGTGAACTGCGGTGTGGGAGTTTAGGTGTGGTAAGTTTAATGGATTTGAAGCAAAAATTAATAATTAGATTTTTCAAATTAGCATCAAGGGATGCCCCCTATTCATGTAGTGCACATTGTTGATCGAATTAAACTATCATAGATTATTAGGAAGGAGGAAAGATGGAGTAGTGTCGGTGAATATTTGTTTGGAATTTGCCAATATCAAAGATGTTGGGAAAAACAGACGCAGGAAGATTGTTCCACAAACGTATCTTGCGACTGAAAAACTTATTTGCGCTGTCATTTTTGTTTCTGTTGAGAGTCGAGTGTGCTTAGTTCAATGCCCGAGTAGAACGAGAGAATACACGACATGGTGGAATCAGACCGTGTATTAAACAGGGTTAGACGGCCTACGGTTCTTCGGTGCCCAAGAGAACCACTAGAGCATGAAATATTTTCGTCCCCTAAAAAATTTATCGCACGTTGCTGAATTTGGTTTAGGAACTCCAAGAAGAATTTTGATAATTTGGGAGTTCGTTCGAGATGTTTTTTGCGACAATTAAGAAATACTCTCCTAATTCTTGAGAGTTATATACAAACGACGACTGTCGTAATATAATATAAAATGATGATTTTCTTATGAGAATTATTTGGAATGAAACAAAGTCAAATGAAAATTGAAAAGCTTGAATTCTTGCATAAACTTGATCCACCCATATTTTTGAATTTTGACCTTGTCAAAACCCTATTAATTACATATCCAACATTATAATCCATACCCGAGACAAAATTTCTGGCATTTTACAGAAATATTTCGGGCATATTTCTGGCAAACACAAAGATAAATGGTATATTCGGGGAAGTGTATAGCAGCCCCAGACAAAATGTTTGGAAGGGTCTAGGCAGTTCAGAAACATTTTCTCGACATATTCCAAACAGACAAAGGTGTAGTTTGTATCAAAAACTGTCCATTTCCGTCCCATTCCCAAAATATCACGTGTATCCGCCATTAAAATGCCATCAAATTTTACAGCCTGCTATACATGTTCCAAAATATTCTATTTAGCTGTGTGTTTTTCGAAAATATTCCCGAAAAATGCCAGAAATTTTGTCTCGGGTAGCTTGTAAAATTTTGTGGAATTTTTAACGGCAGATTCACGGCATATTTTGGCATTAGGCGAAAAACAGAAAGCTCATGATATAAAATCCTCCATTGTTTGTTTGAAATATGTCGAAAAATGTTTCTAAGCTGCCTCGACTCTGTCAATAATTTTGTCTGTGATAATAGGTAATCTATTCGAGATACATTTTAAAACCAATTTCTAGTTCACTGGGCTGCACACATCAACATCGTCATTATCAGCCTAGTAGTTCCTACATCGCTCGGCTTCCGCGCAAAACTCAATTATTACCCAATGTTTTGTCGACCTCATCTACTCATCCGCGGAAGCCAGCGTGGCCGTCGACTCTGATGCCGCCGCCACCGCCGTCACTTCTGTCGCCTGACGCGCAGGAAGTCTTTAATGCTCGGTGTTGATGGCTGCGTGAATCCTTTTTCTCTCAATCTCGAAAGGGTGTGAATTGCATGTGTTTTATTTTCTTTTTTTTTTGTATTGACTTTCAATGTTTTTGTTCACATTGTTATTGTTATTTTTATTTGCCTTTGTTGTTGCTTATTTCATACAATTGACGCCATTAAAACCGTTGAAACTGTCGAAAATGCCACTGCAAATCCTGCCAGAAAGCGTGAATCATTTCAGATTACAGTCGACTTTGTTGATATCTCGTTGTTCGTCGTTTTGCGTATGGCTTTTGTTTGGGGTTCATTCCAACGGTGTTGCTGCTGCTGTTGCTGCTTTTATTTGTTTGATGAGTTACGTTTGGTAATTTAATAGTTTTTCCTTTATTTTTTCAATTTTATTGTGGAAAATTTTAACAAATGCACCAAAACCCATTACAGCTCAAGTACTTTGAATACAGCTGTTTTGTGAAAATGGTTTTTAATTTCATAACAAACTACAAAAAAAAAGGGTTTTTCGGTTTTGGATGTTCGGCAATATTGTGAAGTTTTAATTGGAAATTGTTTAAGTCATAATACAAATATTATTAATATAATGCGATAATTACCAACACTACATTTTAATTTTTATCCATATTAGATAATAGATAAATAATAAATATAATTTCATGAAATTCATAATTATATATTTAGTATATGGACTATAATATTCTAAATATTTTATAATGAACTATTTATAATTTATCAAAATATTCTATAAATTTTATAAAAACACAAAACATCATTAAAAAGAAATGAAGAGAACTCGAAATTATTAAAAATAACACAACAGAGCTGTGTTTAAACTGTTACTCTCGTGGTTCTTGTCTCGACAAAATCACAACATACCGTCCGCATGGTTTGTGTACTTGCTAAGCGGTAGCATTTCATTTGAAATAACTTTCAATAAAATAACAAACTCAAAATAAAAAATACAAAAATTGTAAAATAAACCAAAATTAGAGAAAGTGTTAAGTAAAACAAAAATGGAGTTCAAAAATGTTTATACTTAATGCAGTACTATTATTCTTAGGCGTTAATGGTGTCATTATTTAAGTTTTGCTGTCACATGACGTGACTTTTGTCAATTTGACTGCTTAAATGAATTTTTAAAAAGCTCAACGCGAAAATCACTAATAGCAACAACATCCGCGTGTTTTCTAAAGAAATTCTTAAAGTGACTTTCAGAAAACATAATCATCAAAAAACGAAAATACCAAAAAAAAAACAGCATCCGGAAGTGCTCATCATTATCAGTCGTAATGCTAGTGGAAGAATTAGTGGAAAAAGAGATGAGGTATAATAAGTAACTAGAAAAGGGCAGCAATAAATATACGCCTACAATATAAAATCAACAACAACAACAAAAATATTTACATATACACCAAATACAACAAGAAATAGGCCGCCAACAACATGTATCTCAACGCTGTATCTCAATTTTTGTATAGGTTTTCGATACCATTTGAGAAACGGAAGCAGAAAATCACACAAAAATTTTCATTGTCAATGGCTCAACGCCAGCACTCATGCAGTAGAATGCAATAAGTGCAGGAGAAAAAAATCCAAAAAATAGAAAAACAAAAAAAAAAACTAAAAACATACAAAGTATCTACAACATCAACAAAAAGTATCTGAAAAATACACACAAGTCTAATGCAATAAGTAGAACAAAATAAAGAACAAAAAAAAAAAAAAAAAAAAAATAACCTAAAAAGTAACACAAAGTATTTACAAACACAAAAAAAAAGTATCTCAAAAATTGTTTAATCCATTACAATGTATCTGCGTCTGGCGCAATGTATCTGCCTGATCGGCGAAGTCGAAAACCACGGAATTCAGAGAATTGCATTTGTTGCTGTCTGTCTCAGTGGCAGCAACTGCTGCTGCTCTGAGTATTCGACTTTTGTATCTATGTATCTGATTTCGTGCGGTTTATCAAATTGTATCTGCATATCTGACGGATGCACGCCGCCGCCTCATATGCTTCATTGCCTGCGTAATTGCTTCCAAATGTACGTGAGTTGATGATGTTCTGAATATTGATGATGTTGTTGTTCTTGTTTTTGTTGTGAATGATGATGATGTTGTTGTTTTTTTGCCCCTGTTGTTCTTGTATCTGCATTTGACTAGATATAACTGCGCGTGTTCCACATGTGTCGCGGGTGTTGATTTGTTGCATTTACATGTTGTAGTAGTTGTCCACAATGTTGTTGTTTTTGATTTTTTTCCAATTGTTGTTTTGTTTTTCTTTTGCTTGTATATTTTTTTGTTCATTGCTTTTGTTGTTGTTGTTATTGCTGTTCGTTATGCTTGAAAAGCTGCAACTCAAGTTGATCGCGATTTGAAAGCAAGCCGTCAAAACTTTGTCATCAATAAAGGCAGCGCTTCCGCTTTTTCCTTTTTGTAATTATTTTAAATTGATCTTTACTCTAATCTTATTTTCCAATATAGAGATTTTTCATTTTTAATTATCATTTATTAAAAAAAAACGTTTTTACGTGTTTTCATATATTTATTTTTTATATATATATTTTTTAAATATTTTTTTTTGTTTTAAATTTTTTTAAATATATATTTTATACATTTTTTAATATTTTTTATATTTCATTTTTAATATAGGTTCTAAGTATATTTTTTGTTTAGATTATTTTTGAAAATATTTTTTACATATGTATATTATTCGATATTTTTTTTTTATAATTTTATTTAAAAGTCAATATTATTATTTTTCAATCTTTTCAAATTTTTTCCGTTTATTATTTTTTAATATTAAAAAAAAGATTTCTTATTTTTCTTTTATTCTATATTTTTTTATTTAAAAATTTCTATATTTAAAAATGATAATAATTTTTCGTTTTTATTTATAATATAAATTGTTTTTTATTTTATTTATTTTTTACGTATAATTGGAATGTATTTATTTTAATTTTTTTATACTTAAAATATGTTTTTTTTGTATTATTTTTTACGTTTACTTTCTTTTAATCTTTTGTTAATATTATTAAATTTATTTATTGTATTTTGTGTTTCTTATTATTTCTTTTATTACTTAATTAAAAAAAAAAATCGTTGTGGAGCTGTGGTCTCAGAACTTTGCATGTGTTTTGTGATTGCGTTCCTCGATCACATGTGTAGCGGTAAATCGAACACAAAAACAAACATTTTTCCATTTATTATTTTTAATAGGTTTAAAGTAGAGCATTGCTTTTATCTTCTTCAGTTCCTTGGGTCCCTAGCGGGACATAGGGCATCAACTACACCTACACGCCATCGTGTACGGTTTTTGACAATTGTCTTCAACTCGCTCCAACTTTACCGAGTTTCTAAGCCTCTCTATCGACTGAACTTCTCCATGTTTCTCTTGGTTTCCTTCCAGTATTAAAAAAATGTTAATAATTTTAAGTATTTATTTAAACTTTTTTTATTATTTTTTTTACTAAAAACGTTTAATATTTCTTTTAATATTTTTAAAAGTTTTTTTTGCAATGTTAATTTTTTAATTTTAATTTTTTAATTTTGTTATTTTTATCTTTTTTTATTTATTTAAAATTTATTTATTTTATTTATTAAAAAAAGTGTAAGATGTGTAGCGGTAAACCGAACACAACAATAAATAATTTATTATTTTTAATATTCAAATATTTTTTTTTTTTCTTTTTTTAAACTTTCTTTTTTTAAACTTTAAATTTCTTTTTATATTTATTTTCTTTTTACATAAAAACGTTTTATTTTTTATAATTATTTTATTTTTATTTATTGTTTATTTCTATTAAAAACATTATTCTACTTTAAATTGCTTTTTTATATATATTTTTCACGTAAAAACGTTTAATTTTTTATTGATATTAATTTTTATTTTTTTTTTAATTTTAAATTTTTCATTTTTAAATTGTATCTTTTTCGATTTTTTTTTTATTAGTTAATAAAAAAAATTGTATAATTTGCAGAACTGTGGACTCGTTTCGGATATGTTTCTAACTTTGTATGTGTTTTATTATTGCATTCGTCGAGCACTTGTGTAGCGGTAAATCGAACACAGCAACAAACAAACACACGTCTTCTGCTGAGTTTAATTCATTCGAGTCTGTATTCACAACAAACACATGTGAATACAGAAACACACCATCGTAGTTCGTGATCGAATTTTTCGCGGAAATCTAATAAACAAATTGTATGGGTGTTGTACAAGAAAAGGTTTTTTTTAGCCTGATAGCTGGGAATACCTTACATAAGCCATCCATTCTTATTTCCGACGGATTGCTAATCAAGTTGTTAATAGTTTATAATTGAAAATATCGTATCAGCGAAAATTATTGCTAATATCAACATGTACACATATGTGCATATATACCTACTTTGCTTTGCTTTCACTCTATTGTCTACCATGACCTGCCTGTATCTACCATGTTGCTTACACATAAATTGCCTACAATACTCTACTTACAATACTTACCATTTCTCTATCAATTTTGTTTTCGCACTATTTGAAGAAATCGTAATGTTGTGTTCACATTCCCACCTTTGCCTATATAAAAACATCCTATAAATTATAATTTCAACTGCTTTTTACCTTCCAAATTTCTTGCTTAAAATTTTGTCTGGGGGCATTGTAAAAATAATGCAAATAGAATGCAATGAAATATATACGGATGAAAATAAATTCTAATACTCGAGAAATATTCTGCTCGAATGAAAACTAATAGAATTTGACTCATATCAATAAAATACTACTAAAATTTAAGAATTTAATATCTGAATATTAAGAAAGCAAATTACTTACTTATCAAAAAAGTAAACAAGCTTCATTCTACTGGATTTTGAGAAGTTAATTTATTGATTATAAAAAAAAACAAAAATAACACGCAAAATTGTTGCTGTCTTCTTTGCAAAAAGATCACGTGTTCCTGTATCATCGATATTTCTTGTCTGTAATATTCGCTGTTCGTGTGTGTGCCTGCCTGTCCATTGAAAGTAACTAAATAATTAAGACATTATGTTCTTAGATATCAAAAAAGTAACTAAGTACAATTTATCTTGATATGCAGAAGTTTTTTTATTTGGTATCAAAAAACGGTACGACGATAAACATTATATGTATTTTTGATTATTCCACTTGGTTACTTTTTACCTAGTTACTACGTAGTTACCTAAGAAATAAATATCTGCATATCAAGAATAATTCCACTGAGTTACTTTTCTGATACTTATAAATAAATTTCTGCATAATAACAATTGTTTCTTACAATTAAGAATTAAAAAAAAAATGTTTGAGATTTTTTTCCAAATTTCTATTTAAATCTAATTTTTTTTTATTATTTTGAAAAATCTCTCATTTTTTTTAAAACTTTGCTCACATATTTTTTTTTTTTTTGAAAATCTTCCCTTGTAGCAGTTTATCAGCTCTATATAATCCATGCGTCATTTCATATGTTGTGCCGAGTTCATTAAGTCTTCGCAATCTTTAGTTTTGAGTTGATGATCTGGCGTTTACCATTAATTTTCATTAAATGGTATTTTGCATATTTTAAGCAGCCTCCTTCGCAACATTGTATTTGTATGTTGTCCATTAATCAGAGAATTACTGACTCATCTGGCATATTATGTTTATTTTAACATTAAAATTGTAATTTGTATATTAAAACGTAAATGTGTTTTAAAAATTATAAAACCGTACATATTTCCAATTGTAGAAATAATTCCATAAAATACAAAATATATTCATTTGAAGTAGTGGAATATTAAACATTTTCCAATATTTTTTATTTTAGTTCATTTAATTTAATTTCGTAATTTTAGTTTCTTTTAGTTATTTTAGTTCTTTCAGTTCTTTCAGTTCTTTCAGTTCTTTCAGTTCTTTTAGTTCTTTTAGTTCTTTTGGTTTTTTTTGTTCTTTTAGTTCTTTTAGTTCTTTTAGTTCATTTAGTTCTTT
The DNA here is from genome assembly GCA_951804985.1 of Dryomyza anilis. Classification (NCBI taxonomy): domain Eukaryota; kingdom Metazoa; phylum Arthropoda; class Insecta; order Diptera; family Dryomyzidae; genus Dryomyza; species Dryomyza anilis. The sequence continues at coordinate 116,805,383 of OX638130.1, forward strand.
TAGTTCTTTTAGTTCTTTTAGTTCTTTTAGTTCTTTTAGTTCTTTTAGTTCTTTTAGTTCTTTTAGTTCTTTTAGTTCTTTTAGTTCTTTTAGTTCTTTTAGTTCTTTTAGTTCTTTTAGTTCTTTTAGTTCTTTTAGTTCTTTAAGTTCTTTTAGTTCTTTTAGTTCTTTTAGTTCTTATAGTTCTTTTAGTTCTTTTAGTTCATTTAGTTCTTTTAGTTTTTTTAGTTCTTTTAGTTCTTTTAGTTCTTTTAGGTCTTTAAGTTCCTTCAGTTTTTTTAATTCTTTTTTTAATTTCTTTTGGTTCTTTTAGTTTTTTTAGTCCTTTAGGTCTTTTAGTTCTTTTAGTTCTTTTAGTTCTTTTAGTTCTTTTAATTCTTTTAGTTCTTTTAGTTTTTTTCAGTTCTTTTAGTTCTTTTAGTTATTTTAAACCCTTTATTCCTTTGTTAACTTAGTTATTTATTTTCTCACCTCAAGCACCTAATAAACAAAAATTATAGAATTCGTATTCAAATTAATTCCTCTGCAAAAAATATTATGCAAATTAAATACTTAAATTAATAACTTTGCTGACAACAACGATTTAAAATTCTAATAAAAACATATATCACATCAGACAACACATAAACATATTTAACAAAATGCTAATGATGATCACTAATGATCTTTCATTTCAAAGGTATTATATTCATTACAAAGTTCTTTATTGTGCGCTACGATTGATATAACTGTTTCTAAATTATTCATTAATAAATAAACTTTCATTATTATTAATAATAATTCGATGTTTTTTTAAATGCCCGATCACCGATCAGTCGCATAAATTGTGCCGACTTTGAAATATGAGTTGACTTTAAAGTGATCAGTAAAAGCATTAATAATTTCAATTAACTAAAGCACGGCATTATAATAAATTCTCGCACAATACCACTGAAGATCACTTAGTGATCTGCAATAATTTAACTAGAATGGAATTTATTAAGAGATCGCTACAAAGCACCACTACCAAATATAAGTTATTATGCATAAATTACAACGCAGGACTCACCCAAAAACAGAAACAATTCAACGTTCTACTAAATCTCAATGCGATCTAGAAGCAGCGATCACATTTGTACCTGAAGCTCATTAAATAAATTTTAAATTCTTACATAGGGTTTTTGAATTTTCAACTCGACTCCAAAAATGTCTCGAAATAAAAAAATCAACTGGGGGGAATCTTTTCCGATCGTGTTGCCGATCTTCATTCGTTGTAATTGTGACACAGCTGAGGCCCGAACGACTGACAGCGTCGATCAATCAGAATTCTTGGAGGCAAATGACACCTATACAACAACAACAAAAACAATACTCGTCAGAAACATCGTCAAACATTTTTGCCCCACATTCAATTTATTCACACACTCAACATCGGTTTGGTTCGGTTCGGTTCGTTTTGCTCTCACCGTCTGATGGATGCATTTAACCTGAGGCAAAAATTTTCCAATTTCATCTTTCTTCATTTTCATTTTTTTTTTGTTTCGTCGATTTTCCGACGTCGACTATTGCATCTGCTGCCACCAATCATGCGCCTAATGGTTCCCCTAAGTCGGGCGGTGGGTGCGTATGTTGCTGCTGTTGTTCTTCTTGTTGTTGTTGTTGCTGCTGAGGTTATGCTGGGGACCCGGTCTCTAATTTATGGTTGTTGCATTTGCTATGTGGAGCACGCTGCACGCTACATCCGGAATTTATTGCAAGTCGCTGGCTGTGTTGCTGTTGCTGCTGTTGATGTTGTCGTCTAAGTTTACTTAAGTCAGCAGCAGTTGCTGGCAAAACGTTGTTATTGCAGCCAGCGTAGGATTAGCGCCGATGAGATCGTGCTGCATGCAGGCGTTGTTTATAGGGCACGCGGGGGAGGGTGAATTAGTAGGCAACAGGCGAAGGTACTGTTTTGAAGGTACTAATTTGAAGTGGGGGTGACAATGGAAAACCTACATCTTTGAATAAATATAGAACTTTTAATTTTTAGTGAAAGTAGAAATTTTAATGAAAATTATAGTGAAAAATTTAATTTTTAGTGAAAAATTGAATTTTTAGTGAAAAATTGAATTTTTAGTGAAAAATTGTATTTTTAGTGAAAAATTGAATTTTTAATGAAAAATTGAATTTATAGTGAAAAATAGAATTTTTAGAGAAAAATTGAATTTTTAGTGAAAAATTGAATTTATAGTGAAAAATTGAATTTTTAGTGAAGAATTTAATTTAAGTGAAAAACTAAATTTTTAGTAAAAAATTTAATTTTTAGTGACTTTGAATTTTTAGTGAAAACTTGAATCTTCAGTGAAAATTTGAATTTTCAGTGAAAATTTAATTTTTAGTGAAAAATTGAATTTTTAGTGAAAAATTGAATTTTTAGTGAAAAATTGTATTTTTAGTGAAAAATTGAATTTTTAATGAAAAATTGAATTTATAGTGAAAAATAGAATTTTTAGAGAAAAATTGAATTTTTAGTGAAAAATTGAATTTTTAGTGAAAAATTGAATTTTAAGTGAAAAATTGAATTTTTAGTGAAAAATTGAATTTTTAGTGAAAAATTGAACTTTTAGTGAAAAATTGAATTTTTAGTGAAAAATTGAATTTTTAGTGAAAAATTGAATTTTTAGTGAAAAATTGAATTTTTAGTGAAAATTTGAATTTTTAGTGAAAAATTGATTTTTTAGTGAAAAATTGATTTTTTTAGTGAAAAATTGAATTTTTAGTAAAAAATTGAATTTTTAGTGAAAATTTGAATTTTTAGTGAAAAATTGATTTTTTAGTGAAAAATTGATTTTTTTAGTGAAAAATTGATTTTTTAGTGAAAAATTGAATTTTTAGTGAAATATTGAATTTTTAGTGAAAAATTGATTTTTTAGTGAAAAATTGATTTTTTAGTGAAAAATTGATTTTTTAGTGAAAACTTGAATTTTTATTGAAAAATTGATTTTTTAGTGAAAAATTAAATTTTTTAGTGAAAATTTGAATTTTTAGTGAAAAATTTAATTTTTAGTGAAAAATTTAATTTTTAGTGAAAAATTTAATTTTTAGTGAAAAATTTAATTTGTAGAGAAAAATTTAATTTTTAGTGAAAAATTGAATTTTTTAGTGATAACTCGAATTTTTAGTGAAAAATCGAATTTTTAGTGAAAAATTGAATTTTTAGTGAAAATCAAATTTCAGTGTAAAAATTGATTTTGTAGTAAAATCTTGAATTTTTAGTTAAAAATTAAATTTTTAATAATAAATAAAATTTTTAATAAAAAAAATTAATTTTTTAGTGAATTTTTAGAGAAAAATTAAAATTTTAAAGAAAAATAAAAAATACAAATGGTGAATTTCTTCGCCAGAAATATTTCGCTCTTTCTGCCTCTCAAACATCTAACTCAAATCAAACGTTGCCGGAAAAAAACATTTCTTGAACTGCTGCTCTTTGCACGTACCAAAGAGTCCCTCGGCCTCCAGTGTTTCATGGAAACTCGGGAAGTCATAGAGCTTCAGCCACACAACAGCAGCGTGGTGAATAACATACATCCTTCCATAACGCACGCTAAACACACACGGACTGCAGCTGATTAATCCAGACATACGTCGAACCAGCCATCCATCCATCCGTAAGTTCATTCATGCCTTCAGATACTTTAACACAATCCGTGAGTAACAAACGCAAAACTCAGGCACGCGCTTTGGCTCCAAGGGCACAAAGAGGACTCGTTTATACTTCCTCTTCGGCTTCGCCAGCGTGAGCGCAAGCAAGAGCGACCTGATTCCGAGTCAGTCCGGCTGCCACCACATATCTGGAAAATGCAGATGCGCCAAGGTATCCATGAGATACACGGGGCCGCCGCTACGTGCGATTACTACGAGCGAGCAACATATGTTGTTGACTTTTGGCACAACTCACGCTAGTGATAAAAATAAATTTGCTCTCTGAGAGAGAGGAGAGCACTCTGTTTCTCTGTCTGAGTAGCGATATCCAGCAGATACTAGATACTTTAGCACCGCCAACTAACAGTGCGCTGTTGCTTAGATTGTTTTTGTTTTAATATTGCCAGTGGATGTTGTTGTTGTTGCTGTTGTCGCAGCACACATACTGCAGACATCCGCTGCTGCTGCTGTTGCTGCTTCTGGTGACTCCGACTCTGGCAGCGAGACAATCAAGTTTTAGTACGTGTTCCTCCGTGTCTGAAAACAGTTCAGATTCCTGAAGTGCGCGCAAATTATACGCCTGGACGGACAGACTACAGGCAGCTATAATTCTGAATGTCTGCCATACTCAGTCAACTGCACGGAATACACGTTGTTCGCACGGATACTTTGAAATTTATTATTTTAAATTTAAATTCTATATGTTGTGCGCCTTTGTTATAAAAAAAAACAAATTAAACACAAAATAAATTTTTAAAAATCCCCAAAAAAACACGACTTGTTACGAATTTAAACGAATTGGCATCGCACGGATACGAATTTCACGGATACGCGTAACAGTTGACAGCGCAGTGCGTTCGGTAATTTGCGACGGTACGATACGAAGTGCGACAATACGACCTAACATCGTATATTATTGACCTACGTTAAGTTCTAAAGCAGAAAGTAGAATAAAAAAATAACAACAAAAACCGTCAATTCTAGTGTTAAAGATACAAAAGTATCTTTGGGTGACAAGTTGTATCTGCAACGTTTTAAACAAGTTTTAAATAAATTCTAAAAAAATTAAAAAACACGCTAAACAAGTGCAAGAGTCCTGTGTGCAAAAAAATATCAGCCAAGCTTTGTATCTATCGGAATTTTGTCGCTCAGTTGCTTTGGCACTAACCAACGAACGAACGTACGCAGCAAACTTGAATTTTGAATGCATTACCAACGTCGTCGAAAGCAGCTGAATCTGTTTGCAACAATTTGTGGTGAACAAACCTAACTACTAACAGTGCTCAAAGTGCTGGTGGTGAAAAACGCCAAAATACTGCAAAATTTCAAAAGTATCTGCACAAGTTATAAAAGTGCAGTTCGCCCAAAAAAAAAGTGCCACTTAATGCAGGCAACACGCTTATATGCTGCGTATGCTTTAGACAGCTAAGTAACACGTAAAAGATACGCAAAAACATAAATTGTATCTGCAAGATACGTATATACCAAAATTCATTCACAACCTACGTATTTTCGCAAAGCTAACAAGCAGGCAACAAACAACAACTGACAACAACTGCCAACAATTACAACAACAACATATCAGTCAATAACAACAACAAAAACAACATATCAACTTTTGTATCTAGATACAAGCCGCCGTGCAGCATAACGTAAACAAAATCAAAAACCGCTTTTTGCTTTTGGCTTCCTCTGTAACCGGTTGAAAACAAAAAGGCATAAAACCAGGCTCCAGTCGACAAAAAACATAAAATTTATTAAAATCAATCTACGCTTTACTACGTCTTCGACGCGGCGCACTACCAGATACACCTGTATCTTGTAACTTGTAACGCTGCTTTCTGCGTGTATCTGCTGGGTGTGTGTGTGCAAGTGATCATTCAAGTAACCACAGCTAGTTTTTATGGTCCAAACGACGTTCGCTATCCAAGTCCCATGTTATAGCCTGGTGCATGCTCTGCAAGTATCTCATGGATGCCCAAGTGTATCTGCTGCATCTGTTTGTCTCTGAATGAATCGCAGTCACTGCTCATTGAACCAGTCTTTTGCTAAACTTATTGTTGTTGTTGTTGTTATTTCAGCAACAACTTATAACTCGTTTGTGGAACAACAACTTGGCAGCAACATATTGGTGTTGCCGGTGCAAACAACAGCAGCAGTAGCAGCAGCAACCAAAGCAAAAATATCACAGCAAAAACAAAAACAACAATTTCCTGCACAAGTGTTAACGCTTTGGCAATAAATACCGGTTTAACGCGGTGTTGCCAAAATATATTAAAAAATATTAAAAATATAAAATAAAATAAAAAAATTTAAATTTATAAAAATTCAAAACTAAAAATAAAATATACCCTTTTTAATAGTGCGCTCTAAGTAGCACAAAAACAACAACTATAAGTTACAACAACAACCATTTACAAGAGCAATTTTACAATAGCAGCAACTACAAATATCAGCAACATCAAATAGCTGCCACCACAAACGAAGCCACACAATTGCTTATTGGATATTTCAAGAATTTATGGTGAGTTTTCTTTTTTTCAGAAAATTTTTTTTTTTTGCAAACAACAAAAGAAGAACATTTTTCAAATTTTTGCGCCATTTTTATACCAACCATTTTGCAGAAATTGTCGAGTGTAAAAAAGAAAACAACCAAAGCAATCAATTAAGTGTTTATTGCATTTCTTTGGCGACATTGCTGTGGCTTGTTGCCATGTTATGCATTTCACTCAATGCAGTTTTTATTTGTTTTTCATAAGAATTTCAGTTTTTTTTTTATAATATTTTTATTTTTTTTATAATATTTTTTTTTTTATATTTTTATTTTTTTTTATAATATATTTTTTTATAGTATTTTATTATATTTTTAAAATTAATAAATATTTATATTTATTGAAAATTTTCTGTAATATTTAATTTCATTTTTTATTTAAAATTAGCAAAATTGCATTATTTGGTTCATACTATGGTCCTTCGAACTGAATTTGGTATGAGCTATCAATCATTCAAAATTCTAAAAGAAGCTCTTCTATTTCCAACAATATAAGTTATATGCGTAAAATTGTTATCGTAGTTTTTGCAATACAACTAGGCCCATAATGTCCTTGTAACGCAGTGTCCTGATCATGTACTAACCTCCGGCCATGATCATGTAATGATCGGGCAATTCCCCATTTTATTATACACCCGACAATTGCCTTGTCAGAGCCCGAGCATAATAGGGTTTCTCTCATTAAATCTCGATCATTGTCTGATGTCATTTCGTTATGAGGAACAAATAATGTAGCTATGATCAGGAACATTAACTATTTAGATAATGCAAACCCTGGTATGGTAAGCATGATAAGGGCATGCAAAGGCAATGATCATATTTTCTCTAATAGGGCTTACCCAACGAAAACCCGATCATTTCCCGATGGCGCATCGGGCAAATTTCTACTAGGGGTGCGACAAGATCTTCTCATAATTATATCAATAAAAGTACTTTAATCATTATTTGTTTCCCAATTTGATGGTTCTTCGAGCTGGATTTTGTATAACCTACAACTCATTTATTATTCCAAAAGAATTTTTCATATTTCTTTCAATACAATATAAAAGAATTACAATTAGCTCTTCAGCATTTAAGTTATTTTCATAAATTTACTTTCCTTATTTCTTTAATTTTTAATTATTATTTTACACATAGTTTATGGTCCTTCGAGCTGGATTTCATATTAAATCGCACACATATTTGTATAGTGCATTATTTAGTGCTTAATTAAATAATATTGTATTTTAATTATAAAAATCATAAAAATTAAATCAATTAATTGCTCAAAATGCAAATTATATTCATGCCGTTTTAAAGCTGTATCATTTTTTGTTAAATTGACTCTTTTAAATATTATTTAATTGAAAAATTAACAAATCACAATTACCATTAACATTTAAATTAAATTTTAATTCAACTAATACTTTATTTATTAATTTATGCACCTTTTTATGCATTCAAATCCATGCTCTGTCTATAATGCGCTTCAACAGTTTTTCACTTTTAATTGATGACCTTTTATTGAAATAGTGAAAAATAAATATATAAAAAAAAATATTTTATATATTAAACAAATTTGCATAAATTTCGCACAATTATTATTAAATATACACAATATTGATAGTTTAATTAAGTCAATAATTTGTTTATTATTTATTAATAGTTGTTCATTAATAGTTTTTAAAAAAGAAAATTAAGTTTTTTATTAAATAAGCTAATACGAAATTTTAAATATATCGACGTTGTAGAACGAAAAGTCACCAACCCTAGTAGAAATTTTGGTAGGGCCATGGTCATGAAGTGATCATGTCATTATTTGAGATGATCGGTATATGACGAGGTCCATAATGTCCTTGTAACGCAGTGTCCTGATCATGTATTGACCTCAGGCCATGATCATGTACTAATCGGGCAATTCCCCATTTTAATATTTACCGGACAATTGCCTTGTCTGATCCCGAGCAAAATAGGGTTTCTCTCATTAATCTCGATCATTGCCTGATGCTAATTTCATTATCAGGAACAAATAATGCTATGGTAAGCATGATAAGGGCATGCAAAGGCAATGATCATATTTTCTCTAATAGGGATTACCCAACGAAAACCCGATCATTTCCCGATGGCGCATCGGGCAAATTTCTACTAGGGAAATACATTTCTATGAAAAACTTAAATTTCAAGTTTGTTGTTTAATATTATAAAAAGTAATTGCTGCATTTTTAAAGTTGAAATTCCAATTGATAGATTTACATTTTCTTAACATGTGGTAAAAAAATTAAGATCATCGATTAAAAATTGACAGCTATATTAAGATTTTTGTAAATGAATATTTGACATTTTGAAAATGTATTTGGTGACTTTTCGTTCTACAACGATGATATAATTAATTTTTGTTTGTAAAATAAAAATTTTAGGTAATTTTTCACAAAAGTATTATGGCAATTTCATGTGCATAATCAAAGCAACATTTTCCAAATATTTATTTTTAAATTTAATATATTTTTAGTTTGTAATTTCATTTAAAAAAATTAATTTTAATATTTTTAATAAGGTTTTTTCCAATTTATTATTTATTATTTTTTATATTTTTTATTATTATTATTATTATTTTTTATTATTTAATGCGATTTGCAACAAATTGAAAATTCTTTTTTACACAAATATTTGAATTCCAAATGGTATTGCTAAGAACTATGTTTAATACAGAATTCTTCGTTGAAAAGAAGTATGGTCCTTCGAGCCAGATTCATTATATTATTTTTTTTATTAAATAAAAATACCGTGCTTAAAATAATTGCTATAATTATACAGTGTTTTCCATTCTGTTATTGATGCTCTAAGTTTAGTTATTTTTCTAAAGAGTATATTTTATATATCACCACTTTTAGATTTATTTTATCATAAATAAAATTTTTATGGTCCTTCGAGCTGGATTCATTTTAATATTTAAGATATAAGGGCCATTCCACACCAAATCGACCAAAAAAAGTCAAATTTGAGATTTTACCTTTTCGATCTTAATGAACTTTTGGCAACTGATAAAGGGTATCGAGACATGCACTAAACAATTTTTTTTTATTTTTCCGACCACTATTTCCAGAGATACAGTGGCTCAAAGTTGGAAAAAAAAAGTGCCAAAAAATCACCTTTGTACTGTTGTTCATATTTAAATATCTCTTGAACTAGAAATGCTAGAAACTCCGTTAATAGCTCGTTTTAAAGCTAATAGAACAAGCTTTTAGAAAAATTAAGTTGTAATTTCCAAACGGTAACATGTGGTCCGTGGTCATTATCCTTGCACTTCAAAATTGATGTCCTTAAAAATGACCCTTTTTAAAATTCTAAAAAAAAATCATAAGTTTTCGTCAATTTATTGTTAATGTACATGCAAAATTTAAAGATGGTATTTTGACGGCATCATATTTTAAAAAATAATTTTCTAAATCGAAGAAGGTGAGTTCCAACCGCTGGTCGATTTGGTGTGGAATGGCCCATAATAACTAAGATTTTTAATATAAATATAATTTAAATTTCTATTAAAGTTAATACTCAATTTAAGCATAATATTGCAGCTAAAAATGTAGCTAGATATATATATTAATATAAAATTCTTCATTGCACAAATTAATGGTACTTCAAATTGAATACATTCAAATTATAATGATAAATTTAGTTCGCACTTGACAATATTTTCTTAATTTTAATATTTATTTTTATGTTAATTATTGACAATTTGTGTTGTAAAGTCGAGATAAATTGCAATAAGTATTATAATTTAAATGTAATGTAAAACAACAATTCAATAAAAATTCCCTGAGGAAGGTGGAAAATAACCACCGAAACTTAGGAGAAAATTATGAAATAAATTCGTTTATTTGTCAAATCTAAAAACTAGATAAATTTCTTTATTTTATATTTTATTTAATTTAAACATGTATTACACATCTTCTTAGTTTTTTGTGGTCCCTCGAGCTGAATTCATTACAATGTTGTCATTAAAAATGTCTGATTTTTTAATATACTTTTATTAAATTTCTATTAAAATTTATAAATACATAAAAATTTTCAACTTATCAAATATTTTATTGAACATATTAAAAGGACCTTTAATATGTTTATTAAAATATTCTTTATAAAATCATCTATAAATAGCAAATTTTGATGTATTTATAACGATGAATATATTTAATATTTTTATCTTCTAATAAACTTTAACACATTTAAACAATATTAATTTATAAAGACAGTTTTCGTTAAGTTAATAATGATTATTTTCCTTTTTCTTTTTTTATATGGTATTCATTTTGAACAGGTTTTGCGCATCTTTTTAATTATTTTTTGGTCCTTCGAGCTGGATTCATTACAATGTGTTGAATGAAAAATTGTGATTTTTTTAATATACATTTATTAAATTTCCATTTAAGTATAAAAACTCATCAAAATTAGTTATAAATATAGACAGATTTATATAGAACTAGCTGGACCCGTACACGACTCGTGCACAGATTTTGTGAATGCAAGGTTATGGAGCAATTTTATTAATTTTTATTATTTATATCAGAGACCCGTGGACGTATTTTTTATTGGTTTTATAAATGTAGTAACCAAAACCAAAGTAATTCTCCGCAAAAAAAACTGTTCTCATATACAATTCTTTCTCAGACTGTGCTTCCCCGTAGAATTCTTCCCAGTAGAATTCTTTCCCATAGATTATTGTGGTTACTTTTAGTGTGGTGGGTTTTAGTGTGGTGAGTTTTAGTGTGGTAAATTTTAGTGTGGTGAGTTTAAGTGCAGTGAATTTTATTGGTGTGTGTTCAATTTAAGTGTGGTGAATTTTGGTGTGGTGAGTTTTTAGTATGTTGAGTTTTAGTATGTTGAGTTTTAGTGTGGTGAGTTTTAGTGTGGTGAGCTTTATTGTGTTGAGTTTTAGTGTGGTGAGTTTTAGTGTGGTGAATTTTGGTGTGGTGAGTTTTAGTGTGGTGAATTTTTAGTGTGGTGAGTTTTATTGTGGTGAGTTTTAGTGTGGTGAGTTTTACTGTGGTGAGTTTTAGTGTGGTGAATTTTAGTTTTTTGTTTCATCTTTTTAGATTGTGTATGTGCTGAGTTATGTCGTTTTGAAAGTTTAGGTTGTATGGGAGGTACCACGCCCATTTGTCCAATCCCGCCCATATATAGCCTATGACACCCTCCGGACTCCATAGTATCCTGGTGCAAAATTTCAGTTAAATCGGTTCAGCGGTTTAGACGTGATACTGGAACAAACAGACAGACAGACAGACAGACCGACGGACCAAGAGTTTTATATATATAGATACTTTATTAAACACATTGTTAATCGTTCGAGCTGAATACATTCAGTTTTTTAATTTTTCTATGGTCCTTCGAGCTAGATTCTGTTGATTTAAAATTTTTGATTTTTTAATATAACTTCATTTAATTTCTATTAACTTTTATATATACAACAAAATTTGTTAACACTATTAATAGATTTATTGAGAAAACTGTATTAGTCATATTCGAGGTTCTTCGTGTCGAATATATATTTTTTTGTCATATTTAAACACGTTCAAAAAATGTAATTTATCTGTTATCGCATATATATTTTTTTCAATCATATTTAAACACGTTTAAAAAAATATCTTTTTATCTGTACCGTTAAGTTATTGACGCTCTAAGTGCTCTAAGACTTTTCTTTGATTTTTGTTTTTTCTATTTCTATTTTGTTTCTTAAATGACAAGTGCGCCTTATGCTAAAGCAAAATAAAAACCCATAATAAAAGCAACTTCAGCATCAGCACCATTAGCAGCACCAGCATAATCATTACCATAATGTCAACGAAATAAAACATGAGCAACGGTGACTGTCGAACGTCAGGCCTAAATAAAGCCTAAATAAAACCCTGGTCAACAGAAGCGTTACGTTTTTTGGGGAGGCTGAGGCAATGGGTGATATGTCTGATGCTATGCGAAACACTTGCAAAAAATAAAAATAAAACTTTTATATGTAGTTAAATGATTGCAGGGCACTGAAAGTAGTATATAAAACTAAAAAAAAAAAACAAAATAAAAAAGAACCCAAAAAAGCGCATAAAAGAATGTTCGTGAATAGTTTTTGGTTGTCACAACGTATAGTAGTAGTAGTTACTACAATTACTATGACTACCATTTTTCATGCACTCTATATAATATTTATTATTTGTGCCTTTCTTTTTCTTTTTGTTGTTGTTTGTTTTGGTTTATTGTCGTCGCATTTAATGTTGCTTTGTCACTACTTCCACTCAGAGGTTAAAGAGTCCACAGGCGCTACTTTCAGGCCTGCTGTCTGCAGCCTTAAGGCGGTGCTTTACTCCATGCTATGTCGCTTTGCTACTCCTTCTTTAGTCACTACTCCGAGTGCTCCATTCGGTGCTCTACCCGGTGCTACGCCAGCAATTTGTGTCTGCAATCGAGAATTGAATAATTTAGTAGTAGCCAACGAGGGGCCGTCGTATTTCAACTTTTATTTTTGGACTTTGTGGCAGCTTTTTAGGCGCAAGCGAAAAAAAAATATACGAAAAATAACTAAAAATGTAAAAATAATAAAAAAGAAGAAAAGAACTAAACAAAAAATGAAAAATGTGCGCAATTCTCAAGAGAATCACCGAGTCTGCAAGAAAAATCTTTTAGTGCTAGGTTTTTTTTTTTTTTGATTTTTAGTTAGAAACAGCACCTCAACTACAACAAATCCAACAAAACATTAACAAAGTACAAAAATTACAAAAAGTTGCTGACTTCCTTGGCGCATCTTCTGCGTTTACTTGCGAAACTACTTGAGTTAATGAAGTAACTCTGGTCAGCAAAAGCGCCACTAAACTTTTCTTTTTTCTTTTTATACTTTATTTTGTATTATATATATTTTTTATATTTTATATATCAACAAAAATACTAAAACTTAATTTAGTAGTTTGACTAAGGTACGTTATGGCCAAGTGCGCTACGTGGTGCCATGACCCGCGTCGTTTTTATTTTTTTTTTAATGCGGCTCCTCGTACTCCTCATGTTTTATGTTGGCATCATTTATTTTGTTACCCGTAGTTTTTGCATTTTGCATTTATTTGTTTGGTCTTTTTTACAACTTCATTCCCTTGTGCTTTTTGAGTTTTCTTTAGTTTTTTTTTTTTTTTAGTTAATCTTTTTTTATATGCTACGCTTTTTAGTGCACTTTTCTTTATTTGCTACTTTGATATGCAGCGCATAATTGACATGAAAATTTAATGTACAAAATTTGAGTTTTACTTATTTTACTTAATATTTATTTTAGTATTGCTGCTTTTATTTTATATTTTTTTTTTCATTGAGGCATATCACATCAAATCGACTAAAATAATTAAAAATGAAATGTTTAACTTTGATTTTTATGTAGTTTGCATAGAAAAATTAGATATAAAAATAAAAATCTCTTTTAATTAATTTTTCCTTTTTTTAATTTTTTTCTTATTTTTTTATTTTGATAATTTCTTTTATGTTTTTTTTTTTTAATGTAAAAATTTGTTATTAATTTTTAATTATTCATTTTTATTATTTAAATTTCTCATAAATTTTGTTTGCATATCGAAAATTTAATTATTGAAAATTTTAATTATCATTTTTATTGTTCTTATTTTTCCTTTTTGTTTTTCACTTTATTTTGAATATATTATTTTTATTTTTTTTAGTTGAATGTAAATATATATATTTTTTTTAATTTTCATGAATTCTTTTTCTGTTTAATTTCTTTCATTTTTTTTTTTATTATTTATTTTTTAATATTTAATTTTTTATGATTATTTTAATTTTATTTCTACTTAATGTTTTATGTCTCATATTTTTTATTTCTATTTCTTTTTATTTTTAAATTAGTTTTTACATATTCATATTTTGGAATTTCGCATTTTAATTTTTTTGAGTTTTCATTTTTAGTATTTTTCATATCATAATTTTTAATTTTCATTATTAATTTTTTCTTTATTTTGATGTTTTTTCATATTTTTCATTTTTTTTTTAATTATTTAATTTTTCACAATTCAGTTTTGTTTTATTTTTATTTAACTCTTTAATGTTTCATATTTCTCAGTTCAATTTTCTATTTTATTTTTTTTAAATTTAATTTTAAGTTTTTATTTTTCAGAAATTTTTTATTTTGAGGTTTTATATTTTTCTTTTTTATAAAATAAGTTAACCTTTTTTATAAAATTTTTCATTTCTATTTTGAATTTAAATTTTTTTTTATTTTTAATTATTTTTTTTATATTTAGTGTTTTTTTTTTTTTTTCTTTTTGACTTTATATATTTTTCAGATTTTATTTTATATATCATCATTTTTAATTTTTTCTTTATTTTGCTGTTTTTTTATATTTTTCATTTTTTTTTTTAATTATTTAATTTTTCACGATTTAGTTTTGTTTTATTTTTATATAATTCTTTTATGTTTCATAATTCTTACTTCAATTTTCTATTTTAATTTTTTTTTTTATTTAATTTTCAGTTTTTATTTTTCAGAATATTTTTTTTTGCTTTTTTTTTATTTTGAGGTTTTATATTTTTCTTTTATATAAAATAAGTCAAACTATTAATATTCAAATTTTTATTTCGATTTTGAATTTTTTTTTTATTTTTTTTTTCATTTTTTGTATTTTAATTATTTTTTTTTCTTTTTCTCTTTATTTGAATACTTTATATTTTTTTTTCAGTTTTTATTTTTCATATCATAATTTTTAATGTTTATTATTCATTATTTCTTTATTTTGCTGTTCTTTATTTGTTAATATTTTTCATTTTTTTTTTTTTAATTATTTAATTTTTCACAATTTTTTTGTTTGTCACAAAGTTTTGTTTTATTTTTATTTAATTCTTTTATGCTTCATAGTTTTCAATTCAATACATTTATTTTAATTTAATTTTGTTAAAAAAAATTTTAAGTTTTCAGAATTTAATTTTTTTCTTTTTAAATTTTTTTTTTGTTATATATTTTTCTGTTATATAAAATAAGTCAAACTATTAATATTTCATTTCTATTTTAAATTTTCTTTTTAATTTTAATTTTTTTTTTCAGGTTTTAATTTTTAATTTCTGTTTTTCAGTTTTTAATTTTATATTTTTATATTATTTTTTTTTTTTTTTTTTCCTTGTTTACATTTTTTTTAAGAATAGTTTTTCAGTTTTTATTTTTATTTTATTTTTATTTTAATATTTGATTTTTTTTTTATATATATATATATATATATATATATATATATATATATATATATATATATATATATATATATATATATATATATATATACATATATATATATATATATATATATATATATATATATATAATTTTTTTTTCAGTTTTTAATTTTATAATTATCTAATTTTTTAATATTTGAGAATGCCTAATTTGTTTATATATTTTTTAATTATTTTCAGTGTATAATTTCAGTGTATATTTTAAGATAAATTTTTAATTTTTTTCATTTTGTTTTTTTTTTTTTTAATTATTTTTTTTTTAATATTTGATTTTTTCTATTTTTTTTTAATTTTATTTTTTCAATTTTTATTTTTTAATTTCTTTTTTCAGTTTTTAAATTTATATTTTTCTTATTATTTTTCTTATTTTATTTAATATATAATTTTTCCATTTTATTTATATTTTTTAAGTTTAGTTTTTCAGTTTTTATTTTTTTTTATTTTAATATTTGATTGTTTCTCCTTTTTTTATATTTTTTTATTTTAATTTTTTTATTTTCAGTTTTATCTTCAAAATGTTCAATACTTAATTGAATTTTCATTTTCAATATTTAAATTTGCCTCTTTTTAGATTTATTTTATAGTATTTTTTTTTTCATTTTATTTCTTTATTTCAATTATTTTTCATTTTTCATTATTTTTTCATATTTTTTCATATTTTAAATTTTCATTTTCTAATTGAAACTTTTTTATTTTGAATTTTTATTTTCTAATTTTTCAATTCCTATTTTTTATATTTTTCTTTATATTCTATCTTTATTGCTCATTTTTATTTCATCTGCTTTTGTGTGTTTTCTACTTTATGGCGCAACAAATTCGCCGCATTCGGGCAACCTTAAGTTTAGATTAGAAAAGTTCCTGGGGCTTTAAAGTGGACACTGCCATGAGGCAGCTGGGCTGGCTGGGTAGTAGTCGAAAGATTGTGCTTTTCTTTTATTTTTTTAGACACTTTGGCTTGTTTCTGACAAAAAGGTTTTCATTTTTTTTTGTGTGTTTTCTGCTATAGTTTGAATGTAGGATTTAAGTTTTGAGCTTGTCGTTACACATTTCCTAAAAAGTTCAAGATTTGTTGCAGCACAAAATCTGCATAAAACAGCAGCTTAAAAAAGGCTAAAGCAAAATGTCAAAGCAACTATTTCTGTAGTACGAAAAAAAAATGGATATTTTAAGTAAGGCTCAAATGCAATTTGAAAGTTTTTGAAAATAAAAATACAAAAGTTATTAATCGCTGTGAAGGAAAATGAAACGGAAAATGCTTTTATTTTGAGGTAACAAATGGTAATGCCAAGTGTTATTTGGTGCAATTGGATTATTCGAAATACTTTGTTTTAATAAATATTTGATAAAAGCGATATAAAAATTCTATGATACGAGTACAAATTGTGATATTGATTTATAAAGTTTTCAAAAATTGTCCTTCAACGAAAAAAGAGAACGTATTTTAGTTTTATTTGAAGGAAAATATGGTAATGCCTACAGTAATCATTGGGAAATATATATTTACGTAATGTTCCATTTTAAAATATGTTTTTCCGAGTGATATTAATTAAATATTTTTAATTTTTATAATACTAAATTTCAGTAATGATATGTTTTATAAAATTACAAAAATGTTTCTCTATTGTGACAATTCAAAAAAAAGGTTTTATAAATATTCTAAAAAAAGTCACAAATTTGATTTGAATTTATTTTTATCAGAAAACAGCAATGCCAACAGTTACCTTTATTTTATAATATTTTCAAATAATTTATATTTTTGAACATATAACCAGATTTTAATAATAAATAATTCCTTTTTAAACCTGCGCATTTATTTTTGTATTACCAAAAAACCTCTTTAAAATTTAACTTTTTAAACCCCAGTGTTAAGCAACATCTTAGCTTGTCTATGTTTTGCAAGTATAATACATATGTTGCCAAATTTCATTTCGCTAATGTCTTCAACATATTATTAAACAAAAACAAAATGAAATAAAAAATAAAATACATTAAAACTTTTGCAAATAAGTTTCAAGGTTATGTTTTAAGAAAAAGTAAGACAGCCTATAAGACATGCACCCATCGCCTTGAACGGCATAAAAAGCAAAAGTTTTGCCATTTTTCCACACAATTCTACTCACTTTTTGGCTGTTTTTTTTTTTTTGTTTCTTTTATTTTCCTTTTTACGTTTTATATATATTTTACAAAAAGAAATAGAATAAAAAAAACACACACAAAGAAATGTAGAACAGTGCGAAAGTAACGCAAAAGTACCATTTCAAGTAATTGACTTTGATAATTTTCACTTTTTGGTGAGGTTATTATGCTGTTTTGGTACGGTCACGCCTTAAGAAATGTGTCGGCTGAAAAATGTAACTATGACTGTAACTGAAACTGTGACTAGCACTGTAATTGTGTCGGTAACTTTGTCGGTAACTATGTCTGTAACTTTGTCTATAACTTGGTCGGTTACTTTTTCTATAACTCTATTTAAAACTCTGACTGTAACCTCATAGACTATCGCCGAGTTTTGTAAGTGTCTGAATTAAAGTTTGTATTCAGGTCATTCATTTCTTCAATTTCCAACCGTCAGTTGTCGCAAATGGTGACCCGTCCGTCACACCAACAAAAAAAAGCCAAGTGATTGAGATGAGCTGTTAATTTGATTGGCAAAGTTTTTCGTAAATTTTCAAATGAACTTCTATAGACAGACATAGAATAACCAACCAGCACCAGAAAAAATAAAGAAAATTCGAAAATGAAATAGTTGTAATTTTTCTCATTTAACATTTAGTTTGTGCGAGGTTTTTCTTTTGGCGCACTTTTGTAGATGAAGTGAAATACTTTTTTTTATTTAACTTTTATTTAATTCCATTTTTTATTAAAATTTAGTATTATTTGCATGGCATTCAACAAATTTAATATTAAAAGTTTTTCTGTTTAAAAATAGAATTTTGAAATATTACTCATTGCAACAACTAAAAATTTGATTTTTTATATCATTTAAAAATAGTGTTAATTTCAAATAATTTGAGATTTTTTCATATGATATTGAACGAGAAACAGTTTTAATTAAAATGTTCACATTTCTAAAACAAAATATTCATTTTGATTTGAAAACTGTTCATATCCGAATGAAATTTTCTCAAATTATCATCATTTAAAATTTTTTAAATGTTATTCAAAAGCTATGTTAAAAACATTTGATAATCACTTAACAGATCTTTACATGATCGGTTGGTTTTATTAAAAATCATTTAACAGTCGTTTAACAGTCATTTAAAAGTCTTTTTAACAGTCATTTAACAGTCATTTAACAGTCATTTAACAGTCAATTTATTGTCACTAACTGTTTTTAAACATATATTTTAAATAAAAAGCGTTTGATTGTCGTCTAACACTTCTTTTCCAGTCATTTTACAATAATGTTAAAGTTATTAACAGACAGTGATTTAACAGACATTTAAACATTGTTTAACAGTCATTTAACATACAACTGTTAGCAGAATGAAAGTATTTCTTTTTATTACGTACTTTATATAGGCATTTCATCATAATCTCATCAGAACTAAATGTTTTTCTTCGAAAACGGAATTCTGTTAATTGTATAATGTAAAAAGCTAATTATTTTATCATTAATTTTATGTTGGATTTTAGAAAATCTGAATAAAACATTATAAGGTATAAAATATTTCTTTAAAATAAAAGTATTTCTCCTTACTAAGTAATATTTCTAAATAATTCATAAAACAATATTTTTTGTCCGATTAATTTGTTCAATTAATAGTATAATGTTAGAGCAGACTGTTAATAACATTTCTAGTATTTTATTATAATAGGAGAATGCGAATATTTAGATGCAAATTTTTTATAACTTTTAAAATCATGTATACATCAATATCTCTACCATCTGTTAGTAACATTATGTTAACGAAAGTTTACTGTTATTCACATTACCCTTACATTTATTTTTTTAGTATAACAGACTATTTCTATTTCGTTTATACGAAATAGCATTATGGTTAATAAAATTATGTTATTACCATTTTGTTAATAATATTATGTTAAAAACATTAAGTTAACAACATTATGTTAAAAACATTATGTTAATAACAGAATATTAATTGCATTAGGTTAAGAACAGAATATTAATAACATTATGTTAATAACCGAATATTTACAATATTATGTTAATAAACTTATGTAACATTCTGTTAATATCATTATGTAAAGGGTTTTTCAACAGGGACGCTACAAAAGTAGAGCGACAGGGACAGCAAACGACGCCATATTTCTTACCGCTCTTTTGACATTTCTCTTCAGTAAGGTTTGCCATTTCATGATGGAAAGATATACGAATTCGAATTTCGATAGTAAATTTTAATAATTTCGACTCGTTGTTGGCTCGTATATCTTTCCATCATGAACCTTACTGAAGAGAAATGTCAAAAGAGCGGCAACAAATATACTTTTGTAGCGCTCTTATTGAAAAACCCTTTAATAAAAATAATGTTAGTAACAAAATGTTAATAAATTATGTTTATAACATTATTTTTATTACATTTAATTAAACATATCGGCTAACACATAATCTTAATAACATTATGTGGATAACATTATTTTAAAATAACATTTTGTTAATAACAGTATGTTAAAAAATCTTTTTGTAAATAACATTATGTTTAAATAACATTTTGTTAATAACTTTATGTTAATAACATTATATTAATAAAATTGTGTTAATAACATTATGTGTTATAACATAATCTTAATAACTATGTGTTAATAACATTAAGTTAATAACATTATGTTAATAACATTATGTTCATAACATTATTTTAATAACATTATATTGAAAACATTATGTTAATAATAACATTTTGTTAATAACATTTTGTTAATAACATTATGTTAATAACATTATGTTAATAACATTATATTAATTGCAATATATTAAACATATGGTTAACATTATCTCTAAATACCTAATGCTAACATATTCTATTTAGTTTTGTTACTGATTACAACGTAATGAATAAATCGAAAATCTCTTTTACATTTTATAAACCATTCTAACAGAATAATTACTTGCCACATAGGATCAATGCTTTGTGCTAAAATTAACATTTTTTTGTCGTCTACATTTCCCACATACTTTGCGTTTGTTGCAGCTACAGCTGCTGCATTTTTAATGCTGCTTTAAGCTTATTTGATCAACTTTAAAAGCATTGCATTGAATGGCTTGTTCTTTTTTATTTTTATTTAATACCTTTTTACAACATGCATTACTACTACTATTTTGCGGTTCACTTTAACCAAGTACAAAGCGCTTTGCTGCTATCTGTTCCTGTTTTTTTTTTTATTTTGTGTTGCATTAAAGTGAAAAATTATTTACTGCTTTTTAAGCCTTTGCTTTAGTGGTCTTTGTCCCTAATTGTATTTGTTTGCATGGCCACACAGACACACACACACATACAGGCGGACGGACAGACCGACAGACGGACATAGTCACACCGACACAGCCATGAATATAGCGCATTTTGTAAATGGCGTTGTAAGTAGTGCAAGTGGGTTGTACCTTTGTGCCGATGTGGCAACATTGGTTGCCGGCGAAAGTTTCATCATGTGCACGGACTACATATTTAATTAGAGCAAATTACTGTTTCACAACTACATTCATGCCATACACTTTCTCACACACACTGTGTAATACGTATATGTTTAACTTCACATTGAAATTGTTTCTAGTCGTTCTTTCATAATTTTTAATGATTGTACCTCATACCAACGACTATAATTCCATATTCTTGTGTGCAAATTTTGTATTTCTATTTTAAAAGTACATAGTGCGGCGGCACATGTGCAAACATGAACTATTTGTATTTCATTTATTATTTTTTTTTTATTTCGAAGTTTTTTTACTACTTTTTTTTTCATATAATTATAAATTTTGTTTTACTACCTAATTTATATGTACATAGTTTATACATTAAACTACCTCTTCAAAATATTTTCTACTACTTTTTCTACTACTTTTTTTACTACTACTATTTTTTTAATACTTCTTTTTTACTACTTTTGTATTCTATTTTTTGTACAACTTTTTTGTAATACTTTTGTATTACCTTTTCTAATACTTTTTCTACAACATTTTTGTACTACTTTTTTAACTACTTTTTGTTACTACTTTTTGTTGCTACTTTTTTGTACTACTTTTTGTAATTGCCACAGCACTTTGTTGCTATATTGCCACTCTAGTTTCATTATTTTAAAATAAAAAAAAAATTGTCTACTACTTTTTTCTACTACTATTTTCAAATACCTGCCGCACCGCTTTGTACTTACATTGGCGCTCTAATTTCATTATTTAAAAGTATTAAATAGCATTTTGAGCTCATTGCAAAAAGTTTACGCCTCCCGTACCCAATGAGACTGAAAAATAAAACGTACAAATCTTTTGTTTTGCTGCCATTGCTAGGTACTACTGCTTTAATTGGAATTTTCACCGGAAAATCGCTGCAGTTTTTCTGCACCACTTTATTAAAATGTTAATGAGCGCGCACAAATTAGTAGCGCGGCAACCTTGTGAAAACTCTGGCCGAGTGTTGCAAACAATGCAGCAGAACAAAATACAAAAAAAATGCAAACTTTTTTTTTGCCTACTCTTCAACGGCACTACCTACCTACTACACTTAACTACTACATATTTAATGGCGTTGGCAATGCGGTGCGCGCCTAAAAACATGCATCACAGCAGCACTGCGTTGCACGTTATTATTTTCTGCACATTTTCCGCCGAATTAAATATAAATAAAAAAACGCACAAACAACAACAACAAAAATCGCTCCCAAAAGACAGTCGACATTTTGACAAAAGCCTGAAAAAATGTTTAAAAATAAAATATAAAAAAATTAAAAATAAAAATAATGTATAAAATATTAAAATATAAAAAATAAAATATAAAAAATAAAATATAAGTAAAAAAATATAAATAATAAAATATAAAACACCATAAAATCACTGCGATGTCATTAAAAATTCAGCGCACCGCCCGCCGATCAGTGGTGGTGGCAGCAACAGCAGTTGGCGCTGCTTATCATTCAAATGCGGTCGACGTTGACGCTGACGAGACGCCCATTAAATAATATTCATACAAAAAAAAAACGCCCCTCTCACACACACGGACACCTCTTACAGTTACACAGACACTGACAACGACACTGACACGCATTTGAATGCATGACGTTCGTAAATAAATCGACATTCGAATTCATTTGTGTTTCATTCACAATGAAATGAATTTTTCATGCAACCAACAGAAAGAGTCAGCCACACAAACATTCACTTTAAATAAAAATTAAAAAAAAAATGCAAAAAATTGTAAAAAAATGGCGTCGATCCTTGCAATTGTTTGTGCACTGACTTCCTTTCAAATGCAGCTGCAGTTTTTGTTTTTGATTTTTGCATTTATTTAATGCTCCGCTTGTTTCCTCCGCTCACTCTCTAGTTGTCCTCTTTGTTACCACTGTCTTTTTGTGCGCCGCAGAAACACGTGTAAGCGTTGCCAGACTGCATATTAAATGCGAGATAAGTAAGAAATTTTATAATTTTTGCATATTTTTAAAAGTTAATATAAATATCAAAAATTTTAACCTTCAACTAAAAATTCGGAGTAATTTATAAAAACTTCTTTTTAATTTTTTATAGGTTACTAAACCGAAAGACGAATTTAAAGAATTTAGAATCTTGTGAAAAATTTGATTTTAGTTTTATTTGATATTTTATATTTAATTGTTTTCAATTATTTATTAATTTTTGTATTGTATTTTATTTACATATATTTTGTTGTATTATCCTTTTATTTTAAATTTTAACAATTGATCTTCCTTTATTTTTTTAATTATATTTTAATACAATTTAATTTTTCTCCATCTTTTATTTTTTTATTTATTTATTTATTTATTTATTTATTTATTTATTTATTTATTCATTTATTTATTTATTTATTTATTTATTTATTTATTTATTTATTTATTTTTTTATTTATTTATTTCTTTATTTCTTTATTTCTTTATTTCTTTATTTCTTTATTTCTTTATTTCTTTATTTCTTTATTTCTTTATTTCTTTATTTCTTTATTTCTTTATTTCTTTATTTCTTTATTTCTTTATTTCTTTATTTCTTTATTTCTTTATTTCTTTATTTCTTTATTTCTTTATTTCTTTATTTCTTTATTTCTTTATTTCTTTATTTCTTTATTTCTTTATTTCTTTATTTTTTTATTTTTTTAATTCTTTATTTCTTTATTTCTTTATTTCTTTATTTCTTTATTTCTTTATTTCTTTATTTCTTCATTTCTTTATTTCTTTATTTCTTTATTTATTTATTTCTTTATTTCTTTATTTCTTTAATTATTTATTTATTTATTTATTTATTTATTTATTTTCTTTATTTCTTTATTTCTTTATTCATTTATTTCTTTATTTCTTTATTTCTTTATTTCTTTATTTCTTTATTTCTTTATTTTTTTATTTCTTTATTTCTTTATTTCTTTATTTCTTTATTTCTTTATTTCTTTATTTCTTTATTTCTTTATTTCTTTATTTCTTTATTTCTTTATTTTTTTATTTCTTTATTTCTTTTATTCTTTATTTCTTTATTTCTTTAATTCTTTAATTCTTTATTTCTTTTATTCTTTATTTCTTTATTTCTTTATTTCTTTATTTCTTTAATTCTTTATTTCTTTATTTCTTTATTTCTTTATTTCTTTATTTCTTTATTTCTTTATTTCTTTATTTCTTTATTTCTTTATTTCTTTTTTTTTATTTCTTTATTTTTTTTTTTCTTTATTTTTTATTTCATTATTTCAAACGCGCTCTCACTTAAATGCACCGTTGCAATTCAACAATTGCCAGCTTTATATAATTGAATTTTAAGCATTTAATTAAAATCCAACTAAAACTACAGTTTAAACTTACAAAATCCACATTTGTTGCATAGCTTCAGGCATTGAGAGGGCGCGCGCGCAAAATGTAATCGCTTGAAATAAGCGGCTTTAAAAGCATATTGTAGGCAATTTACAAATGATTAAATTTAAAACAAATAAATTTAAATATGACGCATATAATGTGCAATTAGAAAAAATGCTTTAAAAAAATAAAACATATTTTTAGGCAGCACAATGCAGTTGTGTTTATTGAAGCTGCATAGCTTTAGGCGCATATAAAGTTTTCGCTATAGTTAATAGACAAAAAGAGGCTTTAATTTTAAACAACTTAATTTCGTTTTATTTTATTCATTCAATCACTCGCAACATTCACTAATTCGTTTTTTTAAATGTACACCTCATAGTATGCAACATTTATTTAAAGCGCTTTAGATTTGTACGTGCAACAACAACAACATTATTTATTACATAAAAAAAACAACAATAGTTGTTAAGCTTATTTATTGTTTTGTTTCGCATAGTTTTTTTCGACATGCGCCTAAAATTATGCAAAATTGCAAATTAAACAAAAGCCTACAAAAAGCAACAGGATGTTGTTGGTGCGCGCAACAAATGCAAATTTATCATTGCCTGCATTTAGGCGCACACCAGCAGCATATTTGACAAATGACATTGCGCCCGGCGGAGGGGCGTTATTTAGGCGGGTGTGCTTTTAAAGCCTATGCATATGTATTACACAAATAAATTTCATATTTATTACCTGATGGCCGCCTGCCTGAAAACATTGCCAATAATTGTCGCACATGCCACGCATAGGAAACTGATTGTAAATTGATATAAATTATGAATTTTTGCAGCAATAAAATGCTTATTTATTAAATATACTCAGAACGACATTGCATTACATTACATGCGCCTGAAAGTATGCAACGCTGCGATGCAGTGCACTGCAGTGCAGCAGCCACAAATTAAAAATTGGCAACTTATTATTTTGAGCATGTTTCAAATAATTACGCTGCTGATTGCCGCTGATTGTGTATACGTGTTGCTGCTACTGCTGTGCGGCTGCAGGTGGCATGCGGCGGTAGCGTTGCCGTTACCTCTATTGAAATTAGTTAAATGCAGCGGCGCCTATTGATTTTGTTTTTGTACATTTTAATATTTATTGAATGTTACAACTCTAATTACTATTCAATTATTTAAATAATTTGCAAATACAGCCCAAAAGTATGCCTCAAAAATTAGAAACACCATTTTCAATGCATTAATTAAGCACCAAAAGTAAAATACAAAAATGTTTTCACATAAATAATGTTAACACATAAATAATAAGCGCCTGAAAAGCTGCTTTAAAATGCCGCAAATTATAGGGAAAATGCATTTTGATTTTCAGAGTTATGGTCAGAAATGTGGTGTGGTGCAAAATATGTTGGTTGGCTAAAAATTACAACAGAAAAGTACCTATTGTTTAAACAATACAAATTTGTGAATTTTAAACACTACTCTGCAAAGCGAGAAAAATATTTATTCAATTTGGCATTAATCATTTGTATTTGTACTTCAAAAAGTAAATTTTTTTCATTCTATTTTTTTCATTCTAATACTACACTTTAAAAGTTACATTTAAAAAAAAACTTTAAATGCAATTTTACTCTAAATTGTTAAGACTAATTTCAATATATAAAAAAAGTATCAATATATTAATACCTTTTTAGCTATTTTAAACTAAACTCGAAAAGTTTATTTTCTCTTAGACATTTTTTTTAGACCAATTCTTATAGTATTTCAAATTGAATGTGAAAGAATAAAATGGTTTACAGTTATTTAAAACATAGCATAAATATTAAAAAAAAAAACTATTTTTAAAAATTACGGCATTTTTGTTTAAATTTAACAGTTTTCAATATAAAAAACAATATTTTTAAATAACTTTGTACTAAAAATTCCATATTTCAAATAGTAGAACCGATACCAGAAAGTTAGTTATTTTGATTGTTAGTTTGAACTTTGTTCTAGATAATAATACATTTTTTTTATTTTTCTTATTAAATGTGAAATAGTAAAAAATAACTAAAAAATACTCTAAACAAAATTTACATTTTTCAAGTTTAGTTAGAAATAACATAAACATTTAATTGATATATTTTAAATTATTAATATATTAAAATTAGTCCTAACAATTTAAAGAAAAGTTGCGTTTTAATTTTTTGAAAAATTGTTTTTCTAAAGTACCGTATATTTTTTTATCTAAACAGCACCTAAAATTTCATTTGCAATTTTCTCAAAAACCTTAAGTAATAGCAAAAAACTGATAATGCAATAAAAACCAGCATACGCAAATAATATAGAAATAATATATAAATTCTGCTCGTTTATGTTGAATACTGTTTAATTTTTGTGCTGACTGTGCGCAACGCCGCAAAGTATGCTGCACTTTACAAATTTCACGCCAAATAAACATTCATTATAATTTTAATGCTGTGGGGCATGATTGCGGTTTTCAGTTGCTGTTGTTGCTTATTTTGCAAAAAAAAATTAAACATGTTGCATAATTTGATTTTTTTTTATATTTTTTTTTAGTAAAATTTATCACATCCCAGCCCATAATTATGCTATAAATCTGCGCATCTCTAAGCTGCTCATATTTTCTGTTTTATTTTATTTTTTTTTGCATTTTGTATTTTACATTTTCGCTTTTATAGCTGCTGCCATTTTCCATACAACGACAAATTATGCGCCGCACATTGGCACGTCATACTGTCGGGTTGTAAAACCATTAAAATTACATTTTTGCACAGCAGCAGCAGTAACAGCAATGACTGCCACAAAATAATAACATTAAATTAAATATTTATTTATAATCATTTGCGCAATTTATAGCCGCCTGAAAGTAGCCCCTTGACCGGCGGCTGGCTGTTGCCTGTGGCAACTAATTGACGCGCATAAATATATTAAACTGTGCCGATGTTGGAAATTTTACACATGCGCCTAAAATGCTGCTGCAATAATTTGTAATAATTCGTTATCACTTGCAAAACACTTTACGCACGGAGACGCGACGTCAACGACGACGACGATATAAAGTATGCCTCAAAGTATGCTAAGAATTCATTAAAGCCGCTTTTATATATTGCAAGTCATTTGAAAGTCGCGCCTAAGAAGCTGCAGCATTTCTATGTATTTTTTTATATATTTTTTATAATTTTTTTTATAACGCTTTTCTGTTGTGAAGACGTGCGTTTTCAGCGCATTAATTATTGAAAATGAATAACGCAAAATGGCGCAGCACGCTTTTAGGCGTTAGTGCCTGTTCAAAAATGCGCGGCACGCAATAATTTGAGCGCGGCATTTTTGATGGCATATGCGTGACTGTGAAACGAAGAGCAAAAAATATATATTTTTTTATTTTTGTTTTTTATTTTTTGAAAATTTTAATTTTTTGCAAAATGTAAGGTTGAATTTTACATTTTGCAAAAAATTAATTTTTTTATATTTTGGACTTGTTTTTTCAAATTTTTTTGTTGTTTTAATTTTTTAATATTATTGTTTTTTTGTGAATTTTAAAATGTAAATCAATTTTTTTTATTCTTTTTTATTATTTTTTTCTTTTTTAATTCAACCGTTTCTATTTTAATCTTGTTTATTTTTAATTGTTTGTTTTAATTTTTTTCATTTTATTTTTTTTATTCTATTTTTTTTTTTATTTTATTTTTTTTAGTTGAACCTTATTTTTATTATTAGCCTGTTTTAAATTTTTTTGTTGTTTTTTTTTATTATTATTATTTTTTTTTTTTTAATGTTAATTTCAACTTGATTCCTTTTATTTTTGTTTTTTTTTTTTTTTTGTTTTTTTTTTTTTTTTTTTTTTAATTTTTTTTATTTTCTTTTATAGTTTTTTTGTAAATTTCTGTAGAAGTATTACAAAATTTTAAATTCCTTTATTATTTTATAATGCCGAATATTATTTTTCTTCTGCACGCCTAAAAGTATGCAACGTTTTTACAGCAGCGCATATTGTTTTAAATATTTAATGCGCACCTCACATTTGCTGGCTTTGTGTTTAGGCGCAGCTGTAGTTATTGTTGTTGACTTCCCACACTCACACCCCCCCCCTACTTCTTATCTCCCACCTGCACCATAAAAACTACCTTTTAGAGTCTCTGCTTGTTGCCCCCCAAAGTAGGCGCATGAATTTTTCAGAATCCGATTTTATTGCTCACGCAAAACACGCACCACATTAAAAATGCCACTGATAGTCTACGCAATGTCCCCTACCATATGCCTCCCTACCCTATGCCACGAAAAATGACAACTGAATTTTAGGGGGGGCAACCGAAAAACTCATGACAAATGAAAGCGCAAATTGTGTCAGCAAGTTGTTGTTGTTGTTCGTGTTTTTGAGTGGGTACTAAATTGGCGGGAGAGGGCACCTAAAACAGCCTGCGCTATTTTTGCATATTCAATTTTTCGCCAAATTTTTTTAGCTTAATTTTTATCATTATTTTAATGTGAAATTTTATTTTTTTTTGCATTATTTTGAACTTATTCAAATACGCTTGGCAGCTGCTTTATAAGTGGGCGTTGTTTTTTCAGGCGTTTTTCAAACAAACAAAAATTACGCCGATCAATTTATTGATAAGCGCCCGCGCTGTTATTGCGCTTTTCTTTGTTGGTTGACATGCGATGTCACAGAAAAGCAGCAACTTAATTGAGTAGCTAAAACAAAAAAAACAAAAAAATCCGCCCAAAAATATGCAACTTTTTTTTACAACATTTATAAAATTTCATAGCATAACTTTGGGTGTTAACAAATAATGCAAAAGTTTGAAATGCATTGCATAGTTTTTGCGTTTTCAAGCGCAACAAAGCGAAAGTGATTCTTTTTCGTTTTATAAATGACTTCCTAAAAGCAGGCAACATTTTTTGCAAAGCTTTATTATTTTTTGGCATGATTTCTGTTTTACAAGTTGTCAAACAGCAGCTAGAAAAAAAAAATTAAATGTAAAATGTACAAAAAAAAAGCATTGCATACTTACTGGCAGCCTGAAAAAGCGTAAACATAGCCTATTAAAAAATCAGACAAATAAAATAAAGTTATATATTATAAAACAGCTGCAAAAAATTATGCAACTATTTTACAGGTACAGTTGACTGCAATTTAAAAATAACACCACAAAGTATGCAATGCTATTGGTGCATGTTATTAAAAACCACTGCAAAGTATGCCACATATATAAAAAAAATTTATTTAATTTAATATTGAAATTTTTAAATTGAAAATACAAACCGAGAAATATGCTATGTATTTTCGGTGCAACATTTACATTTTGCGCCTGAAACTATGCAATGTGTTAGTTTTTGACTTGCATGTAATTAAAAAATGTAAATTTACTAAAATATGTTTTTTCAGCTATTAGTTTTTGGATATTTTTTTATATTTTTTATTATTTTTTTTATTATTTTTTTAATATTTTTTTTATTATTTTTTTTTTTTAATATTTTTTTATGTTTATATTTTGCTTTTTGTTTAGTTAAAAATTTACATATAAAGCACAAATCACTGCAACATAGCGCATCGCATCTCATCGCACCGTCACAACTAAGCAGCTGTCACAACTGACGCACAACTGTCAAAAGCTGTCAGGCGCACAGCTGTCACACGCCAGCTGACAGCCAGCATAATTGACAAAGCGAAATCAATGCGCCTAAAGTTAGCGCCTAAAATTATGCAAAATTATTTGGTTTTGTCTGTGTCACATCGAGTGAAAGCCATTTGCATTAAGTGCGCGGTTATACGTTGACTTCTTTTTGTACTTCTTTCTTGTTCCTTTTTGTATTTTCTTTATTTCATTACTCTGCCTTTGCAATAGTCGTTGCGCGTATTTATTGCCATCAGTTGTGCTATTTATTTAGCAAATCCAAAACATTGTCTAAAATGCCATGTAATTCGTTAATTACTCCGTCAATCGTTGCCTCTTTCGCGTGGCTTTCTTTATATTTTTGGCAGCTACTTGTCTGCCTGTTTTTCTATCTGTCTGCCTGTCTTTTCTTCAGTCTGTCTGTCATTTATAACGCCTACGCAATCTTCCAAATTCTAATTTTAATTTGACAATGATTTTGTTGTGCTTTTAGCTGTTGTCGTCATCGTCGTTCTTCTAGTTGTTACTTGACATGTCTGCGTTTGCAGCAGCCACAAAAAGCGGCGCAATTCATTCAAGTGTTGACATTTTCAGCAGCCCCAAAGTATGCAAGCAAATATTGAATTTTTGCACAAGTAAACGAAATATTGCATAGCGTTATTTTGTGATAATTTTGCTTTGAATTTTGATTATAAAATGAGTCAACTGCTAAAAAAAACTTTTAATTTTATTTTTTTTTAATTTCAGTTAAAATTTATTTTAAACCCAAAAGGTTTAAAATGTCGAAGAACTCTTAAACCGCTCAATCTCTAAAAAAACGTTTAAATCTCCAAAAATATTTTCGATATTTTGAATTTAGCATGATCTCTAAAAGTTAAAAATCTTGATAACAATTTTTGGAGATTTAAAAGTTTTTTAGAGATTGAACGGTTTAAGAATTCTTGGACATTTCAAACATTTTGGGAACAACCAAAGTTCAAAATCACGAGAATTTTTTTTTTAAGATTTATAGTTTTTTTAGAGGTCGAAAGATTTTTCACTTTTTGAAGTTTTGAGATCACCCAAAATTTTAAATCTCGAAAAATTTTTTAGAGATTTAAAAGTGGTTTTTTTATAGATTGGGCGGTTTAAGAGTTTTTTTGGTATTTTAAACCAATTCAGATCTACCAAAGTTCAAAATCTCGAAAAAAAATTTGGAGATTTAGAGTTTTTTAGATATTGCAACATTTTTTTCAGTTTCTGCAGTTTTTAGATCACTGAAATATCTAAATATTGGAAATACGTTTGGAGTTTTAAAAGTTTTATCAGAGATTGAGCGACATTTTAAACGTTTTGGGATCAACCAAAGTTTAAAATCTCGAAAAAATTTTGGAGATTTATATATTTATATTTTTAGATATTGAGATTTTTTTTAGATTTTAACATTTTGAAGTTTTTGAGATCACCCAAAGTTGTAAATCTCAAAATATATTTTTGGAGATTTCAATTTATTTAGAGAATCGCTCTATTTCTAAAAAAAAAAACTAAATATCAAAAAAAAAAATTCCAGATTTTGAAATTAAAGGGATTTTGAAATCTAGCGGGGTTATCCGGTATATTTTTGGAGATTTTAACCTTTATAGAGTTTGAGCGAATTAAAATATCGATATTTTAGAAATTTCTAAAATCTCGAAACAAAAACTTTATTTTTTATTTATAATGAAACTTAAATATTTATTGTCAGAAATATATATTTTTTTAAATTTTATATTAAGTTATTTATTTTACTTCATTTTCTTGACATTTTTTAAATCAATTTAAAAAAAATTAAAAATAAAATGCATGAATTTCATTAAATTCATATTTAGCTCCTTTCACTTGTGCAGCCACCATTCAAGGTTCTTATCACACCGCCAGGCACTTCCACCACTTCCATCCGTTTTTAATTAGAAAAGCATTACGAAGACCTACAGCAGGTACCTGCAGCAGAAACTCGAACCAACCAACCACGCTCTCCCCCCCCCCCCCCAACCTATTTTCTGCATTTTGCGCCAAGCAGTTCGCTTGAATACCTCTGCTTTTTGAATGAATAAATGCAGCGGAAATAAAATTTAGAACGAAAATTTAAAAAATAAATTCAACCGCATCGCATCGTAGTAGCAGCATCAACTTTTACAGCAAGAAACCACAACAGCAACAAAAACAATATTAAAAGCAACAACAATATTCAAAACAACAACAACAATATTAACTACAACAACAATAAGCAATATCTGCTTAGCATGTCCTTAACTGCAGCCTGCACTAAAAAGGATTTGGGTCGCCTGACATACAACAAAAAAAAATCGTTTTTTTGAATCGTAAATATCGAAATAAAAAATAGTTTTTCTTTTCTTTTCAAACTCGACGTCGTTTCTAATGCATTCTGTGCTTGAGGTAAAAAACGACTTTCCATTCACCATCCACTCCATCTCCATTCAATGCCATACCGTACCATTCAATTCCATGCCATTCAATTGTATTGAATACAGTTTAGTTCTTTTCTGTTCAGTTCAGTTCACTACCTCCCATTCAATGCAGTTTTTCTTCGCATTCAATGCGAGTGAGTCTTCGTCATGCAAATCGTTACAAAATGAATTGGTTTCTGTGCTTTCCACACTTTACACCATATTTTACCATACTTCAGCTCAAACCTACCGCCTCGCTCCCACATCCTCCTGAACAACGTATAACACACCCCATATTTGCCACATCCGTTCTGTGCCTCAAGGTTAAATACGATTTCAGTTCAATATTTAATTAGATGGGCGTTTACCGACCGGGTGCTTCTGTATTTTTTGAAGAGTGTTGTGTTTTTTTTTTTTTGTTTTCCTCCCCTTTTTTCTATATTTGTTTGGTGCTATCTATTATCTTTGAAATTCTGTTATTCAAATTATGAATGTTTGTAAAATTTGTATAAAATCAAACAAATTTAAAAATATTTGAGTGAAGTTCTGTTAAATAACTATGAAACATATTCTTAAAATATGCAGTGTTATTAAATTTACTACGATTTTGTATGAAAAACAAAAAGAACAAAGAAGACTATCAAATTCTTAATATGCGAGCAATGTACATACTAAAAAAAGACAATGAACTATGTAGGTAAAAACGCATGGCGGTCAGCCAATGTCAATAATATCGGTATAACAATGTCGGTAGCACAGTGTAGATTCTCAAGTCGGTAAAACAGAGTGGGTTGCTGTATATGCTCAATTAAATATTTAGTTAATCGAATGACGTACAGGTTTAGCAATTCTAATTGTATTTCAAATAAAATTATTTATAATAATTATATTATAAATGATTTTATATTAACAGTCTTTAAATTAAATATTGTAATAAGAAATGAAACCTTTGACACGCTAAAAGTACAAAAAAACCATAACTCTAAATTGAGTCAACAAATCAAAGCCGTCGCATTGCAAAACTTTACACATAATATTAAAGTTTTAACAGAGAAATAAAAAAGATTTCCGCAAAATACTTAATACAATGTTTATTTCATGGCATTGTAAATTGTGGCACAGTATAATTAAGTTTAAGTCGTAAAGTAAGTAAAGAACTTCTTGGTAAAATATAATAAAAATAAAACCCAAGAAATATAACATTTAAGTGCATTTTTGCGCTGCACTTTTCAAGTGGTATTTTGCAACTTTTTTGTTCTTAATTTTTTTTAAATTTTTTTTCTTAATTTTTCCTACATTATTTTATTACTTAAAACAAAAGCGCGCCCGAGTGTGACCCCTTGCAATGTGCAGCTAAAAATAAATTTCTTTGTTGCGCGCTCACTTTATCGCCGCCAATATCGCCGATATCATTGTCATCGGCACCGGCAACGTCGCAGCCGTTGGCAGCAGGACGTCGAGTGCTGCCAATGCGAATTGATTAATGGGCAACGCTGTGTGGCGCGCACACTGCTGGCCCAGTCAACGATGCAGTGCAATTTGAGCAGCACTGGTGCACGTGG
The DNA here is from genome assembly GCA_951804985.1 of Dryomyza anilis. Taxonomy (NCBI): domain Eukaryota; kingdom Metazoa; phylum Arthropoda; class Insecta; order Diptera; family Dryomyzidae; genus Dryomyza; species Dryomyza anilis. Next base: position 116,839,382 of record OX638130.1, read on the forward strand.
CGGCGTTACTGTCACAGTAAAATGTGACTCACAGACGTATTTTATTTTTTGGAAATTTTTTTCCCTAATATAAAATTTTATCGTTTTTTTTTTTCAATTTTTTTATGTATTTTTGATTTTATAATTTATTTAAAATTTTGTTTTATTTTATTTTTGTTTCTGAACTTTTTAATATTTTATTTTAAAATTTTCCATTTCATTTTTTTGTGATTTCATTCGACTTTTTCATATTTGTGATTTATTTATTTTAACTTGTTTTCTTTTTTTTATTTTTTTAAGATTTTTTAAAGTTTATTTTAATATAAGATTTCTCTTTTTACTTATTAAATTGTTGATTACTTTTTTTAATTTATATATACAAAATTTATTTCATTCAAATTCAATTTGTTTTCGTTTTGTAAAGCGTATTCATTCAGAGCTTTCAGGACAAATATTTGTATTTGGATTGAAAATAAATGTCGGCACATAATTCTAATAAAAACGCTGTGAAGAAGATTAGGACACATGATAAATTTTGAAGTCGTGATATTTTAACTTTTCTTCCTATTTCAAAATGTTCTTTTTTTATTTTTTTTTTATTTATTTATTTATTTATTTATTATTTTTTTATACTTTTTATTGACTTTTTAAATTTTAGAGTTCTTTTGTTAATTTATATAATTTTGATTTTTTGTTTGTTTTTTTTTTATTTAATGTTTTAGTTTTTAATTTTTTAGTTTTGTTTTTTTTTGAGATTTTTTAATTTGGTATTTTTTTACTTTTTAAATTTTATAGTTTTTTTGTTCATTTATATAATTTTAATATTTATATTTTTTGTTCCTTATTTTTTTTAGTTTTTATTATTTTGTTTTATTTAATTTTTAAAAATTCCATTTGTCTTTTTTGTGACTTATTTAAATTTCTTCTTCTTTTTTTTACTTTGTCAATATACATTTAATTTTGAAACTTTTCTTTTTTAAAAACTTTTTATTTACTTTTTAAATTTTTGAATTCTGTTTTACTATATTTCAAGTTTTTTGTGAATTATTCTTTTTTGGTTGTTATATATATTTTTTTTAGTTTTAAATTCTTTTCTTTATGTTTTTTGACAATTATTTAATTTTGATTATTTTCTTTTTAATTTTTTTTTATATTTATTTTTTACTCATTAATTTTTTAAAAATATTTTTTAATTATTTTAACTCAACTATTTTTTCCATTTTTTGAAATTTAAAAAAAAAATTCAAGTTTGAAAGGTTTTCATTATATTTTTTATATATATATATTTTTTTTTAAGAATTTTTTTTTAGTTTTTTTTTACTTTTTTTAATTTTTTTCCATTTTATGAAATTTTTGTTGGATTTTTTCAATTTTGCAAGGTTTCAATTCATTTCTTTATATTTTTGAGATTTTTTTTTTTTGTTTTCTTTATTTTTTTTACTCTTTAAATTTTTTTTTAATATATTTTAATTATTTTAACTGATTTATGTTTAATTATTTCCATTTTATGGAATTTTAAAGGTTTTTGTCAAGTTTGAAAGGTTTTCATAATATTTTATTATTATTTTTTTTTTTAATATATTTTTATTTAAATTTTTTTTTTTTCACTTTTTTGAATTTTTACTCTTTAAATTTTTTTAATATATTTTAATTATTTTAACTAAACTATTTTTAATTTTTTCCATTTTATGGAATTTTAAAGATTTTTTCAAGTTTGAAAGGTTTTCATTATATTTTTTTTTATATATTTTTATTTTAAATTTTTTTTATTTTTTTTTTTTTTTTCACTTTTTTGAATTTTTCAATTTTGCAAGGTTTTAATTTTTATTTTACCTTTATTATATTTTCAGTGCTTTTAAATATTTTTTTGTTTTTCTCATTTTGCTTACTTTTTAGTGAATTAAAAATCTTCCTTATTTTTTTTATTGTTTTTTTCTTTATTGTGCTTTTTTTATTATACTTTTTAATTTTTTATTTTTATTAATATTTTTCCTTTTGAGAACTTTCATATTTTTTTTTACTTTTTTATTTTTCTTTTATTTAAAATTTAGTTTTCCTTTTTTTGTGATTATTTCTTTTTATTTTAAATTTTAATTATTTCTCCTTCAAAATATATTATTTATTTTTTACTATTTATCATTATTTTTATTTTATTTTTTTATTTTTTTATTAATTAATTTTTTTATTATTTTATTCCAATTAAGTTTTGCATTTTTCGGCATTTACTAAATAAATTGTAAAAAAAAGAACAAACATTCTTTGGCTACCGCCTGCCTTAAGCGTTGCCAAAAATGTGCCAACAATTTTCAACGAATACCCAAATATTTTACGCTGACTTTTTGGCAAAGTTTCTCTGCATTACTTCTGTAATTTAATGCTTTATTGAGTATTTGAGTTTATTTTTATTTTTTGCTTAATTTTTGTTTACGTTAAGTTAAAAAAAATTAAAATGTTTGTAAGCCTGCCTCCCCCTTCAAATTGTACAAAATCCGTATCTTATCAAATAATATAAGCTGCGCACTTAATCGCCTCGCAGCGCTGTGTGCAAATTGTACCAAATCTGGCGGCTTTGTGCGAAATGCGCATAAATCAAAATGAAAAGTCGTTGTTGTCGTCAGGAGTATGAATAGTAGCAGCACCTACCACCCCTTAAAATTCATAAAACCTCCTCGTTGTTCGTTGCAATTTTCCACATGACAAATTCGGTAACGCTTGCCGTCGGCCACCCTCTCTCAGATTTGTCTTTCACTTGTTTCCGATGTCTTTTTTTTAGTATTTTTTATATTTGAAAATATATCAATATTCGTCGTTTGCACAGAAAACACACATTTGGCATTATGCTCAACCCCCTGAGAAGCATTTTTAAATTGTGTTTCCGTCGCCCACTTTAGGCCAATTTTGCACAGAAAGTGCTGGCTTTACTCATGCTACTTTTTATTGACTCTTATTTGCCTGCGCGGTTTTTTTATTTTTTTTTTTTTAATTTTTTGCTATTTCAATTGACAGTCGCCAGAGGACACTGACTTCGACGGCATTCAATTCGTTTCGTGCTGTGGTTTTTCTTCGCTTTGTTGTTCTCATTGTCCTCCTTGTTGTTTTTGTTGTAAGCACTTGAATTGCTCTAAAGCAGCAGCGGCCATAAATGTCACACGCAATATTTCACAAAAAAAGGCACAAATACTACGACATATTCACACTACAAAAAAATAAAAAAAAATAAAAAAAGAAAGAAAAAAAAAATAATAAAAAAAATAAAAAAAAGATAAAAAAAAACATTTTAAATGTTAATATATATTTTTAGTACCAATCGTGTTCATTTTTCTTCACATTATATTTCATTTCTAAATGTTATGGTTGCGCACCAAAAACACAATAACAACAATGTACAATAATTTACAACAATGTACAACAATTACTCAATTATTACATTATAACAATTACAACCATAACAATAAAAGAAATAATAGCCACAATTACAGGTTTCAGAAAATAGAATAATTTATGGCGTTTTTCTTTCGTGCACTTGGCCTGTGACAGGGCGACACACAATTTTTGTTGTCCATTCAAATATAATAATAATAATATTTTATATATTTTCTATTCACACATAAAATGTGCTTTATTTTGTTTTATTTTGTATTATTTTAAAATAATTATAAATATCTTTAGAAAATCCACAAAATTGTTTAAAGTCTGACTGCACCTATGGGGCGTATACGTAACCTTTAATTATTGCTGACGCAAGCTCAAAGCATTACTAAAATAGTATGTTTTATATATCAAATGAAAGCTTATTTAATAAACTTTAATATGGTATATTTTTCTTTTTTAGTGGTATATAAAAATTTCAATATTTTGCAATGCAAAGCAGAAAGCAGCATCTGAACGCACTTAAAGCTCTAATACGCGCTTCAAGCTCTTTAAAGTTTTTAGTATTATATATCAAACGAAAGCTCTTTGATTAAGCTTTTATATGGTGTATTTTATTTTTTTAGTTGCATATAAAAATTTGAGTATTTTACAATGAAAAGCAAAAACCAGCAGTTACTCTGTTTTTTGAACGTTCTAAAGCTCTTTAAATTATAAAGTGTTATATATCAACTAAAAGCTTTTTGAATAAGCTTTCATATGCTCTATTTTTTTGTATTTGCGTACAAAAGTTTGTATATTTTGCAATGGAAAATAATTAGCAGTTATTGCTCTTCTTTTCACAAAATTAAAACATTCTGAGCTTTTGACTTAATCATGTTTTACATCAAATTAAAGCTATATAAATAAGCTTTACGTTTTTATTTCAATTTTAAGATTTTTTTTTCTTTTGACCATTTGATTTTAAAAATTACAAAATAAATAATAAGAAAAAGCATTTTCTATTTTTTTTTTTTCATTTTGTATTTTTGTTAAAATGTGTGCCAGTTTTGTTGTATGCTGCCATTACAAACGCTCAATAATTTCAATATTATTTTTCACTTTGTCACTCAAGTGGCTGCCATTTGCCTATCGCTCTGACACACTTCTCGCAGTCTCAGTCAGCCTCGACTGTCAACGTACTTCAGTCAGTGTGTACTTCAAACTACCACACATACTACAATTCTTGGCAACATTTTGTGCTTTCAGCTTTCAACTTTCAGTGCCTCTGAGCTTTGACAAATGTGCAGCTTTACAAATTGTATTTTTTTTTTTGTTCTTCGTCTCGCTCTTTCTCTCTGTTTCGACGTACACAGCATGCTTTGACTTTTCACTGCAGGCTTTTTGGGTGACTTTTATGTATGCCAAATATTTCAACACATTTGTAGGCAACATTTCTCAACAATGCTGGCATGTTAATATGCTGAAAATAAGTCGAAGGCAGCAAGGTTTCAAGGAGATACATATTTGACAATTGTAGCGGCAGAAAAATGTGAAGCAAAAAATTGAAATATGTTAAAAAGAATATAGCACATTTGAAATTAAACATTTGATATTATTGAAAATAAAAATAAACTAAAAAATGGCAATAATAATAGTAGTAAATTATAATAATAATAATAATAATAGTTTGGCACTACAGCTCTATAAGAACTTAGGCCGAGCTCTCTCACCATTTTGAGCTGTGCGTGTTATATTTGTACTCAAAATGGTGGGACCTACAGTTTATTGCCGAATCCGAACGGCGGGTGAGAGCTTTTCATAGGCAATTTTTACTCTCGTAGGTTTGCCATTTACTGCCGAGAGGTAGCGCGGTATAGAAAAATGTTTCTATGAAAAGATGTTGTTAGCCCCAGTCCAGGCTTGAACCGGGGACCTTTCGGCTCGCAGTCCAACGCACTAACCACTGAGCTACCGCGGCTACTTATAGTAGTAAATTTATAGTAGTAAAAAATTGTAGGACATATGTTAAGAAATTGAAGGACAAAAAATTAGTGAAAAATGTTTAGTGGAAAACATATATGAAAAAAGTGAAAAAAGAGTAGTAAAAAAGTGTAGTGAAAAAAATAGTAGTGAAAAAATAGTAGTGAACAAAAAGTAGTAATGAAAAATAATATGAAATAAATATGTTTGAAAAATTCTACTGTATTAATACTAAAGTATTGAAAAGCATTAAAAATAAAAACAGTAGAAAATGTAGTAGAAAAGGTACAAAAAATGTAGAAATGAATATTTGCTGTAAAACATAGTAAATGACAGCTGCATAAAAAGTAGTAAAAAGTAATAAAAAAAACTGAAATCAAGTTATAGTTCTGAAAAAAACTGTATAAATAAAAACTTTTCGTACCAAAATAAAAAAAATAACTACGAAAACACATATGCCATAAAAAGTTGAAAATAAAACAGAAAAACGCATAAACCATAATTTGTTCTGGTTGTTGCTATTGCTCTGGCGCTCATTTAATCAGGGTCACTGCGTCCTGCGAATGAGTGAACATTTTTCTGTCGCACGCTTATTTTTCTGTTTATTTTTTTTTTTTACTTTTTTTCTGATTTTTTTTTTTTGTAGGTCAAGTTTGTGCATTTACCACATGTCTAAGTATGTGTACAGGTAACTAATATGTGCATGTATGTGTGTATATGAATCTGTGAGTGTGTGAAAGTCTCTGTGTGTGTGTGTGAGTGTGGAGTGCATTCAAATGCAAAGCAATATGTTTTACATGCAAAGCGATGTGTTGCAAATCAAATGAATGCAATATGTTGGCAGCAACACTGAATTTAGTAGGTTTTTTTCTACTATTTTTTTTTATTCTTTGCTTTTTAGAATTTTTGTTAGTACTCAGCACAAAAAAAAAGCCTCATATTGGCCTTGGCATTTATGGTTTTTGGGCAGCGCGCGCCTAGCATTTGAATAGCAAGCATTGTGCGCCGCGAAAAAGAAAGCGAATATTTTTTGGGGCATTTAAATAATGTTTTGTTGACTTTTGCTACGGAAATTTAATAGAAAAACCTTGAAAGTTTTATTCGCTTTTTTTTCATATTTTTCAATGGTTTCTTTGCAATATTTTCAATGTTTGTTAATCAGTTTCACTTCAATTTTTCTAGTATTTTTACTACTATTTCAAGATCATATTATTTCGATTTTTTTCGCACTACTATGGATTGATAAAATATTTTTTTTTCTAATACTATTTAAATCATTATTTCCATTTTGTTTTCTACAAATATTTATTTTTTTTTACTCAAAAATATGTAGTATTTATTTTAAAATTTCTATAACAATTTCTATTTATTTTTCAAATACTTTTTCCACAACAATTTCTACAATTATTTTTACTACTATTTTTTCTACAACTATTTTTACTACCATTTTATTACGTCTAGTATTTATCATAATATTAAAAAAAAAGTTTCGTATTCATTTTCTACTACTTTTCTACAACTATTTTTACTACCTTTTTAGTACGTCTCGTATTTATTATATATTACTATTGCTACTACCTTTTTGCAACGTATCGTATTTATTTTCTACTACTATTTTAACTACCTTTTTATTACGTCTCGTATTTATTTTCTACTACTATTTAAACTACCTTTTTATTACGTCTAGTATTTATTTTCTAGTACTTTTCTACTACTATTTCCAGTACCTTTTTATTAAGTCTCGTATTTATTATCTACTACTTTTCTACTACTAATTCTACTACCTTTTTATTACGTCTCGTATTTATTTTCGACAACTTTTCTACTACTATTTCTACTACCTTTTCATTAAGTCTCGTATTTATTTTCTACTACTATTTCTACTACCTTTTTATTGCGTCTCGTATTCAATTTCTACCACTTTTTACTAATTTTTCACTACTTTTTCATTCAATATTTTGTTTTACTTATTTTTTTTTTAAATTTAAAATGTTTACCTATTAAAAGCTTCAATACCATTTTCATATGTATTTCCTTATTCTACTACTGCAACTATTTTCCAAATCTAAATATTATTTTAGTTTTTTTAGCATTTTCATAAAATAATTTATCAAAGAATATAACTTAAGTTTAAATTTAAAATAATAGCTCTTTGGCTACACTCGCTGTCTCCTGACTACAGCTCATTTCTACATTTTTTTTTGTATATCTCTTTTTATTCTTGTTCACTTTTCTCTTTTGCACTTTATAACTCTATGCATACCGCACTCATGCATATTTCAATATTTGCTTGCTCTCTAATTAAAACGGCCATAAAAACGGGACGGGCCGCGCCGCGCAAAAAACATGGCTAACGAACCTACAACAACAAGGACAACCAACGTACACTAATGTGTTAATGTATCTAAATGCATAAATTTATGCGAGTCATCAGCAGCAGACAGTGGCGCCGCATTCAACGAAAGCGACTATAAACTCATTTTTCACTTTAATGTTTATTAAGTTATTATTTTAAGAGAATTAGAAAGATAAATACCATATTCCAAGAATCCTTTTGCGAAACAAAACCCCCCACACTCAACCCTCTTAAAGTTGCCACTGCCTTTTGGCTATTACTACGTTAAACCCACACATTCAATAGACACCCAGGAGAGGCGTCTGTCATACTAACAAAAAATTCCACTCATTCAAGCAAACCAAAAAAAAAAAACAAAAACCACAACATTGTGTGTGTCCTTTGCGCAGGATATGAGTCGCGTAGCCTTCAGCGTGTTTTACGCATAACTTTGACAACAACAACAAAAAGAAGTAGTAACAGAGAAATGTTTAAAAAAAATAAAGGATTGGCTCAATGAGCCAACAATATTTCGCAGAAAACGTCGCGACTTGTATAAAAACGAAACATAAAAAATGGTAGACGAAAAAAAATGTATAAAAAAATATATAAAATAAAAAATATAAAACAAAAAATATAAAAAGCAACCGCAAAAATAAAACAAACATTGTGTTGGACATGACAACAACAACAATAGTAGCAGCAACAGCAACAAATTCAGCAGCAGGATGAGATCAACACAACAACAACTACAAAAACAACAAGAACAATACCTAGTATTTATAAGTGAGTGACTGACATGCAGCAGAAATTCGCATAAAAATAAATACGACGTAGTGAAAGCGTTGCAAATAACATAAAAAATTCAAAAAAAAAAATTAAAAACAAAAAGAAAAATAAAAATAAAAAAAAAGCAAAAACAAAAAAAAACACAAAAAACTGGTAAAATGCGTTTTTTCGGGTTATGCCATTTTTGCTGCTGCTTTTTTGTAGCATGATTTATGGCGCGACACTAGCGGCAGCCGCAGCAATGCGTGAGCGATGGCGTTGCGAGTTTTAATTTAATGTTGTTTTTTATTATATTTTTTTTTTTAAATTTTTATTACTTTTTCTACATTTTATGATTTTTTTAACATTTTATTTACTTATTAATTTTATATTTTTTGCAATTCTTGCAGCTTTATTACTTTTTCTTATATTTTTTTTACTTTTTTCATTTCTTTTTTTTAAATTTTTATTACTTTTTATACATTTTATGATTTTTTTTATATTTTATTTACTTATTAATTTTATATTTTTTGCAATTCTTGCAGCTTTATTACTTTTTCCTATATTTTTTACTTTTATTTTTATACTTTTAACTTTATTTTTACATACTTTTTTAGCTTTTATAATTTTTCAGATTTATATTTTTACTTTTTATTACTTTTTTCCGCTTTCATGGTTTTTAAATTTTGTTTATTTTTACGTTATTATTTTTTCTATTTATTATTTTTCTATGATTTTAACACTTCTTACAACTTAATTACTGTTTTTTATATTTTTACGTTTTATTTAATTTTATCTACGTTTTTACTTTACTATTATTTTAACATTTCTTAGAACTTAAGTACTTTTATATATATATATATATATATATATATATATATATATATATATATATATATATATATATATATATATATATATATATATATATATATATATATATATATATATATATATATATTATTTTTATCTATTTTTCTACTTTTTTAATAATTACATTTATTTATTTTTTTTATTTTAATTTAATTTTTTTTTTAATATATTTTTTTTTTTAATTTTTTACTTTTTTCATTTTTTAATTTTTATTACTTTTATATAATTTTTATAACTGACTTTTTATTATATTTTTAATTTTATAGTTTTAACTTTTTACTTTTAATTTTATATATTTTTTATTATTATTATTATTTTTACATTTCTTAGAACTTAAGTACTTTTTTATATATTTTTTATTTTTATCTATTTTTCTACTTTTTTAATTTTCTTGATTAATTAAATTTTTTTTATTTTTATGTTTAATATGTTATTATAATTACATTTATTTTTTTATTTTTATTTTTTTTTTGTTTTTTTTTTTTTTTTTTTTATTTAATTTTTTTAAATTTTTTATTTAGTTTTTTTTAATTTTGTACCTTTTTCATTTTTTAATTTTTATTACTTTTATATAATTCTTATATCTGACTTTTTATTAGATTTTTCATTTTTTCCATTTCATTTTTTCCTTTTTCATTTTTTTTAATTTTTATTTTTATTTTTATTTTTTTACTTTTTCTACACCTACTTTTCATTTTTTAATTTTTATTACTTTTATTATATATATATATATTATTTTTTTATATATATATATATTATTTTTATCTATTTTTCTACTTTTTTAATAATTACATTTATTTATTTTTTTTATTTTAATTTAATTTTTTTTTTTAATATATTTTTTTTTTTAATTTTTTACTTTTTTCATTTTTTAATTTTTATTACTTTTATATAATTTTTATAACTGACTTTTTATTATATTTTTAATTTTATAGTTTTAACTTTTTACTTTTAATTTTATATATTTTTTATTATTATTATTATTTTTACATTTCTTAGAACTTAAGTACTTTTTTATATATTTTTTATTATTATCTATTTTTCTACTTTTTTAATTTTCTTGATTAATTAAATTTTTTTTATTTTTATGTTTAATATGTTATTATAATTACATTTATTTTTTTATTTTTATTTTTTTTTTGTTTTTAATTTTTTTTTTTTTTTATTTAATTTTTTTAAATTTTTTATTTAGTTTTTTTTAATTTTGTACCTTTTTCATTTTTTAATTTTTATTACTTTTATATAATTTTTATATCTGACTTTTTATTAGATTTTTCATTTTTTCCATTTCATTTTTTCCTTTTTCATTTTTTTTAATTTTTATTTTTATTTTTATTTTTTTACTTTTTCTACACCTACTTATTTTGTTTATTTTTTAAATGTATTATTTAACTTCTATTTTTTATTCTTTTACATCATCTTTTTATTATTTTTCAACGATTTTATTTATCAGTTTTTATTAATTTCTATCTCCTTTTATATTTATATTTTCTTATATTTTCTAACACTTTATGTTTTTACATTTTATTGTTTTATCTTCATATTTCTTTACGTCTTATTACATTTTTCTTTTTTTACTTTTATTTTCTTTTAAACCATAATATTAAAATTTTTTACATTTACTGCTTTTTTACTTTTTATAATTTTTTACATTTTGTTTAGTTTTCCTTTTTTGATTAACCTTTAATGACTGTTTTTACTTTTTACATTCTTAAAGTTTTATATTTTTAATTTTTATTTATTACTTTAATTTAATTTAATTTTTATTTACTTTTTCTTTTCTTTATATAACTTAGATTTTTTTATTTCTTACATTTATTGTATTTTTAATTTGATTTATTTTTATACTTTTTGTACTTTTTATTTTTTTAACTTTTGTATTTGGTTACTATTAATTACTTTTTAATGTTTTTGTTTTTTATTTTCATTTCTTATTTTAATTTCCTACTTTTAATTTTTTTTTACTTTATCTTACCTGTCTACATTTTTTTTTTTAAATTTGTTATATTGCTTTTATTTTTTTTTTTTTACTTTTTTAATTATTTTTCAAAGTTTTTATTATATATTTTTAATTAATTTTTTATTTTTTCTAATTTCTATTTTTCTTACATTTCGTAAATTTGTCTTCTTTCATATGGTAAAAACAACGTCAATCATTTGAAAAATTTTGTAGTATATTTCATTGGGTATTACTTCGTAGCGTCATTTTATGTTGTATTTATTATTTTTATGATGATCTTTTGTTTTTCATTTTTTATTATTATTTTGTTCTTTTTTTTTTTTTTGTTCCTAGCGCTTTTTTATATCTCCGGATTTTTATGACCAACAAAAGTAGACACTGAAGTCGACTTTGTTGTTAAATTTTTTTATAACTACTAATTTTATGTTGTTATTTATTGCTAGCAAATCGAAAAGAAGCGTGCAACGAATAAATGGCTAAAACATAAGTAGGGTAAAATAAAGTGTTGTAAAAACAGACGTCTTCTTGTTTTTTTTTTTTTTTTTTTTTTTTTTTTGGTATGCTTTCAATAAACTTCAGGCAGCAGTTATTGGCAAAGCGCACTAAACAAAATGAAAACAAAAATGCTAGTCTACTTTTAGGCAGCAATAAAAACTGGGCTGCTATGAACAACAAAAAACTGCTGCATACTTTGCGCAACTAAATAAAGCTACTAAAAAAGAAAAGTTTATTATTTTGTTATAATTGATTTTGTACGAGAAGAAAGGCGCTGCATACTTTTAGACGCCAATTTATATTGGCAAACGAAGAAAAGAAAAGCTTTCGTTTTACTGAGTTTTAAGTGAAAAAGTAAAATGATTTTCAATTGAAATTTTGCACAAATACAGCATTGTTTTAAGTTTTAAAATTAATACATAAAATAGTTTTTGCATTTTTCATTATTATTGCATACTTTTAGACATCAAAAGGAAAGACTTGATTTTTCTGTGTTTTTAATGAAAAAATCGAATTAATTTCAATAGAATTTTTGCACACATAGTGAATAGTTTAAAATCTTTTGTAATAGAATATTTGATATATTTGCATTTTTTTATAATACTGCATACTTTTATGTTTTAATACATTTTGCATGAAAGCGCTGCATACTTTTAGATGCAAATGGAAATAAATTGGGTTTTCGTGGAATTTTTAAAAAAAGTATTATTAGCTATTTTATTTAATTTAAGCTATTTTAAAATTTAGTTTTTAAAGAATATTTGATATATTTGCTTCTTAAATAAAATTGCATACTTTTATTTGGTAACAATTTATTTTTAAAAAAGTGCTGCATACTTTAAGATGCGAATTTGTACCATATTTAATAGTTTTTCAAGCATTTTTATTAGCTTTTCAATAGCAATAGTCATTTTCAATAGTATTGCATACTTTTATATGTTTTTATTGATATTGTAATAAAGTGTTGCATACTTTTGGGTTTCAATTTATATTAAAAAAACGAAATATATTTAGTTTGCAGTTTTTTAAATGAAAAACTAACATTTTTTTCAATGAAATTGATGTTGTTTTTTAAATTTTAATTGAAAAAAAGATATTAAAAAAATATTTATGTTAATGAAAAATATTGCATACTTTTAGACATATTTTTGCAAGTTTATAGTTGGTGAATTTGACTTAGTTCTTTTTTTTTAATATTATATATCAAAAATATAACTAACATTTTTTGCTCACACTTTTAACAAAAAATTTTGCAAATATCCCAAAACCCACCTTTAGCTTTTAGCACCATTGCTTTTCTTCCAGCGCGCACTAATGCACAAAAGCTTTTAAGCTGTTGCTTGCCAAAAACTTTCTCGTGCATAATTAAAACCGCATAGCCTGCTTTTAGGCACTCTACCAAAAAATTTCCCGTATTATCAACTAACGAACGCACATAATCGCCAATTTTCACAACGCCATTAATACTCTTCATCGTCCAATATCCGTAGAATAATTTGTGCCGCACAAATTCGCCCAAACTTTTGACCCTTAATACTTAAGAGTTGCCTTTAACGAACAAAGTCTTTAATGCTTCAGTGCTTTAGTAGCTCTTGTTTAAGTTAGCTTAAGAGTCTTCATATTTTGGGTATTCTCTTTTTAATGGTACCCTCTATGGCACCCTCTTTTATATCAAACACTTGCCTGCATTTGGTTTTCGTTGACAAAAGCCTGTCAATAATCTAAAGGGGGGCTTTTAATTTATATGCGCCGCATCTATTTAACTGACGATAACAATAAAAACAAATACGTATTTGAGTTCAACAAAAAGGGAAAAAAATATTGCAATACTTATAAACACATATGCTATTATTTAACTATAATAATAGTAATAATAATAATATAAAAACTTTTTATTCAACCTCAACAAACGCCATGTTGCGCGTGTGTCTTTCATTGTGTATGTCTGCCTGCTAGTCTTTCGTAGGTGCCTTTTTTTGTTGTACTGATTCCTTCCTTTTTATGCTCTCCTCTTTTTTGTATATTTTTGGAACTTCCGCCGTGCTGCATAAATAAACACGTTGACACCCCCAGCAACGCATTTTCAACGAGCGCCAATGACTGACACATGTCAGCAATAGCAACAGCAGCTATTAAAACAACAATTGCACCAAAAACAAATTCAAAACAGGCCTTTAAAAAAATTCAATTATAAACAATCAATAAACAACTGAAATCAATAAACAATTGAAACAAGACCCCATCTCAAAGTCAACGAACTCAAAGCAAAAACAGCGGAATGCAATAAACTGTTAAAGGTAGCTGTACCTGCTAAGCGCAGGAGTTATTACTGAAGGTGTGTGTACGAAGCTTAATCTAGTTACGTAGATATTATGCATAAATTATAAAAGTATTTAATAATTTATTAGTCAACATTTTTAATATTCAAATTTTTGCTATATTGTATGAATTATATGTATGAATCCAAAAAATTTAAATATTTTTATCTAGAAATTCATTTTATACATATTAAATTTATTAATAAAAAATAAAAGTTTCACTTAAAAAAAAAGTACATGAAAATGTTCTAAAATCAAAATATTTGCAAAAAAATATGATTTTTTATTAAAAATTCTTAAATTTTAATGTTAGTGTAGCGCTGCATTTTAAGAATTAAAAAAAAAGAAACAAATAAAATTTTTAATAAATACTCAAATTTTTGCTATAATTTTAATAAAAAATATTTTTACCAATTTATTAAATTTTTTATATACCTGCTTAATTTGTATTCAGCTAAATTTAATTAATCCGTAAAAAAAACTAAATATTTTTTTATAAAAATAATTTTTTAATAGAAATACAATTTTACAAGAAATTATATTTTTATCACTAAACATTTTAATTTTACACAATAAATTACATTTATCACTAAAAATTTTAATTTTTACTTAAAATTAAAATTTTACTGTACATTTACATGTTCTAAAATTACAATATTTGCTTAAAAAAAATTATAAGTTTTCATTAAAAATGCTTAAAAATCCAATTTTAACCTAAAAATAAAAACTGCGCGAAACATCTAAAATTTCGCGCAGTTTTAACAACTTCATTAGTCGCTTTTAACCAACATTAAACACAAATTTATTAATTTTGTATTTGTGTCATATGAGTCGCAATTATTTTATGCATCTTAAATTTCAAAATTATGTACTGTTTATTCAGCTTAATGCATTTTTGGTGATCATACAATATGCGCCTGCGTCCATCCGGCAACAATTTATGCAACAGCAGCAACATGAACTTAAAGAGTCAACCACTTAATGTGGTGCGCATTGCGCATGTCCGACAGCAAGGAGTGTCACGGTGACATTAAGTTGCCGCCCACACACAGCAACGTTGTAGTTGTTGTTGTTGCTGTTGCGCATGCGTGCGCACGCAATGCAACGCATCGCAATTTGTTCGACAGCATATCAAAGGCAAATAAAAACTTTAAAAAATGCAACGAGCTATAAGAAGTGACGTTTAACGAGTGGCGAGGAGTGTTAAAAAAAGAAGATCGGTGCAAGTAGCAGGATCCGCAGGTTGAGGGCGTTCAAAATAATTTGCGCAATTTTTGCAACGATTGCCATAGGCTGTTTGGCGAGTTTATAGAGTTGCTGTGTTTCATCTCTGAATTATGCTCTTTAAATGGAAGTTAACTGCTAAATAAATTATGGGTCTTAAGAGCAATTGTCGATTAAATTACAAAACAACTAAATTAAGTGTGGCTCAAAGCTAAAAATTCAATTTTTCACTAAAAATTAAAATTTTCACAAAAATTAAAATTTTCGCTATAAATTTAATTTTTCACTATAAATTTAATTTTTCACTAAAAATTCAATTTTTCACTAAAAATTCAATTTTTCACTAAAAATTCAATTTTTCACTAAAAATGAAATTTTTCACTAAAAATTCAATTTTTCACTAAAAATTCAAATTTTCACTAAAAATTTAATTTTTCACTAAAAATTAAATTTTTCACTAAAAATTAAATTTTTTACTAAAAATTTAATTTTTCACTAAAAATTAAATTTTTCACTAAAAATTCAATTTTTTACTAAAAATTCAATTTTTCGCTAAAAATTCAATTTTTCACTAAAAATTCGATTTTTCACTAAAAATTCAATTTTTCACTAAAAATTCAATTTTTCACTAAAAATTCAATTTTTCACTAAAAATTCAATTTTTCACTATAAATTCAATTTTTCACTAAAAATTCAATTTTTCACTAAAAATTCAATTTTTCACTAAAAATTCAATTTTTCACTAAAAATTCAATTTTTCACTAAAAATTCAATTTTTCACTAAAAATTCAATTTTTCACTAAAAATTCAATTTTTCACTATAAATTCAATTTTTCACTATAAATTCAAATTTTCACTAAAAATTCAATTTTTCACTAAAAACTCAATTTTTCACTAAAAACTCAATTTTTCACTAAAAACTCAATTTTTCACTAAAAATTCAATTTTTCACTAAAAATTCAATTTTTCACTAAAAATTTAATTTTTCACTAAAAATTTAATTTGTCACTAAAAATTCAATTTTTCACTAAAAATTCAATTGTTCACTAAAAATTCAATTTTTCACTAAAAATTCAATTTTTCACTATAAATTCAATTTTTCACTAAAAATTCAATTTTTCACTAAAAATTCAATTTTTCACTAAAAATTCAATTTTTCACTAAAAATTCAATTTTTCACTAAAAATTCAATTGTTCACTAAAAATTCAATTTTTCACTAAAAATTCAATTTTTCACTAAAAATTCAATTGTTCACTAAAAATTCAATTTTTCACTAAAAATTCAATTTTTTACTAAAAATTCAATTTTTCACTAAAAATTCAATTTTTCACTAAAAATTCAATTTTTCACTAAAAATTCAATTTTTCACTAAAAATTCAATTTTTCACTAAAAATTCAATTTTTCACTAAAAATTCAATTTTTCACTATAAATTCAATTTTTCACTAAAAATTCAATTTTTCACTAAAAATTCAATTTTTCACTAAAAATTCAATTTTTCACTAAAAATTCAATTTTTCACTAAAAATTCAATTTTTCACTATAAATTCAATTTTTCACTAAAAATTCAATTTTTCACTAAAAATTCAATTTTTCACTAAAAATTTAATTTTTCACTAAAAATTCACTTTTTCACTACAAATTCAATTTTTCACTAAAAATTCAATTTTTCACTAAAAATTCAATTGTTCACTAAAAATTCAATTTTTCACTATAAATTCAATTTTTCACTAAAAATTCAATTTTTCACTAAAAATTCAATTTTTCACTAAAAATTTAATTTTTCACTAAAAATTCACTTTTTCACTACAAATTCAAATTTTCACTAAAAATCAAATTTTAAAAAAATCAATTTTACACTTAAAATTAAATTGTTTACTAAAATTTAAATGTTCACTAAAAATTTAAATTTAAATTAAAAATTCAATTTTTTAATCTATATTCAATTATTACCAAAAACTTATTTTGTATGTCCGTTCATATGTGCCTACCCTATGGTACATCAATTTTTAAATAATTTAATACATATTGATTCGCATTTTAAAATAAGCTCTGAAAATAAATATTTTTTAACAACACATTGTTTTTAGTTTTCATTTAGCACGCTACATTTAAAATATACTGTACCAAAAAAAATGTATAACAACAAAAAATAATAAAAGAATAAATATAAAACAAAAATAGTCTAAAATAAATACGTTAAAAAATAACAACAACAAAATATATATAAACGTTCAACTGCAACGAGCTGAAAAATTCAACACTTTTGTTTATCGATCGTCAGCCATCCTTCAGGCAGGCAGGCGGCCAGACCAGAGCCTCTGAGTTTCACACACATGTTAAATGTGGCCTTTTGTAGTTTGTAGTTGTTGTAATTTTTGTTGTACTTGTTGTTGTTAATGTTGTTGTGGTTGGTTTTTGTTGTTCATGATGGTATTACTTCCTTTACGTATTCTTAGGACTTCCTCTACACTGAGCAAAAAAAAATATTACTTTAAAAATTACTTTAAAACTAATACAAAAAAAATCAATTCAAATTATAAAATCAAATTTTAATAATCCTCAAATATTTGAGAATTCTGTTTTATACTAACTATGCAAAACGAAAATTATGTTCTTCCTTTCTGAAGAATACATCTTTCGACAAGAACAAGACTGACTCTCTAAGATCTAGATCGACCTTCCGATGCAGGAATAGGAAGGATTCAGCAAGAGCAAGAGCAAGAACAAGAACAAGAACAAAAACAAGAACAAGAACAAGAACAAGAACAAGAACAAGAACAAGAACAAGAACAAGAACAAGATCAAGAACAAGAACAAGAACAAGAACAAGAACAAGAACAAGAACAAGAACAAGAACAAGAACAAGAACAAGAACAAGAACAAGAACAAGAACAAGAACAAGAACAAGAACAAGAACATGAACAAGAACAAGAACAAGAACAAGAACAAGAACAAGAACAAGAACAAGAACAAGAACAAGAACAGGAAAAGGAAAAGGAAAAGGAACAGGAACAGGAACAGGAACAGGAACAGGAACAGGAACAGGAACAGGAACAGGAACAGGAACAGAAACAGGAACAGGAACAAGAACAAGATAGCAATAAGAGCAAGAACATGTATTGTTCATGCTTTTGTTCAATACTAAGTGCAGCAGCGTTGAATTGATAAATTCATGATCAATTATTACATTTCAGTTAAATTCAAACACGACAATGCATTCGAACATCATGTTTCCCTCAAAGTATGCAACGTTCAACTTGATATTTGTGTTCATTGTCACCCTATCATTAACACTCAAACAAATGCATAAAATTCCGCGACAGTTTTTCGGAGATTGAATATTATATAAGTACTACTATTAAATAATAAAAATGTCTATAGATCGTGGCAATTTACACCGAGAGAAAAAATTATATTAATTTATAATAAATAAATATTTTAAGTATTTTAAAAAATATTTAAACTTTTTAGCAATTTTTAAATAAATAAATAAATAAATAAATAAATAAATAAATAAATAAAATAAAATAAATGATATAAACAAAAGAAAAAAATATAATATTTATATTAATATTCAAAAAATTTAATTGATAATAGATTTAATAAAATATACAATAGTGTCTGCTACAGTTAAATTAAGAAAAATTTAATTTATTTTTAATTTATTTAAAATGTAGCTCAGTGTAATATACTCTACGTTGTGTACTTTCTTTTGTCGTAGTTTTTGTTATTGCTTAAGTTGTAGTTATTGCCACCACAAATTTAGTTGCTGCTATAAATGTTGTTGTTGGTTTATTTGTTGTTGTTTTAGTTGTTGTTGGTTTTCTTGTGGCAATTCAAATGAAAGTAAAAATTTGTGAAAATATAAAAAGAAATGAGTGAAAATCCTTTTTCTACGTTGCCAGCTACCACTAAAGCAACTGGCTCGTGTTCCTATTTACACACAAAAATAACAATAAAAACAACTACTACAACAACACCAACAAAAAAACACCTGAGAAAATCCACAGACGGACGAACTGACAGACAGACAGACAGACAGTCATACCATCCACACAAAAATACCAACACATGTTGAGCAAACACAAAGCAATTTTTAACATTTTGTAGTATTTACTGAAATACACTCAACTGTTTCATCAACCCCCCCCCCCCCAATTCCCCCATTGTCTACTACAAGTTCTACTAAACTCGTAGTGTTACCCCCTACCATATGTACTGTGGGATCTTTTCTTCCCCGTACAACAACGGCTTCTCCTATAAACCCTACAAATCACCAACGCTATGCCCTCTTTACCGTGTCTGAGTGTCTGCTTTTCGTGCAATTAAATCGATGTTACACGAACATGTTAATTGCCGAGGACACGTCAGTCAGTCCGGTGCGCGAAAGTGGCATGGCAACAACAACTATTTATATAAACAATAAACAACAACAAAAATGACTTTAATTTGACATAAACACATTTCTAAATTCTAAAATAACTTAAATAAATGTTAAACTGTTGAAACAATTAAGAGCATTTGTTAATGTGATCACAAAACTGTTAAATATAGCAATAAATTTGTTAGAATTAACAAAACATTTATTGTTTTTATAAAAAATGAACAACTCTTACATATATTATTTAAAAACTTTATTTAAACTTAATTGAGCACAAAAATTGTAGACTTAACAAATACATTTGTTAAATTGACAACAACACTTGAAAAAACACAAGAAAACTTGTGTTCGTTGAATGTGAAATTTTCTGAATTAATATATATTAGTAATATTGAAATATTAGTTATAAACTGCGTTGAATTTCCAACAATTCGAAGCCACTTAAAATAACAAATAATTTGTTAAAGTGATAACAAAACTTGCTAAACATTATTTTTTTGTTTCGTATTTGTTGAGTCGAATTATAAGTAAAAACTTTGTTAAATGTAAAAATCTTTAAGAGATGAAATTTGTTATTTCAACAACGTGTTTTATATATTTTAAAAAAATGGTTTAAAAATTGCCGTTGTCATAATTTTTGTATTAACAACCAAAAATTCTATAAATTCTACAAAAATTTTGTTAACACAATATTCTTTTCTTTTTGTTTGCAGGCTTTTTCCTCGTGACACGCCACACCCACCGCATAAAATGTCCTTCCAAAACGTCACAGCATCAGCCATCGAAATGTCTGAGTCCTCTACGCAGCAACAACTGCATCAACATCAGTCACATCAACAACGCCGTCGTCACCCACACATTCCTGCCATGCCACGCCTCAGCCTGTGCGTGCTGCTACTTTGCATTGCGCTGCTCACGCTACCGCCGCACTGTGCGGCGAAAGGCAAATCCAAGAAAAATTCCAAGATTCATCACAACAACAACGATGAGAAACCCGCCACCGAAGGACAACGCTTTGCCATGGAACCACAAGATCAAACCGCAGTCGTGGGTTCACGCGTCACATTACCCTGTCGTGTCATCGATAAAATGGGTGCGTTGCAGTGGACTAAAGATGACTTTGGTCTCGGACAGCATCGCAACCTTAGTGGCTTTGAACGTTACTCGATGGTGGGCAGCGATGAGGAGGGTGACTTTTCACTTGATGTTTATCCCGTGATGTTGGACGACGACGCCAAGTATCAGTGTCAAGTGGGTCCGGGACCGTTGGGTGAGGCAGGTATTCGGTCGCGTTTTGCCAGCTTAACGGTGCTGGTGCCGCCGGAGGCGCCGAAAATACTGCAGGGAGATTATCTGGTTACCACGGAAGACCGTGAGATTGAGTTGGAGTGTGTTTCTGTTGGTGGCAAACCAGCGGCTGAGGTGAGTTAAAAAATGACCAGTAGGGAAGGTTAGGTCACATGGGAAATTTTGAAGTGGGGATATTGTGATAGTTGGTGTGATGAAGTTAGTAAGAATTATGAGAGTTATAGTCGGTCTAATACCCCACACATATGTGATAATGTGAGCGGTAACCACTTAAAGTGGTGCAAAGGTTACCAGGGAATATGAATCCGGAAAATATCTACAAATTTGCAATCGCTGAAGAATTTCATTTCATTTGATACCCATATGTACGAATGGGTAGGTATTCGGAATTTGGATTTTTTTTTTTTGGGGAACCACAAATCGGTTCGCGAAAAGCATTATTTTCATATATTTTCATATATATTTCATTATTTCATATATATAAAGTAAAATTCATCTGTAAATGTAAATTTTATCGGTTCACAGGTCCCACTGGTCCGTTCACAGATCCCACTGGTCCGATTATTCCATTTTCCTTGTTGAGACAGCGTAGATATATAAATAACCTAAATTATGAGTTTCATTGATATAGCTCTTTTTGTTTTTCTGTAATCGTGATTTCAACGGACAGACAGACGGCCATCGCTAAATCGACACAGGAGGTCATGCTGATCAAGAATTTATATATTTTTCCATACTGTGGTTGCATTCAGGGTGTAACAAACAGAGTACCAACTGAATATACCCTTTTACCCTTAGTGTAGAATATAAAAATGTGTGGCTGGGTTAGTGTAGTCGCTGAAATGTCAGTTATTCAGTACAAAAACCATCCGAGCCTAATTTACGTATCAAATTGTTGCATACTTTAGGGTCGATAGTCGATAACATAATTCATCTATGGTTAACAAGTTAACAGAAAACTAAAATTCTTGCAAACATTTAATAATGTTGAATGAAAAAATCAAAAATTTTATTAAAAATGAAAAACTTAATTAAATTTGACTTATTTTGGACTAAATTTTAGAAATAATTTTTTTCAAAATTAATTAAAATTTACTAAACATTTTAAAGAAGTTTTCTAAAAAAAAATATTTGTAATAATTTAAATGTTTACATTAAAGGTATTTGCCGAATTCAACTTTACTGCATTTCCAGTGAAGATTGTTGTCTTTGCTTTTACTACTAGAAAAAAACAATAAAATCATTTTTTTTACGAAAAAACAAAAGTCTGTAAATTCAGCAGTCGATAATGACGTTTTTAGATATTGTATCGGCTAAATGCTGCTTAGTGGAGACACGAACCAATAGGTAAAGCAGTCGAAAGTCGTTAATGCAGTACAGCATAGTGGACAAAAATGCATTTTCTATATAACAAAATGGAGCTAAAACAAATTTTAACAATAAATAAAAATTGGGAAATAAAATATTGAAAAATCAATATATATTTTTTTTTAATTTGTAAATCTAAAATTAATTTGATATTAAGTCTTGATAACTTTTGGAAATACTTTAAATAATAATTTTAACATAACAAATAATTTAACAAATATTTTATTTTAATTTACAGATCACTTGGATTGATGGTCTCGGCAATGTGCTCACCAAAGGCATTGAGTACGTCAAAGAGCCAATGACCGACTCCAGACGCGTTACCGCTAAATCTATTTTGAAATTGGCGCCAAAGAAAGAACATCACAATACAACATTCACCTGTCAGGCACAAAATACTGCAGATCGTACTTATCGTTCGGCCAAATTATTATTGGAGGTAATTAAACATTTTTTTCAACACAAACTCCGAGAGTATAAAACTAATTTTTAATATTTTTTGCAGGTTAAATATGCGCCAAAAGTCTCGGTCTCCGTAATTGGAGGCTCCTTGAGTGGCGGTCGTATTACAGAGGGCGCTGAGGTCATACTTAGCTGTCAGGCTGATGCTAACCCCCGAGATTTGAGCTATCGTTGGTTTATCAATGATGAATTGGTCACCGGGGATTTTACAACGAAGATGGTGCGTAATTTTTAAATAATTATATTTTTATAGAGAAAAATAATTTAATTTTTATTTTTTAAAGATTATTCATAATGTCACACGACAGTATCATGATGCCATTGTCAAGTGCGAGGTGGTCAACGCGGTGGGCAAAAGTGAGGAAAGCGAGACACTGGACATAAGCTGTAAGTATTAGCAAATAAATTTGATAAAATACAAAATTTTAATAGTAAAAATTACAAATTATTAAAAAATAAATATGTGAATTAAATATATACAAAATAAAATATATGAAAAATAGGTAAAATATTTAAAATTATGAAAAATTTTAAAAATATAAATAAAATGAACATAAAAAATGGAAGATTATGATGAAAAATATAATAAATTAAATAAGACTAATACAACACAAAAATATATAAAAAAGGAAACAAAATATAGACAATTAAATTAAAAATAATTATATTAAGGATGTGTGCAAGTTTGTCTAAATAAATTGAACTTTACTAAAATCTAGTAGAAGTTTCTAGAACTGAAAAACGGTTATGTGCTACGATGATAGTAAAACTGCATTAGCGACAAACTCCATCTGCTGGGTTAGATAAATTCGCACACATCCTAAATATAATGAAACAAAATATTAAACACTACCTAAATGTTTTATCTTATTTTTGCAGACGGTCCCGTCTTTCGTCAACGCCCCATCTCCGTCGAGGCCGATCTGGGCGCTTCTGTCAAATTGCGCTGCGAAGTCGACGGCAATCCAACGCCCGAAATCGAATGGATCAATGAGAATTCTGATCGTGTCGTGGGCACAAGTGCAAATCTTACACTCAAAGTGAGCGCCGAAACAGCAGGTCGTTATTTTTGCAAAGCAACCGTTAATGGTTTTGCTGAGATTGGCGCCGAGGCCACGGTCTATGTGAAACGAGCACCAATGATTACCTCACACAAAGTACAATTTGGCTCGGTAGGCAATCGGGCCAAAATTGATTGCCTCGCATTTAGCATTCCAAAAGCTGAACATATTTTGTGGTCTTTTGAGGGAAAACTGATCAATATGAGTACCGCCGATCCGGATACGTATATTTTCGAGGAACATCATCTGCCAGAGGGCGTGCGTGCAGCCTTGATTATCAAGGAGAGTCGCAGCAGTCATTTTGGAAAATATAATTGCACGGTGGTCAATTCGTATGGCAGCGATTCGTTGCTCATTACCTTAATACCAGAACGTAAGTGCAATTTCATAAATTATATTTTACAAATTAATTAGTTTATTTTACAAACAAATTTGTTAATATAACAAACATTTCTTGAATTTACAAATAATTTAATTTTTTCGTGTTTTCTTTAGCTGGTTCCATTCCCGTCCTGCTCGTCGTCATGGGCTCCATGTCCTCGGTGGCCATCATACTCATGGTTGTGATGCTCGTCATTGTCTACATGAAGCGCAGCAAAAAGAAGCCATTGCCCGCTGATGTAATTCCAGAGGCTTCGCGTGGTCACGACAAATTGACCAACCTCAAAAGCGAAATACGCGCTGCCGGCTACGATGTCGACTACTCGGAGACGGGTTCGGAGAGTCTGGCCATTAATCTGACGCAGGCGCCAATGCCCGATGTGTCCTTGAAGGGCGCTACGCTGGGCGTACCATTGGCAGGTCCTGTCAAGTTGGATGATAGGTATGTCAAAAAGTCAAGCAAATTTTTAGAAAATATTTTTAACCCTTAAATAATTTTCGCACTCAATAGATTCTCCGGCGACTTTAGCGATCGCTATAACCGCCAGTGCCACATGAAGAACATGAAAAATCAGCCGGACTACAGCAAGGATAACGGCTATGCCCCCTACTTCGAATACGCGCTCGACTACAGTCCACCCACTGAGGGTAAAACTGGCGCTAGTGCCGGCAACAAGTCCAACTCCAGCACAATCAACTCGGCAACATTGCCACACTATGCGACAAATGCCGTTAACAGCGCGGGCAACATGAGTCTGCCGCGCAATCGCAATGACATGCAGCAGCAACAGCATCAGCAACAACAACAGGCACAGCTGCAGGCAGGCGGTCAAATGAGCAACGGATTTTTAGGTTAGTTGTAGCGGAAAATTGTACTAATTTGAACCATGATTAATATTTATTTTTCGTAACTTTAGGCCAACCATTGCTGCAAAATGGCATTGACAGTCGCTTCAGCGCCATCTATGGCAATCCTTATCTGCGCAGCAACTCCTCGATGCTGCCACCTTTGCCACCACCGAGCACCGCAAACCCAGCGGCAACACCAGCGCCACCACCATATCATGCACCACGTGCGCACGCCAACAACAACAATGGACTGGGTGTGCATAGTATGAAAAATTTCGGTGGCGGTGGCGGCACCGGCAGCATTATAAGCGGCAGTCATAATGGCGGCACTGGTAGCGTTAGCGGCAGCAGCTCTAATCTAACGGCCAGCAGCAATACATTGGCAGCCATGACGCCACTGACGCAACCAGCAACAACGTCAAATAATCTGTGTGGCATGGTAGGCAGCAGTGGCATCATGACAACGGCGTCCGCGCAACCGGCCACATGCATAACCGCAGCGCAAGCGGCGCAGAGTCCCTCGGGTCAATTTATATTGCCATCGAATGGCAACGCCAAGAAGGGTGCATTGGCAACGCATGTGTAAAAAGGGAGACACTCAAAATAGGAGCACATTACTTGAACATATTAACCAGCAACGTACATTATATAAATATATCAACTCTTTAGCTTAACTAGTATTTAGCGGTAAGTATTAAGTTGGCAAATATAGTCAGAATTGTAATGTTTTAATGAATGCGTGTGAACAAAATTTCAGAAAATCATTTATTAGCTGTGTAATTAAAGCAGAACATCGAAACGGCATAAACCGTTTCGAACCGGTACAAACCGGTTCAACCCGTTTCGAACCGGTTCAGCGATTTTTGCAAGCATTTCACAGCGTTACAATTTTGGCTTAATTTTTTGCATTGAATTTTTTAACATTTGCTAGCAAAATGTAAATTTTAATTAAAATTAAGATCAATTAATATTAAAAACCTTATAAAAGATACAAACGAACGAACGATCGAACGAAAGTCGTATTGAGCGATGCGAAGATTTTAAAACATATTGTGATTTCTAGCGTTAATTATTTACTGAACTTAATTCAAACATTCAATTACAACCAAGATGACGCGAAAATATGTAGTATTTTCACATAATCTTCAATTAGAAAGCAGACAAAAGAGAGAATTTAACGAGAATTTTAAATTTTAGATTTTAATTACTAAATTAAGCCAACGTAGTTAGCATCATGTAAAAATGTTTTTGATAAGCCAAAATAAAAATATAATTAAAAAAAAACTAATATTAAATATAAATGTAGCCATTAATTCAATTTATTACGTAATCAAAATTAAAATCTAGCAAAAAAAACTGATCTTTTTTTTATTTATTATTTTATTATAGCTTATAAAACTATTGAAAATCGTCTTAATTTGTCAAACTTATATGAAAAAAATAAAAAAAAACAAAACATACTGCTGCATAGAAAATTATGTTTTTATTGCATAAAACTATTAGTGAAAATTTTAAAAATATTGTAAATTTTATGAATGAAAAAAAAAATAAAACGCTGCCTTATTATTCCTTGTAATATTTCTGTATCTAATTTTAAACGAAATTGTAAACTAAAATTATTATAATAAAACAAAATAAATATATAAACGAAATTCTTTGAACTAAAAGTAAAAAAAATATAAATAGATATATATAAAAAAATGTATAAAAAGCGCAAAAACTGAAAAAAATCGCATACATTTAATTTTATTGTAAATCTAACGAATTAAAATGTGGCATAAATAAAGTGAAGTAAATTAATATTGATATTATTTTGAATATTTTAAAAATACTTATTATATTGAAATGATTTTTATAGAGAACTGTGTAAGTATTATAAATTTGAAACTGTCAAAAGTATAGCATTAACAAAGGTATTGTAAAAATATGTATATTATATCGAATATTTGAATTTTAGAAATTTAGAGAAAAAATGAATTTTTAGTGAAAATTTGAATTTTTGGTGAATAATTGTGAAAACATTGAATTTTAGTGAAAACTGTGAAAATTTTAATTTTTAGTGAAAATTTTAGTTTTTAGTGAAAATTTTTATTTTTAGTGAAAATTTGAATTTTTAGTGAGAATTTGAATTATTAGTGAACATTTTTATTTTTAGTGAACATTTAAATTTTTGGGGAAAATATTAATTTATAGTTAAAATTGGAATTTATAGTGAAAAATTGAATTGAATATTAAAAAATTATATTTTTAGTGAAAAATTATTTCTGAAGTAAAAAATTTCATTTTTAGTGAAAAATTATTTTTTTTTAGTGAAAAATGAAATTTTTAGTGAAAAATTGAATATTTAGTAAAAAATTTAAATTTAAGCGATTTTTTATTTTAGCTAAATATTGAAAAAAATAGTTTTTGGTGATTTTGAATGAAAAATGTAATTTTTAACCAAATGTTCACGAATTTTTAGTGAGAAATTTAATATTATTTATTTTCAGTAAACATTGCAAAGTACAGGCCTAAAAATGCAAACAACTTTAAAATGAAGTTTCAGAACTATTTCAAATATGTCATCGATGGTGATATGAAATTTCAGACTCTAATGAATTTTAGTTTTATTTTTTTAAATACTATGGTAAGAGGATGGAATGTATTGGATGGATTATATGGAAATTGGAAATATATTTCAGATGTACTTCAGGCATGTATTTCGGTCTGAACAGACCTGACATTTTCAATGGGGATGCATCGATTAATGTTTAATACAATTTTTTAAATATCTTTAACTTAATTAAACTTGACGCTATTTATTACATATTAATTTTTTTCAGAGATCGTAAACTGTTTTCTGATTGCATACAATTCATTTTTTCTATTAATTCTGACTAACAGGAATTCAATTTACCATCTTAAAACAATTACAAAAATACACAGCGCATGTGTCACATAGTGGCCATATTTATTATATCACAGACAAAAAAGGTTTAATCTGGCAGCACCATTTACCAGCTGTCAAAATTGCATTAATAAAACTATCAGCATCCCTCTCAAATTGCCGGCAAAGCCAAACATTAATAGCTACCACAACTATAGCGCACTCACTTGCACACGAAATAAACAAACGAAATGCACACGCGCAGCCATTTTGTTTTGTGGCTGCATGCGAGAGACTCGAGTCTCGATGGTGAATTTAAGACTCTCACGCGCGCGCTCTCTCCCTCTCTCTCTCAAGGCGCTAGGGCAAAAACAACCACGGTCGACTCGGAGCCAGCTTTGTGAGCGAGCGCGGCTCAAAGTGTTTTGAGACGCGATACGAAACGTTTGTTGCACGGACGAACGCAAGTCGGTTGAATTGAATTATTTTTTTTTTATTGTGTGTTTCTTTTGTGCTGTTGTTTGTGTGAATTAAAGCCGAGCTTCATAAACAAAAAAAAATATTTAATGGAAATTGTTTTTGCCAATTAAGCAAAATATAGTGGACAAATTATAAAAAAGTAGCGCGCGTTAAAAATAAAACGGACTAAAAGTGAAGAGTTAAAATATAATAAAAACTAAATATTTCATTAAACTATATTGAAATAAGTGCAAAATAAGAAACAAAAAACACATTTTTCGTGGCGCTATACTGCAGCAATGTCACAACTTGCGGCCTGCTATCAGCGGCGCCATCAAGGATTTTGTCCTGTCGCTGAACAACGCATCCTGCACTGATTATCAACGAAAAAAGTGATTCCACAATAAAAGTGCATTTTAAATAAAGACAAAGAAAAACACGAAAATGTCTTAAAACCTCCACATGACAAAAACTACATTATACATATAGAAAAATATAATTTTATATTTTTGTTAATTTTAATAGTATTATTTTTTTAATTATATCATTGTTTTATAATTTGTAACCGATTGCATTTTACGTGTTGTGTTTTTGAAACTTTTCATGGGTTTAAGTCGCGTTTTTAAATATTAAAATTGTGCAATTTTGTTTTCGAAAACGTCATAATTTCTTCCTTTCGAGCGCCCGTCCCACAAAACTGGATTACAATGTGGTTACTGGTCAACAAAAACACCTTCGCCAAGTCGGATATATTTTGGATAAAATTCTTAATATCTTGGCTGCTCATATTCGGAATAGCCTCGACAGGCATTGAAGCGAGTAAGTTTTTTAATAATACAAAAATATTTATTTTTATAAGTTTTTGACATAAGGAATTATTAAAGCTGCCAAATCAGCACAGACTATTTAAATTTTCTCCATTTTGTTTTTGCCTTTGCTGCTTTCCCACAGCATAAAGACAACAACAACAAAAATATACAAAATTCCTTTGAATTGTAAAGTAGAGACTCTCACCTCAGCCATGATCATGTCTTGAGCCGCTGAGGTGAATTCGGCGCAGGAGCGGCTTGCAATGGCGCAGCCATTCTCTGGTTTTCTTCTACTGCTTTTGTCTCCTTTTTGCTGAATTGTTATATTCTCATTTAATTGCATTTTCTTTTTTCTTGGCTGTTTGTGTGCGAGAGTTAGAGAGAAAATGTGTAGTTATAAAACCAGTTTTAAGTATTTTTCAAATTTTATATTAAAATATTCATTTATTACAAAATAGTATTTACAAATTTCTTTGAAATATGAATTAATTTTTTTATTAATAAATCTTAATAAATATAAAGTTCAAATATTATATTTTATTTCTACCAGAGCACGTTGGACAGGTGGTCGACATTGTCTGCCTCATTCACTCCTTTGTAACCGTTGCCCTTCGTCTTCTTCTATCGAGTCTCGAAGTCTTTGTATTGAAAAAATGTAACGTTCGTTTTGACTCGCTCTTTTCTGTCTCTCCTTTCATGGTTGCCTTGCTGCCTGCTATTCAAAGGAATGTTTCGCCGTCGGCAATATTTAGTAGCCATGAAAAGAGGATTTTATGCATTTTTATTATAATCTTTTATACTTCTTTAATATTTACTCGAACACAAAGATGTATCTTTGTTGTTTGCCTGCTGTGTGTATCCTTGCATGGATAGAGTTGCCATCCTGCTGATTTTCTATCATTTCTTATACAGTACTTTCTTTGTTTAATGATCGTATAAGGGTTTTTTTTATGAGTAAAAGGGTTAAAATATGTTTTTTAATAATGACTTTTGATATTTTTACTACCACCCTTAATTCAATATTTTTTTTTTACAATAAATTAAACTTACGAACTCGATTTTCTATTTCATATTATTCTCTAATAAACATGAAAATGAAATTTATGACTTAAAATATTATTCTGTATAGTTTTACAGCTACAACGACGATTTACATTATATAAAATCAACATTTTTCTATTTATTTTGTTCTTTTCATAGAAAGTATTATTTGAATATAACCTAATATTAGACATACGACTAGTTTATGCATAAGTTTGACTTTCAAATTTTCCAAGTTACCAAACTATAGCATATCTTACTATTTACATATTTTCCGACACTAATTTATACCCACCCAAAACTTTTTTTTAAACACACATTTCAAGATCTATTCAAACTTGACAATACGCGCTTTAAAGTTATCTTTAAAAAGTCAATATTTAACCACATATTGACAACTTCCTGCTGCAATAACAACAGCTTTAATACACAAAACGAAAAAACCGCAGTTGATGAGAAAAATACAAACTCTCTCAAATAAACTATATATATTTTTTAAACATACTTAAAAGTTCATTCAGAAATATAAAAGACTTAAAATTAATAGTTATTTACACTAGAAAATTTCCAACCTCACACGTACAAGAAATATTTATTTAAAAAAAAAAACGAGAATATAAAAATTAACAAATATTGTAATTTAGACTATAAGATAAACGTGATCTACAAATTATGTCGTTGTCATCACAAAAAAAAAGCTAAATGTTTATTTTTCCAAACATTGGCTTTGTTTGTCTACAATTTTGACCAAGTTAAGTGCAAACAATATGCATTATATGTAGTAATATTTTCAAAATTTCCAAGACGATATGCTTATTCAGTACTACATGTTGTTGACATACATGATGTAGTTTTGTGTTGGTGTTGAAGTTACCGACATGAATATAATAATGCCGCGTTCTATATTGAACGTGCCTAAATATTTGTACAAAATTGTAAAGCGGATTTCTTGAGAATTTTTCAAAGACCTCACAAATATATAACATATACATCATGTGCTTGCTGTTTAGAGACTCGTATTTTTCTATCTTTATGATTTATGATTATGCCTGATTAATCATTGTGTCAATAATTGGATTTTATATATTGACGAGGTACGTGCGATTCGAACGCCGTCCTGTTTCTTATCAGGATCTTCAAGTTTATTTAGTCTGTGGTAGGTACTCATGTCAAAATATGGCTACGTGTGCCGGGCACAAGGCTCAGTGGACAACGCGGATTATTTCGCTGTTATTTTACTAAACAAACAGCAGATAATAAAAACGATATTTCTGCAAACAAAGACTTTGATTGTTTGTGTTTTAATTTCAAAGTAATTGATATATTTTTCGAGTAGTAAAAATACTTTGATTTTTTTTTTGTATACATAAAGATAGTACAAAGTGCTAGGCAAACATCTGCTGCCGGCAGGAAATAATTAGTTACGATGTGGCAGCACCTAAGTTAAATCAGGGATGTCGTCGCATAGAACCCAACAAACATCCACATAGTTTTTGATTATTTTAAACGTTTGTCAAAAAAAAATGCATGATTTACTCGAATACAAAAATATGTCGTTATTATTTAAGGAATGTGGTTTTTTATACTTTGTTAATTATTACAATTGTTAAAAGCACTACGTTAAAAAAATCTATTTTTATTAGAAAAATAATATATGTACAATCATACAATAATTTTAAACGTTGTTAGTGCCTTTCAAAAAAACATAGATTGGAATTCAAAAAATGTGAATTATTAAGGAATGTCGTATCTTTATACGTTGTTAATTATTATTATTGTCAAAGGCACTACTTTGAACAACAAAAAAATCTATTTTTATTAGAAAAATTATCAACAATAAATTCCACAAACATTCCTCAAAGTTTAACCTCTTTGCCACACAACAATCAGCTATTTTTGCTACTTCATCATATACATGTTTCTACCTACAATATCTTTTTGTATGTTTTACTATACTTAAAATTCATTTTTTTTTTGTATAACTTGTACTTATCAGAAAACATGAATCACATAGCGCTTGTTTGCTTATGCAAAATTTTATTGGTCTCTTTTTCGCAGAAGCTCGCCTGAAAACCTGACTGCCTGCCTACTTCCTGCATTATTGAAATTACCCAATGAACGACCGATCGTCGCTTAACCTTAAATGAAAAATCCATTTCATTTCATTCCACGAAAATTAAATCCATTAAACTCCAATCCAATTAAACATTAAACAATAACCAGTCAACTTTGTATCTAGTCAACAGTGGGAACAGCATACAAAAAACCAAAAAAAAAACGATCTACCTTCGTCGTCCCCCCAAGCTTAACTAACAAAAAATAATGACATCGCATAAAGATAACGCTTCATATTGTTTGTTCTACTTTCGTCCATTGTTAAAATACACGAAGGAGTCTTTGACTGTTGGTGCCTTGGATGTGGATGTGGCTGGAAGAGCAAGTACCAAACGACAGCCTCGCGACACCAACTCCCAGTGTTTGTTATTTGTCTTGCTTACAACAGTTTTTTTAGTTCGTCGGTTGTTGTCCTGCTTTTATTTTGCATACGGTAGCAAAGATGAACGAGGCTGCATACAATTAATTAAACAAAAAAATATTTTTACAACATATACATGGCAGCAGAATTTGGCCTCATCCTGTAACTAGCCATCCAGCCCATACTGCTAAAATGTTGACTCACGATGTCGCGATCGTTGATCTACGTTTGGGTTGCTCGTTGCTTGCCAATTTTCTTAAGTATGCATTTATTAGGTTGTAAGATTATAACCAAGTTATGTGCATCGTCGTTGGCCCGTTGTGCAAGTTGAGCCGGAAACTTGTTGCTGTTTGGCCGCATCATTTACGGCGACAATATTTTTGCTGTTAAGCTAGCTGCTATAATTAAATGCTATAATACTTGGTTCATAAAATTGCTACAATCTTTTGCTTTGTTTTCTTATCATAATGCATTATCTACGTGCTTAGACAATGGCGTTGGCGACATTCACGAGCACGAGTTGCCAAATAGATAAAAATCCGCCACAGCAATATCTGCAAAGTCGTACTCTTTATTTGCCCCAGACTACACCCCAAAAACAGTAGTAGGTATTCCTATGAGGATCCACAATTTAACTCGCGTTAACTTAAAGCACGCTTCGCTCTCTGCACTTCTCATTAAATTTAAAGTAAACTCTCATAATTGCTTGGCTTACGTCTCGATTGCATCGCAAATCGTATCGTAGATCGTCGTTGATCGGCGCAGAACTGCATTGCGGCTCGTACGGCGCATTGTACGTCGTTGCAGCAACCAACCAACCAACCAACCAAAAGCATATTGCAGAAGATCGATCGATTGCTCGTTCATTGGATCGTTTTGTTGATCGCAAACGTTGCAGTTTTGACTACTTCTATGCAATTGCTGCAAATCTTCTGTGTCTTCTGAACGAACAGCACAGTCTACCGTCAACCTGCAAACAGTAGCCTTTTTTTATACGTAGTTCTTTTAAATTGTGGGGTAACTACAAACTATATATATTTTTTCGGTTTTCATGAGTTGTTAGTCTTGCACATAAAAGCAGTTGTTTGGAGCGTTGCTCGAACATCGTGTTAAACATCGTGATTAGCTGTTAATGTTACAAAGGAGTCAATGTTTGTTTTTGCTTTTTAAGAGTAAGAGGCGGAGCAGGAGGGGGAATTGTAAGAAAATATAATGAAAAATGGCCTGTTGATGAGTTGTTTTATATTTGTATGGAAATTGTGTACTGAGTGAGTTGATTCATTCATTAAATCATTCATTCAAATAAAAACTACAATTAAATTGTATACATACAACATACAGCCTAATTAAAGCTGTTTTAATGTTAATTGCGTTTAACATTGTTCGCTGGGTTGTCGAACATATGTTTAGCGTGCATGATGTAAAACAGAGCTGTCAAAAACGGCCATGCAACAGAGTTGCTACAAAATGTAACTTGAAGGGTGAAGCTAGGAATTTTATATATTTCTTGTTAATATAAAACTTTTATTATTTAAAAATAATAAAAATAAATTAGACACACAAAAGTTTGACAACAGTTTTTTTTTTCAAATATAATGTCTATTTTTGTTGTGCCAAAAATCACAAAATTTTAGCGCACATGTGTATAATATTTTCCCTTTTATCAACACTTTTCATAAAAAATGATACCCATCCACAAAAAAAAACGGTTTGTTGTTGTCAGCGCCCTGCTACTGCCTCACAAAATATTATGCACAAAAAAAACTCGCTAGTATTTTTGGTTATGTCTGAAAAATGACAGCTGTGTATATATTTTGTTGCTGTTGTTGTTTTTGTAATTGCCATATTGTACTCAGATCTGTGTAGTTCAAACACATAAACATTAAAACTGTCTGCCTTTGCTCCCTGCTTTCGGCACTCAGTGCGTGTCCTTCCTGTACTTGAGCTGCAGATCGTATTACGATAAACGACAACACGAAGTGCTCTTCGTTCTAGGTAGACGCTTCTCAACCGTAATAAAATATGATATTTTTGTGCTCTTCTTATGTTGTGCCATCGTATTTAGCCAGTCGTTTGCTTTGCGCACACATCCTGCTGTTGTCCTTTTTTGCGCGTACCACAGACACATTGAGTACCACAAGGATGCAGGCAGGCTGTCAGTCATTCAGGCTCAATGTCCTTTACCGGTTTTTATTTTCTTGTTTCGCTCTGTGTGTCACGGTTCGTTAAGTTGGGTTGCAACAGCGCCGCAGCTTAATTACAACGCAACACATATGCAGCAACATGTCCTTGTATATGTGTCCTACTCTCAGTCTGTCTCTCTCTTTTATTTATTTGAGAGTCTATTAAATAAAGGAAACAGCAATAAAGTTAATGTGTGTTGCCTGCGTTTTATTTTAAGGGTCTCTTTTTAGGTACAAAGTTAAGGAATTTTTTTTTGTTGTTGTTGCTCTCTTGTACCCTGACTGCACCCTGCGTTCCGGCGTCAATAATGTGCTTGCACACAGTTGGATATTTATAACGGATATTTCCTTGCATACGTTAAATTTCGAATGTGTCACATCATTTGTGTGCAGGGTTTTTATTTTATTTTAATTTAATTACTATTTGTATGACCTGTTTGCAAATGACTTTTAAAGCAGCGCGCAATTAACAACCCTGTTTTCTAACTAAAAAAGCTTTAATTAACGGTAATATATGTATTCTATGAACTTTGATGCTTTTCTTCGATGAGTCGTTTTACGACCCTGTTTTGATCTACTTTTCAATTACTTTTTGTGTATATTAATTTTTTTTAATATGATTTATTACTAATTTCTAATATAGAATAATTTACCCTGTTTTGATTTACTTTTCAATTACTTTTTGCGTATATTGAGTATTTTTTAATATAATTTATTACTAATTTCTAATATAGAACAATATAAAATCCCTGTGTTGCCAGAACAAAAAGAATTTTAAGCACGCTATTGAAATATTTCTTAGACAGAGAATCCTTCAACATCACTGTAATAGTATCAAAAGTAACAAATACGAATTTATTTTAATTTTTAATAGTTTTATCATCACATAAATAAATGTATAGCAAAAAAAAACGAAACCCTAACAATTTTGTTTTCGGCATCAGTTTCTCCTTCGATGCGGTATAATGAAACGGCTTCGGTATACAGTTTTCATGTTACTGTTTCGATTTTGGATTAAGGTCAGTTATTTTTAAAAATTTGAACTGAAAACGAATTGCCTAAACATTTGCATTCTAATTCTTATAAAAAAATTGAAACAGATAAAGTTTAAAAATTTTAATAACTAAAACTTTATTTTTAAATTATTAACAAAAAAAAAAAACGATTTAAAATCAATATAAAAAAAAATTATTAATTCCGTAAATGAATTTGTTCTGTGAAAATTATATAAGAAATATAAAAAAAATTAAAATATTAAAATTGTTTTTAAATATATTTTTTTTAGTTTGTTTTATTTCTATTATTTCCTTATACCGTTTTATTTCTAATTTCTGTGTAGCGATCTAGGTTTTGAAAAGATTAAAATTATATAAAATATAAAAAAAAATTGAAAATATTAAAATTATTTTTTATTAAAATTTAGTTATTTGAGTTAGTTTTTCATATTCTCTTAAAAACCGAAACCCTTATATTGCTTTGTTTCTAATTTTTGTGTAGCAGTCTAAGTTTTAAAAAGAAAACAGTTTTAAATATTTATCAGTTGCGGTTATGTTTTAATCTTACCTTATAAGAGATTCGATAATTCTTATTAATTCAGCTGTAACTTGTTTTACTGCATGTTATTTAAATTTAAAGTTACCTTTTATTGTTTATTATATCATAAATTATTATTTCTTATTTCTCATACCACACACATTGCTTAAAATGTTCTCAAACTTAAGCCCGAAATATTATAAAATCTCGACAACTTAATCACACGTAAATTAATAAAATTGAATTTTATTAGCATATATTTTTTTCAACATTATTTAACAATCTTCTTAATTTTAATTGCATGCGTGCTAATTAATATATGCATGGCATGGAGAAAGCGCCATTAAGAAACTTCCGCCGTTATAAACAGCAGTCGCTACGACAGTCTCTACAACCGTCTCACCAACAGTCTCAGCATCCGTCTCTTTCAACAGTCTCTTCGTCAACTAATCAAACGTCATGTCAAATTCAAGTTTGGCGCTCTGGACCAAAATCTTTGATTGTCACCGCGCGCACCGTAAAGTTTGCTATTACGATGAAGACTGCTTAACACTCGAACGCTAATTAAAACGGCGCACTTAACGGTCTCTCGCCAAAGACATATCTCTACATTTTATAAATTAATGTACATGGTTTTAAGTAACATGTTTCAAGGAGCTAATAAAAATATTTATACTAAATACACTTAAGAATGTTTAAAAGAAATGTACAAAAAAAAATACTATGAATTTAATTGATGTTACATTGACAGCAAACATGCGAAAAAACACTTTTTTGAAATATTTTAAAATATTAAAATGTCAAAATTTTCGTTCCGTTTCGTTCTGGCAGCAATTAATTAACTTATTATGCTACTGCTAGCCAGTACCAAGCACTCAAGCACCACTCACTGTGCGCTGTATGTCCGTAACTCATTTTTAAGGATATTTAATACACCTTGAGCTGATTGCACGCACATAATTAAGGCAAATTATGCCAGATTTTTAGCGAGACCAGCAAGACAGACCCCCTTGTGTTTTAAATGGCGATGCGTGTAAGAGGCTGTTTTGGTGCAGCAACTGTTGCTGCTGTTTGTGAATTTAAAACAGCAAGATACAAAAAAATATATATATAATATGATCGCTTAAATTAATTACGTACTACAAATTTTCTGTGTTAAATGCGATGTTTTGTCACAAGCTCTGGCAGCAGCAACAGCAACAAAAAGTGGCAACCGCAGCATAAATTTTCTGCAACTTGCACTCTTTATAACTACGTCGTTGATTAATTTTTAAAAATGAATACAAAAAATCGTATACAACTTAAGAACGTTACCTGAAAGCATCTTCTTCTTCGTTCGCATTGACTACTTGAATATTTTTTCATAATGACGTTATTTGATACCCCGTCAACACCCTGTTGCCGTGCTTCAGTCGATCGGCTCCAATACGTTTCGTACAGTTCATTGTGTTCTTCTGTCCCTTCCCATCTTTCCAACCAACATTTGCCTGTCTGCTGTGCCCAACATACCTATATATTGTGCCTTTTACCACTCGCATCTTTAGAGCGACCGTTCGACATAACGTCCGATCGATCGCAAACGTCGTTCGTTCGTTCGCCTACGGAATACCATTTTTCAATTCAATTCGTTTGTTTCACTCGTTGCCTTCATTATGGACACACCTTATATTTGCAATCCATAGTTTCTGAAGTTCTGAATGTTGTTTCTTCGTTTGTCCATCGTCGCAAATACAATCGTTTCTTTGTGCCCCTCGACGGTCGAGTACCAATAATTTTGATTTTTTTTTTTGGTTTGTACGCTTTTATGTACCTTTTCGTTGGCGATCATGGATCATGTACGTTTTATTGGTTTACTTTTGGTTGTTTGAGTATTTACCGCACCCACAGTCCGCCAAATACTTTCGTTCTACTGTCGTTCTTCAGCATGAACAAGTATTACATTTTTCGAAAATGAAATTCTTTAATTGTTTTTGTTTTCTCGTTCGTTCGATTTATCTTTTCTCCATAGCAACTAATGATCCTGCAAAGTTTTAATACTTTTTACCTCTAAAACAAAACGGTTTCTCTGAATGCTGTTCCCACAACTAGGAAATGATCACTGTAAATTCTCTGAAATAATGATATTAACGCCTTTTTTTACTAACTTTAGACATAACATAAAAAGCGTATAATTCACTTGTTCCCAGCGATCATTCGTCTATCTAGACTTAGATCTCAAAGTGACATTCGCGCACATCATCAATATGGATGCTGCTGCTCTGACAGCCATACATAGTAAAAGAGATTACGGCACAAAAGTTCTAGGAATTTCTGTTTCTAGCGCCGTGCATTATCACAGAAGCTTTGCGCGTTACATGTACAAAATTAATTAACAAAATGCGTAATGATAATTAATACGGAATTCAATGAAAGCAACATTAAAGCAAAATATAAAAGATTTTTCTTAATCTGCAACAACAGCTGCTGTTGTTGCTGCCAACACCAACAACATGACGTGTCCACGTTGAAAATATAGACAGACAGATATTCAGCCAAATGAACGAACATCGAGCCATTCGACCGACACTAAGCTGAAGAAATTAAAAGCAATATTGTGCTGCCCCAACAACGTAAAAGAAGAAGAGATTAAAATCTCAGCCACATGGCGCAAGTTCACAACCAACCATGACAGCCTTTAGAACACAAAGTGTTGCTGCTGCCGCTGCAGCTCCAACGCCGTCATAATAATGACGGCTCAAAAATAACGCGCACTGAAATGACAGATCCGATCGTTAACAGAGACAGTAAGAATAAGAAGTAAGCAAGCAAGCGAAAGAGAAGGAGTTAGTGACGGTGAAAGAATATCAAACCGGACAGTGAAGCACCGTTGTTCGACGTATCGGAATGAATCGTCGATGCAGCATTTTTCTAGATTTCCAGATAGTCATCAGCATCATCATCAGCAGCCACAGCCACAGCAAGAAATGCAAGTTGTGCCGACCACAGATCACAGAGCCACAACCCCAAAGACAAAGCTGATGATTGTACAGAACAAACTACGGCCACGTTGCCACATTTCATTGAAAGGCTGACAACCTGCGCTAGCAGACTATGCGACGTTGCAGTGAACACGAACGCATATTAGTTGCACGCGATCGATATAAATA
Organism: Dryomyza anilis; assembly: GCA_951804985.1. Lineage (NCBI taxonomy): Eukaryota > Metazoa > Arthropoda > Insecta > Diptera > Dryomyzidae > Dryomyza > Dryomyza anilis. Next base: position 116,878,991 of record OX638130.1, read on the forward strand.
CCAACAGAACTTCTTAAGATGTACTGGTTAACTGGCTGGTTGACTCTTGGACGTATAAACGCATTGCGTTTGCGCCAAGTCAGACGGAAAGAAAGAATTTCTTCCGACTTGCTACATAAAATAGACGCACAGACGACAAACAAGCAACTAGAATCAGAAGAAGACATAGTATTGGAAGCCAACATGCAATGGCACAAAATTGACGACGACGAACGCAACGAATCGCCTAAGATCATTAAATATAGGCGATGTCTACATTTTGTAAGAGGATCAGATCGAATGAACGATCAACGAGCGATCGTCGATGCAGAGAAGTGGCGCGGCGAAAATTAACAACACAAGACACCTTCTTAAAAGTCTCCCAACCTCAAGAAGCAAATCCCGTCAAATCAATCGATTGCGCAGAAGAAAATAAAATAAAAATTGATGCTGATCTTGCCAGTCGATCGATGGGACGTTGGGTCGAACCAGGGGCGGACTGTGACAATACTAGCCTTCCCTCGGTTTTTCGATCAATAAATAAATAATTTCTTATACAAGAAATTACTATACATATAAATATACCAAGACCAAGGTCTCTTGTAATTTTTGTAGCGAATGTCTATACCGGATATCGTAAAACCTATTCATTTCCAAAGGTAATAGGCTCCAGCTCTGATTTAGAAACGATCACTTTCTGGATATAAAAGACCAATATTAAATGATCATATTACACAAAGCTTGGCTCTGATTAAACAAAGTCCAATGTACCAGTCTCAAGAGATGGCTCTGACTAGGAAACGATCATTTTGTTGACATAAATGTTCGACATAAAGAAAACCAAGACTGGAGAAACCAAAAATTATCGATATATGAATCTGAATACATTTTAAGTAATCAGTCTTCGAGTTGACAAAAAGGTTTTAAAATAACAATCCAGAGACGAATCGTTGAAAACCATAATAAACATTATCTTTTTTTGGGCTGCTTAAAAACAAAGAGCTAGATAAAATGTCCATGCTAATCCGCCCCTGGATCGAACGCATCAATGTATCAGGAGTTTTTCTGAAGTTGAGTTTATCTGTAGTTGACTTGGGTTGGGTTACAACGTTGTATGCACTTAAGTGCAAGTGCGTTTTATATATCCACTCGCATTCTTGCAATGCAATCAGATTTTCAAGATTTAGCGCGCTTCGCTTTGATGTTTTGGTTTTTCGTATCTTTATTTTTAGTCAACGATCTTGTCAGTTTGCGAATTGTTGCGATAAAGTCATAAAAAAAAACGGACGACCTGCCTGCCAGTCTGTCTTCTCTTTTAAAACAATGTTGTCAGCACGAAATGGTCGATAATACCATGAAGATTACAAGCAGGATTATGCAAAGTTTTAAAATACATTTGCACTTTTAACTGATCAACTGTAACGCTACAACGGCATGAGTTGGCATTTCCACATAATAAAATATTTATGGACGCGAGATTTGCATTTGCAATAGTCTGCTTAAAACCGGGTGCTACTATTTCTTGTTAGTACTACTGGCACCACTATATAGTGTCGTAATTAGTGCGCGATCTTTAACCACAACGCGGCTGATCTCTGTTGCAAAGCCAACACATGTTTTCTGTGAGGAGGTCCAGCAAAAATTTGCACATTTATGCGTTTTAAACTCATGCATGTGTCACTAAAGTAAAAACATTGTAAGTGCCGTTTGTCCGTTATGCACTCAAACGTCAAATGCTGTTAGTCGAATCGATAGATAGACTGCTATCTGTACATAAAAGTTTATTGACATCGCGTTTCAACAGACAGCTTCCTCAACACATCTACATATATATATTATACCATAACGTCTGATCTTTGGTCGGTTTTAATAAATTAATAGTTTTTAGTCTATGCAAGCGGAAGCGCATTTACGAAACACCCTTTTTTCATCACTCCGTTTTTTTCTGCTATATGGGGGTGTTTTTAGTTAAATTCCCACGATTCTCTTCCTTTTGTCGATGTCACTTAAAATTAGTATAATTTTCAAGTATGCGCGCAGAGCTCTTGAATTACCGCATTTATATCATATATATCTACGTCATTTGCATGCGTTGTCGAAGGGTTAGGAATAGTAGTGCCCGCCGTTTTTGTACCTTATTTTCTGTTGTCCCTTATGTTGTGCGTATTTATTTGTATGTCCTTGTGCGGGTTATGGTTCCGGCGCGGCAGTAATGCGTGCATCAAGTAGGTTTTTGCTGTACGTATTGAGATTCTTCAAACTCGAGTGGTATGATCTATGGAAACCGCGTTTCTTTGTGTTGGCAGGAATTAAATAAAGAAGATATAGTGTAAAATGGCGTAAATTGTGAAGTTATAAAAACTTTAAAAGAATTTTATAGAGTAAATATAATGACGTTATTGTGAGGAAATATATACAAAATATTCGAACATATTTTAAAATATAGTCTCGCTCGAAATTGACGTATTTGGCAACAAAAATCGAATTAAATTTTGTTAAACGGATTAAATACGATTGAAATACGTTAATTTTGTTTTTAAAAATCGAAAAACAGAGAAATACAAAAAATAAATTACAGAGAAAATCTGTCTCGGCGATGAATTCTTTCGGGAAAAATTGGCTGGGGTAAAAATTGTCTTGGTATTGAACTTTCACGGGGTATGAATTGTCCAGATTTGTTTCGAGAAAGCATTGTCGGGGATCAAGTGTTTTGAAGAAGAATTATGTCGAAGAAGGATTGTCTCGACGGAAAATTGCCGCTAATAAGAATAGACGGCGAAGAATTGTTTTGGAGAAAATTTGTCAATGAAGAATTGTGGGGAACAAAAGTTGTTACGGGAGCATTGTTGTGGATCACGTGTCTCCAAGATAAATAGTCGGGGAAGAATTGTCTAGAATAAGATTTATGTGCAATGAATTGTCGGAAATAAAAGTGCTTGAAGTTGACTGGAAGAAGGTGTACAGAGAAACCAATCGAAAGTCGATAATAAGCTAAAGAATTTCCTCAACATTTTGTGATATCATTTAACATATAATAAAATATCAATTCATATAACATTTTGTTGTAGGAAAATAAACTTTGTACGGTGTGCATTCAGCTTTATTCAACATAAAGCAGCCCTGTACTTGCAGTGTTGTCACGTATCCTTTTAAAGGGTTATCGATATATCTTATAATGTTTTGTCACAACCAACAACCTTGACTTTTTTTATTTGCTGATTTCTCTAATTGATTTATTGTTTAGCATATACAAAAAAGCAATGCAAATAGTTTTGGGTGTCACTAAAACTTTTTTGTTTCTAAAGCTACTTAATTTATTTTCTACAACATTATCAGCATATTAAGTAGTATGGGCCCACTGCATGAAAAATCACGGTCAAAAATTTCTCACGCTTTTTTTTCCACTTCATGCTGACTGCGACGACGAAAGAGTTTTAATAAAAAATAAACAAGCTGTAACACGAGTTACTACAATTTAAAAAAAAATGCAACAACTACTTAATACTATAATAATAAACCAAATGATAATAAATAAAAAAAAATTCTAAAATAAAAACATATAGAAAAAATTATGATAAATAATTTAACAAAATCAAGCACAAACATGTTGGACATGCATTTGTAATGTGGGCAAAGCAGGGAGGTTGGTTTTACAAGAAAAAAAAAAACGAAAAAGCTTAGAAGCGGCGCCTAATCAGCGACTGGCGCTGCTATCGGTGACGAAAACCGCAGCATCGAAGGAAGTGGGAAAAATGCATTGCGGCTGATAATAACATGAAAAAAGAAATAAAATATATCAAAGCAGTGCAACTTGCCGCACACAATGTTCTAAATCATTGTTTTCGTAAAATAAAAAAAATTACAAAATTAAAAACCATGAAGAAAGTAGAGCTTCCCACACTGTCTTGGAAGACAACGTCGACACGCGTACGCGCGCCATTTATTAATGACGACAAAATGGTTAAGTTTTTTTTTTATTTTATATATTTTTATTATTTTTCTGTTTTCACGTATTTCATAGTTATAGCATTTCATGCTTTGTTTGGTTTTCTTTTGGCGTTTAAGCATGCGCACAAAGTATCTCAATACAATAAATAGACAAAAAACAACAACAACAAAACTAAGTTTTGAAGAAATGCGTTAAATAAATTTTAAATATTTCACTATATTGCATTTGTTATTGTAGTGTGTAAATTGTAATTTGAAATAGTGTGGGAACAAAAGTCTATTTTAGAAAACTAAAGCAAAACAAATGCATGATAATATCTCATATTATTTCTTCACGCTGCCGCACACTGTATGTCGTCCGTCGTACTGTGCGCTAGACGCGATATCTGCACTTTCATGCGACGCGACGGCATTGAAATTAGAAATATTTTTTTTAAAATAATAAATAATATTTCTAAAAAAAAATGTTACAAAATAAACAAAAACAATATTTATACTAAAATAGATTAAAGCAATTAATTTTAAACGCTTGTATTTTTAAAATACAATGTATGTGGTTAACCGCAAATTTCCGTCGTCCAAATGATATCGCGCATGTGAAACGTAGCAAATGCGGCGCAACGAACAACCCTGCAAAAGGTGTAGTGTGTTGGAAAAAGGATTAACACAGGGTTGACACTTATAATGCGTGGTGTGTTTGCTGCTGAGTGTTGCCACTTGAAGTTTCTTTTGTGCATTTTATGCGCATTTGCGCGTTGTGGGTTGCATGCATGCTTGCGGGCAATTTTGATTTTATTAATTTTAATTTTGCTGTAATTCAAAGCAATAATTGAGCTTAATTAAACACATTGGCTGACCACGTTTTTATGAAGAGAGGAAGCATTATGGTGATGATGATGATTTGTTTGTGGCCAAGCTGCAGAGCAGTGTGCTGCCATTTTGCCTTCTTCTTCTCATTTAAAGTAAAGAATTTCTTGCATGCTTCTAGGAAACGAATGTTCAATGCATGCGCACACATTAAGCGCTAGGAAAACGTGCGCGCCGCAATATTATAAACGTTAGATGCGGCAAATTTTTCCGGAGACGATTTACAAACGACTCGACTCGGTTCCAACGATAGATAAGCAAACGACGTCTACGACGATGAATGACTGCGTTCATTCATTTGCAATGTTTAACGTATCGACGTATGTTGCGGGCTGTTTGGTGGTACCTGTTGTCCGCCGTTTGTTGCTGTTGTTACGGTGTGGGAAGGGGGGTTCTGGGGGTGGGGACCTGTTGCTCTATGCATCCACTGCCACTTTGACAAATGTTTGGCGCTGTACGAATGCGCGCGCGCACTTAATTTGCGTTTTTCGCGGCAGCAGCAACATACAACAGCAACGACGACGAAGCAATTTTGCACAAGTGATGCAAAAATTTTAATGGCTTTACAAGACAAGCGCGCTTTGTTAATGTCCAGTCCGAGCAACAGCAATAGTTGGTGTTGCAAAAAAATGCTCCACAATCAATGTAGTTGTTGTCTGTGTGTCTGTCGTTTGGTATTATTTTTTATTTTCCTGCTTGACTGTCTGCGCTGCGCCATGCAAAAGGACACTCGTCGCACAGTAGCGCGAAATGTACAAATCAAAATGTCAAATTGTCGTCTAATCGAATGACAGATTGTGCGCAAGCATGGCATTTGATTGAAATTTGCTGCGCAGTTCAATCACGCAACAACAAGCAGTCATTTTGTTCGAAAATAAGGAGAGACACATATTTCAGTTTTAGACAAAGTGCTATTTTGCAATATGTGACAAGAGGTTTTGTGTTTGCTCATAATTAATGTGTGGCGAACAGATAAATATGTTTATTTTAATTTTACTTTTTTTCACTGCAATTTTTATTTATTTTTTTAATATTCATATTTTTGATGTTTTTTATGTTTTATTATTATTTATCTTTTTTTTAAATTTTTACTACTATTTTTTATTTAATTTATTTATTTTTATTATATTTTTTTTATTTTTAATTTATTTTTATTATTTTTTATCATTTTAATCACATTTTGTATTTTTATTATAGTATTTTTTATTAAACCTTTTATTTTTTGATTATTTTTCTATTTTATACCTTCTTTAATATCATTTTCGTTTTTTTTTATATAATTTATTTTTTTAAATATGATTTTTAAAATATATTTTTTATTTCTATTATTTTTTTAATCATTTTTATTATAGTATTTTTTATTAAACATTTTTTATTTTTTGATTTTTTTTTTTTATTTTATACCTTCTTAAATATCATTTTGTTTTTTTTTATACAATTTATTTTTTAAATATGATTTTTTAAAATATATTTTATACATTTTATGTATTTTTAAACTAGCTTCAAAGTAACTTAAAGTCAACCTAGTGCTCTATATAATCCTAAATTAATTGCAAATAGTTTTTTATTTATATTTTTTGCTATTTTTAATTCAGTGGCGCACGCCCGTCGAGCTTCACTGATAGAGCGTGAAAATGCTTGATTTGTTTCATTTTTTTCATTGTAATTGATCCACCTAGATGTGTGTAATCTGTCTGTCTAACAGTCTTTTTTTTTTAGTTTTTATTAGTTATTTTTTTTGTGAACTACTGTTTTTTATTTTTGGTTGCAGTCAGTTGGTTGCTCAAGCGTGTGTGACAGGTGAATTACTTGTCAATTTGTGAGCATTTAAACAAGCGCCTGATAAAATTAAATTAAATGAAAATTACGCGCTTTTTAAGTTTGTTATAAATTATAATTGTTGTTAAAATCAGCAGAGAACTAGAAATTGCGTTGAAAAAAAATAAAATTATTAGAAATAAATTTAAACAAAAATAAAATGACAAAATTCTCTTAAGAACTAAAAATAGTAGGTACTACTTTTGACAACCCTGTCGTCGCCTAGAACCTATCACTAATCAAGCCTCTTTCCCGTGCTGTCAGTTTTGGCGCTTCTGTCTTGAACCAGTTTACGCTAGCGTTGCCATTTAAATACAACTTTTAAAAAATTGAACACATATCCGTGCTGCGCAATCTAAAATGCAGCAAGTTTATGATTTTGTATTTTTTTTTTGTTCAACTACAACGTTGTAAAACATTAATTTAAAAAATTTAACGCCTGGCCACACAGCAAAAAAATGCCGCATTCAAGCTTCAAGTTGCTTCAAGCTTTAGTATGTTTGACATGCGTGTTCAAGCATATAAACTGTGATTTTTTTTTGTATACATTTTTTCAACTATTTATTAAAGTTTATATTTGCTAGCTCAACATGTGTGCTATGCGCTTAATAAGATGTTCGAGTTGCTGGCGCAAAAATTGTTGATTTTTTAAGTGTTTTTGCGTAATTTTTCGCAAGAAATTCAACTCAAAGCACAGCGCACAGCCAGTTCAAAATGTTGATTGACAGTTGTTGTTGCTGCAACGCCGCCGTTTGTCATAATTAAAGCCTGTCTGTTGGTAACCCTGCATTGTTGACCAGCGCCAGTTCAATGAGTTTTAATTGAGCGACTGCTGAAAATCAGCAACGACAGCAGCCTGCCTGCATTTGCATTAATAAAAATGCAAAGAACAGCAACTGTACAATTTATTGCACATTTTTTAATTAATGTCATAGCAATTGAACATTGAGCAGATACGATGACTCAACCCTCACAAATACAAATATACTGTGCAAAATACGCACACATACTATTAGTTTTATAGTATAGAGCTTATTAATGTCGCACACTTTGCGCCACTTTAATGTCGACGAGCATCGTCGTCGTCACTTAATTGAATAAAAAAAAAATCCGCCTGCGGTCACAATTATTAACAATTTATTTATTTATGCGACAGAGACAAACAGCACCTTTAATGCCGCACTTTGTCTCCTGTGTCGAGGCATTTTGATTTTTATATATCATAAATTATTCAAATTATTTTTATTCAGCGCGTGATTTTTTCGATTCATTCATTCATATTATCAACATGATGAAGTGTTTTGAATTTATGCTTATTAAATGTTGTTTGACGTTCCTCTTTTCTACACCTCTTCTACGATATGACGTTTGAAGTTTGACAGTGTTTAAATCACAGCCGTGATTTTACTTTCAAGTGCAACGTCGACATCCTTTAGCATTTTTTTGTCTGTAAAATTTATTTGAGTTTTTGTATTCATTCTTGTTATTTTAAATTCTTTGTTTTGTTTTCTTTTTGTTTTATTTTATATTTTACCATTTTTATTTATTATTCTTTTTGATTTTTGTTTATGATCCACATCAGTAATAACGCTGATGAGCACGTTTTCTTAATTCGAGAGAAAGTTTGAACGCAAAGGAGCTCTCATATATGAATCGTTTGTATGACGTGCTCAAAACCGAACCCACACACATGAATTTTATGCCTAGAATTTTAAGTAGGATTTTCAATAATATTTTTATTAAAAATACACCAATGCCAACAACAACAACAAGCCATGAGTACCATGCACAATAATTTGTGGCGTGGTTTCTGTGGTTCATAAATTCAATTCATCCGGTCATCGTCACCGCCGCCACTCATCTAAATGAGTTCAAGTCCGCGTGCTGCTTCAAACACAAACAATTTTAATAATATGCAGGCAGGCGAGGGTTTTATTAGCTTAGGGTAACCAGATTAAAACGAAAAAAATATTAAATAAAAAAAAAATTAAAAGTAAAAAAAAAAAATAAAAAATTAAAAAAAGTAAAAAAATATATTAATATAAAAAAAAAATAAAAAAGGGAAAAATATAAAAAAATTAAAATCAAAAATAAAAATTTTATAAAATAAAATTTCAAAAATATGTATTTTTTTTTAATTTTGCTATTAAAAAATATTAAAAAGAAATAAAAAAAAATAAAATAAGTGTATAAAATAAAATTACAAAAATAATTTTAGGGCACAAATTTAAAGAAATTTTCAATTTTGCCATTAAAAAAAAAAACAAATGTATAAAATAAAATTACAAAAATTCGTTTAAAGCACAAATTTAAAAAAATTTTAAATTTTGTCATTAAAAAAAAATAATAATAAAAAAAAATATGTTTTTTTTTCAAATTTAATACAAAAAAACTAATAAATGTAATATATTAAAATTATATAAAACAAGATTACTAAAAATAACAATTAGATGTATTAAAATTAATGAATTAAAACAATTGTCTCATATATTATATATAATATATGGGACAATAGTTTAAATGACAAAAATTTAATCAGCAAATCATAAAATTATATTTTCAATTCAAAATTCAAATTTATATATTTTTTATCTTGAAAACCTCAATTTTCGTAACAACTCCTAATTACAAAGCGCGGCAACTACTTAGTGGCCACAACACTTTTCGGCTGCTTTTTGCACCCATTTTTCAGAGCTTCTCATTCACTAACATGCTAATAAAAACACGCCTTATTTTTGTGTTTTACAAAATAAAAATGGTTTTATTTTTTTTTTAACAATCATCAGAAATGACAGCCACGTCCAACTACTTAAACTCATGTAGTCATAAAATTAAATCACCGTCACCAACAATATCAGCAGCAACATCGGCAGCAGCAACATCATCAACAGCAGCGCCCAAAATCAGGGTGTTGTCGCACTGGGCTGTGTGTTGCAGTAAAATGCAATTTTGCATTAAGTGCGCCTGCAGCTAAAATGCAAACGATAAATATAAAAATACAAAATAAAAAAATATTAGTAAAAGTGCAAAATTCTCTGCGCCTCATTTTACTAACGAGTTCTGTGCTTTTGCAACACTGGCCAGCGGCGCAGGGCAGGACCAGGCAACGAGTGAAGTGACACTCGTTGCTCTTCTGACATAACGAGCTGTCAATTGAAGGCACTCGCACACACACACATGCACGCAGTAAACGAACAGGCCTAATTTAATGTCACTTAATCGGCAAAAACACTGCAAAAAAACAAGGCGTATAAGAAAAATGTCAGCATTTTAATTTTTTGACATGTTGTTGCGTACTGTGGCGGTGCAGCCACCGCCACTGCTGTAGTTGTTTCTACGTCAATTGTTGTTGGTGCTGCTGCTGCCCTTTGCTTTCTTCAATGTTGGCGCTGGAGTCCAGTGAACTTTCCCTCATTTGTTTTCATGTTTTTATTATTATTATTGTTGTTCTTCTGGTTGTTGTAATAAATTACATTTTGATTGCTGGCCCTTGGCTTTTGATGTTGCTACTTTCAACACCAACAATTTTGAGCAGCCGCAGCAGCAACAGCTAAAATATTATGTTGCTGCTGCTGCTTGTTACAACTTTCTTGTTGCTTTCTGTTGTTGCTACTTGATTAAAATGCTGTTGCCGCGAAGGTGGCCAATTTACAAGAACCGCTTCCTTAACTCTTGTTGCTGCTACTCTCCGCTGTAAAACATGCCGCCGCTTAATGACAGCCACGCATGCGCGCAGCCACCCGTCTGTCAGTCAGCGACTGTTTTTGTTGCTGTTCCCACCAACGATTCGTTGCACCGATTTTCGTACCCTTACATACCGCCGCGCACCAACTCATTATGTTTTATAATATTGCTATGTTGTTAACCTAAATATGATTTTCAACGTGATTGTGGCAGCGCCTTGCGTTTCGTTTTACTTTGCGTCCTACGTTTGACGCAATGACGTCTGACAGCGCAGCGCTTTGACATGTGTGAGGCGCCGCCGCCGCAGCCATCATCATTTGTCGAAGGACAGCGAACGGCACGAGATAACACGATGGACATGCATGTAATTGTAATGTCATTGGCGATAATATGCTTTTTTGTGTTGGTGTGGATGACACAGAAAAAGGCTTTTTGGAGGCCAACAGGACAAAGTGACAGTTGTGACAGCTGATTGTGCACGTTTTATATATTTTCAAATTTTTATATTTTTTACTTTTTATATAAAAAAAACTGTATTCAAGAGATTGGATTTTGACATTTCTGTGATTGTTTTGACATTCAACATTAAAATAACTAATTTGATATGTTACATTCGATATTTTGACATCTGCTAATGATGAATTTTGTGCTTTAACTCTATATTTGACCAATTTCGACAAATGCATTTCATAAATTAAACATATTGTTTAATGATTTGAATTACAAAGTTTGTTTTAAATTTTATCTGCCACTGTTTAAATTGTCAGTTGCGCTGACTTTTGACTTGTCATTTGACGCCGCCTAATATTTCTTAATGCATATGACACAATGCAATTTAATGCTGCTGCTGTAGCTCTGTTGCTGTTGCTACTTCAATGTTGCACAGTTTCACTTATTGTTGCACTCATTTCACATACTATTTACCCCTGGACGTCCCACCGCGTTGTGTTTTGTCTGCTTCCACTTTTCGCATTCATCATTCATCATTTCTCAATATTATTTTTATTTATTATTTTTTTTTTGATGTAACGTAATCTTTACGACATTTGCGCCGTGTCACGTCATTTTATTGTTGCATGCATTTCTTTTATTTACTCACAACTGATTGCAACCAACTCAACGGTTTTTGTGTTTTTATTTTATTTTTTTTGATATATTTGCACAAAGGGGTCTCCGCCATTTTGGTGGTGGTTTGAGTTTCGTTGAACATTGCTGCCAGATTGCAAAATAATTCGGCGCCGAATTTTTGGTTGTTTTTTTTTCACTTAATTTATTTATTTTTATTTTTAATTTATTTTTTATTTCTTTTAATTTATTTCTTATTTCTTTAAATTTTTGTTAAGTGCTGACTTGTGTTGAAATTTTGTGCGCCGGCGTACATGATTTTTAATTTATTGCAATTCTTGGCAAGGATTGAAATTCATTTTTAAATAGTTTTCTTTTTCGTATTCTTTTTCCTTTTTATATTGATTTTCTCCCATGTTTTTATTTTCTCTTCCCTTGTTTTCCATTTCACTACAATTACCATGTTTCAGCTTCCAGTCTAACTGAAATTTCAATTTGTACTTTGACATTTATATACAAAATAAAGGTATTTCAAACAAATTCAATTCTTTAATGTTCTGTGAAGCGACTTTAGTTCCATTTTGGTTTTCAAATATTAGAATTTGGATCGAAGGTTAATTTGAGAACATATCGTTTTAAAATATATCCTTAATAGATATCATTCTGATCATAGAATCATTTCCTTTCCATAACCCAACATGTAACACTTGAACACTTGAGGTCAGATGTTGAAAATTTCTAATTTAAAATGGTAAATTTACACTAGGGATACGTTTCAGTTATGAAATTTAAATTCGTTTGAATTTTTTTTTGTAGACTTGGATTTTTCTGTACAAAATAAACGTATTTCAAACGAATTCAATACGTTAACGCCATCCAGAAAAAAAATCCCTCAAATCCCATTAAAATTGGTCAATAGGACAATTATTGATTTAATAGTATACAAAAAATAAAAATTTTCATATAAACTCAATAGCAATGTCATGATATTTTCGAGTATTTAATAGTATTTTCCGATTAAAATAATAATTTATCCTATTGACTATTTTTAATAGTAATAAACTATTTTGTATTTTTTTCTGGGTGTACTATGAAACGAATTCAGTTACACTTTTTGGTTGTCAAATATTTGAATTTGAATGAAAAGTTAATTTTAGAATATAACAGTTAAAGCATAAATTCTCATTTTTGATATTCTTATTTTAATTATATATTTTCTAATTACAGGTTCATCATGTTTAATGGTCGGCTGCAAAAACGGCGGCACCTGCATCACACCGCAAAATGGATTATCGTATTGCAAGTAAGTACCATTTATATAAAAATTCAATAATATATATATAATTCTACGATATCTGCAAAAATGCCCAAGGTTAGTTACATTTTTTGCATATATAGAAAAAGGTTTTTCAATGCACCAAACTATACGACAAATTCTAAAAAGGCGGCAGGTGCAACTTTTGTCTAAATTGCAGCTGTATTTGCTGTGGTTTTTCTGTATAAAATACATGTAATACTCATAGAAAATAAAAATACTTACTACCTGACCAACGGAAAATAATATGCGGCACGGCACATTGCCCACGTTGTCAGGGATACTACAACAAAAAAAAAAGATAGAAAAAGTGGGAAAAACGCAGCCATCTTTGATGCCTGCAGGGCATTTTTTCAGTGCGCGTAGTTATTATTAATTTGCAGACACGTCTTTGAACAGGGAAAAAAGTACTACACAAACACGTACCTGTATCATAGTAAAAAATAAGAAATAATAAAAGGTGTTTTTGTTTCGGTTTTACATTAGATCGTCATTTTTTATGGGCGGAAAAGAGCTGCATTTAGAGTTATTTAAAGGAAAATGCATAAATTTTCATATAGTATTTTCAAAAAACAAAAAAAAAGTAATAAAAATAGCACTTAGTATGCACTTAGTTTTGAGTAAAGAATCATTACTATAAGTATTTCGTAGAATTGTCATAAAATGGTATATTTTATGAGACGATGACATAAGTCAGTTTTCCCGCTAAAAGATGTTTAAGAGGTTTTACAAAGAAATTTGAATTAGATTTGATCATTTTGTAATGCACGACTTTTAATTAAGTTAGTAATTTAGAAAATAAAAACAGGTTTTTGTTTTGTATTACTTGAAGTTAAAATAAAAATCAACTTCAACCGCATGCGATCGTACGTGTTGAACGACCGCACCCAATGTTTATAGGGAAATATGTTAATGGGACTGCACTAATTCTCACCAGCCCCAAAAAACAATTAACATGCCATCGAATTAATCATTACTCAATAAAGCTTAAAAACAATGCACTCAATTGCATCAGTGGTTAATGAAATCTGCGCCGATCTTCGTTTCTCAGACTGGTACTTTAATATAATCATACCATATACCATATGTAATACTACGTGCACATACCGAATTTTATGTAACTTTTATAAAAAAGGCGCTCGAAAAAAAATTACAACTGTGAGATATAAAAATCATGTAAACCACAAGTTACTTTACTCGCTTCGACAGCATCCACTATAGTTTGGTTTAAGTCTGTAATTAACATTAATTCATGTGAAGACTAAGAAACTTAGACTTGATTGTCGTCGTCGTCGTCTCGACTGATTGACGATATTCAACGGTGGGCGTCAGCACTAGCAACAGCAGCAACACCTGTGCCTGCGCTTTAATTCGTGCAGCTTATGAAATGCACCTTAAAAACTATTATTACGGATCTTTAATGATGACTAATTAATTTATGCACAAGAGCTGATCAAATGGAAAATATATATGTAGTCTGTTGAAACCTGTTTGAATTAAAAAGTATTGCCGGACGTGGCGGCAGTTTGACAATTTTTAGCAGCAGCAACATCGTTATGTTGTTTACAACTTAAAAAGCGCCCATAAACATAACCAGGGGTGGACTGAGATTAAAAATCTTATCGAGCTTTTTGTTCTTTATCGGGATCCATTCTTATGAATAAAATATTCGACCATGGGTGATTCGGGTTGCTAATCTCGACACGCGTTTTGATCACTAAATTTACATAGTAAGGGTTTTATATACAGGTTTAATGACTATGGTAGCGAGATTTTACTGTCTCGACCTCCAAAAGTAACGAAATCTCAAATGCCGTTTCGAATTTTACTCAAATATCGATCTCAATTACGATTTTCGTGTCGAATCTATATTCTGTGATCACCAAATTTACATAATAAGGGTTTTATATACAGGTTTAATGACTATGGTAGCGAGATTTTCCTGTCTCGACCTCGAAAAGTAACGAAATTTCAAAAGCCGTTTCGAATTTTACTCAAATATCGATCTCAATTTCGATTTTCGTGTCGAATCTAATTCTGTGATCACCAAATTTACATAATAAGGGTTTTATATACAGGTTTAATGACTATGGTAGCGAGATTTTCCTGTCTCGACCTCGAAAAGTAACGAAATCTCAAATGCCGATTCGAATTTTACTCAAATATCGATCTCAATTTCGATTTTTGTCTCGAATTTATTTTCTGTGTATTATATATGAAAATGAATAGGCGTTCTTTTGGATTTTGTCATTTGTAATTTTTGTAGATTCACGAATTCTGTTAAATTTATCTCTACGCTTATTTATTCCAAACGAAATTATATATTTATTGATCGATCAACCGAGAAAAGCTCTATCGATTCGTCGTATGTACAAACCGCCCCTGAACCATAGCATCTGTTGTTCGAAAATGGCAGATTATCTGCTGGATGCTGTTGCTGTTACTGCCTCTGCTGCTCATGTGTTGTTCCTGGTGATGGTGTTTGTTGCTTGTTGGTGGGTTCTGGCAACACAAGCTGCTACAATTTGAAAGGCACAGATTGCATTTCACTGCGCTGCACTCGAATATTACAGTGGCTGCAATAGCAACAGCAACTGCTATGCGACAAACAGGACGATGCTATTGCTGATGATGGGGACAACGACAAGCACAACATAGGCAGCAATCAAATGACGACGACGCCGATAAAAGTAAAGAGGGGAGCAACAGTAGCATCGGCAGCAGCAACATTTCAAGGGTGTTAACATGATGCGCTGTTAAATTGGTTGTAAGCACAGGTGGAGCAGACAAAGGCCAGCGCATGTAGAACAGGAAATTGCTAGAAAATTGTGCAAAAGTTAAATACTTGACAAATTCAGCGCGTGAAATGTGTTGTAAGCAGTTGATTGTTTTTGTAAGCAGTACTTAAAAGTAATAGTAATGATATGAGTTCAAATGAAAATAACTAATTGAGTAAATTCAGCAAAGAGGTTCAGTTGTAAGCAGGCGTTTAAAGTTGTAAGCAATACAAGAAAAATGCTACAATACAATGCACGTTTTTTTAATATAGCATTTAGAATGTTTAGAGTTGAGAAAACTTGTAAGCAAGCATTTAAATTTGTAAGCCTTTTTGTAAATATACGGGAAACGTTGAAAATATAATTTTTTATATGCAAAGGTAAAAAAATATTGTAAGCGCCTATATAAATTTGTAAGCTGTATTGGGAATATGTGAGGAATGTTGGAAATATGATTTTTATATATAAAAAGTTAAAAAAATATCGTAAGCGCCCATATAAATTTGTAAGCTGCATTGGGAGTATGTGAGAAATGTTGGAAACATGATTTTTGTATTTCAAATTCCGATTGTAAGTGCTTCTGGATTGTAAGCGCTTCTGGAAATTTGTAAGCTGTAATGGGAATATATAGAGAATGTTAACTTTATAATTTGTTGGATGAAAACTTAGAAAAATATTGTAAGCGTCTTCAAAAATGTGTAAGCCGTATTTGAAAAATATGGAAAATATTGAAAATATTATATTTTTTATACTCAACGTTGAAATAACAGTCGTACTAGAAATTTGTAAGCCATAAAAAATAATATTTTCAGCTACTGTGCTGCGTCCATAGCCAAATTCATTTGTTATGCATATCGAGAGCTTTTATTTCAATACAACTTAATAATCCAAAAAATAAAATAAAACAAAAAGAAGCAGCAACAAATCCAAGCCATCTCATTCCCAGCATATAAAAACAACATGAACATCGCCCAAAGGCTGAAATGTAATGCAAAATTTATAGATGATGATGCTGATCAACAATAAGAAGAAAACAGCAACATGAATCCAAGGAAGTAGTAGAAGCTGAAGAAGACATAAAGTACAAAACAAAAAGAAAAAGAAAAAAGTGGTAAAAGAAAAAGAGTTGCTGTCGAAAGAAAAGCAAAATAAATGACGACCAACTAAAAAATGGTTAACATAATGCAAGCGGAATGTTGGCAATAAATATTTGCTACGCTTGCGCAGAAAATTTAATTTTGTTCGTAATTTTTTCTGTTTCTTTTTATTATTTGATTTTTGCGGCGCAACGACAGCAGCAACAGCAACAACAACAACAAGAGAACAAAAAGTCGCGCAAAGGCGAAGCCATTCTTTTCTTCTGGTGCTGTTCTGCGGCTGCGGTGATAATAATCAGCACCAACTTGTTGCGCGCACGCCTAACAAAGCCTACAATAAAAATCCAATGCGAACGAAGTATGTTGGCCGCAGGACACAACACAAGGCCCCCAGCAGGGCGGGGATGTTGTTGGCAACAGCAAGAAAATAAAATCAAAATCAAAGGTTGCTGCTTTTGGACCACAAGAGCAGAGTGAGCAGCCACAGCCAGCCACTCAAGCAGAGCCAACGCCATGCAGTCAGCCAGCAGAGGTTCTGGCAGCAACGCAAAGAGGTTCCATATTATTGAGGAGGCACCTTAATCGACCAGAACGAAGACGATGGCGACGACGACGAAAACGACGATGTTGTTGCTTCCTCTTGACTTGATTTGTATGGACAGCCGTAGCAACATGAGACACGGCACGGCAGATGTAACAACAAAATAAAAAAGAAGAAGTTTATTTGTGGGACGAATAATAAAGTCGATGGAATGGAAAACAGAATTGTCAGCTGAAAAGCATAAGAGTCTTTTCTATATTGGTAGATGCAGGGGCGGACTGGAATCTTAGGGAGCTCTTTTTTTGTTTTTAATCTGTAAAAAAAATGACGTACTAAATATGATTTTTGACGATTTCTTAAAAGTTTTTAATCTTGTTTTGGTACTTTCAATGGTTCTGGGTCTTAAAATACATTCAGATCTATATATCGGAGATTTGGAGCCTAAATAGGTTCGCTTCATACAACCAGTGGCCCTTTTTACTTTATATCCACTATTCAGATTCATAAAATGGTCGTTTCTCAGTCGAAATAGTCATCTGAAAGAGAATATTGGCCTTTTTCTATAGTCAGAACAGGCCTTTGCCTAAATTCTCCTATTAGATATATAAATGAGTAGATCTGCTCTACGCCTAGACGGGATTTCCCTAGTCAGTACAGTCCTTTGTCTAAATGCTCATATTAGATGTATAAATAAATAGATCTGCTCTACATCTAGACGGAATTTCCCCATTTGTAATAGATTTCATGTAATCTGTTACATTTATTAGTAGTGTTATTTATACTCTGAGAAAAAATAGATTTATTGATCGCCCCACCGAAGGAAGCTCGCTCGATTGAATGGTATGTTTGGTCCGCTCCTGCTGCTAAGTCGGAAGATGATATTGCCGACGCTGCTGTCGTGAATGTGTTGCTGAGGATGTATTCCAGAAGATGATAATATTGCTGTGGCGAATGATGTTATTGCGGGCGCATAAAAGGGCAGACGCACCCAATGAGGGCATGAAGAATAGCTGGATGATGATGATGCTGCTGCTGCGAAAAGACATAAGAAAGGCAGCAATAATTTGGCGCTGTCTTAATATTTAGATTAATAATAATAATATTACAATCGAACACTTGGCCGCAATAACTGAAAGACGTTGAATGATGAGGCGCAACAGAATTTTATAGCACAAAAGAATTACAAAAAAAAACCCTTAAGAAATATGAGTAACGTGCTGAAAATTTGTAAGCTCAGCACAAAAATTGTAAGCAACATATGTGAGTAATAAACAGCAACATTAAGAGCAACATAAAATATTGATTTATGATTTTGCACATATGAAAAAGTTGCAATTCAAGAAAATTGTTAGTACAAAATGCAAGTACATATATATAGTATAAAAAATGTTTAAAGTTAAAAAAAACTTGTAAGCAAGCACTTCAATTTGTAAGCCTTTTTGGAAATATACGGGAAGCGTTGAAAATATAACTTTTTATAGTCAAAGTTAAAAAAATATTGTAAGCGCCTGTGGAAATTTGTAAGTCGTATTGGGAATATGTGAGAAATGTTTGAAATATGATTTTTGTATTTAAAACTCAGAAAAATATTGTAAGCGTTACTGGAAATTTGTAAGCTGTAATGGGAATATATAGAAAATGTTAACAATAAAATTTGTTGATTGAAAAATAAGAAAAATATTGTAAGCGTCTACAGAAATTTGTAAGCCGTATATGAAATATATGGAAAATATTGAAAATATCATTTTGTACCGCGTAATGTTACAAATCCAGTATAGTTCTTTAAAGCCAATAAAACAAGCTTTAAGATAATTTAAGTTGCAACGTCATGCAAAACATGCAAATTTAGTCATTGTTTTTAAGCCAAAAATTTGAAAAATAACGTGCGCCAAAGCAATTCAGCGCACTGCAAAATTACAAACATCGATCAATTTATATTGCGCATAATTTTTTCATTTTTATTTATTTATTGTGCACTCGCCCAAATATTACTGACCGACCATACCAGTCCCAACACTCCTTCGCTTTTGGCGGCCCCCACAACATCGCCGACGACGACGAAGTTTTCTTAATTTATCAGCCTAAAACAAAGCCACAGAAAACGAAACACAAAACGCACGTTATGCCCGCAAGCCAAATAAAATTGCATAAAATCATAAAAAATGTATACGAAGTAATAATGGCATAAATTAAAGTTATAGACGACCGACCTATGCACGGCGCACGAACCTAAGCGCAGCGCGTCGCAGCTGCGCCAAGACAAGATAAGCGTCCAAATCAAGCGCAGTTGAATTATAAAAAACCTACAACATATGTGTATTAAAAAAAAGTATAGAAAAAGTATTGCAAAGTGTGCAGTGAACTGGTTTATGGCTCATACAAAGAAAACCATTCTATGTGCGCATGGTAAGGGTAAAGTCTACAACAAAAACAATAAAAACAACAAAAAAATAAACTTTTTGCAAATACACATTTTGAAAATAAACTTTTTGCATCATAAAAATAATGAAAAAATTTGACAATTTGACAAAACACAAAGACATTTTTGTCAAAATAACAAACTTGCTGCTAAAGCACAACAAGCTATATTTGTCAAATTCTACAATTTGACAAATATAGCTTGTTGTGCTTTAGCAGCAAGTTTGTTATTTTGACAAAAAAGTTTGTCAATAAAGGGTTTTTGCTTAATTTGATTTATTTTTGTCCATTTTCTTGCATTAAGTTAATACTGAAAAATGTCTCACTAAACCTTTGTAGTTTTTGACAAAATGTGTCAGCACAAAATTTGTTATAATGACAATTATATTTGCTATTTTTTTTTTGTATGTTTCTAAATTTTATTTTTATTAGCTTTTTGCATCAAATGAATATTAAAAAATACGTTGGACAAAACCTTTATAGAGTTTTAAAATATAACATATTGTATGACAGCAATAAATTTGTTGTTTTTACAATCATTTTTGTCAATATACAGTATTCAGTAATTTTTATTTATTTTTATTATTTTTTACATCAAGTGTATACTAAAAAATCTTTGTAGAGTTTAAAAGATAGCTCTTGTTGTGTCAGCAGAAATATTGTTATTTTGACAATAATTTTGCATTGAAGAATTTCTGAAAATCTTTGAAGAATTTGACAAATTTTGTTTGTCAGCTGCAAATTTGTTATTTTGAGAATCATTTTTGTTAATTAAGAATTTTTGAGTTATTTTTTAAACTATTTGTAACAAATGATTACTGCGAAAACGACGCGCAAATCTTTGTAGAGTTTAACAAATTAGTAATTGTTGTTTCAGCAGCATATTGGTTATTTTGACAATCATTTCTCATTAAAGGGTTGCCGAGAAATAATACTCAAATTAATACTGAAATTAAAAATGAATCACAAGACAAGAATTTTGACAAATATATATTATATTGACAAATTTTTGTCATTATAACAAACATTTTTTTTACATATTTTTTGGTTATAAATTGGTTATTTTGCCAATCATTTTTCATTAAAAGATTGCCGAGAAAATAATACTGAAATACTCAAATTAATACTGAAATTAAAAATGAATCAAAAGACAAGAATTTTGACAAATATATATTATTTTGACACATTTTTTGTCATTATTACAAAACTTTTATTACATATTTTACTTAATTTATAAAATTTTTTGTTTTCCTAATTTAATTTATTTTTAAATTAAAAAAAAAATGTCAATGTACACAAATTACATTGTAGTATTAACAAATTTATTTGTCACTTTAACATAAACTTTCATATATATATTTTTTTAATTTTCTATCAAGTTTCTGCTGTGCATTTTTGTAAATTTTTACTGATTTAATTTATTTTTGAAATTACAAATAATAGCTACACAAGTACAAATTACTTTGTAATATTGATTAAATAAGTTTGTCATATTAACACAAATTTAACAACTTACTTTTTCTTAATTTCTAACAATTTTTTGTAAATTTACCTCGTTGAATTTATTTTTGAAATTTAAAAAATATACAAACTGGTTTGCCACTTCGACAAAAATTCTAACATAAAATTTTTAATTTCCTATAAATTTCCTGCTGTGCATCTTGAGACAATCTCTTGCAAGTCCTACACACAGATTTTGAATGATCGTATGCGACGTATGTAGGCAGTGGAACCAGTGAAAAGAACAACCGTGGGCTTGGAACATCATATCAAGAAATTGTTGTTTGTTCCTTCAACTTCTTCGTTTTATGTTGCTGACTTCAGCAACCAGCAGCATCGCATACACACACACACACATGAGCGACAGCCAACAAGTCTTTTATGTCCATCTTCTGCAGCAATCTGCTGGCAACAAAATTCAATTCGCAATCTGTAAAATACATAAGAATCTTTTCAAAAGCAGATCGACGACTGCAGATGCTGCAACGGTTACTGTCTTACCAGGGGGGGCAGCAGCAAGTAGTGCAACGACGACGGCACACAGTCGCCCACGCGTGCCTGCAACAGCCACGATTCCTACTGCGAAATGCGATAAAGACAACGACAACGAAGACTCTTCGACTTCAAAGACGATGGATGACGTTGGCAGTCAGGCATTTTGGCCCGCTTGCGCGTACAGAGAGATCATTATTGTCAACAATTTTTATCGGTTGCCATGTTGCGCAGCACAACACAGCACAGCATTCGCCAGTGTTGCATGTTGCTTGCTTTTGTGCTGCAATGCTATGTGTCGCCGCAGTCAGATGTCGCTGCGTACGCACATTTCTCATAAGGCCCTTGCATTGTAGGCCCGGGGTATCACGTCTTGGCCATCTTTTGCACCGCCAAACTTGGCTTGTTCGACCGTCGAAAGATGTCGTTGCCAGTTTTTTTTTCAATAACGCAAACGTTGTAATTGCGGCTGCGCATGCGCACACATAAAACTGCAAATAAAACATGATAATAATGTGCATTTGTTGCTGCCACAATGCTACGATGTTGCAGTATTTATGTCTGTCTGTCTTTGTGCTTCTTTGGTGGCAGCTTTTGTGCGTTTGCTCTGCGATAATATCTTGTAAATTCTTGTCGCAATGGTATCGTATTATACGACGTGTGTGTAGCGGTTCAAACCAAGGCTCGAAACCGAAATACTATTCTCTGCGATTGCATTTACATACAACAAAGCATCCATTATTATATTTGTCTGTAATAGGTACCAGTTTCCAATTCATGTACCATGAAAAATATGTTTCCAATAAATTTAGGATACGAAGGATATTTTTTGCCATCTTCGGTTTTTCTGTTGTGTTTCTGTTTCGTTTCCAGTTCCGTTTCCTCTCAAACCCTGCTTCAAACTAACATCTTCTAAAGCCTTAAAGTAGTTGTAGGCATCGCATCAGTTAAAATGCGTCATGCATGTTGCTAGCCAAATGAAGCGGCATAATGATAGTCATTTAAAAAAAATGTATACAATTTTTCTCTAGATTATGTTGTAAGCACTCACATTACTTTGATGATAAGCGTGTATAATAAACAAATGTTACTGTACTTTGGCTTTAATCGTGATTTTTGGCTATTCAGCGCAATTATATTTTGTAAGCACTTGCTTTTCCTTAATAGAAATGTGATTTGTATATCATATCTTTAGAACATTTGCATTTTATACTAATTCAGCACTTTTTAAATAGTAAGCGATTGTTTAACAGTAAATTTTAATCAGTTTTTACAATTACTATGACTCTTAAGGCTATATTGTTAATCATACAAACAAGTTGAATGCTGTCTAATTTAATTTATTTCAGCTCAATTGCTCAATTATTAATTGGGTTTAAAAAAATTCAAAGCACTTATTTTTTGTAAGCACCTGCTTTTCATCAATAAAAATGTGATTTGTATATCAAATATTTAGAACAATTACATTTTAAACCAATTCAGCAGTTTTCTATATTGTAAGCGCTTATTTAAAAATCATTTTAATACATCTAGTCAACTATTAATGCTTTTAAAACTATTTAGCAAACTTTATATTTTTGAGAAATTCTGTTTATAAGCTGAAAATAATATTTATTTTTCAGGAAAATGTTTTTATTAGAATTAAGCATTTTTTCTATTTTAAACATTTTTGTAATTCGGCTGTTTTATTATTGAAATACAAAAACTTGAAAAAATGTAATTTAAAAACAATTCAGCACAGTTATTTTTTGTAAGCACCTACCATTTTGAGCTAAACATAATTTAAACTAGACAATGCAACACCAATTTATCATTTTTTCATAATTCAGCGCCTTTATTTTTTGTAAGTACTACTTCAAAATTGTAAGCATCGCCATTTTTCAAAGGATTTATATATTTAAAATACAACTACGCAACAAATTGAGTAATTTATGTCAAAATTTTAACACTTAACTGACTTTGAGTGCTTAATTTTTATTGTGCTACTGTAAATACCACTCAAACATTTAGCAGCTTCAAAACATTTTTACCGCGCCGCCTTCAAATTAAAATGTCATAAAACCAACTTTAGGCAAAACTTTATTTTTCTATAAAAAAAAATTGAATAGTTTTAAACGACTATAAAAAAAAAAGTTCACATACTTAAAAACAACCATAATAAAATGCAAACTTGGTAAACACCCGCACAACCAACCAAACAAACAACAAAAGCAAAAACTCTTTAACAAACTCCTAAACATGGTCAAAACAAATTTAATAATAAATCTCATTGTTCTGCCACAAGCAGTGTATCTAAACCGCGTGGTAGAGAAGACGAGAATTGAGTTTTTATTGTTGGGCCACAAGAGCATAATTACAAAACATATAAAACATCAGTTTGATGTGTGGAAAAAATTGTACGACTGAAACCAGAGACTAGAGAAACAAAATATGTAAAAAAAACCTCTGGTAATAGAAAATTTTTAAAAATATAGGGACACCCTGTAGCGCACAGTTGATGTGTCCACCTCCACAGTTGAGAGGTGATTATTTTTAATTTTTTGTTTTAGAAGTATTACGTCGTCTCAAAGCTCTAATCACACAAGATCAATGTGCATTGCTATTTGAGCAGTAGAGTATCGAGTCGAGTATAGAATGGCGCAGAGCAACGAGTAGAGTAGTTCGGCGAGTAGAAGAGATGCCGGGTAGAGCAACGAGTAGAGGAACGGTATTGTACGCCATCTTCGGCAGGCATGTGAACTTGTAATGATTGCCGAACATGGCTGAGGAGTTGCCAGATTGCTGCAATTCCATGTTGCGCAGACGACGTGTAATGAATGCGCAATGAAGATGATCAATTGCTGATGATCACAAATATGACAAACATGACATGTTGAAGAAAATAATTGTGCAAAAAGATTGGAAAAATATAAAATAAGCAGGATCTATACACAAATGGCGCGAAATTATGTTATTTACAAAAAAAAAAACTAAATTCTAAAAAGTGATCGTGCAATTTTCAACATCGGTAGATATTTTATTTTGTTTTGAAAAAATTAAATTTTGGTCAGCAAAAAAACAATTTATAATTTTAATACGTATTGAAAGTTAGTGATCGTGTTCTATTTATACGAATTTATGTTTAATTATAAAACTTTTAACAAATATTTCTAAATTAACCACATTTTTATGTAAAATACTCATGTCTTTCAAACGTGCTACATACGACGCGAATTGCGATCGTGGCGTTCACATCACATGGCAATGATCAAACGCAACGATCGCGCTGCTCTGACATTTGACATGCACCCAAAAGGCTTATCAAATTGTCTCAGAGTCAGCAGCAGCTGAATTCAAATCAAATCATCAAATAAAATAAAAACAAATTCGCTACGCGAGCTCGAAGTGACGGAGAGACAGAAAGAAGGAAGGACGGAAGGACGTGCGCTCGAGACTGAACGATCGATCGATTTATCTATCTATCGTTTGCATTGTAATCGAGTCAATTAAACAAACAACCGCCATGGCAACTAAACATAGCTAAAAATTGCACATTAGTCCGCGCGCTGAATGTCGATTGTGTGCACGACGTTTTGCACACTCGCGCAGCAACAATAATAACAAACGATCGATCGCTTCAAACGAAACGAATCGGCTCAACGATCGCGCATATTAAAGCAAGAAACGTATGATAATGATGATGGTCATGATGATGATGCCCAAGATGAAGTCGAAATTTGCAAATTTAGAGCGAATCAGCACAAACAGCAAACCAATATAGACGAAAAATGGCGATCAATTTTTAGTGATCTTCGTTCGTCGCTCTGTTTGGAGCGCGAATGTTAAATGCCGCCATGTTGCGCGCTGCAGGGGAAAGTTCAAGCGATGTTATCGCGCCCCAAAGAGTCACTCTTGCGATTCAGAGTATTGAGATGGAGCCGATCGACCGTTGGTTCGGTGCAGATCGCAACGTACGACCGACGACCACCTATGACAAGCAAGATCACAAATTTGATTGTAAACATAACTAAAATATGCCAAATAAACTACAAAAAGGGTATAAAATATAAAAACTAAAAATACACAGAAAGTAATAAAAATAACAAAAAATAAAACTAAAACTAAACGAAAGAAAAATAAATATCAAATTGAGTGCAAAATAACAAAAGACTTTGGTGCATGAAATGCGCAAAATGTGATCCTCACTACAAAGTGGTTTTATTTTTATTGATCTCAAGTGTGGGTATAGCTTTACCAAAGTACCTTTAGCTATTTTTTTTTTTTTGGGGAATTTGATTTTGTTTCGTGTTGCTAAGTGTTCGATTCCACTCTACTCTACTCCAGTCTACTCCAAGAAAGGCGATCGCAACGTCGACAACGATGATATCGATTTGCTTGAGACCAGCTTGAGAGACACTTAAGTGGGCACTTTTTGATATATTTTAAGACATATTTTCACAATTTTTTTTTTAGTACTTCACTTTTTCTTTGTAATTTGATGTGAGTTGTTTTTCTTTAAAGGAATAAAAAAAAAAGTTGAAATAAAAGATCGTTTGCTACAAATTTTATAGGCGATTGAACGCCATTTGAATATCAATTTCCATAGTAAAAGTCAGTTAATGTGCGGGGGGAAATATATCAAATTTGATATTTATTGTTCATGTGGTTATTATGCTCTTTGTAATGCGATATAAAAGTAATTTATCACACTGATTATGTTGATGTCGACGTATAATATTGATTAATATGATCTGTTCATATTGGTCATGTTACTGGTAGGATTGAGACAATCAGTAAAAATTTTGAAATTGGCCTGGCCCTACAAGTAAAAACTTTAATATTTGGTCTGTAACCTCCCTAGAGCGATATCCGTCTTACTGTATGTTGAAATCATGATAACGGAAAAACTAAAAGAGCTATTTCAATGAAATTTCAATTTTAGATTAATACCATATCTAAACTATTTGGGATTAAAAATGGGCATGATCGGTGTATAGTGGGTTGAATTGCGAGCCGAAAGGTCGCTTATTCAAATCTGAGCTAGGACTTGTTAACATCTTTTCATACAAAACGCTTTTCTATACCGCGCAAACCCTCGACAGTCAATGGGAAACATACGAGAGTAAAACATTATCTAAGAAAAGCTCTCACCCGCCGGTCGGTGAGAGAGCTCGAGGCCTAAGGATCCTTCAGAGAGCGATGTCCGCCTGCCTGTATATGAAAATCACGATTAAAGAAAAAGTAAAAGAGCTATTTCAATGAAAATTGAAATTTAGATTAATTCTATATCTACGATGTTTGGGATTAAATATGGGCATGATCGGTCAACGGAGATTGTTCATTTTTCAAAAAATATCTCGTATTTGACTTTTTCATATCTAGTTTAATATATTTTCCAAAGAGATCGGTAAAATTTTGATTTGCATTAAACAATGTCTAAAAGTGATAGTTATTTAATTTTTTTCATAATTAAGTCTTCTAAATAAATCTTCTAAAAGAAAGCAATGCCATTGTTCAAATATGAACTTTAGACTGTTTGTAAAATGATCGTGCGTCAAACTATAGCTAGCTGCGTTTCTGAATATAGCTGCCTTTAAAAAATAAAATACTACTATTCATAAAAAAAAAATATTCACTCCCAAAATACCGACTACAAAGACGGATGTTATACTTAACAAAAGCTGGCTGCAAAAGATCACGTCATGTTTGGGCCTATCACGATCATGACGATGTTGGCCCAAAGAACACATAGCTCATTAAGCAGTCAAATCATACAATATAAATTTTGTTGTTGCTGTTGCTTTTATTATTGTTGGCAATTTTCACCCAACTTGAGAGCCAAATATTAATGGTACGTCCATCATAATTCATAAAAAATAATAAAAATGTTGGTTCAGTTTTATTTTTTTGGCAATAAAAACAAAAATGACAGACAGATGGACGGACGGACATGCATACAAGTCAAAAGCCGAAAACGTGCAAAATACTTAACAAAAGCGTCAAGTCAATAAAATAAAAATATATAAAAAAATAGTGGTAAGAAAAAAAAATTATGACGGAAAATAAAATTTTAAATGTCTTGCAATGCAAAATGCGGAGAAGTGTTACAACAATAGCAGCAAATTGTCAATAGAAAAATATAAAAAAAAAAAATAAAAAAAAAAAAAATAAAAAAAAAACAAATAAAATTATATGAAAAATAAAAAATAATAATAAAATAAAGGAAATGAATAATAAAAAATAAAAATAAAAAACATTTTATATGAGATTTAAAATGCTTATACAAAAAAATATAAAAATGTACTAAAATAAACTTTTAACTATTTATTTTTTCAAATAATAAAAAAATACAAATAAAAAAGGTAAAAACAACCATTAAACACTTTTACTCTTATTGAAAAATCGTGCCGTTCGATTTTTGGCACAATGAACAAAAAAAGAATACCAACTGTAAAAAAGCAAAGAATTTTCTAAGCCCCGAAAACTGGTTCGCTAGGATCGGCGCGCACAGCTGCAACGAATGAATCGCGAGTCAAGTCGCAGCAGCCGCCGCGAAATTCTTTGCCGCGCACGCTAGGCGGCTAATAACAACTTTGGCCATTGGTGGCAGTTAAACTGAAATGTACGACAGACGGACGTATAGACAAACGAACAATCAAACAAACAGTCAGCCTGATAGAGCGACAACATTTTGCGGCGCTGTTAAAGACTCTTAAAGAGTTTAGTAGTTATTTTCGCGCATATTTTAGGCGGCGGCAATTGACGTTGTCGGCGCGCAGACATTTGTTGCAGCCACACATTTAAAGCTACAAAAACAACAAAAACATTATTCTTACAGCATGACATTACAAGTAATTTAAAACACTTGAAATAATAATTAAAATCTCTTTTTAATTTGGCAGAATTTAGTTGAGTTATGTGATTTATCAAGGTTTTCTGTTTTTTGATTTTTTTTTAAATGTTTGCAAATACTAATATTAGCCTCCGTATGTAAATGGTTAGTGCGTTGGATTGCGAGTCGAAAGGTTGCGGGTTCGAATCTTCGCGACTGCAACATCAAAAATGTACATCTTCTTTTTATAGCTTTTCACTATTGCTGACAAAGGCAAACCGCCGCGATTAAAATATTACATTGAAAATCCTCTCACCTCGTTTGGAGTTTTTATTATTTTTCTTTATAATAGAACGACAACTCAATTTAAACAATTTTGACATGATATCGTCACTGTCATGCCAAAGGGGCGAATATGCATTTTTAAAAATGTTGGGAAATCAAATTTTAAATTTAGAAGTTCTTTACAAATTAGTAAACTTTTTTTCATTTTTTTTTTGTTATTTTGGTTTGAAAAATTGAAAATATTATCATGCCAAAAGGGCGAATATTTTCGTTTTTTTGCTATAACTCTTTATTGGTGAAAAATAAAATAGTGATGTAAACGCATTCATTGTTTGATTTTAAAGCACCTATCGATTGGCATCATTATTTAAAAATAATTTTCCAAACATTTTTCTTGCAAATGAGAAAAATTAAAAAAAAAATGTTTTTAATTATTGACGATGATCGATAGGTGCTTTAAAAATAAACAATTAATGCCTTTACACCACTATTTTATCTTATACCAATAAAAAGTTATGGCAAAAAAACGAAAAGATTCGCCCTTTTGGCATGGCAATATTTTCATTTTTCGAATTTTCCCTTTCCCATTTCAAAATGTAATAAAACACAAATGTCAAAAATAACACATTCGACCCTAATATATTTTTAATATTGGTTTTTTTTTAATATTTTAATATTAGTATTGGTTTTCGATATGAATTCAAAACGCTTGATTTGACTTGAACGTTTCAAAATACTTTTGAAAAACAAATTTTATATTGAGAAATCGAATCAAAAACGTTTTAATGTGAAATTTTCAAACAAAAACTAGTAAAATGAACGAAATATGAAACATTTCCGATAATCTGTTAATTTCAGAAAAATCTAAAAGTTTCCCAATACGAACATTGTGACTCTTTTACAATATTCGTAAATTTAATTTATAATTTCATGTTTTGTTGATTATTTTTATGTTTTTAATACAACATAAATTCTATCACTCTGGCATCTTCGCCTCATTTGTGCACATTTCATCATGCAATCAAGATGTGTTTACAACGGATCGCGCGTTCCTATAGTTTTGGGAGTGTAAGCGGATTGCTGCTGCTGCGCCGATGCGTGATCACGCCGTAAAAGGTCACAAAAGCTGCTCTGTTTTGTATGTCTGTCTCTCTGTCAAACGCACAACAGACAATACAACGTACAGACAATTCGACAAAAGGACAGACATATGAACAAAACAGTCGATCGCAGCCATTTATAGTCGTTCAAAGAATGCTTTAATGTGCGTCGGGGTTGCCTAACCGACCGACCGACCGACTGACTGATCATCTAACTGACAGTCAAAAGCGCGTGCTCACAAAAGAGAAAATCACAGCTGAACTTGATGTGGAATCCGCGCGATCACTAACCGTGTTGCGCGATCGGTCGTTTGTTCGGTTGTTCGGTCGCTCGATCAGGTAGTCAATTGTCTTCGTCGCAGTGGAACAATAAAAGGAAACTTGTTTTCGGCATAAAACCTTTATTTTTTTTATCATCTACTTCTTCAGTTTTTTATATTTTTGGTTACTGATGGATGGATGGAGGGAGCGTAAAAGAGGGGAGTCTACCATTTCTTTGATTATTCAGGTCTAGACAATTTTCAAGCTAAAAAGGTTGGCTTTTAATATACGTGCTGCCGATCTGCCGATGACGAAGATCAGCATGATGATGATGAGTTCCTTGGGGATTTTTGATTTCTCTGTCTGAAAATTTTACTTTATTTAATTTTATTTTATTGCATTGTGCTATATAAAACATATATGCAGCAAGCCTTACAGATTTATTTCTTATTTTCGGAAATTAGTTGAAAGAATTTCCAAAGTTGCTGCAATAAAAATAATCGTCATGGGTACGTGGCGTCGACGACGACGGTGTCAGTGTCAGTATGACAGCATCGATTACTGGTTTTAAAAACTCGCCGTTCGTTGGTAGAGTAATCAAGGCTGTAATTAGGACCGTTCGATTGGACTTTCGACGCTTAAATTATTGAAGACTTTTTCGAGTTGTATGGAATTTAATGCCATAAAGTTAATTAATTTCACATGGAATTGTGGTTGTGATTTCGGCGGCTCTAATGATGATGCCAAGAAATGGATATGCATCAAAATGATGCGCGGGGCTACAGTTAATGTGTATGGTGGGCATTACTGAAGTTTGGCTTAATTGAAGTTTGACTTTAAATTTTAAAATTTAGTTTTTTAGTTTGAAATAAAATCCGGTTTTAATAAAACTGTCAATATTTGTAATTTAGTAAAACAAATTAGCCATTCCGTTCGCTTAACCAAGACATCATTTGGCATTAGCTTCACTACAAGTCGGCGGATCTAAAAAAACACATTCGAACATTTGAATAATCAACAATAATAAATAAAAGCCTATAAAATTATAATACACACAAAAACTCATTGAAATATGCAAATTTTACTAAATGATCGCAAATAGAAATCGATGAAACAACAAAATTATGAACATAATAAATTTCAAAAAGAGGAAATAGAATTATGATTATAAAAAAGTTGATAGTGACTGAAAATTTATACACTCAGACAAAAAATACTATAAAATCAATAGTTTTGCTTTCAAAATTAGTCAATAGGATAAATTATTAATTTAATGGGTAAATACCATTAAATACTACAAACTATTATTAAATACTATAAAATTGTTTTTGTGTACACCCAAAAAAACTAAACTATATAAATAATAGTTTTTTACTATTAAAAATAGTCAATAGGATACATTATTATTTTAATCCGAAAATACCATTAAATACTAGAAAATACCATGACATTGCCATTGAGTTTATATGAAAAGATTTTTTTTTTTGTATACTATTAAATCAATAATTGTCCTATTGACAAATTTTAATGTGATTTGAGGGAATTTTTTCTGGGTATATTGAATCAATAACTGTCCTATTGACCAATTTTAATAGGATTTTTTTCTGAGTATATAAAACGTACCAGAGAGAAACTTTCTGGAATTTTTTAGGAATATTTCTGACAACACACACAGATAAATGGAAATTTGTGGGTATAGTATAGCAGCTGAGCAGATTTTGGTGAATTTTAATGGTAGATATCCGACATATTTTGGAGATGGACAGAAAAAAAAGGCAGTTTTTAATACAAACTTCACAATTGTCTGCTAACATTCTTTCTAAACTGCCTTTAGATAAAGTTGTGGTATTTTTCAGAAATATTTCGGGCATATTTTCGGCAACACGCACAGATAAATGAAAGATTAAGAATGTGTATAGCAGGTTGTCAAATTTTTGGGTATGTAGAGAAAAAAAAATAGCATTTGATACGTAACCGCTTTTGCCTGCTTGAATTCTTTAAAAAAAAAAATTGTTTCTAAACTTCCTTGAACCTGTCAAATATTTTTTTTTACCCGAGCATAATTTGGGCAACACACAAACAAATGGAAGTTTGTAGAATTCGTATAGCAGATTATGAAATTTTGTGGCATATTGATTTTCGGCATATTTCGAAGACGAAGACGCAGATAAAAGGCAGCATTTGATACAAATTGCATCTTAGCTTTTTCTAGGGTAGAATAAGAAATTAAAAAATTAAAATTACAAATTTATTTTAATAAATTTTATACTTTTAATTTATAAAAAGAAAAAAAAAATAATAAAAAAAAGAAAAAAAAAAAAAAAATAATAATAAAAAAAAGAAAAAAAAAAGAAAAAAATGAGAAAAAATAAAAAAACTAAGTACCAAAAAAAATCAATCTAAAACAAAAAAATATAAAAATTACAAATTTATTTAATAAATTTTATATTTTTAATTCATAAAAAAAAACTAAGTACAATAAAAAAAATTAAATCTAAAACAAGAAAAAAACCACAAAAATTTAAAGTGAACTAAATAAAAATTTAATATCCTTCATTCAAGGGTATAACCCATACCAAACTTTTACTACCCAACATTTCAAAAACACCTTAAAATTACAAAATTATCAAGTTACAAAAATTAAGTCATCTTTTTTGTATTTCTTTTTTACTTTAATGCTTATTCAGCATGTGTTTTATAGTCCCCGACAAATTAATGAACTGAATAATTTAATGGCTAGAATTACAATTTCAAAAATTTTGTCACAAACTATAAAAAAAAAACGTAAAACAAAAAATAAAATGACTGAATGAATTTAATATTTCATAATATACATTCATTCATTTATTAAGTATTTCATAAAATTAATTAACATTAATTAAAATGGTAAAGCATGGGAAACAAAAGACACGTTGAAGTTTTGCTAATTAATTGCGTGCTGGCAACTCTATGCAATAGGGCGCCACTACACAGTACAATGCAGTGTTGCCAATACATGAGAGAAAAAAAGAAAACGAAAACATGTTCTGCAGACAGCAGCAACATCGGTTTTAATTGTCTCAATTTATGCAATAAAAATTGCATGATCATTTTTAAAATATGTTAATATTAAATGAATGAAAACATTGTTGCTGCGATCAGTTGCTGCATCTTGTTGATCTTTTTGAGTTATGTACTTCCGGGGTTCTAGCTAATTTCAAATTGTCGACAATGTTTGCGCATAATATGTAGTTTGTAGCAATTGTAGATTTCCACGCAAAATAAGATAACTTGTAGGTTGTCCAGTGAACAGTAGCGCAGGCAGTATGTTTAGCAGTTATAGCATTTTCGAATGAAAATGAGAGCTTTGCGAATAAAATTATGATTTTTCAATTCAAATATGTAAAATTCCGAAATGAATTTGTAATTTTCAATTATTTTCAATATGGATTTTCCATATAAAAATGAAAAAATTTCAATTTAATAAAAGATTTTTCATTTGATACTATATTCTTTTTGTATAGAAAATCCAAATATCTTTTATAATTTTCTCATTTTTACATAAAGAATATTAATTTATTTTGAAAAATTCTCAATTTAAAATGGCATATCTTAAATGTAATTGAAATTTATAAAATGCAGTTGAAAATAGTGCAGGTTTTTTTTCTCCTTAAAGATTTCAACATCTGCCTGAATAGAAAAATGTGCCAAACCACTACATATTGCTGGCTCTCTATAAATGGCTACTTGCATTTATTAGACGGCTATTTAGGTTTAATATATGGCCAATCTGCAAAAGCCGCTTCCCTGTCATTATCCGGCCATAAACACATTTTTAAAACCGCACGCAGCAGATGAAATCTCGAAAAACTCGTATTTCTTTCCAAATGTTTAATGGTTTTTATGTCGGCATAGATTGAGTGCAAATTGATTATAAATCGCAAATCAAATGCTTTTAATAAACATTTTTTTAGTGCTTTTATTATAATTTATTTTAAGTTTTAAAAGATTTTGATGCACAGTTAATTAATTTGTTTCTTTTTCTATTTTCAGGTATGTAACGCTCTTTTTTTATTGAATATTTAAGGTTTTTTTAATATTCAGCTGTGGAGTAAGAATATCTAAATGTCTAAATTTTAGTTTAATGTATTTGTCAAGCGAATGTTTACAACCAAAATTTGCGTTTTAAATAACAAAATTCACAATTTTAATTTAAAGGTTTTTAGAATTTGACGTGCAACACTTTAAATTTAACACAATTTATATTCATGTCACTAGCATATAGTTCACAGTCACTAATTTGATGTACTGAAGCATATAAGGAATATCGTCAATATTAAAAATTAGCAAAGAACTATGTTAAATAAGGCAGGTAGTGTTTATATAGTTCGAAAGCACATTAAAATGGCTACTCTTATTTAAAAGATTTCTATTACATCAAATTAAAAATGAAAATTTAAAACTAAAAGTGTTACTTTTAAAATATAAAGCGATGTCCGTCTATCTGTCTGTTGAAATCACAACTACATGAAAACAAGTAAAGCTAGATCAATGAAATGCAGAATATAAATTACTTGTATACCTACGCTATTTGTTATTGTAAATGGGCGTAATCGGTGGAACCTACCATGTGATCCCCTCATTTTTGTCATAAATCAATTTTTGTCATATAACTAAAATCTGAGGAAGACTTTTTGAACATTTAGTAAACATTTTTTTTTTCAAACATAACCCAACAAGTTTATTTAAAACAAATAACACTTTTTTTCGCGAATCGATTTAAATATTTCTCATGTGACCTAACCTTCGTTACACATTCAACTTAAAACTAATTCAGCACATAAATAACTGTTGCATTTTGATTGAAACACCAGCATCTGTATCATTTGACATGTGCTTACAATTTTTGACAAACGCTTACATGTGAAAAATGCATTCAGCACGAAATATATTTGCTACATTTTGACAAATGCGCCAGCAGCAATGTGTGGTGACATGCGCTTACAACTTTTGGCATGTTGTGTAGCGCAATTTATTTTTTTTTTTGGTCAAAAGAAAAGTTCAACTATAAATAAAATTCATTGTCAACACAAATCAAACTGTATTAATCGCCAGCATATTTTACAAGAGAGCAACATAATTTTGCACATGATTTTTTGGATGTTGCTGCTGTTGTCGTCCACTACTTAAAGGCAACACAAAATAGGCACCAATGAAATAAGCAACAAATAAACTGAAATAAAAAATTCCAATTGAAACAGCAACGGTTTTTCAAATGGTTAAATTTTGGGTCTTTCTTTATTTTTTATTTTTAGATAATTTCATTTGGTGTGTATTTCGTAGTGCCTACTTAACGGTTATTCTTTTGTTGTTGCTGCTAAACTGCAGCAACTTCCTTGTACGTTGAACTCTATTTTCAAAGACAGCAACAGCATAGAAAGCACTTCGTGGAGCAGCAACAGAGCAGCTGTCAGCTAAAACATTTTATATTTCACGCAGGCGCGCGCAAATCGCAAATTTGTTTTCACACACAAACACGTCGAGTGTGATTACAACAACAACATCAATAACAGCAACAACAACAACATTGCCGCAGCAACATTAACAATAAGTTATCGACAATCATTTTGTTTGTTTTTGTGATTTTTCCGAACGCTGCAAATTTTCTTCTTAGTCAAGCGTTAACCTAAAAGTTAAACGCTGTTTAGGCGCATCATATGTTGCTGGCCATTTGTTGCTAACTACGTGTTTATGTTGCTCGTGTATTGCGCGCTGTATGTGTGCTGCACCTCTGTATGTTGCTGTTGCTCCAAATCCATTGTCGTCGTTGTCTAGCAGGCGCTTATCTTCTCATGATCCTCGGGGCGACCTCATTCATTGCTTGAGTGGCTTCCTTCGCCGATGCTGATGCGATCGATATTACGCTCAATGTTGCTGCTGATCGCCGTGGCACCAGCAACAGCATCAGCAACATCCAGTCAAGCAAACAGGCAGCCGCGTTAGTATCTCTAATGATTTTTGCGCTATTTCGCGTCTAATTCCCTTAATCAAGCGCGTTCATTGTCGTCATCGTCGTCATCATCATCGTCGTCATTATTGCGCGCGCACTGATGATGCGATAGTTGCTGCTAGGACAGTTGCCAGCAACACAGAGGAGTGCCAGGCAACACAACACAGTTGCCTGGCATTGTTTCTGGTACGCTGCTGCTTCGCGCTGGGCACACAAAAGATTAATGTGGCTTTTATTTTTTTCCTTATAGATGAAAACATTTCCACGTTTATTTGAACTTATTGCTGTCGTTCGTTGTTGCACTTAGTTGCCCGCGATAGGCGCGCGCGCGCTTTTCAAATCCTCATGGCTGATAAGTGACTGCAAAATTAGGACTTACCGCTCTTTCTGTTTATTTTTTTTTTTTTGATATCTTAAACAATGTTATCGCAATTATTTCAATTATGTCACAATTCAGCGTAAAATGTGCTGCATTTTTGGTGAATTTAGCGCACGTTTTCCCCTATTAAAACTTATTCAGCAGCATATTTTTTGGCTACTTTAGCTGCCACTTAATAATAGGAAATTTATTTTAAGTGTGCTACATAATTAAAATAACTAGCAGCATTTTTCGGGATTTTTTAAAATTTTTATTTAGATTTTTATATTAAAAATATTTAACATTTAAAAAATGTTGTTGCTTACAAAATATTTAAACTTTAACTGCAATTCAGCGGCATTTTTTTGCACGCTGCTTATTGCATGATATATGCTAAACATTTTCTAAAAGTTAATTAAAATGTATTATAATTGCTTACAACAATTCTATGCTATTTTATATATTAGGTGTGTCTATGTCGTAGTCCCCATCTTGGCCTATAAAAATTTGTGCTTGCTTACAAAATTCCACAACAAAAACAGCAGTTGCAGGTGTTTAAACTATTTCAGAACCGGCATCCGTTGCAAACACAGTTGTCATCTGTCTTTGTCGGCAACAATCGTACGTTGCTTTCGGCTGAAGGATGTCAAGCGGCGGCTACAAACGAGGAATATACTATAGACCATAAAACTAACAAAGAGAATCGTATATCGTTAGGGTTTTTAAACGTTTAGGTTGTTGTAGACGAGATGTTTTTCACACAGCAAGTGTGACAATTTAGGCATGTCATCTGTACCCGATGAAAGATTCCCAAGACATTATATTTGGCACGCTCAAGACAGTTTAGCAAAATATTTTTGAAATTTAAGACAAAATATTTGGAAAGCTAAAGCGATTTTAGAAATATTAATTCGAAAGAAGTGTCTTTCAAAAGATATCTGTTTTCTGCAAGTACAAGAATCTTCCTTTAAAATTCTATAAAATTTTATAATCTACCATGTGTATCTTGGAAAACTTCTGGAAATACTCCCAAAAACCCAGTAATTTTGTCTCTCGTTAGATTTGCGTAAAACATTCCGCTTACATGTGTCATATATTGTTGTTTCAAATCGGAATCGTTCTATTTGCATATGTTGTCCATGTGTAAACCATAATAAAAACATCAAATGTTATATAAAAGTGTTATAAAGAAGAAAGTGTCGTATAAAAGTGTTGTATAAAAGTGTCGTATAAAAGTGTCGTATAAAAGTGTTATATTAAAATATTGTCTAAAAGTGACATTATCAGTGCAAAAAATATATCGTGTAAACTACCTTTTGTAGCACTTGTTGCTGACGATTTAAAATTACGTCAGCAACAACCAGTAAATGTTGTGATATCTTGCACGGGTCTCTTGGTGGGAGTTGGTTTTTGTTCTTTTTTGCAATTGCTACCGAGTGCGAATGTTTTTTAATCAGCCCTCACGCGCATGTGCAGCAGCCTGGCAACAGGCACGCAGCCAACTATATATATTGCGTTGTTTGTGTGGGCTTTTTGTAGACTCTTCTCTTCTACGATTTACTGCCGCGTCTAAGTCTGACTGTGGCGCGCTTTGACTAATTGAAATTCAACATGAGTACGACTTTGACTTTAGCAACAACTTTTATTTTTTTAAATGTTCTTTTTTTGATTCGTTAGTCTCTTGCGCGCGCGCGAATTCTTGAAATCGTGTCTGATTTTTTTTTTCGCTGATAAGCTGGAACTCAAAGTCCACAGTGACGATAGCCATCTTTTAGCGACTTTATACCCTGACCACACATAAACTTTGGCAACATTTTTAACAAATCTGCTAAATTCTAAATTCTTCCGCCTTTTTTTAAGTATTATTTTGAAAAATCTTTAGTACTAAACAAAAGTTCGATACACGTATTAATGTCTATTTGTACGTCCGACTGTCTCTCTGTCTCTGAGAGATCAATATCTGTCCTACAAACGAGGTTCGTTCAATTGTGGTACGTCTAAAGACATTACGAAAAGCCGATTGTCTGTCGTGCATGTGTGTGTGCCTTCGAACTGTTTGTCTTTACGACAATCTGTCTCTGCGATTGTCTGTCTTACCGACTGACTGACTGTCTCTCTCTGTCTGCCTGTTTGTATCGCCTCCTTGAGGATTATTTTGGACATTTTTCGCTTTAATTATGCTTTAATTGGGCAACTTTGTCAATTGCAATTGCGCAGCACACTGACAAATAGGGTATTTTTGAATTTATTTTTTTCCTTTTCCAAGTAGCAGGAAGCCAAGATGCGGTTGACGATAAGAGACAATGATTATTTATATGTTGTGCACTTTAATTGTTGTAAAAATGCGGTTTAAAGCAGTTATACAATGTTTAAAGCATTAAATTATGGCGCTTACAATGTTTAATCAGTAGTTGAAAACATTTACATCGCTTTAAATAATGAGTAGTAATACGATAAAATAAAATGTTATGTTGCTGACAAGAATTTAGACAGTAAAACTTAATTCAGCGCTAGTTTAAAATAAAAATTAAATTTAAATATAACTGTGTTATTATGAAATGATGTGGCTTACAAAACTATAGGCTTATAAAACTTATTCAGCGCCATTTTTATTGAGACTTTAATATTCAAAATGCAGTTAAATAGATTTAAATCTCTCTAAATAACAAGTAATACTATGATATAATAAAATATCATGTTGCTGACAAAAATTTGAGCAGTAGAACATAATTCAGCACAAGTTAAAAATAAAAATTTAATATAATTAAAAATGAGTTTTAATAAAAAGATGCTGCTTATTCAAATTTTACTCTTGAAAACATATTCAGCGCCATTTTTATTAAGACTTTAATATTAAAATTTGTTAATAGTTATTAACATGTTGTTGCTTACAAAATATTTTAACATAAAATGCAATTCAGCGGCATTTTTCTTTTCACATCTTATTCCCAGAGGTATGTCAAACATTTTCTAATAGTTATTTAAAATATTTAAATGCTATATTAAAATCTTCTATAATTATTTGTAATCTATAATTAGGCGGCAAACACAACACAGTTGATTTCGTAAAATTGCCCACAATTATGTTGTAAATTTTCTCAAAAAGCTGACAGTTGATTGATTATTTTTCATACGTGTAACGTTTGATGTGTGTGTGGTTGATGTGCCGTGTGAATCTTCTTCAGTCACTTCGCGTGTTGTTGATTGTGACGGCTTCTTTTTGGGTTACAAAGAAACTAGTGTAACTTTTGTGGTTTCATTTTTCAATTTGGTTCTGCTAGAAATTAGATCCTTTCATTATGTGTGCGTCTTTTACCACAAAAAAATGGTACAAAAATCTAAATAAAAGATGTGATGATGAGAACATCAACCACAGTTTTCAATCTATATAAATAGATGGCAAAACAGCTGCACATGCGTACAAATAGAAACTGAATTGACAATAAGAAAAATATGAAGAAATCGTTCGAACAAGAAATATGAAAATACTAAATATGATTAATACGAAAATATAGAAAAATACGAATAAATTAGGAAATAATTAAGTCACAAACATTTTAAATAATTACGCTAGAAAATACGATTGAATAGTATATACGATTATATGATATATGTCTTTCTGAAGTTTCACCATATTACGAAAATACTATGTGAAACAAATTATATACGAAATGGTAAAATAAATACGAAAATATAATCAATCAAAGAATGAATGAAAGAAATAAGAAATACGAATAAATTACGAAAAAAGTAACAGAAATAAAAAAACATAGAAATAATTGAATATGAAATAAGAGTTAATTACGAAAAAATGAAGTCAATACCAACATTTGGCTTATCATAAATGTAAAAAATACCATTGAATTGTAGTATACGATTATATGATATATGTTATACAAAAAAATTACGAAATGAATACGAAAATAAATACGAAAATATAATAAATATGAAATACGAAAACATTACAAAAAGGGCAACAGAAATATGAGAATACAAAATTAATACGATATAAGTATTACGAATTATTTACGTATACATGAAGTCAATACGAACATTTAAAATGTCAGAAATCTAAAATTTGATTTATATGGTATACATCTTACTGACGTTTTACCATATTACGATAATACTATGTAATAAAAAATAAATACGAAAAGATTAATTAAATACGAACATATAATAAATGTGAAACTATAACGTACCATTTTATAATATACCATACGAATGAATTAATAGGAATTGGAAAAATTTTTTAAATAAAAAAAATTATATGAAATTTAAATATAAAACTAAATTATAACAAACACATAATAACCATAACCAGCCAGAAATAAAGAAAAACAATTATAGAAATTGATTGAAAAAAATGGAAAAAGTGTAAAAATTCCAAAGTGCGGTTAGCAGTCAGCCGTCAACTAACTGAAAAATGATGCACAGCAGCCATTCAATCATCGACCACAGGCGGACGGACAGACAGATGGACAGACTCAATGCAGATTGCAGAGGCGCGTAACTTGATTTGGTCTGCGGTGGTGCTACGTTTGCTACGCATGCGCAGTAGCAGCAACAGCAAAATCAGCAACAGTTCATCACAGCATTGGCAACAACAGCAATAGCAATAGCAACAACTTCCAAAGCGTACAGAGTACGTACAACGTAGTAGATCAGGCACAGTGGCAGCAACAGTTGTTGCTCTGGTTGTAGTTGGTGGCGTCCAACAGCAGCAATAACATCATCACCAGCAACAACAACAGCATCAACTGCAGTGAGCAACGTGAGAACTAATAAATGAAATTATGATTTGTTGAGTCGTCGTTTTTCCATAATTTATGCCAACAACTAACTGAGCAAAATGCGCGGTGCGTTGCGTCGCGTCGCGCATGCGCAATGAATGGGTGACCGCATTTAAATCGCATACAACGCCGTCACCGCCTGACTGTTATTAACAATAAATATATTTTATGCGCCAAAATGGGAATTTGTAGATTTTGTTGAGTTTTGTATGAGGCAGATATTTAGTATGAGGCAGCTGGAGAAGATAATCGGCACCGTCTATGAAGACCCGCTATGCGAGGTGCTAATGCTCTCAGACGTTGCTTGATTTCAACGTCGTTTAGATGCAGATTAGATGCGGGAAAGAAAAGCATTTGGACAGACAACGTCTGAAAGCTAAGTGAGCCAAAACAAATCAATTGATACGGGCGAAATTTTTCGTATGTGCATGCGCGCGCGCTTTCATAAATTTGATGATTTTATTAAAAATTTTTTTGAATATTTTAATTCAGGTTTTTTTCTTTGTGTAATTGAGACATAAATTACTCTCTGTCTGTGTAAGCGATATGTTGGCATAGTTTGTAAGCGCATAATGTAGCATTTAAATACTGTTATTAGCGACATTTTTACATATCAAACATTTTTTAAACCTTTATAAATCATGTAAGCGCTATTATAATTTTGTAAGCATACCATGTAATCTTTAGACACTGTTATTTAATACGTTTTAACATATATATATAGAATCACTAAATAGCCGATAAAACTTGTAAGCGCTATTATAAATTTGTAAGCGCACCGTGCTATTGTTTGATATTATTAGTGGCTACATTTTAACATAATTTAAAATGAACTGAATGATTAATAACTTATATAAAAGCACAATGCAGCCGTCCTCTTAACACAAAATAGTGTATTTTGATAAACAAATAATGATTAGACAAATTTCAACAATGCTATTAAAAGCATTATTTTCAAATATCTTAAAAAGTGTTAAATGGCTTTTAAGCTTGTAAGCATGCTTTGCATTTTGTAAGCTCACCCACATTCAGTTAACTTAACATTTTTACCATACTTTAGTACACTAACAACATTGCTGAATGTTGTTTGAATGCCGCTGAATAGCTTTTTCCTGCCAAGCATTACTACGAAATTGCTTTACAATTGTTTTACAATTATTTAGCAAATTTGAATGCGTTAATTTCGCACTTAAAGTTCAAATTAAACACGACTTTAGATGAATTCTCGATCGACCGATCGCACTCTCAATCGGCGATGCTTAAATCCAATTTCAATTGGTTGCTGCTGCACATCCTTCGAAATGTACGCGCTGAATGACTTGGGTGCCAGTGTTGCCCCACTTCTTGGCGCATGCATGACTACATGTCGATGTTCTTGTTGTAATTGTTGTTGTTAGTGGCGCACTTGGTACTCGATTCTAGTCACGTTTTTTGGAAAAATTAAATAAACAAGTTACGACGAACTTTGTATTTAATATTTTTGTGTTATTTTTCAACAGAATCTTGGAGACGTCGCCAGGGGCGAACTGACAATACGAGACATTCAAGTTTTCCGCGGTGGGCCGTTTAACAAATTTATAAAATTTATTAAAGAATAAATATAATACAAAAAATATACTAGAATCCGTAAAATATACGAACATGGAGAAGGTCTACATACAAATTTAATAGGTCCATATAGACAAAGCATTGTCCTGAATTAACAAAAGAATAATGTCCACTTTAAAAGTACTGATCCTGTTGAATAATATGCTTTTTGTGAAACTGAAAATTTGTGATAAATAAAAATAATACTGCTGGTTGAATGTGAGGGATGGATTTATCTTAAGATCCCATATTATGGATCTGAATGTATTTTAAGCACAGTTGAAATTTATGAAAAGGGTTTATTAAACATAATCTGAAATCAAAT
Organism: Dryomyza anilis; assembly: GCA_951804985.1. Classification (NCBI taxonomy): domain Eukaryota; kingdom Metazoa; phylum Arthropoda; class Insecta; order Diptera; family Dryomyzidae; genus Dryomyza; species Dryomyza anilis. The sequence goes on from OX638130.1 coordinate 116,922,001, forward strand.
TTTCAAAAAAGAATTTTGTTGGTCTATTAAAAACAAAAAGTTCCATATGATTTTTCATTGCAGTCCGCACCTGGTCGTAGTACAAAAAAATATTATAAAATGGAGTCAGTTTTTTCGAGATTATCTTACAGACAAAAGAACGTGGAAACAAGTTTTACTAATTTCGATACTTGTGTGGTTCGCATCCGCCTTCTCCACTGTTTTATGTTCGGCGCAATTAATCTAACATCAGGCACGCAGATGTACAAGAAAAATCTGTATACATAAAAAAATACAAACATTTTTAATTACCGTGAACAACATTTTTATGTTGTGTGATATATGTGACTGGTTGGTCGATCCTCCAACATGCTAACATAATCTATTTGACATTTTATGACAGCAATATATATGAAAAAGCTATTCAGCTGCGCGCTTACAAACAGAAACCAGTAGGGAATATTAGGTCACATTTTAAAGTAGTGACATTTTTGATAGATGGTTTATTGCAATTAGTAAGGCTTGTGACTTTAAATACCATACTCAATTGGGAAAAATGAAAATTACTGCTATACCGATCACGCCATTTTTTAATACCAAATAGTGTAAAATTACGAGTAATCAAAGTTCTGAATATCATTAAATAACTTTTGTGGTATTTCTGTAATCGTTACGGACAGACAGACATTTTATTTGCATGCTTTTAAAATGAGCGCTGAATTATTTGTTCCACGCATTCAGCAATTAATTCTTTGCTCATTTTTAATAGTTTATACTATCGCATTGACGGCTGCACTGCTGCTGACAAAATGTGAAACCTGCTGGCGGCACAAAACGACGACAATCTCTAAAAATTTCGGCCTCTTCAGTTGCGTGTGCAAACATCTGTAAATGCATGCAAAACTTATGTCTGATCGCACCGATTTGCTTGTCAGCTTAAGCGGCATCAGATAAACGCAGCTAATTGAAGCAACCGAATTTTCAATTTTTTCCCCACTCAAATATTAGTCGAAAAAAAGCAGCAGCATGTAAGACACTGTTTTACATTTAATTAGCGCGCGGTGTTGCCAACAGCTGAGAATTTGCAAATATTTCCAAAATGCTGTCAACTGTCAAAATCTCAACGCGCACAAAATGCCGCGCGACAAAGTGTCAACAGTGGCGCGAAACGTTGACACTTTATTTAAATGCAACAAATCGAAAGAAACCACCAAAGAGCAAGGTAAAAGTCAGTAAAAAAAAAACTATACAAAAAAACACAACTGATTGCCGCCACTTAATCACTGGCAGGAAATCAAAATTAAATTTTACAAGCATCGCAGACAAGCTTCTCTTTTTTCCAACTTCCAACAACATTTCAAACTGGGCCATGCTGCGATTCAACGACGTACAGAAAAAAAGGATACTGTCGAGATTTGCGTATGTGCCGCCGCGATCGTTTGACAAACTGTGTTGCCAGGAAAATATAATCGATCGTTGCTGCTGTTTTTTTTTTGCAACAAGTTCTGTAAATTTTTCACCTACGGCGTTGTAGCAAATGGATTTCTCACCAAGCAACCAAACGACTCTGGACTGGTTGCTAACTAACGGTTTTCTGCGCGCCAATTCTCTGAGTCAGTTGCAGTGTTGAGCGCTGCTCCCACCACCACCGCTAGATGGCGCTCTATCGATCGCTGTTTTTACCACTATTTAATTTTACAACCTGCCAACGATAACGATCGATCTACTGTTGGTGGTGGCAGCAGCAACAACCGCAGCAGCATATGTTGTATGGCGATCGTTAAGTGAAGATCGGTTGGTCGAGAAACCCAGTGAGAATTGAGAAGGATGTGCGTTAAATTTGCAATATACGAGCGAGATTTGGCATGATCGCTGATTTCAATAAATTTTTAGCATTCGAAGTGCATAATAAGTTATAAGTCAAAGCAACTTTTTAAGTAAAAAGCGATCTTCATAACTTTTTGAAGTGATCTACACAAATTGTTTCTACTTGGTCGTTTATATTGCTCACACGTCGTCAGCTCTTCGAGAAAATGTTGCTGCTCTGATGATGCTGCTGCTTGTTGTAGATAGTATATTGCAGCAACAAGTCCGAGTCTTGTCCGTTTGTAGGTTAGATCATGCTGCGATCAGTTCAGCAGCTGCTGATCGCGGCAACACATTTTGTTGTTACTGCATGCTGCATGTTGCTATCTAACATTTTGTTGTTGTAATCAAATGCACTGCCGCGTACATAAGCGTAAAATTGCTACGAAACTCAGCAGCAACAACAACTGCAACAAGAATCAGCAAAAAGCGTTGCGATCAACGCAATATACGATGCAGTGTAATTAAATGAAAATGCTTTAAAAACTACATTGCTATAGATTTTTCACTTAAAAACTATTAAAAACTGCATTTTTATGATATTCAGCGCGTGCTGAATAAACATAAAGGCGAATTTGGCATAAAAAGTATATGTTGTAAAAAAGATATATATAAAATATTTGAGTCGCCTCATTTGCAGTGTGCCTTACAGTGTTCTAAAATAATTGCTTTAATGATTTTTCAATAGTTTTGGTAATTCTGTCACATATTACTAGTTGGCTTACAAAATTCAATTAAAATTGAGTGAGAATTTAATGCCACAAAAAGTGTGTCACCCACCCAACGGCAACGGCGACGACGACAATATCACGCGCATGACTAACACTCCCAGTAAACCGATTTTTAATTACCACCTATGTTGTACCTTTTGTGAAAAGAACAACTTTTCTCTGAGAAATGTTTTGTCGTTGATCACCACCGAACGATAACCGCGCTCGATCGATCGTTGCAAATTTCGTAGCAAATATCGATGCGCATGTTGCTGGCAACAACAACATGTTGCTGATGAAGAGGGGCGGCAACACGTATTTAATCGCTCGATTGCACGATATAGCTTAATCTGTGAACGTAGATCGTTTTTCACATAGCGCCACCACCGATCACCCCGATCGTCGTTGGAATTATGCACTTTGCTGATTACGCACGCATGCGCAATGACAGCAGAGCAACTACAACAAGATCTCAGTCAGCTCCATAACATCGTCCATTCATTAAGGCGCAATTCCACGAAGAAAGTTTTATAGGTTTTTAATTTGATCTTAAATGGCGGCGTCGCCGACTCGACGTAATATCCGCAAAACTTACGGAATGTGTATCGATCCAATCTACTACAGTGTAATGTGATCGTTTAAACTAGATTTTTCTTTTCAAATTTAATATGCAAGTCTCAACATCATACTGCGGCGACCACGCCAGTGGGAAATCTTTTTCTCTAGGGAAAAATTGCGTGTGCAACGTTTTAAGTTGCACAGATTTAGCCTTGGCATCTGGTACTGGTCTTATTTCGCTAGTTTTATTTTGTGGTTTTAGTTCGATAGATAAACTGAGAGCATAACTGCATTTATTCATTCATGGTTTCACAAGAAAAAATGATGAAAGACTCAAGAAAACTGCAGCGGCAGCAGCAAGTTGTCATTTATGGCAGTGACATTAGAGAAACGTTGTAAGCAACATGAAATACTGCAAGTGCCACAAGAGTTTCGATAGTTTTCAGTGAATGTGCGTTATGTTGTATGCGCTTACAATATTCAACAAGCGCTGATAATATTTTGTAGACTTTAGAAAAAGTAGATTTAAGAAAAATACTTTTAAGACATTATATTGATTTTATTTCTTTAATGCAAACATTTTTAATAGTTATTTACTGAAAAACATTGTAAGCAACATAATAAATTGTAATTTTCGATGCTTATTTATAAGTTTGGAATGTGCTGCATCAAAAACAAATCTTGCTTACAAAATTCAGCAAGTGCTTACAATACTTTCAAGACTTTAAAATACTATTATATACCAAAAAAAAAATAATTTCTTTTAAAATATGAATATATCTGCAATATAAATGTACTCAAAAATATCTATATGTTATTTTATTATTAAAATTGTAAGCATCATAGAGTTATGCAAATTTTGCTGATCAATAACGCATTTGACACATGCTTCTTCAAAAACAAATCTTGCTTACAAAATTCAGCTAGCGCTTACAACGCTTTCAAGACTTTGAACTTTTATTACATATGAAAAAGATGCATAATTGGTTGTTTAGATGAATTTTTCTACGTTTTCAATGCATATCACCATTTTAAAAAGTTATTACAAGTTAAACATTATAAGCATCATAAAATTAAAACATTTTTAATACATAATAAATAGTTTAGAACGTGCTACATCAAATGCACATCTTGCTTACAAAATTCAACATGCGCTTACAATATTGCCATAGTGTTAAAATTTAAATTAATGCCATGTTGCATTTATGCAGCACACATGCATTAGCAGTTTGTTTATTTTCATAGTAATAATGATAATTTTTGCATTGTTTATGTTGCAAAAGTCAACAGCGACTCGATCAGTCTTCTCGATTGTACATGCGATCTATAGCAACAACAACAGGCGCTATGATATCCCACAAGTATTAAATGACAAAATTATTAAAACGACAACGCAGGAAGCAAACAACAACAAAAAAGGAGGAGGCGTATACAACAAAATTCCATTTTTATAAAGGAAATAATAAAGCAGTCAGTGATCGTGTCTGTCAAATAATAAAAAAAATAATTATTTAAAATTATAAAATTATAAAAAGCATTTAAGAAGCTGGGGGTGTGAAAAACACATGAAATATTTGTGTGCGAACAAAATTTATTTTATTTTACAAGAACCTAAATACGTTCACTGATCTAAACATATAGTCGAGACAATTTTTACAAATTTATTGCACCTCAAACACGCAAAACATGCTGAATGTATTTAAATAAATTCTGTATTTGTTTCTTTTTGACGTTTTTAGAAAAAAAAACACTATGCCTCTCATTCATACGCGTGTCTGACGTTTGCGTGCGAGGTGTTTTTATTGTTGACATTTATGCGCTTTGGTTTGGACGACGACGACGATGCGACGCTGAGCTGCTTATTTTAGACCTCCTCGCATAAATGACTAAAGCTTGACCACAAGTCAGAAGTTGCACCACTTGGCCATTAATTGACTCCGCAGAAACGACACAAACTTTAGGATTTTTAAGACCTTCTTTAAGAATTGAATAAATAATTAAGTGTCAAGACAACAAGCAAAGGCAAATGTTATAGCTACAGCAGACTACAAAACTGAAAAAGAATCAAAGAATAAAGCTATAAACTTCAGTATTTAAATACAGTGGAAAAGAGTCAGAAGTAGTCAGAGAATAGTCAGAGGAAGTAGTATTGAATGCAGTAGAAAGTGCAGACGCAGCACAAACCACATAAAAGCGTTAATGGATTTGCAAATGACATGAAAACATCGTCCATTCACAGGGTGTCACAACAGGAAATGAGTGCGTCGCATTGCACAGATGGGTCAACCCAACGACCGATCGACGTTGGTCAGACGTTAATCCAAGGAATTTCGCATGTCGTTAAAAATGCGTTAAATTATGCAAAAATTAAAATCAAGGACAAGAAGACGACAGCGCGAAGCAACAGAAAAAGGCGTCAATGTTAATGCGCAATAATTAATTTGGAGTTTATGAATACATTAAAATTGTTAATTAAATGTTTTTCAGCAGTTGCTTAATTAAGGCTTTCGTAAAAACAAAATTTTGCAACAAATTAGTAAAACTTAATTAAAATGCAAGTTTTCTTTGACAAAAAAGATTTCAATAATATTATCGTTACTTTTCAGACATTTATTTTATTTTTCCTTTACATTTTTACAATATCTTTAATTTTATTATTAAATTTGCTATAAAGTTCGACTATATTTTATATTTTTCTTAGTATTTTATTCTATTCTTAATATCACTTTTAACTCGTTACTAATTTCCATCTCTATTCCTTTTCTACTCGTTGCAGTTGCACCTCTAATTATGTCGGCGAGTACTGCGAAGATCCAAATCCCTGCCACTCGGGTCCCGGTCGCTGTCAGAATGGCGGCACTTGCAAGGCGTCCTATCGCAAAGGCCGCCTCGGCATCTCGTGCATCTGTCCGATCGGTTACACGGAGTCGCTATGCGAGATACCGGTGGCGAATGCCTGTGACTCGTCGCCGTGCTACAACAGCGGCACATGCAACCTGAAGACGTTGAAGGAATATACGTGCTCTTGTGTGAATGGCTATACAGGTGAGTGTAACACGGAACACTGAAAGAGGAAGAGAGTGTGGTGTGTTGTGTTGTATTGTATTGTGGGGAGTGTGTTCAGTGGGTGGGTTCTGAAGTGTTCAAACACATGCAATAATATTAACCTTTAACGTATTCTTATTTTTTTTTGTAACTCCTTTCATAGGTGAACACTGCGAGACGCAAAACATGTGCGCCACCGCGCCCTGCGACAATGGCGGCACTTGCATCTCTGTTAGCGGCGGCAAACAATTCAAATGCATCTGTCCGAAGGGCTTCAAGGGGCCGACGTGTCGCGACGATGTCGAGGAGTGCAAATCAACGAATCCCTGCAAGAATAGCGGACGTTGTGTCAATACGCATGGCTCTTATCAGTAAGTACAACTATAAATATTAACATTTTCTACGCGCAGAATAGGTGTTTATTAAGCCAATCAACTTATTTCGGTTCCCTCAAATGTTAAGTCGTTTCTTAAAACCAAAACTTAAAGGTTTTAGTTTGAATTACAAACTATAGAATTATTTTGTACATATTTGGTGTATATATATGCTATAAATTCAAGTGTATGTCGAATATAACAGTTCCAACAACCAATTTGTAAAAATTTTATTTTACCCGTATGAATTTTGGTTGTTGCAACTAAATGTTTCTTTCTTTCATTCCAACCTCATGCAAAAGTGGATTTTTCTGTGTGTAGATTTTTTTTCTAGATATCTTTTCACGGAGGTCTGTGTCATAAACAACTTTATTAACAGTTGGCTAATTTTTGTCGTGTCTTTTCATTATCTCCGTACAATTAAATATACAAATTAAGCTGTCAAAACTTAATTAACTGAGGCGATTCGTTTTTATTTTAATCGATCGTTTTGCTATAATTTGCATTAAAAATACATTTAAAATAATATTGACGATTTCAAATGTTTAACAAATTGTTTAAACACAATAAGACCTTAACTGTCTTAAGAAATGTCAAAAAAGCGCTTTATTTATGTCAACCACAAATGGTGAATTTTTGGTATTTGGTACTGTATAAACGTTTCAAATGAATTGCCATAAATAATCTCAAAAAATTGCTAATTAAAATAAATAACTTATAAACGTAAATCATTGTTCGATGCTGATCGTTTATCGCAAGTATTCAATAGTTTCTTATAAAACCAAGACCATTGTTATATTTTTTTTTACACAGAAAAAATTTGCATCTATGAATAATACAAAAAAAATCAAGAAATTTGCATATTTAATTTGTAGCTTAACTTTGTAAAAAGCCACAAAAGGCCGAAAAAAATTAGTTCAATATATTTTCTTTAAAAATTCAAACGACATTCATTTGTAAAACAATAAATTGACTTGACGTGTGACCTGAACATGTGTTCATTTTCACTTTAACTTGAATTAAATTTTCAGTTTCTTAATTGTTTTGAATTGTCATAGTTTGACAGCTGTTCAATTTGACAGCTGTGTGTGTGTTTGAGCGTAGGTCTAAAACTGTTAATTAATATTTCAAATATTTGTAGAAATATTTATTAATTAAACCAAATTCATTTACGAGCATTTCCTATATTAAAATCACCTATATAATTCACAATCAACACAACGAAACCTGTTGCCGATTCCACAATTATCATAAAATGTCAAATGCGTTGCTTCGTTTGACAAGTTGTCATTAAATGTCAAATTTATTGTTGATTTTAGCAATTTGAAGCACTTTAATTTTGTGTTTATTAGACAAAAATCTAATAAATATTTAGCAGTAGCTAAATAAATAACGCTTAATTTAAACAATTGACATTTTTATGATTTTTGATTTTATTTGATTTTTTGCTTTTTAAAAAATGCCGCACGTTTTAAACTATTGAATTTATTAGTTAACATTTGAGAATTGAAAGTTTAGCTGGAAATGCATTTAAATATTCAAAGAGAGAAGTATTTTATTTTAAGTATTCATTGTTTTAAGAGTTTAAGAGCTTAGTTAAGAAATACTAAAATTATTAAACTCGATTTTTGTGTCTCGAAAAGCTGTCATATTTATATGGTCAAGGTTTTAATGACTTATTTCGTTAGTTGAACGTCTGTGTAGTATACTTTAATTTTTTTAAGTTTCGTGCAATATATCCTCAGCAGAAAATGTATCAGCTCTGATCAATTCAGCGTAGAATAAAGTCCTGCATATTTAGGACTGGAGCAAACCAATTAAGTATTCATATCTGAACTTAGAATGTTATTTCTTGACTTCTGAAATAAAATATTCAGAAGTCAAATATTCTTCATCAGCTTGATTTCCTGAGTCGATTTAGCGATGTCCGTCTGTATGTTTGTTAAAATCACGATTACAGAAAAACTAGAAGAGCTAGGTCAATAAAACTTTGAAGTTAGATTACTTGTTTGCCTACGCAGTTTGGTATTGAAAATAGGCATAATCTGCAGATTGTGACCTATAAGAGTTGCACAAATCAGTCCAGTATTTAGGTTTATTGCATGCATTTGAGGATATATTTGTATTATAATTTCAATCGATGGGCTTTCAGACCTGAACAGACCTGATATTTACTATTTAGTTGTGAATTCAATGTATATATCTGAAAAACTTAAATATATGGTAAAGGTTTTAATGATTTATTTCGTAAGTTTTACGCCTATGGAAAACTCTTTAATTATTTCCTGATTTATACAATAAATCTTTTTTTAAATAGTTTTAAAATCAATTTGTAAAATCAAAGCTGGAATACATAAAATAGCATTATCTTGCAATAAACTAATTAAAATCATAGCTCTTTAAACATTTACCTCATTTAGCACTTCCAGCGAACTTGACTCTTAAACACTTAATGATTTTATGATTATAATTATGATAATTATTTTAATTATGATTATTTGTGTTTTGTAATTTTCTAATTATTAAATATCAATTTTCCAAACAATCAACACAACTTGAGCGAGCGAAAAAAAGGTTCACATGTCAATCAAATAAAAATCATTTAGAGCGTATAGAGATTTTACGTATTATGTGGTACGTCGATCGCACCAGATCGAAAGCGATTTAAATAATTTTGGCTATTAACAAGAGCCGACAACAACATCAATATTTCCCTACAAGCTTAATTACGGGGTTTTTTATTTTTAATTTTTATTATTTTCTTTATGTATTTAATGTGCGTGTTGAATTGTTGACCAGGCAGCCAACAGCAGCAGCAGCAGCCTCTGCGGTTCATTGGCCAAAAGCAAAAAAACAACAATTTGACGAACTAACTGACTGACGGCCAAGTATTTGCGTTAATAAATCATCTGGCCAGCTTCGACAACGTATCGCGTCGAATCAAGTTGAAGAAAGAGCGCTCGAATCGCAAAATAGTCAAATTAAGAGCCATAAAGTACGCAATTACTACCAACAGACACAGATGGAAAACGGACAGAGTTGAATAGAGCAGTTGGTATAAAGAAGATAAATAGGCAAAAGTAGAAATGCCTCAAAGTATGACAGAGAGTACAGACGCAGCAAGAAAGATCGTAAAGATCCCCAAAGACAACACGAACTAAAGAAAAATGGTAGCAGCACTTTGGCAATTAGTTAGTTAGTCAGTCAGTAGTTGGTTTTTTCCTGCTTTTTTTCTTTTTTTCGTCTTTTTTTAAGCAAGTAAAGAGCAGATTTCATTGCCGCATAAATTAGTGCCAGCAAAGAAATACAGCAGCAGCACAAACTTCATTTTTATTGGCAATCAAAAGTGATTTTTAGTAACAACTTTTTTTGTTAACTTTTATTATTAACTCTTTGCCGGTGGTCAATGTGTAGTACGGAGGCAGTTGTAATGAAACACTTTGAGATATGTGGCTTTTTTTCTTTTAGTGACTTTGCTGACTTTACTAATTTTACTGCCTGTCAGTCAGTTATTGGCTGTCAGTTTTCAGTATGGCGCAAAAGTTCTGCAGTGGGATCTCTATAAAGTTTTCTAAATTATTGCAGCACAAAGTTTAAAAATTTGCGAAAGGTTGCAAAGATGTCAGAAAAGTTCAAACATTAAGACGTTGTAAACTTAAACTGGTCGAGGGTTCTCAGAAAATACTATAGAAAATACGGTAGTATATAAGGCATTGAAAAATTACATAAAAACATTGCTATATAAATTAAGTTAAATTTGTAATTCTTGAAGTTCTTTTAAATTTTCTGTTTAAATATTGTGAGGGTTATGTTTAGTGACTAATCATTATCATCCATCACTGATTTAATTGGAAAATATTATAAAAAAAAATACAATTGTATATAAAGCATTGGAAATTACAAAAAAACATTGCGATTTTAATTATTGTTAGATTCATTTTAATTTTTGAGCTTTTTCCTTAACCGAGTTCAAATATTTTAAGGGTTATGTTCAGCAACTAATCAGAAATATTTGTCACTCATCAAATAGTTGAAATATTGTGAGGGTTATGTTCAGGAACTAAGTAAAATTATTGGTCTTTGATTAAATAAAGGCTTTAGATTACGAAATGAAAATAAAAAAAAAAATAAAATAAAAATAAAAAAAAAATAAAATAAAAATAAAATAAAAAAAAATATTGAAAAAAAATTAAAAATAAAAATAAAATAAAAATAAAATAAATAAATAAAAATAAAATAAAATAAAATAAAATAAAATAAAATAAAAATAAAATAAAAAAAATAAAAAATAAAAAATAAAATAAAAATAAAATAAAAATGAAAATAAAATAAAAATTAAATAAAAATAAAAATAAAATAAAAATAAAATAAAAATAAAATAAAATAAAAATAAAATAAAATAAAATAAAATAAAAATAAAAATAAAATAAAAATAAAAATAAAAATAAAATAAAATAAAAATAAAATAAAATAAAAATAAAATAAAAATAAAATAAAATAAAATAAAAATAAAATAAAAATAAAAATACAATAAAAATAAAATAAAAATAAAATAAAAATAAAATATAATAAAAATAAAAATAAATAAGAACTTTATAACTTGATAGCAATGCTATGTACAATATTAAAAAAAAATCATGATTCTGTAATTGTTACAAACATATTGCATTCTAGTACACCACTCAACGCAGAACTTCCAGATGTCTCTAACAATTCTGGATTTGGCTTCTATATAAAAGTTGAATTTTTAGTGAATTTTTTTTTTGTGAAAAATCGAATTTGAATTTTTAGTGAAAAATTATATTTTAAGTGAAAAATTGAATTCTTAGTGAAAATTTGACATTTTTGTGTGAAAATTGAATTTTTGTGAACATAGAATTTGTATTGAAAATTATATTTTTTTGGTGAAAATTTGAATTTTTAGTGAAAAATTGAATTCTTAGTGAAAATTTTGAATTTTTAGTGAAAATTTTGAATTTTTAGTGAATATTTGATAATTTTGTGTGATAACTGAATTTTCAGTCAAAAATTGAATTTTTAGTTAAAAATTTAATTTTTTGGTAAAAATTTGATTTTTTTTTTTTGTAAAAATTTGAAATTTTTTGGAAAAATTTGAATTTTTAGTGAAAATTGCATTTATAGTGAAAAATTATATTTTAAGTGAAGAACTGAATTCTTACTGAAAATTTGAATTTTAGTGACAATTTCATAATTTTGTGTGAAAATAGAATTTTTTGTGAAAATTTAATTTTGAGTCTAAAATTGAAAAATTTATTTTTTGATGAAAATTGGAATTTTTAGTGTAAAATTAAATTTTAAGTGAAAAATTGAATTTTTAGTGAAAATTTGATATTTTTGTGTGAAAATTGAATTTTTTTTTGTGAAAATTTAATTTTTAGTCAAAAATTGAATTTATTTGTGAAAACTGAATTTTTAGTCAAAAATTGAATTTTTAGTCAAAAACGGAATTTTTATTGTAAAATTTAATATTTGGTGAAAATTAGAATTTTTAGTGAATATTTCATTTTTATGAATGTTGAATTTTTAATGAAAAAATAATGTGAATAAATTTTTCGGTGAAAAAGGAAATTTAAAAAAAAATTTAACTGAATTTAAAAAAAAAATAGATTTTATATTAAAAAGTAAAAATTCTGTGACAATTTTAAATTTATATTTAGCATTTGTATTTTTAATAAACTGTCGTAAAAATTTGCATATTCGATGAACACTGATTTTTTTTAACGAATATTTTAAATTATCGTCATTTAATTTATTAACAAATATAATTGAAAAAATATTTAAATTGCTGCTAATCAAGCGCTCTAAAATTCAAACGTAATAACTTGAAAAAACTTTAGGCAATAAGATAAAACTCAATATGGGTCGTGAATAGAATCTTTAAATTCATCGGAAAATCATTTTAAGATCGCGGTTTTTTTTTATTTGATAGTACTCTGTTATCTGCATAAATCACATTTTTCAATCTATCATAAATTTCGATTATTAACTATAACTATATAACAAAAATAATCGACGTAAATATAACAACCGATATTAATTGCATGTATAAAACAGTCAAGCAATGAAAATCTGTAATGTAATGAAAGCATTTGCTATTCGTCGTTAAATCAGCAATAGCGTTTTCTAATATTAATATTTTTTTCTCAATGCAGCAAATTAATTAGTCGGCACAGCAAAATAGTCACTCAATACAAATTTAGCCATATATTTTGCATTTTATAAAAAGAAAGAGAAAACTTCAAATTGAACTAGTTATATTAGATCGTTTATAATTTTTAGATGTAAACTTACAATATATATTTTGCATATTAAGGGATATTAGATGTTAGGGTACATATATTAAATAGATAAATGAGTGGATTTATAGATAAATGAGTAGTAACCAAAGTCTTGTAACAAATGACTGTGATTTAGTTAAGTTTTCTTGGTCCTATTCATTTCCAAAAGTCATGTTAACATAAATTTATTTTCAGACACTCGCAACAATTAAATTTAAATTAATTTATTATTGTCTTGTTGTCGTTCGTTGCCAATGTGGTAATTGTTTTTTTTTTTTTCTTTTTTTCTTTTCTTGTAACTGGTATTATTTGTCAGTTTTATTGTATTGTTGCTGTTGGTTTTATCATGGTTTTCCGCATGATATTCGCCAGACAACGAACGAACGGACTTAAAGTGCGACGTTCGTTTGGCGATCGCGTTAAAATAAATTTTATATATATGTTAGACTTTTAGTTTGTAGTAACTACTTATGTGCATTTTTCTAAATGTTGTAATTGTTTTTTTTTTCTTCTTTTATTATAAAAAAATAACAACAAAATGCGAAAATAAATACGAAAACAGTTTTTTACAATGTTTTTCACATGAGACTACCGCTGTTTTAACACCGCGCGAATAGTTTTGTCGACACTTGACGACGGCCTTTTTTTTTGTTATAGTCGCGACAAACAGACTGATAGACTATATAAGAAATACAGTCTAAAAGTTAACTTTAAGACATACATTTCTATAACTTATACAGACAATTAGTTATATAGCATTACTTACGACAGCAGCAAGTAGGTAAATCGGACTTATAGACCAACCTTAAGTTGGACCCACACACTTGTCGCTCGAATGTGTGCTGTGTGGCAATGCTTTCCATTTCGAGCGCGTTCCGACTATTTTACGAATCCATTTCAATTTAATGGCTTGTTATAGTAGCATTAATTAAATTAAATATATATTAGTTAATTGATAATTTAATTTGCGAGTTAAAATGTTTTGCCTTCTTTTGGTTTAAGTGTTGGCCAAAGTTTTTGGCGCTATTTCACATATTTATTTTGATAATTTAAAGTTTTTATTGAAGTGAAGGTAAGGTCTACATATGAGAGATCCACAAGGTTTTCTATTACGCCACAAAATTATAACCTAATTGACAAGAATGCAATAATCAGTGTTGGTGACCTTCCAAAAAACATAGGCAATATTGTATTTTTTTTTTTAGTTTTTTTTTATGTTTTAGGCCTAAAAGTTGAAGTATAGATAATAACCAAAATAAAAAGACCTCTAAAAAAGTTTTTTTTACACTACCTACTATAATAAAAAACCTCAAAAAAATTTATCAAACCCAGCTAATTGCACAAGTAGCGTGTTGAGAAAATACCTGTATTTAATTCATTTACCTCACCATTACCGCGCTTGATTCTATAAACTGAAAAAAGAAAAGTTCAAAAGATAAACCATAAAATATACAACCGACGACACATTCATAAAAAACCATAAAAAAAAACCCTCTAAAAAGTAACCAAATTGCTAACCAAGTTTACAAAACAAACTTGCTCCTGGTGGGACGTTTTAGGTACAGAGTCTCTTCTCTGTCGCATTGGAGACCGAGGCCGCACCAAGTAAAATAAAACAAGTAAATGAAAAATTTGATAACCTCAAAAAACCGGTCAACTGTGTGACTGACTGAGCTGCGTATCTTTTGGGTTTTGTACATATATCGTATATGTTACGCTCGCTGTCTGTTGTGAACCCTATCAGCCATGGTTTTACTTTAGCTACCACCATGGCTTAAACCTTTAGAGGTACCCTATACTGATAAAACAAAAAAAAAACAAAAAAACCTAAGAAACCAACAAAAACAATGTGAGAATAATAAGAGCCCACAAAAAATATATAAATAAAATGTTTGTCTTGTCTTTGCGTTCTGTTTTTATTTTTTTTGCTTTTTTGTAGTTTATAGCCAAGTTATGCCGGTTGTTGGTTGTTGTATTTTTTTTTCATTTTTTATTGTAGTTTTTGTTGTTGTCACTGCTTTGTTGTTCAATATTTTTGTTTAATTCTTTTTAAACGTTTAATGCTCCGCATGCGTTTTTCGTGCGTTTTTATTATGATTTTGAGTCATTCACCGAGTTTTTTTTTGTGTTTTTTCTGTTTTTCCTCTAGTTCTTCTGCTTTTTGAGGTTTTGCTGAGCTTAGCACACATCCGTTTCTTGTCTCGAAAATTATTGTTAAAGTTGTCTTGAAATAATTCTCAGAAGATCTTTGCTCTTAATTTGTGTTGACTATAGTGCTTGTTTTATAGCGGAAGTTGATATACTATACAGCACTATTGGGCTTTTCTAAAAATTAGTTTCACAGGTTTTAGAGAGCTTGATTAGTAGCAATTTAAATATTTGTCCAATTATATTTGTTAATAAATTAAATAAATGTAATTTAAAATATTCTTTTAAAAATCAGTGTTCATCAAATATGCAAATTTTTACTACAGTTTATTAAAAATATAAATGCTAAATATAAATTTAAATTGTTCACAAAAATTTCAATTTTTCACTAAAAATTCAAATTTTCCCTAAAAATTTAATTTTTCACTAAAAATTAAAATGCTGATTAAAATTTCATAAAAAAATTTCATGAAAAAGCTTTTGAAAAAAGCTTTTATAAAAAAAGCTTTTATAAAAAAAGCTTATGAAAAAAGCTTTTCTATTATTTTTCCACTAAAAATTCAAATTTTCATTAAAAATTCAATTTTTCACTACAAATTGAAATTTTCACTAAAAAATCAAATTTTTCACTACAAATTCAATTTTTCACTAAAAATTCAATTTTTCACTAAAAATTCAATTTTGCACTTAAAATTCAATTTTTCACTAAAAATTCAAATTTTTACTAAAAATTCAAATATTCACTAAAAATGCGAATTTTCACTAAAAATTCAATTTTTCACTATAAATTCAATTTTCATTAAAAATTAAATTTTTCACTAAAAATTAAATTTTTCACTAAAAATGCAAATTTTCACTAAAAAATCCATTTTTCATTATAAATTCAATTTTCATTAAAAATTCAATTTTTCTTTATAAACTCAGTTTTTCACTAAAAATTAAATTTTTACTAAAAGTTCTGTTTTCACTAAAAATTCAAGTCTTCACTAAAAATGAAATTTTTCACTACAAATTAAATTTCTCACTAAAAAATTCAATTTTTCACTAAATATTAAATTTTTGACTAAAAAATCAATTTTTCACTAAAAATTCAATTGTTCACTAAAAATTCAATTGTTCCCAAAAATTATATTTTTCACTATGAAATTAAAATTTTCACTAAAAATTCAATTTTTCACTAGAAACTCAATTTTTGACAAAAAATTCAATTTCTCACTAAAAATTCAATTTTTTGACTAAAAATTCAATTTTTCACTAAAAATTAAATTTTTCACTAAAAATTAAATTTTTCACTAAAAATTCAATTTTTCACTAAAAATTCATTTTTTCACTAAAAATAAATTTTTTTCTAAAAATTTAATTCAAATTAAAAATTGTACAAAAAATATATACAAATTGTTATGAAAAGTTCTGGTAATTCCAAATCATATTAAACCCGTTTTTAATAAAAAGTTTCCCAAAGCTTTATCTTGTGGTCTTTGTATTGTAGTCTATTCAGCCCTCATTTTGTCGCCAACTAAAAGTTTGAATTATTTTCAGCTCCTACAGCACTTCAATTGATCGTTATCCCTGCAGATCTTTAGACTGTAAGATAGAACCCCAGTTGATTTTTTAGTTCTTGAAATTTTCTTTTTTTAATTTTATTTCTTTTTTTTTTTTTGGTTGGACATACAATTCATGCTTGATTTAGCACATAATTTAGCAAAATAAAATTTTAAAAACACTACAATAAAAGACAAGAAAAGCTCACACACATAAAATAGCTGTCAACGTTGTATTTTTTTTTTGTATTATGTCTGTGGTACCTTTTTGGAAAAAATATTGCTACCAAAAGATTTATGCACCCATGCTTTTTTGCAATTTTTCGACATTGTTCTTGGCTTTTTATTGCTTTTTATCGCTGTGTTTTAGTTGCAGACAGCGATTTATATATTGTTATATATTAAACCTTTATACTTGCAAAAGAACCACAACAGCAACCACCTCAAATTGACAATAAAAACTGAAATTAAAAGCAACGACTTTTAGGCCAAAACAACAAAAGGCCTTTAAGCCAAGCCTCGACGACTGAGTTTTGCGAGTGAGTCCAACAGTTAAAAGTTGCGCTGCGCGGCAGCGCTTCTCAAAAATCAGAAACAAAAGAAGGCAAATGCAAAAAAAAAAAACTGCAACAAAAACTACAACAATTCTACATACAACAATATCTACAACAACACATGGTATTAACTTGGCTTATGCGCTTGAGCATTTTGTTCAAATCTCTGCATTCAATCTGCATAAATTTTGCATATGAATTTTTGTGGTTTAAGGAACTTTTCTCATTTTAAATTCAAAGAAATTCAAAATTTTTACAAATTGCTTTATATTAAAACATATTTTTGATTTTTAAAAAGCATTTTTTCTCCCATTTTATTAAGATTAAAAAAATATTTTAAAGCTTTGAGAGCTTTATGAAATTTTTATTTCTGTTTTTTTTACATTTTATTTATATTAATTTAAGAATATTTTTGTAAGACTAGAAAAGGCTTTTGAAGTTTTCTTTGAAAGTTTTTTGAAATTTATAATAAAAGATTTTCGGAAGTTTAATGTAATACATACAATTTTATTTTCTTATGTTAGTTTATACAATTTTTGGAAGATTCGAAAAGGCTTTTTGCGTTTCTAGAAAAAAGTTTTTTTTATATATTTTTTTAATTGTTTATAAAAAGTTTTTATAAAAGCTTTTTTTATTAAATGCTCTAATAAGAATTTTTTATTAAATGCTTTTTTTATTAATGCTTTTTTTATTTAATGCTTTTATAAAAGCTTTTTTTTTATTTAAAGCTTTTATAAAAGCTTTTTTTTTATTTAAAGCTTTATATAAAATATATGTTTAAAAACAATCGTTTTTAAACATATACATATTTTTGTTGTGGTTGAGAAGCTTTTAATGTGTCTTTTGCTTATGAGCTTTTGTGTTTTATGCTTTCGGTCATACTTAGCTTTAAGGCTTAAAGTGCTTTAAAGTTTAAATGGCATTTACGCTGTGTCTGAAAGGCGCAATGAAAATGTTACACAAAGCGCACTAAAAGCCTGCTTACAATTGACCCGCGTTGAACCTGTTGCCGAAAACATAACACTTGTCTGTTTAAGATTTTTTTTTAAGTATGCTACTTAAATTTTTATGTTTTTGCTCTTTTTCACTTAAATGTTCTAATTATTTGTCAAATGTCTTTGCTGTTGATCTTTTTTTTGTTGTTCGTTATGTTGCTGTTGCCGTTAATATTGCTGTTCGCAAAATCACGTTTCGCATCTTGCTCGGCTACTTTAGCAGGTAGCAATTTTTCACTCACTAAACTCAAAAGTCAGAAGATGGCTGACTGACTGATCGCCGCGCCGACCGCTTACCGGAATGTGGTTCGCATAAAATACGCCAGTCGTCCACTTACACCTTCAACTTCAACAGAGTGGTTGGCGCTGCTATCCTCTTAAAATTGCTTAAATTTCTGCAGCATGATTTTTGCAGTAGCCTAGCACTTTTTCTGTTACCCCAACACACGATCACAACGGAAGCTGTGTTGGCCTGTTTTGGCTTTTTTTTAATCCTGTCTGTAATTTACTCTTGAAATTGTAACTAAACGCTGATGAGTCGGTTGCTGTTTTAGCTGCCACCGCATTTCAGCTGCCACTGATTGCTGAATGCAGTTAAGATCAGTTGGCGCGCACAATTATGCGATCGCTCGTACGGCTCCCAAGTCACTGCAAATTGTAACCCTAGCTTGATGTGAGTTTTTTTTTTATTATTTTTACAAAAGTATTTTTCCTAAATTAAAGTGCGATTTTAAGTTAGCCATCAAGTGAATCAAGTATTTAAGTCTGATCTTGCAGTGAAGATCAGTGCAGGGTAATTATGGCAGGCGATAGAGGCCAGTGAGCCAAGTTTCTACGAATTTCTCATGTTTAAAAAATCCTTTGAGCATTCTTATATAAGATTTTACAGTTTTTTTTTTATACATTTTTTTTTATAAAAAGCTTTTCAAAAGATTTATTTATAAAAAGGGCATTTTTTTAAAGCTTTATATATAAAAAAGCTTTTTTAAAGCTTTATTTATAAAAAAGATTTTTTAAAACTTTAATAACAAAAAAGCTATTTTAAAGCTTTATTTATAAAAAAGCTTTTCAAAGCTTGATTTATGAAAAGCTTTCTGTTTAAAAAGCTTTTTCAAGCTTTCTGTTTAAAAAGCTTTTTCAAGCTTTCTTTATAAAAAGCTTTTTAAAGCTTTATTTTAAAAAAGCTTTGTAAAGCATTATTTATGAAAATGCTTACCAAAGCATTATTTAAAAAAATGCTTACCAAAGCTTGATTTCAAAGCTTTCTTTTAAAAAGCTTTTCAAAGTTTCTTTTAATAAGCTTTTCAAAGCTTTCTTTTAAAAAGCTTTTCAAGTCTTTCTTTTAAAAATCTGTTTAAAGCTTTCTTTATAAGAAGCTTTTTAAAGTTTTCTTTATAAAAAGCTTTTAAAGTTTTCTTTATAAAAAGCTTTTTAAAGCTTTTTTATAAAAAGCTTTTAAAGTTTTCTTTATAAAAAGCTTTTAAAGTTTTCTTTATAAAAAGCTTTTTAAAGCTTTCTTTATAAAAAGCTTTTTCGAGCTCTCTGAATAAAAACTTTTTGTAACTTTCTATATAAAAAAAGCTTTTCAATATTCCAAAAAGTTTTGTTTATCTCAAATATTAAACTAATATTTTGTTTTTGGTTATTATTAAATCCTTTTAAATCTGCCTACACCCTGTCTCCACATAAGTAATTTGACAAGCTACCAAAACGGAAGTTCCACAACAATTAACTGGTTTTTTCCTTAAGAAGCCTGATTTTTTTGTTGTCTGTCTCTTTGCAATACTGCAAAAAATGCTGTACACAAATATTTGCGACATGTTTTTTGCACTTCACAGTCACTGTTGACAACTCATTAAAAAAAGACAACTGTAGCAAGAGAAATATTTTTTTTGTCTACCTCTTACTACTCGTATAACTATTTTTAAAACCTCATTCTCATCATCTTTGTTATTCTCTTCTTTATCTACAGATGCGTGTGTCCTGGCGGCTATACCGGCAAAAATTGCGAATCGAAGTACATTCCATGTCAACCGTCACCCTGTCAGCATGGCGGAACGTGTCGTCAGTCGAGTGGCCTCAACTACGAGTGCAAATGCCCACCTGGTAAGTGCTATGATCCTCTTTAAAATGCAGTAATAAAATGAAGAGTAGTAGGCATAGAATTTTTTAATTCTTTTAAATTTTTTTATATTTTATTTTTTAATTCGTCTTAAGTGCCAAGACGACTCGACTTAAATTGAGCAATTTAAAAAGCGACTAATTGTTGCTTATAGTTGCAGCAACCAACTGAAAAATAACAAAAAACTGCGTCTACGTTTAGAAATTATTAGAAAAAAAAATTCTTGGCAGCTTTGCATGTCTTGCTCATTGTGCAGCTGCTGTTGCTACTCTGGTCCATGTCCAACCGGTTTTGGCTGCTGCGGGCCTTACTTAAAGAATGCCAAACACTTTAATGGCGGCGGTGCATAAAGTATTTTATTGGATTTACTAAATGGCGGCGGCCTTTTGCCGCCATGACTTCATTCATCATAGAGCAGCTATTATTTCATAATTTGCGATGAAATTAAACCATTATAGTGCAAGACAGCAAATATATTAAATATATTTTTATTATAAAATATATTAAAATCTTAGATACTATTATTATTTTAAACAATAAAATCTAATGAAATGTTTTAATAGAACTTAAATGCAGCAATAACACGAAATATAGTTGGTCTTGGGTACATTTGAGAACAATGTGCGTTAAAGGGTTAAAATTTAGTCGCCATTTACACGACAGAGCGATCAGAGTAGAGCTTTTCTTGTTCTAGTGCTCGCTATTTCGCCCCCTCAACAGCCAACACCGCTTGATTGTTGTTCACTCACACAATTCACTCAGTTGCTACGTAACTCTTTAATTGATTAATTATTGCAATAATTTGCAGCATCCTCCAGTCATAATTATGTTGCTGATGACGATCATTGCCGCGACGCGCGATCAGCAAACAATTATTTGGCGCATTAAAAGTGTTGAAGTCGCTAATTGAGTTATTAAAGCGGCATTAAATAATCACTTGCATTTTTCCAATAATGCTTTTATCCAACTGTCAAAGTGACATTAAAACATTATTGCTGCTGCTGCAATCATCAACAAGTTGCTGTCGTCAGCATCATCTACTTTTTCATCTCCGTTGTAGTCGTCCTCGTTGTCTTTGTCATCATCATCGTCGTTGTTGTCTTCGTCCACTTCAATCAGTGACAGTTACGCAGACTTTTGTGTCAGCCAGACATTTTTACGCATATTTTAGTCAGGTTTTTTTGTTATTTTCTTCTTATATAAATAGTCAGTCAGCAACATTTGTTGCCACACGACGGCAACATGTTTAACAATTACTTTGCATACTTCATGGTTTTGGCCACGTGTGCTTATTGCACTGCAATTGACAGTTGGGTGACAAGTGTTCCGACTGACAGTCAGACTGACAACGCCAGCTGCGTCTGTGGTTTGTAGTTGTCACTTGAATTGTACCTTGATGGCTTAACAAAATCGCAGTTTTTTTTTAAATGTTCAATAATAATCTTATTATTTTTAATTTAACACTTTTTATGAACACGCCTTAAATTTTAAATTCTACGAATTTATTTTTTATTCATTTGACATTCGAACGCATTCATATCGTTTAGGCAGACCCCGTTCAAGGCGCGCATAAATCTTATGTCGCAGTCATAAATCAGGTTTTCATTAATTTTATTTGCAGCACACTAAAAAAGTCAGCCAAAAGTCAGAAAAAAGTAAGAAAAAAGTCACAAATAAGTCACAGCGCGCTCTAAGTCACATTTAGGCACAACACGGCTCGTGCATTGATCAATAATTCTCGCGCATTATGCTAGCATCATTATTTTATTTAGCAAAAAAAAAATAAAAACAAAAAAATAATGAAAACCAAAAAAAAATACTATAAGATTTCAGAGGCTTACCGTCGATATCATGAGGTCGCGAATTAAACTCATGGCGCGCGGTATATTTCGTTATACAAACAACAATTTTTAGGAATTGAAGAATCGCCAAATACATTTATATAAACTTTATAATTTTGAGAATCATAGGAGATATGTGAATTCTTGTCCAAAAAATATACGAATTACTGATCAATATATCAGTGATCAGTAATTATTTTCGAGAAATGTTCATTTCACTCGATTGGGTATTTTCCCTAACAGGATATTTATACCCTACACCTATGAGGTACAGGGTATATTAACTTTGTGCATATATTGTAACGCCCCTTAGGAGGCGTGTCCGGTATGGAAAAGTATATATATTCTTGATCAGCATCACTACCCGAGTCCGTTTAGCCATGTCCGTCTGTCTGTCTGTCCGTCTTGCTGTCTTGCTGTCCGAATACAGAATAACTTGAGAAATACTGATCAGAATGCGATGAAATTTCGTCTCAATATATTTTAGCCAAAAGTAGGAACTGAGTTTGAAAATGAGCAAAATCGGTCAACGGACACGCCCACCTCCCATACAAGTCACTTTTATATAACTCTTTCGAAACTAATATTTCGAAAAGTATTCAAGGTATAGTTATAAAATTTAAAACGTATTGTTAGAATTTACCTAAAAATATGTGGTCCAAAAATGGGCGTGATCCGCCCACTTTTTTTTTTCATTATATCCCGGGTTTTCATAGTAAAAATTTGATCCGTAAATTATTAAAATCAAATCTATGAAAAATTAGCCTTTCAAAATTTTAAATATAGGCGTGGTCCGCCCAATTATATTTTTCAATTTTTTATTAGTTGTTTATACTTTTATATAAATTTTTTAATTTATGGGGATATAAGACGTAAATTTCTGATATATGAATAATATTCTGAAGTTCAGCATAATTAAAAATTTTAAATTAAGGTATACAATTAAATATTCCTCATTAATATCTCCACCAAAGGTGTAGGGTATTCCATAGTCGGACCCGACCGACTATAAAAATCCGCCCCATGTGACCGAACTTACCCATGTGACCTAACTTTCCCAACTCGTTTTCCAATAAATAAGTTTCAAATATACAACTCATTACCTCTAAAGATATTTCCTCGATTGGGCATTTTCCGTGACTGGATATTTTCTCGATTTCCAGTCTCTCGAGATGGATTTCAGGTTATAACAAAATATGATATATTATTCCATCTCGAAAAAGGTCCATTTCAGGGATATTTGAAATTTCTATATCGAGAAAATATCCAGTCACGAAAAATGCCCAATCCAGGAAATATTTTTAGAGGTAATGAGTTGTATATTTGAAATTTCTTTATTGGACAAATATCCTGTTAGGGAAAATACCCAATCGAGAAAATATCTGTAGAGGTAAAGAGTTTCCGAAAGTATCTTTTCCCGGTTATGACTTTCGGGAAATATCTTCTGAGTATTTGTCCATTCGGGACAATGTCTGTCCATAACGGGAAACACTTTTCAAGGAAATAGCCATTCGAAGAAATGCCTTTCTTTTGAGGGAAGTCTCTATTTAGTAATATCTACTCGGTGCCGTAACCATGTCAGGGAAATATCTTTCGAGGAAGAAACCATTCAGGAAACTATCTTTTGAGGTAAAAACTTTCCGGGAAGTGTCTATTGAATGAGATGTCCATTCGGTGAAATGTCTATACCGGCAAAAACTTTTCAAGGAAGTAGCTATTCGGAGAAATTCCTTTCTAATAACTTTTACAGATTCGTCTATCGTGAAGACAGATCGTCTTTCGAGGTATTAATTTTGAAGGAAGTGTCTATTTAGTAATATCTACTCGGTGTAGTAACCATGTCAGGGAAATATCTTTCGAGGAACAAACTATTCAGGAAACTAGCTTTTGAGGTAAAGACTTTCCAGGAAGTGTCTATTGAATGAGGTATCCAACCATTCCGTGAAATTTCCATAACGGGAAACACTTTTCAAGCAAATAGCCATTCGTTGAAATGCCTTTCTAGGTAGTAACTTTTAGTTATTTGTCTAACGGGAAATATATATCGACGAAATATATATTCGATAAAATTTCTTTCGATGTAAAAACTATCTATTCGGTAAAGCGTCCAAACCGGAAAGGATATGTCGCAGAAATAGACAGTCGGAAAAATGTCTTTAGAGATAAAAACATGCGGGAAAGTGTAGTTTTAGGAATTTATTAATTGCCCATATCTGGAATAATCTTTGAAGGAAAAATACATTGAGAGAAATGTGTTTCGAGGTAAATATATTCGGGAATGTAAATATTCGTAGATAGGTATATTCGATGAAACCTTCATATCGAGAAATATCGTTCGAGGAAATGTTGATTCGGGACCATTTTTTCGAGTTAATGACTTTTGATAAATACTTAGTGAAGAGAGCATAAGAAATGCTAGCAGATGACAAAAATCCAACAAACATTGAACCCTCACAATAAGTGATCACCATAAATGATCGCACAATCCGCACAGCAAGCAGGATCAAACCATTTAACTCAATCAACACAGCACAGTAACAGAGTCTTTAGTATCGCTTAAAAATTTTCAAAATATTTCTTATAATTTCCATCATCATTTTCGTCGTCTTCATCATCGTCGTTATGAACCGCATGATCATCACCCCCCATAGCACAGGCAATATGGCTTGCAATTACCTTTTGGCCGAATGCATTGTTTCTTAGCCAAAATGATGCACATCGTGATGCACGAGCCAAGAGCAAGACTTTTTAACCCTGCCTGCCAAGCTAAAGCAAAGAGCGCATTGATCGCGATCGTTCGTTCGTCCATTCGGCCGCTCTACGATCATCATTCTTCTCAGAAACCACCAACACAAAATTGATGTCTCTGCCAAAAGCGGTTACGGCTGCCATTCACCCGAACATCATCATGTTGATGATTTCTGTTTTTCGAGAGGTTTTATTTGATTAACTTCACTTTTTTGTAGTTGTTTTAGTTGTTGTTTGAGTTATGTTGCTGCAATTGCATTGCTGTTGCAGGTAATGTTGCTGCCGTTGATCATGACGGACTGACGTAGAAATATTCATCACTCATCATAAGTCGTCGGCGAGGGAATCGAAATTCGCGTCATCATTAAGTCACAGTAATGAAGCTTTATCATCATCAGTACTTGTTTGTTGTGTGGAACCAACCAACCTACCAACTGACTGAGTGAATGTCTGTCTGACTGACTGAGTGTAGGACTTGTTTCGGTACCAATCCAATCTGATCGATGCGGCGCGGCATGACCTCCTTAGGGCGTAACTGTGGTGGGACCGGACTCTCGAGTGCCAGGCATTCATCATTAATAATGCATCCGGGAGATTTGCTCATTTTGTATGCGCTATTTCTTCATTATATCGGGCCCGATTTGTTTGTAATTTGTTGCTGTTCTTTTTTTTTTGTCTACTTATTACACTCTTGGAACGACTCTCACTCGCTTACTTTGGATGCGGTTTGAGTCTGTGGAATGCGCAGCGCCTTGGGGAATACGTTGGTATTTCTGCTGTGGCTGCTTCTGATGTTGCTGCTCCTGTTCCTTATTGCTACTTGACTCAAGTATGCAGCGGTTCCCATGGTTCGGTCCGCTAATCACCGCGTGTTCCTCGAAAAATCGCTTTTTAATCCGGTAGTTGGCATCTGAGACTCACTCAGTCTGTGACTGACTGTCGGACTGTTTCAACTGATATTGGTGACGTTTGACTTAAGTTGCCATTGCGGTTGACTTTCTATGCAATTCTCCCAGCTTACCTACCCAGAGAATCTTCCCAACTTCATGGTGGCTGAGTGGCAGCAAGGCAGAAAGGTGTCTTTTTTAGTTAGAGCCACGAATGACTCATGGCTTCAAGCTATCACATCGCTGCAATTTGCGATCAATTTAAGATCAATCTTATAAATTTGTTTTTTTCTTTCACAACTCTTGCTCAAGACCGCAGAAAACAATTTGCAATTGCAAAAAAAAGCAAAAAAAACACAATAAAATTAGTGGAAATTGTAAAAAAAGCTATACGACCCCAACCTTCTCCAAAGAAAACAACTCACAATAAGTGCCACCTTCAATATGCGCCTGTTGTTTTATACCATACCAACTTTTTATTATATTTTTCCCCCTCCCCCTGTAATCAAACCATTACTTGACCTCTGCCACATTTGTCTCATGTTTGTATGCCATATAAAAACCTACGGAAATTAACATATTTTGTCCTTTTGTTGCTGGTTTTCCTTATGTTATATGGCTTTTTAATGCATGTTGTTGCTGCCGCTGATCGTGCGTCGTACACTGTTGCCATTTTTCGTTTTCTTTTTTTTTTCTTTTGTATTTCATCTTTTATACCTTTAGATCGTGATGCCCTTTTCACGTAGTTTGTTCTCTTACATTTCCCCCCCTCCTACCCTCACTACCACGTAATTTATTTAAAAATACTTTCGACAGCAAATTTAAATTTTTTAGCAATTTCGCATAAAACAACGTCATCCCAACGTTGTTACGATCAGCCGCGATCACCTCGGGTTTTTTTTTTGTTTTTTTTTCGTTTGTTTCCTTTGCAACATCGCCAGTTGTTGCAATATTTTGTTGGTCCATAATATTGGCAGCATCGGCGCGTGATGTCCAGCGGCTGATTTGCGCTGTCAGACGCCTTTAACATGCGCGCGATCGTTACAAAACTCACCGATCGCACTCTGTCGCAGTCTCGAGTTTCTCCATCTCATTTTTTTTTGTTGTATAGTACATCGCTGGCCAACTAATAATAAATACGAATCGATAAAAATTTGATGCTCTAAATTTGACAACCTAGGTAGGTTTAAAGTCTATTTCAGGATCAGTGCAGGCGATCGAGAGTAGGAGGTTTCTTTCTAGACAAATTAAACACCCTGCAGCTAAATATAAATGGGTTTATGTAAAAAGTTGTTGCGCCAACTCCAAAGTAATCAAAACTACAAGTAACCTAAACATTTTTTAAAAAAAGGATGCATGACGGGCATTATGAACAGCAATGATCGTCAAAAAAAATGTCAAAAATAGTATAAGAAATTTTACAAAAGTTGTAAATATTTTAAAAGCATAGCTATTATTTAGTTATATGGAACATCAATCGATCGTAATTGTTTTTAACATATTTTTTTCATTTAAAATTGCAACGATAAAATATTCGTACATGTGCAGAAATTCGATCCACAGAATTTGAACGGTTTGAATTCGTTTAAAATTTACTTGGTATTGAAAAATCGAATTTGGAACAACGCAAAACAAATTTTATCGAATGGAAATCATATCAATTCTATTCCGAACAATTCTTTGCCGAGATAATTCTTCCTCGATATAATTCCTCTCTGATACAATTAATTCATTCCCGTACAATGCTTTCGAAAAGCCGATACTTCACGTGAGAATTCTTTCCGAGGCGATACTTTCAGATATGATTCTTCCCGAGAAAATTCCTCCCAAAAAATCTAAAAAAAAAAATAGTACTATTATAGGTACTATTTTTAATATTATAGGAACTATTGTACTATTTTTTTTTATATTTTTTTTTACTTCATTATTTTTCACTTTTTATTTTATTATATTATTTATTAAAATGTTAACATTTTTATGACAATTTTAAATTTGAATATCTGGCAACAGTGTGCACAGCTGTCAGACACATAACCTAACCACACTTGTTGCATCCACAACCCGCGGCGGCCGTCTCAGCAACGCCTTCTTTATTGCCATCATTTATTTTTTTTTTTGCGTCTTTTTTGTTGTCACAAACATGTTGACAACAATCAGTGATTTCGACCAAAAACAAACAAGATCGTCATAAACAAAATATACGGTAAACTGTGCAAAATTGTGGGGCGACGGTCAAGAGACAAAATTTTGAAATTACAGAAACCAAAGAAAAACAATTTTGAAAAAAACTAAACAAACAAATTATGGTGCTGCACAGCGCCTGCGAAAGGCAAAACATGCCACCTAAAAGGGTCGCGGGCAACCTAAAGAGGGGCAACAAAACATGCTGCTGGGAACATGAAGCGAACAGGGAGCCGACCGACAGTGAAGACGCGACGCGACTTGACTACTGGACAAAAACATGACGCTCAAAAGTGCAGAAAACCACGTAAACAACAACAGCAACAAAAACTGCAAATATAGCAAAAAACTAAATGAAAACAACAACAAATAAAAAAACAACAACTATTTATAAAGTCGCCGGGGAGAGCAAAAGAGTTGCCGTTTTATTGCAATTATGGCAAAAACAATAAAATGTGCGGGACAACGGAAAGTTATGGCGGAAATTTCAAAGTTCGCTTGAAGGTGGGGGACATATGGGGAAGAAAAAGGTTTAGTAGTTTACTTGAGAGGTTACTGGAGACGAAAATGAAACAAAAAAAAGTAGCAGCCAGATAAGTAGTTTAGGTAGTTAGTTGTTACTTTAGAGGTGCTCTAGCATATAAAGTTTTATATTTGATCTTTGAAGGTTAAATATTTGTTTTAGGAACTAATATTGAAAATTTTATATCAATTAAGTAATAATTTCAAATATTATTTGACCGTTAAAATTAAATTTGATTTTTTTAAATTCATTTTTCTTTTTCCAGTCAATTTGTTTTTTATTTTTTTAATAATTTTCATTTTTTTATTGTTTTAATGAAAAATGTTTGTAAATTTAATTTTTAAATTAAAATTTCTTCCATTAATTTTTTTATTTTATTATTTTTAAATAATTTTGTATTTTTTTTTTCATAATTTCAAAAATTTAAAATTTTTGCATATTTCATAAAAAGCATTAATTTTTGCAAAGTCATTTTTTTTTAATGAAAAATATTTGTAAATTTAGTTTTTAAATACAAATTATTGTCATTCAAATTTTTTTTTATTTTATTATTTTTAAATAATTTTTTTATCGTTTTTTTTTTTATTTCAAAAATTTGAAATTTTTGCATATTTCATAAAAGTTTTAATTTTTGCAACGTCATTTTTATTGAAAAATGTTTGTAAATTTAATTCCTAAATAAAAAATTCCATTAAATTTTTTTTTATTTTTTTTATTTTATTATTTTTAAATAATTTATTTATCTTTTTTTTTAAATTCAAAAATTTAAAATTTTTGCATATTTCATAAAAAGCTTTAATTATTGCAACGTCATTTCCTAACAGCACATTTGTTGACAATTGTTGCTGTCAAACCCAAAAAAAAAAGAGCACTGCATCAGCAATATTGCAGCCAAAAGCTTTGAACTGTCGGTCATTGAACGCACGTCTGTCTGTGTGGGACAATAATAAAAAAA
The DNA here is from genome assembly GCA_951804985.1 of Dryomyza anilis. Classification (NCBI taxonomy): domain Eukaryota; kingdom Metazoa; phylum Arthropoda; class Insecta; order Diptera; family Dryomyzidae; genus Dryomyza; species Dryomyza anilis. The sequence goes on from OX638130.1 coordinate 116,951,327, forward strand.
TGTATTCGCAGAAAATCAATAAAAAAAATAATTGCATGAAATAAACAATTTAATGCTTTAATTGAGCAACATTTTTGGAATAACTTTATCTCTTGGAATTTTTGTATTTCTATACATTTTTCTCGATTTTTATCTTTTGAAAAAAAAAAAATATTTTATTTTAGAAAAAAAAAATGAACGTAGTAGAAAAATTTAACTGCGCAATATATTCTATGAATCTTCATAAAAAAAACTTACAATGTTGCACATAGAACTTACGTTCGAAAAATATTCGAATTTCAATTCAATCGAATTTGTTTTTCTGTTCTAAAATTTGTTATTTAATAAAAAAAACGTATCTCAATTGAATTCAATTCGTTCATGTTTTATAGACCAATTTCAATTCCATTTTGTTGTGAAATATTTGAATTACCATCGAAAATGAATTTCTGAAACTGCGCGAAATTCGATATTCCTGACACTGCATGAAAATGAGATCCATTAATTCGAGGAAATTGCTATAATATTTATGTTATTATTTATGTATATTATAACTTTTCATTTATTTTATTGAAAAATTGTATTTACAAAAAGAGACCCTATGAAAAGGCAAAAGTAAGACATACCACATATTGCAAATAAATAAATAAAGCAACCTCAAAAATTTGACATTTTTGTCATTGACAAATTGCACACAATTCAAAGAAAATTAACTAAGGAGAAGAAAACCCCAGCAGCAGCAACAACATTAACAGCAACACCAACAACAACAGGAAAGAAAGGCTGTCATAGCGCAGGGTTTCAAGACGAAACAAAAAAAAAATGCTTTTAAAAGCCATGATAATTGCCGCCGTGCTGCCCATGTGACTGCTTCATTCATGCATGTTGCTGTTGCAAATTGTTGTTGCTATGGCATATTATTGGTTGCTCTACTGTTGCTGCTGCTACTTTTTTTTGCGCGAGTGCAAATGTTGCTGCAGCAGCCAACGACTTCCTACTGTCATGAATTTGCGATTTCGCGCAGTTTTTTTCGCGATGTTGCTGCTGCTGTGGCTGCCTTTATTTTTCACTTGCATAGAAATCAGTTGCAATTATTTGCGGTACGTTATAGCTTTTGGACAGGCGAGCTCAATGCAGATGCAGCAGCAGCAGCAAAAGCAGCAATCGAGCCAACGAACGAACGAAGGCAGGCAAATCAGACTGCGGCAACCAACAACATTTTGTTGGCACTCAAGGGCATTAAAAGGGGAGGTTGGTTGAGAGAGGTTGGCGTTTAAAGCCAAACTAATGTGCGGCTCGCGAGTCAAAGCCAGGTGAATGTCAAGTTATGAAAACACAGGCAGCAACAATTAATCAGCAGCAGCAGCAACAGCAACGAGAGAAGGAAGTGGCGTTTTTGAAGTAAAGTAGTTGAAGTAATTGAAATTTTAATTAAGCTGACAAACATTTTTCATTCATATAATAAAAAATCAAATGTTTAATGAAAAAAATGACAAAATGTTGGTTACATTGTGACAGTTAAATGACGGATTTAATTTGTCAAAATTAACAAATTTTTGGTAGAAGTATTGTGTATTAATTTTTAAAAAATTTAAATTGGATAGCGGAAGAACTTTTTGTTATATATGTATATATGCATAATTTTCTATATCATTTAAAAAAAAAACTGTAAAAAAATAAATTTTGTTAAATTTTTTTGACGAACATATTTGTCAAAATTAACAAACAATTTGTAGAATATTTTTTTTATTTGTTGATTCCAGTCAAATTACTATTTTATTTAATACGAAAAACAAATTAAAAAAAAATTGCAAAACTGTTAAATTAAATTGACTATTTCACATTGAAAAGAATACCCTGTACATTTTAATAAATATTTGTAAATTCTAAAAACAATCTGTTAAAATAGAAAACTTTTAAAATCAAGTGACAGACATATTTTTGTAGAAATTAACAGATTTTTAGGAGCAATTTGAAAAATAAATAACAAAATTGTAAAAATCAAATGACAGACTTATTTGTCAAAATTAACAAATTTCTTGTAGAATATATAAAATCAGAATATTTTTTAATTAATACTTTTATTTATTAAAATCTAAAATATAAACAAAAAAAAACTGTAAAAATTGCAAAACTGTTAAATTAAATTAACCAACATATTTGTTAAAATTAACAAATTTGTTGAAGTACATTTTTTTTAGAACATTTTAATTCGAGAGAAAGGCTTTTTTATTTAATTTATAAAAAAAAACTGTAAAAATAGCAAAATGATTAACTTAAAATGACAAACACATTTGTCGAAATCAACAGATATTTTGTAGACATAATGGAAGCATCAAAATTTACCATTATTTAATGTTAGAGTTGACAAAAATACTTTAAATTTAACGAATTCTTTGCAAATAGGATAAATGTAAATGGAAAATAAAAACGATAAATTTTGATAAAATTGTTAAACTCAAATGACAGCAATAATTTATTAAAATCAACAAAAGTTTTTAGTAACAAATATTAATTACGCTCTCATACATGTCATTGTTGTCAGCAACATGAGCGTATGTTGGACAGCAACATATACAAAAAATAAAATTGAAAAAAAAGACAATTTTACTAATTGCAACTGCAACAAATAACTGTAATAAAAATTGCAATAAAAAGACAACAGCATGCTATAAATTATTGCAGAGTAGAAGCACAGAGCAGCGGTAGCAACAAATGAAATCAATTGCTGTTGCTGCTAAAAAAATGTTAACAGCAAAAAATAAAATGATGCTTAAAAACAGCAACATATGGCAGCAACAACTTTAATTAGAAAGCCAATAAAACTAACAACAACAACAATAATACAACAAACAAACAAAAAATCGCATGCAAATTGTCAACAACAGCAACAGCAGCGCATATGTTGTTACTACTACTGTTGTGGTTGTCATTGTTGCTGGTGTTGTTACTGCTGCTGCACACAGCGGTCGTCAAATTAGTCTACATGCTGCAGCTCAAAATGTTGTTGCTGCTGCTGACATAAAAGAGAGGGCGCAGCTGCTGCTGCCGCAGACAGTTTTGAAAAATTGCAATGCAACATGAAAGCAATAAAAAGTTGATCCTTTGCTTAGCAGCAACGCGAACAATAATAGTAGCAACATAAAAGACAACCAACAGCAGCAATTTGACTTTGTGTTGCTGTTTCTACTGCTGCTGCTTCTGCACATATTGTATGTTGCTGAGAACACAAAAGTGATAGAATCTGAAATCGCTCAAATGTGCTGCTGACATGTAACTTATGTTGTTGCTACTACTGTTGTTTTACTTATTGTTGCTGTTGTTGTTTTTGTGCCAATTCTATGATGTCGTTAATTAATTGAATTGAAACGAATTGCAGCCAATTGAATAATCGCTGCACAGTGACAATTGTTGCTGCCTGCACTTGCAATAAAATCCATTAATGTTTGTGTTGCTACTGCTTGTTGTTGTTGTTGAGGGGCTGCTTGCGGCAACACTTGTTGCTATGATTTTCATGATTTAGTTGCTTGATTATTATTATTATTATTTGCATAAATTGTGCGATCGCGCAGTTATTTTAATCGTTTGCTATTTTCATATTTAAATTGAAGGTTTAGAGCAACATGTTGCTGACGATGTTCGTGCTGGTTGCTACTGCTATTGACGATCTGGTGTTTTGTTGTTGATGTTGTCTTTGTAATTTTTTAGTTGTTGTTTAAATTCTAGAGCAGGGTGTGTTCATTGCTATACATTTAATGGCGATTTTAATTAAGTTTCAAACAGTAGCATGTATCATGATCAAGCGCAATATCGATCTAGAAATAGAAAAACCTGTTATTTAACTTAATTATATAATTTGCATTGATTTAGAATATTGCATTCCATTGATTTGAAAATTTAAATAATTAAAAATATTTAAAAAAAAAATATTGAATTTAGCAGAACAATACTTCCTCAGAGTCTACTTCCCTGAACTATAGTTCCAGGTGATAATTCTTCCGTGTACTATATTTCCCTGAGACAATTCTTACGGTGATTTTATTCCATGGACAGAGTTCTTGCCCAGACTATATTTCTCTGATCCCGGACTATACTTTTCTGAGACAGTTCTTTTCCGGGATATACTTTACTGAAACGATTCTTCCCCTGAATAATATGCTCAGAGACTATTCTTCCCTGGAATATATGTCCCAAAGATAGTTCGTTCCCGGAATATACATCACGGATACAATATTTTCCGGTACTATACTTCCCTGAATGATTTCTTCCCTGGAATATATTTCCCTTAGACAATTCTTCCCCGGAATATACTTTCCTGGTAGAGTTCTTTCCCCAAATAAAATTCTCTAAGACAATTATTCCCCTGACTATATTTCACGGAGACAACTCTTCCCTGGACTATATGTCCCAAAGACAGTTCGTTCCCGGAATATGCATCCCAGAGACAATATTTTCCTGGACTATACTTCACTGACAGATTTTTTCCCTGGACTATATTTCCTTCAGACAGTCTTTCCCTGTACTATACTTTCCTGAGACAGTTCTTCCGCCGAATAAAATGCTCTGAGAAAAATCTTCCCCTGACTATATTTCACGGAGATAATTATTCTGGGACTATATGTCCCAAAGACTGTTCGTTCCCAGAATATGCATCCCAGAGACAATATTAACCCGGAATATAGTTCCCTGAAAGATTTACTCCCTGGAATATAGTTCCCTGAGACAGTTCTTCCCCGAAATATACTTCCCTGAGAGAAATTGTTCTCAAGAATTTTTATATAAGACAATTTTTCTCCGGACTATACTTCCTTGAGACAATTCACGTTGACAATTCTATCTTCGGACTATACTTTCCGGAGACAATTCGTCCCCGGAATATACTTCCCTAGGACAATTCTTCCCCTGACTATATTTCAAAAATGCAGTTCTTCCACGAAATATACTTCCCTTCCTCCCCGATTCTTACATGGAAATTTGTCCCCTAGGCAATTCTACTGCGGACTATAATTCGCTGAGACAATTCTTCCACCGACAATATTTCACGGAGACAATTCGTCCCAGGACTATACTTCATGAAGTCAATTTTTCGCGGACTATATTTCACACACACAATTCATTCCCGGACAATACTTTCCCGAGAAAATTCTTCCCCGGAATATACATCCCTTCTTCGCCGATTCTTAACTGGTAATTTCTCACCGAGGCAATTCTACTCCGGACTATTCTTCCCTCAGAGAATTCTTCCACCGAATATATTTCACGGAGATATATCTTCACCGGACTACATTTCCCAGAGACAGTTCTTCCCCGAGGCAATTATTACCTGAGACTATATTTATTCCGACAATTCTTTCCCGGATTTTTTTTCCTCAGACAGTTCATCCCCGCATTCATTCATTCATTCATTCGAGATTTCTTTCATAATTTCTTCATATGGATAAAATACCCAATAATTCCAATTGGTTATAAAGATATTTGGCTCGACAAATTTTAGTGTGCTTGTACATTTTTTTAGTATTTATGAAGAAAAATAAAATCTACAAAATTTTTGAATTCCCACTACTTTTGAAAAGTCATTCTTTAAACATCAGCTTCATCATTTATAAGAAATAAACGAAAGTCTTAAATCAAAAATGTTTCAATTTTTCAAGATCACCGATCTTCGCCTAGTCCTAAAAATAAAGCCAAAGACATCTGTAAATTTTTAGTTGGTACTTTAGCTGCAAGTTGAAGGTTACTGTGTGAGTAGGTTTTCCACAAAATCCATGGGAACCAAGTCATTCTACTAGTATCAGAGAGACATTGGCGCAAGGACAGCACATGTTGTTTGGGTACTTTGCGCTGCTGCTGTTGCTATTGCTTGTGACGATCACGAATTAGATCGGAAACAGATGTTAGATGAGGAATTTAATTGCTGCTCTTCTAGGCGCAAATGCCAAAGTGAGTGAGTGACACACGCACTTACAATATTTGAATAACGAACGCACGATGGCGCGTCCAACCAACACTCACACAAAATAAAGAAGTAACCTTTACTTAAAAATAGATTAGATAACATAACATGTTAGCCACAACATCCGGATGCTGCAAATGATCTGTTAGAAAGTTGCCACAACAACAATAATAATAATTACAACAAGAACAGCAAGTAAACGAACGACCGATCGATCGATAGATCGCTTTTGTTGCACCCAACATAAAATTCCAGTTTGGCGGCAACAACAGCCACTCCTCTGCATTGTGCTTGCTTCGATGTACAACATTCAAACGAACGAACGAACGAAGAACGAACAGCATACAAACGAACGATCATTGAAAAAAATGAACGAGAATCAGAACATATGCGCGCATGCGCAAAGCGCTAAAAGGAGCCGCCAAGAGCAACAAATGCTCAAGAGAGCACGAGAGAGAGAGAGACAGAGGCGCAGGGACGTTGCGTCGAAGAAAAGCCGGTTTGACATGGCATGGCATTCAATGGCGTTATAAAAAGAATTAAAAAATAAATGAAAAAAAAATAATAATAAAATAAAAAAAGAACAATTTAAAGCATAAGAATAACAATAAAAAAAAAATAACAACACCAACAAAACAAAATTGTGGTGGAAAAATTAAAATCATAGTCAGCAACACTGCGTCTGTCTGGCTGGCTGGCTAACTGAGTGACTGACTGGCGTACCTCGTACTACTTCTTCTCCTGCTTTTCCCACTTCCCCTGAATTTGTGTGCGCCTCTGTCGGTGGCCACACGTCCAGCGCAATCAGAGTTTCTTTAGAAAAAAGACAAGTTTTGCCATTAACAAAGATATACAAAAAAAAAAACACTTCGAAGTTTACTTCGACTTCGAAAATACAAAACTCACAGCTGTGGTGGCGATGGTAATGCGAATTAATTCAGTGATTCAGTCATGCAATGTAACCGGTTCATTGGTTTTGAAAAAAAAATTTAGAATCTTCAAATTGCTCTATTCAAAAATGAGCAAAAGAACTGTGCAAAAGACCTATTTCGAAAATCAAAGCTCATTTTTGGGAATTTCTTAATGTAGTTTTGAATTAATGAAATCGCTTAAAATTGACAGCATTATTTAAACAATAAATTTGAGATCGAAACCAAGAATTCCGAACTCAATAATAAAAAAAAGTATTCCAAATTTTATTTGTTCCGTTTTTATTTGTTCTATAGCACATATTCTATCATTATAAGGGTTATATGGGCATTTCCACATAAAAATCTTTTTAATTGGTTATATTTTAGGACCATAAAGTTAAATTTGGGTTTTTCTCTTTTACTAGGTATAGAGCTACCTACTCTCTACAGAGAAAAGGGTTCTACTAAATATTCAGACAAATTTTAACACATTTTGGAGTAATTAAAAAAATAATATTACAAACATTTTTAAAATTTTCAAAATATCCACAACATATTATAGACTACCAAATGATGACAATTCGGTGGATATATATTTTTTGTTTTTGTAGTATTTACTATATTTATGCTCGACTATGCTTAATATTGCCAACAACAACCTAACCAAAGAGCTACAGAAAACCATCACAGAAACAACAACAACAATAATAATAACAAGAATAAAAACGCCTTACTCATACAAAATTTCTTAAACGACAGACGGACGCACTGACGACGGACAGACAGACAGTCAACCCCACCAACTAACCAAACGAACGAACGAAAGATCTTAAAGACAGACTTAAAGACTGTCGTTCGGGACCTCAACCCAGTGCCAAAGGGGCAGCTGACATCGGGTGCGGTGGGAGGGCGTGTTTCGTATTCCTTCGACTCAAACTCAGCGAAGCAAAGTAAAGCGCAATGAACGAAAAACGAACGACGACGACAACGCAAACGAAATTCGTTCGATCGAGTGACGACGACGACGATGGTAACGCGCTGAAAGCATGCAGGCAGGCAGCAGCAGCAGCGTTAGCGACAGCGCAACCAAGATATGAGACCGTGGGAAAGAACAACCAAAGATGTTCGTTTTTCATTCGGCTGACTTTCGTAGCTCGGCTGGCGTTCGTAAGTCGGGTTGTTTATGTTTTTTCTTCATCTGCTTAAAGTCTTCGTTGTTGTTTTTGTTTTAGTTGTATGTGTTGTTGGTTTTTATGCTGGCCACTCGTGTGACATACGAACAAACGAACGGACGGACAATTGGTCGCTCGGTTGGCTTAAATGTTTTAGAGCCACAAACCCAAGGAGAGCACAAAAATCGACATCGTCTTGAGTTTTTCAAACGAGTCTCGTTTCAAAGCCGGCTCTGAGACTTTTAACCATTTAGCTCTCTCTACTTTCTGAGTAACCTCTCTTCGCAACCTCTCTTCGCGCTTTAAATGTGCTACTCTCGTTTTATATTCAGCTCTGATTACGCATCTCTCTTATGCATTTTAAGTCAGTATTGGTTTTTTCATTTGATTTCTCTCATGCTGCATTTCTTGTTTTGGTGTCTTAAGCAGCTCTGTCTCTGACTGACTCTAGATACTCGAAGTTTGAGCCAGTCAGTCGTCCAGACATGTGTAACCCAGCTGCATTTTAAGATTTGTCGAAACATGTGTAGGTTTTATGCTCCGTTTACATATCATCTTTCAGATTATTGCTGACATGCAATGTTTATCTCTGATTTTCTTTTAAGTTCATTTTGAATTTTGAAATTTAAAACTAAAAAAACAGTTAATAAAATGTTAGAAAACTCTGTAGAAAGCTGATTTTTTGTATAGGCTAATTCTTTGATTTATCAAAATAAACAAAAAGTCTCCAAATCAAAGATTACTCCACAAATAGTTAGCATCTCATATGCCATTTATTAGAAACTTCCTATTTGTTCCCTATAAAGCTTCGTTCGCTCTGATCGAGTTTTTGCAATCAATCATTTGCATCTTTATCACCCTCCCTATTCATCCCTTTCACTCTAATAGCTTTGCTTTGAGTAAGTGGCACAGCAATCGTGCGCGATCACATCGCCATCTCTGCAAAAGGAGTTTTTTTTTAGTATGTTTTTTGATACGGTTGCTTTGTCTTTATATCTTGGGCCACAAATGGACTTTGGCTATAAGCCAAAATTTGCATAAGCATGAGTAATGCCAACTAACGTCTTGTAACAAATTTGGTTTTTCAAAAAAAAAAACATAAAAAAGCGCCCAAAAAACTGGTCTTTTTTTTCTGTCCCATTTATTTCTGAACACGAAATTAATAATTATTGACTTTGACTAACGTTATTTATTTTTTAGATTTTTTTTTTTTTAGTTTGTTTTGTTTCGAAAAGAATGCAAAATGTGTGGCTTATTAAGGAGTTGATTGCGTTCGCTCATATTTGAGTGGCCTGCTGCGTGTGCGTGTGCATTTTCTATGCCAATTAGGGTCAACGTATTATGCATTATGTGAAGGCGTGAGAATTGTATTGATTTGATAAAAATGAATTTAAAGCAATCATGTCAATAATTTGATTAATTTTCAAAAGAGTTCAACGTCTTTAAGGTGCCGCTTAAAAATACCTGTACTGTCTGTCGTATAGTTTGTTTGTAGCTACTCTACAACATTCTTGGCATCAAGAAGAATGTTGCTCTTCATTTCAAAACCTTTCTAGCTGCTTTAAGTTATGTTGTTTTTGTCGCTCTTCTGTTGTACCTTTTACAATACCTATGTCATGTCTGCTGTCACGTCTGTGATGTGCGCCAAGTCATCTCTGTTTTCTTTCACTTCGATGTAATGTACCTACATAGTTTTTGAGTTGCCCGGCGTAAAGTTTATACGTATTTATTTTGTTGTCAGCTACATCGACCATCGACGATCGACAGGGAACACAAAACACTCTAATTGATATTTATCTATTTTTGGAATTTTTAATTGAATTTTGAACTCCTCATAGTCATGTAGATGACAGACAGTCCAGTCGTTGTCGTTGTGGCTGACTGGCTGTGACTGTCGTCGCTACTCATCTTGGCCAAAACGACATGTAGCACAGACCACGGCATAGAACCACCATATTTGTGACAGTTTAAACGGCATTCGCCACATACAGCAAGTGTGCCAAAATGGTGTTGCTGCCGCTCGCTGCTTCATGCATGCAGTAGTTGGTCCGTTGAATTGGTTGGTCGTGGCCACTTTGGCACTTGCAATTATTGCAGACCTTTATGGACGACTGGCCGAAGATGGCGAGCTTCAATTACAATGCCATGCAATTTTTGTTGGAAGGAGACGTAGTGCCTGGTCAAATGTCAATTCGAAAGTCTTCACTGTTGCGTGCTAATTGCAAAATGATCGTCAAATGCGTAGCCCTGTTACTTTCTATTGATCTAAACTAAATATTCTTCGTAACAAGAACTTATTTTCTTAGCTAGTTAACTTTGTATATTCCGTATCTAACTTCATTTCTATTTTGTTCTATTCTAGGCTACCAAGGCAAAAACTGCGAGGAAAACATTGACGACTGCCCCGGCAATCTCTGTCAAAATGGCGGCACCTGCATCGATGGCATCAACTCATATCGCTGCAGTTGTCCACCCAACTATACCGGCGAATTTTGCGAAAATGATGTGGATGAATGTGCGCTTAGGTAAGTTTTCCTTATACCTATGCAACTATCAAACGTTTTCTATATTAAATACCCCTTTCTTAAATTTTACAGACCTTCCGTTTGTCAGAATGGAGCCACCTGCAACAATGTACCCGGTTCATATTCCTGCATCTGTGTCAACGGTTGGACCGGCCCCGATTGTAGCGAAAACATTGATGATTGCGTGGCAGCGGCATGTTTCTATGGTGCGACCTGTATTGATGGCGTTGGCTCCTTCTATTGTCGCTGCACACCGGGTAAGACAGGTTTGCTGTGTCATCTGGACGATGCTTGTACCTCAAATCCTTGTCATGCCGATGCTATTTGCGATACCAGCCCTATAAATGGTTCATATGCCTGCTCCTGTGCGACCGGCTTCAAAGGTGTCGACTGTTCCGAGGATATAGATGAGTGTGATCAGGGTTCGCCGTGCGAACATAATGGCATTTGTGTCAATACACCCGGCTCATTTGCGTGCAACTGTTCACAAGGTTTTACGGGTCCACGTTGCGAAACGAATATCAATGAATGCGAGTCACATCCGTGTCAGAACGAGGGCAGTTGCTTGGATGATCCCGGCACCTTCCGTTGCGTTTGCATGCCGGGCTTCACAGGCAACCAATGCGAAATCGATATTGATGAATGCCAATCGAATCCTTGTCTGAATGAGGGCAAGTGCCAGGATCGAATCAATGGTTTTACTTGTTCGTGTGCAGTGGGTTTCGCAGGCACACGTTGCCAGATTAACATCGACGACTGTCAGTCGCAGCCTTGTCGCAACAATGGCATCTGTCACGACTCCATTGCAGGCTACACTTGTGAGTGTCCACCCGGCTATACAGGACTATCGTGTGAGATCAACATCAATGACTGTGATCCAAATCCTTGCCATCGCGGTAAGTGCATTGATGGCAACAACAGCTTCAAGTGTGTCTGTGACCCTGGTTATACGGGGTATTTGTGCCAGACGCAGATTAACGAATGCGAATCAAATCCCTGTCAATTCGATGGTCACTGTGTGGATCGCGTTGGCTCGTATATTTGCAACTGTCAACCGGGCACATCCGGTCAGAATTGTGAAATCAATGTGAACGAATGCCATAGCAATCCCTGTAATAATGGTGCCACCTGTATTGATGGTATTAACAAATACACCTGTCAGTGCATACCTGGCTTTACCGGGCTACATTGCGAGATTAACATCAACGAATGTGCTTCGAATCCTTGTGCTAACAATGGTGTCTGCATCGATCTAGTGAATGGCTTTAAGTGCGAATGTCCACGTGGTTTCTACGATGCACGTTGTCTCAGCGATGTGGATGAGTGCGCCTCTAATCCCTGCATAAATGGCGGACGCTGTGAGGATGGCGTCAACGAGTTCATTTGTCATTGTCCACCCGGTTATGGTGGCAAACGCTGTGACGTTGATATCGATGAGTGCAGCTCTAATCCCTGTCAACATGGTGGTTCATGTGTCGATCAGCTGAACTCTTTCAAGTGTCAGTGCATGCCGGGTTATACGGGTTACAAGTGCGAAACAAATATCGACGATTGCATCAACAATCCCTGCGCTAATGGCGGCACTTGCATTGACAAGGTGAAGGGTTACAAGTGTGTCTGCAAGGTACCCTTTACCGGACGTGATTGTGAGTCGAAACTGGATCCTTGTTCATCGAATCGCTGTCGCAATGATGCTAAGTGCACACCATCCTCCAATTTTCTGGACTTCTCTTGCACGTGTCAGCTGGGTTATACTGGTCGTTACTGCGATGAAGATATCGACGAATGTAGCCTTTCTTCGCCTTGTCGCAACGGTGCTACTTGCCTTAATATTCCCGGCTCATACAAGTGTCTCTGCGCTAAGGGCTACGAAGGACGTGATTGCTCCATTAACACCGACGATTGTGCTTCGTTTCCCTGTCAGAATGGTGGCACTTGTTTGGATGGCATCGGCGACTATACTTGCCTCTGTGTCGACGGCTTCAAGGGCAAGCACTGCGAGACTGACATCAATGAGTGTCTCAGCATGCCCTGTCTGAATGGCGCTACTTGTCATCAGTATGTGAATTCCTATACATGTACCTGTCCACTGGGCTTCTCAGGTATCAACTGCCAAACCAATGACGAGGATTGCACAGAAAGTTCATGTCTGAATGCCGGAACATGTATCGATGGTATCAATAGCTACAACTGTTCCTGTCGACCCGGCTTCACGGGTTCCAATTGTCAGTACAAGATTAACATATGCGACTCACAACCCTGCCAGAATGGCGCAACTTGTCATGAGGATGGCAACGAATACACATGTCATTGTTCGTCCGGCTACACAGGTAAGCAATGCACGGAGTACGTTGACTGGTGCAACCAATCACCCTGCGAAAATGGCGCCACTTGCTCACAAATGAAGAATCTGTACAACTGTGAGTGCGCCGCTGGTTGGACGGGTAAACTGTGCGATGTGGAACGCATCAGCTGCAAGGATGCTGCTGTGCGCAAGGGCGTAAATCTGGAACAACTCTGCAATAATGGTTCATGCCGCGAACGCAACAACATACAGCAGTGCTACTGCAAACAGGGTTACATGGGCAGCTACTGTCAGCAAGAGATCAATGAATGCGAATCGCAACCGTGCCAGAACGGCGGTTCATGTCGCGATCTGATCGGTGCATATAAGTGCAACTGTCGCAAGGGTTTCCAGGGACAAAACTGTGAACTTAACATCGATGACTGTTCGCCGAATCCATGCCAGAATGGCGGAACTTGTCATGATCTCATTCAGAACTTCAGCTGCTCTTGTCCACCGGGTACTTTGGGCATCATATGCGAGATAAATCAAGACGACTGCGTACCGGGCGCTTGTCACAACAACGGCACATGTATTGATCGCGTTGGTGGTTTTGAGTGTAGCTGTCCCGCCGGTTTTGTAGGATCACGCTGCGAGGGCGACATCAATGAGTGCCTCTCAAATCCCTGCTCGAATGCTGGCACGCTAGACTGTGTGCAGTTGGTTAACAACTATCACTGCAACTGTAAGCCTGGCTACATGGGTCGTCACTGCGAAAACAAGGTCGACTTCTGCGCAAATTCGCCGTGTCAGAATGGCGGTATCTGCTCGACCAAACAGAGCGGACATCATTGCGTGTGCAACGATGGATTCTATGGCAAAAATTGTGAATTCTCCGGACATGACTGTGACTCCAATCCTTGCCAAGCGGGCAATTGCCTTATCGATGATGCCGGTGGCTATCGTTGTCAGTGTCCACGCGGAACTACCGGCTTCAACTGTGAGATCGACACGATGGACGAATGCATGCCAAATCCCTGCCTGCAAGGTGCTTCCTGCGATAATCTGCTTGGTGATTTTGTCTGTTTCTGTCCTAGCAAATGGTCGGGCAAACGTTGTGGGGTATATGATGCAACGTACCCTGGCTGGGCTTCGGACAACAGTCGCGGTGCCGCACTCAATAAGTACTCGAAGGATTTGGATTATCAGCGCGCCATGTGCGTGCAGCGCGGTTGTGATGAAAAGAAAGGCAATCATGTGTGTGATCAAGAGTGTAATACGTACCCCTGCAATTTCGATGGCAACGACTGTTCGTTGGGCATCAATCCATGGGTGAACTGCACTGCGAATATCGACTGCTGGCGCGTCTTCGCTGATGGTAACTGCAACGAAGAGTGCAACAATGCTGCATGTCTGTTTGACGGACGCGATTGCGAGAAGAAATTACAGCCGTGTAATCCGATCTACGACGCCTACTGCCAGAAACACTATGCCAACGGCTTCTGCGATTATGGCTGCAACAATGCGGAGTGCAATTGGGACGGCTTGGATTGCGAGAATGAGACGGAGCCGCCAAATTTAGCTGATGGTGCAATCTCGATGGTGCTGCTAATGGATCTTAGTCAGTTTCGCGATGAACAAGTAGAGTTCTTGCGCGAGATGGGCCATTTGCTGCGCACAACAGTACGCATTAAGAAGGACGCTATGGGCAACGACATGATTCTACCCTGGAAAGGCACATCGCAGCTAACAGATTTGCAGAATACACCATTCGCACGCAAACACAAGATACTCTTCACCGAGCGCAATGGTGCCACTGGTGTGCAAATCTATCTGGAAATTGATAACCGCAAGTGCGCAGAGTGTTTCAATCGCGCCGCAGAGGCAGCCGAATATCTTGCCGCCAGAGCCTCAAAATACACGCTGTCCAAGAAGTTTCAGATCTACAGCGTTCGTGGTGTACAGAATCCGGGAGAAGATGTAGAGGAGACACCTACGAATGTAAAGTACGTGACGATGGGCATAATTTTGGTGGTGTTAGTTTTCGCGTTATTCGGAGTGCTAGTTACCACCCAACGTAAGCGTGCCGCTGGCGTCACATGGTTTCCGGAAGGTTTTCGCACACCGGCAACCGCAATTGGCAGACAGCGTCGTCGACGTGATCCGAACGTGCAAGAGATGCGCAACTTCAACAAAAACCCTGCCATGTCCTGCATGAGCAACGACGTCAACATGAACTCCGGTCACATGGGACATGCGCCGCAATGGTCCGACGATGAATCGGATATGCCACAGCCAAAGCGCATACGCAACGATCACGGCGGTTATGCCAGTGATCACACCATGGTCACGGACTACGAGGAGGCAGATCCGCGCGTTTGGTCACAGGCTCATCTGGAGGTAGCCGATGTGCGTTCGTCCATTATGACGCCGCCAGCACATCAGGATGGCAAGCATGATGTTGATGTGCGTGGTCCGTGTGGCATGACGCCACTTATGGTTGCCGCTGTACGCGGTGGCGGCATTGACACCGGCGAGGAGATTGAGGCCACGGACGACACCACCGCACAGGTCATATCCGATCTGTTGGCACAAGGCGCCGAACTTAACGCCACCATGGATAAGACTGGTGAAACTTCGCTTCATTTGGCAGCGCGATATGCACGCGCCGATGCTGCCAAACGTCTGCTCGACGCTGGCGCCGATGCCAACTGCCAGGACAACACGGGTCGTACGCCACTTCACGCTGCGGTTGCTGCAGATGCAATGGGTGTGTTCCAGATATTGCTGCGCAATCGCGCTACCAACTTGAATGCGCGCATGCACGACGGCACAACGCCACTCATACTCGCCGCACGTCTGGCCATTGAGGGTATGGTCGAAGATCTCATCACCGCTGATGCCGACATAAATGCCGCCGACAATTCGGGAAAAACAGCGTTACACTGGGCTGCCGCCGTCAACAACACAGAGGCGGTAAACATTTTATTGATGCATCACGCAAATCGCGATGCGCAGGACGATAAGGACGAGACGCCACTATTCTTGGCAGCGCGTGAAGGCTCTTACGAGGCCTGTAAGGCGTTGCTCGACAACTTTGCCAATCGGGAGATCACCGATCACATGGATCGTTTGCCGCGCGATGTTGCCTCCGAGCGACTGCATCACGACATTGTTCGTCTGCTGGATGAACATGTACCACGTTCGCCACAAATGATCACGATGAGCGCACAGACAATGATCGGCTCACCGCCACCGGGCAGCCAGCCACAGATGATAACACAGCCGACAGTGATCACGTCCGGAAAGCAACCGTCACAGGCGGCCAAAAACAAAGCGGCCAAGAAGGCAAAGCTGCTGGAGGGCAGCCCCGAAGCGCACATGGATATCGTGGGTGGCGGCAGTATGCGACGCAAGGCGAGTACAAAAAAGGGAACAACGGCTTCAAAAAAGGGCGCCAACGGCCTTACGGCCGCACAGTTAATGAATGGCTTGGCTGGTGGCCAATTGTTGGGTCAGGCGGCAGCAGCAGCAGCGGCGGCAGCAGCAGCAGCGGCGGCGGCAGCAGCAGCGTGCAAGGGCGGAGTGAACGGCATGGACAATCAGATGATGGATGCGCAGCTGAGCGCGGTGGATTCGCCACCGCCATCAGCGCTGACATCAATGCCAAGTCCATACGACACGGCGTCGCTGTACTCGAATGCGATGGCAGCGGCGGCGGCGCCGCAACATCATCACGGCGATCTGCTGGGGAGCGCCGGCAACAATGGCAAACAACCGCCGAGCTATGAGGATTGCATAAAGGTAATGAATGCGAAATAAGTTTCTAAAACATTTATTTAATTTTTTACTATTTACAGAGTGTGCAGGCCATGCAACCGCTGGTGCAACAGCAACAACAACAACAGCAGCAACAGAACATGGACATGATCAAGCTGGAAAACTACGGTTACTCAATGGGTTCGCCATTTCATCAGGAGCTGATGAACAGCCAAAACGGCGTCGGTCAGCAAGCGCACAACGGCCTCTGCATGGGAGCCAATGGACTCAATGGCATGGGCAACGGCATGGGTGGACATCACGAGCAGGGGCTCAGTCCGCCTTACTCGAATCAGTCGCCGCCGCACTCGGTGCAAAGCAACATGGCGCTTTCGCCGCACGCCTATCTTGGTAAGTGTCAACATGACAGCGCGCAGCATAAAAAAGCAGCTGCTAACATTATTTTTCGGTTTTTCTATAGGATCTCCTTCGCCTGCTAAATCACGCCCCAGCCTGCCTACTTCGCCAACGCACATACAGGCCATGCGTCACGCCACACATCAGAAACAGTTCGGCAGCAACTTAAACAATCTGCTGGGTGGCGGCGGCATGAACGGCAACAGCAATCAGAACTCTGCGGGCTCACCGATGAGTTTTCAGTCGCCCAGCAGCCAGAGTCTGTCGCAGCAAAGTTCGCCCGTGAGTTTGGGCATTATATCGCCGACTGGCAGCGATATGGGCATCATGATGGCGCCGCAGCAGCAGCAACAATTGCAGCAAAATAATGCGAAAAACAGTGCAATAATGCCGACGTTGCAGCAGCAGCAACAACAGCAGCAGCAACAACAACAGCAACAACAGCAGCAGCAACAACAGCAACTTGTTGGTGGCTTAGAATTCGGTTCAGCCGGTTTGGACTTGAATGCATTTTGTGGATCTCCAGGTAGGTTTCAATTTTTGAATAAATTTTAAAAAATAATTTTTTAATATTTTGTCATTTTCCATTCACAGACTCATTTCACTCGGGCCAAATGAATCCGCCCTCGATACAGAGCACCATGTCCGGCTCATCGCCCTCAACGAACATGTTGTCGCCCTCGTCGCAGCACAATCAGGCGTTCTATCAGTACCTAACGCCGCCCAGCCAGCACTCGGGCGGTCTGACGCCGCAGCATCTGGTGCAGACGCTCGATAGCTATCCGACGCCATCACCCGAATCGCCGGGCCACTGGTCTAGCGCCTCGCCGCGTTCCAACTCCGATTGGTCGGAGGGCGTGCAGTCGCCGGCGGCCAATCAAATGTATATCTCGGGTGGCCACCAGGCCAACAAGGGCTCCGAGGCGATTTATATTTGACAATGAATCGCCGCGTGGCGCAGGCGCAGGTGGTGGGCGGCGCAGAAGTTCAGTAATAAGATTCCTTTAGTGTTTAAGCGCAAGCGAGAGACGAAAGACGATGGATAACGGAGGAAGATGGGAAATGATGATGGGAAAAGATAAACGTGATGAGAATCGTCAAACGTAAAAGTGCAGCCAATCAAAAAATAAAAAAGCGTTTATAATAAAAGTGCATTTACTAAAGAGAGCCACTCTCTGAGCGAACGAAACACACAGAAACACACACACAGCCATATATTAAGCGAAATTCCTAAATGTTGTAAAATATTCTGACAGTTAGTGAGAGAGTTAGAGAGAGAAACTGAGACGAAATCACCCTAAACAAAAAAAAACAAAAGAATCTCCTTGAACAATATGCATGAAATTGAATAGAAATTTAAATGTTGGCTACAATTCAAAGGGGTCCCAAAGCATTCTTTTCAAAAGTACTTAAATATTTTTGTCAAATATTAAATTTATATAAAAAAAATATATATTTTCTGTTAAAATACAAAATAAATGCTTAAGCAATTCAAATATATTTCAAGTCCCCCTACTACAGTAGCCAGCAATGTGACTAACTTGAAAAAAGACCTCGAAACCTACTCTAAAAGCAAAAGACAAACAATTTAAAGACATTTTAACTGTTAAATAAGCAATTTATACGCATAAAAAGTAATATTTTTAAAATTTTAATAAGTTTTTAATTAATGTATTGTATGAAATTAGCCTAAATTTAGACTAAATATAGTTTTTATATTATTTGTAAAAATAAAAAACAAAAAAATAAAAATGAAAATGAAAAGTTGAAGTTAAACTAAAGCAAAACCTTCAGCAAACTGCAAGACATTTTTAGCAATTAGAAATATAGTTTAATTCAGTAAAGAAAATCTTCCAATTAATGTTTAAAATTTGTTATACAAAACAAATTTATATAAAAACTGTTACAAGTTAATGTTATTTAAAATTAAAAATAAACTAAAATTATAAAAGTTAATTAAAAATATACATTTAAAATCTAACTAAAAAAACGTATTAAAAAAACGCAAATTAAAATATATAAACTAAAAGAAAAAAAAATAAATTAAAAAATATAAATTAAAAAATATAAATTAAAAATCAAGAATTAAAGGTAGAACTAAAAGTAAAAACAAATTTAAAATGTAAGCTGCATTTGTAAAAAGTATCTCATTTTTAGGTTTTAAGTTTTAAATGTAATTTTTTTCAATATGCGCATATTTTAAATATTCAACTGAAAACAAAAAAAACCACCACAATCCCAACTACAATTTAATTTTATTCATAAAATATTGAATAGCATTTTAATTATTTTTCAATTTTTAATTTAGTTTAGAAATTCCATTTCAACAAGCTGAACTTTTTTTAATTATAACGTAAAAAATTCACACACAGCGCGCGCAGCATACATTCTACAGCAGCACACTTTCAATTTAAATGGTATGGAAATTAGCTTGTTTTTCGTCTAAACTTAAGTTTCAATCAACTATAAATAGTTTTATGTTAATATTTTTTTTTATTATAATAATATTTAAATGCTAAGTGTAACGTAAAACATTTATATAAATAAAATGCAACTGTTATTTAATCAAACAAACTGCAGCCACGAATTATTTAAACAAAAAACAAATTATGATTTTATTTCCAATATTGCGCACAATTATTATTTGCTCGCTTTTCGTCTGTTCAAATTATATTGTTTTAATTTTGATTTTTGTCTAATTTTGGTTTTTATCTACAACAACAAACAAACAAAAAAAAAAAAAGAAAGCAACGAAATCTCTGCTCTGTTTTAAACAAGAAAAAGCTTTAATTCATTTAATTTTCTTTTGTTTATTTTATTAGTTTTATTCGAATTTCATTTAAAAATGTCTCTAATTATATTTAAAAAAAAATGCTTTTTTATTTTATGTTTTATTCCGTTTATAAGCTACATCGTTTGTAGTTTTTATTTTTTTTATTTTTTAGCTTTTATATAATTTTAGTATTTTAAAAATATATATTTTCTTTTTTTAATCTAATTTAGCTTCTATGCATTGTAAAATAGTAATTGCAAATTTTTAAATATATATATTTTATTGCATAAGTTATTAAGTAAATTTAAACTTAAAAGTAAAACAATAAAAACTATAATTTTTATACAAAAACAGAAAAAACGTGTTTTTCTTTTTAATTTTCTTTTTGATTCGTAACATTTTTGCTCAATTTTTAACTGAAATATGTTGAGCGGCATTTATACATATTATACACCATTTGAAAGGGAAAAACATCAGCTTTCAATAAAAATTTAAACATTTTTTTTATTATTTTAACCCACAGAACTACAGTTTAAAACAAAAAATTTTAAAATAACTATTTAATATTTTGAATATAACGTATTGAATGTATTGAAGATATACAATGTATTGAAGGAAATATTAAACAGTGCCTGAAAGTCCATCATTTCCTCTTTCATTTGGTATATAACATGTATAATTTAAATAGGAAATGATTGAGTTACCATTGATTATATAGACGCATCTTATTTTTCCCCACAAGTATGCAACCTTTTTTGTTTTTATTAGATTTTCGCAATATTCGAAAAATGCAAAAAATATCGATTTTATTTCTCAACGGTTCTAAATTAATTTTTATTCGCTAAACACGAATCTGTATACCTTTTTGTTCTATCTCATCTAGTTTTCTCATGAAACGACTGTGCAAGTACATTCACACACCTATTTATAGTTTGCTTAAATTTAAATAGATCAGGCTGGTTTATATCTCATTTGACGCTGCATTGTTCATAGTTTCTTTGTATATTATAGAAAAAAATATGACATGAAAACAATCATACATTTTTTATTAAAATTGAAAAACTTGTAAAAAACTTTTTATAGTTTTGCAAATAACTTTGTGTGTATAATGCACTGAAGAAAATGTTAAACAAGGATTCAAAACCAATTATTTCATCTTTCATATGGTGTACAATATTTATAGATCGAATAAGAAATGATTGAGTTACCACTGATTATATAGACGCATCTAATTTTCTCCCGCAAGTATGCAATGTTTTTTTTATTCAATTTTCGCCATTTTAAAAAATGACAAAAAATATCGATTTTATTTTTTAACGGTTCTAAATTAATTTTTATTCGCTAAACACGAATCTGTATACCTTTTTGTTCTATCTCATCTAGTTTTCTCATAAAACGACTGTGCAAGTACATTCACACACCTATTTATAGTTTGCTTAAATTTAAATAGATCAGGCTGGTTTATATCTCATTTGACGCAGCATTGTTTATAGTTTCTTTGTATATTATAGAAAAAAATATGACTTAAAAACAATCATACATTTTTTATTAAAATCGAAAAACTTGTTAAGAACTTTTTATAGTTGTGCAAATAACTTTGTGCATATAATGTACTGAAGAAAATATTAAACAAGGATTGAAAGCCAATTACTTCCTCTTTCATATGGTATATAATATGTATAGATAGAATAAGTAATGAAGGAATTACAATTGATTATAAAGACGCATCTGATTTTCCCCCGCAAGTATGCAATGTTTTTTTTTATTTGATTTTCGCCATATTCAAAAAATGTAAAAAAATATCGATTTTATTTTTTAATGGTTCTAAATTAATTTTTAATCACTAATCACGAATCTGAATCCCTTTTTATTCTACCTCGTCTAGTTTTCTCACGAAACGACTGTGAAAGTACATTCACGAACCTATTTTTAATTTGATTAAATTTTAATAAATCAGGCTGGTTTATATCTTATTTGACGCAGCATTGATTATAGTTTCTTTATTTATTATCAAAAAAAAAATATGCCAACAAAACAACCATACAATTTTTATTAAAATTGAAAAACTTGTAAAGAACTTTTTATAATTTTGCAAATAACTTTGTGTGTATAATGCACTGAAGAAAATGTTAAACAAGGATTCAAAACCAATTATTTCATCTTTCATATGGTATATAAAATGTATAGATCGAATAAGAAATGATCGAGTTACAATGGATTATATAGACGCCTCTGATTTTCCCCCGCAAGCATGCAATGTTTTTTTTTATTCGATTTTCGCCATTTTCAAAAATGCAAAAAAATCTCGATTTTATTTTTTAACGGTTCTAAAATGATTTATAGTCGCTTATCACGAATCTGAATCCCGTTTTGTTCTATCTCTTATAGTTTTCTCATAAAATGACTGTTCAAGTACATTCACCAATTTATTTTTAGTTTTATTAAATTTAAACAGATCAGGCTGGCTTATATCTTATTTGACGCAGCCTTGATTATAGTTTCTTTATTTATTATCAAAAAAAATATGCCAACAAAACAACCATACAATTTTTATTAAAATCGAAAAACTAGTTAAGAACTTTTTATAGTTTTGCAAATAACTTTGTGTGTATAATGCACTGAAGAAAATGTTAAACAAGAATTCAAAACCAATTATTTCATCTTTCATATGGTATATAAAATGTATAGATCGAATAAGAAATGATTGAGTTACCATTGATTATATAGACGCATCTGATTTTCTCCCGCTAGTATGCAATGTTTTTTTTATTAGATTTTTGCCAAAATCAGAAAATGCAAAAAAATATCGATTTTATTTTTTAACGGTTCTAAATTAATTTTTATTCGTTAAACACGAATCTGTATACCTTTTTGTTCTATATCATCTAGTTTTCTCATGAAACGACTGTGCAAGTACATTCACACACCTATTTTTAGTTTGCTTAAATTTAAATAGATCAGGCTGGTTTATATCTCATTTGACGCAGCATTGTTCATAGTTTCTTTGTATATTATAGAAAAAAATATGACATGAAAACAATCATACATTTTTTGTTAAAATCGAAAAACTTGTTAAGAACTTATTATAGTTTTGCAAATAACTTTGTGCATATAATGCACTGAAGAAAATGTTAAACAAGGATTGAGAGCCAATTATCTTCTCTTTCATATGGTATATAATATGTATAGATTGAATAAGAACTGATTGAGTTACAATTGATTATATAGGCGTATCTGATTTTCTCCCGCTAGTATGCAATGTTTTTTTTATTCAATTTTCGCCATTTTAAAAAATGCAAAAAATATCGATTTTATTTCTCAACGGTTCTAAATTAATTTTTATTCGCTAAACACGAATCTGTATACCTTTTTGTTCTATCTCATCTAGTTTTCTCATGAAACGACTGTGCAAGTACATTCACACACCTATTTATAGTTTGCTTAAATTTAAATAGATCAGGCTGGTTTATATCTCATTTGACGCTGCATTGTTCATAGTTTCTTTGTATATTATAGAAAAAAATATGACATGAAAACAATCATACATTTTTTATTAAAATTGAAAAACTTGTAAAAAACTTTTTATAGTTTTGCAAATAACTTTGTGTGTATAATGCACTGAAGAAAATGTTAAACAAGGATTCAAAACCAATTATTTCATCTTTCATATGGTGTACAATATTTATAGATCGAATAAGAAATGATTGAGTTACCACTGATTATATAGACGCATCTAATTTTCTCCCGCAAGTATGCAATGTGTTTTTTATTCAATTTTCGCCATTTTAAAAAATGACAAAAAATATCGATTTTATTTTTTTACGGTTCTAAATTAATTTTTATTCGCTAAACACGAATCTGTATACCTTTTTGTTCTATCTCATCTAGTTTTCTCATAAAACGACTGTGCAAGTACATTCACACACCTATTTTTAGTTTGCTTAAATTTAAATAGATCAGGCTGGTTTATATCTCATTTGACGCAGCATTATTTATAGTTTCTTAATATATTACAAAAAAACAATATGCAACAAAACAATCATACTTTTTTTATTAAAATTGAAAAACTTGTAAAGAACTTTTTATAGTTTTGCAAATAACTTTGTGTCTATAATGCACTGAAGAAAATGTTAAACAAGGATTCAAAACCAATTATTTCCTCTTTCATATGGAATATAATATGTATAGATCGAATAAGAAATAATTGAGTTACAAATGATTATATGGACGCCTCTGATTTTCCCCCACAAGTATGCAATGCTTTTTTTTTATTCGATTTTCGCCATTTTCAAAAATGTTAAAAAAATGTCGATTTTATTTTTTAACGGTTCTAAAATGATTTTTAATCGCTAATCACGAATATGTATACCTTTTTGTTCTATCTCATCTAATTTTATCATGAAACGACTATGAAAGTACATTCACAAACCTATTTTTAGTTTGATCAAATTTAAACATATCAGGCTGGTTTATATCTTATTTGACGCAGCATTGATTGGAGTTTCTTTTTATATTATAAAAAAAAATATTCCAACAAAACAATCATACATTTTTGATATAAATTGAAAAACTTGTAAAGAACTTTTTATAGTTTTGCAAATAACTTTGTGTGTATACTGCATTAAAAATAAACTTAAACAGGGAATTACAGTCCATTATTTCGTCTTTCATATGATATATAATATGTATAGATCCAATACGATATGGTTGAGTTACAAATGATTATATAGACCCATCTCATTTTAACCAAATTTTAAAAATACAAAAAAAAAGATTTGATTTTTAAGCGGTTCTGGAATATTGTTTATTCGCTTAACACGAATCTGAAACCCGTTTTATTCCAGCGCGTGTAATTTTCTCATAAAACAAATGTCAAAATTTTCAAAATTTCTTAAAAAATTTAAACTATATCACGAGTGAGTTTAAAAAAAGTATATTATATTGAAATAATATTAAAAAAAAACACTTCTAAATAATTATTATAAAAATTGATATTTAGACTGCACTCTACCAAATCTGATTCCTGCAATTATTTTTAGTTTTGTTATATTCGAAAATCCCAGTATTTCAATTAAAAATATATACCTACCATAAAAATTGTTACAAGAAAAATGTCTATTTAATGAAGTATAGAAATTAGAAGGAATACTTTTTATTTTTTTTTTATTTTAGCAAATATACAGTTATAACCAAGGTGTATTTATTGAATACACCTTGGTTATAGCAAAAACATTTGTATTATTTATTATTTTGTCTTACATTACATTTTATTTGGTTTAGTTTTATATTTTATATGTAGATTCCCACGTCATTTAAATCAAGTAGTTATTAACTAGTTAAACATCTATTTTGTGTGCTGCCCTTGTACAGTTTAAATAATTTTTTTTTGTTATCTCTTCAGTCAAGAAGTATTATTTTAAATTGCAAATTCTTTGCCTAAAATCTACAAAGTTATTTATTCTAATTGTCTTTCTTGAGGTCTTTGTCGCCGACCGCCACTGTTTCGGTCGTTGTTTTATTCTTTTCTTCAACAGCATCGGCAACATCTGCGGCCACAGCTTTGCCATCCACCAGTTTGTTTTTATTTTTTGCACCTGGATAGGGACAGACACCACCCTTGCACTCGAAGGGAAATTCGGGACCAGCCTTGATTACATTGCCCTGAGCATCCTTTTTCTCCCAAGGATTCCAGTAGCGCAGCAAAATCGGCTGCAGGAATTTGTGCCAAATGTAGAGGAGCACTGGAATGATGAAGCATGGCACGCAAACCATTTCGTTATCAGTTGATTATTAGCGGGATCAAATAGCAGAGTGTGACTGAACGGAAATATTTAATTTAATCTGGAATGGAAAAAACACGTAAATTTATTATTGGTTTCGAGTCGAAATGTCAAAATTCTAGTGATGGCTTTTTCTTTGGGTACCCAAAATTTAATATTCGATATTTATTCGGGTATCGATATTCGATATCTAAGTGTTTGCAGATTATTCATCGTAAACAATTCAGCTCACCGCAAATTTAAAAAAGGATGAATTAATATTTAGTAAAATAACTGCAACTATTTCATATAATATATAATATTATTGACAAATTGAGTTGCCAAACACAAACAAAAAAGACAGTCGATTGCGACGAGGCTGGCCCGGCTGTGGAGTTGCGAACAAAAAATTCTAAAAGTAAAGAAAGAGCTGCTGAATTCTACAAACTGGTAACGTTAACAGAATACAATTTATTTTATTGCTCTGAACTGAGTATTGAGTGGAACATTCATACGTTTCAATCTTGTGTCGATTTACATGGCAAGTTTTTAGTTGTTGCCCCAAAAACTCAATACTTGCACTAACCATGGAAATCATTATTGATTTTCTAATATGTGTTTGTGAATAATTTCACAGGACTTTTAATTCTGTCATTTTTTGTTTATTATGTTTCTGTTTATAGTATTTTAAATTATATTATATTAATCTATAGTTATTGTGCCAAATAAAATATGTAATCCTTAAAAAAAGGAATTTTGCGTAATTTTTATTTTTATGTTCATTCTTTACAATTTATATTATTGAATTATTTAAGATAAATCACAGAACAATTCGGGACGTTCCGTATGGAAATTTTCATTACGATTTTTTGCAAAAAATAAATTTTATACATAAAATAAAGCGTAGATATTTAAAATTATTTATGTTTGCTTTTGACAAACTTTGTATACTTTATGATAACTTCACCCGGTTGCATAATAAACTACTTTAAGATAATATAACAACAACTTTGGAAAAATCTTGAGTTGATGCATTTTTGCATTATTTGCTTGTGGTTCTTTCTTCAATGCACATAATTCTTATTGTGTTCATTGGAAAAGGAAAACTTAAGATACTTGAAATGTAGAATCTGCAGAGAAAGATCCCTGGTGAAGGGGCTTGTCTACCTCTGAAACAGCTTAACGATCTACCACTCAATGCATTTTGCCAATTTTTTTCTGTTTTATTTGTTGGTACAAAACACCCAATTTGTAACGACTGGACTAACGTATACTCCACTACGGATACAAAACGGTATGTTCGAATTACAGACAATATACGGCATTTAAACTGAGTGAAATATTTTGGCATGCCGAAAATTTTCCGTTTTCTTTCAAGTATCGACGGATCCGTCTTCTACATTCCGTAAACTTACCGTTACAAACGGAATTGTGATTCCGTTTGCTTACGGAGCTACGTTAAAATATTTCTGATCGTATCGTTAGAAATCGTTTTTATAGAAAATTGTTGGACTAGGTGTCATATCTTACAGTAAAAGTTGAAACAAATATTGTAAACAATTGTGGTGCTAATTCCGAAAATGGAATCAGTTTTGTCAAATTTTTTAAATGTTGATTTGCAAATTTTAATTGAAAAATTTAAACTTAAAAAGTAAAAATATGTAATATTTTTTTACTGTAAATTTATTTTGTATATTTTTTTGTATATTTTAAAATATATATATAAAATAAAAATGGGGTTTTTTGTGAAAATTGAGCTACATTTTGAGCTAAATGTACAAAAGATGTGGCAACACTGAATAAAAATCACACATGGCTGAACATACCCTTGACAGGTGAACATTTTGAAAATATCGAAAATGTCAAATGATTTCAGAGAATTTTCATCCGTCGTTGCGTTTGGACGCAGAAGCTCCGTGTATTATTTTTGTTTTCTGTCGTCGGTTGATTTCTTTTTTTATTATTATTAATTAAATAATAAACAAAAACGCTAATAACAAGAAAAAAATTGTCGCGCATATTAAGTGTGTTCTGTGTTATTGACGAACTCGTTGTGTTTAGACTGTTTTGTAGTGTTTCGAAGCATTTTGCAAATTAAATAAAATCAGAAAAATACAAATTGCAAAAAAGAAGACATATATGCACGAAGGACGAAACTGCTTAGACTGAAGGCAACACACAACAAATAACAGCGGAGGACATACATTGCAAGGACATCGAGTGGTGGCAGTGAAACCCGTGGAAATCATAGAAATCATACACAACAGACAACGATAATGTGGAGTCCAACGCATATACAAGTCACTGGTGATTAAAAATAAATAAATAGCTATTTTATTAACACGAATAATTGGATTTTGTATTTTACTTTTAACATTTTCAACTTGTTTCTCTGCATATCACGTATTGCTATAATTTTGCATGAGCACTTGGAAACTTGCATCAGTTCCACTTTCAGTCATTATCGTTGGGGGCAACTGTGGGCTTTGCTACTCCATGGCAGCGCAAATAAATAATCCATGAAATACAATCAAATTATGCATAAATTATCGCATTTAAGTCGTCATCCGCACGTCGTCGTCGTCGTCATACCGAGCACAACCAACCAACTTTCTTTGTTGGCTGTTTGGAAAACCGGTTTGTCGGTCGGACGATTGGTCTTTCAGTCAGTTGATCGGTGGTAATATGTGTGGGGTTCGAGGCACATTGAACATAATAACAATAGCCAGAGTCACAACAAATTTAATTGTTTATAATTTGCAATATTTGTGGAGGTTTTCTAAACATTTCGAGTTAATTGTTTTGAATAAATTTTTGTGTTTAAATTTTCAATTAAATACTATTGAAATTGTTGATGTTTTTCTTGTTCTACTTTTATCTCTCAATATTGCGCATTTGAATTTTTAACTTTTCAATAGCTATTTATGTGCACTGTCTTTAAATATAGTTTTTTGGGTTTGTTTTTCCGCTTTTGGTTGCTTTGGCTTCGTTCAAACACGCGGCTTCTTCGCCTTCTTCTTCTACCCAACTAATACCTCCACCATTTCCGCTACCTCCTCCTCCCACTGCTTAGGCATTTTTCTATTTTTTCACTCATTATTTTTCTACTTTTCTAACTTCTGCTGCTATTGCTGCTGCCAGTTGCATTGTTGCTGTATGGCTGCACACCAAGAATGCACTCGAATTGGGGCCACTTGTCTTTCTTGCTGTCTGTGTGGCTCACGAAACGTATCAATCACGTAAATATTACTTACTTATCTGCGAGAATAGTTTCTGAACAATGCCTTCAAGTCAACAACTAAACTCCTTAGCTTCAAAGCATTTTATTCAATTTTTGTTGAACAAAAGTTTTATATAAATATTTTGTTAATTATGTATTTTATAGTCGTGGTATTTGTGACGCTACTGCAGTAATGTTTGAGCATTTACAGTTTCGGTAAAATGAAGTGATTTTTCTTTTATTGCACAATTTTGTTATTTTTATTAGATTTTAATTATATTATTCGTTTATTTATTGAATTTCGAAATTAAATAATGATAACATTTTAATCAAATCAATGAACCAATTTTTTGAACAAAACGCATTGAAATTTTCGTACGAATTCGATCAGAAGTTCCAGTAACAATAAACCAGTGATGTTCTATATTTTGATGCGATTTTGGTCAGCATTTCGACTTTAATTTTTCTTATTTTCACAATGAACCAGTGATGGTTTTAAATTAGACACGAAATTGGTAGGACATGTGACTTTAATTCTCATCACTTCACAATGGGACCTGTGATGGTCTAAGTGGTTTGGCAATTTTTACCAAACAATTGTTGCAAATTCTCAACATTCTCACAACCTAAATAACCTATTTTCTTAATTTTAATATTTTTTAATAAAATTATTAGTTTTATTTATAATTTTCTTCTTATTATTTTTTTAATATACGAATTGTATTTATTATTGTGTTTATTATGTTTAATAAAGCTTAGTAGTTTTGTTTTGCTATTATTTAAATCTTTTTTTTTATCAAAATACCGTTTCCTCTTGCCATTCTTAAACCGCATTCTTTAAACATTCATAAGGTATATTAGCAATTTTAACAGTAAACTCGTTTTCGGAATTTTCTTATCTCTTATTTTTCGCACTTCATTTAGTTTTTGGTTAAACGCGCTGTTTTTGGACTCCTTTTATATGATTTGTTGATTGCTGTTGTTTTGTTTGCGGTGCTATTTGCTGAATGTCAATGTGAAATCGAGACTGTGTGTTTTTCATTGCCATGCGAGTGTTGTAGGAAACATATTATTAACTTTATTCAATGATTTGACAAAGAAGAATCAACAAAAATAGATGAAAAAAAAAAAACAAAACTCCAACATCTAAAAACAGCTTGATAAACCTATTGTGTAGTACGGAAAAAAGACTAACTTCAATAAAGTCACTTGCTTGTGTTGTGCTGCTGAGTCATAAGTACGCGTTGTACTTGAATTTTGAGTTTTTGTTTTATTAACTTATTGACGCATATCTACAACAACAGCGCGGCTGCGGTATATAAATATATAAATAAGATAAGCGTTGTATTGCAAAAAAGCCTAGAGTTAATTTTTAGTATTTTGTTTATATTTGCAAAGGCTATGAATTTTATTGTTAATATAAAATATAACGAAAATGTAACACCACCCAGACCAAAATATGATCACGCGGTATAAGGTTGCATCATTAACAGATGAAGGAACCGGGGCAGGAGTATATGGGCCTAGAACCAAATACTTCAAAGCCATAAGAAAATACACCGGTATCTTTTAAGTGGAAATATACGCTATAGACAGATGCATCCAGTTCAATCTGGACATTAATTATAGCAATAAAAATATAGCAATCCTGTCGGACAGCCAGGCAACCATAATGGCATTAGAATTTTACGAGATCAACTCAGAACTATTATGGAAATGTCTACGTAAAAAAAAAACTAGCCACAGGGGAATATAAGGCAATGAAGAAGCTGACAAACTTGCACGGAAAGGAGCCGCCACAAAGCTAATAGGTCCCAAACCTTTTTGTGTAATCGGTGACAGTGTTGTAAAAAAGTTATTGCGAGAAGAACTATGGTTGGGGCAGGTTAAAATGCGTCAATCAGAGAAATTCATTGGGTCCTATAAAGAATACATTAAACTTTGGAAGAAAAACTTGAGAATTCTAAGAGGACTTCATACAGGTCACTGTCAACTTGCTAAACATCTGACTAGGATGAGTATACAAACGGACAGTACATGTAGATTCTGTCTAGAAGACAATGAAGATCCAGAACATATTTTAGAAACATGTCCAGCGCTAACGCGTACAAGAATGCAAATACTTGGGAATCGACAACCAAGTCCGAGCGATATTAGAAAGATAAACCCTAACCATATAATCAGGTTCTTAACTGAGATAGGCTTGACGGACATGCTATAGAACTATTAGAACCAGAACTAGTATAGAGAAATAGTATAGAGAGATGCCACAGCTGAGAATGTCATCAGTTGTGGTATCAAACGGCGCAAAATAAATCTATTCAAGTTGCAGTGCATTACCCCGAAGCAATACTGTATCTAATATTTATATTTTAGATTTTTATATGAATTTTACTTGTGGGATTTTGCTAATTTACAAGGTGTCGGTAATTAGGTGCATGTAAATTTGCACTCTTTGGGTGTGTGCGAATTCGACAAAATTGCTGACTAAACCAAATTGAACGGCTTTTCATTCGATCGCCATTCGGTAACCGGTAATTGTTCATAATCAATTGATTACCATATGCCTGTTTGCTGTCATTCAATTTAGTTCAATTTAGTCTGCTCGAAAATTTGCTAAATTGAAAAGTCGAACACTGCATTAACGACAAAATTTAGTTTAGTCAGCAATTTAGTCGAATTCTCACACAGCCTTTGTAATGCCGACATTTTGGGAACTAATTATGACACACTGAAAATGGTTTATTTTATGATTAAAAATGCACATGAAGTAAAACTAAGTTATTTAATTTGAGTATCATTTGTCGGAATTATATACTGCTGGTGTCGATATTACGTACAATTGATGATTTTGAGAATTCTATAATATATTAATAATAAAAATAATAGTTTGGCGGTACAGTCCTATAAGAACTTAGGCCGAGCTCTCTCACCACTTTGAGCTGTGCGTGTTATATATTTTTACTGAAAGTGGTGGGACCTACAGTTTATTGACGACTCCGAAAGGCGGGTGAGAGCTTTTCATAGGCAATGTTTTACTCTCGGAGGTTTGCCATTTACTGCCGAGAAGTAGCGCGGTATAGAAAAATGTTTCTATGAAATGATGTTGTTAGCCCCAGTCTAGGCTTGAACCGGGGACCTTTCGGCTCGCAATACAACGCACTAACCTTGTACTAGCGACGCTATTCTATAATATTACCTGATAAATATTAGAAAAATAAAAGATCAAAATCCAAACTAAGTTAATGAACTCCCTTGAGTGATTTTGCTCATATACAAAGAGTCGGTACTAAGGTACATGCAAATTAGCACTGCATATAATGCTGACATATTATGATCTAAAGAAACTTATGATCTTAAGAAACTAAATTGAGTTGTTCATTTTGATATAAGGTTTCGTAATTATGTAATTGTGATGACAGAGTTACATATATTGTTTTTTTTTGTGTTAGAATTACATGAATATTTATTTCTTTACTTATAAATATCAAGAAAATAAACAATCAAATTCCCAAATATATATTTTTTTAAAATAAACTTCCCTTGAGTAATTTGGCTCATACACAAAGTGTCGGTAATTAGATGCATGCACTGTACATATTGCCGACTGAAAAGTGCATTTTTTAATTAAGAAAAATTCATTTGAAGTGAAATTAAGTTTTTAATTTTATATACCAGGTGTTGAAATTATATACATGTGCTGACTAAATGATATTCAAAGCTATTGTTGTGTCGAAAATGCGCATAACGATTGATGATTTTAAGATTTATCGTATATATAATTTTTATACCCTACACTAAGAGTGAAAGAGTAGTTTCAGTTTGGTACGCCGTTTGTAATACCCAGAAGGAAGCATTTCCGGTATGGAAAAGTATATATATTCTTGATCAGCATGACCTCCTGAGTCGATTTAGCGATGTCCATCTGTTTGTCTGTTGAAATCTCTACTACTAAAAAAACTGAAGAGTTAGATGAATGAAACTCATAAATTAGTTTATTTATATACCTACGTTGTATGTGCGAAAAAATTGGTGAGATCGGTCCATTGTGACCTGTGATCTAACCACTTATATTCAAATACCTCATATAAAATTTACATCTACAGGTCAATTTTACTGTATACGTGCTTAGGTAATTTTTTTTTGGTCAAATATATATTGACATCATGCTCAAATATATGGAAATAATGTTTACCCGCGAAACGACTTGTGGTTCCCAAAAAAAAACCAGTTGGGAAGGTTAGATCACATGGGAAATTTTAAAGTAGGTATAATTATGATAGTTCGGATTATCAAAATTATAGTCGGTCTAAGCCGACTATAAATACCCTACACATATGTGTGGTTACCATTCAAAGTGATATATAGGTCACCAGGGTATACGAATCCTGAAAATAACTACAAACATTCAATCGCTGAAGAATTTTCATTCATTTGATACCCATATTTACAAATGGGTAGGTGTACCGAATTTCGATTTCTTTTTTGGTGAACCACAAGTCTTTTCGCCGGAAAACATTATTATCATGTATTTGAGCATGATGTCAATATATATTTGACCAAAAAAGTTTACCTAAGCACGTATACAGTAAAATTGATCTGTATATGTAAATTTTATATGAGGTATTTGAACATAAGTGGTCGGATCATAGGTCACAATGGACCGATCTCGCCAATTTTTTCGCACATACAGCTTAGGTATATTAGTAATCTAAGTTATAAGTTTCATTTATCTAGCTCTTCAATTTTAAAAGTCTTAGGGATTTCAACAGACAGACAGACAGACAGACGGACAGACGGACATCGCTAAATCGACTCAGGAGGTCATGCTGATAAAGAATATATATACTTTTCCATACCGGAGATGCTTCCTTCTGGGTGTTACAAACGGCGTACCAAACTGAATATACCCTTTCACTCTTAGTGTAGGGTATAAAAATCGAAATTCGGTACACCTACCCATTTGTAAATATGGGTATAAAATGAATGGAAATTCTTCATCGATTGAAAGTTTATAGTTATTTTCAGAATTCGTATACCCTGGGTCACCAGGTCTGGTAACTACACATATGTATAGGGTATTTATAGTAGGCTTGACTGACTATAATTTTTAAATCTTAACTATCATAATAACACCTACTATAAAATGTCCCTACTTTAAAATATATTTAATATTTGTATACTATTAAATCAATAACTGTCCTATTGACAAATTTTAATGGGATTTTATGAATTTTTTTTTCTGAGTGTGTGATCTAACCTTCCCAACTGGTTTTCCTTTTAAATATTTAGAAGAATCATTTAGAAGATTCATATCGTTTCTATACCCTACACCTATGAGGTACAGGGTATATTAACTTTGTGCATATATTGTAACGCCCCTTATGCCCGTAACTTCAACGAGTAGATATCTATTGGTGTTCGTACCGAACAGATATCTCTTACCTATCCGGTGTTTTTACTCCTTAACTATGCGTTGAAGTTACGAAATTTTGCTTACACGATAGATAACTAAGCACCAGTAGATATCTATTCGTTGAAGTTACGGGCATTAGGAGGCGTGTCCGGTATGGAAAAGTATATATATTTTTGATCAGCATCACTACCTGAGTCCGTTTAGCCATGTCCGTCTGTCTGTCTGTCCGTCTTGCTGTCTTGCTGTCCGAATAACTTGAGAAATACTGATCAGAATGCGATGAAATTTCGTCTCAATATATTTTAGCCAAAAGTAGGAACTTTATATAAATTTTTTAATTTATGGGGATATAAGACGTAAATTTCGGATATATTAATAATATTCTGAGGGTCAATATCCCCACCAAAGGTGTAGGGTATTCCATAGTCGGGCCCGACCGACTATAAAAATCCGCCCCATGTGACCGAACTTACCCATGTGACCTAACTTTCCCAACTCGTTTTGAATTAAAATTGAACTTTGGTGTATCGGAATTTGGTACATTCAGATTACCTCTTGTAATCGCTCTACTATTATTAATTGAAAATTACATTCATCTACTACAGTTTAACAAAAGCTTATTTTCGACTGCTTAAATTTAAAAATACTATCGGCATTAGCACCACCTTTTGTTTAAAACACGTTTCATAAATCTTTGCACTGATGTCATATTACTAAAGTCTTTGTCATTTAAAATATTGTTTATCTTTTTTTATTGCTATTTTTTTTTTCATTTCATTATTTTCTTTTAATATTGTTTTTAAAAAAACGCTGTTTTTTTTAGTATTCTGTATGCAAACATTTTCGCAATTGTCGTCCCATTGTTTGCAACATTTCATTGTTGTGCTATGTTTTGTTGAAAAAGTGCCACAGCATTGAACCGGCACAAGTTCAGTTTTAGCCATTTTTTTATCTTTACTTTTTCTATTTTTAATTATAATTTTAATTATGCTGTATTTTTCGTTATATTTTTGCAAATTCACTTGAAATGACCTTTTGTCACATGCTCAAATTAAGCGCAGCTTTTTACAGATTAAAACCTTTAATAGTCATAACAAAACTATTTCGAGTTATTGCAATTTTTCTATACCAAAACGTGACTAATATGCACTAGCAATATGGAAAACAATCATTATCGCCACAACTACTTTTAGTTATCTTATCAGTTGGCACAACAATTGTTTTTATAATTTTATATTTGTTGAGAATGTTAGCTGTTTTGCCCAAGTCGTATTTGTGTTTGTGTGGAAATTCTAAACGGTCTGTGGGTACTACAAAGAATCATTTAAGTATCATTAACTCAGTTGAGTTAATTGAATGTTCTGCTAGAAAGTGTTGAAATATTTAAATGCTGTTGAGAAAGTCTTTGTTGTTGAAGTGTAAAACCAAAGAAAAAGTAAAAACAAAATGAAGAAAACGTTATTTAAATTGTCTATGATTGGGTTTAGCTGGGTTTTATTCTTTTTTGTACTAAACTAGTTTAGTTTTTCTCATAATTAAGTGTGTTTTATATATTATATTTAATAGTTTTTTAGTATTATATTAGATAATATTGTGCTCAAAATCATATTGAAATTTCAATTTGATCAAATTTATGAATGTGTGAGTTGGAAATATTGTGTTGAGGCCCTATGCTCGCCGAGGAGATCAAGAACAAAATGATGATGATTTGGCAAAGAAAATTATAAAATTTACTTTTTTTTTGTATTTTTCGGGTACAAAGTTGAACATTCCTTATCCTAGTAGAAAATTTGGTAGAGCCATGGTCATGAAGTGATCATGTCATTATTTGAGATGATCGGGATATGACGAGGCCCATAATGTCCTTGTAACGCACTGTCCTGATCATGTACTGACCTCAGGACATGATCATGTACTGATCAGGCAATTCCCCATTTTATTATTTACCCGACAATTGCCTTGTCAGAGCCCGAGCATAATAGGGTTTCTCTCATTAAATCTCGATCATTGTCTGATGCTAATTTCGTTATGAGGAACAAATAATGTAGCTATGATCGAGAATATTGACTATTTAGATAATGTAAACGCTGATATGGTAAGCATGATAAGGGCATGCAAAGGTAATGATCATATTTTCTCTAATAGGGCTTACCCAACGAAAACCCGATCATTTCCAGATGACGCATCGGGCAAATTTCTTCTAGGGTAGAGCGACTGAATTAGGTACATTAACGTTATTTGTATTTCGAATGCTATATTGCCCGAATTTTACTGAATTTCTATACACATCAGCATCTGCCTTTTACAATATTTAAATATTAATAAAAGCAAAAGTAACTTTGTATCTGTTATAAACGTGTTTAATTAGTCATCATAGTTTTTGGTAATAAAAGTTTCAGGGCTTGGATTTGGTTTAGTTTTTTTGGAATAAAATTTAAATATCGTCTATATACAGATTTTACATGTTCCAAATACACATTTTAAAAATATTTAAATTTAGTTTATCATAAAAACCAGTTGGTAAATTACAAAAGTGGTGATATCATGTAATAGATTAAAATATTGTCAACATTTAAACTTAACGAACAGAAATGTACAGCAATATTTAGATTTTTGTAAATCTATTATGGAATTTCTGAAACGGTAGTAGGTATGTTGTACAATGACGATATGCAAATTAAAATCGAAATTCAATTTCTTATTTCTCGCTGAAAATTACAGTTGTTCCCAAATGGTAAATCGAACTTTTTACAGCTTGATTGATTTTATGATACTAATATCATGTTATCTATTATTTGTTAGCTGAAGGAAAATATGTGAAATTGCATATTTTCGACTGTCCTTGTAATAGGACTCAACTACTTTGAAAAGTATTTGAAATGAAAACGTAATAAATTTTGCAATTTTTGTTTGATGGTACCCATAATGGTTTTAATTAAAAGAGAATATCATATTCTTCTGAGCCCCTAAAGACTATTTACAATATACATTCATAAACATATCAAATGTGATTTGTATAAAAATCTAATTGCATCCCAATTAAAACAGAGTACAGACTGAATCACAAATTCCACACTATGTCGAGGCGTAATTCAGATATATACAATTCTTTTTCAAAAAAAGATCAATTGGAATTCTCAAATTCCATTTAAAATTTAAAACATCAGTTGTATTTTTTTTAATTGAAATTCAGAATATATCGTCGTCGTTCAGTGAAACGTCACTAAGTCCAAAAATTGAGTATTGAGATAAAAGCCTTTAAAGGTAGTAATTACCGTAACAAATCAGAATATTTTTGGATTCAAATAGTGCTTAGCTTGTAGTAAAAAAAAGTTTGGACAATACACATGACCGTTATTGACTTATTTTCTTCATCGTTCAGTGAAAAATCACTAAGTCCTATATAAACAGTAACAGTGCTTCAGTTTATCCAAATAATTGTTAAAATCCAACCATTTTTGTGGACTCAGCACGGTTATATTCAGATTTCGACGAATTTACTGATTTTTTACGCCGCGATTATGGTAATATTATAGTATTTTTTGATAAGGAATGTCTATGTAGATCTTCTTCTATAGTTTAAGTCGAAAATAAATTTGATCGGCCCCTTTTTAAGGGCTAATTGTGGACTTGAGTACTTTTCGCTATACTGATTTTTTTTTAATATTTGGAGTTAGTGATTTTTCATTTTTAATATCTTCGGTAAGGAAAGATATAGGACTCCGAGGATTTTTTTAACGTAAAGATGAGTTCGTTTTTATTATAGTAGCATACTTATCTTGATATTTTCGAAAAATGGACTTAACGACGACGATATTATTGATATTCATAACTTTCCATGTGAAATTCATAACATATCAATTGTAATTCATAATTTTTCATTTGAAAATCAGAAAGTATTCATTGAAATTTATTATATTAACATTTGAAGAAACGTTTAAAGTCAATATGTCGATGGATACAGACGTATATTTTATTATTGTGTTACTTGGGTTATTTCTTCTTTTATAAAATTAAAATATTTTTCTATAATCAAATATATCGTCATTGCAGAAGTAAAATATGTACCAACTAATTTTGAAAATTTTTAACATAAGATTTACATTTTTTTAATTTCAGATGAGATATTTTTATCTATAGAAGCGCATTTGAATTTTTAAAAACATTTTTTTTGTTGATTTTTAATTTAATTAATTACAAAAAAAATATATATATATTTGGTCAGTTTTTCTTCTCCAACGACGTTTGGTAGATTGTACAGCAAATAACGTTGAATTAACTTGAAATAAACCAATTCAAAATTTAATATTTCTAATCCAAATAACATTAACAAACGTTGAATCCAAATGTCTATCAAATGATTTGAGTTAGTGAGTTTGTTTACCGCATAGCAAGCTTTTTATTACAGAGTTATCTCAAAAATCATCTAATTCTCGAGTAGTTCTAATATTTCAATTTCTAAACAAACGCATTTTACTAAGACTTTAGAATTTTTTATTCACTGCTTTGAACAAAACTGTTTACACATGAAATTTATTTGCTTTCAATCGCTTTATTAAAGTAAACAAAGAAATTTAAGATTTTATCAAAAACCAACAGAAAATTGGTGCTACTACTTTGTTGAGGCTATTGACTTTTCGTAAATGTTTCCCACAAAAACTATTAAATTTATGGTTTTTCATTTGCTGCCCCGCACAATGGCCCATGTTACACCTGCTAGCTATTTTTATGAAATCATTTGGAAATTGTTGGAAGTGGTTGAAAATGGTTTTAAGTTGTTGAAAATTGCTGGAAATTAACGTAAGTGTGCAAGTAGCGAAAGTGTTAAGTTGTACCATACAATTGGATTAAAACGCATTATTATGGGTACTTTTTATGGTTTTGTGTTTGCTATAAGCCGCGCAAAAATGTGTCAACAAACTGTAATGAGCGACAGATGACAGCACGGGCGCGAGTAAATGTCAACAGAAGTAGTAGAAGAGCCAACCAAACAGAGTTTTTAAAGACGATTTGATTTTTAATTTGTTAATTCATTTGTCACATGTCATAAAATCACGACATTTGTGAGACTTTCTTATTTACAAACTAAATAAATTGTAGGAAATTCAATTAAATTATAAATAAATGAAATTATATATGAAATGAATGATTATTCGTTAATTTTTCAAGTGCAATAAATATTAATAAACTTAATAGGACATTGTTTTGAAATGAAATAAAAGAAAATTATTTAATATCTATTATTTATGGAAACCCAAGTAATGGGTAATATTAATAAATATCGACTTTACTCAAAACTTGAAGCAAATACTTAGAATTGTCAAAATGTTGCGTCCTTGCTTCAATTTCTATGCTGAAAACCACTTGTTTATGTTCGAAATTGTCGAAAAACGTTCGACTAAACAATAACTCTGAAAATTTTGAAATAAAATAAAAGATTTGCTCAGAAACCGTAGGCTTTCTTAAAAATAAATACGTTTTTTTTATTAATATGATCCATTGAAACCCAAATGAATATAGATTTCGATTTTCACCTTCGCTTTCTGTTTTAAGTTTCGTAACCAAACGATTACAGTGTTCTTTCTACTTTCAAATAACATTTACAGTGTCGGAATTGATTTCGATTTTAATATAAATGCTGTGTCTTTTACTTTTGATAGTTAGAGACAAATAATTGTTTAACGTTTCAAATTCGATTGAATTATGTTTATTTTTTTATTAAAAAATCGAATTCTAAAAAAACAAATTCGATTGATCACAAATTTGAATACAATATCTAACGAAACTTGAAACATGACAGAGTGAAATATGACAGTATTTGTTCATTTTTAAAAAATGTGGAGCAAGAACCAGAGTTCTTTTATTCAAATAAGGAACTCCAGACCAATTTATATCGATCGAAATTCAAGTATTTGAAAAAAAATCGAATTGAATTCGTTTCACAGGACTTAAACGATTTTTTAAACGTCAAAAAATATATTCTTTGAAGTTGTATGAACAAAAAGTCTGTAAATTAACGTAGGTATTACTGTTAAATTGGTTGTTAACCTTTTACATATTTATTTATCTACAGACTCAACTCTCAAGTGTAATGACATGAATAATGAATGCAATGCCCATGAAAAATTATGCCCAATAGCCTGAATCTTCCGACGTCTTACAAGGATTGTCGCACGTCTGGGGCATAGGTCTTGTTTCAAGACTGAGGCACAAGCCTTGGTACAATCCTGAATAACAGTCTTGTAACATAGTTATCATTCCAGCCT
Organism: Dryomyza anilis; assembly: GCA_951804985.1. Classification (NCBI taxonomy): domain Eukaryota; kingdom Metazoa; phylum Arthropoda; class Insecta; order Diptera; family Dryomyzidae; genus Dryomyza; species Dryomyza anilis. The sequence continues at coordinate 116,991,761 of OX638130.1, forward strand.
TGACACAGTCTTGGCACAGGCCTAAAACACAGTGTTGGCACAAGACTGAGAATTAAGTCTGGCACAAAATTTGTCAACGAGCCTGGATACAAGCCTGGGATACAGGCTTGTAACATTGTTATCATTCCAGTCTTGACACAGTAATTCCTACTTGGGATGTTTTAAGAATATTTTAAAATGATCAAAAATACGCGGATTTTTGCGCTTTTTAAAGCGTGTGCACTACCCAAGTGTCTGTAGCCTTTTTATGATCAGTGTTCAGTGTTAAAATATGAGTGTTTTAGGAGTAATAAAAGTGTCAGAAATATGAGGGTTTTTGGGCTCATAAAATGGGCTCATAAAAGGATTGGGAGCCTTTTTGGACTCTTTTTAGAGCTCAAATATTAGTGTTTTAGGAGTAATAAAAGTGTCAGAAATATGAAGATTTGTGGGCTCACAAAATGGTGCCCAGGGGTTGGGAGTCTATATGGACTCTTTTTTAAGTGCTCATATATGAGTATTTAAGGAGTAATAAAAGTGTCAGAAATATGAGGGTTTTTGGGCTCATAAAATGGTATTGGAAGCCGTTTTGGGCACTTTTTAGTGCTCAAATATGAGTGTTTTAGGTGTAATAAAGGAGTCAGAAATATGAGGGTTTTTGGGCTCATAAAATGGGGTCTTCTACCCAAGAGTCGGGAGCCTTTTTGGACTATGAGAGTAACACTCATAAATATGACACATTTAGGAGTCTAAAATGACTCAACATATTTGTTGGGTGCGTTTGCTTTGCTTTGGACGATTTCAATTTATTTGGAAAACAAATTATTTTTTTATTATTTTTTATTATTTTTTATTATTTTTTATTATTTTTTATTATTATTTTGGAATTCAAATGATATTCTATTGATACTCGATGAAAAGCCGGAACATGGCCTAAAATATCAAATTCTGAAACTTTTAATATCTGATTTTTTTTTATAATGCTTTTAAAAATTAACCAATTGAATATCGTTTATCCCTGTTAAAAATTAATTTAATCATTTTTCTCGTTTATTTTCAACAAAAAAAGCTGTATGTACCACTCAAGTTTGTCCCGTTTTCCAGTGACCAAAACTGGTCAATATTAAAAACATTTTCTTAGTTTTATTCGGTTTTTTTTATTATTTATATCTGCTCTGCGTGATTTGCACTCATTTTGCAAAATCAAGAACAACCAGCTGAAGAAAAAAAAACAACAGAAAATGAGGAAATGTTTTCTATGTGTTTTATATTTTTCTTCTTATTTTCACCCAACCTGTCTAAGCAGCTGTTCTTTGATTTTTGCAACTGCCAACTGATCTCATCGTCGTCGTCGTCGACGGTAACCAGGTCTCTCTGCACATTGTGGGAATTGTGTTCTGCAAACACTTGGCATGACGTGCCATTGGATGGAATGACGGCCAACGACGCATCGATCGGCGACATCGCCAGCCAACGTACTTTGATGAATAAAATAAACAGAGATCAGCTCATGTTGCGGCTTTAGTTGGTTGGTGATTATGGCGCTGCGAAAGGTTTTTTTTGTTTTTGTATTGATTGTCAAATGTTTATGTAGTTGTTGTAGCAACAGTCACTGTCAGCTGCTTTTTGTGGTATGAAGAGTGTTGGTGTCTGTTGACACACGGTGAACGAATGACGCATTTTTAACAACAGACGAAAGTGATTTCGTTTTGTAGAATTTAAAATAGATTTTTATCAATTTTAAAAATATATTCGTTTTTAAATGTAAAAATAAAAGAGAAATAAAAGAGATAAAAGAGAAATCCAAAAACAGAAATCGTTACTGAAACAGTAACTGAAATCGAAATAAAAGAAAAATCCAAAACTGATATTTATTATAAAACGATTAAAATTTTCAAATAAAGATTTTTTCCTAAGTGTCAGGTTATCTTAAATAGGCTTTACCTCAGAATTCTTCGTAATACACGTAATAAGGGATGCCTTATCGCATTCAGATCAAAACAGGTTGTGAATTAAGACTAATCTTAACAAATGTTTCGGGTAAAAAAGACAATTATAAAAATGTGAAACAAAACAAAGTTATTGAATTTTACCTTGACAATAATCCTCTTTCGAAAACTAACACGTTTCAAATTTTTGTATAAAATATTTCATACAAAAGTTTGAAACGTGTTAGTTTTCGTAAGAGACGTCGCACAGTGTGCCCAAACTCACTTTAATCGGGTGAAATTCAATATTTTCGGAAATGATTTTAAAAATTTTAAAAGTTTTCTACGAGAGAACTTGAGAAGTCTATATCTTTAAAACTAAACAAGATATTTTCTCAAGTAAGCACATTTTTTTTAGATCTCAATGTAAGCTTTTCATAAACAACAAAATTTAAAAAATCGGATAACTTTTTGGATTTTTTATAATTTTTGAAAAAATTTTCATGAAAAAAAAAACTGAACTTTACTGATTCTATCTCCATAACCATTAAAGATACAAACTCCAATTTTAAAACTATAGTTCTCTCAAGTTCTCTCTGTGCAATACTTTTAACATATTTAAAATCGGTTGAGTGGTTTCGAAAATACTGAATTTCAACTGATTTAAAAGCGTTTGGGCACACTGCGTCGATATGAACTATGACATTATAAATTATTATGAAATATGCTAACAGAATTTGTACAGGAGTCATGATTGGGAACTGATTTATATATTTTTAACTTATAACCCGACCATTTCAATAACAAACAAATCTTCCTAAGTAAGTAGGTTACATTTCTACCAAGAAAATACGAATTTATGAATTTGTGAAGTTATATATTTTATAATGAATATATTTATGAATTTACAAAAATATGACTTTTTAAATTAATAAATTTATTATTTAAGGAATTTATGAATTTGTGAATTAATAAAATTTATTAATTTCTTATAATACAATTTAATTATAGAATTATTTTGTTTGCTTAGCTATTTAAAATGTTGACTTATCCAATATATTTTATAATTTTTCTACATTTCTTTTGCCAAATTCAACTAACGATGATGACTTCATCACTGGCTTCTTTTTTGGCTCATACCAAACTGCAATATTGTCATAAATTATTGCGTTCTTTGGTTTTTTTACTATACACTTTTGGACATAAACTTCTTCTAAATGTCCGGCCAAGCCTTTGTTTGTTGAACGCTTTAATTTTTCTATTTTTATTTTTCTTTTAATGTTTATTATTTTGGTTGCTTCTAAGATTGTGCCATTAAGATAAGAAATTAGGAAATTTCAAAAATGTTTTGAAAACATGACAGCAACCACCCACCTATTTTCAAGTCTATTTCAATGCCTTCCTGTTGTGCTTGTCTTTGTGACTGTCTGTCGTGCCTCCCAAATATCTGTCTATTTGTTACGCTGTCTCGTGTATTATGCGGTTCGTTTGCTGTAATTATTATTTCTAAATGTGGTTCCTCTCTAATTTAATATAGCCTACGGAAAAATGTTAGTTTTTAATTAAGATTTTTTTGTATTTAGATTTATCTGGCTAGTTGAGTATTGAGTAAGGTGTTTCGAAACTTTCGAATATATACAAATTAAATATATTTTTATATGTAAAATATTATTTGCTGATACTACTAAATAAATATTTTTTTGAAAGCTACATTAAAAATAAAAAGTCTGTAACAGTAGCAAAAAAGTTGCTAATATAGCAAAAATGTTTGCTGAAATGAGAAACGCGCCAGAGCGAGCGAAAGTTTGTTATTGTTTTGTTTTACGTTTTACTAACATTATATTTAATATTATTTTTGAAATAAAATATTTGTTTTTTTCAATAAACATTAAAAATGAAACTGTTTCGAAAAACAAAAGAATTTAATAGAATTAAATGTTTAATTTTGTCGGTGTAAATTAAAATTAACCCGTGTATGATCTTATGTTATATCGTAACTGACATTTTTAAAAATTTTGGGAAATACGAATTTTGTGTGGCTATATCCCGACCAAAACGTAAATGTTTTTGTTATTTTGCCATAACTTTTCAGGGGAAAAATATCAAATAGTGATGTAATGGCATTAATTGTTTGTTTTTAAAGCACCTATCGAGTATCATTATTAAAAAAAATATTTGCCAACAAAATTTCTTGCAAATAACAAAAATTCAAAATAAAATTTTAAAATAATGATGCCAATCGATAGATGCTTCATAAACAAACAATTAATGTCTTTACTTAACTATTTTATCTTGTACTAATAAGAAGTTATCGCTTGCAAATATCATAATTCGAAAAATTTTAAATCTTGTCATGACAAAAGGGGGAATTTTTTAGTTTTTTTGCCATAACTTTAAATTGGTTCAAGATAATTTAATAGTGTAAAGCAATTAATTGTTTGCTTTTAAAGCAGATATCGATTGGCATCATTATTTTAAAATATTTTTTTGAATTATGGTTATTTTCAAGAAAAATGTTTGGTAAATTATTTTTAAATAATGATGTCAAACGATAGGTGCTTTAGAAACAAACAATTCATGCCTTTACACAACTATTTTATCTTGTAAATTTAAAAAGTTACGTCAAATAAACAAAAAGATTCGCCCTTTTGGCATGGCAAGATTTTCACATATTCGAATTCGCACTTTTGGTTTTGTCTTTTATGGCTAGAAATATCAAACAAAACCACACACGATTTTCGCACAGTATATTTGAGGAAAAACTACATTCAAAAATTTAAAAAAACGCAAATGTCAAAAATTATACATTTACCACTTTGCCATGTAGTGACGATATGATGTATTTCAACATAAGTGTTCAGATCCAAGGTCACAATCAGCCGATTATGTCTATTTTAAATACCAAACAGCGAAGATGTATAAGTAATCTAACTCCAAAGTTTCATTGTTCTAGCTCTTCTAGTTTTCATGTAATCGTGATCGTCAACAGACAGACGGACATCGCTAAATCGACTCGAAACATTTTTGCACAATATACCATTTTTAAACTTTTTGAATAACTTTACTAACTAATTTCTTTGTCAGAACTATAGTGTTGCCACCTACCGTGTACATATTTTTCATATTATGAAATACTACATTGTATTTCTAAATGTGCTAATATAAACATTTTGTGTTTACAAATTTGTTTTATTTTTTTTTTTATGCGTTTATTGCCACTTCATCGCTGTGTATTTTGTTTACAAACAAATTAAGCAAACATTTCGCAATAGCAACAAAAATTTGATTGGCATTTAAAATTCGAATACATGTTAAAAAAATTAACAATTTAACTAGCAACTACTTAATTTTTTTATTTAAATAATAAAGCAATGTCTGAAAAAATTCAAACGCATGCCTTTGCGTTTTTAAAAATCAAATATGGTAGTTAGGGCCTTGACTGTATGCAAAAAAAGCTATACGTCTAGTTAGTGACTAGTCTAAAATATTTTATTAACTACTTATACATTATTTTCAGTTGTAGCATTTTTTTTCCAGGAATATACTAAAAATAATAATAATAATAAAAAATGCAAATAACAAACGTGAGCTCATGCTGAAATAATTATCTATTATTTTGCCTGAGTTTTACATGGAATTTTTTTTTTTTATAATAATTTTATTTAATAATTTATTTTACGTCGAAGTTTTTGTTTGTTCGACACGTTGCTGTGGCATCTGAAATCGATTCTCTGTGACCAAAATCGATTCTCTCTGATTCGCTGTCTGCTGTGTGATTCTTCGTGGCTGTGTGTTGTAGAATCGTTGGAATTCGATTACATCAAAGTCGCTGTAGCTGTATCGAACCAACTACCGGCCGGCCGTTCGACTGACTCTCGTAAATCGACAACGACTAAAGCACGTAATGATCGCGCATGAAGCGCAACGTAGCGCAAAACTATTTACGTTCGAACCGGTTTTTCGTACTAACTACTTTTCTATAGGCTTCTCTTTATACGGGGTGCGCCACCGTTGAACCCGATGAAGAAGCCGTTTTTTTTTTGAATAACGACTGTAATTTATTTTTTATATATTATTTGAATTTTTAATTAAATCGCATTTCTTCTATTGTAAAATAGCAAAACTTCGAACTTGTTTCTATTCCCAAGCCTATTATTATTGTTTCGAGTGTTGAATATAGTCGTAGTTATGACTGTTGTCAGAACTCTGGAAAAATTATAACTATTCCCACAAGCGCTTCCTTCTCCTACCACCACCATCACTTCCTTTATATTCTTTATGCTTTATATTCCTCTGCAGTTATATTTTTGTTTGTCTAGTTATTTTTTCAGTTGTTTATTACCTTCAAACACGCATCAGTTGATTTCTGGAAAATAGAAAAAATAATCTTCCACAAAAACTATTCTCATTCCCAGTGCTTTTGCTTTATTTTGTGGTTTATATTCCCGGCTGTTCTATGTAACCTGAAACCAACTATGTTTTATTCCATGTCGTTGTCTAAACCGATCGATGTGGCGCGCACCTGTACCGTCGTCGTCGACATCGCCATTAATGCGAAACAGTTACGTTTCATTACGTTTCGCATATTAGGTCGGCGGCAACGGAAAGGCGAACGGGCGATACGTGTGCATGGTACGGGTGCGACAGCAAGTGGCGCTGTTCCCTGGACTCCATGATTTATCTGCTGGAATTTTTACCGTCCATTGGTTTTGCGTTTCAAGTATTGCAATGCGTTTATTTTACACTCGATTTACAGTCGCTGTTAGTTGTTTGGCCATGGCTAATAGTTTTTGTAAGCATTTTCTTTTTTAATATTTTATATTTTTTATATATTGGATTATTTTATTTTGAATTTTTTTTGCTTCACAAATATGCCTTGCATTTAAATTTCGCATTCTTTTGCACGGCCCCGACCAGCTTCATGTTATATATTATTTTTTTTTACGTAGACGTTGTGCGCATCGTTTTTGTGGATTGTTAAGGAATTGCAAAAATAGTGGGGATAGTGCCAGGAAACACGAAATGCCTGCACGCACAGCAGACAGACAGACAGCCAGCCGCAGCAGTCAGTTCGTTTGGTTGCGCGAAATACTTTGGCGAATTCATTTTAAATTACAAAAATATATAATAGACTTGCGAATAATGAAGGCGGTTTTATAGCACAAAAGCCTGGGTTTCCCATGGTTAATAAAAATTTATTATAATAAAAATTAACGACAACAATAGTAGGTATATGAAAAAAAACCACTTATACCTGAAGTATTAAGTGATGAATTATGATTTTAAATCTTTTGACTGGGGAAGACAATTTTTATACGTTTTGAATAAAATATGAATAATAGAAATATTTTTTTATATGGGCTCACTCTAACAAAAAGTTATATAATTAATATAATATTATAATAGAAAATAAATAATAGAATATTTTGCACCTTCTTTGATTTTTATGTTTTGTATTATAAAGGGTTTTTTAACAGGGACGCTACAAAAGTAGAGCGACAGGGACAGCAAACTACGCCATATTTCTTGCCGCTCTTTTGACATTTCTCTGCAGTAAGTTTTGCCATTTCATGATGGCAAAACTTCGAAATCGTTACGAGATCAATGTGAGAAAAGGAGAAATCACACGATATCGGACACTTTCTCGTACCGATATCGAGCGTCAAATCAGACCTAGTTGGTAGGTAGATATCGATGCGTTTAGTCAGAGTTTTCTTGGTCGGAGACATTTTTTGAAATCGGAAAAAATTGATCAAAGTTCGATATTGCTTCGAAAAATATTACGATATAGATGCGATAAATGTTTATATATCGTATCTTGTCAATGAATTTAAATGTACGAGAAATTATAAAAATTAGAATCGACAAAGCAACAAGATCGAACTTTCTGGACGTGGCAGACTGGGAAGTTAAACTTTTTTCAATTTTTTGTTATTTTGGTTTATCAATTATCATAACGTATATAGAATATCTTTGGAAATGGACAACTTACTGAATTATAAATACGAATTCGCTTAAGTCTTTATTTTCGCAAAATGAAATAGTGATGTAAAGGCATTAATTGTTTGTTTTTGAAACACTTATCGATTGCCATCATTATTTAAAAATTTCTTATTTGTCATTTGTTATTTGTGAGAAAAATGTCTGTCAATAAAGAGTTATAGCAAACAAACGAAAAAAAAAATCGAAAATTGGAAAATCTTGTCATGCCAAAAGGGCGAATATTTTCGTTTATTTGCTATAACTATTTATTGGTGCAAGATAAAATAGTGATGTGAAGGCATTAATTGTTTCTTTTTGAAGCACCTATTGGCATTATCATTTAAAAATATTTTGCCAAACTTTTTTCTTACAAATGCTAAAAATTCAAAAAAATATTTTAAAATAATGATGCCAATCGATAGGTGCTTTGAAAACAAACAATTAATGGTTTCAAACCATTTTATCGTATACCAATAAAAAGTTATGACAAAAAAACTAAAAGATTCGCCCTTTTGGCATTCTAAGATTTTCTATTTTTTGGTTTTGTCTTTTGTGGCTAGAAATATCAAACAAAACCACACACGATTTTGGCACAGTATATTTGAGGAAAAACTACATTCAAAAATGTAAAAAATGCAAATGTCAAAAATTATACATTCACCCCTTTGGCATGATAGTGACGAATTTCAATTGAAGATTCTTGGCGAATTTAGGAGACGGGAATAAGTAGTTAGATTTTTTAAATATCTTCTCCATTATCTGCTTCAAATATTAAAAAAATATATACTTCAGACAAACTTTTTGACAACGACAAATTAAAAAAAAACAAATTTAAAAGAATTAGACAAAAATTCGTTAAAATGAAATTTTGCTATGACAGTAGAAAAATATCATGATGAATAAAAGCCTAAAATTTTTTTCTGGGTGTATTTTAAAGAACAAATAATTTACACATAATAAGTGTTAATTAGTTCAATGATCAGACTTAATTAACAAATAGAATTAGAATAATCGGTGTTAAGAAAATAGTGTTAATTGAGTAATGTTTTAAATGAATTAACAAACATAATTTAAATGCAATGAAATTAAATTTCGCAAAATTCTTAATGTTGGTAACTTCTTCAAACTAGTTTCAACTATTCACACAAAAGACAGCAAAACGTCCTTGAGTTCAAATTGCATATGAAACAGAAAAAAACCTTCATTATTAAATCTAAATCCGTCAACACATAGTAATTGCAGCGCCATCTGAATGAAAAACGAGTCTGCAAATTCGTTGCGGACCAAGACTTATACTAGACCAAACGCAAACGCTAAAGAAGCATTAACGATGGCCATTTAAAAACGAGTCAGAGCAACAATTTGCAGAAACTGACAATTTTTACTATGACTTCAAAAGCCAAAGTATGGCGAAGCACATAAGAAACTCATTAGAGTTGCGTTAAGAAGAACAAAACATTGCATTAAGGCCATTAGCATGAGCCACAATAATAACAAAAACAACAAAACACATTGGCCAAGATGTTTATACGCAAAACGCATTTGACCAAAACTGGCACAAAATTGACTGCTGCTTAACTACGTTGGCAAAATACAGAAATACCGCAAAATACGAAAAATTTGCATAAAGAAAAGTTACAAAGGAGAAATGCGGTTTAATTATTTATGTTCTTCAGAGGTCGACGAGCAAGGAATCGTAAATGAGGGGATCGATCATTGGTTGTTGGACAAGAATTTCTGTAACTGCTGAAAAGTGTCAGGAATTTTAATATAGCAGAGTTGTGTGTGTAAGTTATTGGAAATCAATGAACTCAAGTGTGGCGTTTCTCAACGAAATTTAGTTATTTATGTATTTGGTATACAAGTCATAAAAAAGGGGGTTTGTGAACTATTGAGAAGTGAAAATTACAAGGCTACTAAAGTTGAAACAGTTTATAGTAATCAGTTTTACAAATAAATTTAAATAAAAAGAGCCTGATAATAAAAAAGAAAATCCTGAATATTAATAAGGTTCAGGATCAAGTTCGGTCTCAAGTATTATAATCAGGAACTGATTTCAAACGTGACGCATTTTTAAATATATTTCCTGATCCTGTTGACTATATCTCGAAAAAAAAACAATTTTTTTTAATACTATTTCTATCTTTTCTTCTATTTCTCCCACATTTCATATAATTTAACAATTTTTTTGTTTTTTTTTTTATAATTCTGTAAACTAAAATTAATATTACATGAAAATGTTATGGGGGAGAATTCTGCACAAATTTAGAAAAATATATGGGGGAGAATTCTGAACAAAATTAGAATTATATATATGAACAATTGTGGTTTTTTCCCTTTTTTTAGGATTTTTTACAGAAAATGTAATGATGCCATTCGATTTACTGAATATCAAGGATTCATAGGTGAAATTTTTGTGTCTTTGGAATATCTGTTTCTCCTAAACGGAGCGTTTTTCAAGGTCACAGTTCAGAAATTTCACAAATGGGCTACGCTTGGTTTGGTTTATTTAATATAAAAAAATATTGTGATTTTTTACAGAAAATCTAATGATGCCATTCGATTCACTGAATATTAAGGATTCATAGGTGAAATTTATGTATCTTTGAAAATTCTGTATCTCCTAAACGGAGCGTTTTTCAAACTAATATAAAAACTAAGATAAAAACAAGTCAGGGTTGTCCTTAATAAGAATGAGTTTGGTTCCCTTATTAAAAGATAGAGTATGACTATCACTATAAAACACAGATCAGGAATACATAAGATTTCCTTATATTAGAAAAACTTATTTCAACCTGACACTAAATAAGGATTTCATGAACTCGGGAGTTTTCAAGCTGGAAATCATAAGAATTTCGACATGTTCCGGCAGTTAAATATGAGGTGTGTAACAAAACCTACCATAGAACAAAAATAAAGTTTATACACATAAAAAAAAACCTCTTTTGGCATGTGGTTGGAAGAATGAAAAAGTTAGTTGTATTAAATAACTTCATTCGGTTAAATCGAATGGTTTACAAATTTGATAGCAGAACTGCTATATTAGCTCATACACTTAAAAAATTAGTCAATACTCACTCCTATGGTTCTAAATCTGTACTAAATTGTTCTAAATCAATTCGAAATTAGTTGCAGTAGAAACTACAATCATTTTATTTTGACGATAACAACCGACTAAGCGCTTGAGTGAACCGAATGAGTTGGTTGGGCAAAGAGTTGGTTGGCGTAACAAATCTCTATTCTGTGTGTAGATATAATGAATGTAAAATCGTATTTTGCATTCGGAAAATGTTGTCTACCGTCTTAAATTGTCAAAAAAGTGTCTGCAATGATTGCTTACCTAAAAATGGTCTTCAAATCGATTTTTTTCTGAATATTAAAAATATTTTAATTGTCTGCCGACAACTGTATTCCCCCATATTCTGCTAAAACTCTGTCGTAGCATATAAAACATATTGTGAAACGTTGGTGTTTTTAATTAAAAACAAAATACATGCGTTAAATCTGCCAGAAAACTGCGCTTTTAACAGAAATCTGAAGATAAAATGTAAATATCTGCCGTATATTTTGTCTGGGGTAATTTCATAAAAATTCTACAAAAATCTAATAAAAAAAAATATATTACAAAATTATTTTTACAAAAATTGTCCACTTAAAATTAAATCGTCTGAACAAAAAATTTACAAAAATGAAAAATACCGCAAAAATTTAAAGCGACAAAAATAAAATATAAATTTTCACAAAAACAAAATTTTAATTGTCACAAAACATTTAAATATACATTTTTAGTTAATTTATCTCAAAATAATATTTTTATATGACGTATTTAGTACACACAGAATATAAATTTATTGTTCCATCAACATTTTGTGCAACCACTTATTCGGTTTTCTCAACTGCTAAGTCGGTTGTTAAAGCCAAAAGTAATAGCACTGTAGTTTTGATAACAACCAATTTCGAACCGTTTTAGAACGATTTGCAGTGTGTATATGCTAATATTTCATGCACCAACCGAATATGATATGAAATGTATAGAACATTTTTCTGAACCGACTGTAGTTGCTTGTCACAACTATTTTTTCTGTTATTCCAACCGCATATACAAAAAATGATTTATCTATGTGTAAACTGTTTAGATGTCCCATTGCAAAATGCGTAGGGTAATTCGATATGTATGACAACCAGTTAAATGACGAAACATATTCTATTATAGTGTTTAGTTCCGTTGGCATCCAGTAGCAACAATTATTATCTACAGGCCGCTTAATAAATAATTGAGTCAAATAGTTTGCATTGTCAGCGACAACGTTTAAATTACTTTCGTGGTTTTTTAATCAAAATTTTTGTTGTTCATTAATAAAAAGAAACAATAAATAAATAAATAATAAACAAATAACAAAATAATAACAAATAAAAATAAAACAAAAAAAATCAAGCTTTTGCAACAATTGACAGCAGTACAAAACTCACAAATCGCAAAGTAACTGACTGACTAACTGGCTGAGTGAGCTCCGGTAATTGCAACAATCTGGCGGCGCATGTTCATCATGATGTTGCTGATCATGTTGCCGATCATGTTGCTGATCATATTGTTGATCATGATGACGATGATGTAATGCCATAAACGATGTTGCACTTTTTAGACAGGTAATAGCTGTTTTTGTCAACAATTAAGCAGTAAATTGAAAATAAATGACTAAAAAAGTACGCGACTCAAAATTAGTGATTTTTGCAGAGGCGGAAGATAAAAAAGAAAAGTAGGTAAATCTGAAGATATTTTATAGTACCTAGAAATAATATCGTTTTTGAAGGTAATGAGATTTTTATCAAAAATTTGCGCAACTTAACGAGTGTCCATTTGAAGAAGGAAAAAAATGACAAGCGGAAGGTTAATCGAAAGTTAGTTTAATCGAATTTATTTAATGACGAGTAGCAGCAGCACCGTGTCACGAAAGAAACAAATCATTTGTATTAAAAACCATTGTACGACAGACGAAATAGTTACATTATAAATGACGCCGTCACTAAATTGAATTGAAATGTTGACACAATTTGCGCGCTGACATTTTGTTTCAATTAGGTTCTTGTGTCAGTGTGTGTGTGGTGTGGTGTGGTGCGTTGTTTGGTTATGAAGTTATTGCATTGAAATTAATTAACCTCAGAGATCAGCGTATGGCACGAACTTAGAGTGAAAAAAAAAATGTAATAATGATGACAGATTTTTTTTAGTGTTGCACATGTTTTTACAAGTGTTGATATTTAAGAAGGGTTTAGTAATTATAGCAGTTGTAATAGTTACTATATCAATTTAATATATTAAAATATCAATTTGCAGGGCAAATTTTATAAAAGCTAAAGTTAAAATCAACTGTTTTTGTAATTATTACAAAATAATAGTATAACTGGTAATTCAAAAATAGTAAATTTGACATTATTGTAAATTTGTTAATTTAACAAGATTAGTGGTAAAAATATTTGCTAATGCCAAAAAATAATTTAGTACACATTTAAAAATTTAAAATAATCAATACTAATGATGATAAACTGAAGTTAGTAATCTTAATACAACAGAAAATGCTATAACAAACTATATAGCTGCTTATAAAAATTATTAATTTAACAATTATAAGTTGTTAAATTTCAATATTAATGATGAATATAATTTGTTACAAATACAACAGCAATATTAGTAAAATAACTTATAAATTATTTAAATAAACATTATAAATGATGAAAAAAGTTGTAAATACAACAGCAATAGTTATAAAAGTAGTAGTATGTCTGGTAATGGACAATTTTAGTTGTAAAAATATTATGAAATAAAAAATAACAAAATGCTATAATAAAAAAAGCAGTTAGTGCTTAAACACAACAGTAATAATAATAATAGTTTGGCGCAACAGTCCTGTATAGAACTTCGGCCGAGCTCTCTCCATTTTGAGCTATGCGTGTTATATTTGTACAGTTTATTGCCGAATCCGAACGGCGGGTGAGAGCTTTTCATAGGCAATGTTTTACTCTCGTAGTCTTGCCATTGACTGACGAGAGGTAGCGCTGTATAGAAAAATGCTTCTGTGAAAAGATGTTGTTAGCACCAGACCAGGCTTGAACCGGGGACCTTTCGGCTCGCAGTCCAACGCACTAACCACTGAACTACCGCGGCTACAACAGTAAAATTTATCATTTTCATTATTAATATTGTTTATTTGACTAACTTAGAGTATTGTTAACCTTCTATGTGTTATAAAACTGGTAAAATTTACAATAATAATAGTGAAAATAACTGTCGATGTTGTAAATACAACAATCATAGTAGTACAAAGAACTTTATAACTACACGCTGCAAAAAAGCTCTCTCAAACACAATTTTGCAGACATTACATATATCTTTTGAGCTTTATGCAAACAAAAGTATTATTACGAAAATGCAGTCTACGGAAAACTGATCTACAATTCGTATCTCTAGAATGTGTACAAAATAAAAACACTCTTATGTTTGGTTTAAATTAAAACAATTAACTTTATTAATTCACTTTAATAAACAACTTTACTAATAACAAATTCTAACAACTGCTGTATGTCCACTATTTAACTTGACATTGATCACACACGAGATGCACTTGACCACTTTCCAATCACTACTAAAGTGCTGTGCCTCAAATTCGGCGCCCTTATATCATCATTTCGACACGTTTCGACCAGCTTCGACTTATTTCGAGAACCTTCTTGTCGTTTCGTGAATGACGCATGCTATTGGCATCTCATTCGCACTCATGTGTTTTAATGCGCTGATCTTCCATCTGTTTCTTGCACGCTGCCTCAGTACGCTGAATGATCTTCCGTCTCTTTCTAACACATTGCTTAGAGCGCTGAATTGTCTTGCGTCTCATTTATTATTGTTGATTGCTTGCACTATGGGGAAAATTACATCTTTTCGTAACAGTATTATAGCATTTCAAAACATTATTGAAATGCAATAATGACAGCCAAGCATATTTTTGTTTTCGTGCAAACATATTTATGTTCAGAAAGAATAATTTTACACATTCTTGCAAACATTTATATGTTTGAATGTGAAAAACATTTTATTTACATGTAAACATATTCATGTTTACATTTCAATTTGATTTATATGGTAATTTCGAATAGTATTATTACAAAAAAAAGCAGATTTAACAATTTAGTCAAATTTTGGTATAACGAATTATATGGCAAGCATTTTCGTTTAATCGAAACATTCGTTATATGCCATTTTTTTTTATATATTAAATTTATTAAGAAAACTAAAAACATTGAATTCGCATTCAGTATTAAATATATATTTAGTTTACCATTGATAAACTACAAACAAAAATAAAAATTTGCGCCATTTTGTATTGATTATTTTGAAAAGTGTAATTTGAAGTCCTGCGGTCCTGTTCTAAACGAAAAAATAGATTGAGTGATTAGTGATAAGCTAACGATATTGGCGCATAATTATAGACCATTTAAAGTCGACTTTAAATTTAAAATAAGCTTTTAGACATTTTATTCTATACAAAATTTGTCAAAAAAGTCGAATCTAATATTAAAGTTGACTTTAAATTGTCTATGATTATGCGCCATTGTCCTTATCTAAGTTTTCTTTATTTTTATTTTGCATTCCTTACAGTTTTTGATGATGTTTTAATTTTTCTTACAACCGTTCGTTACATCGCGTATAAAATTATTGAAACGTTCGTAATATAAGATAGTCAATGTTATGAATTTCGTCCTTCGTTATAATCCGATTTTGTTAAACCCAGAATTCATTTGATTGCATTTTAAATCTATCAAATAAACAACATTATTGATAAAAATAATTATTAACTTCGTTAAGATGACAATTAGTTTGTTGTTTTTCATAAATTGATCAAGTTTTTGATTTCTTTTTAAAAAGTCTCTATTATCAACTCTCGCTTATTTTGCATTTGTTTTCCGAAATTCACCCAGTTTCCAACATTTTAATGTTTGGCTTGTTTTTAAATTAACTTTACGTTATGTTCTCGTTTAGCAGCTATTTCTTTTTTTTTTAATTTCCTTTGTCGGGTTTTAATATTTTTTATAGCTCATTGTTAACTTTCCATTGTTTTGCATTTCAGCTGCGTTCGACGAATTCAAGTTCAATTGCAATAAAATTTGCTCTAAAAAATCATAAAGTACGATTTGTATTTTTAACCCGTTTTTATAAATGGATCACTTTAAAACAATTATATATGTGTAAAAATGTGGGGGCTCATAAAAACGAGAAAGTGTTTATTTTGTGGGTTTTTCACTCTTTATGCGCCCCACGTTGGCTCTACTTTGACTTTTGTTGGTTTTTTTTGTTGTTCAACAATTTTTAAAAACTTTTTGTACTTGTTTCATTTTTGTTTGCTTTTGTTCTCCATCCAAAAAAACAACTTAACCTTCTTGTTTTATGCACATTTCTTGAGGTTTTTTTTGGTGCTCCTCCAGTTATTGTCTATGTTTTTTTGTTTTATTATTTTTGCAAGTTTCGTTTCGTGCCATATTTGGCTTAGTTAACAAGTCAACCGCTAACCAATGCGCCCCACAGTGCCGCGTCTCTTTGACCCCTAGCTGGCTGACTGTTTGTCAGTCGTGTCTGTCTGTCGTGCGGTAAAAGTAATTTCCTCCTCTGGCTCAACAACAACTAAACAACCAAAAAAGTGAAACACCAAAATTGGCCTGACTTATAAAGCTGTTTATGTTGCTGCTAACTTACAACAAAGCCAACCAAAAACAACAGCGAAAAAACAGTTAACAGTGGCGAATTGTGTTGCGTTCATGGTGGGTTTTGTGGCGCATTCTTTGTTTGGCTCTTTTGCATAATAAGTGCCTGCTGTAAGTGCCGCTGCCAATATGATTAGCGTCGTTATTGCGGCCAAGTAAGGAGAGTGTGGTTGTGAAAGAAAAATCAAAATAAAAATTGGTCAACAAAATATTAGTAAAATTTAACAATTCAAAATAGAGATTCTGGCAAATTAGAGTTTGATTAATTTTTAATAAAATTTTATTTTCTAAAAAAATCAATAAATATGGTATTTTTCAAAAAAAATTACAAAAATAACGAATTTCTCGCCTGTGTATTAGTTTGCTCCATACGCCATTGGAGGTAGGGATGTTCAAAATACATGAATGTTTTATAAACACTCGATATATTACGGATACATCGATGTTTTCCGAGTATGTCTCCTGAGTATTAGTTTGTCCATACGCCATTGGATGTAGGGATGTCCAAAATACATCGATTTTTTAAAAACACTCGATATATTGACAATGACGCAAGTTGGTTCTGGCCAAATCCCAATGACCTAAGTTTGTTTTTGTGCACAGACAGTCACTGGTATCACTTTCTTGAAGAAATATATATGCTTTTATTCTTGGCGAAATGATAGATGAGCTTTTTTTCGTAGCTAAATGTAAAAGTGTTTCTTTTCGTTGCGAAAATAGAGTTATACTTTGTTTCGTGGCTATAAAACGTATATGTTTCTTGGGTATAATAAGAATGTGATTGTTTTCGTGGGGAAGCTGAAGGTGTGCTTCTTTTCGTAGTTATGACAAACGTGCTGTTTATCGTAAGCAAATTGAAACGTGTGAGGCGTCGATTTGACATATTAAAACTTAATAAAACTTCAACTAAATTTTGATTTACCTAATAATTTTTATTCGATTCATCGAAAACATCGATGTTTTTGTTCGATACATAGGAAAAAATCGTTGTAATGAGTCGATGTATTTTATCGACTCATTACATTTTTCAAATGTACATTCCTAATTAGAGGTTTTCATATATTTTTCAAGAAATTTACACGATAACTGATTTGTTTATGTTCGCAATTAATTTCGGGTTATATATTACACGAACATGTACGTATTAGGTACAGCGTTAAAAATGACTCGTGACTATGGCGCCCTTTAGTGCATGTTCGATACACTAGCGATATACTTAGCAGGGACACGACCCGTTCTTGTACACACTAGTTTTCTAGCAAACTTTTTGCTATGTCAAATAAAAGGAAGCTATTATTACTAGTTAGAGTTTGTTAAAATTTAGCAATCAGAGTTTGCTTTTAATAGAAAATTATTTATTTAGAGTGTACAATATATTAACTAAACAATTTGTTAAATAATACAAGACAAAATTAAAATGACAAATTGTTAGAACTTATTTTTCATTAAAATAAAAATATGATTACTTCTAAGTAGAGCAAGAAAAAGTTCAATGTTAACAAAAAGTCAACTAAACAGTTACTTTTTTTTTGTATGATATCTTCTTACCACTAAAAGACACCTCGATGACAAATGTGCAAAGAATGTTTGTTTTGGATTCATTAATATTTGTCATGAGTCGAACATTTGATGCGGTTGCGCTCGATTTAGCAAAACGTGTGTTGTGTAACTGACACAGCGAATGACTGACTGAATAACTGACTGAATAACTGACTGAATAACCGACTAATTGAATGACTAACTGAATGGTTGCCTGACTGAATGACGATGTCATGGATGAGCAATCAGGGTGACATGCAATCGTCGTCGGAATCGCAAACGCAGCCCAGTTACAAGTAATTGAATTGTTTGCTGATTTGGATTTCGCCGTAAACAGAAAGCGACAAAAAAAAAAAATAAACAAAATGAAGAATCAGAAAATAGTTCAAATAAATAATAAAAATACTACAATGAAATTACAAAAACCAAATTCGAAAATCGTACAGCCCTGAGAAACCATTGTGTGTGTCTGTCTCCAAAGTATATTTTATTTCTTCTTCTTAAGGTCATCACGCCAACATTCGTGCTGTGCAGATGACACTCCCAGACTTTTGTTTGTACGAGAAAATGACACAGTTTAGATTAGTTGCTAAATTCAGTTTTATTCAAGCCTTTTCAAGATTTGTGTGGCTTTGGTATAGAAAAAATAAATCAAAGTCTAAAATTCTATTGTTGTACTTATCGCATTTTGCTTGTTTTATCGGCACAATTGATAGTCGAGGCCTTATTTATGACACGATTTTATATAATTTGTCATAGACTTAAGAGTAATCGTGGGTAACGTTATTAAATACATAACTGCTGTGCTTAAAATAATTAAAAAAGCAACAAAATCCAATTATTTATTTAACGTTTAGCGAATAAAAGCAGATTTGATATTAAAAAATTCAAATCTTGTTTTTAATAACTACATTATTTAATTGAAACACAATTTCCTGTTGATTTATTGATGGAAATTTCATATTCGGTTGTCAAAGCAAATAATATCAAAGACACACACCAATTTGTTCTATATTTAATTTAGTCAATACCAAAACCTAGTAGTTTTTGGTTATACGCAACGAATTTGAAGACTTTTCTATTTGTTCTGAATTTTTACTAAAACTAGTCTCTTTTTTCATTCTCATCCTTAGTACAACGTGCCAAAAGCCTACTTACGAAGGGCAAGAATGGCACCAACAACTGCTTCGTCACCATCGGCCTGGGCAAAGAAAAGTATCAGACATCGGTAAAGGAAAAAGCCGAAACGGACGTCAACTGGAACGAGGAATGTGAACTGTAAGTGACCCGTTTGATACCTTAAAATCCATAGAAGAACCCTTTAAATTTCCTACTCCTTACCCCCAAAAAATAGCAAAATTCCCGATCAGGGCAATCGTGCCGAACTCGTGCTGACCTGCCTGCATCGCAACAACATCGGCATCGATGAGTTTCTCGGCCAAGCGACGCTGCCGCTCAACGAAATGGACGTCTACGATCGGCCGCGCTCCAAGTGGTTCAAGCTCGAGAGCAAACCGGGCAAAGAGAAGAAAAACAAAGAGCGCGGTGAGCTCGAAGTGCGTATATCGTTTGTCGTCAAGTCCGGCTCACTGACGGATCTCAGCAAAAAAGAGAAACACAAGTCGTCCATCGGGCAGCTGGCCTCGTCCGTGGGCGGCTCTTTGCTCTCCATCAATACGATTGAGAAGCGCAAGGGCCTTAAGAAATTTGCCAAATCGTTGGGCTCCAAGATGCATCTGCACAGCAAGAAGAAGAATAAAGATGGCGATGATTTGTCCATCAGCGGCTCGTTTGCCAGCATTGATACGCCCAACAGTAGCTCGCATGGCGGCAGCAAACGCTATGGTGGACAACGTGCGGGCGAAGCGGATCCGGGCGTCATTAGTGAGGACGAGGATGAGTTCGTTTTTGATAATTTGTCGCACAAGAGCTCGGGCAGCTCATTGAATATACGCAGCGCAGGTGTAGGAAGCGGCGGCGGCAACGTTGGTTTGCAGCCGCCAAACCCAAATTATGCGCCGCGCAATCCTTCGCCGTTGCTGGGCGGTAGCGCATTTAATGGAAAAGCTGGAGGTAAGCAGCCGAATGTTGTTGTCTATGGCAACAAAAATGATGTTGACGATGATGATGATTATGATGATGAAGCGCAACTCGAGCAGCTCGAAAATGATTTTAGCCTACGCGCACGCACACTGCCACCTCCCTCCAAACCGCCGCGCACGCAACAACAACTTGCAGCAGCAGCAACAATTGCTGAAGAGCAGCAGCAGCTCAACGAGTGGGAGTCGAAGCTGTACGGCAAACATTTGGACACGGGCAGCTCCGATTCGTTAAAGCGACGCTCTTGGGATACGTCGCGTGTGCCGCTGCCCTCGACCAGCGAGGAAGTGGAAGAGGAGAAGGCGTTGCCTAAAGAGAAACCTTCGAAAATAGTTGAGCATGTTGTAGCGGCTGATGAGAGCAGCGACACTGTTGACAGCGACACTGAGGATGAAGTTGCAGCAGTTGCTGAGCTGCCCGCTGTAACGCTGCGCAACAAAGAGCCGCCGCGTCGCCCCATTACGTTGGGCTTGGAAGCTGCAGGCGCTATGTTGCCGCCCAGCATTAATCTGTTGTCCTCGCCGGAGACGGAGAAGAGCGACTTCAATCAGTTCAATGCAACATTTGCCAAATTTGAGCAGCGCAACAGCGCAAAGATTTTCAATTTTGAGCCGCCAACAACACCGCCACCGCAGGCGCCCAAGAAGTGGGACTCGCAGGCGCTCATTGACAGCGAGGCGCAGAAGATGTCGCCGAAGCCGTTGCCACGCGGCAATAGTCGTGGCGCCGAATTAGAAGCGGCAAAGGCGGCGGCGGCGTTAAAGGCTAAAGAACGACAGGAAGAAGTAGAAAAACGGCAACAGGAAGAAGCAGAAAAACGTAAAATAGAAGAGGCGGCGGTGCGTAAACAAGCGGCGGAAGAAGAAGAAGGACGGCGTCAGCGAGAAGAAGACGAAGAGCAAGAACGCCGTCAACTAGCCGCAGAACAAGAACAACGTCAATTGGTAGAGGAGCAACAACGGCAACAACAGATGCAAAAACTTAAACTACAAGAAGAACAAAGACTTAAAGATGCCGAAGTAGAAGCAGAAGAAGAGAAAAGACAACGGCTTGAGGAAGATGCACGCCTTGCCGCCGAACTGCGTCTCAATGAGCAACGCCTGGAGGAGGCACAAAAGTTGGCACAACGCGAAGCCAAGCGACGCGAGGAGGATCAAAGAATTCTAAATTTTGCCAAACGTTCTACATCGCTGGAGGAGAGCGATGAGGGTTTCACAACACCGCCGCCTCTGGAAGAATCGCCCAAAATGATGATGAACAACAGCAGCGCCGCCGCAGACAAGAAGGAGAAACGTTTCAGTAAATTCAAATATTTCAACAAACGAGGTGAGCGCGCGAGCGTGTGTGGAGGAGCGAGAGGGAGCAGCGGTTGTTTGTGTGTGTGTGTAATGTCTAAAAGACGCTGGCGGTTAATATAAAAAAGACTTCGAGTCATTTTTTAAGCAGTTACACTACAAAAAATAAAGAAATACACTAAAGCCATCATCAATACACCAAAACATACAATTTACAAAATTGACAAAATCATAGATACGAAAAATCCTCTCTAGATTAATGGCCTTTTTGGCAATTACTTAATTTATAATTGGCAATTTTATTGCCTTAACACTTTAGCCATAATTTAGATTTTTATAGAATTTGTTGAATATTTTGTTAAGGAATTTGTTAAGAATTTTTAATAATTTTATATAATTCAATTAATTTTGCTCTCAAATGATGTTCTTTAATGGAATTTGTTGTTTAATTGTTTAATTAATCTGCAATTAAATTTTGTTTTTCAAAATAACTGAATTAATATTGCTCTACAATTTCATTTCATTATTTAATTGAATGTTGTTGCATAATTGGTATGTGATTTTTAATTGAATAGTAATATTTATTGTATTTTGTTGTTAAATTAATAATAATAATTAATTGATTTAATGCATTTCAAGTAATTTATATAAATTAAATTGAGTATTATGTCAATTTAATGTTTTAATTGAATTTAAATGTTCAATTGAATTTGTTATATTCTTAACTTAATTCAATTTAGCATTTGAATCAATTAAAATTATACAATTAATTTAGTTTAAATCAATATTTGTCACGGAATTTAACAATTATCAATTACATTGTTTCGTTTAATGAAAATGAATTGTTGAAATTTATGTAAATAATTGGACTGAATTTTTTAATTGATTTGTGTTGATTAATTAATTGTATTGATTAATTTAATTGATTAATTTAATTGTATTATTTAACTGAATTGTTTAATTGATTTGTATTGAATTGATAAATTTAATTGTGTTCTTTAACTGAATTGTTTAATTGATTTGTATTGAATTGATTAATTTAATCGTATCCTTTAACTGAATTGTTTAATTGATTTGTATTGAATTGATTAATTTAATTGTATTCTTTAACTGAAATGTTTTATCTAATTGATGTGCATTGTTGAACTGAAATGTTCTTCTTTAATTGAATTCGTTTTATATGCTTAAAGTAGTTCTTAATTGAATTACATATTTAAATTTTTTTTAAATGCATTACTTGTTATAACTTTTTTAGTTAATTATTTTAACTGAAATGTATTTTTAATTGAAATATTTGCAATGAATTTTATTACAGAATTTCATTTATTAACTAAAAAGTAATTTTTAATTGAATTGCTCTCTTTAACTTGAAATATTTTTTAATTGAATTGCATTTGAGTTGATTTTTATTATAAACTAAATGACATATTTAATTAATATGCTATTTTCAATTAAAATTTTTAATTAAATTTTTTAAATTTTCAATTGAAATTTTTAACTGATTTGAAATTTTTAATTGATTTTTATTTTAAATTAAATGGCATTTTTATTTAATATGCTATTTTCAATTAAAATTTTTAATTCAAATTTTTAATTTTCAATTGAAATTTTTAATTTATAATAAAAAAATTTAATTTTTAATTAAAATTTTTAATTTTCAATTAGAATTTTTAATTTTCAATTAATTTCAATTAATATTTAAACGGAAATGCATTTTTAATTGAAATGAATTATTTAATTGCAATGTATTTTTTTACAGAATTTAATTTTTAAGTAAAAAGTAATTTTTAATTGAATTGCTCTCGTTAACTAAAAATATTTTTTTTAATTGAATTGCGTTTTAATTGATTTTTATTTAAAACTACATGACATTTTTAATTAATATGCGGTTTTCAATTCAAATTTTGAATTTGTAATTAACATTTTTAATTTTCAATTAAAATTTTTAATTTTCAATTAAAATTTTTAATAACAATTTTGTATTTTCAATTAAAATCTTTAATTTTCAATTAATATTTAAACGGAAATACATTTTTCATTGAAATGAATTATTTAATTGCAATGCATTTTTTTACAGAATTTAATTTTTTAACTAAAAAGTAATTTTTAATTGAATTGCTCTCTTTAACTTGAAATATTTTTTGTAATTGAATTGCATTTTAATTGATTTTTATTTTAAACTAAATGACATTTTTAATTAAAATTTTTAATTTTCAATTAGAATTTTTAATTTTCAATTA
This sequence comes from Dryomyza anilis, assembly GCA_951804985.1. Taxonomy (NCBI): domain Eukaryota; kingdom Metazoa; phylum Arthropoda; class Insecta; order Diptera; family Dryomyzidae; genus Dryomyza; species Dryomyza anilis. The sequence goes on from OX638130.1 coordinate 117,015,575, forward strand.
ATATTTAAACGGAAATGCATTTTTAATTGAAATGAATTATTTAATTGCAATGCATTTTTTACAGAATTTAATTTTTTAACTAAAATGTAATTTTTAATTGAATTGCTCTCTTTAACTAAAAATGTTTTTTTAATTGAATTGCGTTTTAATTGATTTTTATTTAAAACTAAATGACATTTTTAATGAATATACGGTTTTCAATTAAAATTTTGAATTTGAAATTAAAATTTTTAATTTTCAATTAAAATTTTTAATTTTCAATTAAAATTTTTCATTTTCAATTAAAATTAAATTTTTTAATTTTTTTTAACTTAAAGCATTTTTTTTAAATGCAATTTTAAACTAAAATATAGTTTTTAAAATAATTTATAATTTTAACTGAAAATGAATTTCAATTAAATTGTTTTTTTTTTTAACTTAAATGTATTTATTAATCGAATTGCATTTTTAACTGAAGTGTTTTTTTTATTTGAACTGCATTTTTTAACTGAAATATATTTTTTAATGAATTACATTATTAATTGAAAATGTAATTTTAATTGAATTGCTTATTTTTTATTAAAATGAATTATTTAATTGCAAAGAATTTTTATTATTGAATTTTATTTTTTAACTAAAAAGTAATTATTAATTGATTTTCTTACTTTAAGTTGAAATATTGAATTAATTGCATGTTTAATTGAAAATTAATTAAATTTTTAAACTCAAATGCATTATAATTGTATTGCTTTTCACTGAATTAAAAATTATTTTATAATTGAATAATTTCTTTTAAATGTAAAATCTTTTTTAATATCATAAATATTGTGAATATATGCAATTTTAAATTTAATTGACTAAATTAAAATACGTAATTTAATAAATAAAAATACTTAATTAAAGTAATTAAAATACGTAATTAATTAAATTTAATTCTTATGATTAATTAAAATTATTTAATTGAATACTAAAATTTTGAACTGAATGCTTTACCTCAGTTTAAACTTAAATATATTAATTTATTTAGTATTAATTAAAATTAATTAAATTAAAATTTTCTGCAAATTCCTTAATTGAGTTTCTCACATTCTGCACTATATTTGTTTTGTGATTTTGTCCAGTATTTTTAGTTTACAACACTTAATACAAGTTCATTTATTAGTTTTATTCATTGCCTGCATTATTTCATTTGTGATTGTTAATTTTTTTTTCAAACACGTTGATTTTAAACCAAATGTTATCCGCCAGCGGATTGCATTCATACACGCACAAACATTCATTTATATTTGTTTAAATTGTTTTGCTTTAAATTTCTTTCTTTCTACAAACAACGCACACTTTACAATTTAATTGCATGTCTTTTTTTTCTTTGCTTCGATATTTTACGCTGATGCCTAATTTTATGCAATGCTTTTTTGTTTTCATTGTTTTGTGCCAGACAAACAAGATGACGATAACAGCTCATCGTCGCCCAGTCCCAAGTCAAACGAACGCATCATAATCGGCAAGGAGAAGTCTGCGTCACACGCTGAGCGTAGAACGGAAATCACAGCGGCGCTTACCAAAAAATACGATGGCAAATCGAGAGAGGTGAGTGGTGGAAAATGTGATTTTTTTAAATATAAATTGAAAATTTAAAAATAATTTATTAATTTTATATTGTAGATCTTGAGTGCGACAAATGAATATTTTTTATTAATTTTAGAATTTTTTTTTTATAATATTAAATTAAATTTTTTAGGAACTCATGCTAATTGCCAACGGCATGGAGAACGAAGCGCTGTTGCAGCGTCAACGCGTGAAAGAGCTGGAAGATTATCTGGACAACTTGTTGCTGCGCGTCATGGAGACACATCCGAAGATACTGCAGAATCCCTATTCGAGAACCACATCGGCCAAGAGGTGTGTACCGGCCCAGGCATTTATGCGCATTTAACACGTTTTTATTTTTTTATTTGTATTGTAGTTGTTTTGTTGTATTTTTTGTTTATTTGTTGTTGTTGTTTTTGTTGCGGTTTTATTTTATTTTATGTTTGTTTTTATTATTTTTTCACAAAATGCTCTTTTGAATATTTGTATACTTCATTTTACTAGTAACATATTTATTAGTATGAAATAGTATGAAATATAAAAGTATTTTATATTCAGTGTCTTTATACTTGCTGCAATTCTGCTTACTTAAATTGTATTTATCGCAAACGTCTTTTTATTTACGATTTATTTATATTTCAATCAGTTTTATTTGTTTATAAATGCCTCTAAATACAAAAATGCTCATTACAAGCAGGGTTACCGTTGATGCGACTAAAGTGGGAAAATGCGACATTTTTCTTGTCATGAGACCATGAGACGACTTTGAAAAAATGTCCTTATTTTGTTAATTTTGGAGTGATTTTCGAGACATTTTATGATTTATTTATAAAAAAATAAAACAGAAAAAATAACACTACAAAACAAAATGAAAAGAAAAAATTTACGCAGTAAATGCCACTATTTTTGTATTATTGAAAATGAGCCACAGAATTCGAATATATGAATTAAAAAAAATTCTATGTATACGTTGACGAGATATCGGCCGATAACTTTTCAACCTAGCTTTCAAAAAGATGATCACATATATTTGCAAAAATGTCGCGTTTTAAATAAGTGATTTGCTCAAGTGTTATACCAAATAAAAGGTTATTAAATATCCAATAAACATTTCGCACAACATTTTGAAATTGTTTGACTGGTTTGAGAGAATTCTATATATCGACACCTCTTACGAAATCCCACACGTTTCAATTTGCTTACGAAAAGCGGCACTTTAAAAATAAAATTTATTAAAACAAGCATACATTTATTTTAACCACGAAAAGAAGTATTATATTGTATTAGCCACGAAAAGAACTTCATTCACATTTTCTCCACAAACAGAAGCATAAGGGCCCTATTATGATTAGCGAAGCGAATGGTTTTGGCGAAGCGAACGTCCAAAAAGCTATTACGGTTACATTCGCCAGACTTCATTCGCCAAAAAACGGGAAAAGTTAAGCGAACGTAAAAAAACATGCAACACTCGACCGATTTTCATTCGCTTCAAGTGTCAAAATCAAGCGAATCAACAGTTCATGTGACGAATCGGCGAACGTATCTTTATCTATTGTTTTTCAGTTTTTCTTTTGATTTTTAATTTTTTTTTCTTTTGTGCTTATGTTTATTAGGCTTTTTATGATTTTCAATTTATCTTATCCTTTAGTTTTTATAGAAGGATGTCTATAATTTTGAGTTTTTTGTGACCTAACTAATAAACGTAAAAAAAAACAATTTTTTTTCACACTTTTTATTTTGATTTTAAACTTAACACTAATAAAAGAAATGTCTGGAACTGCTCCGACTGCTGCTGAGGATGCAGCTTGGTTCATCGCGCGAAGTTATTTGTGCCACAGAGGAGGACAGACCACCATCACTGTAACTTATTGTAGTCTTTCTCCTCGTCGTCGCTCCAGCTTTCTGCACACCGCATTGGCTTCTGTTTAACACGCTCTTCTTTGATTGCTTTGGGCCCATCGTTTTTTTGGAACATTTTTATTATTTTTCTAAACAAGTATATTCACATCAGCTGTTTTGAAACTCTAGGGTTTCTTTAAATTAGAATAAAAGAAGTATTGCTCCAAATAAAGAAACTACTTTTTTTAATAAAAAGTATTTATTTTTATGTAAAAATAATTCCAATATTAACATTTAAAAACATATTTTACTGTACATTTTAACTAATTTGAATTGTTCCGAAGTTTATTTGGATACTTTTTAATCTTTTATAGACAAAAAATAACAAAAAACCGAAAAAGTATTATTGTTCTGAATCGAGTTAACGTTTTTTAAACCATATATAATATTAAATGGTTTTTTAATAATAAAAAAATAGATATTAAGATAAAATAGTATCTGTTCTAAAAAAAAGGCAGTACTAAAAGTACGCAACATGATACTATTTTTTTCAACTCTGAAATGATAATTCTATCCGTCAATGTTGTAAGTGTTGCTCACTTTTAAAACCATAAAAATTAGTACATTCGCCAGTTCATTCACCAAATTGCGTTCGCTTCGCCAAAGCGTTCGCTTCGCCAAGTACATTCGCTTCGCTAATCATAATAGGCCCCTAACTTTATATTTCCCACGAACAGAAACACATTTATATTGTATCTACGAACAAAAGCTCATGTTTAATGTCACCACGTATAAAAGCATATATGTATTTTCGATACAGATATCCCAATAGACAATTTTGTGGCTAAGAAGTCACATAATGTTGATATTTTATTATAACTAAATTTGTTGATATTTCATTGATGAAAAGTTATTGGCGCATATTTTGTAAACCTATCCAAAGACACATTTTTAAACTGTACATCCGGGAGTCATTTTACATAATACAAAAATAGTCTTGACTGTTGCGCATAATGGTTGTTTTGTAGTGTTATTAGTATTTAGTTAGTTCTAGTAAGTAGTTCGTACTTGTCCTAATTAGTCACTTTCTTATTGACTTGAAAATCGTGTATAAATCTGAATTCTTTCTGATTTAACACATACTCAATTCATTGAACATTTTTGTTATTGAATGTATCGTTGTTGTATAACGAAAAGTCACCAAATACATTTTTATGAAAAACTTAAATTTCGAGTTTGTTGATTAATATTATAAAAAGTAATTGATGCATTTTTAAAAATTAAATATCTATTGATAGATTTATATTTTGAGATCATTGATTAAAAATTGAAAGATATATAATGTTTTTTGTAAATGAATATTTGGCATTTTGAAAATGTATTTGGTGACTCTTCGTTCTTCAACGACGATATGTTTAAATAAGAAAATACTTGTAGCAAGCACTTTTGTGTTTAATTTTATTATTGTGACAATAATTTTGTAGATATTTCTATTGAAGTTTTGCTATGTTGAAATACATTTTTCAACTTTTTGTAACATTTTTTATTCAATATTGGATTGAATGTGTCCCAAAATAAAAGCATTTATTTTTAACTAGTATTTTATAATTGTAGTAAATTGTATTTGTTTCATTGTAAACGAAAATGTGTTGGCAACTTTTAGCAAATATTTTTCATATTATTAAAAACTTTTGTCAGCTCTATTTTATAAAGGGTTTTTCAACAGGGACGCTACAAAAGTAGAGCGACAGGGACAGCAAACGACGCCATATTTCTTGCCGCTCTTTTGACATTTCTCTTCAGTAAGGTTTGCCATTTCATGATGGAAAGATATACGAATTCGAATTTCGGTAGTAAATTTTAATAATTTGGACTCGTTGTTGGCTCGTATATCATTCCATCATGAAATGGCGTCCCTGTTGAAAAACCCTTGAAAAAAACTTTTGTAGCGCTCTTATTGAAAAACCCTTTATAAACGAACCCGAATTTCATAAGTGCATCAACGATTTCAAATTGTCTATGTTTTTTTCGCTTTACATTTTAAAATTAAGACCTGCTGTCAATTTGTCCTTTTTCTTAGCACCATAATGTACATTTTTTATTTAGCTTTTTTATGTAATTTGTATTATTTTGTAATATTTAAAAACTAATTTTGAACACACAAAACTCAAATTGTGTGTTATGTTTTTTTTTATTGTATAGTTTTAAAAATTACATCGAAATGAATGATTTTTTATAAAACGCAAATGTTGATGCGCGATGCATGTGATGCATGTGAACGATCGGCAACCGAACGAACGTTCGATCGGCAGCTGTAAACTTTGGCAAGTAAGCAAAATGTTTAATAATTGAATTTCTTTCAAAGGACATGGGTTGTTTCATAAGCTTCAAACATTCTATTATTTTCAAATTCAAATTGCGCAGTTATTTATTTTCTAAATTTTCAAATAATTTTATTTTCAAATTTTGCTTTTGGTTGCCTCACTCACTCACACTATCAACTTTTGCACTGAAAACTATTTTCAATTTTTAAAACAAAATTTTTCTAATAATTATTTTCAATGCTTTCTTCTTGCAGCGGTTAACTAATCACTCCTAATTTAGACTACTATGCGGTCTGGGTTTAAACTACTATAAAAATAAAACAACAACAATAACAACAAAATCACCAAGTTGCCTCCTCCTTCGATCTAAACGTTCGAGAAGTGCTTTTTTATAATTTATAATAAACTAATTTTAAAGAATTTTTGATAGTAAAAATATTTGTATTGATGAGGAAGATGAAAAAAAAACTATTGTATTTGTATTTTTTAAAAATTTATTGAAATTATGTCAAAGTATTTTTTACAAAATTAAAATGTCAATAATATTTGCAAGTTTTAACGATAAAAAGTTGAAACAAAAAATATTAGTATTTAAGTTTATTTATTATGTTTAAGCAAAACAATACAAAAACACTTTGACAGGATTAAATTCAAATTTTGACAATTCTATATAGATTTTATTATGCATTTAGTTGTAGACAGCAATATTAAAAAAAATCATTTAAATTTTATAGCTATAATAAATGCTGGTATTGTCTTTTTTGTTGATTTTATTTAAATCTATAGTTGACTCTATTTTTCTGTTTGTTTGTTTTTGTAAAAGTGATGATATTTAATTGTTTATTATAAGCATTGCTTTGTTTTAAATTTAACCGATTTTTTTAAACAAGTGTTTTTGAAATTTTCTTATGTATTATTTTTATCTTAACTATAACGCTATTTGAAGTATGATTTATTGTATTTAACGAAAAATGTTTTTAAACAATAAACGAAAAATGAAAAATTTAATGAATATCTTTTATTTGAATTAAATATTGATTTAGAAAAAGCATATGGAAAATTTTTGATTTTTTAGGAATATTTTTTTTATGGAGTAAATTTGTATTTAATGGCAAATTGGAAATTTATACAATATTTTTAATATAAATTTTTTAGAGAAAACTAAATTTCGGTATTTATTAAAATTAAAAAAAAATATATTTTTTTTGAGATATTTATTATTTTTTTAAAAGAAAAATGTTATAGTTATAAAAAAAATGATCTCTTTGTGAAACATTAATTTTTAGTGATAAATTGATAAGTGATAAATTGATAAATTATAATTGAACTTTTAGACAGGGACCGCAAAGAACCGGAAACAGAACCGGTACCGAAACCGTTTTGATTTTTGGAACCGGAATCAGAATTGTTATTCAAAAAACGTGTTGAACAGGAAACAAAATCGGAACACATCAATTTTTTTTCTGATTGCAACCGGAATCGGAACCGTTGTTTTAAAAATCTTGGAACTAGAACACGAACCGATTTTCCAAAAGTTTTAACTCCCCGTCAGGGATTAAAAAAACACAAAGAACCGTTATTACAAATATGTGTGGAACCGGAACCAGAATCCGAACCCATCTAATTTTTATGGTTGGAATCGAAACCGGAACCGCTATTAAAAATCCAGGATATTCCAAACCGATTGAGTCCCAGCTTTTCGAGAAAACTTAAATTTTTGTGAAAAATAGATTTTTAGAGACAAATTGATTTTTAGAGAAAATTAAAAAAAACTTCAATTTTAAGAAAAAAAATTGAATTTATAGTAAAAAAATTGAATTTTTAGAGAAAAATTGAATTTTTAGAGAAAAATTGAAATTTTAGAGAAAAATTGAATATTTAGAGAAAAATTGAATTTTTAGAGAAAAATTGAATTTATAGAGAAAAATTGAATTTTTAGAGAAAAATTGAATTTTTAGAGAAAAATTGAATTTTTAGAGAAAAATTGAATTTTTAGAGAAAAAATGAATTTTTAGAGAAAAATTGAATTTTTAGAGAAAAATTGAATTTTTAGAGAAAAATTGAATTTTTAGAAAAAATTGAATTTTTAGAGAACAATTGAAGTTTTAGATAAAATTTGAATTTTTAGAAAAATTGAATTTTTAGAGAAATATTGAATTTTTAGAGAAATATTGAATTTTTAGAGTAAATTTTAATTTTTAGAGAAAAAGTGAATTTTTAGAGATAAATTGATTTTAGAGAAAAATTTAATTTTTAGAAAAAAATTTAATTTTTGGAGAAAAATTGAATTTTTAGAGAAAATTTGAATTTTTAGAGAAAAATTGAATTTCTAGAGAAAATTTTAATTTTTAGAGAACATTTGCATTTTTAGAGAAAAAATTTAAATTTATAGAGTAAAATTGAATTTTTACAGAAAAATTTAATTTAATTAAAAACGAGTTGGGAAAGTTAGGTCACATGGGGCGGATTTTTATAGTCGGTCGGGCCCGACTATGGAATACCCTACACCTTTGGTGGGGATATTAACCCTCAGAATATTATTCATATATCAGAAATTTACGTCTTATATCCCCATAAATTAAAAAAATTATATAAAGTATAAAAAACTAAAAACAAAATTTGAAAAATGTAATTGGGAGGACCACGCCTATATTTAAAATTTTGAAAGGCTAATACATATTTCATAGATTTGATTTTAATAATTTACGGATCAAATTTCCACTATGAAACCCCGGGAAATAATGAAAAAAAAAGTGAGCGGATCACGCCCATTTTTGGACCACATATTTTTAGGTGAATTCTAACAATACCTTTTAAATTTTATAACTATACCTTGAATACTTTTCGAGTTATTAGTTCCGAAAGAGTTATATAAAAGTGACTTGTATGGGAGGTGGGCGTGTCCGTTGACCGATTTGGCTCATTTTCAAACTCAGTTTCTACTTTTGGCTAAAATATATTGAGACGAAATTTCATCGCATTCTGATCAGTATTTCTCAAGTTATTCTGTATTCGGACAGCAAGACAGCAAGACGGACAGACAGACGGACTTGGCTTAACGGAGTCGGGTAGTGATGCTGATCAAGAATATATAAACTTTTCCATACCGGACACGCCTCCTAAGGGGCGTTACAATATATGCACAAAGTTAATATACCCTGTACCTCATAGGTGTAGGGTATAATTTAATTTTTAAAGAAAAATTGAATTTTTAGATGAAAAATTGATTTTTTAGAGGAAATTTGAATTTATAGTGACAAATTGAATTTTTTGGAGACAAATTTTTTTTTTTTAGAGAAAAATTGAATATTTAGAGAAAAGTGAATATTTAGAGACAAATTAAATTTTAGTAAAAAAGTGAATTTTAAGTAAAAAAGGGAAAATTAAATTTTTCTCAAAAAAAAAAAAATATTTTCTCTAGAAATTAATTTTTCTATAAAAATATTTTTTTGTTTCTCAAAATAAAATTTTTATAGACAAAATTGATTTTTTTTTTTAATTGATATTTTAGTAAAAACTGTGAAATAATGAATTTTTTTTGTAAAAGCTTAATTTTGTTTAAATAGTTTAAATTTGATTTTATATTTCTAGTTATCAATAATTACTACCCAAGCAACCACGGCTCGACAATTGCCACAAAATTTTGTGGCATATGTGTACCTTTTAAGTTGCCTCTGACACCAGTGCTGCAAACTAATAATATGTAGTCCTAAAGAGGTAACTAATAACATGTATGGAACATACACAATAATATATCGCAATGCTGTGATATATAAGTCATTCATTCTGATAATGGAACATATATACAATAAAGGGCGGAGTTAACTTTGTTGCTTATTAAATGTATTATGTTCCATATATGTGGCAAGTATAGAATGTAGAACATGGTTATATATAATGTAGCTAATTAACTTTAAAATTTAATAAATGTATATTATTATACACGACATATTTATAACATCCACTACATATGTTTATGGAATGTTGTGTTGCAAAAATATACAACCGCAAAAGCATAATTTAAAAAGTAAAGTAAATGACAATTTTAATAAATTTTCACAAATTGCATTTTTTTGTGTGCGCGTAAAAATTAGATATAAGCTTTAACCCGAAAACATGAACCGTTTGTTAAATTAGAGTTGTAGTTTGCCGAAAACTCTGTTCGTAAAGACTTCTATTATTATGCCATGCATATTTTTTTTTATTTTTTATTACAGGAAAAACATTCACGTTAATGACACTGCGTAGGATTATTATTTTTAATCTACACATAAATTACAGTTCACGTTAAAATTACAGTTCAAGTTCCAAATAGGTGAACCGAAACTTGAATGGCTCAAAATTTGTGGCAACTAAGCCTCGCCCTGGGGCTTTTTGACTATCAATTGGGTGGCAAATAGGCATATTTCGCATGATTTAGAACAAACACTTTAATGGCAACTGTGTGGCTACCACTTAATTTGCCACAAAGTGGTTACTTGGGTAGTTAAAAACTGAATTTTCAGTAGAAAATGATTTTTCAGTAAAATGTATTTTTAGTCATTAATTTAATTTGAATGAATAAATAAATGTTTGTTTAAAATTAAAATTTTAGTAAACATATTTTGTTATTTATTTAAATAAATTTATTTTTATGAAAAAAATTAATTCTGTTCAAAATATGAAATTTCCTCCAGGTAAAAAATAAATATAGTGCAAGCAAACATTCTAATGGTTTTTCTCATATAAATTCAAAAATTTCCAATTGAAAAACCACGCACACAAATTACCCATCGTTTACTCAATACTAAAGAGAAAAATGTCCAAGAAAAGAAATGGAAAAAGTCTTTTCAAAAAACACAATTCGAACAATGTCTTCTTCTACTCGATCGTTGAAATTTTCCAATTTCCACAGCAAGTGAATGAAAAACCCATCAATGGTATCAAAATAATATTTGAAGGGTGTAATGCAAAGAGAGCGCAAGAGCGTTCAAATGGGAAATTTCTCTAGAGAGAGCGATCAAACGAACGGCATTGCCAGCACAGTGTTGAGAAATGTGTAAAATATACAATGATCGTTGTTGAATGCGCGACTGCTTTAAACATAGTGTTGATCGCAGATATGCCTCAGTCTCTTTGCACACTCGACGATATAAGGATCGAAATTAATAAAAAAAAAAATAAAATTTAATAAAATCGCGCACGGCACATTAACAAAAATTAATTTAAGTTATAAACTTTTAAATTTGAAAAAAATAAACATTTAGTTAGGACTTATAATAATTTTATTTTAATATATATGTTTACGTGTAAGTTGGAAAAAATAATAATTTTTATAATATGTGATTTTTTTTTTATAAATTAAATGCAAAAATTTTAAAAGTGAAAAATTATAAAATGTCGATTGAAATGTTTGAATGAAGTGCGTTCGCTTGTCTCAAGACCCTCGTTACCTACTCCCCCTATTTTAAATGAAAAAAAAAATACAAAAAACTAAAACAATAACGCAGTATGAAAGGATTGCATCTGTGTATCTAATAGATACAATTTTGACTTCGATCAACATGCGTAACAAGTGTAGCTGCTGTCCCTTTGCTTTGACAGCGGCGACCTCGGGCGTTGAACGAATTTATTATGCTGATGTTGATGTTGTTGATGATGATGGTTGTTGGATGGATGGATGTTTCGTTGGTTCATTGGTTAGTTGGATTGGATTGGTTGCTGCATGGCGTGGAATTAAATTAAATCTAATAAAACAACAGCGACGACGGACGGACGGACGGACGGACGGACAGACGGACGGACAGACAGACGGCTGCACAGATACAAATTAACAACGTTTTACGAGCTCAGATACAGCTACTGTTTTATATTTGTATCTGCAAGATACGTAGCGCGCTTGAATCTCTCGAATACGTTAAATGGTTCGCGCTTCAGAGCGCGTAAACAGTGGAGACAACTGTGATCGACCAGCGGCCGAGCGTAGTAGTTTCACTCAGAATCTGACTACGAATCTGGAACTGTTTCTGATTGTTTCAACAAAAAACAAAAAAACATACGTAAAAAAGTATCTGCAGCCGACAATGTATCGCATGTTATTATTGCAGTTGTTTTTGTAACTGTGGCTTTGTTTTTGTCGAGATGAGTTGGAAAAAAATTATGATTGAAATCTGTTGCGTTCAGTAAATATGATGAATACGCGCCGTTGTCATCATCGTCGTCGTCTGTCTTTACCGTGTATCTGTTGGATACAATAATATAATATGCGCTCGCATCGCACGGATACCAGATACGCGCTTACATAATGTGTTTTTAATGAAAATGGTTTTCGGAAATTTAAATTTTTTTTTTTTTGGAAAATATTATTTTTAAAAATGCTCAAACTAAAACAAAAATTACACGATGACGTTGTGTCGAACTTGTGAATGAAATGTGAATGTGTTGGAAAAATGTCGTAAATAACTTTAGAGATATTGTATCTTATAGAACAAAATGCATGTGAGTGATGTGTCAGTGCTTTGCTAATGGATAAAAGTAAAAAAAATGCACTTGAGATACTTTTGTGTGTGTGGTGTGAATGTGTTTTTGTAGTTTTTAAAATGCGTAAAAATTAATTTATAAAATATTAAAATAAACTAAATGTGCTACTACGCAAAAAAAAAACAAAAATAAAACGACATCGAAAACAACGAAAATATGCGCATTAATAAACATTTGTATCTAACAGATACAATTAGAAAAACATTCACAAGTGTGGAATAGATTTTTTGGATGGCGCCGGTGTAGCGGTGAGATCACTACAAAATTAAGAAATATTTTTGCTGAAATTTCTCTGGTATATTTGAAAAAAATTTGCAAGTTTAGTATAGCTACAAAGATATGATATGACTGCGAAATATAGCTGTAGATACAAATGTATCTCAGCAAAGATCTACTATAGTAGATCTTTCTGCAAATGTATCTCAGCAGTTATTATCTGACTAATGTTTATAAAAAAACTAATAGACGTAAAGCAGATACATAAATCTTTCTGCATATAGATCTTGAGATACAATTGTATCTAACTAATTAATTAGCAGGCCATAGTACATACAAGATACCAAAATCTGCATGCAGATACTAATATCTTCCTTCAGATACCAAATTCTTTATGCAGATACATCTGTAGATACAAATATATCTCAGCAGTTATTATCTGACTAATATTTATAAAAAAACTAATAGATGCAAAGCATATACATAGATCTTCCTGCATATAGATCTTGAGATACAAATGTATCTAAATAATTAAATAGCAGGCCATAGTACATACAAGATACAAAAATCTGCCTACAGTATCCCGCAGATACTAACATCTTTCTACAGATTCCAAAATCTGCATGCAGATACATTCGTAGATACAAATGTATCGAAGTGTCTATAGTAAATAAAAAACTGCAGAGAAAAATTGCAGAATATGTCCACAGATACCAAAAACTACTTACAGATACCAAAATCTACTGCCAGATACCAATATATTACAACAGATACATCTCCAGATAAAAATGTATCTTAGCATTTAATTAGCTAGCTATAGTAAATACAAACTGCATAGAAACATTACAGGATATGTCTGCAGATACCAAAAACTACTTTAAGATACCAAAATCTTCTACCAATTACCAATATATTACGACAGATACATCTCCAGTTACAAATGTATCTATGCATTTAATTAGTTGACCATATTAAAATAAAACTGCATAGAAATATTGCAAAATATGTCTGCTCACACTAAATTATACTTAAAAATACCAAAATCTTGCAGCAGATACATCTGCAGATACAAATGTATCTCAGCAGTTAATTAGCCGGACATATTAAACTCAAACTGCATAGAAATATTGCAAGATATGTCTGAAGATACCAAGTTCTACTTAAATATAGGAAAATCAGCAAAAAGATACCAAGATCTGCCTGAAGATAAATCTGCCGATACAAATGTATCTCAGCAGTTAATTATTTGGCTATATAGAAAAATACAAAATGCAACAACGCCCATGTGTGTGCGCATAATTGGCACAAATAAATTAAGGTCAATGCACCGCAATGCAAAAATTATTACATTGTTTGTGGGGTTGGGGTTGCAGACAAAAATGGCTGAACATAACAAATAGGCAGCTACGTATCTGACAGATACATTTTTGGCAAATACCTACATTCAATTAATAACAAAACAAATGAAAACTGGGTGCATTTCAGAGCAATATAAACAGTAATTTAAATGGTATTTCTTATTTCTACAACAGTTTTAAAATAACAATTTATAAATGTATCTAAGCAGATGTACAGATACTTTTTTTTAATAGTAGTCCCCCAGTATATTTTTTTTTCATTTTTCTACCTCAACTAATAAATTACATTGCAATTCGTGCAATTTGCGCACAAATATGCTAAAAGATGCAATGCTAGATACTACGTATACGCATAGATACTACTGTATCTAGATATTCGTTCGTCCCCGTTCGTGTGCACACAATATGGCAGCCAGTGTGGCTCGCAAAATCTCGCCACTTCATTCATTAATGCCGACGGCATTCGGCGACCGGCTGCCAATTCAAATGCACTGAAAATTGGCTGAATTCCTCTGACAAAAAAGACCAGCCATGGCTCGTTCCATGGTCCACAAATGAGGCTGATGAGTGGAGGAGGTGCATCGCATCACATCGTATCGCATCGCTTGTCGCGTGTTTTACGACCGATTAAAAATGTCACAAAATGCAGCAACAACAGCATTTTGTAATTTAGCAGTTTTCATTCTTGTAATGATGCTTGTTTGTTTGTTTTGTTTTATATCTTTGTTTTTATTTATTATATAGTTTGGACTTAGATTTATAATTTTGGTGGATTTCAAAATATTTGAAAAATTTTGACATGGATTTTTCGACACTAATTTAGTTTTATTGCAGTTACTGAATGATATATTGCAATAGGCAAATGTATAAATAATACAGAGTTCGAAGCAGGTATAGTTTTTGGGAATTTCGGGAATTTGTTTTATGATCAGTGTATAATCTATGTTTGTCCCAACTTGTACAGATGATAATCATCATAAGTATTTGGATTATGTTTTAAAAACTAATTGCAATAACTATGTGTTTCATAATTTAAATCTTTTTGGTTTTCCCAACAATTCATAGAGTCCTAATCATTGGATTAGTCACTATCATTTCAAAGGGGCGAATGTGCAATTTTTGACATTTGCGATTTTTTACATTTTTGAATGTAGTTTTTCCTCAAGTATACTGTGCCAAAATCGCGTGTCGTTTTTTTGGATATTTCTAGCCACAAAAGGCAAAACCAAAAGGGCGAATTTGAAAATCTTGTCATGGCAAAAGGGCGAATCTTTTCGTTTTTTCGCTATAACTTTTTTATTGATACGAGATAAAATAGTAGTATATAGGCATTTAATGTTTGTTTTCAAAGAACCTATCGATATGCATTATTAATTAAAAATATTTTCTTGCAAATAACAAAAATTCGAAAATTTAAAAATCTTGTCATGCCAAAAGGGCGACTCTTTTCGTTTTTTCGCTATAACTATTTTACTATATTATTGATAAGAGATAAAATAGTGGTGTAAAGGTATTTATTGTTTGTTTTTAAAGCACCTATCGATCTGCATTATTAATTAAAAATAATTTACTTAACATTTTTTCCTGCAAATAACAAATGGCAAAGTAAGGTTTGGCAAAATATTTTTAAGTAATGATGCCAATAGATAGGTGCTTTAAAAACAAACAATTAATGCTTTTACATTACTATTTTATTTTGCGGTAATAAAAAGTTATAGCATAAAAAACAAAAATATTTGCGTTTTGATCCGGATATAGCCTCGTAAAATCCGTATTTAGAATTCAGTAAGTTGTCCAAATCCAAATATATTTTATATACGTTATAATAATTGATGATTAAACCAAATAACAGAAAAAATTTAATTTAATCAAAATTTTGCTATTTTTTAAAGCACCTTTGGTTTCCCAACATTTTTAAAAATTTCACAAAAATAAAAAAAATTCTTAAAAAACATCTGTTAATTCGAATCAAACATCACTTTTTTTATTTAATAATAATGATTATTATTATTGTCAGATATAAAATTATTTTTAGCAAGAAATCGTTTTCAAGAACTTCCGGAATTATTTTGTGATTTATTACGAAATAACTATAAAGTTTAGGAACAAAATGTATATTAACAAAAATAAAGTAAATTGTCTCAGCTATGTTCTGAGATAATTCAAAAAAATATATATAAGTATTTTTAGAAAAATAATCGTATTGATAATTTCTATACGTAACTTTTTCGACCCGTCCGAAATTATTCTGTGTTTATTACGAAAGAACTATAGACTTTAGGAACAAAGTGTTTATGAACAAAAATAAAGTAAATTGTCTCCGTTACGTTCTGAAATAATTCAAAAAAATATATTGTACGCCAAAAGTAATTTTAGAAAAATAATCATACTGATAATTTCCATACGGAACTTTTTGAATTTTTCTGTGATTTATTATGAAAAAACTATAAACTTTGGAAACAATGTGTAAGTAGACAAATAAAGCACATGATTTCAGCTATTTTCTAAAATAATTCAAAAAAATATTTTGTAAGCAAAGTTTGCTGACTTTTTGGAATATCCATATGAAACTGACATTTACTTCCGTTTTTGTCCTGTCCGAAACGATAACAAATTACACAGTTAGTGACGGAGATTTGACAATATTTTTAGAATCCTTGAGTAACCCGACGAAATTTCACCAAACAAACTTATGTCCTATCACGTCAGGTTTACGAGATATATTACCATAAAGGTCATATAGTGACCGCAATATTACCGTTGGTTTATTGAGAAAACTGTAGTAGTTATGGATTTGTTGTCTGAGAACCAAATGTAGACACTATCCAAGGCTTCATATCTTTAGTACATATTAAATTTCTATCTCGTACTTTTAATACCAATATTAATGATTTTCAAAGGACTAATCTACATAATCGACTATTTTCATATTAAGGAGTTGCAAATGTTATTGTCAATGGAAAAATTATTCAGCATAAAAAAACATAAAAAGTGGCCAACTATGTCAAAGCCGTACGAGCTATAGTTTCTCTAATACTGAGCACTGCAAAGTATTTTTTTTTATATGAAACTGCAAAATACTAAAGTTTTTCATAGCTTAAAACCGAATGATCCTTTATCGGTGCCAATGTCTTTTGTCATTTAATAAACTAGACTAGGAAAAGGCAATAGGTGGACCGTAGAATATCGATCATTGGACTGTCAAATCATTTTTATAGACCATCGGTGTAATTTTGCAAAATTCATTTTACAAAATTCAGTTTTCTAAGTAAAAGGTATCATTATGAGTTCCTCGATCTATTGTATATATCTGGAATTTCAAATGGCTCAATGATTTCAATCTCAAAAAATTATAATATTTCAAATTACTTAGCTAGTCTTTGAATTCTTTTTTAGTATTTAAATCTACTGGTAAACAGAAAATGACTATAACTATTCAGAGTACTTCAGAGTTCAAAAGTACCAACTGATATCTCTTCTACAAATTAAATGGGAGATGCCCTCTAAACACATTTTCTGACTATTATCTCAAATGTCACAATTGTCTTTCAGGAATCTAGAACATTAACTACTAAATATGTTTAACCCAAATTTGTATAATTTTTTATAGTTTACATTCTTTTATGTGAAATACGATCTTGCGCTATTTTGAACAACATACACTTGATGGTATTATAAACAATAAATAAAAAATAATAGTAAAAAAAACTCATACCTCCGTTAATCCCAACACTTATCGGCATTTTTCTTATCGGGGCTGGTCTACTTAACACACAATTGACAGCGCTTAAATGTCAACTTATCTTCAAAGTGTGACATTTAACAACCTGCACGATCGTCAAACATTCATGGGGGGTATAGCACTGAAATACCAAAAAGAGATAAATGATTAATGAAAATAAATTTTAAAAAACCTTCAAGAAATATATGTTAAACAAAGATATAATACCGTAGATAAAAAAAAGAAGATATTTCACAAAAATTAATGCCCAAACAAATAGCGCACGATCACTTTGTGAAAGAATCCATTGCAAACAAATCAATTGAGTTCAACAATTAATTAAAGCCAAAATGCTTTGAACTCAATGCGGCACCAAAGCAACGCCTCCGCCGCGCGGCCCATTAGGAAAGTATTTCTCATTAGTTTGCCTTGTATTCAATGCGATCTTTTACTACAAACGATATACACTTTGAAGCCTCTAGAAGTCTGTTAATGATCGTTCTTGTCACAAATAATTGGAACAAACAGCACAGAAACAAAGCGCAACATTTGTGCGAGATGTAAAAAAAAGAAAAATAAATGGAAAATAAAAGAAATTAATTGGCATTCGTAGTCATTTCAATAATAAAACTAATGGAAATGTTACACATCTTTAATGGGCCGCCGCCGCATGGCATTTTGGCAGCATGTTTGTGCTGAATTTAATTATAAATGTGCTTGAAAATAGCCCAATAGCACAATAATGATAATGATTCTATAAGTAATGCAAGCAAGAGTCACGTTTTGTCAATGCGCTGGCTGCGCTCTGACAATTTGTGGGAACATTTGTGCAGTTGCCAAAAATAAACTAAATCATACCAAAAATGAAAAAAAAAAACATATTCAAAGTTAGTATGAATGTAATTAAAAATATATCGCGCCAGATGTTGTCAAACTTGTAGGCGATGTGCAGCTGTGCCACGCCACGGCATCTTTGAATTAATTTCTTGAAAATTTAGTATATTTTGCAAAATTTGTGAATATATTTGTCTAAATTTGTAGTTATATCTTTATTATGGTCTGTGTTTTAAACGAGCCATAACAATTTGTTTTTCTGAAATTCACAAAAATACATTTATTTCAACGAAGTAAACAGAATTAAGAAAAAGAATCACCGATCAAATATGTTTTATAGTTAGATCTGTGTTTCGCAGATATATTGCTGTATCTTTAGATACATTGGTATTTTTTGAGATACATGGACATTCTAGAAATACAGTGGCATTTCTAGGGTTAGCTATTGAAACCATCGAATTTCTATAGATACACTGGTATTTCAAGGATACATTGGCATTTCGATAGATACATTGACATTTCATAGATAATTTCGTATTTCTTAGATACATTGGCATTTCTATAGATACATTGGCATTTCTATAGATACA
Source organism: Dryomyza anilis (assembly GCA_951804985.1). Classification (NCBI taxonomy): domain Eukaryota; kingdom Metazoa; phylum Arthropoda; class Insecta; order Diptera; family Dryomyzidae; genus Dryomyza; species Dryomyza anilis. The sequence goes on from OX638130.1 coordinate 117,034,545, forward strand.
TTAGCATTTACACTCGTATTTCTTAGAAACATTGGTATTTTTGCATGTATATACATTAAGAACTAATAGATACATTTACAATTAATAGATACAGTAGTATATCATAGATTCAATTTTTTTAAAATATAAATTGGCTTTTAAGTATTTTAAAGATTCATTCGCATTTCATTGATACATTGGTATTTCATAGATACATTCGTATTTGTATAGATACACTATATATACAATGGTATTCATAAGATGCACTGGCGTTTTATAGATACATTGGCATTTCATAAGATATATTTTCATTTCATAGATATATTGGCATTTTTTAAGATACATTGCCATTTCATAGATACATTGGCAATGTATATTTGGTTTTTCTTATTTTATATACATTGGCATTTAATAGATAGATTGGCATTTCTTAATATACTTCGATACATTCTCATGTGTATGAATACACGGGCATTTCATAGATATATTGACATTTCGGAAGATACACTCGCATTTAAAAGATACATTGGCATTTTTATGTAAGATCGGTAAATTTCATTTTAAAGATACATTGTCATTTCATAGATACATTGAGATTTCTTATGATGTATTGCCATTTTTTATGAAATATCGGTACATATTCATTTTATTGATAAATTGACATTTCATAGATACATTGACATTTCATAAGATACATTGGCATATCCTAAGATGCATTGTCATTCCATAGATACATTGGAATTTCATCAGATATATTGATATTTCATAGATAGATAGGGATTTCTATAGATATCTTGAGATATTCTAACATTGGCATTTCTTAAGATATATCTGTATTCTATAGATATATTAAGATTTCAAAGATACATCCACATTTCATAGATACATTCGCATTTCTTGAAATATATTGGTATTTTATAGATACATTTTCCAACTGTAGCAGCGTGTGGCATTGATGGACAGAGGCGCTTCAACAAAATCCATCTGATGGATGAGGTTATATTTATTTATTTTGGCAGAAAACAAGGTTTTTCTATAGGCCCCACTAAACGTTCCGTTTCTGATGAGTTACTGCTGTTAATCAAAATAATAAATTCGCCTCTAAAATCTGTTGTCATTTTGCCAAAAACAAAACACACAAAAACTAGCAAGACTAGAAAAACTATTAGCCTAATAGATAAATAGGTCTACAAGGTTGTCTAGCAGCAAAACAAAAGAACTTTTGTTCTATAGAAAAACGCAAAATCTTATAAAGTATTTTCATAAAACGTCACTCTTTGTCGCCAATTCAAATTCAATTTCACGTGTCAGTGATTTGCACAAAAAAAGGATCTACATTTCACTCCAACATTTTGCATTCACATTAGACGATCATTAAGACTATTTTTAAAAATACGTCTGCCAGCTGCAGAACCATTTACTACAGAAAAACGAAGAGTATATGAGGTCCCCCCCATATTGCATGGAAAAAAGGGGTAACAAGTACAGAGCAACGAAATATTATTTTTATTATTATTGTGTTCTTCTTGTTGTTTGTACTTGAGAAGTAAGAAAAAGGCAGAAGATCCAACATAAAACATGTATTTTCAGAATTTAGTTTATTTTTCAATTTAAAATTTTATGTTTATTCAAAAAAAAAAAAGAAGAAAAACGAAGAAATGGAAAGAAAAGAAAACGATGTTGAGATTTTGTGGGGCACTTGTTCCGTCGACCATCGGGGGACGTTTCGGGTTGTCGAGAGCAACGAAATACACCGCCGAGTGGAAGCGGAAGGCCACGGCAAGCCGACGACAAACGAATTCATTTAGTGGCAGGGCACTACGTTGTATGTAGTAGTCGTTGAAGTAAAAGAATCGAATTATATACTACAAAAAATCAAAAAAAATCAACATATTACTATATATATGCGAGGCTAAGAGTATCTACTAAATACACTTGAATTCGTAAAACTCGCGAAGAGATGAAAGCAACCAAATAATAAAAATGCCGTTGTAGAGAATCGAAAAGATAAAACGTAGAGTCGACAAAGTAAATAAAATATTTGCAAAAACTAAAAATTAAAAAAAATAAATGCACTCCAAAGCGCGGTAAAAGTACAAGATGAAAATAAAAAGAATCTCGGATGCCATGCGAGATACAAATTGTTATTGTTATGAAAGCAAGTTTATTAAGTCAGAAATGTCAGCAGCCACGAGACGTTGGATAGACATAGAGAGACAGACAGTAAGACAGACAGTGCTACGGGCAGGACAGACATAACTGCAATGACAGTGACAACAAGTATAATGTTGTTTTTATCATGTATTTTGTTGTTGCATTTATGTTTCGCTAATTGCTGCTATGGAACATCCACCCGTTGAAGACTGAAGACAGATATTGATATTAAACAAACAAGATTATTATGTAGGGGTTGTGCCGATTTAAAATAAAAGGCCAAAAAAATCATTATATTTTGTTTAAACGATAAATTACTCTAAAAGTAGACGATTATATTCAAAAACTATAATATATATGATCGTTGCGAAGTGAGTTAGTCAGTGTTATATAAGGGAATACGAAAGTTCATAGTTTTATATTTGAAAAAATTATATGTTCAATTTTAATATTTGATATACGATTATATTCTAGCATTCGATCGAATAGATCAATCGAATTTCATAAAAATTGTATTTAAAAATGGTTTTGAATTTGATATCTTAGTAAAAAAATGGTTTTACGATGAATTCAATGGAATTGAATGATTTGAACCGAAAAAAAAATTGCGGACAAAAAAAAATTGTTCCGAAAAAAACTTTCGGACAAAAAAAATATGACTGAAAAAAAATTTATAAAAAAAAAATTCACAAAAAAGTTTTTCGGAAAAAAATTGTTCCGATAAAAAAATTCGGACAAAAAAAAAATTGTCCGAAATTTTTTTTTTTTGGAAAATAAAAATTTGCCGAAAAAAAAAATGTCAATAAAAAATTTATTCGAAAAAAAAATGTTTAAATTACCAAGCGTTTTTCATATTTTTGATAGCATTCATAACATTGATGGCGTTAGTCATTAATATTATGAAAGGTTCTTCAATACAATGAATCATGGTTTGAAGAATGGAATTCATCAATATGATGTACATTTTTTTCAATTTTTCGTTACGATTTCTGCACACATCTTAGAACAAATTGTAGTATAATATAGATACGAATTCGAAATCGAGATCGAATGAATTTCTTGACATCACGAAAAAAGTCTCGAAGCGATAACGAATCGAGTGGCAGACTAGGAATGATCATGGCTCTCTGGTAATTTATTCTATTTCTTAACACGGTGTAGTAAGTATTATTTCTTCTTTTTTGAATCACAATGCATTATGATCAATGTTTTCTTCTGGTTCTACATCCCATTTCAAATGGACTTTCGTTTTTTGTTCGAAAGAAAAACCTAAGTGCAGTCAATAGTAAAGTTATTATCAAAACATTTTGCATGACGATAAATAAAAATCAAGTTATATCTTTAAAAACTATTTCTCCTTTCTTTACATTTAAAAACTATAATATTTATAAACTCTCGATAACCTCTCCTAGAACTCGCATTGATCTCGTAGAGATACCAAATCAAATGACATAGTATTCGCTATCGTTACAAGATCAATGCGAGTTCTAGGAGAGTTTATCGTAGCGATGTCAGGCGTAAAACTGGACTTATGGATATGGTAGCCCAGTATGATCGAAGATTTCTCGAACTAACTTTAATTAAAAGTTCGATATCATTTATTTATCGCTATTAATTTGAAAAAAAAATTCGCACTATAAAATTTTATCTCATGCTACGATATTTTAACATTTTTCACATCGATGTCGCAATATTTTTCATATCAATCTCGATATCATTGCACTATTCGAAGCGATATTGATCTAGAATCGTCCCAGTCTGCCATTTGTTTCGATATCGCGTCGAGGCTCTTTCGAGATATCGAGCAATTTATTCGATCTCGATTACGATTTCGTATATATTATATTATACTATCATTCATTCTATAATGTACGCAGATGTCGTATCAAGATAATGAAGTTTATTTGAAACGAGAAAAATAACGATTCTGGATCAATAGCGCATCGAATATCGAGATTGATTCGAAAAACATTTCGATATCGATGTGATAAATATTTATATGTCGTATCTTTTCCTTAAACTTTATGATATGAAAAAATATAAAAATGATTAGTGATAAAGCAACGAGATCGAACTTTTTATCGCAGTTAGTTCCAGAAAAGTTCGATCATCGAAGAGCTCCGAGACATGGCGTTTTGAAAAAAACAGCGATATGTCGTATCGAGAATGATCATGGCTGCGATATAAGACCGAAATCTGATTCGATATCCTACGATTTTGCCGACATATCGTATCGTTCTGGCATCAATATCGAAACGAATAGCAGACTGGGAGGTGGATATCGATGCGTTATGTCAAAGTTTTTGTCGGTAAGCCACATTTTACGAAATCGAAAAGATATCGAACAGAAAATTAAAGAAAAGTTCGAGATTGCTTCGAAACATATTGCGATATGAATGTGATAAATGTTTAAATATCATATCTTGTCTTAATATTTTAATGTACGAGAAAGTTTAAATATTAGAAGCAATAAAGCTATGAAATCAAACTATTTTATCGAAGTTAGTCCGAGAGAGTTGAGGTATCGAAAGTATACGAGATTTGGCAAGTAATACTAGTTTGACACAACAGCTCAGAAGCACCGAGACCATTCTCCTACCATTTCAACTATGAATTCAATATTTGTAATGAAATTGTGGGACCCCTACCATTTAAACAACTACTCTGGACAGCGGTATGATATGCCTTTACAAGGAAATGTGTTTTACTCGCAAAGATAGATCTAACTTTTTCGAATATAAGATGTTATTAGTCCCCTGCATACATTGAACCTAAGAGTTTTCGGTACAGTAACCACAAAAATATTTATTGTATATCAAATGATGATAATATAACTTAAGATACCATAATTTTAACATCTGGTATACAATCGAGCATATTCCACTGATTGCTTATAAATACTTTAGGGAAAACCAAAAAATATTTAAAAAAAATCCACACTCGAAGGGCGCTCGTTCAATAATAAAAACTAATAACAACATAATAGCTCGGAAACCAAGCCAATAAATGCAAGACATAAACGTACGACAAAAACATAAAAACTACTTCCGATTAGAATTAATTAAAAACAATACTTATGCTTATTACTGAAAAATTACAAAAACTAAGCAATAATGAAGAAATGAAGAAACATAAGAAACATAAAAATATTTAAGACATAAAAATTATACAAACCAAAAAAAAGAGGCACCGCACCAAGTCAAAAGTCAAGTGTTTTGCGCGATCAACTGAATTGAATTGGACTTGAATACGAATTGACTTCAGTTGAGAGTCGGTATCGGTATTGAACGACAAGTGGTTTGTAAGCCATGTTCTGAAGGGACTTGGACTGATCGAATGTTTGAATAAACTGATGGACGTTTGGAAGACGTACTGGTGAAGAGGCGGACGGCGAGAATTACAATTATTGATTGGCGTCTTAGTCTAAGTTGTTGTTGCGGTTGCTGGTTGTGGGTTTTCTTTATGTTTTTAATGAAGAACAAATGTTTTGGCGTTCAATTAGAAGAAATTGATAAAATTGCTTAATTTATGGCAAGTTGTTGTTGTATTACTTCACGTAATATTTGTTGTAATAGTTGCCAAGCATTATAACGAAAAAAAAAACGTAGCTACTTAGTGAAGCGCACCCACCTCTTCTATCCAGGCACCATGAGGGCAAAGACTACGTGTTCGTTGTCAACAGCAACATAGCCAGCACCATCCATGTTGGTTCGTTGGTTGGTTGGCTGGTTTGGTCGTTACGCGGTGTCGCTGGCCATTGCGTCTAATTTTAATTAAATATTTCTTCCTGTTGTTTTGCCCCATACTCATACAAACACAAATTCACTCATTCTATGTTGGGTTGGAATTTGAATTTGGTTTTTGTTGGTTCTGCACATGGAAATGGGGGTCTCATGGAAGTGCTGGCAGTGGCGGTGGATTTTGGAAATCAAGTTTCTGTACAGTCGAAGATCGAAGTTTTATCGGGCTAACTTTGCTTTATCGTTCCAAATTTTTAAATTGTTTTTACTATTCAATTTTGTGACAAGCTACGATACTTTAATATTTTTCACATTGATATCGAAATATATTTCGAATCAATATCGATATAATTGCCCTATTCCATTCGATATCGATCCAGAATCGTTTTATTCCTGTTTCGATAAGGTACGTCGTAAGTTCGTGCAATTTCCCAGTCTGCCAAGTCTGGGAGACCTTCGAAGCTTTCTCGCATAACTTCGATAAAAAAAGTTCGATCTCGTTGCATTCTCGATTCTAATTTTTAAAAATTTTCGTAAAAATGTTCGTATAAAATTCTTTGACAAGATACAATATTTAAACATTTTTCAAATCGATATCGCAATATTTTTCGCAGCTATCTCGAACTTTGATCATTTTTTCTTCGATATCGTTCCGATTTCGAAAAATGTCTCGTATCGAGAAAACTCCAACAGAACGTTTTGATATCTACCTACCATCTAGGTCCAATTTGACACTCGATATCGTTACGAGAACGGGTCCGATATCGTGTTATTTCTCTATCTATCTCGTAACAATATCAATACGAATGGCATACTGGGTTAGTACGTTTTGCTGTCCGTTATATCTCAAGTCAAATCGTATCGTTCAATGTACTCAGTCTGCCATGTCTCGGAGCATTCGATGATCGACGTTTTCTTGAACTAACTGCGATGAAAAAGTTCGATCTCGTTGCTTTATCATTACTATTTTTTAAATTTGTTTGTAAAATAACATTTAAGGAATAAATACGATATTTAAATATTTATCACATCGATATCGCAATGTTTTCCGAATCAAAACTGATATTCGATGCGCTATCGATCCAGATTCGTTTTTTCTCGTTTCAAATAAACTTAATTATCTCGTTACTATATCTTCGTACATCTTTAAACGAATTGTAGTATAATATAGAAACGAAATCGTAATCGATATCGAATGAATTCCTTGACATCTCGCAAAAATCTCAAAGCGATATCGAGTCGAATGGCAGACTCGGTAGAAACGAATGGAAGAGTAGATTCGATTTGTCCGTGGAGTTTAATATACGTATTGAGGTGCTCTATCGGTTCGTTTAAGAAATAATTCTCGTAAACTTCATAATCTCTTTACGATATCTGCGTACATCTTAGAATAAATTGTAGTTTGATATAGATATAAGAATCGTAACCGATATAGAATGTATTCCCCGACATCTCGGAACAGTCTTGAAGCGATTTTGAATCGAATGGCAGACTGGGTGATTTCATGTGGCTATATAAGTCTATGGTCTTCTCATTAAATTCGAGAAAATCGAGAAGTTGAAGTTGATACAAATTACAGAGACCTGAAATATCAATATCGAGTTGTAAAAGACCAGTCTGAATTGAAATTTTTGTTTAATGTCGAGAATTCTATAAGTGGAACGACAAAATTACAAATCTCATGTTTCAGACGTTCTTTTTTTTGTAATTTGAGTACGGATTTTACACATGCCGATGTACAAATATCGGCAGTAGAGTTATACAAAGGAAAAATATACAATTTCAGTAAGGTTATGACCGAGATTTTCTAATTGTCAAAATTTTAAGCTGATCATAATATTGTGGCTTTCTTTTTCAAAATCCTTAATCTACCTTCGTGAATATTCGCAACGCCACTGCGTGACAAAACGGAAGTGCGCTATGCTGTCACATTGACAGTCCAGTCGGCCGTAGTAGTTGAAAACAACATAAAATCGTTGCTGATCGCATGAATAAAATAACAATTATTTATAATGATCGCAACTTTGCTGTTCTGTTAGTCGCTTGTTTGCATGTTTGGTTTGCTGTTTAGTTGACTGTTTAGTTTGTTGGTTGGTTGGTCGATCGGTCGATCGGACTCTACACGGTTCAAATGCTGATCGCGCGCAATCTGTATGCTGCGTATACGCTTGGCCTCCATGCCAAATGGTCATCATTATCAGCAGCTAAACTACAAGTAGTAGTAGAAAAAAAGGGGGAACTTACTTCCATCACATCTGCAATAATACGCCATTTTGCATAGAGCACGATCGGTGGTTCATTTCATAGTACGATCACCATATTTGCGCGCGCATTTCTATTTTGAATTTATTTTCTATTTTTTCTACTCTTTTTTTTCTTGTTTTATTTTTTTTGTTATCTATGCAAATAGCAGCACAAGTCGCAGGCAGTATTGCCAACGCGCATAATTTATGTAGTAGCATTTGAAAAAATTCACCCTTTTTTGCATTTTGTGTGCGATCGGCAGACAAAGCGGCATTGCCAACGCTTGTCTAACGAAATCGTTTAACGGTAATTTTAAACATGGTGCGGTGATAGTCGCCATTTTGTACGCTTGTCCATTATTTCGTGTGACGTTACACGACGATGCACGATCGCCGCACTGATCGCACTCAAATTAAACTTAATTAAATTAATAAAAAAATTCAACGAGATTTTAGAGCACGGTTTTATATTTTGTGATTTTTTTTGAAGATAAATGCACTTCGTCATGACGACGACGATGATGATGATGACGGTTGTTGGTGCTTATGATGATCAACTGTCAAGAGTGTCAACTTGCGTTTGACCCTCATGTGTGATCGCGAACGCGTTTGCCGATTGCAATGTCAACGAAGTTGTGAGAATTCTACTTGTTGTTGTTAGGCGGTCAGTCATTTCGTAGTGCATGCAATCAAGAGGAGTCATGGGGGGTGGATAGTACCATCATGTGGGCAAGCGTTAGAAACTGAAGTTGCTGATCGTTCACATGGGAAAGTTTAACCCTGAGAATTTCGTTTGGGCGCAAATGTGCCGTACAGTTCAATGAACAAGAAATGAGTTGGCAGATCGGTCTATGCCAACCCAACACAAAACTATAATATATGCGTTTTTGTTATATGATTTTTTTGTATTTTCTCTTACAGATCATGCCGAATCGAACAACATCCGCGAAAAAACCGCACACATCATACACCCCGCCCTCACAGAACGCAGCGTTACCATTTTCCTCATTCTCCAGCACCTCGCCCACACAGCTAAAACATCGATTTCCCTGGCGGCTATCCGAGTTTTGGACACAGAGCATCACAGCGCGTAGTCGACGACGAAGAAGACTCTGTACGAGCAACACAACTGCCGCACCTGCCTCGAAAACATCTACGACACTCTCTTCATCCTCCTCCTCCGCCTCCACCACAATACTTTCGAGACTACGCATGCCTAGCGCACGTCCCGCCTTCGCCATGTTGCGCTCAGTGTCGCTCTCGTTGACACCGTCGGCAACTGCCGCATATGTTGCGCTCCTTGTGCTCTCCACCACGTGTTCGTTGTGCGCTGCATCGCCCTGCCAGTCGCACAGCTGGTGGGATCCGGTCAAGGATAAATGCATTCCGTGCACCGAGTGCCAGGGTCAATTGATTGTGTTGCGTCCCTGCCAACTGCATCGCGATACGATATGTGGCTCCATTTATGATTTGGAAATTGACTGGATGGTATTGGCGAAAACGGAGCCAAATTGGAAAGAGGTGAGTAGGATAGATAACGAAACCGAATCCAAAGACGTAGAAGAAGATGAAGTATATGTCATATAATATTTTGTTTTATTTATAGCGCCGAAAGTCCGAGGATGGCGAATTAAGTCTGCAACATCAGCAACTCACGCATGAGGAGTTGCAACAACTGCAGCTGCAACAGCAGCAACAACAGCATGAGGACAACATGCCGCTGGACTGGCAGACGGCTGCCCTGTTCGTGGCCGTCTTGGCCTGTCTGCTTTTCTTCATTGTAGCCGCCTGCATTCTTATTCAACACATGCGTCAATGGCGACGTATGGAACGTCGTCTCGATCAAGGTAAGTGTTAGAGCTGGCATGGAATGGATAGAGTATCAGGACTCTTGGTCATAAATTTTAATGAACAATATCATTTGCTAACAGACGAGCTTCATTAGATCTATTGATTGCACCAAGTGTTTTTTTTTTCACTCTTATTAGAAACCCCGATCAGTATCAGGTAGTGAAATTGTGAATTTATAATGAATCCGTGATCCTACCTTTACCATAATGGAAAATATATCAATTCATATAAAATCCGAAGTTTTAAACCTAAACCGAAACCGTTATACATAAAACCTTATTATAAAACTTATGAGCTCCACATAATTCGAAACTATTAATAGTTTCGGTTTTAATACCCGGGTGATAAAGTATGTTTGGTTGAAAACGATCAATTAGATTACCAAAAATATTGGTAAACATCAAACTGTAAATATTTTGAAATAAAGCCGTTTTGAGCATTGAAAAGATTTGGAACTATTTAAGATCTTCGGCGGTTTTGTACAGTGTATAAAGTAAGTTAAGGAATTAAGAATGTTTAGGGCATAAAATAGGGTTTTCACTATTAAAACTAAGAGCTACACATAAATGTAATTCGAAATCATTAATAGTTTCGATTTTTATAACTTGGATAAAGTCTATTAGGTTGAGAAGAGTCAATAAGATTACCAAAAGTCTAGGTTATACTTTAATATCTCAATCTGTAAACGATTCGAAACCAAGAAGTTTTGAGCATTGCATAGAATTGAAACTAATTAAGTCCCCCGTCGAATTTCTACAGAATTTAAGAGGGAAACCTGTGATTTTCAGTTTAAGCATGAAGCAAATAGGGAGTAAGGTTTGGAGGATGTCGACAATTCCACAACTTGAACTACAGTTGAACTATAGTCTTCTATTATGGTGGCCTATGGACTCGTTTCCATTTTCTTCAATGCAGATGCTCGGATGACTTTCATGATTTTATCCGATGTTTGTTCTTGATGTCGTCTATTTATTGAAAGAAAAAACAGCCTACAATTTGATTTCGTTTTATCGATAGTGTGGGAATTGCTAGGTGGAGTGGTAGGGGTTTTTCTCCACCCAGAAAAAAAACCCTCAAATCCCATTAAAATTGGTCAATAGGATAATTATTGATTTAATAGTATACAAAAAATAAATCTTTTTCATATAAACTCAATGGCAATGTCATGGTATTCTTTGGTATTTAATGGTATTTTCCGATTAAAACAATAATTTATCCTATTGCCTATTTTTAATAGTAAACAACCATTATTTATATAGTATTTTTTTCTGGGTGTCGGCTTCAATCTCTACGGCTTCAAACTCTACACAGGTCGTCACCACTAGATAGGGATAGTTAAGAATTCAGAATTTTGAGTGGATAAAATAAGTTCTTAATCAAATAAAACGAATCATATCCCTACGGGGAAACGAACCGGTCCTAGACTAGGCACGTGACTGCACCCAGAAAAAAATACTATATATAAATAATAGTTTTTTACTATTAAAAATAGTTAATAGGTTAAATTATTATTTTAATCGGAAAATACCATTAAATACTAGAAAATACCATGACATTGTCATTGAGTTTATATGAAAGATTTATTTTTTGTACACTATTAAATCAATAATTGTCCTATTGACTAATTTTAATGGGATATGAGGGAATTTTTTTCTGAGTGTGGTTCCTCGGAGATAGTTAACCAGTCCTAGTTCTGGCTGTTTTATATGAAACCAACCGGCAACTTTAACACGGCATTGTCCTAGGGAGGGGTAAATTAACACCTCCTGCAGACCTTTAGACCTATTACAGGACTGGTCTTCAAGAACCTGTCCTTAGTCGGTACCAATGGTACCGGTCACGTGATAGGTAGTTTTAGACTAATTGACACCTTATTCCCGCAGGGATATAAGAAAGTTAATTAAAATTATGCAGTGGTTAGTGAGATTGGAGTTTATTGATTTCAAGTTAAGTTAGGAATAATGTAAATAGGGAATTAAGGATTTAGGAATTCTAAGCGGATAAATAGATTATTTTCCGAACTAAACTAAAGAGCTCCATATAAAATATACCGAAACTATTAATATTTTTTGCTTTTCATAACTGGGAATCTATTTGGTCGAATGAGTCAAAAAATGAATTTTAAATAATGATACCAACCGATAGGTGCTTTAAAAATAAACAATTTATTGCTTTACACTATTATTTTATCTTGTACTAATAAAAAGTTATCGCAAAAAAATCATGGCATGAAAAAATTTTCAATTTTTCGAATTTTGCTATTTGCAAGCGATAACTTTTTATATGTACAAGAAAAAATAGTGGTGTGTAGGCATTAGTTGTTTGTTTTTAATGCACCTATCGATTGACATCATTATTTAAAAATAATTAGCCAAACATGTTTCTTGCAAATAACAAAAATTCGAAAAATTATATAAAAAATATTTTTAAATATTGATGCCAATCGATAGGTGCTTTAAAAACGAACAATTATTGCTTCTACGTCACTATTTGATCTTGTACCTATAAAAAGGTATCATTTGCAAATAGCAAAATTCGAAAAATTGAAAATCTTGTCATGCCAAAAGGGCGAATCTTTTCGTTTCTTACCCATAACTTTTTATTGGTACAAGATAAAATAGTAATGCAAAGCAATTAATTGTTTATTTTTAAAGCACATATCGGTTAACATCATTATTAAAAAATATTTTTTAAATAAAAATATTTGACAAATTTAAATAATGATGCCAATCGATAGGTGCTTTAAAAACAAACAATTAATGCCTTTACACCACTATTTTTTCTTGTACCCATTAAAAGTTATGGCAAAAAAACCAAAAATATTTGCGTTTTGGTCAGGATAATAGCCACACAAAATCTGTATTTATAATTCTGTAAGTTGTCCAAATCAATAGATATTTTATATACGTTATGTTAATTGATGAATAAAACAAAATAACAATAAAAAAAATATTTTTTTTTTATTAATTTTTAAAGCAATTCAAACTTTATTTGATTTCCCAACACTTTTAAAAATTCACATTCGCCGCTTTGTCATATCAGTGACGACATATACTATAAGAAAAGTACATTTACGAATATTGTACTACAATAAATTAAACGAAATAGAAAAAAACAATATTTAAATATTTTTGAATTCACAAAATTCTTATAATGCACTCCCAGACTACAACAACAACAGAAAAATGTCTATAATAAATCTCCGATAAATTATTGAAAATAACTTCCTTAGTAAAAAACACAGTATTGAGTTCGATGCGTAAATTTATTTTCGGCCTTCCTCAATAAATTTCGTTGGTCATTAAACTCAGAGCCAGTGAACGATACGACGAACGCACAACAATTTCATAATAAAGTTGCAATAATGAGGCCTTCACATAAAAATTTAATAGCTTGATTTTGGACTAGGAAAAATCAAAAATTGCAGCCGAAATAATAAACTATTTTATAGCACTATAAAAACGACTATAGCCATAAATACAAAATAAGGCATATGGTGGGGGCGTAGTTAATTTGTGCAAGCGCTTATGCAATATAACATAAAATTTAAATTTAATTTAATAATTAAAATGCAAATAAATGACATTTGATACACACAGTGTAGCTAGTTTTATTACACAGAGTTACCCATATCAAGAAAATGAATGCAATGAATTCAATTTGTAGATCTTGACAAAGAATTAAGTATTCTGTAAGGGTTTTCATTTTCAAAGTAATTGTTAGATATCGCAGATCTTTGTGATATTTTTTTGTAAAACAAACGTAACGTTATTTGTGGACAAGGAGTTGGAGAAATAGAGAGGTGACAGGCAGTCGGAGAAAGACAGTGAGTGGTGAGTAGCGTTCCCATTGTCAAGATCATGCACGTGATAGCGTCGTCACGGACAGTACTACTCGGTAGTATATATTAAAAATTCCGTGCGTGTTTTATGCTTGATTTTCTCTGTTATGCAAGTGTTTTTCAATTTTTAAATTAAACACATTTTATCCTGAATGGGTATAGCATAACATAAAAGTGATCATAGAAACAACGTGATTTTCGGAATTTTTCGGAATATGAAAATTTATATGTTATGCGGTGTTTTAAATCAGAGAAGCATTAAATACGAAGCGGGTTATATATGCAAGATCAGTTATGCCAGATCCGATATGACAGACGTTTTGTTATGCAAGATCACCTAATAATGCATTAAACGGAAAATATGTGGGAACAGCCTACGCTAGCAACGCCTTTTTTTGTCAAAGTAGCCCTGCTTTTTATGTTATGTTATCTTTTAGCATAACTGATCTTTAAACGATCGTATTTTATAAAGTGAAATTTCAAATTTAGTGCCGTTGAAAAATCACAATTTTCCATGAATTCAAGCGGTCGCTTTCAATGCCATAAAGTATTTTTTTTTGTTCAACGATCCTCTCAAAGCACGTCAAGCATATTAAATTAGTTACGCGGAATTTTGAAAATTTAGCAAAATATGATATTCGTTTGTTTTTCGAGGCGGTGGCCTTAAGAATGCGTCCAACATAATAAGCATAAAATATTTTAAAATTTGCGCGGCGTTTTTTTTAACTCTTCGTGTTTTTTTTCTTTTAGTCCATCAAATAGAACAAGAAATTCAAAGTATTTGCCGCGCACAATAACAGCCTATAATCGAGAATTGGGTGTGTTTTTAGGTTGTTTGTTGGTAAATTTTTGCACGTCGTTATTTTTGCATAATCACAATTGCAATGTTGTACAACGTGGTTGTAGTACAACGGCTGACAATTGACAAGTGACGCCAGTTTGTGGTCAGAAACGTGCACGTTTTCGAAACGTTTGCATATTTTAATTGTGGTTTTTAATTGCGGTGGGCGTTTAATGTTTTTATAACTGTTTCAGCTACTTAAAATTGTTAAGCGCACACTGGAAGAAAATACGTTTTGTAGCAAATATAATGTGATTGTAACAAATTTATATAAATTTCGCTTTTACCCTAGTTTAAATTTAGCATATAAGGGTCCAGAACATTTTGGTCATGTAACTGGTTGGACAAGACACAAATACAATGAGCAGTTAACAATCCCACCATAACTTTTACTATGGTAGGTTACAAAATTTAATAAAACAAGATAACTTTCTTCCCTCCTCTTCTCTTTGTAATGTCCCTTCGCAGCTCGAGTAACTATCGACTTCTGGATGGATTTATATACAGCGTATTTCTCACTCAGTAATGGTATCCCAGTCATATTTTCTGTTTTCGCTGATGCTTCTTTATTACATGGCGGGTTACAAGCCCAATACAAAACCTCGTTTTCGTTTGTCCCCGACCAGAGCTCCCATCGGGGTTGGTTCCCGATCTTCATCTGATTGCTCGGGTTAACGGCGTTCACCAATATGAAGGTGAGATTACGAATTCTACTGGGGAAGCTATGATAAACTAACCGGAACATTTTATTATATTGAACATGCACTAAACCATTTTGAATCTCCTTCGATTGGTCACTTTAATTTCCAATTTCTAAAATGTTAGATATGCTGCAGCACAGAATAGAATTTGGTTGCGCCAACCAACTCATTGCTCAATCCATGTATTCGGTTCTCCCAACTGTCAAGTTGAAACTACTAACCAAAGCTAAATGAGTTGTTGTTTTGACTACAAACATTTTATAACAGTCTTAGCAAAATTTCGTGCAAATATTATAATATTTCAAGTGCCAATCGAATATGACAGTTTCACCAATCAATTTGTTCAAATTTCCATACGATCAAATGAAGTTGGTTGTTTCAACTAACTTGTTCTTTCTTTCAACCTCATATCAAGAGAAGAGTTTTCTGTGTGTAGCATTCTAAATATTCTGAACTCGAGTAGATCTCAGTCTATTGTCACGCAAATTTTCAATCTATAAGATGGAAGATATGCTGCATACAGAATAGAAATTGCTTGCGCCAACCAACTCATTACCCAATTCACATATTCGGTTCTCTCAACTGCCAAGTCGGTTCTAGTAGCCAAAACTATAGGGATTGTAATTTGGACTACAACCAATTTATAACAGTTTCGTGTCTTTATCAAAATATTTCAAGTGCTAATCGAATATGCCAGTTTCACCAATAAAGTTATTCAAATTTCCTTACGACCAAATGAAGTTGGTTGTTTCAACTAACTTGTTCTTTCTTTCAAACTCATATCAGGAGAAGAGTTTTCTGTGTGTAGCATTCTAAATATTCTGACCCAATTTGTAACAGTTTCGTGTATATCATAATATTTCAAGTGCTCATCGAATATGACATTTTCACCAATCAATTTGTAAAAATTTCATTGCAACCAAATGAAGTTGGTTGTAACAACTAACTTTTACTTTCTTCCAAGCTCATGTAAAAGAGAATTTTTCATGTGTAGTATTCTAAATTTGAAGTTTTATTGATAAAGTTCTTTTCGAGATAATCTTCATCGACCCAACCGGAAATCTCGAATAACATAGAGATACTATTAAACTTAATACGGAATTTTTACTAATTTCATTTAATCATGATTTTCGTAGACGAACATTCCAATGTATTCTGCTGATGTCGGTGACCAATAACTCTACTTTCTTTTCAATATTTCTAGCACGCTTTCTTCTACGAATGATCAATGCGAAATGCTATTTCATTTTTAGCACGGGCAAGATTTTCTAGTCTCGGTTTCGAAAATTATCAAAAACTAAAAAGTCAAATTCTGCTTTTCTCGAATTTTCAAGATAATACATATAAGGTTATATCGACCTAAATTTCGATGGAACTTTGCAATTTCATCTTGAATTTCGAGATTCTAAAGCTCGATATTCTTGTGTATATAATTAATTATATTGCTATAACATAGACATAATTCTACTTATATCAACTTTGCGCTTTGTTTCCCATAAAATTTATGCGCTGTCCCATAACTGTCCTTGACAATGATTTAGACGAAATCTGCAAATAAAAACCAAAGAAATACCACTTTGTCGCCTCCATTCTTGCAACCGAGCAACATTTATCTTTCGGCAGGCAGCCGTTGAGACTTTCGCTGATGCATGGCAGTCATGAGCAGTCAACACATAATCTACGCTAAGCACTTCACATCTTCCAAATTCATTCTAATGCCATTTTTTTTTTTCGATAACCCCATTATAAACTAAAACTGCGCCCTTTTGAATACAACACCCTGTTCTGCGTCTGCACTCGTCCATCATAATTCGTCAAGCAGTGATCAACACCACGTCCGACAACTGTGGCCGTCCGTCCGACCGTTTCTTCGTCCAAACCAAGCCAACCAACTAAGTCTTCCCAACTGGAGTTGGTTTTGTACGACTTGTAGAAATAACGGCAAAAAACCAAAAGAAAACATTTTCCATTTCCACGCACTCAGCACTCGACGGCAGCCAGTTGATCCAGCAGTTTCCAGAAGTATAAATAATCACAGCCATTAACGCAGACAAGCGGCAAGCAGCCGCGAAGATACCAGCAACATGGTTCGCATCATGGATCGCAACGTAGATCGCGATCGCAGCACAGACGATAATTTATACACTGCGAGACGATGATGTTTATGGTGTTGGGAACCGTTGCCTCCGGCACCGGCACCTCCTGACCATTTCATTCCACATTTATTCTTGGAACAGGCGCGTCGTTCGCCTGCTCACCTTTGCTGCCACTGTAGCAAAAAGTGTGCGATCGTCTACGCAAGACGTACGACGCACGATCACTTGTGGCGTACGGCATCTTAAAGCAAAACATTTTCATTCGCGAGTCTATTAAAAATAAGAATGTTAATTTGCTGTTCCAGCTGTTCTTCTTCGGATGCTGCTGTTGCTGTTGCCGATCTTGTTCTTGCTACTGATCATGTTGCTGCAGTTGCTCTGTCTTAATTTTGCGTAATATTATTTTATTTTTCTTTTTTTAGTAGCATGTGAAAATATTTCATGTAAAAAAACAGATATAATTTAAAGAAGATAAATGTTCCGTGTTCCACCCACAAAAAATAATAATTCTAAGCGATCGTGTAGAACATGAAATCTGTCCGAATTTTTTCACGTCTTGTTTTTGTTCGAAAAGTCTAAAAAAAAATTAATTTATGCTCTGTTTTGATATGCATTTTGTTTTGTTTTGGTGTGCTTGTTGCTTGAGTATCATGTTTTATTTACATGGCGATGATCGCAGCTAGTAGAACGATCATCTGTTGTAGTCTTCAACGTAGGTACACTACGTACACGACTGGATCGTGTCCATGTGCAGCATATGTGCAGTTGTTCGAAACATATGCTGATTAACATATAGTATATAATATATAGAATCAAATATATATACAAATGTCCGACACTTGTGCTCGAGGGCAGCAAAATGATCGTTCATTTTTCAATAGATATTTTGGAAATTGAAAAACAATAATGAAAACACTTGTGCGTTCAATGGGTGAAACGGCGATCACTGATCTACACAAGACTGTAGTATATGTTTTTTTATTATGTTTTTTATAATGTAGAATAAGTTTTCAAAAAATCGAACGAACATTTAAATTTGTAGTGATCGTGCTGAAAGCAGACCACATTAAAGTCTATCATCTGTAAATGATCAGCAAATGTTCTTGGCATAATCAGCACTTATTACTTAATGTTCTTCAATTATAAGAAAAATAAAAATATTAAAAAATCAACTCAATCATTTGCTCTAATTAAAAAGATCGAAAATCTCATGAGGAAAGATCACTCAATTTGTCTATTCTTATGAATCAGTAATAATCAGAACATTTCATTGGTAACATATGATATGTTCTTAGAATTTTCCTATAATAGTAAATAGAATAATTCTACACCTAGAAAAATCATCTTTTTCAATGTGATTGGAAGAAAAAAAAAGTTTGTTGTCACAACCAAATTGATACGTCTGAAACAATATTGCCACAAATTAATGGAACTGTCATATTCGTGTGTCTCTAGTATTACTAGTATATACACCAAATTATTTATATACTATTCTAAAGTGGTCGTAGTCAGCCCTTTATAGTTTAGGCTATAATGATGGACATAATAGTTGAGAGTACCGAATAAATTGGTTGGAGAATGAACTTAAGCAACAACTTTGTATTTTGTGTGCGTAAAATTTAGTAATGATCAGCAAATAATGTGGGTATAGGTTGAAAACATCATTCTAGAAAATCCTCATTTAACATTTGGGTGGAAGAACGACAAAGTTAGTTGGAACAATCGAAATTAATTCATTTAAAAACTAACTAAGGCAATATTTTTGGTACGTTGAAGGCAGTTTAGAATCATATTTTCGAAAGATTTTTTGTATACAGAGAAGGAGTGTTTATCAACAGTTGTCTGTTTGCTCCCCGTTTTCATAATATTGCCGATAATCTGCCTTTACACTAGTACAAACTATAACAATTTAGTTGTGGCTATCAGGACCAACTTAAAGATTATGAGAACCAAATAAGTTGGTTGGGTAATGGTTAGTTTGAAGCAATACGTACAAATTTCTAATCTATATACTTCACCGCTCATCTCTAATCGACACGTAAGTTTTTTTTGGCATCAAAAATCCTACAATGGATACAATCGAAATCTGTAATCAGAAAAATCTTCTTTTGGCAGAAGAAAAAGTTTGGAAGAAACTATTGACGGAAATGCGATATTCTGTTGGCTTGAAGTAGTTGCCTAAACACAATACAAATTGTTTTAAAACTGTTCAAATGCGTTGTAGTCCAAACTATAAAATATAATAATTTGGCGCTACAGTCCTGTATAGAACTTCGACCGAGCTCTCTCAACATTTGAGCTGTGCGTGTTATATTTGTACTCAAATTGGTGGGACCTACAGTTTAATGCCGAATCCGAACGGCGGAGTGAGATTTTCATAGGCAATGTTTACTCTCGTAGGTTTGCTATTGAATACCGAGAGGTAGCGTCGCATAGAAAAAGGTTTTCTATGAAAAAGATGTTAGTCGCTGGGCATCGAACCGGGAACCTTTCGGCTCGTAGTCGAACGCACCAGCGACTTTGCGCTCGTAGTCCAACGCACTAAGCAGACGAGCTACCGACGCTAGTTTGCTATGTCTCTTTTATTTACGACTATTTAAAACGACTAATCGGTTAGGAGAACCGATTAAGCGGTTGCAAGAACCGAAAAAGCTCTTTAAAGAACCGAATAAGCGATTGATAGAACCGAGTAAGCGGTTGGGAGAACCGAATAAGTTGGTTGGCCAAAGAGTTAGTTGGCGCAACAAATTCTGTGTGTGAAATCTACTGTTTTCGACAATTCAGGATCTTTCGCTTAACCCTAGCATAAAGTCTGGCCTTACCAAATTTGACTTTGCTGTGGAATATCTTTTTTGTAGAAATTTCTTGTCTTTTATAACCCAGAGTTTTTGAGTCGAATGAAGTCATTTCAGGAAAATTTTGAAGAGGTTGGTAATGCAAAATCTTCGCTTAAAATAAAAATTCGTTTGCAACCAAATCTTTTGCGACCACTTCGCACGAAAATTTGCAATAAAGTTTGCAAGATTTGTTGCAAGATTTGTTCGATTTTACGTTTCAGAAATATATCGTCGTTGTAGAACTAAAAGTCACCAAATACATCTTTATGAAAATCATAAAATTCAAATTTGTTTGTAATTATTACAAAAAGTAATTGATACATTTTTATAGTTGAAATACCAATTGATAGATTTACCTTTTTTTATCATTTATTAGAAATATTGAGCTCATTGATCAGAAATTAACAGATATATAAAGATTCTTGTAAATGAACAATTGGCCTTTTGAAAATGTAGTTGGTGATTTTTAGTTCTACAACGACGATATTTCAAATACAAACGCAAATTAAAACAGAAATATTTCGTCGAATTTGGTAATTATTTCGGAAAAATTAATTTTAACGAATTTCGAACGAATTTCTTCGTTTCTCTACCGAATTCGTGTTCGTTTCGCTTTACGTTATAAGGGAGTTCAATTCGTGTTGGATATATAATAAAGCGTCATAGATTGTTCTATTGAGATTTCAAATTTCCTGTATATACTTACTTTGGGTATCACTAATATTCAAAAAATATTCACCACATGTTCAATTCAAACAAACAAAAAAATATCCTGAGTCCAATCTTATGATCGTGCTCTAGAAAGTAGATGAGTATGATTTCCGGATTTCTTTTATAGATCGTGAACATTACTAATGATTAAAATCTATACACGATATGCTATACGTGATCGTAACAAAATACTTTTGTATTACTGTTCAATAAGGTGTCATATATACTTATACTGAGATTATCTGATTTCTTTTATTTATCTTAAGCATCACTAATGTTCAAAAAGTATTCAAAACATGTTCGCACCAAAAAAACAAAAACCAAGAAATCCTTGTTCCAAACACATGATGGTGCTCTAAAAACTAGTAATCAACGAGTATCCTCATTAAAAGTACGGACACGATCTTTGCTTTGTTCAACTCTTCAGAATCAATAAAAGATTTCTGAGTTCCGATTACTGCAGGATATTCTCAGAGCCGTTTCTTTAAATGTCGCCGCTTCCTTAATCCATAACGAAGCTATTAGGTAGACCTAAACAATACCGGAAGAGGTTTTACTTTTTAGTTGGCGACGTCATAAAAACTAAAAGCCTTTCACTCAACCGAATATCACGTAAAATGCGCAACGACAAACGGACATATTTTATTTTATAAAAAGAAAAAAAAAAGGAAACAAAACTTAAATTCATAACACATAATTAATTAAATATCTTTTGACTGCCGTCTATACTAATCTCAAGGACAAGCAACGAGAAACGGAACTAAATAACACATAAAACCCAATTTCCGGTTCAACACTACACCATGGGGCACAATAAAACAAATTAGAAATTCCAATAATGTCACAAATTCCCATTTTATACATTTTTCAATAAATGCGCAGCAGAAATTGACAAAAAAAAAAAGAAAAGATCGGCCAGAGATCAACACTAATAATAAGAATAATAATGGGACCTACAACAAAAACAAAAGTAGCAACATGCTGTCGTATATCATGTCGCACTTACGTTAGAATGTTTCTAAAAATATTGGAAAACCCACAATAAAAAGAAAAGAAATCGTGAAATACTAAAAATAAGATCTGTTTCGGAAGTTGCTGATGACAATGATGAGGAGGATGTGGCTGCGTCGAATGTGTGCTATGGGTAACTCGGGCAAAGGGGCTGTGATCGAAGGTGACGATGCATATATTGTCATTGTAGTCGTTTGCTTGATGGCGCACTTAAATCGATTTCTATATTGTTTTTTTTTTTTTTTTTGGAAAATTAAAACATACCATAAAATAAGCCGAGAAACATGGCAGCACTTTAGAAAGGTGCTTGTATAAAGTATAGAATGTATTTGGTGGTGCAGCAGCACATGTACTTCTGAAAAGGGGGAAATATAAATAGTACGAGTGTCTTTTGTGGTATCTAAAAATAGTCAAAGTTATAGAGGGAAGAACACCTTGCAATACGAGTGCCTAAATGTAAAAAGGGTTATAGAAATAGTAGCTGGAAAATTTTAAAGAAATGTTGTATGCTATAATAGTAACATGTGTGAAGAAATGATTTTAAAAATATGACATGCTAAAAATAAATATATTTTTCAATGTTATTATTAAGGATTCTTCAATGATTTTCATTTATTTAAGGAGTTATTTTGGTATAAGTTTAACGATCTTGAAGACTGGATTTCAGATTTTTAATTAAGACTACTTTGAATTGACTTGATAGTCTTTTGTAAAACAAAATGAAATGTGACTCGTCAAAAAAACGTCAGAAATTCGAGTGACATAATTTTTTTTTGCATTAAATGAAATAAAAATGACGACGAAATGAACAAATAATAAATTGTTTTACAAAATAATAATCGAGAAATATTGAAAATCGACAAAGGTAACAGAATCAATGGAGTGATCGACTTTTTTTTTTTTTTTTTGGTATATCTACTAAGATCCACAACATTCAGACAGACTATATCCATTGTACTGTGAAATCTATTCCCTACAATTTTGTGGTTAATATCACCACGAGCGCCCATGCCCAAACCGGGATTCGAACCCGAGACCTTCAGAATGCAAGTCCAGCGCGCTACCTCTGGACTGCTGAGGCCGGTGATAGACTTAAATAAAGATGAATTAGATCAAAAGGTCTCAATCATTAAAAGTCTAAAGTCTTACTTATGAAAATATTCGAAAAGGAAAATACAAATCGATGGAAATATGTACGTAATATCGTCACTGTCATGCCAAAGGGGCGAATGTGCATTTTTACAAATTTTGAGAAATCAAATTTTAAAGTTTGAAGTGCTTTAAAAATATGTAAATTTTATTTTTTTCTCAATTATTTCTTTTATTTTGGTTAATTCATTAATTATTATAACGTCTATAAAATATCTTTGGATAAAAAAAACAACTTACTGCATTATAAATACGGATTTTGTGAGGCTATATCCTGATCAAAACGCAAATATTTTTGTTTTTTATGCCGTAACTATTTATTAGCGCAAGATAAAATAGTCATGTAAAGGTATTAATTGTTTGTTGTTATAGCACCTATCGATTGGCATCATCATTAAAAAATATTTTGCCAAACATTAATTTGCCCTTTGTTATTTGCCATTTGTTATTTCCCATAAAAAAAGTTTGGTAACATATTTTTAAATAATGATGCCAAACGATAGGTGCTTTAAAAACAAATAATTAATACCTTTACTCTACTATTTTATCTTGCCCTTTTAGTTTTGTCTTTTGTGGCTAGAAATATCCAACAAAACCACGCATGATTTTAGCACAGCATACTTGAGGAAAAACTATATTCTATTCTAAAAAGCTTTAAATGTAAACAATAAATTGGTCCAAATAACGACGTACGAAACTCTATTCTAATTTTAAACGATTTATTTTCAATTATAGTTCTTTTATTTCTTTTTTTGTCACTTCCAATGGTTTTTTTGAGATTCTGTTTCATATATCGGCCATACTTAACGTTAATAGGCCCTACACATACAACCAGCGATCTTTCTTGATTTAAATCACTCGTTTGAATCCTACAAAATGATCCGCAGTCGGATCAGTTCCTTGAAACTGGTACCTGGTTCTCTTGTCAGTCAGAACAGGACTTAATCTTGACGATGCTATTAGAAATACAATGAATAGACTTACTCAATGTCTCTACGGAATTTAGTCGTTAGTTATTTTTGTTCATTTCCTTATTTTATGTGTTGGTATTAATTTTTTGAGAAATTATATATTAATTGAAGGGCCATTCGAGGGAACCTCGATTGCGAATTTCGTGGCGTTAAATAGAACCAATAATCGATTGACTAAATAGATATAATCAAAACTTCAAGGTAGAGTAGAGTAGATGGAAGTTGTCATAGATTCAAACAAATTTAAAACAAAAGTTTTCAGTAAAGATGTACTTTATATAAAGAAGACTCGTGGAATTTATACCCATTGCACAAGATGATCTTAAATATTTAAATTATCATTAAATATTGTTAAAATGTCACTCCTTAAAAATTTCTAACCTTCGTCGTTTGTTAAGTATTGGATAGCAATTTTTTTTGAAAAATTAAATATTAACTGACCGGCCCATATTGTTTATTACGCCCTTTAGATTACTCGTCGATCAACAGAACTGGTCGATAGTCTAAACAGTCCTTAGTAAAACTTCAAGGCAGAATAAGGTAGATAGCCGGCCTCAGCTGTTCAGAGGAATGCGCACTCGACTTGCATTTTAAAGGTTTCGGTTTTTAATCCCGGAAAATATGTTCACTGTGCAGAACAAAACTCATCGATAGTCAGAACTGATCGATAGTCTAAACAGTCCTTGGCACAACTTCAAGGCGGAATAAGGTAGATAGAGGGTAGGAATAGGAATGCGCACTCGACTTGCATTTTAAAGATCTCGGGTTCGAATCCCGGGATATATGTCCACTGTACAGAACAGAACTGATCGATAGTCAGAACTGATCGATAGTCTAAACTGTCCTTAGTAAAACTTCAAGGAAGAATTAGGGAGATAGAGGGTAGGAATAGGAATGGGCACTCGACTTGCATTTTAAAGGTCTCGGGTTCAAATCCCCGAAAATATGTCCACTGTACAGAACAGAACTGATCGATAGTCAAAACTGATCGATAGTCTAAACTGTCCTTAATAAAACTTCAAGGCAGAATAAGGTAGATATAGGATAGGAATATGAATACGCATTCGACTTGCATTTTAAAGTTCTCGGGTTCGAGTCACGGGAAATATGTTCACTCTACAGAACAGAACTCATCGACTGCAGAACTGATTGATGGTCTAAACAGTCCTTAATAAAACTTCAAGGCAGAATAAGGTAGATAGAGGGTAGGAATAGGAATACGCATTCGACTTGCATTTTAAAGGTCTCGGGTTCGAATCCCGGGAAATATGTCCACTGTACAATTACATAATTTCAAAATCTGTCTGAGTGCTGTGCAAAAAAATGGTAGGTGGATTCGAAAGACATAGATTTGAAGATATTAAGCTCAATACTTGATCAATAGGAATTTTCGAAGATCATAAGTATTCCAAATCAATGGAACACCTTTTCAAAAATTCTCAATAATCATATTCAAAATATCATGGTAGGATTGATGAACTTTATTAGACAGTTACAAAGATGATCAGTACAGGTGAACTGATTTACGGCAGTTTCGTAAATCAATAGATCTACAGATCAATTCTAATCAAGACTATAGGACGACAGATTTGAATATGGAAATTTTCAAATAAATATCTAATAATATCGAGAGACTGAAATCAGAATGAAGACTTAAAGATCCGCAGATCAATACTAATCAAGACTATAGGACGACAGAGTTGAATTTCGAAAAACCTAATAATATCGAGAGGTTTTTATCGAAGATAATGAGTCTGAAATCATAATGAAGACTTGAAGATCGTCACATTCGACTGAACCACAGATCAAATGTCTTGATTATAGTAACGAACTGAATTAGAGTACATTGATCTAAAAGTCTGCTTATCTTCAACCAACTTAATTGCAAAAATTCTTTTGTCGCTTATGTAAATCGAGAACAATTATTTCTTTTTCGTTTTAAGAACAATTGAAACGAAAATTGAGTCAACCAAAATACGCCAGAATTCAAAATGAGTAGCATGTTATTTTGTTGTTGACATTTAAATGGCAACGAAATGGTAATGGTTTCCTTCAACTTGGAAATAATTTTGCTGCTGCCCCCAAACAGATCCCCGCGGACAATGTTGCCATTTATTTCGAGAAATGCGGCTGTTCAGCGTATATTTAAATTGTTGCACTTATAAATGGGAAAAATGTTGTGCAGTCAGTCAGTACGGACGGGTTTTAAATAAACTTCCTTTTGCTAAAGCAATTTTCAAACGGACAGACAGACAGACCGGGTGTATCGAATGTGCGAACGATCAATGGACTCAATTTGAAATGTTTAAAATTTTGTAAATTTCAAAAATTGCAAAATTCAAAAAAGCTAAAAAGAGCAAAGAAAAAAGTGTTTTTTTTAAATGGCAGAAAAAATAAAAATAACGCGCCACGAAATTTCAATTGAACTGCGCAAATTTGAAAATGAACGTAAATGATTTCGCATATTGTTTGGCTTGCAGTTGGCAGTGTTTACATTTCGCAAATGCTGAAGATAAAGAAAAAAAAAAACACTTTAAAATAAATAAAAATAAAAATGAAAAATAATGATTTAACACCTAAATTGCTGCGGGGATTCATGCGTCGTTGGCATCGCTGGCTGATGCTGCTGCTGATCGTGTGCTGATCATCAACAGATACTGGCAAAAAACACAAAAATTTAAAAAGAAAAAAAATCATTAGCTTGTGTTCGATATAAAAATGAAATAAATAAAAAAAGAATGTTTAAAAATAAATAAAATTTAACTTGTTTAAAAAAGATTTTTCGTTTCTCTTTTAACCCAAAGTTGCTGCGTCAAATGTTGACGGCACACCGCCAAATATAATTTGTTTTTCATTTTAAAGCCAAAATTCTAACAAAATTTAAATTATTTTTTTTTTTATTTATTTTGGCTGTAAATAAATTGGAAAATTCAATGAATTTGTGGAAAATTGAAGAAAATTTTAATTAACTTAATTTTTGTTGGATTTTTCTTGGGATTTTTTTTGTGTTTATACAGCATTCAAGGATGTTATTCTTAAAAAAACACATAATAAGCTATTTTTGTACTACATTTTGTAAAGTGTTATTTAACGCAAGAATAATAAAAATATTTAAATTCTTTACAAGGTTGTTTTATCATTAGCATCATTGAAGTGAATTTATTGAGCGCTAAAAAAGTTATAAAATAAGAATCTCTAAATATGTTTTCAACTAATTTTTCAATCTTAAGGCTTCATTAAGCACTTTTTTTTAGTATAATTCTCAAAAACACATGTTTTATAGTCCCCAAAAATATCTACATCTTTCAAAATATTAAATGTTTTTTTTTTGCAACACTTTCTGTGAATTTTTGCAATTTAATATTTTTCTTAAATTTTTATTTATTTATTTTTTCTTTTTTTCCATTTGCAGATGTTGAAGAATTGTCAACCAAACTAATGGCAAAACTGGCCGAAGTTCAAAGTCTCGAGGGCGGAACATTTTTCATTGGCAACGCCGATGCGCTAAAGGGTCCGGCAACATTTCAGCCGCAACATGTGCTGCTACCGGGTGAGTTTCAACAACATTTGCACTCTTTTTTGTTGTTGTGTGTTTTGAAAAATATTCTGAAATTTTGTGCCAAAGTGTCTGTCTTGTCGAAATGAAGCGAATTTTTGGAAAAAATATAAAATTTCTGCAATAACAAAAATAATTAAAAATGTTTTTGTAAAACAGCGTGTGGTATGTGTCGTTGGGATTTCGGTCATTTTATGGTATATGAGTTACAGGTAGTTGCTATGGCTCATCGTTCGTGAGCGGCTCACAAAACACTTGAGTTTCACAATTGAATTTTCAAGTGGCGCCGCCGCTTCATGTGTGTCAAAGTTAGTACTGTTGTTGTAAATGAGTTTATTTTATTGGTATTTCAAGTACTTGGCACATAACGGGAGGGCGTAATGTGCCCTTGAGGAGGTCCCGACAAAAAGTATTTGCTTTGGTCCAGGCGTTAAATTAGCATATTTAAATAAACAGCAAAGAATTATTGGAAAAACACTTTAATCATGCATTATAATTGATGACAAATCAATTTTTTTAAAACCCTTAAATAAAAACTTTTGTAGCGTCCGTAGGTCAGTAGTTAGTGCGTTGGACTGCGAGTCGAAAGATTGCGGATTTGAACAGCTGCGAATGCGAACTCCAAAAAAGAAAACAATTGTCTTGAACAACTTCTCACCCTGTCATTCAAACTCAGCATTAGGTCCAACTATAGGTCCAACCATTTGAGTACAAATGTAGAAAACACTGCACAAATGGAACTCCGTCTAGATTCTTCTCAGCTGTTAGGCCATACTATATAAAAACCAGTTGGGAAGGTTAGATCACATGGGAAATTTTAAAGTAGGTGTAATTATGATAGTTCGGATTATCAAAATTAAAGTCGGTCTAAGCCGACTATAAATACCCTACACATATGTGTGGTTACCATTCAAAGTGATATATAGGTCACCAGGGTATACGAATCCTGAAAATAACTACAAACATTCAATCGCTGAAGAATTTCCATTCATTTGATACCCATATTTACATATGGGTAGGTGTACCGAATATCGATTTCTTTTTTGGTGAACCACAAGTCTTTTCGCCGGAAAACATTATTATCATGTATTTGAGAATGATGTCAATACATATTTGACCAAAAAAGTTTACCTAAGCACGTATACAGTAAAATTGATCTGTATATGTAAATTTTATATGAGGTATTTGAACATAAGTGGTCGGATCATAGGTCACAATTGACCGATCTCGCCAATTTTTTCGCACATACAGCGTAGGTATATTAGTAATCTAAGTTATAAGTTTCATTTATCTAGCTCTTCAATTTTAAAAGTCTTAGGGATTTCAACAGACAGACAGACAGACGGACAGACAGACGGACAGACAGACAGACGGACAGACGGACATCGCTAAATCGACTCAGGAGGTCATGCTGATCAAGAATATATATACTTTTCCATACCGGAGATGCTTCCTTCTGGGTGTTACAAACGGCGTACCAAACTGAATATACCCTTTCACTCTTAGTGTAGGGTATAAAAAGTTTTCTATATTTCGTCGTTATAGAACAAAAAACCACCAAATACATTTTTATGAAAAACTTAAATTTCGAGTTTGTTGATTAATAGTATAAAAAGTAATTGATGCATTTTTAAAGTTTAAATCTCAATTGATAGATTTAAATTGTCTTATTATGTGGTATAAAAATTGAGATCATCGATTAAAAATTGACAGATATATAAAGTTTTTTGTAAATGAATATTGGGCATTTTGAAAATGTATTTGGTGACATTTCGTTCTACAACGACTATTTAGTTCCTTTTACAACTTTCTTGATTTACAAAAGTTGTAAAATAAAATACAAAAACATGCAAAACTTAAAACTTTGCCCATGAACCTGTGTAAATAATGTGCGGACGCCAACTTCTAGACAAATTGGCTGCCATTGAGACGTCTGTCTAGTGTAAAGTGTCTTTTTTCAGCCTCTTGCAGCTCTTATACAGCTCTTTTCCAGCTGCAGCTAGCACAAGCCTTAATGATCTGCACTGCACACTTTAGTCATAACTTATAATAACAAGAATAATATAAAAAAAAAAACAAAAAAATAATTAATATCTTGGCAGCATATACACGATATTTATATATTGAAGTGTGATTTTTATCTTCTGACAAATAGCTTTTGGCTTAATTTATTGAACATGTTGACGCGCCAACATTTCAATCATTTTGAGCAAATTCATTAAGTTTATTATTTTTATTTCTCAGTTTTAAATTATTGTTGATTTGGTTTTTGTTTTTACTAATTCATCATTTAAATTCAAGTGCGTCGATATGCATTATTTGCAGCACACGATGTGCCAATGATTTACATGTCAAAACAATTTCGGTTTCGTAATGACTACGTACGTGTTTATTTTTAGTACATTCATGAATACTATTTTTGGCGTTTTGAGCATAATAAAGCTTAAACAAAATGAAGTTAAAATAAAGTTAAGTTAAAATAAAATTAAGTTTATACAGAAAAAAAATAATAAAGGGTTTTTCAATAAGAGCGCTACAAAAGTTTTTTTCAAGGGTTTTTCAACAGGGACGCTACAAAAGTAGAGCGACAGCGACAGCAAACGACGCCATATTTCTCGCCGCTCTTTTGACATTTCTCTTCAGTAAAGTTTGCCATTTCATGACGCAAAGATATACGAGCCAACAACGAATCGAAATTATTAAAATTTACTACCGAAATTCGAATTCGTATAGCGTCCCTGTTGAAAAACCCTTTACTTAGATAACACATCACAACAAAAAAAAATGAACCGCGTTCATAGTAAGATTTTCCGATGCACTTCAAGATTCTAATCACGACCTCATACTTAGTTTTTTTCATATTGCTTTAAGTTTTTGAGTTATTACATAATACAAATATATGTCAATTTTTGTGTTTTTCTGCATATTTTGGACTTTTACTTTTTACAGATTTGAGTTATCGATCCAATTTCTTTTATATTCCATTGAGCATACTTCAGCTAATATTTTGAAATAAACTACATGAAATTTGGATTAATCTGACCGAAGTTATGACCAGTCAAACACAAAACTAATAATTTTAAGGTGTACCTATTATTTATTGCATAAAATATTAAGTTTTCGTAATTCAATAAAATTATATATTAAATGTTAAACTAGATGCATAATTTAATGATTGCTCTTGCTTTGTTTTTACAAATCACTCTATAAGCGCTGCGATTCAGGTCGTGATTAGAATTTTGAAGTCCATCGGAAAATCATACTAAGATCACAGATATTTTTTTGTGGTGCAGTGTAATTGGACATTTATATAATTTACTGTACAAATAGGTCCGTCTACAAAAGGAATGCGCTTGAATAAACAGAAACTTAGATCAAAATTTAATTTTTAGCAAAAATTAGCAATTTAACCTGGGCTAAAGTGGGACACGTTTTGATTTTCCTTCATAAAAGTACATTTGAATATTTTTTAAAATTCTTTTGAAGATTCCATTCCATAGTCTAATTCATGATCTAACTTTTTACAATAACAGAATTTCATTTAATTGATTTTTGAACGATTTTTCCAAACAGTTTTATTTTTCATTTTTCAAGAAGTCCAAAATAGAGCTGTTTGGAAAACTCGCTCAAAAATCAATTAAAAGGCATATAAATGGAATTCGATTAATGCAAAAAGTTAGATCATGAACCAGTCTATAGAAAAAATCTTCAATATAAATTTAAAAAATATTCAAATGTACTTTTTTTTGAGGAACATCAAGAGGGATACTTTAAAATTTTTACCAAACTTTCTTTTTGTTTCATAACAAAATCAAATATTTTAAGGCGGGAAAAAATTAAAAGTATTAAAACAAACATTGCCTAAACTACGTTTCCCACTTTACCCCGGAAAATGTTTCCTACTTTACCCCAATATCACAATTTGAATATAACCTAGCATAATTTCCGCAAAGTTAAATTATTTGCAAACCCCGTTTGTATTTCAAAAGATATACAACATTCGATCATTTTAAATATACATTCCTAATTAAAATGGACAAAAATGTACACTTTTTGATACCAAAAACAGCACTCTAAAAGAACTTTCAAAATCATCAAGCAATTTAGGAGCATTCTTAAATTGGAGTCATAAAGGAGACCAATTTTTAAGTGTTTTATGGCCCTCAGAAAAATGACTCTAAAAAGTATCTCATTTAAGACTGTTTTCGGAGCTATCAAAAATATTACTCATAAAAGATTCATATTTAGGAGTTATTTAGGAGCCCTCATAAATTAGACTAGGAGTCTAATCTATTCGATTTGAAATAAAATATTAGTAAATTCAACCTACATATTAAATCGATTTTATGAAATTAATGCATTTTCTCACGGTTGTCTGGACTAAGATAAACATGAACCTGTACTATGTTGTATTAATTTCACACACATTCTATATTTCTGAAGAAAGAAAAACTCCAAAAATGAAGCAATTGTGGTGTCTGGAAATTCTCAAAAATGTGAATGTTTTAAGAATATTTTAAAATTATCAAAAATACGCGGATTTTTGCGCTCTTTAAAGCGTGTGCACTTCCCAAGTTTCTGTTGCCTTTTTAGGATCTTTTCAGTGCTCAAATATGAGTGTTTTAGGAGTAATAAAAGTGTCAGAAATATGCAGATTTTTCGGCTCATGAAATGGTGCCCACTACCCAGGGGTTAGGAGTCTTTATGGGTTCTTTTAAGTGTTCACATATTAGCATTTAAGGAGAAGGGATTTTGGGCTCATAAAATGGTGCATCTACCCAGGGGTTGGGAGCCGTTTTGGGCACTTTTTAGTGCTCAACTATGAGTGTTTTAGGTGTAATAAAAGAGGCAGAAATATGAGGGTTTTTGGGCTCATAAAATGGGGCCTTCTCCCCAGCCTTTTTGGACTTTTTTAAGCGCTCATATATGAGGGTAATACTCATAAATATGACACATTTAGGAGTCTTAAAAGACTTAAAATGTTTGCTGGGTATTTTTTCACTTGCTCTAGAAATGCAATTAAAAGTTATTAATTATTTTTATAATCATGGAACAAAAAGCTATGTGCAAAAACATATTCAAAAATTGCAATTTCCCACATTACCCAAAGTCGCACTTTTTCCCATTCTCCCCTACTAATTTTTTATTTTATTTTAAAGTGCTCATCCAAATGTGTATCTTCTATAATACATTTCGATCTGAAAACAGATCACGTTCGCAATTTTTGACAGACATGTGTGTGCAAAATGACAGAACGTGGCTGCAGTTGATTTTTGGAACATGTTAAGTGACAAAATTCAATGCAGTTTTTTCTTTATAAATAATTCATACATTTTCAACACATTCAAAAATACTAAAATTACTTTTTTATGTCAAACATTTAAATGTCATATTGTATAAAATTCAGACTTTGATGGTGTTGCATAGATAACGCGAGATTCCCTCAACTTTTACTTTGATTTATCAAAAAAAAAATTTAAATGAGCACATTTTAATAAACATTTTTCTTTCTACTCCTTTTTTTCAACAGAGAAACAACCCGCAAAGTTTGGCGAACGACGTATTCTGAAAACCCTACAACCCGGAAATGTCTACATTGAAGAGAACGGCTCAAAGGGCTGAATAGCTGAAAGCAGGGACTTGGAAAGGTCCCACTTAAAGCGCACTTTTCTAAAAGAAACTAAGTAGTGCAAGTTAATCTTGTTATACATAGTAGTTACTCGTTTGAACGAGTACTCGAATACACAGAGAGAAAAATATCAATTAATAAAAAAAAGAAAAACTTATAAAAACAGCAAAAGTTAAATAGAAATATGCGAAAAAAAAAGAAATATATAAAAATATTAAGAAAAACTACTACTTAAAGCAGCAAAGCAATATGTTCTAAATTTTATTTAAGTAAATTTTAAAAAGTATTTAAAAAATTTTAAAATTTATAAAGAAAAAGAAAATAATTATTAATATAGTTGCGTAGGTTAATTGTGGCAAACATCAAACAATATTAAGCAAAACAAACAAACATTAAAAGAATAATTTTTTATAATTATTTCAATTAAAATAGAATTTTAAATTAATGTATAAAAAATATATAGAGTTATAAACATGAGAAGTAGAAATTTTGTTGACTTGTTGTAAATTTATTAATTGTATGTTTAACTAATCTATGCAGTTTATTAATTACTTTATTTTATTTTATTATTATTTTGCTATAATTAAATAGTTTTCTTTCTTTCTGTATTTTGCTATAAATTACTAAAGGGCTATTAGTAATTTTGGAAAAAACACCTCTGTAAATATCTGCGCAAAATAGCAACGCAATTAGTTTAATTAGTTGTTTAACGTTTTAAAACAGGCTTATAAACTATCTATAACTTATGTAAATCAACTTTATATTTAATGGTTTTTGTTCGCTTTTACTTAATGTAAATATTTTGTATTTCTTAAAGGAATAACCAAGTAAAAACTGCTCTAACTCAAGCAAATATAAATAAAACTAAGGCATATCTAAGGCATATCATATGAATTATAATAAACTACTATATAATGGCTACTTTTTGTTGTTGTTGTTGCTGCGTAAATCGCTTAAAACGTATTAATGCAGTATATAAAAAAACTAATTTGAAAAGATATATAAAAAAACTAATTTGAAAAGAATAATTTGCAAAAATATTAAGCCACAAACTTATAATAATAAAAAAATAAGTTA
Organism: Dryomyza anilis; assembly: GCA_951804985.1. Lineage (NCBI taxonomy): Eukaryota > Metazoa > Arthropoda > Insecta > Diptera > Dryomyzidae > Dryomyza > Dryomyza anilis. Next base: position 117,068,932 of record OX638130.1, read on the forward strand.
AAAATAAATTATATTAATTACCGACTTCTACTTGCGTTGAGGCAGAGGTGCAGGTGAAGAAATTATATATTTACTGAAAAAGGGTTATTAGGGTACCCTCGGCAGCTGCAATTATAACTATGTATTTGTAAAAGTTATCTAGAAGTTATGTCTAAAGGAATTGTGAATAAAACGAATTGCAAAAGAAATTTAAAAGTGTTTTTTTTTATTTATTTATAGAATTCTAGGAAATGATAGGTACTCTTTTAAAGTGAAAACATAAAATAATGCTTTAATGTGTTTTAAAATATAAAATAAAAATACGATGGAGATTAAAGAAAAAATAAAACTTTAGTGGAAATAGAGAAATATAAAGTTTTTTTTTTACACCAAACATAATTTTATTGGGGACTAAAAGAATAGATAGTCTTTTATTTTGGATAACAAGACTATTCTAGTGTTTTCCGGCAATATGCCCGAACTATTCCTGAAAAATGTCTCGGGTAATATATTGGGAAATGTATAGCAGCCCTCGAAGCAGTTTTGAAACATTTTTACGACATATTTAAAAAAGACAATCCCTAGTAGAAATTTTGGTAGGGCCATGCTCATGAACTGATCATGTCATTATTTGAGATGATCGGAATATGACGAGGCCCACGATGTCCTTGTAACGCAGTGTCCTGATCATGTACTCGCCTCAGGCAATGATCATGTACTGATCGGGTAATTCCCCATATCATTATTTATCTGACCATTGCCTTGTTAAAACATGAGCATACGAAAGCACTACAAATACCCGATGAAATAAAATATCATACCTCATTGAAACCTGATCATTGTCCGATGAAAATTTCTTTATGAGGAACAACTAATGTAGCTTTGATCGGGACCATTGGCTGTTTAGATAATGTAAACCCTGCTATGGTGAGCATGATAAGGGCATGAGAAGGCAATGATCATATTTACTCTAATAGGGGTTACCTGACGAAACCCCGATCATTTCCCGATGGCGCATCGGGCAAATTTCCACTAGGGATGGCGTAGTTTGTATCACAAGCTGTCTGTTATCTGCACGTTTCCAAAATATACCGCAAATCTGCCAATAAAATTCCATAAAACTGTATAACCTGCTATTCACTTCCCAAATTATTCCATTTATCTGTGTGTTTGCCGAAAATTTTCCCGCAATATTCTTGAAAAAACACAGAAATTTTATCTCGGGTAGGTTGTCCAATTTTGTGGAATTTTAATGGCATATTCACGGCATCTTTTGCGAACGTGCAGATAATAGGCTGCTTTTGCTACAAACTCTGCCTTTGTCTGCTTGAAATCTTTCGAAAAAAAGGTGTCTGAACTGCCGTGATGCTGCCAAAAATTTTGTATCAGACACCAGTGATGCAAACTCTGCCTTTGCCTGTTTGAAATATATCGAAAAGTGTTTCTTAACTGCCTCGACCCAGCCATACATTTTATCTGGCGGGTTTTTTTTTATAAATTTTCATTTATCCTCAAAAATGCATGATGTGCTCTTTCGGGTTCCAGAGCCTGTATAGGGTAATTTATATTATTTTTAGAAAGATTTTTAGGAGATAAAGTAGACCCCAGACAAATTTTGTGGCAGGGTTGAGGCAGCTTAGATACATTTTGTCGATATATTTCAAACAGACAAAGGGGAGTTTATATCACCAGTTGTGTGTCCGTTTCCAAAATCTGCCATTAAAATTTCACAAAATTTTGCCACCTGCTATATACTTCCCAAAATATTTAATTTATCTGTGCGTTAGCCGGAAATATTTCCCGAAATATTCCAGAAAATTGCCAAAAATTTTGACTCGGGAAGTGTCTAACAATATTTGTGTAAATAAATATGCCTTATCATAAAATTAAGATTTTTTGATAAATGACCAGAAATTTCTGTTTGTAAGTATGTATTTGGAATTTGATTAATCAATGCATACTCATTTTTAAAATTGAGTTGAGAGATATTTTTTATTTTAAAAAAATAAAGGTTTTGGTTGTGCGATAATTTTTATTTTAAAAAATAAAGGGGTTTGGTTGAGAGTTATATGAGAACCTTTATTTTAAAGGTATTTGGTTAATAGTTATTGTTAGACAGAAAATGCAATTGGTCTCCTTTATTACACACAGAAGAAAATTCCCTCAAATCCCATTAAAATTGGTCAATAGGACAATTATTGATTTAATAGTATACAAAAAATAAATCTTTTCATATAAACTCAATGCCAATGTCAAGGTGTTTTCTAGTATTTAATGGTATTTTCCGATTAAAATAATGATTTATCCTATTGACTATTTTAATAGTAAAAAACAATTATTTATTTAATATTTTTTTCTGGATGTAGGAATTTTTTGTTGTTTCAGAAATTAATTGGAGAAATCGTTGGAAAATGTTGAGATCGAACATAGCGTCATTATTGGCGTAAACATATTTTTATAAACAATTTTTTTTTCGAAAATTTTCAAAAATTGTTGTTTCAGTCGAATGTTTTTTTTTTGATTTTAACCATTAGATTGTTTTTTTAACATTTTTTTTTGAGAATTGTTGTTTTTATCGAATACTTTTTTTTTTGGAATATGTTGTTTTCGAACATTGCGTTTTTATCGTCCAACAATTATATATATTTTGCATTACTATAACAAAATACTTGAACATTTTTGTCAGGTTATAAAATTTGGTGCCAGACAATAATTCCCTAACAAATACTTCCTATAGAATTCATACCCGAACAATACTTCACCGGATAATTATTTCCAGACAATTCTTAATTGGACAAGTCATCGTCCAGACAATTCTTTCCCGAGAGAATTCTCGTTGTACAATTATAATAATAGTTTGGCGCTACAGTCCTGTATAGAACTTCGGCCGAGCTCTCTCACCATTTTGAGCTGTGCGTGTTATATTTGTACTCAAAGTGGTGGGACCTACAGTTTATTGCCGAATCCGAACGGCGGGTGAGAGATTTTCATAGACAATGTTTTACTTTCGTAGGTTTGGCATTTACTGCCGAGAGGTAGCGCGGTATAGAAAAATGTTTCTATGAAAAGATGTTGTTAGCCCCAGTCCAGGCTTGAACCTTTCGGCTCGCAGTCCAACGCACTAACCACTGAGCTGACGCGGCTACAATTCCCCAAAGATATAATCACGTCCAGATCAAGTTTGTCACGTAACTGGTCTGATTACGATAAGGTAAAAATACAATGATCAGTCCCCGTTCTTCACCTTAGTACAATTTCTATTACGGTTATTCCCACATAAATTAAGATTTATGTACCTAATATTTGAGTAAAATTTCAGTTTATTATATTTAAAATTATGTGATTTTTCCCTTTTTTCAATGTCTTAAAAAAATGTCTGGGGAAAGAATTGTCTTGGGGATGAATTGCCCGAGATATAAATTTCCAGGAAAGAATTGTCTCGGAAAGTATTGCTTTGGTGAACATTTACCTCAGAAAAGAATTGTCTCACCGAAAATTATTTTTTTAAGTTTTATTATTATTAGTTTGATATTGGTTCGAACATCTTCTTCGCCTAAACGATCTAAAATTAAATTATCTACAGACTTTCATAAATTTAAAACTATTTAAAAAACAAATCATAGAATTTGCATTAACATTATAATATGGTAATAAAAAGAAAAATCAATTATTTCCAAGTTTTAAAAATATTTTCCAATAAAAAAACCAATTACTGCTTAATATAAAACAACCCATCTAGCTCCGGCCCTCCCCACATACTTAGTAGGTACCACCACTTGATGAGGTGAGGCGCCTAGAGCCACTTTTGACCTGCACGTCACTCTTCCAAAACTGCTTAATTACAAGTGCTTAATTTTAAGCACGTTCATTGCAAAGTCTTTCTCAAGCCTTTTTTTTTTGTCCACATATATCGTATATCTATATAGTATACTTTAAGACCCACAGAGCTCAATCTGTACCGCCGACATACATCAATTTGTAGCGCACTTAAAGCCGTTATCGCGGCACCCCTGCTGCATTTAAAGTGGCTGTGGCTCCGCTTATCGGATGCAATTGAAAACAATTTGAAGAAATTAACATTACAAAAAGTACTACTCAAATAGAATCCATTCAACTTCATTCAACGAAATAAATAAATAATTAAATAAAAAAAAAGAAAGAAATTAAAATTTCCACATTCAAAGTCAACTATTTGGCTGTGCATTTAAAACGATTTAAACATCATTTAAATGACAATCGCTGGTTTAAATGGTCTTTTATGTTGGTTAACATTGATAATGAATTGTATTCAAAAGCAACTTTCTATCAGTTGTTTAGTTTATTATGTCATAAACTAAATATATTACAAAATAAAGCACTTTTTGTAAAAGCAAATCAAATAATTTATAGGTCTCTGAAAAAAATGTTGAAACTACAAAAAGATTAAGTATTTTGAGTTCTTTTTATATACGCTATAAGTTCTATTATAATTTATTGTTAACCTAAAATTAAATTCTTTTGAAAAAAATAAATTCCAAGAAATCGACGTCTGTTTGTTCTTGCAGAGTCTCGAACGGCATATCGCACTTAATCAATTCTTTTCTTCGGTCCGCACCTAAATCCCATGTTAAATCATCCCACAACTGTTTAACATATACTACCTATGCACAGTCCAAACTGAGAATCTTTTAGCTATTTTCTCGCAAACACAGCATGATCTGCAAAAATATTCAAAGTCTTTTTGTACTGCGCGTGGTTCTTTCTTTTCTGTATTTTGTATGCTGCGCACGCGCACCGAACGAATTATGCGCATTTATTAGTGGGCGGCTTCGTTTTGGTCTTATTATTGTATAAATATTTTCATATTCGATTTGTGCGAACTGTGACTGAAAAGTAAGCATACATCTAATCAGCGAAAATAGAATTGGTAGAGTCTTATTGAATGCTTATTGAATAGAACTCGATTCTAAAAAGGGTTGTATAGATACTTATAGTAGACAACCTGGATTAATTTATAAGACATATAGATTTCATATAATTTAAAGTTACAATTTATTTCTGATTATTCCTGAGTAAAAATATACTCTATTAGGGAAGGACCATGACTAGATACTGTTAATATTACTGCACCCAGAAAAAAATTCCCTCAAATCCCATTTAAATTGGTCAATAAGACAATTATTGATTTAATAGTATACAAAAAATAAATGTTTTCATATAAACTCAATGGCAATGTCATGGTATTTTCTGGTATTTAATGGTATTTTCCGATTAAAATAATAATTTAACCCATTGACTATTTTTAATAGTAAAAAACTATTATTTATATAGTATTTTTTTCTGGGTGTGGTCAGAATGTGACAAGGTAAAAAATTAAATTATAATTTCCCGATAATGACCTTCAATGTCTACTAGGGTGACGGGTAGACACGATACTAGAATCTATTTCAAATATAGAAATATACCAAAACATTTTATACTAATAAAACCTCACAATTAACAATAATTGAAGCGTTGCGTGCAATAAGGGCGTTAGGCATCATAACGCCCTTTTGCAAAATTTGCACCAGCAGTGCCTTCTATCCTCCTGTGAAATCCCACATCGATTGCATACAGTTTTTTGTCGTTTAATGCAATAAGGGCGTTATCCCGTATAAAAAAAAATAATTTTCTTATATTTTTAATTTTTTTACAGAGTCAGTATTTACAGAACACACAGCATAGTTGCGTCAATCAAATCTTTGCCCTATTCGGTTCTCTCAACCGCTTAGTCGGTTGTTATAAAAAGAGTTGTAGTTTGTACTGCAACCAATTTCGAACTGTTTTAGAACGATTTAGTACAGATTTAGAACGATTAGGAGTGTGTATAGACTAGTATTTCATGTGTATAGGCTAATATGGCAGTTCCGCCAGCAAATTTGTAAACCATTCGATTTAACCGAATAAAGTTAGTTGTTACAACTAACTTTTTCATTCGCCACAAGAGGATTTTTCTGTGTGTTAAAAATTTCCATTAATAAAGGGTTTTTCAATAAGAGCGCTACAAAAGTTTTTTACAAGGGTTTTTTTTAACAGGGACGCTACAAAAGTAGAGCTACAGGGACAGCAAACGACACCATATTTCTTGCCGCTCTTTTGACATTTTTCTTCAATAAGGTTTGCCATTTCATGATGGAAAGATATACGAGCCAACAACGAGTCAAAATTATTAAAATTTACTATCGAAATTCGAATTCATATATCTTTACATCATGAAATGGCAAACCTTACTGAAGAGAAATGTCAAAAGAGCGGCAAGAAATATGGCCTCGTTTGCTGTCCCTGTCGCTCTACTTTTGTAGCGTCCCTGTTGAAAAACCTTTTATTTGAAGTTTTAGCTTTTTTATGTAATTTTCAAATTTATTTTTAATCTACTATTAATATATATAATAATTCATTAAAATAAATGATTTATACGCCCTTATTGAGATACGGACATTCAAAAACGATAAACGCAAATATTTCAAAACCTACTTTTTCACATAACGCTCTTATTGCACCCAACGCTTCAATTTGGCAATTGAAACTAAAAATTCTTATATATTCTAATACGGTCCCATAATATCTAAAATTCACGTGCGTCGTAATAATACTCGCTAATTTTTTGGGTAAAATGATGGGTGCCTTAGATTTGATATTTGAATGCGTATGGAGCAAACCAATTTTCAGAAATAGAACTATATATAAAATGAATCAAAAACGTAGAAATTGAAATATTTGAGACACAATAGTTAACATTTTTGGTAGACTAGATGCAGTTAATATGTACATCAAAAATTTCTATCAAAAACTGGTTATTTTCTGCTGCAATCGTTATTTTTTTATTCCACAAATATTAGACAACCTCACGAGACAAAAGTTTTCAGAAATATCTCGCCAATATTTTCAGAAAACACACAGATAAATGGAAGTTTGTGAGAAGTTTTTGGAAATAATTGGAAATATTGTGGAATCTTATAGGGAAATTAAAGACATGTTTGGGACCGGAGCTAAATAGACAGATTATAATGTAACGCTGCCTTTGTCTTCTCAAAAAAATTTGTTTGAGGCTTTGTCGAAAATCTCGTTGAAACGATAGTCGACTATCGACTTATGCGATTGCACGCCTGCACTAAATATAAAAAAAAATATTTATAGAAAAATTTGAGTCGGAAACCTACGTTTCAATTGCTACAACAACAGAGGAAAAAAACTTGAATATAATGATTCATCGTTCATATAATGATTCATTCATATATAACGAAAATATTCCTGAAGTATGCCAGATATATTGTCTCGAGTTAATGTGATCAAAAGTGGTCTTCGCATACAGTTTATCAAAATGAAGAACACTTTTTCAGTCATTCATCAAATTGATGAATATTGAATGAATTGATGAAGTCAAATAACATTGATGTTTTGTAGTGATTAATATTACGAATTGATCTTCAATACAATGAATCATGGTTTCCTGCAGATATGCTTCATGATATGGCTTCACAGGATATCATGAAACTATGTAGATGAATTATTTAAATACAAAATAATAAGTACGAAATTCATCAAAATGAAGAATTTTTTATGTATTGGTCTCTGATGGAGTCATGATGGGGAACCGATCATTGTGTTATTATCTTGTCAAAGATCTGATCAATTAAATCAACCAGTTTTTGTTTTTTTTTTTCAATATGGTAAATTTTTACTAGGGATGGTTTCCAAAGAATGGAAATGGAACCAACGACTACTGATACCTAGAGAAGTGCCCGTATTCAACAAAAAATATAGTTGAAGAAGTGTGAAAGAAAATAATATTGATATGAAGACTTATTCGAATATATGTATATTATAATTTTTGTTTTTTTTTTAGGCAAATTGTAATATTAACATTTTTAAAAATCAATAATTGAAATTATTAAAATGTATACTTTTAATTTATACAACGACCATACAAATTTAAATTAATATTAGTGTAATAAGTTTTGTTTGTTGGTTATTAATGTATCGATTCTTATTCCCGAATTCAAAAATTAGGATATGGTATGCTACTCTTAAATAGAGGCACTCCGATCAGGGGTGCAGACTCACCCTTTCCGTTTATTATTATTTTTTTAATTCATTTTTTAGATCCTAGTAGAAATTAACCTATACGGATAGACATGATCAATATATCATTATTATAAAACTTTAACTGCTCAAGTTATGGACCAGCGCAATAATTCATGGCCTTAGAATAATTTCTACTGAAGAATATACTGTGGTCCAATGTAAATAATGTCGATTTTGCTTTCTAAAACCAATAAAAACAAACCGTAAGATAATTTAACTGCCTCTTTCTGTATTTCGAAACGAAAGACTATTAGACGAAAGTGACGTAATCTATATATATAAAACTCTTGGTCCGTTTGTCAGTCTGTCGGTCTGTCTGTCTGTCTGTCTGTCTGTCTGTCTGTCTGTCTGTCTGTCTGTCTGTTTGTTCCAGCATCACGTCTAAACCGCTGAACCGATTTAACTGAAATTTTGCCACAGGATACTAAGGAGTCCGGAGGGTGTCATAGGCTATATATGGGCGGGATTGGAGCGTGGTACCTCCCATACAACCTAAACTTTCAAAACGACATAACTCAGCACATACACAATCTAAAAAGATGAAGCAAAAAACTAAAATTCATCACACTAAAAATCACCACACTAAAACTCACCACAAGAAAACTCACCACGCTGAAAATTCACCATACTAAAACTAACCACACCAAAACTCACCATACTAAAACTCACCACACCAAAATTCACCACACTAAAACTCACCACACTAAAACTCAACACAATAAAGCTCACCACACTAAAACTCACCACACTAAAAATTCACCACACTAAAACTCACCACACTAAAACTCCGCAATAAAACTCACCACACAGAAACTCACCACACTAAACTCACCACACTAAAACTCACCGCACTAAAACTCACCACAATAAAACTTACCACACTAAAACTCACTACACTAAAAATTCACCACACTAAAACTCACCACACTAAATTCACCACACTAAATTCACCACACTAAAACTCACCACACTAGAATTCACCACACTAAAACTTACCACACTAAAATTTGTCCACACTTAAACTTACCACACTAAAACTCACCACACCAAAACTCACCACACTAAAACACACCACACTAAAACTCACCACACTAAAAGTTCACTAAACTAAAAATTCAACACACTAAAACTCACCACATTAAAACTAACTACACTAAAACTTCTACTGGGAAAAACACTACGGGGAAGAATTCTACAGGGAAGAGTTCTACCGGGAAGAATTATACGGTAAAGCGTTCTATGGGGAAGAATTTTACTGCGAAGATTTCTACTGGGAAGAATTCTACGGCGAAATATTCTACTGTCTGAATTGTCTTTGAGAAAAGTGGTTTTGGCGGAGAATTATTAATTGGTTACTACATTTATAAAACCAATAAAAACTTCCACAGCGAAGCATGGGCCCCTGATATAAAATATAATAATAATGTTTTTTTATATTAATAAAATCGCTTTATATCGATGAATTCACAAAATCTAGGCACAAGTCGTGCACGGGTCCAGCTAGTTTTAAATAATTTCAAAGTTTTAAAAGTCAAATAACATGAAATCAACTTTGTATGACGAAATTTTGACGTCAAATTTTCGTTTCGTCGTTCGTTTCGAAATACAGAAAGTGGGTATAAGTCGTAACTCCTGAACATTGATAATTCAAATTTCATTGCTTTAAGAATTACCTCTTTTATTTCAAAAAACCTCTTTTATTATTTGTAAAAAATAAGAAACTGTAAGGTACAACAAGTTATGATGATTTATTCTACAAATATAAAGACACATTTCAAAACATTCCTTTTCCTTTTTATATATCTCAGACCATATCATATCTTAAATACCAATAAAATTATAAATACGAGATGCAGTAAGATTTACAAATCAAAATAGGGAAATTGAAATATCATTTTGTGTGGGGATTTCAAATAATACTTAGTTCAACAATCTAAAGGACCATCTGTTTGAAAACCTTTGACAAATGTCGATTTCATTGAAAAACAAATTTCGTAGTTAATTTTTAACAAATAATTTGCATATTTTCATACTTTGTATGAAGTTAGCAAAAAAACAGATAAACTATTGACAAAGACAAATTAAAATTCAAGACATCATCTGCCAAAGCAGCATTTGCAAATGCTACGTGCCAAACAGTAGCAACAACATTGGGTCTGCTGTTACTACTAAATTTAATCGTTCGATTAACGATTACAATCTAAACAAGCAGCGGTTGCGCGCGGAAGCCGCCATTTATGTCCGTTTGCAGCAACAGCCAAGTAAGGCTTCCAACGAATTATTGCAGCAAAGATCATTTATAAAAAAATATATATATAATCATATTAACATGAAGATAGATAGGGCACAAAACACAACAACATCCAAAAACCGCAAAAGATGTCGCTTCAAATACAGCGTAAATGAAGCTGCAACAGATGGCGGTTTCACGATCGATGATGTTGCTGCTGCTGTTTTTTGCTGTGACGGCTGCAGTTGCTGCTGCAGCTTCGACAGCACATGCCAAACGCATTGGAACTATTTATACATTTTTTAAATTTTTTTTTATGTATTTTAAAAAGATTTGTATTTCCTCTTTTTTGTTGCGGCAGGATGAGGAGTTCGAAGGCACGAGTGGCACATTTTGTTATTGCATTTGACACGTTGCACAGGATGCTGCAGCACTCTTTTTCTACATAGCGCTGATCAGTGATGGCTACAGAAATAATTCGAAGCCTGCCTGATGTAATTGTCGATAATATGTGTGTCTTTGGAGGCTGCATATCTCGAATATCAAGTAAACCGCAATGGCTTCAGATGCAGCCCTTCAAGATTAATAAGGAAGCAAGTGTGAGTTGAATGAGGAAAATTTTAAAATTTTAAATGAAATGGAAATGAAAAAAAAATACCTATTATATAAGTGAAAATAAAATCGATGCAGGAAATCAGGTCAATATATGAGAAATTATTTATAGCAATTTCATTTTGTTTTTTAGTTCAAATATTTAGTTCAGCTTTTATAAATTTGTATTATAAATAGGTATTTTCTAAAATCCCTTGGCAATTTTTAAAATCAAAAGTTGTAGTATATAAACTAAACTTTTCAGTTTTTTTAAGTTTATTGATTAATTAAAAAAAAAATTGATGAATAAAAAATATGAATCTTCGAAATCTACGATTAGAAACCTATATATATATATATATATATATATATATATATATATATATATATATATATATATATATATATATATATATATATATATTAAACTCTTGGTCCTGTCTGTCTGTTTGTTTCAGTATCATGTCTAAACCACTGAACCGATTTAACTGAAATACACCAGGATACTATGAAGCAGTGATGCCAACTCATATTTTCATTTTCCCCGATATTCTTAGCAAATTCCCCAATTGTCTATAAAATTCCCCGCACATATGTAATTTAAATACACTGAGAATAAATAGTGTTTTAATAAAAATCTAAATTTTTCATAGAACAAATATTAAGCAATATGTTATTCATTTAATATGTTTTTTTTTTATTTCTTGATTTTTCTATTTTTCGAATTACATTTATCAGCCATAATAAATTGAGAAAAATTATTTGTTATTACCAAGTGGTGCTATATTTATTAATTAAGGTCCAGTTTTTCAGTGAAAATTTACACTTAGCTTAAATAAATATTTTAAAAGTCTATAGTTCCAAATCAAAATGTCCGAATTTCTTTAAACTTTACAGATAGATAGATAGATAGATAGATAGATAGATAGATGATAGATAGATAGATAGATAGATAGATAAATTGATTGATATTTTTAGTTTCGAAATATTAAATTCCCAATAATCGCACTCTTTAAAATACTGAAAACTATATTTTTCAAAATATTAAGGAGCATGTCAAATTTGCAGGGTTTCATTAAGTAAAAATGTATCTTTTATTTAAAAACATAACATCAGATACCTTCGAAAAATGTTAAAGGAATTTATCTAGATCTAGAAATCGTATTTAAAAGATTGTGTTTATTAGAAGCCAAATTATAATCTTTGACATGATTGGAATAAAGAGGTATGTTCCACTTTTCGATCCAATCCGATTTTACCTGCAAAATTCCAAACGAATTGATAGCGTTGAAGTCAAAGCACTATTGTACTACGATGTCGAATCTAAAACTAAAAACGTTTGTTTTAAAACGTTCAAATTAAATTCGATCAAAAGTTGGAATATGCCCCTATATTCCAATCCTTAAAAATGCAGAAAATGTAACAGATACTAATTTGAAATTCCCCGCCAAAAGTGGACCATTCCCCGATTACCCACTAAGACTTAAATTCCCCACAAATTGGGGAATTCCCCTCGAGTTGGCATCACTGCTATGATGTCCGGACATAGACTATTTATGGGCGGTATTTGACAAAATCTAAACTATTAACGCGTACTCAGGACTTGCACCAGTTACGAACATAAAACAAAATCTCAAATAAAAAAAAAAATATTACAAAAGCAACAGCAAAAACACAAAACCAAACACACAAATAGAAAATTAAAAGCACAAAATAAATCAAAAGCAAAAACCACAGCAAACTAATGAAAGAACAAAAATAAAACAAGAGCAAAGACACCAAAAAAATAACAAAAGCAGACAAAATACAATAAAAAAAAAAAAAAAAAAAAACAAAATACAAAAAGAAAAACATAAAAACAAAAGCAATATTAAAATAACAAAACAAAAGCAAAATTAAAAACATAGAAACAAAAGCACAAAATCAAAAACGTAAAAACCAAAAATGCAGAAAAAAGCAAGAACAAAAGCAAACACACAAAAAAAATGCAAAAATACAAAATGAAAGCAAAGACGCAAAACATATAACTAAAACTAACATAAAATATAAAAGAAAAAACATAAAAACAAAATCAAAACCAAAAACGAAAATAGCAAAAACACAAAAGAAAAACACAAAATCAAAAACGCAAAAATGAAGGTGTCTGACCTTCAACAAATGTTATAGGAATTTATCTAGATCTAGAAATCGTATTTAATAGATTATGTTTATTAGAAACCAAATTATGATCTTTGACATGATTGGAATATAGAATATATAGGGTATGTTTCACTTTTCGATCGAATCCGATTTTACCTGCAAAATTCTAAAAGAATTGATAGCGTTGAAGTCAAAGCATGCTGTTTAAATTCATTTCAAAATTATTTATTGTACTACGATGTCGAATCTAAAAGTTAAAACGTTTGTTTTAAAATGTTCATATGAAATTCGATCAAAAGTTGGAATATGCCCTATATTCCAATCCTTAAAAATGCAGAAAATGTAACAGATACTAATTTGAAATTATCCGCCAAAAGTGGACCATTCCCCGATTACCCACTAAGACTTAAATTCCCCACAAATTGGGGAATTCCCCTCCAGTTAGCATCACTGCTATGAAGTCCGGACATAGACTATTTATGGGCGGTATTTGACAAAATCTCAACTTTTAACGCGTACTCGGGACTTGCACCAGTTACGAACATGAAACAAAATCTCAAATAATAAAAAATATATTACAAAAGCAACAGCAAAAACACAAAACCAAACACACAAATAGAAAATTAAAAGCACAAAATAAAACAAAAGCAAAGACACCAAAAAAATCACAAAAGCAAACAAAAAAAAAAAAATACAAAAACAAAAACAAAATACAAAAACAAAAAGAAAAACATAAAAACAAAAGTAAAAGCAACATTAAAATAACAAAACAAAAGCAAAATTAAAAACATAGAAACAAAAGCACAAAATCAAAAACGTAAAAACCAAAAATGCAAAAAAAACAAAACACAAAAAAAAGAAGCAAAAATACAAAAATGAAAGCAAAGACGCAAAACATAAAACTAAAACTAAAATAAAATATAAAAGAAAAAAAAATAAAAACAAAATCAAAACCAAAACCAAAACCGCAAAACACAAAATCAAAAACGCAAAAATACAAAAACAAAAAACGCACAAAACAAAAGCAAAATACAAATCCACAAAAAATAAAAACAAAAAATAAAAGTCAATTTCAAAACAAAATCAAAAACAGAAGCAACCAAATAAAAAAAAATGCAAAAAAGGAAAAATTAAAATTAAAAGAATAGCAAGCACAAAAACGGAAAAAAACAAAAAAAAAAACGGGAAATTAAAAAAACGGGAAAATAATTTAAAAAAACAGGAAAACCAAAAAAAAAACAGCTATGCTTAAAAAATGGGTTAATAAACGAAAACACTAAAAACCCGCATCCCGGGTACGAAATACTAGTGTATTTCGAAACCGTTTTTATCGCTTTCAATTCCAGTTTATATTTAAATAAATGTAAATTGATAGAGTGCTTTATTTAGCATCAAGTAGTATATTTCTAAATAATAAAAAATAAATTATAAAATATATTTGTTAATATAAATTTAAAATATGCATAAAGTTCACACTATAATGCAAATCATAAAAAATACCTAAAGTTAACTGTTATAAAATCAATATGGCCTACAACTAAAGTTAATGCACAACTAAAACCACTACGAATTTAGTCGTTTTCCTAATAAAAATTCGGAAAAACCCAGCGCACTTTTTAGTCGGAGTTACCAAAGTCACATATTTAGTATCTTCGGTCAATTAAGTGTCGACGCAACATTTGGAATGTGATTGATGACCATAAGAGAATAAATTTCGTCATATGCATATCTAAAACTCTGTTAATGAAGTTTAATTGATTTTAAAATTTGGTCAAGTTTATAAAGTACCTATTTTTGGAATGGTTAACGTGATTCATGCCTGATTAAAATTTTATAAAATAAAATAAAAATTTCGACGATCGTAATATAAAATACATGCATTTGCCAACACAAACATAGAATTGTTTGGATTTGAGTTTCCGTCACAACTACTTGGCCACGTTTTCAGTTGTAGTTGTATTTTTCATATTTATTTTATTTGATCGATGTTGTTGCTGTTGCGCTGCTGCTGTTGACTGTTAACGGAAATGTACGCGCACCATTTCGAAATAGAAATCGCAATCGCATCGCAAATCGTTTTTACAAACTTGTGAATGAATTCATGGGGCGCGAGCGAAGTCGCATTACTTGATTCGAATGATAGAAATTCCCCTCCCCCGCCGGCAAAACGTCTTTAGCTCTAACACTTCATAGCTGTTTTTGGTGTTGTTCGTGCAGCTCTGGTGGTATTTGTATTTTTTTTTCATTTTCAAATTTATTTTTATAATTGTTATAAATGTGCACAAGTATTTAGTTTTTAATTGGGGTGAACGTTTTTGGCATGTTTTTTGCTTTTTCAATTTCGACAGCGAGTTGGTAATTTTCGAGGTCAGCCAAATAGATTTGCATTCGCACGTCGAGTGAATGAGTGAGAACGAACGAACGCACGAAAAAACGAAAAAATGTTAGGAATGAACACAAAGTCAGGCTGACGGCTGACAGGAAGGAACGAGTGAAAGAAACGTACAAGCGATCGAACGTATGAACGAACGAACGAACGGAAGTGAAAATGTACATGCGTGGAAATGGACGCTTCCGGCTGTAAAGCGCTGGGAATGAAAACGAAGATCGCAAATAAAGCATGGAATTTATTTCACGATCATGTGGTTTTGTGTTGTTTTGTATATTGGGTGAGAGGGAGGGTATATATATATTAACGGATACTATTTAATTTTATGTTTGGGAAAAACCCTCATACGGAAAATGTAATAAATTATGTTTTGGGAAAGGTCACTTCTTGGCTGCAAATGAAAGGGTGCGGAAATCATAGATCAAGTGAAAATGGTAATTTAATTAATATTTAAATATGTAGCGGTTATATTGAAAATATGTAATGTGTTTGAACGAGGGTTAAGGTTAGAAGTAGAGAATAAAAGAAATGACAAAAGTTATACACAAAAATATTTTCAAAAAAATTACAAATTTAATTTTTATTCAATACTATATTTATTAAAACTATAAAAAATTATTTTTTTTAAATACAGCTATAAATTTTAGTTGTAAAATGTTTATTTTGAAAAATCATTTATTTTTAAATTCTAAGATGAGGCTTCTTAATAGGTTTTTGTTTCGAAACGGCTTCAGTATACCGGTTTCAAGTTACGCTATCAAAATCGATTTCGGTTTTCGTATTAATCGTCATCTGAAAATTAGTTTGCTCCATATACTCGATTTAACGAAAAACGAAAGCAGAGTCGAGGTATTTTTGAAATATTTTTTCGACATATTTCAAGCGGTCAAAGGCGGTGTTTGTATCAAATGCTGCCTGTTTTTAGCACGTTCCTAAAAATTTATAAACTGCTATACTATTCCCAAATATAAAGCGTTTGCCGGAAATATGCCCGAAATATTCCAGAAAAATGCCAAAAATGTTGTCTCGGGAAGGTTGTAAATATTTGTGGAACTTGTATGGCAGATACACGATATATTTGGGGAACGGGCAGTAAACAGACAGCTTTTGATACAAACTCCGCCTTAGACTTTTTGAAATATGTCGAGGAAATGTTTCTGAACTGCCTCGACGCTGCCAAACATTTTTTATGGGAGCGGTTATTAAAATTTGTGGAATTTGAAAGGCATATTTTCGGCATATTTTGGGTACGAGAATAAAACAGGCATCTTCTGATACAAACTCCGCCTTTTATGATTGAAATTATTTGAAATAATCCGAGACAACATTTTTGGCATTTTCTGCAATATTTGGGGCATATTTCCGGCAAACGCACAGATTAATAGCATATTTTGGAAAGTGTATAGCAGATTGTAAAATTTGGTGGCATTTTAATGGCAGATTAAAGCCATATTTTGGGAATGGGCAGAAAACAGACAGCTTTTGATACAAACTCCGTCTTCGTCTGTTTGAAATATATCGAGAAAATCTTTCTGAACTGCCTCGACCCTGCCAAAAATTTTGTCTGGGGTGATTACGAGAAATTTCTAATAAGATAAAACTGAAAATATCAATAGGCAAATCTAGATTTCTGTTTTTTTTTTTACATTTGCCACAATTTCTGAAGTAAATATAGTGGCCCTATGTTCAATACAAAATATCGATTTTATTTATCGAAAATTAAAATTCATAAATCTCCGAATAACTCCGCGTATACCCGTCGTATCAAACTCGTATAAAGCCATTGAAGTTTATGTCACAATCGTGAATGTCCATTACATGCACAAATTAATGTCTCAATTACGCATTCATTAAATCCAATGACGATCTTTTGAAAATGCCGCCCACCGACTGAAGACTTAGAGTATACAAGAAACCCGAAAAAAGTGAAATTCAATGCATCGATCATAAATACCATACGATCACAATCGCCACCATCAATGAATTTTATCAATCGTTTCAATCAATGGCTGCGTTTGAAGCAACAACAACAGCCAAACGCACCTCATTAATTCATAGACACAAATGGCTGTCAACAAACCATAAAATATTATTAATTTTATTGGATTTTTTTTATTTGATTTTTTATTATACATGTTCGTTTTGTAAAACGTATTTGCGCCAAAAACCTTTAGCAAGGGCAACGCATTTTTCAAGCCGAATAAGGCGTAGTACAGACCTTCCGTTGCCGTTTTGGGGGAAAAGAAAGATTATATATGAAAATATTTATTAGAATATTTATATTTGAATATGTATGAATTTTACTAGAGTCACATAAGTAATTTCCGATTTAGAAAATATGGAATACCTCTTAAGAAATGTTACAAGGAATAATGTGTGTGCAAAATACATACAACAAAAATGTGAATTTTAAAGACCTCATCACAACACTACAAAAAAAATAGATTATTACTTTGAGAACATCTCACTATTAGGCTCATGTCTGAACCTCATTCATACAAGAAATAAACAACACCCAGAAAAAATACTATATAAATAATAGTTTTTTACAATTGAAAATAGTCAATAGGATAAATTATTATTTTAATCGGAAAATACCATTAAATACTAGAAAATACCATGACATTGCCATTGAGTTTATATGAAAATATTTATTTTTTGTATACTATTAAATCAATAATTGTCCTATTAACCAATTTTAATGGGATTTGAAGGAATTTTTTCCTGAAAAGATTTTGCAGAAAAGAGTTTTTAGTTGGTTTTAACATGGTACTCAGGCGGTGAGTATACAAAATATTAATATTATTTTTTTTACACAAGATGAAGCAAGGTATAACGAATAAATTTGCTATATTAACTCAAACTCTTGAAGTAACATAGCGATATTTTTGGATTTTTAAAATGAAATTTTGGATACAAAATGTAATCTTCGTATAAATACATATATTATACACACCCAGAAAAAAATCATGGTAAATTGATAGTATTTCAATAAAAAAACAATAATTTATACCATTAAAATTATTCAATAGTATGCGTCCCATTAGTTCAGTAATATACAATGTGTTAATACAATGTGTGTATAATGTGATATTTTAATTATAATAAGAAATACCTATACAAATTTAAAGATACGTATTATTAATTTTATGGTATAGTCGTATTACATTTTCCTAATAATTTATTAAAACAAAAATGTATTTTAGTTAATTTATTGTATAATTTATTTTATTTAAATGTCAAAATTGATATTCACTTTTACAACACACACATAAAAAGACACTTCTTGCTGTAAAAGGTCATAACACATTTAATGTTTGCTTTGGTTTCCAATAATTGATTGAACACCCAGAAAAAAATACTATATAAATAATAGTTTTTTTACTATTAAAAATATTCAATAGGATAAATTGTTATTTTAATCGGAAAATACCATTAAATACTAGAAAATACCATGACATTGCCATTGAGTTTATATAAACTTTTTTTTTATTAAATCAATAATTGTCCAATTTTAATGGGATTTGAGGGAATTTTTTTTGGGTGTAGTACTTGAGTCTGCAGTTATTTTTGAGTCCGTTGTCATAATAGAAGAATAGAAGTTCGATGTATTGTTTATTTTCTGTAATAAATAAAAATATAAATATAAATAAATTTACATTAAATATATTGAGTCCTTACCAATGTCGCATTTGATAATGTGGATTATTAAAAAATACATGCGACCATTTTGAGTAAACTCGCAGATGACGTACAAAACGAACGTGTTTGTATTCGTTTTTATGCTTTTTTACACCACGTTTATTATTATAGGAGGAAACCATTAAAACAACAGTATTTATTCTATTTAAAATAATAATATTGAAATTTATGGTACTATTGAATTATTTAGAAAACTTTTGATTTAAAAAGAAAAAACTATTAATACATGAACCATAAGATCAATGGGTGCACCATAAAGTACTTAATGGTACATTTTATTCTGAGTGCGGTAAATTAAAAAAATGTTGATTTTAGAATCACATTTTAGAACAGTGTAGATATTTATGTTTTTATAATTAGTACTGAATCAATGAAAAAAAAGGACCAAATTGGAAAAACAATGTACTGAATTTTTTGTATTTCGAGATAGTCTTGGTTCGAGATTGTGTAATTTTGCATATTTTAGTGGGATTTTATGGAATTTCTTTCCAAATATCAGTTTTTCAATGAATTTTCATTTGTTTTGCAGTTATAGCAGAAAAAAAAATAGTATTTGTAGAGTTTTTATCAAGCTTTCAAATAAAAATGCAATAATGCTGAATACTGCCCACAATTTTGATGAAATTGTAGCTACAACATGGCATTGTCATAGGAAGAGGTAAATAAGGACTCATGCATTCCATTAGACTGACCTGGTCTTCAATTGGAGAATTTTAAACAGAATCAAATTCTTCAATTGAAGATTAGTTCAGTGATATGTCTGAAGGGTAAAATTGCCGATTGGTTTCATATAAAGGTACAGAACTAGAACCGATTCATATTATTTTCCCATAGGTTTACACTGCAGTTTTCATAATCTGATTAATAGTTTAGGAGTTGTACATAAAATAAAATTTTCTTTGTCAGATCAATTGTACCGAAAATGTCAAATGAGATGTAAATGTACTGAAATCAGTACAATTGTATCGAACTTATCATCACTGTTTTAGAAATACAGTAAAAGTAATAGATTTTTTTTTGGTAATTTACTTTAATGATTTACTGTAACGATTCTCGAAATTGTGAATAGTTGAAATATGTTATTGTGAATGATAAAGTCGAAAAATACACTTTGTCTTTTGAAAGTTTCGAAATTCGAAGTGGACTTTTGACAGTTCCAATCAAGCTAAGACAGACACCACAGCTTTTATTAGACAAACCAATTTCAGAGAGTATAAATATATAAAGAGATTTCATCCGAGTTCGAATTATCTGAGAGCTCAAAAACGATGTGTCCAACATTGGTCAGGGTTATCGCGAGGAATTCCGGCATGGTTGTCGCGATTAAAATAAAAAAAAGCTGTTTTGTTTCACTCATTTCTGCAATATTTTCACTCATTTTGCGTGTATGCATTATTTATTCTATTTTTAGATTTTAGCCGAACGAATTTTAGCGATCGGTTTGTGGGCAATAAAAAAAAAAAAATTTAAATTTTAAAATCAATTTATATTTAAAAATATGTATTTATTTTATTTGTCCTTAATTATTTCAATAGTTATCCAATAGTATATTAATATATTATGTAATGTATATAGTATGTTCAAATACTTGGTTAATTATGCAAGCATCAATTATGCAGAAAATACAAAATAAATAAATAAATTCTTCCAATTGTAAAAAGAATTTCATTCATAATTTTCAACGTTTTCGACAAAAACGATTGCCAAAATCCGATCGTTAAAATTCGTTCGGCAAATGTATATCTAAAAATAGAAAAAATACTGCATACACACACACAAAATAAGAACTTTTTTCGAATGGAATTTCAACTTCTGTAATTAATCCATTTTTTATTATTATATTAATCAACAAAGTTAAAAAAAAATTGGAATGAATGTATTTGATTAGTTAGTTTTACTTCTACAACGAAGATATAATAATATATTTTTATTATTTAAGAATTAAATATTTTATAATTATTCCAATAGTATTCCAGTAGTATAATTGTAATTAATATAGGCAAATAATATGCAATAAATATGGGTAAACACATGGTGGACATCAATTATGCATACAATACAAAATAAATAAATTCCGTCAATTGTAAAAATATTTTCATTCATAATTTGCAACATATTCGGCAAAACACGATTGCCCACAAACCGATCGCTAAAATCTAAAAATAGAATAAATAATGCATACACGCAAAATGAGTGAAAATATTGCAGAAATGAGTGAAACAAAACAGCTGTTTTTTATTTTAATCGCGACAACCATGCCGGAATTCCTCGCGATAACCCTGACCAATGTTGGACACATCGTTTTTGAGCTCTCAGATAATTCGAACTTGGATGAAATCTCTTTATATATTTATACTCTCTGCCACAGCTTTTGTTAGTAAAGACACAAACCAGATTGCATAACACGGTTTACGAAAAAGGGCATTAACATTTTCACCAATTCGCTTTCGAACTGGGCCTTCGAAATATAAAATATACACGCAACGAAAATTGAAATTTTTATTTTGAAAGTGAAAAAAGTTTAATAATATATTAATATTAAAATATTAAAAATTTAATTAAATAAAATATAAAAATTAACTTGTGAAAATTAGATCCAGTATTTTTTTTATTGAAATTTGTTAAATTTTCGAATTATTACATTTTTATTAATTTTTATTTTGTACACATTTTTTATGAAATTTGTGAATAATTCATTCCTTATAGAATTAAAATAGAAAAAATTCGGATTCAAAATTATTTTCGGAAAGGCTACTGTGAATATTATTAAGGTTGTAGTACACACTACTACTGGTTTGTGTTCGAGAAATGTTTGTTAACGGTTCGTGGTTTACATAGTGTCTACACGATCCATCATTCAAAGCTATAGCTATTAGAGATGAGCATGCGAGCGTGATTCACATAAATCTCACGTGATTGTGTGTACGTGTGAGTAGACCAAAAAAATACCGTGAGTGAGTGTGCGTGAGTACAATTTCTTCGTGAGTGAGTGTAAGTGAGTTGAACATTTCATAATATAAAAAAAAAAAATCACTTTGAATTTTTAGCGATTTTTCTATAATTTTGCTTAACTACAGAACAAGTAGGGCCCTCTTGAATTCAGAAGGCTTTGGGAATGCGGCTGTCCACTATTCAGAACTAAAATAAATCAAACCCTTGCTAACCAACCGTCATATACCCACCCCTTCTTAAACTCAGAATAAGTTGCTTAGTATGGGCTAGTCAATTTTTTTGGGGTCATGTCAATAGTTTTTGCTGCGTTTCATACGACCGTTCATGGAAATGGATATAGAACGCAGTTTTTTCGATATACCCATTTTTGTAAAAATTTTAATTTTCAATTTGAACTATACATGATAACTTTGTTTATTCCTTTTGTTTATTACGTAGAGTTTGTTCCAGGGGTTCGTGTGGGGTCCCGTTTTTCAAGCTATAAATGTCGCTTCAAAAATAGTTTTTCCCAAAGTCAGTTCATCGCTGGTAAATTCTACGCCGGACTATTGTTTTATTGATAATTCTTTTCCAGAGATACATTTTTCCAGAAACAAATCTCAAAGATTTTACACGAATTCTTCACCGGAGAATTATTGTTCGATGCAATTTTTACGTTTTTATATGAACAGCACATCGAACGTCTTTCACATTTCCATCTCCGTTAAAAACTATGATATATATTATCAAAATCCCTAACATCATAATATCATTATTGCGTTTTAAAGATGTAGGTTGTATTGGAGGTGAAACACTTGGTCGACCAATCTCACCAACATATACAAATGAAATATTATTTTTATACATTCTGAAAAGAATAGCATGAAAAAAACACGTGATTTAGCGTGATTCACGTGATAACTCGTGATTGTGATTGAATTTTAATTTTACTCACGTGACTGTGCGTGAATGTGAGTAGAGCAAAAAAAGGCCGTGAGTGAGTGTTCGTGATTAGAAAAATTCTTTCGTGAGCGTAAATGAGTTTGAGTCAAAACTCACTCACGTGCCCATCTCTTATATATATATAGTTCATGGCAAGCAGAAAAGGCAAGTCATAGAAAGCAAGACATAAATCTTGCCATCTATGGCTAGTAAGAGATTATGGCTGCCATATGTTAAGTCATGAGGGATAGCTGGTGTAGACTTGTGTTAGTTTCCGTAGTGTAGTTTAAAAAAAGTGCGACTTATTTGAGCATTTTGAAATACTAACTCAGCGTAAATTGGGACAATTTGGAAAATCATTTATGTTTAATACTATGTTCTCACTAGGGCAAAATGACGTAACATTATGTGAACATTTTGAAAAATTAAAGTGAACCATTTACACAGGAATTTGCACAGGAATTTTCCAAAGTAGTTTTTGTGATATCATATAAAATATTTCTATATTAATGTATTTTCTATTAAAATTTTGATTTCACTACGCTTTTTCAATATTTTTCTAACTTTATAAGGTTTATTTTATTTAAAATGTTCGCAATTTACAAAAACGGAAAAATTAAAATTGTTTTGTTTACATTTTTGGTTGTCTAAAACATAGTGCCCGTTCATACTGAAATTGTTATTTTGAAACATTTTTGAGTAATTTCTTGATTAATTTAAAAATAATTTCGAATTACGTTGAGTAATTTTGGAATTTATGTCGATTTTAAAGCTCATTTGCGGTCAAATTAAACATATGCTTTAAATTTGTTCAATTGGTCGTCGTTTTTATTTTATTTATTACAAAAATTTGTCACTGGAATTTCGGACGTTTTTTTTTTTACGAATCACTTTTCGCTTCGATTTACGAAATAGTTAGTCTCTTCTAGGTTCAAATTTAAACCTCGATTTTATAATTAGCATCTCCATTTTTTTTAATTATCAGCTCATTTATGGTAAAGAAAATAAAAATAAAATTTGTATTTTGTTTCTTTGTAATTTATTTTTTTCCATTTACAAAAGAAGGAAAAACAAAAAATAATTGCATTTAATGGCTTCCCACAGCGGAAACGAATGACGACAAACAAAAACGCAACAATAGAAAAGAAAATAACAGGCATAGAAGTCAAGAGGAGTCACTTCAATCGCAAAGATGATGATGATTTCTCACACTCCAAAGGACTACAAAACAAAAATAAGGCTCCAAGGATATACAAAAGCAGACGACACCTTAACAAAACAGCGCCGAGACAAAAGAGCCAAATAGCAACAAATAAAAAAAATATGATTCTCAAGACTCGCGATGTAATTGTGCGTTACTCACCGCAGTTACCAGGAGTAACCACTGGGTTATGAGTACTCCTTGCGATAAAGAGAACTCTGATGATGACGATTAATGTGAAGTCTCGTGTGCCGTGCCGCCAGAGTCTTAAATATTTGCAGTTTCCTCTTAGTTCGCGCTCCGTTGACAGTGCTAAAAAGTTTTGCTTCACGCGACTCTTTGTATTGTTCCCAAAAGTGTTTGGCGTAAACAAGAGACCTATAAAAGATGGTTGGGCGGCGGGTATTGTCATTGTTTTGACATTTTTGTTTTACTTTTTTTTTTGTTGCTAAATTAGCCATTAAGATGCTAAAGTGTTGATTCCGGGCTTTTTGCGAGTTCGTAAAGTATGGTTTAAGAAAGTTTTCGAAACGTAAAATGCGTGGATTTCAACACCTGGAGCACTTCCATAATATATAGCATTACCTTATACAAATTTAAAATTTAAAAAAAATTTAGGTATTTCATTTTTCAAAGAGATTACCAAAGCGATACATAAATAATTATAAAGTTTTAAGTCAATATTTTTGTAGATTGGAATCACGATTACAGAAAAACGACAGAAACAGGGAAGGATATATAGAATACTAGCTGGACTCGTGCACGACTCGTGCAAAGATTTTGTAAATGCAAGGATATGGAGTGATTTTATTAATATAAAGAACATTTTTATTAATTACTAGCTGGACCCGTGCACGACTCGTGCCAAGATTTTCTGAATTCAAAGATATGGAGCGATTTTATTAATATAAAAAACATTTTATTATTTATATGAGGGGCCCGTGCTTAGCTGTTGAAGTTTTTTTATTGGTTCTAAATGTGGTAACCAAATAATTCTCCGCCAAAACAACTTTTCTCAAAGACAATTCTTTCTCAGACTGCGCTTCTCCGCAGAATTATTCCCAGTAGAAATCTTCCCCGTAAAATTCACATAGAACGCTTTCCCGTAGAATTCATCCCGGTAGAATTGTTCCCGGTAGAATTCTTCCCCGTAGAATTCTTCCCCGTAGAGTTTTTCCCAGTAGAAGTTTTAGTGTGGTGGGTTTTAATGTAGTAAGTTTCGGTGTGGTAAGTTTCGGTGTGGTAAGTTTCGGTGTGGTGAGTTTAGATGTGGTGAATTTTGGAGTGGTGAGTTTAATTGTGGTTAGTTTTGGTGTGGTGAGTTTTAGTGTGGTGAGTTTTAGTGTGGTGAGTTAAAGTATTGTGATTTTTAGTGTGGTGAGTTTTATAGTGTGGTGGGTTTTAGTGTGGTGAATTTCAATGTGGCGTGTTTTAGTGTGGCGTGTTTTAGTGTAGCGAGTTTTAGTGTAGGGAATTTTAGGGTGAATTTTATTGTGGTGAGTTTTAGTGTGATGAATTTTAATGTGATGAATTTTATTGTGGTGAGTTTTAGTGTAGTGAATTTTAGTGTGGTGAGTTTTAGTGTGGTTAATTATAGTGTGTTGGGTTTTAGTGTGGTGAATTTTAGTGCGGTGAGTTTTAGTGTGGTGAGTTTTAGTGTGGCGAAATTTGAGTGTAGTGAGTTTTAATGTGGTGAGTTTTAGTGTGGTGAATTTTAATGTGGTGAAATTTTAGTGTAGTGAGTTTTAGTATGGTGAGTTTTAGTGTGGTTAATTATAGTGTGGTGGGTTTTAGTGTGGTGAATTTTAGTGCGATGAGTTTTACTGTGGTGAGTTTTAGTGTGGCGAAATTTGAGTGTAGTGAGTTTTAATGTGGTGAGTTTTAATGTGGTGAATTTTAATATGGTGAAATTTTAGTGTAGTGAGTTTTAGTGTGGTGAGTTTTAGTGTGGTGAAATTTAAGTGTGGTCAATTTTTGTGTGTTGAATTTTTGTGTGGTGAGTTTTAGTGTAGTGAATTTTAGTGTGGTGAGTTTTAGTGTGGTGAGTTTTAGTGTGGTGAGTTTAAGTGTGGTGAGTTTTAGTGTGGTGAGTTTTTGTGTGGTGAGTTTTAGTGTGGTGAGTTTTAGTGTCGTGAGTTTTGGTGTGGTGAGTGTAAGTGTGGTGAGTTTTGGTGTGGTGAGTGTTAGTGTGGTGAATTTTAGTGCGGTGAGTTTCGGTGTGGTGAGTTTTAGTGTGATGAGTTTTAGTGTGGTGAGTTTTGGTGTGGTGAGTTTTAGTGTGGTGAGTTTAAGTGTGGTGAGTTTCGGTGTGGTGAGTGTAAGTGTGGTGAGTTTTGGTGTGGTGAGTGTTAGTGTGGTGAATTTTAGTGCGGTGAGTTTTGGTGTGGTAAGTTTTAGTGTGATGAGTTTTAGTGTGGTGAGTTTTGGTGTGGTGAGTTTTGGTGTGGTGAGTTTTAGTGTGGTGAGTGTTAGTGTGGTGAATTTTAGTGCGGTGAGTTTTAGTGCGGTGAGTTTTAGTGTGGCGACATTTGAGTGTAGTGAGTTTTAGTGTGGTGAGTTTTAATGTGGTGAAATTTTAATGTGGTGAGTTTTAGTGTGGTGAATTTTAGTGTGGTGAGTTTTAGTGTGGTAAAACTTTCTGTGGTGGGTTTAAGTGTGGTGAATTTTAGTGTGTTGAATTTTTGTGTGGTGAGTTTTAGTGTGGTGAGTTTAAGTGTGGTGAGTTTCGTGAGTTTTGGTGTGGTTAGTGTAAGTGTGGTGAGTTTTGGTGTGGTGAATTTTAGTGTGGTGAGTTTTAGTGTGGTGAATTATAGTGTGGTGGGTTTTAGTGTGGTGAGTTTGTTTTTCTTTTTCTTTCCTTTTTTTTGTTTTTCATTAAGTTTGGATTGTGGTTTTATGTGATTGTGTTTTTGTATTTTTTCTTTTGTTTTGTGCTTTTGCTTTTTTGTTTTTAATTTTTTTTTTTTGTATTTGAGTTTTTTGTTTCATGTTCGTAGCTGGTGAAAGTGCCGAGTTATATCGTATTGAAAGTTTAGGTTGTATGGGAGGTACCAGGCCTCTTTGTCCAATACCGCCCATATATAGCCTATCCTTCCTTCCAGACCATACCGCATCTGTGGTAAAAATTTCAAGAAAATCGGATTAGCCGTTTAGACGGAGAAGCGGAACAAACGTGATTGCTTTTGATTTTGTATTTTTGCTTTTTTTTTGTTTTAGTTTTGTGCTTTTGCTTTTTTGTTTTTAAATTTTTTTTTTGTATTTGAGTTTTTTTGTTTCATGTTCGTAGCTGGTGAAAGTGCCGAGTTATATCGTATTGAAAGTTTGGGTTGTATGGGCGGTGCCACGCCCCTTTGTCCAATCCCGCCCATATATAGCCTATCATTCCTTCCAGACCATACCGCATCTGTGAAAAAAATTTCAAGAAAATCGGATCAAAGGAGAAGCGGAACAAATGTGATTGCTTTTGTTTTTGTTTTTGTATTTTTGATTTTGTTTTGTGCTTTTGCTTTTTGCTTTTAAATTTTTTTTTGTATTTGAGTTTTTTGTTTCAAGTTCGTAGCTGGTGAAGTGCCGAGTTATATCGTATTAAATGTTTAGGTTGTATGGGAGGTGCCACGCCCCTTTGTCCAATCCCGCCCATATATAGACTATCATTCCTTCCAGACCATACCGCATCTGTGGTAAAAATTTCAAGAAAATCGGATCAGCCGTTTAGACGGAGAAGCGGAACAAACGTGATTGCTTTTGTTTTTGTATTTTTGCTTTTGCTTTTGTTTTGTTTTGTGCTTTTGCTTTTAAATTTTTATTTTGTATTTGAGTTTTTTTGTTTCATGTTCGTAGCTGGTGAAAGTGCCGAGTTATATCGTATTGAAAGTTTGGGTTGTATGGGAGGTGCCACGCCCCTTTGTCCAATCCCGCCCATATATAGCCTATCATTCCTTCCAGACCATACCGCATCTGTGAAAAAAATTTCAAGAAAATCGGATCAAAGGAGAAGCGGAACAAATGTGATTGCTTTTGTTTTTGTTTTTGTATTTTTGATTTTGTTTTGTGCTTTTGCTTTTTGCTTTTAAATTTTTTTTTGTATTTGAGTTTTTTGTTTCATGTTCGTAGCTGGTGAAAGTGCCGAGTTATATCGTATTAAAAGTTTAGGTTATATGGGAGGTGCCACGCCCCTTTGTCCAATCCCGCCCATATATAGCCTATCATTCCTTCCAGACCATACCGCATCTGTGGTAAAAATTTCAAGAAAATCGGATCAGCCGTTTAGACGGAGAAGCGGAACAAACAAACAAAAGGACAAACCAACAAACCAACATTCAGCTTTATTATATTAATAGGATAATAGGATATCAGGGACCCGTGCTTCGCTGTGGACATTTTTTATTTGTATTATAAATGTAGTAACCAAAACAAAAATAATTCTACGCCCGGTGGAAATCTCCCCGTAACATTCTTTCCGTAGAACGCTTTCCCGTGAATATCTTCCTGGTAGAATTCTTCCCTGTAGAGTTTGGTGGATTTTATTGTGGTGAATTTTATTGTGGTGAATTTTATTGTGTTGAGTTTTAGTGTGGTGAGATTAGGTGAGGTGAATTTTGGTGTGGTGAATTTTGGTGTGGTGAATTTTGGTGTGATGAGTTTTAGTGTGGTGAATTTTGGTGTGGTGAATTTTATTGTGGTGATTTTCGGTGTGGTGAATTTTTGTGTGGTGAATTTCATTGTGGTGAATTTCGGTGTGGTGAGTTTAAAGAATAAATTAAATTTGCTATCCCAATTACTGATATAACTTTTTAAAAGTACAACATTAACCCATTAAATACTTGACCTCTTAAGATTTATACAATAAAGGGTTTTTCAATAAGAGAGCTACAAAAGTTTTTTTCAAGGGTTTTTTAACAGGGACGCTACAAAAGTAGAGCGGCAACGACGCCATATTTATTGCCGATCTTTTGACATTTCTCTTCAGTAAGGTTTGCCATTTCATGATGGAAAGATATACGAGCCAACCACGAGATGAAATTATTAAAATTTACTACCGAAATTCGATTTCGTATATCTTTCCATCATGAAATGGAAGAGAAATGTCAAAAGAGCGGCAAGAAATATGGCGCCGTTTGCTGTCCCTGTCGCTCTACTTTTGTAGCGTCCCTGTTGAAAAACCCTTTATATATGGTATTTTTTATTGAGAAAAATCAAACTTTTAACCACATGTTCTATATTTCTTCCTCCATATTTTTGGAAAAAAAATAGCTTTATTTTATGATTTCTTATATAACATTGCGCATTTTTACTGGGAAATAAAATTCTATATTTTGAAACCCATTAAATTTAATTAACATGCCTAAGAAATCATAGACCAGAAGGTCAATAGTTTCACCCAGGTACATATTTTTGTTTGTATGAAAAAAGACATCCATGAATTTCCATTTTACACTGCCCAAATTTGTCAGACCTATTTTAATTTTATTATTTCTGCCTCTTTAAGTTTTCTGATTTTGAACCCGCTAACTACACTCAGCAGTCCGGATTCAGATACGCACTATAACCTATGGTTCAAAGTCAAATGGATACAATATGTTTAAGTGCTGTGGTCCTTAGTAGATATTCTGAATTAAAAAAACCCTTTTCTCCATCTGCCCTTGATAAACAATACGCGATACCAGGCTCTCATTAGATTTTTTTCCAAGATTGACCCATTGCGTACTTGAGATTAAGAGTATAAGACGCACTTTGAATGGATTTATCCCTCTTATCCCTCAATATTCACGCTGTGGAAATTGCGGAATCAACTGCTCTGGACGTTTAGAGCATATCAATCCAATGGA
The DNA here is from genome assembly GCA_951804985.1 of Dryomyza anilis. Taxonomy (NCBI): domain Eukaryota; kingdom Metazoa; phylum Arthropoda; class Insecta; order Diptera; family Dryomyzidae; genus Dryomyza; species Dryomyza anilis. The sequence goes on from OX638130.1 coordinate 117,098,967, forward strand.
GCCACCGTTGGAATGAACATGTACATATTTGATATTCAGTAGAAGATGGAATACAATTTGGACAGGACCTTCTAAATGAGGAACTGGAAATAGGCGGTACGCGGATCACGGAAGGTCGAGCCCAACAATTTTGAATAGACTGTCGGAGTAATTTCTCGCATTAATTTTAGCTATTATGTTTTATTGAGACAAAATTAATTAGACAATAAAAGTTAGTAAACATTATGAGTATTTTTTTGGACATCAAAAACATTTTTCAATAATATCCGGGTCCCACTTAAAATTACTTGCCAAACCCTGTTCGAATTCTTCTTTTGAGCTATTTCATCCTCTATTGATTCTCTTAAGAACCGAAGAACCAGGTCGAGTTTTCTCTCGTTCTACTCTGGCATCGATGCAAGCTCATCTCTCGGTACTCGGTTCTCAACCGAAACACGCATTACAGAGAAAATTCGATCTTTAGCTGCGTCCTGAGTTTTTTGATATTGGCAAATTGAAGACAACCATTAACCGTTAATACTCCATGTTTCCACCGTCCCTTTAACCTATTTTCTTTTCCGACGACAATTAAACTGTAAACGACTCCAAAAAACATGTCTCAGGGCTACTCTTAAATACACCACTTGTGGTATTTCACTTTTAAAAGGGATGCAACAACAAATTGACGTTTCTGTGTTATTGTATCGTGTATATGCTACATGGTACGAATACCATACTAAAATACGACGAACTGTGAATACGCTAATTGTATTTAAATTTTCAGTTACTCATGCAATTGCTAGTCGAATAATTGTGTTACATCTTACCATTTTAAAGCTATTATTGTTTAACATTTAATACCAAAATAAGTTATACCTTTAATTTCAAACATCTTTCGCAATTAGACGCCAAGATCTTGACATTATATTTAAGAAAGAACAAATATAAAAGTTTCAAAACAAATAAGAAACATCTTCATAGCACACCACAAATGTCCTGAGGGTTTTTCTTCCTCCAGAATGATTCTACCTCCATTCAGTGTCATTGACTTATCAACCAAAAGTTAAAATTTACCATTTAAATTGCTGCAGAATCTAATGAGTGATGGATGGCTTTGGGATGCAGAGCAAAAATGCCTGGAATCTGTGTGTGTGTGGGAGTACATGGTATTTGGTAACAGTTGAACATGGCTTTTCAATTTTCCACTCACGATGGCGCAAAGTCAATTATTATCAACACATGTTGCTAAAAGTGCCAGAAGATGAGCTGAAAATAAAGACGAGGACGAAGAATAAGAAGCTAAAACAGCATCAATATTAAATATGAACCATGGATTCTACAGCTTCACAGCACAAAAAGGATTATAAAGGATGCGACAGTGTAGCCACACTTAGGAAGTATGGGATATAGAGGTAGAGAGTAGATAAAGATGGCTAAGGGCACCGGTTAAAGAACGTTGTGGCTCATAACTTATGCAAGAAGTTCAAAGTTTGCCAAATGAGCAGCTGCTGTTGGGTGGTTGGAGGGACGCGAATACAGTTTGAACCAGAAAGACAGATAATATAATATGAGGTAGTACTATAAGAATGGTTGAACTATAAGCCATGCGATGCGGCAAAGTGTCAGACTTAAGTGCTTTTGCAGGAAGTGGGGAAATTCGACGGTTCGAAATTATAAAAAAGTAGGATTTAATTGATTTTTTCAAATATAAGTGAGCAAGAATTAAAACAGTTAATAAAGAATGCATTAAGAAAAGACGCACTCAATCATTTAAGCCTTGTGAGAACTTAGAGAATTTATAGCAAGTGTTGCCAACATAAAATAGGAAGTAGGATACGTGAAAATAATTTATTTTTAATTTAGCTTAAATATTCAAAATTCAATTGAATTTTATTTATATATTTTTCAAAACATTACATCTAACATAAGCTATAAAATATACGTTACAATTAATTATGAAAATATTTTCTCGTTATTAGAATGACTACATTTGACAATGTGAGGGTGATGGCAACTCCCACCACACATGTGCGAAAAATGTGACAGTATTAACAGTTATTGAATGAGAATTTGCATAATAAACTAATTTATTCAAAACGTGTGCCGAAAAATTCGTGTGTGGCAACACTTTCACACTGCGACAGCACAGATAGGCAGGCGCACATGCATGGCAATGCCGAACAGTGATAAAAGTAATTATCGCGCCACTTGCAGCAGCAGCGGCAGACACCACTGCAATTGTAAATAACAACAGAAACAATAAATGCCATGCATTTGCATTTATTGTTTAATTTTAAATTAATAATTAGCTAATAATTGCGACACTGCAAATAGCGCCCTCTAGTGGACATGGCGTTGCTGTGGCTGTTGCATGTGGCAATACTGTTTCCAAGCGGATTAGCAAATAAAAGTGTCCCAGCGGTAAAATGTTCAAAGTATTTTGGAATTTTAAAGTATGTTGATTGTAAGTTGGTCAGAATATGGAAAATTAGAGTTCTTTCCATTTCTGAATTACTTTGTTAGTTAGATCTGTGGCAATATGAAATAAAAGCAGAAGTCTATTTTTTTAACTTTTCAGGAGAGCATTTTTAAACTTTACAACTTATTCCGAGGATTATCTTTAAAAATATTTTAAAAATTATTCTTGTCAGAATTTTTTTTCGAAATTTTTGTTTTAATAAAAGTAAAGATTTAATAACAAGTAGATGTGCTTTTACGTTTTTTGCTTGTATCTCGGTAATTATTTGATGGATAAGTATCAAAATTTGACACAAAGTGAATTCGTATATCAGGATTACGATGGTATTAATAACTCAATTTGAGCATATCTCGAGTTAGGTTGTTAATTCATATTGCCACAGAGATAATGGATGAACTCGGTTCCAATTTTAACATATTCATTTATAATAATCACTCACTCGTCGATCGATTAACTTGTAATTGAAAGCATAAGCGGAAGAAGAAGATTCAAAATTAAGATGACTTTGAATTCAAAATCATCGAGAGATCATCGATGATATCATGAAGACTATTACCGCTGGGGGTTCTATAGTGCAAGTGGGAGAGAGAATGCAGAGATGGGTTTTTTGAGAATGGCACTATTTTTAAAATTTTAAATTGTATGCAATATTTGGCTTATTAGCTGTCTGCGTATAGTGTTGCCAGTGCGCATATATTAAAAGAATTACAAAAAAGTCAATGATTTTGTCATTAAATGTTAATAAAATTTTGCATTTAAAATTTATAAAAGAAATAAAAACACACAAAACGTTAATCAATTGCAGCCGTGCTGAATTTACAGTCGCGCAAAAATGTTGAGTAAAACTAAGTAAAAAAAAAAAATCAAAAATAACATTTCAAAAATTACATTTTGTTTTAACTTAGATTAAGTGTGTATTTATTAATTTTTTTCGGATCACAACTTCCATACCCTAGTAGAAAATTAGCTGTTCAAGCAACTCCCTTATCTTTGTCAAACCCTTATACAGCTAGCTGTACAATAGCTTTAAACATGCTTTATTATAGCAGGGCTAGGTCTTTAAAAGCTTTTTATTGAAGTTAGCTTTATAATAGTTATAATTTCTACTAAAAGTGCTATACAAAAGCTATATGAAAGAAATGGCTTTATGAGAGCTTTGTGTTGTATACACTAAAAAAAATCTGCTTAAAATCGTTTGTTAATTTTACGAAAAAATTCGTGAAATTTATCCACGAAATATATCGTAAAATGCACGAAAATAATAGGCGTATTCATTTCATTTCGTATCTACTGCGTATATGAGTATGTCGTAAAAATTGTAAGGTTTATGGTAACGAAATACGCATATAATAATAGTTTGGCACTACAGTCCTATAAGAACTTAGGCCGAGCTCTCTCGTCATTTTGAACTGTGCGTATTATATTTGTACACAAAGTGGTGGGACCTACAGTTTATTGCCGAATCCGAACGGCGGGTGAGAGCTTTTCATAGGCAATGGTTTTACTCTCGTAGGTTTGCCATTTACTGCCGAGAGGTAGCGCAGTATAGAAAAATGTTTCTATGAAAAGATGTTGTTAGCCCCAGTCCAGGCTTGAACCGCTGAACTTGCGGCTCGCAGTCCAACGCACTAAACACTGAGCGACGTAAATTTATGATAAAATTACGAATATTAATTGTTTATTTTACGAAACTATTCATAGATTTTATGTACGAAAATCATTCGTACATAATACGAAAGATTACTGATTTGATACTTTTGCACTTTTTACACAAACAGAACTCACAAAGAACACATTTTTAAAATAAAATGCAGCTCCAAGTTGATATTTGAAGCAACGGATTTCTGTGTAAATAAACCCAATGAAATTCGGATGGATTTTGCCAAAGATATGACCAGTCAAACTCAAAAAATAAAAAATTATTGTGTATCTATTATTTATTGCATAACATCTATGATTTTCAAAAAAAATATATATATGAGACTTGATCTATAATTCAAGCGCATCCTCTTACTTTGTTTATGCAAGTCACTCTTTAAGTACTGACATTAAAGTCAAATTCCCACATTCGATTAAAAAATGCTTTTTATTGTATTTTTTTAAGTATGAAAGTTTAGTAAATGATCTTTTTTTGCCTCTATTGCGGAATACTGAGTCAAACTCATTGAAAGTATTACATTTATGCAAAGCTGAATTCTACTGGTTTAAGGTTTTTCTGAAATTTCTTTGAATAATTGAAGGACAAAAAAATTGTATATTTATTAAAAGAAGCATCAGAAAAGATGATTTAATTAAAAATCGTAAACGTGAATGTGTATTTAATCTGAAGACTTAAAGAGTGATTTGCAAAAAAAGTAAAAGGAAACAAAGAATTATGGATATTTATCAAATTAAGAAAACTATAAATATATTATGTAATAAATAATAGTAGACCTTAAAATTTATATTTTTTGCGTTTGATTGGTCATAACTTTAGTCAGGTCAATTTGAATTTCATGTGATATATTTCAAAATATTAGCTGAAGTATTCGAAATGAAATACAAAAGAAATCAGATCGAAAACTCAAATCTGTAAAAAGTTAAAGACCAAAATATGTAAAACACGAGAATTGACATATATTTGTATTACGTATAAATGAAAAACTTGAGGCAACGTGAAAAAACTGAGTATGAGGTCGTAATTAGAATTTTTAAGTTTATTTTTAAGTTTATTTTTAAGATCGTGGACAAATAAATAAAGGTCTCAACTTGTTGTCTAGTGTTCTTCGTAAAAAACACAAATGTTTCGTAAAATTCTACATATAGCCTCAAAATTTTTAAGTTTAGTAATTTATTCGTAAAATGTAAAACTCATTCAAAAAATATGTTATTCTTTCGTAAAAAAAAATGTAATACAAAATAATATTAGGAAAGTTTCGTAATTTTGTTGTTGTTTTAATTTGACGAATTTGATTCGTAATATATACGAATCATTCGTAAAAAGTATATTGGAAAAAAATTCAAATTACACATGTTTCGTGTATTCTACGTATTATTCGTGTATTTAACGAAATTAAAAATTACGATATTTTGTAATAATGTTTCGTGTATTCTACGTATTATTCGTGTATTTAACGAAATTAAAAATTACGATATTTTGTAATAATGTTTCGTGTATTCTACGTACAATTCGTGTATTTATTATTCTTGTCCTAGAAATTATTTTGAGTGTGAGGAATAAATTATAAATATAACAAAATTAATTAAACATTAATTTAATGTTTTATTAATTATATCTAATATTTTCGATTTGCTGCAACATTCGATGCATTGTCATTTTATTGCAACAATTGCTTAATGTATTTAACGACGACAATCTGTGTGGATGCGCGGATTTAAAACACGTCAGTCGCTTAATGTTGATATAATTAATAGCGTCGATATGCGATGTCGCTGGGTTCGGCTTGGTCGGTTGACCCCATGGGGGGGTGGCCATGTTGTAGGTGCAGCAGTTGTTGCAACCGAATGCAGTTAATTGCGTATTAAAAATGTTGCACAGTGTAGTTTTTGTTGTTGTGCCGATTTGTGTGTGAGCCGCGTTTGAATGCGGTTGGATTTTGCGGTCAGGCAGGCGTTAATCGTGCTGGTCATGATGTGTGTCTGTTTAATAATAAAACATGGTCGGTCGTTCGTAGTTATTATTGGCGCACATAAAATCACAAAAATAAATATTGATTTAATGTGAGTGTTTTAATTTAATTAAATTTTAATATGTTAATGCATTGTTGTCAATAATGCGTAAGCGATAAAGTTTTATTAGATAGGGAAAGGAGTTTAAAAAGTATTGCAATCAATTAAATATATTCAATTTAAAAAAATACAATTTTTAAAAAAATATTTGATTATAGAAGTTTATGGAAATTAGCATAAGAATTATGTATTTAAATATTAAAAATATATTAATTTTTTAAAATAAGTATTATACAAAATAGGGTAATTAAAAGGCTTTGTGATTTTAAAGTGAAATAATGTGCAACATTTTAAATTCTAATGTGACAGATGAATTTAGTGCTTGCTCTTGAAGTTTGTGCAAGAACAAGACCTGATTGACATTCCAATGCACGAACAAGCACAAATTAAATTCCATCGTATTCGGATACGTATTTTTAATTATGTAAATCGAATCGAACCGTATTATTGATCAATAATATATATCATCGGTGATACTGCAATACCGCCTATCTACATTTTCGAATACCGTTTACAAAATGAATTTTACAGAAGAAAAAATACTGTTTTGAGTCTCAATTCTCCACTTAGTTCATCTAAAAATTATATATGTCATAACTAATAATGGCATTTATATAATTTATCCGATTAATATATCATTTAAAACTGGATTATAAATTTTTATTTCGACATTTTTTTTTTGTTTTGAACAAAATTTTTTTTCGAATTTTTTTTGTTGAAAAAAAAAATTGGCTGAATTTCGTAAAAAATATTATATTCATAAATATTATGAACAAATTCATCAATATTACGATTCATATTCATTATATTGAATATTTCGTTCTTGACTATGATGTTCGATAGTACACAGAAAAATTCTTCAATATGATGAATTTATTCATAAATATTATGAATTTTTTCACCAACTACCAGATTCATCATATTAATACCACCGTTCATTAAATGACATATTAATGAATGTATTCATTATATATATGAACAAAATATTCAATACAATGAATTTAAATTGTCATATTGATGAATTTGTACATAATATTATTTCAAAATAAAAAAAAAATGATAAAATAATTTGAAAAAAAAGTGTTAAAATTATATTTAAAAAATAACGGTTAAAAAAATTTACAAAAAAAATATCCAAAAAAAAAAAATTGGACAACAAAAAATTGTTCCAACAAAAAAATGTAAAAAAAAAATTTTGTCGAAAAAAAAATGTTCGAATAAAAATTTTTTTCGAAAAAAAAATTTGTTTGAAATTTTTTTTTTTTTTAAATAACTTTTTATTAACAAAAAGTTGTAATTATAATAAATATATTATTAAACATTTTGCTAATTTATGCATGTCGAGCAAGCATTATATAAGAAATAACACACAAGAACTACTTGAGAATTGAGAAGTACGGCAAAACATGAACGAAAAAAAAAATATGTTGATAGAAATTTGGTTTAATGAACAGCATTCTTCAATATAAAGAACATATATGTTGTATTTTATATTTTGGTTCATTAATATGTTGAAACGTATTCTTCACATACTGTTCATCATATTGAAGAACACTTTTTCGACAGTTACCAAGCGTTCTTCATATTTATGATAGCATTCATAACATTGATGTCGTTTGTCATTAATATTATGAATGGCTCTTCAATACAATGAATCCTGGTTTGAAGAAAGGAATTCATCAATATGATGTACATTTTTGTTCTGTGTACGAATAATGTTATATGTATAACTAGCTGGACCCGTGCACGACTCGTGCGAAGATTTTCTGAATTAAAAGATATGGAGCGATTTTATTAATATAAAAAACATTTTTATTGTTTATATCAGGGGCCCGTGCTTGGCTGTGGAAGTTTTTTTATAAATTTTATAAATGTAGTAACCAAATAATAAATCTCCGCCAAAACAACTTTTCGCAAAGAAATTTTTTCTCAGACTGCTCCGTAAAATTCTTCCCCATAGAACGCTTTCCCGTAGAATTCTTCCCGGTAGAAATCTTCCCGTAAAACTCATCCCGGTAGAATTCTTCCCGGAAGAAATCTTCCCGGAAGAAATATTCCCGTAGAACTCATCCAGGTAGAATAGTTCCCGGTAGAATTCTTTCCCGTAGAGTCTTAATGTGGTGAGTTTCAGTGTGGTGAGTTTAGGTGAGTTTCAGTGTGTTGAATTTTATTGTGGTGAGTTTTAGTGTGGTGAATTTTAGTGTGGTTAGTTTTAGTGTGGTGAATTTTAGTGTGGTGAGTTTCATTGTGGTGAGTTTTAATGTGGTGTGGTTGCTTTTGTATATTTTTTTTTGTATTTGAGTTGTTTTGTTTCATCTTTTAAACTTGTGTATGTGCTGAGTTATGTCGTTTGGAATGTTTAGGTTGTATGGGAGGTACCACGCCCATTTGTCCAATCGCGCCCATATATAGCATATGACACCCTCCGGACTCCATAGTATCCTGTTACAAAATTTCAGTTAAATCGGTTCAGCGGTTTAGACGTGATGCTGGAACAAACAGACAGACAGACAGATGGACCATGAGTTTTATACATATAGATGAATGTATTCATCAATATGTCATTTAATGAACGGTGGTATCAATATGATGAAAAAATTCATAATATGTATGAATAAATTCATCATATTGATGATTTTTTTCTGTGCAGCATGAAGAAATTCAACGAATATCACGTTATTGTATAATTATTGTAAACGCTGAATAAACATATAAATTTAATATATACGTAACAAATAAAACATATTAAAAAAAAGTTAAAGTCCTGCATGTCAGACTCGAACCTGCTAATTAGCAAAAATTTGCCTAATTAAATCCGCACATGAGTGGCCTTAATGCACGCCATATGCAAACGATTTAAAAACCCCTTTCTCTAGTAGGATATTTTACAAAATCCCGCCATGCCACATAGTCATGCATTGCATATTCTTAAGAATTCAACTCGCGTAAAAGATTTGCTTAGGGATTTAGCGCGGAAAATCGTCTGCGCTCAAAATACTCCCCACACATCAACTCACCACCTCACCACCACACAATCAAAACGGCCACTTTCATGCATGTAAACATTTTTTACAAAACAAATAAAAATATAAAATAAAATAAAACGCTTACGTTGCATATAAAATATAAAAATGTAAAAACGAAAAAAAAAGAAATCAAAAAAGTTCAAAGGGTTCAGCAAACGTAACACTGCGCATAAATCAAAGAAACACCACAAGGCAAAGAATGGCAACGCTGTTGCTTATGGCACGCACGTCCCGTCTAACGACCAGTATTATTTAAATGTATAACGTAGCGCAACATAATGTAACGTAATGCGTAATGCTACTCAATATGCAATTTACACATCATAATTTGAACAATTTAAAAAAATGTAAAAACATTGACTTGAAGTCATAAAAAATTTAAAATGCAATTTCAATGGTAATCAAGACGAAAATTGGCAACGAGGCGTTTTTTTTTGGGGAGGATGGAAGGGTGTGAATTTCTGTTATGTTCTATATAAGTTTATCCGCAATTGTACAATAAAAGCATAGGTTTTATATATTGTTACAGAGACAACCCAGTCAGAGTCAGATCATCAAATAGACAGAAATAAGTTTTCACATTCAAATGTCGAACGTGCGAAATATGGCAACATGTAATAATGGTACGTGGTAAAAATTTTAAAAGAACTCGGGATATTCGATAACCGTTTTAAACCTTTTAATTAAAAAAAAAAAGGAAAACGTAACCGTTATACAAAAATCAGACGGAAACCGGTTTTAAAAAAGTAGGTATGAAAAACATACATAAAAAAATTTTAATATTTTCTAAAACATTTATAAATTTATTTATTTTGCATTTTCTATTATTTTTCTACAAAAAAAAAATTCGCATACATCTTTTCGATATAATTCACGGGTGCTGACTTTGATTACATAATCAGTTTTTTTCTATTGAATATCGTTTTTAAGAAATATACATTCAAAATTTTAAACAGATGGAATAAATTTAGTAATTTGAGTAGTTAATTTGGACTATGCTCTGGACAAACATAAACCATTTAGTTTTTTAGAATAAGATTCGAAGTGCTTCATAAAAATTTAATTTTTGAATTCACATATATGAAAATTTTATCGAAATATTCACAGAAAAAAAAAATCTTCAATATGATGAATTTATTCATAAATATTATGAATTTTTTCACCAAGTACCAGATTCATCATTTTGATACCACCGTTCATCAAATGACATATTAATAAATGCATTCATTATATATATGAACAAAATATTCAATACAATGAAATTGAATTGTTCATAATATTTTAAAATTTTTTTTTTAATAAATAATTCGAAAAAAAGTGTTGTAAAAATTTTATTTAAAAAATAAAAGTATAAAATTAAAAAAAAAAAAAAATCGGACACAAACATTTTTGGTTCCGAAAAAAAAAATTTTGTTGAAAAAAAAAATTCTTTGAAAAAAATTAAAAAAAAAAATAATTTCGAAAAAAAAATATATTTTTGAAAAAAAAATATATTTTATATATATATATATATATATATATATATATATATATATATATATATATATATATATATATATCGAGGGCTTATATTCAATACTGCGTATCTACAATTTTGACGAAAATTAGTTTTTGATGCAGAAATCTTCACTGATTACCCCTGCATCTATGACATTAATTTAGAACCAAAAAAAATATTTCTATTACTGTTATATTTTCATTTTAATAATTTGTCTATCTACATTAATGATTTTTTGTGAATGCAATAGTGTATATCTACACAAAATTTTTGTTTAAAGATTTATAATGACTATAAATAAGCGTTCTAAGTATGGAGTAGAATATATATTCCTCTTAAGTGTAACTTTATGAGTCAATTTTGTCCTGTCCATCCGTGGGTCTAGTCCATACTAACTCACAAAGAATCTACTCAATTTGTATGAAAAAGGAAATAAAATCTACGTAAAAACTATGAAATCGGTTAACGAAGGATGATGTCACATTTTCTCAATGGATATACAATATCATAGTAGCCATATGAGCTACTAAAAAGAATTTTTCGTATACGGAAAACTAATTTTCCAAAGATTTTTCCTAATCTAATATGAAGCCTTAAAGGACGAAATTTGAATTTAGTCTATACTGAGAAAATATAGCTTTTACCATTACCTTTATGGTATTTCCAGACAAGATGTTTAGTGCTATTTTTAAAGAAAGTTTTCAGATATGTTAATGATTCGTACGATATTTACGAGGTCAATCCTCCGTCAGTCCTCCGAAATAGGATATTAGTTTAAATATTTAGGATAACATTCATCATTATAAAATAGCGATGTAGAGTTAACTAGTTTTTTTTTATTTTAATCTTTAAAATATGTCGGGTTAGATTACGGAATATTAAGCCCTTTAACCATCATATACCTCGTGAACCGAAAATAGTAGAATAAAAAATTAGTCGGTAAAATTTGTTTAGGTTACACCGGGATATAATAAAATTAGCAAATCGCTGATTCCAAGAATATTTTCTGGTCTATCTCCACTAAAATATTGTGCAATAAGCTCTATCTGCTCGTTTTTTCATAGACATTGGTCACATTTGAATAGCAATAACCTCTATCTACCATAGCACGACTAATAGCGCAAAATTGCTGAATTCTTTTAATTGTATCACTTAAAGACCATTTTTATTTAATATTGTAGAAAAAAAATTGATCGCCACTTTCACTATTTGCGATTTAATCAGTTTTTTCGCTCTCCTGAAAAACTGTGTTTTTGTAGATAGACAGTATTGAATATAAGCCCTCGATATATAACTTTTTATTAATAAAATAAAAAGTTTTAATATCAATATTTTTTTAATTTATGCATGTCGAGCAAGCATAAATTGCCAGAAACTGTATAAGAAAATATTCTTCTACTACCAAAAAATGGAATATAAATATTCCACTTCCCTAGTAGAAATTTGCCCGATGCGCCATCGTGAAATGATCGGGTTTTCGTTGGGTAAGCCCTATTAGAGAAAATATGATCATTGCCTTTGCATGCCCTTATCATGCTTACCATAGCAGGGTTTACATTATCTAAACAGTCAATGTTCCCGATCATAGCTACATTATTTGTTCCTCATAACGACATTAGTATCAGGCAATGATCGAGATTAATGAGAGAAACCCTATTATGCTCGGGCTCAGACAAGACAATTGTCGGGTAAATATTAAAATGGGGAATTGCCCGATCAGTACATGATCATGGCCTGAGGTCAATACATGATCAGGACACTACGTTACAAGGACATTATGGGCCTCGTCATATCCCGATCACCTCAAATAATGACATGATCACTTCATGACCATGGCCCTACCAAAATTTCTACTAGGGCTTCAAATTTTATATTCCACTTTCTGAGGCGCGGTAGCTCAGTGGTTAGTGCGTTGAAATGCGAGCCGAAAGGTCCCCGGTTCCCAACCTGGACTGGGGCTAACAACATCTTTTCATAGAAACATTTTTCTATACCGCGCTACCTCTCGGCAGTAAATGGCAAACCTCCGAAAGTAAAAACATTGCCTATGAAAAGCTCTCACCCGCCGTTCGGATTCGGCTAAACTGTAGGTCCCACCTATTTGAGTACAATATAACACGCACAGCTCAAAATGGTGAGAGAGCTCGGCCGAAGTTGTATACAGGACTGTAGCGCCAAACTATTATTATTATTATTATTCATAATATCTATTAATGCCATATCAATATTTTTATTAAAAATGTTTTTATAATATTTTTTAAATAAATATATCAAAATTATAAATTGACCATGGAAAATTTATAATTTAATAATTATAAACGTAATTTAAAAAAAAATTAACCTGAATAAAATACTTCGCCAAATTCCTTATATAATTGACACCAGAAAAAAATTATTTTGCAACTATATAGACCATGAGATCAGCATTCGAATCAACAAAAACTATTTATTTTTGAACACAATTTTTGAATTGAAATTGAATTGAAAATTACAATTTTTTTAAATTTCGAAAAAAACAACCAGTATACATTTTTTTTATTTAAAAAAAAAAACCGAACCTAATTCCAATAATAATAAAGTTACAAATTAAAAACGATCACTCTACACTAAGAAAATCTGTGTCAACATTTAAGTTTTTTGAAAATTTTTTAAAATGAAATTTGTATTTAAAGGATAAATAATTATTAATTTTAAAATTTTGTTTTGACTGTTAAATTGTGGTTTTGAATCTAATAAAAAAGATTCTACGCATACCTATATGTGATATTTTTTAAACGTTCGATTTTGTTATGATTTATAAACTGAACTTTACAAACCTTATGCTAATAAATAATAACATTATATAATAATTAAAGAGTGATCGTACCTTTGAGTATTTGTATCATGGTATATTTGAAATTACCAAAAATTTGTAAAATGAATACCAAAAAACAACAGAATTAGTACAAACAACAGAATTAGTACGAAAAATAACGCATAACTTTATTAAATGAAGAATAACTAAATTACTTATCAAATGAAAAAGAAAATACAATTTAAAAAAAGAATATATTTAAAGAAAAATATTCTTTTTCAAAAAATATATATTCCACTTTTATATTCGAATATTTTATCAAAAAAATATATTCTTTTCAGTTGTAAAATATTCCACTAGTGGAATATTATATGACACTGATTATATAAGATATAAGATACAAGAACTACTTGAGAACTGAGAAGTAAGGCAAAAAATGAATGAAAAATAAATATTTTGATAGAAATTTGGTTTAATGAACAGCGTTCTTCAATATGAAAAACATATATGTTTTATTTTTAATTTTGGTACATTAATATTACGAAACGTATTCTTCACATACAGTTCATCATATTAAAGAACACTTTTTCAACAGTTACATCATATTTATAATCGCATTCATAACATTGATGTCGTTTGTAACTGAATCAATATGTTCTTCAATACAATGAATCATGGTTTGAAGAACGTAATTCATCAATATGATGTACATTTTTTTCTGTGTATCGATCAAGCATTATATAATCAAATATACTAAAATTACTCTATACAATTGAAAGAAAAAATAGCATTTAAAGTTTTTTGGAAAACTAATAAAGCACTGTATTTTATTTATTATAAAAAGTGTCAGAAAAGATCTAAAATTTCGAAAACAATTTACTGTAATATGATACGGAATGGATAAAGAAAAAAATGAGTATGCAGTTAAAATTAACAGCCTCGAATTATATAGAAACTGTGTATGCGATTTTCATAGCAAAAATCATGTTTATGATTTGTATAATTATTATTTTTTCGGTAATTGGTTTTTAATTCTTATGTGAGTAAAATAATCCAAAAGTTTGTTCAAGACAAAAAGTAAAATTAATACAAAAACTAAAATCGAAACAGTAACACCTTTCAGACGATATCTGTGACAGGTTTATTTTCTCCTTTCTCTTTACTGGTCCCCTAAGAACAGTACGGAAACTGGTCCTCTAAGGGCAGTTCGTTGATTGCTACCCTAAAGACATTACGAAGACTGGTTCTATGGTATCTATGAGATGTCAATTCGTTACGTCCAAAGACAAAGCCATGGAAAAGTTAACGGTACATTTCAGTCACGTACCGGTTCTTATTCCCGTAGAGATCTGTGGTTACTTTTTAAAGTGGTTCAGAGGTCCGCAGGATATACGAATTCTGAAAATATATGCAAACTTGCAATCTTGAAAGGATTGCATATGAACGAATGGGTAAGTGTACTCAGGAGACCGTGATGATCAATATTATATATATATATATATATATATATATATATATATATATATATATTTATATATATATATATATATATATTATATATATATACTTTTCCATACCTATGCCACCCTCTGGGTGTTACAAACTGAATATACCCTTTTACTCCTAGGGTAAGATATAAAAACGAAACCAAAATGAAGGAATAAAACAAAACTGAAATAGGTTACAACAAAGCAAATCATGCGATATCTTAATACGATCGAAACGATATTTTCGATAATCTCTAATTATACGAAAAGGATAGGGGTTTCATTTAAAATAAACCTATCTATAATGATGTCGTTGTATTTGTCGTTATTAATATCGAAAACATTTTCAATAAACACATTTTGTATGTTCAGAAATTAAGTTTCTTTTTGAGAAAAAGATTCCAAAATTATCGTCAAATTGTTGTAATAAAAAAGGAAATATTCTTAATTTAGTTTTGCCTATATTGCTTCCAAAATCTCTTCAACTAATAAATTCTTTGAGTATTCCCAGACTTTTGTAAAATAATCCAGCACCGATTTGTGGCATTCGTTGTAGATAGCCTCACAGCTTGCGCCACTTGCGCCCAGCACCTCCGCATCCAAGTATTCCTGATCACGAGCTTCGGAAAACGCATCATTAGACATGGATGGTCTGTAATTAGGGTACTTTAAAAATGGAACCTTCCACAAACATATCAAAATTACAGCAATAACAATTGAATGATTTCACCTAGCAGTCCATTATAATGATGCAAAGGTACTGCGGCAGCCTCACATATACTTTTCAAGACACAAACACGTCCCGGTTGTCCCAGTCTAAAAAATTATTCAATTTTTAAATGGATTTTTCCTTTGACTCTGCGGCTCACTTATCTGACAAGAGCTGTAGACCCTTGTAAAATATCCAGCGATATTTGGAGAGTGTATTATTGCCAAAACCTTTGATTGACTCTTCTGGATAGTTGTCACTGCTACTACTACGGGCCGGTCTACGTCGTAGATCCTTGAAACTAGCAGGCAACTGATATTGAAATCGGAAGACATAACCACTGACGATAGGTGAGTCGTACAGATCGTCGTAGAGCGGCACACCAAATCCCAAGTATAGCGCGATACCGGAGAGCACTTCTGTAAATTTAGTTGCAATTTGAAAAATAGTTCCAATTATAATTTAGGATACTGTCGAGCGAGAGAGGCACCTCCATTATATAACAGCGGTAGTTGACGTTTTCGACGTTGTGGCGTGGATTCGGTAAATGCCGCACTGCATAAAACAACTTTGCACAGAGCACAGACTATAGTTATAATAATTAGAGCACGTTCATTTTTCATGTTACTTTTATTTACGATTTTTTTGATTTTTCTTTTTTTTTACGTCAGGAGTTACTACGTTTACGAGTTTACAACACGAACACACGCATTATACTGTCTGGCCGCAATTTCTGTCAGAATGTTTAGAGCTGTTCTTGAACTCTGTTGCGTCTGCACATTCACTACGTAACTCTACGATCCATTAACACCTTTGTCAACTTCATGTTAATATTATTTTTGTTGTTTTAAGTGTTTAGTACTTAAATCTGTATCACTTAAATATCTAATAACATTTCCATGGTTGTTAGGAAATGTAGCGAAATAATTTATGATATGTTAATCACATATTTAATAAATCAGGTGTTAAAATCAGCTCGTTTCAGCACTAAACCAGAACCTTTTCAATATTGCGATTCCACTGAAGCGTCCACTCAAGTCTGTGACAGTTGTTTCGCCTCATTAACAATTTGTAATAAATTGTAAAATTGAGAAAAGTCATTGAAAAAGTCAGTGGGATATTTTAATACAATCTGACAGTTACAAAGATAACCGGGTTAAATTAAAAGTATTGTTCGGGATAACATTAGGAAAACCTGGGGTAAAATGGGACATGAGGAAAATGTGGGAAATTACAATTTTTGGATATGTCAATGCACTTAAAACAACAAAAAGAACGGTCAAGTGCTTTTCAATATGGCATCAACTTTTTCATACATGTTTATAATTAAAATATTACCTTTTTATTATATTTCGAGAATTGCTAAAAAAAATATGTTTTTGAAAGTTTTTTAGAGTGCTGACGTTTGCTATCAAAAAGTAAGAAATGTTATCGTTTTGTTGCAAATGATCGTATATTGTATATCTTTTAAAATATTTTTCAAATAATTTAATATTGCTGCATTGGTGCTAAGTTATGTTCAAATGGCGATATTCTGGGGTAAAGTGGAAAACGTAATTTAAGCAATGTTTGTGGTAATTTTAATAAAAATGTCGTGTTATATGAATTGAGGAGCTCATTTCCAAAACGTGTTATCCACTTAAAAATAAAATGACTTTATTTACAAATATACGGCCCAAAAAAACTGAATTAAAAATTGTGAATATACTAAAGAGATAAGGAAAATATTAGGAATGGAAAACACCTTCGATCCAATTTGATTTTATCATTCAGTGCCAGTAATACAAGTTTTACTAAACCTATCTTCGTTTCACATAGCACGTTTTGGAAATGAGCCCCACAATTATTTAATTGGTGTAACTAAGAAAAAACATCAATCGTGGCTACAAACCAATGAAAAGCAATATTTTGACAACACCTGAGATAAGTTCTAAATTGCAGAAGAAAGCTGAGAAGCTAACCTTTCACGGGAACAAAAAGAATACATTGGTAGAAGATTTTTTTCCTATTTGCATGATTAAAATGCTGAAGAACTTAAAATTTTCAAGTTTCCCACTTTACCCCAACATTTTGCAACAAGTCCGAAATAGAGCTGTTTTGAAAAATTGCTCAAAAATCAATTAAAATGCATATAAATGGTATTCTGTAAATGTAAAAAGTTAGATCATGAACCAGTCTATGGAATAAATCCTTAATAAGAATTGAAGAAATTATTTAAATGTTTTTTTTTTTTTGGGGCAAATCAAAATGTATCCCTTTTTAAAATGAGCCTATTTTGGCATCTCTAGGATGATCTATTTAGGAAGGTTATAAGAAATGTTCGAAAACAGATTTCTCTGGAACAACTTTGGCGAATAATGTGATTTTTATAGTTTCAAATTGACTTTTAAATCACTATAAAATGCGCCTATAATTCACATCAGCATATTTTAGAAACTGTCGTTAGTTACTTAAAATCTAAGCAAACTAAAGCTGGAGTTATAATAGACGTACGTTCTGAAATGTCACTGGAACTGAACGTAACGTAACAATCCAAATGCTACGGATCTTTACGTCCCGGCCACATACGTCACGGAACGTTGGTTATAACCAGGGTTCACTTTTATATGGATTTACATATTCGATATTTAAAATCATATTATAAGAATTTTTCGGTAATAATCCATTTAAATCTATATTTTAGATAAAAAAACGGACTCATATGTCTAAATTTCGACAAAATTCCATCATAATTTTGATATTTTCAAATATATTTGGAATGCAATCGACAAATCAAACAATCCACTGCAGAAAACTACATCTGAATATCAGTACAGGACACAATAGATTGTAATTTGTAGCAAATTTGATATCGAATTTGATATGATTCAATAACCCTATCATGAATAATATTTTCACCTGTATTTCAAACTTAGAAAAAATTTGTGAAAACTATTTTTATTTCAGTAGAATACAAAATTTTCAATACAAAATTTATATCCATATTTTAAGTTTTTTGACCCATATTTATCTAGTTTTTTTAGACCATAATCTATACATATTTTACTTGTTTTTGTTCTCATATAATTGTTAGTCCTGCACAGAAACAAATTCATCAATATGATGAATTTATTCATAAATACTATGAATTTTTACACCAACTAGCATATTCGTCATATTGATACCATCGTTCATTAAATGACATATTGATGAATACATTCATTATATATGGGCCATTCCACACCAAATCGACCAAAAAAAGTCAAATTTGAGATTTTACCTTTTGGATTTCAATAAAATGTGGGCAACTGATAAAGGGTATCCAGATATGTACTGACCAATTTTTTTTTATTTTTTTCGCCCACTACTTCCAGAGATACAGTGTCTCAAAGTTACAAAATATGGGCTAAAAATCACTTTTGTATGGTTTTTTATATTTAAATATCTCTTAAACTAGAAATGCTAGAAACTCCATTGATGGCTCGATTTAAAGCTAAGAGAACAGGCTTTTTAAATTAATTTAAATTAATTAAATTTTAATTTCTAAACGTGAACATGTGGTATAAAAGCTTGTTCTATAAGCTTTAAAACGAGTCATCAACGGAGTTTCTGGTATTTTAACTTTAAGAGATTTGAAATATGAACAACCATATAAAAGTGATTTTTGGCCCATTTTTTGTAAATTTGATCAATGCATATTTCGATACCCTTTATCAGTTGTGCAAATTTCATCGAAATCGAAGAAGATGAGTTCCACCCTAGTAGAAATTTTGGTAGGGCCATGGTCATGAAGTGATCATGTCATTATTTGAGATGATCGGGATATGACGAGGCCCATAATGTCCTTGTAACGCAGTGTCCTGATCATGTATTGACCTCAGGCCATGATCATGTACTTACATGTACCATCGGGCAATTCCCCATTTTAATATTTACCCGACAATTGCCTTGTCTGAGCCCGAGCATAATAGGGTTTCTCTCATTAATCTCGATCATTGACTGATGCTAATTTCGTTATGAGGAACAAATAATGTAGCTATGATCGGGAACATTGACTGTTTAGATAATATAAACCCTGCTATGGTAAGCATGATAAGGGCATGCAAAGGGAATGATCATATTTTCTCTAATAGGGCATACCCAACGAAAACCCGATCATTTACCGATGGCGCATCGGGTAAATTTCTACTAGGGCAACCGCTGGTCGATTTGGTGTGGAATGGCCCATATATGAAATTTACGGAAAAAGAAAATTTCAGAAATAAAAAAAAACTTTCTAAGTTACATTTTTTACATTTTTTATTAATATAACTTTATTAATAAAAAGTTGTAATTATAAATAAATATATTATAAAACATTTTACTAATTTATGCATGTCGAGCAAGCATTGTATAAGAAATAACATACAAGAACTACTTGAGAACTTTGAAGTACGTCAAAAAATGAATGAAGAATTAATATTTTGATTGAAATTTGGTTTAATGAACAGCATTATTCAATATGAAGTAAAATGTGTAGTATTTTATGTATTTGTTCATTAATTTGATGAAACGTATTCTTCACATACAGTTCATCATATTGAAGAACACTTTTTCGACAGTTACCCAGCGTTCATCATATTTATGATCGCGTTCATAACATTGATGTCGTTAGTCATTAATATTATGGATGGTTCTTCAATACAATGAATCATGGTTTGAAGAAAGGAATTCATCAAGATGATGTAATTTTTTTTCGGTGTGATTATAACCATTTGAATTATGTACGTATTTATCGAAACGTTACGCCCCGTTCCGATGACACTTGAGCACGTTACATTACGTCTATTATAACTCCAGCTTAAAGACGGTATCATTTCCTTAACTGTACCGATTTTAATCATTCGAAGTTCAAACGATTGATAAACCTCCAAAGTATACCCAAAAATATCCATTGCTGTATTCTAATTTTGAGATATGTAGATCTCACATAGTTACCTATCATCTTAACCTCCATCACTATTATTTAAATTTGGTTTTGTATTGCTCGTGTCTTCAGTGTTTTACACTGAATCGTTGAATTCTTTATTTTTAGCAAATATGAATTCAACGCAAAAACAACTAAAGAATTCCAAACATAAAAACCAGAGAAAAATTAGAAAACCAATACAAAAAAAAACAATAGTAGCTGTTCACTTCCGTTTTTAATACTTCTACATCTCGGCAATATTCAGCAATATTCAGCAATATTTGCAAACGTGATAACGTGCAAAATCCGACTGAAAATTTATACAACCTGCATAAATAAACGCATAAACGATTCATTGATCCTTGTATCCTTTTGGCCAAATGCCGAAGTGTCGATGGCGCAACACTTCGTACGGAAGCAAACGAAGTGGGCAAATATTGTGGCGCAGTTTTAAGCAATATTTAGTCAAGTGCTACTTTTTTTTATTCTGATTTTGCGTTGAGATAAATGCCTTAGTAACGCGAAATTTTAGCGTCTCAGGGGAGAGCTTAGCTTAATAAATTCCTTCAAGTGAATTTATGCGCATTATTTGACGTTAATGTTGCTTAAACAGACATCACCGCAACAATACCAGTAACCTCGTCAACAGCATCCACATCATCATCATCATCATCATTGTCTCAATGAACAGCATATGTAGTGTATTTATTTACGACATTTACTCCCCATGCGTGTAACGCTTGAGTTCTTTATCCTGTTACACGTCTGCTCCATTTATTTTTGCAGACGTTGCCACGCATCCTTGGGCCTTCTCACACATCATTAATCATTTTTAGCGATTTTTCATATGCATATCAGTTATGCATATCAAGTGTGGAACTTAGTTAATACTTGTGCCTACCTGAATTGTGTGTATGGATATAAGAAACTACCAAAATTTAAAGTAGTCCAGAGACTAACGTACATTTTTACATAAGATAATCAGATTTAATAAGGGACAAAAAGTGCGAATTTTGATCCTTCTACGACGCTCCGTTTATATTTCACAGCCATTTGAAGTTGAAAATAGAATTTCTCGAATCCTACTTAGTCGATCCCTATGATTTTTATACCGCGTAATCAGATTTAATATGGGATAAAAACTACAAAGTTTGACCCCTCTACGACGGTCCGTTTACATTATACAGCCATTTAAAGTTAGGATAAAAGTGCAAACATTGGCCCCTCTACGACGCTCCGTTTAGATTCTACAGCCATTTGAAGTTAAAGACAAGATTTCTCGAATCCTACTCAGTCGATCCCAATGATTTTAATACTGAGTAATCAGATTTAATATAGGATAAAAACTACAAAGTTTGACCCCTCTACGACGCTCCGTTTACATTATACAGTTAGGATAAAAAGTGCAAAGTTTGGCCCCTCTACGACGCTCCGTTTTGATTCTACAGCCATTTGAAGTTAGGATAAAAACTGCAAAGTTTGACCCCTCTACGACGCTCCGTTTAGATTCTACAGCCATTTAAAGATAAGATTTCTCGAATCCTACTCAGTCGATCCCTATGATTTTTATACCGCGTAATCAGATTTAATATGGGATAAAAACTGCAAAGTTTGACCCCTCTACGACGCTCCGTTTAGATTCTACAGCCATTTGAAGTTAAAGATAAAATTTCTCGAATCCTATTCAGTCGATCTCTATGATTTTTATACTGAGTAATCAGATTTAATATGGGATAAAAACTGCAAAGTTTGACCCCTCTACGACGCTCCGTTTAGATTCTACAGCCATCTGAAGTTAAAGATAAAATTATATCGAATCCTACTCAGTCGATTCCTATTATTTTTATACCGAGTAATCAAATTTAACATGGGATAAAAACTACAAAGTTTGGCTCCTCTACGACGCTCCGTTTAGATTCTACAGCCATTTGAAATTAGGATAAAAGTGCTAAGTTTGGCCCCTCTACGACGCTCTTTTTAGATTCTACAGCCATTTGAAGTTGGGATAAAAAGTGCAAAGATTGACCCCTCTACGACGCTCCGTTTAGATTCTACAGCCATTTGAAGTTAAAAATAAGATTTCTCGAATCGTACTCAGTCGATCCCTATGATTTTTATACTAAGTAATCAGATTTAATGTAGGATAAAAACTACAAAGTTTGTCCCCTGCACGACGCTTCGTTTAGATTCTGCAGCCATTTGAAGTAAAGTAGAAAATGTGCTGTGATAAAGATCGGAACTTTCGGGCTTTGTTCTTATTATTTGTACTATTTATATCCATTCAATTTGTTCTATTCATATCAATGATCACGTGTATTCTAATAGGTTATATTACTATTCGGTATTAAACATAAAAAGATAAATTTATTGTGCATCAATGCGCTACAATTACCAACCATTTAATGTATAAAACTAATTTTAGTTTTAATGTTTTTTTTTGTTTGTGTTTTTTGTTTAATACCACAATGTGTTTTTAAACTTCATGTCTGCAATGAAATTGTCCACACCACAAAAACCCGACTAACAAAACATTTGCATTTGAGGAAAGTGACAAAAAGTGGTGTCCGGATGCTCGGGCACCATTCTAAACATAATCAGGCCGATGGGATGCTGTTAGTGAATGCAGCCACAAAACAAATGTAGCCGATTGCAATTGGGAAAATAAATTTCGCACGCAATGGTAAGGCTTTAATCCCGACTCGATTAGGTTTAATTGCCGTTTTGTGGTCGTTTGTTAAACGCAGTTTAAACCGAGAGAAGCAGTCAATGAATGCGCGTCGCGTTAGGCATGCTGTATCGGGCGGTAACCGGTCGCGGTGTCGATTTATAACCATGGGGCCTCTCTCTCATTATGGCCCACAGCGGCACCGATAGTGCAGCTGCATTATGAACCAAATGCAAATGTTGCCATTTCCCATTACTACGTAAAGCAGTAACTCGAAAACCAAAAGCCAGCAAATGGCGGCCATTGCAAAGCGATACGAGGCAATAGCCAGGGATTAACCGAAATTTATAATCGTTTTTCGTTTATTTCATACAATGTCCTTGTTGCAGCATGCGTCGTATCGGTCGCGAGGGTCGTCAATTGAGTGAGTGCATAAATCGATGACCATGGGGAACACGACGCACGAAATCTCAGCCAATCTATCGTGGATTAAATCAAATCGAAATAAACGATTTTTAATGGCACTGAAAGGACATCAGGGAGCACAAGCGGCGTAGTGGCGGCCGGCAGTGGACAGACTATGTACCACCGCACAAGTCCGAAAGGATAATGAACAAAGGACGTTTTTAAAACCGCACACAGAGTGGCATCTGCATATCTGGCATAATGCCGTCCAGAGGGCAGCACACAAAAACCAGGTCATTAATTATTACTTCAAGCCAGATAAGCGTTGGCAGCCACATACTATCGAGTCGGAAAATAAGACCGACGTTAAAAATGTGGCCGAGGCGGAAAACGAGACGCACACGGGCAACGAATCCATTGCTAAATAGCAGGCCGAGACCCTAGATCGAAATTAACCCCAAACGCACAGTTTTTCATTTGTGTCATTAGCCCGGACGGAGTATGGCGATGATGATGGTGGTGGTCACAATGGTCAACGTTGCATGTGCAAAAGATTAATTAATCTTTAAGGACTTGTTGTTTTCTCATTAAGAATATGCAGAACACACGCGTACATTTCCTAACTCTACACAGAAAAAAAATCATCAATATGATGAATTTATTCATAAATAATATGAATTTTAAAAATTATAAAAAATAAAATTATCCGACAAATTTTTTCGGATCAAAAAAATGTTCCGAAAAAAAAATTTGTAACAAAAAAAAAGTTTCCAATAAAATTTTTTATTCCAAAAAAAAAATTTGGAGAAAAAAAAAATTTTTCTCGAAAAAAAAAATTAGGAAAAAAATATTTGTTCGAAAATAAAATTTTACATTTTTTTTTCGATTTTTTTTTTTTCATAAAATTTTATTTTTTTTTACCATATTTTTTATAAATTATATTATAAAACATTTTACTAATTTATGCATGTCGAGCAAGCATTATACACACAAAAAAAAAATTTCACCAACTACCAGTATTCATCATATTGATGATTTCATTCATTGAACTAAAATCGTATTTCTTTAGAGGTTTTCATTTTTAATATTTTTTATATAAAGATATTTCAAACAAAAATTGGTCTCCATTTACACATTTACGTATTTATAATTCTTATAAGATTTATGATATTTAAATTAATATGGTTTGATGACCAAAATTCATCAATATGATGTTCACTTTTTCATTAATATGATGAAATGGAGACTTCGAATAATTAGCAATTATATATTATAAATCATTTAAGAATTATAAATACATAAATGTGTAAATGGAGATAAATTTGTGTTTGAAATTGAATGTTAAAAAAAATATTGAAAATTTATAAACATTTAAAAAATACGATTTTAATTCAATGAATGAATTCATCAATATGATGAATCCTGGTAGTTGGTGAAATTTTTGGTATTTTTTTTTGTGTGTATAAGATACTGAACTGAGAAGTACGGAAAAAAAATGAACGTAAAAAAATATTTTGTTAGAAATTTGGTTAATAAACAGCGTTCTTCAATATGATGAACATATTGTATTTGTTGTATTCTATATTTTGGTTCATTAATATGATGAAACGTATTCTTCACATAGAGTTCATCATATTGAAGAACACTTTTTCGACAGTTACCAAGCGTTCTTCATATTTATGATAGCATTCATAACAAAAATAGCGTTAGTCATTAATATTATGAATGGTTCTTTAATACAATGAATCATGCTTTGAAGAACGGAATTCATCATTATGATGTACATTTTTTTTTCTGTGTACCAGGGCGTAGAATTTCATGTGGCGCAAAAACAAATGAATTTATTGCATCTCTATCTGTTGTGGCATTTGAAAGGATTAATTGTTGGCATTTGTTTGCGCACTAATTGAGGTAATTTATAAAAGGCTTTTTGTGAAATTCTCGAAATGCAATAAATATGCTTTCCAGATTATATACGCTCTAATTTAATTAGTTTAAATTATTAAAGTTTAAAGGTTTTAAATTTTAATTTTGCATAATCCATAAACACTCATTTGAACCTCTTTATTTGGCGTTATCTCTGCAATTCCAGCACATTGCACAATTTTACCTTTAAAACTCTTTCTCTTCGTCCTGTGTCAACCTGTGTCATGTTGCAAAAGTTCAAAATTTATTTCTTCCTGGTTCAACACGGTGTAAACTAAGTGAGTGAATGAATGACGGAGTGCATGAATGAGCTTTGCTCATGCCATGGCTGACAATCTCTGCCATAAATTCCAAAATGAAATTTATTTGCTTAGCTCGACCGGCAGAAAGACAGAGTTTTACCTACGCCGATATCCTGTTCGCTTCAATTTAACCTCCAACCCCCATTATAAATCCTTCCACATAAATCCTTTGTTAAATGCTTCGCATATTTGAGCACATTTTTAGTTCTATTTATGTACCTATTAACCCGTTATACTTGTAAAAGAGGATTTACCATTGTTTTTAAGAACCAACGTGGCACACGACAAAATCCCAATTAAAAGGTTTCGTGTGGCGCGGCTTTGGACGGTGGAAACTTGCCATCGTTAAATTATGACAAAGAAATTAGTATTTCATATATTAAGGATAATGCTTTACCTCTATTGAACAGTTTTAAGGTAAATACAAATCGAGAATTGGCCAATAATGCATAATAATGAAATAACCCTTTTATGTTCTAGAAACTTCTACACCGTACCTCATTTTGATAATTAGCGTATTTCATATATTAAGGATAATGCTTTACCTCTATTGAACAGTTTTAAGGTAAATACAGATCGAGGAATGGCCAATAATGCATAATAATGAAATAACCCTTTTATGTTCTAGAGACTTCTACACCGTACCTCATTTTACTAATTTGCGTTTTTAAGCCATTTATTATTGAAATTTCAAAAAATTCAATCTAATCTTCAATTTATAAAACGTATTTCAACTGATTTATTTTTCTATGACAAAAAGTAAACTTGCGGTATCATGGCACTATCCTGATTTTGGTCATTTGTAGGACTTACCGCTGAAATTGAAAAACATCATTTTCGAAAGCCATCTCATGGCGATAAAAACCAACAAATAGAAATGAATGTCATCGGCTAATCAAAATAAATGTGATGGACTTAGTAAGAAAAATAAGAAACCAAAATACAGTAGCATCAAATGAACCAGAAAGCCAACAGGACAATTGCAGGACAATGAAGATATTAGCCATTGTCTTATCTTATTATTTGTAGCTTACGTTTGTTGGTGACAATGAATAAATCAGCACACATGACAACACGTTGATGATGACTATGAGGAGGAGGATGATGATGATATGTTAGAGGGGGCTGAAAATGTGTACGGTACGGGTGATAGGTATGTGAGGATAATTATACTGACATTGATGCTGGCGATGTTGGGGGATTAATAAGTGTGCGACAGGACAATAAGGATTTGTAAAAACCATTTAAAATGAAAAAAAATGGTTTATATAAAAGGGGGACATCAAAAATCTGTTAAATTTAATTTGTTATATTAGAATGAATACAGAAAAAAATGTACATCATATTGATGAATTTCATTCTTCAAACCGTGATTCATTGTATTGAAGAACAATTCATAATATTAATGACTAACGACATCAATGTTATGAATGCGATCATAAATATGATGAACGCTTGGTAACTGTGATGAACTGTATATGAAGAATACGTTTCATCATATTAATGAACAAGAACATAAAATACAACATATTTTACTTCATATTCAAGAATGCTGTTCAACAAACCAAATTTAGGTCAAAATATTTATTTTTCGTTCATTTTTTGGCGTACTTCTAGTTCTTTAAAGGGTTTTTCAATAAGAGCCGCTAAGAGCCGTTCAATAAAACAAAAACGGTTTTGGATATCAATGAAATTCTTTATTCCTGTAAAAGTACGTTCGATGCCATTATGTATGGAACTCAATTTCTTTTGCATGGCCACCACGGGCACGCTTGCAGAAGTCCAGACGCTGAACCCAATTTTCGACGGTTTTCAAGCATAAATCGGCCGATACTGCTGCAATTTCACGTTCGATATTCGTACGAAGATCATCAATCGTCGCTGGCTTGTTGGCATAGACCATAGACTTGACGTAGCCCCACAGGAAATAGTCTAATGGCGTCAAATCGCACGACCGAGGCGGTCAATCGATTGGACCATTTCGTGAGATAACACGTTCTCCAAACTTGGTTTCCAATAAATTGATTGTGGCATTCGTGGCTGTGGGGCTTGTGGCGCCGTCCTGTTGGAACCACATGTCCTCCAAGTCCATATCATCCAATTGGGGCCAAAAATATTCGGTTATCATTGAACGGTAGCGATTCCCATTCACAGTAACGTACCGGTCTTGATCATCACGGAAGAAGTACGGCCCATAAACCGGCGCCGGCCCATAAACCGCACCAAACCGTAATTTTTTCGGGATGCAATGATGACTCATGGAGTACGTGTGGATTGCTGTCTGACCAATAACGCATATTTTGTTTATTGACGAAGCCATTCAGCCAGAAATGAGCCTCATCGCTGAAGATGATTTTTCGAATTTTTACTACCGAATTTCGGTAGTAAATTTTAATAATTTCGACTCGTTGTTGGTGCGTATATCTTTCCATCATGAAATGGCAAACCATACTGAAGAGAAATGTCAAAAAAGCAGCAAGAAATATGGCGTCGTTTTCTGTCCCTGTCGCTCTACTTTTGTAGCGTCCCTTTATGTTATTTCTTATATAAAGCTTGCTCGACATGCATAAATTAGTAAAATGTTTTATAATATATTTATTTATAATTACAACTTTTTATTAATAAAAAGTTATATTTATAAAAAATATATTTAAAAAAAAAGTTCGTTTGTAAACATTTTTTTTTGTCGAAACCTTTTTTTTGTAACATTTTTTTTTGTTCGAAAAAAATTTTTTTCGGATAATATTTTTTTGAATTTTTTTTTCTATTTATTTTTAAATAAAATTTTTACAACAACACTTTTTCCGAATTTTTTCAAATCTTATTTTTTGAAAAATTCGGAAAAACTATTATATTCATAAATATTATGAACAAATTCATCAATATGACGATTGTAATTCGGAATCCGTACGAAATGTCGAAAAAAAATGTCGAAACCTGAAAATGTCGAAATTATAAAAGCCTTAGAACGTCGAAACAATATTTGGCCGAATCACAAAATGTCGAAAAATATTTTATAGCTAGAAAATGTCGAAAAATCTTTGAAACTATAAATACAAAAACATTTTTTTATAGGATCAAAAAATGTCGAAAATTAAAATACCGAAATTTCAAAATGTTGAAATACAAATATCAAATCCTATATGAGCAAGTCCACACCAAATCTCTCAGGATTTGCAACTCACCTTCTTCGATTTCAATGAAATTTTGGCTACTGATAAAGGGTATCGAGATCTGTATTCACCATTTTATTATATTTTTCCGACCACTATTTTCAGAGATATCACTTTTTCCAGAGATACAGTTCAAAGTTAAAAAATTGTCAAAGATAACTTTTGTATGGTGATTCCTATTGTAATATCTCGTGATGCTAGAAACTTCGTTATGGTTTCGTTTTAAAACTAATAAATTCCAAGATGGCATTTTGAAGGCAGCGTAATTAAAAATATCCGCATGAATCCTAAAGTAGCTAAAAATCAGAATTCGTAGCGAATATTCTGATTTTTTCTACAACGGGACTCAGAATTATGGTGTCTACATTGTTTTTTAAATATCTTTGTTTCTTTTTTATATCTTTATCTACGTGTTTTATTATATTTACTTGAAATATATTTTTTTGTTACGTTGCAGTTTTTTCTACATTTTCTATCATTTTTTTGCGACATTTTTAGTTTTCGACATTTCGTTTTTCAACATTTTTTGTCGACATTTCTATTTTCGACATTTTTGTTTTCGACATTTTCAGGTTTCGGCATTTTTGTCTTCGGTATTTTTAGTTTCGATATTTTAAATTTCGACTTATCGTACCAGACCCATCAATACGTCATTTAATGAACGGTGGTATCAATATGATGAATCTGGTTCATAATATTTATGAATAAATTCATCATATTGATGGAAACGGGTTTCAACGGATATTCTTTTAAATTCCTATACAAAATCAATAGACAAAATTTTTGGCATTTTTCAGGAATATTTCTGGCAAATCCACAGATAAATGGAATATATTGGGAAGTGTATAGCAGGTTGTCAAATTTTGTGGAATTGGCAGGAAACAGACGGCTTTTGATACAAACTCCGCCTTTGTCTGTTTGAAATATGTCGAAAAAATGTTTCTAAGCTGCCTCGACCATGTCAAAAATGTTGTCTGGGAAGTCTAAAAAAAAACTATAGGTACAATTGTTTTCTGTCTAAAAGGTTTCCAAGAAAGTTCGTGATTAATGATCTAGACACAGATCTCACAAAGTGCTTTCTCGAGATTTCTCCTGCGACCACTTTAACGCTGTGGTCTACGTGAATTTTAATTACGCACGTGACACGCGGGCAATGCGTCACGTGCATAACAATTGCAACTGGGATCAAAAATGGGCTGGCTGGGCTGGTGGTTGATTTCCATTGGATTTTCTTATTGCAAAATTTCATTAAATATGATTAATGATCGACGATTAGCGGTGGAAAAACAACGCAATGCGTTGCGTTTCGTTGCGGTATTTATGCAAAAATTCTAAAACATCAACAAAAACAACAAATAGAATAAGGAGAAATGGAAACGCACAGGGCAACCGGAAGCCAGGAACACCCACGCATTATGTTGTTGCAAGGATTCGCAAACGCAAAATGTATCCGCTTTTTCGGAGGGCTGCCGTTTGACACCAGAGCGCCTCGTGATAAATTGCAGCGAATTATTCTTGGCGCAAAGTTTTCTCGGCTACGCCATGGCGACATTTTTAAATACAAAACTCAAATACACGCGCGCTCGTGATGTTTATCTGTGTGTTGTGTGCGTGTGCGTGTATCTGAAAGTAGATTTCAAAGTGTAGCTGAAAGTAGCGCTCTTAAAAGTTAATTGAAGCAAACAGCCAGCCAGCCAGCCACCGACAACAACATGCTACACCGCAAAACATGTCCTGCGTTGATTTTTGAAGCATTTGAACGAATGTTAAAATTATTTAAATTCGTACAAATCACTTGTACTCCGTGGTAGTTGACAAATCGGTCGGTTGTTTTGTTGGAGTACAACAAAATTTGTTATGCGTTTTATCTGGTTTTTTGATTTATTGCGTTGTGATTTGTCACGCATTGAGCATTTTATTTATTCTGTTAAATTAAAATAATTCAAATTGTATTTGTTTTCAGTAGCGCCGTTGGCTTGATTGGGTAGTGCGTTGGATTACGAGCAGAAAGTTCGCCGGTTCGAATCACCGCAACTTTATAAAATAGTCAAATGTTGCACAGTGTTATATTTTATGTTCAGTGTATTTACACTTGAAGCTGTCGCTGTTAAATTGGTCATTAAGTGCCAACAGCAACACCAACATGTGTGGCTGACTGCGCTTCTGTCCATCGGATGGACAACCAACCATCCAGTTAACTTCACATACATTTGTCCCATCATCCGTCAGTCTCATTTTCCGCATACGCATCATCGACAGGACATCGGGCGTAACATTTTAATTTGCACGTCAGTTGCAGCTGTTCGAGGTCTGCCCGAACCACATGCTGATCCTGGCCGTCATGGGGTCGCGTTTGCATTTAGACGCATTGCAACGCATTGCATTAAACCACATGCCATGCCGTGGGCACAGCGTTGATTTTATTTCAACACATGGCCCAACAGGCTCCAAGGTGCGGTGTATTGCATTCTGTGAAATCCTTTCAACAACACGTCCACAGTTTCGGTTTCTAATTTCCATGAGACAGTTTCGAATTTGGCTGCAGCTGTTACTGTACGAAAATTTAACTAATTAACTAAAAATATAAAAATTACATATAGTAATTAAAATGAATACCGACAAAAGAAAAGCTAAATTTAAATCACAAGAATCAATAATAAAAACCTTGGGCATCTTTGAAAACGAAAGAAAAATCGAATATAACCTTTCGGAAATAATTAATCAGGTACATACATTTACGAATAAACACACAGAAACAAACAATATTCTTCATATTGATGAATAAACGAATAAACACGAATAAACACACAGAAGCAAACAATATTCTTCATATTGATGAATTTCGTTTATAAAACCATGCTTCATTGTATTGAAGAACAATTCATAGTATTCATCACTAGAAAACATCAGTTACGAATTCATTATGATTTGATGAATGACTCCAATGTAATGAAGTGTATGTGAAGACTACGTTTAATCATATTAATGAACAAATACATAAGATACAAAATATATGTACATCATATTGAAGAATTTTGTTCATCAAACCAAATTTCAATTAAAATATTTATTTTTTCGTAAAATTTTTGCCATATTTAGAGTGATTTTTAATTATTTTTTTCTTAACGCTCGACATGAAAAAATAAGTAAAATGTTTTTTGATATATTAGGTCGAGGAAAAAGTTCGAGGCGTTTTTTCCAAACGGATGTGGTTGGAGTAGCATTACTTTGATAATACTTATTGGAAATAAGTCATTTTTTTTTTTTGAATATCTACTAAGATCCACAGCACTCTGACAGACTATATCCATTGTACTGTGAAATCTATTCCCTACAATTTGTGGTTAATATCACCACGAGCGCCCAAGCCGGGATTCGAACCCGAGACCTACAGAATGCAAGTCCAGCGCGCTACCTCTGGACTGCTGAGGCCGGCTATATGTCATACTATCCGCGTTTTGAAATGAATAGTCCGTAGATCATTAAAAATGAGCAAAGGTTCTAAATAAAGGCTCTATTTTACAATATCACTTTGAACAAGACGATAACGCCTCACAGACTCGTGTACAAATTTGTACCATTTATGGTGAATGTGCTTTATCAAAATCAGCAGCACACAAATGGTTTGCTCGTTTCCGTTCTGGAAATTTCGATGTTAAAAATGTTTCAAAAAACATTAGAAAGACGAGCCCATTTCCTCTCATGACATCGCTGTTTTATTAAAAATCAACTAAATATTAATTTCACATAATTTGTTGAATACAAAAAGAAGCTCGGATGGGGTACCACATTATCTATTGACCAGAATTTCCAACTTCAAAATGGAGCCATTTCCAAAATACAGCAAATTTTGAAGAGATTAATAATGGGGGATGAAAAGTAAGTAGCCAGAATTTGTGAAAAGGAAGGCGTTGTTTTTCTTTAGGACCCAATGCATCTATAATGACTTGTCAAAAATTTAATTGAAATTTAGATTCATCCACTATATAGTTCGAACGTTACTCAGTCCAAATACCATTTGTTTCGCTCTCTGCAAAATTCTGATAATAGTTTAAACCAGAAATCATTCAAATGTGTTTACATCTTGGTGAAAAATGTCACTTACTTTTTATTCGATCCAATATTTATTTATAATTACAACTTTTAATTAAAAAAATGTTATACTTATAAAAAAACTAGCTAGGCCCCGTGCCGATGTGGTCGTTTTTGATGTTTCTCTGCCAAAACAACTTTTCTCAAAGACAATTCGTCCTCG
The DNA here is from genome assembly GCA_951804985.1 of Dryomyza anilis. Taxonomy (NCBI): domain Eukaryota; kingdom Metazoa; phylum Arthropoda; class Insecta; order Diptera; family Dryomyzidae; genus Dryomyza; species Dryomyza anilis. The sequence goes on from OX638130.1 coordinate 117,132,321, forward strand.
TTATACTTCCTCGTAGAATTCTTCGCGTAGAAGTTTTAGTGTGGTGAGTTTTAGTGTGGTGAGTTTTAATGTGGTGAGTTTTAATATGGTGAGTTTCTGCGTGGTTTCTGTGTGGTGAATTTAAGTGTGGTGAGTTTAGAGATTTTGGGGTTTTTGGTATACAGTCACCATGTCGACAGTCACCATCTTGAAAATGAAATATCTATGGGGGTTACTACGCTCATTAGTCCAATACCGCCCACTTTCAGCTAAACTGTTTAGAATGGATAAATATAATGCTGACCAAAATTTCATTAAATTTGCTATCCCAATAGATATATTTTATCATTTTTTCTGATTTTTATACCCTACACCTCTTAGGGGGCGTGGCCGGTATGGAAAAGTATATATTCTTGATCAGCATTACTTTGGTCACAATATGTTTTAGCCAAAAGTAGGAAATGTGCCAAATTGCTCAATGGACACGCCCAATTCCCATACAAGACTCATTTACATAACTCGTTAGAAATCAATAACTCGAAAACTATTCAAGATATACTTATCAAATTTAAATCGTATTGTTAAAATTTACCTAAAAAATATTTTATATTTTTATACTAATTTTTTTAATTATGGGGATATAAGACGTAAATTTCTGATATGTGAATAATATTCTGAGCGTGATGGGGTTCAGCATAATTAAGAACTTTTAAATTAAGGTATACAATTAAATATCCCACATTAATATCCCCACCAACGGTGTAGGGTATTTCATAGTCGGGGTCGACCAACTGTAAAAGTCCGTCCCATGTGACTGAACTTACCCATGTGACCTAACTTTCCCAACTCGTTTTATATCCTACACTAAGAGTGAAAGGGTATATTCAGTTTGGTACGCCATTTGTAACACTCAGAAGCATCTCCGGTATGAAAAAGTATATATATTCTTGATCTTGAGCATGACCTCCTGAGTCGATTTAGCAATGTCCTTCTGTCTGTCTGTTGAAATCTTGATTACAGATAAACTAAAAGGGCTAAATAAATGAAACTCCTAATTTAGATTACTTATATATCTACGCTGTCTGTGAAAATGGGCATGATCAGTCCATTGTGACCTGTGAACTGACCACTTATGTTCAAATACCTCATATAAAACATACATCTACAGGTGAATTTTACTGTATATATTGACATCATGCTTAAAAAGATGATAATAATGTTTTCCGGCGAAAAGACTTGTGGTTCACAAAAAAAACAAAAAAAAAAAAACGAAATTCGGTACACCTACCCATTTGTAAATATGGGTATCAAATGAATGGAAATTCTTCAGCGATTGAATGTTTGTAGTTATTTTCAGGATTCGTATACCTTGGTGACCTATATATCACTTTGAATGGTAACCACACATATGTGTAGGGTATTTATAGTCGGCTTAGACCGACTATAATTTTGATAATCCTAACTATTATAATAACACCTAAATGTCTCTACTTTAAAATTTCCCATGTGATCTAACCTTCCCAACTGGTTTATAATTTTTTTAGAAAATATATTTGTTTAAATAAAAAAAAATGTCGGACTTTTTTTTTGAAAAAAAATTTGACAATTTTTTTTGTTGCGAAATCAATTTAGATCTTAAATTCTAGTTTTTATATAAGAAATCGTGTGTTACACTAAAAATTAAATTTTCATAACATCGATTTTCTCATCCAATAGAGCATTTTCTCGATTTGAAATCATGAAAATCCATTGTCAGTCTAATATATATATATATATTACTTGAATTTCTATTGAAGTATTTATGATTTAGTTGGTAGTTCACAAAAATTGACAAATTTGTAGTTCATAAGAATCTTCCCATAAGTAATATTCTCCAGATGTTATTTTAGAAATAGTACGTGATAAGGATTTCAATTTTCATTTACATGCCAGTCACTAAAACATACGATGCAATTAAATTAATTACAAAATTTGCTGTCAAACCATATGTTTAAATATTTATCGGCTTAAGTGAATGACATTATTTATTCAGGGCCTAATTACTTTATACCTTTTAAAATTTCGAAAGCTTTTTGGCTAATTATATGTTTAAATATGGTTGAAACATGCAACAGTTCAACTGTTGCATGCATGTCCTTAACAGAGACAACATCCTCAAAAGCATCATTATCATCATCAAGAAAATCAATAATATCAACAGCAACCTTAGCATCACCTTCAGCACCATCAACAGCACTTTTAGAACCCATCACCAACCAAAAGCAGCCTCCATGGCATCCGTATCACTATATCGTATAAACAGATTCCAACTTAACTACAAAAGCAGCCTCCAACTAATGCCAACTACACATGCCATATGAATGACACGCACATAACGCCCGTTACGTTTTGCCATAACTTAAGCGCTAATAATAATGTGAATTGCAAATAGAACTGAATTCGAAATGAATAGAGTTACCAACAGTATTTCACATTGCAGAAGCACAAAATGATATACCAGAGGGATGAGCATGTGTCTGTCTTCGAGTAGTTTTTCAAAATTAATGCTTAAGCTTCACGCAAAAGTTACGGCAACTGATATCGTAGACAAACAGCCATATACTATATAGACAGACAACTAAAGAACCAAACTACAACATACAAACATTTGATTTAATTATGAGTGGCATTTATTTCGTTGGTTTGGAGGCGGTTTTTACTGCCTTTTTGCATGAAGTTTCAACATATTTACCTCCCCGTAATGTGGGTTGCCCCAGCAGGTGTTAGACTGTTGATAATGCCAAACATTAAACAAGATGTCTGCCTGTCAAACTGACAGCGCGCTTAAGTGGCAACTTAATTTCTTAATTGTCAACGTGTGTGAGTCGTAGACGAGTTGCCAAACCATCGTTTTTTGTTTGTTAACCGAAACTTACTTCGAAAACTATAAAGTTTTTTTTAACCTTAAAAAGGAGGGTTGTTTTGACGTGGTGTTATTGTGGTTGTTGTTAATTTCCATTCAAATAACGTCTTAGTATATTTATCTAACTTAAGTTATTAGAAGAAAGTGGGGGGACACTTTATTTGTCTAATGGCTTTAAGTGTAACTTGATAGTTTGGCTAGTGTGTATCAAAACCAAATGACAGATTGACAAATAAATGTCAAAAAGTTTTTGGTGTGACTTTCAATTAAGACAAACACGCCAGTGCCAAAAAGTTTTTCACAACGATTTTTCGTAGTGCTGGTCTGGTTTGAACATTGAACTTTTTGAGAATGTTCATAAGTAAATATTTTATTAACTTCTGAATCATATAGTGGACAATTCATTGAACATTTCAAAAAGTGTCAAGTGTTATTACAAATACATTGAATTATAAATATTTCTATATAGTTTAAGAGTATCTATGTAATTATTGAAACATGCAACAATTTTACAATTCAAATTTTATAGATCATCACTTGAAATAATCACAGAAAAAAAATTCATCAATATGATGAATTTATTCATAAATACTATGAATTTTTTCACCAACTTCCAGATTCATTATATTGATACCACCGTTCATTAAATGACATATTGATGAATACATTTATTATATATATGAAATTATTCGTTATAGTGAAGAACGAAATCAATATCAATACAATGAATTTGAATTGTCATATTGATGAATTTGTTCATAATATTTATGAATATAATATTTATTTCGAATTTTAAAAAATAATTTAAAAAAAAGTGTAGTTGTACAAATATTATTTAAAAAAAAAATAGAAAAAAAAAATTTTTAAAAAAATTATCCGAAAAAAAAGTTTTTGAAAAAAAAAAATTGAAAATAAATAAAAAAAAAAATCGAAAAAAAGTTTATTTTGGAAAAAACAAATTTCGAAAAAAAGTTTATTTTGAAAAAAAAAAAAAATTATCGGAAAAAAATTATTTTGGAAAGTAAAATTTGGAAAAAAAATGTATTTTTTTTTTAGAACAATTTTTTTTAGATATATGTTTTATAAATATAACTATTTATTAATAAAAACTTGTAATTATAAATAAATATATTATAAGAAAAATAAATATTTTGATTGAAATTTGGTTTTATGAACAGCGTTTTTCAATATGAATAACATAAAATGTATTATATATTTTGGTTGACTAAGATGTTGAAATGTATTCTTCACATACTGTTCATCATATTGAAGAACACTTTTCCGACCGTTACCAAGCGTTCATCATATTTATGATAGCATTCATAAAATTGATATCTTTAGTCATTAATATTGTGAATGGTTCTTCAATACAATGAATCATGGCTTGAAAAACGAAACATTTTTTTCTGTGAATAATAAAGATAATAAGTTCCCAGATATTCGAATATAAACTTATGTCAAATATTGTCAAGATTAATAAAAACGATAGTAACAGCTACTTTAAATGACAAAATTAAAACTAAATACATTACTCAACTTTTCTTTTATATACTCTTAATTTAATTATTGAAACTTCGCTATTATAGAGACTAAAAAAAAGTAAGCGAAATCTTAAAAACTATCATTATAAGTAATTCCACTTTAATAAACAAATTGGAAGAGCTTTGTGATTATGATACTTCAGGTTACTATTTAATTTTTGTATATTATTTATTATTTTTTAATTTTTGTTTCATATATATATTTTTTTTTAATTAATTTGTATAATTATTTATTAAAACTCCAGCTACTTCAACTCAAGTTTTAGAAAATGATGATGCAAAAGGGAGAAGAACAGAGTCACCGACGGGCAAGGTCTATATTCTCTGCTCTGGGTGGCGAGCATAGACTTAGCTCACATATACAGAATGGGTTCTGTTTATTGTGACTGTGAATGCTATAATAAGAAGGGAAAGCACAAAGAGATGAGGTCTATGTATCCTGCTCTGGAAGGCCAAGACTAGCGAGGTCTAGGCAACCATCATAGCAGGACATTTCCCCGAAATCCATTACCGCGCAAAGAAATTTCCCCGATGTGGACAATTCACGAAGAAAAATTTCCCTGAGAAACATTTTCCCGAAATGGACATTTGTCCGAATGGAAATTTAATTTCCCTGAACGGACACATTCCCGAAAATGATACTCACCGTAATGGACCTTTCCCCGAAATGGATATTGCACCGAAATGGACATTTCCCCAAAATGTGACTGGCCAAAATTGAGCGGAAAGTGAAAAAAATACAGAAAAAAATTGTATTGCAGAAATCTATAGCAGTCATATTAGGAAATCGAATGGAACCATTTGGAGTTTTCCTACTAAAGGGAGAATTTGGGGGAAGTGTCCATTTCAGGGTAATGTTCATTTGGGAAAATATGTCCATTTCGGGGAAATGTATTTCGGGTAATGGCCTTGCGGAAATGTACATGAACCAAATAAAGCGGGGAGTAGCAGCACAAACAGATGAGGTCTATAAATCCTGCTTTGGGTGGCCAAGACGAGCGAGGTCTATGATTGTATTGCCCACACCTGGTGGTTACGGTGATAAAAAATAATATAAATGAGAGCAGATGCGCAGGTCTATTCTCCCTGCTCTGGGTGACAAAGCGTGCGAGGTCTATTGGATGTGGTGATGCCTTGACTAATTGTAGGGGAGATAGGGCTAAGTCAACACCGGAGTAAAGCCGACTTTAGTTTTAAAACGCGAATGGGATGTCAGATCAAATTCAAATTGATACAGAACAAGTAACATTAGATGCCACTGTTACCAAAGAAGAGAACTCCATTTTCTGCTTGAACTTGATTTTTTATGTAATAAAATGTGTTTTTGACTCCAAAAGATAGATCTTGATAACGCAGTAAACTTGCACTTGCCATTAAAGTTTTGATTATTTATATAATTTGTTGTGAGTTTTATGTAGTAAGGGGTTCACTTATCATGTTGTGCTGATTTTTATTTTATTTTTCCATTCAATTCGCATTTTTATGCCAATAATATTATACTAATATTAAGAAAGACCTCTGAGTGTTGATTTGATGCAAGTCCTTTTTGATCAATGCAAAATCCTTCGAAGTAGGGTTGTATTTGTGATATCTTTCAACGATCATTCCAACGGGTTTGGAAGATTTAAAAGTTTTGGTTGATAATGTTGACTCATTTTGTTGAGGATATTCAGGTCTCTAAGAAAGTGTTCATTTCTGATATACCATGAAGCTCCAATTATTGTTCTAAGAATATTAGACTGCCCTAGTGGAAATTTTCCCGATGCGCCATCGGGAAATGATCGGGGTTTCGTCAGGTAACCCCTATTAGAGCAAATATGATCATTGCCTTATCATGCCCTTATCATGCTCACCATAGCAGGGTTTACATTATCTAAACAGCCAATGGTCCCGATCAAAGCTACATTAGTTGTTCCTCATAAAGAAATTTTCATCGGGCAATGATCAGGTTTCAATGAGGTATGATATTTTATTTCTTCGGGTATTTGTAGTGCTTTTGTATGCTCATGTTTTAACAAGGCAATGGTCAGATAAATAATGATATGGGGAATTACCCGATCAGTACATGATCATTGCCTGAGGTGAGTACATGATCAGGACACTGCGTTACAAGGACATCGTGGGCCTCGTCATATCCCGATCATCTAAAATAATGACATGATCAGTTCATGAGCATGGCCCTACCAAAATTTCTACTAGGGTGAGCCCTTTGTCTAAAGTGAAGTGATTTGATTTATAGATATTTCAATACAGTTTATACATTATCTTTTCATGTTAGGAGACTACAATCTGAAAATCCATTTAAATCCATTTAAAATTGTTTAAATTTTACGAATTTCCACAGATGCTCAGAAACCAATTCATGTCAAATAGTCAAAATTAATGAAAAGCGATACTAATATAAACTGTAAATAACAAATTTTAAATTAGACTACATTATTTGTACCTTGCTAACCTATATTTCAACTATAATCGACAGTATCTTCGCATAATTTATTAAACTTAGTCCACAAAATATTAACATTTTCATAAACTCTTCTTTACTTTAGCTGCTTATTACAATTGAACTGTGGGGAAAAAGTATAAACCGTGCTGATAAACAAAACTTTTTCACACTTGAGCGCACCATCGTTAAACTTTACAATCGTTTGGTGTTCCAAAATTTTAGTTATTTTTTTATTATCGTTGTGACTACCGAAACTCCAACCGACGATACCACGCCAACTCCCCACTACTACTGTATAATTTAACGCCAGTTTTAATTTTAATTGTAAAGATGTCGTTACAATGTCTTCCTTTTACAAACATCCTACCATCGCACTACCAATTCAAACTTATTCCGTTTCAGTGCATCTCCTTCTTCAGTACTACGCTATCTTTCAGTGGTCTCGATCTCGAAATAGTCTGTATTTCGAGTCGGTCGTTCGGTGGGTCTGACTGACAATGACTGAGTTCTACAAATTTTAATTGCTGGCATTTTAGCGTATAGCATGCAAAAGTATCGCATGTAAATTGACTCGTTTACCAACTCCTCCCTCCCTCCTTCTTTAAAATTAAGTCTTTCGTCGTTGGGAGTTGCCAGAAAATTGTTACAAATAATTATCATAACCTGATTAACATGAGTGTTCGTCGTCGTCGGTAGACGTTGACGAAGACAACAAGGACGACGTGTACAGTAAGCGGAAGTAGTGGCTGCTGAGATTTTTGGCAAGTGTTACACAGTGACATTTAGAATTTGTCGTCCTGTCGTGGCTGTTGAGTAAACTTTTAATTTTTGTGTTGCATGTTAATCCTGTTTTCATACAATCGTCGTCGACACACAAGCTCGACTTTTAATTTATGCGTTACGTTATTTTTTAAGTACGTCGGCCGCATAATTAGAAAGAAATCTTTTGCTACACTCACTAATGTTTATGTTAATAAAATATTGTGAACGGGGTTAAAAGATTTGAGCTGTCTCTAAAGTTTGTTGCATTTAACATAAATGCAAATGAGTGGAGTTAATGCGACGTTTTTCTAATTTTCATTTTATGCATATGAGGATCATAAACATCTGTAGTTATATGAAACAGTTACAAAATAAGCTTTAAGTAAAGAATTTGTTATGTGCACCGATTCTGACAGAAGAAATTTAAACCGGCCTTCTTGGTATTCCCACTTAACATGTCTAGAAAATATTATTTTCGAAAACATAACCAAGAAATAGGCATTCTCCGAAAGACACGTATTTAAATCCCATACAAAATATTTGTAATGACAGATTTGAAACATTCTCAAGACAAAATTGTTGGCAGGGTCGAGGCAGCTTAGAAACATTTTGTCCACATATTTCAAACAGACAATGGCGGAGTTTGTATCACAAGCTGTCGGTTTTCTGTCAGTTCCCAAAATATGCCGTGAATCTGCTATTAAAATTCCACAAAATTTTACAATCTGCTATACATTTCCCAAAATTTTCCATTTATCTGTGTGTTTGCCGGAAATATGTCCGAAATATTGGAGAAAAATGCCAAAAATGTTGTCTCGGGTTATTTCGAAGAATTTCACTCAGACAAAGACGGAATTTGTAGCAGAAGATGCCTTTTTTTATTCCCGTACCCAAAATATACCGGGAATCTGCATTTAAAATTCCTCAAATTTTAATAACCGCTCCCCAAAACTTCTTTTTGTGTGCTTTCTTGAAATACGCCCGAAATATTCACGAACAAATTGTCAGAATGTTTATCAAACGCCGTCAGTTTTCTGCCCGTTCCCAAAAGTTGCCGGGAATTTGAATTTCAAATTCCATATAATTTGAATTTCAAATCGACTATATATTTGTTCACACCAGGGTATCCATCTCCCAAAACTCACCAAAACTCACCACACTAAAACTTAACACACTAAAACTCACCACAATAAAACTCACCACACTAAAACTTACCACACTAAAACTCACCACGATAAAACTCACCACACTAAAACTCACCACACTAAAACTTAACACACTAAAACTCACCACAATAAAACTCACCACACTAAAACTTACCACACTAAAACTCACCACGATAAAACTCACCACACTATAACTCACCACACTAAATCTCACCACACTAAAACTCCGAACCACGCCAAAATTCACCACACCAAAATTCACCACACCGAAACTTACTACATTAAAACTCACCACACTACAACTTCTACTGGCAAAAACTGTTCGGGGAAAGCGTACTACTGTGAAGAATTCTGCGTAAAAATATTCTACGAGGAAGCACAGTCTGAGAAAGAATTGTCTTTGAGAAAAGTTGTTTTGGTGGATAATTATTTTTATGTTGGTCACTACATTTATAACACCAATAAAAAAACGTTCACAGTGAAGCACTATACCTGCATTCATAAAATCTTTGCACGAGTCGTGCACCGGTCCAGCTAGTTCCATATAATTTGAAAACATGCCATACGCTTTCCAAAAAATGTCCATTTATTTGTGTTTATTAAAAATTTGTGCGAAATATTCATGAATAATTACAGAAATTTTGGTTCGGGCGGTTTTCAAAATTTGTGGAATGTTTAAAGCAGATTCCCGGATTATTTTGCGCAGATGATAAAATACAAAGTCAGTATTTTCCTGTTTAAAATATTTTTTAAATATTTCTAAACTGTCTTGAGTCTGTAGAAAAAAATCTTTGAAATTTTTTTTTTTGAAAAATAAATTTTTTCGAAAAATTGTTTGAAAAAAATAATTTTAAAACAAAATTTTTTTAAAAATATTTTTTTTAAAATATAACTTTTTATTAATAAAAAGTTATAATTATAAATAAATATATTATAAAACATTTTACTACTTTATGCATGTCGAGCAAGTATTATATAAGAAATAACATACAAGAACTACTTGAGAACTTAGAAGTACGGCAAAAAATGAACGTAAAATAAATATTTTGATTGAAATTTGGTTTAATGAACAGCATTCTTCAATATGAAGTAGAACATTTTGTATTTTATGTTCTTGTTCATTAATATTATGAATGGTTCTTCAATACAATGAATCATGTTTTGAAGAACGGAATGCATCAATATTTCATATTTAGGAGGTTTTGAAAAGATGATAGATGAAGATGCAGTTTTGACTGTTTTGCAAATTGGGTTTTTTAAAAAATCAGACAAGTCAAACATTTTCAATGACTCATAATTAATGTGCAGATATTTTTTAACAAATCGGCTAAAATACAACTTTACGAAAATGCAAACAGATGCCCGGTATCGATAAAAATAATAACTATGGACCGTATTATACATGACCCCCTGATGTAAAATGAAAAATATAATAAAAAGATAAGCAAGAAACCTAATGTTAGCCATTTTAAATTGAATAAACTTTTAAAATGATAAGAAAAGTTGTGCCATTTCCGTACCCAAATGGCACAACTTGCCCACGGACGAAAGTCGAACGCGACAAATGATACCGCATTATTAGGGATACTGCACAGTTCGATTTCACGTTGTAGCCCACAATAGGGTGGGTAATTTTAAATTTTAACATTAAACTGGATGTTTATCGAAAAACGATATTTGTGAAAAAAGCTAAATGAAAACTCACTTTAAAAAAGGGCAACATGTGCCGTCGATAAAGCAACAAACTTCCTTCCGGTCGTTACTCTACCGTGATTGAGTTTTTAAAGTGGTTACGAGCATTTCATTATATAACTCTAAGTATAACAAGTAATAAAGGTATAAAATTACAGAATACTACAATTCATTGTGGTCAACAATTTGGAAGTACAAACAAAATGGCAAACTTTGCCATACAACACACAAATAGAGCAACTGCCATGTGATTTATGTAACTTCTTTACAGGGTCATAAATATGCCAAGTTTTTGCCACTGTTTGTTGGTCTACAACAAACAACAAACATTGAAATGCAACACCTGAAACCTCCGACCAAAAAAAGTAGTCCCAAGTGACCAACTATAGTGGAGCCAGAGAGACAGAGAGAGATCAAGCATGGCAAATATTTAACCCGCTTGGAACTCAAATAGTACAACTCAATTAATTTGAAATGTTTTTCGCAATTTTTTGTCCGCTTTGGCTTGTTATGAGGTGCAGAGTATTTAGAATGACAAACAATAATGGATACGAAATGTAGTTGTGATTTTTGGTTATAGGGTTTCACAATGTCATCGTCAGCATCAGCATCAACATCATGAAGTACATGGGTCGCAGTTAATAATGTGCTCAAATCCCATGTAATGAACGCGCTATTATCATTATCTATACGCTTATCCTATGAATGACGTGGCAGAATATGGGAGAAAAGTAACTAAAAACAGCAATAAACTGGAATCTGAACATTGCTGAAAGCAAGATGATGAAAACTTTAGTCATAATACTAAACACACTGTCCGTCCCATTATCCAACTGTAGTAGCCCCATTCCAAAACTCAACCCAACTGTGATTAAGCGAAGGATGCGAAGAATGTCCTGCAGCCATTATATGTTTTGTCGCTTTGCCGGCAAATGTGGTGGTTATAACCTCATTAAACGATTTGCAAAAGACTGGGACTAAAGCACTGAAAAAATGCACGAATAAACAAGAAACAGCCGTTAATTTCTTTTTATGAACCAGCTGGGAATCATTAGCTGTTGTAAGAAAACAGAGACACAAAAAAACATTGTACAGCCACTTGCACGATTGCCGACAGCCTTATAGAAGACAAAATGACCAAGATAAATATCATCTTATGTAGGGGAGGAGATTCTGAATGAATATAGGGATAACAATGTGCTCATTGTGTGACTTGGGTCAGCATACTATAGCATACTTGGCATTGTATAATCAGCAGTTAACAAAACAAAACAAAAGACACTGCAAATACTATGACGATTCATTGGAGCAATTAGATTTCATTCGCAGTCTGGGAATTAATTGCTAAATTTGCAGTTTTTTCCCTTATTATTTTAGCTCAATTTCCTCAATTGCGACCCTTGTTCGTCCGTAACAAGGGCCAGCATCTTGGCTATGCAATTTCGGCAATTGCTTTGGCATTCGATGTGGCCGACTAACTTCACACTACTTGACAACGTAAGCACCTTTTGAAATTACGCATTACGACACATTCTCGTGGATTATGGGGCCAGGAATGTGGTCGTTACGGTGCTGAAATTGGTGTTGTGATTAATTTTTTATTGCAGCACTAAGATAGCCAAGGATGAGACGTTACCAATGACTTGGGTGGGATGTTTCTATGATGTGAGAATGGGTAATAGAGAAGAACATAAAACGACTTAAGTAAAATACATGTATTTCCATAAAATGCATATGCATATATGTAGATCAGAGAGTAAAGCGGTATTGGGGGGTTGTGGTAGAAGGATAATAGCAGGGGAGAAATAAGCCTCTGTCCGAGAGCTGCAGACAAAGGCATATATCGAATCCGGAATGTAGTATAAAACATGGATGATCGACATCTTACTGGAAACATCGAAGTGATTGCAATAAACCCTAAACTATGGAAATGCTTTTTGAGATACTATGCTCCACAGGGTGCTAAAGTTCTGAACAAGAAAATGATATAAGAAGAAATCGGACATTTCGGGAATAACGTTATATCAAAACTGAACTGAATACGAATATAAATATAATATGGATCATTAGGTAAAATAGTTAAAACTCGCATGTGTTCGTTCAATCCTATGTAACCTCCATTGTATCAATCAAATATATGATGTGTCAAAAGAAGTGCCTCGGTTTTTCTTAAACTGTATAAGACATAAGTACTTCACAACAGATTTACGCACTATCTACACCACCTATACTCGGTCTAAGATGGAATACAATTCCCATTTCGATAAGGGATTCAAAATCTTCATTAAAGTTTCTGCACCGAATATCTATGAATATAATTTAACATATCGTAAACTACGGAAATCCGTTTTGAGATTCTATGCTCCACAGGGTGATGATGATATAAGGAGACGATATATGGAGAACTCTGACATTTCGAGAATAACGTATAATCAAAACTGAACTGATTACGAATAGAAATATAATATACATCATTAGATAGAATAGTTAAAACTCGCATTTGTCCATACATTCCAATGTAACCTCCATTGAATCAATCATATATTTTATGTGTCGACAGAAGTGCCTCGGTGTTTCTTAAACGGTATATGACATAAGTACTTCACAACAGATTTACGGACTGTCTACACCACCTATACTCGGTCTAAGATGGAATACAATTCGCATTTCGATAAGGGATTCAAAATCTTCATTAAAGTTTCTGCACCGAATATCTATGAATATAATTTAACATATTTTCATTCTTTTCAGCACATAAGAACCATTGGTTGGGAGAGTAAAGTGTTTTAGAGGTTGTTGTAGAAGAATAATAGCAGAAGAGAAATAAGACTCTGTCCGAGATCTGCAGACAAGCCCACATATCGAATCCGGAATGTAGTATAAAACGTAGATGATCGAAATCTTACTGGAAACATTGATAAACCGTAATAAACCGTAATCTATGGAATTGCTAAAGTACTAAAGAAGAAGATGATATAAGACGAAATCTGACATTTCGGGAATAACGTTGTATCAAAACTGAACTGAATACGAATAGAAATATAATACGCATAGAATAGTTAAAACTCGCATGTGGCCGTTTAATCCAATGTAACCTCCATTGAAATAATCATATATTTGATGTGTCGAAAGAAGTGCCTCGGTTTTTCTAAAACGTTATAAGACATAAGCACTTCACAACAGATTTACCGACTGTCTACAACACCTACACTCGGTCTAAGATGAAATACAACTCGCATTTCGATAAGGGATTCAAAATCTTCATTAAAGTTTCTGCACCGAGTATAATTTAACCTATATTCATTCCCTTCAGCACCGAAGAACCATTGAGTGTGTAAATCCACTTTTGCCATGAGGTTGGAAGAATGAAAAAATTAGTTGTACCAACTAACTTCATTCGGTCGAATGGTCTAGCTGGCGTAACTGCCATATTAGCCTATACACTTGAAATATTAGTCTGTACACACTCCTAATGGTTCTAAATCTGTACTAAATAGTTCTAAAACAGTTCGAAATTGTTTGCAGTACAAACTACAACTCTTTTCATTTTGACAATAACAACCGACTAAGACGTTGAGAGAACCGAATATGTTGGTTGGGCAAAGATTTGGTTGGCGCAACAAATCTCTATTCTGTGTGTAGGTATCATAGCAAAAAGTGTTCGAGAGAACACGTCGTGTGTTCTTAACAAAACTACGAATTACAGATATATTCGTGCGACTAAAAGTCCATACGTTTGTAGAACAACATTTTTAATAATGGAAAATTCTAGACAAAAACCCATCGACATTACTTCGTTCTTCCACCTTTTTACGATCAACATTGTGGTTTGCGTGAATAGGGAGTATCTCCGGAATGTCGGTTATTATGTAAAAAAAAAATCTTATGAACATAGAAATGAATCCCTTACATATTTTTTCAAACTCTGTACCAATTTTTATTTAGGTATTATCATCTTAAACATTATTTTTAATGTCTGCTCCATTCAATAAAGTACCTATTTCAGCCATTAAAATCCATGTTAACGTCAGTCAAAGCAGCTGTTTCGATAAAGCAACACGCGCATACCATTAAAAAAGACTTCTTCCGTAACATCTACGTAGTTTAATTTCCTAGACTGTGTCTCAAAGACAGTCGACCTAAAAAAAAAGTGATTTGCTACAAAAATCGACACTCTTATCGAAAATCTTTAAAAGGAACATTAAATTTTAATGCTGACGTGAGTTCCGAATGCAGGAGTACGCCTCCTAGTTACCGCACAATTATTCCGATACCCATGAACAAAGTCTAAACAATTTGTACGCTTGTACGTTTTGAATAAGAGGTTGATGATGCTGCGGATGGTCTAAGAAAACTTACTTAAATGATAAAATTCAAAGTTCATTTAATGTGAAGCCACAGATGCAAATCAGACTCTAAATATAGCCAAGAGTAGAGTGTACTTAAAATGGTTTTCCGAGCAAGAAACCCTTGTCCGCCAAACTAATCCGTTCTTAATTAAAGATTTCCAAAAATCGATGTGTATAATGCTGTGGCATGAGTTGAGATTCTGTGGGTTGAAAGTCTTTGCAATCAAAGTTAGACTGGCGGTGAATACGTCTCCAGAAATTGCAAAAATAAGTGAAATAAGTTGTTACGAAAAGCGAAATAAATCTTGACAAAGCACAGCCTGCAACTTGTTTGTCTTTCGGACAAAAGTTGCATACCGTCTTCGAACGGTATGCTAATAGAACCTTACACACACTGTACTGTATAGAAGGTGTTTTACGTTATAATTTCCGTCGTCTGTTTGCATCGTGATAAGATCATAATCCCATTTATGTTTATACTTTTGCCCAAAAACTTCAGTTAAGTTAGGTGAAGTAAAGGAGTACTCAGGATACTAGGTTTGCGGTATCTGAAACTGCGAGAAGCTGTTGCAAATTTGCACACGCTATGTGGCAGTCAATATATGAAAAGTGTTTATATTTAAACTGAGGTCAGAGCACACTAAATCAACTGTGTGACATTCGCACAAACCTCTTTGGGTCCAACATCTTCGGCGGCGGACTGGTAGTAGTTGCCGGTTTTTGGTTAAGCTGCTTATAAGTGACCCCATACCATACCACATACGCGTCTTTAGCTCTCCACCTAAATCAAACCACAAACGACAACGACGGACAAAGTTTTGCAAAAGACGTTTAAGAAGTTTTGCAGGCGAAACTTGCACGCCACGGACACAATCTCGCCCACACATGCAAGTAAAAGAAACAAATTTGCTTTTGTAAAGTTTTGCGGCACAAGATAATAAAGGCAAGAAGAGTCCTTTTTCTGTGTGCCTGTTGTTGGAATATTCATGGCTTCCGTATGTGACGCGATGCTATCGCTCTAAAAAGGATGCGGAAGCAGCACCATTGTTGCAGCTGGCAAAACAAATGAGATTTAATGCTTTGTGGATGAATGGACTGACAAAAGGGTTCAACGTGTTTTTCTATTTGGTGGTGGCTAAAATACAATAACCAATAGGCTATGAAGTGTGCACTGAACGCAGAATGTTCAAAGGATGCAAAGACATAAATTTATTTAACGCGACAAGAGCCACTAATCTGTAACTAATTTGTTGGATAAGTTTAATTAAGATGGTGCTTGTAGGATGAATCGACGAGGTTGGTTCGTATTTTACATAATGCATTATAAAAATAATAAATATAATGTGCTTTGGGGAATTGGATTTCGCGAAATGTTTGCATGGACGCACGATATTATTTACAGACAGTAAAAATACAAAATAGAAGGAAGTCATAAAGAATACAGTGGATTTTTGTGATTAGTTCAGAAGCTATATATAGAAAATTACAGAATCCGATCTAAAGTCCAATTCCATGAAGATTTAGAGAGAAACTTTCATACAGAAATCTTCGGAAATTCAACACTTTGAAAGTGAACTCCGACGAAAGACAGTACATTATTTTTCGAAAAATAAATTGCGTGTTTTAGGTTATGTCAGAGTGGTTCCACCGCCTCACCTAATTCCAATTTGATTTTGTAAATTATTACCCGTGTTTATTGTTCAGATCGAATGTTTCGGTTTTAAGTTAGGTTAGGATGTTGAATGCTTCACATAGACCAACTCGGTCCTTATAATAATAGTTTGGCATTACAGTCCTATAAGAACTTAGGCCAAGCTCTATCACCATTTTGAGCTGTGCGTATTATATTTGTGCTCAACGTGGTGGGACCTACAGTTTATTGCCGAATCCGAACGGCGGGTGAGAGCTTTTCATAGGCAAGGTTTTATTTTCGTAGATTTGCCATTGACTGCCGAGAGGTAGCGCGGTATAGAAAAATGTTTCTATGAAATGATGTTGTTAGCCCCAGGCCAGGCTTGGACCGGGGACCTTTCGGCTCGCAGTTCGACTCACTAACCACTGAGCGGTCCTTAGCGTTACTCTCTTTTAATTCAAATATTATTGACATTTTATTATGATTTATGTCCAAATCAATTGTTCTAGTCGTTAGTGCGAAGTTTTAATCCTGTATTAAAAGTAAAAGGTCAAAGTAAAGTAAATTAGTCTTCCGTTTGAAATCTCATTAGGAGAAGTGGACGGTATATATATGGTTGATCAACATCCCTCCTGGATGAAGTAAGTGATGTTCGTCTGCCTGTCTATTGTAATCTGATTACAGGAAAACCAGAAGAGGTAGATCAATGAAACTAAGAACACTGTCTGATATTGACATATTTGAACGGAATATTTTTATAAGAAGAATATTTTCGTGGTTTTTCAGATTCCCAGGTGATCTAAAACATAAATGAACAAATGCTCCATTCTTATTTTTTGGTTTGGTCTTCGATACTCTTGGACTTCGATACTCTTGGTCTTCGATACTCTTTCTATGGAATTATATATAGGAAGGCCTGTCCGCTTCTGTTACGTCTTTAATGCGAAGCTTTTTAATTTCACCACATATTTCTTCGACAGTCCTAATATGGAGTTAAAGAAGGCTCATTGAAGTGTTCTGAGTCTTTTTCTTGCAAATAGAGGTCATTGTCAAGGACCCCTTCTTCTTCCGGGTCTGATTCGTTGCTGTTATTTCGCCAATTATGAAATCTCATATTCAATCTTTAGTAGAAGTGGACGGTATGATGTTGAAGTGGACGGTGGGATGTTGATCAACCATGTATACATGGTTGATCAACATCCCACCCGGATGAAGTAAATGATGTTCGTCTGCTTGTCTGTTGAAATCTGGATTACAGGAAAACCGGAAGAGGTAGATCAAAGAAACTAAGAACACTGTCAGATTTTGACATATTTGTACGGGATATTTTTAGAAGAAGAATATTTTCGTGCGAATCGAGCTATGATAAATTCAGTAGCCCTATCGATTCGTACTCAAATGAAGGGAAAGAGTATCCCTGTTACAAGTTTGCAGTTATTTTTCATTGTCATCTAAAACTAAAATTAACAAATGCTCTAATCATATTTTTTGGTTTGGTTTTCGATACTCTTGGCCTTCGATACTCTTTCTATGGAGTTATATAAAGGAAGGCCTGTCCACCTCTGTTTCGTCTTTAATGCGAAGCTTTTTAATTTCACCACATTATTCTTCGACAGTCCTAATATGGAGTTGAAGTGTTCTGAGTCTCTTTCTTGCAAGCTTAAGAAAGGTAAAAGTAAAGTAGTCTTCCCTTTGTAAATCTCATTAGAAGAAGTGGCAGGCATATATATTGTTGATCATCATCACTCTCGGGTCACGTCTGTCTGCTTAAATTACGATTACAGGAATAACATAAGAGGTAAATCCATGAAACTCAGACACTGCCTGATATTGAAAACAACGTGATCAATCGAAAGTTTTATATTCCGCCAGCTTTTGTACGAGAGATTTTTATTGGATGAAGAATGATTTCGTGCGAATCGAGGTGTGGTAAATTCATTACCCCTACCTATTTGTACTCAAATGAAGCGAAATAGTAACCCTATTACAAGTTTGCAGTGGGTTTACCCATGTAATCTAAGACAAAAATTGTCCACTCTTCTTTACAGATTGAATTTTCCAAGGTCGATCTTCAACACTCTTTCTATGGACTGTCCATCTTTTTTCTTTTTTAATGCGAAGTTTTCCAATTTTATCATTTCTTTCTTCGACATTCAAAATATGGGGTTAAAAAAGGCTTGTTCAAGTGCTGTAAGTTTCTTTCTCAAAAATGGAAGTCATTGTCAAGAAACATCTCTTCTTCCGCTTCTGCTTCACCAATTGTTAAATTTCTTTAAACAAACTCACATTTCCGAAAACCGATTAATTTATAAGTGGAATTAGTTGTTTGTTTTCAGTGTATCTAACTGGAAATTGCACCGATTTACACATTTCAATAATTATGTATTCGTACTCTTTGAGTTCTTAATTACATAACCCCATTAGTAACGCAATATTTCAAAAATATAAATGCAAAACCAACACTTAGACGAACTGTGAAATGCAAACTTCCTTTGCGACCAACCCAATTCCGGTGTCTGGGGCTGCCAGCATAAAGACCAAAGTGTAACCATATCCAGCTAAAGTAGCTGCTCATTCGCTTCAGTGACGAAAGCCGCCCGGAAACAATGGGTGGCCCACATATAGTACACCAATGCACAACGTCCAAGGCACCACATTGACTGCCGATGTTGTTACTGCTCCATTTGAAGTTCTTATCTGATGGAGTGTAAAAGCAATCAACAGCAGTTGGTTTCGTATCCACAAATACTACGTGCCTTGGCACCACTGCTGGTATTGTAAATGTATGCGAATTGGTTTGTGTATCTATTTGTGGCTAAAACAAAGATGATTGAATTAGCCATTTATTGTTTGCTCGCCAGTCTCACCAGTAACACCAGCAATGTTACCGGAAACGGAGCAGCAACACCAGCAGTAAACAGCAGCAACAATCGAGCTATGAATGTGGTTTCCTTGTGAGAATTATCGGCTGTCTGTTATCACTTCACATACACACGAACATTAGTTGGTTGTATGTGTTTGCATGTAATTTGAAATTGTGTCGGAAGTTGAATTGTAAAATGTATGGTTTCATTTCAATGGCCTTTTAAGTTATGCCACAAATTTCATGCATTACTACTTGGCTGAGGTTTTCCGGTGATACAGGAGAGGAATGGTAGAATTTCAAATGTGGCGATTTCTGAGGGTTCACTTTTTAAATGGCATTTGAGACTCTGTGACAATTATTCTTCTCCACAATTTTTCTTCTCAGGAATAGGTTTTCTCTATACAATCAACAAGAAAATTCTGTCTCGAGTCCGGGAAAATTGTCTTGAGGAAGAATTATCCAGGGGAGACATTATTTTGGGATAAAATGTCCTCAAGGAAGAATTGGTCTGGGAAGAATATTTTAGAAAGAATTAAGATGAGGAAGATTTGTCCGAAAAATTGGCTTGGAGAATAATTGATTGAAATTGGTTAGAATTAAATAGCAAAAGGGTCGAGGCAGTTTAGAAACATTTTTTCGACATATTTCAAACAGACAAAGGTGGAGTTTGTCCTAAGCTTTCTGTTTTCTGCCCGATTCCCAAATATGCCGTAAATCTGCCAATAAAAGTCCACAAAATTTTACAACATGTTATACACTTCCCAAAATATTCCAATTATCGGTGTGTTTGCCGAAAATATGCCCGAAATATTCCTGAAGAATGTCAGAAATTTTGGGGTAGAATTGACTCAATGAAGAATTGCCCGAGCAATAATAGAAGGTAAAAACTATTATAATCTTTAGAAAATTATCTCGAATTCGCAGAAAAATTGCCTTAGGAGATGTCCATGGAATAGGCTTGGTGCCAAATGGTCTCAAGGAAGAATTCTCTTAAAAAAACTGTCTTAAGGAAACATAGTTTTGAGGAATTTTCTCGAATCTTGATGAATAATTGTCTCGGAAAACATGTGTCGAGAAAGATTATCTCGGGGAAGAATTATCTACGAAAGAATTATCTCGAAGATGAATTCAAGATGAAGACTAGTTTTGGGTCAGAATAGTCTCATGAAGAAATTGACTTGGTGGAGAATTATCTGAAAAAAATAGTCTCGGGGAATAATTGTCATGGAGTAGAGTTGTATCGAGGAAGACTAGTCCAAGAATGAATAGATTCAGGGTAGAATTGTATCGAAGATACTTGGTCATTAATAGTCTCATGCGAAAATGATCTCTAGGAAGAATTTTCCAAAGAAGAATTTTCGAGAAAATTTGTCTTGGGGAAGAATTTTCGGTAGTCAATTGTCCGGCAAAGAATTGCCTCAGGTGAAAATTGTCTTGAATTATCTGGATTAGAATAATCTCCAATCCAAGAAGAATTGTCTGGGATGGTCGTTTATTGTCGAAAATTTATCTTGGGGTAGAATAGTCTAGTCGCAAAATTTTATGAAGAATTATCTGGGGAGAGTAGTCTGGCAGAATAATTGTCACGGGGTAGAATTGTATCGAGGAAGAGTTAGTTTCGGGGTAGAATTGTATCGAGAATAATTGGCCAAAATTATATCGAATAGTGGGAAAAATTCCTCGGAGAATAATTATCTGGGAAAGAATAATCTCGGAGAAAAATCGGCTGGGAAGGAACAGTCTCATCGTAAAATTGTCCAGATACAGAATTGCCCCGTGGAAAATTGACTTAGTGAAGAATTTTCTGGGAAGAGTAGTCTCGGAGAATAATTGTCATGGGGTAGAGTAGTCTCGGAGAATAATTGTCATGGGGTAGAGTAGTCTCGGAGAATAATTGTCATGGGGTAGAGTTGTATCGAGGAAGAATAGTTTCATGGAAGAATTGTGTCGAGAATAGTTGGCCAAAATTATATCGAATAGTGGGAAAAATTCCTCGGGGAATAATTATCTGTGAAAGAATAATCTCGAAGAAGAATCGTCTGGGAAGGAACAGTATCATCGCAAAATTGTCTTGAGGTAGAATTGTTCCGTGGAAAAATTGACTTAATGAAGAATTATCTGGGAAGAGAAGTCTAGCAGAATAATTGTCACGGGGTTGAATTATATTGAGGATAATTGGCCAAAATTATATCGAACAGTGGGAAAAATTCTTCGGGGAATAATTATCTGGGAAAGAATAATCTCGGAGAAGAATCGTCTGGGAAGGAACGGTCTCATCGCAAAATTGTCTTAAAGCAGAATTGCCTCGTGGAAAAATTGACTTAGTGAAGAATTATCTGGGAAGAGTAGTCTCGGTGAATAATTGTCATGGGGTAGAATTGTATCGAGGAAGAATAGTTTCGGGGTAAAATTGTGTCGAGAATAGTTGGCCAAAATTATATCGAATAGTGGGAAAAATTGCTCGGGAAAGAATTATCTGGGAACGAATAATCTCGGAGAAGCATTGTCTGGGAAGTAACAGTCTCATCGCAAAATTTTCTTGAGGCAGAATTGCCCCGTGGAAAAATTGACTTAGTACAGAATTATCTGGGAAGAGTAGTCTCGGTGAATAATTGTCATGGGGTGGAATTGTATGGAGGAAGAATAGTTTCGGGGTAGAATTTTATCGAGGATAGTCTCAGGGGATAAAAGTCTCGACAAAGAAATTTTCGTGAAAAATTGTCTTGGGCAAGAATGTTCGGTAAACATATCTCCGGCAAAGAATTGTCTCGGGTTTACGTTATATCGAATCTTGAGAAAAAAATGTTTAGAGAAAAAGTGTCGTGGAAGAATAGTCTAAGAAAAAATGCACTGAAAAGCATAATTTCGAAGAAACAAGTTTTGGGAAAGAATTGTTTCGAGGAAGAACTATCTCGAGAAAGAATTGTATCGGGAATGAGATGTAGAGTTTAAATATTTTTCAATCACTAGCTCTTTTCAACGATAACTCATAATTTTCACTAAAACATACCAAATAATCTTTTAATTAAAAGTGTTTAGTCAATGCTTGTTTAACTACGGTTTAACATTTGCTCAAACCAGAAGCAAGTCTTTAAAATAGCTCCATAAATATTCAATTTATATGCCACACATGCCTAGTCGGACAACACTCATCCTCGAGGTGTCTTCAACATAATCGCTTCGTCTAAAACAATTATGTAATCATTAAAAATCACATCAACTCACTTGGTCGTTACTGAATATCAGTGTGGTCCCCTTTTTCCGAATGATGTTGTTGCTGCTAAAAAACAATTTACATACTTCGCATAACTCGACGAGTTAAACGAGTTTTGCAACAAATTCCAAAAACACAGTCAAAATGACACCAACAACAACAACAAGGACAAGAACAACAACAAAAAAAATAAAAATAAATAAACGATTTTGAAGCTAATCCCTGCTGGGCATTTTGTAGCCATTTTAGCCGAGTCGACGAGCCTCGTTTGCAGCGTCCTCGCGCAACATGTCGTCATTTGCCGTCGCCGTCGCCGACGACGTATGATGACCATGGTCCACCCACAAAAAGTCCATAAACAATCTCATGCAAATTTCATACAGATTCATCGTTGTCGCTGGACGTTGTTTTATTATTATTTTTTTGTTGTTGTGAAAAACATAAAATACATTTCCTGTCCAGTGATGTCCTCGCTTCCTACACGCTTTCTCTCGTACTCTAAAATGTCGTTGGTGTTCTGTAGTATAGACGAGCGCAAGCGGGAATAAGGACATCAGCAGGATCAGCATCGGGCAGCAGCTGCTGGACAGTCAAATGACCAAACAAAGTCAACGTCAAAATGTTGGAATATGCGTGGGCGGTACATAAAGGGTCTACACCGAGAAAGAGTTACGACAACTCTCCAACTATGCAAATAGAAGATGAATTGTTTGAAAAAAAAAGGATATATATTCATACAAAATCCTTTTCGAAATAGAAATACTCTAACACAAAAAAAAAAGAAAAAATTAAACAGAAAAATTTTACAAATTTATTTGCCCATTCAGTAGTTGGAAACCGCATGGGGATCCTTGTTTAAAACATATCCTTGTATTGCCGTTCATTTGCTGACTGCGGCTACGACTGTGCTGAAGGACGAAAGATACAAAAAAAATGAACTTTTTCTGCCGAATTTAATCCAATAATAAATGGAATATTGCTGACCTCGGGCATTAAATTAAATGTTATCAGGCGAACGCAGAAAATTATCAGTGTTTTAACTACTGCCTCAGCCAGGAAGTAAGGTGGAAGTAAGAAGGAAGGAAGGATGTTGCGTTTGGGACCAGTTGGCCGCATGATAACTTGCATGTCTGTTGAGTTATGAGCTGCAGCTGGAGTGTTGTTTGCATATCATTTGTTTGAGATCAGTAGTGGTTACGAACTTAAAAGGATGCAAGCACAATTAAAATGTTCAAATTTTGGGAAGAATAAAGATGAGACTATTTAAATTTACTCAGTCCTATAATTACTGAACTAGAAGTTCTACAACATCGAATAAAATATGTACATTTCGATTAAAATGTATATAAAAAAAGGAAAAACAAATAGAAGTAAGCCAATACTATCCAGTTTTAATAATGTAAAGAAGACCAGGCACAACCTCCAACATGTTTATTAAAAAAATATAAAAAAAACATGTAAACAAAATCCTTTTTGGCGGTGCGATCATATATTATCGACTAAAAATGTCAATTAAATGAAGAAAATTCAGCTGTCCAACATACAACAAAACATAATTACAATCTAACTTTAACGACAAATATAGAAATACTACTTTTTACTTTTAGAGTAAAAAAACAAATAAAATTATACATCCCCTAGTAAAAATATTCCCGATGCAGCATCGTGAAATAATTGGGTTTCTATTTAACATTATCTTAGTTTTTAACTATTTAACATTATCTTAGTATTTGATACTTCCTTAGGGATCTGGTGATTGAATAATTTCCTTGTCATAACGCGACCAACATAATTTGTCTACCCAAATAGGGAAAATTTTGTCTGGAGCTTTAAAGTAGTTACAATCAGGGTATACTTTACACAGAAAAAAAAATCATCAATATGATGAATTTATTCATAAATATTATGATTTTTTTCACCAACTACAAGATTCATCCTGTTTATACCACCGTTCATTGAATGACATTTTGATGAATACATTCAATTTATACATATATGAAATTATTCGTACTATCGAACATCATAGTGAAGAACGAAATATTCAATACAATGAATTTGAATCGTCATATGATGAATTTGTTCATAATATTTATGAATATAATATTTTTTTTAACGCGTTTTTCAAAAAAAAAAAAAAAGAAAATAATTAGAAAGAAAATTTTTTTTCAAAAAAAAAAAAAAATGTTTCGAAAAACAAAATTTTGGAAAAAAAATTCTGAAAAAAAATATTTTGATTGAAATATGGTTTAATGAACAGCATTCTTCAATATAACGAACATATATGTTGTATTTTATATTTTGGTTCATTAATATGATGAAACGTATTCTTCACATACAGTTCATCATATTGAAGAACACTTTTTCGACCGTTACCAAGCGTTGATCATATTAATGACCACATTCATAACATGGATATCGTTAATCATTATAATTATGAATGGTTCTTCAATACAATGAATCATGGTTTGAAGAGCGGAATTCATCAATAAGATGTACATTTTTCGTTGTCATGAACATTTTTAAGAAATTTGAATATTTAACGAATATTTTATGTCATTTTAACACTGTTTTAATTTGGAAGGTTAGTGTTTTGCTCGAATAGTATCCGTGTCATAATGCGACCAACATAATCAGTCTACCCGAATATGAAAAATGTCTACTAGGTTTGTAAAGTAGTAATAATTGGGGTATACCTTACCGTTCTCATAAACATTTTTAAGAAATGGAAATATTTAAAGAACATTTTATACCAATTTAATATTAAAACTGTATTTATTTTGAAGGTTAGTTTTTTTTTTGCTAGGGTCTTGAAAAGGCAATACTAGGGTAAGCAAAGCAAGGAGAACCTTCGTAATCGGAACCTAATTATGTCAATTGAGAAGTACCCAATAAGGTAACTGTGTTATAATTACATTGTGAACTCGATATGTTATCTGGTTTGGGCCCCGTCAGATTCCATTTTTTTTTTTTAACAAATTAACCAACGCTCAGGGGATGCCCCCTATACATGCAAAGCACTGTGTTGATCGTAAGAAGGGATGATAGGTTAAAAGGAGGCGGGGAAGATAGAGTAGTGTCGGTGAATGTTTGTTTTGAACTTGTCAATATCAAAAATGTCGGGAAAAACGGACGCAGGGAGATTGTTCCACAAACGAATCGTGCGACTGAAGAACGAATTTTTTCTATAATGCGTGGTTCTGTTGAGAGCCGAGTGGACTACGAAGAGGTGGGCTTGGTTTGACGTCCGAGTAGAACGAGAGAACACACGACCTGGTGGAATCAGCCATGTATTTCAATCGAACACTTACCGTTGTAATACCTATGAAACAGGCTTACACACCCAACGGTCCTTTGGTGCTCATTATTAAATATATCGCACGTTGTTGAATTCGGTCCAGGAACTCCAAGGAGGATTTTGAGGCCCCTGCCCAAATGTGTGAATTGAATTCCATCTTATGCCGTATATAGGTGGTATAGACAGTGCGTAAGTCAGCAGGAGTGAAGTATGTTTTACAGCGTTTAAAAAAAACCGAGGCACTTGGCCGCTTCTTTCGACACATCAAATATGTGATCATTCCAACGGAGATCACATTGAATTGATATGTCCAGAACGTCAAGAGCAGCTGCAATATCGCAATATCCACTGCACCCATATTGAGGGGAGGGAGGGGTGAATCCATTCATTTGTGAGATAACAGACAACATTGGGCCTTGCTTGCATTAAAATCTACTCTATTTGCAACACCCCACTCGGAGATTGATTTAAGGTTATTATTGAAAGAGGGACAAATTACAATTTATGATCAAAACTGATTTCGCTATTACACTGTGCGCACCCATTTTGTCACCAGAAATGAAAGTTACATATTCTTATGGATTTTGACATTCTAAGAATAATGGCGTTTTCAGTTTTGTCCCTACACGTCCAGTTTCAAGGATATTTGACAAAAACCAAAAATCACGTTTTTGAGAATTCAATTGGTTGGTAAGCGTTGATTATAATGTCAGACTCTTTTTATTTTATTCAAAACATGCATAACAGAACACAAATTATATGTACATGTCAATTTTTTAATTTCTTTAACAGGACATGAGATATGAAGCAAAAAGGACTAATTTTTAGGCTAAAAATAGACCCATTTTTGAGCATTTGTTTCTCAGTATCCAGTTGAGCACCATTATTGTGCTTTGCATTATAACTTAGCATATCTCATAGATTTCAATCCTGTTTTATTCAAAAAAATCGTAAACGTCATAATTGGGCATAAAAAAAGTGAAAAGTTTTAGGAAATAAAATAAAAATTATTGTGCATAATAAATTAGTAGAAATGTTATTAATTCGATTTTTTTTTACTCTTTTACAATATTATTGTGGTAAGGGAGATAGTTGGGTCAAATTTATCAATTCATTGATCCTCTTTATACCAGATATCAATCCTGATTCATAATAATATTTTACAAATACGGAAACCCATAACCGGTATCTAAAGGTCCAATTAATTGATAAATTTGACCCAACTATCTCCCTTACCACAATATTATTATAAAAGAGTAAAAAAACGTACGAGTTACTAATATTTCTACGAAATTATTATGGTTAATAATTTTTGTTTTATTTTTAAAAACTTTTATTTTTTTTATTTTGTATGCACAATTTTGACGTTTACGATTTTTTTTAATAAAACAGAATTGATATATTTGAGATTTGCTAACTTATAATGTAAAGCACAAGAATGGTGTACAACTGGGAACTGAGTAACAAATGCTCAAAAATGTGTCTTTTTTTACCCAAAAATGAGTCCTTTTTGCATCATATCTCAGGTCCTGTTAAAGGAATTTTGAAAATTGATATGTACATATAATTTGTGTTCTGTTATGCATGTTTTGAATAAAATAAAAATTAGTCTGACATTATAATCAACGCTTACCAACCTATAGAATCCTCAAAAACGTGGTTTTTCGTTTATCTCAAATATCCTTGAAACTGTACGTGTAGGGAAAAAACTGAAAACGCCATTGTTCTTAGAATGTCCAAATCCATAAAAATATGCAACTTTTATTTCTGGTGTCGAAAATTGTTGTCAAATGTGCGCACAGTGTTATAGAACGGGTATCTGAAGTAAAGTCTGAAGTATAAATATTGTGTAATCAATGATCAAACGGTTCCATTTGAAATCCAAAGTCGACTTACCGGGGCAAGTTTTAACAATAATAGTTTGACACAATAGCTCTGAAGTACTGTCCTGCAAAATCCGTGTTTTAGCAACTGTATTTGAAATTCCGTCCACAAAATATTCACTACAGCATTCTACAGTATTAAGTGCATTTTGCAATGACAGTCTACAATATTATAGTGAGTCTCCCCAGCGACTTCACTGCAGTACTTGTTTTAAAATGTCTTGAAAAACAAAATCAAATAACACTAATGTTGCTAAAAATGAACCAGTACATTGAGTAAACGCAACGAGTACTTGAAAAGGCGAACATTGAAAATAACAAATCTACCACTCGACGTTCGACGTCACTAATGTTGTTAAAAAAAAATAAAAATTTGTTAATAAAAAATTGTGAACGATAAAGCAAAAACAACCCATTGGTCGAAAAGCATTATATGCACCAAAAAAATGTTTTTCAAAAAAATTAAATAATGAAAAAAATATTTTCGGTATATTAAAAATTTTATATAAAATATTACGAGCGCATTCACAGTTCATCGTATTTTAGTATGGTATTGGTATAACATAGAAAAGTCAATTTGTTGTTGAATCGCTTATAAAAGTGAAATACTTACCACAAGTGTTGTATTTGAGAGTAGCCCTGAGACATGTTTTTTGGTGTCGTATTTTTTGAAATGAAGGAAAATTGAAGACAAACAGTGCACATAAAATGTTAATTTATTTGTTTTACTTTTCAAATCGAGTAATTTTTATGATAATATCAAAAAATCCTAATTTTATAAGAATCAGCTGCATTTATTTGACGAAATTAACAAGCAGAAAAGTGGTGCTCACAGTTCAATTGCCGTACTGTCGTATTCGTACAATGTCCTAACAATACCATGAAACTTTGAATACCTACGCTATATATGATTTTCTTATACCGTTTGAATTTTTTCTATATTTTAATATTAATGAAAATTCCTTAGAATAAAGCCTGTATCACACGATTGAATAAACAATCAACTTTTAAATCAATTTTCAAATAATTTTAATATCAATCGTGTGATTGCCTAATTTTTGTATGGAAAAAAAGGCATTCACACGATTCATAATAAAGTTGTTTTTAAAATTGATTTAAAAGTTGATTGTTTGTTAAATCGTGTGATTCATGCTTAAGAATGATAAAAAATGTAAATTGCACTTAGTACTCAATGTCATAAGTATTCATTTCATTTCATTGTTTGAATTTTTATTGCACAACTGTTTAGACTCTTCACTAGAACTACGTTTTGTTTGTGCTTTATTTTGACACTACTACTTGTGCTTTGTTGTTGTGAACAACACATTCGTTTGATTTTCAAGCATATATGCATGTACTCTCGTCGTGGTAGCGCGATATAGAATAACATTTTTTCAGATTTGCACCTGTCCTATGGTACCTTTTTGCTCGTAGTCCAGCACACTAACCACTGAGATACTGACTTTAATTTTAATAACTCAAATAATAATATAACAAATTTGCATTAAGTTATATTATTGATCGAAATAATATAACTTAATGCAAATAATAATGATTCATCAGAAGTTAAGGCTACTTATAAAAAAAATGGAAAAAGAGAAATTATAATATTAAATAATCAAATCCCCTACAGTTTTGCGATACAACGTTTTAGACGATACTGTATTACTGTCGGAAACTGAGTCGATGCCTCTACTGACCACATGCAGTTAATTGCTTTATGACCAGTTAGTTATGGATTTTAATTTGATTTTATCCACTTAGGCGAGGTGTCGGTGCTACGGGGCTTCAGCGGCATTGGTGACGGGCGGACTTTTAAATTATGTTGTGGCGGCTGCTGTTTTCACATTTGAGCACACGTTAGGGATCAATTATTTTGAGGTGACCATGGCTTCATATCCTATAGCAGTGGAAATACCATTTTTTTAAAGCTATTTAAATCAAGTTCTTACCTAAATTTATAATAAATATTTAAGTTTTTGAAATGAAACTACAAAAACGAACTTATTAGACTGAGTGCCTTGTAGCTGTGAAACTTTTCAAATGCGCATTACACTAAAACTAACGTCAAACACGTCAAAACTGTTAAAATACTTAATGTGCGAAAGTTTTTTGCGCGCACATGATTTTCGAAAGTGGCAACACCTTTTCGCAAATGCAGCCAATGAATCAAAAATGTTTGCAAAAAGTTGGCAATAATGAAACAACAACAACAACGTGCTAAAGTTACGCATCACAAATCATCAGTGTTGTGAAATTTTTATTATTCTTTGTCCGCATGTGAATTTTTATTATTAAGTAGCAAAGTTTTTGCCTTCTTCACCTGATGCCATGGCAATTGCTTTGATGCAAAAATGCTGATGTCCTTGGAAATAGTTTTTTCCCATTTCTCCCCCTTCGAATTCTTTTTGTGCGATGACAAATGTGCAAATATTTCACTTAACATAATTTACCATGGAAATCATGACAATCGTTTATTCATTCCGCACATTTAATTTTGCAAATAGCTTTGACCAACGGGCAGGGCAACATTGGCCGAAGGACATCTTTATATTGTCAGATAGAGGAATCTTTTATATGTGTTGTGTACGCAACATACTTATGGAATTTTCAATATGCTTTCAACATTTAAATTGTGCTTCACTATATTTAATAAAATACCTTGGTAACAAATAAAATTATAAATGCCATGTCCGACAACAAATTGCGACATAATCCATAGTTGTCATTTGATTATTGGACTGGTATTTATTTTATTTTCTTTGCTGTGTCTAGACCAAATTTATCTCTGCCACACCCACTCACAAGCAACCCTTTAACTAACCCTCTCAATAACTATAGAAATCGAAATCGGTATGTGTTTCCCATCGTCATCATCATCATCGGGTAAATTAACACAAACAAAAGTTAACAGCCGTTTAAACCATTTAACCAAAACGATTAATCTATAAACACATAAACAACATCCTGCCATTGATATCCTGCCGTTTGCGAAAAATAAAAACGATAGTAAAATATATCCACACATGAACCAAAGCCATTGACTCATTGGCATTACCATAAAAAAGTCAAAAGCCATTCAACGAAAAAATAAAAATCACGCAGCGATGCGCTGCGCTATATGCAAATGTTGCCGATTTCTGTTGCTCATGCAATAAAATATGGACTCATGGCTATTTGGGCGCAGGATATGCGCTATCGGTAAATGCGAGGTCGGCCATTAAACGGATATTTGGTCATTGTATTTATGGTCGACATTGTCGTCGTTCTCGTGGTCGGGTTTTTGTAATACACAATGGTCAATCGGTCGGTCGGTGGCTTCACCAACAGCGCATTTCCGGTCGTCTGCAGTGACTTTTGGGAAATGCAAATTCTACTTAATGGATGCTGCTATGCTGGAAAATAAAAATCTTGAATTACCACTGAAGGCCTCTAAATAGTATTTATCAGCTTTAATAGTTTCTGCGATTTCTAGGAAGGTAAAATTTTTAGGCAGACTCAAGTTTAGTAAAATGTAGCGAATGATTTCAAACGCACAAAAATTGTGTTTTGTATTTGATTTTCTCCCATACGCTTCACAAACCTATTCTCAATGCCATGAATCTGACATTAAAATATTTCATAATTTCACAACCTGCTATCCCCAGAAATTTTTTTTGGCAGGATCGAGGTAGTTTTGAAACATTTTTTCCACATATCAATCAAACAAAGGCGGAGTTTGTATCAAAAGCTGTCTGTTTTATGCCCATTCCCCAAATATTGCGTGAATCAAAAATTTTGTCTGAGGACACTTCTCAAATTATTCCATTTATCTGTGTGTTTGCCGGAAATATACCCGAAATATTCCTGAAAAATGCCAAAACATTTTTCCCAGACAAAATATTTAGTTGGGTCGAGATAGATTAGAAACATTTTTTCGACATATTTCAAATAGTCAAAGACGGAGTTCTCTGTCAGTTTTCAAAATATTCCGCAAATCTGACATTAAAATTCAACAAAATATTACAACCTGCTATACAATTTCCATAATATTCCATTTTCCTGTGTGTTTGCCGGAAATATGCCCCAAATATTTCTGAAAAATACCAAAAATGTCGTCTTGGAATCCCAGACAAAATATTTAGCAGAATGAGGCGGTTTAGAAACATATTTTCGACATATTTGAAAAAGACTAAGACGAAGTTTGTATCAACAGTTGCACATTTTCTACCCATTCCCCAAATATGCCGTGAATCTGCCATTAAAATTCCACAACATTTCACAACCTGCACTACACTTCCCAAATTTTTCCACTTATCTGTGTGTTTGCCGGAAATATGCTCGAAATATTCTTGAAAAATGCAAAAAAAAAAAAAAAAAAAAACGGTACTACAGACAAAAAATTTAGCTGGGTCAAGGTAGCTTAAAAACATTTGTTCGATATATTTAAAATAGTCAATGGCGAAGTTTGTCCTAAGCTGTCTGTTTTCTGCTAGTTTTCAAAATATTCCGCAAATCTGCATTAAAATTCAGCAAAATATTACAACCTGCTATACACTTCCCAAAATATTCCATTTATCTGTGTGTTTGCCGAAAATATGCTCGAAATATTTCTGAAAAATGCAAAAATGTTGTCTCGGGAAGGTGAGATATTTTAAAGTACCTCAAAACAATTTTTTTTACAGGCTCGGGGCATTTTAAAATGATTTTATCGAAAGATTTCCAGCAGACAAATGCGGAGTTTGTATCAAAAGCTGTACGTATTCTGTTGCCTATTTTTTGCTCGTTACCCAAATAGGCCGGGAATCTGAGTTTAAAATTCCATGAAATTTGATATGCTTCGTCGCCTTACAAACTTCCATTTATCTGTGTGTTTTCCGAAAATGTGACAAAAATATTCCTGAAAAATATCAGAAATGTTGTCTCGGGACCTGTTTCTAAACATCTTTTGACCATGCCAAAAATATTACCTGGGGGTAGTGACATATTGTAAATGTTTTTATAAAAGTGGTCCAGAGATTACCAGAATTTACAAATCTTGAATCGAAAGACTATATTCTTTCATTGACTGCCCATTTATACGAATGTGTAGGGGTACCGAATTAAGATTTTCGTTTTAGGTGACCATAACTCGGTTCACGAAAAAAAGCATTTTTTTATTATATGTTTAATCACAGTGTATAGAAGTGTAGATTTTTCAGCTATGTGCAAAAGTAGGCGGAATGTAGGTCAAAAGTCGATTGATCAGGATTATTTTCAATACCAGACATCGTTAGAGTACAAGTAATCTAAGTTCTGAGTTTTATTGCTGTACCTATTCTGATTTTTCTGAAATTGTGATGTCAATAAACAGAAGGACAGACAGACATTGTATAAAAAAACCCAAGAACTAGTAAAAAATCAACCTATTACAAACTAACGACAAAAATTAATATACCTTTTCACTTTTAGTTAGATCTGTAATTATCAAGATTTCAGCAGACAGAAGAACAGTCAGAAATTTCTTTATCAATACTTAATGATTAAGATCAACATTTCTCTGCCGGTCACGCTTTTTTCTGGGTATTACAAACGGACAACTAAATTAATATGCCTTTTCACTTGTAGTTAAGGTATTCAGGAATGAGACATGGAAATTGCAAGATTTCAAAAGACAGACGAAACTTGCTTTGTCAATACGGGATGATCAAGATCAACATTTCTCAGCTGGACGCACATTTTTCTAGGTATTACAAACAGATGACAAGACTAATATAACTTTTCACTTTTTGTTAGGGTATACAAATTGAGAAAATAAGATCTGAAAATTGAAAATTTATTTATTTTATATATCAATAAAATACTGATATTCCCCACAGAGTCTCAGCTGCGCTTAAAATGGAAATACGCCAAATTGTAGCCGTTATGAAAATTCATAAAATTTATGAAATCTCGCGAAATGCATATGAGCTGCATTTGAGTGACAACAACGAGTGGACAGACTGTCAGTTTGAATTGTCAAACATGGGGGTTACCATATTGCAAAATGACGAGGACTACAATATTTTGCAAATGTCTGCTGCGTCTGGCTGCAATTACAGATGTCGCACATTTCACTCTGGCCTTCATGCTTTCAACATATTTTTGCATTTTTAATTTCCCCAACGACGTTTGATGCAATTTCCGGACTTCACATTTAAAAAAAAAGATATAAAAAATCAACATAAAAATGCGGGTGCATATCAAAAAATAGGCAGAGGTATTTTTTAAAAATATTTTTTAACTTTCATTAAACCCCCACCAGGCGCTAAGTGGACGGGGCGAGTGAGAAGGACCTGCTAAAGATACTCGAGGGACATTTAGAGCATCTACAGAAAAATTACTTTTAAAAATTTAAACATACTAACAAAAAAAAAAAATAAGAAGCCATGTGAAAATGCAAAGCATAAAAAATAAATAAAATCCCGGAAATATTTGCTTTGCCTGTGTGTAAACGACGGAAATAACAAAATAAGCAAATTGTCTGGCAAAATAAAAATTACTTCCGAGCATGAAATTTTTCGAGGGGGGGGGAGTGATGGTTAATATAGGACAACAACCCACAATATTAGGTCAAACTCATGAGAAGAAGGATGTGAAGGATGTAGTGAAGTTGAAGAAATCGCAGAGCATAATGTCAAGGCGACAAGTGGCGGGCTTGTATCCTTGTTGACTTTTCTTTTAAGATTTTTTTATTTTTCGTTTTCAAATTTCTTAGCTACCGAACCTGTTGAATTTTAGCTTGTTGCCTGGAAAAATGTTGATTTTTTCAGTTTGCCTTTTTCTTCAACATTCAATAAATTATGCAGGATTAAACAGAGTGAAAAAAAGCGAAAAATTACAGCCAACGCTTAATATTGATGCTGATGAAGTGGCTATAAGTGGTGCGTCCTGTTGCGTCGTCTAGGATGGCATGGTGCGGTGCGGTGTTTAAAAAGGACTTTGCATAATAATGATTTACATGGCTGACCGTTGCGATATGATGGGATTTTTATTTAAATGTATCTTTGCGGTAGTTAATTTCATTGACACGCACAAATTAATGTTGATTTAATGAGGTTTAAGGAGTTGAGCAATTATGGTAATCGATTTTTATACAAAAATGTTTAAATATTACTCTCAAGGCTTTGAGATTTATGATACATAGGGTGTGTGCGAGTTCGACTAAATTGCTGACTAAACTAAATTGTACGGGTTTTCATTCGATCGCCATTCGATAACCGGTAACTGTTTAAGTCCCCAATAAATCGATTATCATATGTCGGTTTGCTATCTTCCAATTTAGTTCAATTTAGTTTGATAAATTGAAAAGTAACGCTGCATTACCGAAAAAATTTAGTTCAGTCAGCAATTTAGTCGAACTCGCACACATCCTTAGCACCATTTGGAATTCAGTTAATATCAACTCAAAACATTCTGAATTACAAATGGAAAGTTATGAATTTCATTTGATATTTTTTGAATACCAAATGCTAAGTTATGAATTTCAATTGAGGTAATCGGATA
The DNA here is from genome assembly GCA_951804985.1 of Dryomyza anilis. Lineage (NCBI taxonomy): Eukaryota > Metazoa > Arthropoda > Insecta > Diptera > Dryomyzidae > Dryomyza > Dryomyza anilis. The sequence continues at coordinate 117,167,552 of OX638130.1, forward strand.
ATCAAATGGAATTTTTGAATTACTATTGAAATGTTTGAATTTAAAATGGAATTTCTGAATTGTAATTGATTTTTCTGAAATAAATTTGTTTTGATATCTGAAAAAGCGTGGTACTTAAGCTATTTCGATTTAAATCAATTTGGTTAATATCAATTTGTCATTTTTACTAAAAATTCCATTTTTCACTAAAAATTTATTTCTTCACTAATACTTCAATTTTCATTTAATATTAAATTTTTTTACTAAAAATTATATTTTTCACTAAAATTAAATTGTTCACTTAAATTAAATTTTTCACTAAAAATTAAAATTTTCACTAAAAATTCAATTTTTCACTAAAAAATTCAATTTTTCACTAAAAATTCAATTTTTCACTTAAAATTCAATTTTTCACTTAAAATTCAATTTTTCACTAAAATTCAATTTTTCACTAAAAATTCAAATTTTCACTATAATTTCAATTTTTCACTATAAATTCAATTTTTCACTAAAAATTAAGTTTTTCACTAAAAATTCAATTTTTCACCAAAAATTCAATTTTTCACTAAAAATTCAATTTTTCACTAAAAATTCAATTTTTCACTAAAAATTCAATTTTTCACTAAAAATTCAATTTTTCACTAAAAATTCAATTTTTCACTAAAAATTCAATTTTTCACTAAAAATTCAATTTTTCACCAAAAATTCAATTTTTCACTAAAAATTCAATTTTTCACTAAAAATTCAATTTTTCACTAAAAATTCAATTTTTCACTAAAAATTCAATTTTTCACTAAAAATTCAATTTTTCACTAAAAATTCAATTTTTCACTAAAAATTCAATTTTTCACTAAAAATTCAATTTTTCACTAAAAATTCAATTTTTCACTAAAAATTCAATTTTTCACTAAAAATTAAATTTTTCACCAAAAATTCAATTTTTCACTAAAAATTCAATTTTTCACTAAAAATTCAATTTTTCACTAAAAATTCAATTTTTCACTAAAAATTCAATTTTTCACTAAAAATTCAATTTTTCACTAAAAATTCAATTTTTCACTAAAAATTCAATTTTTCACTAAAAATTCAATTTTTCACCAAAAATTCAATTTTTCACTAAAAATTCAATTTTTCACTAAAAATTCAATTTTTCACTAAAAATTCAATTTTTCACTAAAAATTCAATTTTTCACTAAAAATTCAATTTTTCACTAAAAATTCAATTTTTCTCTAAAAATTCAATTTTTCACTAAAAATTCAATTTTTCTCCAAAAATGTCAATTTTTCACTAATAAATCAATTTTTCACTAAAAATTCAATTATTCACTATACATTCAATTTTTCACTCAAAATTAAATTTTCACCAAAAATTAAATTTTCACTAAAAAAAAAAAATTTTGAACTAAAAATTATTTTTTTATTTTGTAATGAATTTCTAAATATTTGATAACAAAAAACAAAGCAAAAATCTACTTCGATCTAAATAAATTTTCAATACTCTTTCATCGCAAGTTGAAACATGCCAGATAATGATGCATAGAAAAAGTAAATTAAAATTTCACACATATTTCGATTGGTTTTCCCAATTTACCCTGCAGCTATAACAACTACCACACACACGAAAAACATTTTTTGGATTCATAGAGACTTTAGTTTCATTTTTTCCATCATCATCGTCGTCATCAACATGCCATCGATCTGGCACAGTCATCGTTGTATTGGATAAATGTTTAAATGCAAATTCACTCACAGCTCATTGCCTAAATTCAGAGCACCATATAATGAAGACATGCTCCATACTCACGCTAGACAGTAAAAAAAAAAACCGCCCCACCCGTCGTGCATTTCTCGTCTATCTATCTTTTTATGTTGTTTTTCTGGTTTATTGGGCTAATTCAATAACCAACAAAACCGAAGTATTTACCACCACAAAAGCATGTGTAGCATGCATTACACAATATCCTTGTGTCTCTCTGCATGAGGGTCCTGTTTTTATGTGTGCGAGTATTTCCGATCGGAATCTGCCGCTACGTTTAGACATTTCACACTCAATCAGATAACTCTGCGGTAGCAAAGAAATTTCTGGACTCATACCAATCGGCGCCGGCAAACACATTGTTGCAAAATATCCTTTTTCCATATGCAAACAAGGACACACCGACACAGACACAGCATGCTACAAAGTTATGCGCACGCTTTAAAGCACAAAACTGCAAAATGTCCTGCAGCATGTTTCAAGCGCTGAGCCTGGCGGCACAAAGGCAAAGTAACTCATCAGCAAACACGTGGAGATACACCTCAGTTCTACAAGCACAATGGGAGAAGAACTCCGATATACAACAACAACAACTACTACAAAAAAACTCACCGACAAAACTCTCCGCAGAAGAGCAGTAAATAAATTCACACATATCCTTGTTACATCATACCGCAATCCATACCAATCTCAACCACATCTTTATGCGAAATCCTTACCGTTGTTCAAAACCTACATCGAAACCCCCCCCCCGCCCTTCCTATCAAGACACGCAGCACCCACTAATGGCCTCAACATGGGTTTATAACTTTATCAGCATAACGAGTACATTATCCTGGTCTGAACTGACTTCCATGCTGCTGTTGCGGTGTCTTGTTTTTGTGGCATTTAAAAATAACTTTAATGGAAAATTTATCGATCATATTTTGCAGTATTCGTAACGACAGCACGTTTTGCAGCACGGCAGGAGGCCCTAAAGGATGATCCAAATGTGTAGATAAACAAGACATAAAATGGTTTACAAAGAAAAGGATATCAACAGCCACAAATACGGGGAGTATAATGTTTTGTGTGGCCGAGGAAAATGCGCCCAGAATGGTGCTATTTTTAGTGCAAATAACGTTGTTATGCGAACAAATCTGTTTTATAGGCTTTTTGCACTTCATTAGCTCCGATTTCAATAAGAAGCTATTCTTCGTATTGTCAGCTGCAGTCGAGAAATCAGTCAATCATATCAAATGCATGCAGATGGAGATTGGGTTAAATAGGTAGAATGGTATTGCAATGAAGTGGAAAGATTATTACGAAAGGTGTTTTAATATATTAAGGAGATATTGAAGGAATTTGTAGAATAGTCATTTGATTTCTATGATCTATAAACAATCACAAGTATGACAGAAATGGGTATAAAAAGTACAAATAGGGTTATATTCATCATCATTTCTAGTTTAAAAATCCGTTAGAACCAAAATCCTACCATTTCCTTTTCTCAAGATATCGTCATTTATATTCAATTTCAAAGATTTTTTTCAATGTCTTATCAAAAATATATTACACAGTGCGGAAAATGGCAATTTTTTTAATTGAACTCCTATTTTTTTTCTTTTGTGCTTGATATGGTCTACTGATAAAAAGTATTGTATGTTCTTATACCCCTACAATAATAATAATAATACGAGCGTAAAACCTGTGCTGATGTACGGATGCGAAACGTGGAAAGTAACGGACTCTATTCGACGAAAACTACAGGTATTCATTAACAAATGCTAGCGGAGGATTTGCCGTATTTTCTGGCCCAATACTATCACTAATTACGATCTGCTGACACTTACGGTTAACGAACCAATTAACAATGAAATTAAAAGACGAAAATGGAGATGGATAGGACACACATTACGCAAAGATGACAACGATATTGCAAAAACGGCTCTTGACTGGAACCCTCAAGGCTTCCGAAGACGAGGGAGACCTTTAAACACATGAATGAGATCTACACATACGAAACATCAGTCTCATGGAACATGGCGAGAGATCAAAAGACTCGCACAGGATCGACGACGATGGAAGGAGTTCGTTTCCGCCCTATGCTCCGAATAGGAGCGACAACTATTCACATAATGTTAATGTATATGTTGTAATGTAAACGTTAAACATATTATGTAAATACACGTCAAGGAATAAAGAAAAAAAAAATACCCCTACACGGCTGGGTTAGGCCCCATGGGCTCCGAAATAGTTCAAAGGATAACCCATATAGTTTTTCATTTTGTAGCGGCATGGTACATAGTACGTTTATATTGTCTAAGGAGCGATTATAGGGAACATCTTAAGGATGATTTACACTCAACACTTAAAGTTTGAATCTTAACGATTAACCACTATGTTTAATGGTTTTCTAATAACAATCCTTTTAAGGAGTTAGAACCAAAAGAGGAATTCAGAAAAAATGTTCGTCTTTAAAAATGAGCTGGGTCTCTAAACAACTAAATTCTCCAACACATAATATTTCTGAAATATAAGCCTTTTATAACGAAAAATAGTTCTAACTTCAATTTTGAATAAAGTCTTATAAATATATATTACAATAATTTTGGTGCAGTAATTCTTAGTTAAAATTTTGACGTTAATTCCGAAACTGGCATTGGTTTTATTATGTTGGCTCTAGTTTTCAAGATGTAGCCCTCACAGTTTTCCTTTAGTATTATTAAAACGTTTTTATTAGGTTGCTTTCTTGTCTGTCGGTTCGGTACACATTTTGTACATTATTTTAAACTACCTTCGCGATGAGCTACAGACTTGAGATTTTAAATATTTCCTCGAACTGGATGACAATGCAATATAATCGTTTTCTTGCCATCCAGTTCATCATGGTTCCATCGCCATGATTCCATATTAAAGACACTTTGAAACATGAACATTTTTAATTTTAATAATATTAGGCCTTTCAAATTCTGTCTGACGAAAATATAACTGACTCAAAAAAAATAAGAAAAATAAAAAATGTGAAATAAAAAATATTCTTTAATATAAACGTTTTTAAGGTGAATTTTGAGTATGATTTAAAATGAAATGTGGGGCGATATTGGATCCTTAAAGTTCACATTAAAAACGTTTTATATTACAAAATATTTTTTTATTTCAAATTTTTTATTATATTCCAACCAATGACAATAATGATCTTTTCTGCATAGACACGGTCATGATCTAGTATATCTTATGCCCGTAACTTCAACGAATAGATATCTATTAGTGTTCGTACCTAACAGATATCTCTTACCTATCCGGTGTTTTTACTCCTTAACTATGCGTTGAAGTTACGAATTTTTGATTACACGATAGATAACTAAGCACCTGTAGATATCTATTCGTTGAAGTTACGGGCATTAATAGGGTAAATTTCCTCTTACCGAGGAGTTAGTAAGACATGTGACCGGTATACAGGATGGCCCGCTTTAGGTTGCAATTATTTTAGGGACTGATTCCCATGTTTATTAGGTGAAAACATGTTCTAGCGTTATGATCTATTTGGAACACCCAATGATATACAGGGTGTTTTCAAAATTTACTTTAGATAAATTGATACAAACGTATATTTAATTATAACTTTTACAATTTATAGCCCAAATCAAAAATATTATATTCATTTTACAGATAATCGATCATAGTTTTTAATAAAATTTTAATATAGACATATTAAAAATTTTATTAAAAACTATGTGGTGGACTAGGAGATTTTTTTTTTCGTGAAATTAAAAAAAATATTATTTTATTTCAACTTTTTTTCTGTAAAACTCAGTTTTTCTCGAAATTTTTATCTAATATTTTGTTTATCTTTTTTAATATTTCAATTAGGGCTGTGCGATTAATCGTTTTACCGGAATCGCAATTACGATTAATCAAGAATTCGATTATTCGTATTTTTCAATTAACCGAAAATACGATTAATCGGTTACTTATAACTTTCAATTAATCAGAATTCAAATGATTTTTATTTGAGAACATAGTAATTGCTGTGCACAAAAATATACAAAAAAAAATTTGTTTTTCTTTAAAAAATATTTAATTTAATATACAAATGCCAAATTAGATGCGTAGCAAGTAGAATGTCGTTATTTATACTCATGCTAAAAACAATTAATCGTATTTCAATTAATCATATTTCTGATTAACCGATTAATAGTTATTTTCATTAATCACAAAAGCTGATGAACCGATTAATCGTATTTTCGGTTAATCAAAAAATATGATTAATCGAATAATTGATTAATCGTGATTACGATTAATCAGACTTTCCGGTAAAATGATTTATCTCACAGCCCTAATTTCAATGTATCATAGTGTAGTAAACAATTTCTTTATACACTATTTTTGTCTCGCACTTAACGTTTTCACTGCAGAACATTCCTTGTAGTGTTCTCAAAATTCCTTAAAATTCAATTTTATTATAAAAAAATAGTACTTTGTTTTTTTAAGAATACCATTTTATGTATTTATTTTAAGTTTTGCACCCAGTTTAAGATACAGGCTGTTTAAGAAATGCATATTACTAATATAACCTAATCAAGAAAAATGGTTAAATTTTTATTTTTGTAATTTTCAACTTTACGTACCTTTTAAAAAAGGACGAAAACAGATTTTATTTTATACCAAATTTTCTTGACTAAGTTATGTCAGTAATATGTATTTCTTAAATTGGGTGCAAAATTAGACATTTTTTTATATTCTTAATTTTGTAGTATTTGTATAATTGACATCTATGAACCACACACCCTGTATCCCTTGTAGAAATTTTGGTAGGGCCATGGTCATGAAGTCATCATGTCATTATTTGATATGAACGGTATATGACGAGGCCCATAATGTCCTTGTAATGCAGTGTCCTGATCATGTATTGACCTCAGGCCATGATCATGTACTGATCGGGCAATTTAACATTTTAATATAACCCGACAATTGCGTTGTCTGAGCCCGAGCATAATAGGGTTTCTCTCATTAATCTCGATCATTGCCTGATGCTAATTTCATTATCAGGAACAAATAATGTAGCAATGATCGGGAACATTGACTGTTTAGATAATGTAAACCCAGCTATGGTAAGCATGATAAGGGCATGCAAAGGCAATGATCATATTTTCTCTAATAGGGATTACCCAACGAAAACCCGATCATTTCCCGATGGCGCATCGGGCAAATTTCTACTAGGGATATTCAAGATCAACATCACCTCTTGACTCGATGTTGCTACACCTAGAAAAAAATTCTCTCAAATCCCATTAAAATTGGTCAATAGGACAATTATTAATTTAATAGTATACAAAAATAAATCTTTTCATATACACTCAATGGCAATGTCATGGTATTTTCTAGTATTTAATGGTATATTCCGATTAAAATAATAATTTATCCTATTGACTATTTTTAATAGTAAAAAATTATTGTTTATATAGTATTTTTTTCTGGGTGTATGTCCATCCAATAAGTGAAGTCGTTCGATGGTCGTGCCAACTTACCTTACACCATATAACTCTTTGAGAGCCCATAGCTCGTAAAGTATTTAAGATGTAGTTCAAAAATTTAAAACATTTTACAAATATTAACCAGTAGATATATATTCCAACCTTAACCTAAATTGAATTTGTGGGACCTGTATATAACAAATCTCTACCAAAGGGTTTAGGGTATTTTATAGACGGGAACGATCAAATATAGATCTACTTGTATGATTTAATTTTCCATATTCGTTAACATTAATTGGTGTAAATTAATTTGATTTCTATTTCAGATGCATTAAGTTTCCTATTAATTTGATTAAGACCGGGTACAATAACCAATTAAAAAATAAGGGAGCTTTATTAAAAATATGTTTTCAAAAATATTTAATTAAACTAATGAATTCTCAAACACTTACCATTTTATGCCTCACTGCATGTCACGCAGTTTCATAATCCCCATTATGAGCACCAAGAGCTAAAAAAATAAATTAAGACTTTATTAGAAAACTTTTAAAAATTAAAAAAGCCATCATAAAAGTGACGCCATCAAAAGTAATTGACAAAATTCACTCTCAAAAATAATAATAATATGAAAAAAAAAAAACTAATGTCTACAACATGACGGAATACAATGTCCTAGAGAAGAACCCCCGCCCCCCTCCAGCAAGATTCAGCTGAAATGAAGTTGCAAATCCTACTTAAATGCTCGCGAACGCTGAAAAATAAAAGTCGCGAGCCACTTATAGTGATCAAGAAGGATTCACAGTTTGTAAAAAGAGCATTTAATGGCTTAAAAAAAATAATGTTTTTATAGCTGCTTCAAATTCTGTCGGGGGTATTTGCAAAAGGAACGACATCCGCGAACACACAAAAGATGACTCAAGGCCTTCTTGTCGACCGACCGACCTTCTTTTGTGTGCTTTTCTTCGCGTTTTCTTTCTCGAATGCCTTCAAACTATGTGGGGTGAATAAGATAGAATGAGTGTCTGTCTGTCTGTCCGCTTGTTGTCCTTTGAGTGCCGTGAAAACCGAACAAATCACACCCCATTATTTTGGTGTTTCTTGTTCGGCATTCGGGGGGGACAGCAGCAAAGAATTCCTACGCAGCGTCACTTTTTCACAGATTTAAAGCAGCTTATCGCGACTTCATTTGAATATTTTGCAAGTATTTTTTGTATTTTTTGTATTTTTGCTCCAAGTGTATTTTTTTTTTCTTAGAGCAAATTTTTTTTTATGTTCTCGTTAATGCTGTTACGGAGATTTAAGGCATATCTTTTAAATAAATGAAAACAACAACATTGTAATAAAAAGCGCTATAATAGCTCAAAAGGAACTTTTAAATGGGACCCTTCTGCATTGTGACTGGGCTGGGCTGTTGCGAATAATGAGAGCACTCGAGGACTTTGAGTAAATAATGACATTTTAGACGCCTATTTGGAGCTTGACTGGTATTTGCCATATTAGGCGAATTATGTCAGAGATTGTGTTGTAGATTTCACGCCTATGTATGTTTTTTTTTTCAAGTTCTTGCTTGACGCGTATCCCTTAATGGCAGTTTGTAAATTCTAGGATTATTAGCAACAACTTGTCTTTTTGACATTATAGTGATGGGCGTATTATTTAAATGTGATCGAATTGAAATTTATAATAAGACTAATTTCTGAAAAATCAACAGGTGGATCCAGTTCATATTTTGCAGGGTTAGTCGTACTCTCGTTCTTGCTGCAAGAGTCTTGCATTTCCTGCTATTTTTTATACCCTACACTAAGAGTGAAAGGATATATTCAGTTTGGTACGCCGTTTGTAACACCCTGAAGGAAGCATCTCCGGTATGGAAAAGTATATATATTCTTGATCAGTATGATCTCCAGCATGATCTCCAGCATGATCTCCTGTCCGTCTGTCTGTACGTCTGTCTGTATGTTGAAATCTTGATTATAGAAAAAATAAAAAAGCTAAATAAATGAAACTCCTAATTTAGATTACTTATATATCTACGCTGTCTGTTAGTGAAAATGGGCATGATCAGTCTATTGTGACCTGTGAACCGCCCACTTAAATTCAAATACCTCATATAAAACATTCATCTACTGGTGAATTTTACTGTATACGTGCATATGTAAACTTTTTTGGTCAAATATATATTGACTTCATGCTCAAATGCATGAAAATAATGTTTTCCCCCCAAACGACTTGTGGTTAAAAAAAAAAATTCGGTACACTTACCCATTTGTAAATATGGGTATCAAATGAATGGAAATTCTTCAGCGATTGAAAGTTTGTATTTATTTTCAGGATTCGTATACCCTGGTGACCTATATACCACTTTGAATGGTAACCATACATATGTGCAGGGTATTTATAGTCGGGTTAGGTTATGATAATCCTAACTATCATAATAACGCATACTATAAAATGTCCCTACTTTAAAATTTCCCATGTGATCTAACCTTCCCAACTGGTTTGTTCTTGCATAGTGTGCTTGAACTTGTTCTTGCATGGTTGATCTCTGAAAGAACACAACTGATCTATCTCAGAAATTTTGTGAATAGATTCGGTACAGATCCGGGGAATAGAATCTAATCTTATACTGTACTACTTCAGGTTTCTTTAGTATCACGACATGGTTGTGTTGTTCCTTCTTTTGCAAAGTCGTTCTTGTTCTTGCATCGGCAGCTCGATCTAGTTCAAATTTTGCAGGCTTGGTCTTACTCTCGTTTTTGCTGCAAGAGTCTTGCATTTTTGCTATTTTTTGTTCTTGCATAGTGTGCTTGAACTTGTTCTTGCATAGTTGATCTCTAAAAGAACACAACTGATCTATCTCAGAAATTTTGTGAATAGATCCGGAATAGATCCGGGGAATAGAATATAATCTTATACTGTACTACTTCAGGTTTCTTTAGTATCACGACATGGTTGTATTGTTCTTTCTTTTGCAAAGTCGTTCTTGTTCTTGCATCGGCAGGTCGATCTAGTTCAAATTTTGCAGGGTTGGCCTTACTCTCGTTTTTGCTGCAAGAGTCTTGCATTTCTTGCTATTTTTTGTTCTTGCATAGTGTGCTTGAACTTGTTCTTGCATATGTTGATCTCTAAAAGAACACAACTGATATATCTCAGAAATTTTGTGAATAGATCCGGGGAATAGAATCTTATCTTATACTGTACTACTTCAGGTTTCTTTAGTATCACGACATGGTTGTATTGTTCCTTCTTTTGCAAAGTCGTTATTGTTCTTGCATCGGAAGGTCGATCCAGTTCATATTTTGCAGAGTTAGTCTTACTCTCGTTCTTGCTGAAGAAGTCTTGCATTTCTTGCAATTTTTCTGTTCTTGCATAGTGTGCTTGAACTTGTTCTTGCATGGTTGATCTCTGAAAGAACACAACTGATCTATCTCAGAAAATTTGTGAATAGATCCGGAATATATCCGTAGAATAGAATCTAATCTTTTACTGTACTACTTCAGGTTTCTGTAGTATCACGACATAGTTGTATTGTTCCTTCTTTTACAGAGTCGTTCTTGTTTTTGCATCGGCAGATTGATCCAGTTCATATTTGGCAGGGTTAGTCTTACTCTCGTTGCTGAAGAAGTCTTGCATTTTTAGATCAGTATCTATCTTAGAAATTTTGCTGAAAAAGTCTTTGCATTTCTTGCTATTTTTTTTGTTGCATGGTTAACCTCTGAAAGAACACATACTGATCTATCTTAAAAATTTTGTAAATAGATCCGGAATTTTCAAAAGAATCCGGTTGTCAGTGTCCCCAAATATTCGGAGATTTCTGTAGCGTTATTTTATCGTACCATTCTCGTTGGGTAGATTCGATTTGACTGTGGAGTTTAAAAAATATTTAGGCTATTAGTGCGATTTAGATCGATACCTGCGTACATCTTAGAACGAATTGTAGTCTAACATATATTCGAGAATCGTAACGGAGCTCAATTGAATTCCTCGACATTTCGGAAAAGTCTCGAAGCGATATCGAAACGAATGACAGAAAGGAAATATCGGTAATGTTTCATATAATTAATTAGACAATTGCCTTATAATGAAATATATATTTTTTTAATATAATACAAAAACAAAATAACAATTTTAAATACTGAAAAGTTAACTCCTCTTGAAAGTACCGGATGTCATAACGGAAAACCCAGTAAAAGAAAGAAAGCATTCAAATGTATACTTCATAAAACAAATGAAAATTGTAAAAGTAAAAGAAAATAAACTTTATTAACTTCTTTTCGCTCGTATATACAGCTTTCGCTTTGTCTTTTTGTGGTTTTTTCGGTGATGCACTAATTTTTCCACAACGAATCAAGAAAAACAAAAGAAAATTCCGTTTACTCGAAGAAGCACACTTGAAACGTTGTTGTTGAAGACGTCGTTGTTACTTTTCGGAAAAAAATCTCTTAGCCAAAAACAAGCAAGAAAAATAACAATCATTCAAACGTTTGTTTAGCGTTGTTTGTGTGCGGTAACTTTAAGACGGAGAAAAGACAGAAAAAAGACGGGGCAAAAGACGGAAATGCGAATAATTGCGCAAGAAAACAAATGAATTTAGAGACGGATATGCGGGAGTAGAATAGGGAAAATCGTGCAAAAGTGAGAAGTAAATTGGAAGGAAAAGCTGTGTTTATATTTTGGCAATGCGCTGTGGAGAAATTAAGGAAATGATTACGTTAATTCAATAGCGTAAATTAAGTCGAAGTCCATGCTTTTTGTTTTAGTTGTTGGCAGACGATGGAACAAATGTTTTCACTAAAAATTCAATTATTCACTAAAAATTCAATTTTTCACTAAAAATTCAATTTTTCACTAAAAATTCAAATTTTCACTAAAAATTCAATTGTTCACTAAAAATTCAAATTTTCACTAAAAATTCAAATTTTCACTAAAAGTTAAAATTTTTACTAATAATTAAATTTTTCACTAAAAATTAAATTTTTCACTAAAAATTAAATTTTTCACTAAAAATTAAATTTTTCACTAAAAATTCAATTTTTCACTAAAAATTCAATTTTTCACTAAAAATTCAATTTTTCACTAAAAATTCAATTTTTCACTAAAAATTCAATTTTTCACTAAAAATTCAATTTTTCACTAAAAATTCAATTTTTCACTAAAAATTCAATTTTTCACTAAAAATTCAATTTTTCACTAAAAATTTAATTTTTCACTAAAAATTCAATTTTTCACTAAAAATTCAATTTTTCACTAAAAATTCAATTTTTCACTAAAAATTCAATTTTTCACTAAAAATTCAATTTTTCACTAAAAATTCAATTTTTCACTAAAAATTCAATTTTTCACTAAAAATTCAATTTTTCACTAAAAATTCAATTTTTCACTAAAAATTCAATTTTCCCTTAAAAATTCAATTTTTCACTAAAAATTCAATTTTTCACTATAAATTCTATTTTTCACTATAAATTCTATTTTTCACTATAAATTCTATTTTTCACTATAAATTCAATTTTTCACTAAAAATCCCGTTTTCAATTGAAATGAAATTTTTAATAAATAATTCCATTTTCAATCATTTTTTCGTATTTCATAATCATCGCATTTGAAAGAAACCTTGCATTTTAAACATTTGAATATTTTTTGACACCATATCGTTATTTTACGATTTACGCTGATATGCAGCATATACGAAGTTAAACGAATCTCCTTATTTATTGAAATTAACAAACAATTCTCCGAATTTTGCCCATTGTTCTGTGTTTGTCCCCCTCAAATTAGGCATAAAAAGTCTGAAAGAGTTTTCGACGGATTTCGACAATCGAAGGCATTTTACAGACAAAGAAACAAGTACTTCCAAATTGTATTTGTTGTACGTAAATATACGAAGGCCAAGTGTTTGTCTGGAGCACAAACAATTTCATTACCACAACTGCCTAAACTCTAAAAAGTTTAAGTCAATAAAATAAAGAACTGCTCTACGTAAATTGCTTTGTTTTCATTGTTGTTGATGCTGATTAAATTATTTTCGTTATTTAATGTTTTTAATTTCATCCAATTAGTCGTGTTAAAGCTTCAGACTATGTTGTATCGTACACTATAATCAAATCATTTCATTTTAAAGCGACTCTCATATTAATTTAAACTAAGATATTAAAAAATAAAAAATGAAAAAAATTATAAAATAAATTTATTTAATAAAAAACTCACATAATAAAACGAATTTCTCTTCTCTGAAAAATGTATCTTTTTACACCGTATCTCTATCGGAAAATAGGAGGAGCTTTGCGTTACACGTGGCAACGCCTCCAATGTGAATTTGTTATTGTAAATACACACAAGTCGCCTAAATGCGGAAAAGCTGTAATGGTAGGTAGGAAGCTTTCGAAAGCACATATTTATTGTATTGCATGATGGGGTGGAGTATCTATGCGATATAAGTAAATAATAAATTATGTATTAGATACACATGGCTATAAATAACAAAGTGTTAAAAAGTAAAACGAAAACAATAAATTTCAGTACCAAAAGCTGTACATTTTGAGTAGTATTTATTTTTTTTTAAATACTATTAAATAGGACTCTTTAGTACAATTCAAATTTTTAGCAATAATTCGAATTATAAGGAGGCCAATCGACTGGACCATTTCGTGAGATAACACGTTCTCCAAACTTGGTATCCAATAAATTGATTGTGGCATTCGCTGTGTGGCTTGTGGCGCCGTCCTGTTGGAACCACATGTCCTCCAAGTCCACATCATCCAATTGGGGCCAAAAATATACGGTTATCATTGAACGTTAGCGATTCCCATTCACAGTAACGTGCCGGTCTTGATCATCACGGAAGAAGTGCGGCCCAATGACGCCGCCGGCTCATAAACCGCACCAAACCGTAATTTTTTCGGGATGCAATGATGGCTCATGGAGTACGTGTGGATTGCTGTCTGACCAATAACGCATATTTTGTTTATTGACGAAGTCATTCAGCCAGAAATGAGCCTCATCGCTGAAGATGATTTTTCGATGAAAATCCGAATCATTTTCAAGTTGTTGCTCAGCCCAATTCACAAACTTGTTGGCTCGTATATCTTTTCATCGTGAAATGGCAAACCTTACTGAAGAGAAATGTCAAAAGACCGGCAAGAAATATGGCGTCCTTTGCTGTCCCTGTCGCTCTACTTTTGTAGCGTCCCTGTTGAAAAACCCTTTAGTAAACATAATTAGGAGCAGTACTATGCCTCAGATGTGGCGCACTTATGTGTTGCGGGTGCCAGATTCTAGAAGTTTCCACAAACTTCTACACTTGACGAGAATCAGTGATGCGCAATGCGCACACGCTATTTCTATCTCTGTCATATTCATGTGTTTGATTACACTGATCATCAATCGCATTCGCGCTCACAGTTTTACAACGCTAACTTATCTTCGGTATTTTATTTAACTCAGTCGACTATTTATATATTCCACGTACTACTCATATCGTGGTAAAATTTCTTCTGATCATTGAATATGTTCCTTGTCATAACACGGTCTGTTACATGACCAACATGATCTGGTCATGATCTGGTCATGATCTGGTCATGATCATGGCTAACATAATAGGCAACATTTATACTACGGTCTTCCTCAATCAAAGGAAATCAAAGAATTCTGTTTATAACACCGAGAAGAAGGTGTGTGTGGAAAAATATATATCGTCGTTGTAGAACGAAAAGTCACCAAATACGTTTTCCAAATATTCCTTAACAAATCTGTCAATTTTTAAACGATGATCTCAATTATTTTTTTTGAACACGTGATAAGAAAATGTAAATCTATTAATTGATTTTTCAACTTTAAAAATGCATCATTTACTTTTCATAATATTAATCAACAAACTCGAATTTAGTTTTTCATAAAAATGTATTTGATGACTTCTCGTTCTACAACGACGATATATTCTGAATCGGCGTCATCTCCTGAGTCGTTTTAGCGATGTCGATCTGTTTGTCTGATGAAATAACGATTACAGAAAAACTTGAGACGCACTGAAACTTACAACTTAAATTACTTTGATTGGCAAGAACCAACAAACACCAATATGATGAATTTATTCATAAATGTTATGAACTTTTTCACATTAAATGACATATTGATGAATACATTCATTATATATATGAAATTATTTGTACTATCGAACATCATAGTGAAGAACTAATTATTCAATACAATAAATTTGAATCATCATATTGATGAATTTGCTCATAATATTTATGAATATAATATTTTCATGAATTTTTCAAAAAATATTTTTTTTTTTCAGAACATAATTCGAAAAAAAGTGTTGTAAAAAAGTGTAAAGGGTTTTTCAATAAGAGCGCTACAGTGTTTTTCAACAGGGACGCTACAAAAGTAGAACGACAGGGACAGCAAACGACGCCATATTTCTTGCCGCTCTTTTGACTCTTCAGTAAAGTTTGCCATTTCATGATGGAAAGATATACGAGCCAACAACGAGTCGAAATTATTAAAATTTACTACCGAAATTCGAATTGTATATCCTAAAACCCTTTCAACCCTTTATTTAAAAAATAACAGAAAAAAATTTCGAAAATAAAATTACAAAAAATATATAATTTTCAAAAAAAAAAAAACAAAAAAAAAATAAAAAAAAACTTTTTTTTCAAACAAAAATTTTTGTTTAAACATATTTTTTATAAATACTTATAACTTTTTATTAATAACAAGTTGTAATTATAAATTAATATATTATAAAACATACAATTGTACTGATTTCAGTACATTTACTTCTCAAAAGTACGTTCCTACTACGGAGACATTTTCGGTACAATTTATCTGGCAAAGAAAATTTCATTTTATGTACGAAAATGACCCAACTCATACACTATTAAACAGATTATGAAAACTGCAGTACCTATGGGAAAATTATATGAATCGTTTCTAGTTCTGTCCCTTTATATGAAACCAATCGGCAACTTTACCCTTCAGACATATCACTTCAATTGAAGAATTTAATTCTGTTTAAAATTCTCCAGTTGAAGATCAGTTCAGTGATAGGTCTAAAGGACTGCATGAGTTCTCATTCACCTCTTACTATGACAATGCCATGTTGTAACTACAATTTCATCAAAATTGTGGGCAGTACCCAACATTATTGCATTTTTATTTGAAAGCTTGATAAAATTTCTACAAATATTTATTTTTTTATATTTTCTACTATAACTACAAAACAAATGAAAATTCATTGAAAAACTGATATTAATGATATTTTGAATGAAATTCCATAAAATCCCATTAAAATATGTAAAATTACATAATCTCGAACAAAGACTATCTCGAAATACAAAAAGTTCAGTACATTTTTTTCCAATTTGGTACTATTTTTTCATTGATTCAGTACTGATTATAAAAACATAAATATCTACACTGAATCAAGCAAGTCAAGCATATCAAGCAAGCATTATATAAGAAATAACTGGCAAGAACTACTTGAGAATTAAATAAAAGTACGGCAATAAATGAACGAAAAATAAATGTTTTGATTGAAATTGTGTTTAATGAACAGCATTCTTCAATATGAAATAAAATATGTTCTATTTTATGTTCTTGTTCATTAATATGATGAAACGTATTCTTCATATACAGTTCATCATATTGAAGAACACTTTTTCGAGAGTTACCAAGCGTTCATAATATTTATGATCGCATTCATAACATTCATGTCGTTAGTCATTAATATTATGAATGGTTCTTCAATACAATGAATTATGGTTTGAAGAACGGAATTTATCAATATGATGTACATTTTTTTTCTGTGAAAAACTGACCGCGCTTCGTATCCGGATTGCGGAAGGCGTCGGTGTAATTTCTCGTGTGAATATTACCTGTATATTTATTATATAATTACTTAAATGAGGCAAAATAAAATAATGTAAGCATTAAGAGTGTATTTTCTGGATCTCAATAAAAATTTTCAACAGTAACAGAAACTTACTTAAAATTGCATGGTGACCCCAGTCTGATCGGTCGACCTTTGAATTATTTTCCGCTCATGTTTGTACACATATTTCATATTACATCTAATCTATGGGGAACTATTTCGCCCTGTACTTTGTCTTGGCGAAATACAGAAACTAAGTATTAATTTTTACATTTCGAGAATGGTATTGAATATGTTACGTAAAACTATAATGTAGCTATCTGTATAATGCGTAATTGAAATAGCATTTAAATAGGATAACCTCTAATTACAGATGGTAGCTATATATCTTTGTATTAAACAGCTTGTTTTAGGTTATACCTAATGTTTACCCAACACGAAGGACATCTTAAGATGGCCACAAACACAGACGCATGCAATTCAAGGACATACATGAATGCTGCATGTTAATAAACACTTAATGTAGTTAAGTCGACAAACGCCCATTTGTCAGCGTCCCAACTCAATTACTTGGCAATAAATTCTACCAGCCACATAGGCATCCGGATTAAACGAGAAACAAGCAAACATGAATGATTTAACAAGAAAATAAACAGACAATGAATGCAAGCAAACAATCTACAAGAAGAAGGACCCCATCATGAAGAACATTTTGCAAACGCCTTCTACAAGACAAGCGAAGAGTTTAACCGAAGGCATAAAGAGACGTCTTCATCTTCTGGCTTGTCTCCCGTTTGTGTGTTAAAGAAGATGTTCTCGACAACGCCCACTTGACACAAACTTTGACATATTGTCGAGGGCGAAAGAGCTTCGTATTTGTAGGTGTATAAAAATGAATGTATATGAACACCTACTATCTGCGTTGGTGAGGACATCTTAAGGGAACCATGGTTCCTCGGTTATCCACTCAAGCATGCTTGGTATATCTGTAGAAAACAAGTTTCATAAACTGACAGCTGCATAAGAACTTTATTTAAATATAAAGATCATGCATAAAGATTTAAAAGTATCATTTTTGTTTTATTTCTTTGTTTCCAGCTTTCAAGTGACACCCTTCGTACTTTTTCAGCAGATTATTTGATTACTTAAAATACGAAATCAAGTTAATGCAATTAAGATTTGCACTGAAGCGCGTAATCCAAGCAAAACTTTACCAACTCCGACATCCCGAACCCTTCGCCATTTTACCCCTTCAAGTACCATCGAAAAACAAAAATAAAAATAGATATGTAGAATATAAAAATGATTATTGTTGGTGGTTGTTTTAATTGTATTTAGAAAACGTGGCACACACACACCATGCTAAAGGGGTTAATAATACCGTTTTGAGACCCCCACTGGTACCTGCTACAAGAAAATAATCTTTATAAATCTATGGAGCGCGCTTAAATTAATGAAGAAATAAAGGATTCCTCAAACGTTTTTGGTGGCATCCCATTAGAGTGGTAAAGGACGTATTGGGTGGCTGGTGGCGCCGTATTCAAATGCCGCATAATGTCACCCAGGGGAGCGATAAAAATCGCATTAATAAGCGTTCAAGTTGACAGTGAGTCAGTTTGCAGCTGTTCGTAAAGGGATGGAGTCAAATAAATATAATAACAATTAAAATTTTTAAATTAAAACAATAGCTAAAGGATTTACATCTTTCTGTATTGTAACATTGTTATATAATGTTACAATTTGTATGAAAATTAATATTAAAATCAGTTAAAACCAAATGATTAACCTGAATAAAACTAGTTTATTCCGAAAATGGTGTTTTATGAGGAAAATAGTTAAAAATTCTAAATTAGACTGACAATGACGTTGTATGAAAAAAAGTATTTTCGAGTTTGTTTTTGAATGTCACCCCCTAGAAAAGCGCTATTGAATAAGAAAATCGATGTGGAGAATTTTCAGCGAAATTCGAATATGGGAACTGGACCCGCAAGGACCTCAAAGTAGGCGTTTTCAACAATTTCAAAATTGAATTAAAATGATGTCTCTCAAACGCAATAAACTAAAAATATGGGTATGTCATCTGTTGGAGAAATTTATTCGCTTTTCAAGAAACTGTAAATGAAAAAAAAATCGGATAAAAAATACAGAATCAGTGATTATTTAAAGAGACATCCTTCGTTTTATATTTTCATCAGTCACGCCTAGCCTGAAACACTTTAAACTGAAAAGTTCGATTCCCATCTAAAATTTATTTTAAATATGTTTTAACATCCCTTGCGATTATTTTAAGATGAAATTAAATTAATAAAATTAATTATTAATTACTAAAAAAAAATAATAAAAAACTGCATCAAAAAATGCTTTTTAAAAACTCTATAATGTGATGCAAGGGATGTCAAAAACATATTCAAAATAAATTTTAGATGGGAATCGAACTTCATTCAGAACTTAAGTATAACGTATTAAATTTGATTGCAATACGTTTACTTTGTTTTGTAAAATCTAATTCTGTAGCAGAAAAAAACCCACATCGATCGAATTGATCGTATTTTGAACATCCCAGTCTGTGATGTCTCGGAAACCTTCGATGAACGAATAGTATGATATGACGATATCTTCGATGATCGAAGTTTTCTCGAACAAACTTCGATAAAAACGAGTGGCGAAAGTTAAGTCACATGGGCGGGACTTAAAGTCGATCATGCCTGACTATAGAATGCACTACATTTTGGAGGGAATATTAATGTGGGATGTTTAATTGTATACCCAAATTTTAAAGTACATATTTATGCTGAACATTCACAATTAATACTCTGAGAATGTTCATCACATATCGGCCATTCCATGTCGAACCGGGCACTTTTGAGTTTACTATTTTTGATTTCGTTGAAAATTTGCAGTCTTGTTCTATGTCGAAAAATATTTTATACGTGTTTCATGTTTTATAAAAAAAAAAAAATATTGGGTAGTTCTACCCCTTAATAAATTAAAAAAATTTCGTTGAAATTAAACATTTTGCATTCTGATAAATGACTGTAGCACGTGAACCATAAGTTCAATATGAATGAATTGCTCATTCTAACAGTTTACTTATTTTTAAAACATCTAATACAAACGTAATAAGACATGATGGTCCGAAAGTTTTAAATTCGATTTTAATGGTCAGCACATACATGTTTTAATTTTTTTTTACACTATCACAAAATCACATCAATAATGTACCAATACTAAAAAATTTTGAGTGGGACCTCAACGCTTCTAATTTAAAAGTTTTTTCTTAAAAAAAAAATTATGAAAATTGTCAATATATTAAAATTGCATCTAACAAGCTTGTTTACTGAAAATACAATGAAAACAATAACGTTTATAATTTTAATATTTTCAATACAAAAAAACTATTAGACGTATTAGAGATTTTAAAAACGACGAAGTATTTCAATTTATTAAGAGAAAAATTATTATTGGCAGAAAAAAATAATTTTTTAATAAAAAAATATGTGTCAATTATTTTTAGACACAGAACATGTCTGTAAAATTTCAAAAAGATCGAAGCTCATAAAGTTATTTTTTGTTGAAAAGCGCTCGATTTGATGTGAAATGGCCGATATCAGAAATTTACGTCTTATATTCTCATAATTTTGAAAATTGATTTATGTAAATGTATAAAAAAAACTAATTAAAAAAAGTAAAAATATAAAAACCGATCATGTATCTCCCGGTGACAACGATAATGGTTTGAATATCGGTTGAATATCGTCTGACTACAGTTTTTGATTCATGTATTAAACGAAACGTAGAGTACGCTCGTTTTGAGAGTTTTTTTGTTGCCAGCATATAAATCATACGACCAAGTTAAAAATGAAAAATTGAAATGTTTGGATATGAAAAATAGTTGGCAAAACAAAAATATTGAACCAACGTTCGATTCAAAGAACGAAACGTTTGAAATACGTTGTACAAAGTTAGACGAAGGGGACTGGAAACGAATCGTAGTCACACGATTAAAAAAAATATATAATTTGAGGGTAAACCTATTTTTAAAGTTTATGTGCAGATTTGTAAGACTAATATATCATAGATTCGTGTTCAATAATTTACGAGTTAAATTTCCACTAAAAAAAAACCGGGAAATAATGTAAAAAAATAATGTAGACGGATCATGCCTATTTTTGGAACACATATTTTTAGGTCAATTATAACAATACTTTTTAAATTTTATAACTGTATCTTGAATAATTTTCAAGATATTAATTTCTTAACATTTATATATAAGTGACTAGTATGGGAGGTGGGAGTGTCCGTCGGCCGATTTGGCTCATTTCCATACACAGAATCATTTTTTGGCTAAAACATACTGAAACAAAATTTCATCGCATTCTGACTCTTTATAAAATTTATAAAATATAGCACTAGCATTTGTTATTCAGCCTAATCGAGGTTCCCGATGAACGGAAGCTTGTCGGATTGTTCTCCTTCCGACGGAAAATAAAATCTAATCAAGTTTTCCGAGGAATGGGAAACATTTATAAAACAACGCAACATTGTTTTCCTCTCAATTTCGATATTAAATGCCAAATTTCGAAGTAAAAATTAAATTTGTTTTAAATTTTATTGATTGAACGTACTCTATTTGACATTTTAAAATGACTGCAAATACAAAACGAATGTAATTTTATTTTTTTATTAATTTTTTAAATGCTAACGACAGTAGGTACTCAAATAGTTAAATTTTCATAGCAATTTAAGCAAGTTTTCAACATCCAAGCAGTCGAAATAAATTATTTTTTAACTATTTGCACAGTTTAAACTATTTTATTTTTGTGTGAGCAATAAAATGTGAGCAAATTTGACAGTGAATGTTCACATAACGGGAAACTCGATTGATTTGTTTCCGATGAAAAATTTCGAATATACGTCGGATAACTGTAAGTTGCTCGATTGATTTTTTGTCAATTCCGTCGGAAATGTCTCCCGACGCGTTTCTCGATTGGGCTGATTATTAGACGTACTCAGAAATGGTACATGTTACTGAATTTATTTATTCGGGGACCCTAACTCTATTCTTTAACTTTCTCCGAATACATGATGTTCATTTCATACTGATTTTTACTGATTAGATCTACTTTAATGGTTTTGTTATGAGGTTATTAAAATTGGTGGCACAAGCAAATATGAATTATTTAACAAAAATGCGCCTTATGAGTTCCGCTACATTCGGAATTATTAATTTTCGAGAATCATTTCAAACACGATAACACCTAATCTAAAATTTGACGTCCATTTATTTTGGTTATTTCTGGTTTGTGTATAACTGTTTCGGGTTTAAAACTGAAACGATTTCGAAAGAATATCAATTTCTAATTCAATAAGCGTTTTATTCCAATTAGCCTTCGTTTGGTTCTATAGATGAACAAAAATTTGTTGAAAACATGTATATTGTTACGAAAATTCAGTCTACGGAAAACTGTTTTACGAGTTCGTATCGCTGGATTGTGTACAAAATAAAAACACACTTATGTTTAAATTATAACAAATAACTTTATTAATGCACTTTGATAAACAACTTTACTAATTATAAATTCTAACAACTGCTGCATGTCCACTATTTAACTTTACATTGTTCTTACACGAGACGTACTCGAACACTTTTCAATTACTACTGAAGTGCTGTACCTCAGATGCGGCGCCCTTATATACTGCATGTATCAGTTCGTCACGTTTCGACAAGCCTCGACTTGTTTCGAGAACCTTCTACTCGTTTCGTTAAGGACGCATGGTATTGGCATCTCATTCGCACTTATGTGTTGTTAATGCGCTGATCTTCTATCTATTTCTCGCAAATTGCCCCAGTGCTGAATAATCTTCCGTCTCTCTCTAACACATTGCTTAGTGCGCTGAATTGTGTTGCGTTTCATTTACTATTGCGCAGTGGAGCAAATTACCTCTTTCCGTAACAACAATTTTAAATATAATATAAAATTAGCTTAAATAATACATAATTCAAAATGTCAAATTCACACATATCAAACCATTTAATTCAGAGAAATTCAAAAACCTATAGCTCTATCTTCATACAAGTTCTACCACTTCTAATACTTATAATTATGTATATCCACCCCTTTCGTTATCATTATAACTAGTCCATTTTAAAGCTCTACTATTCCCCTTCCATTCGCATTTCTGGATGCTTTAAGTGACAGCGGTCAGCGTAATTAATACTAAGCTCAGTGGCTACGAGTGACTCTTCTGCATTTGACAGTTTCGGCGCCACAGGTGTTTAGCGCTAATATCCTTTTGCATTTAATACCCACATATATCCTTGACGCATACTACTAATGACATAAATGTTTCTATGATTATTAATATTATTAAATTATGACAAATGTCCTTGACAGCTCTAAGCGCACGTTTAACCCCTTTTTGAGCAGGATATCGTATATATAGATATATGGCAACCCATGTTGTTGCAAGATAAACGCACAGAGCTGCATATGATGCTGAAAATGTGTGTGTTTGTCAGACATATAAACATACAAAACACATACGCACTGACATTAACATCTAAGCAAATTAGCAATTTTGGCACAAGGACATCAACAGCACGAACTACAACAACAACAGCAACCATAACAGATACAGCAGCATTTACAGACAAGTGTTGCCAACAACATGCTGTGTTGCCAACATCTAATTATGCTATTCAATTAATCCCTTCACGCCTTTAGCTGCCCTTTACTTGGTTACGTTGGCCTTTTCTGTTCATACGGTATGTCTGTCCTGCATTTTTGTTGGATATGTCCGAAAATAGCTGTGCAAAAGGCATTTCATGGTCATAATAAGAGGACCCTTAGTTGGCTGCTTGTGGCATATAATGAATGTCTTGGTTGTTATTGTGATCTATGCCACAAAATGAATTAATTCCTCTGGCCATTCCGAATGGCAGCAGGCAACATGCTGCAAGGGTTACAAAATGTCAAAAAGTTATGTTTTTAAAACCTCGAGCATGGCCAACAACTATGCCGGCGCTCAGTTGAGTCAACTTCCGGCGGATGTTGGTACGTATTACAGGCAGCAGTAGGCAGCAGGATTAGAAAAAACAGCAGCCGCCTCAAGTATTTATTTGATGTTTTACAAATGTTTGTATTTTTCAGTTGAGTTTTATTTTATTTTGTAATTTTTGTGTTTGCACAAAAGACTAAAATTCCTGCAGTTCAAACTTTACGAAAACAATTTTAAAAACAATTTGTAAATGTTAACAAATGTAAGATTTTATGAGAGTTGAAATTGAACTTTCTTATTGTAGCCCTTACTTTGCCACCCTTTTGCAAAATTATGATTTTTTTTCATAGAGTACTTAAAGCACCACTAAAAACTCTATTATGACATTAACTTCCGCTTGTTTTCTGCACTTCCGTTTCCGATGAAATTGCTTTTAAAAGATGCTGTTGGTCACTCTGTTACACTGTCTTTGTTTGTCTCACTTGTCACATATCTAATACTCATATCAAAGCAAACAAAACATAAAAAAAACGACTAAAAATAATAACAAAACGGAAAACTAGCATCCTACACATCCTGCCATGATATCCTTATCATTTCCGCAATAAATTTTATTTAATTTCATTTTATTTTTCTATTAAAACTAACAAAATCTATTTTTTGTTCTACCAAAATTTCACTTGTATTTTGTATGTCCTTCTGTGTAACCAGATATGCTGCAGCAAAAAGGCCAACAAAAAAAAGGACACGCACGTCCCTTTGGTGTTGTTAGTCGGCAACAACGCCGAAACACATAAATCATAAATGCTCTTTGTGTGAGCATTGCTTACAAAACTAAATGGTAATACTTTGCATACCAACGAAGCCGAAGGACATCATGTGAATTTTTTTTTTTTTCGGTAAGCATCTAAAAGAAGTCGCTCTTTCTCCCCCTGCGGCTGCCTGCAATCTGCATGCTCAAGAACGTGCCTCATATGATTGCAAATGTGACTACATTAGAATTTTCAACAACCGAAATACATAGTAGATTTCTTTATCCTGGCAACCGCAGCGAAATCACTTTTTTTTGTCATTTTTTTCTGATATTTTTTATCACGTTTTAAGAAAGTTTTTTCATGGTTTTTATATTTTTTTGGTAATCATATGCGTATGTTTAGCAAAATCAAACCGTTTGTCATTATTTAAAGTCCTTTTGACAGGAATCGCATGCATGTGAGCATCTTAAATGATGATATCAGCTGTCACTGTAACGCAGGGTAGATTAAATTAAATGGTCTGGCGGTCTCAGCGGTTGATGATTAATGTCTGGGGTTGAGGGAGAAACACCTATATTTTCTAACCAAAAATATTACGTACGATTGTTTTTGTAAGAAAAGTACTTTGTCCCATCAAAAGTTATTATTTTCTAGATTAAATATTTTAATGTTGTATTTTGTTAACTATTTCGATTAGAAAATTAATTATTATATTTTTTTTTTTTTGTAAATTAAGTTAAATCTTTTTTATTTTACACATTCGAATATTATATTCTCTTAAAAATGAATAGACTAAAACCGTTTCATATAAAAACCGACATTTTTAAACCGAAAAACAGACTAAATAAGATGTAAACCCGAAATAAACTCTTTGGGTTAAATATTGATTTTAAAAAAGTTTTATTAAAATTGATCATTTTTAATAGATTATAAATCAAGGTATAGTTTCTTGTTCCAGATATTAAAAATATTCCAGTAAGCCATTCGTTTAGATACAGGGATTTTCAAATGGGACGCTTATTTTTTATTACCTTTTGATACTTTTGATATTTTCCTTCCTTAATATAGTTGATTTTGTTATGAAACAAAAAGAAAGTTTGGTAAAAATTTAAAGTTTCCCAATTGATGTTCCTCAAAAAAAAGTACAGTTGAATATTTTTTAAAATTCTTTTGAAGACTGGTTCACGATCTAACTTTTTCCATTAATCAAATTCCATTTATATGCCTTTTAATTGATTTTTGAGCGAGTTTTACAAACAGTTCTATTTTGGACTTCTTGAAAAATGAAAATAGAACTGTTTGGAAAAATCGTTCAAAAATCAATGAAATGAAATTCTGTTATTGCAAAAAGTTAGATCATGAATTAGACTATGGAATAGAATCTTAAAAAGAATTTTAAAAAATATTCAAATGTACTTTTATGAAGGAAAATCAAAACGTGTCCCACTTTAGCCCAGGCTAAATTGCTAATTTTGGCTAAAAATTAAATTTTGATCTAAGTTTCTGTTTATTCAAGCGCATTTCTTTTGTAGACGGACCTATTTGTACAGTAAATTATATAAATGTCCAATTACACTGCACAACAAAAAAATTATCCGCGATCTTAGTATGATTTTCCGATGGACTTCAAAATTCTCATCACGACCTGAATCGCAGAGCTTAAAGAGTGATTTGTAAAAACAAAGCAAGAGCAATCATTAAATTATGCATCTAGTTTAACATTTAATATAAAATTTTATTGAATTAAGAAATCTTAATATTAAAATCATTAGTTTTTGTGTTTGACTGGTCATAACTTCGGTTTCATGTAGTTTATTTCAAAATATTAGCTGAAGTATGCTCAATGGAATATAAAAGAAATTACTCAAATCTGTAAAAAGTAAAAGTCCAAAATATGTAGAAAAACACGAAAATTGACATATATTTGTATTACGTAATAACTCAATCTTAGAATCTTGATGTGCATCGGAGTAATCTAACTATGAACGCATTTCATTTTTATACCCTACACTAAGAGTGAAAGGGTATATTCAGTTTGGTACGCCGTTTGTAACACCCAGAAGAAAGCATCTCCGGTATGGAAAAGTATATATATTCTTGATCAGCATGACCTCCTGAGTCGATTTAGCGATGTCCGTCTGTCCGTCTGTCTGTCTGTCCGTCTGTCTGTCCGTCCGTCTGTCTGTTGAAATCCCTAAGACTTTTAAAATTGAAGAGCTAGATAAATGAAACTTATAACTTAGATTACTAATATACCTACGCTGTATGTGCGAAAAAATTGGCGAGATCGGTCCATGGTGACCTATGATCCGACCACTTATGTTCAAATACCACATATAAAATGTACATATAAAGATCAATTTTTATGTATACGTGCTTAGGTAAACTTTGTTGGTCAAATATATATTGACATCATGCTCAAATACATGATAATAATGTTTTCCGGCGAAAAGACTTGTGGTTCACAAAAAAAAAAAATCGAAATTCGGTACACCTACCCATTTGTAAATATGGGTATCAAATGAATGGAAATTCTTCAGCGATTGAATGTTTGTAGTTATTTTCAGGATTCAGGATTTTTTTTGTTGTGAAGTGTTATCTAAGTATACGCTATACGAATTCGTATTTCGGTAGTAAATTTAAATAATTTCGACTCGTTGTTGGCTCGTATATCTTTCCATCTGAAATTGCAAACCTTACTGAAGAGAAATGTCAAAAGAGCTCCACATTTATAGCGTCTCTGTTGAAAAACCCTTAAAAAAACTTTTGTAGCGCTCTTATTGAAAAACCCTTTATTTTAACGAGACCTTACGAGATGATGAAGAATTCACACAATATCGTAAAATTTCTCGTATCAATATCGAGCGTCAAATTTACATTAGACAAAACATTTAACGAAATCGATATCGAAAAAAAGAAAAGAACAGAAAACATAGTTCGAGAATGATTTAAAAAATATTGAAAAATCAATGTTGAAAATATTTAAATATCGTACCCAGTCTGTCATGTTTAGAAACACTTCGATGCCTTTAATAGTTCTCAAACTCACTCCGAGAACAATTTATTATATCGGCACTAATTTTTGTTTTGTTTATCGTATTCATGTTATCTTTATGAAAACACGAGAATATAAAAACATTTCATGCAACAATTTTTTACATTTGTATAATCATAAAATTTTAATTTTACAATTTAAAAATATTTGACTTTTGTTTGAATAAAGTTTTATTTTGAATACGTTTTACCCAAAATTGGAAATTAATTTTCTTAAATTGTGTTTTTCTTAAGACGTTTTAAAATCTTTTTTCGTTTTTTTCTTGTTGTATAGAATCGATTTACCCATGCAGTTTAATATGTACACTTAGAAAAATAGTACATCAATAGTATACAATAAATAAATATTTTTCATATAAACACAAAAACAATTCTATAGTAATTAATACATAGTATTTTATAGTATTTAATGTTATTTACCCATTATAATAATAATTTATCCTATTGACTAATTTTAATAGCAGAAAACTTTTGATTTTATAGTATTTTTTCTGAGTGTATTAATGTTCTCTATCGGTACGATTTTAAAACAATTCTCGCACATCGACGACATCTCGAAACAGTCTCGAAGCGATATTGAATCATACATTTGAATATACTTGAAATATTATAAATAACAAATGGTAAACAAAGCGATTGAACTCTTATTTCGAAGTTAGATCGCGAAAATTCGAGGTATCGGAGATTTTCGAGCATTGGCAGAATGGTAAGAGGCGGTTAAAGTTATAGTGGTGTAACTGAGTCTGCAATGGAACTCTCGGAACTCTTCAAAGATCGAAGTTTTCTCGAACTAACTGCGATAAAAAAGTTCGATCTCTTTGGCTTTATCACTACTAATATGTGAAACTTTTCATACAATAAAATTTAAGGAAAATATAGGATATTTAAATATTTATCACATCGATATCGCAATGTTTTTCGAATCAATCTCGATGTTCGATGCGATATCGATCCAGAATCGTTTTTTTCTCGTTTCAAATAAAGTTCATTATCTCGTTAAAATATCTGCGTACATTTTAGAATGAATTGTGGTATAATATAGATACGAAATTATAATCGAGATCAAATGGCAGACCAGAATTTTATTAAAAGTCATAATGGTGTAAGTCTATCCATTTTTGTTCTATGGAATACAACATTTTTAGCTGCATTTTTTCATGCAATTCAATGCTAAATTGTTTCCCCCATATATCTGTTAATGGATACATACATACACTTTTACTAACAATGTACAATAGACATCTGCACAAGTGCATTTGAAACCCACTTCAAGACATTCATTTCGTTTTAAAACATTTACTGTCGTCAACTCTATGCTTGAAAATCGAATGAATGTCTTGCTCACAACAACAAAGCACTAAGTACTGTTAAAAAAAAAACACAAACAAAACTAAACTGCAGTGAAGAGGTCTATGATGATGAGCAATAAAAATTCAAATATTGAAATAAACTGCTTATGACACCGAGTACTTAGTGCATTTTTTTATCATTTAGGAATTTTCCTAAATATGGAAATATAAAAAAAAAATTAAAAGGTATAAAAAATCATAGAATATTTTATATTAAGTTTTTTATTTGTCGAACAATATTTTTTTCATAATTTTTTTTGTTCATTATTTAATATAAAAAAATGTTCGATATATTGCTTTTCGATCAAAGCGTTGTTTTTGTCGTACTACATTTTTTTGAAATTTTTTTTTTTTCAAAAAAATTGCATGTTTTATTTTTTATAAACACATAAATACTAAATACCGACAACAACATTACTGCCGTCGAACGCCGAGCGGCAGATTTGTTGTTGTTTTCAATGTTCGTCTTCTCACTCGGTACTCACTTGCTGCACCCACACCCAGAAAAAAATACTATGTAAATAATAGTTTTTTACTATTAAAAATAGTCAATAGGATAAATTATTATTTTAATCGGAAAATACCATTGAATACTAGAAAATACCATGACATTGCCATTCAGTTTATATGAAAAGATTTATTTTTTGTATACTATTAAATCAATAATTGTCCTATTGACCAATTTTAATGGGATTTGAGGGAATTTTTTTCTGGATGCACCGTATTTGTTGTATGTTCAGCGACAGTGTTGTCGTTTGATTTTGTTTTTGCAAAACATTGAATGTTTTGAATGGCTTCATGTTTTGACAGTACTTGACACCAACCCTAGTAGAAATTTTGGTAGGGCCATGGCATTATTTGAGATGATCGGGATATGACGAGGCGCAGTGTTCTGGTCATGTACTGACCTCAGGCCATGATCCTTTACTGACCGGGCAATTCCCCATTATATTATTTACCCGACAATTGCCTTGTCAGAGCCCGAGCATAATAGGGTTTTTCTCATTAAATCTCAATTATTGTCTGATGCTAATTTCGTTATGAGGAACAAATAATGTAGCTATGATCGGGAACAATAACTAGTTAGATAATGTAAACCCTGCTATGGTAAGCATGATAAGGTCAATGATCATATTTTCTCTAATAGGACTTACCCAACGAAAACCCAATCATTTCCCGATGGCGCATCAGGCAAATTTTTACTAGGGAATGAAACAAATACTGCAGTGAAGTGAATTTGCTTAGAGACTTCGCCATAATACTGTCGACTGTCATTTGCGAAATGAATTCAAAACTGTAGAGTGCAGTAGTGCATATTTGCAGAGGAAACTTCAAAACCATTTGTACAGATGTCTAATGTACAATAAACAGAGTAATCATGATAAATCTAAAGACTATCTGAATATGTTAACAAAAGTAACATTTTGTTGAAAATTATACCCTGTGCGATATATTTTTTTCTCTTAATAATGTAATACACGAAAGTTCTGCAACTGTAAAAACAGTTTGACGAAATTTAACCCAACCACGATATTTTCTTTTGATAAAAATCCCTTTCTATGTAATTATTTCAATACTTTTGATAACTCTTTTCAACACAATTGTCTACCATTAAATATACGCTCGTCACCTACTAAAAAATAAATGAATCCAATTTAATTTGTACTCAACTAAGTCATAAAATCTCATGAAAAAACATTAAATTTATCAAAATATTAAAATCACAAACACTCGTTGGGCTTTAGATCACACACCACATACACCACACACACTGAGACCTTAATTACCTCATTTGAAGGTTGGCCAAAAGTATTTTCATTTAAATTAAATTACTTACGATTACACAAATTACGCATGTGAGCACTTGAGATTGGAGTGTGCTACGTTGTGTTCATATATGAATGGTGTGTGAGTTTGTATGAATTAAGTACCATTCATATCTTCAACAACCCAAACAGAAATATGAATTCATATGCGAGAGAACGAACAAGTGTGAAAATACCGGTTAAATTAAACCCTTTACCAACTCGGTCGTCTGTGGTTTAAACTGAAATTGTGAATGTGTCAGCGGCAGACTATGCTAAAATGTTGGCGGCTGTTTTACGTCGAGGCAAAGTCACTCGAAAACATTGTGTTCCATTCCTCGACCAGTTAACTGCGATTTAAATAAAATAATATGAAAAATAATAATAATTTGAAATGATGTCCCTGCAGGACATTAACAAAAGTCATTACATTTGCCATTAAATGTAAAAATAAATGTTGGCGCGGCCTCTCTTTACAATATTGTATACGTGTCTGTGGTTTTACACCTTTTTGACTGCCCTTTTCACACCATTGTGTTTGCCAAAGCCATAGTCATACCCTTCAATTCAAAGGCATCCTTAGAATTTTGAATATTCATGCCCGGTGCAAATGAGGGTTTTCTTATCTTTTTATGTGTTTTGTAATGACTTTGTTGGCGCACAGTGATTTTTGTAAGAGACAGAATGTTTTTATATTTCTATCATATTTTTTATGGTTGATTGTACAGGAAATATAGGTTTTAACATGATGATATTTTAGAGAAAAAAGTTTTTATATTGATACTGATATCAATTGATTGAAGTTTTATAGTTGAGACCTAAAACAAGTTTTTACTTTCCAAACTCAAAATTCTAATATTCAGAATAGTAATAATTTCACACATCTTCTATTATTCTATTTAATTCCTATGACGATTTATAGTTTAATTTTGATATGCAATATATATTTCTAATTCATGTATTGTAATAACATAGTAGGTTCAACCAATCTATCATTCGATTTGGTAACGATTACGGTAATTCGGGCATTTTATTGTCTCTGGGTTAGTCGTAATTCTCAGTTTATATAATAAATGTTTTTAAAACAGTTAGTAAAATATTTATTTGAAAGGATACAAGTTTAATTTACCCTATTAGGGTAGACATGATCATGACAAGATCATATTGATTATAACGATAAAACATTTCAATGATCAGATCAGAATTTCAATTATGGTTGAATATATGTTTGGAAACTGTTAGTCTTGATGAGATGTTTCATTTTTATATTGACAACATATAACCCTCGTTTATCAACGCATATATAATTGTCAACAATTGGTATAAATTACGTACAGGTGTCACATTTCAGATTAGAGTTCCCAATTATATAAAACATTTATTACCCAGTATGCCATTTTGTTCAATATCTATACGAGATCAATTCTGGGTACGCACGATATCGGAGACTTTCTCGTAGCAATATTGAGCGTCAAATTGGACCTACGTAGTATGCACAAATCGATGCATATTTTTTTCATGTTTCGAATAAACTTCATTATTTCGTTACGATATCTGCGTACATCTTAGAATGAATTGTAGTAAATTATAGACATCAAAATCGAATCAAAATCGAATGAATTCATCGACATCTCGAAACAGTCTCGAAGCGATATCGAATCGAATGACAGACTGGGTTTTGTCATAAATTTTGAATGTACGAGAAAATTTTAGTTTTAGCAGTAACGAGATCGATCTTTTAACACTTTCAGTAATTTGTTACCATATGGTCATTTCTTGGGGCTCCCGCACGGGACATTCGTACGCTTAAAACTTTATTATCTAGAAGGAAAATTAATGAATTTAATGAAAATGCATGTAGTATTTAGCCGCGGTAGTTCAGTGGTTAGTGCGTTGGACTGCGAGCCGAGAGGTCCCAGGTTCAAGCCTGGACTGGGGCTAATAATTTCTTTTCATAGAAAATGTTGTTCTATACCGCGCTACCTCTCGGCAGTAAATGGCAAACTTACGACATTAAAACATTGCCTATGAAAAGCTCTCACCCGCCGTTCGGATTCGGCAATAAACTTTAGGTACCGGATCCCGAAAGTAAATATCGAGGTTCATATGGATATTCCAAAAAGTCATTGAAGTTTGCGTATAAATGATTTTATTGAAATATTTTAAAAAATAGTTGAAATCATGTGCTTTCTTTGTAAATTTACACTTTGTTTCTAAAGTTTATAAATTTTTCATAATAAATCACAGAATAATTCCCCGTCCGAACGAGACAAAAAATTCCGCATCGAAATTATCAGTACGATTTTTATTCTAAAAATATTATTTCGTACAATATATTTTTCCCAATTATCTTTGAACTTAGCTGAGACAATTAACTTTATTTTTGTATATTAACATTTTGTTCCTAGAATTTACAGTTATTTCGTAATAAATCGCAGAATAATTCCGTACTTTCCGTATGGAAATTTGCACAACGATTTTTTCCTAAAAATAATTTTGTATATGACAATATTAATAGTCATTATTATGAAATGTAATGTAATATTTCAATTTTCAGATGTTTTATTAGGTTTTTTACTTTTTTTTAAAAACCTTTTTTTTGATATTTTTATACTGGACGGGACAAATTTCAATTAGCTGTCTAAAATTTTCTAGAATTGCTAGGAAAATGATGTTTACATTTTTCGAAATGCCAAGGAAATTATGCTTTAAAAACAGTGGATACAACTCTTTAAAAAAATGTTTCAGTTTACTGTCGTAATAAATGTATCTTTTTGGTTCCGGACGGGACATCAAAAATGATAACCCATATGATAACCATTTTTTAAAAACTCTCTGTAGAAATAAATTAACTGATAGTTTTTGATATCTATTATGTGTTGGTAATTAAATTTAGTTGATGAAAAGATATACTTATGAACTGTGAGGTGATATTTTGAGCATAATATGAAAAATGCATATTTAGGTTTTAAGCCATTTTTAGTATTCCTTATATTAAAAAAAAATATATTGTAATTTATACTTGTGTATTTATTTTTATTAAATAATAGTGTATTCAGTGTCGAATGGATTAATTTGAATATTTACACTAACCTTAAGGTTCAAAATAAAAAATATTTACTGAAAAGGTTAATCGAAGTAAGTTCGAAAATGTTTCACAGCATCATAAATGAGACCGGCAGACTGGATGTATCATGACATGATTTTTTTTCAGTTTTGTAAAATCTATACACCAAGAGATAGTTGTTTTAGCAAAGTCTTAAGAAGTTCTTCAGAGTTTATGTGAGAAATGTGATATATTTTCATAAAACCACTTATTTTAATATTATTTATATTAAATGATAGGTATTTCCATAGCGAAAGGAATTGCATAACTTTTTATGTAATCGTTCGTGGATTTACGTTGAGTGAAGCCGTTTTGCTAAGATTTAATAAATCTGATTTTCTCATAAGGAAACATATATTCCAATAGTTTTCGCACATTATGGGGCTTTTATAATGTGGATTTAACTAAGTACACTGAGATGTCAGTCGTTTAGCATGACAATCATGGGATCACCTTCGTCAGTCCTAATCCAATCTGATGATAAACCAATTTTCTACTTATGTTGATAAAATAACTATAATTGGTATTGTCATAACCGGGATGAGAACTAGGAACTACTAGAATATAAGTCCAGTGCACATATCTTTGAACTTCCCCCATCTCGACATTTTAGAGGTATACTTTGAAGTATAAGTAGAAGAGGATACTTTTAGGATTATGTTATTTTTTTTAAAACACCAAAAACACACTTATGTGAAGCCACCTTCCCCACATTCGTCATGTTCATTTATGCAATGCTACGTTCTCAGTAAAAGGGTTAAATTAGCGACGTCATAAATAACAACTAATTATAATTATTAGCAAAATGAACGGCTATAATAATGGCTAATAAGACGCGCAACTTCACTTCAACCACCTCACATAAATACCAACTCCATCTAATTGGACGCAGCAATTAAACTGCAAAACATGAATTTATGAGCGTGTGGAATGCCAATTAAATGGCAACAACTGCGTCTCGATTTCGCGTAATCAAATGCACCTGATGACAAAATCCAACAACATGGGTAACAATGTAAATTTACGCGACAACATTAATCATCATTTAAAGTCGAGAGTAGAGAGAGAGACAAACAAAACTATAGTAAAGACAAATACATAAATATGTATGTGGTGCAAGGATATTGGAAGGATATTACAAAAAAAGGCTACAAAAAGCAATAATACATGTTAGTGGATAATAATTGTATAAGAAGGTTAAATATTATGACCCATGAACCCTATGTTGCAGTTAGTTATTTTTGCTATATCCCACTTCTATCATAATTGCGAATTTTTTTATTGGTTTTCTTTAATTTTCTAATGGTGGCACGCAGTGTGTTGTACATCATGTCCTGGCACGTAAAACCATTACGTAGTATTTATGAGCCGTGCTGCTACTGCTTATTTAGTAAAGGACCCGCAGTCAATTGCAACAGATGGCGCTATGAATTAAAAGGAACAACTCGTATTTTACGCTGCTCTATGCAACACACTCTGATCGCCAAACGCCGCGTCTCTTCTAAATACATATAACGCAAATGCTCTTTCTCAAATATTACTTCAATGTCTAGAGTCAATTATAGAAATAACCTAAGTTCGGTTATTGTGCGAAAAAAGGAAATTAAATTGATATACGATGCAGATGTCGTACGCAAAAAAAGACGAACACCAACTCACGTAAAGCGGGTTTTCAGGAGCGGACTGTGAGGAAAAGCATTTCATTTTTTAAGCGACCGAAAAAAAAAAATGAAAACGATCCACAAAGTTTATTTTGATATACAATGATTTCCATTATATGTCTTTTGTGCCTTTTCACAGTGCTTAAAATACATGAAGAACTGCCTTTTCATTCTCTACACAAAAAGTGAAAAGGTATATTTATACATATCGATCCCTAACAGGCAGAACATCGTAACAAATATTTTGGGAATTTTTCTTTTATTGCAGTTTTGAACACCTCTTTATGAGTGAAATGTCCCTGCAAAGTCTTATTTTTGAATTTCCCGGTCCAAATTTGAAATAAAGCCAAATAACTCTTATTATCGTAACTAAATTTTTTGAAAAATGTTGATTACGATGCGCTTTGCGAGGGCATTTGAACTATAAACTCAATATTTGAGACACATATTTGAAACACAACATGCGGAATATTTTATTTCCGAATGGACCCATCAATTTAATATTTCTTTTAGTGACTACTTCAAGTATTTTTAACTCCTCTTGAGGTATTGGTAGAAAATCAAAAAATATGAGTATTTGTTGAGAATATGTCCAACTTTAAGGCAAAACCAGTTGGGAAGATTAGATCATATGGGAAATTTTAAAGTAGGGACATTTTATAGTAGGTGTTATTATGATAGTAAGGATTATCCAAATTATAGTCGGTCTAAGCCGACTATAAATGCACTACACATATGTGTGGTTACCATTCAATGTGGTATATAGGTCACCAGGGTATACGAATCCTGAAAATAATTACAAACTTTAAATCGCTGAAGGATTTTCATTCATTTGATACCCATATTTTCAAATGGGTAGGTGTACTGAATTTCGATTTTTTTTTTTGGGGAACCAAAGTCGTTTCGCGAGAAATCATTTTTTTTCATGTATTTGAGCATGAAGTCAATATATATTTGGCCAAAAAAGTTTATCTAAGCACGTATACAGTAAAATTGATCTGTAGATGTACATTTTATGTGAGATATTTCAATATATGAGGTCAGATCACAGGTCACAATGGACCGATCTCGCCAATTTTTTCGCACATTCAGCGTAGGTATATGAGTAATCTAAATTACGAGTTTCATTCATCTAACCCTTAACTTTTTAAGTTGTAGGGATTGCAACAGACATACGGACAGACAGACAGACAGACAGACAGACGGACAGACAGACGGACATCGCTAAATCGACCCAGGAGGTCATGCTGATCAAGAATATATATACTTTTCCATACCGGATATGCTTCCTTCTGGGTGTTACAAACGGCGTACCAAACTGAATATACCCTTTCACTTTTAGTTTAGGGTATAAATATAAAAAATAATTTTATAATGTACTTCCAATGGATTTTTTCATCAAAGTAAAATACTGACCACTGGATAGTCTTAATTTTCATTAAACATGCGCCAAAATATTCATATACCTACATTTCT
This sequence comes from Dryomyza anilis, assembly GCA_951804985.1. NCBI lineage: Eukaryota > Metazoa > Arthropoda > Insecta > Diptera > Dryomyzidae > Dryomyza > Dryomyza anilis. The sequence goes on from OX638130.1 coordinate 117,204,822, forward strand.
CAATTATCGTTTACCGAAATTCAGAATACCGGTTTTTAATAAGACCTTTTGACCATAGCATCATATGTAGTACAATTGAAAAATGTTTCGAAATAAACTGGGACAGGCAAAACATCGTTACTACAATTTTCTTAAAATACTTCTGCATGTAATGGATATTGAGCCACACTATTATTATTGTCAGCTCATTTAAAGGATACTTAAACTACTCGATTTTGAGACTTTATTTCGCCTCCTGTGAAATTTGCTTTTTGTTGATTACGATCTTTTGCCAGTAAGGTATCGATATAACACCCAGAAGAAGGAGTGGCCGATATGTAAATGAATATATATTCTTGATCAGCCTCTTATCCTAATATTAAGTAGGAAAAAAAGGATGAGCCCAAGATTCCCACAGTTTTGCGCCAAGAATGCATAAATCGCGCACATAATATACAAGCATGGCTAAAGACTGTCTATAATAATAAGTAGTGATAAGAAGGATCGAGTAAGAAGGATCGAGTAAAGATATACGAATTCGAATTTCGGTAGTAAATTTTAATAATTTCGACTTTTTGTTGGCTCGTATATCTTTCCATCATGAAATGGCAAACCTTACTGAAGAGAAATGTCAAAAGAGCGACAAGAAATATGGCGTCGTTTGCTGTCCCTGTTGCTCTACTTTTGTAGCGTCCCTGTTGAAAAACCCTTGAAAAAAACTCTTTTAGCGCTCTTATTGAAAAACCTTTTAGAAACACGTCCATAGGACACCAAAAAAGAAGAAACACAATGGATAAACTCTGGTCCAATTGGTCAATCCTCTAAATTTAAATGAACATGGATCAATCTGTCTACACATACAGAAAACTGAATTGCTGAGGCAACCAACTAAATTGTCATACCGGTTTATTCGGTAGCAACAACAACTGATAAAATAGGTGCAAAAACCTCTTAATTCGTTGCAAGCTCCTAGTCAGCAAGCATGAGGTTGTGGCAACCTCCTAGTCAGCAAGCATGAGGTTGTTTCAACCTTCAAGTCAGCAAGCATGTCGAAACCTCCAATTGAAATTTTAGTTTAAGAAAGTTGTTTTATATACCTATATAAAACAAATGCGTAAATATGTCACGCACACAATTTCATAAAGTGAATCTACTACTTCCTGTTCCTTGCAAAATAACAAAAACATTATGAAAATATACATTTATTTCATAAATGTACCACATTTTCTTCATAAAAACTATTTCCATCACTGTTGCACTAGCTAGAGAGCAATTTGTATTGATTCAATAGTTTCAAATAATTACTGAATTAATGAATTTCCTATTGTTTTCGACTTGTGCAAATTTTTCACGTTTCTTTATTTCTGTATGTATCCATAATAGTTAGCAAGAAACTGGCAACCGAACAGCTGATAGACATGGCCTTGTCGTTTGTCATTTATTTTGTTGATACAACAACATACTTAGTTGCCGTTACAAATGCACGAAGGAAAATTTTGGCAGAATGAAAAATGCAATCACGAGATTATGGCAACCGAATGTGTAGTTGCGCGGACTAACATTTGGGTTATTGTAAAATAAGGTACGTTAATTTTGATGATAAATGTATTTCGTTTGCTACAATTAAATGTTGGTTAGATTAACCTCGTGCCTAAAGAGTATTTTGCGTGCCTAAAGAGTATTTTTTCTAGACGAAACTTCATCATTAGTACTTTAAGTACAATTCCCCGAATTTTGAAATATTTTTTTATATGGTTCTTTATTTGTTGAAAAATTATATATTTATTGCTCGACTCACTGAATGAATTTCGATTGGCACTTTTGTTTAGTCCGCTCCTGTTTATTCTATGATAACGCGGGGTTGTCTATAATGTTAAAGGACCAACAAAAAATTTGCCCATTATTCATAATAATTTTCGTTCTTTGGCAAAACATTGAAATGTCTTGTTTCTATCAGCAAAAAATCATGTTCAATGTCGGTTGAGTAAAATAATGTTTGGCAAATGTTCGCGAAAAGGCTCGTAATCGCACTTTATTGCCTGTGAAATTAGTATTTATGTGCGTAAGCGACGCTGATAACGCACGTCGCGCTGACTTTTTGGCGGATATACGTAGTGATTAAACTACCTGAAGCGGTGGCAATAAAATTGAGTTATGGTTTTTAATATAACAAAAAGCACTACAAAGGGGTGGGTAACAACAACAACAAGAACAACAAAGTAGACAACAAAATCTAATCAAACAAATTGCATAAAAAACGTTCTTCGCATAACAATGAAAATGAAAAACAACTTATTTCAGCCTATGCTGTTCTTTAAAAACCCTTTACCCTCTTTTAAAAACCTTTGACACTTAATTTCATGGCATACCATAAAAAGGCTTAACTATATCGTTTGCCAATTAATTTGCATTTTAAAATTGCATTTACTCCCAGATGTCCGTAAGTAGTGGAACAAACAGTACCGGAAAGAACAGCTTGCAATAATTACAGCGAAAGGATTCAAATATCGACCGAGCGACAACTGGAAACAACCTAAAAGATTCGCCGAAAAATAAGTAATATCATTAAAACGGATGCACGCTATGGGACAGCCATTAAACGGTAAGCATCCTTTCGCCAAATTAACTCGAGTACGTTTCCGGTGCATGAATTTCGAATGCAAAGTGCTATTGATGCGCTCAACAACCCGAAGAAGGGTTAAAATTTAAAAAAAAAAATACTCATTACAAATTAATGAAAATAAATTGTTATATGTTAAAAAAAATCCCATAAACGTGACCCAACACCGCGTAAAGAATCACTGTAGCCGTGTGGCAAAAATAAATCAAAAATAACTCAAGTCAACAAACCGCATAAAAAGCAATTTCCATAATTAATTTGGTTTTAAAAAGTCCAAAGTAATTTTTATTCCTACTTCTTTTTTCACTACTTTGTACACAAAGTAGAAAAAAGCAAAAGAAAAGCAAGACAAGTGTCCAAGTAACAGCGCAACATCCATTAATAATCAATTTTTAAAAATTCAAAGTCTTCGAAAAAAACAACAGCGAAATATTTGTGAGGGTCCAGGCAGCTTTCGTGTACCTCACAGCATAGGGTAAATAATATTGTAATTAACCACAATTATGTGGGGGCGCAAACTTTTATATATTTTTCTTGAAAAACCAAAAAAAAAAAAAAATGCTAATATAAATAAGCGACGCAGTCAAATGGCGTGGTTATAGGCAGCCAAATGTCAAAATGATTTACCGTGAAGAATTTACGCAGCTTATGGGGTCCAGTAATTTTCTTCGCTATTTTATTTTATATATTTTTTGCTTTAAAACCCCTCAAAAAAAAAGGACAAAAGTTTAGAGTAAACGTGATTTTTCATTTGTTGATTCGGCTTTTTTGATAATATGTCCTTGGTAATGGAAAATGAGTTCGTTTTGTTTGTTCTGGACAACAATGAGGGTTGCTGTGCAGCATTTGTTGATTTTAAAGTTTTTTTTGCCTGTTCGTATTTAATACTGTTCGGCAAACATTTCGTCGTTCAGCTGCTGGTTGGACAGATACGTTCTTCTTTAAGCTCAGATCCATATAATTAATCTTTGAATCACAATTATTTATGGGGATTAATGCTAGATTTAATTATTTTGAAGCATGTTATTTTTCTGTCTCAGAGAAAATTGAACATACAAAGGGTATTTGAAAGTAGTTGATTTAATTTGGATAATAGTTGAAATATATCACACAGTATAGCATACATTTTAAAGTAACGGAGTTACGAAATTTTAAATTTGAATTCAGGCAATGCACAGTAGGCCGGGTAGGTCTCCGTATATAAAAAAAATAAATTTTGAAAATCCGGCCCTAAAATGAAATCTTACCTCGTAAAAGTTTCAGAAAAAAACAAAAAAATTGTTGAAGCCCGCCAAAAAAACGCCGCTGTCTTCATAGCTTCTTTATTCGATGTCCGATCATCAAGTTTTATATTTCGTCAAAAAGGTCTCAGCGGTTAATATATTTGACCCATAGGTTTAATTGACCTTCGAGGTCATATTCGATAAGTAATGTGATTTTATTCAGTGATGTCAGATTATGCGGACTTTCAAACATTTTTGTTTGCCCCAGTCTAATGCTCAGCATTAATGGTAGAAGAGGATTGTATGTTAAAGGGAAAGAGACGATGGAGATGTTTGGATTTGAATTTTCCATTATCATCAATGTCTGGAAAACAGACGTATGTAGATTATTCCACAAACGTATCATGCAGGGATGATATTTGAAAATATCGATATTGTAGCTTATCTTAAAAAAATTGTACTAAATGGAACCAATTGTACTTTTTTTCCCAAATTTAAATATTTTTTTTTAACATACAAATATCAAAAATATGCAAAAAGTGCCTCTTTCTTTATTCCAAAAGAAAACAATGAAGTAACGATGTAAAAATGAGGTCAACATTATTTAAATTTTATGCTTTTTGACTTTTAAACAAATTTGACATACTTTATATAGATGCCAATTTTAATATTGAGGATAGAGATATTCATTTTCATGGTTGTCAACCAATGTGATATTTCACAATTGGTGTCAACGATAAATTGCAAGTCGGACTTTTTAAATACTCAATAATAATAATTGTTTGGCGCTACAGTCCTGTATAGAACTTCGGCCGAGCTCTCTCACCATTTTGAGCTGTGCATGTTATATTTGTACTCAAAGTGGTGGGACCTACAGTTTATTGCCGGATCCGAACGGCGGGTGAGAGCTTTTCATAGGCAATGTTTTACTCTCGTAGGTTTGCCATTTACTGCCGAGAGGTAGCGCGGTATAGAAAAATGTTTCTATGAAAAGATGTTGTTAGCCCCAGTCCAGGCTTGAACCGTGGACCTTTCGGCGCGCAGTCAAACGCACTAACCACTGAGCTACCGCGGCTACGCGGTACACCAAAATTGAGAATAAGTAAGTTGTGGACAAAGATAGCAGCACTGTTTAGTGAGCCATCTGAATCTTCAAGGGCTTTTGCAAATATAGGATTTTTTTTCGATATCTCTTTGTTAAAAATGGGATGTTTTTGATGATCTCTCAAAGAGCTTTAGTTCGACAAAATTCATCATCATTGTCCTAGTAGAAACTTGAACTTCTATTGACTTCTCTTAATAGTATTTCGCAAATCTCTATTTTTATCTAAAGTCAACTACATTTTATTTAGGAAATACAAGTTCGAATTCCTGAAAACGCCAATTTTCAAAACTCTTTTTTTAGTTTTTTTTTTGTTAAACATTGAGTGATAAAATTCGAATTGTATTTTTGATGTAAAATCAGTTTTGACCAATTGTGCAACATAATTTTCAAAATTCAAAGTCTTAGAAATTTATTTATATGTATTATAAAAACCTTCAAAATGTATATGTCCTTTCTAAGCCATATTTATTGCTGTAGAATTCACACAATTTAACAAGCAAATGTCTATAATTACGATATATAATTAAAGTAAGACCATTTTTCACATTTTCCGCCTACCATTTATTGTCTTTATGTAATCACTGTCAAATGCATGTGGCTCTCCTGAACTCCGGGCCACCCCTTCTACACACCAAGAGCCACCGCCTGGCAATGGAACTTATTCGATTAATTATAGAAATCAACGCAATGTCGCCGACCGCCATCACAACGCATAACACATTTATATGGGGGGTATTTAATAAATAGACATACATATTATCCGGTGTGATGTGTATGTAGAAATCAACAAATAGCTTGAGGCCTCTGCACAACTAATCACAAACGGCAGGCAGGCAGCGGACTTGCTGCAGGACTCCAAATCCTTAAGCAACCGTAACGCAACGGAAGCGGCACGGACAAAGAACAATCGGAGGATAATGACAGAGATAGATTTGCTAATATCTGTCATGTTTATGAACACAAACACAGAAAGTGGGTGGGGCTGGATGAGGATTTATACGAGAAGCAGCAGCAAATATTGATGAGAATTAAGGATATTTGTTGTGGCTGTTGTGCTTGCAACACATTGTATTCCGGCAACATTAATTGGTCGTAAGCAGCTTCAATCAGTTACAGATTGAAAACCGATTAAATGGAATAAAGACTGGGAAGGATGTGAGAGACAAAATAAATGAAAGATATACAGAAAATAAAAGAAATTTTTTGCTTAGAAAGAGAAAGTGTGGATGAGGAAACTTCACGGTATTTTTTTAATTTCCATCTCGATCTATATAATTTACAGTATGATCTAGTCTCTTTTTCAATCTCGAAAAAGAATCCGAGAGAGATCTCGCATCTGAGGGAGATCTCGAAGGAAGGAAAGAATAAAGAAATAAAAAAAAAACAAAGCAAGAAAAGAAGCAAAAAAAAGGTGAGAATAAAAGAAGGAAAGAAAGAAAGAAAGAAAGAAGAAAGAAAGAAGGAAGAAAAGAAGTAAAGAATGAAAGAAGGAAAGAAGAAAACAAGGAAAGAAAGAAACAAGCAAAGAAGGAAAGAAGGAAAGAAGAAAACAAGGAAAGAAAGAAACAAGCAAAGAAGGAAAAAAGGCAAGAAGGAAAGTAGGAAAGAAGGAAAGAAGAAAACAAGGAAAGAAAGAAACAAGCAAAGAAGGAAAAAAGGTAAGAAGGAAAGTAGGAAAGAAGGAAAGAAGGAAAGAAGGAAAGAAGGAAAGAAGGAAAGAAGGAAAGAAGGAAAGAAGGAAAGAAGGAAAGAAGGAAAGAAGGAAAGAAGGAAAGAAGGAAAGAAGGAAAGAAGGAAAGAAGGAAAGAAGGAAAGAAGGAAAGAAGGAAAGAAGGAAAGAAGGAAAGAAGGAAAGAAGGAAAGAAGGAAAGAAGGAAAGAAGGAAAGAAGAAAGAAGGAAAGAAGGAAAGAAGGAAAGAAGGAAAGAAGGAAAGAAGGAAAGAAGGAAAGAAGGAAAGAAGGAAAGAAGGAAAGAAGGAAAGAAGGAAAGAAGGAAAGAAGGAAAGAAGGAAAGAAGGAAAGAAGGAAAGAAGGAAAGAAGGAAAGAAGGAAAGAAGGAAAGAAGGAAAGAAGGAAAGAAGGAAAGAAGGAAAGAAGGAAAGAAGGAAAGAAGGAAAGAAGGAAAGAAGGAAAGAAGGAAAGAAGGAAAGAAGGAAAGAAGGAAAGAAGGAAAGAAGGAAAGAAGGAAAGAAGGAAAGAAGGAAAGAAGGAAAGAAGGAAAGAAGGAAAGAAGGAAAGAAGGAAAGAAGGAAAGAAGGAAAGAAGGAAAGAAGGAAAGAAGGAAAGAAGGAAAGAAGGAAAGAAGGAAAGAAGGAAAGAAGGAAAGAAGGAAAGAAGGAAAGAAGGAAAGAAGGAAAGAAGGAAAGAAGGAAAGAAGGAAAGAAGGAAAGAAGGAAAGAAGGAAAGAAGGAAAGAAGGAAAGAAGGAAAGAAAGAAGGAAAGAAGGAAAGAAGGAAAGAAGGAAAGAAAGAAGGAAAGAAGGAAAGAAGGAAAGAAAGAAGGAAAGAAGGAAAGAAAGAAAGAAAGAAAGAAGGAAATAAGGAAAGAAGGAAAGAAGGAAAGAAGGAAAGAAAGAAGGAAAGAAAGAAAGAAGGAAAGAATGGAAGAATGAAATAAAGAAAGAAGGAAAGAAGGAAAAAAGGAAAGAAGGAAAAAAGGAAAGAAGGAAAGAAGAAAAGAAGTAAAAAAGGAAAGAAAGAAATAAAGATAGAAAGTAGGAAAGAAGGAAAGAAGGAAAGAAGGAAAGAAGGAAAGAAGGAAAGAAGGAAAGAAGGAAAGAAGGAAAGAAGGAAAGAAGGAAAGAAGGAAAGAAGGAAAGAAGGAAAGAAGGAAAGAAGGAAAGAAGGAAAGAAGGAAAGAAGGAAAGAAGGAAAGAAGGAAAGAAGGAAAGAAGGAAAGAAGGAAAGAAGGAAAGAAGGAAAGAAGGAAAGAAGGAAAGAAGGAAAGAAGGAAAGAAGGAAAGAAGGAAAGAAGGAAAGAAGGAAAGAAGGAAAGAAGGAAAGAAGGAAAGAAGGAAAGAAGGAAAGAAGGAAAGAAGGAAAGAAGGAAAGAAGGAAAGAAGGAAAGAAGGAAAGAAGGAAAGAAGGAAAGAAGGAAAGAAGAAAAGAAGGAAAGAAGGAAAGAAGGAAAGAAGGAAAGAAGGAAAGAAGGAAAGAAGGAAAGGAGGAAAGGAGGAAAGAAGGAAAGAAGGAAAGAAGGAAAGAAGGAAAGAAGGAAAGAAGGAAAGAAGGAAAGAAGGAAAGAAGGAAAGAAGGAAAGAAGGAAAGAAGGAAAGAAGGAAAGAAGGAAAGAAGGAAAGAAGGAAAGAAGGAAAGAAGGAAAGAAGGAAAGAAGGAAAGAAGGAAAGAAGGAAAGAAGGAAAGAAGGAAAGAAGGAAAGAAGGAAAGAAGGAAAGAAGGAAAGAAGGAAAGAAGGAAAGAAGGAAAGAAGGAAAGAAGGAAAGAAGGAAAGAAGGAAAGAAGGAAAGAAGGAAAGAAGGAAAGAAGGAAAGAAGGAAAGAAGGAAAGAAGGAAAGAAGGAAAGAAGGAAAGAAGGAAAGAAGGAAAGAAGGAAAGAAGGAAAGAAGGAAAGAAGGAAAGAAGGAAAGAAGGAAAGAAGGAAAGAAGAAAAGAAGGAAAGAAGGAAAGAAGGAAAGAAGGAAAGAAGGAAAGAAGGAAAGAAGGAAAGGAGGAAAGGAGGAAAGAAGGAAAGAAGGAAAGAAGGAAAGAAGGAAAGAAGGAAAGAAGGAAAGAATGAAAGAAGGAAAGAAGGAAAGAAGGAAAGAAGGAAAGAAGGAAAGAAGGAAAGAAGGAAAGAAGGAAAGAAGGAAAGAAGGAAAGAAGGAAAGAAGGAAAGAAGGAAAGAAGGAAAGAAGGAAAGAAGGAAAGAAGGAAAGAAGGAAAGAAGGAAAGAAGGAAAGAAGGAAAGAAGGAAAGAAGGAAAGAAGGAAAGAAGGAAAGAAGGAAAGAAGGAAAGAAGGAAAGAAGGAAAGAAGGAAAGAAGGAAAGAAGGAAAGAAGGAAAGAAGGAAAGAAGGAAAGAAGGAAAGAAGGAAAGAAGGAAAGAAGGAAAGAAGGAAAGAAGGAAAGAAGGAAAGAAGGAAAGAAGGATAGAAGGAAAGAAGGAAAGAAGGAAAGAAGGAAAGAAGGAAAGAAGGAAAGAAGGAAAGAAGGAAAGAAGGAAAGAAGGAAAGAAGGAAAGAAGAAAGAAGGAAAGAAGGAAAGAAGGAAAGAAGGAAAGAAGGAAAGAAGGAAAGAAGGAAAGAAGGAAAGAAGGAAAGAAGGAAAGAAGGAAAGAAGGAAAGAAGGAAAGAAGGAAAGAAGGAAAGAAGGAAAGAAGGAAAGAAGGAAAGAAGGAAAGAAGGAAAGAAGGAAAGAAGGAAAGAAGGAAAGAAGGAAAGAAGGAAAGAAGGAAAGAAGGAAAGAAGGAAAGAAGGAAAGAAGGAAAGAAGGAAAGAAGGAAAGAAGGAAAGAAGGAAAGAAGGAAAGAAGGAAAGAAGGAAAGAAGGAAAGAAGGAAAGAAGGAAAGAAGGAAAGAAGGAAAGAAGGAAAGAAGGAAAGAAGGAAAGAAGGAAAGAAGGAAAGAAGGAAAGAAGGAAAGAAGGAAAGAAGGAAAGAAAGAAGGAAAGAAGGAAAGAAGGAAAGAAGGAAAGAAAGAAGGAAAGAAGGAAAGAAGGAAAGAAAGAAGGAAAGAAGGAAAGAAAGAAAGAAAGAAAGAAAGAAGGAAATAAGGAAAGAAGGAAAGAAGGAAAGAAGGAAAGAAGGAAAGAAAGAAGGAAAGAAAGAAAGAAGGAAAGAATGGAAGAATGAAATAAAGAAAGAAGGAAAGAAGGAAAAAAGGAAAGAAGGAAAAAAGGAAAGAAGGAAAAAAGGAAAGAAGGAAAGAAGAAAAGAAGTAAAAAAGGAAAGAAAGAAAGATAGAAAGTAGGAAAGAAGGAAAGAAGGAAAGAAGGAAAGAAGGAAAGAAGGAAAGAAGGAAAGAAGGAAAGAAGGAAAGAAGGAAAGAAGGAAAGAAGGAAAGAAGGAAAGAAGGAAAGAAGGAAAGAAGGAAAGAAGGAAAGAAGGAAAGAAGGAAAGAAGGAAAGAAGGAAAGAAGGAAAGAAGGAAAGAAGGAAAGAAGGAAAGAAGGAAAGAAGGAAAGAAGGAAAGAAGGAAAGAAGGAAAGAAGGAAAGAAGGAAAGAAGGAAAGAAGGAAAGAAGGAAAGAAGGAAAGAAGGAAAGAAGGAAAGAAGGAAAGAAGAAAAGAAGGAAAGAAGGAAAGAAGGAAAAAAGGAAAAAAGGAAAGAAGGAAAGAAGGAAAGAAGGAAAGAAGGAAAGGAGGAAAGGAGGAAAGAAGGAAAGAAGGAAAGAAGGAAAGAAGGAAAGAAGGAAAGAAGGAAAGAAGGAAAGAAGGAAAGAAGGAAAGAAGGAAAGAAGGAAAGAAGGAAAGAAGGAAAGAAGGAAAGAAGGAAAGAAGGAAAGAAGGAAAGAAGGAAAGAAGGAAAGAAGGAAAGAAGGAAAGAAGGAAAGAAGGAAAGAAGGAAAGAAGGAAAGAAGGAAAGAAGGAAAGAAGGAAAGAAGGAAAGAAGGAAAGAAGGAAAGAAGGAAAGAAGGAAAGAAGGAAAGAAGGAAAGAAGGAAAGAAGGAAAGAAGGAAAGAAGGAAAGAAGGAAAGAAGGAAAGAAGGAAAGAAGGAAAGAAGGAAAGAAGGAAAGAAGGAAAGAAGGAAAGAAGGAAAGAAGGAAAGAAGGAAAGAAGGAAAGAAGGAAAGAAGGAAAGAAGGAAAGAAGGAAAGAAGGAAAGAAGGAAAGAAGGAAAGAAGGAAAGAAGGAAAGAAGGAAAGAAGGAAAGAAGGAAAGAAGGAAAGAAGGAAAGAAGGAAAGAAGGAAAGAAGGAAAGAAGGAAAGAAGGAAAGAAGGAAAGAAGGAAAGAAGGAAAGAAGGAAAGAAGGAAAGAAGGAAAGAAGGAAAGAAGGAAAGAAGGAAAGAAGGAAAGAAGGAAAGAAGGAAAGAAGGAAAGAAGGAAAGAAGGAAAGAAGGAAAGAAGGAAAGAAGGAAAGAAGGAAAGAAGGAAAGAAGGAAAGAAGGAAAGAAGGAAAGAAGGAAAGAAGGAAAGAAGGAAAGAAGGAAAGAAGGAAAGAAGGAAAGAAGGAAAGAAGGAAAGAAGGAAAGAAGGAAAGAAGGAAAGAAGGAAAGAAGGAAAGAAGGAAAGAAGGAAAGAAGGAAAGAAGGAAAGAAGGAAAGAAGGAAAGAAGGAAAGAAGAAAGAAGGAAAGAAGGAAAGAAGGAAAGAAGGAAAGAAGGAAAGAAGGAAAGAAGGAAAGAAGGAAAGAAGGAAAGAAGGAAAGAAGGAAAGAAGGAAAGAAGGAAAGAATGAAAGAAGGAAAGAAGGAAAGAAGGAAAGAAGGAAAAAAGGAAAGAAGGAAAGAAGGAAAGAAGGAAAGAAGGAAAGAAGGAAAGAAGGAAAGAAGAAAAGAAGAAAAGAAGAAAAGAACGAAAGAAGAAAAGAAGAAAAGAAGGAAAGAAGGAAAGAAGGAAAAAGAAAGAAGGAAAGAAGAAAGAAGGAAAGAAAGAAGGAAAGAAAGAAGGATAGAAAGAAGGAAAGAAAGAAGGAAAGAAGGAAAAAAGGAAAGAAGGAAAGAATGAAATAATGTAAGATTGAATGTAAGAAGGAAAAAATGGGAGAAAATATGAAAAGAAAAACGAGTTTTTGAAAAAAAAATTGGAATGGAAAACAGGTAAATGAAATGAAAGTAATAACGACTGACAATTTTGATCGAAGAATAAAAAAGCGAATGAAAAAGAAAAGAAAATAAAGACAACTAGGAATAGGAAGAAAAGCCAAATAAAGAGGAATATTTCATGTATATAGATGAAGAGAATAAATGAAAATGATAACAGCCTCAAAACAATCGAGTTCATTTGACACCCGCTTCAACTTAATATCCCAGCAGCAGCGACTGATAAATTAAGTCATTAGTTAGCTACGGATTAGCTGCCAAACATTGTTTGTGGGTGGAGTGAATATGGAGTTGTCGGAGGAGAATAATACTAGGGGTGCCTGCTGGGCTGAGGGTGGCGGTGCCAGCAAAGTGGAATATAAATGGCAAAACGTTTGTTTTGAGATTAACCGCGATTAGAGTTTGGCAACAAAATGAAATAACAACAACATGAAAAACAACAGGACTAATATTTCCGAAAACAGTCTTTAAGTATTTGGCGGAAGGGGAGCTGTTTGTGAAACAACGCTTCAAGTTGAGTAAATGCTTTTCTTAGATTAGCAAATGTGAGAATAATCGTCATGGATTAAAAGTTTCGCTCAATTTGTTTTTGTAGTTAGCGAAAAATATATAGGGGAGCAGCGGGTGTAGAGACATTTATAAAAAGCAATATTCAAGGTAAAGGTACATTTGTTTTAAATAATTTCAAAATCGAAATTTAGAAAATTTACTAATATAGTGAAATAAAATGACTTCTTATTATATTAACATCTGTGAAATGTTACTTAGACTGAGAACGACTTCTGGAAAATGTTGAATTACATTTTTAAAATTGGTCGAGATTACTATATTCAATTATTACCATCTAGTTCTTTTGTTTCGATATCGCAAGAAAAACGTTGGAGATCATTGGATCTCTTGTATCGATTCAATGCTGCTGCCTTACCCTATGTTGGCCATGTTCATACGATTTGTCAACGTCCTTTCGACCCCTCGTTTGATGCTGATTGATTTGCTACAGCATTTGGGCTGCAGATAAAATGCAAAAACTTTTGCATTCGTATTCAAGTCAAGTCCACATGCGTTTAATTAACAAAATCTCGACAGCAGCAGCAACCAAAACTACAGCAGTAAAACTAACGGCAACATTAGTTGCTGTCAGTGAGCGAAAGAAAGAGACCAATAACAGCAGTAGTTCATTGAACGACTCTACACTTGCTCTACATGCCGACAACAGATCGTCTGAGGCAGATAAGAACAGCAACATAAAGAAAAGCAGCAACAGCAACATTAACATTAACAGCGACAACAGCCATTGCAATAACAGCAAAAATAACAGAAAAAAAACTATTTGTTATTTCTACAGAAGCCGGTTCAACTATATTTACGCCCTCTCGCTCTCTGCTAAATGTTCAGCCACTCTGTCTCCTCCACCCGCCACATTTGTGTGGATGAAATTTCCAAGTACTCACACCCACAGCGCACTCTCACTCATACTTCGAGTTAACTCATTCTCATTCTCTGAAATACCAATATAGCATAGAAGGTATTTCGTTGTCGTCATCTCTTCTCTCTCTCTCTCTCTCTCTCTCTCTCTCTCTCTCTCAGACAATGTCCTTCGCTGTGTAATTTTCCCGAGGAAAATTCCGAAATAAAAAGAAAAATCTTTTTCTTGATTTCATTTTTTTGGAATTTTCCAAGAAGAGTGCGTTAACAAAAACAACAACTACAGAGGGCGTCAACCATTTTCGCATACATTTATAATGAACTGATTTTTCACGCCTTAACCACGCCTACCATGTATTTCTGGTACATAATGGAGCCACGTGGACTTATTTTGATTTTATTTTATTTCTACGTTGCGACGAAACTGTCATCAAATGCGCAAGAGTTTCATTTTTATTTACTTGGCAAGGATTTAGGGGTTCTGTCAGGGGCAGAAGTTCATGCCTTGATTATCTGGGGGACACATTCAGTTTTATGTCTGTCTTTAAAAAGTCTAAAATGTACTTTTAAAAGCTACAAATATTAAATAAAATATATATATATTTGTTTAGTAGATTTCGTTTTTAAAATAAAGAATATATAAATTACGTAATCGTATTAAGTCAAATCAAAGGATTTGATGGCGAATTCCCAATAAAATTCAAAAAGTTGTAAGTTCGTACCTTTCTTTATTTCGAGATATACATTTGCAACAAATTCATCTTAAAATGGATTTGTAGAAAACGATAATATCGGAATATATCTCTTGAGACATTTGAAGTTAAAGACATCCGTTTCTTTATTGAACAGATCTTATTATGTAAAACACCAAATATTAGATATTCCCAAAAGAAGAAACATACATTATTGTGTTACTCCATAACTAATATTAAGAAATTGCCAACCTTTAAAAGTCAGTAGGATAAAATTCATCTTCAAATTAAAGTGCTCATAACTCTGGAAATTCGCGTCCCACAGGCTTTAAATTTGGACAATTAGTTTCTGACATCATCTATTTTCATTTCCAATATAAATCTTTCAAATTGATAAAAGGACACTGGAGAAAACACAAATTCAACTCTGGAAATACGCGTCCTAGAGGACTTAAAGTTAACAATTTGGCTTAAACTTAAAATGCTCATAATTTTCTTAATACATGTCCCAGTGGCTTTAAATTTGGCCTATTTAATTCTGACATCATTCATTTTCATTTCCTATATAAATCTTACAAATTTATTAACGGACACCGAAAAAATCAAATCATCAACTTTTATTGCTCATAGTTCTGGAAATACGCGTCCTAGAGGCCTCAAATTCAGCAATATGACTTCAGTTTAAAATGCATATGACTTTTATAATACACGTACCAGAAGCCTACAATTTGGACTATTTAATCCTGAATTTCATTTCCAATATAAATCTTACAAATATATCTACGGGCATTTACAGGCATTCAATGTCTATAAAAAGCGCCTACTTTCAACCCCCTAGGATGCTCCGTTTAGGAGTTACGGCCAATTAAAGAAATTTTTAAAAAATCGATTTTCAAAACCCGATTATTCCATAACCCACCGATCGAATTATATGAAATTTGGAGTGAAAAACTAGGCATTCAATGTCTTTAAAATGCGCCTACTTTCATCCCTCTAGGACGCTTCGGAGTTACGGCCAATTAAAAAAAAAATTTAAAAAATTGATCGAATTTTATAAAATTTGGAGTGAAAAATTAGGCATTCAATGTCTATTAAAAGCGCCCACTTTCTAGAACGCTCCGTTTAGGAGTTACGGCCAATTAAAGAAATTTAAAAAAAAAAATCGATTTTCAAAACCCGATTATGCCATATCCCACCGATCGAATTATATGAAATTTGGAGTGAAAAATTAGGCATTCAATGTCTATAAAAAGCGCCCACTTTCAACCCTCTAGGACGCTCCGTTTAGGAGTTACGGCCAATTAAAGAAATTTTTAAAAAATCGATTTTCAAAACCCGATTATGCCATATCCCACCGATCGAATTATATGAAATTTGGAGTGAAAAATTAGGCATTCAATGTCTATAAAAAGCGCCCACTTTCAACCCTCTAGGACGCTCCGTTTAGGAGTAACGGCCAATTAAAGAAATTTTTAAAAAATCGATTTTCAAAACCCGATTATTCCATGTCCCACCGATCGAATTATATGAAATTTGGAGTCAAAAATTAGGCATTCAATGTCTATAAAAAGCGCCCACTTTCAACCCTCTAGGACGCTCCGTTTAGGAGTTACGGCTAATTAAAGAAATTTTTAAAAAATCGATTTTCAAAACCCGATTATTCCATATCCCACCGATCGAATTATATGAAATTTGGAGTCAAAAATTAGGCATTCAATGTCTATAAAAAGCGCCCACTTTCAACCCTCTAGGACGCTCCGTTTAGGAGTTACGGCCAATTAATGAAATTTTTAAAAATCGATTTTCGATTTTCACTTTCAACCCTCTAGGACGCTCCGTTTAGGAGTTACGGCCAATTAATGAAATTTTTAAAAATCGATTTTCAAAACCCGATTATTCCATATCTCACCGATCGAATTATATGAAATTTGGAGTCAAAAATTAGGCATTCAATGTCTATAAAAAGCGCCCACTTTCAACCCTCTAGGACGCTCCGTTTAGGAGTTACGGCCAATTAAAGAAATTTTTAAAAAATCGATTTTCAAAACCCGATTATTCCATATCCCACCGATCGAATTATATGAAATTTGGAGTCAAAAATTAGGCATTCAATGTCTATAAAAAGCGCCCACTTTCAACCCTCTAGGACGCTCCGTTTAGGAGTTACGGCTAATTAAAGAAATTTTTAAAAAATCGATTTTCAAAACCCGATTATTCCATATCCCACCGATCGAATTATATGAAATTTGGAGTCAAAAATTAGGCATTCAAGGTCTATGCAACCCTCTAGGACGCTCCGTTTTGGAGTTACGGCTAATTAAAGAAATGTTTAAAAAATCGATTTTCAAAACCCGTTTATTCCATATCCCACCGATCGAATTGTATGAAATTTGGAGTCAAAAATTAGGCATTCAAGGTCTATAAAAAGCGCCCACTTTCAACCCTCTAGGACGCTCCGTTTAGGAGTTACGGCCAATTAATGAAATTTTTAAAAATCGATTTTCGATTTTCACTTTCAACCCTCTAGGACGCTCCGTTTAGGAGTTACGGCCAATTAATGAAATTTTTAAAAATCGATTTTCAAAACCCGATTATTCCATATCCCACCGATCGAATTATATGAAATTTGGAGTCAAAAATTAGGCATTCAATGTCTATAAAAAGCGCCCACTTTCAACCCTCTAGGACGCTCCGTTTAGGAGTTACGGCCAATTAAAGAAATTTTTAAAAAATCGATTTTCAAAACCCGATTATTCCATATCCCACCGATCGAATTATATGAAATTTGGAGTCAAAAATTAGGCATTCAATGTCTATAAAAAGCGCCCACTTTCAACCCTCTAGGACGCTCCGTTTAGGAGTTACGGCCAATTAAAGAAATTTTTAAAAAATCGATTTTCAAAACCCGATTATTCCATATCCCACCGATCGAATTATATGAAATTTGGAGTCAAAAATTAGGCATTCAATGTCTATAAAAAGCGCCCACTTTTAACCCTCTAGGACGCTCCGTTTAGGAGTTACGGCCAATTAATGAAATTCTTAAAAAATCGATTTTCAAAACCCGATTATTCCATATCCCACCGATCGAATTATATGAAATTTGGAGTCAAAAATTAGGCATTCAATGTCTATAAAAAGCGCCCACTTTCAACCCTCTAGAACGCCCCGTTTAGGAGTTACGGCCAATTAAAGAAATTTTTAAAAAATCGATTTTCAAAACCCGATTATTCCATAACCCACCGATCGAATTATATGAAATTTGGAGTGAAAAATTAGGCATTCAATGTCTATAAAAAGCGCCCACTTTCAACCCTCTAGGACGCTCCGTTTAGGAGTTACGGCCAATTAATGAAATTTTTAAAAATCGATTTTCGATTTTCACTTTCAACCCTCTAGGACGCTCCGTTTAGGAGTTACGGCCAATTAATGAAATTTTTAAAAATCGATTTTCAAAACCCGATTATTCCATATCCCACCGATCGAATTATATGAAATTTGGAGTCAAAAATTAGGCATTCAATGTCTATAAAAAGCGCCCACTTTCAACCCTCCGTTTAGTAATTACGGCCAATTAAAGAAATTTTTAAAAAATCGATTTTCAAAACCCGTTTATTCCATAACCCACCGATCGAATTATATGAAATTTGGAGTGAAAAATTAGGCATTCAATGTCTATAAAAAGCGCCCACTTTCAACCCTCTAGGACGCTCCGTTTAGGAGTTACGGCTAATTAAAGAAATTTTTAAAAAATCGATTTTCAAAACCCGATTAATCCATATCCCACCGATCGAATTATATGAAATTTGGAGTGAAAAATTAGGCATTCAATGTCTATAAAAAGCGCCCACTTTCAACCCTCTAGGACGCTCCGTTTAGGAGTTACGGCTAATTAAAGAAATTTTTAAAAAATCGATTTTCAAAACCCGATTATTGCATGTCCCACCGATTGAATTATATGAAATTTGGAGTCAAAAATTAGGCATTCAATGTCTATAAAAAGCGCCCAGTTTCAACCTTCTAGGACGCTCCGTTTAGGAGTTACGGCCAATTAAAGAAATTTTTAAAAAATCGATTTTCAAAACCCGTTTATTCCATAACCCACCGATCGAATTATATGAAATTTGGAGTGAAAAATTAGGCATTCAATGTCTATAAAAAGCGCCCACTTTCAACCCTCTAGGACGCTCCGTTTAGGAGTTACGGCTAATTAAAGAAATTTTTAAAAAATCGATTTTCAAAACCCGATTATTGCATGTCCCACCGATTGAATTATATGAAATTTGGAGTCAAAAATTAGGCATTCAATGTCTATAAAAAGCGCCCAGTTTCAACCTTCTAGGACGCTCCGTTTAGGAGTTACGGCCAATTAAAGAAATTTTTAAAAAATCGATTTTCAAAACCCGTTTATTCCATAACCCACCGATCGAATTATATGAAATTTGGAGTGAAAAATTAGGCATTCAATGTCTGTAAAAAGCGCCCACTTTCAACCCTCTAGGACGCTCCGTTTAGGAGTTACGGCTAATTAAAGAAATTTTTAAAAAATCGATTTTCAAAACCCGATTATTGCATGTCCCACCGATTGAATTATATGAAATTTGGAGTCAAAAATTAGGCATTCAATGTCTATAAAAAGCGCCCAGTTTCAACCTTCTAGGACGCTCCGTTTAGGAGTTACGGCCAATTAAAGAAATTTTTAAAAAATCGATTTTCTAAACCCGTTTATTCCATAACCCACCGATCGAATTATATGAAATTTGGAGTCAAAAATTAGGCATTCAATGTCTATAAAAAGCGCCCAGTTTCAACCTTCTAGGACGCTCCGTTTAGGAGTTACGGCCAATTAAAGAAATTTTTAAAAAATCGATTTTCAAAACCCGATTATTCCATATCCCACCGATCGAATTATATGAAATTTGGAGTCAAAAATTAGGCATTCAATGTCTATAAAAAGCGCCCACTTTCAACCCTCTAGGACGCTCCGTTTAGGAGTTACGGCCAATTAAAGAAATGTTTAAAAAATCGATTTTCAAAACCCGATTATTCCATATCCCACCGATCGAATTATATGAAATTTGGAGTCAAAAATTAGGCATTCAATGTCTATAAAAAGCGCCCACTTTCAACCCTCTAGGACGCTCCGTTTAGGAGTTACGGCCAATTAAAGAAATTTTTAAAAATCGATTTTCGATTTTCACTTTCAACCCTCTAGGACGCTGCGTTTAGGAGTTACGGCCAATTAAAGAAATTTTTAAAAAATCGATTTTCAAAACCCGTTTATTCCATAACCCACCGATCGAATTATATGAAATTTGGAGTGAAAAATTAGGCATTCAATGTCTGTAAAAAGCGCCCACTTTCAACCCTCTAGGACGCTCCGTTTATATGAAATTTGGAGTCAAAAATTAGGCATTCAATGTCTATAAAAAGCGCCCAGTTTCAACCCTCTAGGACGCTCCGTTTAGGAGTTACGGCTAATTAAAGAAATTTTTAAAAAATCGATTTTCAAAACCCGATTATTGCATGTCCCACCGATTGAATTATATGAAATTTGGAGTGAAAAATTAGGCATTCAATGTCTGTAAAAAGCGCCCACTTTCAACCCTCTAGGACGCTCCGTTTAGGAGTTACGGCTAATTAAAGAAATTTTTAAAAAATCGATTTTCAAAACCCGATTATTGCATGTCCCACCGATTGAATTATATGAAATTTGGAGTCAAAAATTAGGCATTCAATGTCTATAAAAAGCGCCCAGTTTCAACCTTCTAGGACGCTCCGTTTAGGAGTTACGGCCAATTAAAGAAATTTTTAAAAAATTGATTTTCTAAACCCGTTTATTCCATAACCCACCGATCGAATTATATGAAATTTGGAGTCAAAAATTAGGCATTCAATGTCTATAAAAAGCGCCCAGTTTCAACCTTCTAGGACGCTCCGTTTAGGAGTTACGGCCAATTAAAGAAATTTTTAAAAAATCGATTTTCAAAACCCGATTATTCCATATCCCACCGATCGAATTATATGAAATTTGGAGTCAAAAATTAGGCATTCAATGTCTATAAAAAGCGCCCACTTTCAACCCTCTAGGACGCTCCGTTTAGGAGTTACGGCCAATTAAAGAAATTTTTAAAAAATCGATTTTCAAAACCCGATTAATCCATATCCCACCGATCGAATTATATGAAATTTGGAGTGAAAAATTAGGCATTCAATGTCTATAAAAAGCGCCCACTTTCAACCCTCTAGGACGCTACGTTTAGGAGTTACGGCCAATAAAAGACATTTTTAAAAAATCGATTTTCTAAACCCGTTTATTCCATAACCCACCGATCGAATTATATGAAATTTGGAGTGAACAATTAGGCATTCAATGTCTATAAAAAGCGCCCACTTTCAACCCTCTAGGACGCTCCGTTTAGGAGTTACGGCCAATTAAAGAAATTTTTAAAAAATCGATTTTCAAAACCCGTTTATTCCATAACCCACCGATCGAATTATATGAAATTTGGAGTGAAAAATTAGGCATTCAATGTCTATAAAAAGCGCCCACTTTCAACCCTCTAGGACGCTCCGTTTAGGAGTTACGGCTAATTAAAGAAATTTTTAAAAAATCGATTTTCAAAACCCGATTATTGCATGTCCCACCGATTGAATTATATGAAATTTGGAGTCAAAAATTAGGCATTCAATGTCTATAAAAAGCGCCCAGTTTCAACCTTCTAGGACGCTCCGTTTAGGAGTTACGGCCAATTAAAGAAATTTTTAAAAAAATCGATTTTCAAAAAATTAGGCATTCAATGTCTATAAAAAGCGCCCACTTTCAACCCTCTAGGACGCTCCGTTTAGGAGTTACGGCCAATTAAAGAAATTTTTAAAAAATCGATTTTCAAAAACCGTTTATTCCATAACCCACCGATCGAATTATATGAAATTTGGAGTGAAAAATTAGGCATTCAATGTCTATAAAAAGCGCCCACTTTCAACCCTCTAGGACGCTCCGTTTAGGAGTTACGGCCAATTAAAGACATGTTTAAAAAATCGATTTTCAAAACCCGATTATTCCATATCCCACCGATCGAATTATATGAAATTTGGAGTCAAAAATTAGGCATTCAATGTCTATAAAAAGCGCCCACTTTCAACCCTCTAGGACGCTCCGTTTAGGAGTTACGGCTAATTAAAGAAATTTTTAAAAAATCGATTTTCAAAACCCGTTTATTCCATAACCCACCGATCGAATTATATGAAATTTGGAGTGAAAAATTAGGCATTCAAAGTCTATAAAAAGCGCCCACTTTCAACCCTCTAGGACGCTCCGTTTAGGAGTTACGGCCAATTAAAGAAATTTTTAAAAAATCGATTTTCAAAAAATTAGGCATTCAATGTCTATAAAAAGCGCCCACTTTCAACCCTCTAGGACGCTCCGTTTAGGAGTTACGGCCAATTAAAGGAATTCTTAAAAAATCGATTTTCAAAACCCGATTATTCCATATCCCACCGATCGAATTATATGAAATTTGGAGTCAAAAATTAGGCATTCAATGTCTATAAAAAGCGCCCACTTTCAACCCTCTAGGACGCTCCGTTTAGGAGTTACGGCCAATTAAAGAAATTTTTAAAAAATCGATATTCAAAAACCGTTTATTCCATATCCCACCGATCGAATTATATGAAATTTGGAGTCAAAAATTAGGCATTCAATGTCTATAAAAAGCGCCCACTTTCAACCCTCTAGGACGCTCCGTTTAGGAGTTACGGCTAATTAAAGAAATTTTTAAAAAATCGATTTTCAAAACCCGTTTATTCCATAACCCACCGATCGAATTATATGAAATTTGGAGTGAAAAATTAGGCATTCAAAGTCTATAAAAAGCGCCCACTTTCAACCCTCTAGGACGCTCCGTTTAGGAGTTACGGCCAATTAAAGAAATTTTTAAAAAATCGATTTTCAAAACCCGATTATTCCATATCCCACCGATCGAATTATATGAAATTTGGAGTCAAAAATTAGGCATTCAATGTCTATAAAAAGCGCCCACTTTCAACCCTCTAGGACGCTCCGTTTAGGAGTTACGGCTAATTAAAGAAATTTTTAAAAAATCGATTTTCAAAACCCGTTTATTCCATAACCCACCGATCGAATTATATGAAATTTGGAGTGAAAAATTAGGCATTCAAAGTCTATAAAAAGCGCCCACTTTCAACCCTCTAGGACGCTCCGTTTAGGAGTTACGGCTAATTAAAGAAATTTTTAAAAAATCGATTTTCAAAACCCGTTTATTCCATAACCCACCGATCGAATTATATGAAATTTGGAGTGAAAAATTAGGCATTCAAAGTCTATAAAAAGCGCCCACTTTCAACCCTCTAGGACGCTCCGTTTAGGAGTTACGGCCAATTAAAGAAATTTTTAAAAAATCGATTTTCAAAAAATTAGGCATTCAATGTCTATAAAAAGCGCCCACTTTCAACCCTCTAGGACGCTCCGTTTAGGAGTTACGGCCAATTAAAGACATGTTTAAAAAATCGATTTTCAAAACCCGATTATTCCATATCCCACCGATCGAATTATATGAAATTTGGAGTCAAAAATTAGGCATTCAATGTCTATAAAAAGCGCCCACTTTCAACCCTCTAGGACGCTCCGTTTAGGAGTTACGGCTAATTAAAGAAATTTTTAAAAAATCGATTTTCAAAACCCGTTTATTCCATAACCCACCGATCGAATTATATGAAATTTGGAGTGAAAAATTAGGCATTCAAAGTCTATAAAAAGCGCCCACTTTCAACCCTCTAGGACGCTCCGTTTAGGAGTTACGGCCAATTAAAGAAATTTTTAAAAAATCGATTTTCAAAAAATTAGGCATTCAATGTCTATAAAAAGCGCCCACTTTCAACCCTCTAGGACGCTCCGTTTAGGAGTTACGGCCAATTAAAGGAATTCTTAAAAAATCGATTTTCAAAACCCGATTATTCCATATCCCACCGATCGAATTATATGAAATTTGGAGTCAAAAATTAGGCATTCAATGTCTATAAAAAGCGCCCACTTTCAACCCTCTAGGACGCTCCGTTTAGGAGTTACGGCCAATTAAAGAAATTTTTAAAAAATCGATATTCAAAAACCGTTTATTCCATATCCCACCGATCGAATTATATGAAATTTGGAGTCAAAAATTAGGCATTCAATGTCTATAAAAAGCGCCCACTTTCAACCCTCTAGGACGCTCCGTTTAGGAGTTACGGCTAATTAAAGAAATTTTTAAAAAATCGATTTTCAAAACCCGTTTATTCCATAACCCACCGATCGAATTATATGAAATTTGGAGTGAAAAATTAGGCATTCAAAGTCTATAAAAAGCGCCCACTTTCAACCCTCTAGGACGCTCCGTTTAGGAGTTACGGCCAATTAAAGAAATTTTTAAAAAATCGATTTTCAAAACCCGATTATTCCATATCCCACCGATCGAATTATATGAAATTTGGAGTCAAAAATTAGGCATTCAATGTCTATAAAAAGCGCCCACTTTCAACCCTCTAGGACGCTCCGTTTAGGAGTTACGGCTAATTAAAGAAATTTTTAAAAAATCGATTTTCAAAACCCGTTTATTCCATAACCCACCGATCGAATTATATGAAATTTGGAGTGAAAAATTAGGCATTCAAAGTCTATAAAAAGCGCCCACTTTCAACCCTCTAGGACGCTCCGTTTAGGAGTTACGGCTAATTAAAGAAATTTTTAAAAAATCGATTTTCAAAACCCGTTTATTCCATAACCCACCGATCGAATTATATGAAATTTGGAGTGAAAAATTAGGCATTCAAAGTCTATAAAAAGCGCCCACTTTCAACCCTCTAGGACGCTCCGTTTAGGAGTTACGGCCAATTAAAGAAATTTTTAAAAAATCGATTTTCAAAAAATTAGGCATTCAATGTCTATAAAAAGCGCCCACTTTCAACCCTCTAGGACGCTCCGTTTAGGAGTTACGGCCAATTAAAGAAATTTTTAAAAAATCGATATTCAAAAACCGTTTATTCCATAACCCACCGATCGAATTATATGAAATTTGGAGTCAAAAATTAGGCATTCAATGTCTATAAAAAGCGCCCACTTTCAACCCTCTAGGACGCCCCGTTTAGGAGTTACGGCCAATTAAAGAAATTCTTAAAAAATCGATTTTCAAAACCCGATTATTCCATATCCCACCGATCGAATTATATAAAATTTGGAGTCAAAAATTAGGCATTCAATGTCTATAAAAAGCGCCCACTTTCAACCCTCTAGGACGCTCCGTTTAGGAGTTACGGCCAATTAAAGAAATTTTTAAAAAATCGATTTTCAAAAACCGTTTATTCCATAACCCACCGATCGAATTATATGAAATTTGGAGTGAAAAATTAGGCATTCAATGTCTATAAAAAGCGCCCACTTTCAACCCTCTAGGACGCTCCGTTTAGGAGTTACGGCCAATTAAAGAAATGTTTAAAAAATCGATTTTCAAAACCCGATTATTCCATATCCCACCGATCGAATTATATGAAATTTGGAGTCAAAAATTAGGCATTCAATGTATATAAAAAGCGCCCACTTTCAACCCTCTAGGACGCTCCGTTTAGGAGTTACGGCTAATTAAAGAAATTTTTAAAAAATCGATTTTCAAAACCCGTTTATTCCATAACCCACCGATCGAATTATATGAAATTTGGAGTGAAAAATTAGGCATTCAAAGTCTATAAAAAGCGCCCACTTTCAACCCTCTAGGACGCTCCGTTTAGGAGTTACGGCCAATTAAAGAAATTTTTAAAAAATCGATTTTCAAAAAATTAGGCATTCAATGTCTATAAAAAGCGCCCACTTTCAACCCTCTAGGACGCTCCGTTTAGGAGTTACGGCCAATTAAAGGAATTCTTAAAAAATCGATTTTCAAAACCCGATTATTCCATATCCCACCGATCGAATTATATGAAATTTGGAGTCAAAAATTAGGCATTCAATGTCTATAAAAAGCGCCCACTTTCAACCCTCTAGGACGCTCCGTTTAGGAGTTACGGCCAATTAAAGAAATTTTTAAAAAATCGATATTCAAAAACCGTTTATTCCATATCCCACCGATCGAATTATATGAAATTTGGAGTCAAAAATTAGGCATTCAATGTCTATAAAAAGCGCCCACTTTCAACCCTCTAGGACGCCCCGTTTAGGAGTTACGGCCAATTAAAGAAATGTTTAAAAAATCGATTTTCAAAACCCGATTATTCCATGTCCCACCGATCGAATTATATGAAATTTGGAGTCAAAAATTAGGCATTCAATGTCTATAAAAAGCGCCCACTTTCAACCCTCTAGGACGCCCCGTTTAGGAGTTACGGCCAATTAAAGAAATTCTTAAAAAATCGATTTTCAAAACCCGATTATTCCATATCCCACCGATCGAATTATATGAAATTTGGAGTCAAAAATTAGGCATTCAATGTCTATAAAAAGCGCCCACTTTCAACCCTCTAGGACGCTCCGTTTAGGAGTTACGGCTAATTAAAGAAATTTTTAAAAAATCGATTTTCAAAACCCGTTTATTCCATAACCCACCGATCGAATTATATGAAATTTGGAGTGAAAAATTAGGCATTCAAAGTCTATAAAAAGCGCCCACTTTCAACCCTCTAGGACGCTCCGTTTAGGAGTTACGGCCAATTAAAGAAATTTTTAAAAAATCGATTTTCAAAAAATTAGGCATTCAATGTCTATAAAAAGCGCCCACTTTCAACCCTCTAGGACGCTCCGTTTAGGAGTTACGGCCAATTAAAGGAATTCTTAAAAAATCGATTTTCAAAACCCGATTATTCCATATCCCACCGATCGAATTATATGAAATTTGGAGTCAAAAATTAGGCATTCAATGTCTATAAAAAGCGCCCACTTTCAACCCTCTAGGACGCTCCGTTTAGGAGTTACGGCCAAAGAAATTCTTAAAAAATCGATATTCAAAAACCGTTTATTCCATATCCCACCGATCGAATTATATGAAATTTGGAGTCAAAAATTAGGCATTCAATGTCTATAAAAAGCGCCCACTTTCAACCCTCTAGGACGCCCCGTTTAGGAGTTACGGCCAATTAAAGAAATTTTTAAAAAATCGATTTTCAAAACCCGATTATTCCATGTCCCACCGATCGAATTATATGAAATTTGGAGTCAAAAATTAGGCATTCAATGTCTATAAAAAGCGCCCACTTTCAACCCTCTAGGACGCCCCGTTTAGGAGTTACGGCCAATTAAAGAAATTCTTAAAAAATCGATTTTCAAAACCCGATTATTCCATATCCCACCGATCGAATTATATGAAATTTGGAGTCAAAAATTAGGCATTCAATGTCTATAAACGGCCAATTAAAGAAATTTTTAAAAAATCGATTTTCAAAAACCGTTTATTCCATAACCCACCGATCGAATTATATGAAATTTGGAGTCAAAAATTAGGCATTCAATGTCTATAAAAAGCGCCCACTTTCAACCCTCTAGGACGCTCCGTTTAGGAGTTACGGCCAATTAAAGAAATTCTTAAAAAATCGATTTTCAAAACCCGATTATTCCATATCCCACCGATCGAATTATATGAAATTTGGAGTGAAAAATTAGGCATTCAAAGTCTATAAAAAGCGCCCACTTTCAACCCTCTAGGACGCTCCGTTTAGGAGTTACGGCCAATTAAAGAAATTTTTAAAAAATCGATTTTCAAAAAATTAGGCATTCAATGTCTATAAAAAGCGCCCACTTTCAACCCTCTAGGACGCTCCGTTTAGGAGTTACGGCCAATTAAAGGAATTCTTAAAAAATCGATTTTCAAAACCCGATTATTCCATATCCCACCGATCGAATTATATGAAATTTGGAGTCAAAAATTAGGCATTCAATGTCTATAAAAAGCGCCCACTTTCAACCCTCTAGGACGCTCCGTTTAGGAGTTACGGCTAATTAAAGAAATTTTTAAAAAATCGATTTTCAAAACCCGTTTATTCCATAACCCACCGATCGAATTATATGAACTCCTAAACGCTCCGTTTAGGAGTTACGGCCAATTAAAGAAATTTTTAAAAAATCGATTTTCAAAAAATTAGGCATTCAATGTCTATAAAAAGCGCCCACTTTCAACCCTCTAGGACGCTCCGTTTAGGAGTTACGGCCAATTAAAGGAATTCTTAAAAAATCGATTTTCAAAACCCGATTATTCCATATCCCACCGATCGAATTATATGAAATTTGGAGTCAAAAATTAGGCATTCAATGTCTATAAAAAGCGCCCACTTTCAACCCTCTAGGACGCTCCGTTTAGGAGTTACGGCCAATTAAAGAAATTTTTAAAAAATCGATATTCAAAAACCGTTTATTCCATATCCCACCGATCGAATTATATGAAATTTGGAGTCAAAAATTAGGCATTCAATGTCTATAAAAAGCGCCCACTTTCAACCCTCTAGGACGCCCCGTTTAGGAGTTACGGCCAATTAAAGAAATGTTTAAAAAATCGATTTTCAAAACCCGATTATTCCATGTCCCACCGATCGAATTTTATGAAAGTTGGAGTCAAAAATTAGGCATTCAATGTCTATAAAAAGCGCCCACTTTCAACCCTCTAGGACACTCCGTTTAGGAGTTACGGCCAATTAAAGAAATTCTTAAAAAATCGATTTTCAAAACCCGATTATTCCATATCCCACCGATCGAATTATATGAATTTTGGAGTGAAAAATTAGGCATTCAATGTCTATAAAAAGCGCCCACTTTCAACCCTCTAGGACGCTCCGTTTAGGAGTTACGGCCAATTAAAGAAATTTTTAAAAAATCGATTTTCAAAACCCGTTTATTCCATAACCCACCGATCGAATTATATGAATTTTGGAGTGAAAAATTAGGCATTCAATGTCTATAAAAAGCGCCCACTTTCAACCCTCTAGGACGCTCCGTTTAGGAGTTACGGCCACTTTCAAACCTCTAGGACGCTCCGTTTAGGAGTTACGGCCAATTAAAGAAATTTTTAAAAAATCGATTTTCAAAACCCGTTTATTCCATAACCCACCGATCGAATTATATGAAATTTGGAGTCAAAAATTAGGCATTCAATGTCTATAAAAAGCGCCCACTTTCAACCCTCTAGGACGCTCCGTTTAGGAGTTACGGCCACTTTCAAACCTCTAGGACGCTCCGTTTAGGAGTTACGGCCAATTAAAGAAATTTTTAAAAAATCGATTTTCAAAAACCGTTTATTCCATAACCCACCGATCGAATTATATGAAATTTGGAGTCAAAAATTAGGCATTCAATGTCTATAAAAAGCGCCCACTTTCAACCCTCTAGGACGCTCCGTTTAGGAGTTACGGCCAATTAAAGAAATTCTTAAAAAATCGATTTTCAAAACCCGATTATTCCATATCCCACCGATCGAATTATATGAAATTTGGAGTCAAAAATTAGGCATTCAATGTCTATAAAAAGCGCCCACTTTCAACCCTCTAGGACGCTCCGTTTAGGAGTTACGGCTAATTAAAGAAATTTTTAAAAAATTGATTTTCAAAACCCGTTAATTCCATAACCCACCGATCGAATTATATGAAATTTGGAGTCAAAAATTAGGCATTCAATGTCTATAAAAAGCGCCCACTTTCAACCCTCTAGGACGCTCCGTTTAGGAGTTACGGCTAATTAAAGAAATTTTTAAAAAAATCGATTTTCAAAACCCGATTAATCCATATCCCACCGATCGAATTATATGAAATTTGGAGTGAAAAATTAGGCATTCAATGTCTATAAAAAGCGCCCACTTTCAACCCTCTAGGACGCTCCGTTTAGGAGTTACGGCTAATTAAAGAAATTTTTAAAAAATCGATTTTCAAAACCCGATTAATCCATATCCCACCGATCGAATTATATGAAATTTGGAGTCAAAAATTAGGCATTCAATGTCTATAAAAAGCGCCCACTTTCAACCCTCTAGGACGCTCCGTTTAGGAGTTACGGCTAATTAAAGAAATTTTTAAAAAATCGATTTTCAAAACCCGATTAATCCATATCCCACCGATCGAATTATATGAAATTTGGAGTGAAAAATTAGGCATTCAATGTCTATAAAAAGCGCCCACTTTCAACCCTCTAGGACGCTCCGTTTAGGAGTTACGGCTAATTAAAGAAATTTTTAAAAAATCGATTTTCAAAACCCGATTAATCCATATCCCACCGATCGAATTATATGAAATTTGGAGTGAAAAATTAGGCATTCAATGTCTATAAAAAGCGCCCACTTTCAACCCTCTAGGACGCTCCGTTTAGGAGTTACGGCTAATTAAAGAAATTTTTAAAAAATCGATTTTCAAAACCCGATTATTGCATGTCCCACCGATTGAATTATATGAAATTTGGAGTCAAAAATTAGGCATTCAATGTCTATAAAAAGCGCCCAGTTTCAACCTTCTAGGACGCTCCGTTTAGGAGTTACGGCCAATTAAAGAAATTTTTAAAAAATCGATTTTCAAAACCCGTTTATTCCATAACCCACCGATCGAATTATATGAAATTTGGAGTGAAAAATTAGGCATTCAATGTCTATAAAAAGCGCCCACTTTCAACCCTCTAGGACGCTCCGTTTAGGAGTTACGGCCAATTAAAGAAATTTTTAAAAAATCGATTTTCAAAACCCGATTATTCCATATCCCACCGATCGAATTATATGAAATTTGGAGTCAAAAATTAGGCATTCAATGTCTATAAAAAGCGCCCACTTTCAACCCTCTAGGACGCTCCGTTTAGGAGTTACGGCCAATTAAAGAAATGTTTAAAAAATCGATTTTCAAAACCCGATCATTCCATGTCCCACCGATCGAATTATATGAAATTTGGAGTCAAAAATTAGGCATTCAATGTCTATAAAAAGCGCCCACTTTCAACCCTCTAGGACGCCCCGTTTAGGAGTTACGGCCAATTAAAGAAATTCTTAAAAAATCGATTTTCAAAACCCGATTATTCCATATCCCACCGATCGAATTATATGAAATTTGGAGTCAAAAATTAGGCATTCAATGTCTATAAAAAGCGCCCACTTTCAACCCTCTAGGACGCTCCGTTTAGGAGTTACGGCCAATTAAAGAAATTTTTAAAAAATCGATTTTCAAAAACCGTTTATTCCATAACCCACCGATCGAATTATATGAAATTTGGAGTCAAAAATTAGGCATTCAATGTCTATAAAAAGCGCCCACTTTCAACCCTCTAGGACGCTCCGTTTAGGAGTTACGGCCAATTAAAGAAATTCTTAAAAAATCGATTTTCAAAACCCGATTATTCCATATCCCACCGATCGAATTATATGAATTTTGGAGTGAAAAATTAGGCATTCAATAACTATAAAAAGCGCCCACTTTCAACCCTCTAGGACGCCCCGTTTAGGAGTTACGGCCAATTAAAGAAATTCTTATAAAATCGATTTTCAAAACCCGATTATTCCATGTCCCACCGATCGAATTATATGAAATTTGGAGTCAAAAATTAGGCATTCAATGTCTATAAAAAGCGCCCACTTTCAACCTTCTAGGACGCTCCGTTTAGGAGTTACGGCCAATTAAAGAAATTTTTAAAAAATCGATTTTCAAAACCCGTTTATTCCATAACCCACCGATCGAATTATATGAATTTTGGAGTGAAAAATTAGGCATTCAATGTCTATAAAAAGCGCCCACTTTCAACCCTCTAGGACGCTCCGTTTAGGAGTTACGGCCAATTAAAGAAATTCTTAAAAAATCGATTTTCAAAACCCGATTATTCCATATCCCACCGATCGAGTTACTTTCAACCCTCTAGGACGCCCCGTTTAGGAGTTACGGCCAATTAAAGAAATGTTTAAAAAATCTATTTTCAAAACCCGATTATTCCATGTCCCACCGATCGAATTATATGAAATTTGGAGTCAAAAATTAGGCATTCAATGTCTATAAAAAGCGCCCACTTTCAACCCTCTAGGATGCTCCGTTTAGGAGTTACGGCCAATTAAAGAAATTCTTAAAAAATCGATTTTCAAAACCCGATTATTCCATATCCCACCGATCGAATTATATAAAATTTGGAGTCAAAAATTAGGCATTCAATGTCTATAAAAAGCGCCCACTTTCAACCCTCTAGGACGCTCCGTTTAGGAGTTACGGCCAAAGAAATTCTTAAAAAATCGATTTTCAAAACCCGATTATTCCATATCCCACCGATCGAATTATATGAAATTTGGAGTCAAAAATTAGGCATTCAATGTCTATAAAAAGCGCCCACTTTCAACCCTCTAGGACGCTCCGTTTAGGAGTTACGGCCAATTAAAGAAATGTTTAAAAAATCGATTTTCAAAACCCGATTATTCCATGTCCCACCGATCGAATTATATGAAATTTGGAGTCAAAAATTAGGCATTCAATGTCTATAAAAAGCGCCCACTTTCAACCTTCTAGGACGCTCCGTTTAGGAGTTACGGCCAATTAAAGAAATTTTTAAAAAATCGATTTTCAAAACCCGTTTATTCCATAACCCACCGATCGAATTATATGAATTTTGGAGTGAAAAATTAGGCATTCAATGTCTATAAAAAGCGCCCACTTTCAACCCTCTAGGACGCCCCGTTTAGGAGTTACGGCCAATTAAAGAAATGTTTAAAAAATCGATTTTCAAAACCCGATTATTCCATATCCCACCGATCGAATTATATGAAATTTGGAGTCAAAAATTAGGCATTCAATGTCTATAAAAAGCGCCCACTTTCAACCCTCTAGGACGCTCCGTTTAGGAGTTACGGCCAATTAAAGAAATGTTTAAAAAATCGATTTTCAAAACCCGATTATTCCATGTCCCACCGATCGAATTATATGAAATTTGGAGTCAAAAATTAGGCATTCAATGGCTATAAAAAGCGCCCACTTTCAACCTTCTAGGACGCTCCGTTTAGGAGTTACGGCCAATTAAAGAAATTTTTAAAAAATCGATTTTCAAAACCCGTTTATTCCATAACCCACCGATCGAATTATATGAATTTTGGAGTGAAAAATTAGGCATTCAATGTCTATAAAAAGCGCCCACTTTCAACCCTCTAGGACGCTCCGTTTAGGAGTTACGGCCAAAGAAATTCTTAAAAAATCGATTTTCAAAACCCGATTATTCCATATCCCACCGATCGAGTTATATGAAATTTGGAGTCAAAAATTAGGCATTCAATGTCTATAAAAAGCGCCCACTTTCAACCCTCTAGGACGCCCCGTTTAGGAGTTACGGCCAATTAAAGAAATGTTTAAAAAATCGATTTTCAAAACCCGATTATTCCATATCCCACCGATCGAGTTATATGAAATTTGGAGTCAAAAATTAGGCATTCAATGTCTATAAAAAGCGCCCACTTTCAACCCTCTAGGACGCTCCGTTTAGGAGTTACGGCCAATTAAAGAAATGTTTAAAAAATCGATTTTCAAAACCCGATTATTCCATGTTTCACCGATCGAATTATATGAAATTTGGAGTGAAAAATTAGGCATTCAATGTCTATAAAAAGCGCCCACTTTCAACCCTCTAGGACGCTCTGTTTAGGAGTTACGGCTAATTAAAGAAATTCTTAAAAAATCGATTTTCAAAACCCGATTATTCCATATCCCACCGATCGAGTTATATGAAATTTGGAGTCAAAAATTAGGCATTCAATGTCTATAAAAAGCGCCCACTTTCAACCCTCTAGGACGCCCCGTTTAGGAGTTATGGCCAATTAAAGAAATTTTTAAAAAATCGATTTTCAAAACCCGATTATTCCATATCCCACCGATCGAATTATATGAAATTTGGAGTCAAAAATTAGGCATTCAATGTCAACCCTCTAGGACGCTCCGTTTAGGAGTTACGGCCAATTAAAGAAATTTTTAAAAAATCGATTTTCAAAAACCGTTTATTCCATAACCCACCGATCGAATTATATGAAATTTGGAGTCAAAAATTAGGCATTCAATGTCTATAAAAAGCGCCCACTTTCAACCCTCTAAGACGCTCCGTTTAGGAGTTACGGCTAATTAAAGAAATTTTAAAAAAATCGATTTTCAAAACCCGATTATTCCACAACCCATCGATCGAATTATATGAAATTTGGAGTCAAAAATTAGGCATTCAAGGTCTATAAAAAGCGCCCACTTTCAACCCTCTAAGACGCTCCGTTTAGGAGTTACGACCAATTAAAGAAATTCTTAAAAAATCGATTTTCAAAACCCGATTATTCCATATCCCACCGATCGAATTATATGAAATTTGGAGTCAAAAATTAGGCATTCAATGTCTATAAAAAGCGCCCACTTTCAACCCTCTAGGACGCTCCGTTTAGGAGTTACGGCTAATTAAAGAAATTTTTAAAAAATCGATTTTCAAAACCCGTTAATTCCATAACCCACCGATCGAATTATATGAAATTTGGAGTGAAAAATTAGGCATTCAATGTCTATAAAAAGCGCCCACTTTCAACCCTCTAGGACGCTCCGTTTAGGAGTTACGGCCAATTAAAGAAATGTTTAAAAAATCGATTTTCAAAAACCGTTTATTCCATAACCCACCGATCGAATTATATGAAATTTGGAGTGAAAAATTAGGCATTCAATGTCTATAAAAAGCGCCCACTTTCAACCCTCTAGGACGCTCCGTTTAGGAGTTACGGCCAATTAAAGAAATTTTTAAAAAATCGATTTTTCAAAATCCGATTATTCCATATCCCACCGATCGAATTATATGAAATTTGGAGTCAAAAATTAGGCATTCAATGTCTATAAAAAGCGCCCACTTTCAACCCTCTAGAACGCTCCGTTTAGGAGTTACGGCCAATTAAAGAAATTCTTAAAAAATCGATTTTCAAAACCCGATTATTCCATATCCCACCGATCGAATTATATAAAATTTGGAGTCAAAAATTAGGCATTCAATGTCTATAAAAAGCGCCCACTTTCAACCCTCTAGGACACTCCGTTTAGGAGTTACGGCCAATTAAAGAAATTTTTAAAAAATCGATTTTCAAAAACCGTTTATTCCATAACCCACCGATCGAATTATATGAAATTTGGAGTCAAAAATTAGGCATTCAATGTCTATAAAAAGCGCCCACTTTCAACCCTCTAGGACGCTCCGTTTAGGAGTTACGGCCAATTAAAGAAATTCAATGTCTATAAAAAGCGCCCACTTTCAACCTTCTAGGACGCTCCGTTTAGGAGTTACGGCCAATTAAAGAAATTTTTAAAAAATCGATTTTCAAAACCCGTTTATTCCATAACCCACCGATCGAATTATATGAATTTTGGAGTGAAAAATTAGGCATTCAATGTCTATAAAAAGCGCCCACTTTCAACCCTCTAGGACGCTCCGTTTAGGAGTTACGGCCAATTAAAGAAATTCTTAAAAAATCGATTTTCAAAACCCGATTATTCCATATCCCACCGATCGAGTTACTTTCAACCCTCTAGGACGCCCCGTTTAGGAGTTACGGCCAATTAAAGAAATGTTTAAAAAATCTATTTTCAAAACCCGATTATTCCATGTCCCACCGATCGAATTATATGAAATTTGGAGTCAAAAATTAGGCATTCAATGTCTATAAAAAGCGCCCACTTTCAACCCTCTAGGATGCTCCGTTTAGGAGTTACGGCCAATTAAAGAAATTCTTAAAAAATCGATTTTCAAAACCCGATTATTCCATATCCCACCGATCGAATTATATAAAATTTGGAGTCAAAAATTAGGCATTCAATGTCTATAAAAAGCGCCCACTTTCAACCCTCTAGGACGCTCCGTTTAGGAGTTACGGCCAAAGAAATTCTTAAAAAATCGATTTTCAAAACCCGATTATTCCATATCCCACCGATCGAATTATATGAAATTTGGAGTCAAAAATTAGGCATTCAATGTCTATAAAAAGCGCCCACTTTCAACCCTCTAGGACGCTCCGTTTAGGAGTTACGGCCAATTAAAGAAATGTTTAAAAAATCGATTTTCAAAACCCGATTATTCCATATCCCACCGATCGAATTATATGAAATTTGGAGTCAAAAATTAGGCATTCAATGTCTATAAAAAGCGCCCACTTTCAACCCTCTAGGACGCTCCGTTTAGGAGTTACGGCCAATTAAAGAAATTCTTAAAAAATCGATTTTCAAAACCCGATTATTCCATATCCCACCGATCGAATTATATAAAATTTGGAGTCAAAAATTAGGCATTCAATGTCTATAAAAAGCGCCCACTTTCAACCCTCTAGGACGCTCCGTTTAGGAGTTACGGCCAAAGAAATTCTTAAAAAATCGATTTTCAAAACCCGATTATTCCATATCCCACCGATCGAATTATATGAAATTTTGAGTCAAAAATTAGGCATTCAATGTCTATAAAAAGCGCCCACTTTCAACCTTCTAGGACGCTCCGTTTAGGAGTTACGGCCAATTAAAGAAATTTTTAAAAAATCGATTTTCAAAACCCGTTTATTCCATAACCCACCGATCGAATTATATGAATTTTGGAGTGAAAAATTAGGCATTCAATGTCTATAAAAAGCGCCCACTTTCAACCCTCTAGGACGCTCCGTTTAGGAGTTACGGCCAAAGAAATTCTTAAAAAATCGATTTTCAAAACCCGATTATTCCATATCCCACCGATCGAGTTATATGAAATTTGGAGTCAAAAATTAGGCATTCAATGTCTATAAAAAGCGCCCACTTTCAACCCTCTAGGACGCCCCGTTTAGGAGTTACGGCCAATTAAAGAAATGTTTAAAAAATCGATTTTCAAAACCCGATTATTCCATATCCCACCGATCGAGTTATATGAAATTTGGAGTCAAAAATTAGGCATTCAATGTCTATAAAAAGCGCCCACTTTCAACCCTCTAGGACGCTCCGTTTAGGAGTTACGGCCAATTAAAGAAATGTTTAAAAAATCGATTTTCAAAACCCGATTATTCCATGTTTCACCGATCGAATAATATGAAATTTAGAGTGAAAAATTAGGCATTCAATGTCTATAAAAAGCGCCCACTTTCAACCCTCTAGGACGCTCCGTTTAGGAGTTACGGCTAATTAAAGAAATTCTTAAAAAATCGATTTTCAAAACCCGATTATTCCATATCCCACCGATCGAGTTATATGAAATTTGGAGTCAAAAATTAGGCATTCAATGTCTATAAAAAGCGCCCACTTTCAACCCTCTAGGACGCCCCGTTTAGGAGTTATGGCCAATTAAAGAAATTTTTAAAAAATCGATTTTCAAAACCCGATTATTCCATATCCCACCGATCGAATTATATGAAATTTGGAGTCAAAAATTAGGCATTCAATGTCAACCCTCTAGGACGCTCCGTTTAGGAGTTACGGCCAATTAAAGAAATTTTTAAAAAATCGATTTTCAAAAACCGTTTATTCCATAACCCACCGATCGAATTATATGAAATTTGGAGTCAAAAATTAGGCATTCAATGTCTATAAAAAGCGCCCACTTTCAACCTTCTAGGACGCTCCGTTTAGGAGTTACGGCCAATTAAAGAAATTTTTAAAAAATCGATTTTCAAAACCCGTTTATTCCATAACCCACCGATCGAATTATATGAATTTTGGAGTGAAAAATTAGGCATTCAATGTCTATAAAAAGCGCCCACTTTCAACCCTCTAGGACGCTCCGTTTAGGAGTTACGGCTAATTAAAGAAATTCTTAAAAAATCGATTTTCAAAACCCGATTATTCCATATCCCACCGATCGAGTTATATGAAATTTGGAGTCAAAAATTAGGCATTCAATGTCTATAAAAAGCGCCCACTTTCAACCCTCTAGGACGCCCCGTTTAGGAGTTATGGCCAATTAAAGAAATTTTTAAAAAATCGATTTTCAAAACCCGATTATTCCATATCCCACCGATCGAATTATATGAAATTTGGAGTCAAAAATTAGGCATTCAATGTCAACCCTCTAGGACGCTCTGTTTAGGAGTTACGGCCAATTAAAGAAATTTTTAAAAAATCGATTTTCAAAAACCGTTTATTCCATAACCCACCGATCGAATTATATGAAATTTGGAGTCAAAAATTAGGCATTCAATGTCTATAAAAAGCGCCCACTTTCAACCCTCTAAGACGCTCCGTTTAGGAGTTACGGCTAATTAAAGAAATTTTAAAAAAATCGATTTTCAAAACCCGATTATTCCACAACCCATCGATCGAATTATATGAAATTTGGAGTCAAAAATTAGGCATTCAAGGTCTATAAAAAGCGCCCACTTTCAACCCTCTAAGACGCTCCGTTTAGGAGTTACGACCAATTAAAGAAATTCTTAAAAAATCGATTTTCAAAACCCGATTATTCCATATCCCACCGATCGAATTATATGAAATTTGGAGTGAAAAATTAGGCATTCAATGTCTATAAAAAGCGCCCACTTTCAACCCTCTAGGACGCTCCGTTTAGGAGTTACGGCCAATTAAAGAAATGTTTAAAAAATCGATTTTCAAAAACCGTTTATTCCATAACCCACCGATCGAATTATATGAAATTTGGAGTGAAAAATTAGGCATTCAATGTCTATAAAAAGCGCCCACTTTCAACCCTCTAGGACGCTCCGTTTAGGAGTTACGGCCAATTAAAGAAATTTTTAAAAAATCGATTTTTCAAAATCCGATTATTCCATATCCCACCGATCGAATTATATGAAATTTGGAGTCAAAAATTAGGCATTCAATGTCTATAAAAAGCGCCCACTTTCAACCCTCTAGGACGCTCCGTTTAGGAGTTACGGCCAATTAAAGAAATTCTTAAAAAATCGATTTTCAAAACCCGATTATTCCATATCCCACCGATCGAGTTATATGAAATTTGGAGTCAAAAATTAGGCATTCAATGTCTATAAAAAGCGCCCACTTTCAACCGGCTAATTAAAGAAATTTAAAAAAAATCGATTTTCAAAACCCGATTATTCCACAACCCACCGATCGAATTATATGAAATTTGTCTATAAAAAGCGCCCACTTTCAACCCTCTAGGACGCTCCGTTTAGGAGTTACGGCTAATTAAAGAAATTTTTAAAAAATCGATTTTCAAAACCCGTTAATTCCATAACCCACCGATCGAATTATATGAAATTTGGAGTGAAAAATTAGGCATTCAATGTCTATAAAAAGCGCCCACTTTCAACCCTCTAGGACGCTCCGTTTAGGAGTTACGGCCAATTAAAGAAATGTTTAAAAAATCGATTTTCAAAAACCGTTTATTCCATAACCCACCGATCGAATTATATGAAATTTGGAGTGAAAAATTAGGCATTCAATGTCTATAAAAAGCGCCCACTTTCAACCCTCTAGGACGCTCCGTTTAGGAGTTACGGCCAATTAAAGAAATTTTTAAAAAATCGATTTTTCAAAATCCGATTATTCCATATCCCACCGATCGAATTATATGAAATTTGGAGTCAAAAATTAGGCATTCAATGTCTATAAAAAGCGCCCACTTTCAACCCTCTAGAACGCTCCGTTTAGGAGTTACGGCCAATTAAAGAAATTCTTAAAAAATCGATTTTCAAAACCCGATTATTCCATATCCCACCGATCGTTATATAAAATTTGGAGTCAAAAATTAGGCATTCAATGTCTATAAAAAGCGCCCACTTTCAACCCTCTAGGACGCTCCGTTTAGGAGTTACGGCCAATTAAAGAAATTTTTAAAAAAATCGATTTTCAAAAACCGTTTATTCCATAACCCACCGATCGAATTATATGAAATTTGGAGTCAAAAATTAGGCATTCAATGTCTATAAAAAGCGCCCACTTTCAACCCTCTAGGACGCTCCGTTTAGGAGTTACGGCCAATTAAAGAAATTCTTAAAAAATCGATTTTCAAAACCCGATTATTCCATATCCCACCGATCGAATTATATGAA
The DNA here is from genome assembly GCA_951804985.1 of Dryomyza anilis. Classification (NCBI taxonomy): domain Eukaryota; kingdom Metazoa; phylum Arthropoda; class Insecta; order Diptera; family Dryomyzidae; genus Dryomyza; species Dryomyza anilis. Next base: position 117,243,509 of record OX638130.1, read on the forward strand.
ATTTGGAGTCAAAAATTAGGCATTCAATGTCTATAAAAAGCGCCCACTTTCAACCCTCTAGGACGCTCCGTTTAGGAGTTACGGCTAATTAAAGAAATGTTTAAAAAATCGATTTTCAAAACCCGATTATTCCATGTCCCACCGATCGAATTATATGACATTTGGAGTCAAAAATTAGGCATTCAATATCTATAAAAAGCGCCCACTTTCAAACCTCTAGGACGCTCCGTTTAGGAGTTACGGCCAATTAAAGAAATTTTTAAAAAATCGATTTTCAAAAACCGTTTATTCCATAACCCACCGATCAAATTATATGAAATTTGGAGTCAAAAATTAGGCATTCAATGTCTATAAAAAGCGCCCACTTTCAACCCTCTAGGACGCTCCGTTTAGGAGTTACGGCTAATTAAAGAAATGTTAAAAAAATCGATTTTCAAAACCCGATTATTCCACAACCCACCGATCGAATTATATGAAATTTGGAGTCAAAAATTAGGCATTCAGGTCTATAAAAAGCGCCCACTTTCAACCCTCTAAGACGCTCCGTTTAGGAGTTACGGCCAATTAAAGAAATTCTTAAAAAATCGATTTTCAAAACCCGATTATTCCATATCCCACCGATCGAATTATATGAAATTTGGAGTCAAAAATTAGGCATTCAATGTCTATAAAAAGCGCCCACTTTCAACCCTCTAGGACGCCCCGTTTAGGAGTTACGGCCAATTAAAGAAATTTTTAAAAAATCGATTTTCAAAACCCGATTATTCCATATCCCACCGATCGAATTATATGAAATTTGGAGTCAAAAATAGGCATTCAATGTCTATAAAAAGCGCCCACTTTCAACCCTCTAGGACGCTCCGTTTAGGAGTTACGGCCAATTAAAGAAATTTTTAAAAAATCGATTTTCAAAACCCGTTTATTCCATAACCCACCGATCGAATTATATGAAATTTGGAGTGAAAAATTAGGCATTCAATGTCTATAAAAAGCGCCCACTTTCAACCCTCTAGGACGCTCCGTTTAGGAGTTACGGCCAATTAAAGAAATTTTTAAAAAATCGATTTTCAAAACCCGATTATTCCACAACCCACCGATCGAATTATATGAAATTTGGAGTCAAAAATTAGGCATTCAGGTCTATAAAAAGCGCCCACTTTCAACCCTCTAAGACGCTCCGTTTAGGAGTTACGGCCAATTAAAGAAATTCTTAAGAAATCGATTTTCAAAACCCGATTATTCCATATCCCACCGATCGAATTATATGAAATTTGGAGTCAAAAATTAGGCATTCAATGTCTATAAAAAGCGCCCACTTTCAACCCTCTAGGACGCCCCGTTTAGGAGTTACGGCCAATTAAAGAAATTTTTAAAAAATCGATTTTCAAAACCCGATTATTCCATATCCCACCGATCGAATTATATGAAATTTGGAGTCAAAAATTAGGCATTCAATGTCTATAAAAAGCGCCCACTTTCAACCCTCTAGGACGCTCCGTTTAGGAGTTACGGCCAATTAAAGAAATTTTTAAAAAATCGATTTTCAAAACCCGTTTATTCCATAACCCACCGATCGAATTATATGAAATTTGGAGTGAAAAATTAGGCATTCAATGTCTATAAAAAGCGCCCACTTTCAACCCTCTAGGACGCTCCGTTTAGGAGTTACGGCCAATTAAAGAAATTTTTAAAAAATCGATTTTCAAAAACCGTTTATTCCATAACCCACCGATCGAATTATATGAAATTTGGAGTCAAAAATTAGGCATTCAATGTCTATAAAAAGCGCCCACTTTCAACCCTCTAGGACGCTCCGTTTAGGAGTTACGGCCAATTAAAGAAATTTTTAAAAAATCGATTTTCAAAAACCGTTTATTCCATAACCCACCGATCGAATTATATGAAATTTGGAGTCAAAAATTAGGCATTCAATGTCTATAAAAAGCGCCCATTTTCAACCCTCTAGGACGCTCCGTTTTGGAGTTACGGCCAATTAAAGAAATTCTTAAAAAATCGATTTTCAAAACCCGATTATTCCATATCCCACCGATCGAATTATATAAAATTTGGAGTCAAAAATTAGGCATTCAATGTCTATAAAAAGCGCCCACTTTCAACCCTCTAGGACGCTCCGTTTAGGAGTTACGGCCAATTAAAGAAATTTTTTAAAAATCGATTTTCAAAACCCGTTTATTCCATAACCCACCGATCGAATTATATGAAATTTGGAGTGAAAAATTAGGCATTCAATGTCTATAAAAAGCGCCCACTTTCAACCCTCTAGGACGCTCCGTTTAGGAGTTACGGCCAATTAAAGAAATTTTTAAAAAATCAATTTTCAAAACCCGATTATTCCACAACCCACCGATCGAATTATATGAAATTTGGAGTCAAAAATTAGGCATTCAATATCTATAAAAAGCGCCTGCTTTCAACCCTCTAGGACGCTCCGTTTAGGAGTTACGGCTAATTAAAGAAATTTTAAAAAAATCGATTTTCAAAACCCGATTATTCCACAACCCACCGATCGAACTATATGAAATTTGGAGTCAAAAATTAGGCATTCAATATCTATAAAAAGCGCCCACTTTCAACCCTCTAGGACGCTCCATTTAGGAGTTACGGCCAATTAAAGAAATTCTTAAAAAATCGATTTTTAAAACCCGATTATTCCATATCCCACCGATCGAATTATATGAAATTTGGAGTCAAAAATTAGGCATTCAATGTCTATAAAAAGCGCCCACTTTCAACCCTCTAGGACGCTCCGTTTAGGAGTTACGGCTAATTAAAGAAATTTTAAAAAAATCGATTTTCAAAACCCGATTATTCCACAACCCACCGATCGAATTATATGGAATTTGGAGTCAAAAAATAGGCATTCAATATCTATAAAAAGCGCCCACTTTCAACCCTCTAGGACGCTCCATTTAGGAGTTACGGCCAATTAAAGACATTTTTAAAAAATCGATTTTCAAAACCCGATTATTCCATATCCCACCGATCGAATTATATAAAATTTGGAGTCAAAAATTAGGCATTCAATGTCTATAAAAAGCGCCCACTTTCAACCCTCTAGGACGCTCCGTTTAGGAGTTACGGCCAATTAAAGAAATTTTTTAAAAATCGATTTTCAAAACCCGTTTATTCCATAACCCACCGATCGAATTATATGAAATTTGGAGTGAAAAATTAGGCATTCAATGTCTATAAAAAGCGCCCACTTTCAACCCTCTAGGACGCTCCGTTTAGGAGTTACGGCCAATTAAAGAAATTTTTAAAAAATCAATTTTCAAAACCCGATTATTCCACAACCCACCGATCGAATTATATGAAATTTGGAGTCAAAAATTAGGCATTCAATATCTATAAAAAGCGCCTGCTTTCAACCCTCTAGGACGCTCCGTTTAGGAGTTACGGCCAATTAAAGAAATTCTTAAAAAATCGATTTTTAAAACCCGATTATTCCATATCCCACCCATCGAATTATATGAAATTTGGAGTGAAAAATTAGGCATTCAATGTCTATAAAAAGCGCCCACTTTCAACCCTCTAGGACGCTCCGTTTAGGAGTTACGGCTAATTAAAGAAATTTTAAAAAAATCGATTTTCAAAACCCGATTATTCCACAACCCACCGATCGAACTATATGAAATTTGGAGTCAAAAATTAGGCATTCAATATCTATAAAAAGCGCCCACTTTCAACCCTCTAGGACGCTCCGTTTAGGAGTTACGGCTAATTAAAGAAATTTTAAAAAAATCGATTTTCAAAACCCGATTATTCCACAACCCACCGATCGAATTATATGGAATTTGGAGTCAAAAAATAGGCATTCAATATCTATAAAAAGCGCCCACTTTCAACCCTCTAGGACGCTCCATTTAGGAGTTACGGCCAATTAAAGACATTTTTAAAAAATCGATTTTCAAAACCCGATTATTCCATATCCCACCGATCGAATTATATGAAATTTGGAGTCAAAAATTAGGCATTCAAGGTCTATAAAAAGCGCCCACTTTCAACCCTCTAGGACGCTCCGTTTAGGAGTTACGGCCAATTAAAGAAATTTTTAAAAAATCGATTTTCAAAAACCGTTTATTCCATAACCCACCGATCGAATTATATGAAATTTGGAGTCAAAAATTAGGCATTCAATGTCTATAAAAAGCGCCCACTTTCAACCCTCTAGGACGCTCCGTTTAGGAGTTACGGCCAATTAAAGAAATTTTTAAAAAATCGATTTTCAAAAACCGTTTATTCCATAACCCACCGATCGAATTATATGAAATTTGGAGTCAAAAATTAGGCATTCAATGTCTATAAAAAGCGCCCACTTTCAACCCTCTAGGACGCTCCGTTTAGGAGTTACGGCCAATTAAAGAAATTCTTAAAAAATCGATTTTTAAAACCCGATTATTCCATATCCCACCGATCGAATTATATGAAATTTGGAGTGAAAAATTAGGCATTCAATATCTATAAAAAGCGCCCACTTTCAACCCTCTAGGACGCTCCGTTTAGGAGTTACGGCCAATTAAAGAAATTCTTAAAAAATCGATTTTTAAAACCCGATTATTCCATATCCCACCGATCGAATTATATGAAATTTGGAGTGAAAAATTAGGCATTCAATGTCTATAAAAAGCGCCCACTTTCAACCCTCTAGGACGCTCCGTTTAGGAGTTACGGCTAATTAAAGAAATTTTAAAAAAATCGATTTTCAAAACCCGATTATTCCACAACCCACCGATCGAATTATATGGAATTTGGAGTCAAAAATTAGACATTCAATATCTATAAAAAGCGCCCACTTTCAACCCTCTAGGACGCTCCATTTAGGAGTTACGGCCAATTAAAGAAATTCTTAAAAAATCGATTTTTAAAACCCGATTATTCCATATCCCACCGATCGAATTATATGAAATTTGGAGTCAAAAATTAGACATTTTTAAAAAATCGATTTTCAAAACCCGATTATTCCATATCCCACCGATCGAATTATATGAAATTTGGAGTGAAAAATTAGGCATTCAATGTCTATAAAAAGCGCCCACTTTCAACCCTCTAGGACGCTCGATTTTCAAAAACCGTTTATTCCATAATCCACCGATCGAATTATATGAAATTTGGAGTCAAAAATTAGGCATTCAATGTCTATAAAAAGCGCCCACTTTCAACCCTCTAGGACGCTCCGTTTAGGAGTTACGGCCAATCAAAGAAATTTTTAAATAATCGATTTTCAAAACCCGATTATTCCATATCCCACCGATCGAATTATATGAAATTTGCAGTCAAAAATTAGGCATTCAATGTCTATAAAAAGCGCACCCTCTAGGACGCTCCGTTTAGGAGTTACGGCCAATTAAAGAAATTTTTAAAAAATCGATTTTCAAAACCCGATTATTCCATATCCCACCGATCGAATTATATGAAATTTGGAGTCAAAAATTAGGCATTCAATGTCTATAAAAAGCGCACCCTCTAGGACGCTCCGTTTAGGAGTTACGGCCAAATAAAGAAATTTTTAAAAAATCGATTTTCAAAACTCGTTTATTCCATAACCCACCGATCGAATTATATGAAATTTGGAGAGAAAAATTAGGCATTCAATGTCTATAAAAAGCGCCCACTTTCAACCCTCTAGGACGCTCCGTTTAGGAGTTACGGCCAATTAAAGAAATTTTTAAAAAATCGATTTTCAAAACCCGATTATTCCATATCGAATTATATGAAATTTGGAGTCAAAAATTAGACATTTTTAAAAAATCGATTTTCAAAACCCGATTATTCCATATCCCACCGATCGAATTATATGAAATTTGGAGTGAAAAATTAGGCATTCAATGTCTATAAAAAGCGCCCACTTTCAACCCTCTAGGACGCTCCGTTTAGGAGTTACGGCCAATTAAAGAAATTTTTAAAAAATGGACTTTCAAAACCCGATTATTCCATATCCCACCGATCGAATTATGTGAAATTTGGAGTCAAAAATTAGGCATTCAATGTCTATAAAAAGCGCCCACTTTCAACCCTCTAGGACGCTCCGTTTAGGAGTTACGGCCAATTAAAGAAATTTTTAAAAAATCGATTTTCAAAACCCGATTATTCCATGTCCCACCGATCGAATTATATGAAATTTGGAGTGAAAAATTAGGCATTCAATGTCTATAAAAAGCGCCCACTTTCAACCCTCTAGGACGCTCCGTTTAGGAGTTACGGCCAATTAATGAAATTTTTAAAAAATGGACTTTCAAAACCCGATTATTCCATATCCCACCGATCGAATTATATGAAATTTGGAGTCAAAAATTAGGCATTCAATGTCTATAAAAAGCGCCCACTTTCAACCCTCTAGGACGCTCCGTTTAGGAGTTACGGCTAATTAAAGAAATTTTTAAAAAATCGATTTTCAAAACCCGATTATTCCATGTCCCACCGATCGAATTATATGAAATTTGGAGTCAAAAATTAGGCATTCAATGTCTATAAAAAGCGCCCACTTTTAACCCTCTAGGACGCTCCGTTTAGGAGTTACGGCCAATTAAAGACATTTTTAAAAAATCGATTTTCAAAACCCGATTATTCCATATCCCACCGATCGAATTATATGAAATTTGGAGTGAAAAATTAGGCATTCAATGTCTATAAAAAGCGCCCACTTTCAACCCTCTAGGACGCTCCGTTTAGAAGTTACGGCGAATTAAAGAAATTTTTAAAAAATCGATTTTCAAAACCCGTTTATTCCATGTCCCACCGATCGAATTATATGAAATTTGGAGTGAAAAATTAGGCATTCAATGTCTATAAAAAGCGCCCACTTTCAACCCTCTAGGACGCTCCGTTTAGGAGTTGCTAATTAAAGACATTTTTAAAAAATCGATTTTCAAAACCCGATTATTCCATGTCCCACCGATCGAATTCTATGAAATTTGGAGTCAAAAATTAGGCATTCAATGTCTATAAAAAGCGCCCACTTTCAACCCTCTAGGACGCTCCGTTTAGGAGTTACGGCCAATTAAAGAAATTTTTAAAAAATCGATTTTCAAAACCCGATTATTCCATATCCCACCGATCGAATTATATGAAATTTGGAGTGAAAATTTAGGCATTCAATGTCTATAAAAAGCGCCCACTTTCAACCCTCTAGGACGCTCCGTTTAAGAGTTACGGCTAATTAAAGAAATTTTTAAAAAATCGATTTTCAAAACCCGATTATTCCATGTCCCACCGATCGAATTATATGAAATTTGGAGTCAAAAATTAAGCATTCAATGTCTATAAAAAGCGCCCACTTTTAACCCTCTAGGACGCTCCGTTTAGGAGTTACGGCCAATTAAAGAAATTTTTAAAAAATGGACTTTCAAAACCGATTATTCCATATCCCACCGATCGAATTATATGAAATTTGGAGTGAAAAATTAGGCATTCAATGTCTATAAAAAGCGCCCACTTTCAACCCTCTAGGACGCTCCGTTTAGGAGTTACGGCTAATTAAAGACATTTTTAAAAAATCGATTTTCAAAACCCGATTATTCCATGTCCCACCGATCGAATTATATGAAATTTGGAGTCAAAAATTAGGCATTCAATGTCTATAAAAAGCGCCCACTTTCAACCCTCTAGGACGCTCCGTTTAGGAGTTACGGCCAATTAAAGAAATTTTTAAAAAATCGATTTTCAAAACCCGATTATTCCATGTCCCACCGATCGAATTATATGAAATTTGGAGTGAAAAATTAGGCATTCAATGTCTATAAAAAGCGCCCACTTTCAACCCTCTAGGACGCTCCGTTTAGGAGTTACGGCCAATTAATGAAATTTTTAAAAAATGGACTTTCAAAACCCGATTATTCCATATCCCACCGATCGAATTATATGAAATTTGGAGTGAAAAATTAGGCATTCAATGTCTATAAAAAGCGCCCACTTTCAACCCTCTAGGACGCTCCGTTTAGGAGTTACGGCTAATTAAAGACATTTTTAAAAAATCGATTTTCAAAACCCGATTATTCCATGTCCCACCGATCGAATTATATGAAATTTGGAGTCAAAAATTAGGCATTCAATGTCTATAAAAAGCGCCCACTTTCAACCCTCTAGGACGCTCCGTTTAGGAGTTACGGCTAATTAAAGAAATTTTTAAAAAATCGATTTTCAAAACCCCATTATTCCATGTCCCACCGATCGAATTATATGAAATTCGGAGTCAAAAATTAGGCATTCAATGTCTATAAAAAGCGCCCACTTTCAACCCTCTAGGACGCTCCGTTTAGGAGTTACGGCCAATTAAAGAAATTTTTAAAAAATGGACTTTCAAAACCCGATTATTCCATATCCCACCGATCGAATTATATGAAATTTGGAGTGAAAAATTAGGCATTCAATGTCTATAAAAAGCGCCCACTTTCAACCCTCTAGGACGCTCCGTTTAGGAGTTACGGCCAATTAATGAAATTTTTAAAAAATGGACTTTCAAAACCCGATTATTCCATATCCCACCGATCGAATTATATGAAATTTGGAGTGAAAAATTAGGCATTCAATGTCTATAAAAAGCGCCCACTTTCAACCCTCTAGGACGCTCCGTTTAGGAGTTACGGCTAATTAAAGACATTTTTAAAAAATCGATTTTCAAAACCCGATTATTCCATGTCCCACCGATCGAATTATATGAAATTTGGAGTCAAAAATTAGGCATTCAATGTCTATAAAAAGCGCCCACTTTCAACCCTCTAGGACGCTCCGTTTAGGAGTTACGGCTAATTAAAGAAATTTTTAAAAAATCGATTTTCAAAACCCCATTATTCCATGTCCCACCGATCGAATTATATGAAATTCGGAGTCAAAAATTAGGCATTCAATGTCTATAAAAAGCGCCCACTTTCAACCCTCTAGGACGCTCCGTTTAGGAGTTACGGCCAATTAAAGAAATTTTTAAAAAATGGACTTTCAAAACCCGATTATTCCATATCCCACCGATCGAATTATATGAAATTTGGAGTGAAAAATTAGGCATTCAATGTCTATAAAAAGCGCCCACTTTCAACCCTCTAGGACGCTCCGTTTAGGAGTTACGGCTAATTAAAGACATTTTTAAAAAATCGATTTTCAAAACCCGATTATTCCATGTCCCACCGATCGAATTATATGAAATTTGGAGTCAAAAATTAGGCATTCAATGTCTATAAAAAGCGCCCACTTTCAACCCTCTAGGACGCTCCGTTTAGGAGTTACGGCCAATTAAAGAAATTTTTAAAAAATCGATTTTCAAAACCCGATTATTCCATGTCCCACCGATCGAATTATATGAAATTTGGAGTGAAAAATTAGGCATTCAATGTCTATAAAAAGCGCCCACTTTCAACCCTCTAGGACGCTCCGTTTAGGAGTTACGGCCAATTAATGAAATTTTTAAAAAATGGACTTTCAAAACCCGATTATTCCATATCCCACCGATCGAATTATATGAAATTTGGAGTGAAAAATTAGGCATTCAATGTCTATAAAAAGCGCCCACTTTCAACCCTCTAGGACGCTCCGTTTAGGAGTTACGGCCAATTAAAGACATTTTTAAAAAATCGATTTTCAAAACCCGATTATTCCATGTCCCACCGATCGAATTATATGAAATTTGGAGTCAAAAATTAGGCATTCAATGTCTATAAAAAGCGCCCACTTTTAACCCTCTAGGACGCTCCGTTTAGGAGTTACGGCCAATTAAAGACATTTTTAAAAAATCGATTTTCAAAACCCGATTATTCCATATCCCACCGATCGAATTATATGAAATTTGGAGTGAAAAATTAGGCATTCAATGTCTATAAAAAGCGCCCACTTTCAACCCTCTAGGACGCTCCGTTTAGAAGTTACGGCCAATTAAAGAAATTTTTAAAAAATCGATTTTCAAAACCCGTTTATTCCATGTCCCACCGATCGAATTATATGAAATTTGGAGTGAAAAATTAGGCATTCAATGTCTATAAAAAGCGCCCACTTTCAACCCTCTAGGACGCTCCGTTTAGGAGTTACGGCCAATTAAAGAAATTTTTAAAAAATGGACTTTCAAAACCCGATTATTCCATATCCCACCGATCGAATTATATGAAATTTGGAGTCAAAAATTAGGCATTCAATGTCTATAAAAAGCGCCCACTTTCAACCCTCTAGGACGCTCCGTTTAGGAGTTACGGCCAATTAAAGAAATTTTTAAAAAATCGATTTTCAAAACCCGATTATTCCATGTCCCACCGATCGAATTATATGAAATTTGGAGTGAAAAATTAGGCATTCAATGTCTATAAAAAGCGCCCACTTTCAACCCTCTAGGACGCTCCGTTTAGGAGTTACGGCCAATTAATGAAATTTTTAAAAAATGGACTTTCAAAACCCGATTATTCCATATCCCACCGATCGAATTATATGAAATTTGGAGTCAAAAATTAGGCATTCAATGTCTATAAAAAGCGCCCACTTTCAACCCTCTAGGACGCTCCGTTTAGGAGTTACGGCCAATTAAAGACATTTTTAAAAAATCGATTTTCAAAACCCGATTATTCCATATCCCACCGATCGAATTATATGAAATTTGGAGTGAAAAATTAGGCATTCAATGTCTATAAAAAGCGCCCACTTTCAACCCTCTAGGACGCTCCGTTTAGAAGTTACGGCCAATTAAAGAAATTTTTAAAAAATCGATTTTCAAAACCCGTTTATTCCATGTCCCACCGATCGAATTATATGAAATTTGGAGTGAAAAATTAGGCATTCAATGTCTATAAAAAGCGCCCACTTTCAACCCTCTAGGACGCTCCGTTTAGGAGTTACGGCCAATTAATGAAATTTTTAAAAAATGGACTTTCAAAACCCGATTATTCCATATCCCACCGATCGAATTATATGAAATTTGGAGTCAAAAATTAGGCATTCAATGTCTATAAAAAGCGCCCACTTTCAACCCTCTAGGACGCTCCGTTTAGGAGTTACGGCCAATTAAAGAAATTTTTAAAAAATCGATTTTCAAAACCCGATTATTCCATATCCCACCGATCGAATTATATGAAATTTGGAGTGAAAATTTAGGCATTCAATGTCTATAAAAAGCGCCCACTTTCAACCCTCTAGGACGCTCCGTTTAAGAGTTACGGCTAATTAAAGAAATTTTTAAAAAATCGATTTTCAAAACCCGATTATTCCATGTCCCACCGATCGAATTATATGAAATTTGGAGTCAAAAATTAAGCATTCAATGTCTATAAAAAGCGCCCACTTTTAACCCTCTAGGACGCTCCGTTTAGGAGTTACGGCCAATTAAAGAAATTTTTAAAAAATGGACTTTCAAAACCCGATTATTCCATATCCCACCGATCGAATTATATGAAATTTGGAGTGAAAAATTAGGCATTCAATGTCTATAAAAAGCGCCCACTTTCAACCCTCTAGGACGCTCCGTTTAGGAGTTACGGCTAATTAAAGAAATTTTTAAAAAATCGATTTTCAAAACCCGTTTATTCCATGTCCCACCGATCGAATTATATGAAATTTGGAGTCAAAAATTAGGCATTCAATGTCTATAAAAAGCTCCCACTTTCAACCCTCTAGGACGCTCCGTTTAGGAGTTACGGCCAATTAAAGAAATTTTTAAAAAATCGATTTTCAAAACCCGATTATTCCATGTCCCACCGATCGAATTATATGAAATTTGGAGTCAAAAATTAGGCATTCAATGTCTATAAAAAGCGCCCACTTTCAACCCTCTAGGACGCTCCGTTTAGAAGTTACGGCCAATTAAAGAAATTTTTAAAAAATCGATTTTCAAAACCCGTTTATTCCATGTCCCACCGATCGAATTATATGAAATTTGGAGTGAAAAATTAGGCATTCAATGTCTATAAAAAGCGCCCACTTTCAACCCTCTAGGACGCTCCGTTTAGGAGTTACGGCTAATTAAAGAAATTTTTAAAAAATCGATTTTCAAAACCCGTTTATTCCATGTCCCACCGATCGAATTATATGAAATTTGGAGTCAAAAATTAGGCATTCAATGTCTATAAAAAGCTCCCACTTTCAACCCTCTAGGACGCTCCGTTTAGGAGTTACGGCCAATTAAAGAAATTTTTAAAAAATCGATTTTCAAAACCCGATTATTCCATGTCCCACCGATCGAATTATATGAAATTTGGAGTCAAAAATTAGGCATTCAATGTCTATAAAAAGCGCCCACTTTCAACCCTCTAGGACGCTCCGTTTAGAAGTTACGGCCAATTAAAGAAATTTTTAAAAAATCGATTTTCAAAACCCGTTTATTCCATGTCCCACCGATCGAATTATATGAAATTTGGAGTGAAAAATTAGGCATTCAATGTCTATAAAAAGCTCCCACTTTCAACCCTCTAGGACGCTCCGTTTAGGAGTTACGGCCAATTAAAGAAATTTTTAAAAAATCGATTTTCAAAACCCGATTATTCCATGTCCCACCGATCGAATTATATGAAATTTGGAGTCAAAAATTAGGCATTCAATGTCTATAAAAAGCGCCCACTTTCAACCCTCTAGGACGCTCCGTTTAGAAGTTACGGCCAATTAAAGAAATTTTTAAAAAATCGATTTTCAAAACCCGTTTATTCCATGTCCCACCGATCGAATTATATGAAATTTGGAGTGAAAAATTAGGCATTCAATGTCTATAAAAAGCGCCCACTTTCAACCCTCTAGGACGCTCCGTTTAGGAGTTACGGCTAATTAAAGACATTTTTAAAAAATCGATTTTCAAAACCCGATTATGCCATGTCCCACCGATCGAATTCTATGAAATTTGGAGTCAAAAATTAGGCATTCAATGTCTATAAAAAGCGCCCACTTTCAACCCTCTAGGACGCTCCGTTTAGGAGTTACGGCCAATTAAAGAAATTTTTAAAAAATCGATTTTCAAAACCCGATTATTCCATGTCCCACCGATCGAATTATATGAAATTTGGAGTCAAAAATTAGGCATTCAATGTCTATAAAAAGCGCCCACCTTGAACCCTCTAGGACGCTCCGTTTAGGAGTTACGGCTAATTAAAGAAATTTTTAAAAAATCGATTTTCAAAACCCGATTATTCCATATCCCACCGATCGAATTATATGAAATTTGGAGTCAAAAATTAGGCATTCAATGTCTATAAAAAGCGCCCACTTTCAACCCTCTAGGACGCTCCGTTTAGGAGCTACGGCCAATTAAAGAAATTTTTAAAAATCGATTTTCAAAACCCGTTTATTCCATGTCCCACCGATCGAATTATATGAAATTTGGAGTCAAAAATTAGGCATTCAATGTCTATAAAAAGCGGCCACTTTCAACCCTCTAGGACGCTCCGTTAAGGAGTTACGGCCAATTAAAGAAATGTTTAAAAAATCGATTTTCAAAACCCGATTATTCCATATCCCACCGATCGAATTATATGAAATTTGGAGTCAAAAATTAGGCATTCAATGTCTATAAAAAGCGCCCACTTTCAACCCTCTAGGACGCTCCGTTTAGGAGTTACGGCCAATTAAAGAAATTTTTAAAAAATCGATTTTCAAAACCCGATTATTCCATGTCCCACCGATCGAATTATATGAAATTTGGAGTGAAAAATTAGGCATTCAATGTCTATAAAAAGCGCCCACTTTCAACCCTCTAGGACGCTCCGTTTAGGAGTTACGGCCAATTAATGAAATTTTTAAAAAATGGACTTTCAAAACCCGATTATTCCATATCCCACCGATCGAATTATATGAAATTTGGAGTGAAAAATTAGGCATTCAATGTCTATAAAAAGCGCCCACTTTCAACCCTCTAGGACGCTCCGTTTAGGAGTTACGGCCAATTAATGAAATTTTTAAAAAATGGACTTTCAAAACCCGATTATTCCATATCCCACCGATCGAATTATATGAAATTTGGAGTGAAAAATTAGGCATTCAATGTCTATAAAAAGCGCCCACTTTCAACCCTCTAGGACGCTCCGTTTAGGAGTTACGGCCAATTAAAGACATTTTTAAAAAATCGATTTTCAAAACCCGATTATTCCATGTCCCACCGATCGAATTATATGAAATTTGGAGTCAAAAATTAGGCATTCAATGTCTATAAAAACCGCCCACTTTTAACCCTCTAGGACGCTCCGTTTAGGAGTTACGGCCAATTAAAGACATTTTTAAAAAATCGATTTTCAAAACCCGATTATTCCATATCCCACCGATCGAATTATATGAAATTTGGAGTGAAAAATTAGGCATTCAATGTCTATAAAAAGCGCCCACTTTCAACCCTCTAGGACGCTCCGTTTAGAAGTTACGGCCAATTAAAGAAATTTTTAAAAAATCGATTTTCAAAACCCGTTTATTCCATGTCCCACCGATCGAATTATATGAAATTTGGAGTGAAAAATTAGGCATTCAATGTCTATAAAAAGCGCCCACTTTCAACCCTCTAGGACGCTCCGTTTAGGAGTTACGGCCAATTAAAGAAATTTTTAAAAAATGGACTTTCAAAACCCGATTATTCCATATCCCACCGATCGAATTATATGAAATTTGGAGTCAAAAATTAGGCATTCAATGTCTATAAAAAGCGCCCACTTTCAACCCTCTAGGACGCTCCGTTTAGGAGTTACGGCCAATTAAAGAAATTTTTAAAAAATCGATTTTCAAAACCCGATTATTCCATGTCCCACCGATCGAATTATATGAAATTTGGAGTGAAAAATTAGGCATTCAATGTCTATAAAAAGCGCCCACTTTCAACCCTCTAGGACGCTCCGTTTAGGAGTTACGGCCAATTAATGAAATTTTTAAAAAATGGACTTTCAAAACCCGATTATTCCATATCCCACCGATCGAATTATATGAAATTTGGAGTCAAAAATTAGGCATTCAATGTCTATAAAAAGCGCCCACTTTCAACCCTCTAGGACGCTCCGTTTAGGAGTTACGGCTAATTAAAGAAATTTTTAAAAAATCGATTTTCAAAACCCGATTATTCCATGTCCCACCGATCGAATTATATGAAATTTGGAGTCAAAAATTAGGCATTCAATGTCTATAAAAACCGCCCACTTTTAACCCTCTAGGACGCTCCGTTTAGGAGTTACGGCCAATTAAAGACATTTTTAAAAAATCGATTTTCAAAACCCGATTATTCCATGTCCCACCGATCGAATTATATGAAATTTGGAGTCAAAAATTAGGCATTCAATGTCTATAAAAAGCGCCCACTTTCAACCCTCTAGGACGCTCCGTTTAAGAGTTACGGCTAATTAAAGAAATTTTTAAAAAATCGATTTTCAAAACCCGATTATTCCATGTCCCACCGATCGAATTATATGAAATTTGGAGTCAAAAATTAAGCATTCAATGTCTATAAAAAGCGCCCACTTTTAACCCTCTAGGACGCTCCGTTTAGGAGTTACGGCCAATTAAAGAAATTTTTAAAAAATGGACTTTCAAAACCCGATTATTCCATATCCCACCGATCGAATTATATGAAATTTGGAGTGAAAAATTAGGCATTCAATGTCTATAAAAAGCGCCCACTTTCAACCCTCTAGGACGCTCCGTTTAGGAGTTACGGCTAATTAAAGAAATTTTTAAAAAATCGATTTTCAAAACCCGTTTATTCCATGTCCCACCGATCGAATTATATGAAATTCGGAGTCAAAAATTAGGCATTCAATGTCTATAAAAAGCGCCCACTTTCAACCCTCTAGGACGCTCCGTTTAGGAGTTACGGCTAATTAAAGAAATTTTTAAAAAATCGATTTTCAAAACCCGTTTATTCCATGTCCCACCGATCGAATTATATGAAATTTGGAGTCAAAAATTAGGCATTCAATGTCTATAAAAAGCGCCCACTTTCAACCCTCTAGGACGCTCCGTTTAGGAGTTACGGCCAATTAGAGAAATTTTTAAAAAATCGATTTTCAAAACCCGATTATTCCATATCCCACCGATCGAATTATATGAAATTTGGAGTCAAAAATTAGGCATTCAATGTCTATAAAAAGCTCCCACTTTCAACCCTCTAGGACGCTCCGTTTAGGAGTTACGGCCAATTAAAGAAATTTTTAAAAAATCGATTTTCAAAACCCGATTATTCCATGTCCCACCGATCGAATTATATGAAATTTGGAGTCAAAAATTAGGCATTCAATGTCTATAAAAAGCGCCCACTTTCAACCCTCTAGGACGCTCCGTTTAGAAGTTACGGCCAATTAAAGAAATTTTTAAAAAATCGATTTTCAAAACCCGTTTATTCCATGTCCCACCGATCGAATTATATGAAATTTGGAGTGAAAAATTAGGCATTCAATGTCTATAAAAAGCGCCCACTTTCAACCCTCTAGGACGCTCCGTTTAGGAGTTACGGCTAATTAAAGACATTTTTAAAAAATCGATTTTCAAAACCCGATTATTCCATGTCCCACCGATCGAATTATATGAAATTTGGAGTCAAAAATTAGGCATTCAATGTCTATAAAAAGCGCCCACTTTCAACCCTCTAGGACGCTCCGTTTAGGAGTTACGGCCAATTAAAGAAATTTTTAAAAAATCGATTTTCAAAACCCGATTATTCCATGTCCCACCGATCGAATTATATGAAATTTGGAGTCAAAAATTAGGCATTCAATGTCTATAAAAAGCGCCCACTTTCAACCCTCTAGGACGCTCCGTTTAGGAGTTACGGCTAATTAAAGAAATTTTTAAAAAATCGATTTTCAAAACCCGATTATTCCATATCCCACCGATCGAATTATATGAAATTTGGAGTCAAAAATTAGGCATTCAATGTCTATAAAAAGCGCCCACTTTCAACCCTCTAGGACGCTCCGTTTAGGAGCTACGGCCAATTAAAGAAATTTTTAAAAAATCGATTTTCAAAACCCGTTTATTCCATGTCCCACCGATCGAATTATATGAAATTTGGAGTCAAAAATTAGGCATTCAATGTCTATAAAAAGCGGCCACTTTCAACCCTCTAGGACGCTCCGTTAAGGAGTTACGGCCAATTAAAGAAATGTTTAAAAAATCGATTTTCAAAACCCGATTATTCCATATCCCACCGATCGAATTATATGAAATTTGGAGTCAAAAATTAGGCATTCAATGTCTATAAAAAGCGCCCACTTTCAACCCTCTAGGACGCTCCGTTTAGGAGTTACGGCCAATTAAAGAAATTTTTAAAAAATCGATTTTCGAAACCCGATTATTCCATGTCCCACCGATCGAATTATATGAAATTTGGAGTGAAAAATTAGGCATTCAATGTCTATAAAAAGCGCCCACTTTCAACCCTCTAGGACGCTCCGTTTAGGAGTTACGGCCAATTAAAGAAATTTTTAAAAAATCGATTTTCAAATCCCGATTATTCCATGTCCCACCGATCGAATTATATGAAATTTGGAGTCAAAAATTAGGCATTCAATGTCTATAAAAAGCGCCCACTTTCAACCCTCTAGGACGCTCCGTTTAGGAGTTACGGCTAATTAAAGAAATTTTTAAAAAATCGATTTTCAAAACCCGATTATTCCATATCCCACCGATCGAATTATATGAAATTTGGAGTCAAAAATTAGGCATTCAATGTCTATAAAAAGCGCCCACTTTCAACCCTCTAGGACGCTCCGTTTAGGAGCTACGGCCAATTAAAGAAATTTTTAAAAAATCGATTTTCAAAACCCGTTTATTCCATGTCCCACCGATCGAACTATATGAAATTTGGAGTCAAAAAGTAGGCATTCAATGTCTATAAAAAGCGCCCACTTTCAACCCTCTAGGACGCTCCGTTTAGGAGTTACGGCCAATTAAGGAAATTTTTAAAAAATCGGTTTTCAAAACCCGTTTATTCCATGTCCCACCGATCGAATTATATGAAATTTGGAGTGAAAAATTAGGCATTCAATGTCTATAAAAAGCGCCCACTTTCAACCCTCTAGGACGCTCCGTTTAGGAGCTACGGCCAATTAAAGAAATTTTTAAAAAATCGATTTTCAAAACCCGTTTATTCCATGTCCCACCGATCGAATTATATGAAATTTGCAGTCAAAAAGTAGGCATTCAATGTCTATAAAAAGCGCCCACTTTCAACCCTCTAGGACGCTCCGTTTAGGAGTTACGGCCAATTAAAGAAATATTTAAAAAATCGACTTTCAAAACCCGTTTATTCCATGTCCCACCGATCGAATTATATGAAATTTGGAGTGAAAAATTAGGCATTCAATGTCTATAAAAAGCGCCCACTTTCAACCCTCTAGGACGCTCCGTTTAGGAGTTACGGCTAATTAAAGAAATGTTTAAAAAATCGATTTTCAAAACCCGTTTATTCCATGTCCCACCGATCGAATTATATGAAATTTGGAGTGAAAAATTACGCATTCAATGTCTATAAAAAGCGCCCACTTTCAACCCTCTAGGACGCTCCGTTTAGGAGTTACGGCTAATTAAAGAAATTTTAAAAAAATCGATTTTCAAAACCCGATTATTTCATGTCCCACCGATCGAATTATATGAAATTTGGAGTCAAAAATTAGGCATTCAATGTCTATAAAAAGCGCCCACTTTCAACCCTCTAGGACGCTCCGTTTAGGAGTTACGGCTAATTAAAGAAATTTTTAAAAAATCGATTTTCAAAACCCGATTATTCCATGTCCCACCGATCGAATTATATGAAATTCGGAGTCAAAAATTAGGCATTCAATGTCTATAAAAAGCGCCCACTTTCAACCCTCTAGGACGCTCCGTTTAGAAGTTACGGCCAATTAAAGAAATTTTTAAAAAATCGATTTTCAAAACCCGATTATTCCATGTCCCACCGATCGAATTATATGAAATTTGGAGTCAAAAATTAGGCATTCAATGTCTATAAAAAGCGCCCACTTTCAACCCTCTAGGACGCTCCGTTTAGGAGTTACGGCCAATTAAAGAAATTTTTAAAAAATCGATTTTCAAAACCCGTTTATTCCATAACCCACCGATCGAATTATATGAAATTTGGAGTGAAAAATTAGGCATTCAATGTCTATAAAAAGCGCCCACTTTCAACCCTCTAGGACGCTCCGTTTAGGAGTTACGGCTAATTAAAGAAATTTTTAAAAAATCGATTTTCCAAACCCGATTATTCCATATCCCACCGATCGAATTATATGAAATTTGGAGTCAAAAATTAGGCATTCAATGTCTATAAAAAGCGCCCACTTTCAACCCTCTAGGACGCTCCGTTTAGGAGTTACGGCTAATTAAAGAAATGTTTAAAAAATCGATTTTCAAAACCCGTTTATTCCATGTCCCACCGATCGAATTATATGAAATTTGGAGTGAAAAATTACGCATTCAATGTCTATAAAAAGCGCCCACTTTCAACCCTCTAGGACGCTCCGTTTAGGAGTTACGGCTAATTAAAGAAATTTTAAAAAAATCGATTTTCAAAACCCGATTATTTCATGTCCCACCGATCGAATTATATGAAATTTGGAGTCAAAAATTAGGCATTCAATGTCTATAAAAAGCGCCCACTTTCAACCCTCTAGGACGCTCCGTTTAGGAGTTACGGCTAATTAAAGAATTTTTTAAAAAATCGATTTTCAAAACCCGATTATTCCATGTCCCACCGATCGAATTATATGAAATTTGGAGTCAAAAATTAGGCATTCAATGTCTATAAAAAGCGCCCACTTTCAACCCTCTAGGACGCTCCGTTTAGGAGTTACGGCCAATTAAAGAAATTTTTAAAAAATCGATTTTCAAAACCCGTTTATTCCATAACCCACCGATCGAATTATATGAAATTTGGAGTGAAAAATTAGGCATTTAATGTCTATAAAAAGCGCCCACTTTCAACCCTCTAGGACGCTCCGTTTAGGAGTTACGGCTAATTAAAGAAATTTTTAAAAAATCGATTTTCCAAACCCGATTATTCCATATCCCACCGATCGAATTATATGAAATTTGGAGTCAAAAATTAGGCATTCAATGTCTATAAAAAGCGCCCACTTTCAACCCTCTAGGACGCTCCGTTTAGGAGTTACGGCTAATTAAAGAAATGTTTAAAAAATCGATTTTCAAAACCCGTTTATTCCATGTCCCACCGATCGAATTATATGAAATTTGGAGTGAAAAATTACGCATTCAATGTCTATAAAAAGCGCCCACTTTCAACCCTCTAGGACGCTCCGTTTAGGAGTTACGGCTAATTAAAGAAATTTTAAAAAAATCGATTTTCAAAACCCGATTATTTCATGTCCCACCGATCGAATTATATGAAATTTGGAGTCAAAAATTAGGCATTCAATGTCTATAAAAAGCGCCCACTTTCAACCCTCTAGGACGCTCCGTTTAGGAGTTACGGCTAATTAAAGAAATTTTTAAAAAATCGATTTTCAAAACCCGATTATTCCATGTCCCACCGATCGAATTATATGAAATTCGGAGTCAAAAATTAGGCATTCAATGTCTATAAAAAGCGCCCACTTTCAACCCTCTAGGACGCTCCGTTTAGAAGTTACGGCCAATTAAAGAAATTTTTAAAAAATCGATTTTCAAAACCCGATTATTCCATGTCCCACCGATCGAATTATATGAAATTTGGAGTCAAAAATTAGGCATTCAATGTCTATAAAAAGCGCCCACTTTCAACCCTCTAGGACGCTCCGTTTAGGAGTTACGGCTAATTAAAGAAATTTTTAAAAAATCGATTTTCAAAACCCGATTATTCCATGTCCCACCGATCGAATTATATGAAATTTGGAGTCAAAAATTAGGCATTCAATGTCTATAAAAAGCGCCCACTTTCAACCCTCTAGGACGCTCCGTTTAGGAGTTACGGCCAATTAAAAAAATATTTAAAAAATCGACTTTCAAACCCCGATTATTCCATATCCCACCGATCGAATTATATGAAATTTGGAGTCAAAAATTAGGCATTCAATGTCTATAAAAAGCGCCCACTTTCAACCCTCTAGGACGCTCCGTTTAGGAGTTACGGCTAATCAAAGAAATTTTTAAAAAATCGATTTTCAAAACCCGTTTATTCCATGTCCCACCGATCGAATTATATGAAATTTGGAGTGAAAAATTAGGCATTCAATGTCTATAAAAAGCGCCCACTTTCAACCCTCTAGGACGCTCCGTTTAGGAGTTACGGCCAATTAGAGAAATTTTTAAAAAATCGATTTTCAAAACCCGATTATTCCATATCCCACCGATCGAATTATATGAAATTTGGAGTCAAAAATTAGGCATACAATGTCTATAAAAAGCGCCCACTTTCAACCCTCTAGGACGCTCCGTTTAGTAGTTACGGCCAATTAAAGAAATTTTTAAGAATCGACTTTCAAAACCCGATTATTCCATATCCCACCGATCGAATTATATGAAATTTGGAGTCAAAAATTAGGCATACAATGTCTATAAAAAGCGCCCACTTTCAACCCTCTAGGACGCTCCGTTTAGGAGTTACGGCTAATTAAAGAAATTTTTAAAAAATCGATTTTCAAAACCCGTTTATTCCATGTCCCACCGATCGAATTATATGAAATTTGGAGTGAAAAATTAGGCATTCAATGTCTCTAAAAAGCGCCCACTTTCAACCCTCTAGGACGCTCCGTTTAGGAGTTACGGCCAATTAGAGAAATTTTTAAAAAATCGATTTTCAAAACCCGATTATTCCATATCCCACCGATCGAATTATATGAAATTTGGAGTCAAAAATTAGGCATACAATGTCTATAAAAAGCGCCCACTTTCAACCCTCTAGGACGCTCCGTTTAGTAGTTACGGCCAATTAAAGAAATTTTTAAGAATCGACTTTCAAAACCCGATTATTCCATATCCCACCGATCGAATTATATGAAATTTGGAGTCAAAAATTAGGCATACAATGTCTATAAAAAGCGCCCACTTTCAACCCTCTAGGACGCTCCGTTAAGGAGTTACGGCTAATTAAAGAAATTTTTAAAAAATCGATTTTCAAAACCCGTTTATTCCATAACCCACCGATCGAATTATATGAAATTTGGAGTCAAAAATTAGGCATTCAATGTCTATAAAAAGCGGCCACTTTCAACCCTCTAGGACGCTCCGTTAAGGAGTTACGGCCAATTAAAGAAATGTTTAAAAAATCGATTTTCAAAACCCGATTATTCCATATCCCACCGATCGAATTATATGAAATTTGGAGTCAAAAATTAGGCATAAAATGTCTATAAAAAGCGCCCACTTTCAACCCTCTAGGACGCTCCGTTTAGGAGTTACGGCTAATTAAAGAAATGTTTAAAAAATCGATTTTCAAAACCCGATTATTCCATGTCCCACCAATCGAATTATATGAAATTTGGAGTGAAAAATTAGGCATTCAATGTCTATAAAAAGCGCCCACTTTCAACCCTCTAGGACGCTCCGTTTAGGAGTTACGGCCAATTAGAGAAATTTTTAAAAAATCGATTTTCAAAACCCGATTATTCCATATCCCACCGATCGAATTATATGAAATTTGGAGTCAAAAATTAGGCATTCGATGTCTATAAAAAGCGCCCACTTTCAACCCTCTAGGACGCTCCGTTTAGGAGTTACGGCTAATTAAAGAAATTTTTAAAAAATCGATTTTCAAAACCCGATTATTCCATATCCCACCGATCGAATTATATGAAATTTGGAGTGAAAAATTAGGCATACAATGTCTATAAAAAGCGCCCACTTTCAACTCTCTAGGACGCTCCGTTTAGGAGTTACGGCTAATTAAGGAAATTTTTAAAAAATCGGTTTTCAAAACCCGTTTATTCCATGTCCCACCGATCGAATTATATGAAATTTGGAGTGAAAAATTAGGCATTCAATGTCTATAAAAAGCGCCCACTTTCAACCCTCTAGGACGCTCCGTTTAGGAGTTACGGCCAATTAATGAAATTTTTAAAAATCGATTTTCAAAACCCGTTTATTCCATAACCCACCGATCGAATTATATGAAATTTGGAGTGAAAAATTAGGCATTCAATGTCTATAAAAAGCGCCCACTTTCAACCGTCTAGGACGCTCCGTTTAGGAGTTACGGCCAATTAAAGAAATTTTTAAAAAATCGATTTTCAAAACCCGTCTATTCCATAACCCACCGATCGAATTATATGAAATTTGGAGTGAAAAATTAGGCATTCAATGTCTATAAAAAGCGCCCACTTTCAACCCTCTAGGACGCTCCGTTTAGGAGCTACGGCCAATTAAAGAAATTTTTAAAAAATCGATTTTCAAAACCCGTTTATTCCATAACCCACCGATCGAATTATATGAAATTTGGAGTGAAAAATTAGGCATTCAATGTCTATAAAAAGCGCCCACTTTCAACCCTCTAGGACGCTCCGTTTAGGAGCTACGGCCAATTAAAGAAATTTTTAAAAAATCGATTTTCAAAACCCGATATTCCATGTCCCACCGATCGAATTATATGAAATTTGGAGTGAAAAATTAGGCATTCAATGTCTATAAAAAGCGCCCACTTTCAACCCTCTAGGACGCTCCGTTTAGGAGCTACGGCCAATTAAAAAAATTTTTAAAAAATCGATTTTCAAAACCCGTTTATTCCATAACCCACCGATCGAATTATATGAAATTTGGAGTCAAAAATTAGGCATTCAATGTCTATAAAAAGCGCCCACTTTCAACCCTCTAGGACGCTCCGTTTAGGAGCTACGGCCAATTAAAGAAATTTTTAAAAAATCGATTTTCAAAACCCGATATTCCATGGCCCACCCATCGAATTATATGAAATTTGGAGTGAAAAATTAGGCATTCAATGTCTATAAAAAGCGCCCACTTTCAACCCTCTAGGACGCTCCGTTTAGGAGCTACGGCCAATTAAAGAAATTTTTAAAAAATCGATTTTCAAAACCCGTTTATTCCATAACCCACCGATCGAATTATATGAAATTTGGAGTCAAAAATTAGGCATTCAATGTCTATAAAAAGCACCCACTTTCAACCCTCTAGGACGCTCCGTTTAGGATTTACGACTAATTAAAGAAATTTTTAAAAAATCGATTTTCAAAACCCGATATTCCATAACCCACCGATCGAATTATATGAAATTTGGAGTCAAAAATTAGGCATTCAATGTCTATAAAAAGCGCCCACTTTCAACCCTCTAGGACGCTCCGTTTAGGAGCTACGGCCAATTAAAGAAATTTTTAAAAAATCGATTTTCAAAACCCGATATTCCATGGCCCACCGATCGAATTATATGAAATTTGGAGTGAAAAATTAGGCATTCAATGTCTATAAAAAGCGCCCACTTTCAACCCTCTAGGACGCTCCGTTTAGGAGCTACGGCCAATTAAAGAAATTTTTAAAAAATCGATTTTCAAAACCCGTTTATTCCATAACCCACCGATCGAATTATATGAAATTTGGAGTCAAAAATTAGGCATTCAATGTCTATAAAAAGCGCCCACTTTCAACCCTCTAGGACGCTCCGTTTAGGAGCTACGGCCAATTAAAGAAATTTTTAAAAAATCGATTTTCAAAACCCGATATTCCATGGCCCACCGATCGAATTATATGAAATTTGGAGTGAAAAATTAGGCATTCAATGTCTATAAAAAGCGCCCACTTTCAACCCTCTAGGACGCTCCGTTTAGGAGCTACGGCCAATTAAAGAAATTTTTAAAAAATCGATTTTCAAAACCCGTTTATTCCATAACCCACCGATCGAATTATATGAAATTTGGAGTCAAAAATTAGGCATTCAATGTCTATAAAAAGCACCCACTTTCAACCCTCTAGGACGCTCCGTTTAGGATTTACGACTAATTAAAGAAATTTTTAAAAAATCGATTTTCAAAACCCGATATTCCATAACCCACCGATCGAATTATATGAAATTTGGAGTGAAAAATTAGGCATTCAATGTCTATAAAAAGTGCCCACTTTCAACCCTCTAGGACGCTCCGTTTAGGAGTTACGGCCAAGTAAAGAAATTTTTAAAAAATCGATTTTCAAAACCCGAGTATTCCATATCCCACCGATCGAATTATATGAAATATGGAGTTAAAAATTAGGCATTTAATGTCTATAAAAAGCTTCACCCCTCTAGGACGCTCCGTTTAGGAGTAATGGCCAATTAAAGAAATTTTTAAAAAATCGATTTTCAAAACCCGATTATTCCATAACCCACCGATCGAATTATATGAAATATGGAGTCAAAAATTAGGCATGCAATGTCTATAAAAAGCGCCCACTTTCAACCCTCTAGGACGCTCCGTTTAGGAGTTACGGCTAATTAAAGAAATTTTTAAAAAATCGATTTTCAAAACCCGATTATTCCATATCCCACCGATCGTATTATATGAAATTTGGAGTGAAAAATTAGGCATTCAATGTCTATAAAAAGTGCCCACTTTCAACCCTCTAGGACGCTCCGTTTAGGAGTTACGGCCAAGTAAAGAAATTTTTAAAAAATCGATTTTCAAAACCCGATTATTCCATGTCCCACCGATCGAATTATATATAATTTGGAGTGAAAAATTAGGCATTCAATGTCTATAAAAAGCGCCCGTTTAGGAGTTATGGCCAATTAAAGCTCATAACTCTGGAAATACGCGTTCAGAAGGCCTATTTAATCATGACATCATTTATTTCCTCTATAAATCTAATAATTTGATCCACGGATTAACAACCACTGAACTTTTCAAGGTATTGCCATGCAAAACTGCATTGCGGATGTATGCATAATTTGAGCTACCTACGACGGCTCTAACGCTTTTTAGCTTAAACGTTGAATAACTCGACGTTTAAGCTAAAAATATTATATCAATTCTTTTGCTGGGTCGATTTTAATTGTTTAAACGCAATGCATAATTGTAGTCCTATTTTTTACTGTATTCTTGATTAAACTGAATATTAGGTATTTCATTTTATTAATTAAATTATACGGAATCAGAAGATTTGGATATTTACTTATTAAGCTAATTAAAAGATTCTCAACATTTCGAACTCTGCTATTTTCACTTCTAGAAAATTCGAGTTATTCGAGTTGAAATACATTTTTGAAAAATTCTCACTTTGAAGTTGACAAACTTGCAAATTGACAACATTACCGTCTCAGAGCATCGCATATCACAACAGAAATTAGACAAACTCATCAAAAGCATTCCAGCAGGAGTAGAAAACACTGCAAGTGCCAGGTGTTGCTGGAAGAAACCTGAGTGTTTGGGGAAGACAATTTTGAAAATTTCATAATTAAAACGTGAAAGAGTTGATACGAGAAAAATGTTGTATTTAATTAATTCAAAGTGGAATTCTGTCAAGTGCGGCAACGTAAACATTAGGGTGACAGGGTGGTGTTTTGCAAGGATATTCGTCATATTTTAATTGTTGCAAGAAATGCTTTGTTTATTTGAATATTTATTCATGGAAAATCTGCGATTATTTCAACAATTTCTCAACAATGCGGTGTCACAAACAAATGCAAAATTCTGACGTTGGTCGCGCATTTAAACGGAGCGCGCGCGTTATGTGGCTGGCGGAAACGGATGTGGCTGCTGGTGTTGCCAACTGTTTATGTTGCTGTTGTTGACTTATAATTGGCGCGATTGATGGCGCGCTGACTTTGACGTTTGTTTGTTTGGCAAATTTTAAACTGCTACCATTGAGAATTGTCGACAACAATTGTGCTGTTGCTGTCATTGTTGTCCGTCACTCAGCCAGGCGATTTGACGCTTCCGTCACTGTATTACAAAAGCTACCATTAATCATGTGTTTTGTGCCAATGGTCTGTCTGTATGGCTGAGTACTGTAGCAACCAACAGCGACAACAATAAAAACATTGATTAATGACAGTTTTTGAACCATTTGAGTTTTTGTGCCATGTTTTATTTGTATTTTGTATTTATTCATTGAATTAAGTCGTTCCGTCTGATAACGGCGCTTATGATTAATGAAAGTGTGGCTGGTGGCAACACTGCAAATGTTGCCAGACAGCGCTAACTTAAAATTTCACAACGATTGGTTTTACTTCGATTTTGCCGGCGTCTAATAGAATGTGATACCATCTATGCAATATCCTGACAAAAGCAAAAACTATCAAATCGAACGTCTGCCAAAGTCATAATAATAAAAGCCATTTTAGCAGCTCCTTTTGCTGCGGTTTGCCGCGCCAAATCAAGCAACTCATATGCGTTTCCTAAGTTTAACTCCTGCCATGTATTACTATATATCACAATAGCTCTTGTGCCACCCTACATCCGACACACCCCCTCCAGTTATGTGTTGATACCCGCAGGATATTGCAATCATTTGACTTTGGAGACTTCGTTCTTGTGTTTGTTGGTTGTTGGGTGTAACGTCTTATCAGCGCTTTTGTTTTATTATTACACACTCTTCGCATTTTCTTTTGATTCTTCGTTGTCTTGGTTTTCTATATTTGCTACTTGTCTTTGTCAATCGAGGACCAAGTTTTCAAATTTAATGTGAAATCTTTTGTTTTTACGCAATAATGACGCCTGTGGCGGCAAGTATTTTTGTCTGTCACTCACACCCATTCAACCTCAATCACTACCCTCCTTCTTTTGTGTCATTTACTCAGTCGCCCTCCATTTTATTTAGACACTCTGTGTCACAATCAAAATAATGCTTATGAAAATGTTTTTCATTCGCTTATCTGGTTTTTTATTTGAATTTGTTTCTTATTGTTTTTGTCAATATAAAAAAAATGGCAATTCTTATCACTGATTTTATTGCTAATAAAAATCCATAATAAAATATTATACATCACAATAGTTGACATTTTTGTCTCCAAAAAAAAGTAACATTGCATTGATTCTGTGAAAACTCTGCAGCCTAAACGTAGAAAATTGCTGCACGCAACAACAACTTAGGCAAAATCTTGAGTTGATGCAGTTGTTGCATTTTTGCTTTACGCTCTTTCTCTAATGCACATAATACTTATTGTGTTCATTGAAAAGAAAAACTTAAGCGACTTGAAATGTAGACTCTGAAGAGAAAGATCGCTGAGACTTGACTGCCTCTGAAACAGCTGTACGATCTGCCTCTCTATGCATTTTGCCAATTGTTTGTTATTTTATTTGTGGGTACAAAACACCTAATTTGTACCGGCTAAACCTTGAGCACGTTAAGACAATATCTTAAAATTGCAAAAAAGTATTATAAAAATTTCAAATCTTAAATTCGATGACATAATAATAATAATAGTTTGGCACTACAGCTCTATAAGAACTTAGGCCGAGCTCTCTCACTATTTTGAGCTGTGCGTGTTATATTTGTACTCAAAGTGGTGGGACCTACAGTTTATTGCCGAATCCGAACGGCGGGTGAGAGCTTTTCATAGGCAATTTTTACTCTCGTAGGTTTGCCATTTACTGCCGAGAGGTAGCGCGGTATAGAAAAATGTTTCTATGAAAAGATGTTGTTAGCCCCAGTCCAGGCTTGAACCGGGGACCTTTTTGTAAAAGATGGGATTCATATAAACCGCGTAAAAGTCATAAATAGTGGAAATTTCGGAAATGATAAAACTGTGTTGTGGAGCGAGTTTAATTTATGTAACTAAAAATGAATATGCATCAAAAATTGGTTAAAAAAAAACAAGATTACATGAAGTCAGAACAAAGTGCGTTCAGGTAAACTTACGAGTAAATCTATTTTTACGAGAATAGAAATTTACGCATTCGATATGAATCCCCTTCCCATTTTTATAGTTTTGAATTTATTGGAAAGATTTGAATAATAATAAAATTCGAATATTAAATACATAATTAAATTTTTTAGTAGAAATTTGAATATTGGATAATAGTTCGAATATTTGGCAATAATTTAAATTTGGTGACCTGCAAATCAATCGGACACTGATTTTTAGGCAATAGTTGAAATATGTTTATTATATTATTGAAGAGTGACGTATGTTTGGAATAAACGTACTTTATCGGCCACCCTCCAAGAATCGAAATCCAATAAAAACCAGTAAGGAATGTTAGGGCAATTTTGAAGTAGGGAAATTGTGATAGTTAGTGTGATGAAGTTAGTAAGAATTTTTTAAGTTATAGTAGGTACGATATATACCCTTTTTGTGGGATTTAAATAGAGCCACAGCACTCATCCATAGTGCTGTGAGGCAATTCTTTGGTTTTTAATGATATTTCTGAAATTCATAATAGAATCAAAGAAGGCTATTGTGTGATAAAGTGACAAGATGATCCTCTCCTATATATACCCTACACAATTGTGATAATGTGTGGTTACCATGTTATTTCCTATCATTTGAATACCCATATCAGTGATGCCAACTGAAGGGGAATTCCCCGATTTGTGGGAAATTTTTGTCTTAGTGGTTAATCGGGGAATGGTCCACTTTTGGCGGGGAATTTCAAATTAGGATCTGTTACATTTTTAAGGATTGAAATATAGGGGCATATTCCAACTTTTGATCGAATTTCATATACAAATTTCAAAAAAAAACGTTTTTACTTTTAGATTCGATAACTTAGTACAATAAATATTTTTTAAAATGAATTTAAACAGCATGTTTTCAATTCGTTTGGAAAATAATAAATTTAAAATCATTTGTTTAGAATTTTGCAGGTAAAATCGGATTCCAATCATGTGAGAGATTGTAATTTGGCTTCTAATAAACACAATCTATTAAATACGATTTCTAGATCTCGATAAATTCCTTTAACATTTTTTGAATGTATCTGATGTTATGATTTTTAATAAACGATAAATTTTTACTTAATGTAAAGCAGCAAATTTGACTTGCCCCTTAATAGTTGGAAAAATATTGTTTTCAGTATTTTAAAGATTGCGATTATTGGAAATTGAAAATTTCAAAACTAAAAATATCAATGACAAAAATGTATTAAAAAAATGATCAAAATATAAAACAAAATTTCAAAAATTAAATATATTTACAATTTTGGTTACAAGTCTTGGTTAAATTTAATTAATCGAAATAATTTGCTCCTATTCAAAATATTTGTATATGCATAAATTGCCCATTTCAGTACTAATAAGTTTAATATAATAAATTTGTTTAATATGATCCATTTTTTCAGTCACATTATAGTCAATATTTCACACATATATTTAAAATTTCATATCAACTGAGTACTAATTGTCTATCTATCTATCTGTCCGTAAAGTTTAAAGACATTCGGACATTCTTTACATTTGTGCGGGGAATTTTAAAGTCAATTGGGGAATTTTGCTAAAAATATCGGGGGAAAAGAAAATATGAGTTGGTATCACTGACCCATATGAACAAATGGTAGGTGCACTGAATTTCGATTTTGTTTGGGAACCACAAGTCGTTTTGTTGATCATAGACAATTTAAAGTCAACTTTAAATTTAAAATCAAATTTTTGACAATTTATTCTATACAAAATTTGTCAAAGAAGTCGATTTTTTTTAAAGTCGACTTTAAATTCAATATTTATGCGCCATTACTTTTATATATTTTAGCATAACATCAATATATTGTCGTTGTAGAACGAAAAGTCATCAAATACATTTTTATAAAAAACCTAAATTTAGAGTTTGTTGATAAATATAATAAAAAGTAATTGATGTATTTTTAAAGTTGAAATATCAATTGATAGATTTATCGTGTGACAAAAAGATGAGATCATCGATTAAAAATTGACAGATACATAAAGATTTGGCATTTTGAAAATGTATTTGGTGACTTTTCGTTCTATAAAAATGGTATAAAAATGTTCGCTGTGTGCCGAAGGTTTACTCTACTCAAATAATTAAATTTTCATAAAACTTTAAAGAAAAGAAATATATATTTTGAGTAACCTCATTTTTGGCATGCCGAATATAAAACCCCATTTATATCGCGTAAAAAAAGGAACAATGGTGGAAATGATTCCAAAAATCTCTGAGACACTACAAAAATATGATTGCGTTGAAGTAAAGGGTTTTTCAATAAGAGCCGCTACAAAAGTTTTTGGATATCAATGAAATTCTTTATTCCTGTAAAAGTACTTTCGATGCCATTATGTATGGAACTCGATTTCTTTTGCATGGCCACTACGGGCACGCTTGCAGAAGTCCAGACGCTGAATCCAATTTTCGACGGTTTTCAGGCATAAATCGGCCGATACTGCTGCAATTTCACGTTCGGCTTGTTGGCATAAACCATAGACTTGACGTAGCCCCACAGGAAATAGTCTATCGGCGTCAAATCGCACGACCGAGGCGGCCAATCGACTGGACCATTTCGTGAGATAACACGTTCTCCAAACTTGGTTTCCAATAAATTCATTGCGGCATTCGCTGTGTGGCTTTTGGCGCCGTCCTGTTGGAACCACATGTCCTCCAAGTCCCTATCATCCAATTGGGGCCAAAAATATTCGGTTATCATTGAACGGTAGCGATTCCCATTCACAGTAACGTGCCGGTCTTGATCATCACGGAAGAAGTACGGCCCAATGACGCCGCCGGCCCATAAACCGCACCAAACCGTAATTTTTTCGGGATGCAATGATGACTTATGGAGTACGTGTGGATTGCTGTCTGACCAATAACGCATATTTTGTTTATTGACGAAGCCATTCAGCCAGAAATGAGCCTCATCGCTGTAGTACCGAATTTCGGTAGTAAATTTTAATAATTTCGACTCGTTGTTGGCTCGTATATCTTTCCGTCATGAAATGGTAAACCTTAATGAAGAGACATGTCAAAAGATCGGCAAGAAATATGGCGTCGTTTGCTGTCCCTGTCGCAGGTAGCGTCCCTGTTGAAAAACCCTTTACCAGAGTGGAAATTGGTTAAGGTTAGCCTTATTTCACCACCCGTCGTGGTTAAAATACGATATGGCATCCCAACCAAAGACCACTTGAAATGATCCTAATTAGGGTCGACCTTTACAATGAATCCTGATATAAAATGTACTTAACGTAATCTAATCTGAGTTATGAAAATAGTTATTAATAACTTTCTGTTTTCAAAAAATAAGCCCACAAAATTATATTAAATTGGACAACATTAAAATACACGCAATAATTTTTTGTTTGAAAGTTTGTTCGTAAATTTAAATATACATATGTACATTAAATAATGTAGGATAAAGTAAGATCGAAGTCTGGTCCGGCAATCTGATCAGAATAACAACTTCAAATTGCGTCGATCCTTCTGAGTTTAACTAGCGGAAGGATGTGGGGCCGGTTACCCACTTTCTCCTAGCTAAAGCTAAAATTATAACGCTAAATGCTAGAAAAAACACAGCGAATTTTCGATTTTAAGTTTCGAGCAGCTAAGTTACAAATATTTTTTTAGCTGAAATTCTGAAGAATGTTCGGTGTGTTTTTTTAGCATTTTAGCGATAGAATTTTAGCTTTAGCTAGGAGAAAGTGGGAATCCGACCCATGGTATGCCAAATTTAAATTAATTGCACAAAGCCACTAACATAGGGATTTCTAACATTTTTTTTATTTGTTCTCTCTCTCTTTTGATTAAGCGAAAAAAATGGATACCCTTTCTTATATATTTTTGGTTTTGAAGGGTGTTGCATTTTTTTTTCTGTGTGTGTGTGGTTTGAATTATGTTCCGTTGGGATGTCCATCTGAAAAAAATCGATTTTTTGGTAGATATAAGACATCGACTCGTTACATCGATGTTTTCCGATGTATCGAACAAAAACATCGATGTTTTTAATATATCGAATGAAAAATTTTTAGGTAAATAATTAAAATTTTGATTAAGATTTTATAACATTTTTATGGCAAAGAACCAAAATAAAAAGGTGGTTGACTTGAAACATTTTCTTATTATACAAAATAATTAAGACGTTGGGAATCAAAAATACCTAAGTCCATGTTATGTCATTTTGAGAAAAACACGAACATCATTTATGAAACAAATGGTAATTTAAAGTGTTTAATTTCAAATAGAATAATTTCAAATAAATAATTAAATTCTGCTAGTTTCGATAAGCAAATACGAATTTAACAGTGATTCGATATATCAAAAATTACATCGATGATTCTGAGGCTTATATTGCAACGGAAAACATCGATGTATCGAAGCAATATATCGAGTGTTTATAAAACATCGATGTATTTTGGACATCCCTAATATTCCGTTCCCCTCGCAACAATTAAAATAAAAATAAAACTTACCTTGTGCGAACTTCAAATGCGGTTTATATTAAATATTGTATTTAATATACAACATAATTAATATATACATTATTCTTTACATAAATGATTAAAATGATTATATTTAATATTCTTAGCCAGTTCTTTAACTTGCAGCTGCACGCACATTTTCAACAATTCAAAAAAAAAAAACACACAAATTTGCACTGCACATTTTGATTCCCTCATAATACTGAAATGTTATTCTATTGACTATTTTCAATACATTTAATCGCATTTGCACTAATTTATTACATAATTAAAAAACTTTTTAATAGTATTTAGCACTTTTATTATGTTTAAACTATTTCATTTTCATTATTAACACATTTGACACATGAAAAAAAACAAACTAATTACGTCTTTAGACAACTACACGAGACGCGGACAAGCAACGAACTGACCGATGCTGCTGAGGTGAAAGAAAGTGGGGTGGGAGAGCGCGTATGTAATGCAAATCATTGCAAATCTTGTTCTTGTTATTATTACACATGAATAACGGTAGCAGGTGAGCACGCATAATGGGAGACAAAAATGTTATTGTTCTTTTGCATTGTTTTTGCGCTGAATTTGATCTCTGAAGAATGGTGAGATTCAAATACCCACAAAAATTCAAATTACAAATAACAGTCAATGCGATTTTTGAATTTATATTCATTTCTCTCATTTCTCATTTTCTATTTACTTGGATTCATTGATTTAATTCTACCACATTTTGAATATTTTAAGGAGAAAATTCTTTTCTATGAAAATGATTTATAAAAAAAGTAATTTTATTAATAAATTCTAGAATTTTAGTTCGAAATTTATAAAATGCAGATAGATTTTAATATATTTATGATCACAAAACAAATAGACTAGATTTAAAAAAAAACTTTAATACAGAAAACCTACTAAACAAAATTATTAAAATCTTTACAAATTCTAATAAAATATGTATAAAGTTAATTAATTATACTATTCAATAAGAGTTTTCTCATACCTAGACCTCGACCTAGACTCTAATACAATAGACATAATAGACAAAATGACCAGATCATCACGAAGATGTAATTTGTCGGGTTCTGACAAGATAAAAATTAGTTCCTGATTATGGCACAATTGCTGTATTAAAGGCCATTTATTAATTATACTATTCAATACGAGTTTTCTTATACCTAGTTGAAATTGACCCCAATACAATAGACATAATAGACAAAATGGCCAGATCATCATGATTATGTCCGTAAGATTTTCGGACATAACCCCCGAAATTCATCGAAATTAAAAAATGGGAATTAAGACCGCTTCCCATAAGGTCATAAGCCACACGGGGATTGTGTCCTTTTATTTAGTGAGATGAGTTGATTTAATAATTTCAATCTGTTCAAAAGAAATTTCTAAAAGAATAAAGTTCAAAATCCAATCAAAAAATCACAATTTTCCTCATTGGGCATTATGTTATTTTTCTGGTTCGTGATGATCTGAAAACGTCTGATCTGAAACGTTATTTTTGAATTCAATTACACTGTCGAATTCAATATCAGAGAAGCTTGGGTTTTATTTTGTTCTTTTATGATCTTTAAAAAAAAATTAGCTTACAAAAGAAGTTTTTCAAGATAAATTTAAACGCAATTTTTCTTTCAAATGCCAAGACTAATTTTAATATTTAAATTAATGATAATATTCCTGTATGCTTTTCAGATATTTTCACCTAAGCTCGAAAAATGTATGTGGATGCCGAAACATTTTTAATTCAAATTAACGATCATAAATAATTCTATCTGTTCTACTTTTTCGAACTTTTCGATACAAAGTAAAAATTAACGAGTTGGGAAAGTTAGGTCACATGGGTAAGTTCGGTCACATGGGCCGATTTTTATAGTCGGTCGGGCCCGACTATGGAATTCCCTACACCTTTGGTGGGATATTAATGTGGGATATTTAATTGCATACCTTAATTTTAAAGTTTTTAATTATGCTGAACCTCCTCACACTCAGAATATTATTCACATATCAGAAATTTACGTCTTATATCCCCATAAATTAATAAATGTATATAAAAGTATAAAAAAAAATTGAAAAAATATAATTGGGCGGACCACGCCTATATTTAAATTTTGAAAGGCTAATATTTCATAGATTTGATTTTAATAATATACGGATCAAATTTCCACTATAAAAACCCGGGAAATAATGAAAAAGAAAAGTGGGCGGATCACGCCCATTTTTTGACCACATATTTTTAGGTAAATTCTAACAATACGTTTTAAATTTTATAACTATACCTTGAATACTTTTCGAGTTATTAGTTCCGAAAGAGTTATATAAAAGTGACTTGTATGGGAGGTGGGCGTGTCCGTTGACCGATTTGGCTCATTTTCAAACTCGTTTCCTACTTTTAGCTAAAATATAACGAGACAAAATTTCATCGCATTCTGATCAGTATTTCTCAAGTTATTCTGTATTCGGACAGCAAGACGGACAGACGGACATGGCTAAACGGACTCGGGTAGTGATGCTGATCAAGAATATATATACTTTTCATACCGGACACGCCTCCTAGGAGGCGTTACAATATATGCACAAAGTTAATATACCCTGTACCTCATAATAAGAAATAAAATATTAACTTGAAATATGTATATTTCTTAGAACCATTGTTTTATTTATAACCATTTGTTATTTGCACGTGAATTTTGTACAGCTGAATTTTATAACGTTGGATTTTGTATCTGTGGATTTAGTTTGATACATATCGTATAGTGAATTCCATACCCAACCCTTGAATTTTACCCAACCCCTGAATATTTTAGACCTAATTTTCTTTTTCAATATACCAATCAAATTTCTCTCTGAATTAAATTAAAACACAATTCATTTTCTATATAATATTTTAAAGATTTCTTTATTTAATCATATGAGTTTTTATATTTATTAGAGTTTGTTCTTTGTTTTTTTCTTTTTATATAATTTTATTTAATTTTTATTTGATTTTTTGATTCTCATGCAAATTTACAACAGTTCTGATTATATTATATGCACGTATATTTACGATACAAATAGAATGTTACGATAATCCTTTGGTTTCATGCATTTATTTTTTATATATACTGGCTTAACGACTGTTGTTGTTCGGTACTGTTTTTCTTTTTTGTTTTTTTGTAGTATTATTAATAATTTTATTAATAACATAGTAATTTAAAATTAATTTTGTATTTTTTGTTCTTGAGCTAATTTTATAAACGCCTTGTAGTATAGAAATTCATTATGTTTCTATTAAAAATTAGATTAATTACACAAATATATAAATTTGTTTTACAGAATTATTTTAAATATGTACAACAACAAATTTTCAGTAACTTTTAATTAGTATTCTTTTCAGTTGATAATTTTTCAATTATATTTTTTTTCCAACTAATTTATTTTATTTTTAAACATTAAGAATGAGTTTTACTGTTTAAACTATAATTTATTTAGCCTCGCACTAAACTAAACTTAAAAAATAATCAACAATCAATTTTTATTTGTTTAAACAAAGCGTGTATTGTTTTTGTTTTAGTGTAATTTTTTTTTTAGTTTTACAATTGAATGTATTTCTATTATATTATAGTATATTTATTTACATTTAATGAACAATATTTGTTTTGAGCAAATAACTAGAAAATAAAATATTTTTTAAACAAAATGAATACCAAAAAAAATATTAAATTTTTAAAGTCTTAGAAAGTAGGCCAAAAATATATAACTAAATTAAACATAACGATTTTTTTTAAACTTTTCGGTGGGGGTGACTAATTTTAAGTTTTTTTAATTTCACATTTAATAATCGCTTAATTAAGTTCACTGTTGATCTCAATAGTTTTTAAATAAATTAAACGATTTTTTGGCACAGTATTTATTATTATTATTTGTATTTGTTAAGAAAAACAAACAAATTTTACTTGAAAAAGTAACTAAATTCTATAATTAAAAACTAAAATTCAACATTGCACATAGAAAAATTATTTACAAAATTTTGTTAAAATTACTTTTTTTTTTAAAATACACATAAAATTAATATTGTCTTAATTTGTTAAAAAAAAAAACAGTTTAAACTAAATTACATTTTTTGAAAAATCAACTTAATTGGAATTTTTCACACATTCATTTTCCGCACTCTTTTCATACGCACATCAACGACACCACACCTATAGTTTTGACTTCACCACTGCCTTCCTGCTGCCAACACATTCAACATTATTACTGTGATTTTCATCATCACCACCACACTACACCTTCAAACTCCTCCTCTCCACCATTTGACTCTGTTGATTTGACGGCGTTGATTTTCGAATTCAGTCAATTTCTGTCGTAGAATTTTCTTTGGTAGCGTTTGCAGCCATAGCCGCCACTGCCTGAGGCTTTATTTTAGCTGGTCGCACCCAGCGTATTCTTCATGTGTGCAGCGGCGGCCGCAGCGGCTCCCACCTGTGCACCGAACGGCGAGTGTCCACCGCCGCCGCCGTTGGGCGTTTGCGGCCCATTGTTGTTATTGTGATCGCCGGGAGTGCGTGGTCCGCCGACAACGCCACCGGCTGCGGCATTGCCACCGCCTAGCAGTCCGCCAGCGGCGCTAGTTGGCGATCCCTGACCAATGGAACTGGCGTGCCGCTTTAGCATTGGATGATTGGCCATCGAGGCGAAGACGAGGCGTTCCTCGTAGTCGTATTCGCAGAGAATTTTGTTCTCGCACAAGTAGAAGCGATCACCAACGCAAAATCTGTTGGTGGAGAAAAGAGAGAGAGAAGAGGCATTAGTTATTGTGAAGAAGAGAGTACTGTACAGGGTTGTAATAAATTGGTTACTAATATTTTTTGAAACTACTATTACTACTACTATTTTTTGAGATTCTTTTAAAAGCCTGTAAAACGCCTACACCCAGAAAAAAATCCGTAAAATCAAATTAAAATAGGACAATTATCGATTTAATAGTATACAAAAAATAAATCTTTTCATATAAACTCAATGGCAATGTCGTGGTATTTTCTAGTATTTAATGGTATTTTCCGATTAAAATAATAATTTATCCTATTGACTATTTTTAAAAGTAAAAAACTAATATTTAGTTAGTATTCTTTCTGGGTGTACTACAAACTTCGATTTATATTCTTGATAAATACAAGAATTTTTGTCTCGGGACCCAAGGCAAATTATTTGGCAGTGTCAAAGCAGTTTAGAAATATTTTGTCGACATTTTGTTCAAACAGACAAAGATGTTTTCTACCGGTCCCAAATATTCTGCCTCCAAAATTCCATAAAATTACATTTATCTGTGTGTTTGCCGGAAAAATACCGGAAATATTGCCATAAATTTTGTCTCGAGGTTTGTGGAATTATACACTCCGCTTTTTTCCGCTTAAAATCATGCGAAAAATTATTATAAACTGCATCGACTCTTCCAAAAATGATGTCTAGGAAATCATTGAATTTTTTCTTGTCATAAACCTAATAGTTCAAATATCAATATAATTAGATCATGATTTTATCTACTCTAATAGGATATACTAAACAAATGTTAAATTTCAATTATTTTTCAAAAAAAAAGTGCATTTATTATTTATAAAAATTATGTCTTTTACATTTAAAATTTTCTTTTTTTCTTCGATGCATTTAACACGTTAGACAATGTGAAAGAAAGAACTCATTCTCATATTAGATAAAACCGGGCAAAACAACCGGGCAAAACAACCGGTAAAACGTTTTTCCACATGTGTGACAACAGACTGGCTTCCTGCAAATGGGCTGAGTTTGTCTAAACGTTCGACTGTGCTGCAACCGGAAGACGTAGCAATGGAGACACCAAAACTTTTGATGCCTGCAAAAGGAAGTGCACACCGCATTCACGACAACTGACAGCCGACGGAAGTACGAGAAAAACTTTGACTTTAGCCAGTGAAATGCAACATTTTGCGACCGAGGAACACAATGCACGAAGCAATGACAAGGAAGTAAATTGACATTTCAAAGGACATTTAGAGAGTAGAGATAAGAAAGTTGAAAAAGTAGTAAAAAAATAATATTTAGTTTTTCATATAATTTTAAAATATATGAAAGCTTTAAAAATGTTCAATATTTTTGCATGCAACGTTAAAAAAATGCTACAATCGCATGTTGCTACCAGCAGCTTACAGCGGATATGAAATTTTCGAGCACTGATACTGTTTGCATTTTACATTTCTTTTTTTTTTTTTGTACTTTTTCCGATAGCTTTTTGTTTGTTGCTAAAGTAAATCGATTGACAGCTCATGCATGTGGCCAACACAAAAAATAAATAAAATAAAAAATATTTACAAAAAACAAAACGTTTATCAACCTGCAAACAAAATAAAGTCAACACAGTCGAGAAGAAAACTTGTTTTATTTATTGCTGATAAAAACGAGTCGAAAAAAAGCATGGTCGATGTTGCACCTGTGTCGGTTAAACAACCAGCAGCCACAGCAACGCAACAACAGCAATAAGCGACAATCGCCCACAGCAGCAACAACGACAGCAACATGTGCGACGCGCAATGACGACAATTCCACATCCGGGCGACAGTCGCAGCAAACAAACAAAAACAAAAAAAAATTGCCGAAAAAATTTAAAATAAAAAATAGTGCAAAAAGTTGTACAAAAAAGTAGCAAAAAAAATAGTCAAAAAAAGTAGCAGAAAAAATGCAAACAGGAAACACCAAAATGTTTTGCGGCACATAAGCTGCGGGCTCTTCCTTCCGTTCTCGCTCTCTCTCTCTTAGTCTGTCTGTTTTCACTACACTCTTTCGATTTCCCACAAACACAAATATGGCGGCGTACATTCAAATCAACACATCACGCGGCAATATCGATGATGACAGGAAATTATGCAAACTCCATGTATCAAAATAAAAGCACACGTTTGATGCTCTCTGAGTAGGAGAAAAAGAGAGAGTAAAGTTAAACTGAAATTAAAAACCACGAAGACTCAAACCAGCTAATTGTAGTTTGAAATTTAACTAAATGTTATGTTAATTTGACCATATCATTTGTTAATTTAACAAACATATTTGTTAATTTAACAAACATATTTGTTAATTTAACAAACATATTTGTTAATTTAACAAACATATTTGTTAATTTAACAAACATATTTGTTAATTTAACAAAAATATTTGTTAATTTAACAAAAATATTTGTTAATTTAACAAAAATATTTGTTAATTTAACAAAAATATTTGTTAATTTAACTATTAGTAAATTTAAAACATTACTTTAAAATGCTTTTCAAAATATATTTTTATATTTTACAAATTAATTTAATAAATTTTAATAATAATAATAGTTTGGCGCTACAGTTCTGTATAGAACTTCGGCCGAGCTCTCTCACCACTTTGAGCTGTGCGTGTTATATTTGTACTCAAAGTGGTGGGACCTACAGTTTATTGCCGAATCCGAACGGCGGGTGAGAGCTTTTTCATAGGCAATGGTTTTACTCTCGTAGGTTTGCCATTTACTGACGAGAGGTAGCGCGGTATAGAAAAATGTTTCTATGAAAAGATGTTGTTAGCCCCAGTCCAGGCTTGAACCGGGGACCTTTCGGCTCGCAGTCCAACGCACTAACCACTGAGCTACCGCGGCTAAATTTTAGCTTGACAAAATCGCCTGCCTACCCGCATGTTCAATTAACGCAAACGTCACATTTCCGTTCGCAAACTGCCAACAAAAAAATGCCATAAAACATAGCAAAAAAAAAAAATATAATACAAAAAAGGTGCTGACGACCAAGATGAAAATTGGCTTGAAATGTTGACGTTTGTCGTTGACTGCACGGCATGCCTCGCTGATTTTTGTGGCAATTGAATTAATTTTTAAAAATTGATTAGCAGCACACAGCACAGTCAATTGTCGTGCCAAACAGCCACCGCCTACTCCTCGACTACATTCCGCCACATGCGGCGGCACACGCCAGCGGCGGCGCTGATTTATTGTTTTTGAAAGCCATGCGATCCATTTGCGCCATTGTTTGCATGCATAAGAATTTTGTGCTTTTTTTAATTGTTGATTTTTTGGTGTCGAAAA
The DNA here is from genome assembly GCA_951804985.1 of Dryomyza anilis. Taxonomy (NCBI): domain Eukaryota; kingdom Metazoa; phylum Arthropoda; class Insecta; order Diptera; family Dryomyzidae; genus Dryomyza; species Dryomyza anilis. The sequence goes on from OX638130.1 coordinate 117,284,724, forward strand.
TAAAATATATAAAAATAAATTGTAAATTTTTATAAATTTTTCATGACACACACGGTAGTCAATTCTGTACGAAAGTCATTGTATTATGGCATATTTTAAAAATCCAGCTGCTGGTCAGACCAAATAATGCCCCACCCTCAACAAAAAAAGGAGCAACTGAGAAATGAAAAAAATATGAAAACCGATTCGTTTCAATTTAAATATTTTATTTAGTTCCAAAATGAATGCATTTATTGCCGAGCACTTGAAACAACAGCATGAGCTCATTATTAATGCAGGCTCAATATTGTGTTCCAAAAATGGAAAAAAAGCACAAAAACATATTGCACATGAGTGCAAAGAAATGCGAACGGAAACGGAAATGAATATCAAAAAGGAACAATCCCAAAAAAAAAGTAGCAAATAAAAATGCGTGCGACCATTAAAATTCTCCAGAGTGACATTCGAAGAATTGGCCAAATGTTATAAATTCAGCGATTTTCCATTATTGCAGCACGTATAGGTGGGTGGGTGAATGTATAAATGGCAACCTTTTAAAGGGTTGCCAGCCACAAGTAACAAAAACAAACAAAAAAAAATGTGTTGTTTGAAAAAAAAAAAGGGTTTAAGAATTGTAGAAGTAGCATATTTTATTGTTACAAATGTAAATCGCTTCATTGTTGTTATAATAAAATTCAAAGCACTATTCGGGGACGCACTTGTTGGCCAAAAGATTAAAAAAAGCCAAGAAATAGATATTTTTATGGCCTATAAAATGTTGTTAAATTGACGCTTTATTTGGAAAAATCAACAAATAATGCAGCACAATTGATAACAGAGGTACAATTAGGTTTTGGGGTGTACTATTAAATGTCAATCGAATTAATGGTAAGTGTTATTTTTCAATCTTGCGCTGAAAACGGTACTTTTATGGTTTACTATTGGAATTGTTATTTTATGGCAAAGATAGTATTGAACTTTGAAGTAATATATCTTTAGTACATACATATTAATACATACATATCGTCACTGTCATGCCAAATCAAATTTTAAAGTGCTTTAAAAATTAGTAAAACTTAGTATTTATTCAATTTTTTCTGTTATTTTGGTTTATCATCAAATATTATAACGTACATAAAATATCTTTGGATTTGGACAACTAACTGAATTATAAATACGGATTTTGTGAGGCAATATCCTGACCAAAACTCAAATATTTTTGTTTTTTATGCTCTAACTCTTTATTTTCGCAAGATAAAATAGTGGTGTAGAGGCATTCATTGTTTATTTTAAAGTACCTATCGATTGGCATCATTATTTAAAAATAATTTTCCAAATATTAATTTGCCATTTGTTATTTCCCATAACAAATGTTTGGCAACATATTTTTAAATAATGATGCCAAACGATAGGTGTTTAAAAAAAAAACAATTAACACCTTTACACCACTAATTTAACTTGCACCAATAAAGAGTTATAGCAAAAAAAAAGACGAAATTGGAGAAATTGAAAATCTTGTCATGCCAAAAAGTTGAATATTTTCGTTTTTTTGCTATTACTCTTTATTGGTGCAAGATAAAATAGTGATATAAAGGCCTTAATTGTTTGATTTTAAAACACCTATCGATTGGCATCATTATTTAAAAATATTTTGCCAAACATTTTTCTTGCAAATGATAATAATTCAAAAAAATATTTTAAAATAATGATGATGATCGAAAGGTGCTTTAAAAGCAATCAATTAATGCCTTTACACCACTATTTTATCTTATACCAAAAAAAAGTTATGGCAAAAAAACGAAAATATTCGCCCTTTTGGCATGATAAGATTTTCAATTTGTCGAATTCGCCCTTTTGGTTTTGTCTTTTATGGCTAGAAATATCCAAGAAAACCACACACGATTTTGGCACAGTATACTTGATTACACATTCGTATAGTATGTAGTATAGTATATACTACAAAAAATTTGATAAGTAGACATTTTCACTATTAGGGTAAAAATTATAATGGCCAGATCATGCTGTTCACGTAAATTGGTCGGGTTCTGACAAGAACCCGACAATTAAGTCATGTCCGCATATCTGTCCGTATACTCGATTTCTCGAAAAGTACAGCTTCAATATGTTTTAGATAAAAATTAATTTTTACTTTTGAAATGGTCTCAATAGGCCCTCGGACACAACAAGCTCTTATACAAATCATTTATACACACAGGAAAAAATATGTTTTGCAGAAAAATTATTATGTTACAAGTCACATACATGGATTTCCATAAATTTAAAATAAATATGTTAAAAACAAATTAGAAACATAAGTCATGAAATGAATACCGAAATAATTTTAAAAAATTTGAATTAAAAGTAAAATACTGTTAAAAATATCAAATTTACGATTGTAAATATATTATGTTTGCCGCAAACACTTTTTTTTTCTCTGCGTGTATCATAACTCGTAATCTATTGAAATTGTTGAACAAATTCTTTAACCGAATTTCCTATTTACCCTAAATTTACCCTATTAGGAAAAAATATTAACATTACCTGATCATAATGGGGTTAGAGACTAGTTAAAGTTACAATAATAATCTTCCGATCATGGTCCAGTACAAATTTTATTAGCGTTAATGCAATGTAACTCTTTTACCAAAATTTACTCATTAAAATCGGATATTAAATTCACTTTCTACTGAAATTCTAGTAATTTACAACAATAATCTAATCGAATTCGTTAAGAACACAGACAAAATAATCGACGTAAATATAACAACCGATATGAATTGCATTCATTAATCAATCCAGCAATGAAATTTACTAATTTAATGAAAACTTTGGCTATTCTTCGTTAAATCAGCAACTACGTTTGCTAATATTACTATTTGTACGTCAATGTAGCAAATTAATTACTCGGCGCAGTTTCAGCAATATTTGCTAAAACTGCGCCGACTAAATTAGTTGCTGCATTGACGTATAAATATTCATATTAGCGAACACAATTGCTTATATAACGAAGAATAGCAAATATTTTCATTAAATTAGTGAATTTCATTGCTGTATTGAATGCAATTAATATCGGTTGCTATATTTACGTGGAGTATTTTCTTCTGTGAAGAACTTGAATGTATTGAATTTTAGTGAAGTATTTAATTTATTATGGAAAAATCGAGTTCGACAACATCGAACTAAATTTTATTTTGATCATAAATGGGAGTTTTAGTAATCAAAACACCAAATTACGATCAAAATAAAATTGATAATTTATTTCTTTTTATTTTCTTTAATTTATAAATTATATACTTGATTGAAAATGTCGTTTGACACTTACCTATGATTGCATTGTTGACATGCGAAACACTCCAGATGATAGACATTCGTGCGCGCTCGCATTACCATCTCGAAGGCCGGAATGACTTTGCTGCAGGCGGCACAATAGCCAGTGTTGCCAAACAAACTGCAAAGAAAAATGTTTGAAATAAGTAAAAATTTTAACTTGACATTATAAAATACTAAATAATACTAAGCAATCTAAAAATAATGATCATGTTTAAGCTTTATATCTAATTTCTATTAAAATGGGTTTGAAGATATCCATTTTTACTATTCAAACCAAAGATTTTGAATTCGTTTTTATTAATACAAAAGAAAATAAATATTTTAAAATAATTTAAATAGTTAATAAATAAAGCAAAAAGTTTAAGAAGATTTAAATAAATGTTTTGTATTTAAATTTAAAATCGATTTATGCTTATTTTAATTCATCAAAATCAATTCAACAAATTTGAATCTATACAAAAAATTTTGTTTATACATAAAAATGTTAATATTTTGTGTGACTTATCACCTATTTGAATTAAAATGTTGGTATTTTGAGTGAAATTGGTTTCATATCATATCATAATCCTTTTTAATTTAATTTTTCAGTAATTTTTTGATTTTTTGATGCTTCATGTAACAAAATAATGTTTAAAAAAATTTCCACAACACTTACCGCAAATAGTCGCGCTTACAGAGCATCAGGTTGCCCTTCGTGTAGAGCGTGGAACCCACTTCTCCAAGCCGACAGTCGCAACAGCCACACTTGAGGCAGTCTTCGTGCCACAGCATGTCGAGGGCGCGCAGCAGGAACCGGTCCTGAATATGTTTGCCGCAACCAGCACAAAGCTGATTGCTATTGTTGTTGTTATTGTTGTTATTATTATTATTGTTGTTGTTGTTATTATTTGCCGCATTGTTGCTGTTATTGGGGTTCTGTGAGTTATTTGGACCCGCGTTGGGTTCCGTTTTGGTGATGTCCATAGTCATCATCTGTAAAAAAAAGAGGAAATGGGAAAATTTAGTAATGTTTTTTGAAATTTTTAAATTTCATTTATAATGCTTGTAATTTTAATATTAACACATAAAATATAAAAAATTAAACATTAAATAAAAAAGTGTAATAAAATAAAATCAAAACAAATGAAAACAAATTATAAAAAATGAAAATAAAATAATAAGAAATAATAAAATGTAAAAAAATGTAATAAAATAAAATTAAAACAAATATGATTTAAAATCATACAAAATTAATCAAATTAAATCAAATCATATAAAATAAAATAAAATAAAAAAAATCAAGCAAAATAAAATAAAAGAAAAAAACTAATAAAATAAAATTAAACAAAATCTAAAAAAGTTCTAATTAAAATGAAATAAAAACAAATGAAATCTAGTTAAAACTATTAAAATCAAATCAACTAAAATCAAATGAAATAAAATAAGATTAAATGAAATGAAATGAAATAAAAAATCAAACAAAATAAAATAAAATCAAATAAAATAAAAGAAAAAAATAAAATCAAACAAAATCTAAACAAATCTAATTAAAAAGAAATAAAATCAAATGACATCTAGTTAAAACTAATAAAATCAAATCAACTAAAATCAAATAAAATAAAATACAATACAATAAAATAAAATAAATAAAAAAAAAACAAAATAAAATAAAATAAAAAATTTAAAAATGAAATAACATCAAATCAAACAAAATTAAATAAAATCTAAAAAAAATCTAATTAAAATCCAATAAAATCAGTAAAATCAAATTTTAAAAAAATCCACAAAATAAAATTAAAAATAAATAAAATAAAATAAAATATATTAAAATAAAATCAAACAAAATACAAACAAATCTAATTAAAAAGAAATAAAATCAAATGAAATCTAATTAAAACTATTAAAATCAAATAAAATAAAATACTATACAGTAAAATCGAATAAAATAAAATTTAATTTTTTTTTAAAAAATAGAATATAATCAAATCAAACAAAATCTAAAAAATAAAAATAATTAAAATCAAATAAAATCAGTAAAATCGAATTATAAATCAAATAAAATTAAATAAAGGAATATATAAAACAATCAAATCAAATTAATTAAAATAAAACAAAATCACATAAAATAAAATAATAAGATCAAATAAGATAAACTTAAAAATGATAAATCAAACAAAAGTAAAATAAAATAATAAGTATTGAAACCATTTTAATTAAAACTTATTATAAAACACTTAAAAAAACAACAACAAAATGCAAATATTTTAAAACTTTTGCCAAGATTTATTTCTTGTCTTCAAAGACGCATAAATTACAAAACCTTCCAGAAAAAAGCAAAAAAAAAAAACTCCGCGCTAATGAAGATTTAACGCGCCGTAAAAGCCGCTCACTTATTATGAAAATAATTGCCGCCACTTGAGTCTTGCGCCACTAAGTGGCCGCCATTTTGCGCCAAGTACCCTTTACATACAGAAAAAAAAAAAAAAAAAACAGCGACTGCACCATGAAAAGGATTCTTGAGGCCAACTAAAGCGTTAAACAAACACGAAAATCAACAACAGAAAAAATAACGACGGCGCACGTTTTCCAAAGGATATAAAAAGAACTTTTAACTGCAACTCATATCGTGCGAAACTTTCGTAGCTTTTATTATTAGAAATTAAAAAACGTGATGAAGGTAGCAGCAGCAACATTTTATCAGTGCAATAAAATCTGACGGCGAAGACACCTTCATCAAGTGAATTCTACCAACTACTACAACCTAATGTTGATTTTAAACAATTTTTTGTGAATAAACCGAAAAAAAAAAGTGGCAACACCGACACAAGGATATTTTGTTGCAAATAGCAAACAAAGCAACAGCAGCAGCAACAAAAATAAAACAAAAATGGGCGGCAATTGCAGAGACGAGCAGCAACAACATGCGGTGTTGTCCAGGACTCATATATCAACGAATTGTTTGCAAAAAGTTTTACAGGCGGAGACGACGGCAGCAACAAAGCAACAAAATAGTGCCACGTATTGAAAAACGTTCCAAAGTCGAAAGTGTAAAATGTATAAAAATGGTGCAAAAAAAAAATGTTAAAAAGCAGCAAAAAAAGGTACGTAAACAAAAGCCAAAGAATTATTAGCAGATCCTTTTTTATGTTACTCCTGCTGCTGTTGCTGCTGCTGTGGCAGGACGTGCCGTTGATTTTCCACATCAACGATTGTGTTGCCCAGCCGATACAGTTGGACAACAGCATTTTAAAACTTAGTTTTTATATTTTGAGGAGGAGTAAAAATGTTGAGAATTACATTTCTTTTGGCATAAAGAAAATGCTGCAAAAATTGTAGTTTGTAAGTATATAAAAAGGATACGTGCAAAAGAGTAAAATAAATGATATAAAAAGTAGGAAATAAAAAATATTATAAAATTACATTAAAAATGTATAAATATGACTTTCTTTTAATTTAGCTTTTTAGAAAAAAATGATTTTAAACGAAAAATTTTAATTTTTTTTTTAATAAAATTTTAAATATTTTTTTGCTATTTAAAAAAATGTTTAACTTATTTGCGTTAAGTGTAACTTAGATCGCCAAGTATTTAGCCAATACACACACCATAGTTGTGGTGCGGCCTATGCCTAAAACTATGCCACAAATTAATTAAATCAAATATATATTTTTTGTTTTCATTTAAACGAATTTTGATAAAGTTCTACGTTACTTTTTAAAGAAATTTAATTTTAATAAAAATTATAAAATATTAATTTTAAAATATAAATTTTAATTTTCTAGAACACTTATTAATGCAATAGAATACAAAATATAAATATTCTCATATAAACTTAAAAATAATTGAATATTATTTAATAGTATTCAATAGTATTCAATAGTATTTAATAGTATTTAATAGTATTTAATAGTATTTAATAGTATTTAATAGTATTTAATAGTATTTAATAGTATTTAATAATATTTAATAGTATTTAATAGTATTTGATAGTATTTGATAGTATTTTATAGTATTTTATAGTATTTTATAGTATTTTATAGTATTTAATAGTATTTAATAGTATTTAATTGTATTCAATAGTATATAATAGTATTTAATAGTATTTAATAGTATTTAATAGTATTTAATAGTATTTAAGAATATTTGATAGTATTTGATAGTATTTTATAGTATTTTATAGTATTTAATAGTATTTAATATTATTTAATAGTATTTAAATATATTTAATAGTATTTAATAGTATTTTATAGCATTTAATAGTATTTAATAGTATTTAAATATATTTAATAGTATTTAATAGTATTTTATAGCATTTAATAGTATTTAATAGTATTTAATAGTATTTAATAGTATTTAATAGTATTTAATAGTATTTAATAGTATTTAATAGTATTTAATAGTATTTAATAGTATTTAAAAGTATTTAATAGTATTTAATAGTATTTAATAGTATTTAATAGTATTTAATAGTATTTAATAGTATTTAATAGTATTTAATAGTATTTAATAGTATTTAATAGTATTTAATAGTATTTAATAGTATTTAATAGTATTTAATAGTATTTAATAGTATTTAATAGTATTAACATATTATTATAATAATTTATATTGTTGACTAATTGTAATAGATAAAAATCGATAGATTTTATTTTTTCTGAGAGTATCAAATACGAAATAGTAAAAAAAGGAAATTGAAACCGACAACGATATCCGCTTATAAATATAAAATTTTTAAAAATGAGACTATTACGCATAAATCAGAAATAAATCAATATAAAAGTCTTCTGTTCATAAAGGTTTTAATATTGTTTTGAAAAAGTATTAAGAAGAAACTGAAAAAATAGTTTTTTAATAAAATAATTTTGAGATAGTACATTTTCAAAATGACAATTATTCATTTACAAAAATCTTTATATATCTTACAAATTCTGATCGAAGAGGTCAATATTTGTACCTAATGATCAGAAAATGTGAATCTATCAATTGGTATTTCAACTTTAAGAATCTATCAATTACTTTTTGTAATAATTACCAACATATTGAAATTTACGATTTTCATAAAAATGTATTTGATGACTTTTAGTTCTACAACGACGTTATTTTAATTTCATAATTAAAGTTGACGTTTTTGTTATCAATTTCAAAATTTTATTAACTGCCTCTTTCTGTATTTCGAAACGAAAGTCTCTTAGACGAAAGTGACGTAATTTTAAATAAAGTTCCAAGTTTTAAAAGTCAATTACCCAGCAAACCAAATTATAATTTTACGATTTCGAAACGATATCATTTATAGGCTCAAATTGTCTTTTTCGATAATCTTTAATGATACGAAACCGATAGGGTTTTCGACGATATCGTTGTTTTTGTCGTTATATATATCGAGATGATATCATAAATGGATTTATTTTCTATAAACACATTTAATTTGTTCAGAAAATTTAATTTTTTGACAAATATTATAAAAACACGCAATTAAATTTATAAATACTTTAAGTTGTATATCTAAAATGTATCATTATTATATCGAATTTAAAAATTATCGTCAAATGGTTTGTAGGGTACTTACAAGAAAGCAAAATTTGTGTGACGAAATTGTTTTGTTTCGTCGTTCGTTTAGAAATACAGAAAGTAAGAATAACATTTTTATTTATTTTCGAAGATTTTTTTTGTCCCATAACCGTTTTTTTTTTTATATATACTAAAAAAACAGTTAAAAATTAATTATTCTTCTAAAATATGTGCCAATATTAATGGCAAGAATTCAATATTTATTTTAATGTATTTTACAAGTCACATTTTAGAGAACCCTTTCGTAAATATCGACAATTGGAGTTCGTTCACATAACCTTGACATAATTCTGTGTGTCGCACAGAATAATTGCCAAAATTGTCAATGCATGAATGAAAAATTTATTTGAAAAAAAAATACTATCAAACTTGGGCTCGTCCGGGAATTGAACCCGGGACCTCTCGCACCCGAAGCGAAAATCATACCCCTAGACCAACGAGCCGGTGTTTGGAACGCCGACAAAAGCAAAACTAAAACATGCGTCAACTCAGTTGGATGTTGTGTGAGTGAGAGCCAAGATGAGAGCGTATGGATTATGACAGTTGAGCGAGGGAGAGCGAAGCAATGTAATGCAAGCCGGCTAGGCATGCGGACTACTGAGTCAAGTACTTTTATTTTTAGGTGCAGTGTCAAAATTCTAAGAACTGCTTAGAGTGAGAACTTTGGAAAAAAACAAATTATTGGAGAAACAAAAATAAATTAAAAACATCTGCGCAGCAATTGCAGGCGAAGGAAAACTTTTTCAAAATTGGAAGAAATTATAAAAAATTAAATAATGAAAAAAATATATAAAAAAAAAAATTTTATTAAAAAAAATAAAAAGAAAAATTTAATAAAAAAAATTTAAATAAATAAAAATAATTTTAAGATATAATAATTTTTAAAAACTTAAATAGTGTAAAAACTAAAAAGCAATGAATAATTACAAATACAAATATTAATAAAAAATTCTAATAAAATAATAAAAAATAATGTAAAAGAAAACCAAAAATAAAAAGAAAAAATTAATAAAAAAAATTTAAATAAATAAAAATCACTTTAAAATCTTTAAAAGAGTAAAACTAAAAAGCAATGAATATTAAAAATACGAAAGTTAATAAAAATTCTAATAAAATAAAATAATGTAAAAAAAAAAACCAAAAGCAAATTTACAAAAAAAACAGTAATTAAACATTTACAAATGTTTATTACTTTGTTAATTCTGTTTCAAATGCAAAATATGTTTGCATCAAGTAGTAAAGGGTTTTTCAATAAGAGCACTACAAATGAAATGGCAAACCTTACTGAAGAGAAATGTCAAAAAAGCGGCAAGAAAGATGGCGTCGTTTGGTGTCCCTGTCGCTCTACTTTTGTAGCGTCCCTGTTGAAAACTCTTTTATATAATTTTATTTTGCAAATAACAAATATTGAAGCATTTTTTATTATTTATTTTTTTATTTATATTTTGTCCAAAAGTGCTTATCGCTGTTTTGTCTGCCTCCTACACACTTTTTGCCTTTTTCGTTACACAACTCTTTTCATTCTTCTCTCCACATTCTTTATCGCATTAACATGTTGCGAATTCTATTTTTGGCAACCATTAGAAGCGAATGCTCCAAACATTTATTACAGCCTCGTTTTTTTGTTTAGAAAAAAAAAAACAATCTACATTTTTGGTTTGCAAAATACGTCATCAGAATCGAACATGGAAATCGTAAGTAAGCCGCAAGAACAAAACAAAAGAGCACAACACACACACGCGAGCCGCACATTTATATCGTGCATTTGACAGCGGCTGTTAACAGGCCTCTTTAGCTCAGTGGTAGAGCACTGGTCTCGTAAACCAGGGGTCGTGAGTTCAAACCTCACAGGAGGCAACTTGAAAATTTCACTTTTTTTAAATTAAGAGTTTTTTATTAATTAGAATTTATTGAGTAATATTTATTATAAAATCAATTACAATAATTTTAAAATAAGTAAATTATGTGAAGCTGCTTTTGTAGTACTTTTACGTTGAGTTAAGTAATTTTAAACACCTATTTTTAACATTTTTTAAAGTTCTTATAACGAAAAAATATATATAATTCACATTAGGTTTTGTGAAAATACAAAATAAATTTGCATGTATTATCAATTTTACTTTATGGCTTAGATTGCATAAAAAAGGTATAACAAATAAAAAATTATGAATATTTAATCACAATGTATACACAATACGTAAAATTAAAAATAATAGGACCCACTAAACCAGGGTAATCATATTAATTATAATAGTACTTATTACAACTGCGTACTTTATGCAAATCAAAAATAATATTTCAAACACATTGTGTAAAGAATACTTTGTAAAATGTTTTATTAATTAAGTTTTATTTATAATAACCTCAATTAATATGTGAAATCTTAAACTTTGGCTTTACAATTTCATTGTTAAAACGATGAGATCATTGTCATGATGAGTAGAAGTTTGTCGTAAGAGGGTGAATCTTTCAATAAATTATTTTAGCATTTCAGTTTGTAATTAAGTGTTTACATATATTGTAAATAAATGTAAATTTATGTCATATTTCAAGACAATCGGGTATTAGATAGCAGAGACCAAAATTGATTTCGTTAAAGAGGCGAATTTGTACTTTTAAAAATATTTAGAAATCAAATTTTAAAGTTTGAACTGCTTTAAAAAATAGTAAAATTTATTTTCTTTTCAATTTTTTTTTTTTGTTATTTTGGTTTATTCATCAAATAATCAAATAATAATATAAAATATCTATGGATTTGGACAACTTACTAAATTAAAAATGCGGATTTTGTGAGGCAATATCCTGAACAAAACGCAAATATTTTTGTTTGTTTTGATAAAAACTCTTTATTTTCGCAAGATAAAAAAGTGATGTAAATGAATTAACTGTTTATTTTTAAAGCACCTATCAATTGGCATCATTATTCAAAAATAATTTTTCAAATATTAATTTGCCATTTGTTATTAATTTGACATAATGTTTGGCAACATATTTTTAAATCATGATGCCAAACAATCGGCGCTTTAAAAATAAACAATTAATACCTTTACATCACCATTTTATCTTGCACAAATAAAGAGTTATAGCAATAAAGAAATTAAAAGTCTAGTCATGCCAAAAGGGCGAATCTTTACGTTTTTTTTCTATAACTCATTATTGGTGCAAGATCAAATAGTAATGTAAAGGCATTAATTATTTGATTTTAAAGCACCTATCGATTGGCATCATTATTTAAAAATATTTTGCCAAATAATAATTTGTCATTTGTTATTTGCAAGGAAAATGTTTGGCAAAATATTTTTAAATAATGATGAAAATCGATAGGTGCTTTAAAAACAAACAATTAATACTGCTACACCACTATTTTATCTTGCACCAATAAAGAGTTATAGCAAAAAAAAAACGAAGAAATTGGAGAAATTGAAAAATCTTGTCATGCCAAAAGGGCGAATATTTTCGTTTTTTTGCTATAACTCTTTATTGGTGCAAGATAAAATAGTAATGTAAAGGCATTAATTATTTGATTTTAAAGCACCTATCGAATTTTCCAAATATTAATTTACCATTGGTTATTAACTAGAAAAATGTTTGGCAACATATTTTTAAATAATGATGCCAAACGATAGGTGCTTTAGAAATAAACATTTAATACTTTTACACTACTATTTTATCTTGCACCATTAAAGAATTCGAATTCGCCGATTTGGTTTTGCAAAATATAAAAAAACGCAAATGTCAAAAATTACACATTCGCCCCTTTGGCAGGATAGTGACGATATTATGTCTGGTGTTACAGAATTGAAATATATAAATTACTTAAAATATTTTCTAAACAATTTTCATACTGAAAAAAAAAGAAAATTTTATAATTATGGCAAACGTGTAACATGTTGAGTGAAATAATGTCGAACGAGTAATACGATCGAATCACGATCGAACCAATCAAATTTCTCTCTTGAGTCGCTGTTTTTTTTTTCAGGATTTTTTCATCATTGACATGATTACGATTAACATTAGTAGACAATAACATTATTTTAGAGCTCATCATTTATTGTTGAACTTTATTTTATTGATGCAATAATGTACTACTCTAATTGGAAAATTCCGTCGTAACATTCCACTGGTAAAATTCAGGCGTCAGAAACCAGTCTCAAGCAGGTAGAACCCATTCTCGACTGAATGATTCCCTTTGTTTTCTATGAAATTAAATTAAAGACTGGCTAATTTTAGAACTGAATACAACGTTAAATTAAAATTTGCCTTGACTCTATAAATTAAAATTGAGTCCAACCTTTTTAGAAAAACATCTATATAAATTTATTTAATTTTTATACTTAAAAAAATGTCAAAAATTACAATTACAGTTTTCTAGAAAACGTTACATGATAGAAAAACTAACTAAAATGGAAAGTTTCCAGGAAAAAAAAAACATTTAATGAAGGCACAACAATTATAAAACATTTAATATGCGTCTCAAAGCAATTCAAATGTAATTATAATAAAAATATTACAAGGCTTCTTTTCAGAAACAAATGAAAAACAAAAAACCTTCAAACAATGTCTGAATCAAATGTCGAAAAAACATAGTAAAACTTGTAGAAAAATGTACAAAAAAAATAAGAATTATTTAAAATTCGCCATAAACGATGAAGTCTTTGGACGACGACAAATGGTCACCACGTAACAGACGACAATATGAAAAATGGGGAAAAACCATAGGAAAAACAAATGTTGAAAAAAATTGGAATAACTTTTTTGTGCCTTTTGTTTAAGTAGCTGGAAAATATAACTATGCTTTGTTTTAAAATAATGTTTGTGGTGGTGGGGAGCAGAGTTTTTGGATGGTGGATGGTTGGTTGGTGGATGTTATGAACTATGTAGCATGTTGCTGAAGTACTCAAGTTGAATAAGGAACAAATGTGGTATTTTCTGCTGTAATAGAGCAGTATGCTCTAGAAAAAAATATTTATAATAACTTTCCGTGCACTTGTTTTTAAACGACATTGAATTGTTTTACAATTTTTTTCCTGCTATTTATTATTTTAATTTGTTTGTTTTTTAATTTGCTGTTTTGTTTTTATATTTTTTTTCCGACTATTCCATTTTTCTATTTTGCTATGCAACGTGAATAATTTATGCAAGAACAACAGCAAAACAATGGCAACATTTTTGTAGGGCTTTTGGTACAATTTGTTTTTATGCATATTTAATTGTTTTATGCAATTTGCATGAATTTCTTTGAAATTTTTTTTCCATATATTTTTTATAATTTTTATTTAAGTGGCATTGTATAGTGAAGTAGAATAAACTGCACAAATTTCAGTTTTTTAATTTTTTTTTAAATACTCAACTTATTTTTTTTAGGAGCATTTCATAAAAAATTGCGAATGCAAGTTACATAAAAAACCACATTTTAAAATTTAATAGAAATAATGTATATGATGTCCGTCAATTTGGTTCTAATTCCATTGAATAATTTTTTGTTTTATTTATGAAAAAAAACTTGTTATTTTTTTATAACATTTCAAGTAATAATTTCTGCAAACAACACCTTGCAACGATTGACACTTAAGCACAATACGATCAACTGTCAAAATCCTACACTAAATTGCACAAAAAACCTTCAAAACAACAGCTTCATCAACAGCATAATAAAATCAACAAACGAAATAATAAAACCAACAACATATTGTTGTTATATCAACACTATTAAGCGACGACGCAAGTGTTGCTCAAACTGACATTTCAGCCGCCTGTGTTTGAAATTTATTGCGCGCCAAAAAATAAAACAAAACTGTCAAGTGTTTGTAAACTTGGTGCTGCTGCTGTTGCTGCTTCATCTTCTTCAACTACTCTACTGCTTCACACGCCATCTAGCGTCGCAAATTGAGTGCGTGTCACACATGTCATTGATTGGTATTTATGTGTGTTTAAGTGTTGTTGGTTGGCGCAGTGTGTGTGACAGCGTTTGACAGTTAGACGTTATTGCATGCGTGCGATTTTCATTTATATTTTTTTTTTGGTTGTTACCATTTTTTGTGCCGTTTTTTCACCGATTTCTTTTATTCTTTGGCACAACTTATATTTTTTTCTTATATTTTTCTATTCTTTTTTGCACCCTTCAATTGCTGCAAGATTTATTTGTTTTTGATTCTCTTTATTACTGCAGCAACACAATATGTTGCTACCACTTTAGTTACACTACATCAATAAACACATCAAATAACAGCAACAATAAAGTACAACAACTTCAACGATGACACCAACAATGCGAAACTCATGTTTAACACATCGATGGCATTTTTATTAAGTTGTTGGCAACATTTGTTGCTGCTGTCACGCTGCCATTTTTTTTTTTGCTGCTTTACTTTTTTTTTGCATTTATTCTGCTTAAACAATTATCGACAAATTGCGCTTTTATGGCGTTGCCAACGACAAAGTGTTCCTTTGTTGCAATGAGCAGCAACAGCAACATATATTATTTTACAGCAACAACAACAACAATATCGTTTGTATAAACGCATCGCTTAAGTAGAAATTATTTCCGTTGCATGCCTTGTTGTTTTTTTTTTATTCTTTACAACAACATCAGCAATTGATACTGACAACAACAGCAACATCTACTACTTGAAATTGTTGTTGCACTGAACTAGTTGTCGTTGATTGTTATTGCTGTCGATAATTGCTGCTTAAATACGCACCTAATGCCGAGCAACACTAAGAGTAAATGTCTATTCATTCTTCAAATTTTAATTTTTTCTGTAAATTTATTTTAATTTTGCTGTTTGGCTTGAGTTTATTTTAAATATATTGGGTCGTAACTATATTGCGGGAAAAAGGTGTCAATTGCTCTAAAACTACCAATCACGACCAGTTCTGCGATGTCTGCATGAGGAGACGGATCGTGTCCATGCTAAACATGTCGCTAGTGAAGCGAAAAGGCACTAGGTGGCGCTATAGTCTACACGCTGCAACTAATGCGTCTATAATTCGTAGACTCTTTTTCGATACTTTGTTGATTTAAATACAGTATGTCTTCCGAATAATTATAATGCACGCATTCAAGGGTTGAATCATTAGTGAAATGTGAATGCATGAATGAGGAGTAAAATAAAAAATAACTAATATTTTTAAAATATATAAAAAAGTAACAATAAAAAGAAATGAAAAATATTTTTAATAAAAAAAATATATTTTTTTTTACTTTATGAACCTTGATACAGGTCACAGAACAGGATTTTGAGGACTAGTTCTGTGATAGGTCTAAATGTACCAATTCTGAAGAACAGTCCTGTGCTAGATATAAAGGTCTGCAGGAGGTGTTTATTGATCCCTCCCAAGAACAACGCCATGTTGGTTTCATAAAAAAAAAGCCAGAAATAGGGCCGGTTAACTAACTCCGAGAAACCAGTCACGTGGCCTAGTCTAGGACCGATTCGTTTTCCCGTAGGGTATAAACAAAATTAACTTTAAATTTAAATAAAATTTAAATAAAATTAAAATTAAATTTAAATAAAATTAAATTTAAATAAAATTAAAATTAAATTTAAATAAAGTTTTCTACTGAAAATAGTCGTCAAAAATCCGTATATTTTTAATCAAACCCGAAGTTAAAATTGTGACATTTTATTTAAAAATGTTCATATTTATTAAATTTATATTAAACATAATATTTTCTGATTTATTCTATATCATAAATTATATTAATATCTATTTTTTTAATTTATAGTGATTTTTTTTACATTTCTTCGTATTTATTTTTAGATTAATTTATTAGTTGTAGATATTATGTTATCTGCTTGCACTTGATTCAATTATAAACTCAAGTGCTGTGTAATTATTGGCGATTTTCAAAGCGCACACAGTGGCAACGCCAGCGCACGTATGCCAGACACGCACTTCAAGACAGGTGCTTGACGGGTACCCAGTAGAAAAATGAGATGATTTCAAATTACTGAATTTAATAAAATAAAGATTTTTAATATAGTTTGAATTAAGACTATTTTAATATAATATAAAAATATTATAAAAAAAGATTTTTTATATTAAAAATTTACTTTATTTTAATGTTTTTATTTTTTTACTTTATTCTCTAATTTTTTCTTTATTATTATTTTATTTTAATTATTTGTTTTATTTTTTCCTTTAAATATTTTCATCTCTTTTTCCTTGTATCTTTTTTGGTTATTTCTTTTTTTATTTTTATTTTTTCTTTTTCTCTTCTTCTCAGCCTTTTGCGCTGCTCCATTGTCAGCCAACAGTCTACTCCTTTTTGGTCACATATGCGCTGCTCATGCTCCGCATACATCACGCGAAAAACGATTCCCCGTCGTCGTCCGCTCCAAGTATTAACTCCAAATGCAGCCAACTTCAAGCCGTGCGTTTACGCCATGACAAGGCGCTGTCGCTCTTTTTGGCCGTAATTAATGTCAAGAGGCATGCGAGTGCATTCCACACCTAATAGAAGCGGCTTATATGTCCCGCCAACCACAACAACAACAACATCGATGACGACGGCGACATTAACTGCGACTTCGGAGTCTTCGTCATCGTCTCCGCCGTCGCTCAGTAGAAGTCACTCAAGTGAACGATGCGTCGCGGTTTGTTTTGTTTTTTTTTTTCATTTAGATTATTTTTTATTTAATCAGTGTCTATTCGAGCGAAGAAATGAAAACTTAATTAATTGAGTTTGCGTGCGTCGCGCCGTCTGTCGAACAGTTCGTGCAACTGTCGCGTCAACTGTCGCTTCAACTGTCTGTCTGTCCAAATGTTGGTTAAAAGTCCGCCAACCAACGGCTAAACTATTCGCCAACTGTCTGTCCAACTGTCCACCAACTGTCTGCGCAACTGCCCCTCCAATTGTCTCCCTCTCTCTTCAACATGTTTGCAACTTGAGCATGATTTCTTTAAAGCCCGCTATATATTTGTTAAGTTGTTTATTTTTCCGCAAAAAACATAGTTAATTAGTGCAGTTTTCTTGTGTAAGTTACCGTTAATTTAATTTGTTACTCAGTTGCATTTGGTACGTAGTACGTAGTCGACTTAAGTGGTTGCTTAATTGTCTTGTTGTGCGCCTTATCAATTGCATTAAATTTTAATTGAGGTTGGTTATTCTTTGTATTATACATACTTTTGATTATATTTGCAGTTGCCGTTGATGTAGCAACGTTAATTAATATTTACGGTTACAATTGCGCGCAATTCGCAATCGAAATCGAGTGGGGCTCTCTCTCTAGATTGACCAAAGTGTCAAGTCTCACAACAAGTGGTTGTTTAGTGAGGTAATTTTAATTGTTGTACAATTCATGTCATTAATGTTTGTCAAATGAGTTGCGACGCAAAACACTCGATTAATTGATGACTTGAAGGTTGTTTAATTTTTTCAAATTTTCTTTGTTTGTTTTTGAGATACGTGATATGACAATAAAAAGAGGTGTGAAGTGGGTAAAAACGGAAGTATTTTTATTAAAAAGTTGATTTTTAGTATTTGTTCACGCCGCGAATGTAAATTTTATAATGTCAACGCCGCATTATACCAATATAAGTCGAATTATTAGATCGGTTGGCAACTCTGCCAAAAGTCTCCAACGTATAGGCACACGCATACACTCGCATAGATGAGCGAAAGAACAAACGTCAAAGATGACATTTGCCTCGTGGTGCGATGGTACACTCACTTCACTTTCAACAGCAGCAGCCGAGCAACGTTCATTTTCCGATCGCTATAACAGCTCTTTAAATTACTTAAAACTTAAAAGTTAATAAATATTATAAGGTAAACTTAAAACAACCACGCGTTTTTTATTTGACTTATATTAATTGTGTCAAGAGACAATTTGCCCGGTAACATACCGCAGTTGACGTTATCAGTCACCACCGCAGGCTCCTCCAGCTAGCAGCAAGTGGACGGTATTGATTTTCAAAATTTGAAGTTACCAAAAAATAAATCTTTCATTAAAAACCCAGGTAGTCAATTTCATATCCATATTATAACTTATTTGTACTAATTAATTTAGGATTGACTCAAATTTAACTAACTCGAAAAAGTCCTTGTAGAAAAACATTAAAATTTAGCATGACTAATACGTTTTATTCGTGTTGCGTCGTTTTATACGTTTTAAGTTTGCGCAGCTCAAAAGCAACGACTTTAATCCTTTTTCTTGTAGCCGTCACTCTGTCTTTCTTCTTTTTAATAACCACAACCCACATTTCTACTTGCAATAATTAATATAATTTGAATATTTACACAACTGCGACAGTGTGCGTGTTGCGTCGCGATGTTTCCGTTTCCGTCTGTTTGCCGTCGCCGCCGCAGCCACAATGTGCAGCTAAAACCACAAACGGCTTATTACCACTCTTGACCAAAAACAGTTTGGGGGGCTAGGGGGGGAGGGAAACAAATGACTGTAACTTGTTTTCTAACATTTCATTTGGCGCTTTTCCTGACCAACTATCTCATTAACTGTAATCAATATTCAGATTTTACGTGTGCACGTTATAGATATAGTCAACGGGTGGAGGGGGTCCGGTTCAGTGAAACGACACAGCTGAACGGGCAACTTTCACAGTTTAGTCTGCTAACGAGACGAGTTATGGCACCCATAATTACCAAGTTTACGTAGTTTGTCGTCATTATGTATTAAGGTAAAATTGAAACCCTTTCGTAAAGAGCAACAAAAAAAAAAAGAAAACTCGCATTACGAAGGGACTTTTTAGTTTGACACAGAGTATATTTACGTTGCACATATTAAGAGTGAGTTGGAAAAACGTCTACTGTTCAAGGTAAAGTGTAAAATTACCAAATTGCACGCTATTAAACGGAAGTTTAACCCGGTTGACCACCATAAGGATTCAAAAAATTTTATTAGAAGGCGGTTTTGCGCATGGTAATGATAACGGTTTGCAAAAGGGGGGACGGTTTGCAAACCTTTTGCTCTATAATATGAATAGTCGTTTTTATATGATAATTGCCCATGAGTACCTAACGGTGCTGTCCGCCGTTTCGAAGTACACACATATTACGCAAACTGTCGTCCGCGGCCGCGGGTTGTTGGTTTCTTTTAAATTGCAATTAATTCAAATTTTATAAAATGTCAGAGGGCAGCACAGCAATAGAACTACAACAAGTAAAAATACATGCAAAACTATTTATAATACGTCGTATGTGTGGTAAGTGAAAAAAATCATATAGAAATTTATTACAAGCTAAATTTTGCATTTTCTTAGAGGTTTGAATTTGGCTAAAAGTGTGAAGAAAACTATCAAAAATGATTTATTATAATTAGAGTGCTGCCTTTCTTTTACTTATATACGAGAGTTTTTATAAAATTCCAAATATTTCTTAAAGTTTCTACAAAATACTGTCGCATTATTGGCGCAATTTATTCCACACATACCAATTTGAATGTTTCACACCAAGGGCGCCAAAATTAATGACAACAAAATTGCGCCAAACAAGCGTCTGTTTTGACTAAGAAGAGCGCCTAAAAGCATGCTTGCTAAATTTTACATGCGCCCAAAAGCATATCGCATTGCAATTTCACTGCAAAAAAAAATAGGGTAGAGCAGGGCGAAAAACACAGAAATTGTTGCCACGTCACATGGAGCGTAGTTAATGACACTAATTAGTGGTGACTGAGCGAGTTTCATGTGACAAACGTATGTTGCGCGCTGTCGACATGCATACGGCAGCTCTGATAAAATCGCAAATGACGTTGGCGACACTGTGAAAAAATTTAAATTTTGGCATTCGTTTTCTATACTTTCATTTTTTTAATATTTTAAAAGAAAATACCGTAAAGATGATGTAAAAAGTTGTGTTAGTAATTTAAAATACATTTGATTAGTTTTTGTTTTCTTAAACAAACATTTTGTTAATCCTGCAGACAATTTTTAAATACTGAATATTTCTTTATAACTGTCACTGTTAAACTTTGAACAGTATTTGTAAAAATAAGAATGTCACTATTGAACAGATTAGTTTGTAATTTTAACAAACATTTTGTTAATTTTACAAACTGTCACTCTTAAACTTTTAACAGTATTTGTAAAAATGAAAATGGCATTATTTAGCAGATTAGTTTGCAATTTTAACAAACATTTTGTTAATTTTACAAAAAATTACTAATTTATCATTAACAATGTCACTTTCAAATTCTTTCTTTCTCTCTATGTAGAATTCACTGTTTCTACTCTTGTCAACATCAATTTTTCACACCCTGCCATCTGTTGTATAACGTCAGAAATCGGCTTTTCGCCTGAACAAACAAAACGCATTTCGTTGCAGCAGCCGCATTAAATTGCGTTGGCAGCACTGTTAAAAGCGCAGCCATCCATAAGCCAGCCGATGACCTTTGCTTTGGACACAACACACACACAACGGTCGATCTGGCAGCATGGTAGACGGCGGGCAACATGTTGCCAAAGTAGAGAGTGAGAGAGAAACGCATAAACATTTTCGTGTAGGCATAAGTGATATGGAGGCCGACACGGCTTTGGTTTGGAAGGACAAAAAGTGCAACAACAAAAATAGTAACAACAACAATATGCAGCAAAAGCATGCAATTTTATAGGTTGCCGTAGGGAGGAGAGAGAAGTTTAATGTGCAGCATGAGCTGCAACACATGTCAGCTAAAATGTCAGAAAAGTGGCAACGCGACACAGGCAGCAACACTTGCTGTTGGTAGTATGGACAGGAGCAACAGCAAAACCACCTATTCCCCCCACCTATTAATTAAATAAAGCGCCATAATTGGTAATTAATTTATGTTGCATACTTTGCAGCGCTCACACCGGCTGCGCCCTGTGACAGTTTAGGCGCGAATGAAGTGCGTGAAAAATGGACACACGACATAATGTGTGTATGAGGCAGTTTTTTTTTTTTTGTTGAACGATTTTCCTTAAATACGTGGCGCAACATGCGAGCACGTAGCGTGTGTGGTATATACGTGATTTTTTTTTATTTTTATTCTTTTTATTTTGTTGAAAAATCAGCATCGATGAATTATAGAATTAATTATGACAGCGCGCGCTAACAAGTGCGCCCGCGTACGTGCCGCACATGCAAATGTTGCCAGAGGCGGACAAAAATTAAAATTCCATTAACAGAGTGAAACTGAACTGCGATAGTGACAGGAGCAGCTGTCAGAAACAGCTGACGCAATTTTTCTTAATATTGCAATTTACATTTATTTGGCATTTTTTGTTTTTAATTTTCTTTTTAAATAAAAATTGAAAAGAAAATTATTTCATTGTAAAAATGTCTATTCTTTTTACATTTTCTTTTTATAGTTCTTAATAAGAATTAAAAGTAACATGTTTAAGAATATTTTTTTGCATTTAATTAAAATTTATATTTAATAGTTTATTTTTAAATTATTTATTTCTTTTTGTTTTTCTCTTACTTTCACATTTTATTTATTCTTTTTTTTTTGCTTTTTTTTATTATTTTTTACTTTTTTTACTTAATTTTCAATTTATTTTTTTATTTTTTTCTTCTTTTTATTTTAATAATTTCTTTAATTTTTTGACACAAAAGAAATCATACACTTAACCAATAAACGTTTTGCCATTTCTGCCAATTTAAACAGTCGTTAAAATGCCGTTTTAATTGGGCGCAATTATTGCGCAAATCACTGACGCTGTTGCCAGCCTCGCTTGCGATGCGCAATTATTTTAAATATCATTCTGGCAACGCTGCGCTGCACTACACTGAGCTGCGCACAATGACAGCTGTTGCTAGCTGCCTTTATATATTATTATTTATTATTTTATTTTATGAAATCTGTCCAAGTCGCGTTTTGTTCGATTATAAATGGCTGCCAATTGCCACAGAAACGTCAGCAACATTTGCAGTTGTAGCAGCAGCAACAAAAACAGCAACATCATAAAATGTAAATGTTGGTCATGCATCCAGGAGGCTGGATTGGATTGGCTGCCTGCCTGCCTGGCAATCAAATCAACTTAACTCGCGACTAATGATGACAACGTTGATGGATCCGCCGCCATGAGGCACTCGTTGCATTTCTCATTCAATTAGTTGTTGCTGCTCTGTCGGTCTGTTGCTATTGCTGCCTGACGTGCTGCTGCCTTTAGCTGTTTGTTTGGCAAAATAGTTGCTGGCACGATTTCCATTGCAATAGCAACAAACAAAAAAAATTGAAAAAACTGTCAATTGACGCTAAACGACTTGACAATTTTGGAATCGTCAGGAAAAAAAATTTAGAAAAATAATAAAAATGCCACAACTCAACGTTTGCAAGACAAATTATCGTAAATTAAGTAATTGTATGAAACCACAAAGAGCAGGCGTCTCGTTTTTCTTTATTTTCTTTTAATAAATACACTTGAAAGTCGAGAGATTAAAGAAATCTAAAAAACAAAAATTTTCAAAAATTGTGAATTTGACAGTTTTGTCAGCAGTGTCTGATAACTTAAAACCAGGACAATTTCTTCCTCTTCGAAATGATTTCCCTGTCAATTAATTCCTATATAAAAACTTCGCCGAAGCAATTCTTCCAGGAGACAACTTTTTCCGAGACAATTCTTCCACTATATAATTTTCCCTCATGACAATTTTCCTCGATACTACTTTTTCCCCGTGAAAAAATTTCCCCGAGAATTTTGTTTGTGTTAAAATAATTGTTTACCGAGCCAATTAATTCCAGATACAATTCTTCCCCAGAAATATAATGACGGAGAATTCTTTGCTGAGAAAATTTTCCCCAAGACAATTTTCTCCGAAACAATTCATCCTTTATATAATTCTTCTTTGAGACAATTATTATCCGAGACAATTCTTCTCTAGAAAAATCATTCTTTCTCTAAAAAAGTTCTTCCTGGACAATTTTCCTATTAAATGCGAACATTTCTTTCCCGCGACAATTCTTCCTCTAGACAATTCTTTTCTAAGTTAAGACTATTCTTCCCCGAGAGAATTCTTCTTCAGAAATGTTCTCTAAAAAAATCTTCACTCAGACTTCTTTCCTTAAAAACAATTCATTAATTTTAAATTCTTTTGATATATATTAAAAGTTATTTTAAGTTTTTCTCTGTGTATTAAAAAAAATATTAATGTATTGCTGACCTATCAAGTAAAATAAAAACAGTATTCAAGTGATGGACTTAACCAGAAAAGTCCCATGATGATAAAAGTGATGATGCTGCTGACGAGAAGACTGACAATATCGCTGATTGTAGAAGTTGTTGCTGATGATTTATAACAATTCATCATATTTGGCATGAATTTATTTCAAGAAAAGACGCTCTATACTTTTTAAGTCAGTAATCAGAGGAGCTACACTTGGCGACTCACTTAAAATTAATCAAAGAAAATCAAATTTTAATTGAGCCAATGATGTTGCTGAGGATTTCTTTTATTGAGCAATCAATTTATTTAAATGGAATGTGGGCTGTTTATGGAAGAAGCGCACAACAATAGAGCAATAACTGTGGGAAATGCGGGTAAATAAAAATATAAATCACAAAACGAATTGTAAATTTAATTATAAAACATTTATAGAAATAAAACAAAAATAATTCACACAATTAAATATTTGTTCACACCATTATCAATTAAATTAAGAACTTGCTGAAATTTACTCAATTTCATTCGATATTAATAAAATTCTAAATAAAATTGAGATTTACCATTTCGAAATGAGAAAAATTCTAATTAATATTTGGATTCCCTGCATTGTTCGATAAAATATTGATGCTATTATGATATGAAAATCAAATTAAAACTCAAATTATAGAATTCAGTAAAAAAAAATATTTATGAACAAATATATTTTTTATAGAGAATGAAAACCTTTTCTATAAACGATGTAAAGTCGACTTTAATATAAATAGTATCAGCTTTTTTGATAATTTTCTCATATATTTATTTGCCAAAAAGCTGATATTGGCTAGGCTGTATATCTTTAATAACAAAAAGGAAACAGCGATATCATAGTGTCCACTTGGGACACGGGCGACTTCACTTGTTCCAGCTGCTAGCTGAAGCCGCTTTCGGTGGTAGCTGCTTCACTGCTTTTCAGTTGTTGTTGACAATAGGCAACGATGAAACAATGTAAAAATGATTTGTCTCCTTGAGACACTATTTTGTCTATATTGAGACAATGTAACAATAGAAATAAAAACGCCATGGTTTTAACTTTAAAACGTTATAATTGATTTAATTGCAAGTTAATTTTAGTTTTAAAAAATCTTTTGATGTAGACAAAAGGCGAACGTTGTGCTGCTGCAGATGTTAAAAGTGAGGTGAAGTGTCCGTCGCACCACGAGGCAAATGTCACCTTTGACGTTTATGCTTTCGCTCATCGATGCGAGTGTATGAGTGCGCCTGTCATGCGTTGGAGACTTTTGGCAGAGTTGCCAACCGATCTAATGATTCGCCATACGTGGGTTTAATGCGGCGTTCACATCAGTTCACAGAATTTCATTTTTATCGAAAACCCTATCATTTTACAACATTTTATTTGGACTAATAAACGATATTGTTTTGATATTGATAGGATAACGCTAAGTTTGCTGGGTAATTATTTCAATTTGAAAATTTTATAATAATAGGAAATTCCAATTTAATTGTTTTCATTTTTACTTTGAAATATAAAGTCTCAACGACATTTTGAATTTTCTCAATTTCATATGGAAAATCAAAATTTCATTTGGAAGTATTTCTATTTTTTTTTTGGTTTCCTTCTCAGTTTCAAATGAAAATCTCAATTTATTTCAATTACTAAGGATAAATATTTAGAAAAAAAAAATATTTATGGAATTATTTCAAATATTATTTAATTTTTTCAATGCTTCTTATATTTGAATAAAAAATATGTCCCATATTAAGCAAATTTCAATTTTTAAATAAATCAAATATTTCCATATTTTGTGAGTTTCTTTCGCTATCAAAAATTAAACCACATGTCAAACCCGCATTTTTCTTTTGCCTGCAATGCATTTAAATAGAATTTTTAGAAATTGTGTCAAATCAAAATTTTTTTCTAATTTATTCAATGCATACAAATGCCGGTCGATCGGACGGTCGTTCAGCAGCTCAAATACAAAATTGATTAAAAATTGATAAAAAAATTCAAAATCGCACTTTGGAAATACAACAATATAAAATATACACACAAAATATTACAATAACTAAATAACAACATCAGCAACATAGTCAACAACAACAACAACATTACTACCAGCAACATAAACAATACACTTCCGGTCTATTGCCTGAGGAAATCGACTCGCACTGTATGAATGACCAACAACAGACGGACCACCATGCAAAATAAAGTCAATGCTAATGAAAAATGAAAAATCAATTTTCAAAATTTCCAACACTGATTGTAGATTCACCCAGTTCCACACTCATCATTACCCTATAGTGTTGCCCAACATCACCAACAATTGTGAAGTCGCAGCAGCAAACAACATTTGTTGACCACCAAGTGTTGTGCTGTATTGGCCGAAAATTGCACCTTTTTGGAATTCAAATTCAAAATCCAAATTGAAATTTAGTGCCATCGAATGAATGGGTTGTTGCTTCAAATTGCCATTCGGATCCATATCAAGGTTCGATGGCGGCGGCCGCACGATTTCCGCGCGCATTTAATTTACATGCAAATTGATTTGATTGAATTTTTATTTGTGTGGAGTGGGGGGTTAAATGGATGAAAAATATTTACATGCTCAATATAGCCCCCCTCCCATGAAATAATTTATATGCTCGTTTCTCCAAGTGCATTAAATTGGCAGCACTGGCGGTAAACATTGCGTGGCAAACAAAAGACTGTCAGTCGAAACCAGCGACCGGTGGCTGTGATTTTCTAAATGATTTTGCATGATTTGTATAGGAAAAAAAGGGTGGCGGTAAAGGTGAATAAGATGCGTTTTTGGAAAGGTTATTTTAGTAATTGTTGGACTATTTGGTGGACTATATGACAGACTATTTGTGGGACTACTTAGTTGTCGAACTATGTAGAATTTGGGGAAGCTGTGCATGAAGTATTTTTCCGTGCGGTTGATGGAGTATTTGATGGTGAAGTTGTTAGAGTATTTTCCAGAGTATTTGACGTAGTAGTCATTGCAGTTATTGACCCTATTGTGTTGTTTGAATCATTGGGCATCAATTGCCTGGCGCTAATCTTTTCATTGCCAACAATTTGTGATGTTTTCGCAGCAATTTGTGCGTGCCATATAACAAAAGATCGCTAAATTTTGTAATTTGCATAAAATCGTTAAATTTTCCAAGCGCTAGCAAGTTACTGACAAAATTAAATTTTAATCGTGGACTTAAACCTCGAAAAATGAAATTTACACAATGAGTTTTTAGAAAAACAAAATTTTAAAAAATATAACTATTAAAGATATGATTTTCAATTGAAAAAAGTAAAGTTCTTTAAAATATTATCTTGAAGATACATTTTAAAATTTGCCATCTAATAAGTGGTTCCGTATATAAATAATTTCATCCTTATTTCAGCAGTTAAAATTTAAAAAACACATTTTTTATAACAATGAAATAATTTAAAACATTATTACCAAGAATTTTGCCTATAATATAATTTTTGTACTATCAAAGATCTACAATATTTCAATTAATTTTTACGATTCGTGCAAACTTTAGTCTGTCTACACAGTCAGTGCGTGTGAACAGTCGAATGAAATGTGCATGTAATAAATCTTGTCATTGAAATGAACAAATTTGCAATTTCAATAGAATTGCAAAATGACAATAATGAAAAATATAACCAGCCAACACTGAACAATTTCGTTGTTTTAATTGAAACCGCATGGCATTCAAATGATTTTGTGGTCTAGAAAAGCATAATTTTGTCAATGAGTTGGGCGTAAATTATAATAGACGTTGTTTTTGTAAAGCGATATTGTTCACAATGAAATTTTGAATTATGGAATAATTGTAAAATTTAACAGAATTATTAAAAATATTAAAAATTGAAATAAATAAAAAAAAGTTGTCTCGGGAATGATATATTTTTGGGAAGAAATATGTATTTCGGAAAAGTGGGGAGAAAACTTGTTACGAGAAAGAATTGTTATTCGGGTAGGAATGGTTCGGAGAAAAATATTCTCGAAGGAGCATTGATCGATAGAATTATATCGATAAAAAAGAATTATATCCAGAGAGACAAATTGTCTCTGGAGAGAATTGTTTTGGGAAAGAATTTTTGTACGGAAAGAAATTCTTTGGGGAAGAATATTATCTCGAGAAAGATGATTAGTCTCTGGAAAGAATCGTTACGAGAAAGAATTCTTATTTTGCAGAGAAAAATATTCTCGAAAAAGAATAATTATCTCGGGAAAGAAGGAGAAGAATTATCTCGAAAGAATTATCTAAAGAAAAATTATCTCTGGAAAGAATTATTTCGGGAATGAATTGTTGTTCGGCAATAAATTCTTCGAAGAAGAATATTATCTCGAGAAAAATTATTTGTCTCCGGAAAAAAGTGTTTCGTGAGAGAATTGTTATTGTGGTGGGAATTGTCCAGGGAAGGCTATTTCGAAAAAGAATAACTGATGGGGAATAATAATCTCGGGAAAGAAGAAGAATTATCTTGAGAAAGAATTATCTCTGGAAAGAATTGTTTTGGGAAAAAAATGTTGTGCGGGAAGAATAGAAAGATGATTTGTTTCTGGAAAATTTTTGATCGTGAAAGAATTGTTATTCGAGGAGGTGTCCGGGGAAGAATATTCCGAAAAATAATTGTTCAGGAATACATCTCATACCAATACATCTCATACCAACGCATCTCTTACCAAGACATCTCATACCAACGCATCTCATACCAAGATATCTCATACCAACGGATATCTCATACCAAGACATCTCATACCAAGACATCTCATACCAAGAGTTCTCATACCAAGATATCTTATACCAAGTCATCTCATACTAAAATGTCTTGCGAATGAATTATCTCGGAAAATTAAGATTGTCCTTGGAAGAATTGTCTCTGGGAAGAATTGATTCGAAAAAGAATTTTGAGTCAAGAAGGAATTGTCCATGGAAGAATATTCTCTGGAATATAAGAATTGTTCGAGGAATAATTGTCTCGGAAATTTTGAAAAATAAAATTTTGGAAACCATTTTTTTTTTCGATTTTTTTTTTTCGATAAAAGTGATTCGGAAAAAAATTGTTTCGAAATTTTTTTTTACTTTTACGAATTATTTAATTTTTTTTTATATGAAAAATTCGTAAAAAAAATGTCCATCATTTATTTTATTTTGAAAAAAAATATATATATTATCTCTACAATATTCATCATATTGGATATTATATTCATAAATATTATGAACAAATTCATTAATATGACGATTCAAATTCACTGTTTTGAATATTTCGTTCTTCACTATGATGTTCGATAGTACGAATAATTTCATATATATATCATGAATGTATTCATTATTATGTCATTTAATGAACGGTGGTATCAATATGATGAATCTGGTAGTTGGTGAAAATATTCATAATATTTATAAATAAATTCATCACATTGATGATTTTTTTTTTTCAGTGTATCGGGCAAGAATTGTTCGAAGAATAATATTTTGCGAGGTATTATAATATGGTGATTCTTTTTCCGGAAAAGAAGAATTGTCCGCAGAAGAATTGTTTCGGGAAAGAATAACGGGGAAGAACTTTCTGGGTGAAGCATTTTCCTGGGAAGCATTGTTTCGGAAAGAAGAATTGTCCCTGGAATAAAATGTTTCGGTAAAAACTATTAAAAAAATTGTCCGGGAAAAATATATATCCGAAAATTTTTTTCGGAAAATAAACGTTCGGGGAGGAATTGCTCGACAATGAATTGTCCAGAGAAGATGAATTATTTTGGGAAAGAATTAAGTTGGGTTCGCAGAAAATGTGTCTATAATCCGTATCTTTTATTTTCCTATCTACTTCATGCATTATTTATAATTTAAACCAACTTTAAATCTAAAAGTAAATAAATAATAATAATTAAAACTATTAATTTAATGGTATTTTTAGACATATTTTTATTACAAAAATTAGAAAACAAAAAATAATAAAATACGAGCAATTCGTCATGAGACATGTGGCACGTTGTAACTCACTTCCTGCGCGTCATTCAATTGATTTATTATTTTCTTTAAAAATTAGTGTCTAGTATTTTCTGTGAATTGTCTTATTCTACGTTTTCCTTCTTACTGCCTTTTGACACTTTGGGCCACACATGGCGACTATGCCAACCGCGGCGGTGGCGGCAACAGCAGCAGCATTTTAGCCAAAAGCAAAACGAGCAACGATGGAAATCAAAAATAAAATAGCAGCCAACAAATATGAAGTCACTCATAAGTGGTTAATTAAGTCCGACCATTTGCGCCGTTAGTGGCCAAAAACAAAACGTTTGACTGTGTGGCTGGCTCTACAGTTGCCATAAGTGTCAATTTTAATGGCTGATTAACGTGAGACGAATGCGACGACGAACGACGGATGGACGGACGGACGGACGGATGGAGCAACTCTTGCCACTTCTTGGCCATTTTGGCTAATAGGCAATTAAGCGTTTTTAAGCCTCCCGCCGGCAAACCAAAGCACCAACAGCAATAACAACAACCAGCAATGTGATTTTATTGCAATTGTTTTTGTTTTTGTTGTTGTTGTTTTTGCATTGATTGTTGTTGCTGCGCGCTTTTGACTTCCAATTAAATTTAATGGCTGTCGGTCGGTTGGTCGGATCAGTCCGTCTGTCGGTTGAATGTTGGCCTTCTTTAAGCAAATTTTAAACCCGTTTTTTGTTTAGCGCCAGCCGCCACGTTGGCTGCTTTTCTTTTTCGCGCTCAATTAAAATTGTTTGTCTATTTGAGGGAAATATCGGATGGCATGGAAATGCCGCACTTGGGATCTTGATGGTATTGATGATGATGATGATGATAGTGGTGACGGTGAATAATGCTGCCAATGCAGTCAAACAAAGAGGAGTAGAAGGTGATGGGGCAAAGTTTAATTTTTTAGTTGTTACAGAGCAGAGCAACAATGTTCAATTTGTCAAGGTTTTTGATTTCTATATATTTTTTTTTATTAAATTTTA
Organism: Dryomyza anilis; assembly: GCA_951804985.1. Lineage (NCBI taxonomy): Eukaryota > Metazoa > Arthropoda > Insecta > Diptera > Dryomyzidae > Dryomyza > Dryomyza anilis. Next base: position 117,315,655 of record OX638130.1, read on the forward strand.
CATGAATATTATGAATTATACATCAATCGAATGAAAATAATGATGATTTTTTTAATGCCAAAATACATTCTTCAAACTATGATTGTATTGGAGCACATTTCATAATTTTAGTGATAATTTTATGAATTAATCATCAATTTGATGAACTATTGATAAAGTGTTCTTAAATTTGTTTAAGTGTATTTCTCATACACTTCAACAAATTTCATTTCACAACATTTATGAACACAGACATCAAAAATATTAATTTATCATTTTGATGACTTTTGTTCAAATTGATTTTTTTTCGCTCATTTTTAATGTAAATTTATTTTTAAACAAATATTGTTGATATTTTTTTTTTTTTTTTTTTTGAAAATATTTTTTATTGGAAAACATTTTTTTTTATAAGGAAAAACTTGAAAAAAAAACAATATAAAATAAATATATATATATTTTTTAAGATTAAGTATTTTTTTTACAAATAATTTCATTAAATGTTTGATTTTATTATATACATCAATACTATGAATTGTACATCTATGGAGAAAACTCCGCGAAGGTTATTTACATCGATGAACTTATTCACCAATCAAATTCATCATCGGTATGTGTGATTCTATTAATTATATCAATCAAATGAATTTTTTTAAAGAATTTGAATTAAGTTATTTAAAGAGATGAAAGAATGCGACTTAGTGTCTTCTGAGCCATAACTAACCAATAATTTGGTTATAAAATTAACGAATTTATATTTTTTTTATCAAATTTACATTAGAACAATGAATTTATTCATCAATAACATATATAAAATATGATGAATTATTAAATTAAAAAATTAAAAATTAAATTAAATGATCAACAATTAAAAAAATCAACAGACCAATAACATTCATCATTAAATGTCTGATTTTATTAATTACATTAATATGAAGAATTGTACATCAATTGCGTTTTAGGTCCTTTAAAATCTTTTGTGTCAATATTAATAAAAAAAAGTGCATTATAGAAGATTTAATTATTTTAAACAATCTTTTTCAGTTATACATCAATTTTATGAATATACATCATCGCTAGAATGTACATTGTAAATTATGCATCATGTATTGTACATCATACATTGTATATCATGAATTGTACATCATGAATTATACATCATGAATGATGTACACATCACGAATTTTACATCACGAATTATACATCATGCATTGTACATCATGTCTTCTACATTGTGAATTATGCATCATGTATTGTACACCATACATTGTATATCATGAATAGTACATCATGAATTATACATCATGCATTGTACATCATATTCTACATCAATAGAATGATTCTATTCACAATTTTATGAATGAATATTGTATATATTTATAAAAATATTGTTCAATAATACATAACAAAATTATGAAATTTACATCAATAAAAGAATTTATTCATCAACTAGTATTTTTATTTAATGCATGAAAACGATATTTACATAATTTATTACATATAATTTTACATCAATTTTATGAACTACACATCAATGTATTTTTTATTATTTTTTTAATTATTGATTTTATGTTTGGTGTTTTATTATTGATTATTTAAATTACTGATTTTTGCATGAAATTATAGATTATGATTTGATGAACAAAATTCCCATGATGTATATATTTCTTTCTCCGTGTTGTTGCAGCAAATTTTTTTTTAGTGGTTTGTTGTTTTTTATGTTGCTGCTACTGCAGATATTTGCTGCTGCTGCTGCTGTTGCTTATCTTTGTTATTAAAATGTTGCACCATCCTCTTCTTTTTAAATTTTTTATTTTGAATTGTGGCGCCATCTACAGCGAAAAGCGCGAAAAACCGCGCTAATAAACACCAGTCGCGTCTGCTGTTCATGTTGTTTGTTGGTGGTCGCCGCCGCGGTCTTCGTTGTCAATGCGCAGCGCTTTTGGCCATGTTTGACGTCATAAACAAATAATAAACTTTGGTTGCATTTCAGACAGGCTGTGTTTCACACGTCCTTTTGCTTTAAAAAGGAAGCCAAAAAAGGTTGCATGTTGCATTTTTGCAAGGCTCACTAGCTTGATCCTGTGCTTTTTGTGCCGTTTTATTTTTCGCTCCCCAACCGCCCAAAATGTCACTGATAAATGCAACCGATAACGTACGGCGCACCACGATGTGTGCTGCCACTCAGTTAACACGGCGCCGACTGTCGCCCGTTCGCAATAGTCGGCTCTGTATTTCGAAGGCGTTTTTGACAGGCAACTGTAAAATACAAAAAAAAAAACGAAACCATTGCGCTACATGCTTCAAAAGATTCGAGTTATTTGGCAATTTTGTGGTTGCAGCCCAAATGCAATGCGGGGCATACCACCGAAAAAAATAAAACCCGCAACACTTTGTTGGGTATGTCTTTAAAAGGGCTAAAAAAGGACGTTCATTGTAACAAATTTATGAATTTTTATATAAAAAAATGTAAATATTTCAACTAATTCTAAAGGTTTTATATTGAAATTAATTCCTACCTCACATACGGTTCTCTCAATTAAAAATGTATTTTCTATAACATTTGAATAATAAAAATTTGTAATTCGTCTAATTATAAAATTTGTCACAATTCTAAATTGTCGTTATTCCCACAAGCAACAACAAAAATATGACAACATTGGCAACATCTCAATTAGAGTGCCCCGCCTGAAATGCATGACAAACGCCTTTCATATTTAGTTTTTCTCAGCCGTTTACTTTTTTATTTTTGATTTCTTCGCTCATTATGCTTTAACACTATGCAAACTAATTTATTTTATTGTACTACTACCCCTTAATGCTCTATTTTTGGTGCATTTTGCTTTAAATTTTCCCATTAAAAATTTCGAGAAAATTTTCTTTTTACTCTCAACATTAAAACCACGTCCATTGATTGACATTTTGTGATTGACGATTGCATCAAATGTAGCAACTATTTTAATGAGCTAAAATCGCTGAGTAGAAAAAACAATTTTCTCCTGCCGCCGACCACCTCAACAGATTATTTGACGCATTAGTTGTATCGCAGCGCGTCCAACGTGGCTGTTAATTAATAAAATGCAACAGTGACAAAATTAATTGCCATTTTGAATTTGGCAGCGCAACAAAGAAAAATGTCAGACCTACTGTGACAACAAGAACAACAACTACACTGACTCAATGACTGACGGTGGCAATAAAAACGACGAAAGACAGACACACTAGAGAAGCGCAGCAACAGAGCAAAACTCATTTAAAAGTGTAACGAATTAATTTTCAAATTTCTCAATCAAATCGACACGACGCCATGATGGCTATAAATACGCGTCAGTCGAAGACGACAACGGAAATGGTACAAGGCATGACTAGGGTTGCCAGCTGTTTGAAAATGCAGTGTGGAGATTTGCAGTACTCGGTGTTTATAGAATAAATGTAAAATTCGATGTCATTTGTAATTCAAATAGCTGGCTACAAAGATTAAATTGAGTTAGTTTTAGAAAATTTGAATGGATTGCATTCGATTGAAATATATTTATTTTGTATCGAAGGAATTCTAAAAAAAACCGATCAAATTAAAATTATAATTTCATCTATGATAAACAGTATTGATAAATAGTAGAACAAACTATATGAAAAATAGTAGCAAAAATGTTAAATAGAACTTTAAAGTGCAATTTTCAATTGAAAATAGTAGTAATAAATGGTAGTGAAAAATAGTAGTAAAAAATAATAGTGAAAATAGTAGGTACTAAAAACAACAGTAATGTCATATAATGAAATATGTATGAAAAATAATATTAAAAACGTTATACTACTTTTAGTTTGATTTTCAAGTGAAAGTAGTAGTAAAATAGGGTGAAGAAAAATAGTAGTGAAAATAGTAGTAAAAACACTACTGAAAAATAGTAGTATTGAAAGGTAGTAGTAAAGTATAATGAAAAATAATATCAAAAATGCTAAATATCACTTTTAAGTTCGATATTCGAATGAAAGTATTGTTGAAAAAGTCTAGTCAAAAATAGCAGTGGAAAATAGTACTAAAAATAGTAGTAAATAAATATGAAAAATTGTAGTAAAAAATTAAAAAAAATAAAAACTACTTTTAAGATCGGTTTTCGAATAAAAAAATAGTAATAAAAAAATAATAGTGAAAAATAGTACTAAAAAATAACATTTTAATCATTTTGTATACCTATGTAGTTATATATACCTATGTAGTTATAACTAGAAATAATTAGTAAAATAGTAATCACTAATAGTAGTAATATTGTGATATTTTCATTGAAAAAAGTTTAAACTCTGTTCTAAAATATTTCATGTGAATTTTGAGTTTTAACTTCCACTTCGCATTCCCTGCGCCCACTCCAGACAGCGAACTGCACACGAGCAAAGTGAGCGCCAACAAACGAAACAACAACGACGACGACTTTTATACTACGAAGACCATTGAATTTATTCATAATAAAATGTCTGCAACATGTCGCAGGACAATTTAGCAAACAAACTGTCAGAAACATGACAGCTCAACATGTGGCTACTGTTTGTGGGCGCACGAAAGAGAACGCAATAGTGCGCACGCACAGTGCAAGCATGAAGAGAGAAAAGGAGAGAGTACGAGTTAGTGCAAAAGAGACCACATAAGTCAACATAACGAAAGAGCAGACAAATAAAACACGAATTTATTGCACGTTGAAAACGATTATGTCTTGTGCTGCACTTGAACTTATTCTTCTTCGACAACGACGACAATGACGACGACTCTGCTTGGAATCTTGGGGTCTTGGCCATTGTTGGTTGGGCTAGCCATAACCACGCCAGCTGACTGAGTGACTGCTTCGACTAAACTAAACTGTCACTTTGACAGTTCGAGTTGTCAGTTTGACGCTGTCTGCTGTTGGCAGTAAATACTTGATTATCTCAGCCGTTAAATTGCAATGCGTCGAATGCAGTATGACTTGACTGAGTTGTGCGTGTTTAAAATTCAAACCAAATTATCTAGAATTTTGCATAAAGACTGATGATAATTTTTATATTTTTTTCGATATTAATTTTGACAGCTCTTAAGTGCGTAGTTTGTACGCCAGCCATTTTGGTACGGTCTACCTCTCGACGATTTTAACTGCTGCTGCATCTTCTTCTTCGGTGACTCCTTCCAGTGACTGTCAGTTTTAATTAAATAATCAACTCATTCCCGCATTTAAATCCAGTCAAGGAAACAGCGCTCCAACAACAATCCAACAGAAAATAAAAAAAAGGAAAAACAAGTTGCCTGTGTCTCTGACATTTGAGTTGATTATGCGACACACACGCAAACATACCATTAATACAACAACAACATTAGCGACAACAACAATGACAGGCCTGCCACATTTTCCAAAAACAATTTCGTTGAGCGCCCATCAACGTTGCTTAAAAATAGTAAATATTAATAATAATCCTCCACAAACTAAAAACACTCCAGAAACTTAGTATGTGAGCAAATGGATGTGAAGTATGTTCTCCGGGTGTGAACACGACACACACACACATGCCTACTTCAGAGAATACCCAGTAGAAAATATAATCTTTTTATAAAAGTTATACCAAGGGTGAAAAGTGATGCCCGTCTGTCCGTCACACTGTTGAAATCACGATTGCAGGAAAACTAAAAAAACTATATTAATGAAACTCTGAAGTTAGATTACTTTTACATCTATGCTGTCTGGTATTGAAAATGAGCATGATCGGTCAATTGTGACACGTAACATGAACACTTCTGTTGGTTTACCTTATATAACACTAACATCTTTTAGTGAATTTTACTTAATACCGGCCGAAGTAAATTTTTTGGATAAGAAAACCGTTTATGATATTTTTTATAATAAATTATATTTTTTTCACCAATCAACTTATCGTCGGTGATACTGCAAAACCGCCTAACTGCATGTGAAAATTAAACCTAATTTTATGTTATAATCGAGTTTTTAATGATATGTTGATCGGATAAATACCATTATAAGTTATGACATTCTTAATTTTGTATGAAGTAAGTGCAGAATTGAGTTTGAAAATAGTTTTGTTTCTTCTGTAAAATTCATTTTGTAAGAGGTATTCGAAAATGTAGTTAGGCGGTATGCAGTATTGCCGACGTTATATTCTACAAATCAGTTTATATCGAAAAATCTTTTTTTTTATATTTTCAAATAATATTAATGGATCAAGAATTACTAAAAAAAAAATTGAAAAATAAAATTTGCAACTGGGTGCCCGCCAAACATACATTGTAAACGAATCTGTGCATTCATTATTAAATGAATATGAAAATAGAAACCGAACATCATCATCAACAGCATGCAGAAAAAATATATATATATAAAAGACATAATTTTCATAATGAAGGCGGGTGGGCCGACCATTCGAAAAGGGTCCTATACGGTAATTTATTGAGAAATCAGTGTGTTTTGTGTGCTGTATGCCATACCATTTCATGCAGCATGGAATGTGTCGTCGTCGTTGTTGATGACGACGGTCTTGCATTTAAAACATATATTTTTTGTGCTGCACCACTTTACACTTTTTGAATTTGATTTGAGCTGACAGCAGACTCATGCAGGCAAACATGTGACATTTTATGCTTTTAAGCTGATTTCTCAAGATTGTCACGGCATTTTATTTTTAATTTTTCATTTTAATTATAATTATAGTGCGCAGAGTATATAGTAAAAAGGATAAAATATGGAATTTCGGGTTTAAAAATTTTATAAAATTTAATTATAGCAGAAAACAGTTGGGAGATTTTGGTATTTTACATTGCTCAATATAGATTATTTTAAATTGTTTCGTATTATTAAAAATTTTAAAATAAAATATAATATTTTTATATGTTCCCCCTTTTTTACGAACATATTACAATCAAAGAAACACATTTCACGCACCGCTTGAATTATATCATAAAAATGTTAAGGGTTTCCGACAGCACGCCACCAAGTTGTCTCAGTCGTCGACCATTTTAAATAATGACCCATTATCATTATTATGCTTACACTCAAAAAGAAAAGTGTGCAGTAAATAGCATCGTAAAATGAGTTATAAAACCACATGTCTTGCGAATTTGCTTTAAACGTTCACCATAAATATTATAATTATCGAAAATAACAACAACACGTAATTGAGTTAATTAACACGCCACAAAAGCAACGATGCACTCACTGCACCGCGCGCGCACCACTGCGCCGAGTTGTCAGTGTTGCCACAGCGTGCGAAAGAGTGTCGCGCTGAGCAGGCAATGAAGCTGAAGAAAAACCATTTAATTGCGAAATAAAAATGCGATCTTGTGAACGATTTCCTGCTTCTCGTTTGTCGGCGACGGCAACAAACTGCAGAGTGCAATAGGCACAAAATGAAAATGTTGATAAGGTTCAGATAAATTTATAAAATGCTAAAATTGTAAATGATTTAACCTTTTATAATAATAATAGTTTGGCGCTAAAGTCCAGGAAAACGGTAGCGCAGTATAGAACAATGTTGTCTATGAAAAAATGTTCTTAGATCCAGCCCATATTTGAACATGTGACCATTCGGCTCGCAGTCCAACGTATTAACCTCTAAGCTACCGACCGCTTAAAAGTTAAATTTTAAATTATGTAATATAAAATAACAATTAATAAACTCAATACAATTTAACATACATTTCTTTAACATCATTCGAAGATGCTGATTTCCACTACAAAATAGAACTTCCAATCCAGGGATCACGGACAAAATCAGTACCGAATTACGAAATGAAATCCTGGCATTGCCAAGGAAAATAATGTGCAATTAAAATGAAAACTACTAAATTCTAAATTTGCAATCGATAGAATATTTTCATAAAATTTAATAGACAATCATAATTAATGATTTTTATCATATAAGGATATTTGTTTGATTTTTTTCACAAAGCAGTATGTATAAACTTTCTTTTTTTGTTATCTCCCTAGTAGAAATTTTGCTAGGGCCATGATCATGAAGTGATCATGTCATTATTTGAGATGATAGTCCTTGTAACGCAGTGTCCTGATCATGTATTGACCTCAGGCCATAATCATGTACTGATCGGGCAATTCCCCATTTTATTATTTACCCGACAATAGCCTTGTCAGAGCCCGAGCATAATAGGGTTTCTCTTATTAAATCTCGATCATTGTCTGATGCAAATTTTGTTATGAGGAATAAATAATGTAGCTATGATCGGGAACATTGACTATTTAAATAATGTAAACCCTGGTATGGTAAGCATGATAAGGGCATGCAAAGGCAATGATATCTAATAGGGCTTACCCAATGAAAACCCGATCATTTCCCGATGGCGCATCGGGCAAATTTCTACTAGGGCTGCAATACAAATTTCAATAATGCAGGACTAATTAATACCGGGTTCGCGGGATTTGGTTTTTAATACTCCCAGGATTGTCAAAATGCTTCAGGATTTATAAAATACAGTAAAACCAGCGAATTATATAGAATTAAATTATATAGAATTGTCCATGGAAAACATGGTTTTGGGTAGTGTAAATCTTAAAATAAAACAATAGAATGCTTTTGAAAATAAGAGATAAAAACAGGAATGATTAAAATTATTTACATTTTAATATAGTTTAAGGGAATTTAAAACTTTAAAAATCAAAACTAAACTAAGCACAAATTATGAGTTTTACCAATATTTTGTTATTTGTGTAGTTTGCGCTATGAACGATCCGATACGTAATACGAAATGTAGGATAATTAAAATTATTGTTTAAATTGTAATGACGACAAAATCGTTGACGACTACTACAACAACGAATCATAAATGACGACCAAACAAAATGTATTTTTTAATGATGGCAAAAGCAAGCAACAATTATGTTGTTGTTTCTACCAAACACAGAAGATCACTACGAAAGACAAACGTCAAAAATTAACTCACAAATAATGACAAGTGGGCAAATGACAGACATCCTAAGGCAAAATGAGCACAAATTCGCGCGCTCACTTAATTAACGACAAAAGAGTAGAGCCAACAAAAATAATAATAAAGATCAAGACATGAATGTCTTCCAAACAGCCGGCCCCGCCTCTACCCTCGAAAGCCAGTGTTGCAAAAAAGAAGCAAGGAAGAGGCAGCAAAAGGGGCAACAATTACGGAACTCATTCAAGCCAATTATTAACATGAAACTACACGGTGAAAAAAATACGCCACACATGCGGAAATTAAAAATAAAACCGACACAGAAAATGATGGATAAGAAACAACAGAAGAAGCAACATAAATCGTTACAGAAATCGGTGCAGAAATCGCAACGGCACCAGCAGGAGTCAGCGAGATATGCAACCGAAGACGCTACGAAGTCTGCAAAGAAATCGTTACAGAAATCACACAGCAACAGAAGACACAATCGAAGAAAAAGACGAAGAATCTTTTTAAGGAGCAGAAAACTCACCAAATTAACGATAATGATGAGCGAAGAATGTGTTGCAAATGGACGGACGAAAAGACAGGCGGTCGTACAGTCAAACAAATGATCGTCGTTTCGTCTCGTGCTCTAAATAGTGCAGTGTTGCCAGTCGCACAAAAAAAACCATCACACAAATGGGGAAACAACGCGCAACAATTAAGTCAAGTTTTTTAGCAGCAGCAACAACAAAAAATATTGCAGCAACAACAAAAAATATTGCAGCAGCAACAACAAGAATAAAACGATATGAAACACAATTAAGAAGCAAATAATGTGGAAAACATACAAACTGCCGACCAAGGCAATTAGTGCGAATAGTGTGCCTGAAGAAGACGTAGAAGAAGAAAAAGATGGTAACAAAAAAAACTTAAAAGTTTCTTGCCAAAGGAAGGGGTTACTTTATGTTGTTGCTGGTGCTGCTGTCGATGTTGTTAGTTCATTTGTGGCAACATAATGTTTATTCAATTAAGGATTTTTATTATTTTAATGCCACTAAATTGATATTATTCTGCTAAATGATCCGGTTTCTTTGAATCCAATGACTATTAGCAAACCATAGTTGGATATTTTACTAGATTCACTGATATCTAGCATGGATTGTTGGTTCTTTCTGTAGGCTCTTGCTCATTGCTCAATCAATATAGCTTTTGAGATTATCAGAATTTATTATATCAGCTATAGAAATTCCTCTTTTAGTTATTATAAAGTGCTCTTTAGAAATGATTTATGTCTCATATAATATTTGAATGTCTCAAAGAAGTCTAATCGAGTTTTAAATAAATATTTCTTAACATTATAAATATTTATTTTTAGTATTTTTCTTTATAATTAATGCATTCGGGATGTTTTTGAGATTTAGAGGGTAATTCATAGTCAAATTTAAATCAGAATCAATGTAGAGTGAATTCAGAATTAAATCGGAATCAGCACGGAATCAAATCAGAATCAATGAATTATCATTCAGGCTCAGTGAGAAGAGAATGCGTTTTTTAAAGGCACCCAGTCGAAAGTTACAGAGTGAATCATAGTCAGATTTAAAGTCAGAATTAGTGCGGACTAAAATCAGATCTAAGTAGGAGTCAGAATCAAACAAGTACAACTTATACCTAAAAATGCAAAAATTCTTTTTATAAAGGATCTCAGTCAAAGTTTAGAGAGTGCTATGGATCACTCTATAAACTTCGGAAATTTATGTAGAATGAATGAAGTCAAAATCAGTGCGGAAGAATAAATTAATGCAGAATGAAGTCAGAAGATAGTCGGAATTAGGTCAGAATCAATCAAGTATCACTCAGACTAAAAGATGAGAGAATGTGTTTGTTAAAGGAGTTCAGTCGAGAATTAGAGAGTGATTCATAGTCAGAATTAATGTCAGAATCAGTGCGGAATAAAATCAGATCGAAGTTGGAGTTAGATTCAAACAAGTACTACTTAGACTCAACAAGGCGAAAATGATTTTTATAAAGGATATCAGTCGAAGTTTACAGAGAGTGATTCATAGTCGGAACTAAAGAAAAAATATATGTATAATGAAATCAAAATAATGTAGGAATTAGGTCAGAATCAAGTAAGACTCAAAGTGCAAGAATACGTTAAAAAAAAACAATCTAGATTTAAAGAGTGAGTCATAGTCCGAAAGGTCGGAATCATTTTAAAATAAATCAAATTAAAATAAACTAAAATTAGAATTGCAATTGCAATTAAATATTGTGTTATTTCTATTAATTTTACAATTAATTTATTATTTAAAATTGATTTAATTATTCAAATGCTATTAATCTGCATAAATGGCAACATTTGCCTACAGCCAACAACGTAACGTGCTTTGCCAATTAAAACGCCAGTCAACGCAAATGCATGATCTTGTCATTAAAATTGAGTCGCAGCGACACTTTTTAATTGAAAAAATAAAAATAGAAAAAAATTATATTTAAAATAATACACGATAACTATGTGCCGCCGAATCAATATAATATTTTCCCCCCTCCAGTCGCCATTGATCATGATGCATTGAACATGTTTTTGAAATTAAAAATTAATTAAAAATCATTTTAATTTTCAATTTGATTTCACCGCATTCAGTACGCATGTCTATTAAGAACAAGTTAATTAATGCAATAAAACACAGCGTGATTTCAGACAGTGTGTGAACGGTACGTAAAAGAGCACAAATGTTGCGATCGATCGTGCGATCGTTCGTTCGTTCGATGGTTGGTGACGCCGTGCGATCGTGTTTAATGTATAGACAGTTTTTTTGTTTTTAATGGGGTCCAACTGACTGACTGACTAAATGTCCGTCGATATGTTGTGTAGCAAATAACTCTGTTAATTGGTTGCCTTTGCATGTCATTGAATACTGTGTGTGCTCCAATCAATTTATGTTCATAATTTTTATTTTATTTATTTTTTTGTATTTTCCGTATGTCTTTCATTAAATCGTAATTTTGTTGTATTTTCTGTAGCGCCAATTAGCAATAATTGCTATTTCAGCGAAATTAATTGTCATTCTCAATTTACGAACTGTAGTCGTCGTCGTATTAGTTGGCGTAAAATTGTTTTCTTGAAGAAATTTGATCATTAACCAAACAAAATGTATAATAATAAAATTTGAGACGAAACATATTTTAAATGTTAAAGAAAAAAAATGGAACTATTAGCAGCCACGTAATTTAAATATTAAACTATTTGAGTGCTGTTCATTGAACTGATTATTGAATTATTGGCTTGTTAATTTATATAAGTTTAAATTTTTCGTAAAATTACCAATTTTAAAAGTTACAATAATCTCTTTGCCTTACGTCAAATGGCGTTGCCAGCTGTACGTGATTTTATGTTATTCCAATGTTTTATTATTTTACAGTTTGTTGCGAAAAAAAACATCATACGTAATATGTAAATTCGATTATTTTACAAATAAACGGTTTCGATTGTTTACTAAAGTGTAAATTATTAAGCACTTGTGGTCAAACAAACGCACATCACATAGTCACAGTCAGCATGAACATGATTGTAAATAAATTGTATGTAAATAAATATTTACAGCAATAATAATTAATAAAAAAAGCAAAAAAAAAACATTAAAACAATTGCAAATTTAATTTCAAGTACAAAAAAAATTGACTGCTCAGTGCACTTCGGTAAACATTACCTAGTATGTCCGTCCGTACGATGGTGAAGGCCAAAAAGGATATTTTATGAACCTTGGTAAAACCGCACTCACACAGGTACATGTGACACACATGGCTACAACTGCGTAAATCAACTCGTGTAAATGTAAATAATTTCCAAACGAATGAGCAATTGTGCATTTTGTGGCACCACCACCGTACAACATACGAAGGCTGTACTCAATGCGGGAAATTGCGGTTGAGCTAAAGAATGCGATTTTTTAAAGGCTGCCCCAGTGGTGATTTAGAGAGTAATTAATAGTCAGCACTAAAATTATAATCAATGAAGGGTGAAGTCAGAATATAGTCGGAATTAGGTCGGAATCAGGTCGCAATCAGGTCAGAATCAATGCAGAGTGAAGACAGAGTATAGTCGGAATCAGCTCGGAATTGAATCAGAATCATTAAAGTGTCACTTAAATGAGATAATGCGTTTTTTAAAGAAACTCAATCGAGAATTAAATAGTGAGTCATAGTCGGAATTAAAATCAGAATTAGAGCGGAATAAAGTCACATCTAAGTAGGCGTAAGAATCAAATAAGTACAACTTGGACTCAAAAATGCGAAAACTCTTTTTATAATGGAACCTACTGAAGGTTTAGAGAGTGATTCATAGTCGAAACTAAAAACTGAATCTATGTAGAATGAAATCAGAATAAAGTAGGAATCAGCTCAGAATCAAATAAGTATCACACAGACACAAAAGTACGAAAATACGTTTTTAAAGGACCACAATCTAGATTTAGAGAGTGATTCATAGTCAGAATTTAAATCAGAATCAATGCAGTGTGAATTCAGAATACAGTCGGAATCAGCTCGGAATTGAATTAGAATCAATGAATTATCACTCAGACTCAATGATGAGAGAATGCGTTTTTTTAAAGGAACCCAGTCCAGAATTAGAGAGTGAGTCATAGTCAGAATTAAAGTCAGAATCAGTGCGGAATAAAGTCAAACAAGTACAACTTACACTCAACAAGGCGAAAATGATTTTTATTAAGAAATCCAGTTGAGGTTTAGAGAGTGAATCATAATCGAAACTAAAGCCTTAATCTATGTAGAATTAACTCAGATTAAAGTAGGAATCAGGTCAGAATCAAATAAGTATAACTTAATCTCGATGTTTAGAGTGATTCATAGTCGAATTTAAAGTCTGAGTCTATATACAATGAAATCAGAATAAAGTGGGAATGAAGTCAGAATCTAATAAGTATCACTCAAAAGTGCGAGAATATGTTTTTTTTTTAAAGACTATAGTCTAGATTTAGAGAGAGATGCATTGTCAGAACTAAGCTCGGAGTCATAGCAGAATAAAATCAGATTGAAGTAGGAATCTGGCCAGTTTCATGTTATATGTCGGAATTAAATCAAGTCGGAATTAAATGAGAATCGAGTCAGAATAAAGTCTGTAAAAGGGTATTGGAGTCGATTTTTAAACAAATATAAGCTATAAATTATTAGATTTTTAAAATTAATTTAAGTTAATATGACGGTTCAGTCTCTAGGACATAATTCTCGAGTTCATTAAAAAATATTTTGATGTGACAATTTAAAAATATTCATCTGATTATTACATGATGTTCAAATTAGTCATTCCTGACTTTAGTAATAATTAAAAAAACAAATGTGATAAAAAAAGTGAACATTATAGCGTTCAAGTCTCGAGTTCGTTCGAGATATTTTCATGTGACAATCATGAAAATATTTCCTGATTCTTATATAAAACATAAAATAATCATTTTCGAGTGCTGTGAATTTTTAAAAATCGACAATTGTCGCGCGAAAATGTCGATTTAGCAACGAATGCTTTTGAGAACTATTTCGAATGAAACAAAGTCGAACGAAAAAATAAAAAGTGATCATTCTCTCATGAACTTGAGAATTATGCTTGTGGTGCCGTTACATGTGACAATTAAAAAAAAAATTGTTCTTACATGACATTTAGAATAATCATTCTCGAGTTGAGTGAGAATTTAGAAAATCCACACATGCACTATTTTTAATGAAACAAAGTCATACAAAAAATTAAAAAGTCAGAATTCTCGCAGAACTCGAGAATTAAGTCCCATATCGATATATTGTTTCGTGCGCTTCATCATTGTGGCATTTTCCCACCGGGTGCATTGGTCATTGACAGCCGACGCGACCGGTCGAGCCTTCATTTAAAATCGCATGAAATTCTATTAAAATGAAGTAAATACGGTGTAAAGTGCAGATAAATGCTGCAGCAATGCGTTTTTAATGCCATCGCCTGCCATTCGATCGTATTTTTGGTGTCTGCGACAGCAATTCTTTCAACTGCTGCTGTTGAGTGGCATGGAAATGGCACAAATAATAAAAATGAAAAAAAAATGGCGCCAGTTGCAGTAGCCATCGCATCTGTGCGTAGCTCTGTTGGTAATATTTAAAATGTTATTAACGCTTTTCGCACTTATTTGCGCAATGAGCTCAATTTAAAATGCGATTTACACACAAAAAACTGACCGCAAGAATGCAAATAATGGCGCGGCCGCCATGTTTGTTTGTATGAGTGAGTGAGTGCAGCTGTGTGTGTGTGTGTATTTGCGCTCATTTGCTGTTAATGAAGAAGTAGAGGCAGTAGGACTCGGTGCCGCGGCAGCAATAAAGCCATGTTTTTGAAGTTTAATTAAATTAATCACGCTTGCACGCATTTAGCTGATAATTAAATTAACAAGCGCGCTCGATTGTTTTTTTTTGTATTTTTCATTTTTTTTTTATAATTTTGTTATTTTTATATTTTAATTGCGAAAAAATCAACTAAGCATAAAACTTACAAACGTTTATTAATTATGTTGCGTCTCGATTATGAGCAGCTAATTTTATACGTACCTGCAAAGAGAAGAAGAAATGGAAAAAATATTAGCAATGGTTTCAAAATATTATTAATTAATTAATTAATTAATTAATTAATTAAATTCGATAAATTTATTTCGTACAATTTGAAAGTAATTGTTTTGTAAGTTTTTAAAAGTAAATTTGATGGCTCATTTTGTATACAGTTGTATTCATATTTTTGGTACTAATATTTTTAGTACTAATATTTTTAGTACTAATATTTTTAGTACTAATATTTTTAGAACTAATATTTTTAGTACTAATAATTCAGTACTAATAATTTTAGAACTAATATTTTAGTACTAATATTTTTAGTACTCATATTTTTAGTTCTCATATATTTAGTACTTATATTTTAGTACTCATATTTTTAGTACTCATATTTTTAGTACTCATATTTTTAGTATTGATACTTTTAGTACTCATATTTTTTGTACTCATATTTTTTGTACTCATATTTTTAGTAATCATATTTTTAGTACTCATATTTTTAGTTCTCATATTTTTTGTACTTATATTTTTAAAACTCATATTTTTAGTACTTATATTTTTTGTACTCATATTTTTAGTACTCAAATTTATATTATTCATATTTTTAGTACTCATATTTTTTGTACTCATATTTTTAGTACTAATATTTTAGTACTCATACTTTTAGTAATCATATTTTTAGTACTTATATATTTTAGTAATCATATTTTTAGTACTCATTTTAGTACTAAATAATTAAAAATAGTTTTGTTGTAAAGGTTTGGTATTAAAATGTTTTCCAAAATTTAGTAATTTGGTAGATTTTACTTTATTTTTAGTACTTAATATAGTGCCAAATATAGTAAATGGTGTTAGTAATAATATTTTGTGCTTTAATCCGTATTAGTACAGTTTAGCGTACCCTAGTAGAAATTTTGGTAGGGCCATGCTCATGTCATTATTTGAGATGATCGGGATATGACGAGGCCCACGATGTCCTTGTAACGCAGTGTCCTGATCATGTACTCACCTCAGGCAATGATCATGTACTGATCGGGTAATTCCCCATATTATTATTTATCTGACCATTGCCTTGCTAAAACATGAGCATACGAAAGCACTACAAATACCCGATGAAATAAAATATCATACCTCATTGAAACCTGATCATTGCCCGATGAAAATTTCTTTATGAGGAACAACTAATGTAGCATTGATCGGGACCATTGGCTGTTTAGATAATGTAAACCCTGCTATGATAAGGGCATGACAAGGCAATGATCATATTTGCTCTAATGGGGGTTACCTGACGAAACCCCGATCATTTCCCGATGGCGCATGGGGCGAATTTTTTCATTACGAATTTTTTCACCGACTATCAGATTCATCATATTGTTACCATCGTTCATTTAATGACATGTTGATGATATATATATATATATATATATATATATATATATATATATATATATATATATATATATATATATATATATATATATATATATATATATATATATATATATAAAATTATTCGTACTATCGAACATCAATACAATGAATTTGAATCGTCATATTGATGAATTTGTTCATAATATTTATAAATATATTTTTTTAAGAATTTAAAAAAAGAAATTTGAAAATAATTCAAAAAAAGGGTTTTTGTAAAAATTTTATTTAAAAAATAACAGAAAAAAAAATTTTTTTTTCAAAAACAATTATCCGAAAAAAAATATATTTTTTTCAAAAAAAAAATGTTTTCGAAAACAAATTTAGATAAAAAAAATTTCGAGAAAAAAAATTTCAAAAAATAAATATTTTGATTAAAATTTGGTTTGATGAACAGCATTCTTCAATATGAAGTAAAATTTGTTGTATTTTATGTTCTTGTTCATTAATATGATGAAACGTATTCTTCACATACAGTTCATCATATTGAATAACACTTTTTCGACAGTTACCAAGCGTTCATCATATTTATGATCGCATTCATAACATTTATGTCGTTAGTCATTAATATTATGAATGGTACTTCAATACAATGAAACATGGTTTGAAGAACGGAATTCATCAATATGATGTACATTTTTTTCTGTGTACTTTTAGTACTAAATATTTTAGAATATATTTTAGTATCAATTAAATCAATCTCTTTTAATTTTTAAATAAATTAGCACGTTTTAATATTCAATACATTACTCATTAATACTTTACTAAAGCAGTAAAGTTGTTTGTACTAATTTTTAATAATTAGTTTTACATTAAGTTATTATAAATTGTGCAACAAGTATTTTTTCGCATTTATAATTAGTTCAACTGACACTTAAAATAGCTATTAATATGAAAATGTTTGTAATCTCAAATTATAAGAAGCTTATAAATAACACATATTTTTTTCACATAACTTGCACTAATTACTTTTATATTCATTACTTTTAAAACGTGCATAGAAACGGTTTTACTAATTAATTTGAGTTTTTAATTAGTGTAATTATTTGAAATTAATATTTATAATTGAAAACAACAAATAATTAAAAAATGTTTGTATAAATAATTTACAAACTATTGCGTACTTTATATTGAGAAACGAATGTACATTATTTGTAGCAAACATATTTATTAATTGTAGACATATTAATTATTGGCAAATATTAATTGATTTGTGTAATAATTTTAGAACTTATGTATACAACAATTGTTTCGTTTATTATTATTGATGAGAATATGTCTATTTATAAAGTATATTTCTTAAACATAATATGATTGCAACGAACGTTTATTGATTTACTTATATTCCTTATTAATAAAATTAAATACTATAAGTCATCGAGTAATTACTAAAATCATTCAAAAACTAAGATATTAGTGTGATCACTATTGTAGTGGCTACAATCATAAAATGTTTGCAGTAAACTAAATTGGTATATGTATTTAATATTAGCAATTCGGAAAACCAAACTATTTTTCGTGTTTTGTATACAAAATTTAACTTTTTTAGCGTATAATTTCTGTGAAATTGTAATTTATTTTTTTCGAAATTTTTTTTCAAAGCGAATAATTTCTGTGAATTTATTATTTTTTTTTTTTAAATTCTTTTTTTTTTCGGAAAATTTTATTCATACATTTTTTTTTGGTTTTTTTTTGTCCAAATTTATTGTTTCGGAACAATTTTATTTTTGTCCAAAAATTTTTTTTTCGAATAATTTTTTTTTTTTATTTGTTACTGTTATTTTTTAAATAAAATGTTTACAACACTTTTTTTAAATTATTTTATATAAAAAAAAAATTTTTTTTTTTTGAATAAATATTATGAACAAATTCATAAATATGACAATTCAAATTCATTGTATTGAATAGTTTGTTTATATATATATAATGAATGCATTCATTAATATGTCATTTAATGAACGAAGGTATCAATATGATGAATCTGGTAGTTGGTGATAAAAATTCATAATAAAGGGTTTTTCAATAAGAGCGCTACAAAAGTTTTTTTCTATGGTTTTTCAACAGGGACGCTACAAAAGTAGAGCGACAAGGACAGCAAACGACGCCATATTTCTTGCCGCTCTTTTGACATTTCTCTTCAGGAAGGTTTGCCATTTCATGATGGAAAGATATACGAACCAACAACGAGTCGAAATTATTAAAATTTACTACCGAAATTTAAATTCGTATATCTTTCCATCACGAAATGACAAACCTTACTGAAGAGAAATGTCAAAAGAGCGGCAAGAAATATGTCGTCGATTGCTGTCCCTGTCGCTCTACTTTTGTAGCGTCCCTGTTGAAAAACCCTTTATATATGAATAAATTCATCATATTGAAGAATGTTTTTTTTTCTGTGTACTTCAATTTGATTTTTTTGTATTTGAATAGAAAATTATTTGCAGAGTTTTTCAGTTAGGTTTTCGTACTATTATAAAATGTTTGCGGTAACTAATTTGTTCTCTGCATATAATTTCAAAAATCAAGAAATCCCAAATATTTTCGTTTTTATTAAATACAAAATTAATATTTTTCAGTTGAATTCAAACCGTACGAGTTCTGTGAAACGTATTCAGTTTGATTTTTCATATCAATTATTTGAATTTGAAGGGAAAATGAATTTCAGACAATGTCCGAATGCTAAAAATTATTATTTTTTCATTGGGTTTTTAAACTAATTAATTTCGTTATAAAACCGAAATCTTTTATATTGATTTAGGCTATCGGTTTATTGCTGATTAGTGTATAAAAAAATTCAGTTACACCCCTCATTTGATATACACTGCAAAACATAGATGTTCTCTAAATGTTTTATACAAATATTTGAAAAATTTCTCATTTTTTTGATGCAATAATTTGTTTGCTAAATTTGGCACAAAAATTTTTTAATTGATTTGTTTATTTCTTACAAATTCAACAATTTTCTATTTATACAATTAATATAGCTAATTCTTCGTATTATTAGTCAGCAGCACAGCACTTAACAATTGTTTTCGCAATGAATAATTAAAATCGTTTATTTTATTGTTTAACCAAACATTTTACATTATAATTGCCAATTAATTAGTCGAAAGAAATAAAGAAAATTGCAAAACAAAAATATATTGTGAAAACAATTAAAATTATTTAGCTGAAAATACTAATATAGCGTCGTTGTAGTGGTAAAACTCAACAACTTTATATTGAAAATTTTTAATTTGGGTTTGCAAAAATCATTATAAATCAGAGTGTTTTTGAACTATAAAATTCAAATTTATAGCAAATAATAAGAATCAACCAAGCTATTTTATGGTATATCAAGTTTTAAAATAAATCTAGTACTTTTCAAAATATTAAGCATTAAACTTAAAATTTAAGTTTTTCCTAAAAATGTTTTTGGTTTCGTTTTTACTTGTACCACGGACGATATGTGTACTATGTGTGTTCATTTAAAATAGAATAACGAAATCAACTAATTAGCGTGATTTTCTAACAGGCCCCCATATGACCCGCTGCGAACCCACCCGTCCGTCGCATGTTTCAGACGGTGGCCGGCCACACGATCGCAACGATTGTTGCTGTTCTATGACGACTATGACTCTGATTGCGACTGCGACGAGTGCTTCATTAATTCATTTTATTATTCTAATTAAAATGTTTATTATTATGATTGTACAATGGCAACAAATGGCAAAAGTACAACAACCACAGCTACAACATTGATTTATTAATTAAACAGACAGACAGCCACACGATCGCAACGTCAGGCGATAGCGGTTGGCGACGTGCGGCAGGCGACCGCGCGATTTTTTGTTGTAGAAATCATTAAACATTGTATAACAATTGCTAATTTATTAAAGAAAATATTAATTAAAAATAATAAACATTAAATACACGAGCGGCGAAGTGCGAGCAGGTAGGCGGGAAGTTGAAATTTAAAAAAAAAATGCATGGCAATTAAAGTGGGAAAACAACCAAAATAGGAAAATATGCGCGCGTTCGATTGCATAGTACACAATCAGTGCTATTTTATTTTTCATTCTTTTTTTTTTGTCTTGTCGTCCGTCCGTCTAGCTGTCTGTCTGTCTCTCGGTCTCTGAGTGGCCTGGCCGCCTGATCAATTAAGCCGAGAGATCAATAAACACGAGCACAAAAGCAAATGACAGCTCATTATTTTATTTTATTTATAACGAGCATTAAAATAGCACAAACGATCGCGACGCGATCGATGTACTGCATACACTGCAAGAAATGAGCAGCATAAGGAAGTGACTGAGATATCAAAGGGACAACAATATCCATAGTAACTGCTCGAGAGTCTATATAAAAAAAAAACATAATAAACAAAATATAAAAGCTTGGAAAATTAAATATCAAAATTCCTTGACTAATTAAATAAAAAAAAAAAACTGTCATGTATATAATCCAAGGGATTTTTTCACTTGGATACAAATTTTGCATGAAAAATAATTTTATTTGAATAAAATTACCCTTTTTGAGTCATAAATTATTAAATACAATCTTTAAATTATTAAAAAAAACAACCAAAAATAGAAATCAATTTTTATACTTTACAAAAAATTTAAATTTTGCAATAATCTCAATACTAATTTAAATACTAACTTTTTATTTCAAATTCAATAGTTTTTTCTATTTTTAAAATCTACTAAATCTACTCTAAAACAAAATTTTACAAACATTTAAAAATTAAACACAAAATTAAAATACTTTCAAAAATTTACGATAGAATTCAAAATTTCATTAAAATCTAAATATACTTTTTTCAGTAAAAATTAAAAAAAATGTTAACCCTATTGCACAAATTGTAAATCGTACTCCTTCTATCAAATTGGGTCAAATTGACCCACTCACTCATTTGCATAAAAATATATTTTTTTGCTAAATTGATTTAAATTTGAAACAAAAATTAATAAAAACAAGAACAAAACAATATATATGTTATACACCAAATACGAATATTTTAAAATATCTAAAATCGTGACATTCCAGAAAATTGGGTCATTTTGACCTAATTTATGCAAAAGGGTTAAAGCTCAAAAATTCAAACATATTCCTTGAATTCAAATTTAAATACCAACATTAAATGGAATTCAAGGTACAAATGAATTTATTAAGTTAGATATAATTTATAAACAAAAAATAATTCAAACTTAACCAAAAGTTGAATTTTGTACGGATAGAAAATACCTAAATTAAATTATTTTCGAGTGGATATTGTCCAGAGGGATTTTTTATAATTTAATGAAAAGGAGAATTAAGGGTCAACTGGACTTACTGTTCGATGATTTCTTCAATAATTTTAGCAATAATATAATAATAAAGGGTTTTCAACAGGGGCGCTACAAAAGTAGATCGACAGGGACAGCAAACAACGCCATATTTCTTGCCGCTCTTTTGACATTTCTCTTCAGTAAGGTTTGCCATTTCGTGATGGAAAGATATACGAGCCAACAACGAGTCGAAATTATTAAAATTTACTACCGAAATTCCAATTCGTATATTATTCCAACATGAAATGGCAAACCTTACTGAAGAGAAATGTCAAAAGAGTGGCAAGAAATATGGCGTCGTTTGCTGTCCCTGTCGCTCTACTTTTGTAGCGTCCCTGTTGAAAATCCCTTGAAAAAAAATTTTGTAGCGCTCTTATTGAAAAACCCTTTAGTTCGGTACTACAGTCCTATAAGAACTTAGGCCGAGCACTCTCACCATTTTGAGCTGTGCGTGTTATATTTGTACTCAAAGTGGTGGGACCTACAATTTATTGCCGAATCCGCACGGCGGGTGAGAGCTTTTCTTAGGCAACCTACTCTCGTAGTATTGCCATTTACTGCCGAGAGGTAGCGCGGTATAGAAAAAATTTGTTATTTGCAGGAAAAATGTTTGGCAAAATATTTTTAAATAATGATGCCAAACGCAAGGTGCTTTAAATAAAACAATTAATACCTTTACAACACTATTTTATCTTACCCCAATAAATTGTTTTATCAAAAAAAAAATCCAAGAAATTGGAGAAAAAGAAAATCTGGTCATGACAAAAGGGCGAATCTTTTCGTTTTTTTACTATAACATTTAAATGGTGCAAGATAAAATAGTGATGTAAAGGACTTAATTGTGTGATTTTAAAGCACCTATCGATTGACATCATTTAAAAATATCATTTAAAAATATTTTGCCAAACATTTTTCTTTCAAATGATAAAAATTCAAACAAATATTTTAAAATGATGATATTTTAAAATGATGCTTTAAAAACAAACAATTAATACCTTTACACCACTACATTATCTTATACCAATAAAAAGTTATTGCAAAAAAATGAAAAGATTCGCCCTTTTGTCATGGGCGAATCTTTTCGTTTTTTTACTATAACGTTTAAATGGTGCAAGATTGTTTGATTTTAAAGCACCTATCGATGGGCATCATTTAAAAATATCATTTAAAAATATTTTGCCAAACTTTTTTTCTTTCAATTGATAAAAATTCAAAAAAATGATCGATAGGTGCTTTAAAAACAAAGAATTAATACCATTATACCATTGTATTATCTTATACCGGTAACATGTTATTGCAGAAAAATGAAAAGATTCGCCCTATTGGCATGACAATATTTTCAATTTTTCGAATTCGCCCTTTTGGTTTTGTCTTTTATAGCTAGAAATATCCAACAAAAACACACACGATTTTGGCTCAGTATACTAGAGAAAAAAATACATTCAAAAATGTAAAAAAATACGCAAATGTCAAAAATTACACATTCGCCCCTTTGGCATGATAGTGACGATGATATTTTCTAAAGTTATGCATTTCAAATCATACTTTCTGAATTCCAAATGGAGAGTTATGAATATCAATTTATGTATGAGAGGTAGCGCGGTATAGAAAAATGTTTCTATGAAAAGGTTAGGATATAGAAACATTTTTATTTTATATTTTCTAAAGTTATGCATTTCAAATCATATTTTCTGAAATCCAAATGGAGAGTTATGAATATCAATTTAGCCCCAGTCCAGGCTTGAACCGGGCACCTTTCGGCTCGCAGTTCAACGCACTAAAAGAAAACAAATAACACAAAATAATTCTAATTAATAAAAAAAAAACAAAAATTGATTTTATAGGTAAAAAAGAAACCTGAACTTATAATGTTCAGCTAAATTTTGTACAGCTGTCCAGTCTGTCATGTATCGGAGAACTTCGAAGCATCAAAGCTTTTTAACTTCGATAAAAAAAGTACATTTTTCGAACTATGGTTATATTTTCTTCGACATCGTTCCGATTTCGAAAAGTTTCTCGTAACTCCGACAGTACGCATTGATATCTAACTACCATGTAGGTATAATTTGACGTCCATTATGAGAATGCATACGATATCGTGTGATTTCTCCATCTACTCTTCGCATTGATCTCGTAACTGGGTGGAGATTTTTAGAATTCTGAATTTTGTGAAATAGTCATTTTTGTGTTAAATCGAATTTCTGCGAGTGAATTTTGAGGTGTACACCAAAATTGTTTAAAATTCTAAATTTACATATAACAGAAATCCATCCAGAAATCTTTAATTTTCTCATAAATGACTTTTTCATGCAATAGGTATTTTTATATTTCAAAATTACAAATTATTTATAAGCAATTATTGTTGTTTATTTTTTCATTGTAATAAAATTTTTGAAAATATCACCACGCTCTATTCGTTTATGATACTATTTTTGTTTTCATCAATTTATATTTATAGCAATCATGTTTTTTTATGTGACCGACCGACAGAATATAACCCCAATAAATAACTCATTGAGAAAACCCATCATAAAAATCAATAAATATCGTATTTGATTAAGAAATAAAAATTTCGAGTTTGGAAATTTTTTTACAACTATGCACAACAACATAGAACGGCGCACTATGCAAGTGACAAAACTTAGCTATTACTAGTTTAGAGCCCTCTTAAACAGGGCAGGCTTCGCGTCACGTCACGATCAACCATAAATCTTTGCTTTAATCACACGTTGACACTTTGTAGCAAAACGTTGCGACTGGGGTCTCAAAGACCCCTGACTGTAAGACTGACGCAATATATTTCTGTGACATGATTGTGTGATATGAAGTGTGTGTGTTATATGTGCACGTAATGAGTAATAAAATAAAATAATATAGCTCTTAATTATCTGAGACTTTATTTCATAATGGTAACAAGAA
Source organism: Dryomyza anilis (assembly GCA_951804985.1). NCBI lineage: Eukaryota > Metazoa > Arthropoda > Insecta > Diptera > Dryomyzidae > Dryomyza > Dryomyza anilis. The sequence goes on from OX638130.1 coordinate 117,340,756, forward strand.
CCGCAACAGCAACAACAAAAAGAACAACATGTTTACGTACAAATCGCACTTAAATCTCTGCGTTAATTACGCGCCAGCGATAACAAGTGTTTTATTTATATTTATTTTTAAATTATTTTTTTTTTATATTTTAAATACTGGATTACATTTTAAATGCACCACAGTGTTGCCAACTGTGAATTGTTTAATTTTTTTTATGATTTTAATATTTTAATAAAATGTTGAATTTTATGGAACATTTTAATGAAAATTCAAATTTTTAAGCTAATTTTTGAAAATATTTAAATGAAATTCTTAACTTTCCATTTGACATTTAGAATAGTTTTAGTTGATATCGTCACTGGACAAATTGAAAATCTTGTCATGCCAAAAGGGCGAATCTTTTCGTTTTTTTACTATAACGTTTTATTGGTGCAAGATAAAATAGTGATGTAAAGGCCTTAATTGTTTGATTTTAAAGCACCTATCGATTGCCATCATTATTTAAAAATAGTTTGCCAAACATTTTTCTTGCAAATGATAAAAATTCAAAAAATATTTTAAAATGATGATGATCGATAGGTGCTTTAAAAACAAACAATTAATGCCTTTACACCACTATTTTATCTTATACCAATAAAAAGTTATGGCACAAAAACGAAATGATTCGCCATTTTGGCATGACAATATTTTCAATTTTTTGAATTCGATATTATCTATAAATATGAGACAATTACTTTTCAATTTCAAAATTGAATATTATAAAAAGAAAACATTGTTATAAAATAATTTTAAATATATAATGATCATTCAATTGCTCTAGAAATGCCATAAATCTAAAGTAATATTAAAAACTGGAGCATAACAAATTTAAGGCCTATTATAATGAACAATCACAGAATACGAAAAAAATCACGAGCTCGTTAAAAATACTAATGAACTTGCGTACAAAAATTAATGTATTATTCAATTTAAAGAATATGAAAAACAAGATCATTAAAAACACTAATTAAATTTAATTAAAAGAACAACTGATTAAAAATAATTGTGTAACATTCATTTGTGACAAATTAAAAATGTTTTTTTCGCATTTCTTGAGTTTTGAGTTTTTGTGCTGCTGCGAACATCAGTAAAATATATAATGATGTAAAACGGTAATAAATCAAATCGAGAGATCCTTAATGCATATTGCAATTATATATGCCGCAAAATGACAGATAAGATGCCAATAATAATAATGAGAACAACACAGTATTAAACACCAAATATTTTTGAAGTAACGTAGTAACGAAAGAACGAACGATCAATCGATCATCGAGCTACGTACGAATGCCATAAAAAAGTGAAGAATGTGAAAAAGGGTTTTTTCGAGCATAAATAGAAGGCACGAGTGAGAAGAATTGAAGAAGTTCGCCAGGCGTTCGGAGGTGGCCGAAGTAGGAGGTGCCATTGATGCTTCTACTCTTTGCTGATCGTGGTGCAACAACATTTACTCGTATTTAATAACAGACTAATCAGTAAAATAATAATGAATTGTTGCTCGTTTCAACGCGATCCGTGATCGTGTCGTTGTTGTTTTTTTTATGAGCCTTTTAGTGCAAGTCATTCTGATGCCGATGATGATTCCCAAATTCGTCTGGGAACGAACGAACGCAGAAACAACGGGGTTGGCGCGCACTTGCACTAGCTACATCGTATTTATGACGATCTTCTGTTGTAGATCGATCCATCGAAAGATCGATCGATGTTTAGTTCGTTTATTCGATCGTCTTGCGTTCGTTCGTTCGTCATGCAGTGAAGTGCAGGTGACAAGCGACCGATCATAAGCCAAAGGAGCAACATGAGTTAACCCTTTAACGGTCAGTGGGTGCAATAATACCCAAAAATGGCGCAATCATAGATACAAAAATCTAGCAAGAGCCAGGTGAGAGATATCGAAAAATGGTTTTCACGAGCAGATAGAGGAATGATAAGACTATTTTAAGATAATTTTGCAGTCATATATTATGATGTCTGGGGAGGTAGTTAATGGCTGCAGAATAATCAAATTTACAAAGACGTAGAAATCGCATGTAAATTTGCTGTGGAATATTGAGGGTGTGAAAAATCGTAAATCCCCTTTGGTGTCTAATAGCTTTGGGTGTTCTCTAACTTTAAAATAATATTTACCCTGGTCGGACCACTCATCTGGTCTACTGGTATGATTTCATGGCATGGGTATTTAAATACACATTTCGCTGTTAGACGATTTTAAAATACGAGAAATATACAATTTTTTCGAAGTAAAATTACTGTATTTTATATGGGGATTTAATGTGGTATTTTATGGGAGATAAATATGTCTTATAAGTCATATTTTCATGAAATTTATAACACAAATTGTATACCCTAAATACTGTTTTTGTGAAGTTTCATCAATATAGGACAAAATTATTGAGCCTCCGTCTCTAATGGGTTAATAAGTGATAAAAAAAGGAGTCGTCGATCGTCGTTTTTGGCAACGTTAGTGTCTCGCATTGCACTGGTTAATCCACATTCTTCCAGTTGAGACGATCGGTTGTAGAAGTTGCCAACACTTGGTCGTTGCAGTGCGTATTTCATGTGCGTTGGATTTTGGTGTTTTTTTTTTCCTTTCTTTTTAGTTTAGTTTAGTTTTTATTATGTGAGCCCCCCAAAGAACGACGAACAACAGCGAATTCTTTAAATTTAATTAAATTTATTTTTAGTGCTCATAAACATTCCAGTCGCATGCTTGAAAATCGACGCTACAAAGTGTTTTACATGCCGACGAACATGTTGGCGTGGGTTTGGAGGTTGTTTTTTTTTTTAATTTTATTCGAAAATAGGAAATCTTTTAAATTGGCGTAGTACCACTTAAAACGTTAGCCTAGTTTTGCTAATGTTACTAATTTATTAATTGTTGATTTAAGAACATTTAAAACACATTAATAAAAATTTTAAAAATTAATTAAATAAAAATAAAATAGTTAAAAATGTAAAAACTTAATATTTACAAACTAAAATAATTAACATTTGTTAAAATGAATATAATAAACAAAAAGTTATAATCTATTATTAAAAAAAAATTAAACAAAAGTTAATAAATAAAAAGCTGAATCTTTCAGCATTTTTAATAAAACTACAAACATTTTGTTAAAATTAATTTTTTACAAAAATAAAAATTTGCTACTTAAAAAATAAATACAAAAATATGTAAAAAATTTAACTATGGAAAATTTTAATCTTGAGAAAAAATTAACAAACATTTTGTTTAAATTAAATATATTCTACAAACATTTTGCTAAAATAAAAATTGGCAATTTGTCACATTTACAATATAAGAAATGATCTTCTGTATAAAATTTAACAAAAAAATATTGAGCATGAGAAAAATTTGCAAATATTTTGTTAAATTGAAAAATTGGCATATTTACAATATTAGGTATTTTAATTATTGAATATATACAACGAACTGTGGACCATATGTAAATTGACAAACATTTTGTTAAAATGAAAATTTGTCACACTTACAATATAAGAACTTTTGTTCTGTACAAAATTTAACGATAACAAATAATTAGCTTGCAAAAAATCTGCAAACATTTTGTTAAATTGAAAATGGAAAATTGTCATATTTACAATATTAGGTAATTTAATTTTTGAATATAGGTTATGAACTCTGGAGCATTTGTAAATTGATAAATTTAATTTTTATAGAACACATATTTTATATATATTTTTTTATATAATAAATTTATTTTATATTATTCGTATTTTTTAATTTGACAAACTATTTTGCAAAGTGATTTAATTTAGATTTCGTCTTTTATAAAAACATCACAAACTAATTTAATAGTATTTTTAAGAATTCGAATAAAAATAGATTTGTAAAATCTACAATATATTGCTAAATTGAAAATTTAAAATTTGTTAAATTAACAACAAAATTGTACTTTTAAATATACTCCAAATGCACGTACTTAATCCACTTTACTTCACATTCATCAACAACATTAGTTTATGCAAAGTCGTAATTTAGTAAATAAATTGCTGCCATGAACAATTGTAATTGTCACTTCAGCAATATATTTGCTGTCACCTACAACATAATATTTGCTGTCACCGACTGTAACGTGTAAGTCTGATTTTTTTGTCCATTTTTTGTTTTTAATTTTTTTAAATTTATCTTTTTTGTTTTACTCGCCTCAATGACTGCAAAACAGTCATCATTAACATTCCAGCGCTGACATATATACGTCGCGGCGGCCGGATCTGCCCAGATGCCCCAAAAGACACAGCAAGAGCAAACGACGAATTGGTAAAAAAAAGAAAATGACGAAGACTCAACACAGCAGGAAACGAAGACGACGAAGAAGACAATGTGTCTTCGTTAATTACGTTTAAAATGCTCATTAAAGGAATGAGTTTCGCAGCAAATTGCAGGCTTTTTCTACATACGTGACTGCAGCGCTCTTTGGCTCTTTTTCTCTCTATCACTGTCTCGCTCATTCGCTCTCACTGGCACACATCTCTTTTGCTCATGTGCGCCTGCAGCTTGCTCAAGTGGGAGCAATCTGGCGGCATCGTTGCCGTCCTCAATGACGCTGGAAGACGACGTAAAACGTAGTTTTTGCATGACTTCACTTGAGGTCGTTTCATTCGTACGTCTGTCCGTCCGTCTTCGTACGGTCGGTGTAAGAGTTGGGGCTGCTGTTGAAACCATTTACCAAAGAAAAAGGCCAAAACGCAACAACGACAACGAAAGCAGAAGTATCGCAATTTATTTGAGACCATTTTAATTAACTTAATAGATTTCGTGGCAATAAAAACGACTGCTCTGCTGCAGTGCATCATGAGTGAGTGCAGATGTGCGCAAAAGCTGCGCGTATAAATTGCCGCTCACTCGCGGGCAACTTAATAATCGTGGTGTGTAAAAGAGCGCGCGCGCGAGCAGCAACGACAAAGATTTCAACGACTACGAGGCGACTTCGACGACGACGTCTACGACTGTCAGCGCACTTGATAGATTTATGGCAACACTGGCTGAAATGTTGGCGTTGCCAGGCGTGCGTGGGTTGTCGGCTTGCAGGAAATGTTAATGAAAGTCAAAATTTGCAAATTTTCTAGCCGCCACTAATGCGGCAATATTTTATGCAAATGGTTAAATTTATTGAATTTTTTGTTCAGTTGTTGTTGTTCAGTTGCGAGCGAGTGCATCATTAAAATATGGCTAAAGCCCACACATGAAGGTGGCTACTTTTGCGACGACTAATTAGTGTGTGTTGCAGTGAGTATTATTAATTATGAAGATAATAAGATGCATAGAAAAATTATAAAAAAGATATAAAAGATATAAAAGATATAAAAGATATAAAAGATATAAAAGATATAAAAGATATAAAAGATATAAAAGATATAAAAGATATAAAAGATATAAAAGATATAAAAAATATAAAAGATATAAAAGATATAAAAGATATAAAAGATATAAAAGATATAAAAGATATAAAAGATATAAAAGATATAAAAGATATAAAAGATATAAAAGATATAAAAGATATAAAAGATATAAAAGATATAAAAGATATAAAAGATATAAAAGATATAAAAGATATAAAAGATATAAAAGATATAAAAGATATAAAAGATATAAAAGATATAAAAGATATAAAAGATATAAAAGATATAAAAGATATAAAAGATATAAAAGATATAAAAGATATAAAAGATATAAAAGATATAAAAGATATAAAAGATATAAAAGATATAAAAGATATAAAAGATATAAAAGATATAAAAGATATAAAAGATATAAAAGATATAAAAGATATAAAAGATATAAAAGATATAAAAGATATAAAAGATATAAAAGATATAAAAGATATAAAAGATATAAAAGATATAAAAGATATAAAAGATATAAAAGATATAAAAGATACTCTGGTTTCTTTTTCCAAACTATGATTTTTTGTCATTTTTTTTTAACAATTCAAATTGTATTTTTTGTTTTTTTTATTATATATTCTATATATTTTATATATTTGATGAAATTCCTGTACAAATTTTGACTTTTGAAAAAAAAAAGAAAATTTCAATAATGTTTTCTGTATGTAGCAGTATTTTGTTCCACATTTTTAAATAAATTTAAATAAATACAGAATGTATTCTACATAATTTGAATTTAAATAAATGCAGAATGTAAAATACATAAATGAAAGCGAAGTAGATGTATCTATATATTTCCGGTTGTATAAATACAAAATATAATTACTTTCAATACAAATGTAGTCAAATTTATAAAGGAAATGCAATAAATGAATGTAGTTGTTTTCGCATAAAAAAAACTACAACAATGTAGTAAAAAGAAATTCATTTGCTCTTAAACATATTTCAAATGCATCTCAATTTATTTTAAAGACATTTACTACATTTCTCAATAATAGAGCATTTTTTTACGGTGTAGCAAAAAATAGAAAATATCGAAAAATGTTAATACTTTTGACAACAATTTCTATTGAACAAGTTTGACATGATTACAACCACTTATTTAATATTAATAAACTTGTTTTATATTCAAAAAAAGATTTTTATTATTATTGCAGATTATTTTTTTGTTCAACAAATTTTGAACAAATTAAACGGCTAAAAGCTCTATCGCTGCTCAATGCGACACAGTGTGTGTTGCTCATTAGTCAACGCTGATCATAAAATGCAATGCATTTTGTCAGCAATTATGAACAAATTGCCAGCAACAACAACAAGACCAACAACAGCAGCAACAACTACAAGTACCGCAAGTAATAGTTGAAAATAGTTGATGTTGTTGCGCGTAGTTTATTTTTGTCAAATCGTTTGCAATAAATCGCTGGCTGAGGCAGCAGCAAAAGCAATAGCAACAGCACCAAGAAAGGGGTGTCACACTCAGCAACATGTTGGCGCAATGTATGGCAAAGCAGCAACAGCAACGTCGCGCTAGCAACTAATGAGCCGCACGGCGTTGTTTATTTAATTAAATGTGATTAATGACAACGGCAATTAAAATTTTAGCATTTTTCAAAGTTTGCTGCTATAGAGAGTATTTGTGCAATTTTATGTCGCACTTGCAAAAAATCTAATCAGAGGCGTTTCAGGCGACTTGAACGGCGATCGTGTTGAATTTTAATTTTTTTTTTGGTTTTGTTTGTTTCGTTATTTGTGTTGCTGATCGCACAATAAATTGCAAATGCAATCGACAGCAACCGCAATAGCAACATGGCAACAAATAAGAATTATGGCGCACAAGTGTTTTGCATGCAATGCGCCTTGAAGTTGGCTGCAGACAATTAATTTAATTGCCTATTTTTAGGACACAAAAGAATTTTGTGACGAAAAATGCGCTGCTCATTAGTAAGCAATGTGATGTCGTCGTCAGGCTGTCATCGTCGTCATCATCATCAACAGTGCAGAGCAAAGCAGAACAGCAATGCGCAAAAATTCCATGACAGCAATGTGACAAAAATTCAAAAAATCACTTCTTAGCAACAGCAGCAACAATAAGAACAACAACAACAGCAGTAGCAACACCATGAAAACAATGCGAGCAATAGTAGCAGCAGCAACATAAAGCGCACAAGTGTTGCCGCCACAAAAATCCCTCACAAATGCGCTGTCCTCTGCGCTGTTGCTCTTTCGTCTATATATTGCAGCTCTTTATTTTTTAATGAGGCTCTAATTGACGTATGCAGCAACAGCAACAGCAAGAGCAGCAGCAACAACAATCGCAACACTAACTAACAACCGCAATTTTGAGCGCAACATTTAAAGCCAAACCATAGCTGTCAGCAGCACAAAGCAGCCCATCGATCACCGATCGCGCATAAAAACTAAAAAAAAAATCTCAAAAAAAAGGAAAAAATATTTTAATTGGCATTTTAGTTAAAGAGTGTTTAGGCTTTGGCAAAAATTGTTCTTTACCTCATTATAACAATGCCCTGGGTACGTTCAACCCAATTAACAGATTTTTATACACAGACCGCCGATCGTGCAAAAACTGAAAAAAAACATTGCGACGTCTAAAAAACCGAAAAGAAAATGCGGCAAAAACAACAAAAAAAAACAAAAAATAAGCCAAAAATAATAATGAAACGAAAACCGAAACTGTAGACGAAGATGTAGCAGCGAATGTGTGGTATGAGCAGCCATCTCAAAGATCATCACATGCAAGTCACACGTACGATCGACGCGATCGTTAGCAACAGATTCAAAATGTTGCTTGCTGCAGCAACTGATGCTGGTCGCGATATGCGCAAAGTGACTTCAAAAAAATACTACAGAAAAAAAATTGCCACATTATTAAATTTATATGCCGATCGTCAACAGCAACAGCAGGAGGATCGTCATCAACAACAGCAGCAGCAACAGTCGTCCGCCGCGGTGATCTGGCGCGTTAGTCCTCCGCGCCGAAGACAAACGATGCGCCACAATAAAATAAACAGGACTCCCCGCAAGTAACTTGAGTTGCTCTCTGTAACTCGATCACTCTCGAATTGCCACACACTCTCTTTCATTCACTCATTCACGCTCCCTCAGTTGTTCGTTTGGCGCAAAAGTTGCTGCTCATGTTGTGCTGCTGTCTCCGCTGCAGCTGCTGCAACAACGAGGATCACTTAGTTAGCAACAATTGCTGCGCTTTTGCCACGAATGGTCCCGCAATTTCAATGTGAACCTTGCAACGATCTTGGTCGTCATCGTCGTCGCTGTCGGAAACGAATGCAAAAAGAGAGCGGAAAACGAGGACCAAATACGAAGCCAATTAAATGTCTGATCGTGTAATTGGCAAATTAATTTCAAACCAATTATAACGAACGGAAAACAGCGAAACTAAAAAAATTTATATATTTATTTTTAATAAGAGCGCAAGATCAGAGACAGTGGCGCAGCTGTACCTATTTGTGGCATGAGCGAATTCGATCGGGTTTTGGTGCCACTGATTTTTTAGAATATCCAGTTATTTAAGTACAATTTTAGAAATATTGCAGACTTTTTTTATCCGTTATGGATACTCATTTGATTTCTTAGGTAATTTTGTATTCTTGATATAGCAAAAACATTTTCATTTTATACATCGAAAAAAATACTGTGTTAAAAAAAAAAAAGAAAAATGTCTTAAAAATAAATACAAATGTGTTTAATATACGTTCAAAAGTAAATGTTTTTGTTTTTACTACATTAATGTAGTGTCTATTTGTATGGGAAAACAACTACATACATTTACTGCATTTCCATACAAAATTCACTTTTTATTGTGAAAATAACTACAATTTGTATTTGTTTAAACGTTCAGAAATATATATATAAAAATCTACATCTGTGTTTTATAGTAAAATATACTGTGTATATGTTTGCTACATTCTGTATTTATTTTAAATACATTAGGTATTTCTCTTTACTACATTCTGTATTTATTCTAACTGCATTCTTTATTTATGTTTGCTACATTCTGTACATAAAAAAGGTATTCAATTCTGTACCCAGTGTTCAATTCTGTACCCAGTGTTCAATTCTGTACCCAGTGGTGGTCAACGTAGGAGAGGGCGTCCGAATCTCCGGTGGAACGACTAAGTGCGACACAACCTGACAACAATTGGAGTGCAAAACTGGCGACAGCGCGCGCAATGCAAAAGCGACTGCCAAGCGTAATTGCTGCGGCTGAGACCCATCATGGATTGTTATGGCCAAATAAGTAAGTACATTCTCTATTTATTTTTAATACATTTGGGTATTTATTTTTACTACATTCAGTATTTATTCTTACTTCATTCTTTATTTATTTAACTGCAAGAGAAAATCACTTTATAATTCAATTTTTTCCATTACTTTTCTTACTACTTTTCTATTGCCATTTACTACTTGCTACTATTACTCATATTTTTACTACTCTTCTAATACATTTTATTACTTATTAACTTTTTGCTTTTTACTTTTTTTTTTCTTTTTTTCACTGCTAGTTCAAATCTAAAATAAATAAATTACATAATTCAATACATTTTTTCATATTTTTTTTTCAAATGTTTATCTAATATGCCATTTTTAAGACAACTCTCTGAGTGAAACTGTTGCCCCCTATTATTGACCAACAACCAGCATTGCTTTTAAGCGTAAATTCAATTATACTGAAAACGTAATGTGCGTGTTTTTCATTTTACGTGTCTCATACACATTAAATTGCGTAGCCACTGCCTCTCCTTTTTTTATTATTTAACCCGCCCGCCATAAGATTACTTCAACCGCCCCACCCGCACAAAGATAGCACTTTTGACCAGTTCGGTTACCATATGTAACGCATTAACTGCAAGTTTAATTATATTTCTTTAAAATGCATTTTATTGTTTGCCACAATAACCCTCTTCTGCTACACATGGAACACCGAAAAAAAATAAAGTGTACTATTCATATTATGTATAATGTACTATTTATGAGTAGCTTTCAATATAAAATATATATTTTTTATATTTATGAATCTAAATACTTTGTTAAAAAAAAGTTTTTGAAAGAGTTTTTGCATGTGCTAAATTGGTTTGAGTATAAACTAAAAAAATTGTGAACGTATACAGAGCGATTTACAAACGAATACTCAACGAGTCAACAGATTATTCTTGCAGTGTCGTTCTTGCTCTTGTAGTATTTTTTCATGTCTTGTTCTTGCATCGGTAGATCGATTTTGTTCTTATTCTTGCAGAGAATTTCTAATTCTTGCATTGGTAGGTCAATTTTGTTCCTGCCGAGTCTTTTTAGTTCTTGTTCGTGTTCTTGCATCGACATGTCGATCTTGTTCTTGCAGCGTTGTTCTGGCAGGGTTGTTCTAGTTCACAGCTCTATTTTGTTTTTTAGAGTCGATCTAGTTCTTGTTTTTTTTCGGTAGATCGATTTTGTTCTAGCAGTGTCATTCTAGTTCTAGTTCTTGCATAGATCAAGAGCTACCTTGTTCTTGCAGTGTCGTTTTTGCACCGACAGATCGATTGTGTTCTTTCAGGGTCGGTCTTGTTCTTGCATCGGCAGGTTGATCCTGTTCTTTCAATGTTCTAGTTCCTGCATTGGAAGGTCGATTTTGCTATTTAAAGGTCATAATAGTTCTTCGATTATGTTCTTGCAGGGTCGTTCTAGTTTTTTTCATCGGCGGGTCGATTTTGTTTTTGTTCTTGCAGTGTTGTTCTAGATATTTTTTAGCAACGACAGAGCAACGACAGGTGGCCTTTGTTATTGTTCTTGCAGGTTTCTTCTAGTTCTTTGCACCGGCAGATCGATCGTGTTCTTTACGTATTGTTCTTGTTCTTGTAGATTCTTTCTAGTTCTTGTTCTTGCAGTGTCTGTCTTGTTTTTCTTGTTCTAATGTTGCAAGCCAAATTATAATACGAATTTATTAAATAATTTAGAAAGACAAAAAATAAATGCAAAAATTCATAAACTTTAGAAATCTTTCTTTTTTTCTCCCTGTGTACCTCCACTTCGTTTTAATATCGTCTACACTCGAGGCACCCCACACACTGCGTTGCCGTGTTAACTTTTTAATTAACGAGTTTTCTTTTTCGATTTCAATTTGCACGGCTCTTGGAGGCGCATTTTTTTTTCGCTTTGTATTCATTGAAAGAAACCCTCTGCGGCGACCCTCACTCACACATGATATCGAATTGAAGCAGCTGCTTGGTTTGGTCTGTTGGTCGAGTGCAATTTTGTGAGGTTTGGGCTCAGTCTTCGTGCACTTTATTTTAATTTAATAACCGAATAAAGAAAAAGTCACACGCCGCCAAATGAGTGACTTTGTCTGTCGGTTTGTATCTCTGTCTGTCTGTCTCCTCCGTCTGTCTTTGTGTCGTGCACACTATTAAAATGATCGTAAAAAAAAATAATGCAATAATTTATTAATAATATCTGTGCAATTTGTTGTTTCTAGCTAGGCTGGCTAGCATCTGGTAAAACTGGTTGGCCGCGCGTCAGTGTTGCATGCAGCATGTTGCATGCAAAGTGGCAACGCTGTCACTTGCTTGAAGCAATGATGGTAGGTAGGGCAACAGGGGGTTCAAAACACCCACTCAATCATTTTATGAGTGTCTGTATTTTGCATTGCTTTTAAAATAACAGCTAATCAATTTAATTTTATGACAACAATTTGTTGTTTAGTTGGCAACATTGCCAATAATTGAGCAACACCTTTTACAGTCACTTAAGCAGCTGTTTATTGTGATTTCGTCGTTCGTTCTTTCGTTTATTCATTCATTCATTGATTTGTTTCATTCATGTTGCACAAAAAAAATTATAGCAAACATTTATTTTTTATGAGCCATTACTACAGCTTATGGCCATGTTAACAACGCATACACTTTATTTACAACTAACGTAAAACGTTTGAATAACGTAATATCATTCGCACATCCCCACAGCTTTAACCTAACAATGAACCCTATGCTCTCTCTCTAGTATTTGTAAAAAAAAAAAAATACAAATACAATAGAAAAATTCCCCGGCAAAAAGCGAAAGTCAAGAAAAAGTCAGTTGTAAAAAAAGGGGTTGCTATTTACAGCGTCAATATTTACCTTATTAGCTAAATAAAAGCAGTTGGAGCAGGTACTTATCGTAATTTTGCATACGCTTTGATGGCTGGCTGCTCAAATCAGATAATAATAAAACATATTTTAAATTTTAGATATTTTGTAGTTTCTATTTTTATCAATTTTAAAATGAAATTTATAAAAGAATAAAATGAATAAAATTTACAAATGAATGAAATTCATAAATGAATGAAATTCATAAATGAATAAAATTTGTTAATGTATAAAACTCATAAATTACTCAAATTCATTAATGATTAAAATTCATAAATGATTAAAATTCATAAATGAATAAAAATCATATATGATTAAAATTCATAAATGAATAAAATTCATAAATAAAAAAATCATAAATCAATAAAATTCATATATGAATATAATTCTTAAATGAATGAAAATCATAAATGAATGAAATTCATAAATGAATGAAATTCATAAATGAATGAAATTCATAAAAAAATGAAATTCATAAAAAAATGAAATTCATAAATGAATGAAATTCATAAGTGAATAAAATTCATAAATGAATAAAACTCATAAATGAATGAAATTCATAAATGAATGAAATTTTATAAAAGAGTGAAATTCATAAATGAATGAAATTTATAAATGAATTAAATTCATAAATGAATGAAATTGATAAATGAATGAATTTCATAAATGAATGAAATTCATAAATGAAATTCATAAATGAATGAAATGCATAAATGAATAAAATTCATAAATGAATGAAATTCATAAATGAATGAAATTCATAAATGAATAAAATTCATAAACGAATAAAATTCATAAATGAATGAATTCATAAATGAATGAAATTCATAAAAGAATGACATTCGTAAATGAATGAAATTTATAAATAAATAAAATTCATAAATATTACTGAAATTCATAACTAAATGAAATTCATAAATGAATAAAATTCATAAATGAATGAAATTCACAAACGAATGAAATTCATAAATGAAATTCATAAATTAATGAAATTCATAAATGAATGAAATTCATAAATGAATGAAATTCATAAATGAATGAAATTCATAAATGAATAAAATTCATAAATGAATGAAATTTATAAATGAACGAAATTCATAAATTAATGAAATTCATAAATGAATGAAATTCATAAATGAATGTAATTCATAAATGAATGAAATTCATAAATGAATGAAATTCATAAATGAATGAAATTCATAAATGAATGAAATTCATAAATGAATGAAATTCATAAATGAATGAAATTCATAAATGAATGAAATTCATAAATGAATGAAATTTATAAATGAATGAAATTCACAAACGAATGAAATTTACAATATAATGAAATTCATAAATGAATGAAATTCATAAATTAATGAAATTCATAAATTAATGAAATGCATGAATAAAATTCACTAATGAATGAAATTCATAAATTATTGAAATTCATAAATGAATAAAAAACATAAATGATTAATATTCATAAATGAATAAAATTCATAAATGAATGAAATTTATAAATGAATAAAATTCATAAATGAATAAAATTCATATATGATTAAAATTCATAAAAGAATAAAATTCATAAATAAAAAAAATTCATAAATGAATAAAATTCATAAATGAATAAAATTCATAAATGAATAAAATTAATAATTGAATAAAATTCATAAATGAATGAAATTTATAAATGAATAAAATTCATAAATGAATAAAATTCATAAAAGAATAAAATGCATAAATGAATAAAATTCAGAAATAAATAAAACTCATATATGAATAATACTTAAGTATGAATAAATTTAATAAATCAATGAAATTCTTCAATGAAATTCATTAATGAATGAAACTCATCAATGTATCAAATACGTCAATAATGCAAATTCCTCAATCAATAATATTCACAAATGAATGATTTTTATATCAATAAATTTTATTTTCTCTGTGTATTCATTCAGAATAGGCATAAATTAATGCATGCTTGTAAACACATATTTTCGCTTCTAACGAGCGCTCATTTCGCTGTAAAACTTAATTAACACTTAAAAGCAACTTATTTTCAAACTAATTAACGTTTTGCCTTCTACTACATGTTGCTGCTGCTGATGGTACTGTTTTTGTTGTTGTTGTTTTTAGTACCAATAACAACACAAAGAACAGCATACAGTAGCAGCAACAAAAATAGCAGCAGCAACAACAACAATGCATGCATTTATTTATGCAATTAATGCCAAATGCGTGTCTGTCAAGTTATGCACCGTAGTGTGTATTGCAGCCAATGCAAAAATGCAACAGCAGCAACAACAAAAAGAGTAGCAACAACAACAACAACAATAATAGCAGCAGCAATGCAACTGCAAGTTGTTTTAATTAACATTTAAACAATAATTAAATTATTCATAAGACTTACAAATGAAACAACTAAAAAAAAAAACTTCGACTAATGAAGAAGTAAGCAACATAAGAGGAAGCAGCAACAACAACAACAGACTTTAAAGAAGAACAAGAACACAAAGTGAAGCGCAACAAATCAAGTAAGCAACACAAAATACAATAAAAATTAAAAAAATACAACAAAAACAGAACAGAATATTGAAAGTGCAGCGAAGTAACGAAAAAGCGCAATAATGAAGATCATTAGTTGTGCTTTACTCTTGTTGTTGTTGCTGCCTCTTTGCTTAGTTGTTGCACGTTGCACTGCCTCTCTGCGCCACCTCTTTGGTTTTGTTGTTATTCGCAGCACGAAAGAAAGAAAGAACGTACGAATTGCTGCGCAACATGCAAAGCACAAATGTTGCAACTAACATCACTGGTTGTTGTTGCTAAACATTGATGCAAAATGTCTGCCAAATTTCAATGAAAATATTAAAAAATGCATTTAAGACATTTTAACAAATGACGTTGCTGAGAAGGCCGTTAAATAACTTTTGCCGGCGAAATTTTTTATTTGCTTTTTTTTATTTAATTCTTGTTTTTGTCTTTTGAGGGTTGCGACGGACTGTGTGTTGTGCATGTTGTTTTGTTGTAGACATTGGTGTTTCTTCTTGTTGTTGCTGGGTTCTTGTTTGAATTGTTTTGTTTTTTTTGCTGTTGTTATTGTTGCTGGTTTGCTTGTTGGTCTTTTGCGTCTTCCTGAGCGAAACGCTAATTAACGGAGTTCGAAAGAGGCCGCCGACGTCGTCATTGTCGGCGCTGCAGTCAGCCAGCCAGCCGTTGGCCGCCAATAAAGTGTGCGAAACAGTCGATGAACGAAATGCTTGACGACGTGAGAAAAAATAATAACAACAAAAATAAAACAACAACAACAACAAAGTGCAAACATTGCAAGAGGCGCGAGCGAGTACAAGGAGTGTAATTGGCAAATAAGAAGAGCAACAACTACATGTAGAGTAGTGAGACAAAACATTAAAACTGTTTTGCCTTGGGCAACGTCGTTGCTTTATAATTCGAAGGTGCTGATTTTGAGTGCATGCTTTATAGGTATTAAATGTTATTTAAATCATAGTTTTTGTGACTTTGAACTAGGAACTATTTTTCATGTTGGCCTACAAATGTCGGACTGATACTTCGTATTCCTCTGCCGCTATTGTTGAAAACATTCCCGAATTTAAACATAATAAGTAAAAGAATTCTGATTGGGGTCGTTCCGTATTTTTTTAAACAGTCAATGATATCGAAGTCTGATCACACTACCCAACACGATCTTTGCCAAGGACATCCATACATCAATTCTATATAATTCGCTGGTGCTGAGTTTGACTGCATACTCGGTTTTTTTTTCTATAACGTAACATTTTTTACAAAATTCCAATAGTTATTTTTAAGACTTTTTCACCCACTACTTAGAATAATAAAATATAGTTCTGTGAAAAAACAGTTTAACAAAAAAAACTAAATTTTTAATTTTTCTTTTAATTGTCTAGACTAATTTTAATATATTAATGAATCCTTATATTCCAATACGTTTTTAAGATAATTGGATCTGAACTTGGATTTTTTTTTTTTATTTTTTTAGAGAATTTTTTTATCTTCTAGAATTTAATGATAAACAAAAAAAGGTGTATTGTTATCTAGAGCATAGTCCAAATTAACAATCAAAATTACTAACTTTTTTTTAATTGATACTGTTTTTAAAAAATTCTTTGAGAACTAAATTTTAGTATTATTTTATACAATTAATTTTAAACAAAAATACTAATGCCCCTAAACTGAAAATATCATTACAGTTTTTGAGAAAAATTCGTTTAAAAAGTGTTATTTTTCAGTAATTTGTATGTAAAATATACAAACATTTTAAATTTTAACAGTTTTTGACGGAGACTGAGTTGATAGTTCATATTTAAAAAATGAGAATTGATACAAAAAAGTCGGTAATTTTCATAATTAGTTTAAACTATGCTCCACATAATCACATATTATTTTCCTAACTAACATTAGATTAACAATGCTAAAAAAATCGTTCAAAAATAGTTTTAAAAAATTCCATTTTTTTCGAGTTTCGACTCAAATATCTTAAAAATAATAGAATTTATCGGTATATTGTAATTAGTCCTGACAATTGAAAGAAAAATTGCGTTTACAGTTTTTTGGAAAACTGATTGATTAGGGGACTGCATTTTTTTAATTCTAACAAGTGGCTGAAAAGGAACATTTTAAATTTTAACAGTTTTTGACGGCAACTGGGTTGATGGATAATATTTAAAAAATGAAAATTGATACAAAAAATTCAGTAATTTTCATAATTAGTTTAAACTATGCTTCGCATAATCACATATTATTTTCCTAACTAACATTAGATTCACAATGCTAAAAAAATCGTCCATAAAATAGTCTAAATAAACAATCTTTTACGAGTTTCGATTCAAATATCTTAAAAACTTATCGAAATATTAGTATTTATCGGTATATTGTAATTAGTCTTGACAATTGAAAGAAAAATTGCGTTTACAGTTTTTTGGAAAACTGATTGGTTAAGGGACTATATTTTAATTCTAACAAGTGGCTGAAAAGGGACATTTTAAATTTTAACAGTTTTTGACGAAAACTTGTTGAGTGGTTAACTATTTTTTAAATAAGGCATGCTCGATTAAATTGTTTTATAAAATTTTCATTAAAATACATGTATTTTCTAATTAATTTCTAACTGAGAAATTATATTAAATTTAATTTTTTATATGATAATTGAAATATTAATTGAAAAAATCCAATTTATAATTTAAAAAACACTTTTTTTAAAATATCAAAAATATCAAAAATGAAACTTCATTAAATTAAAAAACCATTTATTTAATTAAGAAAAGCATTAAATTATTAAATTTCCAATTTAGTTTTAGTTCATACAAAAATGCTTAGAAAATTAATTTTTTTTAATACTAAATTCATACATGATTAAATTAAAAAAATAATGTATTCATTTAAAAACAAATTTAATACAATAAA
Organism: Dryomyza anilis; assembly: GCA_951804985.1. Taxonomy (NCBI): domain Eukaryota; kingdom Metazoa; phylum Arthropoda; class Insecta; order Diptera; family Dryomyzidae; genus Dryomyza; species Dryomyza anilis. The sequence continues at coordinate 117,358,737 of OX638130.1, forward strand.
AAAAAAAAAAATTATTTAATTGCCAATTAAGTCAAATTTCTGCGGTGTTGCATTTTAAAAGTAATAAATTTAAAAATAGTTCTTTCGAATAGTTTCTTTTTTTTCTAAAATCAAAACTCAATAATAAAAAATGTGCGCCAAAAAAAAAGCGGCGCCATTTTAATGACGATCATCAATTTTCATGTCGGGACAGAAAATGTCGCCAATTAAAAATTTCTGCAGAGACAACAATGAAGCAGCACAAACAGTAGTAGCAGCAACAACAACAATGAAAACAACAACTAAAATAACAACAACAACAATGTGCGCAGCATAATTAAAAATGTCAAATGTTGCCAGCGATCGCTAATTAAATTACAACAACAACAACAAGTAGCAACAGCAATAAGTCGTGCGGTCCGTCGGTCGACAACATTTTCAAAGCAATGTCTTTGGCTTAATTAACACCACCGCCAATAACAACAACAAAAACAACAATAATAAGTACAACAAAAACAACCACACAATAAGTACTACTACAACAATAGCAGCAATTACAATAACAACAACAGCCAGAGTAGCAGCAACAATAAGAGTAATAGCAGCAGCAGCAACAACAATTGTAACGAACAAACAACAATTACGAACAGCAAAATTAAATTATGCGCTTGGTTTGTTGCATTTTTCACTAATTTATTTCAATTCTGCCATCCACGCTTATTTTACTTTTTTTTTACCTCATATTTCACATCGCTGGCTGATTCGTTTTTTTTTCTTTTTTGCTTTCATTGCTTTGCAGTTTTTCAATTAATTTAATTTTCTGGTATTTTTTTTATATTTTTCTTAATAAAATATTTAATTATTTCTGCATTGTTTTGTTTTTTTTTCATTTTCTATACAAATTGTTTTCTTTTTAATTGTGCAGCGCATTTTGCAATTAAATAAGTAGGCAACAACAACAGCAGTGGTTGCAACTGCAATAATTATCAAGCGCAGCCGCCATGTTGCAACATTGACAGCCAACCAACAAACAGCAAACAGTTGTCATGACAATGCTACTACTAACTGTTGACGAATGACTTTTGTCAAGTTGACAGATAGCAAGAATTTGCGTTATCGCATTAAAGTGTGGCTTATTTTAAACAGTGTATCTTTTAAAAATAATGATTGTACATTCTACGAACGATTTGTCAAACTTAAAAGAAATTTGTTTTAAGTTTAACAAATTTATTTGTAAGACTTTGATTTATTGCTTTGACTTATATCATATATCATTTGATTTATATCATTTTTGCTTTAAAACATAATTATAATAATTCAACAACTAATTTGTTGCATGTATAAAAGGTTGTTTGATATTTAACAAATTTCTTTGTTAAATCTTCGATTATTTCAATAATAAATTTTGTACATTTGACAAATATATCATTACATTGAAAAAAGTTTTGTTTATTCATAGATAAGTTTAGAATTAACAATAAATATTTTACTATAAACAAATAATTTGTAATATGTAAAAAAAAACTTTATTTTAAAATAATTTATTTGTTCAACTTTAAAAAAACTTTGTCACATATAGAAAAACCTAGTCACATGTACAAAAACCATTGTTATATGTAGAAAAACTTTTGTTACATGTAGAAAAACTTTTGTTAGATGTAGAAAAACTTTTGTTACATGTACAAAAACTTTTGTTACATGTACAAAAACCTTTGTTACATGTACAAAAACTTTTGTTACATGTACAAAAACTTTTGTTACATGTACAAAAACTTTTGTTACATGTACAAAAACTTTTGTTACATGTACAAAAACTTTTGTTACATGTACAAAAACTTTTGTTACATGTACAAAAACTTTTGTTACATGTACAAAAACTTTTGTTACAATTACAAAAACTTTTGTTACATGACAAAAACTTTTGTTACATGTGCAAAAACTTTTCTTATAATAATAATAATAATGGTTTGGCGCTACAGTTCTGTATAGAACTTCGGCCGAGCTCTCTCACCATTTTGAGCTGTGCGTGTTATATTTGTACTCAAAGTGGTGGGACTATATTTTATTAGTTTGATTAAATAGATGTTTTACATTTAACAAGAATTACAGTACATGCAACAAATAATTTGTCACAAGTAAAAAATATTTATTACACATTGAACAATTTGTTTTGTTAACCTGTCACTTAGTATTGATTTGATTTAACTAAATTTAGGTTTGTCATAATAGTTACACTACATGTAACAAACAGAGGTATATTTAATAAATTTAATTTTAAAACTTTGACTTAGAAGTAGATTTAAATAAATATCTAATAAAAAAATACTCTATCGGCCATGTTCCGGCTTTCGATCGAATTCCGATCGAATTTCATATAAAATTTGTAAACAAACGGTTTTGAATTCGATGTCACAATACAAAAAATGTGGTTTTCAAACGAATTAAAATCGTTGAATTCAAAACAAACCGATTGAATTCATTGAAAAAACATATTTTTGTTCTGTGACATCAAATTCAAAACTGTTTGTTTACATTTTTTATATGAAATTCGATTGGAATTCGATCGAAAGTTGGAACAAGGCAGTATATTCTATTAATAATTTGAATAATAAAAAGATGTAAAAGATGTTTGATTTTTTAAATTAACTGATTTTATGTTAAATGTGACTTATTGGTTTTAGTTAAGCTGATTTTTACATTAAATTACAGTAAAATTTTACAATTTTTTAAATGTTAAATGTTATTTATTGGTTTAATTTAATCTGATTTTTACCTATAACAAAAAATACTGTAAATTGAACAAATAATTTATTTGTCAAATTGTCAAGTAGTATTTTGATTTATTCAATTTTTGGCACATGCAATACATAATTTGTGGCAAGTATTTTTATCTAATTGAAAGAAATTTAACATCAAAAATATATACTGTACATTCAACAAATAATTTGTCACTTCTAAAAATAGCTTATTTTATATATAACTTATTTATTTAATAAAGTATGATGTATTGCTTGAAGTCCACTGAAATTTACCTTTTAACAATAATTACTGTACATTCACAAATAATATGTTATAAGTAACAAACGGGTTTTTTATATTCAATCAATTTATTTGTCAAACTGTGATTTATAGATATGATGTTATTAAATGTTCAGCTTTTAAATTAGTACATACAACAAACATTTTGTCATAAGTGCAAAAGTTTATTTAATATTAAAAACAATTTATTTGTTAAAATGTAACTAATCGGTTTCATTTAAAGAAATGTTAGCCATATAACAGAAATAACTATAATCAACAAACAATTTGTCAAGAGTAAAAACGTATAATTTCTATATTTAACTAATTTATTTGTAAAACTACAACTTTTTTTTCATATAACACAGCATTCGCTTTTAACAAAACTGTCCATTAATTCAGCAAATTTAAAAAAGGCTTGGTTGTATATTTAACCAATTAATTTGTTAACTTTTAACTAACAAATTTCGTTGTAACTAATCGGTTTGGTTCTATTGAATTTTAGCATATAACAGAAATAACTACAAACAATTTGTCAAAAGTATAAACGAGTAATTTTTTATTGAACTAATTCATTTGTAAAAGTATAACTTTTTTTTTTCATATAACATAGCATTCGCTTTTAACAAAAATGTCCATAAATTCAGCAAATAATTTGTCAATTTAAAAAAAAAATAAGATTGATTGTATATTTAACCAATTAATTTGTTGACTTTTAACTAACAAATTTCTATGTGCTTAGCACTGTCAAAAGTGAGTGCGACGCGCAAGGTGACAGCGTAGCAGCAACATCATGTTGTTGCAGCAACAAAAGAAAAACGAAAACGAAAAAATCTTATTGTTGCTGCCGCCGTATGGTTGCATTTAAGCTGTTAATGATGCACAGCAATTAATTGAAAAACCAATTAAAATATTTTATTTAAATTTCGTTGCTGCTGCTTAGACTGAAGTTGCTTGTGATGGTGATGTTGCTGTTGTTGGTGGTCTTCTGTTGCTGCTGCTTCATCTACTTCTTCATTGTCGACGTTGTTGTCGTGCGCTTAAAAACGTCAACGAGCTGACATTTGCTTTGACAACAACAAAAACACTAGAGGTTGGCGCTCATTTCAAGTGGCAATTTTGTTGAGCGCCTCAATGAAGCTGCTGTCGCCGAATGTCTGTCTGTTTTTCAGTGCACTGCAGATGTACAACAATTGTTCGACCCGTCTGTCTGTCTGTCTAATTTTCTGTGTTTGGTGTTTCTTTAATTTGTTTTTCAAATGCAATTTATTTGCATTTTATGTATTTTATTGCGGCCACTGCTGCTGCCGCCGCTTGCATATTTATTGCAACAGCAACAGTTGTTGCTGCTGTACTTGTTGTTTGCAGTTGTTGCTGCTGCGGCGGCATGCAAGTGTTTGCTGTTGTTTTTGTTGCATTTTAGCCGCAATTAAGTTGCTAATAAATACGCACGGTGCGCGCAACCAGCAGCCGCTGCCGCCAGTGCTGCCACACATTGTTTTCTCAATTATGGCAAGTCAATTAATTCTAATGAGTTGCCGTTGTATAAATTTCCATTTTTGCGTTGGCAACTTTATTTAATGTGTTCCCCCCAATTGTCCCACTTTACCTCTTTCTACCACATTTTTGTTATACCTTTTACTCCTTTTTATTTGTTTTCCTACCTCAACAACCCCTTTGGTTTTTGTTATTTCTTGTTTCATTTCTATTTTTCTTTGTCGCAGAGTTGCCGCCGCACATGTTGCTTGTTGCTGCGCGTGCATTATTTTTGCATAATATTAAATTGTTTTTTTTTTTAATATTAATTTTTTAATTAATTACTCACACACAAACAAACCACTCCACTCTACGCTACTCCGCATGTGCAATTAGTGTTTGGCTTTATGTTTGTGGGCGTATTTTTCTAATTAAAAAGCCACTCGAATGCGCGCACCCGCATTTTTCAAGACTTGTTAATCATTAATTGCAAGCAATGCGCAGGGTTGCCAACTCACTGCGTTGCACTCAGCTGAACAAACAAATAAAATTCGACTAAACAGATGCGACTAAACAGATGCGAGCAAAATCGCGCTATCTTAAAAAAAAGAGATAAATAATTTTTGGAATTTTAATATTTTTTTTTAATTTATCTACTTTCACTTTATTTTAATTTATTATAAACCTCAATTGTCATGGATTTCAAATTAACTAATAAAACTTGTAACTTATATTTTAAAAAATATATTTTAAATTTTTCCGAAAGATCTTTTACTAAATTTCAGTTCTATCGTATTTGTTTTTTTACTGTTCCCGAATTCGAATTTTTAAATTAAATGTATAATATATTTTAATCATTCAATCCTTTCAAATTCTGTGAAATGATATAAAGAAAATTTCAGTAATTTATTTTATAAACTGTAACTGCTTTAATTAAAAGAAATTTAGCATCAAAAATATATAAAAAAAAAATTGCTTCCTTTAATTTAACTAATTTATTTGATAAACTATGTTATATTGCTTGAAGTCCACTGAAATTTAGCCTGTGAAATGAAAATTGATTTCGATATAAAGTAAATTTCAGTATATAACCGATAAATCTTTTTCGATACTAACCAGTAGAAATTTACCCTATTAGTGAAAAAATAATTAGTTCCAAATCAAACTGGAAATATAGCTGATCGGGTTCTTTCAAAATATAAATACAATGATCAATTCTTGATTATGACTTACTATTACTATCATTTGTTATTAGGCTCATATACAAATTGTTTTCTGAATTACAACCTGTGGATTATATTCCAAATATTCAATTGAATGTAACAAATTTAAACGTTTGAATAAAACAGTATGAAAGCTTTGTTAGAATTAAGCAGTTTGAGAGTAACATTGGTTGAAATATTCGGAAGTGAATAAAACTGTTTGAAAGATGTGTTGGAATAAAACTGTTGAAGAGTAACATTTTTTGAAATTTTAGGAAGTATTTCCTCAATTTTAGGAAACTTTTCTTTAATTTAAATAAAAAAAGTTTACCAGAATTATATAAAAATATGTATTTTATTTTATACATTGGTTTTTGCTGTTAATCCGAATGAAGTAATTTTTCTTTGGACATAATAAAATTTACTCATATTGTTAAAAAAAATACCTGAATCGACCAGTTTTTGACTAGTTTTACTGGCACTGGATCTACTCTTCAAATCCCTACCAGTAACCGACAAGGTTTCGACTAGTTTTCAATGGCGAGTAAATACATTTCAAATTTTAATTTCAATTTGTTTCTCAAACTTATTCTTATATGATCTCAATAACCCAATAAAAACTTATTTGAAACTGGAACAGTTTAAATAGCTTTTGGATATCGCTTAATTTGAGGACTTTTTATAACGGGTATTATTAAAAAAATCAAGTCTTTTTTTATTTTTTTTTTTTTATATTAAAATTTGTATATTAACGAGATAGGAAAGAGATCTAGAACGAATCTGCATTAGACTGATGCAATATACCAAACAGTGTTCTCATTCTACTCCGATCGGAGTAGATCTACTCCATTTCATTTGTATTTTAAAAATGTACTCCTCGACTACGGCAGTAGAATTTTCTATTCCTTTCTCATAATCATAATGTGCTACTCTCTTTAGGTGAAGACAACTTCCTTTGCAAAAATTGATTACATTTTTTTTTAATTTGTTGAGAACAATTTCTTGCGCCCAAAAATATATCAATCGGCCATGTTCCGACTTTCGAACGAATTTCATATAAAATATTTAAACAAACGGTTTTGAATTCGTGGTCTCAGAACAAAAATTTGTTTTTTCAATGAATTCAATCCGTTTGCTTTGACTTCAACGATTTGAATTCGTTTGAAAAATACATTTTTTTTATTGTAACATCGATTTCAAATCCGTTTGTTTACAAATTTAAGATCAATTACTAAGATCAATTACTAATAACTAAGATCAATTAATAATAATATAATAGTTTGGCGCTACAGTCCTGTATAGAACTTCGGCCGAGCTCTCTCACCATTTTGAGCTGTGCGTGTTATATTTGGACTCATAGTGGTGGGACACAGTTTATTGCCGAATCCGAACGGCGGATGAGAGCTTTTTCATAGGCAATGGTTTTACTCTCGTAGGTTTGCCATTTACTGACGAGAGGTAGCGCGGTATAGAAAAATGTTTCTATGAAAAGATGTTGTTAGCCCCAGTCCAGGCTTGAACCGGGGACCTTTCGGCTCGCAGTCCAACGCACTAACCACTGAGCTACCGCGACGAACAATTATCTGTAAATATTTGTAGCACGATCTTGAAATTATAGAAGTTATAATTAAATATACGTTTGTATTACCTTTTTTAAATTATATTTTGAAAACACCATGTATTTCATTGGATCTTCCAGATACACCCCAACTCTAGAACAGAGCACCCTGTATTTATCAGCAGTATGTATGTAATACATTAATGCATATTACTACTCCCTTTTCATCAAATTAACTCCTACATTTAATTTACTACTCCTTTACATCAAATCTACTCCATTTTGCCATATTTTCAATACTATTCCCTTTTACTCATTTCTACTCCCCAAAATTTCCAAATCTACTCCATTAGCATTGGCGAAAAGTGTCAACACTGATACCAAAACGTTAAATAAGTTCGTATCAAAACCATTTCCTAATTTCTCAATTTTTAAACTCTAATAAAAAAAAAACATTGTAATGTATGAGGTAACATCTAATAGAAAATACTGTTTAAAATACTATTTAAAATACAAAAATGTTTTCTTCAAGTCAACAGAATATATTTTGAATAATAAGAAATTATAACTGTAGTAATGAATTCTTTATATTGTTATTAACTTATTCTCTCGATATCTATTCCATATAAAGAGTTATAATTTGATAAATGAAATTTGAAAATCGAAAAATGACGCTAGAACTTTTTTTTTGCAATCCCGAAAATGTTTTTATGAGTATTTTCTAACAGACTTTTATGTATTCCCTTATTCTTTTTCCATTCAGACTTTTCCCTAAAAGTCACAGTATTTTTTTTTTTTTAAATAAAGAGCGATTTTGAAAAATTTGATTTAAAACAGAAAAATTTTAAAAATACAAGATTAATTCCTATGTTCATATAGTTTGTACAAGAATACATTATGCATTTTCCGTATTATTATTAATGTTATATCTTAATATTTTAGAAATCACATTTTAATGTAATCAGCGACATTTTATAAAAAATGTTGTAAATTCAGAAAACAAAACGAATAACTGTTTTCAGTTGAATAAATATAATTAAGATATAACGTATATAATCTATGACTAGTTATAACATTCCTTGATAAATTTATATATTTATATTTTGCATCTTATTATGAATGCTTAAACCACAACTATTTATTTCCTTGCATTTTTCTGATTTATTACGGCACATTAATGAATGGTAATAAATGTATTAAGTAGTTTGAAAAAAAAAAAACTGATTAAAACATTTACGGAAATATAATTTTTACAACGTATATCAAATATTATTTCTATGGAAAATTATTGCAGGAAATTCTTTTTTTGGTATAAGTAAAAATCTGATGTAACAACAACTGGCGCTAAAACTTAACAATTACATTTAAAATATGCAATTTTTAGTTTTCAAGAATCGTTATTAATCTTTGGTTATATCTGCTATACCAATATAAGTCTCAATTGATATCAAGATTTGAAATTTAAAAGCTGCTTCTAAAGCAAAAGTTTAAATATTCGGTAGTATTTTCAAGAAAAAACAACTGTACGACAAAATTCAGAATTATGAAGATTTTTAAGAAGCATAATTAGGTTATATAGCCGCGGTAGCTCAGTGGTTAGTGCGTTGGACTGCGAGCCGAAAAGTCCCCGGTTCAAGCCTGGACTGGGGCTAACAACATCTTTTCATAGAAACATTTTTCTATGCCGCGCTACCTCTCGGCAGTAAATGGCAAACCAACGAGAGTAAAATATTGCCTATGAAAAGCTCTCACCCGCCGTTCGGATTCGGTAATAAACTGTAGGTCCCACCACTTTGAGTACAAATATAACACGCACTGCTCAAAATGGTGAGAGAGCTCGGCCTAAGTTCTTATAGGACTGTAGTGCCAAACTATTATTATAGAAGGTTCCCTAATAGAAATATACCCATATAAGGAGGACACCCAGAAAAAATTCCATCAAATCCCATTAAAATTGTACAATAGGACAATTATTGATTTAATAGTATACAAAAAATAAATCTTTTCATATAAAATCAATGGCAATGTCATGGTATTTTCTAGTATTTAATGGTATTTTCCGATTAAAATAATAATTTATAGTAAAATTTATAGTAAAAAACTATTATTAATATAGTATTTTTTCTGGGTGCATGATCACGGTCAGATCATGTTGCTCATGTAACTGGTCGGCTTATGAAAAAGCCCAATTCTACTACAGAATTTCTACAAGTGACAATAGAATAGTTAAGGCATATTTCCGGCAAACACCGAGAGAAATTAAATTTTGTAGTTTCCAAATTTGTCCAAATTTTAGACGTGAATATAATTTTTAAATTCCATCAATATGAAAATTCTAAAAAAAAATATAGAAAGTTTGTTTCGGGAAAATAACAAACACGAAGAAATTTTAAAGACGGATGTCCGGTAATTTTTGGTGACTTTTGATACAAACTCCGTCTTTATCTGTTTTAAATATTACAAAAATATATAAATAAATATTTTCATGTAAACACAAAAATAATTTAATAGTATTTAATAATATAATATTACTTAATAATATAATATATATAATTTATACTATTACCTAATTTTAATATTAAAAAAAACTATTAATTCAATAGTATTCATTCTGAGTGTAGCATTTAATACAAACTTCGACTTTGTCAGTTTGAAACCTTTCAGAAAAGTGTTTAAACAGCTCTTAGCCAGGCAAAAATGTTTCTTAAGGTATAATTCTCAAATATGAATGACATTTATAGGCAGATGTAAGGCGGAAATATGTCAGTATTTTGGTAAATGTCATAAAATATGCGATCTTAATAGTCTGCTTTTCTAAACAAACAATATAGTTCTGGCAAACATTTTTTAATAGTTACGAAGATAATTTGTAGAAAATTGCAATGTTTCGATTGAAAAATAAAATGAAAATTTGTGAAAAACGATTTATAATCAAGTATAAATAGTTAGATTAAATTGAATATAGTTCAAATATATATTTTTGTTTTCTTCAAAGTTTGTTTTTTGAATTTGCAATAAAGAATAACACGTCTGTCTAATGTTTATGATGGTAATTGAATACTTTATGTAAAAATAGATAATAATTCATTGAATTTAAATAATTGTTTATTTTATTTGCGACAAATACGAAGTAATATTGTCCACATGCTTTATATAAAATTACACTATTAAGTATTTATTTTCAAAGGTTTTTTTTCATATTATTTTTGTAGACCAATTAAAACTAGATAAATACAAAATTGAAAATTAATTTGAAACTAAATAAACAAATATATTTGAACCTATTGAAAAACAATTGAAACTATAAAAATAAAATCGAACCTTTAAAAATACATATTAAACTATTAAAATTCATTTAAAACTTTAAAAATACATTTGAAACAATAAAAATACATTTGAAACTTTAAAAATAAATACGAAATAATAATAATAGAAATATGAATAAACTTACATAGGCAAATGGATCCGTGCGCAACGGCGTTAGTTGACTGCGCTTCGCAAGAATTGCAAATACAATTTGTAGAATTAGCAAAAATCTTGCGTAAACAACAGTTTGTTTGTTGTTCTTACAAGATGATGTTGCTGCAAACGATGGTGCTGCTACTATTAGTGATTATGATGATGTTGAGATGGGGAATAGGATGTTGCTGTTTAAATTGTTATTTCCGTTGCAAATATTGTTGCTGTTTTTAAGTTATTTTGATATTGTTAATGCGCTGCTATTTTGTTTGGATTTTAAGTTTTTATGTGATTTTTCGAAATTCTTAAATTTTTTTTTGAATTTCTATATTTTTTCAGGGAATTTTTTATTTTTATTTTTTAGAAATTTGATTTTTAAGTTCTGCTATTTGTTTAGACAAAATGTTTAAGTATTAAGCGCAAGCAAAATTGCTGACTGTGTTGTGTGTCGGACAAATAGACGGACTGACAGACGGACGTACAAAAGCAGCGGGTGTTTTTGTGGGTTGTTGTTGGTGGTGGTGGCGACGTCAGCGACGTTTTGGCGATGATCAGTGTTTCTTTTAGTGAGATTTATGTAAACACTTGAATTGGAGCAACTTGTGTGAAATTTTTTCAAAGAATTTTAATTTTTTTTCTGTTGTTGCTCTTGTTGTAGCGCTTAATTGCTTGCAAATGTTTTCACTTAATTAACAAAGTCGTAAATTTTGTGAAGGTGTTTGTTATAGTAATTCTGTGAGTTGTTGTTTTAATGGTTGTAGCAATTATTATTGTTGTTTTATGCAAATAACCAAAATACACAGCTTTTCTGTTTTAATTTGTAAAGTTTAATAAAGCTTAAAAAAACTTAATTTTGTTTTTTTGTTGCAAGGAATTTTTTGACAGACACCCGGCCAATTTTAAATGTTGACACTTGTCAGAGTGGCTCTGCTAATTTTGTTGTTGTTGGTGCGACGATTGTTGATGTTGCTAAATATTTTTGACAGCTACTGTATTTTGTAGACACTTTATCTTTTTTTTTTGTTGTTGTTGTTTTCAAATATTTATTTTTCTTTAAGTTGAAATATTTTAATAATTTGTTTACTTAATATTTTTGCACCTGTCTTGCTCTAACACGAGACAAACTTTTTAAACACAAATTTAATTGTAGCAATATTTACTTAATTTCAACAATTATTTGCTTTATAATCAAGGCCTTTTTGCATGTCACTTGTTATGCACTTTTTTTGAAATTCTTTTATATTATTTTTTTCTATAATTAAAATAATTTATTTATGTGTTGCACCAAAAGCACTTTGCAGTAAATTGCAAATTTTCACACGTTTTTTTTTGTAAAAATTTTTTCTGCTATTTTTATTCACAGTCACACGAGTATTTTTCACCAAGTTTTTCACTTGCCTACACAATGCGCTCCAACAACCGTCAGCGTCGACGTTTATTCGACGAATGAATCGCAGACTGTTTAACATTTGCTCATTAGCCGCTGTTTTCAGTGTAGTTGCTGTTGTTGTACTTGGTGTATTTGTTGTTGTTGCTACTGCTGCACTCGTTGTTTTGCTGCTCTCGCTCTCTCACGAAATAGTGCCCCCCACTCGTTGTTTGGCTACTATTACTCGTTGTTATAGGTTTGTGTGTGTCTGTCCGTGCTATATGCAGAGACCGGCTTTTTGCAATGCGCCTGCATTCAATTTAATTCTTTGTTCTACTAGTTAATAATAATAATATAATAATAGTTTGGCGCTACAGTCCTGTACAGAACTTCGGCCGAGCTCTCTCACCATTTTGAGCTGTGCGTGTTATATTTGTACTCAAAGTGGTGGGACCTACAGTTTATTGCCGAATCCGAACGGCGGGTGAGAGCTTTTCATAGGCAATGTTTTACTCTCGTAGGTTTGCCATTTACTGACGAGAGGTAGCGCGGTATAGAAAAATGTTTCTATGAAAAGATGTTGTTAGCCCCAGTCCAGGCTTGAACCGGGGACCTTTCGACTCGCAGTCCAACGCACTAACCACTGAGCTACCGCGCACGTTACTCACTCTCATTTAGTCCGTCCATCCGTCACTTACTCACACGTTGGCCTCACTCATTGGGGTGGTTTTGCATTGCGCTCTTGCGCACTTTCCAACAACATTCAATGTTCGCTTGCTTGTGTCTCTTTTTGTCCGTCTGTCTGTCGGCATCTCCCTGTAATTGTCGCCGTTGCCTTTTGTGCGGCTTTTTCTTCTTCTTTTTCCACCTCGTTGTCGTCGCTCTGCTATCACTTCATTCGTTCCGACATTCGTTGGACAAACCCATTGCGAGGCAAGCACATGTTGTATTTTCCTAGTCACTGTGTGTTGTTGGGAGTTGCGGGAGTTGGGGTCTGCTGTTGTTGCTGCAGTGTTTAGTTGCGCAGCATCACATCGCATTGTTGTTTTTTTTATTTTTTGGTTCGTCTTCCCGACTGGAAGTTGTGACCCACAGCGCTATCTGCCCCAATCAACAATTTCGTGTTATAAAGATTTGCAATACAAAGAAAAAGTTTTCTTCAAAGTACGAAGTATAAAATGCAGCAGGCAATATTTTTCTGGACTGAGTTGAAAAATTCTTATTTTCTGCGCTCAAAAAATGTTATTTTTTTTATTTTCAAAGGGATTAAAACCGTAACCGAAACCGAAAACCGTTTAAAACGTTTTCATTTTCAAATATTTTGAAGTAATTGCTTTAATAATGAAGTAATTAATTCCACAGACAAAATATTTGGCAGGGTGAATGCATTTCAAAAAGATTTTTTCGTAAGATTTTGAGCGAACAAAACCGGAGTTTGTAACCAAACGCTGTCTGTTTTCTACACGTTTTCAAAATATGCCGGGAAACTGCCTTTAAAATTCCTGTAAATTTGATAATCTGCCACACTCTTCTCACAAACATCCATTTATCAGTGTGATTACTGAAAATTTTGCTGAAATTTTATCTGGGTTTCCCAAGACACAATTTTTGGCAGGCCCAGAGAAGTTTAAACACATTTTATCGAAATATTTACAGCATAGAAAGAAGCGGAGTTTGTTTCAATGCTGCCTATTTTCTCTCCATTCCCAAAATATACCTGAAATCTGACTTTAAAATTACGCAAAATTGTAGAACCTGCCGTACGCTTCCCAAAATCTTCCAAATACATGTGTTTTTGTTGAAAATATTCCTCAACCCCAGAGACAATTTTTGGCAGGGTCGAGGCAGTTCAGAAACATTTTCTCGGCATATTTCAAACAGATATAGGCGGAATTTGTATCAAAAACTGTCTGTTTTCTGCACGTTCTCCAAATATCGCGTGAATCTGCCATAAAAATTCCACAAAAATTTACAACCTGCTATACACTTCCCAAGATATTCCATTTAGGTGTGCGTTTGCCGGAAACATGGCCGAAATATTCCAGAAAAATTCCAAAAAATTTGTATCGGGAAATATTCCAGAAAAATGCCAAACTCGTTGTCTCGGATTCCCCAGACAAATTTTTTGGCAGGGTCGAGGCAGTTTAGAAACATTTTCACGACATATTTCAAACAAACAAAGGCGGAGTTTGTATCAAAAGCTGTTTATTTTTTGCCCATTCCCAAAATATGGCGTGAATCTGCCATAATATGCCATGCAATTTTACAACCTGCTACACTTCCCTAGATATTCCGTTTAACTGTGATTTTGCCGGAAATATGACCGAAATAATCCTGAAAAATGCCAGAAATTTTGTATAGGGTTCCCAAGACAACATTTTTGGCAGGGTCAATGCAATTTCGAAAGATTTCAACCAGACAAAGACGGTGTTTGTATCAAAAGCTATTTGATTTCGGACCGTTCCCAAAATATGCCGCGAAGCTGCCTTTAAAATTCCATTAAATTTGATAATTTGCCATACGCCTGCTTCCCACGAAATTCTATTAATCTGCGTGTTTGCCGGAAATATTCCTGAACAATGCCAGACACGTTGACTCGGGTTGGTTTTAAGTTTTGATATTATACAACAATTCGGTTTTTATGTTGAAAATATTGAAAATGAGAAAAATCATATAAAAATCATTCACTTATAACAAGTGACCATTTTTTTATTACATCAATATTTTTGAGCAACAAAATGGCCGTCCTTCATTTGGAGCGGGTCTTTAAAATAGGTACATCGATATATTTTCAGGAAGATTATAAATTTGTTCACATGGTTCTATTAAACATATAAATGAAGGCATTTGTATTATTTTTAATATATGTAGATCTAATCCTTTTTTAAAACTGTCTTTTTTACACGATTTTGAAATGTTTTCCAAGGTTTTATTTGTTGAACAGGACTAAGTGTATATATTTCAATAATATTTTATTCATTAAGAAATTCTATATTTTATTGACTGGGTCACAGAGGAAAGCTTGTTTGGGCCTGCTCTATATCAAAAATATCGCATTTTCATTTAGATCACTTTTAGTTGGCTCTTTAAGAATTCAAGCTGATTTTTTTTATTTTGTTTGGTTCAAAGTTGATATTTTCTTATGTTGACAAAATTAGATACACAGAAAAAATAATCGACGTAAATATAGCAATGAAATTCACTAATTCAATGAAAACATTTGCTATTCTTCGTTAAATCAGCAATTCCGTTCGCTAATATGAAGATTTGTACATCAATGCAGCAAATTAATTAGCCGGCGCAGTTTCAGCAATTATATTCGACTAAGATTGTTGCTGCATTGACGTACAAATCTTATATTAGCGAACAGAATTGCTGATTTAACGAAGATTAGCAAATGTTTTCATTGAATTAGTGAATTTAATTGCTGGATTGATTAATGAATGCAATTAATATCGGTTGCTATATTTACGTCGATTATTTTTTGTGTGTACATTTACGTTATTTAGAGAAAAAATTAAAATCTTTACTAAAAATTGTCTCTCATTAAGATTTGGCAACTCTATGCGCCCTCCAAATAGTCCAAAACAAAACCAGCTGTTATTCAAGAGCAAATGAATTTTCCGCACATTTCCAATGAGCGAGTGAGAAAATGTGTTTATTTAGAAAATGCGAGAGCACAAAATCAACCACGTGCCGTAGTTGCTCTCTCGCCAAAGTTTAACTGATTTTCTCACTCACTAAATAACTCAGCTCTTTTAACAGAGCTCCAAATAGTTTACAATGTCATGTTGAACATCCCAGTTAACATAACAGACGCTGTTAACTCAGCTGAGCTGCACAATTTTAGGGAATTTCGTGTGACTTCGTTCTTTCGCTCGTCCTTTTGTCCTGTCGTGGCGTGGCGGCGTTGACAGCACAGAGCGAAAGTGTTGGAGAAGCGGCGCGCGATTGGACGACGGACGATTGGCAATAAAATGCGCTGTTATTTTGGGGGTTGCTGTGTGCGTGTGGCGATGGCACCTACGCAAATGCATTTGTAGTATATAATGTGCCTCTAGTAGGTGGAGCATAGTTTATATAATAGGTTGACAATGTTTGAACTTACGCCAATTTGAACTACACCCCTCCTGTTTAAAACATCCTTCTCTTCTTCAAAAAGAACTATAATTTTTTATCATTTCTTTTGACAGTTTTGCATCCTTTGAGAGCTATCAAGTGTACGTAATGAGTTTTCTAGACTGTCGTGAAACCCTATAATAGTCTGATACAATTTTCATATTTAACAATTGAAGAGGTTTTTAAATATTTGTGATGTTTAAATGCAGAGGCGAAATAGTACGACAAATCTTACCAACCCGAGACAAAATTTATGACATTTTTCAGGAATATTTCGGGATTATTTCTGGAAAACGCACAGCTAAATGTAATATTTTGGGAAGTGTATAGCAGGTTGTGAAATTTGGTGGCATTTTAATGACAGATTCACGCTATATTTTGGGAATGGGCAGAAAACAGACAGCTTTTGATAAAAACTCTGCTTTTGTCTGTTTGAAATATGTTGAGAAAATATTTCTGAACAGCCTTGACCCTGCCAAAAATTTTGTCTGGGGAAGCTTTTTATTTCGATCCTAAGATCCCAAATTTCTGTGATTTTTCAGGAATATTTCGGGCAAACGATCAGCTAAATGGAATATCTTGGGAAGTGTATAGCACCCAAGATATTCCAATTAGCTGTGCGTCTGCCGGAAATATGTCCGAAATATTTCAGAAATATGCCAAACATTTTTTGTTGGGCAGGTTGTAATATTTGATGGCATTTTAATGACAGATTCTTGACATATTTTGATAATGTGCAAAAAACAGACAGCTTTTGATACAAACTCTGTCTTTATCTGTTTTATCTATTTTTCAGAAAATGTCCGGAAATATTTCAGATAAACACACTGATAAATGGAAGTTTGTGGGAAGCATACGGCAGATTTTTAAGTTTTATGTAATTTTAAAGCCAGATTCTCGACATATTTTGGGAACGGGCTGAAAACAGACAGCTTTTGATACAAACTCCGCCTTAATCTGCTTGAAAACTTTAGATAAAACCTTCGAGACAAAATTTCTAGCATTTTTCAGGAATATTTCGGTCATATTTCCGGCAAACACACAGAGAAATGGTATATTTTGGGAAGTGTATAGCAGGTTGTAAAATGTTGTGGAATTTTAATAGCAGAATCATGGCTTATTTTGAGAACGGGCAGATAACAGACAGCTTGTGATACAAACTCCGCCTTTGTCTATTTGAAATATGTCGTAAAAATGTTTCTAAACAGACTTGACCCTGCCAAAAAATTATGTCTGGGGTTTCGATTAAATTCCGAGACACAGTTTTTGACTATTTTCAGGGCAAATTTCCCGATAATAGAATATTTTGAGAAGTGTTTAGCAGGTTGGTAAATTTTGTGGAATTTTATTCACGGCATATTTTGGGAACAGACAGAAAAAATACAGCTTGTGAAACAAACTCCGCTATTGTCTGCTTAAAATAAGTCAAAAAAATGTTTCTAAGCCTCGAACCTGCCAAAAATGTTGTCTTGGGATGTTTTTGGCATGGTTAAACTTTCATTATTTATCTGTGTGATTGCCGGAAATTGACCAGGAAAATGGCAGAAATTTAGTCTTGGGTAGTTTTGAATGCATTGTAATAATGACAAATTTTTGGTATGAAACTTAAATATATTATAAATTGAAGTGTCGCTTATACTTTTAGTCAAAGACCAAAATTTTCTGAACAAATATTTTTTTTTAACCGAAAATGAAAATTATTTCGATATCACCTTAATATCTATAATTGCAAAAACAACGATATCATTCAACAAAGATTCGTTTCTATTGAAAACTATATCATTTTTCTATCATTAAAGCTTAACGACAACGGCAACTTGAATCTTTAAGCGATATCGTTGCGTTATCGTTAAAATATTGTTTGGTTTGTTGGGTTGAGAAGTTCTTAAATAATTCGAAATGATGTTGCTTAGATGTTGCAATATTACTTTAAAAAATGCGATTTTAAAGAATTTTTCTCAAAATTTTCTCATTATTCCTTAAAAATAAATCATCAACATTTCTCAAATTTCCATGCGCTTTTTCCAGTTCTACTTTTTCAGTTTTCTATTCCTACGTCAAAGGTTTGTGTTTTTTAATTAAATGATAAACAACACCAAGTGGCAAAAATGACGTTTAACTTTGTACGTTTCACCCTTTACTTGGTTTGGTTTTGTTTGGTTCATTCGTCCTGTTGGCGGCCGGCCGCATCCTGCAACCCTTTCCATGTCATGTCAGTCGGGTGTTAAACAGTGATTGCAGTTCTACCATTTTTTTTCCTTTTTCATTTCTCTGCTATTTTTTATTAGATTTCAGCACCATTTCGGTAACTGTCCATTATGCGTTTATTGCAAGGTATGGTTAACAAATGCTTTGTTGTTGTTATTGCGTCTCACGTATCTAATGAGCTGACAAAAACGTCATTTTTCATTTCGAACTTTTTTTTTCTTACTTTTTATTTTTTGTTTGTGCTTCTAAAAGGTGGTTAAAATGTTTGGGGTTACTTGAGCGGTGTTTTTTTTCGACAGTACAAAGGGGTAGCGTTTAACAGGCAGGTTGTGTGTGTCTGCAGACAAAACCGCAGAAAATTAATGAATTCATCATTAGTAGTAGTTGAAACTTGAAAAAGACTTTTTCAAGTGGAGTGTTTTGGGATTTAGATTGATACGGAGATTTGTGGTTTGCAGGGTTTGTTAATAAAAAAATTCTTTATATGTTTTAAAAGCAAAGATCAAAACGGAAATCCGTTATACAAAAGTCATAATAAACCGATATCTCAAAACTTATATACATGGTATATGTTGGGTTAAAAACCTTTTTTTTATTTAACTGAAAATACCTTGACTGAAAATGAAATTTTGTTCATCTTTATTAAAGATATAAATTCATTAATAAAAAAATAGTTGTACTTTCTTGTCGGTATATCGTTATTTTAGAAGTTTAACTAAGCCTTTTTATAAAAAAAATGTATGTATATTGTTTGGAACTGTCCTTACAAGAAATGTTGATTAATTCCAATACAATGACATGTGATATTTTCCATCATTCACAATATTGTATAACCTCGTCGTTTATACATTTTCAGTTATACCAGTAATTGAAAATTTTAAAATGCTGTTGTTAAGTTTTACCTCAATATAAACGATATAATTCGGATTTTGGTTCAAAGTTCTAAAAATATCAGCAAAAATTAAAAACAAACCCGAAAGTGAGAGAAAACCCAAATTCCAATTACAATACCTACTGCTATTTATCCATCAAGTAATATGGAATTTTATATAAGAATAAAGTGTGATTACAAAGCACTACAAAAAAAAAAAGAAACATAATGAATTTCAGATGGATCTGACCAAAGTTATAACCAGTCAAACGTAAACAATTTTAAGGTGTACCTATTATTTATTGCATAACATTTATGATTTTCATAATTAAATAAAAGTATATATTTTATATCAAACAAGATTATATCAAACTAGGGCAAAAATTTATGTTGATTAAAAGGAGCATCACAAAAAAAAAATAATTAAATCAATAATCGTGTAAGTGCATTTGTATTTAATCAGAAGACTTAAATAGTGATTTGCAGAAACAAATTAGAGGAATCATAAAATTATGGATCCGGTTTCACAAATTATATATAATTTCATTGAACTAAGAAAAATAAATATGTGATACAATAATTTACAGGTACACCTTAAAATTAAATATTTGCGTTTGACTGGTCATAACTTCGGCCAGATCAATCAGAATTTAATGTGGTTTATTTCAAAATATTATATAAATATTCTCTATAGAATACCAAAGAAATTATATCGAAAACTCAAATTTGTAAAAATGTAAAATCCAAAATATGTAGAAAAATACAAGAATTTCCATATATTACGTAATAACTCAACAATTTGAGGTAATCTGAAAAAACTGAGTATGAAGTCGTGATTGGAATCTTTAAGTCCATTGGAATATCTCACCAAGATCGTGCATAAATAAAAAAGGCCTCAATTGGTTGTCTAGTGTTATTACACCGTACGACAAAAATTCAACTTTGGCTGCACACATTAGAAAATCCTATATATAATCTTAAAGGGCTATAAAATACACGTGTGTCCCAGTTTGTCTGGATAAATTTGTTAAAGGGTTTTATTTGCATTTAAAAAGCAAATGCATATTAAATTTTTGGTCGAATATTTGAAAATAGTTGGACGTACTTCATAGTTGAGACATCAAGTATAAATATGAAAATGTTTGTCCGATATCAATTCATTTACAGTTTTTATTTGCATTTAATAAATTTGAATTGATTTTTATATTATCCCATAAACCATTTCAAGTGGGAATAAAACCTTTAAATAAATTGATATTGGAAAACCGTTCTCATATCTATACTCAGAGTGATCACAGCTACAAAATATATGACGAAATACAAAAATGTTAAAAATTATTATGAAAATATGCATTTGCAATTCAAATCCAAATAAAACCGTAAACTGGATACAAACAAATTCTTAGAATGATCCATAGTTTCACGTACTGGGCGATGTTTTCATGTGTGTAAAATAGTTTCGGACGGTGTTATTTAATAATAGAATACTTATAAGTATTCTATATAAGTATAAGTATTATTTATAAATAGAATATTATGTAAAGCCGACGAAACCTCAATTTAAAGATTTTTTAAGATTTTTTATCAATTGCCTTCATCATCATAAAAAAATGTCCTGGTAATTATAAAATTTGCATTTAATGAAATTTCCCAAAATATGGATTCAAATACACCTATGCTTTCTTAAAGGCTAAACAATCTATTTGATGATTTTTTTTTAATATATAAAATAAACATCAACGAGATTTCTTTAGGCTTTAGGAGTAACCTTCATTTTATTAATCGATCAATTTTTTACCGACATATTTGAATCCGTATTTTGGGAAATTTTATAAAATTCGTAATATTGAATTGATCACAAACTTTTTGAAGGACATTTATTTCAAAAACGCAAACAAGTCATCAATGATTTTTAAATTTGATCAGTGTTTAAATTTTAAAAATTCAATGTATTTATTATTATTACTTGGTGAAACATTAACTGATACTACGTGGAATAAAAGATTAATTACTGAAATCTATGTAAATTTGATGATGACATACATAAAAAAGTAATTAGAGGTAAAGCTTTCAGGGAGATGCATTCATTTGGGATGAAATCAGGAAAGGATTGACACAGAAAAAAAATGTACATCATATTGATGAATTCCGTTCTTCAACCCATGATTCATTGTATTGAAGAACCATTCATAATATTAATGACTAACGCCATCAATGTTATGAATGCTGTCATAAATATGAAGAACGTTTGGTAACTGTCGAAAATGTGTTCTTCGATATGATGAATTGACTCAGAAGAATACGTTTCATCATATTAATGAATCAAAGTATAAAATACAACATATATGTTCATCATATTGAAGAACGCTGTTTATTAAACCAACTTTCTATCAACTTATTTTTTTTTCGTTAATTTATTGCCGTATTTCTTAGTTCTCAAGTAGTTCTTGTATTTACTTCTTATATAATGCTTGCTCGACATGCATAAATTGGTAAAATGTTTTATAATATATTTATTATAATTACTACTTTTTATTAATAAAAAGTTATATTTATAAAAAAAATATTTTTGAAAAAAATTCTTTTTTTGAATTTTTTTTTTTGAACAAAATTTTTTTCGAAAAAAAAAATTTTCGGAACACATTTTTTTGTCCGAATTTTTTTTTTCGGATAATTTTTTTTTTTAATTTTTTATACTGGTATTATTTAAAAAAAAAAATTACAAAACTTATGTTTTGAATTATTTTATAAAAAAAAAAATATTATGAACAATGACAACTGACAATGAATTCAGCTGACAAGTCAATTCAAATTCATTGCATTGAATATTTTGAATGCATTCATTAATATGTCATTTAATGAACGGTGGTATCAATATGATGAATCTGGTAGTTAAAAAATTCATAATTTTTATGAATAAATTCATCATATTGAAGAATTTTATTTTCTGTGGATTTAATATTTAACATGTCTTAGATTTAGTCCTATCATGAATATTTTCCTTGGTATTTTATCTTCTTTTTTTTCTTATTCCTACCTCCCTAAATCAGTAATTTTAAACATAATCTCTGAAATTAAACAATTTTCTAATTAGCAATTAATCTTTTTTTTCTTATTTTAATTGCAGCACGCACCATGTATCCTTCAGAACTGAGCAAATTATGCGTAAAATAATGAGCAACATTTCAATTAAAATAATGAAAACGACGGTCACATATTCAACTACCTTGCCATATACTAGATATGGATGGACCAGCCGCCTTCAGTGTACTAACCACTCAATTAACCATTTTAATGATTATATGGAGACAATGAATGGGAAAGGACTGCTTTTTAATTAGAACTCTACATGCCAGAAGAACTATATCGTCGTGGGGTGTGTTTAGGGTGTAATGAAGAAAATTACTTATATACATATTTTAGAACTCGAACTCAAGAATATTTTCACAATGTTCTAGTTTAAATTAATTCAAAATAAGTGTGTTTAATGGATAAGCACGTGGCTGGCGGCCAACAGCAGTTACCCCCTCCCACCACCAGAAATTAGTATTAGACGGTGCACATGTGATGTTGATGATGTAGAAGAGTAGTAGAATTGAATGAATAAAGGACGAAGTGGAAGAAGAAGCCTTCGCTGCTTTTTGCTTAATTGAATTTGAGCCCACCACAATGTGGAACGAAACCAATGAGTCCATCTTTTAATGGTAACCCTCGCGAAATGTGGTGGATGAGAAGGGCACACATGGTAGTTTAAAGGTAGAAAAGGGGCCTAGTTGGAAAAGATAGAAAGGTGGAAGAGATACCTAGTTGGAAAATTTAACAATCATTAAAACAATTATAATATCAAATTTTTAGTTATTTCTGTAAATTAATTAAAAATTAATAAACAATTTAATTATTATAAAAATTAATATTTAAATGTTTCATCAATTTTTTTATTTAATTTTGAATAGTGAACATTCTAAGTTTCAGTGAAAATTTGAATTTTTAGTAAAAACTTGAATTTTTATTTTTGTAAAAAAAATAATTTTTTGTGCAAAATTTATTTTTTTGTGAAAAATTAAATTTTAAGTGATAAGTTGCATTTTTAGTGAATAATTGAATTTTGAGTGTAAAATTGAATTATTAGTGAAAAATTGAATTTTGAATGAAAAATTCAATTTTTAGTGAAAAATTTAATTTTTAGTGAAAAATTAAATTTTTAGTGAAAAATTGAATTTTTAGTGAAAAATTGAATTTTTAGTGAAAAATTGAATTTTTAGTAAAAAATTGAATTTTTAGTGAAAAATTGAATTTATAGTGAAAAATTTAATTTTTAGTGAAAAATTGAATTTTTAGTGAAAAATTGAATTTTTAGTGAAAAATTGAATTTTTAGTGAAAAATTGAATTTTTAGTGAAAAATTGAATTTTTAGTGAAAAATTGAATTTTTAGTGAAAAATTGAATTTTTAGTGAAAAATTGAATTTTTAGTGAAAAATTGAATTTTTAGTGAAAAATTGAATTTTTAGTGAAAAATTGAATTTTTAGTGAAAAATTGAATTTTTAGTGAAAAATTGAATTTTTAGTGAAAAATTGAATTTTTAGTGAAAAATTTAATTTTTAGTGAAAAATTGAATTTTTAGTGAAAAATTAAAATTTTAATGAAAATTTTAATGTTACACTAAACATATTAAGTAAAAAAATTAAATTTTTAATGAAAAATTGAATTTTCAGTGAAAAATTGAATTTTTAGTGAAAAATTGAATTTTTAGTGAAAAATTGAATTTTTAGTGAAAATTGAATTTTTAGTGAAAATTTGAATTTTTAGTGATAAATTGAATTTTTAGTGAAAATTTTAATTTTTAATGAAAAATTGAATTATTATTATTGAAAATTAGTGAATTATTAGTGAAAAATTTAATTTGTAGTGAAAATTTGAATTTAGTTAAAAGTAGAATTTTCAGTGACTTTTATTTCTTTTTGTAAACATTTGAATATTTAGTAAATATTTTGAGTTGAAAAAACAAAATGAATTTCTGTAGAAAACATGCGATTTTTTCCCACTGGGTCAATGAAAATACGTAGTAGATATGTATTTTGTTGCCCAACTGCAAGTGAAATAAAATTCACGCTAATTGCTCATGTTCAATTAAAAACGACGTTCCTTAATTGCTATTGTTGTAGTTGTAGTCATTATTTTCGTCCTTGCATTGCATTGCTACCAAAAATCCATGTTTTCTACTACATGTTGTTGTTGCTTTTGCTGCTGTATTTGGCGCAATTACATTACACAACACATCTCTGCATTTTTGAATTTGAATCCATCTGTGTTGTGTTACTCTCTAAAAGCTCCACGCGCCTTCTGCAGCGCGTCCTGCAGCGAAGGCTTTGCAAAGAGGCTTTTTCATGTTTATCCTTTGTGCAAATAAATCTCTAATTGTTGAGGCTGACAAACACAAATGAATTATTTTTCGAAATTCCCCGTTTCACATTTTGTGTTTTCTTTATGCACTAATTGGCATTGGTTTCAATTTGAATAATGTTCAACGTATGTTTAGGAATGAGCATTAGCAGCCAGGAAACAGGAGTACAACACAACAGTAGCTGATTTCAAACAGCTGGTATTTTTCACAAAAATATCACGTGGCACTTTCACAAACTCTTTGGTAAAATACGAAAACATTGTTTTTGAAATCTACGCTTTTTCGATAAATTTCTTCTAGTATAATAAACCAAGATATTTATTTTATTAGAAAATATTTTAAAACTACAAAATGTAATATGAAATTTTCGAAATTAGTTAATTTATAAAATGAATTTCGTAATTTAATTTTCTTAAAATATACGATTAAGTTTTTGTAATTAGGGAAGACATTCTCATGACCTGATCATAATAGTCAAGTAATTGGCAGGGTTGGAACAAGATAAAAAAAATACAATCCGTTTTCGTTCATGACCCAAGTAAAATTTCTACTCGGGTCAGCTTTGTCTACATCAATACGAATTAATTTTCGTAAATTTAAAGCGATTCTATCATTAATATGTAGTATGTACACAAGATTCGTATTTAAAATTTGTATTTGTATTTTTTTCGTTATATCTATCACATTTCGAATTCAAGATAAATATTAAATTGCAAATATCAATGAACAACTTTATCTGAATTCCCGTTTTTAAAAATGATATTTGTATTCTTACAGCCTAACCAATAAACGAAAAAAGTCGACTTTAAAAATAGTATCAGCTTTTTCAACAATTTTCTCATATATTTATTTGTCAAAAAGCTGATACTATCTTTAAAGTCGACTTTATTTCATTTATTGGTTAGGCTGTTATAGTTCATAAAGTTTCAAAATCAAGAACAATTTCGATTGCTTTTGACATAATGTCGTTTTGGAATTATAATGAAGTATATTCTAAGGATTTATTAGGGATATACGACATTATGACATCGCGGCAACGATAAGTTGACATAAGAATTATATTTCTTGATATCTCTTTTGGTAGCAAAGAAATGCAATTTTGTAATTATGCCAATATTTTATGTTAACACTTTTAAAAACCAATGAAAATGAGTCTTCAAATAAATCAGTATATTTCTGTAGAATTTTTGAATTAGTTTAGAAATTAATATCGAAAAATGATGGAATAATTTTTGTTATTTGTACTCAGAAAACAGTTTCCTAATAATAAGAAAATTTAATTTGAAATAGCGTCAAGGAAAAAGTATCTTTGTAATAAATAATGTTTCCATTCTTAAGGGAAAAAGATACCTTATAGTATTAATGTACCTCAAATAAGGAAATTTTAGCTTAAAACTATTTTAATTTAATGTTTCTTAATATTAAGAAACTTTTCTGAGTCTCATAAATACGACTGTTGTGACATCAAACAATTCTTTTGAAATTATTTATTTTATACAATGATGCTATACACGAAACAGAAATGGTAGTATTTTTAACTACAAAATTGTGTTCTTTTTAAAAATCTAAAAAATTAAATACGATTTGAATACTAATAAATCTTTTATATATTTAATAAATAACACTTACGAGATTCCCATGGGTAATATAAATTAGTGAAAATTTTAATTTAATTAATGATTTTATATGGTAACTATTAATGAGTAGTTATTGGGGTTACTGCAAAAATTTCCCAAGTTAATAACATTGATATTTTGAATTAAGTTACCGGTTATATTTATTTATAGCTGGGTGCATTTTACTTTGTCGTTAATTAAATGAGATCAAACAATTTTGAAATTAACTGCGGTCAATTGACCCGCATGCAACACACTCCACTCCACACACGGGTCATCAGAAAGAACCCCACCCAAATAAATAATCATGTCCTGGATTAAGTGTCGTCCTATTTGGGGGTTAAAGTTTGAAAAGACATTTTGAGCAGACGAGCACCACGAATGCCAGGATAATATCGTTGAAAGGTGTGGTGGGCAGTATCTGCTGCAAAACTCAAAATAACTTCAAGACTGATGATGATTTCATTGGTTTTCTAAATTAAATGCAGTTTGCTAGGTACATGGAAAATAGTCTGTGACTGCACCCAAAAAAAAAAACTATAAACATAATAGTTTTTTACTATTAAAAATAAACAATAGCATAAATCATTATTTTAATCGGAAAATACCATTAAATACTAGAAAATACCATTACATTGCCATTGAGTTTATATGAAAAGATTTATTTTGTGTAATAAATAATTGTCCTATTGACCAATTTTAATGGGATTTGAGGAATTTTTTTCTGGGTGTGGTATTTAACTAAAATCATTCGATAAAAGGAATTTTAAACAAATGGTTAACTGTAAAAGGTGAAAAATATTATTTTTTGAAAGACAATGCAGCAGGAATTCAGAATTATTGATTAGAGTAGCAAAAGCTGTTTATGGAAATTTTAAATTTTCACAAAAATTCATATTTTCACTACAAAAAAAAATTCTCACTAAAATCCAAATGTTCACTAAAAATTCAAAAGTTCACTAAAAATTCAAAATTTCACTAAATATTCAAATTTTCTCTAAACATTCAAATATTCACTATAAATTTAATTGTTCACTAAAAATTTAAATATTCACTAAAAATTGAAATGTTCAATCAAAATTCAAATGTTCACTAAAAATTCAACTTTTCACTAAAAATTGAAATGTTCACTAAAAATTCAAATGTTCACTAAAAATTTAAATGTTTACTCAAAATTCAAATATTCACTACAAATCCAAATGTTCACTAAAAATTCAAATATTCACTTCAAATTCAAATGATCACTAAAAATTCAAAAGTTCACTAAAATTCAAATGTTCACTAAAAATTCAAAATTTCACTAAATATTCAAATTTTCTCTAAAAAATTAAAATCTTTCCTAAACATTCAAATATTCATTATAAATTCAATTGTTCACTAAATATTTAAATGTTCACTAAAAATTAAAATGTTCACTAAAAATTGAAATGTTCACTAAAAATTCAAATGTTTACTAAAAATTCAAATATTCACCAAAAATTCAAAATTTCACTAAATATTCAAATTTTCTCTAAAAAAAGTAAATGTTCACTAAAAATTCAAATTTAAATGTTGATTAAAAATTCAAATTCTCACTAAAAATATTATGTTCACTAAATGATCAAATGTTCACTAAAAATTCAAATATTCACTAAAAATTCATATATTCACTAAAAATTCAAATGTTCAGTAAAAATTCAAATATTCACAAAAACTCTAAAGTTCTCTAAAAATTCAAATTTTCAGTTAAAGTTCATATGTTCACTAAAAATTCAAAAGTTTACTAAATATTCAAATTTGTTCTAAAAAAAATTCAAATCTTCCCTAAACATTCAAATATTCAAATTCAATTGTTCACTAAAAATTCATATATTCACTAAAAATTCAAATGTTCACTTGAAATTCAAATTCTCACTAAAAATATAAATGTTCACTAAATGATCAAATGTTCATTAGAAATTCAAATGTTCACAAACAATTCAAATGTTCACTAAAAACTCTCTTGTTCACTAAAAATTCAAATTTTCATTAAGAATTCAAAAAAAATTCAAATATTCACTAAAAACTCTCTTGTTCACTAAAATTTCCAATTTTCAGTAAAAGTTAAAAAAAATTCAAAATAAAAAAAAATTAAATGTTCACTAAAAATTCAAAAGTTCAACAAATTTTTCAATATTTGTTAAAATTCAAATAATTACTAAAATTTCAAATGTTCACTGAAAATTCAAAATTTCCACCAAAATACAATTTCCACTAATAAATTTAAATTTTTTAAAAATAAGTTTCAAAATACAATAAAATTTTTAAATTTCAATTTCTAATAAAAATAGAAATTTCGCGAATTTAAAAAAGGAACCACTTTTTTAAATCTGAACTATTACTGAAACTGCATCCAAATCGTATTTATAGAAACTAGAATTCAGACTACGAACTATAGAAATTCAATATAAAAAAATCTTTGGAATAAATTCTAAACTGCAGAATGCTAGACTACACAAAACATGATTTGTGACTGAAACAACTACATAAATCGTCCGTTGTTTGGTCTGAAACAGAATACCGCAAAAAACAGTGAGAATATATATTAAGAATTGAGGACTAAATCAACCAAGGACAACAAGAGCAGCGAAGAATCAGTCAAAACTAAATAAAACCGATGTCTTGCTGTTTGCTTTATAGCGCAGCAATGCAATGCAACAGAAGAGCCTCACACAGGGGAGCCGTGCTAATTGCGTCATTCAAGCAAAGGACCCTAACGACATGCGATACATTTGGGCCTTAAGATCAACGGCAGCAGCAGCAACAATCGCAACCGCATCGCTTGAGAAACACATCCAATTTCAAGTCGTAAATAAGTCGCTAATAAGCAATCGCTGCGGTGGCTTCACGGCTGCCGCAGTGACACGATTTTAATTGGCAAAAATTCTTTTGTATTTTTTGTATTCTATTTCAACGCAATTTATTTTCGCATTGTTAGTCATGGCAACAACACAGTTAGAATTTTGCAGCGAAACCAATCAAGTCAAAGGGAATTTTTGAAATGAGAAAAAAAAATTAAAATTAAAAAATCATATCTACCACCAATTGAAGTGCCAACAACAACCCTCGAGTTACTGACAACGAACCAAAAAAAAACGATTTATTATAATTTGATGCTCTACATTTTTAAGGAATTTAGTTTTTTTCCCAGCAGCTACAGCAAAACTACTAAAACTTCTTATAGCCGGAAATGCGAAAACACAGAGAGCTCATTTTTTATTCTTTGTTGAAGTGATTAGTATAGATAGCAATCAACGGTGTCAGTAGTCGCAACAAAATAACCCTCCCCCCTGTAGAAAACCACCGCCCATTCGAGATTCACTCTGCCAGTACGTCAGCCAGTCAGTCGATCCTTGAGTCAGTCATCATCTCCGTGTCATTCAGCGCCTTGTCAGCGCCTGCCATTGTCCTTCATGTCCTTGTGAACTGTGCAAACAATAGCATGTTTGTCTGATTTATTGTTTGCCGATGTACTTTTCACTTTTGTAACCATTTGATGTCATTTGATTTGTGTCAAATGCCATTGCTCTGAATGTCTGTCTGGGGTTCATTGAGATTTATTTTTTGTACCTCGTGCCGTTGTATAGAAATTAAGTTTAAATGAAGATTCTATCTTAATTTAAAAAAAAAAAAAATATAGCAGATATTTTAATGAAATTTTAAACAGTTTTATAATCGGAATTTAGTGAAATTTTTACTTTTAGATATATTTGAATTTTTAGTGAGAATTTGAATTTTTAGTGAACATTGGAAATTTTAGTGAACATTTGAATTTTTAGGGAACTTTGGAATTTTTAGTGTATATTAAAATTTTTAGTGAACATTTCAATTTTTAGTGAACACTTTATTTTTCAGGGAGCATTTGAATTTTTAGGCATTTATAGTGAACATATGAATTTTTAGTGGACATTTGAATTTTAAGATTTGAATTTTAGTGAACATTTAAACTGTTAGTGAAAATACGAAGTTTTAGTGAACAACTGAATTTTTAGTGAACAACTGAATTTTTAGTGAACATTTGAATTTTTAATGAGAATTTGAATTTTTAGTGAACATTTGAATTTTTAGGGAACTTTAAATTTTTAGTGTATATTCAAATTTTAGAGAATATTTGAATTTTTAGTGAACACTTGAGTTTTTAGTGAACACTTGAGATTTTAGTGAACACTTGAATTATTAGGGAACATTTAAATTTTTAGTGAACATTAGAATTTTAAGTGAACATTTGAATTTTTAGTGAACATTACATTATTTGTAAACATTTGAATTTATAGAGAACATTTGAATTTATAGTGACCATTTTGATTTTTAGTGATAATATGAATGTTAAATGAATATTTGTATTTTAGTGAACATTCGAATTTTTAGTGAACATTCAAATTTTTAGTGAACATTTGAATTTTTAATGACAATTTGAATTTTTTAGTGAGAAATGGAATTTCAACTGAACATTTGAATTTTAGGGTACTTTTGAATTCTTAGTGTATAATAAAATTTTTAATGAACATTTGAATTTTTAGTGAACATTTGAGTTTTGAGTGAACACTTGAGTTTTTAGTGAACATTTGAATTTTAAGGGTATTTTTGAATTTTTAGTGTATATTAAAATGTTTAGTGAACATTTGAATTTTTAGTGATCATTTAAATTTTTAGGAAACATTTAAATTTTTTGAATTTTTAGTGAACATTTGAAATTTTTGTGAACATTTGAACTTTTAGTGAACATTTGAACTTTTAGTGAATATTTGTACTTTTAGTGTACATTTTTAGTTAGAAATTTAGTGAACATTTGTTAAATTTTTAATTTTGAATGAAAACGTTTGGAATTTTGTTGGATAAAAAAAATGTTGGGTTCCTCAATTCATGATCGCATATTTTTGAATAATGTCATTTTCTAAATTAGATTTTTATACATTTAAAGCGTAACAAATAAATAAGGATATTTGAAGATCAGAATATCAGTGAAATGTTGAAGTGGATTTCTTGAGAGCGCTGTAGCAATCCATTTAATTAAATCAATTCAAAGTTGTGGTCACAACTTCATTAATCATGCGATTGCCTAAGAAAGGGTGGATTTTTCCGCACAAACCTAAAAATGAAAACCGCGCAACCAGCACCCTTAACAAAAAAATAAAATGATGAATAGTACCAAAGCAGAACCACTGCGTATATCAAACAACCTTTCGTCGATGTAGCGAAATTGAAATGTACAACAATATGAAAAATTTGTAAAGGTTTTAATTTAAATTTTGAACAAGACCTTAATTAAATTTATTCAAATATGTATTTTTTTTATTGAAATTCATTTTTATTTTTGTTATTCATAACTTTATGTACAAAAGCAATTATAATAAATAGAAGAACAACCACTTCTATGTCAGACATGCGACTGCCTGGCCTTGCCTGTCTAATCGTCATCTTCATCATCCATCTCATCATCGTCGTCCTCATCGTCTGAGGCCTCGATCAGCATGCTGAGAAACTCTTGTTGGTTCTCATTGATCAGGCTCAAAATAGAGGGATTCGTTTCGCCAACATGTTTGATGGCATCATTCAGCAGATCCGGATGTTGTTGAATGGCACGTCGTAAATTCTGAAAGAGCGGATCAGAGCGAAACACTTCGAAGGGTGACAATTCACCTTCGGTGTCGTCAGTGTATGCAGCACCCTCTGGCGTCGCTGGTGATGACGGTATACCTTCGATGAGGTATTCAATGGCGCGTTCGGGATTATTAAAACTCGCCTCCAGGGCGCGACGCACCATATCCTCTGGGTAGCCCATGCTAACAATATTCTGTACCAGTGCGGATGTCTCTGGTTTGGCTTTTGGTACAGGCGGTGTCTTGAATTCTTCGGCGCCACTCGAGGAAGATGAAGCGGTAGTTGATGCAATCGTGCTGTTCGCTTTATTCGCATCTACTGGTGTCGTTGGTGTAGTTGGTGCTGGTGAAGTTGTTGTTGCTGCTGCTGTTGATGTTGTTGCGGCGGCACCACTGCCACCAGTTACTAACTCCTGCAGCGGTTGCTTCAGTATCATAACCACCAGAAACTTCTTCACGTCTATATTATAGGCACTCAACTGATCTGCATTAGTCAGTATTTTTCCAGCATAGATGAGTTTTTGCAGTTCCGGCTGCACGCCGACATCCGGATACAATGCCAGCTCCTTCTTCAGGTCCAACACGGTCTTCGTGTCCTCGATGTCGATCACAAGTGATTTTTGGTTGAGTGTCTTAATTAATAATTTCATTGTTCTAAACAAATTAAAAAGTGATTATTTTAAAAATAAGTCCAGCACGCACTTGAAGTGACTGCAATTTTATTTACACGCTAAAAACTGACGTTTTACGTAGTGATGGCGCTATTACAAACGGTTATGTGTAACGATCGTGCACAAGTACTCGGTACCCGGTAAAGAACGTGTTGAATTTCACAATATTTGAAATGCTCGTTATAGATGCCAACCTCAGTTTTAATAAAAATTCAATTTTATTTATAAAAATAGTTAGAAATATGTCACGATAAATATAATGATTGAAGTATATACAGGTAAGTTAATCTAGACAGATAGTTGGCATACAGAATGCTGAGAATGTCGAGAAGAAAAATATTGAAAATAAAACAATTAATTGTCGTTTTAAAGGTTATGATTTTTGCAATTAATTTTCTTTATTTTATTAAAATTTCACTGCACAAATTAACTATTTTACTTTTTTAATACACTGTGATTCATGTTAAAGTCATAAACTTTTCATAAACATTTGTAAATGTTGAGATTTGTTTATTTGAAAATTTTGAGTTTTTGAGTTTTTGTTAATTTTGTGAACTTGTAAACAAAGCATTGATGTTCCGTTTTAAAATTTTCGTAAACAAATGTTGAGTCTTTCAAGCAGGTTTCAAATATAAGTAAATGCGCCTAAATTTTGAAAGATGACTTAACCTGTATATACTTCAACTACGATAAATGTATATAAATTTATAGAAAAAAACAATAAAAAATTCAAATAAGTACAAAATAAATATTTTACCATGCTGTATTATACATAAAACACTAAAATGGTCTCAAGAGTAAAAAAGTATATCTCGATTTCCTAGTAACAATTTATAATTGAATGGTTTGGTGCAAAAAAAGGGGCAAGTCCACATTTTTTAGTATTTTATATTTCGCGTCGTTTGGTACCAAAATCATCCATATCCGAAGTATATACACTGAGATACAACGATTTAAAAGGTAAATTAGGCAATATATTCGAATTAAAAACTAATGAAATCACTATACCTTTTACAAAATTTTACTATCAATGTTGAATTTCATAAAATTATCATTGCCAATCAATAAAAATAAAGTTGAAAATGTTTTACCGTTGAAAAATAAATATTTGCCTATGATGAATGTGTTTTTACCAGTTCCTAAAACACGCAAAATATCATTGGTATGAGAATGACATCGACATTACCACCTCGCATCTGAGGGTTAAAACCACGAATTTTAAAATAAATTTAATTTTAACACAATAAAATGCTATATTTGTATGAATCAAAATATTTTTACAATTTTTTGGGTAAAAAAAAGTGTCAAGTCCAGCAGTTAAAATTACGTTTTTTAAAAAAAAGTTAGATGAAAATTTAAGTTCTTTGCAAACCCAACAATACATACTTAGTGTATAAGATATATGTTTTTTTAGAACAAAAATTGGCAATTTTAAACAGTTTTTATTGATTTTCCAGCTAAGTGAAAAAATGGACTTAACCCTTTTTTGCACCAAACCTTTCAATTGAATTTCAGATATTCATGTTGATTTTTTGTTGATACGTAATCATAATTTACAAATGTAGATAACTGTGGACAATACAATATTTTGAGTTATCTGTATAAATATTTACATAGATTTTAAATAAGATCACATGTATCGATATGTATAAGCCATAGATAATCTATTTCAGACTAATGTCGATTTCCATGGCACTTCAGTTGTTGCCCTATTCTAGCAGTTATTGCACTTATATTGCTAGAATAGTTGTTGCTCTGAGACAATTTTTAGGAATTAAATTTCAACGATTTATCACGCGCTCACTAATGGTCATAAACACTTCCTTTTTTACGGATTACATATTATATTTGGCACAATAACGATAGATTAATAAAATATAATTTAAAATACAATAAACCGAAATATAACAAACAAAAAATGACAGAATTAAAAGTCAATGTGAAATTATTCACAAACACATATTAGAAAATCCATGGTCAGTGCAAGTACTGAGTTTTGGGGCAACAACTAAAAACTTGCCATAGAAATCGACATAAGTTTTTCATTTTGTTATTGAGGTATATTTGAGGCAAGGGCAAATAAATGGATGTTTGTGGGAAGCTAACTGTGGGCACTTATCAAATTCTGTGGAATTTAAATGACAGATCACGACTTATTTTGGGTTCGGGCGAAAAATAAGCTGCTTGGTATTCAATGTCAGCTTTTATATAAAAATGCGTTTAAACTACCTTTAAAAATATTGTCTAGGTGTTGTTATTCAAAAATACATTGATAAATTTAGTATCTAGATAAAAACAAAACTGTTGTGAATTTTCATAGAACCAAAATTCTGGAATTAATAAAATACAGATTAAGATGATGATTTGTAAATATATAAAAGTTAGTATAATCAAAATTTGTAAAAATAAAACTTAAAAAGCGTTATTTTGAGATTCATGTATTCTCTGATTATTAAAATATCGTGTGATTTTAAAATACTTTAAACGGAATTTATATAAATAAAAAATAACCAGAAAAACGTGCTCGTTCAAAAATCTACATCACTAACTTTTTTCTTCTTCTTAAATCATCATCACGATCGACAACGAACATGACAACAAAACGCATGGAGGAAACGAAATGTCAAAAATGGCAAAACGTGCTTTAAACAGAGTTGCCAAGCACAAAATTAATTAAAACAATTATATATTAATATATACTGCAAATTACTGAAATTGCTGAATTTGGCAAAAACTTGAGTTATGTCAAAATTAGTCGAAACAAAATGTTTGTTATGGAAACATATGGAATTTTTCACAATTTAAAAAAAAAGTTATGTTTTAAATGAACCAATTAAGCAGAACTTATAAATTATTATTAAAAATATTACACACAAATTTTCATCATTAATATATATTCTAATACATTATTTCATTTTATACCTATATTTCTATTAAAATCCTGTTTCAATGAAAAAACAAATTTCAAACATAAAATAGCTTTTTGTCCACCCACCCCACATGTATTCTGTTACATTATTTGCTTATCAAAATAAATTAGAAATGTTTGTGCTATTTACAAATACGCAATGTCCTTTAATGGGACTGTCCAAGTGCGACTGGCCTGACTTTAGTTTTAAATTAATCACTCCTATGGGAAATCGTAGACGTGCAACAAAATCCTTTCACTTTCAGTTGTTTTGTCATTTTTGGGTGTAAAAATAAGTTTTTTTCAAGCACTAAACACTGATTTATTTCACTTGGTCACTTTATTTATGCGTGTCGCATAGTAAAGATGGGGTTGTAAATTCCCTAAACCCTCATTCATCATGATTTTTCGAGTGTTATTTTGGGTTATAAAGGAACCAAACTAATTTAGTTGTTAAGAATATTCTAAATTTAAATTAATTAGGGTTTGAGTAATGTGAATTAAAGTAATTTATTTTTAAATGATAGCAGAAAAGTTGAAATTAATTGAAATTAATGAGATATTTTTAAAACTTCATTGAAAGTGTACGGGGTGTTGTCATAAAAATAGTAATTAAAGTAAATAAAAATAAAAAGATTTTTTTTTTTGTAAAAAAAAAAAGATTTTTTAATAAAAAAAAATTTAATTATTATGAACATTTTAATTTTTAGTTATGAATTTTTAATTATTAGTGAAAAATTAAATTTCAATGAAAAATTATCAATTTTAAATATTCTAATTTTAAAAATTCTAATTTAGTGAATATTTTAATTTTGAGTGTAGAATTGAAATTTTAGCGAACAATTTTTCAAGAGTATCTTGAAGGAGTTATTTCCAAACTACGTTTCATATTTATTGTCTTAAACAATGTCAGTTGCAATCTACGAATATTTTCAAATTCACAAAATTAATTATCAATTATGAATGCTTCAGTGAATGCGAATCATTTTATGCCACTGACTACGAATGAAGTTACAAGGCAAATTTTCTCATTCCCGTTAACGTAACGAGGATGCACAATTTCTGCATGTGACAGTTTCAGTCTCTCTCTTCAATGCGGTCGCGGCGACGGCGCTCTAATTCAGATTTGTTATTAAAATTTCATTGTCTTTTGCTACTGACATTTGAGCCAACCACCCAAATGCAAACAGATAGACGAAGCGGCAGTCGTAGTCGACACGCAGTCATTTCGTCCGTCCGTCCGTCAGTCAGTTCTACTCCGACCCGTGCTCAGCGTAAAACACCCCGTACACTCAGCCCTTTTGCTAGGGTTGTTGCACTCTGCCCTGTCCTGGCAGACCCAGACCTTGTTTGTCAACGCAACACAAATAGTTTTGTTTGCCGCTTCTAATTTAGGGATTAATGAGCAGCCGCGCCTCGCCGCCATTGTGTCAGTAGTAGCAGAAATAGTAGTAAAGTCGAATCGACTGGACCACGAGAAATTCATTTTATATATTTCCATAAAAACGGCGATCGTGGGAAGTGATTAGAACCGCAAATGAGTTGTTGGTGCGGTGCGGTGACATTGCGGCAGGGGCATTGATGGATTAGGTCATATATCACAGATTAGTTCTGGTAGTTGGATTAGAGACGTGTTGTGGGCTGATTTTTAAATGTTTTGGTTGCATTTTCTTTCTCAATTCTGTCAGATATTGTATAATGTATCACATCACGATAACATTAAATATAAAAATAAAAACTTTTTAACCCCGAAAGCCTAGAATTTAAACACTATTTGCAGTAAGACTTATTCCTCAAATAAAAAAAAAAGTTTTAGTTTTTTTTTTAATCTACGCATATCGTAGATTGCTTTCATTATCATGTATCGATTTGAAACCGTAACAAATATCTGTTTATTTATGGTGCTTTATTTCAGATATTTTTAGATATTTTAAGAATTAAAATCATTCCATCAAGCAATTTAGAAGCGCTCTGAAATTGAAGTCATAAAGGAGACCAATTTTTGAGTGTTTTATGAGCTTTCAGAAAAATAACTCATAAAAGTATCTCATTTAAGACTGTTTTCGGAGCACTCAAAAATATTACTCATAAAAGATTTTTATTTAGGAGCCCACATAAATTAGACTCCTAAAAGCATCAAAAATAAAATTGTTTCTGAGCGCTCAGGAAATAGACTCATAAAATTTCTATATTTTAGAATGTTTTAAGGACGTCTCATTCATGATTGCTTTAGGAGCCCCCTCAAATGAAACTCATAAAAACATCAAATTTAAGTGTGACTAAGAAAAACATGAACATGTACTATGTATGTTGGATTCATTTCAGACACAAAACTCTCAAAAATCTCCCTCAAAAATGTGAATGTTTAAAGAATATTTTAAAATGATCAAAAATACGCGGATTTTTGCGATCTTTAAAGCGTGTCCACTACCCAAGTTTCTGTAGCCTTTTGGGGCTCTTTTTAGTACTCAAATATGACTGTTTTAGGGGGTAATAAAAGTTTCATAAATATGTGTGTTTTTGGGCTCATAAAATTGTGCCCTCTATCCAGGGGTCGGTAATCTTTTTGTGCTCTTTTAAGTGCTCATATATGAGTGTTTTAGGAGCAATAAATGTCTCATAATTATGGTGGTTTTTAGGCTTATAAAATGGGACCGTCTACCCAGGGGTCGGGAGCCTTTTTGGGCTCTTTTTGGTGCTCAAATATGAATGTGTTGGGAGTATTAAATATCTCATAAATAATGGAGTTTTTGGGCTCATAAAATGGGGGTGTAGAGAACCCAGGAGTCGGGAGCCTTATTAGGCTCCTTTAAGTGCTCATATATGAGCACATTTGGGAGTCTTAAAAGACTCAAAATGATTGCTGGGATTTATTTGGTGTAGAAATTGAATCCATAGTTTAAATTGAACATATTTTTAGAGTATGAATTGAAATCCAATTTGATTTAGTTATACCTTGCCTTTTTTTATATTTCTCGAGGACTATCTCTTCAATTTCATAAAAATTGATATTTCTGAAGTGGAATGACCCAGTACTAACTCATTTAAAGAGCAATATATATGACGTGATTATGAATTCTCAACTAGCATGAAATCGGCAACTCTAACAACGCGCACTATCTTGACTTAAATGGGGTGTGATAATAACCATTATACTTCCTACTCTGATACGCACACGCATGAATTAAACCATCCAATCCCGATTGCCAAACTGCCTTCTGGCTATAATCTCTAAATGCTATCCGTACCCGTAGGTTATAATAACCGACCGTCTATGATATTCTTCAGTTAGTTTAGTGTTGCATCTTGGCAACGTCCGTTTTATGCTGTCCTGTGCGGTCTGTTTGCCTGCGTTATAAATAATCATAATTATTGTTACTACGAGTACCTACTCTAATACATGCCCAAGGATTTTCCCAGGAGTGCTAATAAATCTGTTTTTCATAAGAATAAAACACGACGCATTGTTTCTAAACTCATAAATTTGGGTGTGAGTGGCACATTACGTTATCGCAAGATGTTTTATCTTGGTGCTTGTGGGTGGAAATATGCTTAAAATGTGCATATGAAAAATAAAGTAACCATGAAATTAATGAACGACTTAATTAAGAGATTATCAGAATCACCACTTTAATATTTGAAACAATCCAAACAAAATTTGAACCTAAAAGGTCTACCATATATATATATTTTTGAGAAGAATTTATGAAGGTATTTTTGTTATTAATTAAAAATTATATGCTAAATTAATCATGATCAGGTGCCGTTAATATATAGCTACATTGTATAGCAATAAATTTATTTTTTTGAGGAATTAAATATGAAAACGAATCGAAATTGAAAAAAACTAACCAATTTCGCTAATACAAATTTTTCTTTTTAGGGCATGACCAGATCATTTTTCATTTAGGTTACTGAACAAGGAAAATATTCAATGATCAGATCCAGATTATAACCAGAAAAATATTCAATGATCAGATCCAGATTATAATCAGGAAAATATTCAATGATCAGACCCAGATTATGGATCTAAAATTATTTCTACTATGGTTGGATTCTTTTTGACTTTGGTCGCTTTATTAATTTGATTTTTTACTGTTAAAACATTTATTAATAGAATTAAAGGATACTGGGACCAAAATTTCATCGAATTTAAATCATAATTTATTATATGGGTTCAGATTCCGGTTCCACACATTTTTTAATGACGGTTCCGATTCCTAAAATCAAAACGGTTCCGATTACATTGTTGGTTCTTTGCGGTTCCAGAAATGGAATAAAACCCTTGGAATCCGGTTTCAATTCCGATTACACACATTTTTTTAAATCGTTTCCGGTACCGATTCTTTACGGCCCCTTATTATAATTAATTAAAAAATTAACTTTGGTACTGTTTTATTCTCTGAATCGGAACCTCTCCGGAATCGGAACCTGTCAGGGACTGCTAAGAACCGGAATCGGAACCTTTAGCAAAAAATGTGTGGAACTGATACCGAAATTCCAAAGTGTGTTTGTCCTTGGTTAAAATACCACGATTTTTTCTGATGCTGAAAGTAACGGGTTTTTAAATTGGAGTAGAAACTAAAAAAAAATCATTTAATTGGCGCGTGCCTGATTTTGGAGGCACCGACACGCACAGGTACGACGTCAACTAGCACGCACGGAGATTTGCACGCACGAACTCAGTTTTACGGGCGTGACACGAATAAAGCACGGCACGCGCCCATCTCTAGCTCTAACCCAACCAGTTAAGGGAAATTTTGCAAAATTCTAATCTATGATTTTGAAAATAGCGAATACTGTATAAAATCTTCGCCATTTTAACTCGTTATATTTACTGGTAAAATAAAAATTGTATAGCATAACATACTGCTTGAGATATTTCCAAGGTTCAATCTTTTTTTTTATTGATTTTAAAATAATTTTCAATTACACACACGTTGCCAAATTTTAACTCATTTTTCACACCATTCAACGAGCGCGCACCGGAAGTCTCAGTGTGTCGCACGTGTATTGTGTATGCATGCTAAGCACAGCTAAAACTTTAAATTCATTTGTGAACAAAGAATTTTTTGCAATTTCGCCAAAACAAAAGTCAAACATATGAATTATGTGAAAAGCGTGCCAAAAGATATGAATCGCTCGAATATTTCGCAAAATACCTTTTAAGCAACGTTTTTAACACCCACATTAAACACCCACAATTGAGTGCACAAGAACGAGTGTCCTTTTTTTCAACAAAAGCAATTTTTTCATACGTAGCCTAATGCGTTATAATTAAATTAAAAAGTTACCAGCTAAACAGGCTCTAATGTGCGAAACGTGCA
This sequence comes from Dryomyza anilis, assembly GCA_951804985.1. Classification (NCBI taxonomy): domain Eukaryota; kingdom Metazoa; phylum Arthropoda; class Insecta; order Diptera; family Dryomyzidae; genus Dryomyza; species Dryomyza anilis. The sequence continues at coordinate 117,399,539 of OX638130.1, forward strand.
TGATGTGCAGTGGTTGATTTTAGCAAAGAGCAAAGCAAAAAGAAAAAAAAACTTCCAATATGTCGTTCGATTTGAAATGCATCAAAGCATTTGAAATATACTTGTGACAATAAACGGAACACTACTTAAACACGTTATTAATAATGACTTTTATCGTTATGCTCTCCTTTTTAGCCATATAGCTTTTTCTCTTTTACTCCATTTATTATTCGCTCTTTACCACCCTAGCACATGAGCAGGAGCAGGCATTTACAACCCTTCGTCCTGCTTTATTTTATTCATTCGCCCGTTTCGCACATTTTATTTTATAATCGAATTAAATGTCCACCAAACATTGGTTTTTTTTTCTAGCATCCTGTTTCATGTCATTAATATCAACAACAACGAGAGTCGCGCATTGTTCTCGTCGAGTTCTGTGCGTCCGTTCTATCCTTTTGCGTGCGTCCTGTTTGTGTTACACGCAAATTTGCTGGTTTCCCGCTTTTTCGTTTGTGTTGCCAACAATGCCATGAAAATGGTTTCAACTTTTACTTATTTTGAAAAATGCATCATCGTTTATTTTATATAAATGTCTTTTTTTTTCTTCCGATCTGAGATGTGGATTGCGTCAGGATAAGTCGATTGCTCACATGGCTACACATGGCAGCACGTGTCGCCTGTAGAGTTGGTCACCCAAGATAAGCAACTGCTGCTGCTGTGGGTAAATGTGTCAATGACATTATTCCAAACCAAATTTTGATGCCACTACAATCCTCATTGTCAGGTTGTACATTTTTGAATTAATCTAAAAATACAAATTTTAACTACAAATTCAAATGTTCACTAAAAACTCACATGTTCACTAAAAATTAAAATGTTCACTAAAAATTAAAATGTTCACTAAAAATGCAAATTTTCACTAAAAATTCCAATCGTCCATAAAAATTCAAATCTTCACTAAAAATTCAAAAGTTCTCGAAAAATTCAATTGTTCATTAAAAATTCAAATGTTCACTATAAATTAAAATGTTCACTAAAAATTCCAATCGTCCCTAAAAATTCAAGATTCACTAAAAATTCAAATGTTCACTAAAAATTCAAATGTTCACTAAAAATTACAAATGTTCACGAAAAACTAAAATTTTTAATAAAAATTCAAATTTTCACTAAAAATTCAAATGTGCGTTAAAAATTCAAAATTGTAAATTTTTAAAATTTGTCAATGATTTTTTTAATTATTCAACTTTTATATCAACAAATAAAACAACGCCAGGTTGTTGTGTGTCTTCTACAAAGAAAACAACAACAATACATAAAAAAATCAGTCATCACAAAGCTTTCGTTTGAAATATCAAAATTTTGAAGTCATTTTCCCACAGATCATTTCTAACATTTAACACAACACAACAATGAAACTCACAATCAAGACGCTCGATCAGAAGACCTTTCACGTCGAATTTGACGAATCACGCACCGTGCTCGATCTGAAGACACATTTGCATCATTGTCCCGAAGTCGGTGTTAAGCCCGAACAGCAACAGCTCATCTACGCAGGGCGCGTGCTCAGCAACGAGCACACACTCAAAACGTACAGCATTGATGAGCGCAAATTTCTGGTGATTATGGCACGCAAGGCAACCATAGAGCAGCCACCAGCGGATGACAAGGCAACGCAGGAGAAAAAAAGCGCCAAAAGTAGCGAACAAGCGGGTCCTTCGTGTAAAATCAGTCAGACAAATACCTGTCAAAGACCAGTTGGTGAGCAACAAGCAGCAGCGGTACCGACACCACCGTCACTGGCACAACCCACAGCCGCCATAATTGCTGCTCACGATGCACTTGTGCAGGAGATCATGAACATGGGCTACCCAGAGCCAGAAGTGCGTCGTGCTATGCTCGCGAGTTTTAATAATCCCGATCGTGCCATTGAGTATCTGATCGAGGGCATTCCGCCGTTACCGGATGACTTGCCCGACGATCAGCCTACAATGCATGCGCCGAATTGCACCGCGCTCAATAATAGCAGCAGCAACAACAACAACAATGGCACGAGCCCCAACAATGCACAAAGTCCGCTCAGTTTTTTACGTAACGATCCGCGTTTTAGTCAAATGCGTCGTGTTATTCAACACCGCCCGGAGTTGCTGAGCACAGTTTTAGCCAAAATTGGCGAAACGAATCCACCGCTGTTGGCGCTCATTCGTGAGCATCAAGATGAATTTGTGCGCATGCTCAATGATGAAGCCGAAGATCCGTATGATTATGATATGGACAACAATGACGATGTCATCGAGGTAGTGCTGACGGCCGAAGAGTTGTTGGTCGTTGAGCGCTTGGCAGGGCTCGGATTCCCACGTGAGCTGGTGGTGCAGGCCTATTTGGCTTGTGAGAAAAACGAAGAGCAGACGGCGGATTTTCTGTGCCGTCACATGGAGGAACAGTAGCGAGCCGTTCAATGGAGTTTTATTTTGTTTTTATTTTTGTTAATGTTATTTGTAAATACATATTTATACAAAATTCTATTCTAAATTCGTTGTTTCTATTAGGCTCGTGAATATTGTGTGCGATTAAAATTATTTTGTTCTGTTTGAATAAAAAAAAAACTAAATTTTTTAAGCTAACTCTTCAGATATGAATGATATGAACACTGATATATGCACTTTCATTAGAAATTACAAAAACATACATAAGTGAGCGTGTATTTACGGAAGACTCATTTATGAGCAATTCAATACTTATAATGAGTTAGCTGTATCTTTTTTGTAAATATGAAAATATTGAAATATATATATATCGGTTGTCGTCTTAAATAAACCAACGTACACACATGAGAACATTTTCAAGCATGTTTACACATGTACTCGAGTTCTGCTCATAAATGAGTAACACACAAAATAATTCACAATTCACTGATATATTCTAGTATGATGGAAAAAATGAATTTGTTGAGTTATGCCCGATTTACATCGTATCTTCTGTGAGTCTCACTGTATCTCCTAGGGTTACATTTTTTCAAAAAAAAATGCTATTTTATATGAAAATTCAAAAAAATGCAACTATAGGAGATACAGTGAAACTCACAGAAGATACAATGTAAACCGGGCATTAGGAGCAGAACATTAGCAAAGAGAAAACTTTTTAGTGAGCGCTCATAAATGAGCTGTGCCAAAATGCACTAGGAAAATTAGGGATGTAAACAGTTTTTTTTTTAAATATGACAAACAAACAAAAATTATGCCTTTTTTTACTACCAATTCAAAGTTGAAATAAAAATAGCAAACAGTTGATTGTATTTCAGGTAACCGCATCTGCATGACCCAACCCCACCAATTTATAAGAGATTATTTTTATAACACTGATGATCATGATCACTCACGTGATGGTGGTGGCAATGAATTAATTCAAATTTCTGCATAAGATGAATAAAATAAATGATTTGATTTATTTACAGAAGCGCACAATTTTAATCCTATTTACTCAATTACAGGGGATGACAATGCAACAAAGATTCTAAAAAATATAAAAAGAGACAAACGCAACTGCGTCCGAAGTACATTTGCCAACGCTTGGTGACGACCTACACCACCAGGCTTCAGAACGAACATGTGCTGTAGTAAAAAAAAATATCAAAACACGCGCAAAATAAGGATTAAACACAGCAGCTCAAATAAAATAATAGAGCATAGCCTATGTTAGGGGTGGAGAATATAGAATCAGCAGGAAACATACGTTAAAGAAGGTATTTTTTTTTATAAATAGACAGAAAACAGAATAACTTGACAGACCGGATGTTTAACAATTTTTTTTCTTTGTTTGGTGATCCTAAAATTTGGGGTCTGCTAACTCGTAGTAATCACTGGTCATGCAAATTATGTAGAGGGCTAAAAGGTCTTTTTTTTATATTAACGGTGAAGATGCATTATATGTAATTGGCATTCTGTAAATTTCACATAATTCATATAAAAACTGAACTTTTTCAAATGAATTATTATTTTTTATATAATATATAATTTATTTAATATATACCCAAGTAGACAAATGATGTCTGAAAGATGACTTTTACATGTTATCGATATTCGAAAGTGTTTCGAAATGTTACGTAAACGATATCTTTTTGTAACACAAATGATTTGGCTTTGTCTGAATGATGTCCTAGTGGATAAAGATGACTTAAAGCATTAGAAGTACGAAATATATCAGAACTAGTATAATAAGTACCAGACGAAGAGTAGATTCTAGTGTAGCTAAAATTCGTATTCGTAGCGAAGATTAGGATTCGGACGTTTTTCATCTGTATATAGCCGCCGTAGCTCAGTGGTTAGTGCGTTGGACTGCGAGCCGAAAAGTCCCCGGTTCAAACCTGGACTGGGGCTAACAACATCTTTTCATAGAAACATTTTTCTATACCGCGCTACCTCTCGGCAGTAAATGGCAAACCTACGAGAGTAAAACATTGCCTATGAAAAGTATATTGATAATATGTATTAGGTCCCAGTTATAAATTTCAGGCACAAGAAGCTATGCTAGCACTGATTCTCAAGCAGATAGAACCCCTTACCGACTAAATGATTTTCTTTCTTCTTTTTTATATGAAATGAACATTTTTGCAGGATTTCCCTATTCGTTTCTCAGAGAACGGGTCTCACAAAATAGTTTGACTCATTACTGTTAGCATTCCATTAGAAGGTGAGCTAGCAGTGCTTCGCTTTTGTATTTGAAAAATATTAGAAATACACTAAGAAAACAAAGATGATTACCAAAAATATCACAGCCCTAAATATTAAGTTATTTACAAATTATTTAGATCATATTTGAGACAACCATATCTCAAAGAACCGTCAAATACGATAAATATTGCTAGCAACCATCTTTGAAATTTACGATTAAACATCTTACAAATAGGATGATAGTTGAGGAATATTTGGAAAAGGTACTCCGTTAGAATTCGCGGAGTAATTTTTATTGAATTGAAAGAAAATGAATAAAATGTAATTTTATTTATTCTAGAATTAAAACAGTATCCTGTTTATACATCGCCATTATAAATCCTTCGAAGGTAAAATTGTACAACGACTTGAAATTTCTTCGCAGAAGAACCAAGTTCGACCGGCGATGCTGTCATCAAAGTAAACTCTGAAAAGAAATATTTTCCATCACGTGTTGATAATTTCAATCCCGGGAAATTTTATTTTCACTTTTACCATTATAATGTATTATTTGAGCTGACACCTTTTTACACTATTGGATTTACTTAATTGTTGTTGATAAATCGAGCGTAAGAAAAAAGTACGTTATTTTCTTTTTTTATAGTAGTCAAATGTCAAAATACCTCAACAATTTTGTTGCAAATATCCAAGTTCTCAGGATGTTTGCTATCAGTCAACTGTAAATATCTCAATTATCATAGCTGTTGTGGCAAACATCTCGTAACTATCTGCATATATGTCATATTTAAAAATATTAATAGTTTTGCTGCAACTTTATTGAAACTTATGGGATGTTTGAATATTTGCTACAAGGCGTAAATTTAAAAGGATAGTTGCAGCAATACTTTCATAAACATCTTGTTTTCTTAGTGTAGTCACCAAATCGATTGGCGATGATTCTTTAGAAGGTGTTCAGGAAGTACACTAGCTTCAGTGATGGCAGAATGTGTATTGAGCATGATAAGAAGTTGTTATAGCAGGGTTTCTACTGGCAAGGCCTGAACAAATTTACTACTGGGGTACTCAAAAATATTTGTTTGTTGGTTTAAAATTTTGTTATATTTTAATATATGAAAAGTGTGAATTTTTGAATTCGTTTTTTTTTTCCTTTGACTTCTAATACCTGCACTCAGGTTACATTTTTAATACTGCATATATTCTTTGTATGTTTACGAAAAAAAAAAGAGATTGTTTCACTTTTTAAGTTTGTATACTATGGGAAATATACGAAAAGTCTATTTTTATCAAAATTTCGATTTTGAACGTTCATGAGTAAAATGCTTTAAACATTTTCAAGCTAGAATTGATTTTAACTTATAGCTGAATGAATAATTGTTTATACCATACAAACTTTCGCCGCCTAATACGAAATAACCTGAGCTCTGAAGGTGTAATAGATGAATTAAGTCGAAATGTTTGACTTTGAACGTTCACAACAAAACCTTTTAACAGTTATTAATATGGCCCCTTATTCTGTAAAACGAAACGAAAAAAAAATTGTCAAAAAAAAAATCATAAATTCCATTGATTAATTTATTCTATATTAAATGAAATAAAAACAACGACGAAACAAACAAACAAGTGAAAAAAAACTGTCATTGGAATATTTGACGAATTTCTTTTCATTTCGTTTTACGTAATAAGGGATAACACTCGAATCATGGAAACAATAAATGCTGAAAACAACGAAATTATAAAATCGTGAATATAAATATGTTAAAGTATATTTAAAAAATAATAAGATAATTCATTTCACTTAGCGTATCCACATGCAATCAGAAATTGTTCTGAAAAATACACAGGTTCAACATTGTTCCAAAATGTAAGAGAAAGGGGCCATAAATAAGAGATATGCAGTTATCATTTATAAGAATTTTCCTGAATGGTTACATTAAGAACTTCCTTCAATCCCGCGATCCCGGAATTTGAGTCAAATTAGTACCGAAAAACTGATCCCGGGATCATCGTTAAAACCCGGGATTTTAGGAATTACAAAAAATGTCTAGTTGATCAATTGGTAATAGTTTATTCAAAAGTCTTTCAATGTTTTTATACACATTTCGTGAAAAAGTAAATCTAACATTTAATGAACTGTAATCTTAAAACACTAAAGGCCTCTTTCTGTATTGCGTACGAACGAATGACGCAAAAATGACGTCAATAGTAATGAATTACGTCACTTTCGACTAATAGTCATTTGTGTCGAAATACAGAAAGTCTTATTTTCAACAAATTTTTATTTTGAAGACAGTCGAAAGATTTACTATTAACATTGTTGAAGAATTATATCCGGAAAACTGGAACCGTTATCTATGAATGTAACCTTTATTAATAAAGTATGATACACTGTGGTTTATATAACGCGGATTTTGTATTTTGGATACGTAATATATGAGTTTTGTTTGAGCCTTAAGCATTATAATTGTTTATAATTCAAACAGAGATATAGCTATTTGATGGCTTTGTTATTATTTTTTAAATCCCGGGATTCAAATTTTTTCGTCCCGAGTTGAAAAATAGTACGATATTGACATAAAGGGTTTTTCAATAAGAGTGCTACAAAAGTTTTTTTCAAGGGTTTTGACATTTTTTTTGCTTGTTTGTTTGTACTTTATTAATAATCGAGCCTTCAAAGGCCATAATGATTACATGGTTATATATATCGAGTAGACTAACCTAATAAAAATAACTTTGATTAAATCAAAAAAAATAAATAAATAAGAGAAAAAAAACTTATATTGCATTCCCTAACAATATCAAAAAAATAAAGAATTAATTATTTAATTAATTAATTATTAGCGACAACAAATATCATAAATAAAGAAATCAACGACTTAACAACAAAGAGAGCAGAGAATAGTACTAATGAGATCTCAAACTACAACACATAGGAGAAAGTACTAGTTTCTACTATTACAGCGCATGTATTCTAAGAGTGAGTCCTTGTATTTATTTAAGGATAGGGAAAAACTTTTTATTTCCCTAGAAAGAGGATTCCATGATCTTGACACCCTAACGAGAAATGATCTCTCATAAGTCGAGTTTCTGATTATAGGAATTAAAATTTGAGTACAACGACTTGAATGTGAAAACTTAAACATTTCAAATAAATAAGGAGGATTCTGAGAGATTACAACTTTATAAAAAAGAATTAACAGCCTTAATCTAATGTAAGAAAGGAATGTGCAATTTAAAAACATTTGCTCGTATGCGCTAACATGATCGCGTAATCGAAGTTTATAGACATATCTAAGTATTCTGTTAAATATTAATTTTATTTGTTTTTGATTAGACAAATTTGTTCCCGAGTAAACCTCTAAACCATATGTTATAACAGACATGAGTAGAGCATGTCTTCAGTAAGGTTTGCCATTTCATGATGGAAATATATACGAGCCAACGAGTCGAAATTATTAAAATTTACTACCGAAATTCGAATTCGTCGAATTCGAATCTTTCCATCATGAAATGGCAAACCTTACTGAAGGGAAATGTCAAAAGAGCGGTAAGAAATATGGCGTCGTTTGCAGTCCCTGTCGCTCTATTTTTGTAGCGTCCCTGTTGAAAAACCCTTTTGTATGCTTATGGCATTTTAGAAACATTTTTAAAAAATATGAATGAAACAAATGAGTTGCTATGAAAAGCTCTATTTTTTTTGGCTCGATCCGAAAATCTGTCTTTATAATTTCAATTAAAGTGGTAAACTGCTATACACATCCCTCTCTTTATCATTCAAAGAGACAGATCTCATATTCGAGTTTTTACCAAAAATAAGCTTAAAATATTCCTTAAAAATTGCCAGACATTTTTTGACAGACAGCGTCCTTACCAAAGACAAAATTTTCTGGCAGGCTCACGACAGTTTAGAATTTTTTTTCGAAAGTTGTTTTAAGAAGACAAATGCGGAGTTTGCCAATTTTTTGCACATACCAAAAATATTACGGAAACCTGTCATTACAATACGAACAAAATTTGATAACCTCCCCAATATCTATGTATGCCAAAAATATAACCGATATAACGTATTCTTGAAAAACGTACAGTAATTTAGTTTAGGATAGGATCCAAACTTTATCAATTTCATTCATTCATTCCCATTACGTTTTCTTTTTTCTTCAAGTTGCGTTGCTGTATTAATTTATATAAGAAATATTTAAAAATAATTTAGTTTGTGTCTTTATGTCGTTTTTTTAATACTAGTATATCCTATCGTCGTTGTTAAACTAAAAGTCACCCAATACATTTTTTTGAAAATCTTCAATTTCAACATTGTTGGTAATTATTACAAAAAGTAAATGATACATTTTTAAAGTTGAAATACCAATTGATAGATCCACATTTTCTTATCATTTGGTACAAATATTGAGCTGATCAATCAAAAATTAAAAGATATATAAAGATTTTTGTAAATGAAAAATTGGCATTTTGAAAATGTAGTTGGTGACTTTTAATTCTACAACGACGATATATAAACGAAATATACACTATTACCAAATACGCAAACATACGAAGTGAAATGAATTCTCTTAATATAAATCATATATTTTGGCTATAGGTTTAAGTAACATGAGAAACTCTTGAAACTCTAAGAAACTCTTTTAAGGTGTTGAATTTCTTGTAGTTTCTATTATAATGAAATGCTATAAAAAATATAAACTTGTAAAATATTTATTTACGATAAGTGTCACGCAATTAAAAACGCGTGACTGCGTAGGCTGCCGTGATTCTTAGCAATTAGCATGGACGCACTTAAAAAGGGGCGATTTACTGATGTTGCTGCTGCCCTTGCAGGCAACATTGTGCGACAGCAAAAACAACAACCTAACTGCATTGCATTAAGTGCTAATTATACAGCTACTACTACTACTAGTAGTAGTAAAAACATTATTAAAATTAAAATTAATTAATTTGCAAAATAAATGCATAAAATGTATTTAAAACTTACGACTAAAAACTACAACAACATGTTGCAACTAGTAGCACGTGATTAATTTTAATGCAAACGTAACACGAAAACTTACCGTAAAATTATTTTGTACGTTTGTATTGGCAACGGTGGACATGTTGCTGCCAGCAGCAGCGGCAACAGCTTTAAAATTGTTGCGACAGCTGCGGCTTATGTTGCTGTTGCGAGGTGCTGCTTGTTTGTTGCTTAGAATTTGTGCAGTTTGTTGCATAAAATGTTCGTTTAAAGTTTGTGGCTTACAACTAATTGTTTGACTAAAATTATTAATATTTGTATTATGATTATTTGCTAATGTTTCTGGACTTTTGTTAGTTTGTGGTGGCTGCACGTTGCCGATTGTGTTTGCGTCAAATATTAGTGCCGGCGACGGTGCTGGCGGAAGCACCGGCGGTTTAAGCCTGGTAACCGTACTGGCGGCCAACAGTAGCTCCGGCATTTTTGGCACAAATATTCAGAGAGTTTAGAGCAGACTCAGCTAAGCATGAAGCAAAAGTACAGCGCTGCAAAAAGAGAGAAATAATGTTAGGAATTTGTAGAATTTTTTAAAATTTTAATTAAAAGAAATCAAAATAATAAAAAATTAAATTTTAAAATTAAAAATAATAAAATTTTAAAATAATAATAATGAAAAAGGGTTGTTGTTCTTTTGGCTAATTTTCCATTTTATTGTTTTCAGTATTATTTTGGTTTTATTTTTGTGAGTGTTGCGTTTGTGTTTTGCACTGTGTTGTCTTTGAGAGCGTTTTAAATATTTATTTAGTTATTTTTTAAGTAGGCGCAGTTCTGTTATTTAATTTAATTGCATTAAATTAAAGTCGTTATTTAGCTTTATTTAAATAAATACATTATTGGTGCTTATATCATAGTTGGAGCTTCGATTTACTGCGATGGGGCATCATCGCCGCGCAGACGTTTCTTAATTTCGGCAGCTAATTTGTCCAGCGCAACTTCATCCTCTTTGCGTGTGGTCACCTCGCGCAGCTTCACGATGCCCTTCTCCAGCTCCGAGTCTCCGAAGACAATGGCGAGAGGAATTTGATTCTCCTCGCAGTGTTGCAGCTGCGCCAGCAGTTTTGGGTTCAGTTTGTATGAGTGCTCAGCCTGCAGAAGGAAAAAATTAATTATATACTATATAAAAATATAAAATATAAAATATAAAATATAAAATATAAAATATAAAATATAAAATATAAAATATAAAATATAAAATATAAAATATAAAATATAAAATATAAAATATAAAATATAAAATATAAAATATAAAATATAAAATATAAAATATAAAATATAAAATATAAAATATAAAATATAAAATATAAAATATAAAATATAAAATATAAAATATAAAATATAAAATATAAAATATAAAATATAAAATATAAAATATAAAATATAAAATATAAAATATAAAATATAAAATATAAAATATAAAATATAAAATATAAAATATAAAATATAAAATATAAAATATAAAATATAAAATATAAAATATAAAATATAAAATATAAAATATAAAATATAAAATATAAAATATAAAATATAAAATATAAAATATAAAATATAAAATATAAAATATAAAATATAAAATATAAAATATAAAATATAAAATATAAAATATAAAATATAAAATATAAAATATAAAATATAAAATATAAAATATAAAATATAAAATATAAAATATAAAATATAAAATATAAAATATAAAATATAAAATATAAAATATAAAATATAAAATATAAAATATAAAATATAAAATATAAAATATAAAATATAAAATATAAAATATAAAATATAAAATATAAAATATAAAATATAAAATATAAAATATAAAATATAAAATATAAAATATAAAATATAAAATATAAAATATAAAATATAAAATATAAAATATAAAATATAAAATATAAAATATAAAATATAAAATATAAAATATAAAATATAAAATATAAAATATAAAATATAAAATATAAAATATAAAATATAAAATATAAAATATAAAATATAAAATATAAAATATAAAATATAAAATATAAAATATAAAATATAAAATATAAAATATAAAATATAAAATATAAAATATAAAATATAAAATATAAAATATAAAATATAAAATATAAAATATAAAATATAAAATATAAAATATAAAATATAAAATATAAAATATAAAATATAAAATATAAAATATAAAATATAAAATATAAAATATAAAATATAAAATATAAAATATAAAATATAAAATATAAAATATAAAATATAAAATATAAAATATAAAATATAAAATATAAAATATAAAATATAAAATATAAAATATAAAATATAAAATATAAAATATAAAATATAAAATATAAAATATAAAATATAAAATATAAAATATAAAATATAAAATATAAAATATAAAATATAAAATATAAAATATAAAATATAAAATATAAAATATAAAATATAAAATATAAAATATAAAATATAAAATATAAAATATAAAATATAAAATATAAAATATAAAATATAAAATATAAAATATAAAATATAAAATATAAAATATAAAATATAAAATATAAAATATAAAATATAAAATATAAAATATAAAATATAAAATATAAAATATAAAATATAAAATATAAAATATAAAATATAAAATATAAAATATAAAATATAAAATATAAAATATAAAATATAAAATATAAAATATAAAATATAAAATATAAAATATAAAATATAAAATATAAAATATAAAATATAAAATATAAAATATAAAATATAAAATATAAAATATAAAATATAAAATATAAAATATAAAATATAAAATATAAAATATAAAATATAAAATATAAAATATAAAATATAAAATATAAAATATAAAATATAAAATATAAAATATAAAATATAAAATATAAAATATAAAATATAAAATATAAAATATAAAATATAAAATATAAAATATAAAATATAAAATATAAAATATAAAATATAAAATATAAAATATAAAATATAAAATATAAAATATAAAATATAAAATATAAAATATAAAATATAAAATATAAAATATAAAATATAAAATATAAAATATAAAATATAAAATATAAAATATAAAATATAAAATATAAAATATAAAATATAAAATATAAAATATAAAATATAAAATATAAAATATAAAATATAAAATATAAAATATAAAATATAAAATATAAAATATAAAATATAAAATATAAAATATAAAATATAAAATATAAAATATAAAATATAAAATATAAAATATAAAATATAAAATATAAAATATAAAATATAAAATATAAAATATAAAATATAAAATATAAAATATAAAATATAAAATATAAAATATAAAATATAAAATATAAAATATAAAATATAAAATATAAAATATAAAATATAAAATATAAAATATAAAATATAAAATATAAAATATAAAATATAAAATATAAAATATAAAATATAAAATATAAAATATAAAATATAAAATATAAAATATAAAATATAAAATATAAAATATAAAATATAAAATATAAAATATAAAATATAAAATATAAAATATAAAATATAAAATATAAAATATAAAATATAAAATATAAAATATAAAATATAAAATATAAAATATAAAATATAAAATATAAAATATAAAATATAAAATATAAAATATAAAATATAAAATATAAAATATAAAATATAAAATATAAAATATAAAATATAAAATATAAAATATAAAATATAAAATATAAAATATAAAATATAAAATATAAAATATAAAATATAAAATATAAAATATAAAATATAAAATATAAAATATAAAATATAAAATATAAAATATAAAATATAAAATATAAAATATAAAATATAAAATATAAAATATAAAATATAAAATATAAAATATAAAATATAAAATATAAAATATAAAATATAAAATATAAAATATAAAATATAAAATATAAAATATAAAATATAAAATATAAAATATAAAATATAAAATATAAAATATAAAATATAAAATATAAAATATAAAATATAAAATATAAAATATAAAATATAAAATATAAAATATAAAATATAAAATATAAAATATAAAATATAAAATATAAAATATAAAATATAAAATATAAAATATAAAATATAAAATATAAAATATAAAATATAAAATATAAAATATAAAATATAAAATATAAAATATAAAATATAAAATATAAAATATAAAATATAAAATATAAAATATAAAATATAAAATATAAAATATAAAATATAAAATATAAAATATAAAATATAAAATATAAAATATAAAATATAAAATATAAAATATAAAATATAAAATATAAAATATAAAATATAAAATATAAAATATAAAATATAAAATATAAAATATAAAATATAAAATATAAAATATAAAATATAAAATATAAAATATAAAATATAAAATATAAAATATAAAATATAAAATATAAAATATAAAATATAAAATATAAAATATAAAATATAAAATATAAAATATAAAATATAAAATATAAAATATAAAATATAAAATATAAAATATAAAATATAAAATATAAAATATAAAATATAAAATATAAAATATAAAATATAAAATATAAAATATAAAATATAAAATATAAAATATAAAATATAAAATATAAAATATAAAATATAAAATATAAAATATAAAATATAAAATATAAAATATAAAATATAAAATATAAAATATAAAATATAAAATATAAAATATAAAATATAAAATATAAAATATAAAATATAAAATATAAAATATAAAATATAAAATATAAAATATAAAATATAAAATATAAAATATAAAATATAAAATATAAAATATAAAATATAAAATATAAAATATAAAATATAAAATATAAAATATAAAATATAAAATATAAAATATAAAATATAAAATATAAAATATAAAATATAAAATATAAAATATAAAATATAAAATATAAAATATAAAATATAAAATATAAAATATAAAATATAAAATATAAAATATAAAATATAAAATATAAAATATAAAATATAAAATATAAAATATAAAATATAAAATATAAAATATAAAATATAAAATATAAAATATAAAATATAAAATATAAAATATAAAATATAAAATATAAAATATAAAATATAAAATATAAAATATAAAATATAAAATATAAAATATAAAATATAAAATATAAAATATAAAATATAAAATATAAAATATAAAATATAAAATATAAAATATAAAATATAAAATATAAAATATAAAATATAAAATATAAAATATAAAATATAAAATATAAAATATAAAATATAAAATATAAAATATAAAATATAAAATATAAAATATAAAATATAAAATATAAAATATAAAATATAAAATATAAAATATAAAATATAAAATATAAAATATAAAATATAAAATATAAAATATAAAATATAAAATATAAAATATAAAATATAAAATATAAAATATAAAATATAAAATATAAAATATAAAATATAAAATATAAAATATAAAATATAAAATATAAAATATAAAATATAAAATATAAAATATAAAATATAAAATATAAAATATAAAATATAAAATATAAAATTTAAAATATAAAATAAAAAATCACCGCACCTTAATGCCCTGCTCCCACAAATCATTCAAAATGCCCAGACGCTTCTCGTGCAGTCCCTTGTGAGCAGAGGCCACATAAACCTCTACCTCATTGGTGCGCGCCTTAAGACCCGACGCTGCATGCTTCGCCTCTAGCACAGAGAAAATACGCTCCACGCCAATTGAGACACCCACACAAGGCACCTGTTTGCCCTTGGGATCAAACATGCCAACCAGATTGTCATAGCGACCACCGCCAGCCACCGAGCCAATGGTGCCCTGTTCCTCAGCATCGACAGTGCCATTTTCAATCAATTTCTGTTCTGCTTTCAGCACACATTCATAGATGACACCCGTATAGTAGTCAAGACCACGTGCCAAACTTAAATCAAAACTGATCTTCTCAGAGAGACCCATTGCATTGCAGTATTTGAGCAGTAGACGCATACCCTCCAGTCCCTTGACGGCGGAGGCAACGGCTTTAAGTTTCTCATCGGCCAACAATTGTTCAACGAGTTCAGCACCGCCACTCAGACGTACATATTCGCCAATGCGATCGGCGGCAGCAGCATCTAAGCCCTTCTCATCGATCATTTCTTTGCGCACATCGGCCCACGGTGACTATTTTGATGTAAATTTGTATTATTTTCTTTTAAATGCATTCAAAGCAAACACTTACCTTGTCCAGTTTGTCAACCGATGAACAAATAGCACGAAATTGATCAGCTGGCACACCGCATGCCTCAAACATGCCATCGAGCAGCTGACGATGATTTAGCTTTATGACATAGTCACCAATGTCAAGTGTGTCGAGTATTTCGGCAACAATTTTAACGCACTCCGCATCGGGCAGCATGGGATCGTAGGAGCCAGCAATATCGAAATCCTTAAATTTTAAATATTTTTTAGATTTATTTCACATAGTTTTTGAAATATTGAAACTTACGCATTGATAAAACTCGCGATAACGACCACGTGTCATTTTTGGATTGTCACGCCTGTAGACCTTGGCAATGTGATAACGTTTAATGCTCGAGATCTTGCTCATGGCCAAGTAGCGCGCCAGCGGCACTGTTAGATCATAGCGCAGCGAGAGAATTTCACCACCCTGATCCTTGAGATCGTAGATCAGTTTGGAGTCCTCGCCGTACTTGCCGGTGAGCACTTCCTAGGAGGGGGGATAATTGGGGTATTAGTGGAAGTTTTTCAATGGTTTATCAAAAATTTAAAACAGTTTAATTAAATAAATTAAATAATCCAAATGCAAAATCAAATAAATTAAATAACAAAATAAAAAAAATTATCTAATAAATCAAATATATTAAAAAAATCAAAAACAATAAACCACAAAAAAATATAAACAAATGCTATTAAATACAATAAAAACCCAAAAAATATACAATACTTGAAATCTTAGATTATTCATAATAAAAACTACGAAATACAAAATTGAAAATACGAAATTCAAAATATAAAAATATAATTAAAAATACGTAATACAAAATGCAAAATACAAAATACAGAATACAAAATACAATACACAAAATACAAAATACGAAATTCAAAATAGAAAATAGAAAATACACAATACAAAATGCAAAATACAAAATACAGAATAAAAAACAATATACAAAATACGAATTACAAAATACTGAATACAAAATACAAAACACAAAATACAAAATGCTAAATACAAAATGCAAAATGCAAAATACAAAATACAAAATACAAAATGCAAAATACAAAATACAAAATACAAAATACAAAATACAAAATACAAAATACAAAATACAAAATACAAAATACAAAATACAAAATACAAAATACAAAATACAAAATACAAAATACAAAATACAAAATACAAAATACAAAATACAAAATACAAAATGCAAAATACAAAATATAAAATATAAAATACAAAATACAAAATACAAAATACAAAATACAAAATACAAAATGCAATATACAAAATATAAAATACAAAATACAAAATACAAAATACAAAATACAAAATACAAAATACAAAATGCAATATACAAAATACAAAATACAAAATACAAAATACAAAATACAAAATAAAAAACAATATACAAAATACGAATTACAAAATACTGAATACAAAATACAAAACACAAAATACAAAATGCTAAATACAAAATGCAAAATGCAAAATACAAAATACAAAATACAAAATACAAAATGCAAAATACAAAATACAAAATACCAAATGCAAAATACAAAATACAAAATACAAAATGCAAAATACAAAATACAAAATACAAAATACAAAATACAAAATACAAAATACAAAATACAAAATACAAAATATAAAATACAAAATACAAAATGCAAAATACAAAATATAAAATACAAAATACAAAATACAAAATACAAAATACAAAATACAAAATACAAAATACAAAATGCAATATACAAAATACAAAATGCAAAATACAAAATATAAAATACGAAATACGAAATACAAAATGCAAAATACAAAATGCAAAATGAAAAATGCAAAATACAAAATACATGATACGAAATACAAAATACGAAATACAAAATGCAAAATACAGAATACAAAATACAATACACAAAATACAAAATTAAAAATACGAAATACAAAATTCAAAATAGAAAATACAAAATGCAAAATACAAAATGCAAAATATAAAATACAAAATACAGAATACAAAATACAATATTCAAAATACAAAATACAAAATATAAAATATAAAATACAAAATACAAAATACAAAATACAAAATACGAAATACAAAATACGTAAATATAATTGAAAAACTCCGTAATACAATAAAATACAAATCAATTACAATAAAATACAATTAAAAACAAATCAAATACAAATCAAAATCAAAAAAAAATTAAAATAACATACAATAAAATACAAATCAAATGCAATAATATAATAAAATCTATATAAAATATAATAAAATAAAAAAAAATAAAATATATGAAATAATCTAATAAAATACAAATTAAATACATTAAAAAAGAAAATACAATAAAATCACTTACAATCAAACACAATTAATTCATTACCTTCAGCTCAAATACCGGTGTATCGATCGCCTCACCGCCGTGCTTCTTGAAAATCGTGGTAATCTTATCCAAGACACCCTGACGCAGCGTCATCTGCTGTGGCGCATAGTCACGCGTGCCCTTCGGTGTCTTCAGCGTGAATTTCTGTGGCTGTGCGGGTCCATCACTAATCTTGGCCTTGAGGGCCAACAGACGCGCTACCTCTACATCGATCTGTCAAAGTTTGAAGAATAAATTTACAATGAATTCGATTTACGTACAAAAAACATGCTAAACTAATAGTTAAACTAACTTATGTGCTAACCTTGTCCAATTGTTGCTCAACATCGTCGTTGATACGCGCAGATTCATTATTGTTGCTGTTGTTCGACACCGGAGTCGTTGTTGTCGTCAACGTTTGCGCGTTGCTCTGCGCAAAGGAACGACTGAGGCAGGTGATTCCTTTGCATCCGTTTTTTAAGTATTCGATTAGGGAAATTTGTGCGCCGCGTTGAGGCACAGTTTGTACGGTACGACGGCCAATAGAACGCAACATTTTTATTTTTTAATTACGTTTTTAATTTATCAATTTTTTAGATTATTTTAATTTTTAACAACTTAACTTTTTAAACTATAGTTTAAAGTTTTTTTTAGTGAAATTTTTGTTACATCAAATTTTTAAAATTTGTGTTTTAAATAAATTTGTTTTTTTTTAAATTTTTGAAAAATAGTGAAATTTGTATTACAAATAAATTAAATTTGAAATGCTCTTGAAATTTTTAATTTTCAAAATTTTCGACTTTATAGCTTTTTAATTGTATAGTATTGAATAATATATAATTTATGTAATTCAATTTTAATATATACAAATATGCAGTTTTTTAATTATTTATTGTGTAAAAATATTTTTTTATATTTTTATGAATTATTTTTCCAATTAAAATTAAAAACGCGACGTCTTTTTTTTAGTTAAGCCTAAACAACAACAATAATGAAACTGATTAGAAGTTTTGTAGGGCACTTAAACAGAGCATGAAATATAACTCAGAGTAATAACGACTTAAAAACGAGGACAAAAACAAGTTTAAAAGTTAGACTAAAATTTAGTTACAGAATAAACAAAACAACAACAAAAAAAGATACAAGCAAAACAGACAAGAACTAGAAAAGTTCACCTTTTTTTATAATTTTCAACAAATTTTATGCTTAGTTGTTGCCATTTTTTTTTGGGGCATACAAATAATTTATAAAATGCAGCATAATTTGTAGCTTGTTAGAAGAAAATAAATGAAATGAAGCCAAAGTTAAAACAAACAAAAAAAAAAAGTTGAGTGCATTGTAAGCAATTTACAGGTTAGTGAATGATGTTGCAACTAGTTACCAACTAAATACAATTAAAATAAATTATAGAAAAAAAAAACGAAAGCACAAAATACTGCATATTACAGTAATTAGTTTCACTAATTAGTTTCAATATTTGTTCAGAAAATAAAAAAAATATTGCGTTCCATCGACCCAAAATAGTTGTGGTGTTGCGTTAATTAATGGATTTTTCGTTTTGATGTTGGTTTGAGTTGGAACTTTTTTATTTTGTTTGGTTTCTTTTTTAAATTTAATTTTAGTTT
Organism: Dryomyza anilis; assembly: GCA_951804985.1. NCBI lineage: Eukaryota > Metazoa > Arthropoda > Insecta > Diptera > Dryomyzidae > Dryomyza > Dryomyza anilis. Next base: position 117,419,450 of record OX638130.1, read on the forward strand.
TTTTTTTTTTTTTTTGTTATTTACACTACGCAAATTTACACATACACAGAACGTTTGAAAGCGGACAATTTGTCGGTTTAAATAGATAAATATTACATAAGAAAATTTATAAAATAAAAAAAAGATACTAAGGGTTACTCAATTTGCTAATTGATACAAAACGTAAAAATTAATTTTAAAATTAAAAAATATATTTACTTTTACACTAAAGTTCTATACGTATGATCACTTCATTTCTGTATTCAAAAATATATAAATAGGGGTAAAGTGGGACACGTTTTGATTTTACTCCAAAAAAGTAAATTGTAATATTTTTGAAAAATTCTTTTGAAGGGTCTATACCATGGACTGGTTCATGATTTTACATTTTGCATTAACAGAATACCATTATATGTCTTTTAATTAATTTTTGAACAAATGTTTGGGTAAAATGGGAAACTTCAAATGTTTATCAAAATGCTATTTTAGTCTTTCTTTTTCAGTTATTTTCGTAATAAATAAGTCTAAAAAAGCATTATACTAAGGAAATAAAAAATGAATGGTAATATAAGAAAAATAAGAAGTAAAAAGTTTAAATTCATCTCATCTCAGTATTTTTGTTAAGAAAATTCAAGAACGTTTGCATACATTGGACATCACTGAATTGTTGTAATTTAATTTCTTCGAGATTTTATTCATGCAAATTGTACAAAATTCTTCTTCTTCTGATGAAGTTGAAGAATATTTATCGATGTTGCTATTCATTGGTGTGTGGCTGCGATTGAAGTTTTTTCTTGGCTTAACCAATTAAGTAATAACACAGTATTCTCACTATAATTACAACAAATAATGCTTGAATTATATTTCCCACTTTACCCTAGAAAATATTTCCCAGAGCTATCGGCGCACCGTGAACAAAATGTCAGTTTTTTTAACACAATCTATAACTTTGAAACCAATGAGTTTGATTTTGTGAATTTTTTACAAAATAAGTAAATATCTAGGTACAGTTATGCATTAAAAGATATATTCTATTGTTTGCCAATAAATGTGTAAAAATATTTAAAAATGTAGAATTTTTTGAGAAATTTTGACATGTTATTTCTCAAAATTGAAAATTATTTCAGTAGACGCCTGACCGGAGGTTTAAAGAACGGACCCTCTTCCAGTCTGGACGATGACGGGAATCTAGTAACAGATGTCCAGGGTACACTGAGATTATGAAGATAGCACTTCTCTCATCTACTAGCAGGCGATGACGACAACTACTCCGCCGATAGAGAAGAGAGCTTGACAACCCCAGCCGACCGTGAAGAGGTCTGCACAGCCATCAACAGGCTGAAAAACAACAAAGCCGCAGGATCTGCCTGCTGAGTTGTTTAAGGCCGTAGGCAATGAGCTCATAACGAGCATGCACCAGCTCATCAGCAGAATATGGTCAGAAGAAAGCATGCCCAGCGAATGGAATCTCAGAAGGGGGATCCCACGATACGCGCCAACTACCGTGGGATAAGTCTACTCAATATCGCGCATAAGGTTCTAACGAGCGTATTATGTGAAAGACTGAAGCCCATCGTCAACAGACTGATTGGACAATTCAGGACAATACCAAAGAGAGGCAGATCGACACCCACCACCTTCTCGTCGACTACAAAGCTGCCTTCGACAGTCCGATAAGGAGTCGGTTATACGCCACCATGTCTGAGTTCGGTATACCTGTGAAACTTTTAAGGCGTTGCAGGATACACGTAGATGGTAAATTTTAGAATGTAAAATGTAAATGACAAATCGTAGATGGTAAAGTGCAGATGGTAAAATGTAGATGGTAAATAGTAGATGGTTAATCGTAGATGGTAAATCGTAGATGGTAAATGGAAGATGAAAAATCGTAGATGGTAAATAGTAGATGGTAAATCGTAGATGGTAAATCGTATATGGTAAATCGTAGATGATAAATCGTAGATGGTAAATCGTTGATGATAAATCGTAGATGATAAATCGTAGATGGTAAATCGTAGATGGTAAATCGTAGATGGTAAATCGTAAATGGTATATTGTAGAATATAAAATGTAAATAACAAATCGTAGATGGTAAAGTGCAGATGGTAAATTGTAGATTGTAAATGGTAAATCGTAGATGGTAAATCGTAGATGGTAAATCGTATATGGTAAATCGTAGATGATAAATCGTAGATGATAAATCGTAGATGATAAATCGTAGATGGTAAATCATAGATGGTAAATCGTAGATGGTAAATCGTAGATGGTAAATCGTAGATGGTAAAGTGTAGATGGTAAATTGTAGAATGTAAAATGTAAATGACAAATCGTAGATGGTAAAGTGCAGATGGTAAATTGTAGATGGTAAATGGTAAATCGTAGATGGTAAATCGTAGATGATAAATCATAGATGGTAAATCGTAGATGGTAAATTGTAGATGGTAAAGTGTAGATGGTAAATTGTAGAATGTAAAATGTAAATGACAAATCGTAGATGGTAAAATGCAGATGGTAAATTGTAGATGGTAAATGGTAAATCGTAGATGGTTAATCGTAGATGGTTCATCGTAGATGGTAAATCGTAGATGGTAAATCGTAGATGAAAAATCGTAGATGGTAAATCGTAGATGATAAATCGTAGATGATAAATCGTAGATGGTAAATCGTAGATGGTAAATCGTAGATGGTAAATCGGTATTAAACTTACGTGTCTGAACGAGGTTTCAGACAAGGGATTCCCTATCGTGTGACTTTTTCAGCCTAATATTGGAGAAGATTGTGAGAGCTGATAAACTCCATCACAATGGCACTATCTTCAACAAGAGTTCCATGCTGCTCGGGTACGCTGATGATATCGACATCATTGGGCAGAGCGTACGAGCAGTCAGTGCAACATTCGCCAGTTTAGAGAGGGAATCGCGCCGAATGGGTCTTACGGTGAACGAGGACAAGACGAAGTACCTAGTGTCAACAAACAAAGAGTCCCGGCGTCTTGAACAATACGTCACTATTGACAACCACAACTTCGAAGTTGTGAAGGCCTTTGTTTATTTAGGTACCAATATCAACAAAGAAAACAATGTCAGTCTGGAGATTAGCCTAAAAATAAACTCTTGTCAACAGGTGTTACTTAGTGTTACTCAGTAGGCAATTGAGGAGCAGAGCCATCGCTCGACGCACAAAAATTACGCTCTATGAGTCGCTCATCATACCAGTCCTCCTCTATGGCGCTGAGGCATGGACGCTTGCCAACACCGATGAGCGTCCTTTAGGAGCGTTCGAGAAAAAGATTCTTCGGAAAATCTATGGTCCGAAATGTGTTGAAAACGAGCACAGATTCAGATGGAACGACGAGCTGTATGAGTTCTATGCCGACATTGACATAGTCAGGCGCATTAAGATTCAGCGCCTACGAGGGTTTGGACATGTCGAGCGTATGAATGAAAGCGCTCCAGCAAAAAAAAAAAAAGTGTAATCGACAACTTTCAAAATCACGAAATGTTCGTAATTTCATCAGTTGTACGTAATTCAGTCATCATGTGTACATAATTCCGTCATTTCACCACGCAGAATCCACAGACACATGATTTACTTATGTGGTCAGTTTTTAAAATATAAATTGCCGAAGTGGAAGATTTTTGTAATAAAACTTTACCTTTGAGATTTTGTTGTACAGTTAGCCTATTTCTCTATTTCGATATAACGCCCCAGTAATATGTTGAAATAATCTCTATCATAAGCTCTAGCAATATAAATGATGGCTTTTTGTCGTTCTGAACCATTTATAATACTGAAAAAGTTATCTATTCTGAACTCAAATTTAAAATTTTATTCTTTATTCCGAAAAAATCAACTAATTACGTTAAGATTATTTGAATATCATGCTATTTGACGTTTTTAAAATTGTTCATTTTTTTTAAATGACATCACATTCTTCTAAAAGTCTTTCGTGTCGAAATACAGAAATTAGATATTTATATTTCCAATGAATTAATTACATATTTTAGAAAATTCAATGAGATATCAAAATGTCTACAATCGAAGCTATTTTGGTAGAATATTTGTTCATGATTGGACTGAAATTTACATTTTAATTATTTTTAAAATTATTTCAAAAAATCATACAAAAAACGTTAATCTTTTTAGTATAATATTGTTCTCTTTAATAGACCCCAAATATTCACATAAACGTATTATTCTAGTTTATTAAAATATATAAAAAATATTATTTTTTAGTTTTTGCTGTATAACCAGCTATGCGAGCAGATTAGAAATATGAACACAAAGCCAGAGCTTATTTATTTAATCAATACCATTTTTAAAACTAAACAAAACTGAAATAAATAAAATTTCATATGCATTTCAAATAATTGTTTTAAAAAAATGAAATCAATAAAAATGCACTCTTATCTTTTAAAACAAAAAAAAATAACTTCCGAGTAAAATCAATTTAATTGCTGCCTCCATACATAGCGAGTTCAAGGTCGTTGTTATGCCGATAATAATGTTAATTATGAAATATAGCGCAGCATTGTCACCAACGAAGACGCATCAATGCCAGCGATAACGTCAAGAAAACATGAGGCGCCTTATGTGCAAAAACAACAGCTGATTACAGCAAAATCCAGTTTCGCACTGACGTAGTAAACGTGAAACGGAACTTGAAACCATTGCACGCATTAACGGCACAATTTGTAAAATACTCAACTAAGCAGGTCAGGTTGTAGAATTGCAGGAGCGCAAACAGACGAAGGCGCTCGAGCCATAACTAACATGTTTTAAATTTAATAAATTGCATTAATCATTCCATGTATTGAAAGTTTAAATTAAAAGGATTTTAAAATTCTTTAAATTATAACATTTTAAATCGATGAAACTTATTTTAATAACAAATAATGAGAATGTATTATTCTATCGAATGACATTTCAGTTGTTGCAAATTTATCTGATACTGAAATTTATCTGAAAGATGAAATTTATTTTAATATTCATATATTCGATTTAGAAAGGGGCAAATGAAACTTAGAAAACCAAATAAAATTCAGAAACGGGCAACTAACTTTTTAATAAATCAGTATTGATACCAGATATGAGTATTGTTCAAACCACCACGATCTCCAGGCAGACAATGACAAACATCTGAGAGTTAAAAATTGCCTTGAAAAAATCACTCCTAGCCTAAATGTTGCAGTATAGATAAAGAAAAAGACAAAAGATCTGCGTCAACTTCACATTTGATGTCTGACGCATTTTTTGTTTTCCCCATTTGCTGTTCCTCTGTCTGTTGTTTAGTCTATTAAAATCATGATTACAGAATAGGGAAAAAAAGCGAGTTCAATAAAATTCAATATTTTTATTATTTGTATACTTGCAATATCTGTGATTTAAAATGGGCGTGATCGATTAAGGACGATTTTTTTTAAACCACAATTACCGTATACAAAATTCTCTACTGACAAAATGACTGCACTTTCTTAACAGGTTTAAATTCCGGAACTTTTGTCCAACCTTTATTTAAGGATGATAATGCTTCTACAATGATTTGAACACTTTCTCTAATTTTAAACCGTCCCTGTAGTTGCGCATGCGCCGCCTACTTCTTGACAGGCAACTCCAAGACAACGTGTCAACGTAAAACACAAAACCATGACACAGAAAACCTGAAACCAGTTTGCAGTATCGAATGTAGACTAGTAGGCAGCCAGCGATCAACTACAGTCGGAGTAAATGGTAACAGGCTAAAATGTGAAAGCAATTTATGTTCTTAAGCGGTGGTAGTAACAAAAAACTTTAATGAGATCAATTATTGAGCAACGAGATATTTGGAGCTTACGATGCAGCCAACAATGTGAGGCAAACAATGGCGCAGACAATGAAGCATATGATAGAGCAAAAACAACGAAAAAAAAATAGTGAGGAGTATAAAGAGGCAAAAGACAGCAACTGCCAGCGCAGCACTTTGCAAAGTAATTATGCGACTACTACGGTGGCGGATGCAGTAGCAGCAACCGCAACTTCAAAGTGATTCGTGTACTGCAACGCCACTAATGCGCCCAACGACAGACACACAACACCCGCCCATCCGACTGACTGACCAAATAACTGCTGCTGCATGCGTCACATACACAAAAAGCGGCGCACAATGCTACCCGGATGGATGCCACCCAACCACCCAAATTCCAATTAAGCCAAAGTGGATGATGAAATAAATGCGTAATTGCAATGAAGTGTATATATTGTATGGATTTAGTGTGGGTTTATATGCGTGTGTGTTGTGTGTTATGTGCGTTCGGTATATATGCATACAACAAAAACAACTAAAAGTGCAACAAATTAATTAAAGAGTTTTTTAATTAATTAATATAATCAATTAGCAATTGATTCGTTGAAGCACCTACCTTATCTTTGGGCTCCTTGGCTGCCTTTAGTTTACGAACCAAATCACCTTGATTTTTGATTTCTTCCAGGATTTGCTCACGCGTTTCACTCATTCTACAACCAACAAAATGTACCAAACCACACAATATTCGACAGAGCACAAAATTGAATCGGTTTTCTTTATTTTAAACACTTTGGGTTGGCACTTGAAACGAAATTGGTTTCTCTTATTGTTAGCCACAAAAATTTGCACAAATTTATACAATTTTTTACAATATTTGTAGCTTTTTTAACGCTTTTTCACAACGCTGCAGAAATATTTGTCACACGCGGCGTATGAAAAATTGCAAAGTGAATGAGTTGTCAGTGCGCCGTCTGACAGTTTGTTGCGTTTTATGGGATAATTCGTTACGTCATTTTGTTTCGTATGAAGCAGTGTTGCCACTTTTTGAGCATTTAGTCAAAAGTCCACTTCGAATTTCAAAGTCGACTTTTGACAGTACTTTAAAAACCAATTTAAATTAATTCTTTAATTCTAATCTAAAATTCTAACTTTTTGTGATGAGACGGCGGCAGCAGCGCTCTAGTCTGGTCGATTAAACTGTTCACAACAAAACAACAATGAGCAGAGGCAGTGCAGAAATGCCGTGGCGGTAGTTCAGTAAGTTAGGCTGAGGAATTAGATTGCAAAAATGTAAAAAATATATTTTCTATTCCATGGCGTTGTAACTTTAGTCATTTTTAAACTAAAATGTATATGACTCTAAATGACAAGCCGAACAAGAACCAGTCCAGAAGACAACCGACCAGTTCGAGTTCTCGATGGCAAGTGCATAAAACATTCGATTGGATCATATTTTATTAACAAGACTGCTTAGTGGACAGCAGAAATTAACTGGACGGCGTTTTGCGTTTGAGATATCCATTATTGCGGCGTGAGCTGGTGTCGCTTCCATTCGCCGGCTGTATTCTTTCATTTGCCATCTGCTTTCCACTACCACATCACTGGGTAATTAAATGTTTCAATTTAATTTGCATTTCAAAGTTATTTTTATTTTCCATAATGATAATTCTTTAAGTTGAAAATTTAAATAATATATTAAAATTAATATTTATTAATTTATACTTAAACATTTGTTGAAAAACAACAAAATATATTGCAATATATTTATTTCAATACAATGTTATTCAGCAAACAATGAAAATTGAATTATTTATTATTTAATTTTTATATAAAAAAAAATTATATATATTTCATTAATATGTTGTATTCAAAATTTTATAACGATTTATTGCTAATTATATAATATAAAAATATATATAGGTATGCATAATAAAATGAAGCATTTGTGTCTTGAAAGCTTGGTCACTATTGAAAACCAATTAAACTAAAATCAAAATAATAAAATTATTTTTTAACAAAACATTATTTAACTAATTCAAAAATATATATAAAACTTTAAACTCGAATCACTTTAAATGTATACAAAATATTGGCATTCATTTGGGCGTGGAGGGGGCTATTACAGTTTGCGTTTCTTCATCATGGTTTTGCGTTTCTTTTCCATAGCTTCCAATTTCATGTCCTCCAGATCTTCTTGAATGCCTAAAGAAATTATTAAAGATATGCGTTTGAAGAATTAAAATGAAGAAATCAATTTTACAAAGAAGTACTATAATTTATTTGAATAGAAAATATAAAATGTTTTATAAAATATATGTTGTAACTTATTTTATAAAAGAGTTGTAAAATTGATTAAAACAAAGAGGTGGAAAAATTTATTTAATTAAAAATTTAAATAAAAACATATAAAATATATACGTTTTAATAAACAAAAAGCTGCCACTTACCAATCTTTTTACTAAGATATTCTTCACGCTGCTGCTGCGCAAAATTCGATTCCATGGCGGCATCGTCATCATCGTCCAAGTCCCGATATCTGTAAGTGAAAATTAAAATAATTTAAAAACCAAATTAAAAATATCAAATTTGTTAATGTGCCACATACTTGGCTTTGTCGTAGCCAAAGATGGCCTTGATGTGCGACGAATAATCCTCGCCGCAATCGCCATCGTCAATGAAATCGTCCAGCTCCGAGTCATATTCCGAGTCATCGTCGTCATCCAAAATGCGTCCTATACGGAGAGAAAAAACCAAATTATTTATAAAAACTCATAATAAAAATAATTAAAAATACTTTTTGGTGCCGCCTGCTGTTTGCGATTGTCGCCCGGTCGATTGCCGCCACCACGACGCACATCCGGCGGCGGAAATTGACGCGTCTTCTGCACGTCCGGCGGCGGGAATTGACGCGGTTTAATATTCTTTAAATCACGCGGCGGAAACTCGCGCGTTGAGCTGGAACTGGCTGAAGCGTAGGGATTTTTAATAGGTGCAGATTTGCTGCTGCTACTTAAGGCACTACTAGAGCTGGCTGAGCTGCTTTTAGAAGAGGCTGAGTTGCTTTTAGAAGAGGCTGTGCTGGAAGAATACGAGGATGATGATGACGAGGAGGTTTTGGAAGCACTTGCGCTGGATTTCGACGGCAAACTTTTGGCATTGCTGCTGGCGGCGATTGGTGTTGCTTTGTAGACAGGTGGTGCGGCAGCAGGCGCTTGTGGCTTCTTAAAACCATTGCTGCCAGCGCTAGAAGCGGCAGGTTTTGATTTAGCACTGGACGAACTACTTGAATTCATGCTGCTACTACTGCTTGTAGTAGACGGAGCAGCTGGTTTTCCCGCCTGACTCAATTTCGGAATACGTCCATTGGGCTCCATGCGTCCTCCACCACCACCACCGCTGTTGCTGCTGCTGGGTGCCTCTTTGCTGCGCTCTTTACTGCGCTCGGGCGCTTCACCATTACGCTCGCGCTTGCGACGCTCACGTGCCTCCAGCTCACGTTGTCGCTCCTCCTGCTCGCGGCGCTCCTTTGAGGTGAGCAAACGTTCGGGCTCCTTTTTCTTTTTTATCTCTGGCAAAAGATCAACAGGTTCGTGTTGTTTCTTTTCGGCCAATTTGAGCAATGCCTGAAAGTCCATAGGTGGCGGCAGCGGTTTTCGACTTTTGGCCCGCTTTTGTTCTTCCTCGCGTTTTTTGCGCTCCTCCTCGCGACGTTCTGCCTCCGGATCGTAGAGATTCTTCGATGAATTGGTGCTGTATGAACGTGCAACGCTCGGATCCTTGGTGGCTGGTGTTGCATGACTGATGCGCTGCCTGGTGTGAGATTTCTTTTCCTCGATTTCCTTGGTGATGGCAGCCTTGACGCGCTCCTTAGTGCCCGTCAGATCTTTCAGTGACTGCGGTCGGCTAGGCTGAAAGCCTTTGTCCTCCTTCACGTCTTTTACCTAGTATTAAATTTTTAATTATTTTTATATGTTGTAAATTTAAATGAATTTTTTTCTTGCAACCTTTTCAATATACTTTTGATAGAAGGCATTCGCCTCCGTTGACACATAACCATAATCATCCTGATCCGGTTGATCAGGTCCCTGCATAGAAATGGCTGTATGCTCTGTGTTAATGGCATCATCTAGCACTGATTTATTTGCAGACTTGGTGACTTTTAACATTTTTCTAATTTTATTTTTGGATTTCTCATCGCGCTGTGCCAGCAGATTGGCCACCTTTTGACGTTCCTCTGCCTGTCGTGCCTTCTCCTCCTGCTCGCGCTTCTGCAGAAACTTTTGTATGTTGTCCGAGAGTTTCTTCTCCTTGGACTCTTTCTTGGGCGGCGCAAACTTTGTGCTGTAGTATTTGCCCTGTAAATTCAAAAGGATATGCATAATTAATGCTGTTCGTTGGCATACTTAAAGTTTCACAAAATAGCAAAGACTTTAAATATGGATTTTATAGTTTCCACTACTAGGCCATTCATTCACTTACCTCATTTTTGCCACTTTCGCTATTTTTCTTGGCCACATGCAACAAGGTTCCGAAATCCATTGTTTACAAATTGTATTAACTACCACACAATACGTTGAGAGTTGCAAGAATTCTTTTGGTTTTATTTAAAAATGTGAAAAATTCATTAAATGACTAAATTGACGAAATGACGTGCAGACATATTGAAAATCCGAAACCAGACTGTCAAAAAAAGAAGAAGACTGGTTAATGGGAAATTAGGGGGAGGTTGGGAAATTTTAATTTCCTTTACAGGGTTGGCGTGGAGTAAATAATACTAAATACTAAATATGAATACTTTTTGTTTTGATACTTTTTCACGTTTTCGTTCCGTTTTAGTATCTGCTTCGACGAATACATATTCAACGTGCCGTTAACGTACTGGCAAAGATGGAATTGTGATTCCGTTTGATGCGGAGCTCCGTATAAATGTTTCTTGGGATAGGGCAATGTTCCGATTTTCGATCGAATTCAGATAGAATTTCACAATACAAAAAAATTATTTCTAAACGAATTCAAATCATAGTAAAGAAATTGTATTTATTTGAAAACTAAATTTTGACATAGAATTCAAAAACGTGTGTTTACAAATTGTATATTTAAATTTCGTTCGAAAGCCGGAACATGACTCATTGTATTTATATTAATAATATAGACAATTTTTATATATTCAGCTCAATTTTAAATAAATACTCCAAAAAATTATTTGGGACCAAAAAAAATAATTTGATATTTTTTAATACATTTATTTTCTACACTGAACCAAATAGAGTGGTGAAATTAACAAAATTTCCTATAAAATTTATGAAACTATAGGTCAACATTTGACAATTTCTTTTAGTAAATTTAAAGATTGAAGATAGTTTCATCAGTTTGATGAATAATTGATTTATAGAGTAAAAATATTATTTCGTTGGCACTAGATCCAATTATCACCAGTATTTGGTTTCAATAATTGTATGATAAACTTATAAATGTTGAAAACATTTGAAGGATTTTTAAAAATTTATTTTAATAAAAACTTATTCTACAATGTTTTTAAAATGTTCACCGGATTTTGTCATAATTAATTTCCCAAAAAAAAATATTCGGCGGAAAAATCACTCATTTTAGCTCTGAATATTTTCAAATTTAATATTTTAGACAACTTTCTGAGTCTGCCAATAGGGAAACACGTTGGTAGACATTTCCCAAGACTAATAGAATGTTTCTATTATTCTTGGACATTTCCAATGAAATTGATAAAAAAGCAATCGTGCAACTCACATATTTGAAAATTTTCATCGGAAAGAAATAATCGAGTTTCCCGTCGAGTGAAAATTTTCTGTCAAATTCGCTCACATTTTATTTTTATGTGAAAACATGAAATTTTACATTTTTAGTAAGTGATTGCAGCATGAAAATAGAATGTTGCATTGTTCTATAAATGTTTCCCGTTCATCGGAAAACTTGATTAGTTTTTTTTTCAGTCGGAAGCCGACGAGCTTTCGTTCACAGGGAAACTCGATTGTTTTTCTCCGATTCATTTCAAATGTTAATTTAAAAAATTCTCTCTGATTGTTATTCCTTCTATTCCATCGAAATAAAAGACATTTTTGTTTTACGTGGTATATAAATATATTTGTTAAATATTTACTTCTTAAATATTGATATCAGCATGTAAAGAATAATTGATACTTATTTTAATATTTATTAGAATAATATTAATACATTAAATTATGTTGCAAATTTAATTTTAAATAATACACAAATTAATTAAAATACATTTATTAATGGGTACATTTAATAAATAAGTAAACAAAATATAAAAAAAACGAAAATATTGTAAATTTAGTACCTACTAAAATGACAAACATTTTTCAAATTTTAACAAAATTTGCAATTATAATGTTTTTTGTTTATTTTTAAAATTTAATATAATATAAATATTTGACATAGCAAATAAATAAAGTTTTTAAGAAAACGCATAATTACACGATTAAATTATTATATACTGGAAAAATACACATCAATTAATCTATAATAAATTACAACACTAAAATATATATATAAAAAAAATACAAATTTTGAAAGCAATGACAGATTATTCATTTTTTGTTGTATATAAACTAATTTTTAGAAAATGTCTATTAATTATATAAAACGATTACATTAACGCTAACGTCATACTAAACACATATGACGACGTTCAGCGTTATGGTAATCATTATATGTTTATTACAAATATTGGTGTTTCATTTTAATTGTATATTTTTGCATTATTGTTTTATTGAGTTGAGTTGTTTATTAAGTTATTATTTGCTATATTTTGGAAAAAGTGCTACCAGTTTTGTTTGTTTTGCGTATAAAAATTCTGTGTATAAATTATGGCAACATTTTTAATTAGTCTTTTCGTTAATAATTTTGTTTTTTTTTTGCATGATTGTTTTGTTTTGTTCTTTTCTTAATTTTTTTTTTTAATTAAGTTCGAGATGTTGTTGACGTCCAGTATTAAAACGCGTTTATAAAATGTTGCTTAAGGTTATCGAATTATATATGCTATATGTACGTTGTATATATAAAAAATGTATTGCATTTAAAAATGTCTAAAGTTGGTTGTTTTTAAAGTAATTTTAGTTTTGTTTGTTTTGAAGACTAGAGTTTGAAAATAGAATTTTTCAAATTTAAGAAAAAATATATATATATATAAATATTTTATATATAAAAATTTATGGCAACGTCAATGCGTTTAGCAATAAATAAGTATTTAGTTTTAAAATACAAATAATACTTAGTACAAAAACAAAAAAAAAAAACACTTTCATTAAAAATAATAATAAAAATAACCAGTCACAATATTAGCAGGCATAACAACATTCAAGTTATTTTGCATTTGAAAAATCAATTTGGCAAAATATGGAGAGTTTGTGAAACGAATGTCGATTAAAATGCGCGTGTTTTATAAATGTAAAAAATTGGAATTTTGTGGCGACTACAAAGTAGCATAGTCTGCTGTAAAAGTTACTAATGTAGATACCATTTATTTAAGTATTTAAAAAAGTGTTTTTCAAATACGTTCTCAGCCGCTCAATCCACTGTCTTTCAACTGTCTGTCTAACTGTCTATGTCTCTGTCATGCTGTGTTATTTTTTTAACTATTCAATATCAAATTAATGCTTAATGCTTGCTTTGCTTTACTTTAGTTGTGTCTTTTTGTTTGAGAAATTAATGTCATGCTTATTAAGTTAATTATCATTGGGGAGATAGAGAGAGAAGTAGGAGGAGGCGGAATCATAAGCACCATTTTTACTCCTGCCATTCGTTTTCATCGACGCCCTCCATGTCGTCCTGCTCCAGCTTAGTGTTGTATTCCATGCGCTCGCTGACGGATTTTTGAATCTATAGAAGAATTTTTATAAATTGTATATGAACTGCATGCATTATGAAATTAATTAAGAAAATATAAAACGTAGTAATTATGACATCAAGAACTGACAAATACAGGACCGATCAGATTGTTTTTTTTGCCGCCCAGGGCAAATCTTTTAATACTTGGATTACCTATGCCCATTTAATTGGTAACGCCTTATTAAAACTTGACACTAAACACTTGACAAATATACATCTCAAAATGTTCTAATTCGATCCACCTGTCACGTCCATTCAAAATTTAGTCCTCTATATTTTAAAGATTAACGTACCTCTTGTTGTTTGTTTTTCTCATACTCAGCTTTAGTCATGAACTGTGCATTGCTAGCAACTTCAATTTTCTTTGCAGGCGCCACTTGCTGAATGGAGGATACTTTAAAAAAATAAAATTTGAATATTTAGAAATAAAAAATATTATTTGGTTTTATTTTATTTACATGTGTCCATGCCCTCTGGCTGCAGACTGATCTTGGTAACCTTTTTGTCATTCGCAGCAAACCAGTCGTCGGCCGACATGGTGGGTGCCCAAGTGACGCGTGTGGGTGGGAACAGATCGTCTTGGAACAGCTCGCTCTGTATGAGAAAACAATAAAAATATAAAATAAAATTTATTAAAAATAGTACTTGACAAAATAAAATAGAAAAATGTTAAATAGCCCTTCGAAGTACATTTTAAGTTGTAATTTAAATACACCGCAATCATTCGCTCACCTTAATGCGCGGCACCGTGAAACTGAGCGGCTCAATTGTGGTGTTGGTCAGACGATAGGCCTTCGAAAACTCAACGCTGGCCACATCGCAGTGATTCTTGGTGAGAAAACTGAGGCCCTGATGCAGCGAGGTGCAACGATGATGCGACAATGGACAAATGTACGGCTCCTCGTCGGTGATCTCATAGCAATAGATAGTTGAATCACCTTTGCCGGTGACAAACAACGTTGAGCTATCCTCATCATAGTAGGGAATCAGTATTGAGGGCGATACATCGAGACTGGCGGTGGTCAGTGGAGCATTTAGTTTCTGTGCATTGTAAACGCTTATCTGACGCTCGGACACTTTGTCAAAGCCTGTGCACACAATGTACTGCCCCTCAATGGCCCAAGTGATACGCGCGCCACGCGTACCCACCGGTCCATTGCCCTCACGTATTGGTGTCTCCGACTTGCGTGCATTGTAGACGCGTATCTTGCCATCCTTGCAGACACTCGCACCCAACTTGCCGCACGGGCTCCACGCAAAATCAAAGATCTGATCTGTATGCCCCGTGAGTGTGCAACGCTCCTGCATTGTATTCAAATCCCAAATCTTGACAGTCATGTCATAGCTTGCAGTCAGCAGCACATCCTTTGCCAATGGATGAAAACGTATAAAATAGATTTTATCCGAATGTGCGGTCAACTCGCTGGCGGGCGTATTTGTTGGCTCCGTCAGACCAGTATCTTCGATAAGCCACAACTTGACAATGCCATCGTCACAGGCCACGGCCAAGCGCTTGGCATCAAAAGGATCCCACTGGAAATCCATAATGTTGCTGCCATTCACCAGCGATGGTATAACGCCATCGGGCAGCCGTCCACAACGACTCAATTCGAATATGGCAATTTTACCACCTGGTCCTGATAGCGGCACAGCGACACGCTCATGATTGGCATGAAAGCCATTGCATTCACCGGGTATTTGACGACTTAAATTGCGTAGATTCTCAATGTGTGTTGACTTGTGACCGGTTGTGCCTTTTAAATGACGAAATTTAGAGACTTTGCCAAATACGGTTGAGGTGCGTTTAGTGGATGTGGTAATGGCAGCCTCGGTGGCTGATTTTTTGATGCCAACACCGCCGCCACCAATACCACCACCATCGGCGGCTGTTGAGGCGGACGAGATCAGATTGCGACGTTTCTCCTCCAACAGTTTGCCCTCGGGCACGGAGATGCGTTTGTTGTCGGATGCGCCGGTGATCAGTGCGGGTTGTGAGGGTTTCAACGGTTCAACTTTAGATATTTCACGACGGCTGTAGAAAATTTAGAGTTGGGAATATTTTTAATGAAATAATTAACATTTTAAAATATGATTATTCCAATTAATGAGATCATGAATAAGATTTTAAATGAGATTAAGTATAATATAATTCAAAAATGGTCGTATCAATCTAAAAATGATTGAAAATATGATAATTATAATAATTATGATTGGGCAGATAGTAAAATATGATTACTTCAATAAATAAGATCATGTGTATGATTAAAAATAATAATATAAATCTAAATATGATTATTATAATTAATATGATTGGGCGGATAATAAAATATGATTAATACAATTAATATATGATCGAAGCAATCAAAATATGATTATTGTAATGAATATGATTGAGCGTATAATAAAATATGATTATTCTTATGAATAAAATATTGAATATGATTGAAAAGGAGATTATAAAGTATAATATAATTAAAATATGATCGTATCAATCTAAACATGATTCAAAATATGATAATTATAATAATTATGATTGGGCAAATAATAAAATATGATTATTACAATAAATAAGATCATGAATATGATTAAAAATAATAATATAAAACTAAATATGATATTTAAATATGATTATTATAATTAATATGATTGGGCGGATAATAAAATATGTTTCAAATAATTAAAATATGATCGTATCAATGAATATGATTGAGCGGATAATAAAATATGAATCTTCCAATAGATAAGATCATGAATATGATTAAAAATAATAATATAAAACTAAATATGATTGAAAATATGATTATTATATTTAATATGATTGGGCGGATAATAAAATATGATTAATACAATTAAAATATGATCGTAGAAATCAAATAATGATTATTGTAATGAATTTGATTGAGCGTATAATAAAATATGAATATTCTTATGAATAAAATATTGAATATGATTGAAAAGGAGATTATTAAGTATAATATAATTAAAATATGATCGTATCAATCTAAACATGATTCAAAATATGATAATTATAATAATTATGATTGGGCAAATAATAAAATATGATTATTACAATAAATAATATCATTAATATGATTAAAAATAATAATATAAAACTATATATGATTGAAAATATGATTATTATATTTAATATGATTGAGCGGATAATAAAATATGTTTAATATAAATAAAATGTGATCAGATCAATCTAAATATGATTGAAAATATGATTATTATAATGAATATGATTGAGCGGATAATTTTTATGATTATTCATATAAATAAAATATTAAATATGATTAAAAAGGAGATTATTAAGTATGATATAATTAAAATAAAATAAGTATCAATGTGTTCTTACAAAGACAATTCCAAATATGATTGAAAAAATGACTAATATAATAAATATGATTGATCGGATAATAAAATATGATTATTTCAATACATACGATTAAGAATATGATAAAAAATTAGATTATAAAGTATAATATAATAAACATATGTTCGTATAAATTATTATATGATTATTATGATTATGATTGTGCAAATTAAGAAAAAATATATATTAACTTACAGTGGCACCGGTGACTGTGACTTCTCCTCGACAGTGCTCTTCGAACGACTCTCGTACAAACGACGCCTCTCGGCAATGCTGCTGCGTGCTGCTGAAAAACGACGCAACTCTGCATCCGGTTTGTCATCACCCTCGGTAGAATTTTCCGAAGACTCTGAATGATTTTGTTCGAATATCTAACAAAGTAAAATTTCAATTAATTTCCATTTGATAGCATACAACATTTCAAATCAAACAACCTTATCGGGTGAAGGTGTTTCATCGTCATCAGCCGAAGACTATTGTTGTTGTGTGGTAGTTGGTGTTGGTAGTTGTTAGTTGTAGGGTGAGCAGTAGTAGAGTTAATGGTTAAAATAAAGTATTTCGTTATTGATTTTGGTTAATTTGTTAAAAACAACATTTTATAAAAGTTATAAAGAGTTGAGGAGGAGCGGGAAGAAAGTAATACATGTACAAATTAGTAGTGACAAATCTAAAAATAAATAAACTACTTTTTTTTGAAGACATACCTTGCGACGTTCCGAGGTGGTCAGTGATTTTTGAACACCGTTGCCAGTGTTTATATCGGGTGCATCAGCATTATTACCAGCAGGTTCTAGAAAAGGTTTTATAAATTGAAAAACTGCATTTTTTTTAAGTACATTTTAAAACTAATACTTTTTATTTCAATTTCAACAATAAGATCCGGCTTGTTCGGTGCCACCGCTGCTGCTGCTGGCGGAGTTGTTGTGACCGCATCAGCACCATTATCGATATGAGTGGCTGCGGCATTTACGTTAGAAGCTGTATGCAGATTCTCCTGCGAGCCGGGTGCCAGTGGCACGGCAAAGACTTTGTCGAAGGAGACATCGCCCGAGTTGCTGGAAAAGGGCTTGGGGCCGAGGCGTGGCTAAGATATGAAATAAATATAATTTTATTAATTATTATTTATTAAATCAAATATAAAATAAATTAATTAAACAGCGTAGAAATCAAAAAAAAATCAGTTGGCCTACATAAGAATTTGCAGAAAAGCCTAAATAAAAATAAAAGCTACAAAAATGTGTTAAATATTTAGACAAATAAAAGTGTCCAAAAGAACTACACTAATTCCAAATGTAATTCAGAAAAATTCTATTTGAAATTCGAAAGACATCAATTGTAATTCAGAAATTCCATTTGAAATTCAAAAAACACATCAATTGTAATGCATAAATTACATTTGAAAATCAAAACACATCAATCGTAATGCTGAAATTATTTTTGAAACTCAAAAGACATCAATTGAAATTCAGAAATTACAATTGAAAGTGAAAAGACGTCAATTGTAATTCAGAAATTCCATTTGAAATTCAAAAGACATCAATTGAAATCCAAAGGACATCAATTGTAATTCAGAAATTCCATTTGAAATTCAAAAGACATCAATTGAAATTCAGAAATTCTAATTGAAATTCAAAACACATCAATTGTAATTCAGAAATTCCATTTGAAATTCAAAAGACATCAATTGTACTTCAGAAATTCCATTTGAAATTTAAAAAACATCAATTGAAATTAAGAAAAACCATTTGAAATTCAAAAGACATCAATTAAAATACAGAAATTCAATTTTAAATTCAAAAACATCAATTTTAATTCACAAATTTCATTTGAAATTCAGAATACATCAACTGATATTCATAACTTTTCATTTGGAATTCATAAAATATAAACTGAAAAATTCTGTATTAAAAAAAACGAATTTTTGAATTTCAATTGAACTTTTCTGCATTGCAATTGCAAAAAGTGTAGGAAATAGGGTAAAAAGTAAAAAAAAATATAGAAAAAAGAGCGCAAAAGCATAAAACAACCTATTAAGAGTATGGGCAATAAGAAAAGAATAAAAAGAAGTATAAAATAGAATAAAAAAAAAAACAATGCAAAGACTACCAACAAAAAAAAAGAGGAACTCAAATCAAAATCGACGCCTCATGCCGTTTAACGACGCCATCAACAACAACAACAAGAACCTTATAAGTGGTGGCCGCCGTTGTGCGCGGACGTGGCTTTGGCAGACTCTCGTCCACCGACGATGACTGCGAAGAGTCCGGCAGCGAATTGTTGCGCGAAGTTCGTGGCAATGGTTTGGGCGGTGTTGAGGCAGCGGCCGAACTTAATGTGGTCGAGGCATCTTCGCTGCTGCCGGTAGATGATTCATCACCTGGTGATGGCTGATTGCTGTTGTTCTCCTCGCTGGTGGTGGTGGCAACAGTAGTAGCAGCTACTGTTGCTGGCAACTTTTCCTTTTCCGAATCAGTTTTATATTTGCTATCGAATTTACGCAAAATATCGCTTTTGCAAAACATTTTCTCCTCGGCAGCAATATCGTTGTCCAACGCGTAGTTGTTGCCATTGTTGCTGGATATGTTGTTGTCCTTTTTTAAGACAAAGTCATTGTCATGTTTGCCATTATGTCGCTGCTGCTGTTGCTGTTGTTGCAGTTGCTGCTGCTGTTGCAGCTGTTGTGTTGCTGCTGCTGTCTTGTTGTTGCTCTTTTGTAGAAACAACGCACGTTTGTTGTCAATATTTTTTATAAACTCATTTAAATTTCCACGATGTATCTTATTAAGTTTTAATTTTAGATGGAGTAGTAGGTAAAAGAAGAAATAAAAGCAGAATAGTAAAGTTAGGGAAATAGATGAAGACACAAGAAGCACACAACGTAAATTGATGATCTTCTTCTCAACCTCAGACATTATGAGACAATCGAGATTTGTACAATGTTTAAAACTATTTACAAAAAATATTCAAATTCATATTAAATACTTACAATAATTGGCGCATCACCCAGCTCACGTTTAGCAGGATCCAGACTCATTTTTGGCACGTTCAGATTGGTGCCATTCATCCAGTCGCCGGCGGTTAGTTCGGTACGATAGCCGGTTGTCTCCGGATAGAGATCGCTGTGAAAGTCGCGATAGGTCTGCAGAGAAAATAATATTATTAAATTTTTATACAAAGAGTTGTGTTAAAAGGTCACAAATACATTTTTAATATATCTAAAGTTAGATTTTTGTTTAGCTTAATAATACTCAATGTTAGTAGAGAATATTATAATCTTTTAAATATCACTTCAATTTATAAAATGTCTGCATTATTTTTTAAAATAAAAATCAACAAACTGCAAACAATTGAAAAATTCATAAAACGTCTTAAAGAATACCAACCTTCCGCGGCACCTGATACATTATCGGTATCACCATATTCGACGTGAGCTGCAGCACACGATTCACCTCACCCTCCATCACTTTGAGCGCACGCTTTGGCACCAAACACGCACCCTTTGTCTGTTCGCCCGTATGACGTAGTCCCTCAATCAGATAGGGATCCTTGTCGCTAACCTCAAGATAATTAATAGTCGTATCACCTTTGCCGGCCAAGAACAACATATTTGTATCGGGATCATAGAGTGGCATCAGTATGCCAGTGGAACAATCAAGTTCAAGCGTTTTTTCGGGTACCGAAAAATTACGTAAATCACGTATGATAACCTGCCGCAGACGTGCAGCATCGAAACCAGTACTGAGTATACGTGTCTGATTGCCAAGCCACACCACACGCGAATCCTTGATGCTGGGATGCGATTCGGCTACCATTTGTATGGGCGAGGTGGAGGAGTCGGCAGCGACGCGCGGATCAAAGATGCGCACACATTTGTCCTTGCAGCTGGTGACGAGCGCGGTGCCGTCCTGTTTCCAACTGGCCGATTGTATGACCTCGGGGTGTTCGTTGTTTGCTGTGAGAGGGGGAAGATTAATAAATTTAATATAGGAGAAATTAATAAAATACAAATATTAAAAGAATAATCTTCATTATTGCAAATTTTTATTAAATATATAAATGTCAAGTATTTTTCGTTTACTCAAAATATGTTATGACGATACTAAGTTCTTTAATAGTTACGGTAAATACTCTTGGGGTTATCCTGCTATTTATTCATACCTTAAGCTGTGTGTGAATAATGCGCCAATACTTTTTCTATTTCTATCAACAACATTTATACTTGCTACAAGCATAAAAACCATAAAACAATATCTAATAACTATATTAAATGCATTTAAATTATCCGGTGTACTAAATATGATCAAAAACAGTATCGCTAGTGCAAATAATTGCAGGAAATCCCAAGGCTATTTTTTTTTATTTGCTGTGAGTATTAAAATGATTACTATAAATATTATAATGTTAATTATAAATGAATAAAAATCACTTTTAAATTAAAACACATTACAAAAAACACGCCCAATCATTTTGTAAAAGTACAATAAAACATTAAACTAAATTTTTATACTTGTCTCAAACATATTTCTACTTACAAAACACCTCCTTCTGCGTGGTGATATCAAAAAGCGTCACACAACCCGCCGCAGTCGAATACAACAGCCCATCGGCGCTGGGATGAAAACCCACAGTCTCTACACGTCGCTGTTTATGCGAGAAAACACACTCGGGATCGGAGAGTGATGCCTCCAAGCCTTTTTCGGGAATGTGCCAAATCTTGACCTGAAATTTTTCAATTTAACAAAAATAAATATAAAATTTTCTAGTATTAATAAAAATACGACCTACCAAACAATCTTGTGATGCTGTCGCCAACAGACCATCGTGAAATGGAGAAAACTCCAAATCGGTTACGGTGTCCGTGTGGCCATGCAGCAGCGGCATAGTTTTGCTCTTGCGGCCACAGTCATCGATGGGCAACACAGCGACACTGGAGCCCGTGTGCTCCCAATTAAATGCCATGAATGCCGCCGAGGCGGCAATATTGTTGCCAAATGTCTGATACGAGCCAACACAGATGTCACGTATGCAGGCCTCTGGTTTCGGTACGATGGGTGCAGCATTTTTATATTTTGAAGCCTTGAAGCGCCAAGCCATTTTGCTATTTTTTTAACTACAGACAAACAGCTAACTTTTAGCACAATTTTTATTATTGCAAACACACTAACTGCAAATGGAAAGAAAAATGAAGTTAGAATTTTAGAAAATATTTATTTTATGGTGTTATTTAAAAGCAATTTGATTTTGCTACCAGTTAATCATATAAATTAAATCAAAGTCAATGTCTTTTACTATCTACAAAACAGCAATCATAATAATAATAATAATAATAGCAATCATTCATCATAAATTGCGACGGCTTAAACTTTAATCTAAATAATAGGCAACAACAATAACACACTGGTTGTTAATAAAATTATATTTAAATGAAAAACAACTACTGCGTCGATTGACTGCTTGGCATACAACGAACCCACTGCGAGATAGATGACTCATTCGTCAGCAGCATCGATATCATCATCATCATGAGGCACAGACCCATGGGTCAGGCCAGACCTAACTGAGCCAGTCGTTCTCGTTGGCGTCGTTGTCAAGTGTTTGCGACAACACTCGCCACTCAGTGCGATCTAGGCCCTCAAACAGAACAATGCCACAAATACAAGTACAACGGCATCCGCCGTCTGCCCTCTGGCAACGCAATCGAAGTCAAGTACAGCGCAGCGCGCTATCAGAACAGCTGACGACTGCTGTTTGAGGCGTAGAGCTTTCTGCTTTCTAATCGGCTTCAAGAGGAATGCAGAACAAGCAGCAAAAAAACAATTATTTTTTATACCCTACACATTTGTGAATGGGTTGTAGAACAAAAGGACTGTCTTGGCAAATGTAAAATAATATAAAATGTTTAAAATACTCGCTGCAATTATAATTTAACGCAAATATGTTAGGAAATTAATATATTTGTGCTCAATGCTTATAAAAACATTCCATTTCATGTATTTATACATAAAATAATATAAAATATTTTTATAATTGATAAAATATCTCTTAAAAGATAATGTTAGATATCCCGTCGAGGTCTTTGTATAAATTCAAGCTCTAAAAGTTGTGATTTCTAAATCTAATTTTCATTGCCCTTTTTTTAAATAGGAAACTTTTAAAATTCTGATAGAAGGGACTGTTTGTTGATGAATTAGAAATGTCTATGCCAAGTTCAAAAATTTATTTTGATAGTGATATATTTTAAAATCTTTTTATTTAAAAAATACAAACAGTTTATATGTTTTGTATAAAAACATTCAAAATATGAACAGATTTTCAATACAATGAAAATAGGCCCTTATTTAATATAAAGCCGTTTGCGCGCTTTCCGTCAAAGATAGAGGTTTGTACTGCTTTATTGGTTCAAAATTGTAAAGAATATGGTTATTTATAAAATATTTATTTCATAATGAAGTGAACCTATTTTTTTATGACATAAACATAGTCAATTTAAAGTCGACTTTTAATTTAAAATCAGCTTTTTGACAATTTATTCTATACAAAATTTGTCAAACAAGTCGAATTTATTTTTAACGTCGACTTTAAATTGTCTATGATTATGCGCCATAATATTTCAATGTATTCCAGTTTAATATCATAATTAAGTATACAAATATTTTGAAGAGATTGTGATTTTTTGTACATTTTCGGATAAATTTTCAATTTTTAAGTTCTTCTGTATTTTTGATACTAGGAGAACATTCAAGTGACATACCTTAAAATCATTGCTATTACATTATGTTGTCATAAAAAAAATCAAATAAAAAAAATCAAATAATATCTTAAAAGTTATTTTAAAGAAATGGTTATTTTTTTTTACTATTAAAGGCCGTTTTCACAATATCTAGTTAAATATTAACTTCCACTTTAACCGACAGTTTGCGCAAAATTCGATTTCACAATCAATTGAAGCGTTGGGTGCAATAAGGGCGTTAGGCATTATAACGTCCTTTTTGAAATATTCGCACCGATTGATCCCAGCAGTGCCCACTATCAACTTAACCGAACATTGTGAAACAGTCTAAAATTCACATTTAAAGTGCTCCTGTATTTTAAATCCGAGGGGCACATGCATGCGAAATACCTTAAAATCTTTGTACTTATATTCTTAGTTCACAAAAAATTAGTAATTCCTTGAAAGCCGCACTTGACACAGTCGATAAAATGTCAGAAAACCATATTTTCATGGACGAAATATTTGACAGGTTGCTGGTAGTACATATATCGACTAATTTCTGTCAAAAGCGCAATTCCCGGCAGATTTTGGGCAGGCCATAGCATATAGTTCGTTTTCATCAAAAACACATGCCATCACACAGCAGGTTTTATGCAGGTAACTCACATGTTTTAAAATGTGTACATGCTACGGCAGATTATGGAATGTTTTTGGAACTCTTTTCAACATAGTCTGCCTTTCTATAAGATTTTCAGCAGAATTTCGGAAGGCAGTTATTGGCAGACAATTGAAATATTTTTGTAAATAATCAAAGCCATATTGTTGGACTAGAAAAGCAGCCTGCCCCTCGCACGGACAAAAAATGATGTTGAACATTTTTGGAAATGACTTCCTTACGGCAGTTTATTGGCAGAACTAAGCAGATAAATTATTCGTATTTATATCTTACATTTTTATCAAGTTATTATCTATGACAGGTTTTGATACAAACTTCGCGTTTGTTCACAAAATTTGTTTCTTGTCTTTCGACTGCCTGTTATCTGCCGTAAATTTTGTCTGGGGGTAAATATTTATTTAAAAACACTTTTTATGGCAGTTTATCAAATTTTGTGGAATTTTAAAGGCAGATTCCCTGCAAATATGCAGTATTTATTACAAACTTCGTCCTTAGTCTGCTTGAAAATTATCGATAAAATGTTTTTAAACTGCCAAAACTTTTGTCTTGGGTACTTTACAAAACGAGAAAATTATTTTGCCATAATTATTCTAGAGATTTGAATCTAATCTAAAGCGAAAAATGTTATTTTGCTTATTATTTTTGACTATTTTTATTATTAGAGCTAATGATAAAGAAAGAAATTGTTTTTATTTTATTTTACAGATATTAACCAACGTACAGGGAATTCCCCTCTTCATGAAAAGCACAGTGTTGATTGTAGGAAAGGTTTAGGGTTATAGGGAGGAAGGAAAAACGGAGTAGTGTCGGTGTATGTTTGTCTTGAATTTACCAATATCAGAATATAGACAAACAATAATTTATATTTACAGATTTTAGATTAAAATTTTTAAAACTGATATATATCATTTTTAGGTAATTAAAATACACGAGAAAAATGTCTGGCATTTTCAGAAATGTTTCGGGAAAATGTCTGTCAAACACGTAGAAGTGTATAGCTGGTTTTAAAATGTTGTAGAATTTCAATGTCATAATTTAGGAACGACTTAGTCTGTTCGAAACATGTCGAAATAATGTATCTAAACTGCCTATACCCCGCTAAAAAATGTCTGGAGTACCCGAGACAAAATTTCAAGCATTTTTCAGGAATATGTCGGGCATTTTTCCGGCAAACGCACAGCTAAATGGAATATCTTGGGAAGTGTATAGCAGGTTGTAAAATTTGATGGCATTTTAATGGCAGATTGACGCCATTTTTTGGGTATGGGTAGAAAATAGACAGCATGTAATACAAACTACACATTTGTCTGTTCGAAACATGTCGAAATAATGTTTCTAAACTGCCTAAACCCAGCCAAAAATGTCTGTGGCAGCGTTTAAATTTTGATTCTAGAATTTCAAATACCTTTTTTTTTTAAACATGATGGGAAAATAAAAGGAAAAATCAAAATAAAGGCCAAATCTGCACATTCGAATTATATAGAAATGAGGTAAGGAATGCATATGAAAAATCTTGTTACGTAGTGTTATTATCATGAAAAAAAATGGTTATTACAATTAAAAAAAATAGTTTTTTAAATTTCAACATTATAAAAAATTATATATAACATAAATTATAAAAAATAGCACTCAACCATATATAAAACAATTTCCTCAGAGATTTTTTATTATATTTTGGTTATTACTTCATACAACACAACGCGACGGCGTCTGTCGCATTAATAAAATTAAAACAAAAACTTAAAATATTATTAGGCATGTCGTCATGACAGTAATTAACTAATTCATTTTTTCCATTTTAGTTGCTGCCGCAGAAGTTAACGCTGCTGTGTCATAATATGATATATAGTGTGATGTTGAATATTTGTTCAAGTCGTCAACTTTCGTTTGGAGTGCATGTCTTGAATTTTAAAATAAGTCGAAAAATAAAAATCAGAACATTGTTGAATTAATGTAAAACAAAAAATCTATCAAGAGAGAGTGTTGTTTGTGCATAGGAAACTCCAGGGGATTAAATTGGGTTAAAAATAGTAAAACCACCAGTCAATCGTTTTTTTTTTCAATATAAGTCGACAAATGCGCATTTATGGCAATGAGTGAAATTTATTTTATGGAGCTTAAATCAATTTTGTACAAATACAAATGTCTATGTAATCCATGGGGTTTTATCAAAAAAAAAATATATAAAAATTTTTGGAATTAGTTATCATATAAATTCATGTGATATTTTTCTATATAGTGTTTGTTTGAGTCACCATCATAATAATGAATAGATTAGATTGCGTTAGAAAAAAATAAAATTTACAAATGTTTTTTTGTTTAATATAAGGTGATTCATTTTTTTTATTATGTTTTCAAGTTTCATTTTAAACAGTTAGTTAATTGTGCGTCTTGAGTGTTGAGAAAACTATGATTTGTTTGTTTTCTATAATGAGCAAACTTAAAATAGTTTGGACAATTAATTTCCTCTTTAACTTATGACTTATACGCATTTAAGTATGTCTTATAAAAGATTTATTGTTCCATTTATCATCGTTGTAGTAGTTAAACTCATCTACTACGATTAAAAAAAAATGAGTTTACAAAAATCTTTTTATTTCTGACAATTTTGTTTTAATAAGTTGAATATTTATATTAAATAATGAGAAAAATCTCAATAAATCAATTAGCATTCCAATTTTTTAAATTTAAAACTTGTTTTTAAGCATATTTTATAAGCATATCGTTTTTAAGAAAATTGCATTCGAAATTTCATTCACTTTTTAGAAGAACTTTATTAAAATAGAGGATACAGATAAAAAATAGTAATTTTGATCGTTACTTTAGATTATGTTGCTGGAAAATTACCATATTCTTCTTTATCATTAGATCCTAAATGAAAAAAACAAATAAGAAATAGTTTAAAAAATATCAAAATATGTTCAGTTTAGGATCCAAATATCTAAAAAACAGATCGGAATATTAGCATTTATTGATATATTAAAATTAAAGACAAGTAAGCGTTCAAATTCGCATGATTCGGTATAAAAATTGTAATGGTCTGACAATTTTTTTCGTTTATAAAAAGTTCTAAATATTTTTTATTTATTAAAATATCAACATACAATTTAAAGGAATTCGTTTAATAGGGGTAATATTAAGAGAAAGAAGATAACGCAGATGAAGGAGAAGATGATAAAGAAGACATTGATGAAGAATACCAAGAGTTTCAATGTTTTGTATCGTCCCTCTTACATTAATTTTTATTGTATATTAAAAAATACCATTTTTTTAATATAAAGATAGTTTTTTTTCGTAAAAGCAATTATTTGCAAAATTTAAAAACTGATTTGAAATGCTCCTACATTTGGCAACATAACTGCATTAAATGTTTAGGGGAACAATGCGGAACACTTTAACTTTTTTAACTTTTAACAATTTACTTTTTGTTTTAGAGGCTAACATATATCTTATTGGTCGTTCAGACTAGTAACGTTTTTTGTTGTATTATAAGTTCTTAAAACATCTATTTATATAATTATCATAAAATAATATGAATAGTATGTTTACATTAACAGTAATCTTAAAATCAAAACATGATTTTTTAACGAAAAAAGTACTTACTTTGAGAGTTAATATCTGAAAAAGAGTATTTTTTCGAATAAAATTCTTTAAGGCATTTATGGCCTGGAATGTTTATAAGTGAAATATAATTCTCATTTAAAAAAAGTATTGAATTTTGTTCAGCTTTTTTCACTTTTGGGACTGTGTGCGGCGGGTGAGAGCTTTTCATAGGCAATGTTTTACTCTCGTAGGTTTGCCATTAATTGCTGAGAGGTAGCGCGGTATAGAAAAATGTTTTCTATGAATAGATAGATGTTGTTAGACCCAGTCCAGGATTGAACATGGGACCTTTCGACTCGCAGTCCAACGCACTAACCACTGAGCTACCGCGCTACAACTGAATATGCAGTCAAAATCACCACTCGAAAGTTATAGCATATCCATAAAAAACTTTTTCAAATTTTTTAGAGTACACTAAAAAAAACAATTTTAAAATTTTTTATTAGGTTGTTTTCTTGTCTGTCTGTTTGGTACAAATTTTGTAATTGATTTTAATCTACCTTCGCGATGAGCAACAGACTTGAGATTTTAAATATTGCCTCAAACTGGATGATATTATCGTTTTCTTGCCATCCGGTTTATCATGATTCTATGGCTATGATTCCATAGTAAAGACACTTTGAAACACGAATATGTTTAATTTTAATATTCGAATACTGTCAGTCGAAAATCTAACTGACACAAAAAATAAGAAAAATATAAAATATTTCTTAATATAAAACATTTTTAAGGAGAATTTTTAGTATGATTTAAAATGAAACGTGGGGCGGTAGATAATATAATCTATTGGATCATTAAAGTTCACATTAAATACGTGTTATATTAGAAAATATTTTTTATTTCATATTTTTTTGATTTTAGTTTCAAATATTTAGAAAAATTATTGAAATATTGACATTTATTTTTTATATTAAAATTTTTCATAATAATTTAGAGTAAAACTGTTTTAATAGATTTTTGCAATACCACTTTTGCTATAATATTTTTATCTTTAAAAGTGACTGAAAACTCTTAAACGTTTAAAAATTCGAATGCAAATTTGAATGAAAACAAAACTGAATATGCAGTTTAAATCCGCACCCTCAAGTTGTTGAAAAGATGTATAGATGTATTATTTAAGCAAACATTAGTCTAATTTTGTTAACTAGGGGAAAAATACATGATTTCAGGAATGTTTTTCTAGATATAAAAATTGTTATTTTAATAAAAAAAAAATGTTGAGCTATTGTCACTGCCAAAGTTCAACGACTAAAAACTTTAATTGGACAGACAGGCGACAACAGGCAAACGCAAAGGACATTGCGTGACTAAAATAAACATAAATATTAGCATAAAACATGATTTTCAAATAATTAAAAGTAAAAAATAGAAATTAAAAAAAAAATAAGCTACAACGCTTATTTCTTTTTTTTTATTTTTCTTAATGAAAATATTTCCAATAAACTACTACTGCGACTGACCAAATGACGCCGGGGGTTGTTGTTCGCATAATGCCACCACCACCATTATCACCACCAACAGAAAGAAAACAGTAGCAGCAGCAACAGCAGCGCCAGTAGCAGCAACAACAGTAGTCAGCAGCGCAGACAACGTAGACACAGCGTGGTGGCAAACCCAGCACATATGATTGAGTTATGGCCCAGAAAATAACACAAAACACATATACAGCAGAGAAACTGAATAAAAAGCAAAGTGGAAAATATAGACAGAAGCGCTAAAATAGAGGCACACAAAACCAAACCAAAAAAAAAAAAAAGTAACCCTAGTCAAAGGGGGTCCGTTTTGTCCAACAAACTGATAGCAGCAACTGCAGCAGCCGTGTATAGCAGATAAAATGTGGATCATCACATGTTGTTGCTGTTGTTGTTGGTGGTGATGGTGGTATTGCTGTTGTTGTTGCAAAATATGACATAAATAAAGGTGCGCACTTAAAATATACTCCAATTTTTTTTGTAAATAAACTATAAACAATTTTAATGGGAACGATTTATCAAAATTTGAGTTTTTAAATAACGAGAGGTCATATTTTTCCAGGAAATGTTTGTTTTATTTGAATTAAAGGAAATTCTATGTATTGATATTAAAATCTATATTTGTATTGTATGCATTTTCCATATAACTTCATGTTTATATAATTTTTATACAAATATTAGAAGATTCAGATATTTCCTAAATACAAGTTTTTATAAAAAACATTGTATCGGACTAAAAGAAATAAATGTTTTTATTTTTTTTCGTAAAACAACAAAACATTTCATTTTGAACCTAACAAATTCATTATTTTAAAAATCTCTAAGGGCCAGTTTTTCAGTTCTAGTTGAACTTCGTTTGTAGTTTAAATTTTGTTTAAAGACAGAATCGAATTTTTCAGTGAACTTCATTTGTCATTTAAACATAGTTTAAACGTCCGATGTTGATGGGTTAAACTTCGTTTAAACTTTCAAGAGAATATAGAGAAATTTACCTCACAACACTTTTGCTATTTTCTGTTGCAGCATCGGATCACAATTTGTCCTTAATTTTGAGATTTTTTTACTTTATAAACTTTCAAGAGGAAATAGAGGAAATTATCTCACAACACTTTTGCTATTTTCAGTTCCTCCGTCCGATCACAATTTGTTCTTTATATTTGATTTTTGCACTGTTTTCCGCACGTCCACTATAGTTGCTCATTATTTTTCTAATATTTCATATTATAATCTTAAAAAGTTTCTGAAATATTTATTTTATTTCTCTGTTTATTTAATTTTTCATTGTTTATTTAATTTTAGAATGACATACAAATCAAAATAGAAAGAATTTTTTTGTCATTAGACAGTGGTGCCATATTTATTGACTTGATCTATGAACGTTTTAAACTATCACTGAAAAACTACGAACAATATTAAACGTCGTTTAATTAAAAGAGAAGATTAATTAAACAAAGTTTAAACTAGCACTGAAAAACTGGCCCTAAGACAACATTTTTGGCAGACTCAAGGCATTTTAGAAATATTTTTTCAATAAACTTTAAACTAGGTTTGTGTCCGTATCTTAACGAATATGTTGCGAGGTAGATATTACACCGTGCGACAAAAATTGGAAAGAGTTTGAACAGTGGATATATTCGACATGCACGTGAAACTAGGGATCATTCTGAGGATTTGTGCAAAAACAGTTTAGTTAGATAAATTCGTTTACGGTTTTTATTTGTATTTTAAATGTGCAAGTATCATCAAATTTTAATTTAATAAATTTGAATTGATTTTTTAAATCTCTCATAGTAGCATTTCAAATTAGGATAAAACATGTAAATGAATTGATATTGAAATACTGTTTTAAGATCTATACTTAGAGAGATCTCAGCTAGAAAATGCATAAACTTTTATTCAATTAACACAAATCGCACAAATTTCTAAAGCGAAAACTTAACCGGAACTTTGAAATATATCAGAAATAAACCGATAACTATTACATATTAAGGTCCAGTTTTAAGGTGCATGTTTAATCTTGGATTAAAATTTTCGTTATTTTTAAAACGTCTATGGTTTATGATATAATCGGTTAATGTCGTTATTTTGTACAGACATAAAGATAATTAGTTAATATGATATTTTTAAAATTTGTGATATGTTGACTATCGACGAAATTTTATTTAGTTTGAACTACGTTCAATTTGAAAATGTAATGGTTTCTATTTTATACAAGTTTTTATGTTTTTAAAAATATTGAATTTGATTTCTCAGCCTAAACGTTAAAGTTACTAAAATTAATGAACACACTAAGAAAACAAGATGTTTATGAAAGTATTGCTGCAACTATCTGTTTAAATTTGCGCCTTGTAGCAAATATTCAAACATCCCATAAGTTTCAATATAGTTGCAGCAAAACTATGAATATTTTTTAAATATGACATATATGTGGATAGTTACGAGATGTTTGCCACAACAGCAATGAAAATTGAGATATTTACTGTTGACTGATAGCAAACATCCTGAGTTCTTGGACTGTTGCTGCAAAACTTTTGAGGAATTTTGACATTTGACTACCATAAAAAAGGAAAATGGCGTACTTTTTCCTTACGGTCGATTTATCCACAACAATTAAGTAAATCAAATGGTGTAAAGTGCCAAATCAAATATTACATTTTAATGGTAAAAGTAAAAATAAAAATATCCTTTGATTTTAATTATCGACATGTGATGGAAAATATTTCTTTTCAGAGTTTACTTTGATGGCTGCATCGCCGGTCGGACTTGGTTCTTCTGCGAAGAAATCTCAATTCGTTGTAAAATTTTACCTTCGAAGGATTTATAAAGACGATGGCGATGTATAACCAGAATACTGTTTTAATTCTATAATAATTAAAACTACATTTGATTAATTTTCTTTCAATTCAATAAAAAATACTACGCGAATTATAATGGAGTACCTTTTCCAAACCATTCATCAACTATCTTCCTATTTGTAAGATGTTTAATTTATGGTTGCTATACATAATCGTAAATTTGAAAGATGGTTGCTAGAAATATTTATCGTATTTAACGGATGTTTGAGAGATGGTTGTCTCAAATACGATCTAAATAATTTGTAAATAACTTGAAATTAAGGGCTGTGATATTTCTGGTAATCATCTTTGTGTTCTTAGTGCAACTTTGAAATTAGTATTCAGAAATTTAATTCGGAATTATTGTTAAAAACCATTTTAATATGGTTTGTAAAAAATTCTATGAGGTCAAATTGTCAAAAATGTTAATACGATTTATGAGGGGTAATTTATTGTTCCGCAACTTTGTATCAACAGAAAAATTTAACTTGATATCAGTTTCAGTACAAACATACAAAAATCATCAACCAAATTGCCCCAATATTGGTCGAAGACTTAAAACTTCAAGAACTTATATCCATTTTTATGTTGAAACAAATTAAAATTGATATAATTTAGTCAAATGTTGCTTCGAGCTAAGAAAAATATAGAATTTAAAATATAAAAAATTAAATAAAAATTATTTTTTAATATACAGCGTTTTAAGGTATACTTTTTAGTAAGATTTACGAAAAACGTGGGTGTATCCATTAGATATTTATTTTTACAATCAATCGTTAATATTGCATTGTCCTCCAGTTCTAAGCTATGTTTAAAATTTCAAGTCTCTAGTTGATCGGGAAGTAAGTTTAAAATCATTTACAAAATTTTTACCAAACAGACAGACAAGAATTAGCTCACTTTAAAATGAACATGCATGACCCAAAAATGTAGTTGTAAAGGGTTTTTCAAATGGGACGCTACAAAAGTAGAGCGACAGGGACAGCAAACGACGCCATATTTCTTGCCGCTCTTTTGACATTTCTCTTTAGTAAGGTTTGCCATTTCGAAAAGATCTTGGCCTACATCCTTACAAAATCAAATTGACGCAAGAACTGAAGCCGCTTGATCACCAGAAGCGTCGTATTTTCGTGAATTGGGCTGAGCAACAACTTGAAAATGATTCGGATTTTTATCGGAAAATCATCTTCAGCGATGAGGCTCGTTTCTGGCTGAATGGCTTCGTCAATAAACAAAATATGCGTTATTGGTCAGACAGCAATCCACACGTACTCCATGAGTCATCATTGCATCCCGAAAAAATTACGGTTTGGTGCGGTTTATGGGCCGGCGGCGTCATTGGGCCGTACTTCTTCCGTGATGATCAAGACCGGCACGTTACTGTGAATGGGAATCGCTACCGTTCAATGAAAACCGAATATTTTTGGCCCCAATTGGATGATATGGACTTGGAGGACATGTGGTTCCAACAGGACGGCGCCACAAGCCACACAGCGAATGCCACAATCAATTTATTGAAAACCAAGTTGGGAGAACGTGTTATCTCACGAAATGGTCCATTCGATTGGCCGCCTCGGTCGTGCGATTTGACGCCGTTAGACTATTTCCTGTGGGGCTACGTCAAGTCTATACGTCAAGTCTAAATTTGTAAATAATATATTTAAAACGTTTTATGTATTCGATAATTTTACATCAATGAGTAAAAATTATGAGAACATGTTAATCTATCGAATGCCATTTCAATTACTTAAATTCATCATATACATTTTACAATACTAACCCAAATTTTGTGTAAAACATTAAAACACCGTTTTTGTAAAACATTTATTTGATTAGTTCTACCAACGGCAATAATCTGAATTCAATACAAATAAAAATAACATTTTCAATGAGACATTAAATAAATAGAAATATTTTGCAATTTATACAAGTTGCTTTAGCAAAAACACTCCAAAGGAAACCAACCGTGCTGATTGAGGACATTTCAAAAGAATTCCCAACATGCAGTGCCGCTGCAGCACTTGAGATGCAATGAGTTTTTGCAGAAAATGTCACTGCGCGATTATTTTTTTTTTATTTTTATATTGTTGTCTCCAACAAAAGACAAAATACCAAAAAGAACAAATAAACCAACTCTTTTTAGCAGAAACATGGAAGCGAAAAAAGTGGTCTGGCTGCATTGCGAATTTATTACACTCACAGTTTGTTGTGCTGGCGAATAAAAAAAGTTGCTGGGCTGCTTGTTCTGCTTGGTAACATCGAACATAGCGGCCGGCGCTCTCTTGGTTTTTGTTGCGATACGCTGCACTTGCTCCAGCTCCCTGGCTTGGCATGGAGCTGCAGCAGCACTTGTGTGCTACAAACTAGCTAAACAAGTGGTCGGCAATTTATACCCTACATTGTTTGGACGTTGACTTTGTGCGCAGACGAAGTAGAAAGACCCGATTGCTTTGATCAGAGAATATAACGAGTGAATTATTATTTTTAGTTTGCGAATCATTAGAGTTTATGCTCTTTGCAGCGCAAACGCAGTGCAATGTCGTGTCGTCGTCGTCGTTGTCGATTCTTTGAGGCGCAATGAGGACGAATGACGTCTATTTGCATAGTCGCCACTGCTGCTAGAGGCTCTGATGTCTTAAATTATCTACATCCATTTGCAAGCCACACAAACTTTCACATGCTGCCTGCAGTTTTTCCATTGCCATCCTCATCCTGAGCAGCGCAACTTGATAAAGTGCAACGTGCAGCATCTTCAGCGACATCATTTACTGCTGCGGCTTCTGCTGCTGCTGCTGTGCAACGTCGTGACTTCATCAACCTGTCGAGTAGCTTCTAATGCCACTTCAGCCACCGCCATTAGTTGACGATTAAGCCGGCAGCAATGCCAATTGTTGTTGCAACAATACAACATAATGATGCCGACATCGCTGGCTGTCTGTCAGTCTGTCTGTCTGTTTGGAGTCTTTTGCATGCAAAAGTTAAAAATAGCTAAATAAGCCAAACGTTCAATGTAGCAGCAGAAAATCCGGCATAAATATCATAAAACAAATAAACAGAATTGATCTTGTCTGCTTGCTGCAGTTGACCAACTTTCTTTTCGACTTTCGATTGCATGAGGCTGGATCCGTTCTGATGTCCAGCAGCAGTTTGCTTAGCCACGAAGAAATTTAAATCAATTGCATTCTGTAAATTATTTTATATTTTTTTTTTGTTTTAGCTTAAGCCAATCAATCAAGCATTTTGTGCGCATTTTAATTTAGTTTAATTTGCAAATAAATAACATTTTTCCATTTTTATTTGGTTTTATCTTATAAACGTAGCTTTAATAATTTCAAATGCACATAAAAAATTAAATGCTCTTCTCATTTTTAGGTTAAATATAAGGGGTTCCAATCCCAAAGCATTTTGACAATCCCAGGACTTTCGGGATTAGAAAAAGAAATCCCGAAATCAATGGATTAGTCCCGAATTGTTGAAATTTGTATTACAGGTAACAAAAAAGGAAAATTAATGCATATAGTTTTATGAAATATAATAGCAGTGATGTTAACAAACATTTAAGGACTATTTAAAAATATGCTAAAGGCTGCAAATTTAGTATTTAGTAGTGTTCATATTTAATTTGGGATATTTAATTTCGACATTTTCGATACAGCTTTTCTCCTGTATCCCGAAATTTAGATTGGAAGCCCTAGTAGATATTGTAAAGTGTTCCAGTTAAACAAAAATGCGTAAACTACAAATATATGAAAATATTAAAAAATATATATTTTCACTTTAAAGACTTTTTCGCTCAAAGGGCACAACATATGTTCTACAGGGGTTAATATATATTTCGCTTAATGCAAAAGCAAAGTTGATTTGATATAATGTTGCTCATAGGTTTTGTTATAATTTATTTAGTTTTTTATTTCTTATTTATTTATTAAATGGCTTTTTCGAATTATTAAGAGGGTCTATTCTACTTATTCATTTGTATATTTATAAACGCATTTCTTATTAATCGACGTTTATATTAAGGTTCAACACATTACTCAGGTTTTTTCCAATTTCAACAGACCATATATAAACTTCTCTATCGCTAGCGATAATTTTATGGTTTTGGTGTTCTTAGAAACTACGACATTCAACCAGATTCTATTTATTAAAACAATTTGAGGAATTGTTTGTGACATTGGCATAAATACAGCACCATTTAATCTGTTTTATAAATCAATAAACATTCGAAAATATTTTTAATTTCCTAGAAAATTCAAACCCAGCAAACAATACGTTATCGAAAAGAATTCGTTCGCTTCATTTTCGAATATCATTCCAAAGAAATGGCACTATCGTTGACGATATCGTTTTTGTAAGAATTTCGTAAAATAATGAAATTTCGATATCGTATCAATTCGAAAAATTGTATTTAATAACGCATTTGAAAATTTATTCAATTTCGATATTCGTTTTTCTAAGAATTTTTAAATATCGTCACTAATACGAATAATTTTGACATTTTGATATCGTATCAAAATTGTATTTAATAACGCATTCGTAAAACTATTCGATTTCGATATTATTTAAACTCACAATTTTTTTTTCAAATCAATATTTAAAAATATATTTGATGTATTTTACGTCTACAACGCCTGTATTACTTTTTTTTATTAAAATAAAGTTTTATTTGTTTATAAAAACTGCTACAAAAAACGGTTAGGTTCCCATGCTTCGTGATATGAACAATTCCAAAATATTGGTATTAGATTTATATAGTTTTTTTATATTATATATCATTTTTTATGAATAACTAAAGACGGTTTAGATTATTTTAATGAGCAGCTCTTTTTGTGTTTTATGTCAACAGTGTAAAACTCGCAAATAGTGCAATAATTCGTATATAGTAAAATTTTCCCAAAACTTGTATGATCATATTTTATAAGCAATTTCTACGCGATAGACAGATTTCTACAGCACTGAATAAAATGTGATTCCAAAACTCCTTATAAGCAATGCAAAGTATTATGTTTTAAACAATTTATATACTTTAGTGCTATGAAATTCTGAAATAAATAATATATCTCTTCCAAGATTCATTCTCGTCAATGCAGGCGGTAATAATTAAACGATTTTTGATTTTGTTTTGAAATATCAGCTGTCATTTATTTTTATTTACAATTAAATGAAATAACGCAAAAATCTGATGTATTCAGGATTTAATATGTTTATTTTAAAATGAACGCGGAAAGAAATTTAACTATTCTCTAAAGTTTTCAAAAACTCATTTTGGCCTAATTTCAGACTATATTCAATGGAAAACTAAAGGGTTCAAT
Organism: Dryomyza anilis; assembly: GCA_951804985.1. Classification (NCBI taxonomy): domain Eukaryota; kingdom Metazoa; phylum Arthropoda; class Insecta; order Diptera; family Dryomyzidae; genus Dryomyza; species Dryomyza anilis. The sequence goes on from OX638130.1 coordinate 117,457,080, forward strand.
TATGAGGTGTTGCATCGTCATAAATTCAACGTAATTTCACTTTTTCTATCAATTAAAAATAGCGGCTTAAAATATTATAATATTTTTACATTCCAAATGTCCCTGTAACATCTTATAAAAGTAAATTATAATTTAAATTAAATAACATATTACAATAAAATGAAAGAAGAAATAAATCTCTCACCTCTTCTGTTCATAGTAATAGGTACCTATTATACATTCAAAAAATAAGAAACGCTTCATAAATGCCTTCAAATTGAGGTTTATTAGAATCTCTTCCTGTTAATATATTCTAAAAGTAGTAAAATTCACATTTAGAAGACCTCTAAGACCTGCAGAAATAAAATTAAAAAGAAAAATTTTCCACGCCCTTTAACAACAAAATGATGAAAAGGTGAAAAAAGGTCAACTGCCACATATGGGTTGAAAGGTTATTGCCTCATGGTTAAAAATATGAAATCAATTTTAGGTTCAATAATCCCTAGCGTCAAGGACATTTTATTTTTTGTTTGCATAAATTTCAGATTTTGATGTCATTTTTAATTTCTCTGCATTCGGCAATCTGAAATTCAGCTTTTGATGCAGTTCTTTAAAATAAAATTCTCTCAAATAATTAGCAATTTTATAATTTACGACGTTTTTGTCGCCCATATTAATTTTTACTGTTCATTTTCACTAATACAATACGTTGCTATGCAAATTCGTCTTTTGCCAATTATAGAATTTTCGTTTCTTTGTCTAAATATGGCAACTCCTTAATGTTGCCACTAAAAAACATACTAGTGGCCTTTTTTTACGCCCCACCGCCCATACTTTTTTGTATGTTATCTTCCTGTGACAAGCGTCATTTGTGCTGTCACTTCGTTTCCGGTTTCCTTGCAATATGATGCATTTATTATGCTACAGTTGATTTTATGTTTGCAACTTTTGCTTGAAATAATCTATATAGAATGCGGTGTAGAAACAACCACAATAAAAATTGATAAAAAAAAAACTGCTGCGCCGGTTATATTCAAAGGTTCTCTGTCTCCCCCCCGTGCAATGTTGTCAGCGTCCAGTGTTGCATTTCCAAAAAATGGGTGTAGCACGAAGGGTGGATGGATGCAAACATTGAAACGCAAAGTTGAAAGAGATTTGAAGAAAATAAAAAAAAGCATTGAACAAGGTGAAAGAAGAAAGAAAATGTGTCCAAAGTAATTATTTAACAAATAATATAATTAATTGCATTAAACGCATGTTAAGGTGGTAACTAATTAAATTGCATTTCGATTGAAATTGCAAAAAGAAGAAAGAAATCGCCGCAAATACACAAACAAATGCCATTCAATGGAACACATTCAACCAAACACAGCACACACCCTTTCCGTATTCCGTAGCAGACTACATCACAAACAAAGGACAGCAGCAGCCGGCGAAGAATTTTCAAGCGCAGCAAAAAGAAATTAAAAGCAAAAAATCAGCGACACAGCAGCAACCAACAAGATGGTGGATTATGGAAAATTACAGAAAATGTATTTTATTTTTTTATTACTATTATTTCTAATTAATCACCTTCTTTCAGCAGACACAATAATTTTGCACAATTTGTTGCCTGCAATTGCAGCCTTTTTTTCGTTCAATATTCTTTTTCAATCACTTTTTTCAGTCGTTTCACTAGATTTTTTGTTGCACTTGTCGTCGCTGCTTTCTTTTAATAGCAGCAACTAACAATTTTTATATGTAAAAAAAAGTTTGTCTTTAAACAGTTTAATTTTATTTCTTTCTTCCTTTTATGCCAATCTCTCACTGGTTTTTAACGCGTTTCAATTAAATCGAGTTTGTTCATCCGCCGTCTCGCGTCCATTCAAACTCGCACCCGTTCAAACAATGACTATTTTGCGAACGGCTTTGGAACAGGGTTGCCAGCAACGAAAAAAGTTGTTGTTAAATTTGTAGATACGAAATTAAGAAATTTTTTAACAAAACTCAATATTATTTTTAACGGCATAAAATAAGATATAAAGAATAATAAGACGATTTCTATATGTGATCTGGGAACAATTTTAAATTATTAATCTGCTCTTCTATAGAAGTTTTCATATTTTTTGCAGTTTTCTTACTTTAAGTACGCTTTTATTATTTTAGTAGTATTTTTAATGTATCCGTGATTTATATTCTCTGCCAGTGTTCTCATTCTACTCCGATCGGAGTAGATTTACTTCATTTCAATTTTTATAATCTACAATTTTCTACTCCCTTTTGGAAAAATTATTGATATCTTTTTTTTTTTGAGAAAAATTCTTAGCTCTTCAAATAAAATGTAAAATGTCATTTTCGGGAAAATTGCCCTTTACCGGCCGAAGTGAAAAAAAACGGTACACCTACTTACAGGACACAAAATTTAAAAAAGAAAAAAATATAAGAAAAAAAAACACTCTTTAAAAGTTTAATATTGTTATATTTGTACTTCCTGTATTACAAAACTTAAACTCAACCTACAAATGTGTAATAAATATTACGAACATAAAATGGTCTAGAGGATGCTATAGTTGACCGATCTTATATATTTGTAATCATGGGACAATTACCTTTCATTTGAGTACCCACATGATGTCATTATGTGTACCGGTTTTGGTTTTTTTAAGGTTCTCTGGTGACCTTGAAAAAACAAGTGACATTTTTTTTTAATTTTGGTATTTTTTGTGAAAATAAAGCGCGAAATTTTTTTTGTTTTTAATTTCACTTCGGCCAGTAAAGTGGAACACTGTGCGGAAAACTACGACATTTTTAATTGAACTCTGATTGGTTTTTATTTTGTCTATATTTACAACACATCACCTGGTATTTTTTACCATCATAAATCCGATTATTAAAACACAATTATTATTGTATTATATGGATATTGTTTATTATTAATTAATTAAATTTATTATTAATTAATTAAATTTATTATTTATTAATTTTAAAAATTAATTTTTATTGTTGAGATGGTGTGATAGAAAATCCAAGTGAAGACATTGGCTTCGTTTATGCCGTACGAGTTCAGCCCAGGTTAAACTGAGATCAACTCTTCCTAACATAAAATTTTTAGTCTTAGCAGTTTATGCCGCTATGTTTCTAACCCGCATTAAGTTTCATTTGTCATAAATAGAATGTCAAATAATTTTCACAATTTTTACAAGTTCAAACGAAAAAACTACAATAAAAACGATATTAAAAATAAAAGATTTTAAAAATAATTCTGTATTGTCGCGATGAAACAATAAAAAGAAGAGGGGTCCGTCGAAGAGGGGATTCGCAGCATTGCGTGTGCCTGAAGAGTTGTTTAGTGATTTATGTGATGAATTATGAAGTAAATTGCAGCATCTGTCGAATGTTTATCCAGGCAGATACCATTTTCCGTTGAGAAACAAGTTCGAATGGCCCATTATAAATTAGGAATAGTGCGGAGTGTACCGGGCAGTATAAGAAACTTTAGCACACTTTGCAATTTTCATTTTGTTTCTTTAAAACTTCTGTTTGTTCTCTTTATTTTAGCTTACATTTAAATTTTGAAAATAATTTTTAAAATATAATTGTATTTCAAAAATGACAGCAAAGGAGTTTTCATACTGAAAATTAAACTGTTCTCAGATTATTTTAATACGATTCGTTTTGCCAAATGAATCGTGTTAAGTTATTCGAATGTATATATGCCGCATTTTTAACTCGGACTAAGCGTTTAACTCGTACGGCATAAACGTAGTCAATGACTTCGTTTATGCCGTATGAGTTTAGTCCAGGTTAGCAAGGCGTTGCCAGGCTTAAATTTCAACTGTTCTCAGATTATTTTAATACGATTCGTTTCGCCAACTGAATCGTGTCAAGTTAGTCGGATTTGAATATGCCGCATTTTTAACTCGGGCTAGGCGTTAGCTTTAGCTAAACTCTTGCGGTATAAACGTTTTTAGCGAAGAAGATGGTGGGTGGTTAATCTTTTACAAGGTTTATTCAACGAAGAAAACAGAGTGACTTGGCTTTATCAACGAAGACAACCGGGTGACTCATAAAATTTTGACGAAAAGAAAATGACGTCCAGTGTTGTCATACCAAATGGAAATGTGGGATTTTTAACACCAAACATTCAGTCAGTAATATGTTCTAAACTGTTCTAGTCGGTTGTTCATATTTATTAATTATAATTGTAAATTTAATTAGATTTGAACAAATATATACCGGCATGTTCTAATTTCAGATTCTAATTGTTCGCTACTGTTCGAGAATTCGATTTTTTTTTATAAAAAAAAATTCAATGGAACGTTATCCGTTAAAAGTTTTTTGAAACGAATTCAATACGAGTTTTGTTGTTGAATATTTAAATTTCGCTTGAAAGTAAATTTCTGAATATAATAATAGTTGGGAGTCCTGTATAAAACAAAGGCCAAGCTCTCTCAACATTTTGAGCAGTTCGTGTTATATTTGTACCCAAAGTGCTGGGACCTACAATTTAATGCCGAATCCGAACGGCGTTTGAGAGCTTTTCATAGGTAATGTTTTACTCTCGTATGTTTTCCACTGACTTCCGAGATGTAGTGGGGTATAGAAAAATGTTGTCTATGAAAACATGTTGTTAGCCCCAGTCCAGGCTGTCCTCGCAGTGCAATGCACTAACCTCGGAGCTACCGACGCGTTGTGACATTTATAATTTTAGATAATATTGCTATCTGCTATTCTAAAAAATAACGAATTTCGAAAATGTATTCAATAAAAAAATAGACAACTCTAAAAGTAATTTCGATTTCGGGTTTCGTTCGAAACCCGCTAGCTAGATATGAAATGTTGAAATTCGATACAGGTGGCGGCCGTCTTACCATTTGGTTATAATTCAAATCGGTTTAAAGTTCTTAAGTTCACAAGAAATTCACAATTAAATTTTGGGATTATGCGCATTGAAATTTATCAAAATAAAATTTTAAAAAAATCGACAACATTCAAAGTAGTTGCGACACAAAAAAGGTATGAATCTAAAGGGTTTTTTTAACAGGGACGCTACAAAAGTAGAGCGACAGGAACAGCAAAGGACGCCATATTTCTTGCCGATCTTTTGACATTTCTCTTCTGTAAGGTTTGCCATTTCATGATGGAAAGATATACGAATTCGAATTTCGGTAGTAAATTTTAATAATTTCGATTCGTTGTTGGCTGCCCAACAATCTGCCCCTGCTGATTTTCGGCAATTAATTTATCTGAAATTTCGAAAATAGATGTCGTTTTATACTATCCATTTTAGGGCCGGTTTCACCATCTTCGGTTAATCACTAACTACCACTTTAACTTAGAATATGTGGAATTGAAACACTTAACTAAATATTGTGAAAACGTCTCTGAGTTTGTAATAAAATGCACGCAAGTAATAAATAAAAAATGCACATTGATTCCAAGAAAAAAATACATTTATTTATATGTTGTATAGTTTATGTATGTTTAATAAATAATGTTAAATATATTGTTGTATTTATAATTAGGTTTCTTAAATGCTAGTTTTAGTTAGTAGGTAGGTAGGTAAGTAGTAATTTAGTTAGTTAGTTAGTTAATGACAGTTACATTATTCATACATACAACGTTAATCAATAAAAATTGCACTACTGTTTGCTACATAATATATTTGCATCATGAGTATAAAATATATGCATACATAGAGCGTACTTTTGATAATTGCATTAATTCATTAAACACTTACTAGGGGGGTTCGGTTCGTTCATTTTTGTGTGAGTGTGTGTCTGTGATTGAATAGTATGTGTTTTAATATAGGGATGGGTAAAACTTAATTACAAAAAAACGAATAAAGTACAAAATACAAATGAGTAACGCATAATTCTTGTTTATAGGCACATTAGAAGATTATCTAACAAAAAAAAAATAAACTAACAAAACGAAACATAAACTGACTTACTTAAAACTGCGCTTAAACTAACACAACATACAGCTAAGTATATATGTATGTGTGTGTGTGTATATATAGTATATATAATTATAAAAATATATATTATGTATAAAATAAGTAGAACTTAAGATAAAGTATCTAAAAACTAAAGTCTAGTCAAAGACTTGAAGTACAAACAGAATGAAAGGCTTAAAACTGAGCCGTATGTTTGGCAAAAACAAAACAGAACACTGGAGAGTTAAAAAACAAAATATAGATTTTTAAAACTATTAAAAAATTATACAATTTTAAAATTATTAAATAAATTATACAATAAGAATAGCAGAACGGTTTGCCTTTTAGCATGATATTATGGCTGTATGTTTTAAAAACAGCATTAAATACATTTTTTGCAACTTTAAAAAGTCAACTTTAAAAAGTTAAGAATTTTTAAATTATAAATTATATATATTGAAAATTTTAAAATAAAGTTTAGTTGTTTGAACACTACAAAGGAAGTAGGTATTTTTTTTAAACCTCTATGTAATGTGTGTATAATAGACTGATTCAAAAATTTATAATAATTTCACATACGCTTCAAGTTGGCTTTCGGAAACTAGTAACAAAACTTTGAAACAATTAAGGTCGATTTTTTTTAATCTTTTGCACATTTTAAAAATTTCAATAGTTCCAAATCGAAACGGCCGAATGTCGTTAAACTTTAGAGACAGACAGACAATCAATAGTCAGTTCATATGATGTTTTAAATAAGTGTGTCCTAATAGATTACTTAATAGATTGAACTTCGGTTTTTTTTATTTTATTTTGTACTTCTATATGATATACTAATAAAAAGTGTACTGGGTTAGGCGCTATAGGCTCTGAAAAGTTTCAAAGGATAACCAATATATTTCGTCATTTTGCAGCGAAATGGTTCATTATGCGTTTCTGACGTCTAAGGAGCGATTATAGTGAACTTCCTAATGATGATTTCCATTACACACTTTAAATTTGTATTTTAACGTTTTACCAGAACTGTTAATAGATTTCTCATAACAAATCCAGTTAAGGTGTTATAATCAGTAAAAGAAATCAGAAAAGTATCATAAGATAGAAACTATTCATCATGGAGAAACTGTTCGTCTTTAAAAATGAGCTAGGGTCTCAAAACAATTAAATTCCCAACACGTACCATTTCTGAAATATAAGATATTCACTTTAAAAATATTTTAAAATTTAATTCTTCTCAAATTTAATATTTCGCTTGTTCTAAAAGTCGCTGTTCGAAAAGCTATTTGTACCAAAAATCTATTTTACTAATAGATTTTAAGTTTCTTTTCGTTTATTGTTGGTGTTAATCTATTGAAACTTCGAAAAAGTGTCACGGAATTATATACTTTGAGCATTTGAATGTTACAAACAGGGTGACAACGAATACAAAAAGAAGTAAATGTTACATACATCTAGGGAATATTTATTTGTTAAGTGCCAACATTATCTATCTGTAAATTTTAACGCTTTAATTGGGAACTATATATGTTTTAAAAATTTGGAAATGCTAAATCCATTCAATTGAAAAAAAAAACTTTTCCGATCGGACATTTTTTGATGAAATTATTTAATGCAATTGCGCGGTATATACAAAAATACATTTTTGATCATTAATACTAAACAACAAAAATCGAATTTGTTTTCACAGCAGCATATAGAAATCATAAAGATGACATATTTATTGAGAAGAGTTCTAAAATTTATATAATCACATCGTCACTGTCATGCCAAAGGGGGCGAATGCGCATTTAAAATTATTATATTAAAAATTAATGCCAATCGATTGGTGCTTTAAAGACAAATAAATAATGTCTTTACATCACTATTTTATCTTTAACCCATAAAAAGTTATGGCAAAACATCAAAACGATACGCCTCTTTGACATGACTGAAATTAGTAACAAACCACATTCGCACTTTTGGTTTTGCATTTTTTTTTGGCTAGAAATATCCACCCAAATCACGAACAATTTTGGCACAGTATACTTGATGAAAAGCTACATTCAAAAATGTAAAAAAGTAAATGTAAAAGAATTCACATACGCCCGTTTGGCGTGACATATTTTCATATTCAATTTATAAACATTTTGGTGCAGCAAAATGTACAATTCATCTTGAATACAACAGAGCCACTGATTACGAAAATGACTAATAATATTAGTTTGGCGCTACAGTCCTGAAGAACTTAGGCCGAGCTCTCTCACCACGTGTTATATTTGTACTCAAAGTGGTGGGGCCTACAGTTTAATGTCAAATCCGAACGCCGGGTGAGAGCTTTTCATAGCCAATTTACTGCCGAGAGATAGCGCGGTATAAAAAAATGTTTTCTATGAAAAGATGTTGGCTTGAACCGGGGACCTTTCGGCTCCCAGTCCAACGCACTAACCACTGAGCTACCGACGTTACGAAAATGACATTAGTTTTACAAAATTAAGATATAGCATATTTTTTATTTTCTCATAATTCTTCTCTTTTGTTTATTTCTAATATCCCAAAGAAAGATAAGAATAAATATATCTTTTCGACAAAAGATACCGAAAAGCTTGTGATGCAATACAAAAAATTTATTATACTAGTATTCGAGATATAGACAAAAAAAAAATACAAATTTTTATAATGTAAAAATTAAAACCAAATAAAAAGAAAATTTAAAAATGATTGTTATGCAGTTTTGTGCAGCACCATATTTTATCTTTAAAAGTAAATTCAAGTAAATATATTAGAGCTGTCGAATATTTTTATTCACAAAATTTAAAATATTTTTTAAAGTCGCTATATCTCGTAAACGAAATTATTTTCGTTTATAATCAAATTTTTGTATGATACTGCAAGGTTTTCTCTCTCTAATGCCGAAAACATAATTTAATTCTCAATTTTTGGAATATTACAAAATATCAAAAAGCGCAACATAACGAGACTTTGAATATTGTGCTATATCTTAAGCTAGGTTTTCACTATGTCATTTTGTATCATCTTCATGTTGATATTTTTCTCAAATTTATTGTTTTTCGACATGTCAAAGTTCTAAAAAAATGCCAAAGTGTTGGCATTTTGATTTCGTTTAACCTGGGTAATCAAAATATTAACTTTGGACATTTTCAGCATTGCAATCATAATGTAGAGAAATCAAATATGACAAAATGACATAGTGAAAAGCAGACATTAAAAACTAAAGCTATTTTAACAAACAGACATTTTCGGAAACATCATCAATTTTTAATTTTTGTTCATTAATTTCGAAAAACGTGTAGCTGAACTATATGAAAGATTAACAGCCAGATATTGTATCTCGATGTGACTGAGTTCACTCACATCGTCTGAAAAGTTGTATTTCATATCTTCACGCCTTCCGCCCGTTGACTCTTACATGAAGCGTTGCCAACAATCAAACTTGAACCAAAAAAAAAATAAAATTTAGTCAAAATTACCAAAATTTTGAATCTGGCAGTACTAAAATTAATTTTATTTTAGCAAATACGCAAACCATTCATAAGTTTGCGTTGATTTGGTTTGGAAAATCGAAAAACATAGATTTTCAGTAAACAAAAAAAAGCTGTACTGAGAAAGATGTCAAATGTTTGTTTCTGTGATTTTCATAATTTTTGAAATTTTTTCTAATTTGCTTTGTAAATGGATTTTTTGAATGAAAAAAAATGTGTAGTGTATTAAAAAAATATTTTAAATTGTTCTGCATTCTTTTTAGGTGCAATTAGTCATGATACAATTATTCAAGGTAGAAGTATTAGAGTTCTTGTTCTTCTTAGGCGTACCGTGCTTCTGTCAAACGCCTGAAGATACTCCAAACGTCCCGTGCTTATGTCAAAATGTTGTATGGGATAAGAAAAATTTGTGAGAGGCACTCTGGCATACTACTACCTTGTTATTGTATCATGCAATTAGTGCTTTGTTTCGTGAAAATATTAGTGAAGAGAGCCAAAAATGCTGCCGTCTAATTTGACACAATATTCGTGCGGTTTAGTTTTAAGAAATACAATTTATTTCCATACGTCGTCGAAACCGTTGGACGTCAGACGTTTTGCGCTTTACAAAATACAAAAAGTCAGTCACACGCGTGACTACTTTCGTCAATTATCGAGATACAATAGCTGGCTGTAAGTTTAACACATAAATGCTGCATAATTCAAGGCGACTTTAACAAGTGTCACATTCGAACATAATTCAATTTTGTATTGCATAATCGATTTCTAAAACATAAACGGTCATGTTCCGACTTTCGATCGAAATCCAATCGAATTTCATATAAAATATTAAACAAACGGTTTTGAATTCGATGTATCAGTGAATTCAATCCGTTTGCTTTTACTTCAACGATTTGAATTCGTATGAAAAGCACATTTTTTTGTATTGTGACATCGAATTCAAAACCGTTTCTTTACAAATTTTATATGAAATTCGATCGGAATTATATCGAAAGCCGGAACATGGCCGATAGAATTAAAATATAAAAATGATTTCGAATTCAAAACCGTATCTTTCAAAAATTTTATATGAAATTCGATCGGAATTCTATCGAAAGCCGGAACATGTCCGATAGAATGAAAATTTCAAAATGATTTCGATAGAAAGTTGGAATATGATGACGGATATATTTAAATTAAATGCAATTTATATTTATATGGTTTTTCTAATGCAATAATTGATCAAAAATAATGCAATTTAAATAGATTTCTTTTAAATTTTAATTTAAACATATTGGCGCATAATCATAGACAATTTAAAGTCAACTTTAAATTTAAAATCAGCTTTTTGACAATTTATTCTATACAAAATTTGTCAAAAAAAAGTCGAATTTATATTTAAAGTCGACTTTAAATTGTCTATGATTATGCGCCATTTTTTTCAATTTTAAAATCAATTTTTAAGTCAGATTTTATTTTCTTTTCAAGTTTTATAGTTTCTAGTTTTCAAAAGTCAACCTGTTGCGAAACATTTTTATATTTTGCATCAGTCTAGTCTATATATAGTGTGCATCATTTGTCTATACTAAACATGCATTAATCTGTGAGTGTCTCTGGGGGTTTTCGTGTCTAGTCTGTGTGTGTGCAGTAAATCAGTGTGTAATTGTGTTATAGTTATTATAATTTTTTTTTATCTTTAGCTTCCAACAACATTAAATATCATCAATATATAATTTATATCCTAAGACAGTCTTGTTTCTATGTATAAAATACATAAATGTTTATTTTTGTTTAAACTTTTTTTGCATTATTGATTGCAGTGTGTGTGTGTGTGTGTTGTTTTGTGAAACATACAATACACATAATTATAATATATATATTTGCTATATACTTTTTGAATATATTATATATATAAATATAAATAATGACAACAATATGCAATGTGTGTGTTTTTAAAAAGTTGACAGCTACATTAATCAATATTATATATATATACGATATAAAGCACTATATAGAAAAATAAAATAGTGCTGAAGCGCGAAAAAATGCAATACTTAGTAAGTAAGTAGTTGATTTCAACAGTATCCGTAAATTTACAATTTTTAAAGTAATGCTTTATAATGCTCATAATTGCTAGAGGAAATTTTCACAAGGCTTTTTTCTTTTCTTTTGTTTTGTTATTTTTTGATATTACTTAGGGTATTTTTTATGTTAGCGATATTAAGAGGTTTTACTTTTTTTGTTCAATTTAATTTTTTGCGAAAAGTTGCGCAGTAGTTTTAGGAGAATTTTAAATTTATAGCATAATTTGCAAAGCGCAGCATAATATTTTTTTTGATATATATATAGTAATATGTTGTATATAAGGTTGTTGCTAAAAACATTTAAAATGTGTCTAATTTAATAATTAATTCGTTTTTTTTTTTTGTTTTGTTGTAGGTAGGCGTCTGTCTGTTCTATGCGTTACTTAACGCCTTCTTTTTGTTTTTGTTCTCTTTTGTTGTTGGGCACAATAAACATAAAGCATTTTTGTTGTTTTTATTTTTAAATGTTAGTTGCAATTAAAATTTCGTTGTGAGTGTTGGTTGGTTGTTGGTTGCTTGCTTGGTTTGTTGTTCTTTGTTTTGTTGCCTAAAGTAATTTCATAAGTTTTAGCCAATTAACACTGGTGGCTGAGATTAGTGGTTGCATTTTTGTTTTAAATTTTAAGATTTTTAGTTTTGTATGTATTTTGTTTGCTACATACACAGCATAGATAAAGCAGTTGGTTGCAAATGTTTTAGCGAGTGCAGGTTGTTGCTTTTTTTTAAGCAACAATTAAAACTTTTTCCGTGTAGAATTATTTTAAAATATGTTACTTAAGTTTCACTTGAGTGTGTGTGCTTAATATGTGATGCTTCTGCCGGCCGCCTCAGGTTTCAGTGTGTTTTTTTTTTTAATTAAGCACCGCACGCCGACCGCGTGGTTTGATCGTTTCCGAGATTTGCCACATTTCCTCCTCGCCCAGAAAGTTTTCAAAGTTCTCGAAGAAGCGTATGATGCGATCGTTGCGACGGAATGGGTATGTACTAGAAAATATAAATTTTATAATTTAAAAAAAAAATTAAAATAAAAAGCAAATTAATTTATATAATGTTCAATGATCATCACATACATAATTTGAATGCAGATTTAGATTGCTGTTTCTAATCATGTAACTTTATTAGTAAAATATGCATTCAAAATCTGAGACTAAATTTATGTCCGTGTTAAGTTTTTGTAAATGCAAAACTATATCGGTTTTAAAGTGTGGATACTTTCACGCCCCGTTTTATCCTTTTTAGGGCATGCCAACGTCGCCATTTTTTGAACTTAGTGCCACGTTCTTTTGTCCCGCTCACATTCTACAATTTATGTTTAATATGATCCTTTCTTTCGATTTTTATAACTCTGCTGTTAGTAGGTAAAGAATTATAGCAATTTTAAAGTTTTCGTTATATGGAAGGTGCCCTTTGTCAAATCCCGACCATATTTTGCGTGATGATTGTTAGGTTTTTGTAAATATGAACCTTTGTTAAATATGAACCTTTGTTTCGATTTTTATAACTCTACTCTTAGTAGATCAGGAGTTGTAGCATTTTTAATTATATGGAAGGTGACACGCCCCTATGCCCGATCCCCTCCACATTTGGAAAAAAGATAAAATTAATGATACAACTTAAAATTTATATTTTTTACGTTTGACTGGTTATAACTTTAATTAGATCCACACGTACTTCATTGGGTATATTTCAAAATATTATCTAAAGTAATCTCAATAGAATTACAGCATAAATCATACAGAAAATTTGAATTTCAAAGTCATAAATATATAGAAAAACACGAACATTAAAGTTTTTTATTTTATGTTATAACTGAAAAATATTACGCAATATCAAAAAACTGAATATGAGTCTTGATTGGATTAGAATCTTGATGTTTAACGAAAAATCATGTGCTTTGAAATTATAAAAATAAAATTTTTTTATAAATGTTTCAACTTTTCATAACATAGGAACGAGCTCGAATACCAATTTGAAATGTTTACCATGTGTATGCAAATGAATACTCTTTAACCTATATATTTTTATAATCTTAAAAAAATGGGAATGTCATGTTGAATGTTATTAGACTGATAATGGCTTTGTATGAATACAAATATTTATATTAAATATATATAGAATTTGAAAAGGTGAACTCCTAAAAAGGCTCTATTGGATGAGAAAATCGATGTGGAGAATTTCCAGCGAAATCTGAGTATGGGAAGTGAACCCGTCGGGATCTCAAAGTTCGCGTTTTGGTCAAGGATTGAAACCTAAACGAATAACGGTTTCGATTTCGGGTTCGGTTTTTCGCGTTTCGGTTTTTATTACGAAACGGTTTCGGTATACCGGTTCCAAGTTACGGTTTCGGTTTTGATTTCAGTTTTTGTATAAAATTTCTTTTTTTTCCATAATTTTCAAATAATTTAACATTGTTTATATTGTGCTAAGTTCCCAGCAAACCAAACGATAATTTTACGATATCGAAACGATATCAATTATAGGCTCAAATTGTCGTTATCGTAAACTATAGGGTTTTCGATAAAAACGAACCTGTCTAAAATGATATCGTTCTTTTTGTCGTTATAGATATCGAGATGATATCATAAATGGATTTATTTTCGATAAACAAATTTTATTTGTTCAGACATTTTTATTTTTTGATAAAAATTATGGAGAATACGCAATTAAATTTTCAAATACTTTGAGTTTAATATCTTAAATTTAACATTATTTTATCGAATTTAAAAATTATCGTCAAATGGTTTGTAGGGTTATGTTCAAATTGTTATATTGGGGTAAAGTGGGAAACGTAATTTAACAATTCAATCGTGACCACAAGTCAATGAAATGTAACATTTTGACTTCACCTGAGATATGATCTGAATTGCAGAGGGCCGAGAAGCGAACCTTAAATAAAAGCAAGAAGAATATCGGTAGATGTTCTTAAACTTCATGAAAAGAAGAAGAATTATGTATAATTTCCATCCATAAAACCAAAGAAATTAAATTTCAACAATTCAGTGAACTGCAATATCTGCAAATAAATATCTGCCTTTATACTTGAAATGTTCGAACTTGCTTTTTATTTTCCGTATTAGTTACTAATTTTTTCTTGTATCACCATTGTTTTTTTTGTTACCTTATTATAAGTATCCTTAATATATATGTCCGAAATTTAGGTGTTTTGAAAAAATCATTCAAAAATCAATCCAACTCAGACTTATAAATGTATATTGTATAGATCCTTTAAAAGTATTTAAACATTATTCAAATGAATTTTTCAAAACTTGTCCCACTTAATTTTACTAATACTTATTATAAAAAAAAAATATCATTTAAAATTTAATCATTTTAAATTTAAAAAAAATTGTGCTTGTGCTTTTGTTGTTCGATTTACCGCTACACAAATTAATGAAAAAAAAAAAACAAATTTTAGATCAAAGTCTGTTATTTGGAAACAATGTTTCTCTAAAAACAACATGTGAATTTTTGTACAACAAAAAAATTTTATTAAATGACATTTAAACATGCCTTGTTCTTAAGATCTTCTAAATAAAATAAAATATGCTTTCCTGTTTCTTTTTATGGATTTTTTAAAACCGTTTATACCGGTATAAAACTGAAACCGTTTATTTCGGTTTTGGATATCGGTTTATTTCTGATTTTCGTATAACAGTTTCGGTTTTAAAAATAAAATGGTTTTGAACGGATATCGGTGTCGGTTTCAATCCTTGGTATTGGTACACAAATCGACAATTTCAAAATTGAATTCTAATTACGTCTCCCAATCGCAATAAACTAAAAAACGTGGAAC
Source organism: Dryomyza anilis (assembly GCA_951804985.1). Classification (NCBI taxonomy): domain Eukaryota; kingdom Metazoa; phylum Arthropoda; class Insecta; order Diptera; family Dryomyzidae; genus Dryomyza; species Dryomyza anilis. Next base: position 117,472,308 of record OX638130.1, read on the forward strand.
ATAAATATTTGTATGGACAAATTCTTTATATCCGTACAAAAGGTCGTTTCGTAAGAAAATATTCATGATAATATTTATTTATTCACTCTGTAGCTGATTTTATTATTAAAATTTACCATTTCTTGAAACGCTTCATATTCACAATGATATTGTGTTGCTGCCAACGCTTGGAGAAGTTGATGACACCGTCCTTCAAATAGTCAGGGTTGCCCACGTGCACGAAGGTTAAATCTTGTAACACAAGACCGCTAATAATAGAAAGCAATGGGTTTAGTTTAAACAAAAATATAAATTAAATTAAGATTGTAATAAAGTATAATACAATTATAATTTATCGATGTTGTAGAGAGGTAAAATTAACCAAAAACATTTTTAAAAATACAAATACTTTTAAAAAAATTGGTTCATAATGTCCTGTTTTGAAATACGGTTCGAAAATTTGACCAATTTAAAGCAATCTTCATATCATTGTTAAAAATTTGCCAAATATATAAATTTTTTTAACCAATTATTGAAATTATTAAAGATTATTAGTTGTTCAGTTTAATTCATAATATATCGTCATTGTATGGGGTTAAACTGCACCGAGAATTAATATAAAAATAATATTTTTTTGCAAAACTTACATATACGGAATGCAGGGTGGATTTGTTTCCGCCAGCGCTTGTCGATAAACTCGAAAACTGGAACTAGAATCGATTAGTGTGCAATATTCCTTCAGGCCTTCCGTGATTGTTTTGTGCCACTCCAATCTATAAAATTAGTTTACAATGATTTAGTTTATTTTTTAAAATATCTATTTTAGTTTTTTAAAAAAAGTAACACTGTCAAATTAGTTAAAGTACTCTTGCTGTCTTAAAATAAATATTGGGTCATATTAATAAAAATAGACTTTGCTCAAAACTTGAAGCAAATGCTCCGAATTGTCAAAATGTTTCGCATTCAATTTCTATGCTTAAAACAACTTTCTTTTGTTCGAAAAAATATAATTCGAATGTGGTAGACATTAATATAAACACTGGAATGACCAATTACAATTTAATTCGACTAAATTGCTGACTAAACTAAATTTGGTCGGTAATGCAGTATATTCGACTTTTCAATTTAGTAAATTTTCGAGTAGACTAAATTGGACTAAATTGGATGACAGCAAACAGACATATGATAATCAATTGATTATGGACTTTAACAATTACCGGTTGCCGACTGGCGATTGAATGAAAAGTCGTTCAATTTAGTTTAGTCAGCAATTTAGTCGAATTCGCACACACCCTTAATACCCATGCTGCGCAACGGAGTATTTTTTAAACCATTTTTTTAAGCATAGCTGCTCATTTTGTTTGTTTTGGTTTTTTTCTTTTTTTTATTTATGATTTAGCATTTGTGTTTTTACCGCTTTTGTTTTTATTTTTATTTTGGTTTTGCTATACTTTTGATTTTATTGTTTTCTTTTTTTCATTTTTTATTTGTTTGGTTCTGTTTGTTGAGACTGACTTTGGGTTTTTAGTTTTTATATCGTGTTTTTGCTCTTGTGTTTTTGATTAGTTTTTCTGTTTCTGTTTTTGCTTTTGTTTTTTATTTTGTTTTTTGCTTTTGAATTTTTTATTTTGTCTTTGCCAGGGTTTTTGTGTTTTTGATTTTACGTTTATGTTTTTGATTTATTTGATTTATTGAGTTTTTGGGTTTTATTTTTGTTTTGCGTTTTTGCTTCTATTTGTGTTTTTTCTTTTATATTATTGATTTTGTACATGCGGTTTTGTTTTTGTGTTAGCGATTTTCCTTGTGTTTTTTATTTGTATATTTGTTTTTGATGATATTGTATTTTTGATTTGGTTCTGGTGTTTTTGATTTTTTTTTGTGTTTATGTTTTTTTTTTTTTTGTATTTAATTTTTTGTTTCAATGTAAATACTGAGTTACATCGTTTTGAATGTTTAGGTTGTACAGGGTTTTTCAAATGGGACGCTACAAAAGTAGAGCGCCAGGGACAGCAAACGATGCCATATTTCTTGCCGCTCTTTTGACATTTCTCTTCAGGAAGGTTTGCCATTTCATGATGAAAAGATATACGAATTCGAATTTCGGTAGTAAATTTTAATAATTTCGACTCGTTGTTGGCTCGTATATCTTTCCATCATGAAATGGCAAACATTACTGAAGAGAAATGTCAAAAGAGCGGCAAGAAATATGGCGTCGTTTGCTGTCCCTGTCGCTCTACTTTTGTAGCGTCCCTGTTGAAAAACCCTTGAAAAAAACTTTTGTAGCGCTCTTATTGAAAAACCCTTTATATGAGGTGCCATGGCCCTTTGTACAATCCCGCCCATATATAGCCTATGTCACCCTCCAGACTCCATAATATCCACGTCCAATCGTTGGAACAAAAAGATCGGCAGACAGACGAACCAAGAATTATATATATAGGGTGGTCCGCTTTGGGGTGCAAATATTTTATGGACTGATTCCTTGGTTCATTTCATGAAAAATATTGTTCTAGCGTTAGGGTCTATTTGGAACACCCAATAATATACAGGGTGTTTTCAAAATTTACAAATTTCTAGTAAAATTTTAATATTATGTGGTGCGCTAAGAGATTTTTCTCATCAAAGTAAAAAAAAAATAATATTTTATTACAACTTTTTTTATAAAACTCAGTTTTCTCGAAATCTGTATCTATTATTTTGTTTATCCTTTTTTATTTAAATATGAAAGTATCATAGTGTAGTAAACAATTTCTTCATTACCATTTTTTATTTCGCACTTACCGTTTTCAATGCGGAGCACTTCTTTTAGTGCTCTCAAAATTCTCAAATTCCTCAAAATACAATTTTATTATAAAAAACAGCATTTAGTTTTTAAAGAATACTTTTTAATGTATTTATTTTACAATATTTTCATTCAGAATTCAGGGTGTTCCAGTCCCTAAAATATTTACACCCCAAAACGGACCACCCTGTTTTTTTGCATTTTGATATTTTTGACACTTTGACTTTGCTTTGACTTTTTTTTTGATTCTTTTGTCTCTTTTGTTTCTTTTTGATTATATTCATTTGATTATATTCAATCTTTCAGTACTTCAATAATTTAGTCTTCTTTTTGTTCATTCTACGATTTCTATCGATTATTTTTATTCTTTTGTATATTTTACATTTTAATTTATCGACTCCTTTGTTAATTTTTCTAATTCATTTGATTTTATTGATACTATTTATTTAATCAATTAATTTAATACTTTAGTTCTATTGATTATTTTTATTTCATTTGTTCTATATTGATGCATTCAATTGTTTTGATCACTGATTTTCATTAATATGATTAAATTTACTTCCGTTTCTTTTTTTTAATAAAATTTGAAAAATAAACTCACCTTCTGATGGGCGCCGAATCCAATGCCGACAACAAAGCCAGATACGAGTTATAATTGTTCATTTTGCGCAAATGCTTCATGATTTTAATGAACTTTATCACATGTTTCTCGCGCTCCTTGGCATCGGCCAGCATCAGTATCTTCGAACGTGCCCAGTAGGACATTTTATTGAAATGTTCGGTGAATTTATTGAGATTCGGCGATTTCTCCTCACATTGTTCTTTGGCAAAAAGTAATACTTCGGGAATTTCGATTTTCTGAAAGAGCTCGGCATCGAGTAGCGTCATTTGCTCAGCAATTTCGGCTGACTTGAGTTCGAGCAGACTGGGTTGATTGGTGACGGTCACATGCATGCTGGTCGCTGGAAAACTGGGGAATTTAAGCTCTTTGTATAAAGTGACCTGGAAACGAAAAACAAATTTAATATTTTAATTTAATAATATATATTTCTTGAAAATAAATATTGAAATTAAATAATATAAATTAATCTATTTTAAATATTATTTTTGTACCTTTTCGACGATATTATTGCGCAGCAATTTCGCCAAATACAGTTGTCCCGAACAAACCAGTTGATAGACAAACTCCACCAGCAACGTTAGCAGTTGGCCGGTCAGATCTGTGGACCTGCATATACAAAATTTAATATTTTATTAAAAAAAATGTGGAGATATGGTGGCAGTGGTGGCTGCTGCTACTTACGTTAAGTCATTGACAACGCGCACTAGCAGCGAAAATGTCTCTTTGGCGGCCTTTTGCTTCTGATCGTGCATCTGACAGAAGAAGACGGTGTAGCGGTGGGTCAGCTTCTCAATGACATCGATCGGCTGAATAAATGTGCGAAATGTGGTGATGAAAGCTTCACTGAAAGCTGCAAAATAAAAGCAAATATTTATTTATTATAATTATTTATATATCGTCACTATCATGCCAAAGGGGCGAATGTGTAATTTATGACATTTGCGTTGTTTTACATTTTTTAATGTAGTTTTTCCTCAAGTATACTGTGTAATCGTGTGTGGTTTTGTTGAATATTTCTAGCCACAAAAGACAAAACCAAAAGGGCGAATTCAAAAAATTTAAAATATTGTCTTGCCAAAAGGGCGAATCTTTTCGTTTTTTTGTCATAACTATTGGTATAAGATAAAATAGTGGTGTAAAGGCATTAATTGTTTGTTTTTAAAACAGCTATCGATCATCATCATTATTTTAAAATATTTTTTTGAATTTCTATCATGTGCCTGAAAAATGTATGGCAATTCTTTTTTTTTAATGATGCCAATCGATATGTGATTTAAAATCAAACAATTAATGCCTTTACAACACTATTTTATCTTGCACCAATAAAGAGTTATTGCAAAAAAACGAAAAGATTCGCCCTTTTGTCATGACAAGATTTTCAATTTATTTGCTATAACTCTTTATTGGTGCACGATAAAATAGTGGTGTAAAGGTATTAATTGATTGTTTCTGCAACACCTATCGATTGGCATCATTATTTAAAAATAATTTTCCAAACATTTTTCCTGCAAATATCAAATGACAAATTAATGTTTGGCAAAATATTTATAAATAATGATGTAAATCGATAGGTGCTTTAAAAACAAACAATTAACGACTTTACATTACTATTTTATCTTGCGCTAATAAAAAGTTATAGCATAAAAAACAAAAATATTTGCGTTTTGGTCAGGATATAGCCTCACAAAATCCATATTTATAATTCAATAAGTTGTCCAAATCCAAAGATATTTTATATACGTTATAATAATTGATGAACAAACCAAAATAACAGAAAAAGTTGAAAAAGAAATTAAGTTTACTAATTTTTAAAGCACTTCAAACTTTAAAATTTGATTTCCCACAAACAAATTTGCATTGCACATAATTCCGAATTCAATTGAAATGCGTTTATTTTGTATTGACAGTTGAATTCTGAAACAGCATAAAACAAATTCGCTCAAATTTAAATGTCCAAACGATTTCGATATGTCTCGGTTATATATTTTAATATTTTACCATTGTCCGATATCTTTTGTACACGACTCGCGTGTACAATCAGCGCATCAATGTATCCGCCCTTCACCTCGGGCCCATCCTCACAGTCCTTCTTCAACATTAAATATGGCGTTATGTCAATCTCTTCCAGGAGATTTGGCACATTATCCTTGGACAGCGAATTTGTGGGCGAGCAGTCCTGTGAATTGAAAATAAGCGATGTATATATAGAAATTGCAGAAAATGCAAATAAATCAAAAATAAAGAAACAAATAATTGCAGAAAATGCAAATAAATCAAAAATAAAGAAACAAATAAAGTAATAAATAAAGCAAAGCATATAGCAATACATAAAGTTTTAAATAATGTAATATATTAATAAATATAATTTAAATTAAATAAACAAATAACGCAATGAATGAAGCAAAGCAGATAGCAATATGCAAAGTAATTATTGAAGTTTTAAATAATGTGAGAAATAGAAAAATAAATAAATTATTAAATAGTGTAAAAATTAAATATACAAATAACCTAATATATAGAGCAATGAATAAAGCAAAGAATAGAGCAATGAATTAAGTAATAAATAAATTAAGAATTAACCAACGAATGAAGTAATAAATACATTTATTAATTAATCATTAAATAGTTTAATAAATAATATATAAAGTACTGAATTAGGCAAAGTATAGAGCATAATTAAATAAATTTAAAAACAAATTAATCAAATTCATAACTCACCTTTTTATTATTATAATTATTCTTCTCTAAAACTATATCAATTCCTTCGTCTTCCTCGTTGGTCATGTCTGCCGCATTCGCAATCATATTATTGCCCGCCGGCCCATATGACGAGGACGATGACGAACGTGCATCCGCCTCGTTTGGCAGCTGATGTGAGTGATGCATCAGCATTTGTTCCTCCTCGGACAGATCGGCCAGTTCCTCGCAAACAGTCGACATTAGCTCACCACCCTGGGTGCCGCTCAAAACACGTCCATGCCGTCCAATGCCACCGCCGCCGCCTCCCCCACTCTCCAGATAATTATCGCCCATCAGCAGCGAAGGTTTTGGACTTGGTGGTGGCGTTGTGATGATTGTAGGCGGTGGCGTTGGATTGGCCGATGGTCGTCGCTGTTTATAGTTCTTTGGCGGTAGTGCGGGCGGTGTTTCCACCTCAGGCGAATTCATATCTTTGGCTATAGGTCCAATGCTGGCAGGGAAAAGTGTTAATTGCAAAGTTGCACATTTTGTTGTTAACACTTACTTCATGGTTTGGCTATGCGTTATATTGCGATTCATATTGTAGGCGTGCACCGTGTGTCGATGTTGTTCAATGGAACGCGTCGATGCCGAACATATTTCCATGTAGGCCAAAACTGTTGGGGGAAAACAACAAAAACATTAATAAAATTTATTAAAATAAAACTAGGTACTACTGCTAATTCTTGGTAACGCATTGAAGGCATAAACGGTATTCATTGCGAAAGCCTTGAAAGCGCATTGAAAAGTTCCAATGAAAACAGTTGATGTGATGATAAAATGAAAGGCTTTTGGGGTTTATATCATTTTATTTGATGTGGAGGTGTTGGAATTGCAAGCAATTTTACGTTTCAAACAATTGCTTTATTTATGAAGTGAAGTAGTCTGAATGACATTAGCAACAAAATGTATTTTCCGATAAGAAAGCTTTGGTGATTTGCTTAATATTAGAGGGTGCTAATTTGCTAATTGCTTAAAAAAAATTATTTTCAAAAACTTAACAAAAACTTTTTAATTAAAAATTATTTAAATATGATTTTTGTATTATACATGATATAACATAAGCTGTAATGATCCTGCGTTATTTGTCAATGAAGGTTAAAGCAATACCAATCTCGTCGGCATCTGTAGTCCTGAGTTATGCGTATAGGTTCGATAATATAAACTACAAAAAGTAGAATATAGATACACGAATAATCCCAAATGGTTATTACATCATAAGATTTCTTTTTGTAGGTTAATAATTTCTCTGTCACGAATTCTAGTCCACTGATGTTTCAATGACAATAGACATATTTTCAATCAAGGTGTATTTAACACTTTATTTAACACTTTGATTTTCAATAAAATATACTCATCAAATTTGACAACTTAACTTGAAATGATTTAAACATGTTTTTAATAGGGCAGTTTTATACGGTACGAACCGTTGGAGATACCAGAAATCGTATCCTGTAAATACGATGAACCACAGATTGGACGACTCTATCTTTTTTCTGCTGTTATGCCACTATATTCTATCCTTTTGCTGCTGGTCTATGCCACCGATTACATCGTGTAAACACAAACCTAGTCAAATTATCACCCTATTCTGACAACAGTCACAAACTCAACTAGGTCACAATAGTGCGCTAAGTCAAAATTTTGTATTTTTTAATGTCGGATTCTTTGTTATGGACGCAACAGGAGGTGATAATTGTCAACGGTAACAATTGTGATGGATAAAATGTTATTGCTCGCTGGAATAGGATAATTGTCTCTCGAATGAACAAAAAAAAAAACTTTTTACGAGAATTTATTGCATTATATAGTAGATACTTTTCCAGAGACATTGCGAATGAAAAGAAAAGTTATAAAATGTAGTTCTTAAGTCCAGTTAAATAGACCAGCAGAAAAAGATTTGTGCTGGTCTATTTAACCGGCTACTAATTTAACTTTGCGTGTCACTCGAGTCAAAGCATTTACTTTTTAAAAGACATTGAACCTTCATTGAAAATTCGTAAAAAAAATAAACAAGGGACAAGTGACACATTTTTGAAAATTCTGACATATGAACTTGAAAAAAAGGATCAAAAAAGGACCTTCCTGAACTAGAAAGGACACCATATTTTCACATCTTAATCCTTAAATGTTGCTGAATCTTGTTGTTTAATCGGTTTCTCTGTACAAAATCTCGTTCTTGAATTATCGTGAAAACACCACAAACGTGACACATTTTTGAAAATTCTGACATATGACCTTGAAAAAAGGAAGGATCAAAAAATATAAATTATATATATTTTTATAATGTTGTGCTGATTCTCGCGCTAAAATAGAGGTCAATAATTAATAGAGGTCAAATACTTATTTCACCGAAATTAGCTTAGAATTCATATGCTTTTGAATCGATTTTCTTTGTCCTATAAAATATCTTCAATAAATAAAACTGCAAAAAAAAGTGCAAACTTTATTGCTTAATGCTGCAACGATAAGATAATAAAATCGGCAAAGCAACGATTTGTTCTAACGGGTAAAACTCCGCTAATGACTAGCACAAAGTGTTAATACCTAATACATCTTGGACTAATTAATATCAGTATTATTTTCAATGACTTTATAAAGAAAATATCATTCAAAAAATCTAGCAAAACAATTTAAGCTAAAACTACTATATTAAGCTTAAATAAAATAATGAGGATATTAAAACAAAAAAATTGGCAATATACTTAAGCAAAGAGCAATCTGATTGGCACATTCCGTACGATATTTTTAATTTTTGTTTTATTTAACGTTTTGTATAAAGTTTACACATGTCTGACATCGTTGACCTGTTGAGATAGATAGTTTGTCACCTGAGTATTGATTTGCTCCATACACCATTTACACCACTGTTTCGTTAAAAAACGAAAAACAAATTCATTTTTCTCAAATGTGTGTTGTGTAAAATCGGAAAATCAACTGTACTTGTTACGGTTTTTTTTTCTTTTACACAAAATGGTGACTTGTTTTTCTAACCTCGTGATAGAATTAAAGTGAAGCATTATATTTAATTATTATAAAAATCGATGTATAATATAACATTTGATCTGCCACTATAAATCTTTCGATTTCTGCCATTTGTCTCTCAACAACCACAAAAAATATACGGCGCCTTCCTTTGTTTCGTGTGACGCCCGGCAATCTAAGATCGTGCGTACAAATCTTCCTGAGTGCTAGTTGTTGACGTATACTTGACGTGCGTGTCCGTGCTTTCAAAATCAGACACATTAAGAGCCAAATCATGCATACCCCGGACAATGCGTCGTTGTCCGTTTCATTTTAAGTCCCCTACGTTTACAAACGGTAACATGTATCTCTAACGTTACGTTTCGTTATTATTATTATATTATTTAAATAAAAAGTGCGCCGATATCTTTTGTTGATTACTCAATAATAAAAAAAGTGCGCAAATCGTGAAATTCGTTGTATGCGTAAAATTAAATTCGTGGAAATGGTGAAATTCGTGAAATAATAAAAACTAGTAGGAAGACCTCTCAATTGAAGCTTTCACGGGCTTCCAAGATAGTGCAATTGTTTTACATTTAATTTTAAAAATCGAAAATCGTTTGGTTAAACCCTATCGTCAGCATAGGCAGGTGCATTCGTGTTAATGATCTGTAGATAATAAAAATTTACAGCAAAATTATATATCTCATGGAGAACGTTCGACGTTCGTTTCGTTTTTTATGAACAGAAAATGTGTGTCACTCGTTTTAAAAGCTATTTTCAAACGAATTCGTTGACGTCAGGGTATACATGATTTTCTTTATGTCTCTACTCCATTAAAAAAAAAAACTATCAGGCATGTTCTGCAACCCGTCCGTTTTCATGTCAAATTCGAAATTGCAAAATGGACGGATTAAAAAAAGCTGTTCTGTAAAACGGACGAAAGAGAGAAATTTTGAATTCACAAACGAACAGCTGATCCATGTTCGAAACGTCTATTGTGAACTGATCATAAACAGCAAATTCAATTAAAATACGGGTGAAACAAGTTCTACTTGAACAAAAATCGTTTTACTTGAAGTTAACAGTCGTTCATCTTTTCTTCGAATTTGTTCTTACTGCAAACTGTCCTGTACCATTTCGCATTACTTGAAATGTAATGTCAGCAAAGCCATTCGAATGAACTTTATTAGTTCCTAATATGTAAAGCTCTGAACTCTAAGTCTTTTCTTCGAAACCATTGCAAATCTAAATCAGTTTTCTAGTAAACAATATCCTTAATTTAAATTCAGTATATTGCAGCATAAAGAAAGCTATTTAAATTTAAGCGAATGGGCTGCATGAGTGATGTTCGGTTTGGTAAATGCGAATCACTTTAAATTCAGTATAAAGTGATGCTTAAATGTTTAAGGACGAGTTTAAATGAAAAGCCTGCGACAAACAAAATGTGGAATCTTCTAAAACAAAACATAATAAACTATAGAGCAAGCAATGCAGATTTGTTTTAAAGCATAAAAAAGAATTCTAAAAATTGAACTGAATAAGAAACGAACAAAAATTGTAACGAAACAAAACGGCTTTATTTATTGGTTTGTACTAACTCTTTTTTCTTTTTGATTGGTTTTTTTGGTAGACTTACCCGAAAATGCCACACTTTGAAACACTAGATTGTTAGAACAACAACAATTCATTTGGGTTAGCGTTTTGCGTAAAATAATATTACATTTTTGTGGTGGAGTTGGATGTGGAGTTGGTGGTTTTTGTTTTGTGGGTGGCAAAGTGTTTGACGATAAAAATGATGAACGATTTTTATTTTGGGATGCAACAAACGTTTGATTTGATGGTTTGGAGTGAGCATAAATATTTGGTGTAGTTGTTTTCGTTGTTGTGGTTGTTGTAGATGTTGTTTTTGTTGTTGGCAAAGTACTATTATTATTAATACTACCACTACTATTAATGCAACTACTAAATCGAATCGAATGCAAAAACCGAAATCGTAATTTGGACACAAAATATATAATTTGAAAAAATGGTATTAAATGCATTTTGTGTAGTTTTATGCGCATGTTTTTTATGTTGTTGTTGTTTTTGTGGTGCAATTAATTTATAAATTAAATTTAAAACATAATTAAAAATTTAAAACAATATTTAAAATCAGGACGCGCATTATTTCAAATTGATGTTTCAAACAAAAATAGTTATGCGACGACGCACAAATGAAAATTTGTTTTTCAATAAAAGTAAAAAAAAAATACAAAAAAAAAAAATTATAAATAACTGAATTAAAATTAATGACAAACTTACTGTGCTTTTTCTTGATAGGCAATGGTGGCGGCTCATCCAGGTGTCCATCAATGCCAATGGCGTTGCAGCTGCCCGCAAGACCACCCATGCGACGCGGTTCTATGAGACTCTGATGCTTTGATTGCCACTGAAACGCGGACATCTGCTGGTGATGATGATGCTGACGCAGCTCTGGCAATTCATGCGAATTAAAACTGCTGTGAAAAAAAGAATAGCAAAAAAAATCAATGAAAAATTCTTGAAACTATTAACAGAATTTTCTGCGATGCATATGTTATACATTAATTCTATATAATTCATATGCTAAATTTGTTTTTTTTCTACTACGTCACATTTTTCAAGAAAAGTGCAATTGAAATTTATGCCTTTTTTCAGCTACTTTATGGAATAAAAAAATTTACAGAACTTTAATAATTAGTTCTTCAAAAAAATTAAACGCCATTTTTCTTGCAATTGTCAAGGCAAATTTTAATTTATAATCAAAAAGAAATGTTTCAATTAGTTATAAAGATATTTGAGTTCAAAGTTGAAAATTTTTTATTTTTTTAAGACACTTTTTTAAAAAAATATAGACATTTATAAAAGTAGTTTTTTTAAAAACTTTAAACACAATTGTGAGAATTGTCACGGCTAATTTTAATTTAAAAATTAAAAAAAAAAATCCAATTCCTTTTTAGATATTTGCAATGCAACCGAAATTGTATGCTTTATATGCACTTCAAACATCTCTTATATTAGAAAAAACATCCACGAATTATATAGCAATGATGTATGAGATGCTCAAAGAAAATTTCACATTTTGTCAACACTTACTTGTTCACCAGATCGCTCTCATCAAAGTTGTCGTAATGCGACAATGTGCGCTCTTTGCATTTATTAATTTTTGGCGGCAGCGCAGGTGGCATCATAATCTCATCGCTGCCCAGCAGTGCATTGGCGAAAATATCATCTGTCGACGATATAAAAAGGCTGTTTGTTTTTGCCAGCGACGACGACAGCTTATTCTGCAGCAACAACATTTTCTCTGTGGACTTTGAGAAACACATATCGCGTTCGAAATGCTCCGGACTGGCGCTGCTCGTATTGCTGATGGAGTGATTGTCATCGTTGTTGTGCTGCTGCTGATGATGATGATTGTTGGTGGCACTGCTGCTGCTGTTGGTGGTGGTGCTCGTTGTGCTGCTGCTACTAATTTTACTATAATTATTACTAGTAGCAGTTGTCACCGTTGTCGCTGTTGTTGACTGCTGCGCGGTGGCGTTCAATTGTTGCTCAAGCACTGCTGCTGCTGTTGTGGTATAGGTAGATGTTGCGCTGCTGTGATTAGTGCTACTTAGTTGCTGCTGCTGTTGAAATTCTTGATGATTGGTTTCAATGGTGCCATAGACGCCACCATCGGCCGAATTGCGTATATAGTTCAAGTCGGCATTGCTGGACTTGGTGGATGACTGAAAGCTGTACTCGGAGGAGCGTTTGGAGACGCTTTGCGTCGAGGTGCGATAAGATTTCATGGAGACAAAACCTAGTAAAATGGGGGGAAAAAATAATTAAATATTTTATTAAACTAATAAAAAAACACTAATTAAAACAACGAACATTTAACAAATAGTAAAATAAAAAAGTAAAACAAAACATGCAGTCAGAAAACAAATGCTAAAACCAACTAATAGAAAAAGTACGCAATACGTAGTACATATTAAACACATTTTAAAAACAATACAACAATACAACTTAAAAAATACAATTTAAAAAATATAAAATTTCAAAATTAAAATTTCAAATATGAGTTAATTGCAAGACAACAAATAGGGCTTCTAAATTACGCCAACATTAATAACATTGATTGGGTTAAAGAAAACAACAATTTTAATACCCGACTCATTCGAATGACGATTGTTAGTAGTTGTTGTTGTGCGCAGCTCAGTTTTATCCACGACAGCAGCGCCGCCACCAGCACCAGCACCAATACCACCACCGCTGCTATTAAAACCAGCGGAAGCAGCAGCAGCTGTAGCCGCCATTACTGTGGCCGCCGCCACATGCGTTATGCCCGCCGCAACGACAGCGGCAGGATTGGCAACACTGCTGCCAACGATGCCACCACTACCACCGATCAGTGTTAAATGTGTTAGGTTATTTTTGGCAGCACATTCCATTCTGCCACTAAGTTGTTGCTCTAAATAAGATCAACAGTTGAATGAAATGGCATTAGAAGATGGATGTGACCATTTTTTAAAACATATACAATAAAATAGTCGTTGTAGATGTAGTGAAAGTGAAACTCAACAAATGCATTTTGACAACAATTTTATAAAATTTTATAATTACTGTATGAAAAAAAATCTTTTTAGAATTTTAGATATTCGATAAAATAAGTTTAAATAATTTTAATATGTTTAAATAAATTTAAAATAAGTTTTAAAACAAAATTTAGCGTTTATAATTATTATTTATAACTCGTAAAACATATACGGCCATGTTCCGACTTTCGATCGAATTACAATCGAATTTCATATAAAATATGCAAACAAACGGTTTTGAATTCGATGTCTCAGAACAAAAATTTGGTTTTTCAATGAATTCAAACTTCAACGATTTGAATTCGTTTGAAAAATACATTTTTGTATTGTGACATTAAATTCAAAACCGTTTGTTTACAAATTGTATATGAAATTCGATAGAATTCGATCGAAAGCCGGAACATGGCCGAGAGTCGTTAATTTATGTTTTTGAAGTCGGAAAAATATTTTTTTCCAGCAAACACACAGATAAATGGCTTTTTTTGGAAGTGTATAGATCCCAGACAACATTTTTCGACATTTTTTAAGCAGAGTTTGTATTACAAGCTGCCTGTATTAATAAAGTTTCAAAATTCTCTATTAACTTTTCATGCTAAAATTTGAAATTTTGTTTAAAAAAAAAAACACGGATTATTGACTAAAATCAAATATGCCGTAAATCTGCCTTTAAAATATTCCAGAAAAATGCCAAAAAAATTCACTCGGGACAATTGTAAGGTTTTGTGGAATTTAAATGGCAGTTTCAAGGCATATTTGACTATAGTCAATAAACCGTGTTTTTTTTATTCCGGAATTTATTTTTTTTTAACAAAATTTCAAATTTTAGCATAAAAAGTTAATAGAGATTGCTAGATACTTTATTAAATATGTTTTATATTCGAGATTTATTTTTTAAAACAAATTTTCAATGTAATTTGGAAAAATTTTAATAAAATTCAAAGCAAAAAAAAAAAACAATTTTTTATTGTAAAATATAATCTGAATGTAAACTGTAAAAATATATTCGTGTCTCCCTATTATTCCAGAACAGATCATATATTTTTGATTTAAGGATTATACATTCTGATACAAAAAATTATTTGTATTTGTAAAAGGCTATAGTATTTACAAATTTGACACCTACGATGATTGTTGTGTACAGTGACCAGGTCGTACTATTTAGAGTACTTTATATACCCTACACTAAGAGTGAAAGGGTATATTCAGTTTGATACGCCGTTTGTAACACCCAGAAGGAAGCATCTCCGGTATGGAAAAGTACATATATTCTTGATCAGCATGACCTCCTGAGTCGATTTAGCGATGTCCGTCTGTCTGTCTGTTGAAATCACGATTTCAGAAAAACTAGAAGAGCTAAATAAATGAAACTCCTAATTTAGATTACTTATATATCTATGCTGTCTGTCAGTGAAAATGGGCATGATCAGTCCATTAAGACCTGTGAAGCGACCACTTATGTTCAAATTTATCATATAAAACACATCTACTGGTGAACACATCTACTGTATACGTGTTCAGGTGAACTTTTTTTGGTCAAATATATATTGACTTCATGCTCAAATACATGAAAATAATGTTCTCTCGCGAAACGACTTGTGGTTCCCAAAAAAAAAAAAATCGAAATTCGGTGTACCTACCCATTTGTAAATATGGGTATCAAATGAATGGAAATTCTTCAGCGATTGAAAGTTTGTAGTTATTTTCAGGATTTGTATACCCTGGTAACCTATATACCACTTTGAATGGTAATCACACATGTGTAGGGTATTTATAGTCGGCTTAGACCGACTATAATTTTGATAATCCTAACTAACACCTACTATGAAATGTCCCTACTTTAAAATGCCCATGTGATCTAACCTTCCCAACTGGTTTTTAGAAAGTACGAAATACAGTGGTGGCTACACAATTAGAAACTATGTACTTTTTATTTATTTTTAAATATATTTTTATTGAAGTACGACACTTTATACATATTTATATTAATTTTGGTTTTTAGTTTGGACTATGCTCCGGATAAGCAAAAATCATTTTCTTGTTTATCGTCAGAATATAAATGCTAAATAAATAATTTAAAAATTGTCTAAAAACCACAACATTTTCAGACATTATATCTTAAAAACGAATAAGAATATTAACATTTATTGGTATATTAAAATTAGTCTTGACTAGAATAATAGCGTTTATGGTTACTTTGGAAAACTATTTTTCTTATAATTGTCAAGGCTAGTTTTAATATTCTAAGGAATGATAATTTTCTTACACGTTTGCAAAATATTCGGTTACAAACTCGAAAATTTATATTTTGATTTTAACACTTTTTTAATTATTTATTTAGCATTTATTATCTAACAACAAACAAAAAAAAATATTTATTTTTATACAGAGCATAGTCCAAACTAAAAAACAAAATTACTATAAATATGTAAAAAATATCGTACTTTAATAAAAATATATTTAAAAATTACGATATAACCATGATCGTTTCTAATAGTGTGGCACTACTGTACGTACTAATTGTTTTTTGATTTTTTGAAGTGTAGTACCCCAGCATACCAAACGATATTTTTACGATATCGAAACGATATCGTTTATAAGCGTAAATTACCGCTTTCGATTATATAAAATGATATGGTTTTCGATAAAAATGAACCAATCTACAACGATATCGTTATATTTTGTCGATATAGATATCGAGTAGATATCGAAAAAGTGTTTATATTCGATAAACAAATTTTATTTGTTCAGAAATTTTTCTTTTTTGACAATAATTTCAAAAAACATACAATTCAATTTCAAAATATTTTGAGTTTCATATCGTAAATTAATCTTCATTTTATCGAATTCAAAAATAATCGTTAAATGGTTTGCAGGGACGTTATTTTTTTAAATAAATGATTTTCACTTTTTATACGACTGAAAATTTTTGAAAACGAACACATACAGCCTAACCAATAAACAAAATAAAGTGGACTCTAAAGATAGTATCAGCTTTTCCGACAATTTTCTCTTATATTTATTTGTCAAAAAGCTTATACTTTCTTTAAAGTCGACATTATTTCGTTTATTGGTTAGGCTGATAATTTGATATATATTTTATTTACTCTAAATTCATCACAGGTTTGGAATTACACATGTTTTATGGATTATCCACATTTTTCGTGTATTTTTTTCAGATAAAATAATGAAAGTTTGTTAAAAAAACGTTCATAAATTTGTCGACTACAATATATTTGTTGAGTTTTCTTTCTGCAATGACGTTATGTACGATATTATGTTGCATTAGAAAGAGATTGAAATGCGTTAAATTAAATTTTCTTAATTTAACAGCAAATATTTTAAAAATGTTTTAATGCATAACATTACACAACACATGACTGATTTTTCTTTGTCTGTTCTCTGACTTTATTTAACGATATTTCGACGGATTTCAAGATTCTCTTAATTAAATACTCAGTGTTTGGACGTTGCCTATATTTTATGAATTATTTCAGAAAATAAATAAATGAAAATTCTTCTATTTTGAACATTGGCTATTTAACAATTTGAAAATGTTATCTATTTTTTTTATTATTAAGAATTCTTCTAATATTTTTAAATAAACCCTTTAAAATTCTGGTCGATCTGACCAGCTAGAGCATAAAATATAATTAAAAATTAATGGAATACTACAGAAATTATACAGAACTTTAAAAAATGTCCAATTTAAAATATTGACGTAATAAATGTTATAAGTAATGAAGCAAATACTTTGGGCAATATTCAAAAATTGACTAAGAGGTCTAGATTAGTATTTTAAAGTCCTTTGGCATATCACACAAAGATTCCGAATATTTATTTAACAACTATATTGTTTTCAAAATAAGAAAAATAACTTTGAAAAATTCTAAAAATTACCTTCGCATTTCAATCCCTTTTTCTAACGCATCAATCCTCCCAAAAATATTGCAATAATCAAATTGTAGAATAATTTTGATTTTTCATTTTGTTTAGAAATATAATTAGTATTTATAATAAATAACTTACTGCGAAATTCAAACATTTTCTCGACGCCATCCTCCAATATGCTATCGTCCAGACGATTTTCCTGCACCAACGCTTTAAGTTCATCCTCCTCGCGCGAATGATTTAATGCAGAGTCCAGCGAACATTGACTAGAGTTTTCATCAGGTGAACGCGAGCGCACTGAAAGGCTATTTTTAAACAAAATATATAAAGTAAATGTTAAAAAAAAATATTTTTTTGAAATTAAATGTTGAATATTTCATATTTAACAATCAACTATATACTTCTTCTCTACCTACTATATTAAAAAAACACTAATTTTATTATTATACTAATATTAAACCAAAATGTATTAAATACAACGAAAATAATACTGTATTAAAAAGAATGAAAAAGACTTTAAAATAAATACATATGTAGTTGATTTAAGTCCAAAAGTAAATGTATTTGTTTTTACTACATTGATGAAGTTATTTTTGTATGAAAAGCAAGTACAAAAATTTCTGTAAAAAATGTATCTAAATTTATTTTAAAAAAATATCTACATTCTGTATGTATTAAACTGTATGTATTAAATGACAAATGTTTAAAAATTACTATAAATACATTCATTTTTACTCTTTTATGTATTTAAAGGGTTTTTCAATAAGAGCGCTACAAAAGTTTTTTTCAAGGGTTTTTCCACAGGGACGCTACAAAATTAAAGCGACAGGGACAGCAAACGACGGCATATTTCTTGCCGCTCTTTTGACATTTTCTTCAGTAAGGTTTGCCATTTCATAATGGAAAGATATACGAGCCAACAACGAGTCGAAATTATTAAAATTTACTACCGAAATTCGAATTCGTATATCTTTCCATCATGAAATGGCAAACCTTACTGAAGAGAAATGTCAAAAGAGCGGCAAGAAATATGGCTGTCCCTGTCGCTCTACTTTTGTAGCGTCCCTGTTAAAAAACCCTTTATTAAACTGTATGTATTAAATTACAAACGTTTAAAAATTACTATAAATGCATTTATTTTTACTACATTCTGTATTTTTAATAAATTCTGTATTTTTAATAAATTCTATGTTTTTACTACATTCTGTATTTATACTACTTTCAGTATTTTTAATAAATTATGTGTTTTGACTACATTCTGCATTTTACAACATTCTGTGTTTATACTACTTTCTGTTTTTTTACTACATTTTGTATTTTTTACAATCAATGTTTTTAATTCATTTTATATTTTCTTTACATTCCGTATTTTTACTACATAAATTTGAAATGTTGAAATATGCAAATACTTAAAAACATAAAACAATTTAAATTAAATATTATTCACAAAACAAAAATATCGACTGTCACTAATAATAAAAATAAATAAAAATTGCAATTCATATCAAAAACTCACTGATCAACACCATAGTTCAGCAATGAGAAATCCGAGCTGCAATCCAAGTCCGAGTTCAGGCTGATATTGTTTGAGTTTTGCTGCTGCTGACTGCGTCGCTTGGGCGGCAATGGCGGTGGATGCGTCGCACGATTTGGCAACGGCGGTTTTGGTGGTGGACTTGTGTCGCGCAATATGCTCTCAGTGCTATGCGATGCGCGTATGGGATTGGATTTGGTTTTCTCTAAAATATCACGTTCCCTGAGAAGCGAAAAAAGAGTAAAATTGAAAAATAAAATGAATAAATTAAAATCATTTAAACGTACTTGGGCGTTAGCGTTATATCAGGCAAAGATGTACGTTGTCCAGCAACTTCAACAGGTGGCCACATTAAGTGATTATTCGCTGAGGCGACAGCACATAACTCAGCCGTAGCAGGACCATATTTGAAAGCGTTCTCCTCCTTCTCCTTGAGTTTCTGCTGCGCCAAGCAGACGAGATTCTGTTAACAGCGTAAGCAAATTAATTAATTAATTAATGAATTTATAAAATAACTAAAACAAATAAATTAAGCGTTAAGAGTGTCGTACGTACCTTCACCGCATCCTCCAGTAAATCAACCACCTCCTTCACATTGTCATTGCTCAGCGAGGCGCAATCGTTTTTATCATCGCTGAGCATCACCTCGTCGCAGAGTTTTATGAGTTTGCCCAGCGATTGATAGACTTGCTGCGTGGCCGACAGCATGACGGTGCTGTTCTCATTTAGCGTATATGACTGTATAACTGACAACAAAAACATTTAATACAATATATTTAAATAAAATACAAATGTAAAGAAAAGAATGATGTGTGTTTCGAGTACTCACCAGCATACATGCTGGCAATTGTCTCCAAGATCACGGTGCCATTGCCCGGCAACACCTCCAGCTTCTTCTTGAGTATGACATCACGAAAGTGTTTCAAGGCATTCGAAATGTCCTTGACATGTGTCTCAAGCGATTGCGAGGATTTGGCAACCTCTTCCGCGGTGGGTCGTGGCTTCGAGGACATGTGTTTGTTGCGCGGACTGTGCGGCGAGTGTGAGCTGTTGAGGGAAATTTGTATTTATTGCAATGAGGAGTTAGGCGGCATTGTATAAAGTAATAGTTGTTTATTTGAAACTAATATGCATCAAAGTCATACAGTTATATTTGTATCAACAAAAAAGTTATGATTAGTTTAAATTATTAGTCACATTAGTCAGATTTTAATCGAACTCTGCAAAGTTTTTGATTTCATTTGAAAAAATAAACTATTTTTTGTATTGAATATAAAGGTGGTTTTAGAACTTAATACAAATGCGTTTGCGAGAGCATTTCACACAATTTTCATAACACATATGGACATTTCTAGAAAAATTTCAACCACGGCCGAAAAATTCAAAATACTCAAATCTTTAAAATAACGGTGGATTTGGAATCCTAAATATGTGAATCTAAATATCTAATTTAGATTTCGTTTTGTTAAAAAGGTTATAGACATTGAAAATAAGGTTGATAGACAAACATAATCCAAAATTGAATTCTATACTAGTTTTCAAATTGATGAAAACGTTGAAATCAGTTTGACCATTATCAATTTATCTCAATGCTCACCATTGAGTACCTAAAAGCTGTGGTTTTTATTTCAAAAAAATACTTATTTGGCTGCTATTTATTTTCTATCCATTTTCCTTGCACACATTTTGTCTCGGCTATAATTTTGATATTGATTTGAGAATAAGGGCAAACTCTAATCAAGGTCTAGTAACTTTTTTTATTGTGTAAGCCAATTTATGTTGAAGGTTTTTCAAACATTTACCTCAACACTACGATTTGAAAGTAGTGATTGATTTGAAAGCATTCTCCATTGAATATCAAGTTCAATGGCATATTGGGTTATTTGTGAAATAATTAATATGAAAAGAAGAATCATGTTTTATTATCTGAATTGCTGTGTTTATCATTTATTACCAATGTTTATTGCAGATCTGTTTCGTAAATATATAAATTTTGATTTATTTTGTACGTCGTCAGCGCCAATATAAAAAGTTAACAAATTATTGTTTTTTAAATATCATTTATGGTACCGTTAAAATTAGATTTTGTACATTTGAAATTTTCAAAATTTTGTTAAAAATGGGATTGGACGTGTAGATTTTGTGGAATACAAGAAATATTTGCAATAACTATTCTTTGAATTATGTTTGATGCAATTAATATTTTCGTCAATTATTACTCACCGTCCCAGCGTATTTGTCGGCGTTCGCATGAGTGATATTTTCTCAAATAGATCGTCCTTGAACGAACGCGCACGACGCGCCAATTTGGTGCCCTTCAAACTGTTCTTGTGACCCGAGGTGCCGGTGGCATGCACCGACGTCGGTGTATTTAGCGGTGTGATGGGCGACGATGACTGTTGCTGATGATGCAGCGACGTAGGTGTTGCAGGCGAAGGTGTATTTGGCGAGGGCGAGGACGTGTGATGATGATTCGCGTGCGACGAAGAGCAGGAGGAGGAATTTGGCGTCGATGGAGAGCTGACGAAGCTGTCTGCAAGTTAACATAAAAAAAAGAAATAGAAATAGTTAGAAATTTGTTGAAACTGATTTGAGTATTAAATGCGACATAGTTAAACAACACAAAAAAAAAAATGCATTGAAAGTTGATTGTGCCGGTTCAATGGCCCACTTCACTTACAGCGCACAACATTCTTGACCACAATGCGCGGCTGGTAGGGTACAAAATATTTAGGCGACTTTAGTTTGCGACGCTTGTTTTGAGCATTGTGACGGTCCAACGTATAGGAGATACATTTTTGGCTCTCTGCAAGCGCACAATCGCTGAGAAAAGACTCATCAAAGTGTGGCATTGCATAACCGAAACCGACACGTTGAGTGATGGATGGATGGATGGATGGCTAGATTTAGAGCTGGATAATTAGTTGGATATGGTGAATGCTTGAAGAGCGCTTCAGATGCTGCTTGATAAACACGCGTGTAGATTAGATTGCGTTGGCACTAATTAGATAATTTTATAACAAGCTTAATTTGTGTTTTTTTTTTTTGCTTTTTTTAAGATAAAAAATATTTTTATTTTTGCAAGATTTTTATTTTTGATTTTACACTATAAATTTTCTGTTTTGCGGCCAACAGTTGTTGACCATTTTTCGCGTTTTGACCACAACAAGCACGACTACGACGACGAACCGATCCACGCCGCTTAACCGACAGACTGCTAGGCTGTCAGCTAGACACAAATACGAAAAAACTGCGGTGTTCAGTTCAGTTCAGCTGAGTGGATCGTGCAAAACTTGAATGAAATTTCAAAATTTATTATTTGTGCGCCGCAGCAGCAACAACAAGAATAATGAAAAAACAGCAACCACCGCAATAACAACAACCGTCTGCGCCAACTGCGAGCAGGAACAGCAATCGCAACCGCAACGAAAAAAGTGAAATTAGTAGAAATAGTCGTCGTCTTCGTGTTTGTCGTATTCGTCGTCGCAGTGATTTGTTTACACAAAAATACAAACAACAAATGAACGAGACGAACCACGACGAGCCGTAACAAGACAAACGAGTGACAACGACGACGATGACAAAGACGAATACGACGACAACAATAATCACGACCACAGTGACAATAACGAGCGTCAACAATGTTGATCGCTTCAGCAGGAGCAGTCGGAAAGCTTTTTAATAGAAGCGCTCAAGAGGGCGGCGGTGGGCGTAATAAGCCCCAATTCAAAAAATGATAATGACAAGCATTATGGTGTTTAGCACAACAATTAAATAATTGTACACAAGCATTTCATTAGTAAGAAAAAGCTTGAAATGTGCAACAAAAGCCAATAAATTTACAAAGCAACAAAATTAAAATAACAATAACACAAATATTTTATTGTTTAACACAATTATTAAATGTTTGCCACTGAAACAGATAATATTATTAAAGTGTTTGAAAAAAATATAAGTTTCTCTATATATATAATTTAATTTATTTTTATCGGTATGCTTTAAATATTCATTTGATTTTAACATATTCGATAATTAAGGACAAACATTTTATTGCTTACAGCAAGTAACATATTATTTGTCAAATAATATTTATTTTTATTAATTTCAATCCAAAGCCACTAAGGCCAAAAGATTACAAAGGATGCATAATTTAAAAAATATATAATTTTTGTTTTTACAGATACATAAAATAATCTAATAATAAAATAATCTTGCAAACAAACAGTAAATTATTAATTACACAATTATTTTATTGCTTGCCATAAACAATAAATTGTTTGACAAGAATAATGTATCCCCTTGGTAGAAATTGTTTTAGAGTTATAATCGTGTGTATTTTTGGCTAGTCAAAGCTACGTTTATTCCGTAAATTTCTACTAGGTTATTTGTCACAAATAATTAATAGTTTTCAAACATATTAAATAATTTCAAAAATATTGTATTGTTTGTCACATCCATTTAAGTCCTCAAAATTTTTAATTTCAGTACATCAAAAAAAAAAACAAAATACATTAATTTGACATAAACATTTTATTTTTTGCCACAAACATGTTATTGTTTGACACAAACTTTTGTGTAATTCGACTAAATTATTGTAGTATTTGTCACAAATAATTAATTATTTTCAACTCATTCAATAATTTAAAAAATATTTGATTGGTTGTCACATACATGTTTGCCCTAAGCATTTCAGTGACCTATTTAAAGATTGTCACTAATATGTAAATTGTTGAAAAATATTTTATAGCTGTCATAAACATGTTATATTTGTCACAAGCATTTGAATGATCAACTTTAAAAAAAATCAAAAAAAGTATCAAAAAGACTGAAGTAGAAGAATTAGTAGAACAAGTAGTTTGACATAAATATTTCATAGCTTGGCAAGCATAAATGTTATGGTTTGTCACAAACATTTGAGTGACTAATTGTTGGAATAAATTATAAGGTATTAGAAAAAAATTAATAAAAAACTATTTGAAATAATGGTAAGAACTATTTTTAGGAATTGATTACGAGGTCTTAGAAGTAAATATAAAAATGAGAGAATTGATTATGAGAAATTTAAAAAACGATTTTTTTTTGAATTAAAATGTCAGGAATATATTTGGTAATTGATAATAAGATTTTAGAAAAAACAACTCAAAAATGAATAGGGCTGCCTCTATTTTAAAATAAGGTGTAGGGACTATATTTCGGAATTGATTAAGAACGAGGTTTTTGAAGTAAATATACAAATGAAGCAATTAATTATGAGAAATACAAAAAATTATAATACAATTTTGAAATAAGATGTCAGGACTATGTTTTGTAATAGATAATGAGATTTTAGAAGGTAGCATAGAGTAGCATTTTGAAATAAGTTGTAAGGAATATTTTTTGGAGTTGATTACGAGGCTTTAGAAGTAAATATAAAAATGAAGTAATTTTTAATGAGAAATACAAAAAATGATAATACCAGTATGAAATGAGATGTAAGGACTATGTTTTGAAATTGTAATTGATAATGTTAGAAAATACTTAAAAATGGATAGAGTCAGCCTTTTGAAATAAGATGTAAGGACTAATTTTGGAATGGATTATTTGGAATTATGAAAAAAAACAAAAATACAAAATGATAGAGCCACCATTCTGATATGAGATGTAAGAACTAATTATTGGAATTGATAGTGAGGTGTTCAAAAAAAACTAATTTAAAAAATGAAAGGGCTATTATTTGGAAATAAGATGTCAGAACTATTTTTGTTAGAAAAATTTAATTGAATTTCGAAATAGACACAAAAATGGATAGAGTCAACGATATGAATTTTTGGAATAGAGTGAAAAGAAAAACTCAAAAATTGATAGAAACAAAACTGAGAATAAGATTTATTAAAAAAATTACTACAATGTTGGATTTAGATTAAATAAAACTAAAATAGTTTGACATAAACATTTTGATGCTTGCTACAAACATGACATTGTTTGCAATTAAATATTGCATTGTTTTTAACCAATATTTAATTGTTTTCAAACATTTTTATATTTTAAATATTTTACTGCTTGATTCAAACATGTAATTGTTTGTAACAAATATTTAAAGAAAAATGTGTCTTCTTTTCAATTAATTTTTATCATAAAAAATAGTACGGAATTTCGCTGTTAAAAAGAAACATGAATTTTAATAGAACAAATATGAAAATCAGTTAAAATGTCATAAATGCTCCATTTACGTAGGCTTTGCGTCAATCAGTCGGCAACGACTTTTCAAACGTTACCTGTTTTCTTCAAAAACATAAAATTAGAGCAACTAATCTTCAGCAATGGTAGTCAAAATTGCGGAAAATCGCAAAGAAGTAAAACAAAAACAGGAATGTGGTTAAATAAATAAAAACAAATTTTAAAAATTAATAAAAACAAATAAAAAAAGATGAACAGAAAAAAAATACAAATTCAAATAAAAGCATCAAAGTGAAAGAGACACCAACAAGGTTAAAACTAGCCAAAGACGCTGACGAGGAGAACGTCAAAGTGGAGACGGACGACGCGCCGTAGCTAAACCGTAAACTAGATAAGTTTAACTTTTTTGTCGCAATGATACCGCAAAACCAAGAGATATAAAAAAGCAACAACAAAAAATCCGCAGGCAAATCGCAATCGCTAAACACAGACGCCGAAGACTGCACCCAGCCAGTCAGCAGCTGTGTGTGACTCGCTGCTCACGGCTTCTGCTGCTTTTTCCTGGCAGTATCAGCAGACGGTTGGCTGACGGACGGTTCGGCTTAACGGCTGACTGACTAACATTTATTGGCAACAGCATGATAAGCAACAAGTTAAAGTATAAAAGACGACATTGCGAGCGAACAGCATGCAAAAACAATGAAATAAAAATTTAAAAAAAAAATTACATTTTTTACCAAAACCGCAACAGGTAAAAGTTAAAATTAGCGCAGAATACAAAAAAAAGAGTATAAAATAAAGTTTAATAAAAAAATAAACTGAATATAAATAAAACAGTCGTAAAAAGAAAGCAGAGTAACACAAACAAATTTGTATCGACAAATAAATTGTAAGGCAGCAGCATTCAATTGAAAAACGATACAATTGCAAACAGAAAAAGTAACGTAATACGGCACATTCAGAAATTTTACAATATCACCAAAAATAAATATTATGCACAGTCCTAACTCAACTTTGGTCAATATGAACCGCTTTATAGCAGCGCTTTTAATTGTGTGCATTTGTTAAATATAGTTCGTAGTAGAGAGATAACAGGTATAGCTCAATTATTAGTATTATACAAATCTTTAACTATTTGACAATTTATGCGCTAACTTATGTCATTTGAATATATAGAATATGAATGGCTCTCGGTACAATAAAGAGCTAAGGTTTTTTTCGAAATTAAGTACACCGAGAAAATGAATGTAGTAAAAACCAGTTGGGAAGGTTAGATCACATGGGAAATTTTAAAGTAGGTGTAATTATGATAGTTAGGATTATCAAAATTATAGTCGGTCTAAGCCGACTATAAATACCCTACACATATGTGTGGTTACCATTCAAAGTGATATATAGGTCACCAGGGTATACGAATCCTGAAAATAACTACAAACATTCAATCGCTGAAGAATTTCCATTCATTTGATACCCATATTTACAAATGGGTAGGTGTACCGAATTTCGATTTTTTTTTTTTGTGAACCACAAGTCTTTTCGCCGGAAAACATTATTATCATGTATTTGAGCATGATATCAATATATATTTGACCAAAAAAGTTTACCTAAGCACGTATACATAAAAATTGATCTTTATATGTACATTTTATATGAGGTATTTGAACATAAGTGGTCGGATCATAGGTCACAATGGACCGATCTCGCCAATTTTTTCGCACATACAGCGTAGGTATATTAGTAATCTAAGTTATAAGTTTCATTTATCTAGCTCTTCAATTTTAAAAGTCTTAGGGATTTCAACAGACAGACGGACAGACAGACGGACAGACAGACAGACGGACAGACAGACGGACAGACGGACATCGCTAAATCGACTCAGGAGGTCATGCTGATCAAGAATATATATACTTTTCCATACCGGAGATGCTTCCTTCTGGGTGTTACAAACGGCGTACCAAACTGAATATACCCTTTCACTCTTAGTGTAGGGTATAAAAATAATACATTTTTGTATTTGTTTTGAAAAGTAGGAGGTCTACCACATCTACTTACTATTTAAGTGCATTTGTAATTGTTTTGATTGATTTTACTACATAATGTATTAAAAACTCGATTTCCACATATTGCAGAAACTTGTCCTTGTTTAGGAGGTTTTCTATTTTTTTAAATCCGAAGTTCGCGAACTTACTGCGAAAGGGAGCCGATACTAATCTTAGCAACTGAAATAAATGCCGGAAAAGACAAGAAAAACACATAAAGAAAATGAATGTAGTAAAAAATAATACATGTTAGTATTTGTTTTGAACAATATGAGTTCTACCACATCTACTTACTATTTAAGAGCATTTGTAATTGTTTTACTTGATTATACTACACAATGCATTACTACATATTGCAGAAACTTGTCATTGTTTTAGGTTTTCTATATTTAATTTGTTTTAATCCGAAGTTAGCGAACTTACTGCGAAAGGGAGCAGATACTAATCTTAGAAAATAAAATAAACACCAAGGCAAATACAAGGAAAAGATACCAAGAAAATGAATGTAGTAATAAAAGAATTCATTTTTATAATTGTTTTAAAAAATATGAGGTCTACCACATCTACTTTTTAAATGCATTTGTAATTGTTTTACTTGATTTTACTACACAATGTATTAGAAACTCGATTTCTACATATTGCAGAATTTTGTCCTTGTTTAGGTTTTCTATATATTTTTTTTAATCTGAAGTCCGCGAACTTACTGCGAAAGTGAGCAGGTACTGATCTTAGCAACTGAAATAAACGCGAAGGTAAAGACAAGGATTTTCTAATGTAGTATGACATTTTATGTAATTTAAATAAATACAGAATGTAATACAAATAATGAAGTTTTTAAATCATAAAAAATCATAAATTTGTATGTAGCATAAAAATACTTTCTTATAAGTGGACTCGTCTTTATAATCTTAAAAATTGCAAGCGAAGTGGGGGTACAAAAATGAATTGTGTACATTTTACAGTACCACTCTCGGTGTACTTACACAAAATTGCTCGGGAACTAAATATAGACGAAACAACTGTTTCGAAGGTAATAAATAGGTTCGAATAAGACCTGACCAACACACGGAAGGCAGGTTCTTGAAGAGAAAAAGTGATCTGTGAAAAGGAAAAATCAAAAAGATCAGGTCCTTGTTCAAAAAGAATCCCAACATTTCAGACAGTGACCCCAACAATATCGGAGTCCTTTGTTCGTAAGATAAAAAATATATATATATATATGGACTGAAGACATTAAAGGCTATAAAAGTTCCAGAAAGGAATGTGGTGAAATGCACTGGGAAAAAGACAAACAATTTTAATAAACAACATATCGTCGTTGTAGAACGAAAGTTCACCAAATACATTTTCAAATATTAATTCCAAATATTCATTTACAAAAATCTTTATATTTCTTACAATTTTTAATCGATGTTCTCCATTTGTTTACCACATGATAAGAAAATGTAAATCTATCAATTCATATTTCAACTTTTAAAATGCGCCAATTACTTTTTATAATATTAATCAAAAAACTCGAAATTTTAGTTTTTCATAAAAATGTATTATGTGACTTTTCGTTCCAGAACGACGATATATTTTTTTAATTTGATATAACTCTTTTTTTTTGTGCTTAAAAACTGATTTAAAACTATAATTTCGCACCATTTTGGTTTCATAATTATAAAACCCCCACATAATTACGCGGAAGTCAACTAAACTAAACTATTTATTTTTAACGTTTCACAAAATAATCATGTTCGTGTTTAACAAAATTTTTTCATAATAAAATTTCCCAATTTTACGCCATGACATTGTGCTGCTAAAATCAAATAAAAAAAAAACGGGCAATTTATTTTTATACTCAAGGTTTTGCGGCATGTTTTCCTTTATATTTTCGAAAAATTTAAAAAAAAAAAAATTAGACCAACATTTCGCATCGACTGTAGGCCACACACACGCACACACACAACAAATGTGAGCCCCACAAATGTCAGACTTGGCAGCACTACACGGAAAACACTTGAGGTGGTGCCAGATCACGCTCGAAAGGACAGACAGTCGAATGGAACGACAGACAAACAGTCAGTCAGTTAGACCGTCGGTCGTCCGGTACAGTGTATCGTGCAGTTCGTTGATCTTTTTCGCTTGCCATTGATTTAAATTTTGTAATAAATAAAAATAAAAATTTCTAATGTTGTAGTTATTGTTGTTGCAAACAATAATAGTTCGTCGACGTAACGCGTAATCGAATTAATATTAAAAATAGAAATTATTTTACAGCAAAAACGAAAGCATATTGAAGCGTGAAACTCACCGTCACAATGAGCAATGTGGCGTTAAATTAAAAATAGTAATAATAATAAATAAATAAAAAATATAATAAAAAAATGTAAAATATTTTTATTTATATCAGTAAAAATTTATTAAATGACGCCAAAAGCGACTTAAGTGACGTTAATATCTGAATATTAAATATTAGCAGTAATCAGTGATAACATATTACACACCAAAGACCGGAAGCTTTGTTTTGAATTAATCGAATATACTTGGAAAATAAACAGATTTTTATTTAATGGAAAAGCTATTATATATCGTCGTTGTAGAACGAAAAGTCACCAAATACATTTTTTGTGAAAAACTTAAATTTAAAGTTTATTGTTTAATAAAGGGTTTTTCAATAAGAGCGCTACAAAAGTTTTTTTCAAGGGTTCTTCAACAGGGGCGCTACAAAAGTAGAGCGACAGGGACAGCAAACATATTACTTGCCGCTCTTTTGACATTTCCCTTCAGTAAGGTTTGCCATTTCATGATGGATTTTTTGCCATTTTTTGCCATTTTATTATAAAAAGTAATTGATGCATTTTTAAAATTGAAAAATAAATTAATAGATTTACATTTTCTTATCATGTGGTAAAAATTGAGATCATCGATTAAAAATTGACAGATTTATAAAGATATTTGTAAATGAATTTTTGGCATTTTGAAAATTTAAAAATTCTTTTCCAAACCCATTTTTCCCTAACATAATATTTTTCCGAGTCAATCCTCCAGACAATTCTTTCCCAAGGAAATTCTTCATTTACTACTTCATCTTGAACAATTGTATTCTTTCTAGGAAAATTCTTCTCTCACAATTTTTTTCGTAAACCATTCTTACCGAAGACAATTTAATTCGTCATCAAAACAATCATTCCCCGAGACAATTTTTGCTCGAGACAATTCTTATCTAAACCAATTCTTACCTAGGACAATTTTTCCCAAGACAATTATTTCACAACAATTCGTCTTCGGACAATTCTTCCTCGGAAAATTATTCTCCGGACTATTCTTTCCCATCACAAATCTTCCCCAAAACAATG
This sequence comes from Dryomyza anilis, assembly GCA_951804985.1. Lineage (NCBI taxonomy): Eukaryota > Metazoa > Arthropoda > Insecta > Diptera > Dryomyzidae > Dryomyza > Dryomyza anilis. Next base: position 117,502,956 of record OX638130.1, read on the forward strand.
TTTTTCCGAGTCAATTCTCCAGAGACAAATATTTCCCAAAGAAATGTTTCCTCGAATAATTCATTATTTGACAATTGTTTCCCCAGACAATTCTAACTCGGACAATTCTTCCCCGAACTTCCCTAAAATAATTCTTCACCAACAAATCATCCTCGCACAATATTTTCGCAAACCATTCTTACCCAAGACAATTCTTCGCTAAAACAATATTTTCCGAGACATTTCTTTTCTGAAATAATTATTACAAAAGACAAATTTCCCCAAGATTTCTCCAACAATTCATATTCGAACAACTATTTCGAGAATTAGTCGGCTAGACAATTTTTCCGTAGAGACAATAATTCTTTCGACAATTCTTCCCCAAGACACGAGATTATTCCCTAAACAATTCTTCTCCGGATAATTCTTCTTCAAGTCATTTCATCTCAGAGGCAATATTTAACACAGGACAAATGTCTCTCACATTATTGTTCCCTAAAACTATTTTTTTTTTAAAGTCAATTACCACCCTAGGAAATTCTTCCATGGACTCATTCCGAAACAATTCATCGTCGGATAAATCTCGTAGGACAATTCTTCCTCGGGCTTTTTCCTACCCGAAATAATTTTTCAAGACGTCGGCCGTTTATAAAATATCATATTATTGACACATTAAACTATTTGGGTGATTTATAGTATTTAATAGTATAAAGTAGTATTAATAGTATAAATCTAATTATTTGCATAGTATTTAACAGTATTAATCTTATTATTTGAAGTTAATTAATATTTTTGTCATATTTGTCAAAAATGTTGCTTTTTTTTTAATAGTATTTAGAAGTAATCAATAGTATTTACCGTATTAAAAACAATATTACAAATATAAACGTTATATTTTTATCTATAAATTTTATTTCCAAGTGTTTATTATGTTCTTTTGAAACTCATATCAGCAACTGAAAGCATGCATTATTTTACAAGTATATATGAAAAAAATTAAAAGAAAAGAAAGCATTTAATTGTTTTGTACACTCAACAATGCAAACGCTGTAATCGCAAAATATGTATTTTTCAAAAAATTTGAGTCACTATAATTCAGCTAAAATAACACTGAATCGTATTACTGTCCAAGTAATCAATACGTTAAATTCTATTTCATTTTAGTCATCACTATAACGCATTTGTTTGCTGTTGTTTTTTCAACAATAACTCATATTTGTATGAATTACAAAATTGAGTTTCTTAACCCTTAACAAGGTGATGAAAGAAATATAAAATAAACAATTTAATAATATGTATGTTAACCGCATATGTTTTGTCGTATTTTCAATGTCAAATATTTAGTCATATTTACGCAAGAGTTTTAAAGGTTTGAAATTCTACTTAATCAGAAGCGTAGTAATTCAATGGAGGACTTATAAGACTTATAAGACCTTAACCCAAAATCTGAAATTAAATAATATTCACTAATTTTTTGTTTTGAATTTTCTAATCAGTCAAATTGAAATTTCAGTTTCACACAACAAAAATAGTTTTGGTCTTTGCAATTATGATAACAGTATAGAATAATAAATTCTTATGGAAGACACATAAACGAACTAAATAATATACGGACATGTTTCAGTTTTTAATGGAAATCTAATATAACTCGATCGAACTTGTTTTATGCTATTCAAGAATTCGATTTTTCAATACAAAAAAAAACGTATTTTAATCGAATTCAATTCGTTGAAGTTCTGTAGAACAAATGAATTTAGATTTACTGTTGTCAAATATTTAAAATTCGTTCGAAATTGAATTTCAGAATACGCCAAATTGTTTGACACAACGACTCAATAGGCGAGAGGTCTATTTAAGGCAATCTTATTTTTACCAGTGACTGGTAAAAAGTAGCGTCTATAAAAAAAAAACTTTCAGAAGGTGGAAATGATGAACAAATGCATGAATAATGCAGAAACAAGACATATTCTGGAAACATTCGTCTTTTTAAAATGCACAAAATACTTTTTTTATTTTATTATGCAAAAAATGAATAAATCTTGTTTTAGAATAAAGAATCTTTTTGTGTATTTATAATTTAATCTTATTGAAAAAGTTTCCAGAGGAACATACAATTTTAAAATTATAAATTATGTTATTCTTACCATGGCCCGTTTGGTGTAAATACAAAATTAAAGTTTCCATGACTGTACTATACGTAAACCTTTCCTCAAAAGTCCTAAAAAATAAACATATTTTTTCTTTAAACATAATTGAAGAAGCGTATCTTCATCGATTACAGTTTCCCCCAGTTGTTTTTAATTTATGTCGTTTATTAGGTCATCGTGCGAGATCAGCGATGTAATAATTTTTCTTTTTATTTAGAGATTTTGTTCCAATGACTTCAAGGTCAAAGAAATATATAGAATATTAAACCGAAAACAAAAGAGCTACTAATTATACATTTTTTTTTCTTTCTTTTTCATTTTTGAAAAAATAATAAATCATAATTAAAACAACAAAAAACGTATATAATATGTAATTAGTAGACGCGTATTATAAAATAGAAAAAAAAAAAACATGGGAAAAACAACAACATTAAAGTGTGAGGCAATAATAACTTACTTAATAATGCTGCCAGCCAACGAAAGCGAAGTTGCAACAAATTGTTCAACTCTTTGAAAATAACTTTGTTTAACCGTTTAACTTTTGACTTTTGAACAAGTTTTTTTTTAAAACAACAGCTGTTTTTCGGACGACACTCACTTTTGTAACATTAGCTCACGTTCTGCACTATAGGCACTAAACATGTCTAACTCTGACTCAGCAAATCACAAAAAATTATATATAATATATTTTTCTATATATTTAAATGCGTGATTAACACGTACTTCCATCAATTAAACACGACAAATTAATTGTTTCAAGTCTGTTCGAATACTAAACGTTGAAATTGTTCGACACCCCGAGTATAATTAGCAGCTGCGAATGACTGGCGAGGAGTTTCAGTTTCAGTTATCGTTTTGTTTCGGTTTCGAATTATGAGTCTCTACTAAAAACAAAATTCAAGTAACGTTCGTTGCGATATGATGTTATGACTGACTGGTTGAATATTTAGCGACACTTTGTTGAGCCAGTGTTTTGGGTTTGTAATTTTGTGGAATTTCACAGTGGAATAAAATTGAGGCCAAAATATAGTCGACAAATTATTTGATATTTATGAGGAAGATTTTGTTTTTATAAAACGGGGTGGAATCAGTTAAGAAACTGTCATTTTTATTATTTTTACAAAGTTATATATTTTGGGGTATTTTGCAAAACATTTTCTCGAACAATTTTTTCGCGAAGAATATTTTCTTAAGCCCATTCTTTGACGTTTAATTCATTCCCGGACAATTCTTTCCCAAGATAATTATTTTTCAAACAATCTGATGATTTTTCACGCTCAATTTTTTATCGAGTTAATACTTTCTAGAGCCAATTTTTCGCCAGACGAATCGTCCGTGAACGAACTTTATCGGGACAAAATTGTTTACAGAAAAATTATAAAGAATTAATTGTCAGGGAAAGAATTATCGATATGAAATAGTCCGACCACACTGAATTTTGGTCTGTTAAAATTTTGGAAACCATAAATCGATCAGAATAAATAATAGTTTGTAAAATTTACCAGTACCAGAACTGAATATTATTATTATATTTAATAATTATTACTATAATAATCGTAGCCGCGGTAGCTCAGTGGTTAGTGCGTTGGACTGCGAGCCGAAAGGTCCCCGGTTCAAGCCTGTACTGGGGCTAACAACATCTTTTCATGGAAACATTTTTCTATACCGCGCTACCTCTCGGCAGTAAATGGCAAACCTACGAGAGTAAAACATTGCCTATGAAAAGCTCTCAATTGCCGTTCGGATTCGGCAATAAACTGTAGGTCCCACCACTTTGAGTATAAAATATAACACGCACAGCTCAAAATGGTGAGAGAGCTCGGCCTAAGTTCTTATAGGACTGTAGTGCCAAACTATTATTATTATTATAATAAATGGATACTATAAAAATCAAAGAAATTATATCAAGGATAAGAGATATAAGTAAAAAAATGGAATCTTTGGATTTGAACATAGTAAAAATTTACTCTATTAGGGAAGAACTATGATCACGAACTGATCATGTTGGTCTTGTAACTGGTCGGATTGAAAAGTAGATTCTTACATCAGCAGGACCTGTGAGGAAAAGACGGAGACACTTGAACTTGAAAATGCTACTTGTGTCACTGCCGGGGTTTCTACTAAGAATTACCCGCTCAAAAATTGGTTAAGGTTAGCCTTATTATGCATCTGTCCGTGATCAGAATACGATAAGGCATCCCTACTAAAGGCAACCTGAAATGATCCAAATCAGGGTCGACTAGGGTAATCCTAATTTCAAATCCACGTAAGGCAACCTGATCCATTCTTCATAAAAAAAAATCTTGATCTAAAAATTATTTAATGGAACCTGTTGTGACACTTATAAAAAACATTGTATTGGATAACATTGGATTGGATATCATATAATTATAATAATATCGAGATGTTATTAAACACTTTTTATAATAAAATTTGGTAGCAAAATTGTTCTATTAAAATAAAAATAATAAATAAATATTAAACTTAAATGCAAAAGAGTTTCAAATTCGCAACATTTTTAAAAATTTTCTTAATCGTTGATTTTTTTTGTCATTGCAAAAAAAAAAGTGAGACAACTTAGTTTACAAATCTATTTTGAGAGGGCTCGAATTTGCAATTTCAGAAGAATTTTAATGTACATCGAATGTTATATAGAAGGTTAGGATAAGAAGAAGATCAGAAAGACGGATCAGGCAACCTGATCAGCATAGGAACTTCGAATATCTTCACGTTTTGAATCAGGCACTGATGAAAAAAAAGCGCTGATCATTGCCTGATTTGAAATCATGCTGCCTGATCAGACAATGATTGAATCCTGAACAAAGCTCCCCTTATTTCATTTCAAAACTAAAAAACTTCGTCAAAGCGACGAAATTTCTAACCGACTTTTAAGTAACAATACTCTCGCCTATTTGCATTAGCTACAACATATCGTAACCAGGCCATGTATTCTCTCATTCTACTCGGGCATAGAACCAAGACCACCCCTTCATTATTCATTCGGTTCTCAATAGAACCACGCATTACATAGAGAAATCGTTTTTCGGTCGTACGATTCGTTTGTGGAATAATCTCCCTGCGTTTGTTTTCCCAGACATTTTTGATATTGGCAAATTGAAAACCAACAACGGCCGACACTACTCCATCTACCATCCATCCCTATAATCTATCATCCATTCATATTATCAACAGAGAGTATTGCATAAATAGGGTAATCCCTTGAACATTGGTTAATTTGTAAATTTGTATTGATCATTCCCGATCATTTCCCTAGAACAATTTCTACTAGGGTAGGTCGAACAGGAAAATGTTTAATTATGTAAAATCATATTTTAAATTATAAATAAATAGATACTCAGTGTACATTAAATGTGCACAATAAAATCTCAAACACCGTGCACAATTATGAGTTATTTTTCAATGAATGTTATGCAGATAACTGGTTGATTATTGCTGAGAAAAAATAGTTTGTCTGCCGACAGCAGCTTTCGGAAGCTGCCTTCATATTCCTATAACCTGTCTATAGGCTGCCGTCTGCAGTATTGTTCTAGGGCAGACAACAGGCTGATTTTGCTACAAACTCCGTCTATGACTGCCGTAAATTTGCCGAATGGCTGCCGTCTGCCGTACTGTTCTAGGGCAGACAACAGGCTGGTTTTGCTACATGACTGCCGAAAACCTGCCTATAGGTGGCCGTTTGCCGTTTTGTTCTGGGGGCAGACAACAGGCAGGTTTCGAGCATTGCGTAGCAGGCTTCATTAAATACGAAACTGTCTTCACCTTCTATAACCTGCCTATAGGCTGCTGTTTGCCTTTTTGAGTTAATCATAGGGATCTTGTAACAACTTATTGCACGCAGAAAATTCAATAATCAGTTCCCAATCATGGCCCTATAATAATTTCCACTAGAAGTGTTAAACAGAACTGTTTAAAGTATTGAAAAAACAAAACTAAAATACATTTTTTACAAATGCTAAACATTTTTATTTTTTCATCGCAACAGCCCCGAAGTGACTAGAATTCAAGACAATAATATTGTAAATCATACCACAATGATACAAAGTTTGAGCAATAAATATTATTCTTGGCACAATATGATAAGAGATTTATTAATAGACCAAAAAATTATAAATGTTAAATACCAAATTCCGTCCACTGTTCAATATAGGCGCCAGCACTCTCTCAGTCGTGACTTGGTTCTTACGATCACAGCCACTGTACGACTCACAAAAAAAAAAACTACGAGTAATTATGTCATGCTCTCACAACGAACGAACGTACGAACCAACCAACCACCCACCGACCCGTCTGTCACACCCGCTACAAACCTAGCGAAAGAGCGAACTATGATGAACATCTGCGTGTGAGAATTTTAAATGTTCAAGCGACCGAACGACCGCCCGAGAGCGTATAGTACTAGGTACTATATGCATAGTTTTGAACACCTAGTATATATTATCATCATCATGTACTATATGACTAATGCCACAACTATGTGTTTCTGTTTGTGGTTGTTGGTTTTATTGTTTTCGTCTACTTCTTCTTTTTTTTACTCTTTTGTCTTCGCTACCACTGAATGAGATGCGCATTCTACGCAAAAACAAAGAGCTTCCCGTAACAAAATAACGTGCTTTGCGCTGACAAAAAAATTGAATTTGAAAAGAAAGAAGATAAAAAAACAACAAATTCCACGCTCTTCGAGTCACAACTGAAGATACGCACGCATGCGTAAATTTTATTGTATTTTTTAGTTTTGTTTTTATTTTTATTTTTTTGTTTTAATTTTTTTTTAATTTTCTGAATTTTTTTTTCTGTGTTACAGAGTTAACACTCTAACTCGGTAGTCATTTGCATTACTAAATATTTTTAGCAAATTAGTTTGGTTTTGTTACATTTCATTCTTATGCTATCAAAATTGAGTACGAAATTTAAATATTTTCTTTTTTGATTATATTAAATGTTCTTTTATATATTAAAAATTAATAAAATTAATTCGTGAAATTAATAAGTGATAAGAATTGTAACCAAAAGAGAGTTTTTTTTAAATTTACATCGCCAATCATCCAAAGAAACATTTATACGGAGCCTACGACAGATGGAATCACAATAACGTCGTTGGCGGCATATTTACGGGGCAAGTTTAAGTCATAGAATACGAAACGTTTAGGTACCGTCAAATCGGATGACTCTGTATGCTTTCCGTTTTGTTCCATATTTCGGACTCACTCCGTATTTTTTGTTAGAATGACGATCCGTTAACGGACCGTCAATAATTAATCTCAAAGTACTACCTCCGTATTTTGTCAAAAATGACGGTCCGTCATTACATCAAAGATAAGTGATATAAATAAAAAATGAAATCTTTGGATTGGACTTATAAAAATTTACCCTATTAGGGAAGACCTATGATCACGAACAGATCACGAACAGATCACGTTGGTCTTGTAACTGGTCGGATTGAAAAATCGATTATTACATCTGCAGGACTTGTGAGGAAGAGGCAGAGACACTTGAACCGTAAAATCGAACAAGTCCGTATGCTTTCCGTTTTGTTCCGTATTTCCAACGTAGTGTCAACGGACTCACTCCGTATTTTTGTTAGAACGGCGATATGTTAATGGACCGTCATCACGTAATCTCAAAGTACTCACTCCGTATTTTGTCAAGAATATGGAGTCTACGACACACATGCAATCACAATACCGTTGTTAACGGCATATTTACAGAGCATTGGGCAAGTACCCATCATAGCATACGAAACGTTTACGTACCGTCAAATTGGACGACTTCGTATGCTTTTCGTTTTGTTCCGTATTATGAAACGTAGTCTCAACGGACTCACTCCGTATTTTTGTTAAGGCGATACGTTAACGGACCGTCATCACGTAATCTCAAAGTAATTACTCCGTACTTTGTCAAGAATGACAATCCGTCAACGGACCGTCAAAACGTACTCTCATCTGATTCGAAATACGTTTCGATGTTCCTCTTAATCCGTTTACTGGACATTTTTCATATCAAAAACGAAATGTTTACGGAATCGTAATACTTATTGCTGTTATGTATACAGCACTGTTAACGGACCGTTTTCAAGTTGAAATAAATATTTCATTAATAGTTTAATTTTTCATTAAAAATTTAGTTATATAACTCAAAATTAATTTTTTTATAAGAAATTCCAGTTTTCATTAAAAATTAAATTTTTATCACAAAAAAAAATTTTTTTTGAATTAAAAAATAAATTTTAAACTATAATTCAAATTTTCACTAAAATTCAAATTTTCACTAAAAATCAAATTTTCACTAAAAATTCAAATTTTCACTAAAAATTCAAATTTTCACTAAAAATTCAAATTTTCACAAAAAATTCAAATTTTCACAAAAAATTCAAATTTTCACAAAAAATTCAAATTTTCACAAAAAATTCAAATTTTCACAAAAAAATCAAATTTTCACTAAAAATTCAAATTTTCACACAAAATTCAAATTTTCACAAAAAAATTCAAATTATCACTAAAAATTCAAATTTTCACTAAAAATTCAAATTTTCACTAAAAATTTAATTTTAAACTAAAAATTTAATTTTAAACTAAAAATTATACTAAATTCTTTTCACTAAAAATACCATTTTTACTAACAATTATTCCAAACTTCGTAAGTCTAAAACTCTAAATCAAATATTTTAGGGTCACCTATTGCATAAAAAGGTACTCTTTTTAGTCACCTTCGTCTAGAACTGGTAAAACATATCGTCGTTGTAGAACGAAAAGTCACCAAATACATTTACAAAATGCCAAATATTAATTTACAAAAATCTTAATATATCTGCCAGTTTTTAATCGATGATCTCAATTTTTTTACCACATGATAAGAAAATGTAAATCTATCAAGTGCTACAACGGAAGATATTTAAAAAATTTCGTTTGGTTCGTTTACATTTTTTTTTGCTTTATATGATTTACACGTTGGCAACATAAAAACATCTCTTAGTTTTCATTTATAAATGAATTTACTATATTTAAGCATTTTGAAAACGAATTTTCGAAAAATCGTTGTCACTAAAATTTTGCTATTCCTCCCATTTTTCACGCCAATCAAGCAATTCAATCCATTACTCTTGCCGCATGCTGTAAACTCTGGTGTGATGAAAACCTACCTCCGCCAACCACAACATCGTCGACACTGCTGCTGCCACGATCGAGTGGACGCTGCGATTTGCGATTCTTCAAGCGTAGACGCAGCTCTGTTTTTAGAACTCTCATCGTTGAACGGGCGCCTATTGTCTTCTATTGGTTTTAAATTCAATTTGTAGTTGTTGTTTTTTTTTCTTTTTGTACTTTTTGTTGTTGTTTTTAATTAATACGCAATTTAATAGTATGTAATTGTAATTGAAATTCAATTAAGCAACAGTCGACGATTGACGATTGTTTTCTATAATTTTTTTTTATTTTATTTTACGTTTGCAGTCAATCGTTTGAAGCTGCTCGGTTTCACCAGCACTATGCGATCTTCAATATTTTCTATCTATCGATCAATCGACAAACAGACCGACCGACCGTTCAACCCCACCACCGGCACTTTTTTTCAATTCAATTCAACCGCATCGAAAGTATAAACGTATGAAGGAACGAACGATCGAATGAACGAAAGACGATCGTACAAACTCCAACGCCGCATGCGATTTGTTGTTCGTGCAGCACCACATTAACTATTTGCAATTATTATTAGCTATAAATAATTTATTGCAAAATAATAAATGTTTGAAATTTTTCAATGATTTTTTGCTAAATTTATCGTGTTCGACATTCGACGGCAACGGCGACGCGCGTATCTGTTATTTTCAACCAACCGACTGAAGATGGCGCGATTAACTAACTAAACAAATCATTATTGCTATTGCTGCTGCTACCTACTACCTCGCGCAAAATACAAAAAATAAAAAATAAAAACGTTGCAAATTGCTCCGACTTACTCTCTCATTTGCCGCTTATCATATGCGAAATAATAAATTTAAATATAAATTTCATTTTCCCCCAACAATTTATTGTTGTTGCGATTGTTCGTTCTATTATCAAAAAGCAGAGGAGCAACAGCAACAATCGACGATATCACCGGCAGACTAGCAACAACAAAAACAACTATACCAAATAATATAAAAATCAACAACAACAACAATAAAATATACTACGTACTATGTTAAAACGTAAAAGACAAAATTTATAATAGTGCGATTTATTAAGGTGACCAGTTGAGTATTAAATGGAAAAAATGCAATGCAAAATTCAGATTTAACATTTTTAGACATACAAAAATTATTCCCTGATTATAATCAGGTACTGAAAGCACCGGGATCGGAATCGGTACCGTTATTAAAAATGTGAGGAACCGGAACCGATATTTAAAGATTCTTGAAGCCAGAACCGGAACCGATATTCCAAAGAGTTTTAGTTTCTGTCAGACACCATAAAGTACCGACATCGGAACCGTTTCTACTTTTGGAACCGGAATTGGAGCCGTTATTTAAAAAAATGTGTGGAACGAGAATCGAAATCGTTATAATTTTTTTAATCTTTTTTTAGTTGGAATCGGAACCGCTATTTAAAGAATCTAGGCACCAAAAACGGAACCGATATTCCAAAGGGTTTGAGTTCCTGTCAGAGACCGTAAAGGACCGGCATCGGAACCGTTTCTACTTTTGGAACCGGAATTGGAACCGTTATTAGAGAATGTGTGGAACCAGAATCGAAACCGTTATAATTTTTTTAATCTTTTTTTAGTTGGAACCGGAACCGCTATTTTAGAAATCTTGGAACCAGAACCGATGTTCTAAAGGGTTTTAGTCTTTAATTATAATTAAAAAAGAAAGAAAAAAACAAAAAATAAAAAAATATATAATAAAAAAATAATAAAAAATTAATAAAAAAAATAATAATAAAAAGTAATAAAAAAAAACAAAATTAAATTCTTAAAAAATCTGTAACTTTTACTCGAAAAATTAAATGTTGACCAGTAAATATATTGTTACGAAAAGAGGTAATTTGCTCCACTGTGCCATTTAATAAGAGTAAATGAGATGCAAGACAATTCAGCGTACGAAGCAAAATGTTGGAAGATCATTCAGCGCACTGAGGCAATGTGCGAGAAAAAGATAGAAGATCAGCGCATTAAAATACATAAGTGCAAATGAGATGCCAATTGCATGCGTCATTCACAAAACGAGTAGAAGGTTCTCGAAACATGTCGAAGCTTCTCGAAACGTGTCCAACTGATGCATGCAGTATATAAGGGCGCCGCATCTGAGGCACAGCACTTCAGTAGTAATTGGAAAGTGGTCGAGTGCATCTCGTGTGTGATCAATTTAAATAGTGGACATGCAGCAGTTAGAATTTTTTATTAGCAAAGTTGTTTATTAAAGTGAATTAATAATGTTAATTGCTATAATTTAAACCAAATAGAAGAGTGTTTTTATTTTGTACACAATCCAGAGATACGAACTTGCAGGACAGTTTTCCGAGACTGAATTTTCGTAACAATATGAATGTCAAAATTTTGTTATGCTAAAATTGTCTATCATTTGGCACTGCATGATCAACATAAAGTTACAACATAAAGACACAGTGCCTAAGAAACTATTAAAATATTCACATTTAATCCAATCGTGAACAAAATATTCCGTCGGTATTTTTACGTTCGAAAATATTTAAAATTAAAATTTAATACAACATATTTTTGAACGAATATTGATGAATATTATAATTTACAAAAGGTCTATATTTAAAAATGTTAAACAAAATAATATCTGTGGCAATATGAAATAACAGCATAACTCGAGATATGTTCAAATTGAGTTAATAATAATAAATAAAGTTAATAATAAAGGGTTTTTCAGCAGGGACGCTACAAAAGTAGAGCGATAGGGACAGCAAACGACACCATATTTCTTGCCGCTCTTTTGACATTTCTCTTCAGTAAGGTTTGCCATTTCATGATGGAAAGATATACGAATTCGAATTTCGGTAGTAAATTTTAATAATTTCGACTCGTTGTTGGCTCGTATATCTTTCCATCATGAAATGGCAAACATTACTGAAAAAAATGTCAAAAGAGCGGAAAGAAATATGGCGTCGTTTGCTGTCCTTGTCGCTCTACTTTTGTAGCGTCCCTGTTGAAAAACCCTTAAAAAAATTGTGTAGCGCTCTTATTGAAAAACCTTTTACCATCGTAATCCTGATATACGAATTTATTTTGTGTCAAATTTTAATACTGATCCTTCTCATAGTTACTGAGATACAAGCAAAAAACCAAAAAGCATATCTACTTGTTATTAAATATTTATTTTGATTAAAAAAAACTTTCGAAAAAAATCCAAAAACAAAAACATTTTGCAGACATTTATTTTATTTAAGTTTTTCATAAATTTGCAAATATAATTTTTAAAATATTTTTTAAAATTAATTTTTGGAATCAGTTGTAAAGCTTAAAAATGCTCTCCTAAAAAGTTCAAAAAATAGACTTATGCTTTTATGTCATATTGCCACAGATATTATTTTAATTTTAAATCGAAATTTGTTATTCTTATACGAAATTTTAATTCATACTCGAATTTTAAATACTATTTTAAATTTTATTTTTTTATTAATTTACCGACATTTATTATTAAAGTACTAGAATTTTATTTTTTACTCAAAGTTTTCAATTTTACTCAAAAATATTACTAAACATTTCACTTAATTTTTATTTTTTTTTATTTTAATTTAATTAATTAATTTTTTAATTTTTATTTTACCTAAAATTTCAATTTATATTCAGTATCAGTATAGTTCAATATTTAAATTTTGACTCATTAATGTGTACTTGTTTTTCTAAATTTGAGGAATGTATTAAGTTTAACGATTTTCAGTCGGAATTTAGTTTAATGTATGTTGCACACAAATTTAGCGTATTTTTACATTTCAATAGGATATTTTTTTGCTAAAGATATTGCTAAACAAAGCATTAAACGTTTATTAAAAGTACGATTTATCGATATTGCACGAATTCCTCAAAGTCGGTACATTTCAAAAATGTATTAAAGCAAATTTATATAGAAAATTCTCAAATAATCTACAAGTATTTATTAGATTTCAACAGTGTTCACACTTTTCGCCAATGCAAAAGGAGTAAATTTAAATATTTTGAGGAGTAGAAATGAGTAAAAGGGAGTAGAATTGAAAATATTGTAAAATGGAGTAGATTTGATGTAAAAGAAGTATACAATTGAGAATAGGAGTAAATATGATGCAAAGGGAGTCAAAATATGCATTATCGTATTAGATTTCAAATAAATTAATAAATATGTTAATATTTAACATTTTTATTCATTCTATAATGCTGATGTGTACAGGGTGATCTGTTCTAGAGTTGGGGTGTTTCTGGAACAACCGATAAAATGTTTTCAAAATTGAATTTATAAAAGTAGAATACTAACGTATATTTAGTTAAAACTTCTACATTTTAAAGGCCATGGAAAAAATATTACATTTATTTTGCAGATAATTGATTATAGTTATTAGGAAAATTATAATGTTTACAATTTATTTGGGGTGCAAGTAATTGTTCTCATCAAATTAAAAAAAATTAAGCAATTTTTGCAAAAGGGAGTAGATTTCAGTAAAAGGGAGTAGAAAATTATGAGAAAGGAGTATAAAATGCTATTAACGGAGTAGATTTTAAAAATACAAATGAAATGGAGTAGATCTACTACGATCAGAGTAGAATAAGAACACTGGATGTCAGTATGGATGCTCCTTAAGAGCTCAAAAAAAGTTTTTTACACGTTTATTGAAATATCAAAATGTAATGCTTGAATTTTAGTTCAATAATCAAAAATATAAATAATATAAAATATTTCAATAAATGGAAGTAAAAAATTATGAAAAAGGAGTAGAAAATGCTACTAACGGAGTAGATTTTAAAAATACAAATGAAATGAAGTAGATCTACTACGATCAGAGTAGAATGAGAACACTGGATGTCAATATGGATGCTCCTTAAGAGCTAAATAGAAAGTTTTTTAAATCATTTATTGAAATTTCAAAATGTAATGCTTGCATTTAGTTCAATAATCAAAAATATAAATAATATAAATTAAAGTCTACCCATAAAATAAAAAAAGGAAAATCTGATCACCTGGTCACACCTTAATTGGTTGGTTTTTCAGTCAGTCATGTGCGCATTTGCTTCAATCGTAAATTAATGTTAAGTTTGCTGCTCTTCATTATTCCTTTGTTGTAGTTGATGTTTCTGTTGTTGTGCTTGGCTTTCATTTAACTTTACTTCATGCTCAATACATCAAAAAACAAAAAAAACTAGCTCCAATATCTATCTCTCACTCTCTTTTTCTCCGAAAACGGTACCCTTATCTTTCACACTATCTGTATTTGTTAAAATGTTTAACACAACTCGAGCATATTTATTGTTATTATTAAAAACAACAACAACAACAGCAATAACCAGTAATAATAATAATAATAAAGATAATAATAATAATAGTAAAAATAATAACGAAGGTAATGAGAATACATAATATTGCTTTAAACCAATTGCAACAACAACAAAAACCACAACGAATATCAAGAGGAACAAGTAATAAGTTGTACGAGTGTTGGATAAATAGACCCTATCAATAATTGTTGAATACTTGGAATTGGCTTAAAAGTTATGGCAAGCAATTCATTAAACTGTCATTGACAATTGGTAGCAATTTTTAATAAAAATGAAATATGAGGTTTTATAAATAAAAATTGTATAATTTTCTGAAATGTATTTTTTAAAGTTTACAGCTTAATAATTTAAAAACTCGTACGTAAATTTTAAAAATTGTAATATTATTTGATATATTTACAGTTTTTCATTATTTTATACTACTCTGGGGCTTATAAAACAAAAATTGTCATAAATAAAGGGTTTTTCAACAGGGACGCTACAAAAGTAAAGCGACAGGGACAGCAAACAACGCCATATTTCTTGCCGCTCTTTTGACACTTCTCTTCAGTAAGGTTTGCCATTTCATGATGGAAAGATATACGAATTCGAATGTCGGTAGTAAATTTTAATAATTTCGACTCGTTGTTGGCTCGTATATCTTTTCATCATGAAATGGCAAACCTTACTGAAGAAAAATGTCAAAAGAGCGGCAAGAAATATGGCGTCGTTTGCTGTCCCTGTCGCTCTACTTTAGTAGCGTCCCTGTTGAAAAACCCTTGATAAAAAACTTTTGTAGCGCTCTTATTGAAAAACCCATTACAAGATTTTTTACCATTATTTAACATGATTTTATTATCAAAAATATATATTATTTATTGTATAATAATTTAAAAAGCTGGAATGTTATTGAAATATTTACATTTTTCTCATGATTTCAGACAAATCTTTCGAGCAAAATTTTTGTTAATTGAATAAACCCCAATTATAGCACATTTGCGAAAATTCTGAACGTTGACCTTGAAAAAATGCTCCGTTTAGGAGATACAGAATTTCCAAAGATACAGAATTTTCAATTATGAATCCTTGTGATTCAGTTCATCGAATGGCATCATTAGATTTTCTGTAAAAAATCGGAATATATTTTTATATTGAATAAACCCCAATTATAGCACATTTGTGAAAATTATGAACTTTGACCTAGAAAAAACGCTCCGTTTAGGTGATACAGAATTTTCAAACAAAAATGGGCAGATTTAAAAGATTTTTTAACATTAATAGAGATGAATTTTTCTATGATCATCACATATATCATTTCTATATAGTACAAGAGTGATGATTTATATGTCTACTTAGTGTATTTTACTATCACATAATCAGCCTAACCAATAAATGAAATAAAGTCAATTTTAAAGTTAGTATTAGCTTTTTGACAAATAAATGTTTAAGAAAAATTGTCAAAAAAGGCTACAACTATTTTTAAAGTCGACTTTATTTCATTAATTGGTTAGGCTGAATGTTTCCCAATAAATTGAAATTAAAATATCAGCACTTTTTTATTAAAGAACTTTACAAAAGTAGTTTTTTCAAAACCATTTAGGTTTAAAGTGCTATATTTCATTAATTATAATAAATATCAAAGAGTTAGTGTTTTTAAATATTAATTTTGATCGTTTTTTGTATAACCTTTAATCATTTAAAAATCTTAAAACAAAATCTTTAAAAAAAATACAAAAATATTTTTAGAAAATAAAATTATTTTTGTTCAAAACTAAATATCTTGAAAACTAATTGTGGTATTGACATTTATTGTACATTTTAATTTCAAATAACTTTCAACAAAAATTAATAAAACAAAAATCTAAGTAGAAACAAGTATCGGAAAAAGTAAAAATAAAAAAAATAAGACTGGAGGCAAATCTTCACAATGAGGTCAATATTAATACTTTCTCAAAATTAAATTGAAAGGTATTAAAGAACAACTAAAGATTAATAGCATGGCGCGCCAAAGACGAATGAAGAATGTATGTATGAAAGATGATTACATTAAGTACAACAAAATATAAAACATAAAAACCTAATGAATTTAACAATTTATAGCTGTAGAGCAACGTGTTGTTTGTTGGCCAACTAGTTAAACAAACGAACGACGTTGGTTTTATAAACAATTGAGAAACATTCGAAGATTCTAAACATAAAGTAAACAACGAGAGCTAAAGGCATTAGTTAGGCAACTAAAGCGATCGACAGGGGGGCAAAGAATGGACAGACGAATGAACGAATGGATGAACGTATAGCTGGATAAACGTTTAGCTGGATAAACGTTTAGCTGGATAAATGGATAGATGTTGTATGGCAAATATTGAAGGGATGGTGGTTGAGGTAAAGAATGTTTGGGCGCAACGGTGAACTATGGACTTTGGGAATAACGTTGTTGTCATCATCAACAACAACAACAAGAACAACAACAATAATATCGTCATCCGAAGGAGGCTGCCTGTTCGTTGGTTCAGTAGCAGGCAGCAGCACCAAACCAAAATAAAAATGAAAAATAAAATGAACGTACGTTAGTGAGAATGAACGAATGCCTGGGTAATGGGGGAACATGGCAAAAAAAAAAAGAAAATACAAAAACAAAAAAAAACAAGAACTAAGAGAAAAACCAAATTAAAGTGTAGACACACTTTTTTTTATGTTAAAAATAAACTTGTTGATAAAAATATACAACAAATATAGAATGAAAATAAAATGTTGCTGCTGCATTTGTAACGAAAATTGCAATTTCCTGAAGAAATTTTCCAAAAATCTATTTTTAGAAATGCAGAAATGTGGTCACCACCACCATCATCATCATCAACATCATTATCAGCAACAACACACATTCATCGTCATCGGCAGGCAGCATTAGCAGTAGCCGTAGCATCTACTACAGCAATAATGATTTTTCGTTATGGTAACCGCAAGTTGTGACTACAGACTACTCTCCCGACTGCTACTTATCAAATATAGTAGCATCCGTCAGCCGGAAGATGACGCTTTTATTTGATGAATCAGTGCATTTCCAATAGCCGTCGGTCGTTCGTTTATTTGTTTAGTTGGCCGCAGGAATAACCATCAACCATCACACATGGCACTTACCACCTTTTTGTAGGGCATTCATTTTCATTGGTGCTTCTGCGTCTTGTTTCTTGTTCGTCGTCTTCTGCTGCTGCTGCCTGCTGCTGCTACGGGTTCTGTTTTCTACTCCAACAGCATTCAATTCGATTTTATTGCAATTTACTTTGTTTAATACTGTTATAATTATTTATCACAAATTCGTTGAATTTTACTCATTTTTGTACAACACACACACGCGTCATTAATAATTTGTTGTATTTTTATTTTTTTCTTTTTTGTTTAACAATTTTTTCACACAAAATTCTCTCTGCTTTTTTTTTCATCTGCTTCACATAAAAATTTAATGCACTGTGCTGTGGTTCAGTGTTGCCATATTGACAGTTTTACCTAGTGATGGGTAAATTGATATCGATTTTTGATGAAAATCGATTTTTTCGTAGTTGATTTTTAATTTTTTATTTTCCCAAAATCAGAAACACAAACAATATTTACAATTACAATAAATTCATCTTAAGATAATTAAAAAAAAATATACCAATTATACAAATTCTATTCAAATTATTAATGTATTAAACTCATTTGATAAATAATTGTATACAATTTTGTTTTTTAATATTACAAGAAAAAACAGTTGCTTGTATCATGTTTTACATTGATAGGTAGTTTTTTTAAACTACTAAATTTAATTTAGTTTAAAACTGACTTTAAGTTTTAATACATATTGGCTCTTTTACAAAAGTAAGCACATCAAAAATCTTACTTTTTGTTTAATAGATTTTTATATACATATATATGATTTTAGTTCAATTAATAGTTTAATTTATATTCGGGTTTTATATATAACAATTTTTAAAATGTTTTCATATTTCCAGTTGTTTCTTTTTCAGAAATATATACAAATATACACACTGTTTCTGCTGGTTATTTTGAATTTCGAAGGTCTAGTTCGATTTTTCGAAGGTCCATTTGCAGTCAATAAAGCAGCGAACAGTCCTGCCCATAGTTTTTGTACAATGTCTATTTTTTAAACGGCAAAAGAAAATGGATTTATTTTAGAAATATTAGATATATTTAATCATTAATATATAAAAACAAAAATAAAAAAGAATTATTTTTTTGCAATTTTTTGTTTGCTTCACGGAATGTAATCGAAACGAATTGTAATTGTTCAAAATTATTAATATTTTTTATAAAATTATATACTTAAAATTAAATCATCGGTTTATTTCTGGTTATTTTTCTTTTTCACTGTGTTTAGTTACTTTTTTTTAAACTGACAGGTTATAGTTCTAATAACTGGTTATAACTTATAATAAAGAATATTTTAAGTTTAATATATAGAAAATGTGTTCAAAACTATCAAAAACATAAATCGCTTACGCAAAAATTACCACTTCAAAACAATTATATTTCTGTAAAAAAAAAATTTCGACTTAGTAAGCACTTACACATTTAAAAAAATATATATTATATATATTTTTTTAATTTCAATACTTGTCTAAATTTAAAATTGAATTAAATCTAAAATAAAATTAAATCTAAAAAATAACAATTTTTATGCAAACATTTTTGGTTCATTGAATTTGCCGAGGTCTTATTTATATATTTATTCAGAAATTACAATTTTTCTAATTTGCCGTTGATATATTTTTTAAATACATATTAATTATTTTTGTTCGAGTTTCTTTTGAAACACTTTTTACTTAAAAAATCTCGTTTTTAAATTTTATTTCTCCTAGCAAGAAAATTAAATTTAACCATTAACTTTAGCTATAAATTATTTATTCTTGAATTTACTTCTTTTTTATAAATTTAAAATAAAAAAATGCTGCAGTAATGTGTGTGAGTGCTTTATTATTATATGCATGTGCAACCCTGCAATGAACAATTTAACAAATTTAACTTTGTGACTGGCAATGCCAAAATTTTTCTAGTGCTTTTACTTTCCAACAAACAAACGAATTTATTTTGTTTACAATTAATTTGCAAAATGGACAGCGCCTACGACATTGAGGAGGCCAACGAATATCGTAACAATATAATCCTTTATATACTCAACAATTCTGTGAGCAAACAGCCGATTAAAGTGTCGGAAATCATAGAGAAAGCGGTTGATAAACGCACCAAGGCCTTCAACTTCTGTTACCCTTTGGCGCGCGAGGCCTTGCGTGATGTGGGTTACTACTTTGGTGGAGACAGTGCATAATTCACATTAAATATTTGTTGTATATTTTCAGAATTATGGCATCATGCTGAAGGATGTGCCCGATACCAAAAGTGGACGCAAAATCATTTGCTATTCGAATGTTATTGCAAAATCCATCTGCGAATATGACGAGGAACAACGTCGTCACATAACGCTACTCTTTATATTGTTGTCGTACATTTTCATGAGCGGCACAGCAGTGTATGAAGGTAAAAATCATATTTAATGCATTGTTGTTTCATATTAAACAGGTTTAATATACCTATATTATTTGATAATTGCAGCACAATTAGAACTTTTTCTGAATGGTTTGAAAATATACTTTGATGGCGAGCATGAATTTTTCGGCCACTGTATTAAGAAACTTATTACGGATACTTTTGTGAAACAGCTCTATTTGAAGAAAGTCAAATCCGTTTCTGAACTCGATACCGAAATCAAGTAGTTTTTCTTTGCATTCTTTATAAATTGTACTGCATCATTAAAGTTTTATTTATTTTAGATATTTATATTCTTGGGGATTTCGTAGTAAAGTGGAATTTAAGAAGACGCTTGTTTTGGAGGCAGCAGCAATGGTAAATCATTTTTTTATTAGTACAAATTAATATTACTACGTTTGGTTGAAATTTTAAAGTTCAAACGGACATTTGAATTTTCAGTAAAACTATTCTCTTCATAATGGAAGATCCTGACGACTATTTTTTTATATATTTATATGTCAACAAAGCTGATACATACATTTTAAAGTATTTATTTGGAAAATTAACCTTTTTAGTGTAAATATAAATTTTTAAAATTAAATTTTGAATACATATTGGCGCATAATCATGCACAATTTAAAGTCGATTTTAAAAATAAATTTGACTTTTTTGAAAAATTTTGTATAAAATAAATTGCCAAAAAGCTGATTTTAAATTTCAAGTTGACTTTAAATTGTCTATGATTATGATCCATTAAATTATAAAAAAAATAATCTTATGTAAAAAATGTCTTTTTGTACATTTGAATTTTATCCATTATATTTTTTAAAATTCTAATTTTTGTTTTAAATTTAAAATATAATTTTTTTGTTTTTACTCCATATCCAAATATAATTCGGAAAACGTAAAACTGTTTAAAGTTTTAATTTTTTGAGGCGGATTTTTAATTTTTTTTTTTATTGCAAAAGTAGCATCATAATAAATATTTTTAATATATGTAATTTTAACACACGTTCGTTCGATTTTGTATTCTATGTAATTCGAGGTTGCTCATTTTGATTGCATACTCCTTTTTTTGTCTATTACGCCACTTTTTAAGAAAATTTCTATCGATGCACTTTTCACCCGTTTTTGAGGCACTTTTTAGAATTCAAAAAAATAAGCGGCCAAGTGTCTCGGTTTTCTGAAACGATGTAAGACATACTTCACTCCTGCTGACTTGCGCACTGTCTACACTACCAATATTCGGCCTAAGATGGAATACAATTCGCACATATGGACAGGGGCTTCAAAATTTTCTTTGGAGTTTCTGGATCGAATCCAACAACGTGCAATATATTTAATAGGGGATGAAAATATTTCATGGCCTGATTCCACCAGGTCGGGTTTTTTCTCGTACTACTAGGGCATCAAACCTAGCCCACCCCTTCGTAATCCACACGGTTCTCAACAGAACCATGCATTACAGAGAGTGAATTCGTTCTTGAGACGCACGATACGTTTGTGGAATAATTACTACTCCATCTTTTCTCCACCCTTAAATCTATAATCCTTTGTTACGATCAACACTGTGCTTTGCATGAATAGGGGGCATTTTCTGAGCTTTGGTTAATTTGTAAAAAATATATATATATATGTCTCAATTCTTATAAATTTTAAATATTTTTCTTGCCAAAAATGTGGCAGTAAACATCAAAGTTTTGCTTTTGAAAATGCTTCTGTTGACAACATTTTCGTTTCAATTTCCACATAACTATGTTTGAATTTATTTGACAAAAGTGGCAGCGAAACCACCTGTATGCAAATCAAATACATACTCTCTGCCTAAACTCGAAAATTTTTGATTTTTTTAGACTATTTTTAGATTATTTTTAAAATATCTTATCAAATGATAAATAAGAATATGATTTTTAATTATGCAGTACATAGTTCCTCCTAACGATCCAAAATTACTAACTTTGCGGTTTAAATATGCCCTATCAACACAGTTTCTGTCAAATACTGTTATATTTAAAAAAAATGTTAAGTATTTTTTCTCAAAAAGAATTGGTAGTGGGAAAAAAAACTGTGTATTCAATAAGAATAAACATACTTCACCGTTACTGTGAAAGAGATCTGATTTAATTGCCACGGGAACCCAACTAATGATGTTTTCAAATTAGAGTCATAAGTATTTTTTATTGAAAATCGTTATACAAAAGAATACCTAACAAAATTATGTTCACAGGGCATATTTTAAAAAGTAAAGCATATGGAAAAAAAAGCCAGTAATTTTGATAGTTAAAGTGTGGACTCAGACAGGGTTATATCCATTGTGCTGTGACCCAGTTCCCTAGTTTTTAATGATATTTCTTAGATTCTTTATTGAATCTAAGAAGGCTATTGTGTGATAAAGAGTGAAACTAATCCCTTGTCATCACGTCTGTGCCAAAGATCTGCCCTCTAATTCTAGAAAATGCTGGACAGTCACAAATATAGTGCTCTGTGGTGCCAGTTTCTTCGTAGCAGGCAGAATATATGGCGCTTTCGGCCAGGCCGATTGCGTTCATGTGTTTTTCACATGAGTTGTGTCCCGTTAGAAATCCTGTCCGTTTTTTGCACTACTTTCTACTTAAAGAAAGTAGAAACGAGGCCGATCTTTTGGAGAATCTGCCTCGAGCTTGGAGAATCTGCATTTTGTCTCGTTCAGCCATCTGCTCTTGTGTGTGGAGGCGACCCAAGAGCTGATGGCAAATTTTCCCGTAGATGCAGATAGTCCAAGCACAGGTTCTGGTCCAAATGGATTATCCTCAGATACAGCACGTGCTAGTTAGTCAGATGTTTCATTACCCGAATCTGCTTTATGTCCCGGCACCCAGATCAGTTTTAGTGTATTGTATTTATCAACACAATTAAGACGTGATCTGCATTGACGTACAATTTTGGATGTGATGACCGGTTTGTTCAAAGCCATAAAAATAGCTTGAATAACGCTACAAACAGATATAGCTCTGTTCTGCCATCTATTATACGCAATGTAGTCCATAGCCATAATTATTGCATAAACTTCGGCTTCAAATACCGAGTCATTGTCGCCTAAGGCAAAGTGAAGTCTGCGGTCATCCAGTTCCACAAACACTCCAGCACCAGATCCCTGATCGGTTCTGGAGCCATCGGTGAAAATGCGATGTGACCCTATAACTGGCTCACAGTCAGACGTTAGCCAGTCTTGAATGTCAGGTTGGCAAACCTCAACATTTCATCTTGGTAATATTTCTGTTATCATTGCATCGGAGGGCATCTCCAGTAGACAGGTGTCTAGTGGAGTGTCGAGTGCAATATCAGAGATATTCCAAGGAACATTTAAAAGATTGCATTCAGCGCTGGACCAGGTGTAGTGGGAAAAGCACCCGTTACATCCAGACACACGGTTCTCTGAATCTTGGCAAGACTAGTTGTCACACACTTTCGCGACAGCTTGTTCCACCAGACTACCGATGCATGTGATCTCATCGGTTTTATCATTGCAGTGTACATCCATAAGGTTTTGCTCGGCGATAGTCCCCATGTCCTCCCAAAAATACCTCTGCATTGCCAGAAGGCATTCAATGCTCGTTAAATTTTATTTTCAACATGTTTTGTCCAAAGTAATTTAGAATTAAACCCAGATATTTTACTTCGTTAGACAGAGGAATGGTGACAACCTTAAGTACTGGTAGAGATAATCCTGTCATTATTCTTTTCTTAGTGAAGAGAAAAATGTCTTTCCCAAAAAATATGCTGTCTGGGGTAGTAGCTGTCCGAGACAAAAAGCTATTCATACGCATACCGCCTTTGTCTGCTTGAAATCGTTCGAAAAAAAAGTTTCTAAAATTTCCTAACCCTGTCAAAAATGTTGTCTGGGGTGAGAAAGGCTTTAAATTGGAGTTTTCTCAAATACGTTAAGTAATAGGAAAAAACTGAGTATGCAGTCCAAATACGTACCAACGGATTATATAGAATTGATGTTCATTGGTAAAATCGTATTGGGTAGTAATAGTAATCTTTCGATCTTTTATCAAATAAAAAATATATTTTTTATATTACAAATAAATAGTATTCTATAAATAGTATCATATATTTTACAGATACTCGGCAAGCCACCCAACTATTTTGTGGTACAATACGGAGAAGCCAATTCGAATGAAAACGAAAGCGATGTTAGCGATGATGAGGAGGACGATGATGTGCAGGAATAGAAAGTACAAGAAAAAGCAACCCAAGGATATAATGTAATTTCTATTATACAAAAAACAGAAATTAACACAATTTAGTTAACATTAACCACCGCCTACTTGAAACAAGATAATTTTTTAATTTATTTTTTAATTACACTAGCTGATAAACATACAAATTAAGCGTTTTCTAATTATAAAAAATGAATTTCTTTTAAATAACACAAAAAACAGTATGTTCTAATTAGAATTCTTAGTCAAGTTGGTGCAATATGATTTTACAGCATTATTTAGCAATGTTAAATAAAATTTAACATGGCTTATACCAAGCAGTATTCAAACATGTTGGTCACACAACATGTGCGCTGCCAACATGTTGCATGTTGTGCGCACAACCAAAACTAAGAAGTCCGCCAATGTATTATTGCGATCACTGATTTCAGTGATCAGTATTCATCCGAATGCGGCGCTGAGTGAATCGTTGAACGTTTTAAGCGGTACGAAGTACGTTTTATTTTTTTCTGGTGTTGTATCTCGTTATTTTTTTTTTGCTTTGTTTGTACTGCTTATATTAGTTTGTTGTATTATTTTGGATGCTGCTAGTGGTGCAAAATTCGCGTACAAGATTCGCGCAAGTGTTTAAATGCAAATCAAACTAAAAAAAAAATCAAATATAAATTGCAAATTGTTTAGTTAATTGCAATAGCAAAGGAATGCAAATAAATTTTGCAAAATTGCAGCATCTGCAATTGATCTTGTCGTCGTCGTTATAAACACAGCAATTTGCAAACGCAATTGAAATTGCTGTCTGGCCTGCCCTCGCTGCCAGTCTGCAGCAGCAACAACAATCAATGATGGAATAATTGATTAGCTTTTAATAGAGTGTGAAAAGTGTTTATACGCAGATCATATAATAAAAATCATCCATAAACATTTATAATGAATTGCAGCATTGCTGCTGTTGTTGGTTTGCGCAGCAGTTTTCGAGATACTCGAGACAAACAGACGACGTGAATTTCATAAATTTGTGGTTTTTATATATTTTTATTTATTTATTTTCATTGTATTTGGATTTTGTGTCTTCTGCCGCCGGTTGCTTATGATGATGCAGTGTAACGCGTCGCTTGATTGCGCTATTAATCAATCTTCAGTTGAGTTGTTTAGTAGTCGCTTAAGTGTCGCTGTGGATGATGATGATGATGATGATGATGATGGGATGATGGCGCTGCTGGGACTTACTGCTTTATGTTGTTGCCTGCGTTGTTTATGCTGTCCATAGCATATTCTATGCGGACTGACCATACGCTATATGCAGCCATGTGTTGCTGTTGCCGCGTGTAGCGTATAGCACCATCCATCCATCTATCCATCCATCGCGCTTCCATGAGCAAGTGTGAATTGTGTGATGAGTTTTGTCTTGATTTTATTTTTTTTTTGTTGTTCTTTTTGTTTTTATTATTATTTATTGTTGTTGCTGCTGCTGTTACTTGCTGCTGTTTCTGCTGTCGTTGCGCTGCCTCTCGTCTGCCTGTTCGATCTTTATCTTTGTTGGTTTTGCGTCGTCGCATTGTCCACTTTAACGTACTATACTATGTACCGCATACCGCAACGTCCTACTGTGCTGTTCAGTGTTGATCACAGCAGCAGCAGCAACAACAAACATTTGTAGCAACAACAACAAACATTCGAAGAGCAACAGAAGAGCAAACGTACTATGTCGGACAGTCGCATGTTTCTCGTTGTGTCGGTGCGACGAACGTGCTGCCAACCAACTAACCAGTTAGCCGGCCGGCCGGTAATTATTTCTTATTAGCTGTACACTGTGAAAAATTGTGCATTTGCATTTTAAAACATAAATTATGTGTCATGTTCCGGCTTTCGATCGAATTACAATTGAATTTCATTTAAAAATTGTAAACAAACTGTTTTAAATTCGATGTCAAAATACAAAAAATATTTTTCAAACTAATGTCGATTTGCATGGCAAGTTTTTAGTTGTTTCCCCAAAAATTCAGTACTTGCACGTACCATGGACATCATTTTAGATTGTTTAATAAGTGTTCTGAATAATATACATTGACTTTGCATTTTGTCATTTTGTTTGTTTATTATGTTTATGTTTTAAATTATATTCTATTATATATAATTATTGTGCCTAAAATAATATAGAATCATTAAAAAAACGGAGATTTTATAGCCTTTAGTGAATACGTGATAAATCCAAAACGTTTAATTCAAAAAATTATGTGTAGTGTGTGTGAGAAACTGAATTCAAAACGAGGACAAAATTTAAAAACTCAGGAGCAACAACTAAAATAGCAGTTTTTTCTCTATGGATCTTTTATTTTAACTATGGATCTGCTAAAATAGAGCAACAATTTATGTGCCATGGAGATCGACAAATTTCAAATCGATCAAGTCAAAGCAAATAGATGGAATTCATAGAAAAACAACCCAAGAAACAAAACGTACCGTATACGTACGGTTAACGGTACAGCATATACGGAATCAGATTCCGTAAACGTATACGGTACAGTGAACGGATAAAACGTGACATCAAAAACGGTGTTCGAAACCGTTTTTCATACAGTAAATACGGACCGTATTTTTAAAATAAAACGGAGTGACCTCCGTAGTCTACGTAACGTTTCAGTGTCGTATACGGTCCGTATTTTTGTTTTAAAACGGAGTGGACTCCGTTGAGTGCATTGAAAAACGTACCGTATGCCGTATTTTTTTAAAAATACGGATTGTCATATTTTACGATTTACTGCTAATTCTAATTGACGTAGTCAGTACCATAAGTTTTAATTTTTAATACATTTATTTGTAATTAAAATATATGATTTTTAAACAAATAAAGACAAATACAAAAAAGAATTGAAATAAAAATACATAAAATTCAATCTTCCCACAAAAATTCCCACAAATAAAATTATTTTCAAATCTTGATTTGATACGAACTAAAATTGAAACATGAACAATAGAAAAACGTAATTAAAACGATTGTGATTTGTGATTCCGTTTGCTTACGGAGCTACGTTAAAATGTTTCTTGGGAAATTTTTGTACTGAAAAATTGAATTCAAAACTGTTCGACTACAAATTTTAGATGAGATTTGATTGGAATTCGATCGAAAGCCGGAACATGAAGGTAAAACCAAGAATTGAAAGTGAAATGAGCAACAATATATAACAAAATAACAAAAATATAAAGTAATTTAAAAAGTGGGAATATCATTTAAAAGATTATATCGTCGTTGTAGAACGAAAAGTCACCAAATTTATTATTATGACAAACTTAAATTTCGAGTTTCTTCATTAATATTATAAAAAGTAATTGATGCATTTTTAATGTTGAAATACCAATTGATAGATTTTCCTTTTCTTATAATGTGGTAAAAAAATTGAGATCATCGATTAAAAATTAACAAATATATAAACGACGATATAGTATTTTATCAATTACACTACCCAACACGATATGTCCCATAAAGTTAGGGTTTGGGCATCGTTTGTCTGGTTGGGATATTAAGCTGGTTCTTATTTTGACTGCATACTCAGTTTTTTTTTCTATACCGTAACATTTATGAGAAAATTGCAATCGTATTTTTAAACCATTCCTCGCCACTATTTAGAATAAAATGAAATAGTGTTTTAGAAAAAGCCATATTAGAAAGTAGATCTATTATGCCATACATTTTTAAAATGTAGTTGGTGAGTTTTACTACAACGACGAATTATCTACATTTTTGAAGTAGAAATAACCATTTTTTGCCATGCTCAAAGCCGAAAAGTTTTTAATTATTTTTGATAAGATTTTAAGCACCATCAAATGTTTGTCAATTTAAGTGGTTAATATTCTAAAAAGCTGGCTTTTAATGTTTGATAAGGAATCACCTATTTGGCATCATGCCAATGTTTGTTATATCAGCATCAACATTTGTAAACAAAAGATTTGAGTTTGTTTTACTTTAAAACTTGTGTGTGAAAAAAGATTTCAACAAATTGAACTCAAAATTAAAAAATCAAATCAAAAATTCAATGATTGAATTGACAGCCCTGTAATTTGGTATATCTACGGGCTAAATCAGAACAACAACAAGAATTGGTAAACCTTTGCAATACGTTTAATACCCAATGAACTCACAGTCAAGGTGACTTCTTATCATTTGACTTCTATAACCCGAATATGGAGTAAATAATACGAATTTTGCCAAATTCAAATAAAATGCAACATTTTCAAGAAGATTGCAAAGCAGCCAGTCAAATCTCCAGTTTAGTTGAATGGGTCTTGCGGTGAAGGAGGACAAAACGTCGCGAGTGGAAATTTAGTTCAGAATGCGTTCCTTTTCCGATCAGCCAGCCAGATTTCAAATCAGGCAATGATCAGGGGGGTTTTCATCAGTGCCTGATTCAAAACGTGACGCTATTCGAAGTTGCTATCCTGATCAGGTGGCCTGATCAGACTTTTTAATCTTACCCTTATCCTAACCCTTTATAATTCAATGTATATTTAAATTCTTCTTAAACTGCTTTTATCAACTGCTTTTACCTTTCAAACAATAAATAGTTTTGCGAACTAAGTTATCTCAATAACTTGCAATTACAAAAAGTCTACGTTTTGAGTCTAAATAAGATATTTAAAATTTTTAAAAATATTGAAAATTTGTATTTCTTTTGCGTTTGAGTTTTAGATATATTTATTAGAATATTTCATTGTCCAATCAGGTTTTTTCATAAGTGTTACATTAGTTTTTATCAAGTAAACTTTAGATCAGTATTTTTTATGAAGGTTAGATCAGGTTGCCATACGTGGATTTTAAATTAGGATTGCCTTAGTCGACCCTGATCAGTATCATATCATTTCAGTATCATATCATTTCAAATGACCTTTGGTAGGGATGGGTTATCGTATTCTGGCTAATTTAACCTATTTCCACTCGGGGTAGTAACCGGTAACGACGACTTCTTGAAAGATATTGACACCTACAATTTCGATTTCCGCCTTATGCTCCGAATAGGAGAGACAAGAGATACGAAATGTCTCTCCTTTTCGGATAATGATATTGTATATGATGTTGCAATGTACAACTTTGTACTTTATTTCGGAAGAACCCGCAAGAACAACTCAATAATATTAATCACTTCGACCTTATTCTAATTTGTAAGAAAATCCCTTTTTTGCTACACCGAGAAGTCTTACTAATGGCAGGTTCAAATACATTTGTGTTAAATTAAAGCCACTACTTACTCTCAGTGTACGTTGTAGCACAACCATGATAAAGTATGGTCAAGCGACACTATTTCAACACATCGTCTTCTTCGTTTTTTGATTTTTTTTTTTTTTTGTTGCGTATAATGTTTGCAGAAAAGCCAATGGCGCGTTAATTTCTTAT
Source organism: Dryomyza anilis (assembly GCA_951804985.1). Classification (NCBI taxonomy): domain Eukaryota; kingdom Metazoa; phylum Arthropoda; class Insecta; order Diptera; family Dryomyzidae; genus Dryomyza; species Dryomyza anilis. Next base: position 117,532,658 of record OX638130.1, read on the forward strand.
AGAAGACTTGCTGTGCGTTGTGATCAAGGATTTTCAAGCTTCCTGTCAACTTTTGTACTTTATTAACCAACAACAGCAGGGACTGGGCTGCCAATTGAGCACCACCTTACAGCTTGCTCCACTTCACAAAGTTTTGCTTGTGCGCGCTGCGCTGCTCAACACTTGCTACGATCGTGCTGTGCTGCTCAACAAAACTAACAAAACAAAAACAACAAAACCTTTGTGAAAGGTTGCCTTAAAGTCAACTTTTTTTGTTTTTTGTTTTTGCGTTCTCACCTCTGTCGTTTTATGCTTGGCCATATAATTCAATCTGAAAGATACTTTATTATGGGCTCGTTGTGTGTAGCGTCGTTAATGGAAACATGGGCTGTCCGACTGTCGGTCTGTATGTCTGTAGGTTTGGCTGTCTCTCTGTCTGTCTGTATGTCTCGCTGTCTTCAACGTCGTTATTAAACTGAAGGTGTTATTTGATGTGCTTGATTGTGCATTTCCTTCTTGACTTTAAACACTGTTCGGTTTTGCGATTAGTGAAAAAAAAAGGTTCTGCAGAAGAGCAGAGATACTCAGTGCATTTGTATCTGTGTAACTAGCTGTAGGTGTACGAGGTTCACAGATTCTTTTATTTTTTATTATTTCATTTTTTTATTTGTACATCTACTCGGTCGGTCTCCTGCCTGTCTGTCTGTATCCTCGCCAACCAGAGTCTGCTCGTAGTGTCGTTCGAATGAATTCAGTATCGACTGTTGTGTCTGTTCGTGCAAACGGAGGCTTTCGTATCCGGCGGATTACAAGGTGTGAGAAAAACAATAATCGTAAAGTGTTAACAAATCGTTCGGCTGCTGTTCGGTTGCTGTGGATTGCTGTGGATTGCTGTTAATTAATGGTATCGCCGAATCGCACAGCAATCGGTGTGTTTAATAAGTGAGCTCAATTTTTAAAAATGAAACTTTTTTAACTAGTTTCTAATGAATTGCCAATCAAAATCGTGAATTGAAATAAAATAAATAAATAATATTGCATATTTTGAATGTGTTTTACATTGGAAACAAAGGGAGTTTGTTAAAATAATTACGCTTCTGTAGTGCTTATCAGAATTTGTTCGTTGATAGTTTGCTGGAACAATAATTAAATTTCTCAACAGATGACTTTTTTTAGTTTATTGTGTTAGGGAGACGTCATTTTAATTGAATTTTGGAATTGTCGATTTTGGTGCCAAAGCGCGAACTTTGTGGTCTTTGCGGGTCCATTTTCCATATTCGGATTTCGTTGAAAATTCTCTTCTCTTTTCTTATCAAATAGAGATTTTTTTCGATTTGAAATTATGACAATTCATTGCCAGTCTAATGATCATGGCCAGATCATATTTTTCGTACAACTGGTTGGGTCCCATAGTACATTCTCAACTAGGGTAATCGAGAGTTTTTAAGTTAAGCTTCAATATTATTTTATCAAAAATGTTATCTTTTAAAATGTTTTTGAGGTGGAATCTAAAAATTAACCTTGGTTTATTTTCTGATGTTTCTCAATAAATTTCGGTTCTAACGTTTGCTTTTGTTTAGAACAACTATCGTTTATCAAAAAAATTACAAATTTGCAGGTAGACTCGACAGTTTGTGGTTTTTAGAACCGAAATATTTTGGGGTCATCATCAAATAAATCAAGTTTATTTTTAATGTGGACAGAAAACATGTTTTTATTATTTTTGTATAGAACGTGAGACGGTCGAGAATATAGTACAAACTCAGATATTAATCTGACAGTATTACCCGAGACAAAATGTCTGCATTTTTTAGGAATATTTTGGACATATTTCCGGCAATGTTTGTGGTAAATGTTTGTGTAATTTTAATGGCAGATTCATGGCATATTTGGGGAACAGGCAGAAAACAGACAGCTTGTGATACAAAATCCTCTTTGTCTGTTTGAAATGAGTCAAAAAATGTTTCAAAACTTGTTTGACCCTGCCAACAATTTTGTCTGTGTTAATATAATTTATTTTTCGGTTATTATTCAATCTCACAAAAGTTGAATTTTAGCAACTTTAATAAGTAAGAAAGCAATAACACTACACCACATCAATCATCGAGTTTTTCTATATATTCGGTCAGATCCATCAAACTATCATTGGGTTCATTTCAAAATATTAACTGAAATATTCTTAATAGAATACAAAAGAAATAAGATATAAAAATAGTATTGGCCACCTATAAAGAAGGTTATCGCCGCGCTTTGGCATAAGAACAGCAAAGTATTTTTATTATTTACGTATATTGGGAATTTCTGATTAAAATGGCGTATAATTCTTCAATATTAAAAAAATAATCACCATAACTTTGGTAGGTGAATCTTGAATGTTGATGTGCAAAATAATATTAGAGCTACCGAAAGTGGTTCAAATCCATATATTTTTAAGTTACTTAATTTAGGGCTTGTATTTGTGAGATTAATTGAAACAAAATTTAAAAATATTTTATATATTTTGTGTTGATTTGATTGAATATTCCTACAATACGTTGTTCTAGTAAAATCCGAAAAATCTTTAAAAATGTATACTGGCTAATATAAGGATTAAAAAAATATTCAACATTTTTAAGGATATTGTCGTGTTGCCTTACTAAAATATTAATTAAGATTATGCAACAAAAAAAAATATTTTAGTCCTAGCTAAAATTAAAAATATATCAAAATTCATTTGCTTGAATTTGACTTATGATTTGAGTAACCTATTCTGTGGCAATCATCAAAGTAAATAAAAGTCTTAGTAAGCAGATCGATAGATTAAAAAGTAGAGATCAATTCATAGAAAACTTTTTCCGGTTAGAAGATCAGAAATAACTCGTAAAATATTAAAAAAATCACAAGTTTTTTGAATATCAGATCGAGAAATTTTTTGTACTGTGTATTCAATCAATTTATACGATAAACACCATCTTATAAACATTTTACAATACTGACCATTAAAACCTAATTGAAGCTTCGATTTTTAATATATTTGGTTTCGGTTTTATGTTTTGTAATAAAACGGTTTTGATTTATCGGTTCCCAGTTGAATTTTAGAATTATTTATTGATGTTAAAAATTGGTCATATGTTAAAATATTTTAAAAGAATTAAGTACATTCTTTACGTAGTTTTAATAAAAATACAACAATTGTCCCAATTACTTTTATACATTAAGAAATCAAACTGTTTATGATAGTCTTGCTGCAACTATCAGTTTCAATTTATGCCTTCTAACTAATATTCAAACATCCCAAAAGTTTAACAAACATTCAGCAAAACTCTTAGTATTTTTTTAAATATGACATATCGTCCTCGTTCAGTTAAAAGTCGTTAAGTCCATTTTTCGAAAATATCGAGATAAGTATGCCACTATAATAAAAAAGAATTCATCTTTACGTTGGAAAAGTCCTCGGAGTCCAACATCTTACCAAACCGAATATATAAAAAATGAAAAATCACTAACTCCAAATATTTAAAAAATTCAGTTCAGTGAAAAGTACTCAAGTCCACAATTAGCCCTTAAAAAGGGACCGATCAAATTTATTTTGGACTTAAACTATAGAAGAAGATCTACATGGACATTCCTTATCAAAAAATACTATAATATTACAATACGTGGCATAAAAACTTTTTTATAAAGGTCTTAGTGATTTTTCACTGAACGGCAATCGTCAAAATCAGAATAAAACCGTGCTGAGTCCACTAAAATGGTCGGATTTCAACGATTTTTTGATTAAATTATAGATATTTTGCAGTTCTTTCATCTCCAATTCAAACTAAATTCAGATACAATTATTTAGGTAAACTGGAGCACTGTTACTGTTTATATGGGACTTAGTTACTTTTCATAGTACGGCAATTGTCAATATATGATTAAATCGGTGCCGAGTCCACAAAAATGGTCGGATTTCAACGATTTTCGGATTAAATAATAGATATTATGCAGTTTTTTCATCTCTAATTTAAACTGGAATCAGATACAATTATTTGGATAAACTGGAGCACTGAACGATAAAGAAAAGAAGCCAATAACGGTAATGTGTTTTGTCCAAATTATATTTTTTTGCAGTTTGTTGCGGAATGTTTTGTTTATACTACAAGCTAAGCACTATTAGAATCCAAAAATATTCTGATTTTTACGGTATTCATATCTTTAAAAGCATTTATCTCAATACTCAATTTTTGAACTTAGTGACTTTTCACTGAACGACGACGATATATGCAAATAGTTATGATATGTTTCTCACCACAGTAATGAAAATTGTGATCAAAGCTAAAACCCTTAACTTGTATGCTCGAATTATCCATAACAATTATTAAGAAAAGTCAATGGTTAGTCTATAAAAGGAGTCACTTCAATGTTATAAGTAAAAATAGAAATTCAAAAGAAAGATGTTGCCAGCAATATGTCTCGTATTTGTTGCATGTTTGAAAGTTGTTTGTCTCAAAGACGATCTAAATAATATTTAAGTTAATTACTGTTTAGGACTGTGATATTTCTTGTAAACGAATTTTTTCTTAGTGTATTAATACATTTTATATTGTGATAATTAATAAAGTAGGTAGGTATTATTTAACAATGTAAATCAGCAGATGGTACAAATTTTGCAAACGAGTTAATTTAAACTCAAGCAAAGTTTCTCATGCTAATTATAAAATGTTAAACCCACGCAATTGTATGTTGTTGCAAAACATAAAAAATATATTATGGGTTTTATGATGCTATATGGGCTCAATCCTAATTGTGGTCTGGAAGAGATTATAATCTCTCTAATGGCTATGTGTATAAGATTATCATAAGATTATTTTTAATGAATTCATTCATAAATTTGTATTTATGATTTTTAATTTTGATAAATTCTGTAACCGAGAAATTTGTAAGGGAGGAAAAATAAAAAAAAAAACAATTTCGAGATAATCGAAAAAATATATTTTATTCTAGGCTCAATAAATTTGATAAAATTACCTTTATCTTGATTAACTATACGCATCGAAATAGTATTTGAGTTAATCATTTCTATCGATCAATAGTTTTCATAAATTTATCTAATTTCAAATAATTTAATATATAAAAATCATTGTTAATTACAAACTTTGACCTAGGCTGATTTTACTAACTCGTGTTGCACTGTTCTACATATAAAGTAATCCAAACTGACTTTCTGACTTTAAAACAATTTCTCAATTGTAGTTAAAAAGTCATATTAAGAGGCTTTGTCTCCGTCACTTCAATTTGTATCTTGTCGAGCCAGCCTGATCAAATGTCTAAGGAACAAAAACAACAAGATCATCTTATTGTTGTAGCACTTTACGTGTCTGTCCGTCTGTCTGTTGTCTATCTGTTTGTCTTCTGTTGATGGTGTTGTGTGTGAACAAATTCACCATGCCTCTTGTTCGCACTTGGCTTCATCATTATGATTATCATCATCTGCGTCGTCGTCGTCGTCGTCGTCGTCAACACGAACATCATTATTTGATAACTACTACCTGTTATGTGTTTGTACGATGATTTAACAGGTTTTTGTGACTAAACTGCTGCATGCAATGATCAATTGATCACATCACGTTGTGTCTTCCGTCGTCTGCACTTTTCAGACAAATGTTGTTGCCGCCTCTTGTTTTGTCACTTTGGTACCCAGTGAGGGAACTAGAGGAGATGTTTTTTTTCTTTTGAGGTTCTTCTTTATTTTGCTATTGTGTTGATGTTGATGTCCATTAATAGGATCGGAGTTAAATTAAATACTTAATAGAGTTGTCACAAGAGCATAATATCTGTCTGATGACTTTAGTAGACGATAAACAAATGATCAGGTGTGACGATTTAAGAACAGAAGTTGAGTTGTTTTTTTTATTATGTACTTAAGAGTTTAATCTATTTTGATATAAGAAATGTGCATAAATTAACTTTTAATGGTGAAACGATTTTCAAAACGAAATTTGAGTTAATGAATAAGTATTCGAAAACGATAAGAAATTAAACCAAAGGGAGCTAATAGAGAAAATTAAAAAAAGTTCATATCGAATACTATATGTGTTCCAAATTTTAATCAATCGTATACAAGGAAGTGTGTTCAAATTTTATATTTTCTTGACCGATTTACTATTTTCTATGTGGGATACGTCCTTGGAATCCTCATGGTCCTCTCCTTCATTCGTATATGGTCCCTACCCGGCGAAAGTTTCACGGAACCCTCCAATTTGTGTCAAAGATACTACCCATCCCATTGTTAACTAAGAGACATCGGAAGAATCATATAATATTTTCCAAAACGCATAAGGATACGAATAGCCAACTACTCCATAAAATTAGCGCTTTGAGTTGTGAACGGTTGAATCCAAAATTAATTTAAGAGGAACGATGGGTTATGCGTCGTAAGAAAGTCGAATTCAACTCATTTTGTACCACCAAAACTTCAAGCATGGAAGTGGTACTATAATGGTGCTTATCATGGTTTATATTTTGGATAAAACAAAACATGGACTAAAACCTTTACGATTTTTTTTTTCGACTAATACACCCCTCACAGTTTTAGTTAAAATTTGGACTCCTAACTTTGTTTGAATTGCTGCAGCTGATTTTAAAAGTTCCACACTATATAGTAACTTTATGTGATTATCCACTTTCAGGACAGTTTGGTTGAATTGCAATAGCTTCGACCTTCATTTTTGAACACTTTAATGAGGGAACCGTTGACATGCTTTGCCCGACCCATGCTTTGCTCGACCCATATTTCTAAAGTAACGTATTTTATGTTAAAAATTTAGTTTTAAAATATATTTACGGAGATTATAACATTATAACTTTCAAATTTTTTTTTTTTTTTTGAAAATATATAATTTTTTAATTATTTTAAATGTGACCCTATTTTTTTTTTGTCCGCTTTCAATACTGATTTTTTGTGTTTAAGAGGTTTAAGATTACAAGTGATCGCCACATTCGTAAAAGAAAAATGGTCAAAAAATTTCAAAATAAATGGAACAATTTAGTGACCCTACTATTTTGTCCGTAACTGTATATTTTATATATTTCGAAATACAAAAAAATGTGAATATTTAGAATTTGAAGGCAAATTTTGAATAATTCCGTTTGGACATTCCTAATAAAAACTTTTAAAACATTACCTTTATAATAAATTGAATCATTTGTTACTCCAGCAGAACATGCCACATGCTATTGTTGGAAACACCATTAAATGGTTGTCGCTGCTGCTCATAATACTATCAGCATTCTTGGAGCTTAACGAGTGCAGGCAGCAGCAGCAGCAACAAAGTGGCAAAAATGCTGCTGGCGCCGCCGACTTTGCTGCAAATAGTCGAGGTGTTGCTGACGCTACTGGTGCACTGAATGGTGGTGGTAATCATCGACGCAATGGTGGCGGTGGTGGTGGTGGTAACGGTGGCGGTGGTGGTAACGGTGGCGGCGGCGGTCATGGTCATCGTAAAAAGCATGCGCAACAACGTCTAAATGCGGATGCAGATAATGATGTTTCATTGTGGATCAATGAACAACAGCTGAAAATGTTGAGTGGTAATGTATTTCTAGCGAACAACGCATCGCGTCGTGCACAAAATATATTCTAGATCTTCTTGTCTGATTTTAAGTGTAAAGCACTTTTCTTTCCACAAGGTTACTCGTATCGCATCTATGCGATACACAACGGACATGTGATCAACGACATACGTGACCAGAATATCTATCAATATTTGACCATACCATCGGAGGTGAATTATGTGAATTTCACATGGAAGTCGGGTACCAAAAAGTATCTGTATCACTTTGATCGTTTGCAGTCACTGGACGATAGCATATTGAAATCACCAACGGTATCTATTAAGTTGAAGGGCAAAATACCACAGCTGGAAAAAGGTAATATTGAGTGAAGCTTTTAAAATGTGTCCTTCATTTTTAAAGCTGTTAAGTCCTGGCATCATTAACTTCAATTATTAAAATTGTATTTAAAAGAACAATTCATTTCTATTCGAATTTTCTTTTCATATATTTGAATTTCAGTCGATTGTAAATTTCAAAACATACCAAATATTCAGTGATTTCCGAAATTCGTATGGTAGATTTTTTTTTTATTAAATAAAACAAATACATCGACGAAGTAACTGCCCTATAGATAGCATATAAAGTGGTATAGAAGTCATCACGAATCCTGAAAATGACAGGAAAATAATAATCATGAAAGCATTTCCTTTCATTTGAGAACCCACCATGGGTAGGTGTACCGAATTTTGTTTTTTTTAGAGCTTCACAAGTCATTTTTATTTATAAAATTATATGGAGTTGTTTAGAAAATGTTCACTTCGGCCGGTAAACTGAAATACCCTCGTCACAATCCATCGATCACGTCCATTTTCAATACCCGAAAGCCTAGGTAAACAAGTAATCTAATTTCTGAATTTCATTAATCTAGCTTTTCTGGTTTTCTTGTAATCTTGTTTTCAACAGACAGACGGACATCGCTAAATTGACTCAGGAGGTGACATCTCTTCTGGATGTTACACACGAATAACCAAATTCAATATACCCTTTCACTTTTAGTGTAGGGTATAAAAATTTCAAATAAAAATGTCAGAAAAGCAATATTTCTCTATAAAATAAACTCCTTAAATTTACGTTGTATCATATTTTGTTAAATTGAACATTAAATATTTCTAGATTTCAGCGTATTTTTGCCCTGCACTGGCAACAACTCGGGCACGGCCCTGTTCAATGTTGGCCTCTCCATACAGCATCGTCGTGGCAAACCGTTGCCTGGAACACCGCTGCGTTTGAGCTTCAAAAAGGAATGCGCACATAGAGGTGTGTATGATAGCCTAGACGCTTCCATTCCTACTACACTATTAACTCCGCAAGGTAGTGTATAAAACAAGAGCTTTTTTTTGTATTTGTTCTACTAATTTAACACAAGAAAAGAAAAAAAAAATTACAAAAATCGCCGCTATTTATATATAACACGTGCATGACAACTTTTAATACAAATGCTTTATGGCAAAATTAACAAAACATTATTATTATGTAATATACAGCATCATAAATATATCTAAAACATATTACACATCAAGGTCCTGATCCAGAGTGTAATTTAAAGTGTGGCAACAATGGCTTTTGTAATCTCAATAAAATATGTCAATGCAACGCGGGCTATACGGGACAATATTGTCAGACGGCCTTCTGTTTTCCGCAGTGTATGAATGGCGGCAACTGTACAGCGCCATCGGTTTGCTCCTGTCCGGACGGTTATCAGGGAACGCATTGTGAGGGTGGTAAGTAACAAATTTCTCAATTTCAATTAAAAATGGTGTAGTTACGATACCTTTAAATATTTTTATAAAAGAACCGGTTGTTTTAATTTCTTTTCTGAACCGGTATTGGATTATTCGGAAATATATTCTAAATTTTTCAGTTCCAGCTGCTCGTACCCAAAATACAAATGTTATAAGTTTTATGTTTTTTTTGTATATATTATTGGCATAACAATAAATTTAGTAATATTATAAACTTAAGTAATTATTTTAGATTAAAAACTAAATCTTCTTCGATATGGCAATTGCGGTTTTGCAACCCAATTTTATAACCTCCGTCATGGCCTTATAAAAGGGCGCTTGTTCTGCGCCGCATTCGATGCCCGTATCGTGATGTTCCTGCTCCTCGTCGCGGAATTTCGTAATAGTTTTCAAAAGTTCCTAAAAGTTATGCTTTATAAAATATATATATCAGTTAAATTTTAATAAAACATACCTGATCAGGATTTTTCGAGTCCATAATTTGACGCAATTGCTCGTTGTAATGTTCGACAATAACAGTTTCAACAGCAACTGTGCAGGCCATGGCTGCCTTCTCGCCCATTAAAGCGGAACCTATCAAATTAAACACGTTTTTTTTTTTGTATTAAACTGTAGAATAATTTAAAATTTAATAAAAATTCATAACCTGCGCCCAAAAGAAAACCCGCAACATTCCAAATTGGCACCATGACGGTGGGACGCACGCGATGTTGCTGTATCAGCTGTTCAAACTGTGCACGATGCTCCTTCTCCTGCTCCCACATGTGCGCTATAGTTTTGCCCATGGGTCCCTTGCCCAAGACAGCCATTTGTCCGGCATAAATGCGATCGGCACCCAATTCACCGGCATGATCTACGCGTATTATTTCATCGGTTAGTGTTGAGGGACGTGTTTGCAATGGTTTAGGTTGGTGTGCTTGTTGTTGTTGCTCCTGCTGTTGTTGTAGTTGCATAGATTGCAGATGCAGCGTTCGCCGTGCGTTCGTAGACAGCGTTCTTGGAATTCTCAGCATCATTGCAATTTCGTTCTATTGTGTATCGAAAATGTGACGTACAGTAAGAGATTTTTGCAAAATCAAAGAAAGAAAGTGTTGTGTAATTTTACGTGATTATTGCGTAGTTTATTGTTTTATTGTATTGACGTTGACTCATGTTGTTTTTCATTACACGCAGGTATTTGCACGGACAAGTGTCTGAATGGCGGCAAGTGTGTGCAAAAGGATAAATGTCAATGTTCCAAGGGCTACTATGGACTGCACTGTGAATATTGTACGTTAATTCTTGTTTATTTAGTAAGATGTACAACAAATGTCTTTTGTTTTCTTTTTTTTTTTGTTTGTCTAATTTTAGCAAAGTGCGTTATACCTTGCAAGAATGGTGGACGCTGCATTGGCAACAACATATGTCGCTGTCCCAATGGACTGCGTGGGAACCATTGCGAAATCGGACGCAAGCAACGTTCCACCTGCAAACGACCTTGCAAGCATGGCGTGTGCATGCCCAACAAAACCTGCAAATGCAACGATGGTTTCTACGGTCGATTTTGTAATGCACGTACGTACAGCGTTTGAACAAAAAAATAATATAAATATTGTTTTTTTTTCTTTTCCGGTCGACAGGTGTCAAAAAGAATCGACAATTTTATAGATAAATTGCTTTTACGTACGTGATGTGATGGTGATGCCTATATAACTGGGTTTTTCCTGCAGTCGTTGCTGTTTTTACAAAACGTAACCAGTAATTTCGTGTGTCTGTGTGTGTGATTTCAAATATACATTAAACCCGAGACTTGTCGCTAAATTGCAAAGTTCTAAAGTCAATTTAATATTTGTCTTTCTTGTTATTATTTAATTGAATACTTCGAGTGCGGCTCTCTTTTTTTTAACTAATGCATTTATTTAAAGAACAAACTAAATGAAAAATAAAGAATCTGTTTTTATTTTATGCTGTCCATAATATTATTATATTTTAATTTTGAGTAATTCTTATAATTGTTGTGATAAATTTTTAATTTTATAAACAAAATTGTACTTCTTAAGCTAAAATAAATGGTTTAACTTTAAAAAATACGTTTTTTTTTTTTTTTTTGTATATTTTCAATTAATAGAATAATATCGTTCTAGAGGCAAATCTTTTGAGAATAAAAATTTATCTACGATTCGTTTCCAGTCCCTTCGTCTGAAATTGGTATAACATATTTGAAACGTTTCGTTCGTTTCGATCTTTGAATCGAACATTTGTTCAATATTTTTGTTTTTCAAACTATTATTTCATTGTCACCGGGAAATACATGATCGGACTGTAAATTATAGGATCGGGCTATCCACTTTGGATTTTATCCACCTTAAAAAATCCATGATTTTTGGACTTGTTCGGTTTTTTTTTATTGATTTGCACTTTAATGATTTTTGTACATTTTTCGAATTATAACTTAGGAATTTGTGATTTTCAGAGTACGATTTTTTTTTTTTTGAAAATTTAAGAATTTGATATCAACCACAAAATCGAAAAAAATTATTAGGGTCACTGCTGGATGAAATTTCTGGAGAAGTTGATAATGAAATGATTCAAATATTATATTAGCCAACATAGACCTTTATGTAAATAATAATATTAATAGTTTGGCACTACAGTCCTATAAGAACTTAGGCCGAGCTCCATCACCATTTTGAGTTGTGCGTGCTAGATTTATACTCAAAGTGGTGGCACCTACAGTTTATTGCCGAATCCGAACGGTGGGTGAGAGCTTTTCATAGGCAATGTTTTACTCTCGTAGGTTTGCCATTTATTGACGAGAGGTAGCGTGGTATAGAAAAATGTTTCTATGAAAAGATGTTATGTCTTTCGGCTCGCAGTCCAACGCACTAACCACTGATCTACTTTATGTAGATCCAAATAATTTAATGATAGAAATAGCTAGATGTAGTTGTCCTTTTATAAAGAAGACATTCAAAATAGATTTGATCAGGCACTTAGGCTGTTTCATTTGTTCGCCCATATGACTAATTCAGTATATTGCAGAATACGGCTTCCAGATCCAAACGGTGAATCTTTTCCATAAAGTATGTTTTAACCAAAGGTTATACAGAAGTTCTCGTCAGCGAAATGGTGGGAAGGAATAACTTTAAAAACCGAAAAATCCTATTGAAATTATCCTATTTATATAAGTTCAAAAGAAATCCAATATAAATCACGTGAAGTGGATTTTTTAAAAAAAAATCCAGATTTTTTACAGCCCTGGTAAATTATGAAATAACAAAAAAGTTGTGTTGTTCCTTCCATATAAATCAAATTTATTCGGTTTTGTTTTTAGATTATTATTTCTCCAAAAAATTTAATAAGAAATGTGGTAAGAAGCGCTGTCAGTGTTAATTAATATGAAGAAAAGCGCCACAGGGAAAATTTTTTTTCCGGTTCTAGAATTTTTTGTTGGCATATAAATTTCCATGGCATTATTTATCTGAATGTAAAGGATTTTTAATATATTATTTTTTTCATTTTTCAACTCCACTTTTCCATGAATTGGAGTTTAAAAAATACCGTTTTGTGAATTTCGGTCGTGGCAATTTTTTGTTTTGTGAATTTCGACCGAATAAAGTAAAGTTCAGCCGTAATTGCCTCTCAGTAAGAGATCTGGAACAATATTATTCTGTTTGGTACACATTTAATTCTGGTTCATTAGGGGTTTCGTCACCGAACGTTTTATTAAAAATGTAAGGTTTCTTAAGGGAAAAAAAGCTTTGGGATAAAATGTGTTTTTTGGATTCTTGATGGAACCTTATAATGTATAAGATGTGCTATTTACACTTTAAACTATTAAATAAAATTTACAAAACCCTTTTGCTGATCCGGCAAACGAGAAACTACTATTTTTTTCTACCTGTCAATAAATAAAATTACAACAAATGTTGCACAAATTATAGTAATTTCGTGTATTATCTACTGCATGAAATTGATTAATTTAACAACAAACACTTACCTTAAAATAACTAAATATAATTGGGAAATATAAGAGCAACAACTAAATAATTCGCTGAGAATCAGCTGTTTCTTTTAATTGATAGCAGTTGAAACAGATTGAAACCGCTGTTGTTGCCAGATCGGTGTGAAATTTCACATAAGTGGTAATTTTAATTTATTCGGAAAGGTTATTTATTGAAATTTAATATAAATTGTGTTTTGTTAATGTATATTATATTTTGGTTGCTTAAATTGTGTATAAATTTAAATATAAATTCAACTTTTTCAAAATACTTTGTATATTTTATTTTATATACTCAAATGGTGAGAGAGCTTGGCCTAAGTCCTTTCGGACTGTAGTGCCAAAGTATTATTATTATATAATTCTTATGATTATTAGGTTGCTTTCTTGTCTGGCTGTTCGGTACAGATTCACTTTAAAAACGTTATATATTAAAAAATATTGTTTATTTCATATTATTTTATTTTCAAAATATTTGTATTTCTTTACTTTAGAAAATTTCTTAAATATTCTAAAGTGTTTTTTAATAAATCTAAAGTGGTGGGACCTACAGTTAAATGCCCAACCCGAACGGTTGGGTGACAACTTTTCATAGGCAATATTTAGGTTTGCCATTGACTTCCGACAGGTAACGTCGCATAGAAAAATGTTTTCGGTGTAAAAGATGTTTACAGTCACATGGATTCAACCCGTTACCTTTCGACACGTAGTCCAACCAGTGACTTTTTGATTGGTATTTTTGACTTACCTCCAAACGGGATTTTGTGGGATTTACTTTTATTTTTATTTTTGTGGGAACAAGTTGGTTTCAACTAATTGAAACCCCCAATATGCCATTGCACTTAATATTGACTAACGAATGCTTTGAAATCAATCATTACTTTCAAATCGTAGAGTTGAGGTTAACGCTTTGAGCTAAATTTAAGAATCATAGGTTTTTCAATAAAAACTAGTAGCTTAACCTTAACTTGAAAATTCCCTTATATTCAAATCAATATTAACACTAATTCTTAAATTGATTTCAACGTTTACTTCAAATTAAGATTTAGCCTTATTTTCAACTCGATATCATATTGACCTACATTTAGTAAAGAAAGGGGATCCTCATAGAGGACAACAAAAAGCGCATTTTTCAATTCATTATCCCGTTATATGTCATCCAACCAATATCAAGCCCGAGCTTCAAGACAACTTCAGAAAATCGATGCCAGCATCCAAAATGTGGTAGACGTGCTTTTCTAAGCTTGTATTTCAAGCTCTCGAATATAATTCTGGAGCCTATTCAAGGTTTGCGGGGGCGGTCGGTATATTGTTTTAAATATTCTTTGAAGTCCAAACACTAATAGATTTCGGTAAGCTATTAGATTTGGACGCGCGTTGTAATGTTATATTTTTTGTCAGGGTTTCTATTGCAATCATAAAAAACATACTGTTTTTAGCGTCACTACATTTTTGCTCCTAATTTTCACTGCACTTTTTGGTAATGTTATTATCAAATCATTTTCAAATTCAGAGTAAGCGCTAAAAATAGCACTTATTTTATATTTGAAACTGATTTGAAAAACACACTAGACCTTAAAGGCAATTATGATTATTTTTCAAACGCTTACCCTGTGGCATATTGGGAACAGCCCCGAACATTATCTCTTAAAAAGGCAACAACACAATGGCAGGCACAAAAATGTTTATTATTTTTAATTGTTGTTATTGTTTTTCGTACAAATAAACAGCTGACGATCGTAACAAATAAATTTTGCCATGTTAGCCGAAAAATTAGTCAATCTTTTAAAGTGTTGCTGTGTGGTTGTTGTGCGTCAACGATAAGAAGAGGCTTTACCGCTGCTTGATTTAATAAAAAAGTAAAAAATGCTAAAGAACATTAACGCTGCGATAAGATGGTCGCGACGCAGTGCCCACAATCTTCAGAATAACACCTATCACCCTCTGATTGATGTGCAGCCAGCGGTCCAGCGTGCTCTACAACGCGGCCAACCCATAGTAGCACTGGAATCTACGATCATTACGCACGGAATGCCCTGGCCGCAAAATCTGCAGACCGCGCAGGAAGTCGAGGAATTAGTGCTCGAGCAGGGAGCAACGCCGGCAACAATTGCAATTATGAATGGACGTATTAAGGTTGGTCTCGGAGCCGAAGAGTTGCATACTTTGGCCAAGATGCTGCCAGAACAGGTGATAAAGTGTTCACGACGTGATTTGCCATTTTTGCTTGCACAGCAACGCAGCGGGGGCACCACTGTTGCGGCAACAATGCTTATTGCACACATGGTAGGTTTGAAAATATTCGCCACAGGCGGTGTAGGTGGCGTGCATCGTGATGGACACAATACTTTGGACATTTCGGCAGATCTGGTGGAGCTGGGACGCACGCCCGTTACCGTGGTCTGCAGCGGCGTCAAATCTATACTAGATGTGCCGCGCACTTTGGAATTTTTGGAAACGCAAGGTGTCTGCATAGCGACGTATGGTAGCGCAGAGGGACGTTTTCCCGATTTCTTTACCGCTGACAGTGGTCAACGCGTTAGTTATAATCTGCAAACGCCAGCGGAGGCGGCACGATTAATAGAAACGCTGCATACGCTGCGCATGCAGTCGGGTATTTTGATAGCAGTACCAATACCTCCACAATATGCTGCCGACAAGCAGCAAATTGATGCTGCCATTGCTGAGGCGCAAGCGCAGGCAAGCGCTGCGCAGCTGAGTGGTAAACAAGTAACGCCTTTTCTATTGGCCGCCATCGCCAAGATAACGGGTGGCAGCAGTTTGCAGTCTAACATGGCGCTGATCAAAAATAATGCCATAACAGCGGCGCAAATTGCCAAAGAGTTATATGCGAAGTCTTCGCCGTCGCTGGGCGGCATCTTTATGGATAGTCGCAAAAATACAGATCAAAAGGTTTCAGCTCCATTAGTTGTCGGCGCTTCAATACTTGATCTTTCGTTGACGATGCTGGACGATATGCCGTCAACACTGGATGGCGCCACCTATCACACGCGCGCCAAACAATCAGCGGGTGGCGTTGGACGCAACATAGCCGAAGGCATTTACAAACTCTACGGCAGCAGCAATTTTATCTCATGCGTGGGCAACGATCAGTTGGGCGCCAGTTTGTTGCAGCTAATGCCGCAGCCGCTGCGCACTAACATCAACGTAGCCGCACAACAAGCAACATCACTCTGTTCTGTGCTGTTGGACAAGGCGGGCGACTGCAAGTTGGTGTTGGGAAACATGGAAATTCACGAGACCATTAGCGCCGAATGCGTGCAACAGCATGAGCAACTGTTGCGTACAGCACCACTTATTGTCATGGATGGCAATTTGCCGCTAGGCACGATGCAGCGTCTGCTGGAGTTGGCGCAGCAGCATCAAAAGCCTGTCTTCTTTGAACCCACAGATATGCGCATTGGTCATAAACCCTTCCAGTTACCGCCGACGCTCACGTCAACGATACGCATGATATCACCTAATATACATGAGTTGCAGCAAATTGTTGCCACCATTACAGGCGAAGCGATCTCCTGTGATACACATAAATTGCACAGCAAAGAAGCGCTGCTTAAAGAAACCAAAAAGATGCTGCTAATCATCCAACAACATTTTGACATTGTACTGGTCACCCTGGGCGAACATGGTGTTGCGTTAAGCTTGCGCGGCGATGTTAAGCAGCCACTATTCGCGGAAGCGACTGGTCGTTATCTGGCGACCTCAGTCGAGACAAAGACACCGCACTCTATGCTTTTCTTTGCTGCCGAAACGGTGCCGGATATTGTTAATGTTTCCGGTGCTGGCGATAGCTTCTCCAGCGGCTTTATAGCTGGGCTGCTGAAAGGTCATAGCGTTGAACGTTGCATTTCGTTTGGTTTTGTCGCAGCCAGACGCGCCTTGCAGTCGGAGTCGGCGGTGCCAGCGCAATATTTTAACGATGCAGCGGAGGAGAGTGCAGCGTTGGAGACGGCACATGCAAAACTGCGCACGGCAAATCTTTAAGTGTAAAACATACCTATTTTTTGACATTCTTTATAAATTATTGACTTCTTTTTGTGGCATATTAATATAATTCATCTTATTTGTTCTTTATAATAAATAAGTAGCATTTGTTAAACTATGTGTTCAACTATGACTTAAAAACAAAACTTTTACTCTTTTAAACTCATTTATGTAAAAATGTTCATGACTGTTTAAATATTCTATAAAAATGACTAACATGCTCGACTTCTATTATACCTCAAATGCCTTAAATGTAACTATTTTATAATGTTTTATAAAATATTTAACAAAGATAATTAAAAATAATAAACTAATTTGAAATATTATTGAAATTGTTTATTTATTATTTTACATTTTTCGAGTACATTTTTATTATACTATATAATTCTCTGGAGTTGCTGATACTGAGCATAGACTACTAGACCACTTCTACTATCAAAATTAAACACTTTTTCTAATTTACTTTTTAAAATATGTTCTGTGAATATATTTTGGTACACTTTTATACCGTCGTTGTGGAACGAAAAGTCACCAAATACATTTTCAAAATGCCAAATATTCATTAAAAAAAATCTTTATAAATCTGTCAATTTTTAATCGATGATCTCAATGATAAGATTTGCATTTCTATCAATTGATATTTGAACTTTAAAAATGCATCAATTACTTTTTATAATATTAATCAACAAACTCGAAATTTCAGTTTTTCATAAATATGTATTTGGTGACTTTTCGTTTTGCAATGACGATATAATCAATTGAAACTGTTTCTCTGTCATCACGGCGGTGCCAAAAATCTGCCTCCTAATTCTAGAATATGCTGGATAGTCACAGAGATTGTGCTCTGTATCGCTTTCACATGAGTTTTGTTCCGTTAGAATTTCCGTCAGTGATCTGTACTCCTTTCTACTTAAGAAAAGTAGAAAAGCGGCCGATCTCTGTTTCATGAGCTTGGATAACCTGCATTTGCTCTCGTTCAGCCATCTGCTCTTGTGTGCAGAGGCGACCCAAGAGCTGATGGAGATGCTTGGACAACCTGTATCTACGGCAAATAAACTTAATTACATTTTGAAGGTTTTTGATAGAGTTGATTGGGGATATTTTAAAAATGAGAACCAATGAAAAAATGTTAGTAATTTTGATCGTTAGTATGAGTTATGGTCTGCGTAACCATAAACCATTTTCTTATTTATCATTACCTCCGAATTGCTAAAAAATCATTCAAAAATAGTCGAAAAAAAACAACATTTTCAAGTTTGGATTCAAATGTCTTATAAACATAACGGAATATTAACATTTATTAGTATATTATAATTAAGGGTTTGGTGCAAATTTGCGATATATCGTATAAACTACGTATGTCTTGTTGAGTTTGCAAACAAAAAACTTAAATTTTCAATGTAACTTGGCATAAAAACTTGGCTGGACTTGACACTTTTTTGTCCCAAAAAATTGTAACAAAATTTTGTTTCATACAAATAGCATTTTATTGTATTAAAAGTAAATGTATATTAAAATTCGTAGTTGTAACCTTGAGATGCATTAACACCTGTCGATGTCATTCTCATACCAATGATATTTGCGTGTAAGTGCTAAAATCACATATTCATCATAGACAAATATTTCCTTTTCAATGGTAAAACATTTTCAACATCATTTTTATTGGGTGGTAATGATATATTTATGAAATTCAACATTGATAGTATAATTTAATTCGTATATATTGTGTAATATTTAAATCGTGGTATCTCAGTGTATATACTTCGGATATGGTTGGTACCAAACGACGCAAAATATAAAATATATGTCATCAAAAACTCAATTTCAAAAAAATGTGGACTTGACCCTTTTTTGCACCAAACCCTTCAATTAGTCTTGACAATTTAAATAAAAATTGCGTTTACATGTTTGTGGAAAACTAGTTGTGTAAGGGACTGTATTTTTATTTTTCTAAAGTGGCTGAAAAGATCCTAATAGTTCGATAGCAATTTTCATTAAAACGTTTCGTAATAGAACAAAAAAAAGAGTATGATGTCAAAAAAACACCCACGAATTATACAGATTAAATGTAAGAAATGTCTCGTTTTGTTGATTAGTGTTATCAATCATACTAAAACTAAGGCATTCATGTTTTATATATTATTACGCGACATGCCTTGAAATTGTTTTTGATTCGGATCTCACATAAAAAAAGCGTATTAATCACATTAGTTCTAGAGCTAATATTAAAAAAACATGGTAATTTAAATATTCATTTGCATGTGTCTGTTACAAAAATGAATTCGAATATTCAATAATTGAAACGTTGCACAGTGGTCGCTGCCATAGGCCAAAAATACAAAATTGAAGTCTAAAGTTTAGATCCAAATGTGTCATAACTATCCCCAAAAAAAAAAACTAACTTTTCAAAAGTATAGTTGATTTTGTTTCATTCCAACCGTACCCTTTAAGAATAGCTTCTAAAGTGAGAGGATGTAATTTGTCTGCGCTTTCAGTGTGACCAGCAAAATAGTGAAGCGTAACTTTAAAAAAAAATTAAAATAATATAAAACAAGTGTGTATTGGTATAATTCAAAATGAATATTGAAAAGCAAAGTATTAGCTTTATTCCTAAATAATTTTAATGTTCTTAACTTGTTGTGTGCTTTTTATAAAATTAATGTTGTCCCATTGCAATTTTTGGAGTTTACTCGTCCATACAATACAATTTCAGCTAAAGTTTTAGTTGTTTACACCCCTGAACCCTCCAATGGGATTTATATCTTAATAAAAGTCAACATGTTAAGATTTTAAAGTATTAATATCAGCTGCCCGAAAGTGCCATTTTTTGTGTTATCTCCCACAGAAGAAAGCAGGTTTTTGGTACGGCTTCCTTAGAAGAAACAGTACTAGGGTCATGATCAGGAATTGATTATTGTATTTTTAGCTTCTTGTGACACGATTTGTGCTTTTAAATAGCTCTACACTAAAAGCAATTTTGGTTGAAAACTCTTGAAAAAGCATTTTGTTTATTGTGTTATTGGGTATTGCTTTTTTCTGCCCGTGCCGTGAATATGCCAATAAAATTCGAAAACCTCCCCAGACAAAATTTTTGGCAGAGTCGAGGCAGCTTAGAAACATTTTTTCGACATATTTCAAACAGACAAAGGCGGAGTCTGTATCACAAGCTGTCTGTTTTCTGCTCGTTTCCAAAATATACCGTGAATCTGCTAAAAAAAAAATCCACAAAATTTGACAACATGCTACTTATACACTTCAGAAAATATTACATATATCTGTGTGTTTGCCGGAAATATTCCTAAAAAATGCTAGTAATTTTGTCTCGGGAGGCAGATTATTTAAAAATTTCAATTCCATCATCAATTCAATTTCTCTCACTCCGCCGTTCGGGGTCGGTATTTATGTGTAGGTCCCACCACTTTGATTAAAAATATAACACACACAACTCAAATGATGAGAGAGCTTGGTCTAAGTTCTACACAGGACTGTAGCGCCAAACTAGTATTATTATTATTGAGTTTACAGTTTTTTGAAACGGACGTTTTTTTTATTCTAAAAAGTGGCTGAAAAGGGCATAAAACGTCGATAACTATTTTCTTAAATAAAATAGTAATAAAAAAGTAATAGAAAAACGGAATCTTATACTTATTTAGTTGTATTTTATTTTAAAAATATATTTATAGACCTTTAATACAAATTAATATGTAAATTAAATTATAAAAATCCATCAACATTGCCACAAGTCTCTAATAAGCCCAGCTGGAAATAAGAAAATAGAAAAATGTATTTAAAAAAACACAGCTCTGAAGAATCCAGTGAAGCACTTACAGCTTAATAACTTTGTCCTTGCCGCCAGAAGCCACTCGCGAACCATCAGGCGCCCAATCGACACCGAACACCTCGTCCGCATGACCGGGCAGTTCTTGTGCCAGTTTCTTTGATTGTATTCCCCATACTATGTGTTAAAAAAAAGACGAGACTTGGATAACTTAAATAGTTTGAAACACAAAACAATTGTAAAGCATACCTTTCAGTGTCGAATCCTTGCTGCCACTCAACAGTAAACGCGAGTCCGCTGACCAGGCCAGCGTATAAACCGCCTGCACGTGTCCTCTGAATGTTGTAATAAATTTGCCGTCCTGCGCGCGCCACAGCCGCACCGACTTGTCGAACGATGCTGACGCAATCAGCTTCACATCTGGCGAATACTTGACATCGTTTACCACATTCTGATGGCCTGTCATGCGTTCAATGCATTTGTTCTGATTGGACATCCACAGGTAGAGCGTGAAGTCATCTGAGCACGAGACGAGCGACTCGACGCCATCGGGACAGACTTGTTTGTAGCGTGCCAGAGCGAGTGCTTGCATTTCTTCGGCTGTAATTTCAAATTTGTTTAGTGTTATGCAATATATTAATATTTATGTGATGTATAATGGAGGGATTATTATTTAGAATTAACTAAAAATGTTAAAAAATAATAAATAACTTTAGCAACTAAAGCCTGAATCACACGATTTAATAAGCTTCCAACCGTTGACGCCAATATTCAAACAATTTTAATGTCAATTGCATGATACAAATATATATTTGTATGATACAATAAATATTTGTATCATGGTCAATTGTGTGATTGCCCAATTGTCGATACAAAAGTTCGGCAATCAGACAATTTTAAAATCAACAAATCTCAACATTTAAAAAAGTTTAAAGAATTCTATGACTTCAAAATGATCCACAGTGTATTGAAAAAGTGAAATAGTTCATTTTTGCAATGAAGTTTTGATAAAATAGTGTTTTAACTTACGTGTGCGCTCTGCATAGCTCTTCTTGCGATCGGTGACCGGATGAAAAGGACCTGTGCGCAGCACATAGTCCGTGCTCAAAGCGATGCTATTCACCCAATGTGCATGGCCAGAGAAAGTGCGGCACAGCACACCATCTGCAGCACGCCAAACCTTAACCGTTCGATCCTTGGACGATGTGTAGAGCAAACCGGAGCCGCCCCAACGCACAGCCGTCACTGCTGCTGTGTGTCCTATATTAATAATAAAAATTGGTTTAACTAAACCCAAATTTTCATTAATAACACCACTCACCTGAAATAACGAGCGAACATTGTCCCAGCACTGTGTCCCAAATTCTACAGTCGCCATCACTACCAGCACTCGCCATTCGACGGCACTCGGTATTTTGATGAAACGGTTCCCAGCTCAAGCCATTTACCCATTTCTTGTGACCCGTCAATGTGCGCGTCTTCTGTTTGCCGGTAAACGGATCCCAGATAATGATGTTGCCCGCCTTACAGGCGCTCGCCAACTTTTGACCATCCGCTGACCAGGCGACACACATCACCCACTGTTTGTGACCGGCGCATGTAAAATGTGGCGTCTCTGTATTCAAATCCCACAAACGCACTGTTGTATCACCCGAACCACTGGCCAAATGCTGTCCATCCGGACTAAAACTCAGCGATATCACAGCCTCTGCATGACCAGGCATGGAGCTGGTGCAACGTGTCACGGGACGCACTTTGAAGACAGCCTGTGGCTGGTAAACAATGCTGATCACATTTTCGGTATCGACCTCTGCCAGGTTGAGTGTTGTGTGTAGGGTTTTCTTGATTTCATCTTCGCCCACAAAGAATATATATGGTGTTGGTTCTTCATTCTTGAGTAATGCATTGCAGATCAGACCCAATTGCTCGGTAGTTACATTTGCTGGCAGATCAATGGGCGGCCCAGCTTCCTCGCCTGTGTCTGATATCAGACGTGCCTGCACTGTTTGTGGCCCATTTAATGCCTCCTCAATGGAGGGGTCTGCGATCTCGGGCTCTGCAGTTTTTTGTTTTTTAAATGGATTTGGATTTTTGAACATTTCGAATAGTGTTAATTTTTTATTTCGTGTTGTTAAATAAAGAACACGTGCTATAATAATAGTGCTGCCAGACTTTTGGAATATGTTCTGCAGGAATCTTAGCTGAGACATATTTGTCGGCGGCGGCACAAAGCCGAAATTTTTTTAGAAATCTGCTGAGCCGCAAGACTCGGCTTATCAATTTAATTAATATTTTTTTAAAGATTTTATTTATAAAATTAAAGTGTAAATATTACGTATAATATTATTATTAATTAAATCCTATTTCTTACACACAGAAAAAATAACATAAAATTAATATTTTTTCTATTAAATTTAGTCAATCCTATGATTAATATAATCATAGGATATATACCATTAAAATTAAAAAAAGTATATTGAATTTTAATTGAGTTCATATGTAAATATGTATGTTTTGTAAACTGTCAAATCAGAACTTTCCGTCCTATTGACCAATTGTAATCGGATTTCACGATATTTGTTTTTTTAGTGTACATTCTTTAGTTTTCGTTGTGAACATTCTTTAGTTTTCGTTGTGGTCAGCACACTCAACAAAGAGGGAATAGATTAACTTTTCTTTGTCAATCAATTTACCACGGATATTCAAAATTTTAGTTGAAGGGAAACAAAATAATTTTATAATAACTTTTTTTAATAATAATAATTTTTTAATAAATAACATATTATTTTTATTTTATTTATTATTTTAATTTTTTGGACAATGTCATAAAGATCAATGGACTGTCGAATTTAATTTTAAAATATGAATATAATATAAAATTCAAATATTAGTAAATTTTTAATTTAATTTTAAAATTTTAATATTGGTAGATATGCAAATTTTAATAAAATTTCGAATTTAATTTTAAATTTTTAAATTTGTTAGTAAAATTTCGATTCAGGTCATTCATTTCATTTTTTTCATATACAACATTGTGATTCATTGCGGCTCAGCGGACCTCGACGTCGGCTGTTTAAATTTAACAGCGGCTGCATTCAGCCGGCTTTCAGCCACTCGGCTAAGATCACTGAACAGCTGCTCCAAATATTTTTTATTTTTGTTTATACAGTTTTGCAATAATAAAATGCAATCTGATTAAAAAAAAAAATACTGTTGTTTATTGAGAAAAATATAATTATTATTATAATGCCGATTGCACTCTCCCAACCAGTTATTGATGGATTGCAACACCTAGGCGTCGACATTCCCAGTGAACTGGGTAAGAAGCTGATCGCCAACACAGTAAAGATGACGCTGTGTCCAGATGCAAGTAAGCAATACCTTTCAATCGAGAGTTCAAATCAATTTTAACATCCCACAATATTTAAGGCATACCGCCAGTTCCAGAGCTCAAGGCGATCAGCACTGACAAAGTGAGCCGCTGTGAAGCAGCTATTGTCTCCTTGTTTGCCTTGGCTACACGACACTGCTGCGATACACAAAAGTTACGCACACTGCTTGATGCACATGCGTTGCATAAGACTGCAGTCGAAGACTTGGTGCGCGCCTACGAGGAGCATCAAAAAGACTACTTGCTGCAGCATCTGCAAATTGCCAACACAATGCCACACATTACCGATGTCGAGTGGAAGATTGTGTGCGATGTGAAGTCATCGACGTCGGACTGTAGCTCGGGCGAATTAACATTCCACGTGAATCTAGGAAAGTATCATGCGCAGACTGGACAACGTGAAAATATCGTTGAGTTTCTGTGCAACACCGAGGAATTGCAATCGCTTTTAAATAAACTTAAGGAAATTGAACGTCACTGTGAAAATATGGCGTATGATAAATAAAAACATTCACTCACTAGATTTTTTTTTGCAATTACATAAATATATTTAAACACAATTTGGTTTTGAATTTAATTACACATTTTACAATTTACTACAGAGCATATAGGCGCATTCGTTTCCCAATGGCAGGAGCAAAAATTAGACCAGTTCGTCAATAAGCGATTTCAATTGCAGAAAATCTGAAGGCGCATTGGTGTAAATTGCGCCCGAGAAAGTGATTTTCGAGTCTTCCGTGTCAATGATCATACAATTGTTTTTTGTAATCAGTTTCATGTTGAGACCACGAAAGCGTTCGTCGACTTTATACAGGTTTTTACCGCTGGCCCAGGAGTAGAATGGCTTGCCGCTAAAAGGATTCATAAAGTCAGCCCAATAGCCATGCAGACGCAGACGTGAGGTTATTTCGCGCGCAGCCAAAACAAACTGCAAGAGGAAATTTACATTATTATCAAATACATTTAATTAAATCAATCACTATAGCATGAATCAATGATTTTAATGTAAAAAAAATACTTTTCTACATTAGTTTAACCTTGATTTAAATAACTTTTAAATAATTTACCTTGCGCGCGCCCAGCTCATTGTCGCCGTTAAAACTCAAAGTTAACAGCGCCAGCTTCTCGCTGGATACCACCTCAGGTGCCGGAAACAGCTCGTGCAAAGATTTCTTGATCAGAAATGGACAGTCGCCAATGGCAAATTTCAACATTGTCTTATCGTCAGCTGCGGCCTTCAATTAACAAATTAAACATTGCATAACACAACAGCAGGTCAGAAAAGATTTCACAATAATACGCTACCTTGCCATCAAAATCGACAATTTCTTCGAGTGGTGCCTCCAGTGTGACTGTGGTTGAGGCACCTTGCCACGCTGGACCCACCGCACAGGGAAAATAGAAACGATTGCCGCGCGGCGCTAATAATTCCCAATTCGGACCACATTCGACACCAAGAAAATCAGCATCATCTGCAATAGATTAAATAAACTCCTCTCCCAATACACAATTTCAATATTAAACTACTTACCCTCAACACGCACCTTGGACTTCACTACTTTGAACACACTATCTAAATTTTTGGAGTCACTACGTCTGGAGTAGTTGGCAGTGGGCACCACTAGTGGCGGTACAGCGCCTGCAACATTCTCACGACTGCAAGATCCTGCCAACTGCTTGGATGCATTGAGTAGGACGGCGCTGCCGCTTTTGCTTAAGCTGCGTATAAGCGTTATTGACATTATATCATTATCTGCGACTTATTATTTGTATCCAAATGATTCGCCTTGGGACTCGCAAAAATTTACACAAATTTATATTTGCCAAAAATTTAACGTTACAACAAAAATAGCTTTAGACAATCTGAAAAAATTCCGTTTTTTCAAATTAATATTTTTCCTTTTTGATGTTGTCGATTGTCGATGTGATATTTTTTTTTAATATCTTCGTCTTTTTTTTATTTGATTTTCTTTGCTAAAAAGTCAAAACACAGCTGGTGGTGTTCACTGAGAATGTTCTGGGTTGCGAATTTTGTATTAAAGCCGTTGGTGCCAGCAAAATGCATTTTTTAATTATAACCGTTTCATTTTGCAAACGTTATTATTTTAAGAAAAATCGGGTTCAGTTTAAAAATTCGTATATTCATTCATAATTATAATGTTTTCATAAAAGTTATTTCATATAAATTTTCATAAAATAAATTTAAATTTTATTAAAGTTAAAATATTCATAAAAATTTAAATTTTTGTTTTAAGCTTATGGTATTATTACTATTTTCACTAAAATTATAAATGAAACAACAAGTTTTAGTTTAACTTAATTTTTTCAATATTTTTACCGAAAAAATATTTAGGTGAATATGAAATAATATATGTATGTATAATTTCTAATAAGAATTCGCCTATTCACTAAAAAATATATATTTTTTACTGTAAATTGATTTTTTTTTTTTGTAAAATTTATATTTTTACAAAAGTTAAAATATTAAAATAATTAAAAAATTAATACCAAATTATGTATTCTAACTAAAATATTTAGAGTCAAAATTTTCTTAAACAGAAATGTTTAAATAGAAAATAAAGTTTCACTTAAAAATCGTAATTTTGTATAATTGAAATTTCGATTAAAAATTTGGTTTTTCTTAAAAATTATAATTTTTTATAAGAGATTAAAATTTTCGATAAATTAAAACATAAGAAAATTAAATAGTAAAAAATGATTTTTACTACCGAAATTTTAAAATTAAAACAAAATTAAAGGTGACACCCAATAAACCAAAAACCTGGTTATTAAGTAATTATGTAATGTATATTGAACATGGATATCGAAGTTTTCACTGGAGAAAAGCGTTCAACTTTTTCTAATTGTAAGTTTGAAAACCATAGCGTTCTCCAGCAAAACTGGTAGCTTTTTATCCAATTGAATCTAGCCTTTACCTAAACTTGCACAACAGCACCTGCACCGGTGGCAGTGTACAGGAACTTCTAGTAAAATCCACGACGTGCCGCGAAGATCAAACCAGTGAATCTAATTGCGCCACTGCGATGTATGACATTGCCAGGTTCGCGTAAAATATCAATGTTGTCTGCAAATGAATAAAAACATTCATTTCTTCGGCTTGATCATGAGATTACATCCACACTTGTTGTAAAAGAAAATTCTCCAAATTTATCGAACCTTAAACTCATTGCTTAATATTAAGAGATTCAAATTTTTAAAATTTTCCGATAAATTAAAACATGAAATTAAATAGTAAAAAAATGATTTTAACTATCGAAATTTTAAAATTAAAACAAAAAAAAAGTTGACATATACAAATTGTTGTAAATTTTTAGTCGAAACAAGCCGGTCTATTGTTCGATGACGCCGGCTGATCAAATCATCGTCGGCTCAGCCAAGCCGGCAACAACTTGACCGGCACAGGTCTCTGCTCTGGCACCTCTTGATTTTCACGTGTGCGATTGAACATAAACAATGCTGTTGCCTTACAATTTAAATTAACTAAAATAAAAAAAATACACTAATAATGTCGCGTATAATAGTAAAACAATTGCCAAAAAATGTAAGTTAATATTTAAACTTCACAACTATTATAACAAATATCGATTTAATACAGATCACAGAGGAGAAACTGCGTAGTCTGTTTGGTACGAAAGGTACCATCACCGACATCCAGCTGAAATACACGCCCGACGGAAAATTCCGTCAGTTCTGCTTCATTGGCTATCGTAGCGAGGATGAGGCGCAGGAGGCCATAAAGTACTTCAACAACTCATGCATACAAACGAGTCGTGTGAAGGTGGAACTTTGCGCCACCTTGGGTGGTGAAGAAAAACCACAGTCGTGGAGTAGATATGCCAAGGACAGCATCATCTTGGAGCGTGAGGCAAAAAAGGCGGCAGCAGACGCTGGTTACCAGAATGCGAACGAGGATAAAAAGGAGAAGAAGCCGAAAGTCTCCAAGTTCGATGAAATCATTGGCGAGCACAAGGATGATCCGGAGTTTGTAGAGTTTATGAAGGCGCACGACAAGAATCGCACGCTGTGGGCTAACGATGCGGTAAATAATGAGGAAGATAAAAACACGAGACCGGAAGTGGACGAAGAAGAAGATGATGGTAGTAAATCGGTCAAAGCTAAAACCACAGCAGTAACTGCTGATAATGATGAAGACGAGGAGGAGGAGGAAGATCAGAATTCGAATGACGAGGAGACCAAACTAGCCGAAAAGCCCATTAGTGATCTGGAGTATATGAAGTCTTTGATAAGCACTGGAACGGACAAAAAGAAAACAGAAAAAGCGCCCAAAAACAATCTTGAATTGTTCACCATTAAAATGCATAATGTGCCCTACAAGACAAAGCGTCAAGATGTGCTCAAATTCTTTAAACCATTGAAACCATATTCGGTGCGTTTGCCCACAAATGTGCATGGCTTTTGTTATGTGGGCTTCAAAACTGAGAAGGACATGAACAAGGCTATGCTCAAAAACAAAAGTTTCATCAAAGGCAAGCAGGTATTCTTTTCTGATTTTACGGAAAAGAATAAAATAACTAAAGCCAAATTGGATGGCATTGAAGTTGTGACGACGGGTGCTGGTGCCAAAGACGCGGCACTTAATTCAAAGTGGGCACGTCAGGAGGATAGCGTACGTAATGAGGAAAATATAGCAGAATCTGGCAATATATTCTTTCGCAATTTGGCATATACCGTTACCGAGGAGGATCTGCAACAGGTTTTTGAAGCATTCGGTCCCATTGCAGAGATTAGTTTGCCTGTCGATGTGGTAACGCGTCAAATTAAAGGTTTTGGCACTGTGACCTTTGTTATGCCCGAGCATGCGCTTGCAGCATTCAATAAACTCGATGGTACTATATTTCATGGACGTTTGTTTCATTTAATACCCGGGAAAAGTAGAGATGTCAACAATGAGGCGGATGTGAATGATCCGAGTCTGTCGTTTAAACAAAAGAAGGCGTTGAAGCTGAAGCAAACTGCGGGCAATAGTGCGACATGGAACACTTTGTTTTTGGGACAAAATGCAGTGGCCGAAATATTGGCCAAGAAGTTTGAAATGTCTAAAGAAAAGGTAATTGCATTATGGATCTTGTTTAAATTTGCATTAATATTTGGGCGTTTTAGAACTAGGTTTAGAGTTAATGCAGTGTAGAAATATTGAATACATTAAAGAATTTAAATCGTGAAGTGTATAGAATAATAGAATAGAGATATTGCTTTTAGAAAATGGTTAATAAATTTTAATGGTAGAAATACGAGAACTAAAAAGTATTAAAACGTTTAAATTCATTAGCAAAACGCGTATATTTTAATTAAAATAACAATTATGAATTGATGTTGGATTTTTAAAGCGATTTGATTATTCTAAATTCGATTCATTCCTTCTAGATTCAATTTAAATGATTTGAGTTCGTTTCATTTTTTGTGAAAATTCAGTTTGATTATTTTAAAAACAATTTTCCCATTTCGAATACGATTTTATATCATATTGAAAGCAATTTGTTTTGTTCCAAATTGAATTTTATTCTTTCTGAAAGAAATTTGACTATTTTGAATTCATTTTATACATTCGTATTCAATTCGATAATTTTGAGAATGTAACAACTTTTATGAATTCAATTTAATGCTTCTAAAAAGTAAATTTCCCTTTTTCTGTTATCATTTTATATATTACTGAAAACATTTTATTTATTTATTCTGAATTGAATTTGGGTCTTTCTAAGAGAATTTTGACGATTGTAGGTTCGATTACTTTGACTATTTTGAGTTTGTTTCAATTTACAAACATGTTTTCGAAAGATTAAAAAAAAACTCAATTTTTATATGTTCTACAATAATTCTGATGCACAACAATTTTTTCCACAGATTTTAGATACTTCTGATGGTGGCTCCAGCGCCGCCGTGCGCATGGCTCTGGGCGAAACACAAATTGTCATCGAAATGAAAAAGTTTCTCGAGGATAACGGCGTGCGTTTGAGTGCTTTCGAGGCGCCCACAACAAAGCGTTCGAAAAGCATAATTTTGGCAAAAAATTTGCCCGCCGACTCCAATATTGCAGAACTGTCGCCAATTTTTGCCAAGTTCGGACCGATCGGACGCATTGTGATGCCGCCATCTGGTGTAACGGCGCTCATTGAATACTGTGATCCGAGCGAAGCACGTCATGCATTCAAAAAATTGGCCTACAGCAAATTCAAGAATCTGCCACTCTACTTGGAATGGGCGCCGGAGAATGCATTCAAGACGACAATAAGCGGTGAGGCAATTATACCAAAACAAGAAGAGCTCAAGCAGGAGAATGTTAAACAGAGTGCAGCAGCAGACGACGTCAACGACGAAGAAGTAGCAGATGATGCAGCAGTCGCGGAAGAAAATGAAGTCGACGAAGATGCTGATGCTGCGCCCGAGCCCAACACAACGCTGTTTCTGCGCAATCTTAATTTCATCACAGTGCCGGACACTATACGCAAACACTTGAAACATCTGGGCAGCATACATCATGTGGAGATTGCGCAACGCAAAAATCCCGAGAATCCGCGACATACCACCTCCATGGGTTATGGCTTTGTGCAGTTTAAGCGCGCTGCGAGCGCGGACAAGGCGCTGAAGCAGATGCAGACGACGAATATCGATGGCAATATGGTGGAGCTCAAACGCAGCGATCGCATACTCAAGTGCGTTGTATAATTTTTGTTAATCTAACACATTTAAAATATAATTTTAACATATTTTGCTAGATCTGCTAATGACAATACGCACGCGCGCAAGCCTAGCGCCAGCAGCAAGCAAACGGGCAGCAAGATGTTAGTGCGCAATGTGCCGTTCCAGGCCAAGGCCAATGAATTGCGCGATATTTTCAAGTGAGTGTTTTTATTATAGTTGACACTTAAAACTCTAATAAAACATTTTCCATTTCAATTTTGCAGAGCCTTTGGTGAGCTGCGTTCCATGCGCTTACCGCTCAAGATGACGCCCGGCGCAGATACGCATCGCGGTTTTGCCTTTGTCGACTATCTGAACAAGAGCGACGCCAAGAAGGCGTTTGAGGCGCTCAGCCAGAGCACACATTTGTACGGACGTCGGCTGGTGCTCGAATGGGCGTCCGTCGATGAGGAAGATGTTGGAGAGTTGCGCAAGCGCACAGCGCAGCAATTCCAAGGCAAACAGAGTGGGGCGACCCAATTGAAACGCAGCAAAAAGGCAGTGTTTGATGTCGACGGACAGCAGGCGTTGTTTAATGCAAACAAAGACGATGAGGATAGTGATTAAAACAATTTAGTTATTTTTTTTTAATACTATATGTTTATTAAATATATATTATATATATGTATGTATGTAATATACTGCTATGAGCTACAAACATTTCTTTTGTAATTGTAAACAAGCATTAATAAAAAATACATCATTATAAATTACACCATAAGACCTACTACAATAAAAAAATTAATTTCTTCTTATTTTCTTTTTTCTTTTTTGTTTCTATTACTTTTTGTTGTTGCTGTGGAATCCGTAATACGTATGTGTTTTTTTGTTTATATAATAAATATTTTGCAACATTAAATGCTAAATAAAAGTTTCACATAATTAAACAAATTTCTTTCGTTAAATATATAACTAACATATAGTGCAAAAGTAATTTTAAATTTTCGTTAATAATAAAAAATATATATGTATGTTGTGGTTTTTCTTTAGACTAAGACAAAAAACGTTAATAGATAGAGTAGGATTTAAAAACAAAGACTCTGCATATAAGCAGCTGGAAATGGTTTGGCGTTAGGTGGGATTTGTGTTGGAGGCATTAGGCTTTATAAGCGTTACTTATTATCAAACTTATATTGCTTTTGTTGAGTGTAACTGACATTTTTAGTTAGAACATTGCATATAAAATAAACCATGACTAAAATGAAATGATATATTCCAAGAATGGTATTTTGTGAAATTAATAAAGATTTTATGCGTACAACAAGATTATTTTGTATAATTAAAAGAAAACCGACGAAAACTAAAAAGTCTACTTCTTGATTATGATTGCATTTTGGTTGAATATTTTTTTCAAATCATTTGAATTTCGATTTTTAAATTCAAAAATGTTTACCAAATAAATTCATGAAAAAGTTGCAAGTTCAACATAACCTAAATAGAAAGTTCTATATCATTTAAATAGATTTTAAATTCATAAATTCAAAGTTGAAATATATCCCTTTTATAGCAGTCTTTTTTAGAAATAGATATAATTTTTTTAAATAGAAAACAGTCTTTGTATGTACAAATTATAGATGAAAATATAAATTTTGGATTATTAGCATAACCTACAAATATCGAAACTCAAAACGTTTAATTTAATGGAACTTACCATGCAATAATTTACTAAACAGCTCAAATATTGCAAAGTTTCTCGTAGAAATTCGAGAAGTATTTATTAGCCCGTGAAAACTAATCTGAATCCTGTCGATTGCTTGTAGGGATTTGAAGAGCAGATTCCTACCAGTAAAACTAGTTAAAAACAGGTCGTTTACTGGTAGGAATTTGAAGAGAGATTCCCTGCCAGTAAAACTTGTCAATAACTGGTAGGAATGGGTCGGTTACTGGTAGGAAAATGCCCGGAAACAGAAGAATTTTACTGTCTAGTTTCTGGTCGGAGTGTGCGTGACATCGTTTGTGAGTTACTCGACAAGTGACTAGTAATACTGGCTGGATACTGGTAGAAATTGTTACATGGCTTGTTATAGAACCGAACTGGAAACGCTTTTATCGAAGTTATATTTGAAAAGTGGAAACAGAAGAAAAAATTTCAGGAATTGCTTTAAAAAATTAATAAATCTATTTGATCCAATTACACAGCAAAACAACACAAAAATTATACGCGATCTAAATATGATTTTCCGATGGACGTCAAGATTCAAATCACTACTTCATACTCAGTTTTTTCAGATTGCCTCAAGTTTTTGAGTTATTACGCAAAAAACATATATCGTCGTTGTAGAACGAAAAGTCACCAAATTCATTTTCAAAATATTCAAAACTTTATATATCTGTCAATTTTTAATCAATGATCTCAATTTTGTTTACTACATGATAAGAAAATGTTAATATATCAATTGATATCTCAACTTTTAAAATGCATCAATTACCTTTTATATTTTTTCATAAAAATGTATTTAGTGACTTTTCGTTCTACAACGACGATATGGCTATTCTCGTGTTTTTCTACATATTTTGATCTATAACTTTTTACAGATTTGAGACATTTCTCTTGTATTCTATTGAGAATACTTCAGTAAATATTTTGAAATAAACCACATAAAATTCGGATTGATCTGACGCAAGTTATGATCAGTCAAACGCAAAAAATATGAATTTTAAGGTGTGCCTATTATTTGTTACATAACATCTATGATTTCAGACATGATCTACAATTCTATACTTCCTCTTACTTTGTTTTTGCAAACCACTCTTTAAGTCATCAGCATACGGTGAATTTCACAAATTCGATTAAAAAATGTACCTTTTTTTTGTTCGATATAAACATAAGCAGGAAAATATTTTATTTTAAAAGTATGAACATTTAGTAGGTGATCTTCATTTGACTTTATTGTAGGATACTGAGGCAAAACCATGAAAGGCTGAATTCTACTGGTTTAAGGTTTTGTTGAAAGTTCTATGAATAAATTATGGACAAAGAAATTATATTGATTAAAAGGAGCACTACACAAGAAAATTTAAATCAAAAATCGTAAGCGTGAATTTGCTTTTAATCTGAAGACTTAAAGAGTGATTTGCAAAAACAAAGTAAGAGGAATCATAGAATTATGGATCTAGTTTCACATATAAAATATAATTTTATTGAATTATGAAAACTTAATAATACACCTAATAGATACACCTTGAAATTCCGTATTCCGTCCATATTTATTCGAATTTCATGTGGTTTATTTTAAAATATTAGCTGAATTATTCTCAGAGGGATATAAAAGAAATGTGATCGAAAACTAAAATATGTAAAAAGTTATAGACCAAAATATGTAGAAAAACACGAAAATTTCGATATATTTGTATTAGGTAATAACTCAAAACTTGAGGCAATCTGAAAAAACTGAGTATGAGGTAGTGTTTAGAATCTTGAAATCCATCGGAAAATTATACCAATATCGTGGATAATAATAATGATATATTAAATTTAGATTTTTAGAACTAAAAGTCACCAACTACATTTTCAAAATGCAAATTGTTCATTTTCAAAAATCTTTATATATCTTTCAATTTTTGATCGATGAGCTCAATATTGGTACCAAATGATAAGAAAATGTGACTCTATCAATTGGTATTGCAACTTTATAAATGTACCAAATACTTTTTGTATTAATTACCAACAAAGTTGAAATTTAAGATTTTCATAAAAATGTATTTGGTAACTTTTAGTTCTACAACGACGATATATGATAATTCATCATGAATAAAAACGTGAATATTTTTTTAATCGCAGTTTTGTCCAGAAAAAATGTTGTATATTATATTAATATTATATTTCAGTGCAAAATTTAATTCCAAAGGAAAGTGTAGGGGAATTTATTCATTATAGTGCTGGCTGATAATAGTTTCATAGTCGCCTTTGAGTTTTCTTGTGGTAGACCGACCTAATAAATACTTCTGACTAACAAAACTAATCAAATATATATTTTGAAAAGTGTCACTGCCTGAGGATTCGATTGGAGTGATTTGGCGCAAAACGGCCGAATGAGTATCTTTAAATTTTACAGACAGAAAGACAATTATAAATCAGTTAATATGACATTTTAAATAGTTTTGATATGTTGACTTAACCTCGAATCACACGATTAACTAATTTGTATCAATTTCAGTTTGTATTAACACAAAAGTTGATGTATATGGTTGATGCGCGTGTAGTCAACAAATATCAACACAAATTTTTGTATCGAAACTGACATACAGAATCTGTATAAATTTGTGTCAACAGGAAATTGTCCCCCATTTATTGATATTCGACCAAATTGTGTTGATTGTTGAAAATGTGACTAAAAAACTGGACCTAACAGATAAAATATTAAATAAAGAAACATTTTATATCACCGTGCGACAGTATTTTTCACGGGATCCGTACGATATGTCGAAAAATAAAATGTCGAAACCTAAAAATGTCGAAATTTTAAAAGCCTTAAAATGCCGAAACCATTTTTGGCCGAAACAAAAAATGTCGAAAAAATATTTTAAAGCTAGAAATATCGACAAAAAAAATTGAAAATAAAACATGCACACATTTTTTTTATAGCAAAAAATGTCGAAAATTAAAATCTCGAAATATCAAAATGTAGAAATATAAATTTTAAATCTTATAGCCACACCAAATAGATAGGGATGCAACTCACCTTCTGCGATATCAATGGAATTTTATCGTAGCGGAAATATGAATATCCGTACGAATACAAATATTTAGCTACTCTAGGATCTATGCGGAATGGAACATATTCGGACATATTCATCCTGAATTCCATTATGCACGGATCCTAAAGTAGCTAAAAATTTGAATTCGTAGCTAAGATTTGAAAATTCGCTACGACTGGACTCAGAATTTTGGGTGTCTGTGTTACGAATATGTTATTTTTTAAAATTTCTATCTTCGTATTTTATTATATTTATTTAAATTTGTTGCTTACTAAAATATTTTTCTTACACAAGAATCGCTATTTTTGTTACTATGTATTTATTTCGACATTTTTTCGGTTAAAAATGATTTCAATATTTTAAATTTCGACATTTTTAGTTTTCGACATTTTAGTTTTCGACATTTTAGTTTTCAACATTTTTGTTTTCGACATTTTTAGGTTTCGTAGAAAACATTTTTGTCTTCGGTATTTTTAGTTCCGATATTTTAAATTTCGACTTATTGCACCAGATCCATTTTTCACACATGAAAAAATCGTCATATACGTGAACTAGTGAGAATTTCTGCGAAAGCAGTTTTTTTTTAGGTTAATGCGTTTGAAACGCAAGTGCATATCATATTTTCATATATAAAAAATATATTAAATAAAATTTAATGTAATTTATAGCTGAGAACTCACTGCATATGAATATGAAAATGATTTTCCCATATCATTTCAGGTTGAAGGTTTTAAACCCATTTGAAATGCTATTACGAGATATTTTCAAAATCAATTCAAATTTATTAATTTAAAATTTGATGATAATTGATGATACCATTAAAATGCATGTCTCAGCTATGAAGTACATTGAACTTTTTTCAAATATTCGACTAAAAATGTATCTATTTATAATATGAAAATATCGTCGTTGTAGTAGGAAAAGTCATCAAATACATTTTTAAAATGCCAAATATTCATTGACAAATTTTGTTTACCACATGATAAGAAAATGTAAATCTATCAATTGATATTTCAACTTTAAAAAATCATCAATTACTTTTTATAATATTAATCAACAAACTCGAAATTTATGTTTTTCATAAAAATGTATTTTGTGACTTTTCGTTCTACAACGACGATATGATATCACTCATTTACTACAAAAGTGTCATAATTCAAATGTGTTAATTATGCAGAATTATCCGTTATATCATGTTTCATCTTGTGTCAAAAATTCGTATTCATATCTTGTATACTCACCGCTTAAGAAGAGAACTGTCGTTTACTCATTTCATATGTCACATATATGTGACAATTCATATGCAAGGTGAGAGTCAATTGAAAACTTTAAAAGCATTTTGTTTTTATTTATGGCACTCTTGTAGTAAATGAGCGATATGAAAATAAACACCTTAAACGAATTGAAAGTGTTTTCACACAATAACTCAGCATGTTCTATAGCATGTCGATTTTTTCATGTATGCAAATCTTTTACGATTTTTGTAGCACAGTGTTTATAGCACAGAACTGGTAACGCTTACATTTCAAAAGACAAAAGCGTTATTGTATAGAATAATAAAAACACAAACAAAGAAAATTCATTGCGGTTCCAGTGACTGCTATTTAAACGCGCTCTAAAAAAAGTTAACAAATGAATTTAAATAAAAAAAAATGTCATGATTTTCTGAAGGTTTTTTTACGAATTCGTGTTCGTTTCATTTTACGTTATCAGACCGTATTAAAAAAGAAATACCATTCAAGAGATTATCATCATGTTTTTTTATCAATTAATACCAATCATGAACAAAATTTGTTAAAAATGTTCAAATTGTTTCGTGTTTGTTTTGTTTTACGTTAGCTGACCGTATTTAAAATTTAATTCTTCGAATCCATCTAATCAAATGATTATTATGTCTGTATCAAATAAAACCAATAAATTAATTACTTTTGATAAACATAATAGCTCTACAAGGCAGAAATAAACGCAAACACCTCTCACATAATTTTCTTAACACATATTCCATTTTGACATAAGCTAGGGATATTTGAGAGCAGTTTAAGACGTTTGACAGAACCCTACGAGAAAATTATAGCAACTGGTCTAAAGCTTTCTATGAGTTGCCAATTGTCCATATTCTATGACAATGCAGTGTTAAAGTGGCCGTTAAAGTGACAGCCAACTTTTTTTTTTTAGAAAAATCTACGTTGTCAGATTTTTAAAACGTCGATAGAAAAATGATATCTCATTAGAATTATTTCGAGTCAGGTTTTTATTTTAGAATAGCTTTTTCTATTCCAACACAGATTTTTGCATATTTTTAGTATTTAAGCTAAATGTGAGAATTTTTAATATTTTTTTATTAAAACAATTTACATGCCTCTTTCTGTATTTCGAAACGAAAGACTAATAGACGAAAGTGACGTAATTTTAAATAGATTTCAAGGTTTTAAAAGTCAATTAACATGAAATAACAATTTGTGTGACGAAATTATGACGTCAAATGTTCGTTCCATCGTTTGTTTCGTAACACAGAAAGTGGGTATTAAGCCAGAATCACACGATTGAATAAACAAATTTCTTTTGAATCAATTTTCAAATAATTTTAATATCAATCGTGTGATTGCTCATATTTTGTATGAAATGTATGGCAATTACACGATCGATAATTAAATTGTTTTGAAAATTGATTCAAAAGTTTATTGTTTATTCAATCGTGTGATTCTGGCTTAATACTCACTTTCTGTGTTACGAAACAAACGATGAAACGAACATTTGACGTCATAATTTCGTCACACAAATTGTTATTTCAGGTTAATTGACTTTTAAAACCTTGAAATCTATTTAAAATTACGTCACTTTCGTCTTTTAGTCTTTCGTTTCGAAACACAGAAAGAGGCAGGTAAATTGTCTTAATTAAAAAATATTAAAAATTCTCACATTTAGCTTAAATACTAAAAATATGCAAAAATCTGTGATGGAATAGAAAAAGCTATTCTGAAATAAAAACCTGTCTCGAAATTCTAATGAGATATATTTTATCTACCGACGTTTTAAAAATCTTACAACGTAGATTTTTCTAAAAAAAAGAAAACTAGGGATATGAGATTAATCAATTAATCAAAATATTGATTAATGAGAATCCTGATAAAATGATTAATCAATTAATAGAAATCCTGATTAATTTATTAATAATAATTTTGATTAATTGGAAATGAAAAAAATTTATTCAACAACATTTGAACATTTTATCAACTTAAATAAAGTGAAAATTTATTTTTGAAATAAGAATAAAAATAAAAGGAAGTGTTTTAAATGTTCAAAAACCATATAGTAAAGTATTTTAAATATTTCGCGAAGAAGAAATTAATTAATTAATCAGAAATTCGATTAATCAAAATGCTGTTTAATCAATTAATCCTAATTCATAATCCTGAATAATTGATTAATCAATGTTCTGATTAATCGAAAATCTTGATTAATCAATTAGCCGGAAATTTGATTAATCAATAAATTTCATAGAAAAGACATTTTTATCTTTCTTTGCGTTTCAATGTATTTTTTTTTTTTGAAAATTTTTAATACATGATATTTTTTTTATTGTATGTGAGATTTTTTAGTTATTTCAGATTTTTTTCGGAAGAATTTTTAATGCATGAGAGATTTTTTGTTAATTTTTTTTATAGATTGTAAAATTTTTTAATGGCTGACAGATTTTTTAATTAATCCGTCTATAGTTTTAAATGTGGCAGATCTAGAGCAGTTGATATAATTACCCATAGGGAAACTAGGGACGCCTACGAAATTCTGTTAAACTATTCTGTTGAATATTTCTACCTCCTAATTGTATCATGGTTACAAAATGTTCCAAAATATAACGTTTTCTTATTAGCAACATAATAAATTTTAGAATATTTGATTTGTTTCACCACTACAACGTTATTATAAATGTTCCAACACAAATCCAACATAACGCCAATCCAAAAAAAGGAATTTCCAACTTCTTATATACAACTTCTTTGCTTAAAAAACAGCTATATAGTATAAGTATTATTATTAGTAGGTATGTATATTATATATAACTTTATGTTGTGTGCAATATCAAGCAGTTTTTTTTGCATAGGGTTAAACTCTGCCGCCCGACGCGCTCTTTAAACTGTTAAACGTGTCGTCGTCGTCACTTTGACGCTCGACTATGATTATTTACAATATATAAGGATTCCGTAATATGCTCTACTTTTGGCAGAATGCATGCCTTGCTGCACGGACATTCGTTACGTGTCTCATTTAAATACATTACAAAGTATATACAACGG
This sequence comes from Dryomyza anilis, assembly GCA_951804985.1. NCBI lineage: Eukaryota > Metazoa > Arthropoda > Insecta > Diptera > Dryomyzidae > Dryomyza > Dryomyza anilis. The sequence goes on from OX638130.1 coordinate 117,572,823, forward strand.
AAGCGCGTAGGATGTAATTGTAAGCATTTTTTTTTGAGTGTTTGGGAAGTGACGAACAAACGTAGACATGTAGCATAAATATTATTGTGTTTTTTTTTCTTAACTTTTCTTTCTTCTTCTTCTTTTTCATTATAATAACTAGGCATATTTCGTATTTAGTCCTTATTAATGCGCGCCTGTAGAAAACAATACAAGATCCCCGCCTGCGCCATAACATCCACCGTACTGGAGGCCAGCAGATCCTTTTGCTTGGTTTGCGTTTGACCGGGACGCAACAGTGTGGGTCCAAATACCATGGCCAGATTGTGCAGCGACATTTTGTTGTCGGCCTCTTGATGATGCACTCTTTAAAAAGCAATACAAATATTTATTAATCATATATAATGCGTATTACTCAAGCATATATATTTCATAACCAATCATGTTGGTTAATTATATCATTATTCTTAAACATTTCCTAGTCATTATGCATTAATCACTTACCTGATAAGATGATCCAATATATGTAAAATGGAGGCTTTGTTTGCCTGTGGCAACTCCTCAAATACTTTTAAAAGTTCATTGATACGTGCGGTTTCATTGTTATTGCTAAACTGACTGAATGTCTCGAAGAACTTAGGGTAGAGCAGGTCCGAGAACAGCGCTTCGGGCAGTTCACGCAGATATGACTTCAGAATGCCGGTCACCGAGTGCACATCTACATCTTTGAGCAGTTGCTCGGCTTCATAAGGGTCTAATATGTGAGAGAATTTATGGATTACAAGATGAATATTTGCAATACTCTTGAAATATGTTATTAGTTAATAAAATAGCTTTAAATATATTAGAAGACATTATATTATATATTAATTAAGTTAAGTACCAACCCTACACAGAAAAAAAAATAATCATCATATTGATGAATTTCGTTCTTCAAACCATGATTCATTGTATTGAAAACGATTTTACAAACGATATTACAAAACATATAAACAAAACATCAATGTTATGAATTCATTATCAATATGATGAATGACCGAAAAGGTGTTCTTCAATATGATGAAGTGTATGTGAAGAATACGTTTCATCATATTAATGAACAAATACATAAAATACAACGTATGTGTACATCATATTGAAGAATGCTGTTCATCAAACCAAAATTCAATCAAAATATTTATTTTTGGTTCGTATTTTGCCATACTTCTCAGTTCTCAAGTAGTTCTTGTCTATTATCTATATATATATAATCTATATATAAAAAATTCATTTTTCGTTTGTTTGTCTGTTTCTTTGTGCGCTGTGCAAACGTACACATGTGCACGGATTTCCTTAAAATTTGGAAATAATATCCTAGAGACCCAGGAGAATTTTCGTTGACCACGCCTACTTTTACGCCCATTTTTATTTTTGGTGTATAATTCAGATTCATAGCAAAACCACTGAACGGATTTTTCTGAAAATGTGCATTACTATGCTATAAAGTCCGTGTAGTATCTTAAACCATAAATAAATCAGATTGGGAAAAGAGGAGTAGCACATACCATAGAACATTAAAATTAAAAACACTTTCAGTCCAATCATGAATAAATTTTCCACCGAAATATTTTCACTATTAGGAAATTTGGTATCACAGTGAATTTCGAATGTACGAAAATAATTCACTGGAAAGAGTTTCATATCATGAATTTCGTTATATAAGAAATTTTTTCCTGATTTACGCATAAATATTACGACAGAAAATTTGTGAGGAAATTGAAGTTTAAAAAATGTAAGTTTTATTATTGGTGTAACAATAAATAAAAATGCAGTTTAAAATACAATTTTAAGCCAAAGTACCGAACACATCAATACATGCGTATTTAATACCATGATTTTTTTAAACAAAAAATCGCAAAATCCGTAAATTTTAACAGTTTTTAATGATTTTCTAGCAACCCTTCAAATTTTCGTGTACCAGATCGAAATTACCGACCAAAAAAATAATTGGACATGATATTGTTATATATGCTATATAAGCAAAAAAAAACGTTCAGGGGTTTTGGTAACAAGTGGAGAAGGATTTTAATAATATTAGACCTATCATCTTTTATTTGGAAGAAAGTAAAAATAATGTCCTAAAGCTTAATGGGATCTACAGTTTAATGACAAATCCGGTGGGGTAAGTTATTTTAATAGGCGGTGCTTTTACTATCGGAGGTTTTCCATTATCTGCGAGAGGTCTGGTATAGCAAAACAATGTATTTTTTTGTTGATGTTGCAGTCGCTGGTCGCAGTCGAATCAGAGACCTTTCGGTTCGTAGTTCAACACATTAACAAATAAAAATATAAATTTAGAAGGTCTTTAAATTTTGTTGCGCAGAAAGGGATCATAGTTTGACGCAACAGATTTGAAGAACCTAGGCCGAGTTCTATCACCATTTGAGATGTGCGTGCATATTTGTACTCAAAGTGGTGGACCTGCAGTTTAATGTCGTATCCAAATGGCCGGGTGAGAGCTTTTCATAGCCAATGTTTTACTCTTGTAGGTTTGTCATTGACTGCCGAGGTAGCGTCGGATAGAAAAATGTTTTCTATGAAAAGATCTTGCAATCGCTGGTATTGAATCCAAGACCATTCGGGTCGTAGTCCAAAACCCTAATCAATTGAGTGACCAACGTATAGGGATTTTTATCAGTAGTTCACTCCGTGTAGTTTCTTGCTTTAATCGATGAAGGATTGACTTCACCAAAAGATATGAAATGCAAGAGCCTGCAACAGTTCAGCAAACATCAATAGAGGAGCAAGGGAAGTCTCAATCCAGCAACTTCCCAAGTAGAATATTATACGAAATGATACCTAAAAGGACGTCTTTATAATGTTTACTTATTTGCATTCTCAAAAAGCTATCGAAAAGGTGAATTTCTAACAAATCTGATTTGCATCGTTTTTACGTCAGCTAAACGATGCCAGTATTCCGTAACGTGTTTGCATACCTAAAAAGTTATTGGAAAGGCGAATGTAGAACAAGTCCCTTTTCTATCGTTTGGTATGCTCTGTAACGATGTCTAGAAAATGTTTGTTTACATTAAGATTTTCAAACTGACAATGAAAATTTCAAAAATGAATTTAATAAATTTATTTCAACACTTTGTGCGTGAATAAAATACAGCCCATTTGAAAAAGTGCATTACGGACAAATGCTTAATCAGTAAGCTGTGGCTCCTGCTTCACGACGTATGCGCATTTCGGAAACGCAAGCAACGATTTGACTGCCGGCGCCCAAATCGGTACAGACCCTGTGGCAACTTTTTCGCTTTTTGACATATCGTTTTTGCATACTTTTAGATGACTTAATCCGGTTGGCTTTTAGTTGCTGAAAGGACAATTTTTGGATAATACCTTTAGACATCTTTATGCATACCATTAGGACATCATTCAGACAAATCAAAAAGGCACCTTCCGGTCAATCATTTGTATTACAAAAAGACATCTTTCTCGTAACATTTCGGACAAATTTCGGACATCGATAACATTTAAAAGATAACTTTAAGACATCTTTCAGACATAATTTGTCTAGTTGGGAATTATTACAGACAATTCAATTTAAATTATTTTTATAACATTTTAAAATTAAATTTAAATTTTGTGTGCAATTGTCAAACTTTCGAAATGTATTTGACAATTTTTTCTAAACAAATCTATTTCCCAGGAAATTGATGATATGAAATTTCATTTCGGAGGAAAATAAAATTTCACATGAAATTCAATTTCCTATGAAATTCATGATTGGGCTGTTTATATCAGCAATTGGGATAGCAAATTTAATGAAATTTTAGATCAGCGTTATATTTAACCGTTCAAAACGGTCTCTCCGAATGTGGGCGGGATTGGAGCACTGGGCGTGGCACCCCCCATAGAAGATACATTTTAGAGATGGTGTATGTTAACAATATATGTCAATTTCACATCAGGTTATCAACCACCCCAAATCCTTTAAACTCATCACACCAAAATTCACCACACCAAAAATCACCACACCAAAATTCACCACAACGAAATTTACCACACAGAAACACCACACTAAAAGTCACCACACCTAAACTAACCATACTAAAATTCACCACACTAAAACTTCTACTGAAATAAACTCCACGGTGAAGAAAACTACGGGAAGAATTCTACCGTAAGAATTTTACGGGAAAGTATTCTACAGCGAAGAATTTTATGGGGAATATTTCTACTGGGAAGAAATTTAAGGTGAAATATTCTACGGGGAAGCACAGTATGAGGAAGAATTGTCTTTGAGAAAAGTTATTTTGGGGAGAATTATTTTTGTTTTGGTTGCTACATTTATAACAGCAATAAAAAACGTCCAAAGCAATGCATGGGTCTCTGATATAAATAATAAAAATGTTCTTTATATTAATAAAATCATTCCATATACTTCCTTCGACATGCATAAATTAGTACATTAGTACAGTAGTACAATTGTGATTAATAAAAATTTATAAAAAATATAATTAAACAAATGGATTGAAAAAAAAAAAATTCGAACAATTTTTTTTCGCACAAAATTTTTATTTTTAATTTTTTTTTTTCGAATTTTATTATGGAAAAAAATGTCGCAAACAAAATATTTTTATTGAACAAACATTTTTTTTTCACACAGAATTTTAGTTTTTATTTTTTCAATTTTTACTATCGAATAAATACTTTTTTAATCTCATTGATTTATCTAGTATATAAGACTTTTGTTTAAGTATTTCAAAATTGGGATTAAGATTAAATTAATCGATTTTATAACAAATTTTAGTTCATGTTTTGTAAGTAGAAATGTAAAAAAGCAAATAACAGGCATCGCTTAAATCGTAACTCGTATTGAGAGCTCTAGAATGAATCGTATATCATCTCGTTTAGAGTACTATGTTAATTTATTAGGCGAATATTTCGAAGCGACTAGCTTTGCTTGCTTTACTGGCTTCGGAGAGTTTGGTAGCTGTCAAAGCCTACAAAGCTATTCATTTGTCAAAACCAAACAAGCAAAGCAAGTCGCATTGATAAAACCGCTTTAGAATAAAATTCTTTGGGCATATTAATATATATAAATTGTTTCCGATGAATAGACATTTTTATTTATTAGTACAAAAACATATTAGAAGAAAGTCATGAAGTCAATGCAAATATGACAAATATATATTGGAATTTGATCTATTGTAAGGTTTAAAGTAGTTTAACGGATCTTTTGAAGAATTAATAAATCCAAATTGTATAAAAGAATTTGACGCTTAAGAACTGATCACAGTTTCGAATCAACTTCAACATGGAGCTGCAAAGTCTACTACTACATTTCGGTTAGTTAATAAAAAATTTACATCAAATATTTGTTATGCTCTTTTTAATTTACAGTTTGCCTTTTCGGTGTTGTCTTTTCTAAAAATGAGTACATAAATACCGGTCGATTAATAAGCGTCCCAGCACCCGCGCCCCCTACGATAATAGTACAAAAACCATCTAGTCCAAACTACTACCCACACCCACCAATTTATCATCAACCACATCAGTGCAATTGCCCACCCGGACCTCCTGGTCCGCCTGGTCCTGCTGGTCCAAAAGGATTCCCTGGAGATCGTGGACCAAGAGGCCACAATGGTCACAATGGTCGCCCAGGCGTGCCTGGAGCACCGGGTCGACCAGGCCAAAAAGGTGATATTGGTCCAATTGGACCTGTCGGTCGCAGAGGTGATACCGGATATCATGGTAGACCAGGAATACAGGGACCTGTCGGCCCACCTGGACATAGTTATGGACACGGTCACTGGGTCACGGCACCTGGACAGAATCATTGGTGGAGCGGACGGGGTCATAATCATGGGGGGCACGGACCGGAACATAATAATGGGGGGCATCTTTATGCACATAATGGGCAGCATATTCATAGTCACATTGAGAACGATATTGATGGAAACCAAATTATTATTAACAGACCACTAGCACCAAGAAGAGAATATTATTTGGCGACAGAGCAAATTGCGGATCAGGAAGTTGGTGATGATGATAGTAAAAGTCCTCAAAATGTTCAAAACGTCAATCAAGGTGAGGATTATTATGATGAAGAACAAGAGAAACGGTATCAAGTAGAACAAGAACAAAAACCGGAAGAAGAGTATAATGAAGAATATGACGACACATAAATTGACGACCAAGAAAAAGAAAGTGACGAGTAATTTAATATACTAAATAAATACTATTGAAACTTGACTGAATATATTTGTTTTATTTAAAGCATTGAAATTGCACAATTCCTTTAAACAGTTATTCAAATTTATATCAAGAAATGTATAACATTTTTAAATCCATTGCTTTTTGTCAATCGAATAAATACCAGTGATAAAAAGTTCTATACAATTGTACTATTTTCAGTACATTTGAATTTAAATAGTACTTTCTCACTACGGAGACATTTTCGGTAAAATTTATGTAACAAAGAAAAATAGGACAGTACCTCGTACACTAAGAAAACAAAGATGTTTACCAGAAATACCTCAGCCCTAAATATCAACTTGCTTACAAATTATTTAGATCGTCTTTGAGAGAAACATCTTTCAAATATCCGACAAATACGATAAATATTGCTAGCAAACATCTTTAAAATTTACAATTACGTATAGCAACCATCAATTAAAGATCTTAAAATATGAAGATAGTGGAGGAATATTTAGAAAAGGGTCTCCATTAGAAAAGATAGATTTTTATTTATTTTAGAATCAATGCAGTGTCCTTGTTATACATCGGTATCGCCTTTAAAAAGCCTTCGACGATAAAATTATACAGCGAAGAAGTACTCTGAAGAGAACCCATTTTCCATCACGTGTTGAAATTTACAATCCCCGTCAGTTTTATTTTCACTTTTACAATTAAAATGTAATATTTAAATTGGCACCTTTTTTACAACATTGGATTTATATAATAACTAGTATTTTGCGTATTGAGGTTTTTCTGTATTATTTTTCTTAAATCATTATATATACTGAACAAAAGAAAAGTGTAATAAACAAATATTATGTAAATTATAGAAACAAAATATTTAAAACGTATGCTATTCGAAAAGTATTATTTCGAAAAGAAGTTTATGTTTACAAACTTCATGATTGTGATTGAGCTTTTAATCTTTAGTTTTTGCATTAATTTTTGCTATTGCGTTTTTTTATCTAATATTTTGTTAGACATAGCTTATTTCTTTCTTTGTCTTTTTTTATACCCTACACTAAGAGTGAAAGGGTATATTCAGTTTGGTACGCCGTTTGTAACACCCTGAAAAAAGCATCTCCGGTATGGAAAAGTATATATATTCTTGATCAGCATGACCTCCTGAGTCGATTTAGCGATGTACGTCTGTCTGTCCTTCTGTCTGTCTGTTGAAATCACGATTACGATTAAAAGTTGAAGAGCTAGAGCAATTAAACTTTAAATTTAGATTACTTATATATCTAAGCTGTCTGAACAAGAAAATTGGCATGATCGGTCTATTGAGACCTGAGAACCGACCACTTATGTTCAAATACCTCATATAAAATGTACATATAAAGATCAATTTTTATGTATACGTGCTTAGGTAAACTTTTTTGGTCAAATATTTATTGACATCATGCTCAAATACATGAAAATAATGTTTTCCCACGAAATGACTTGTGGTTCCCAAAAAAAAAAAATCGAAATTCGGTACACCTACCCATTTGTAAATATGGGTATCAAATGAAAGAAAATTCTTCAGGGATGGAAAGTTTGGAGTTATTTTCAGGATTCGTACACCCTGGTGACCTATGTACCACTTTGAATGGTAACCACAAATATGTGTAGGGTATTTATTGTCGGCTTAGACCGACTATAATTTTGATAATCCTAACTATCATAATAACACCTACTTTAAAATTTCCCATGTGATCTAACCTTCCCAACTTGTTTTGTTTTGTGCTGTTAATGTCGTGTTTTTGATTTTATTTTGTTTTTTGCTTTCATTTTTGTGTTTTGCTTTGACTTTGTGTTTTTATTTTTAAATTTATTTTCATTTTGGCTTTATTTTTTTGCGATTTTCTGTTTTGTATCTGTTTTTAATTTCCCAGATAGACAAACATTCAACATATTCACATAATATCTACATAAAATATCATGACAATCATTCACCGCACCGGTGTGTCGCTTATGATGGAAGATATGAGCCTGTTTTTATAAAAATAATTGAGGCAATGAATACAAACAAAATGAGGTAAAATTCAATTCAAATACGTATTTCATGCAGTGAAATCAAAAGTTTGAAAATATTAAAGCATTTATACACTTCGATATATGATTGAAAAAATAAATCATGGTGAAATCATGACATGATGAACAAAATTGTTTTCATATTTTTATTCAATAAATGCTCATATTTGGCTCGTTTGAACATCAAAATATGATTTTATTTTTTATTTATGCCTTATTTTACATCAAAATTAGTTGCCTAATGTTCACATCATCTGCTATTGTAAAGGCTTTTTCAATAAGAGCGCTACATGGGATTTTTCAAGGGATTTTCAAAAGGGACGGTACAAAAGAGCAGCGACAGGGACAGCAAACAACTCCATATTTCTTGCCGCTCTTTTGACATTTCTCTTCAGTAACATTTGCCATTTCATGATGGAAAGATATACGAGCCAACAATGAGTCGAAATTATTAAAATTTACTACCGAAATTCGAATTCGTATATATTTCTATCATGAAATGGCAAACCTTACTTAAGAGCGGCAAGATATATGGCGTTGTTTGATGTCCCTGTCGCTCTACTTTTGTAGCGTCCCTTTTGAAAATCCCTTGAAAAATCCCATGTAGCGCTCCCTTTATAATTTTAAGTATTAAATTTCGAAACATCCATTAAGTCGATCGACTTGCTAAATAGTTTTCGAAGCAGTGGTTTGACGAGGGCAATTTCGGCAGCTTTTTTGTTAGAATTGTACTGGACGTTAACATGAAACATGATTGATCTGTGTATTTACCTATGTAATTAAATTTTTTTAAATTTAATTATTTACTAAATACTCTGCATAAATGATAGTACCATTATGTTTTTCCGTGACACCGTTTTTAGTAAACAGCTTCCATAATTTTCAATCATTTTTTTATTTTAACAATTATAAAAACACCTACCAAAATTTATTTCGATTGATAATCATGATTTTATAAATATATTATTTAAATATATCATTTTTCATTTGTTTATGTACATGATATGATTTTCAGATGGTAAAATCATCGCAATTGATGATATTTAAAATTTCAGCATAGTGAACTCATGAAATATTTTCACATATTTATCATGATAACATATTTTATGAATTCATTATATGAAATTCATGAATGTCTATCTGGGTTGTGTAATTAATATTCGTTTGATTTTGTTTTTACTTTTTTATTTTGATTTTATTGTGTTTATATTTTGAATTTTCTTTTGGTTTGTTTTTAATTTTGTGTCTTTGGTTTTATATTGCTTTTGAATTCGTTTCATGTTTAATTTTTTATTTTTATATTTTTTTGTTTCTGCGTTTTTGCTTTTATTTTGTTTTTGATTTTATTTTTGTGTTTTTTTTTTGTGTGTTTCCGTTGCTGGTGTGCTTGTATTTTTTTCTTTTCTTTTTGATTTTGCTGTGTTTTTGCTTTTGTATTTTTGCTTTTATTTTTTGTTTTAGCTTTTGTTTTTTGTTCTTTATTCCTTATTTTGTTGTTGCTTTTTTAAATTAGTTTATTTGTGTTTTTGCTTTTGTGTATTTTTTTATGTTTTTTCATTGATTTTATTTGTTGTTTTTGACTATCTGTTGTTTTGCTTTTTTGTGTGTTTATATTTTTGCTTTAGTATATTTTTTTGGATTTAAGATTTTTGTTTCATGTTTGTAACTAGTGTAAGTGCTGAGTTACATCGTTTGGAAAATTTAGGTTGTATAGGAGGTGCCAGGCCCCTTTGTCCAATCCCGCCATTATATAGCCTATGTCACCCTCCAGAATATTCTCGTGCAAAATTTCAGTCAAATCGGTTCAGCGGTTTAGACGTGATGAAACAGACAGACGGACTTTTGTACAAAGAGTCTTTGTATCCAGTTATTTAATCTAAGAGAACTTTTCAAAGTCTTTAACCTATTATAACAAAATATCGAGCACAGTTAGATGTGAAGAGTGATCTAAGATGTTCCTTAACTAAACTGAGACCTAATGTCAAATACCTTTTAATTGCAAGTGAGTTGTCGGAAATATTAAAAACAATTGAAATGTTTAAAATTGACTATTCAAAAATTAAAAACATATTCCACAAAATGGAATAAAAACTTTTCGCATTTGGCACCAATTTCTTGTTTTTAAATTTTACAACTTTTTCTCAAAGATTTTATGAGTAATGTGTTCCTATAGTGCTGTATTTATGACTATAAACGGACACGCCTGTTTGTGTATTTATCTTATTTATAAACATAGATATACTTAGATATACTGGAGCATACTCATAGACAATTTAAAGTCAACTTTCAATCAGCTTTTTGACAATTTTTTTATATACAAAATTTTTTTATTGCCAAAAAAGGGCCTGAGTTGGATTTTAATTATTAATAAATAAATAATAAAAAAAATATATATATATATATCCGCACATAATGAAATCCACACTTACTTGTCTCAAATGATTTCTTCAATTTGGCCAAATCCGATGCTGAGCCGCTTACCCGGTAAATGCCCACCTCTGACATGCCACGGCGCTCTACTTCGCGTATACAGGCACTAACAATGAAGGGAATGTCGCGTTTTTCACGTCTAAAAAGAGTTATTTTGTTATTGTTAATTTAAGAAATAAATTTTCTTTTTATTTTTCAATTTAAAAAATACTCACTTTAACACTGCACTCATTTTGGCACCAAACAACGCGCCCGGTTTCGAGGTCGGAACGCGTCTTAATGTCACCTCGCCGGGCACAAAGCGCAGCAAAGTGTTCAGTGTGATGGTTTCGCCCAACTTGATGGGACGTGGCATGCTTGTCTCTTGCAGCCAGCTACGACTTAACTAAAAAAAATGAAATAAAAAATAATCAATACCAAAGATCGAATATATATTTTATACTTTATAAGTTATATTTTTTAAATATTTTAAGCTTTCTAATTAATTTATTTCAAGTATTAATCAAAAAAAGTTACCTTTAAGACATGCTTCGCGCGCAGCTCCGGCGTGTCACGTGCCTCGTACAATAGCACGCGCACATTCTGACTACCCTCCAGCTCTAGCACAAAGCTCTCGTTCCACAGCGGCGTCATGCTGCGACAAACCATCTTGGTGGTGGCCTTGCGGAAATAATGTCCGTATGAATCGACCTCAATGCAAATGTACAAATCGGCCGCCTGTTCGAGACCCGTCAGACCCTGCACCATCAGATGCAGATCGCCGACCAGCAGACTCTCGTCGTTTGTGTTGCGCATCAGGTAGGAGCCCATCTCGGTCTTCATGCCCTTCTGCATGGCGACAATGAAGGCTTGCACCTCCAAGGCATTGATTGGGTTGGCACCGGGCATGTTGCAGGTCTCCTAAAAATGTACATTTAAATTGAATTTAAAGAAATCATATTTTTTGTATAGCTGTAAAAAAAAAATCACCTTCAAAGACTTTATCGAGTCGATCCATTGCGTACGCTCGAAATCCGAACTCAAGAAGAACGTATTCGTCTTGTTCGCCGTTTTATTGATGATTCTAAAGATAAGATTTGGCGACGCCAACACCAACTGCGACTCCAGATCGGCCAACTTGCGTCGATATTTATCGCCCGTGCGCAAACCATTCGCCTTCTTGGCGCGCTCATCCTTCTCCTCCATCAGCAGCTGATCGCGCACCGTGCACGCCTGCGTCTTCAGCTGCAGTATATTTGCCGGACTAGATTCCTTGAAATCGCTGCACGTCTCATTATCCTCCGAGACCAAAACGTCCTTCAGTGCTATAAACCATTTCAGCTCAAACTCGAAGCGATCGCGTCCGGACGCTTTGTATTTGGCACATGCAATAACATCGTTGAACAAAAACAAATGACGCAATTTACGATGTCCATCGACCAACTCCACGATAAATGTATTCTTGACCATGCGACGCAAATTCTTATTCGACTCTGAGGGAAAACGTTGACTCACCACATTGAATTGTTTCAAAAACAACTGAATTTTCTTATGTGTCTGACGCAACGGCTGATAATCTGGATGATTGACGGGCGTCTCATTTAGCAAATCATTAAAGACGAGCGCATTTATTTGCACTCTGGCCACCGGTTTGTGCAACAGATCCTCCAGCGATAGCGATTGTTCAGTCTGCAGATTTAATACAATTTTGCCCATAACATATTTGAACTTGGCATTGTTATAGCATTTTTTGGCCGTATCAATGGCTTGTCCATAGTTATGCAAAAAGGCACTGTACAAGTTAAACAGATCGGCCAATTGTTTAAATGCATCACCGATGAGTACATCGCCGCCTTCGTGCGCAACAATTGCCTTCAGATCGGCGAGAAATGCACAATGTCCGTTGTAAAGTTCTTCGATTTTAAAGAAGATCGTATTCTCGTCTTCAATTTTAATGACCTGCTGTGAGGTGCCCACCGAAGAGTGTATGGCTTTTTTGTACTATAAAGCAGTTGGTTGGAAATTAATTTTTCATAATATTTTTAATAGTTTTAGTAAACTTACTTGTAGCATTATACTCAAACTGTCGACATATATTTTCTCGCTGTTGATAATGCTGCCAAGTATTGAACGTATTTTGGCACCGCGCACATTGCCGGAGGTCTATAATTTAAAGTTCGTTTGAATAATCGTTTCAAAATGATTGTTTTAAGCAATTAAAATGTGAATATCTACGTAGTTAATAAAGTTAAGTAAATTTTGTGTGCAAGCCAATGAGAATTTTTCAAAACTGCAAATGCAGTACTTGATACTTAAAATGCAAGTACTTGTATTTGGACAATAAAACATTTGAATTATTAAATACGCAAATTTAAGTGTGACAAAACTAAGATAAGTACTTGCAAATGACTATATTTGACTCGAAAATCATTTAATTACTTCCAAGTACATTAAGTACTTTGCATTTATCTCACTTGAAATAAAATATTAATAGTATAATATGAATAGCATAATATTAATAGTATATTTAAAATGTTAAATAAATTCATAGAAAATACTTTCATCAAGTACTTTTAATTACTTTTCAGCATCAGAATGACTTTCAAGTATTTATATTGAAATGCTTATGCATTTCATTCTTCATTACATTGACAGTATTTATCTATGATATCCATAAAGTATTAATGCAAAACATTTAAATACTTCCAAGTACATTGAAGTACTTATGCAATTATCTTTATTCAACGCAGAGACCGTATTTTTCTTTGATATACATTTGCATTAAATATATTTAATTACTTTCAAGTACGTCGAAGTACTTATGAAGTACTTACGCAGTGATGTACTTATCCTTTGGTATATAATATTAATCTTATTTAAAATGTTAAATAAATTAATAAAAAGCATTTTCATCAATTATTTGTAATTACTTTTAAGCACAAGTAATAACTTTCAAATACATCGAAGTACTTAAGCATTTATTATTCTTCAATACATTTACAGTAATATATACATAAAGTATTTGCATTAAATACACTTAATTACTTTCAAGTATATTGAAGTACTTATGCATTTATCTTTATTCAACGCACTGACCGTATTTGTCCTTGATATCTTTCAAGTATATGCAATAAATATATTTAATTAATTTCAAGTACATCGAAGTACTAATGAAGTACTTACGCAATGAAGTACTTATTCCTGTTATATAATATTAATCGTATATTATAAATTTTAAATAAATCAATATAAAGTATTTTAATCAAATACTTGTAATTACATTTAAGCACAAGAAATTACTTTCAAATACATTGAAGTACTTTTGCATTTTTCATTCTTCAATACATTTACAGTATTTATATATTATATACATACAGTGTTTGCATTAAATACACTTAATTACTTTCAAGTATATTGAAGTACTTATGCATTTATCTTTATTCAACGCAGTGACCGTATTTGTCCTTGATATATATCAAGTATATGCAATAAATATATTTAATTGCTTTCAAGTACATCGAAGTACTAATGAAGTACTTACGCAGTGAAGTACTTATTCCTGTTATATAATATTAATCGTATATTATAAATTTTAAATAAATCAATATAAAGTATTTTAATCAAATACTTGTAATTACATTTAAGCACAAGAAATTACTTTCAAATACGTTGAAGTACTTTTGCATTTTTCATTCTTCAATACATTTACAGTATTTATACATTATATACATAGTGTTTGCATTAAATACACTTAATTACTTTCAAGTATATTGAAGTACTTATGCATTTATCTTTATTCAACGCAGTAACCGTATTTTTCTTTGATATACATCAATTACTTGCATTCAATATATTTAATTACTTTCAAGTACGTCGAAGTACTTAGTAAGTACTTACGCAGTACTTATCCCTTTGTATATGATATAAATCGTATATTTTAAATGTTAAATAAATTATTAAAATTCATTTTCTTTTAATAATTCAAAAATTACTTTCAAGTACATTGAAGTACTTATACATTTATCTTTATTCAACGCAGTGACCGTATTTTTCTTTGATATACATCAAGTATTTGCATTAAATACATATAATTACTTTCAAATACATTGAAGTACTTTGCATTTATTTAACTATTTACATAATATTAATCGTATTTTATAAATTTTAAACAAATTGATAAAAAGTATTTTCATCAAGTACTTGTAATTACTTGAAACACATGTAATGACTTCAATTACATTTAAGTACTTATGCATTTTTCTCTCTACATTACATTGGCAGTACTTATCTATGGTGCACATAAAATATTTGCATTAATACATTGAATTACTTTCAGAATTATTTAAGTACTTTGCATTTAGCTCACATTCTGTTAAGTATTTTAAATCGTATAAAATCGTAAGTAAATGCATAAAAGTATTTTATTAAGTATTTCCTATTACTTAAAAAAGTTTTAAAGTACTATAAAATCATTTAATTACTTTCAAGTACATGCTAATATTGTTTAAATTTTTAGCATTTATATTTATTTGGATCTAAATAATATATAAATTAACTTAAAATTAATGCATAGTACATACATTACGTATTAGTACTTTTAGGTAATTTAAATAATATCAAATTAAATTAATTTAAGCACTATTTGTTGTTTTTAGTACTTCCAATAGTACTTAAACATTTATATACCAATTTCGAAGTCATGCAGTACTCTAAGTACTCTACATAACTTACAAAATACACTGTAAGTACTTTAATTACTTTCAAGTAAATACAGACATTATTTTACTTCCTATCATTTATATGTAATGTGGTCTCAATTATATAGAAATGAACTAAAAATGATTACAGATGCATTACACTAATTTAGAGTACATCAAAGTCATTTGAATACTTTCAAATAATATAAAATTTAATCACTTTATGCAGTATTTTTTGATTGTAATACTTTGAACAGTACATAAATATAGATATACAAAGTATTATATGAGTATTACTTAAAAAACGTTGTAATTTACCATAAAAGTATTTAATATACTTTGATGTATATACTTGATGTATATACTAATAGTACTTAACTTCTCATCATTGGTATGTATTGTGGTCTCAATTACATAGAAATTAATATATTTCGATTTAAAATTAATAGCATTCGTTGTGAAAGTTAACTTTAAATTATACAAATTGTGCAATTTTTGACATTTGCGTTTTTTTACATTTTTGAATGTAGTTTATCCTCAAGTATGCTGTGCCAACATCGCGTGTCATTTTGTTGGATATTTTTAGCCACAAAAGACAAAACCAAAAGGACGAATTTGAGAAAATGAAAATGTTGTCATGCCAAAAGGGCGAATCTTTTCGTTTTTTTACCATAACTTTTTATTGGTATAATATAAAATAGTGGTGTAAAGGCATTTATTGTTTGTTTTCACCTAGCACCTATCGATCTGCATCATTAATTAAAAATATTTTGAAAAACATTAATTTGTCATTTATTTGCAGTAAAATTTTTTTGGCAAAATATTTGTAATTAATAATGCAGATCGATAGGTGCTTTGAAAACAATAATAATTGACTTTACATCACTATTTTATCTTGTAACATTAAAGAGTTATAGCAAAAAAACGAAGAGATTCGCCCTTTAGGCATGACAAAATTTTCAATTTCGTTTTTTTGCTATAATTTTTTATTGGTGCAAGGTAAAATAGTGGTGCAAAGGTATTAATTATTTGTTTTTAAAGCACCTATCGATTGGCATCATTATTTAAAAATATTTTTCCAAACATTTTTTCCTGCAAATAACAAATGGCAAATTAATGTTTGACAAAATATTTTTAATTAATGATGCCAATCGATAGGTGCTTTAAAATCGAACAATTAATGGCTTTACATTACTATTTTATCTTGCGCTAATAAAAAGTTATAGCATAAAAAACAAAAATATTTGCGTTTTCAGGATATAGCCTCACAAAATCCATATTTATAATTCAGTTGTCTAAATCCAAAGATATTTTATATACGTAATAATAATTGATGAATAAACCAAAATAACATAAAAAATTGAAAAAAAATATAAATTTTGCTAATTTTTAAAGCACTTCAAACTTTAAAATTTGATTTCCCAACATTTTGAAAAATGCACATTCGCCACTTTGGCATGACAGTGACGGTATGATTGTCTATGCACCAATGCTTTCAAGTAGATAATATTATAGTATTTTATATGCATTACTTTTCGATTGTAGTACTTTCAATAGTAATTAAGTACTTACACATTTTAAATATTATGAAGTAATTAACGAATATAATAAAAACAAAATCATCTGAATAAAATAAAATAAAAGTACCCGCACGTAATTACAAGTAATTTCAATTACTTTAATATCAATTATCAATTACTCAATTACTTTAATATCAAAATACAGTCGAAATGAATTAATATTTTAATTTTCAACTCCAAATACAAGTACCTATTAAATACATTAAATGTATTTTAATTTAAAATTACAAAAAATTTGAAAAATCCTCAACATTGGCTCATCAATAAGAAGTAAATTTATAAATTTTGTTTGCTAATTGGTTTTAGTATACTCACAAGTATCGCTGAAACTAAATTCTGTTAAATAAATGAAAAACCAAAAGAAGTTAGAGAGAAATGAATAGGTTAGTATTGTTTTGAATAAATCAGAAATTAACAAAAGAACAAAAAATAGCAACCCTTGTATTAATGAAAAACCAAAGAAAGCAAAAAAAAATACTCAACAACATACGAACCTTGCGCAAGGCGCCCGGCGTCTGTGAGGTCTGCTCGTCATGTGAAATATTACGCATTATGGGCGGTCCCTCATACTCGCCGTCGCTATCAATGGAACTGGAGCGCGTCTCATTACTTTGACTGAAAATAATATTTAATATTTTTACTTCAATTTTGTAACAAATTTCGTATAAATTTCGACACTAACTGCAAGAAATACTCAATATTGGCATAATTAGATTGACGTCCAGGCGATTCGGGATCTGTGACACTTGTTTGGCTGCTCAAATGTGTGCCGTGCGCATGCGCCGCCGACATGGGCAACGTGCTGCCGGGCGTCGAAAGATCATCGCGACTCGACGAAGAGCCAGTACGCCCAGGTTTTATATAAACATATTCATCGTCACCATTGTCGAGCGGCACTGTATCGTAGTAGGGCTCATGATGTGTAGTAGCTTTGGTGCCGTCAGAGCTCAATGAAGAAATCGATTCGTAGCTCTTGGCCTTAAGTAGTAAAAAATATTTTAGAGTTTAAGAAAATTAACAAAAAAAAAATATTTATTACAATTTGTGCTGCCAAATACTCTTTGGAGCCACCCATATCTAGTTTCTGCTCCAAGCTGCTGGTCGATGTGCTGTCGACGTTCGTGATTTTTGTTGGCTTATTTAAGCTACCCGTCGGCGAGACACCAAGACGCTGCTGCGTTGGCGTCAATTGTGTTGTGCGACTGGGCGTCGATACGGTGCGTCCCAAGCTGCCAGTGGGACTTTGTGTCACATGTACCTCCGCGCGTTTGGTTTTCTCAAGACTTTCGCATTTGCCGATGACGTTGCTGCCAACACCACTACTGCCAGGTTTGCGTCCAAACTCCTCCAACAGCTCAGAGTTCTGACTCAAAAATCTGCCCATGTCTGGTGTGGTTTTGCGATTGTTTATGAACGACTTGCTGTCGCCAATTGTATCGGCTGCCGCTTTTTGGCGCAATATATCCGATGGTTTGATGTTCCGCTCCAGCGAGTTGACCGGACTCTCGGAGGTGCCGGGCAGCGGCATGGCGCAGCCAGCATAGCCCAGATCGCGTTTGGGTGATGAGGAGAGCAGGCCGGCGGGCACTGTGGGCGGCTCGACGCGGCGTATATTTTTTGGTGGTGGTCTGTAATTTTTTTTTTAAATAATTTTATAATTTCATAAAATATTTTATGTTTTTTATGATGTAGTTTTGATGTATTAAATACAATATACATTTCAATAAAAATAAAACTTCTTAAAATTCATAATTTTGAATTTAAATGAATTCTTTAAAACCTACCTTGGCGGCATTTTCTTCTTCATATCCAAATGCGTGCCATACGCTGACAACGGCGGCGCTGAAGGCTCAAATTTCGTGGACAACCGCTCGAAACTACTAAAAGTATTGGTGGTGGTGGCGGTTGTTGTGTGATTGGCGCTCTCAACGTTGCTGTTGCTCTCAGTGGTGCTGGGCAGCTGCTGCTGTTCGACAGGCGCATTTGCTGTTGTTGTTGTAGCTGTTGTTGCCACTGACGCGTTTGCCTCATCTGCTGCATTTGTTTTGTTTTCCTTGACCTCAATGACGGTGACAAAATGTGAGGCAGGCGATTTTGCAACGTTGCTGCTGTCACTACCAATGCCAGCGCCTATAACTTGTGCGTTGCCGCTGATGCTGCTGTCGCCACTTGTTTTGACCTGCTCTGTGAGCGTGTGTCCGGAAGCTACTAGCTCAGCAATACATTGATTGAGTGCGCCATGCGTCTGGCCGCGCGTCTCCTTCTCGCTGCCGGCATCTTTGTCCTCTGGCGGTGCAGCAGTAGCACGAAACTTGTCATGTTTGTTGTTATCGGTGTGCAGCGATAAACGGCTATTTTTGTCGTTGTTCTCTGCGGCGCTCGACTCACGTAAGTTTAAACTTGATTTCTGCAAATTCAAAGAATATATATAAAACTTATAATGCTTTGGACAAAGGGTTGACACTCATAAATGGAGGTCAAATATATAAGATTGAAATAAATGAAAAATGTTTGCACAAGGAAAACCACAAAAATGAGATAATATATTAAAAAAATGGCACAGCATAAAAATTGCATAAAATAGAAAAGAAATGCAAAAGCAGAAAATATAATAAAACAAATATAAAATAAGAGTAGAAGTTAAAAATGAACAACAAAATAAAATGCGCTTTCAATAAATAAAAGATTTTTATTTTTTTATGTTATAAATTTAATGTTAATGTAAATAATAAAATTTATAAATAATATAGTCAGAAAATACAATAGTATGAAATACAAAACATTAAATAAAATGAAAAATATAGTATTTGCTAATATTGTTGATAATTACAGCACAAACATTTAGCGCACAACAAAAATGAGTACACAATAAATAACACAAACTAAAAAAAAAAACTAAATGAAAAAGAGCGATTTTTATTTAAAGTACTAAATAATGTCTTCTGAAAAAAATCAAAAAAACTAAATAATAAATAAAAATGAGTACAGATTAAAGAGTACAAACTAAATAAAAAAAGAGCACAAGACTTAGTAGTTGTGTGCACTTTTATTTACACAAAATGTTTTTATTTAATATACTCTAATTGCATACGTAATAAAAATATGTCTTATTAGAAAGTGCACACAACAAAAAAAAAACGAATAATAAATCAAAATGAGTGCAGATTAAAGAGTAAAAACTAAATAAAAAATAGCACAAGACTTATGAGTTGTGTGCACTTTTATTTATACAAAATATTTTTATTAATTATACTCTAATTGCATACTTAATAAAAATATGTCTTATTAGAAAGTGCACACAATAAAAAAACACGAATAATAAATAAAATGAGTGCAGAATAAAGAGTACAAACTAAATACAAAAGAGCACAAGACTTATATGTTGTGTGCACTTTTATTTATATTAATTATATTTATTAATTTATATTTATTTAATATAAAAAAACCCGAATAATAAATAAAAATTAGTGTAGAATAAAGAGTATAATCTAATAAAAAAGAGCACAAGACTTATGAGTTGTGTGCATTTTATTTATACAAAATATTTTTATATAATATACTCCTCTAATTGCATACTTAATAAACATATGTCATATTATAAAGTGCACACAATAAAAAAACACGAATAATAAATACAAATGAGTGCAAAATAAACAGTAAAATAAAAAGGAGCACAAGACTTTTGAATGTTGTGCACTTTTTTATATTTTTATTTAATGCACACTAATTGTCGACTAAATACAAATATGTCTTATTATAAAGTCTTATTGGAAAGTGCACACAATAAAAAATAAAAAAGAGCACAAGATTTTTGAATTTTGTGCACTTTTTTCATATAAATTTTTTTATTTAATGTACTCTAATTGCATACTGAATAAAAATATGTCTTATTAGAAAGTGCACACAATAAATTTAGCACAAATAATAAAGGAAAAAGTGCAACATATATCATAAAAAGTGTGCACAATTTTAGAATGCTGTTAACAATGGCATCATTTACAAAAAATTGTATTTATATTAAAATTAAGCGCAATTAATAAAATTATTATTACATTTTTTTATTTTTATCGAACTAATTAAATAAAAGAGCACATAATATACCAAATTAAATGTATAAAAATATCACAAAAATAAGAGCACAATTTTTAACAAAAATAAAATAATTAAAAAATGCGCACAGAAACGCAGAACTCGAAAAAAAAACAAAATTCATATTTGAATTTGTGCACTTCTTAATAAAATAAAATAGATTTTAAATAAAAACGGATTATAAACAATATATAGTGCAAAATCATAAAAACGTAGCACAAATTTAAAAAATTAATAAAAATAAAAAATTCCAAAAGCACATAAAATTTGAGCAATATATAAAAACAGCACAATATTATAGCACACGATCTACAAACAATTTCACAAAAAGTACATTAAGCAATGAAATTTATTTTTTAGAGTTCACATTACATTAAGAAAAGAGCACAAACTAAAATATTTGTATAAAATGAATGAAAAAAATGTGCACAAAAATAGCACAACTAGAAAAACCAAAATCTTATATGAACACCTTACAACAGAAAAACAAACATACAA
Organism: Dryomyza anilis; assembly: GCA_951804985.1. Taxonomy (NCBI): domain Eukaryota; kingdom Metazoa; phylum Arthropoda; class Insecta; order Diptera; family Dryomyzidae; genus Dryomyza; species Dryomyza anilis. The sequence goes on from OX638130.1 coordinate 117,594,316, forward strand.
AATGTGGTACAAATAAAATATGTTGTTGTTCGTAGAGCACAGATTAATACAAGGGCAGAAATTATAAAAAAAATATATTTAAATATATTGCACATTTCTTATTTTAATTTGTGCTCTTCGAACAACGTAATAAATAAAAACAAATTATAAAAAATAAAATTAAATATAGTACAAAATAATAAAAATAAACATAAAAAATCAAGAAACACTTAAAATCAAAATGTACGAGTACAAATTTCAACAAATATGTCAAAACACTTCAAATGAGCTTAATAAATAAAAACCGTACAATTTAGAACATATTGAAAACTTTAACAAAAAGTACAATGAGCACTGAATATATAAATTGTAATGTTTTCGTCAACGAGCACAAAAAAAAATTAATAATTTAATTTATAGCACACACTAAAATATTTGTATAAAATGAATGAAAAAAATGTGCACAACTAGAAAAACTAAAATCTCATATGAGCACAATACAAGCACTCATATGAGCACAATACAAGCACACACTAATATATTTGTATAAAATGAATGAAAAAATGAGCACAAAAATAGCACATCTAAAAAAATAATATCATATGAGCGCACTTAATACAATAAATAAGCAAACAAAATGTTACACAAATAAAAAATGTTCGTAGAGCACACATAAAAAAAGAGCACGAATTGAAAAAATATTTAAATGAAAATGTTGCACATTTCTTATTCGAATTTGTGCACTTCGAAGAATGTTATCATAAAACAAATTATAAATAAAAAACCAGTTGGGAAGGTTAGATCACATGGGAAATTTTAAAGTAGGTGTAATTATGATAGTTAGGATTATCAAAATTATAGTCGGTCTAAGCCGACTATAAATACCCTACACATATGTGTGGTTACCATTCAAAGTGATATATAGGTCACCAGGGTATACGAATCCTGAAAATAACTACAAACATTCAATCGCTGAAGAATTTCCATTCATTTGATACCCATATTTACAAATGGATAGGTGTACCGAATTTCGATTTTTTTTTTGTGAACCACAAGTCTTTTCGCCGGAAAACATTATTATCATGTATTTGAGCATGATGTCAATATATATTTGACCAACAAAGTTTACCTAAGCACGTATACATAAAAATTGATCTTTATATGTACATTTTATATGTGGTATTTGAACATAAGTGGTCGGATCATAGGTCACCATGGACCGATCTCGCCAATTTTTTCGCACATACAGCGTAGGTATATTAGTAATCTAAGTTATAAGTTTCATTTATCTAGCTCTTCAATTTTAAAAGTCTTAGGGATTTCAACAGACAGACAGACAGACAGACGGACAGACGGACAGACAGACGGACAGACGGACAGACAGACAGACGGACAGACGGACATCGCTAAATCGACTCAGGAGGTCATGCTGATCAAGAATATATATACTTTTCCATACCGGAGATGCTTTCTTCTGGGTGTTACAAACGGCGTACCAAACTGAATATACCCTTTCACTCTTAGTGTAGGGTATAATGAAATATAATGCAAAATAAGAAAACAATCACATATTTCTAAAAACACATTTAATAATCAAAATATTAGCACAAATATTCCAAATCGAGCACAAATTGCAAAAATGGCAAAACACATCAAATTAACACAATATATAAAAGCAGCACACAATATAGCACACGATAAACCAATATATATTTTAAAATAAAGTTCACAAAAATAAAAATGAGCATAAAATAAAATTGTAGTATAAAAAGCAGCATAATTTATGATAAAATGTAGCACAAAAATAGCACAACTAGAAAAAAACAAAAATCTCAAATATGCACAATTAATACAATAGAAAAACACGAGCATAAAATAAAATTGTAGTACAAAAAAGCAGCATAATTTATGAAAAAATTTAGCACAAAAATAGCACAACTAGAAAAAACATATGTGCACAATTAATACAATACAAACACACACAACTAAATGTGGCACAAAAATAAAATATATGGTTCGTAGCGCACAAATTGAAGAGCTTAAAGTAAAAAAATAATAAAAATTATTAAAACAACTAAAAATAATGCACAACTCGAAAAAATGCACAAAATTAACACAGTAATGTTTGTTGGTAGACCACAATTTAAAATTAGAGCACAAAGTCAAAATATATAATAATAATATAAAAAATAATCAAAAGTATTAAAATAAATTTAAATATTGCACAAAATAACAAAAAAAAAAACACAAAATGATAAAAAAACCAAAAATAACTAAAAATACAAAAAAAAGAAATCACAAAATATAAAAAACACACAAAATAATCAAAATAGTCGGGAAATATAAAAACAAACAGAAAACTTTAACAAAAATAAATGTTTGTTTGGCTGCTATAGCGCCCCTACTTCAGCCTCAACATGCGTCTGACTCACAGTCGCATGTGGTAGCTTTTCATTTTTTTTATTTTATTTTTTTGAGCCCTGGCTTAGTTATTGATTTACCCCTCTGGTCCATAATTTGAATTTTTCCTTAAACGAGGACATGAGCGCGTCGTGTTTGTGAGATTGGTTGGTGGGTGGATGGTTGGTTGGTTGGTTGGCTGGCTGGCTGGATGTTGGTTGATCAACTGTTTAGTGTTTCAACAATTGGGAGGCTGTCACAAGTAACGCATGCAACGTTTGAAGGTCTACGTTTTACGTAATACGCCTTTTGCTGTTACTGCTGCTGCGCTCACTGACGTTCTGACTTCTGTTGTTTATTAACTGGTGTTGCTGCTGCTGCTACTGCGCTGCCGAGGGCGACAAATATTTTCGTACAAACGGGGCACGGCAGGGAGTTTAAATGCACTAATAGTTTTGCTTTCAAATTGAAATAGAAATTTTGCAGAAATTGCGACAGCAACTGAAACAACCGACTGTATGACTGACTGAAGAAGAATATGAGGCAAAACACGCAAAGCAGATAAAAACTAAAAAATAAAACGCGCTTATCAGCGCAACCAACAACAACTGGAGAAGCTGAATGGCAGTGAGGCGGGCACGCAGCAACGTTGCGGAAGACGCTTGCGATAAGATAAAAACATTCTTTTATTTTATTATTTTGCTTAATTAATCAAATAATAATAAGAATTCGTTGAGTAGAATGAGTTGGTTTTTTGATGGCATCGAGAAGAATTTAGTGTGGCGCTCACATAGCAGGTTGACGGTTGTGGGGTGGTAGTTTTCTTGTTCATTCACAGTTTTCCAACAAAGTAGTAACACAAAAATATAAAAGTGACAATCATTCTATATTACTCACCAATGAGTTGCGTCCAAAAGTGACCACAGCTGGAAGATTATCAACAGCTGCAGCAGTCGCCTCTTCGTGCACGGCTTCATTAACCATGTGTTGCTGCGCAGCGGCTGCTGCCGAGGATGCTTCGAATAGCGCCGTCGGATCACCCCCAGTCTGGCGATAATTATCGACATCGCACAGCAAACGCTCCAAATACTCTACGTAGAGCGTCTCCTGTTCCAGCTCTTTGGTGAGTTCGTCGATTTTAGACTTGTGCCGCTCAAGGCTGGCGCGCACATCCTGCTCCCAGGCTTCTGAGAGCGAGCTCTGTGGAAAGCGTTGCAGCCACAGACGCTGAAAGTCGTCGAAGACACTCATTGCGATTTCCACCACAACAACAATAGCAACAACAATTAAATAATATTTAAAGTTTTTCGCAAAATATTTCTATGTTTATTCGGTCTCAGCCGCTGTTATCATTTTACGCACTTTCGACTGGGCGACGTCGACTCCTCTCAGTTTCAGCGCAACGCAACGAGCAACGATGATGACACACAGACTAAGGTGCGTCGTACTAGGTTCCGCGAATGATGATCTCTCGCACTACACTAGGCTCCGCTGTGCCACACACTATAAATTGATTGAGTTGGGTGAACAAACAAATTTTATTTTGTTACTGTCACAATTAATCACGGTTTATTTAAATTTAATATGTTGCACAAGTTACTCCCAGAGTTTTCTGTTGTGTATTTGCCCTTCGTTCCCCTTTGCAATGTTTTAAGTTTTCACATTTCACTTTTTCATTTGCAGTCGCCGCCCCACGGAGATTTTTGTGCGTTTTTGTCTTTCGAAGCGATTTATTTATTGTCTCTACCGTTCTTTTGTAGCAATTTAAATGCACACTTAATGCATTATAATATTGTTAAATGCATTGATTTGATTTCGTTGTAATATTCTGTATTTTATTTGATATATTTTTGTGAAAATACGAAAATTTATTGAAAGCAGCCAAACCAGTGATGCATTGCACTGGTATATATAGGGTAGAAACCACAAAACTCGTTTAATCCGCACTTATGAAATTGCCCGCTTTTTCCCATTGAATTTTATTACCCACTATTTGTTTTTTTACCCTTTACAAAAATGTCAGTAATACTGTTCAATAAAAATTAAAAAGTACTGTATATTTTAAGTTATTTTTAAAATGAAGTAAATACTATTATGCATTTTTAGTGAAGAAACGAAAGTTCATAAAATTTTAAAGAAGTCCAAATATTTATAAAATTTCGTTCTTAAAAAACTTTTCATACCATAAAGTGCAATTTCCACAAAATTTGGATTTTTCTCAACAGTGACTAAATTTTGCCATTTAAAAGCATATATTGAAGAGTCTGTCATAGATAATAAAATTGATTGTCATAGCAATCTTATTTCAAAAATTATTGGTTTTTACAAACATTTTTGCAGACAAAATTAGGGACAAAGGTAATTTTATTAAAAAATTTATATTTAAAATTGAGAACGCGTAACCAACTCTTGAACTTTCCGGAAAGTTTCCAAACTGTTTGGTTCAGATATAGAAAGAACCAACACAGAATGTCGGTCGCTTCCGTTTGTTCCTGAATTCAATAATATCAAATATCTGTATTTTATTGATTTTATGACTTACATAATTTACAGGTTCTACACTCTCAGAAATATATTGTCATTTCCGACAATATTGTAACAATCTTGATGTTCAAAATAGATCTCATGATCAGATTGTCAAATTATTGTCGGCTTGACATTCTGATTGTTAATATTGAAATGTCATGAGATTATTGTTGATAACAATCGAGATTGTCAATGAATAAAAATGTAATGTCACTCAAATGTTTTTAAAATTTTGAATTGCAATAAATTGAATATAATGAAGTTTAGCACAAAAAGATCATGTTCTGCGAGCACATGTGTCCAAGATCTTGACGATATTGGGACAGCTGCATGAAGGACTTGCTGGCATACATCATCTATCTGCCCGTACACAGGCAGATAGATTTACTAATTTTGCTTATAAATCGCCATCCAATTGGATCAGAAGACATTGCTCTACAATATAAAAAATTGTTTTTTGACGTCAATATTTTTTGCAAGATTTTTTAAACATAATATGATGATAACTGAAATATTACATTTAAAATCGGTTTTAAATGGATTAACCAATTAGGGTAATCCGTTTAATAATTTGGGTAATTTACCCAATTAAAAAAAAAAAAATCACCACTTTTAACTAATTTATTTTTTTACCCTATTTAATTTTTGTACAATACATCACTGCATTACTGAAATGTCAAAAGTCCATTTCGAATTTCGAAACTTCAAATCATATTTACAAACGATGACTGTTTTCGTATTATTAATAAACAAGTTAATCAATAAAACGTACAAGCATAAAATTATTCGATGCACTATTTATCAATATTAAGAAGCGCGATATTCATATCTCTAGCTCTAATGCATATCCTCCGTGATTTAGTCGACATAATGAAGCAACTAAGAAAACAATAATAACTTTGATATTTCAGGTAAACATGCCCAGATTATCCCAATTGGAATATTTGGCAGAAATATCACAACCTCAAACATAAATATACGTGCAAATTACTTGAATTGTATTTGAGACAAACATCTTAAAAACATGCGACAAATAAGAAAAATATTGCTAACAAACAAATGTGCAAACATCAATTAAATATCTTATATATGTGAAGGTTATTGTGGATTTTCGGAGATTTTATTTGATATAAAAAAAATTAAATGGATTTTTATTTATTTTTGAATTAATGCAGTATCCTTGTTCTATACCGCTTTCGAATATTCTGAATGGAAAAGTCGTATACTCAATAGCTAAATATTAAAATAACCCAATAAACACACAAATACAAGATAGGCTCACGACTTTTGATTGGAAATTAAATGTGAGAAATAATAATCAAAATAAAATCGATTTTTATTTCAAATAAAATAATTTTGACACGTTTTAAATCAAAAGCCTAACTATATGGGCTCATTCAAAATTCAGCATTTTCTTAGTTTATACTGAATTCCTAAAAAAAAAATATTTTCTTCAAATTATTAATTAAAACTCACTTGATTTCAGGTAGATTCTGTAAAATGGATGATTAATTGGGTAATTGGAATCCCTCCAACCGAGAACATTTCAATAAGAATATGTAAAAAGGATTATTAATTGGGTAATTGGAATCCCTCCAACCGAGAACATGCACAATGGCGTTTTCATCTGATCCTGCCGAGCTCGCGAGATTGCTTTTCTCTTTTTTACCTCAACGCTTTTTTAGTTTTAAGGCATTAAACCAGTGTTCGCTCTTAAAATAAAAATGTCCCAACAAAAGTACCAGATGATTTGTAATTAGTAAAATCATGTGTAAAATAACCAATAAAAAAATATTTATTAATTTTTAATTTCAATTCAAAATTTGTTGGTATCAAAAAAAATCAAAAGGCGTTTTGCAAAAATTGAATAAGTGTGGATATTATTAATCCATCAATTCAAATCGATAAAATAAGTTTTTGTGTATCAATAATAAGGATTTGGAGCGATCGAGGTACTACTAAATTAGTTTTATAAATATATATATATTTTTTTATTTAATACGTTGTAGAACGAAAAGTCACTAAATACATTTTCAAAATTCCCAATATTCATTTACAAAAATCTTTATATATCTGTAAATTTTTAATCGATGAGTCAATTTGTTTACCACATGATAAGAAAATGTAAATCTATCAATTGATATTTCAACTTAGTTTTTATAATATTAATCAACAAACTCTAAATTTCAGTTTTTCATATTTGGAGACTTTTCGTTCTACAACGACGATATATATCTTCAAGTGTCAAATTTTGATATTTTTTTCAAATACCGGGTAATTATAAAATATTAAAGCATCTCTGTTTTTATGTTAATCATATGAAGTTGGCTGCGCTTGTTGACTGCAACTTTGAAATTATAACAGAGATGTTTATTTCGAAACTTCAAAAGTCCACTTCGAAAAGGTGGTGTCTTATTCTCAATAGCAAACAGGAGCACCTAAAAAGTTAATCAATATTCACAATAAATTTTATATATTAAAATTTCAATTTCGACAAAATTAACAAACTAAACAAAATTAACTATGCCCACAAGTTGTATTTTTGTAGCATGAAACAATGTTGGCAATTTATTAACATTTGCTTTGTTTACTCAATAGTAAACACATTGTTATTTATTCATACGACGCACTTAAGCTTCTTGAAAACTGGTTTTCGGCGATCAAGCAAACACATGTTAATTATGCCTATTATTTATGCCAGATTAAGATATGAAATCAAAAACTTTATCTGCGGAAACATAAAATATGTTAAAACACAACTATTGCTGTTTTAATAACAATTTTGATACAAAATATAAACTAAAACAAATGCTTTTTGTAATTTTTACAAACTAGTTTTATTCCTTTTCAAACTATGCTGTCTGAATCAAAATGTAAAAAACTATAGACACAAACAGCTTATCCTTGTTTCTGTGCCATCTCACGCTGTTTCGCCTTCTCCAACTTGGCGATGCGGGCCAAACTCTTGGTGCCCAAGATACCGCCTCCCCAGTGTTTGCGGATTTCGTCTTGACGTTCGTTGTAGTTGGTCTTGACGGCCTCCAAAACCTTCGAGAAGTTGGCCTTGTCGTTGGTCTCAACGTTGGTCAGGGCCAGAGCGGTGCAGGTCTTGCGACGCACCAACAGACCGAGACGAGCCTTGCCCTTAACGATGCAGTATGGGACACCCATCTTGCGGCACAAAGCAGGCAGGAACAGAACCAACTATAAAACAAATAGAAAAGAAAGAATACTTGTTACAAAAAGCACTTTAAATCAGAAACTGTATAAGTATTAAATAAACTATCAGATTGTCAAGTTGCCACAGCCAATTGAGTACCCCGTAGGGTCACAATTTCAGTTGAAGAAATTCTAATTTTACATCATTACAATGAAGACTGTATTAAAGTCTGAATTGGTCGCAAAACCTACCTCAAGTGGATCAACATCATGAGCGATGACGACCAGCTGAGCTTTCTTTTGTTCAATCAACTTGGTGACGGTGTTGGTACCGGCACGAATGAAGGTTGGCTTCTTCTTGGGCTGGACATCCTTGCCCTTAGCCTTGGCCTCAGCGATCTTCTTCAAGCGCTGCTTCTTGGCCAGAGCGGACTCTGGACGGTACTTCTCCAACAGCTTGAACATCTTGACGGCGGTGGTCTTGTCCAAGGTCTGGCTGAACTGGTGAATTGGTGGTGGCACCTTCAAGCGCTTCTGGAGCACGGCTTTTTGACGCTGCACACGAATGTACTTGGGCCATCTCACAAAACGCGACAGATCACGTTTTGGTTGAACATTTTGTCCTGTAAACAAATTGCAGCGATAAGTAAACCTTCGATCAATAGCATTTAGAATATGTTTTATTTACCAATTCCGAAGTTCTTCGGCCTCTTTTCGAAGAGCTGGTTGACAACTTTCTTGACAACGGCTTTCTTCACAGCCAATGGAGCTGGGGCAACCTTCTTGGTCACTGGCTTCTTCTTTGGTCTGGGCTGAAATGCAAAACGACAGGCACTTAATATATTTTCATTAAATCAACACAATATCGAGCGAGCACTAGCACAAAACATTTTCGTCACACAACGCATGCACTGAACAGCACATAGTGATTCACAGCATTTTTATTAATTTAGAATTAATTGTGGAATTTACCTTCTTAACAACCATCTTGGAATTGTTTAGTTACGCGATGAAAAAGAAAAAAGCAGATTTTTTTGCGGCCCTAAAAAAGAGCTGCTACTTAGTCTGCCTGTCAAAAAGGTAAAGGAGTTGAGCAAACGGAAATGGAGGCCATGTCAGAGAAATGTCAAAGATGGCGTACGCAGCGCCACCTGTTATCAGCAACGGGCATTACTTAGGGTGAGACCGCATCACATTTAATGATAAGCCAAATGAATTTCAGATGATTGTGGGATTTCTATCAAGTTTGTCACAATCCCATTTATAATTTGTAGTGTTAAATATTTGGTAATGCTTAGCAATTAATATTCAAAATATATTATATTACATATACAAGAATTTCTGTGCCAATTCCCAGCCAACGCAAAAACTCCGAAAAGATTGTTTTCACAATCTTTTGCCTGAGCCTGAGCGCTCATGTTTCATTCAGAAAAGAGTCTTGAAATATACATTTTCTGATAAAAATGCGTCATTCAGACCTGATCGTAGTTAGAAGGCTCTTTTAGGAGTCTTGTATCGGAGCCTAAAAACAATCTAGCAGGGAGCCAAAAAATAATCAGGAAATGCTCTTGTATAAGATTCATTTTATATCGAAAAAAAAAGCTCCCGGAAAGGCTCCCAAAACAGTCGAAAAATTGCATGCGCTTACGTTGCAATAAAACAATGTCAAATAGGTGTAAATGTACAATAAAAATGTGTTTTTTTTATATTTTACTTGCATTTAACGGCTATTATAATAGTAAAAAACATAATTAAGGTTTGCATCATCGCACCTCGCTGCAGAAGCGACTTGCTCTGCATTAAAAAATATTGCACTGATATTGATATATGTAGATGCAGAAGTCTTTGGCTGTATATATCCAATATATTCAAAAATATTTCTCGATGTCAAATGTCTGCGACTGTATTGCAGCTGCACATTGTTCCCACAACGTCATATGTACTCCTTGAATTCAGTGTCTGCGGGAATAAATGGAATAAAGTATAAGCTTAAATTTAATTTTATTGCTGACTTACCATAATAATTAATCGCCGCAACAGACGTTATTTTTATCTTTACAATTTATAATATTGAATTTTGTTTGACAAAGTTAATTTTTGAAAGAACAAAAAATAAATTGTACTAAAACACGAAACGAAATCAAAACATTCATCTTAGATTCAAGACACGGGAGCCTGAGTGTAACTTGAACTCTGGCGTTAGCTGGGAATCATGGGCAAAAATTAAAACCAAATGTCTCTTTTACGAGCTTTTTCCTCCTTTTTAACGATACAAAAAAAAATTACGTAAATGCATTTAAATTTTATATTAAGCTCCCAAATGCATTTACATACTTCATAATTACAGCAAATGATATAAAGTTTTCAGCAAAACAATTTACTTAATCTTGTTAAAAATATTGAACATATTATGTATTTTAAATGAACTTTTGATTAGAAAAACAATAATAAATTTTGACAATCTTTTTTTACGATTTAAAAACTCGAAAAATACGAGCCATCGTTATTTACGAGCAAAATATGATTGTTTTTTTCATTGACATTTATCATCGTTTTTTACGTGCAAAATGATCGAAATTTATGATTATTTTGAATCGTAAAATGATCGTAATTTACGATAATCATAAAAAATGTGTGTAGGTGCCGACTGGGTAGTGTATTCTATAGTGATATTGTAGTATTTTTTAAATATCTATTTTAAGAAGACTACCCATTTTTATTAACGTCAAAAATGTAAATAAAATTAAATTTAAATACAAAACGAGAAGCTCCAAGAGATCAAATTGTTTGGGAGAACAATGAGACCCACAGAGTTCTCTCTGGGTCATAATGGGGCATAAAGGGTGGCGCTGATGATATTCCTACGGTTAGTAAGAGCGATGTAGCGGCTGCTACAACGAATTAACAAGACTGCTGCCAATGTTAAAACGCGCAAGATAATGTTCTCCAGCAGTTTAATACTTTAAACAGTGTATACGATAATCATAAATATGACAAATACATTATTTTTGATAGCACATTTATTTAATTAATTCTTAATATATTTTAAAATGCTGCAATTAGCCTGCTGCTAAGAGTTATAATTTAAATTTTTGTATTTGCACAGACGCCAGACAAGTTGGTAATACTGGCCTGAAACTTGGCGCATAAGTCATAGGATGACCATATGTAGTTGTGTAACGGCACCGGGACGAGAAGTAGGGGGTCGCACTTTGGATGTCATAAATTTGTAGCGAATCCCAGCCAAATTGCCCTTGGTGAAAACGAAGCAACGTTGCTGTTGATGTGGAGAAACGGTTTTTCCAGCTGTACCTCGTTCTCCAATTGAACACGCAAGACGATAGGTTGTTTTGCATCTGTTTGGAGTCAATATTATTAGATCATTGTCTATGATGAATATTCGAGGAAAGGTTAGACTACTAAAGTAAACATACCTTCCACGCGGTTTTGCTTTTCTTAACCATTCTAAAACATCTTGTAGAAAGTTGTGTAATTATGGACTTGAAAGAATAAAAACATTTCATATGTTTTCTAATTTTAATTATGTTGACAGTTAATGAAAGGATTTTCGTTTTATGATAAAAGTATAAGTGGAGTTTACATTTTACAACCCTGAGTGCGTTTGCATGATGCTGATATGAACGCCTTTGCATGAACGTGCATGATACGCTACGTGCATGATACGCAACGTGCTGTCTGATATGAATGGACCTTAATGGTTAACATTAAAAATGTTAAAAAAGTGTACTGAGAACAAATGTTTATTATAAAATACATTAATAATGATGTATTTAATATGTGAAACAAAAAATGGCTACGGAAAATAACGCAAATTTTTATTTAAACTGCTTGACAAAACTTAAAGTCAACTTTGATATATCAGATATCGAAATAAATTCTAAATATAACAAAAAATATATATTTTTAAAGTTGACTTTTATATATTATTAGTATTAGTCCACTAAACTTAATTACTAGAAGTAAATATGAGCAAACTTTAACTAATTAAAAAAATATACAAAACTTAATTCAATAGTTAATAAAAAATGTAACAAGAATCAAATATATAATTCATAAAAATCATTCACAAACGACTCGATTCTTAAATATTATAACTAACTATCAGTTTTTTGGATTGATATTGAAATTGGCTTTTATTTTATAGATATAAAATAAACGTTGCTATTATGAATTTTCTGGTTTTTCTTAAAAAATAGAATAAAACTTAAAGGGTATTCATATAACGTGTTAAGTCGTGTTAAGTCGTGCTAAATTGTTAGATTGTTAAAGTTTGCACCTTTTTATATGAACGTACATTTTCTTGTTAACTTAAAAATGCTGTCAAAATGTATAATTTGCATCTAAATATTTTAGTTTCCAGTGCTTAGTAAAACTCCTAAATGAATAACACACAATTAACAATGATGAATTTTAAACTAGTCTTAACAAATTAGATTTGTCAAATATAAACACATCTCAGAGCTTGATAAGTTGCTATTCCCTGCTAAGTCGATTTCCATACAAAAATTGTAATAGATTTTAAAAATTTGTTAAGTATAGCCAGTTAGCAGGACTTAACAAGTTATATGAATACCCATAATAATTAATTTGAGAAATTCGTGGAATCCACGAGAAAAAGAAGAAGAAAAACAGCGCAGCACGAATCTTTAGAAGTCCACCCGTTATCGATATCGATAACGCGATGAAAAAAGTCCACCCTTTGACGTTTCGAAATCGATAACTTCTGAAGTTTCGTGCTGCGCTGCTTTTCCTCTTCAATCGAAATTAATTTGTTGAGTTTGTGCTTTTTTTAATTCAATTAAAATGTCGGCCACAAAGCATTTCTTATTAGTAAAAACCGTGATTAAAATAAAAACATTATAATGCGCAAGTTTTAAATGAAAACAAAGTGTTAAATAAATAATTTTCACACTGCTTTGTGAGTGTTTGTTTCAACCAGTTGATTTTCAATTGAAAATAAATAAGAATAGTGATCATTTATTAAGGCAGTACAACAAAAAAAAAAAATACCCAGCAGAAAAATGTGTAGCAGCAACTACTGAGTGAGCGCAGCAGCAAAGCAAACAATTAGGAGCAACCGAACAAAATGCAGTCGGTGGTTGGTGCGATTGTGGGATCGACAGCGGCGACCAGTTTGCCGCTGCCCAATACACATGCAGTCGTTGTGTGGGAGTTGGAATCGCGCGAATCCAAATGGTTGCCATACAGTCCGGCTGTGTCGCAGCATTTGGAACGTGCACATGCAAAGAAACTGACCAGAGTGCTGCTTAGTGATGCTGATCCCAGTCTTGATCGTTACTATGTCAATGTGCGTTCGATGACGCAGGACTCGGACGACACGAATGTGGCCACAATTAATGTGCGTCGCATGTTATATACGCCGGGATCGCCAGCGGGCAAAGGCACCAAGTGGGAGTGGGCGGGCGCCACGGTCAATGACTGGCATCCGTACAATATGCATGTGCAGTGCATCATTGAGGATGCTTGGGCAAAGGTAAAATAGTTGGGTACAATATTTTGTCAAATTTAATAATCATTTCTGTGCAGGGTGAACAAATTTTGGATTTGGGTCACACCAATATTGGGCTGCCCTATACGATTAACTTTTGCAACTTGACCCAGATGCGGCAGCCAAGTGGGCCGCTGCGGAATATAAGGCGTACGCAGCAGGCGCCCTATCCGTTGGTGAAACTGACGCCGCAGCAGGCGCAGCAGTTGAATGGTAAATATTTTAAATTCATGTTTATGTTTTTTTATAATTCAAAAAAATATTTTTTGGTAAATTTTATTTTTATTATTTTGATATTTTGAATATTTTTAACGTTTTAAATATATTTAATGATTTTAAATTGTATTTGTTAAATAAAAAAATAGAGATTTTTAATTTTAATTTACTTCTAGTTCAAATCTTCAACTACAACTGCGTCGCCCAAACATCAAACAATCAGAAACTGAACAACAACACACTCGCAAAGATGACCATGAAGAACGATACAAAATCCATGCGTCTGCCACACTCCTCGAATGGACTGCAGCCGCAACGCCAGCAGTATCCTGCACCCGTTGCCGCCGCAACCAACAACAATAACGCTGCCGCTATAGCCGCCGTCGCACAGCAACGTAAAGCGCACAAAAAACACTCGGAAACATCGACCACAAATCTGCGTCAAATTCTCAATAATCTCAACATATTCGGCAGCAGCAGCAACAGCGCAAAACATGCTGCTGCCGTCAATGGCAACTCGTCGACTGCGGCTGCAACACAATCTGTCGCAGCATCAACAGCCGCCTTAAATCTCAATCATATGCAAGACTTTTCACACTCCAAGAACATGTTGACCGCCTCGATGCACAGTCATCACAGTCGTTGCTCGGAGGGCTCATTGCAGTCGCAACGCAGCAGCGTACGTCTTGGTGCGCATCGTTCGCGGTCACGCACACGTGCCTCTGATACAGACACCAGCAGCATGAAGTCGAATCGACGTCCCAGCGTCGACACCGTCTCCACTTACTTGAGCCACGAGAGCAAAGAAAGTTTGCGTAGCCGCAACTTTGCCATATCCGTGAATGATCTCTTGGACTGTTCGCTGGGCAGCGATGAGGTTTTTGTGCCCTCGTTGCCCAACACCGCTCAAACATTGGGCAAACAACGTGCGCCGGCACCAACGCCACCACCGTTGCCACATCATGCAGTGTCGCAACAGCGTCATCAGCAGCAGCAACCGATTGCTGGTTCGATAGTGGGCATTGATGCAGCCAGCGATATGATCTCGCGTTTCGTAAAGGTTGTTGAGCCGCCGCAATGGCCGAACGCACAGCCGTGTCCCATGTGCATGGAGGAGCTGGTGCATAATGCGCAGAATCCCGCCATCTCGCTGAGTCGCTGTCAGCATTTGATGCATTTGCAGTGTTTGAATGGCATGATTATTGAGCAGCAAAAGGACATTACCAAGGTAAGCGTTTGAGACAACTGAACAAAAGGTGTAGAAATTTAAGTGTCTCTTGTATTTTAGAATTTATTTATTGAGTGTCCTGTCTGTGGCATTGTTTATGGTGAAAAAGTTGGCAATCAACCTATTGGCACCATGTCCTGGAGTATTATAAGCAAAAGTCTGCCCGGTCACGAGGGACAAAACACCATACAGATTATATACGAGTAAGTAAGGGCAAATGCCTATTAAAATAGCAACCACATAATGTAACACGAAACGTGTGAGTAAAAGTTTTAATTTGTTTGATGATTTTTGTACATTTTTTACTTTGATGGGAAAACTCTCTAAGCTCCCCATAGAAAAATGTCAATTTTAATATTTTCTATACAGTTCTGATGGATTTTCTGTAAAATTAATGTTATTTTACTTCGCTGGATTTGAAATTGTAGAAATTATAATGTAATATTTGTTTGTATCTACTTTTCTAAGTTCAATTTTGAAAACACCCTGTATAACAGCGGGTGTTCCCGATACAGCCTAATTCTAGAATAATTTTTTTTCATGAAACAAATCATCAGTCCATTGATGCCAACCAAAATTCTGACAAAAAAAAGTCTGTTTTTCTTACAGCGAAAATTAAAAATCTAAAGACAGCAATTAATAATTCTGTCGACTATTAAAAAATCTTAGAAAAATGAGCTGTACGATATGCCACTGAATGCATTTTGCTAATTGTTTGTTTTTTTATTTGTTGTTTTGTTTGGTTGGTACAAAATACCCAATTCGTACCGACTGGACCTTAAGCACGTCACGCCTTAACAACATGCATAAAACAATAAAAATCTTGCAAAAATCTAAAATTCCTAAAAAAATTACAGAAATCTCCAATGCCACAAAAATATGCATTCAAAAATCTAAAATTCATAAAAACTCTAACAAGAACATTCCAAGCAACGATTTAGTCCAAATACTGCTAAGCAGTGTTCACACTTTTCGCTAATGCAAAAGGAGCAGATTTGAAAATTTTGAGGAGTAGAAATGAGTAAAAGGGAGTAGAATTGAAAATATTGCAAAATGGAGTAGATTTGATGTAAAGGAGTAAAAAATTAAATACAGTAGTAAATTTGACGGAGAGGGAGTAGAAAAATGCATTAGTGTATTAGATTCAAATAAATTACTAGAAATGTTAATTTTAATATTTTTATTCATTCCTGATTTTATGGATTTTCTATAATGTTGATGTATTCTAGAGTTGGTGTCTATCTGGAACACCAATGAAAAACATGGGGTTTTCAATATTTTATTTATTAAAGTTGATTCAAACGTATATTTAATTATAACTTATACATTTTAAAGATCATGTTATATTTATTTTACAGATAATTGATCATAGTTATTATTTAAATTATAATATTGCCAATTTATTTGGTACGCAAGAAATTGTTCTCATCATATTAAAAAAAATGTAAGCGATTTCTGCAGAAGGGAGTTGATTTCAGTAAAAAGGAGTAGAAAATTATGAGAAAGGACTAGAAAATGCTTCTACCGGAGGAGATGAATCGATTTTACAAATCCAAATGAAATGGAGTAGATCTACTCCGATCGGAGTAGAATGCGAACACTGCTGCGAAGTTTGAATTTGAAAAAGTATATACTCGCCAGTAAAAACTAGTCGAAAACTTGTCGGTTACTGGTAGGTATTTCAAAGAATATATCTCGTCTGTAAAACTAGTCAAAAATTGTTAGGGATTTGAAGAGTAGATTCTGCCAATAAAACTAGTCAAAAACTTGTCAAAAACTGGTATGTCACTAGTAAAAGTATTCAAAAACTAGCAAGTTACTGTTAGTTTAATGGTAGATCACTGGTGAAGAACGCCGTTTCCAGGGACTTCCGCGCGAAATGCAAGTGTTACCATTTGACAATTTTTCAATTTTGGCGACCAGGGAGTTGACTTGAGACGACAAGTATTGCGCTGGCTTCGCCATGTTGAAGCGCTCAGAGACGTAGCCTTGTGATAATCGCCACCATAGCCCCCTGAAGCGTACATCCCTGCCAGTAAAACTTATCAAAAACTTGTAAAGGGTTTTTCAACAGGGACGCTACAAAAGTAGAGCGACAGGGACAGCAAACGACGCCATATTTCTTGCCGCTCTTTTGACATTTCTCTTCAGTAAGGTTTGCCATTTCATGATGGAAAGATATACGAATTCGAATTTCGGTAGTAAATTTTAATAATTTCGACTCATTGTTGGCTTGTATTGTAGCGCTCTTATTGAAAAACCCTTTACGTTACTGATAGACATTTGAACAGTAGTCCATGCTAATAAAAACTGGTCTGTCCGCCAGTAAACTAGGCAAAAACTGGTAGGGATTTGAAGAGTAGAAATGAGAGTAGGGAAATAACCAGAAACCGAACAGTTTACTGGTTAGTTTCTGGTCGAAAGTGCGTGACATCGCTTGCGAGTTACTCGACGAGTGCTAGTAAAACTGGCTGGATACTGGTAGGACTTGGGATCAAGGATATGGTGTTTTCTAAATTAAATAATAATAAAAAAGATTAAAATTCAGCACATTTATCTTGAGAATAAAAAAAATCTTTCCGAAATGAAAAATCAAACACATAATAAAAAAAATCTGAGTAGATATCTTTTAATTGCCAGCGATTAAAATATCTGACAAATAGATTTTTCATTTTATACATTTTTACATCATGTAGCGTATCACCTTTTATATTTTGAAACTCATAAAACTTATTAAATAATAGATGAATTATATCATATGAAACAAAAAAATTAACAGCCGTCAAGATTGGCAAAAAGTCTTAAAAATGTCGACTTTCTTTCAAAGCGTACATCCAAATTTCACATAAATTATCATCATTTCATTAAAAACACGTTATACGAATTACATAATACGAATTATTTAAAACATATTGCACAATATTTACGTACAAAATTAAAATTTTATAAATCTAAATTAATTTTATAAACGAAAATAAAATTCAATACGACATATTTCTAATTTAATATTAGAATAGAATTTCTATTATTAGAATTGTTAATACAACATCTACTACTCGAAATACATAATATAAAAGATATTTTATAATACTAATTTCAGTAATTCGATATACTCTATACAAATTTCTTTAATTTGATACATAATAATGATTATAAATAATTTAATAAATGAAAATATTATTCAATATATAACAAAAAAATAATTGAATTACAAAATACTACATAATTTCCATTATTAGAATGTTGTAATACTACTTTTACTACTCGAATTACATAACATCAAAAGAAATAATTCGTATTTCATAATACTAATGTCAGTAATTAGAATTACAAAATACAAATTTCATTAATTCGATTTACATAAAGCAAATTTTAATACTTCGGTTTACATAATAGGAATTTTAGTAATTCTATTTACATAATATAAATTTCATAGTATAAATTTAAACAATATCAACAAAAATCTAATAATTTAATGAACGATAATATAACTTTATATATAAAAAGTATACAAAATTCAAACTAGGTAGTGCATAATTCGAATTTCCTTTATTATCATTTATTAACAGCATTTCTATTACTCTAACGACATAATATTAAAATAAATAATTCAAATTTCATAATACTAATGTCAGTAATTCGAATTATAAAATACAAATTTCATTAATTCGATTTATATAATACGAATTTAAATAATTTGATTTACATAATATGAATTTACAAATGAATTACCATATTTCATAATAAAACTTTAAACAATATGAAGCAAATAAAAGAATAATTTGATGAACTAAAATAAAATTCAATATAAAACATGAATTAAAACTCAGCCAACTATGTCAAAGGTATTTCCATTATTAGAATTTTATAATACAACTTCTATTATTTGAAATACATAATATAAAAATTCATAGTTCAAAACATTTGTGGCAGTAATTCGAATTACAAAATACATATTACCATAATTCGATTTACATATTACTAATTTTAGTAATTCGATTTACATATTACAAATATAAAAAACGAATTTCATAATACAAATTTCAATATTATAAAAAAAATAATTGATGAATTTAGCATGTAAAAAAAAATAAAATAGAAACTACAACATAGTACTAATTTTTATTACTACAATTTTTTTTAATACAATTTCCTTCTTTTACTCGAAATAGGTAATATAAAATAATTCGTATTTCGTAATACTATAATTCGTATTACGCAACACACATTTTATTTAATCGATTGAAGGAACAGCAATTTTTATAATTAGATTTACATAAATAAAATTTCATAATACAAATTTAAACAATATAAAGCAAACAAATAAATAATTTGGTGAATTTAATATGTAAAAAATTGATTAAAATACAAACTACTACATAATACGAATTTCCATTACTGAAATTTCTTAATACTACTTTTATTACTTCGAAATACAAATTACAATTTCTTTTTACATAATACAAATTTTAATAATTAGAATTACATAATACAAATGTCATAAAAAGTCAAATTTTCAGAAAACGTGTTCCCATGTTTGTTTTAAAATGTTCTGAACTACTTACAGCATTGTCTCCGGCATTCAAACCGAGGAGCATCCTCATCCGGGACGCGCTTTTTTTGCCGTTGGTTTTCCACGCATCTGTTATCTGCCCGACTGTCCGCTCGGACGCAAAGTGTTGCGCTTTCTGAAGATTGCCTTTGACAGGCGTCTGCTTTTCTCCATTGGGCGCTCGGTGACAACGGGCCGTGAGGATGTCGTCATTTGGAATAGTGTGGATCACAAGACGCAGTTTAATATGTTTCCAGATCCCACATACTTGCAACGTTGCATGCAACAGTTGGTGCACTTGGGCGTGACCGATTAATATTAATTAATTTTAAGCATATTTCATCATCTATTGCCACCGCGCGCCACTTTTACAGTTGAAAGTACATAACGAGTGCAATCAGATGAATATCGTCGTCTTCATTAAGAAGTTTGAGCAACTCAAACGTTAATAAAATCAATGCAGAGTTGAATTTCGAAAATTAAGCAACTTTAGCTTTAAAATTTTAAATAATACAATTTATAATTAAAACAAAAAATACTTCCAATATGTGCTTCCAATTGTAGAACATTTGAAAATATTTGCAAAAATTCAAACATTTATCTTTATTATTATTATTACTATTATTATTACTACTAATTCATTGAGTGCCAAATGTATGCAATGCGTTTACATATCGCAATTTTATGTATTATATATATATTGCAGCTGAATGTGATGAAGTATTACACTCCAACGAATTATACATATATATATATATTATAAATTATATACTACATTTTTTAAATATTACTACAGCTA
Source organism: Dryomyza anilis (assembly GCA_951804985.1). Classification (NCBI taxonomy): domain Eukaryota; kingdom Metazoa; phylum Arthropoda; class Insecta; order Diptera; family Dryomyzidae; genus Dryomyza; species Dryomyza anilis. The sequence continues at coordinate 117,614,705 of OX638130.1, forward strand.
TTTAGAACTGACTAGTTTAGTAGACACTGTATTAAGTAAGCCTATGAATATTATATATATTAATTTACATTTTTTATTTTGTAATGTGTGCATTTCCAGCAAAACTGTGCCTTAAATAATTTACAAGCAAATACTACAAATCAATAAAATACAATAAACATACAAAAAAATTAACAAAATAAAATTCCACAAAATACCAAAATCAGCTACTGTTCAAGTTAAGCAAGTCGCAAAGTCATTGAGGCATCATCATCAGCAAATTGAGTTCAAATGCAAGGTCTCTTGTCTGCCATTTAAATCAGAAACACACTCAGCTCTTTTTCCACAGAAACGCCTGATGCTAATGCTGTTGCTGCTGCTCATTGACAAGTGTCCGCGTGTCCTAATAGGGGAAGTCTTGCAGCGAAGGTTGCAATGTGTGATGTCACCATAAAGTCACTGCCAACGCAATGCAGAAATCTACAAAAAATATTGCTTTATTTAAATTAAAAGATGCTGCAGACAATATTGTCCCTACAACAACAGTTGTGCCATTTGGCAGACGATCGACGCTCAATTTGGAATTCCTGCTCTCCTTGTGCTGCTTACAACGTTTGTATTTTATTCAATTGCAACTTGAAAGTAATAAATGCAGGACATGTTGGTGAGTTGGCGCTGTTTTATGTTTTTGCGGGTTCAGTTTGTGTTTTTTTTTTGCATTTGTTTTCAGTGAGCAGGGTTCGGAAATTTTTGTAAAAATAAAAATTATTAAATTTAAAGACTTGCCAATGAAACAGATATGTTTTCTTGTTGGGTTGGTTTAATTATAATCAGCGACCGCAATGTACCGGAATCATAACCGGTACCGGTATCGGTACCGTTTGGATTTTTGGAACCGGAATCGAAACCTTAATTAAAAATGTGTGGAGCAGGAACCGAAATTGAAAACCATATGTTTTTTTTTCGTACCGGAATCTATATTCCTTATGGTTTAAGTACATGTGAGGGACCTCAAAGAACCGTTTTGATTTTTGGAACTGTAAACATTATTGATATAATGTGTGAAACCGGAATTGGAACCGGAAACACTATCTTGGAACCAAAACCGAAACCGATATTCCAAAGAGATTTAGTCCCTGATTATAATTAAAAACGAAACGAACCAGTTTTATTAAACAAACGTAAAATAGACTAGTACAGATTTTCAGTTCGAAACTACACATTGTTGTTATCAAATCTATTTTCTCTATATTTTAGAGGCATGTTACAATTTTCAAAACGAATTTCTTTCAATTTTGTAATTAGATTTCTATTAGACAAATTTCGAATTCGTTTTCTCCACACTAAAATTGTTTTTTAAATAACTTAAAATTGCTTGTATTTAACTTGAGCAATTTCAAATCGTTTGAAAAACAATATTTTGTATTAATCTTCTTCAAAATATGTTACTTTTTATACTTCATTTTAATTCAAAATTGTTTGATAAGAAATATGAATGCAACATCAAGAGAAATTCGTTCAACAACTAGTACATGCTCGATATTTTGTATTATCATAAATCAAATAATAAATTAAAGTATTCCCAACTCTTCCCAACAGATGTTACTTTGGACTCAGTAATCAAGTGCGAAATAGTGCCCTCATTCGAAAACCAAAATTATGTTCTATAAGTCGCTCATCACGCCAATCTTCTATGGAGCAGAGTCCTGTACGCTAGCTAACACCGATGAGCGTGCTTTAGGAGCGTTCGAGATAAAGATTCTTTTTCGGAAGTCTATGGCCTGATATACGTTGAAAACCAGATGGAAAGATGACCTTTATAAACCATGATTAAAATTTAGTGCTTTCGCTGGATTATGAGCGTATAAATTAAAATACTTCAGCAATGGTCAACGTAGGAGAGAGATGCGTATCTTCGATGGAACGACGGATGGAGCGAGAAAATATGTCGGCGCTTGGATTGTACAACTGTCGTCACCGTAAAGCAGAAGCGATTAGCGAAATATATTAGCTGCGGAGTAAACACCAAAAATGAGTTCTAATGGCCAACCGACTATGTAAGTATTAACTAAATAAACCGAATATTATTACAAGGTTTCCCGAGTAGAAATTGGTTAAAGTTATTTCGCATCCGTCCCTGATCAGAATACGATAAGGCTTCCCTCCCAAATACCAACTGAAATGATCAGGGTAATCCTAATTTCAAAGCCACATAAGGAAACCTGACCCATCCTTCATAAAAAATCGAATTCGGTAATTTGGTAAAAGCAATTTCTGAAGAATTTAAATATACATGGGATTATATAACGTTCGGATAAGGGTAAGATCAGGAAGCTTGATCAGGCAACCTGTTAAGAATAGAACTCTGAATAGCGTCACCTTTTGAATCAGGCACTGATGTGTAAACCTGATCATTACCTTATTTGAAATCAGGGAAACCTGATCAGACAATGATTGCATCTAGAACTAAATTTCCATTTGGGTTGAGGACTACTTAATTTTAAATAGTAATTGACCTATTTCGGTGGAAAGTGAAATCGGAACGATGAAAACCGTTTAATTTTTGAAACCGAAAATACAGAATTAAAACGATGTCCAAGACCGATACAAACTGTTTTTATTTTATATCGTCTTAAAATCAGTTTTTAAAAAAGTATTATAAAAGATAGAAAAATATATTTTTTTATTAAAATTATAATTAACATTTTAGGCAATTAACTATTAATTATTGTGTCAGTAAACTAATTAGGTTTTTTGTTTAATATATTGGGAATATGTAGGATGGGCGGGCAACTTGGGCTGACCAGAACAAATTTAATTTTAATGTGGAATATCGTTGTTATAACCTAAAAATTATGTGTTGTATGAAGATCTTTTCGGAAATATTGTCATATTTTGGTAGTGCAAAACTTTCGTTTAAAGTTGAAGTCTGCTAAACTAACCAACTTGGTCTGACTGGACCACATACCAAATGCAAAGTGAAAGGATGTAAGCATTTTTCCTCGAAATAATTTGATTCCCTAGAATAATGGGCGCGAGAAAGAGTTTGAAATATTACAGAGCAATGCAGAGCCGCGGTAGCTCAGTGGTTAGGACTGCGAGCCGAAAGGTCCCCGGTTCATGTCTGGACTGGGGCTAACAACATCTTTTCATAGAAATATTTTTCTATACCGCGCTACCTCTCGGCAGTAAATGGCAAACCTACAAGAGTAAATTATTGCCATGAATTGCTGTCACCCGAGTTGAATTGTTGAACCGAGGAAATATTCGAAAACAAAAATAGAAAGCATTTGTATCAAGCATTATGAAATCATTATTTCATCATGGTATCGAGGCACCATTTAAAAAGCAAAGAGCGAGAGTTTTGGAATCGGGCAGCATTTAAAAAGGAAAGAGTGGGAGTTTTGAAATTACTCGATCAAATTAAACCCGTTCTAGATAAAACCAGTTGGGAAGGTTAGATAACATGGGAAATTTTAAAGTTGGGGTATTTTATAGTAGGTGTTATTATGATAGTTACGATTATCAAAATTATAGTCTGTCTAAGCCGACTATAAATACCCTACACATATGTGTGGTTACCATTCAAAGTGGTATATAGGTCACCAGGATATACGAATCCTGAAAATAACTACAAACTTTCAATCGCTGAAAAATGTCCATTCATTAGATACCAATATTTACAAATGGGTAGGTGTACCGAATTTCGATTTGTTTTCATGTATTTGAGCATGATGCCAATATATATTTGGACAAAAAAGTTTACCTAAATTATAAGTTTCATTCATCTAACTCTAGGAATTTCACAGACACACAGACGGACATCGCTAAATCGGATGCTGATCAAGAATATATATAATTTTCTATACCGGAGATGCTTTCTTCTGGGTTTTACAAACGGCGTACCAAACTGAATATACCCTTTCACTCTTAGTGTAGGGTATAAAAATAACTATAAAGGCTTTCTTGAATGAAATGGCTAGTTTTACTTCTACAAAACAATGGGAAAATTGGTTAAAAATGATGTTATAGGTGAGATTTAAAATGATTTTTGAAAACCAAATATTCAAACTTTTAAAATGTTGTTGGTGACTTTTAAATTAAAGATCCTTAAAACAAAACTGCTCAAAAAACGATTTTGTTTTATATAAGCGGAACTAAATCCGCCGTAAAATGAATTGGCTTAAGAACCCTGCTCAAAAGTAAAATTTTATGAACTTTAAAAAAGTTGTATTTAGTTTTTATGCAGCAGTGCCAAAAATGGGCATCAGACCCTGTAACACTAAAATGGTTTACGTTATTTGCACAAATGCGTAAATGACAATAAAATATAAAATAAAAATAAATTAATTTAAAAGAAATTGCAAAAACATCATCTCATCATATGTAAGTTAAACGCAAAACAAGTTTGTGCAATATTGACAATTTTCCAATAATGCCTGCTGAGCTGAGCGCACGCACTACACTTGGCTTCGATCCGAGATCGATCTGAACAGAGTCTAAAATGTGCAACAAATGCAGTTGCATTCATCAGTTAAACGTTCGCGCTCAATACCGTCGGTTCTGGCTGAAAACATCACTCCCTGCAATAAATTGAAATATACATCACTATTTAAAAAATATAAAGTTTTACAAAAAATTAAAAATATAAAGTGCTAAATATAAAAAAAGTGCAAAATTACTATTGAAATATTAACTATTCAAAAATTCGCTTTTGAAATATTAACTGTTTTACATTTAAATACAAAATTTCGAAAACATTCAAGGCTCATCAATAATTACATTAGATACTTTTGACTCTATATAGTATCGATCGAGTTATAGTTGCTCTAAACAAATAAAACTACGTGTTCTATTGTTCGTGTCAACCACAAATCAATCAATTTCTTGTGTGTTTTTGTGTTTGCTGTGTGCAAAAAACTACAACGAAATATCATAGAAGTCAATGCTAAATTGAAATATCACTGCAATACTATTTACAGCTGCTATAAAAAAGAAGATTTAAGCCAGAAAACGCTTGGCGGTTGCTGCAATTAGGTAAGACGATCTTTTTGGTAGGGTGTGGCATACCATGTTTATACTATATATTTATTGTGTTCGTTCTATTATATAGGCTAATATGTAGGTTGATACATTTGAGATTAACAGATAAATTGTTAGTAAGATTGATTTATGGTTTAATTGTTGCTAATTTTAATGGGCTTTAAAATGGATGTAATAGATAATGACAGGCTTGGACTTTAGAATGATTAATACGGGTATTGTGTGGTATATATAAAAAGCTGTAGAAGTAAAGCTACATTTATTTATCTTGCAATTTCTTATAATTTCACAAAAATATTGGCTACATCGATCAGAATACATTAATCTAATGTAAGACATTCTAAATTTAAGAATTTTTCAATGGAAGAGTTTTATTTCAAATTATGAACTTCAGAAAATTTTTTTGAATAATATGTATTTATAAAACGACTGAATTTGATAAAGCTGTTTTGAAAATCGTAAAAAAATCTGTATATAAATGTTTTTAAAATTAAAAAAAAAATTAAAAAATATGTCTTGTAGATTAATAGAATAAATGTTGTACAAAAATAATGAATAAATAGGTAGATCTTAAGTAATTTGCATAATTAGTTAGATATTATCCCAGTCTGCCATTCGTTTCGATATTAATGCGAGAACGATACGATATGTCCCAGAATTCGATTCGAATCACTTTTCGGTCTATTAGAACGTACTAAATTGGATGTATAGATCGATAAGACACATCGCAGTTTTTTTCGAAATGAGCATAAAACAATTCTGGATCAATATCTCATCGAATAGTGCAGTGTTATCGAGATTGAATAGAAAAATATTGCGATATCGATGTAAAAAATGTTAAAATATCGTAGCATGTCATAAAATTGTATAGTACAATAAATTTTAGTAGCGATAAAACAATGATATCGAACATTTTTATCGAAGTTAGTTCGAGAAAAGAGAATCTCCGAAACATGGTATATTGAGATGGTTCTAAATTAAATACATATCGTCACTGTTATGCCAAAGGGACGAATGGGCATTTTTAAAAATGTTGGGAAATCAAATTTTAAAGTTTGAAGTGCTTTAAAAATTAGTAAATTTTTTTTTAAATTTTTTTCTGTTATTTTGGTTTATTCATTAATTACTATAACGTAACTAAAATATCTTTGGATTTAGACAACTAACTGAATTATAAATACAGATTTCGTGAGGCTATATCCTGACCAAATCGCAAATATTTTTGTTTTTTATGCTATAACTTTTTATTAGCGCAAGATAAAATAGTAATGTAAAGGCATTAGTTTTTTCATTTTAAAGCACCTATCGATTTTGTCAAACATTTTTCTTGCTAATGATAAAAATTCAAAAAAATATTTTAAAATAATTATGATGATCAATAGGTGCTTTAAAAACAAACAATGAATGCCTTTACAACAATATTTTATCTTATACCAATAAAAAGTTATGGCAAAAAAACGAAAAGATTCGCCCTTTTGGCATGACAATATTTTCAATTTTTCCAATTCGCCTTTTTGGTTTTGTCCTTTATGGCTAGAAATAACCAACAAAACCACACACGATTTTGGCACAGTGTACATTAAAAAATGTAAAAAAAAAAACGCAAATATCAAATCGAATTAAGAAGTAAAACTCATCAATTAGAATTCAATTATCCTTAGTAAAAATGTACTCTATTAGGGAAGAGATGCTCATGACCAGATAATGTTTGTCATGTAACTGCTCGGGTTATGACAAGGTAAAAATACAATGATCAGTTCCCGATCATGGACCCTATTCTCGTTTGATGAGAAATACAAAATAAAAATAAGACAAAAACTATTTTGATATTCTGTTAATAAAATAAAAAAATAGTTTTTTTTATCTCATTTTCATTATCATTTTATATTTCTCATCAAACGAGAATAGGGCCCCAAAGTTATTGAGACAACTTTGCGTGTTCAGAAAAGATTTTTTTGTTTGAAAGGGCTCAAATGTGATAAAGCAGTTTCAGAAGAATGTAAATATACATCGAATGATATAATGTTTGGGGAAGGTTTAGATCAGGTAGCTTGATCAGGATAGAAATTTTGAATAACATCACATATTGAATCAGGCACTGGGGTCCTATTCACGTTTGATGAGAAATATAAAATCAGAAATATAAAATGAGAAGGAAAATGAGATAAAAACTATTTTCATATTCTGTGAATAATATAAAACAATAGTTTTTTTTCTAATTTTCATTCTCATTTTATATTTCTCATCAAACGAGGATAGGCACCCTGATGTTGAAACCTGATCATTACCTTGTTTGAATTAAAATTAGATTTAGATTATATTAAAATTAAAATTGGACAGCTTTAACGGATTGAAATGAAATACGTTAATTTCGTATTGGCAAATCGGATTCTAGAAATAAAAAAAATAAAAAAATCGATCCAGTTGAAACTTTAATTTCTTAATATTGGTGAACATTTACAATATAAGCTTTATCATTTAATTTAATAACAAATTTTATATAACATATAATTATGAATATTTCTTTAAATTAAGAAAATCTTTATTTTGCAATAAAAAACATAAAATGGATTTTTAATAAAAATACCATAAATAACACTATATAAGTTAAAATAACATAAAAATATAAATTTAGCTCATTTATATTCCATTATACATCAATAAATAAACGTTTCTCTAACTCCAAAATATGTGCTATAAACTTTATAGTCTTGCCTTATTAAAGTTGTTCCCTTTATAGCTGCTGCGATTGTTAAAAATTACAAAAATTAAATAATATTTTCATACGAATTGATTTAATGCCATTCTTGTCAGAATATTTATGTTACCCCTGGGTCAGTTAACCGATTTATTATATTTCACATGTCAAAATAATACAAACTAAGAAAATCAATAAAATATTTGATGTAGTTGAATTTGCCTTTTACGGAAACCACACGACAATGCGAACGAATTTGAGCATTTTTTCAGAATTTAAATTTAAATTTTTATATGTAATTCGCATTAGATCATTCGATCAGAGATTCAACGCACATAATTTGATGCCGTATTGGTTGATATTGAACTAAATTGTGAAATTACCTTTTATTGCGACGCACAATAAAGGACATTATATTTTCGATTGTATACGAAAAAATATAAATACTAGATTATTTTGGAGTTTCAAATATATTATTTAACTGACACCTATCGAATGTATTTTTATGTGATTTTTTGTACTAACATTTTTTATTTAAATTATTAGGACTTTTAGAAGTTAAAAATGATTTTTTAGATTGTACGGATTTTCTTTGCAAATAGTCTACAAATTATTTTAAACATCATTTAGTTTAAAAAGTTTATTTTTTTTTATTAACAATATTAAAATGGAAAATATCACGATTTAACTAATTTAAGTTTTTAATATTTTTAGATGGAACTCGACTACGATATAAAAACTATACGAAACGAAGACTTGCTGAAGAAAATGGTAAGTTTTAAAACTTTCAAAATGTTTTTTTAATATGTCTAAAACGACAACAAAATATATTATTAATTGTAGTTGAAATTTAAATATTTAGTGAAAATTGTTTTGTTTAGTGAAATTAAATGCATTTTTTTAGTGCACAAAAAAAAATATCGTATACTGTAAACACTTTCTCAAACAAACACAAAATTGTTTGCAAGCTCATTTGTAGGAAATAATCACAAATGATTAGTAGTGTTTCCCACAAAACATGAAAAGTGTTACCGACAAATACGAAAAGTGCTTCCCACAAATATTTGAAGTGTTTCCCACAAACACGAAAAGTATTTACCACAAACACGAAAAGTGTTTCTCACAAATATTCGAAGTGTTTCCCACAAATATTTCAAAATTTGGTAGTATTAGCCCAACAATACTTGAAGTGTTTCCGGCAAATATTTGTAGTGTTCGGGTTTTCGTCAGTTAATTTGTACAGAATTGCGGCAGTGTTTCTGCAGTCATCTGTTTTGGATGTCTTTGCAAAATGGTATAACAATAATTTTTACATTTTTTTCATCAAGTAATATTGTTTTTTATTCATAAAATTTATTGTAAAGTTTTGAATTTCCGTTGGATATATTTCGCCGGCATATATAACAAATATATGGTGGCGCATAGTTTTGTACGTCTAACACCGAAAAGAAAATTACATTATTGTTTTTGATTCGACTATTAAAAATAAAAGGAGAGAAAAATAATTAAAACTTAAAAATCTGAAAAACTGAAAAACCTATTTAAAAAAAACCATTTTCGGAATTAGCTCAAGTATCAAATAAAGCCGCAATCAGGCTTTGGACTTTTATAAAAAAAACGACATGTTTTTAACCAAGAAACTTGCTTTGCACAAACTGGAATTGGAATCATTTTAATTTTTTTTTTTTAGTAAGTAATTTTTTTTTGTATTAGAGACATTCCACACCAAAACTACCAGAGTTCAACACTCACCTTCTCCATAGATACAGTGGTCCAAAGTTTCAAAAGATGAATCAATATCACTTTTTGTGGAAAAAACTCTTGACCGTAGAATGCAGCAAACCTCGCTTTAAGGAAATAAAACCAACTTCGCCATAAGTCCTAAATCTGAACATCTAATCAATGGTCACTGTCATTGTAATTTAAATTAATTGTTCATAAAAAGGAAACATTTTCCAATTTATTCAAATATCAAATTTATATAAGGAATTTTAAAAAAACAAACTTTTTCAATAGTTTTAGTATTGTTTGTATCGAAAAATCTAAAAAAATTGGTTACCAGTGCCTTGAAGTTTTTTCGAACAAACTTGGATAACAAAAATCCAATCTTGTTGCTAATTTTTTAAATTTTGTAATTTTCGTAGAGTAAAATTTTATGTTAGGATAATTTAAACATTTTCCACATCGATATCGCAATGCTTTTCAAATAAATATCGATATATTTTAACTATTTGATGCAATATTAATCCAGAATCGTTTTTATTATCGTTTCGAAAAAAAAACTGCGATATGTCGCTTTGAACTATTTTTGCAGTTTTAGTACTATTTGGCCTTTGATATTGGTACAAGATTTAATTCGATATCGTATAATTTTGGATGATTGTCAGGTGTCTGTTTTATAAAATTTTCTCTAGTGTTTGAAATATGGGTACTCCACTGTAAATACCTCAGACAAAATATTTGGCAGGATCAAAGAAATTCGGTCATTTTTTCTATTATTTCAAACAGACAAAAATCGTACCATTTTTTACAAAAAAAATCGACTGCGGCGCTTTTAACGAAGATAAATGGAGAATTTGATAATCTTAACATTGTATTTTTTAACAAATGTAAAAAACGAGCGATTTTTTTTCTTATGGTACACAAATGCGGCCCGCCTCATCACTTAAATTGCCAATGCGGCCCGTGATGCCAACTGAGTTTGACATGCCTGCTATAGATGATAATAATTTTTTTAGTGAAAATTTTATTTTTTAGTGAAAATTTTATTTTTAGTGAAATTTTTTTTTTTTTTTTTAGTAAAAATTTAATTTCGAGTAAAAATTTAATTTTTATGAAATTTTTAATTTTTAGTTAAAAATAGAATTTTTAAGTAAAAATTAAATTTTTTAGAGAAAAATTAAATTTTTTAGAGAAAAATTGAATTTTTAATGAAGAATTGAATTTTTAGTGAAAAATTGAATTTTTAGTGAACATTTTATATATTAGTAAAAAATTTAACTTTTAGTGAAAATTTGAATTTTTTGTGAAAAATTGGAATATTTGTGAAAAATTTGAATTTTTGTGAAAAATTTGAATTTTTGTAAAAAATTGAATTTTGTGTGAAAAATTTAACTTTTGTGAAAAATTGAATTTTTGTGAAAAATTGAATTTTTGTGAAAAATTGAATTTTTGTGAAAAATTGAATTTTTGTGAAAATAGAATTTTTAAGTAAAAATTAAATTTTTTAGTGAAAAATGGAATTATTAATAAAAAATTCAATTTTTAGTGAAAATTTGAATTTTGAGTAAAAATTGAATATTTTATGTTTTTTTAGTGAAAAAATTAATTTTTAGTGAAAAAATTATTTTGAGTAAAAATTTATTTGAGTAAAAATTTAATTTTTAGTGAAAATTTGAATCTTTAGTGATAAATTTAATTTGTAGTGGTAATTTGATTTTTTAAAGGAAAATTGCATTTTTAGTGATAAAATTGCATTTTTTAGTAAGAATTTGAATTTTTAATGAAATATTTAATTTTTAGTGTAAAATTCATTTTTTAGTGGACATTAAATTTTTAGCGAATAATTGAATTTTAGTAAATAAATATTTGAATTTGTAGTGAAAAATTGAATTTCAAGTAAAAAATTTGAATTATGAAATCTATGTTTTTCGAAATTTTATCATATTCTACAAATTGTTACAACTAAAAAATGAAATAGATAAAATAATATATTAATCACCTAAAATATAAAATGTAAAAAATGACCTGCATATTAAATGCCATAAAAATCACAAAAACAACTTCTTGCGTCGTTTACCAAATTTTGAAAAATATTAACGATCAATCGAACTCGACTTAAATGAATTCAACGCACAGCACCGCAGCACGATGACTCATATTCGAACCATAAATAATGTGGCCAGTAAGCAATATAAATGTTGCAGACGAAGCACGAACCGAGCAACAAGCAGCAGCATTGGTGAATTTCGTAGATTGTATGACTGGCAGACAGACAGACACGCACGCACGCACGATCCATTTGCTGCACTTGGCGATGGCGACGCGACGTTCGTCGATAGACGCGTGACGTCATGTTAAATATTAACACTGCTGATTGGCCAGCTGGCAATAACCGTCAACTGTTTTTGGACATATTGGCCAAGTGGTTGACGTGAACAAGCGACGGCTGCTCGCACATCGTCGTGATGAGCAGCTCAGCGATGATGCAAAATCTCGCACAGAGTTTAACTGAGATGTGTGGGTTGCATTCAAATTATTTGCCAGACATTAAATAACAATTTAATTTATGAATCTATATAATAGATATATCTACGATGAGTGCAGAAAACAAATCATAGAGTAATAATGTCTGCGATTGATGTTGTGACGTCATTTTTACAGCTAAATATCAATGAGTCGTGCTTACGAGCAACAATAAATATACAGCGTACCGATTTCAATGTTAAGCACACTGATTGATGGAGACCCCTGATTGTTGAAGACCCCTGCGCACGCGTTGTAGAAAGAGGGAGAGTGAAAGATCGCGTGAGTGAGGGAATAAGTAAATGACTAGTTAACTCTTTCACCCTGAGCGCTTAATAGAAATACGATACCCTACTGACAGCTTCCATAAAATAAATAAATAAATCTTTATGATTTTTCCAGTGTGAATTTACTGCACTTTTATTAATTTTATATTTCCTTAGGCGACAAAATGTCGTACAGACGGACGAACGGACACACGGTTTGGCTACGTCTTCCCACATAGCCTCAGGCAACATGCGGTCGTCGAAGCCGGCCTTTTCAATTAAGCATTCAGTGCTCATTGAATTTTAATTTATTTTTTTTATTTTAAGTTTTATTATTATTTTTTTTTTTGTTATTTACAATTACCAGTACTTTGCATGTTATTGCGGTCTTATGCGGTTCAGCCGCCGCCGCATACGTCGATATTTATTGAACGATATTACGTGATTGTTTTTCGTAATTAAACGCAATACTTACGCTGAATATTTAAATTAAAACAATTGTTAAAAATTTTGTGTTGACACTATTTCTAATGGCTCATTGAAGAACTTAAGGGTTTCGTGCCGCCGCTATACGTGTCGTTTGAACCCTTTGGACTTCCGTTGCCCAGTTACCCAGTTGTCGGTTAATGACTTTTGAGTTGTTTATAGTTTTTATTTTGAATTTAAACGCGAACAAACTGAATCGTAATTCTAATAGGTTATACAAATATTAGAGCAAATAATTTAATTATTTTATTTTAATAGAAACTAAATTATGTAAATAAAATTAAAATTATATGTTGTCGCTTAATATTAAATTTTTGGATAAATTTAAATTTTAAAAATTTCACTTAAAATTAAATTTTAAAATAAAAAAAAAATCACTCGAAATTGAAATGTTAACAGAAATGATTTTTTTATTAGGAATTAACTTTAACAAAAAAAAAAAATAATAATTTGTTCAACTAAAAAAATTTAAAAATTTCAATAAGAATTAACATTTTTACAAAAATAGAAATTTCTCTTTAAATTTTATAAAATAATAAAAATTTTAATTTTTACAAAATTAATAAATAAAATTTACTTACATATAAATATATCATAAAAATTAGGGGTGTGCGGATAATCAATTAATCAAAATCTTGATTAATCAAAATCTTGATTAATCAAAATCCAGATTTATTTATTAATCGATTAATTACACTACATAACAGCCCTTCTGCGCAGCATTCAAGACTATTTTTGTATTATGTAATAATGTTTCTTTGGATAGGTTTACAAAATATGGGCCAATAACTTTTGAACAAAGCTTTCAAAAATGGAGTATATTTATTTTTTAAATATCTCACGTTCCAAATAACTGACATGATCAATAACTATATCAAATGAAAGCTATTTAAACATCCAATAAACATTTCTCACAACATTTTTAAATTCATTTTTAGTTTAAGAGAACTCGATAGAAGAACTTGAAAAAAGTTTTTTTTCAACAAAAATTCTATATAAAAAATTCATTTAAAAAATTGGAAAAAATCGAGAAAGTAAGACAGTTTCTAATATTTCAAAATAAGTCTACACTCTTTCGAAGAATATGAGCTATCAATGACAAAAATGTATGGGTAACATTTGCGGATAAAATAAATTATGTGAAAGCATTATAATTGATTACTATATAAATCACGCCAATTTTTTGAGCACGTATTGATAGATGATTGTTTGTAACTAATTTTAAATTTTATAACTTTATCTTGAGTACTTTGTGAGATATGGAATCCTAAAAAGTAAACCCATCCATATCTTGTATGGGATGTAGTTGAGTTGTTGACTAATTTGACTCATTTTCGAACTTCAAATTACTTGTATACTAAAATATATTTAAATTAATTTTTTTTAATTTGGTATATCACAGTTCGTGAATCATCTCGCTTTTTAGTTTTATCCCAATTTTTTAAATGCATCTTTGATTTAAATTTTTTGTCGATAAAAATTACATTTTTCGAGTTCTATCACTTTCTCTCAAACCAGTAAACCAATTTCAAAATGTTATGAGAAATGTTTATTGGATTTCTTATTTAGTATTAAATTTAATCAAACCCGTTATATTTGCAAATATATGTGACCACCTTTTTAAAAGCTAGGTTCAAAAATATTTGGCCGATACCTCGTAAACCTATCCATAGACATTTTTTTTTAATATATTCGAATTCTGCAGGTCAGTCCCAATGATACAAAAATAGTGCCATTTACTGCGTTTTTTTATCATTTTGCTGTATAGTGTTATCAGTTAATCGAACAACAATTATACGAACTTTTCCCAACTACACCCAGGAAAAAATTACCTCAAATCCCATTAAAATTGGTCAATAGGACAATTATTGATTTAATGGTATTGAAAAAATAAATGTTTTCATATAAACTCAATGACAATGTCACGGTATTTTCTAATATTTAATTAAATTTTCTAATATCGATTAAAATAATAATTTATCCTATTGACTATTTTTAATAGCAAAAAACTATTATTTATATAGTATTTTTTTCTGGGTGAACTAGCGGTACTAATATTTGTAAAAGCACGGTTCATCTGGCGGCTGTTTTTAAAAATATCTGGCGGCTAACCAGTTAAAAATTATAATTTAAGCCCGACCTAAAAATTTCAAACTGCTCGGTTGTTGTCTAAAATTTTTAGCCTGGAAAAATATCCAAATCGCTGTCAAAATGAAATATAATTTCAAAAATTTTGATTTCTTAGTGTTTTTCACCGAACAAATTTGAATTTTTTTAAAAAATAATGTTTAAAAATTGGAGAAATGTATGGTTCATGCCTGGGATGATTATAGTTTGAAAACAAAAACAGCCTGGTTGATAAAGATAAGCTAAAATAATAGCGGCTGTTTTGGAATAGCTGCTGTTTTCGAAAATAGCGTGGTTGATAAACTACCGCATAAATGTTAAACTATTCAACAACGTTATATATATATATTTTTTTTTATTTATATGCAATTTATAAATTAAAACATTCAAAGATTGAATTTAAAATTAAATAATTTTTTAAAATTGTTTTAAATTATCAATAAAAAATGTATAAAGCTGGTTATTAAAACCATTTAAAAATATCTTCAAATTAAATACCATAACTAATACCGTTAAGGGGACTATGGGGGCGATTATCACAAGGCAACGTGTCTGAGTGCTTCAACATGGCGAAGCCAGCGCAATCCTTGTCGGTGTCGTCTCAAGTCAACTCACTGGTCACCAGAATTGACAAATTGTCAAATGGTGACACCTCCACTTCGGTGGAAGTCCTCCTCGTGGAAGTCCCTGGAAACGGCGCTCTACACCACCCGGTGTAGAAGTCGGCTAAAGTGAGTGGCGAGCATCTCCCTCAGAGTGAGGGTTCGTGCGTTGGGTTTGGGTCCCACCACGGAAAAAACCTATGCGCCCAATGAAAACAAAAAAGAAGCCTCGGATAACGACCGATTACAACGATGACGACCCACGCAAACGTTTTAAGGACCATGATTTACGGATATGCACCTGGAATGTCCGGACCCTTTATAGGGAAGGTGCCTCTATCCAGCTGGCAGATGTCCTCGAAAAATATAAGGCTGACATCACCGCTATCCAGGAGATGCGATGGACGGGACAGGGCTGTTCGAAACAAGCGTCCTGTGATATCTACTACAGCTGCCATGCGGAGAGACACGAATTTGGATGTGGATTTGTGGTCGGCAAGAGACTCCGCCACCTTGTCTCTAGGTTCACGCCCGTGGACGAAAGGCTGGCAACAATCCGCATCAAGGCTAAATATTTCCATATCAGCCTAATTTGTGCACACGCTCCGACGAACGAGAAAGATGACGAGACAAAAGAGCGCTTCTACGAGCGCCTAGACAACGCATACGAGCGCTGCCCCCGCCACGATATCAAAATCGTGCTAGGCGATTTTAACGCCAAGGTGGGCAGAGAAGCCATCTATTGTCCCACAATCGGAAAATTTAGCCTCCATGCCAACACCTCCGATAACGGAACGAGGCTAATCGACTTCGCCGCAGCACGAAACATGGTAGTTAGTAGCACTAGATTCGAACATTTCGATATCCACAAGGCCACATGGTTGTCGCCCGATCAAAAAACTCGAAATCAAATTGATCACGTTGTGATTGACGGAAGGCACGCTTCAAGCGTGATGGACGTACGCACAATCCGAGGTGCCAATATGGACTCGGATCATTACCTTGTAGCAGCCAAGGTCCGCACACGCTTAAACGCTGCGAAGAACGTACGGAACCAAACGCAGAGAAAGCTAGACGTCGGAAAGCTGCAATCACAACAGACAACGCAAGCCTTTTCCACTCGACTCTCACACCTGCTTAGACAAAGCACTCCTCCTCTCGATGATATAAGCGCGCAGTGGAATCATATCTCCTGCTCTATGCGTACGGCTGCCGAAGAGGTGCTTGGATTCCAACGCCCCCTGAGGAATCAGTGGTATGACCAAGAGTGTCGCGCGGCCACTGCAGAGAAAGACGCTGCGTACAAATCCACCCTGCAGTCAGTAGCTACGCGAGCTGCGAAGGAGCGATACAAAGAGAAGAGGAGGGAAGAGAGACGTCTTTTCAGGCGTAAAAAAAGCGAGGCAGAAAGACGTGAGTGTGAGGAGATTGAGATGCATGGGGACAGGAATGAGGCTCGAAAATTCTTCGAGAAAATAAGACGCCTAGCCGGAGGTTCGAAATCCGGAGCCTCTTCCTGTAAAGATGAGAACGGAAATCTAGTGACAGATATCCAGAGCACACTGAAAATATGGAGGGATCACTTCTCTAAACTGCTGACCGGTGATGATGACCTCAATTCCACCGATAGAGAAGCAAACCCGGCAACCCCAGTACTTGATGACGACGTTGAGATTCCGCCACCCGACCATGACGAGGTCAGAACAGCCATTGCTCGGCTGAAAAACAACAAAGCCGCAGGTGCTGATGGCCTGCCTGCAGAATTGTTTAAGACCGGAGGCGAAGAGCTAATAGAGAGCATGCACGAGCTCGTAAGCAGAATATGGTCGGATGAAAGCATGCCAAGTGACTGGAACCTCAGTGTACTCTGCCCAATCCTTAAGAAAGGGGATCCCACTATCTGCGCCAACTACCGTGGGATCAGCCTACTCAATATCGCATACAAGGTTCTATCGAGCGTATTATGTGAAAGACTGAAGCCCATCGTCAACAGACTGATTGGACCTTATCAGTGCGGCTTCAGACCTGGAAAGTCCACCATAGACCAGATTTTCACATTGCGCCTAATCCAGGAAAAGACCCTAGAAAAACAGATCGACACCTACCACCTATTAGTCGACTATAAAGCCGCCTTCGACACTCCGATAAGGGAACGATTATACGCCGCAATGTCTGAGTTCGGTATACCTGCGAAACTTATAAGGCTTTGCAGGATGACCCTGAGCAACACACGTTGCTCAGTGAGAATAGGAAAAGACCTCTCCGAGCCATTTCATACCGAACGAGGTTTCAGACAGGGTGACTCCCTATCGTGCGACTTTTTTAACTTATTGATGGAGAAAATAGTTCGAGCTGCCGAACTCCGTCAAAGCGGCACTATCCTCAACAAAAGTGTCATGCTGCTCGCATATGCCGACGATATTGATATCATTGGCAGGAGCACACGAGCAGTCAGCGCAGCATTCTCCAGATTGGAGAAAGAGTCGCGTCGAATGGGTCTAGCGGTGAACGAGGACAAGACGAAGTTCCTTGTGTCAACAAGCAAAAAAGAGTCCGTGCGTCTTGGACAAAAAGCTGATTTTGACACCCACAAGTTCGACATTGTGAAGGACTTCGTCTATCTGGGATCCAGCGTAAACAGCAACAACGACGTCAGCCTGGAGATCAAACGGAGAATAACTCTTGCCAACAGGTGCTACTTTGGGCTCAGTAGGCAATTGAGAAGCAGAGCCCTCTCTCGCCGGACAAAAATAACGCTCTACAAGTCACTCATCATGCCCGTCCTACTTTATGGTGCAGAAACATGGACGCTGGCCACCACCGATGAGAGAGTACTGGGAGCGTTCGAGAGAAAGATTCTCCGTAAAATCTTTGGCCCTATCTGCTTTGCTAACGAGTATCGAATCAGGATGAACCACGAGCTGTATGAGATATTCGACGACATTGACATAGTCAAGCGCATCAAGATCCAGCGGCTTCGCTGGCTAGGTCATGTCGAACGAATGGATGAAAACACTCCAGCCAAGAAGGTGCTTGAATCGAAACTCGAAGGTGGACAGCGTAGAAGAGGGCGTCCAAATCTGCGTTGGAAAGACCAAGTTGAGGACAACCTGGCAACGCTTGGTATTTCTAACTGGCGTCAGCGCGCGCAAAGCAGATCCGACTGGCGCGGCTTCATCTCAGCGGCCAAAACCGACCCACGGTTGTAAGGGCCATTTAAGTAAGTAAGTAATACCGTTAAAGTAACAAAAACATAACGTTAAACGTTACTGTTTCAAATACTGATTTAAAGATTGGATATACATAAAATGTGTTTTATATATTTTTATAGGATAACTCTATGCCCAACAATATTTTAGTTGCTTTCAGAAAATTGAATTCATGATTTTTTAATAAAAAAAAACAAAAATACATCAATTTAACATTGTTCATTGGATATTGTTCATTATGAGTTTGTTATCGAACATTTCCCGATATTGTTAAATTTTCTCTTTCTTGATCATTTTAATTGACAATTTCAATCCTGAAATCATTTTTAATTTTTTATAATTAGTGGTTATAAAATATATTTTTGAAGAATTTTATTAAAAATTCTATTCTATATTTTGCTTAATTATTTATTTATTATTTTACGAAAGTAATAGGCCACAGAAAAAAAAATGTACATCATATTGATGAATACCGTTCTTCAAACCATGATTCATTGTATTGAAGAGCCATTCATAATATTAATGACCAACGACATCAATGTTATGAATGCGATAATAAATATGACAAACACTTGGTAACTGTCGAAAAAGTGTTCTTCAATATGATGAACTGTATGTGAAGAATACGTTTCACCATATTAATGAACAAGAACATAAAATACAACACATTTTACTTCATATTGAAGAATGCTGTTCATCAAACCAAATTTCAATCAAAATATATATTTTTCGTTCATTTTTTGACTTACTTCTCAGTTCTCAAAGTTTGTATGAATTTTTTTTTTCGAAATAATTTTTTTTTTAATTTTGTTATTCTAATTTTTTTTTTGATAAATTTTTTTTGTTTCAAATAATTATTTTTTTTGAATAAATGTTTTTAATTAAATTTTTACAACACTTTTCAGTTCTCAAAGTTTGTATGAATTATTTTTTTCCAAAAATGTTTTTTTTTCGAAATAATTTTTTTTTGTTAATTTTGTTATTCGAATTTTTTTTTGATACATTTTTTTTGTTACAAATAATTATTTTTTTTGAATAAATTTTTTTAATTAAATTTTTACAACACTTTTTTTTTGAATTATATAATGAAAGTATTCATCAGTATGTCATTTAATAAACGGTGGTATCAATATGATGAATCTGAGAGTTGGTGAAAAAATTCATAATATATATGAATAAATTCATCATATTGAAGAATTTATTCCTGTGACAATCAAAAAAAAACATTACAATAACCTTCTGTAAAACTTTTTATTTCTATTTCTAGCATCTGTATTTTATTTCGAAGCGCTTTTATTTTATCTAAAAATTTCATTAACATATTTTTTATCTTGTTCGCTGTTGACTTAATATAGGTTTTTTTTTTTCTATTATGGGTATAGATCACTTGTGATCATCTCAAAAAAAGCACTTGTTGCTTCTGTATTTTTTGTTTATAAATTGTTTGCTTGCTACTACTTTAAATGGCAAATAAATCAAGATGACAAATTGAATTAAAAAATAAAAATATTATAAAAAAATGGTATGCGTAACAATAACCCATGTCCAAAACAAAACACCTTCTGGTGGCACACATCCCAAACACAAACAATTGCATCACTCTGCGCCAATTACAACAATAATAATAATGAAATCGTCATTAAAAAGACTAACATATGTATATTGTATATGGCTTTTATTATTATTACCTATATTTTAATTTATTATTGTATTTATTACGTTTTTGTGCAGTCTGGCAAATGTTCTGAGCTGAGTTACTAGTCATACAAACGCCTCGTTTAAATTGAGCTTTTTGTATTTTTTTTCCTCAAAATTTATATATGTATAGTTAGTGGTGGGTATAACCTGTGTGCACTGAGAAAAATATAATAAATTTTATACATTTTTGTTTTTAAAATATTTTAATATTTTTTGTTATTCAAATGGGTTAATAGTTTATAAAAACATATATTTTTGAATAATAATAAATATAATTAAATTAATTCAATTCAATTATTCGGACATCCTATTTCATAATATGCTATGTCCAAAAATTGCAGTACAAATATTTTTGTAATTATATTAAGTTTTAAAAACAGGTAAAAAGGTTTTTTTTATTGTTTACCCCAAACAAAAATTTTATTAAAAACCAAAAAATCCTAAATAACTAAGGCCGAGCTCCCTCGAGCTATTCGTATTATATTTGTGGTCAAAGTGGTGGGACCTACAATTAATGCCGATGTCGGGAGTGAGAGCTTTACATGGGCGGTGTTAACTCCCGGAGGTTTGCCATTGTCTGCCGAGAGTTAACGTGGTGTAGACAAATATTTTTCTATGTAATGATGTTGTTAACCCCAGCCCAGATTTGAACATGGGACTTTTCGGCTCGTAGTCCAATGCACTAACTTCTGAGCTACCAACGCTAACTTTGGATAGGATCGATCGACACCAAAAACAGGATATAAATTCAGATATACATAATCCAAAAATGGAATAACATGTTAAGTCGCCTTGGCAGGACCGTGACGAGGATCGTACGTTGGACATGTTTTCATGTTGGATACCTCATTATCGATTTCATCACATTTCGAATGAGATAGTAAATCTGTATATTTTGAACACACATTTCATTCATTTCCTCGATTGTTACACTTGCTCAACTTAATATGGGGTGTCAAACGTAAAATACTTTGTTTTGGTGTGGTAGGTACCCTAAAGTTCAAAAAATACTCAGAAAAAATACAATACAAAATAGTCACATCATATTCTTCAAACCATGACATTATATTAATGTTATGAATATGAAGAATTTTAATTTCAATCTAAATTTTAATTATAATACTTACTCTTTTTATCATTTTCTGTTTTTTTAATTGTGTAGGCTTTTTTTTTTGAAAAACTATTTTTTTTTTTAATTTAAAAAAAGTAGCATATTGTATTCCCAGACGATTTTTAAAAATACAACCAGAGATAGAAAAATATTTAATAGCTATTGTAAGCTCTGTAAATGTAACATCAAACCTCTCGAGAAGGTGCAAAGGGCATGCTGTCTCGGCATCTCAGGTGCGATTTCAACCACTTCGACCAAATCCATTGAGATTATTCTAACATACGTCCAATACAAATTCAAGTTAAATATAAGGCCGCTGTAACAGCGGCTCGACTAAACATTCTTGGGGGATGGCTTAATTCCGAGACATTAACATTCACAGACCATAGTTAACTCAATTCCCAACACAGTTTCTTAAGGTAATTGGAATTGCGACCGCATCCCGGAGGCAACCAATCATATCGCCGCAAAGTTTGCTTTCCCGACTAGGGAGGAATGGAACAACGGTCAGGTATTGTCTAGCAACCCGGAGATCCAACTGTACACTGACGAATCAAAACTTAAGGGCGCACTCTGTGCAGACTTCTTCTGTGAAGCCTTTTTTGCAAAAGAAAGCCTCCGCCTTCATGACCACAACACAGTCTTTCAGTCGGAAGTAGTGGCTATAACAGAGGGGGGCTAAATTTATACAAAGCACTCACTGTGTAGACAAGTGTATTAAAATTTTCTCACACAGCCAAGCTGCCATTAGAGCTATATCCACGGACAAGGTGAAATCTAGGGTGGTTCTACAATGTAAAGAGACCCTTGCTGATCTCTTACTTGTTAACACTGTGGATATTATCTGGGTCCCAAGACACTGTAACATTGAGGGGAACGAAACAGCTACGAATTGGAGACGAGAAATGAATCAGAATTGGACACAATCTCAGTCGTAAATGGCAGACCTTTCCAATTTCTGAAAAACATGATAAGCTCATGGGCTTATCAACTACATAAAACATCATGGGATGAATCAAGCTACTAAATGGCTATGGGCAAACAACACACCCGAACAAATCCAAGACAAACAAAATTCTAACACTTAATAAAATGGAGTTAAAACAATTCACAGGCATCTTCATGGGTCATGATGAGCTAAGAGGTCATCTTTTCAAATTGGGAAGAGTCGACTCTTACATCTGCAAGGCCTGTGAGGAGGAGACAGAGACACTGCCCGGCTTTCGTCAGACTAAGATTTATCCACTTTGGAGCTCCCATTATTTCATCATTGAAACAACTGGGAGACTTGGACAGGAAAGAACTAAGAAACTTTATCAAATCAACGGAGTTTCTAACCGACATTGAGTAGCAAAACTGTAGTTACAACACACTACAAGCGACACATGATCTGAGGGGTCACAACGGGCCTACAAACTTTATGGCCTAGGCCTAGTGATTTTCCCCTCTCCTTTTCAATCAATCAATCAATCAATCAATCAATCAATCAAGCTCTGTGAAATAAGGCCATCGAAAATAAAGCTACAAACTTGGAAACAAAATAAAGCTCCAACAGTTCGACATAAAAAATTAGGATGCTATTTAGTATTTTTAGTTTCAATAATTGGGACTTATTTCGTTACGAAATTAAGTTCTAACTAATTAAAACAAATTAAAAATAATATAAATATAGTAATATAATAAATATTAATAAATTGTATTTTCCATTATTTTAGGGTTTTACTAAATTTCAGATTTTGTGTATTTCTTTAAACATGATATAAAACCTCATTTTTATGGGGTGTTATTTCATTTATATTTGGGGTTTTATTATATCTCAATGGGGCTTTGTTTAAATTTCAAAAATGGGGCTTTATTGCATTACGAAATAAAGTTCCAATTTTAGGGAGTTATTTCGTTTTTTAGTTTGCGGCTTTATTTCCTTGGGTCTAATTTCATAGAGCCTTATTTTATAGATTGTAGAGTCGTATTGCGATTCCAGATTTGTTCTTTAAAATCTTTAAATAGCTAAAAATTAATATTATATATGATTATTTAAATGCATGATTAGCCTAACCGCTAATGTTAAACTCTTCTTAGAACTTAACATTCAAATTTTTTAAAGTTCATATAGAGTATATTTGAATTTGATTTTATTTTTTTGAACTAAATAAATAATATTCTTGCGTAGGGTGTCGTATTTCCAATCGCGTTCAGACCAGAGTCAAGAATTCTTACTCGTGTTTTTTGTTTTTTTTTCTTTTGTTTTATATGATTCTGATTGTTTTTTTTTGCTGTTTTTGTTGTTCTTTCTTTTTTGAGTCACATTCGATTTCGTCTACGTATTCGTGTTAATTTTAATTTTTAATGTTTGTTGTGGGCTAAATCTCGCAAACTACTTTTTAATAACTTGTTTTGTATTCGTTCACATCACCATCATCATCATCGACGTTGTCGCGCAGCACCGACTCAAATCGGTTTTTGTGTTTTTTTACTGCTTCTTTACTGCTGATCGCGACTACGATCAGCGCAACGTTGAAAAATCGAAAATTCAGTCTGATTTTGGTGCTCGTTCGAAACGGTTGTGTCTACTACTACAACGTGGTGGTTATAGAAATAGAAGAGAAAATTAAAAAAAAAATAGTTAAAATTGTTATTTGTGATATTTTGTGATAAATTAAAAAAAGAAATATAAACTTTAAATTAAAATATTTAATTTAAAAGTGCATTAAAAGACATAAATAGAAGAAATTATATTATTGAAAAAATATTGACAAAGCCGCAAAACTAGCAAAATAATTAGGTTAGTATACTGCTGAAAATATAAAACACCTGTGGGTTTATTTTGCATCCTTAAGATACATTTTAAGTTTAAACACTTTATGCACTATACTAAACATTATTTATTTATTAAAAAATGTTTTATTTTTATTAAATTTTATATTAAAAGCTTGAAGTGTTGAAAAGTAATGGAAAAGTTTTTAACATTTGACCTTAACAGATACCCTAGTAGGAATTTTAACCTATTAGAGCAGACATGATCATGAGCTGATCATGTCCCTCGCATAATTTATACAAGGATCTTTGTGTTTTCTATTTTAGTGCAATTTAAAATATTAAAACCCTACTATTTTTGTCTCAAACCCACTCCAATTTAAATGGCTCAATTGTGAAATTTTTTACTAAATATATCTCTAGTTATTTCGACCGGTATAAATAACAATATTTGGATAAGAATCTTATCACATTTGATATGCCATACAATGCAGTTTGATTATGCCATAACAATCTAAATTATAACAATATTTTTATTAGATTAGAAGGTGTTTTAATCAAGTATAGAATTTTTGTATTTTGTACTTTCTGTATTATGTATAATTACACTTTTAAAATCAATTAATTATTTAAATTATTAATTACTTTTTTAAAATATAATACTTCTTTGTAAAATATTTCCAAAAATGTTATACAAATGTTCGTTCGAAATCGTTTGCATTCGATCAAATTGGTTTAATGATATTTCAAAATTCGATTTTACATACAAATGAATCATTTTCATTCTGATTAAAATCGTATTCAATTCGACTTTGGTTGTCAAATAATTGAATTTCTATCGAAAATGCATTTTCAAAACTTGTCCGACACATCTTAAGGTTTTTATTATAAATTTAATGGTTTTTTAAATTAATATTGAACAACCCTAGTAAAAATGGTAGGATTGTGAGAAAATACACTGATCAAGTCCCGACCATAATTTCGGTTCTTTGAAATAAGGCCCCCAGAAAAAAGTTATATTTTATATTTTGGCTTTATTTCGTTTTTAAATTTGGGATTTTATATCGGTACAAAATAAGACACCAATTAATAAAAAATAAAATTAGTCTAATAATTTGTTAGTATTTTCTGTTATTTTTGTACTTTTCCTAATTTAAGATTTTGGGGCTTTCTTTAAAAATGAAATAAAATCCAATTTATATGGGGTGTTATATATATTTGGGGAGTTATTTAATTTCAAAGGTGCTTTATTTCATTTTCAAAAATTGTGCTTTATTGCGTTACGAAATAAAGTCCGAATTTTGGGGAGTTATTTCGTTTTTGTAGTATGGTGCTTTGTTTCCTGGGGCATTGTTTCATAGAGCCCACAATTTCTACTAGCGAAAAGGGTAAATGTCACCTACAATATGTACAATTTATACAAAATATATTAATAGATTTCCTATTTAATCAATCACTGTATTGTTGACCAACTTTTACGATTGTTCTAAAGATGACTGACTTATTAGCGGTGAATCCATAACTATTTATACCCTACACTAAGAGTGAAAGGGTATATTCAGTTTGGTACGCCGTTTGTAACACCCAGAAGGAAGCATCTCCGGTATGGAAAAGTATATATATTCTTGATCAGCATGACCTCCTGAGTCGATTTAGCGATGTCCGTCTGTCTGTCTGTCCGTCTGTCTGTCTGTCTGTCTGTCTGTCTGTCTGTCTGTCTGTCTGTCCGTCTGTCTGTTGAAATCCCTACTACTTTTAAAATTGAAGAGCTAGATAAATGAAACTTATAACTTAGATTACTAATATACCTACGCTGTATGTGCGAAAAAATTGGCGAGATCGGTCCATTGTGACCTATGATCCGACCACTTATGTTCAAATACCTCATATAAAATGTACATATAAAGATCAATTTTTATGTATACGTGCTTAGGTAAACTTTTTTGGGTAAATATATATTGATATCATGCTCAAATACATGATAATAATGTTTTCCGGCGAAAAGACTTGTGGTTCACAAAAAAAAAATCGAAATTCGGTACACCTATCCATTTGTAAATATGGGTATCAAATGAATGGAAATTCTTCAGCGATTGAATGTTTGTAGTTATTTTCAGGATTCGTATACCCTGGTGACCTATATATCACTTTGAATGGTAACCACACATATGTGTACGGTATTTAGGCTTAGACCGACTATAATTTTGATAATCCTAACTATCATAATTACACCTACTTTAAAATTTCCCATGTGATCTAACCTTCCCAACTGGTTTTTATTTGCAAAAACTATTTTTTATAGATTTAAAATTCGAACAAAAGAACATCTTAGATGAAATCATTATTTGCAGTTATTTGGTTTCGTTTTCATTATTTCAATATACAGAAAAATTCACTTTTGGCATAAGTTTGAAAAAACGAAATAGTTAGTTGTAACAACCAACATCATGCGGTTAAAAACGAATGTTTTACAAATTATTTGGCGGAACTGCTATATTCTGTTCGAGCTTGAAATATTAGCATGTTTCCAAATTGTTTTAAAACTTTTAGTTGTGATTTTTAGTTTTCACAATAACAACCGAATAAGCGGTTAAGAGAACCGAATAAGCGGTTAAGAGAACCGAATAAGCGGTTGTGAGAACTGAATAAGCGGTTGAATTAACCGAATAAGCTGTTGAGAGAACCGAATAAGTTGGTTTGGGCAAAGAGTTGGTTGTTGAATCAAATCTCTATTCTGTGTGAAGATAATATCATTTTCCATTTTTTTTAGTGGTCGAATTATTATTTTTGGTTTGGCATGTTATAGAAGTGGTTTAAAATAATATTAAACTTTTATACGTCTTCTGAAGTTTCGACTGTCTTATTCTTATTAGATTTTTTAAAATGATCTTGTTATATGATCCAGCAATTTTTCAATACCAAATAGTATAAATATAAATTATGTATTATATAAAATTGGCTTTCTTAATTTTACTGTAATCGACGAACATCGTAAATCCAGTTAGGATCAAGAATGTATACAGTTTTCTGCCACGTTTCGTTTAGTGGGTGTTATAAACCATGTATGCAAAGTGAAAAGTATTAAAAAGCTATTATAAAAAAAAAGTAAATTTAAACCTTTTACGACATTCACTTGACAAACATCATAAAGTACCTGACATAACTGATTTAAAACATGTACTATATCTAGTGATTATAATGACATGCTAATTATTTGGAACAATTGTCATTAATATAACGTATAATTGTGAGCACCACTAGCAACCACAATAGGTCGTCATCAATTTGGTGTTTTCCGGAACATCTGTTGCGATGATCGCATCAAACGTTGTACAGCAAGTGTGTACTGTGTACGGTGCTGTGCAACAAGTGTGTAGTTGCGTTGCAACAGGTGTCACGCAAACAACAAACATCATCATTTAAATTAATTGCTTTTATTAAAAGTGAAAAACACACAACCAATGTTAAATATAATAAAAATCACTTAATTGCCAAAAATTGCATGACCTCGAAATGACACACAAAATTCAATTCAAGTCAGCATTGTGTATTTCATTTTAACTACGTGTTTCAGAGCTCAGACGATAGACGACTACGCCGACTACGAAAATCACTACGCCACAACGTTATTCTTGAAAATTTCGCGAATACCGTGTTGTCGATACCACCACGTCTTCGTGGATACAGTTTTTATAGAAATTACGTCATTATTGCTTGGCGGGCGGGCGTTTGGTTGAGCCTGATTTGAGCTCTGTTCGACAAACGACAAAAAACATTTAGCGAAATGATCACCGATTCAGGTTGTAGCAACTACTGACAACTGTTAGCGTCGATCAACGATGATGTTCATAATAAATAAATAAAAATTAATTAATTAACTTTAAGCCGCTATGCTATGGCTTTGTGCAAGAGGGGTTCTGACTGAATGCTGAATGTGATGTGGTTTAACCGGTAGGCCTGCCTTTAAATCACTTCCGCAATTTTCAATAGGAAATCCTTGTCTGCTGAGGCATAATGTGACTTTTCTTACGGTTTTAACAATCGTTTTAAACTATTGATAGATCTCTTTTTGACTTGTAAAACAATATAAAAAATGAGTTATATACAATTGTCAAATGCTACACTAAGTAAAAATACTTTAAACTGTGGTACAAAAGACTTAATAATTACACAGCATAGAATTTTGTTGCGAACAACTAAATTCTAAATGTTAATTCGATTTTTATACACCGAAAAATACTCATTTGCCAAGAGGTTGGAAAAACGAAAAAGTTAGTTGTAACAACCAACTGCATTCAGTAAGGCTATACATACGCCAACTTTTTCGATAAATGCTGAACATTGGTTGTAGCCAAACTTCAACTCTTTTGGTTTTTACTATAAGAATCGACTAAGCGGTTGAGACAATCGATTAAGTTAGTTTGATAAATAGTTGATGGGCGCAACAAGTTCTCTGTGTACTACCTAAACTAAATGGTTTTAGTTTAGACTAAAACCAATTGGAACATTTATTTTTAGTGACAACCGAATATAGGAGGCAGTCCCAATAACAGAAGGCTGTGTTGGGACTGTCCAATTCGTAAAAATTTCGTTTTAACAGTATGAATTTGGTTATTACAACCAGTTTTTACGACTAAGCGGTTGAGACAATCGATTAAGTTAGTTGGATAAATAGTTGATTGGCGCAACAAATCTCTATTCTCTGTGTACGACCTAAAGGGATGAACTAAACTAATTCTAAAGGAGAAACATGAAATTTTAATTCAAATTATTACCTAATTTTAAATCAAACCTAAATGTGCACTTTAAAATTTTAAAAAGCGCATTGTTTTTTCACCGTGTACAAACATAACATGTCATCGTCATTGTCGTAGACATCGCCGACTATATTATCTCTAGAATTTTGTATTATAAAAAATATTTTATATGCGATTGTTGGTGAACGCATGGAGTGGGGAAACAGACGACTTTGAATTGAATCGAAAATATTGTGAAGCAGGTAAACAAGCGATACGACAGCATTATATTCCGAGAGGTGATATCACCATCAACTCGTACTTCATTCGCATTAAATATAAACTTTACTTTAAATTTTTCATGTTGTTCTTGTAAATACTAATAATTTATTGTTTTTGTTTTTTGTATTTATTTTTATTTGAGTTTCACACTTTATTATTATAAACAAACCTTTTTTACTTTATCAATGTTATTTTTAAACAACATCATTTAGCAAATAATTTAGTGAAGCAATTGTATTATCAATTTGACGAAATCTTTTAGACTTGATTAAGACTTTAATTTGTATGAGTTATTAGTTAAATATTTCTATAATTGAGAGTCGCAGTCAGTTTTTAAAAATTTCAAAATAACATGTACGCGTCGATAATGTTTCAAAATAATCTACATACCGATGGATGAATCATTACAAATGTTATATAATTATCGGGTATTAGTTTAAACACATTTTAAACATTTATTTTTAAATATTTTTAATAAATTTAATTCGCGTATTCACAGTTTCATGGTATTGGTACGACATTGTATGAATACGACAGTACGGCAATTAATCTGTGAGCACCATTTTATTGCTTCTACAAATATTTCGTTAAATAAATGCATTTTATTTTTATAAATTTGGGAATTTTTTAAAATATCAAAAATATTACTCGACTCCGTTAACGATAACGTATACAAAATACTCATAAAGTTACGTTATGGACTTTGAGTAACCAAATTAATTGGAAAGGCATATAGATACAAAATATTATTTTCTGTTTTTTCACACAACCTTAATTAATATTTCAAAAGCTTAAAAATAAGCATTGCGATTAAAATAGGGGACACATTTTGATTTTTGTATAAGGGTCTACTATTGTCACGTACGTAACCAAAAAGATACATTTGTTATCATATTAAACTAACAAAATTTTTAAAAAAATTAAATCCTCTGTTTATAAAATAGAATTACCTCGGCATTTTCAAAAATGTAAACATCGATTTCCTAGTAATTCTAGAACATTTATAACAGCTAATTACAATTTGTAGCGTTCGGAACATTCAGTAACAAAAGTGTAAAAAAATATCAAACAAAAAAAATTGTTTTTCACAAAAAAGTAAAACAATTAAATACTTTGAAAATCATTTGTAAATTTTATTTCGTAATAATGATTATTAATCCTGTCAGATACAAAATCATAGTGAAAATTTTCATACGGAACGATCGGAATTATTGTGTGATTTACTATGAAATAACCATAAACATTAGGAACAATTTATATATATATACAAAAATAAAGTAAATTATCTCAGTTATCTTTCTAAATAATTTTAAAAAAATAATGATGTGTATGCAAAAAGAATTTATACAAAAAGAATTAAATAATTTGTCCCGTCCGGAATTTTTCTGTGATTTATTATGAAAATAGTATACAAATAGTATACAAAGGGTAAATTTATAAACAAAGTAAATTATCTCAGCTGTTTTTAAAAAAAATTCAAAATAAAATATTTGTATGCTAAATTCATTGAGTTTTTGGACTTTCCATATGAACTTCGACATGCACTTCCGTTTTTGTTCCGTCCGGAAAAACAACTATTTAATTTATATCTTTTGATCTGCCCTATATAATTCTGTAATGCAGATATTTAGTCATATTTAAATAATACTTGCCAAACAAAAAAAAAAATTAAGTAAATGCATTACCCGGCAATTATTTTGAGTCCTTTAAGACTCCTAAATGTGCCTATTTATGAGTGTTACCCTCATATATGAGCACTTAAACTCGTCCGAAAAGGCTCCCGACTCCTGGGTAGAGGGCCCCATATATAACCCTCATATTTCTGACACTTTTATTACTCCTAAAACACTCATATTTGAGCCCTAAAAAGAGCCCAAAAAGGCTCCCAACCCCTGGGTAGAAGGCTCCATTTTATGAACCCAAAAACCCTCATATTTCTTACACTTTTATTACTCCTTAAATACTCATATATGAGCACTTAAAAGAGTCCATAAAGACTCCCAACCCATGGGTAGAGGGTACCAATTTATGAGCCCAAAAATCTTCATATTTCTGAGACTTTTATTACTCCTAAAACACTCATATTTGAGCTCTAAAAAGTGCCCAAAAAGGCTCTCAACCTCTGGGTAGAAGGCACCGTTGTATGAGCCCACAAACCTTCATATTTCTGACACTTTTAATACTCCTAAAACACTCATATTTGAGGACTGAAAAATATCCTAAAATGGCTACAAAAACTTGGGTAGTGCACACGCTTTAAAGAGCGCAAAAATCCGCGTATTTTTGATCATTTTAAATTATTCTTAAAACATTCACATTTTTGAGAATTTCCAGGCACCACAATTGCTTCATTTTTAGAGTTTTTCTTTCTTCAGAAGTACATAACGTGTCTGAAATTAATCCAACATAGTACATGTTCATGTTTATCTTAGTCCAGTCATCCGTGAGAAAATGCATTAATTTTTAAAAAATCCATTTAGTATGTAGGTTTGTCTGTTGAATTTACACTAATATTTTATTATTTTTCATTTGATTTCAAATTCAAAACGAATATATGTATATCAATTTTATTTTAACAGTAGGCTCCTAAAGACAGCATAAATAAGATACTTTTATGACTCCCTTTTCTGAGTGCTCCTAAAAAACTATTCAATTTGATGATTTTATGAGTTTGATTTGAGGGGGCTCCTAAAGCGCACATAAATGGCACTCATTTATGAGTCAAATTTTGGAGCGTTCCTAAAACGTTCTAAAAAATAGAACTTTTATGCGTCTATTTTCTGAGCGCTCACAAACAATTTTATTTTTGATGCTTTTAGGAGTCTAATATGAGGGCTCCTAAATAACTCTTAAATATGAATCTTTTTGAGTAATATTTTTGAGAGCTCCGAAAACAGTCTTAAATGAGCTTCTTTTAAGAGTCATTTTTCTGAGGGCTCATAAAACACTCCAAAATTGGTCTCGTTTATGACTCCAATTTCAGAGCGATCCTAAATTGCTTAATGGGTAATTTTCCACCGAGATATTAAAGTTTTAAACCTACGAATGTCCCGTCCGGAACCCCAGGAAATGTTCATATTTCGAAAAACCTTGGAGTATTAAAAAAAAAAATTAAATATTTTTTTTATAGAATATCATTTTTTGAAAAAAAAAAAAAAAAAAAAAGTTTTATCAAAAAATTTTTTTTATCGAAACTAAAATTTTTTTCGGACAAAAATTCTTTTTTGTTTCAGATACCCACTATTTAAAAAAAAACAAATTAAAGAATATTTTTTTTTGTAGAATATTTTTTAATTCGTAAAAAAAAATAATTTTTGCATAAATTAATTTTTGAAAAATTCTACCCTTTAAGTATTCCGATGCTTTGTAGTATTCCTTCAAATTATGCAAGTATAACGCAAACAGTTTTTAAAGATAACTAGAAACTCACATCATTATTATCCCTATTTATATACATATTTTCCAAAACTTGTTATTTCGATATTTTGCTATTTTCGTTATTATGGCTTATCACGTTACTGCAATAACCCCTTCAAATGTCAGTTATAAATAAAATATTTTCACTAAAAGATGACTAAAAGAAAAAAAAGAAAAAAAATAAAATAAAAAAAATATAAAAAATAAACTTTCATAAAAATCTATCTCTGTCTATAACAATAAATTAATCATTAATAAAATTTACAACCATTTCACAAAATGACAACATTTTGAATGAAGCATGTAGCACAGTTTGACTCTGCGCCATTTACCAAATACAGCATCCGAAGTCTATACAAGGTCTGGTTCTGTAAAGACGTCTGCGTAGGTTGACTACAGACTATAGAACATTTCACATTACTTATTGCATTTCGTCAACCTGTTCACAAAAAAAAAAAACAAATACACGTTACTCAAAAACAATTAATAATATTTGCAATAATTTGCATTGAGGGATATAGAAATCTTATTTTATAGTGTGGTTTCTAGTCAAGTTTATACTATATACAGCGTATATCTCGCATGTGTTTAGTGAGTGTAATTAATGAATACCGACTTATTTTTATTTTTTTTTTATTTTTTTTTTTAGTGGCAGCAAACCGAGGATTCGAATCGGCGCAAGGAAATACATTCGCATTTGTACAAGTTACGTGAGTCGCGTTTAAGAGATTTGTATCGAGAAGGCGGTAGTGACATCATTATGTCCGATAATTCTGGTTTTGGCAAAGATCCCATGACACCGTGTCATGGCGATTCTCTGGTCGATCAAAGTTTTCAGAGTCTTAAGTCAAAGGAGGTGCGTGATTCGATGAGTCCCACGCACGATATGAAGTTTCATGCGCTCAGTCTTAATCAGCCCAATACAACCGGCTGGGATGTGCAAACTTCGTCGGAGGTTACTCCGGATGGGCGTGGTTTCCGCAGCGAGACAGTGGCTAAAACAGATGGTATGTTAAGGTTTACATTACTAAATATATCGCTGAAAATTATTCAAATTATAAAATAAACATTTAATTAAAAACATACAATTCCAAAAATACACAAACTCTCTTAATTTCGTTTTTAATCTAATACTGGTCGTCCGTCATTAAAGGCTGACCTATCATAATAAATTTACGCTTTTTTAAATTTCTTGGATTTCAGGAATCGAAAAAATTAATGGCGGTGTAGCCGAGTTTCAAGGTCGTAACGAACAACGTTCGAGCGCCTCACACGAGGGCGACGACAAGAACTTCGTTAAGAAGGCATCAGATAGCACAAACACTCATTTGGAAGAACATGTTGTTATAGGTGATGCCAATTCTGGACGCACCGAAATGAAAACCAGTTCGAAGAAATCGTCGTCTTCCTCGCAAGTTATCTCTTCGTCTTCAACCACCTATGAGGATGGTGTTCCAGTAGATAACAACTACTTGATGGATGATCGCGCCGGTACAACCAGACGTCCGCAGTTGCAAAATCAATACGAACAACAGCAGCGTGAGCAAATACAACAACAACGCCTTCAACAGGAAGAATTCCAACGCCAAGAACAACGTCGACATGAGGAACAAGTTCAACAGTCCCAGCATACAACCGAAAAACAATATCATCGTAATCAGATTCAGACTGATAGCAGTACCAACGTACAAACGCAGAAAATGTATGAGGAAAATAAAAATTATGTGGACATGGACAAAACTTCTCCGGAATATCAACAACGTGTGCGTTTCCTAATGGCCCAAGATGGCGAAATTATTTCAAATGTTGTTGAATATCCGAAGCCGAACGTAAAGATGATCACTACAGTGAAACGTTTACCTGATGGTACTATTGTTCGGAACAAACGGTACGAGACCGAAGAGTCGCGACCTGCTGTGGAGACAACGCGTCAACGTAATGTGTCCAATACATCAAATCAAACCAATACGCAGAATCGTACCGAGAAACGGTCTCAAGATCAGGAAAACATCTACACAAGATTGGCCAACACCAGAGATACTGATAACATGTCAAGGAGAACAAGCGTAGATAGTACTGATAATGCTGAGACCATGCGAGTGCAGCCAAGAGGTCATCCAGGTGCAATACCCGAATCTCAGGTTGTAGAACATTTTTCCGATGATGTTTCAAATGTTGCAACCTATTCGTCTGTGCAGAAATCCAGTCGTCGTTATTCTACGGAAAGCACTTCGAAGACCATAGAAGAGGTTGAAGACATTCCATCCGGTCCTTACCGTTCTCAACCTAACCGACAGGCACCTAAAGATTTTTCTACACATGGTTTTCCATCAGTACGTCCCAATAAACCGACTCAGGAGTATCCAAATGATAGACCACATGTTGCTCGAGATACTTTTGTCGATAATCAAAAGCCAACGTCGGGATATCCGTCCAATGAGCAACCTTTGAGGAATCCATCATCTATTCCAACTGATGGCGAAGTAATTGTCACGTCCGAAACTAAACGTACCGCCAAATATAATAACTCCCAGCGTGTCACACAAACTGAAGTAATTGTGGATGATGACTATCCAACAGAAAGAAATCCGGATTTTACAACACACGGCTTTCCATCCGTTAAGGCCTCTTCGCCATTAAGAGAGGGTTCACCCAGAACATTCCAACCGACTAGCCCACGTCGTTCTCAGCCAAGTGATGGTTTTTCGACACATGGATTCCCTTCATGTAAGGAAACATCACCCAGTTCACCAAGAACTTTCCAGCCGAGTAGCCCACGTCGTCCACAGTCGAGCGAGGATTTCTCCACGCATGGGTTTCCCTCGGTAAAGACACCAACAAAACAGACGCCCAATTCAAGAGAAATTCCAGTAACCGTTGAACGACAGTCGCAAAATTCTGCCTCGCCACGGCCACAAGGTAATTTGACCAAGCCGAAGTCTACGACCGAAACCACCACACACACCACTACCACGGTGCGAAAGGAAAAAGAAGTGGATGCAGCCCATCGTGCCTTTGCTGCCTCGCTAAGAAGCTCATCTCCAGTGGACAATAGCAGACGCGATAGTACTTCTTCTGACCATCAACGTTTCACGCCACGTTCAAGCATTTCGTCCCATAAAACTACTACTACCAGACGTGATATGCGTGAGGGCTCGCACGACAGCAACGCTCCATCGGAGACTAGCCGCATTAGCTCAAGCACCGTTACGCGTCAATCGCCCGGCAAAAACGTTAACGTGACAAAGCAAACCGTGGTAACACCACAACGCATAACTAAATCACCATCGCCCACTAAAACTGTAACAACAACTACGACAACTAAAACCACAACAGTCGAAGTGCCAAAATCAGGTACGAAATAAGCCATCCACTTATTAGTAAATAAATGGATATTTATCCTTCAGATAATCAGTTAAATAAGCCAGCCGCAAAACAATTAAAACCTATTAACGAACCACTAACCATCACAAAAACTCAATACTCTGCAAACGATGCCAGTTTCCCAATGGGAAACGAGTCGGTAGTCGAGGAACCAATCATTCTCAAGAAACATTTCTATCAATGTGGTCCGTCCGCTAACATAACAACCCCCTCGCTGACCTCTGTCGGTAAGAACAAGAAAATAACTTAATCACACAACCTCCACTAACTCCAATATCTGTTCTATGCAAATCTTGGCGCGGCACTTTTTTTTTTACACACTATTCAACGCTTCCTGATTATGACACTATGAAACCATATATTATTCGCATGATAAAGAGTTAGAAAATAACAATACAACAGATAATTCTAAGAATATAAAAACTAAAGACAAAGAAACAAATACACAAAACGATGCAGTTACTGCCAAAGTGGCTAGTCAACTTAATGCAACAATCACTAAGGGGAGTGATATTTCAAGCACTCAACCAATCGCAACACCAACACCCAACCAAAGTGACCTAGACACCATAGAGCATGCAATTATCACTGAAACGCATGGTACGTTTATGATCTAACAAAATCAATATACAAGTAGTGATAATATGTCTAACCAAAAATAACAAAAAGTAGTTTGAGCCTAACTAACCGCAATTAATCCGTAGTAATCTAGACAAATTCAAGTGTAATACATCGTAATTTGGTGTAATTCAATTCAACAGAGAAATCGCCAAGATCATCACCACACTCACCTGTATCTAATATTAGTAAACCACGCACTCTCCCAAAGAAAAATTCCCCCGTAAATGACGATCATTCGTTGTATACTGATGACAATCGTCATAAGCCATACATGCCATCAGATGACGAACTCTTGCCTTCTGAAGAGTACCTTGAAGAGTATCCTGAAAAGTATCAGGAAACGAATCCTTATGAGATAGAACCAAAAAAATCATCTAAATCACCACAACGACCAAAAACTCAAAATTATCCTGATACGATTCATACGGTTGAGACAGTTGAAAAAGTTTATTATGACGAATCCGACGATGCTCCAATAAACTCACAAAAATCCGATTCTCCACAAAAACCAACTCGCACTGGCCATTCTCCAAACGGCCCATCCTCAAGTCGTCCATCACCTAGAGGTCACTCTCCAACTGGGCCATCATCAAAAAGTCCTTCTTCAATGGGTCCAACTCCTACATCTGCTACTAAATCACCACAACAACCAAAAACTCAAAATTATCCTGATACGATTCATACGGTTGAGACAGTTGAAAAAGTTTATTATGACGAATCCGACGATGCTCCAATAAATTCACAAAAACCAGATTCTCCACAAAAACCAAATCGTACTGGGCATTCTCCAAATGTCCCATCCTCCAGTCGTCCATCACCTAGAGATCACTCTCCAACTGGGCCATCATTCAAAAGTCCTTTTTCAAAGGGTCCAACTCCTACATCTGCTACTAAATCACCACAACAACCAAAAACTCAAAATTATCCTGATACGATTCATACGGTTGAGACAGTTGAAAAAGTTTATTATGATGAATCAGACGATGTTCCAATAAATTCAGAAAAACCCGATTCTCCAAAAAGACCAACTCGCACTGGCCATTCTCCAAACGTCCCATCATCAAGTCGTCCATCACCTAGAGATCACTCTCCAACTGGGCCCACGTCAAAAAATCCTTCTCCAAGGGGTCCAACTCCTACAACTGCCAACAAAAGTGGTCAAACTCCAAATAGACCATCGTCAAAAAGTCCTTCGCCAAACAGACCAACATCTGTTAACAAAAGTGGTGGATCTCCACATAGACCATCATCAAAAAGTCCATCTCGAAATGGACCAACTCCATCTGTTAACACTGTAATTAATGAAAGGGAAGATGAACTTATTAGACAAACCAATCGCCAGATAAATGTAACTAAAACAAACAAATCAGTTGTTGACGAATTCATTGTAAATGAAAGTGAACCACAGTTTATGCCAGATAGTGATGAAGAATCTCCAGATGGTGCATTAACTTCAAAACAACTTGAGCCATTCCTAGTAAAAGAACCCGTGAATGCACCAACTTCGCCAACATATCGCAAAAAGGGTTTAAGTCGCAGCGAGACTTTTGAAGAACGTTGTCGTCAAATCTTAGGAATGGAAGATTCTGGAGATACTCAAGGTACCTATAAGCCTGCTGAACCAGAGAAACCTAAGGAAATTCCGAGAAACGATGAAAACTTAACTGAGTTTGTTGTTCGCATTGAGGACTGTGAAGACGATGAACCAACATATTCTAGTGGATTAACGCATTTTAAAGAAACGACATCTACAACTGTTACCACTGATAAGCGTCACCCAACACAAGAACCGGATAAGCGTCAACCCGAACGTCAACCGATTTCTTCAAAACCTGGTTTACCGTCTAAGACATCTCCAGATCGTAGCTCCGATTCAAAGAAGCCGGACATTTACGACAATGATACTTCTGAATATGATTCAGAAATAAGTACTGAAAAACATCATACAACTAATACAACTCATGAAAAACGAACAACATACGATCGACAACCATCACCAACGAAAACTACGGATGAACCCAGACCAACTTACACGACTACAAACATTACTGAAACTATTACTACAAATACTCGTCCTTCCAAGTCACCAGAAAGATACCCAGTATCTGAACAACCTGATAAGCATTCTCCACGATCATCACCGGTATATAAAAAACCCACAGAAATTTATAAGAATGATACAACTGAATATGATTCTGAAGTTAGTATTGAAAATTACGATACGGAAACTAATACTAAAAATATTACGATTAAAAATAATAAACGTACTCCGTCACCAACCTCATATTCAAGAGAGCCTTCACCGACGAAAACTAGGGATGAACCCAGACCAACGTATACGACTTCAAACATTACCAAAACCATTACTACAAATACACGTCCTTCCAAGTCACCAGAAAGATACCCAGTATCTGAACAACCTGATAAGCATTCTCCAAAGTCATCACCGGTATCTAAGAAACCAACGAAAACTACGGATGAACCCAGACCAACGTGTACGACTACAAATATTACCAAAACCATTACTACAAATACGCGTCCTTCCAAGTCACCAGAAAGATACCCAGTATCTGAACAACCTGATAAGCATTCTCCACGATCATCACCGGTATATAAGAAACCCACAGAAATTTATAAGAATGATACAACCGAATATGATTCTGAAGTTAGTATTGAAAATTACGATACGGAAACTAATACTAAAAATATTACAATTAAAAATAATAAACGTACTCCGTCACCAACCACATACTCAAGAGATCCATCACCTTCGAACTATACTGAAAAGCCCAATAAAATCACTACGAAAACTATTGTTACCGAAACAACTACTGCTGAAAAACACTATCCTAAGACTCCCCGTACTGAAAAATCTCCTGAACGTCGTCCAGAATTCAAAAAACCAACAGAAGTATATAAAACCGATACTACTGAATATGACTCTGAGTTCAGTATTGAACAATATGATACAGAAATCAATACTAATTTCAAACGAGCACCATCTCCAACTACATTCGACAGAAAACGATTGCCATTGGAACCTACAGACGAACCTAAGACTACTTCGAGTAGAAAGATAGTTGAAGAAACCGTTATTTCGAAAACACGTCCCGCTAAAATTCCAGATCAGCCAACATCTACAAAACCAAATACGCGTTATTCAAAATCTCCAGAATGTCGTATAGAATCTAAAAAACCAACCGATACGTCTGAATATGATTCAGAAATCATTGTGGAACAATATGATATAAAAACGAATACAATAAATGTGAATAGTAATGTTTCAAATATTACACATCGAGTAAGAAACCAATCTCCATCACCAACTAGAAAAATATCTCCTGTAAAGACTCGTCCAGAGCTGCCAAATTCAACATCAACAAAGAAAACAGTTACAACAACTATATCGACAAATACACGCTCTTCAAAATCTCCAGATCGCAGACCAACGTCAACAAAACCGGATATGCGCAATCCAAAATCTCCAGAGAGACATCCAGTGTCTCAGAAGCCTACTAAAGAATTTAGGAACAAAACAGAATTTGATTCCGAAATCATTCAACATAAAACAAAGCAAGATATAAAACGACCTACTTCACCATTAAAATCAACTGATCAACCACGTAGCACAGTATTAAAGAAACCTAATCAACCGAGTACCACCAAAAAAACGGTTATAACAACCACAACAAGTTCACGTTCTACTAAGTCGCCCGAACGTCTTCCAGTTACAAAGAAATCTGATGAAGTTGACAATGATACCACAACTGAATATGATACAGAAGACAACATTGAACCAGATCAAGAAGCACCTCAAGAGACAACTTCTGAAAGTACATATACTAAGCATTTAACTAAAACAACAAAAAATATAAAATCATCAGTGTCCGATCTCAGTCGAACATCTTCTCCAGAACGTAAACCATCTCCAGCCAGATTATCATCACCGGATCGTAAACATTCTCCAGTAAGAGTTGAATCTCCGGAACGTAAACATTATCCCGTTGTTAAGGATAGTTTGAGGCAGGGACCAACGAATAGAATTATTTCACCGAATCGTAAATCTGAAGTAACAGTCGAGGAAATTACGAAAACAACTCTTACCATACCAATAGAACCTTGTGATTCACCAGTTTCAGATCGCAGCCGACCATCTTCACCGGAACGAAAACACTCTCCGATAGGAAGAACTAATAAAAAACCCAGTACACCAGCTGAACCTTTCCGGAGACCGTCATCTCCAACTAACTTGCGCCCAAGTAGACCATCACAAATCAAACAGCCAACTGGCACGACAACTGGTCCTCATACCAGTAATAACAGACCCATTAAAAAACCCCTAAAAACTGTTTTAAATGAAGATCAAAAACCGCAGACAAAATTAGGTGTCAAAACTAGAGAAATAACAGAAAAAACACACGTGATGGTTACAAATAATTTAAAACCAAAGTCATCAGTACCTGTAGTGAACACAACGAAAAAAACAGAAACTTTCAGAACTACTCAAGTGCTTAAGCAGCGAAAAAATACTGATGAAAAATTACCGAAATCGCCACACAAAGAAAAACCCACAATGGCTGATGTAGCTGACAAAAGAACAGATTCACCTGATACAAGCCCGACAAGGGATACCGAGCGACGCCGATCTAGCAATATATCTGTCCATACTGAGATTATTATTGATCATACTGCTCCAAAATCTCCTAAGACTAATGATATCCCACGCGGTCGAGTACCTACGAAAACTGTTAAAACTGACGAGGAACTGATAAATCGCACATTATTGCAGCGACATAATAAGAAGCTTTTGGTCACGGAAAGAAAAGAATCTGCTCCAGTACATCGCGTCACTCGTAAAGATAAGGACGCCAAAATGTCGCGATCAACTAGTGAGAATGTTATTAAAACCGTAAAGAAGCCTGAACCGGCTCCCAGTACGGTATTGCCAAGCTCGCCTTCGAAACATCCTGATCGTCGTCCAAGCAAATGCATGACGACAAAGTCTATAAATCTCACTACTATGGATAGACTTATGCAACGCGATGATATGGAGAATGTAATCATTGATATTCAGCATGCCAAGAGCTCTCGAGAGCCATCGCCAGATAAAATCGTGCCCACACCAGTACCAATCGATATGGACACCGGAAAACCGCGTTACCCGGATGTTGTACAAGAACCCGAAGATGAGCCTCGCAGAAAACCGGTTATAAAAAATATACCGATTTTTGAGGAAGATTCAAATGATTTTGTCGGTTGTCACATCATGGAAGTAAATGTGAATAAAGTAACGGTGAATATTGAGAACACTGATCACTCGGATGAAATTCTAAATAG
This sequence comes from Dryomyza anilis, assembly GCA_951804985.1. Taxonomy (NCBI): domain Eukaryota; kingdom Metazoa; phylum Arthropoda; class Insecta; order Diptera; family Dryomyzidae; genus Dryomyza; species Dryomyza anilis. The sequence goes on from OX638130.1 coordinate 117,656,700, forward strand.
TCCCACAGTAGAGGCTCCAATTAGTCTTGACTATCAAACTATAGAGAAAACCGATGATGATGTTTGTCTGCTTAGTGTACATGACAAAGTTAACAAGTTTACACATACTGCTGAAGAAGTAAAAAAACCTAAAACATCTGGCAAATTTTATAGAGATTTTGATCTTTCGCCAAATGTTCCCGAAGATGATGAATGTTTGCTTACAGTGGATCAGAAAGTTAACAAATTTCTTAAAACTGCTGAAAAAGTTAGTAAGGATACATATACAACAACAAGAGATATCGAATTACCCATACCGGAATCGCTAGGTGTAACATCACCCCAAAAGTCACCGGAATTAGTTGCTAATATTGTGCGTCAGATTTCACGGCAACCAGAACATGTGGAGGAAGAACCTCAAACCGATTTCAATACGACCAATACTTCTCATTGGAATACCAAAAAGTTAAACAAGACAGTAACAAACTTTGACGATTCCCTTGATGAGACGGAGTGCATTCCAACCATTGTTACTGACACCGAAGACGATACTGAAGAGTTGGTACCAATGACAAAATCTCACACAACATCCATTGAATTAAAGCGTCAAAAGGATATTCTTTCAAGGCAGTCTGTGTTTAAAAATGAAAAGCGAAAACCCAATCAAACGAATCAAGTGCCGGTAGCTCAAAAACCAACTTCTCGAACGACAACACCAACTACAAACCAACCCAGAACGAAATCTCCACAAAATCGTCCGATCGTACGTGAAACTTACGAATTAGAGAAAAAACATAAAACAGTTACTAAGACAATGAAAAATACTGAAATCTCTACAGATGAAGAATATGTAACAGCTAGAGTACCAGATGATGATGAAGATGATACTGAGGAACCGCTACCCATGACAACATCTCATACAACAGCAATTGAATTGAAGCGTCAAAAGGATATTCTATCCAGGCCATCAGTGTATGAAGATGTAAAACGAAAACCTAAAGAAACAAATCCCGTACCCACATCTCAAAAACCAACGAATTCACGATCCACTACACCATCGACATATCAAACCACCGTACGATCTCCACAGAGTCGACCGATTGCACATGAATCCTATGAATTGGAGAAAAATAATAAAACAATTTCCAAGACAACAAAAAATACTGACATTTATGTAGATGAGGAATTCGAAACAACTAGAATACCCTATGATGAAGATGATACCGAGGAACTGGTTCCAATGACAAAAAATCATACTACAACCATTGAGTTAAAGCGTCAGAAGGATATTCTATCTAGACCATCTGTATTCGATGACGCAAAGCGCATGCCTAAAGACAAACAACCATTGCCGATGACTCAGACACCTCAATCTACAACACCAACTACAAACCAAAACAGAGCGAAATCACCACAACACACAACGGTTGCATATGACACAGACGAAATGGAGAAAAACTTATTTATGACGCGTACCAACAAAACAAATGTTACCACTACGCGACACAAATATGAACCAACGAATATAAACGATCGCTTTATTAGCGCTGAGAATATACGTCATGTTGTTCATGATAAACAAGAAAGTGATTACGAACATGAGGAGGTTACAGCTGAAGAATATGAGCAAAGAGAGACCGAAGAACAAACAAGAGAAATAAATAGGGCCTTATCTGACAGAAAACACTCCAGCGATAAGACACATTCGTCAGTTAGAAAACCATCCTTTGATAATCCCATAGAACCACAACGAGTTGCACCACAATCACCTTCGCGATCACCATATCACAGCACTAAATCAATGAGTACTAAAACCACTGAACGCACAGTAGAACATTCGGTGCCGCGAAACACAAAGCAGATTCCACATAGTGAAGAAACAGAACCCTTTTCAGGAACACCCAAGCAAAAGAAACCTTCTCACGTCACTACGACAAGAACGAATCTTTCAACAGAATCTGTAGCTGCTCGTCGTAACATATTCGAAAAAGGTATTCCAACAACAAAATCTAGCCCTAAGGCAAGTCCAACAAAACCAAGCGGTTCAACAACACCACAAAACGGCAGACGACCATCGTATATGGATCACACTAAGAGTTCGTTAGAGCATACCAGACGTGATTCACTCGAAATTAACAAGAATAATTACTCACGCAAAACATCGCTTGAAGAGGAAGAAACGCATTTCGAGCGTAAACCAAATTCAGCAGTTAAGTTTGATCTGCCGCAACAGTCGCCACGTAAAGACGACAAATCCAGCACCATGCCAGAAGACATTAATATTGAGGAAATTTTCGATTTGATAATACTTGAGCAACTGCTGGAAACGGTGACATCGTATGAGTTGAGACGACGAATTCGATCACAAATACGTTTGGTTAAAAAGAACACACAGAATCTGGTCAGTGGCAATAAGGTGGAGACGCACGTCTCCAGCGATCAACGCACTACTACCAGAGTAAAAACATCTAAGCATTCGGAGGAAGCGGAAACATCATCTTATGTCAGCAAATCGCGTGATCGTAGTGCAAGTCCAGTGCAACCAAAACGAAGTAATGCAAGTCCTACAAGCACGAGTCCAAGAAAGAGTAGCACAAGTCCAAATGGAAGATGTCCCTTGGCGCCACAGCATGAACCCACAACAGTTGATGCTAGACAAAGGGAAACGAATTTTTCTAGGAAACAACAAACGTCTTCTAGATTGCATTATGAGGAAGAAGAAGCAATCGAAGATATCGACAGCACAATAAGAACACGTCAACGTAGTGTTAGTCCAGTGCAATCACACAACAGTAGTAGCCCTACAACTAGTAGACGCTATCCTACTGATCGTCCTGCCAAGGATGTGAAATATGTTGAGCGTACCAGTAGCCCAGAGGGTAAAACTACTACACACAGAGAAACTCGCGTAGTTACGACTATGAAGAGTGGTGGTAACGCGCCAACTGCAACAAAACCTACAACGCAGAGAGAACCTAAATCTCCCATTTGGGCGGATAGAAAGAATGTGCTAAAGAATCCCAGTAAAACACCCGTCAAAACACCGACTACATCCAGTACACGCAGCAATTACACAAAATCATCGACCATGTCTACATCATCCACGTCTAGCAGTCAGCGACACAAACACGAGGAAGATTGCATAACGTCCAGCTATGGAATTGGGCCCACAGATGAAAATGGTCTGCCATTATTTGGTATCAGAGCGCTAAAGAAGAAGCCACAGTCTCAGCCCAGTGAAGCCACAAAAGGTTGGATATACATTTTGGTAGCATAAATTTAAATAAATGTTTTATTTTTTATTTCTACAGTCACGGGATATGTTGTTGAAGAAAAGTATTACTCAGAGAATAACAGTGAGCCGGTTGTGGAACGCAAACAGATGGTTTACTCAACCGATGCGGATGAACTGGAGGAAATTCAACGTCAGTTAAACAGCACAACGTCTGCCATAGATGGGTCAACCACCACCAGGCAAATCAAATATGTAAGTCTAAAAGTGCTAATAATCTCTATATACTTTGAGTTCATTATACATTTTATATCTGCAGATAAAAACTGATCCCAAAGATGAGCAAGATTTGTGTGCATTATCCACGAAATACGTGCGACGTGGTTCAGTTAAAGAAATGAGTGAGAAATTCGTACGCAAAGAGTCATCGCAATCGGTGACAGAGAAAAGTGCCCCATATCCAAAAGCCGGTCTTATATTGCGTACCAATTCACGTACTGGCATAACGGACGATGCAGATGCCTTTGAGGTGCGTCGACGAACCGAACGCAAACAGTACAGCGATGAAGATGACTCACGTGACTACGGCGGTGGTGCTGAATATGTGTGTGAAATTAAGCGTAGCTCTGGACGTGGCGCAACCGAAGAGATTGAAAGTGAAACTGAATCGGTGAATATACGACGTGAAGCAACGCGCAGTCAAAAATCGTCATCGTCGACACGTTCATTTTTGAACAGCAGCAAGGAGTCTAAAGTGGTGACAGATATGGATGATGTGCTGCAGCGCATGCGTAATGCAGATAATGGTGAATAGTTTTTAGAAAATATTTAATTTTTTTATTATAATTATTTTTTTTAACACTTACAGTGGTTGAAGATGGTGATACTGCTGAAGATCAGGAGGCACGTGCATTGCTTAATAAATTTCTGGGCGCTAGTGTTATTATGAGTGGCGTGGAGACTATGCTACCAACGAAGGCATCGAAACTGAATGCGAACAACGAAAAGCAGGTATTTATGCAAAATTTATGTTATTAAATCACAAATAACTATTAAACGTCTAAATTAAAATCTCTCAATTGAGCATTTTATTCAATACAATACACTATAATTTCGATTTAATTATCACTTTGCGATGATTTTCTGTCCATTTGATCAGCGGCAAGATGTTGATCGTTGTTTACATTATGGTGCTAGATGCGCGCGCATTGAAGAGCATGAGAACCGACAATGCTCATTTGTTATTATACACCCTACATAATTACTAAGTATATTAAAAAATAAATAATTCTAGAGCGACTTTAAAAATGCGAATATTTATTATTGAATTAGTATAAACATTTTTGAACTGGAACCGATGAAGAAACAGTGAGAATTTTTTTTTGTACAATTTACGAACGCTCAGGGGATGCCTCCTATACATGCAATGCACATTGTTGATCGTAAGAAGGGATGATAGGTTAAATGGAGGGAGAAAATATGGAGTAGTGTCGGTGCATGTTTCTTGTGAACCCTGCCAATATCAAAAATGTCGGGAAAAACAGACGCAGTGAGATTTTTCCACAAACGTTTCGGGCGACTGAAGATCGAATTCTCTCTGTAATGCGTGGTTATGTTGAGTGCCGAGTGCACTACGAAGGTATGGGCTTGGTTCGATGCCCGAGTAGAACGAGAGAACACACGACCAGGTGGAATCAGGCCATGTATTTCCCTCGAACATTCCATTGTAATGCCTATACCAGAGGTTTACACATCAAACGGCCCTAAATATATCGCAAGTTGATGAATTCGGTCAAGTCACTCCAAGGAGGATTTTGAAGCCGCTGCACAAATGTGTGAATTGTATTCTATCTTAGGGCGAATATAGTTAGTGCAGACAGTGCGTAAGTCAGTCGGAGTGAACTATGTCGTACACCGTTTTAAAAAACTTGGTCGCTTCTTTTGACACATCAAAAATGTGATCATTCCAACGGAGGTCACGTGGAATTGATATGCCAATATTCACAGCGCCCATAGTGAGGGGTGAATCCATTCTTTTGTGAAATAACAGACGACATTCACAGAAAAAAAAATCTTGAATATGATGAATTTATTCATAAATATTATGAATTTTTTCACCAACTACCAGATTCATCATATTGATACCACCGTTCATTAAATGACTTATTAATGAATGCATTCATTTAATATATGAACAAAATATTCAATGCATTCAATAACAGTAAAAATTTTGAAAAGAAATATCCGAAAAAAATTTTGTTCAAAAAAAAAAATTCGAAAAAAAAATCTTGAAAAAAAAAATTTATTCGAAAAAAAGATTTGTTCGAAAAAAAAATGTTTTCCAAAAAAAAAGTTTTCGAAAAAAAATTTTTTTTTTCAAAAATATATTTTTATAAATATAACTTTTTATTAATAAAAAGTAGTAATTATGTTATAAAATATATTATAAAGCATTTTACTAATTTATGCATGTCGAGCAAGCAATATTTAAGAAATAACACACAAGAACTACTTGAGAACTGAGAAGTACGGAAAGAAATTAACGAAAAAAAAATATTTTAATAGAAATTTGGTTTAATAAACAGCGTTCTTCAATATTATGAACATATATGTTGTATTTTTATATTTTGGTTCATTAATATGATGAAAAGTATTCTTCACATACAGTTCATCATATTAAAGAAGATTTTTTCGACAGTTCGACAAGCGTTCTTCATATTTATGATAGCATTCATAACATTGATGGCGTTAGTCATTGATTTTATGAATGATTCTTCAATACAATGAATCATGGTTTGAAGAAGGGAATTCATCAATATGATGTACATTTTTTTTCTGTGTTTGATCTTGCTTTCAGTAAAAGCAACTCTATATGCAAGACCCCACTCGGAGATTAATTTAAGATCATTATTGATTACTTTCAATCCGCAAAGAATTTGGGCGCTTGTTGAACGAATATGAATGACAAATTTAATCGTCATCCCCAAACGAATGAATTGGGTTCTGGTTCAATGACAGAAGATCATTAATAAATACCAGAAATAGGGACGGGGATAGGACGAAACCCTGCGGAACTCCAAAATTGACGCCGTATTGTTCAGAAATGCTGTGGATTCATAATCATGCATAAATATGGGTGTTGTATGGGAGGTATGCGTGTCCATTAACCGATTTGGCCTATTTCCGAACAGAACTTTACTTCACACAAAATAAAATAAATAAAGTAAAATTTCATCACACTCGGAACAGTATTTTCTGAGTTATCGTGTTGACAGGCGGATATAGTTAAATCAACTCAGGAGGTGATGCCGATCATAATATATACTATGCTATAACGGCCACGCCTCCTAAGAGAACTTGCAATATTCGCTCAAACGATTGAAATGATTCAAATGATTGAAATGTTGTTTGAATTGTTATTTGAATAAAAATGTATTTGAATAAATTAGAGTTTCTAATATTTGTCTTAGTTCTTTAATTTACAATTTAAAATGTTCTCAGCTAAACAAATACCAATTGTAGTGCCCTCTCTATACAAGACTCTTTGTTTTTTATTGAAGATGCTCAGTTCTTAGAAGATCTCATGTGTAGCCTATGTTCAAATTTGAGAAAATCCAATGCTGTGCGCTTAAAATTTATTCAGTGTCTTCTCTAAGGTGGTAACGTACAGTGCTTTGTTTCTGGCAAGATATGTAGGTGCAACAATACAATCCTCATACATTCAGTCGATTAAATAATACATATTATATACATATATTTACAAATATAGACTATATATGACCAAATTTAGAATTTAAACGTGCCCATTAGTGTTTATTAAATGCGATAAAATTGAACGTCAAAGAAAAGTGAGGTCTAAAAATATATTTAATGTGTTTTAATGTGGCACCATTCAATTTATTATACAGTGTGAACAAAAAAAAAAACAGAAAAAAATCATGCTAATTACATACTACACCTGAATTGAAATAATTTCGAGTAGCAAACCGCCTGTCTGTCAGCTAGCGAAGCAGCAGCAGAAACAGCAGCACCAACTCGCAGAGATGGACAAAAATAGAATTTGTATCACTACTATTTTTACGTATTGCTGAAGAAATTGCTTGGAACAAAGATATTTTTATAAGGAACACATAGCTCTATACTCGGCGGTGCGCTACACGTTCGCTCATTTTTCGCTGCTTCGTGGCGTTGGCGATGCTATGAACGAAATCTAACAAAATAAATAAAGCAAAAAAAAACATTTTTTTAAACATAAAATTTCCTCTGTTTGTCGTTCCGGAAACTACTAAATTTTAGGCGTGTGAACTAATTCGAAAATAACAGGAGCGCAACGCAACAAAAACGTAAAACAAAAAAAATAACTGCATCGAAAAAATAGTTTTGAGAATTTTTTAAAACTATTCCACAGATACTTACTTGAGTTTGCTGCATCTCATAGATGCATTTTTGGCTTTTGAAGCAGGCGCACAGCACACGGTTTTGCGTTGAGTTAATAATACATTTGAAATATTTTTGAAGCATTTAATTTATATTAAAATAAAATAGAAGATTAGGTAAGCGGTGTACTATTTATGTAACATGTTTTTGATGTTTCATTTTTTTGTCTTTTGTATTTTTTTAATAATGAAATTGCATGATTTTGGACTTTATTTTAAATATTAAAATATAAAATCCTAAATTAAAATAATTGTATCATAGTAAATGCTTTTGTTTATATTGATTTAAAATAAAAATAAAATGTTACAAATCTCCTCATATACGCTATAAGTTATCTACAGGTGAAATTTTCAAAGACATGCCAAACAGATTTAGCTACAAAATAAACAACAGTTGATTACATGTTTTTGTTAGTTTTGTTGTTGTTGTTATTTCTACCTTTGTTGTAAAAATGATGACTCGCCAATTAAAAACAATTTCATTGCCATGCCATTTGGCAGTATCGAAGACTTCCCTAATTGAAAAAATCGCAAAAACGTCACACGTTGGCAAACGTCGGATGTTTTAAAAACACTTTAAGATACTTTTTGGCAGTTGCTTTTTTTAGAAACAACGACGACGACGAGTTATTTCTATCTGCTGTCTATAAAAGTAAATTTTGCAATTGAAAAACAATTAAAGCGGCCGGAATTTAATGTAAAAAAAATCGTTTTTTCATTTGAGGCATATAATGAAATGACTGAAAGGCCGACTGGCCGTCCGTCAATGACTCTGTATCTGCGTAGAACGTAGATGAATGTAAAATTAAATGAGAAATGCAAAGAAATGAAATGAATTTTTCATCTAAATTCAAGTGTGTATAATATATATTGGTTTGATTTATGTCCAAAAATAGAATATCGTCGATATGCGTGCCGCCGTATGTTTGGTTTGTTTTGAATTTTCGTTTTCATTTAAAAATTTCATTTTAATTTTAAATATTTGTGCGGCAAAACTTTTAAACAAACGTTACCAAAAAAGGCAAAACATGCATATTTAAGATAAAATATATAAATTGTATGCTAAAATTAAAACATGTACAAGATTTTCAATATTTTTGAGCAAAATCTATATTGAGCATGTTCTTATTTATTTTTATTTATTTCTTTTTTTTTGTGTAATAGGTTAAAACTACACGTGTAACGAAAACGACTAAAACAGGCAACAGCAGCAGCTCTTCAACACCAGTTGCCCGTATAACTTGTGACATTGAGGAGATCTGGGACGAAGAAACGCTAAAGAAATTGGTAAGTAACAACTGTTTTTCCCATATTAAGCAGCTGTTATTTATTGTTTTTCATTATTTCAGCTTGAACAGGCTACTAGCTACGAAGAACGCCGTAATATACGTGCTCGTTTGCGACAACTAATGGCGGAACGTGAAGGTATGTTGGTTTTTGATTAGCGATCCTCTTATTTGGATTCCATACATTCCACATAGCGGATAGCGGTGAAAACGTAACTACATACGTTGTTTCTACTTATTACAATGTCATATTGTACATGGCCAAGTAATTCTCGTTTCCCACTTTTTAGATGCGTGTATCTAGATACTAGCATATAGAGGCGCGCGTTGACATCATTCGAAACTAGGTACCTATACAGCCACCATCAGCACTTGTTTTTTTTTTTCATTCTTTAATACAGCTGTTGTTGTTATCCCTTTCGTTATCTTCTTGTAACACAAACCAAAAATGAAAAATTCACTCATTTTCGCTCCTCACTGTCATTTCATCGTTACCACTCACTCAGTCATTGTCACAAGCTTCAGTCACCGTTACTGTCAAGTTCAATGTCACTGTCACCGTCATCGTCACAAGTCGAAATTTGTTGGCGTTACTTCTATTTTCCCGAATTTACATTGTACTTGAGGTCATACTGTTCTATTTAAATTTTGTAATCACCTGTTTGTTTTTATTATTTATTATAATTTATAACAAATATGACCGCCGATTTGCGACGCAACGCAAACGTCAACGCAAGTCGGTGGAAAATACGATACATGGAAAAAACCACTGATCAATTTCGTTCTCATTTTTCCTACCTATACTGCAAAAATCTATTAAAACATAGCAGATAATAACTCGGAAGCAGGCGTTAAAGCTGAGCTTACGAAATCCCAAACAGAATCCCAACTTGCATCGGATGCTGAAAGCAGTTCGAGCGAGTATGAAGAAATAATTGAAGAGGTAACCGATTCCTCTGATTCTGATGCTGATGCGGCGGATGCTAAGCAAGTGATTGTTGCAAAAGAAGAAAAATCTACGCTTAAACAGGAACAGTTTAAAAAAAGCGAAACCGTTACCGTTCAAACTACCGAAACAGTAGCAGAAAAAGTAACGGAAACAGAGCAGCAACAACAAACAGCTACCGCTACAGCATCATCATCATCGACATCCATATCCGCATCAGAGGAAAATGAACTGAGCAAGGTTGATTCAAAAACGTCCACCGTCACAGACGTATCCGATATCGCGTCCAACGTCTCAAAGAGTAGCACACAGGAGGACGTTACCTTCAAGAGCTGTGATCTGCTCGATAGTGCAGCGGAGCAGGGTGAGTCCCTCATACCATTGCTGCAAGATTTATTGCATAAGAATATGCCGCAAGTCGAAAAAACAGCCACTCAGAACAGCAAGAATAAAAATACGACCAACACTAGAACGAGTAAAACTGTCGAACAAAGTAATAGTAGTGAATGTAGTATGTTAACTGTGAGTCAAAATAACAACAACACCACCACCGACACCACCTCCATTACCAAAAAAACCAACACAAAGACCAAAGACACCCAGAAAGACCCAAAAGCACTGACGACCTCGACTGTTATCCCTGTACCTAGTAGTAGTAGTAGTAGTGGTTGTAGTGGCGCTGATCAACTAAACGTTCCACCGCGAGAAGATTCTGGCACCGAAAGCGGTGAAGACTTGCGTCTCATTGCCGCTGGCATCCGTGATAAGCTGCACATGCAGAGTGATAGCAACCTTTTGGAGGAGGTTACAACAGCGCTCTATCGCCTAGAGAACTCACTGAAGGAGGGCAAAGACTTGTCGTTGGATACACAGAAACGTCAAGCACTACTGGCACTGGTGGCACGCTTGCAAACCGGACTCATATCGCCGGAGCAATTAGCTGCCGATGCGAGCGCTTTAAATGCACATCTGACTGAAGCCGATAACGATTGCTCCCTAAACTACGAGGAGACATCGTCACCAGAGGCTGACACACAACGTACAAATCGACAACGTTTTGCCAAACGAAGAAATCGCAACAATCGACATACTGTTGGCGTGAGTCGCGAAGAATTAGAGGACGCGCGTCGTTACATAGAGGACATGCATATGATGGAGTCATTGCAGCAAACGAGCGCAGTTACAACGCCAGATACTAATGTGGCACCGGTAACGCCACCGCAATGGTTTCCGTTAGAGAAAAATTTGTCATCGGGTGCAATACTTATGGCCTCGCAACCGGCTACGAACTTATACCGACCCAATCAATTTGTTCCCAGCAATTTGAAATCTTCAACGGAGTGTCTGCGGGTTGAGCAGCAGGATGATACGCGGAAAAACGGCAGCGGAAAACGTCCGCTTTCTGGTGAGTACGCATGCGTCAGTTTTGCAGTACCGAATGTTGAAGCGCATGAGCCGTATACACGGACGCAACATGTAACGGAACCGGCTGTAGCAACCGATGGTGCAGGTAACAGGTCCCCAGATTTGGGCGGTAAGTTCACGCGTTTCTCAAACAAAAAACAGCTCATGAAACGTGCCAATACCATCGATATACCAAAAACAAAGAATTATAATCCAGAATTCGAAACAGATTCCGAAATGGAAGACCGAGGACCCAAATTGGGTCTAAAACGTGCCGTACAGGTTAGTGTAAAACAGCGGGTGCGTAATGCGGTGCCCGTGTTTGAGCCGAAAACAGAAAATGATCGCAAATTTTTAGCGTTCATCAACAAACAGAGTGATAAACCGGGTCTAGGATGGAATAATTCACGATCTGTATCAAATTGGACCAATAAATTCGGGAATATAAAGCATACATTTGAAGTGGGTGCTGCTGCTACAACGACGACCGGCAAACCACCACCAGGTCCAGGTTACAGCGCTCAAAATACAACAAAACCCAGTTGGAATAAATACGATGATGCCAATCAACAGTTGCAAAAGAGTCAACAAGAGGCGATGGAGCGTCGCAGACGTCTTGAGCGTGAACGTGCGGAGCGTGATCGTTTCGAAAATGAGCGCGCAGAGCGAGCACGTTTAGAGCATGAACGAATGGAACGTGATCGATTAGAACGCGAACACATAGAGCGTGAACGCTATACCCGTGAACAAATGGAGCGAGAACGCTACGCGCGAGAAATTGCCGATCGTGAGCGACTGGAACGTGAACACTTGGAGCACGCACGTTTGGAACGTGAACACTTGGAACACGCACGTTTAGAACGTGAACATTTAGAAAGAGCGCGTATAGAGCGTGAGCATATTGAACGAGTGCGCGCGGAGCAACAACGCAAAGAACGAGTAGAACGAGAAATCCGAGAAAGAGAAATACTGGAGAAAGAATTGCGAGAACGAGAATTATTGGAGAGAGAATACTATGAGCGTCAACGTCTCGAGAAAGAACAATTACCATTGAATGAATTTATACATGCACCACAATCGGTTTTCCGACCCATTGGGAATGTAAAACAGCCACAGAACCCAAAAGTGTTTAAGCCGGTTACCCTAACGAAACCCAATACATGGCAAGCGACCACGCCCCTTAGTGACTCACCGCAATATTTGACTCCGAAATCATTTGGAAGTGGTTCAAATCCTGCTTCGCCGCAAACAACCTCACCCATTGGACTACCATGGGTCTCAAAGCAATCGGATAACACGGCACTTAAGAACAAAGCAAGCAAATTCGAAGAGAAACCAACGTATGAAAATACACGCGGTGTTTTACTTCGTCACAATTCGTTGCGCTCCAATAATGGACAAAACCAAAATCATCAACAGATCGAAATGTCTCGGAAACGCCCATCGCTGCCAAACACTATAGATCCATATGGCAATCAACTTCAGAGCGCATATTATCATCAGAATACGGCTATGCAATATCCGACGACCCCACCACCACCTACGAATATCTCTTTTACTTACGCCGATTATACGCCGCCACAGTCCACGTCTTTTCCTTTGCCAAAATCGGCTCCGAATTACCAGAGTTATCCATGTTTACCCACAGCGGTTAGCAGCCCCGCCACGGAATACCACACATCTAGATCGAGAGAAGATTCGCTGACTAATCCACAGGCCGAACCATTGGTTCTTTCGAATGCTAAGCCTCTTTACAGTCCGCAAACTGATACTCTACAGCCATATGCCCCTGCCGGACCTCTTTCGTACCAGCGCCAGTTCGATTATGTGAGTCCACTGGATAGTGCACCAACCAGCCCCAGTTTTATGTCGATGCAACAGACAGACTGCACCGACGATGACGACCTCGACTCTGACACCAACAACATTTTGGAGTACCGCGTCGAGTCGAAGGTCATGGCCAAACCGCAGTCCCAAACCGCTGTGCGTATTGGACGTCGCACAAATCATATGAGCGATGATGAAGTATATGGCAAAAATTCACGCGCCGCACGTAATCTGCTCTACACGATGAAAAATATAAATAACAACGGTAATGGCAATAGTGCTGCTGTTCCACCAAAGAATGGCACACGTTCACGTCCAGAGCAGCCTGCATCGCCGAAGGTTTGTTTCTCACCTGACGGCCGTTCGTATCAGGCACCTTTAGTAGAACCACTTTTTCCACAACTCACAAATTTCGAAGCCAATCGTACGCCCATGATGAGTATGCAATCATCGGCAAAGTCCACATCAATGCAGTCGTTACCCACGACACAATACCATCAGAATCCAACTTATGTGCCACCATCTCCAGAGCAACATCAACATAAACTTCCACCACAACCACAACAGATATATCAGAAGTCAACGCGCGTACGTAACAATTCAGAGAATTCAAGTAGTTCCACTTTCTCTGCTAACTCCAAGCAGCACCATCGTTTGTCAGAGGCAACTATACCGGCGCAATATGTGCCACAACTTAAGGAGCAACAGCCGCAAAAACAATACAAGCCTGAACTGCGCCCCAAGCCACAGTTGCCCCCACTTAATACAGGAGTTTCAAACACGGGAAATTATGCAAACCTGCCGCCAACTCATGCACATCAATCGCCCCAATCACAGGTGCTCTATCAGTCCTCAACGCAACAACAGGTTCAATTTCAAGCACAAAATCAACCACAGGCGTTGTATCAACCACAAATTCAACAAGAACAGTATAAACCGCAACATAAACCTCAACCGCAATATGCAACTCAACAGAAGCAACAGCCTCAAATGCAACCTCAGTCGCAAGTCCAACCTCAAACGCAACATCAGTCTCAAGCAGAACCGCAACAACAAAAACAACCTCCATTTCCAAATCAGTCTCCATCGCAACCTCAGTCTCTGGCGCAATATCAGCATATAGCGCAACAGCAGTCTCCACTGCAGCCCCAAATGCAACCACAATACCCGCCGCAACCCCTTCCCCAATCGCAATATCAACAACAACCTCAAGCGCACATTCAGCCTCAATACCAACCGCAAACCAAGCCACTACCGCAAAAGAAACCTTTAGACAAACAAGCATTGCCCTTTGTGCAAACTACCCCTACGTTGCCGGATTCTAGTCTTCGACGTTTCATATCCATGGACAAAGGTCTGGCTGATACGCGCGACAGCCAGCAACAGTATGTTGTCAAGAAAGAGCAAAGACAGCAGCAGCAACAACATGTTAGCATTGAAATGCGTCGCAAGAGTCTGGGTAATATAACTGATACGCAGCAACAACGCAAATCTAGCGCCTTCGAATACAGTCAACGTTCACAGCAAGAATACAAGTCGTCTGCGCCCATGGATACGCCAGACATTGTAAAGTCATCACTGCCAAAGGATGAAAATGCGCCAATACTCAAGAAGTTTGGTCCACCGCAGCGACATCACTACATGCCAAACGCCTATCAAAATCCCAGCGGTGCTGCTGGCGGCGCTGTTGTCACTAGTCACAGCAGCAGTAGCCAACAACAAGTGGAGTCGAAAAGTAGCAGTAAAACTGTTGCTGTCGCACAGCAGCAGCACCAACAGCAAATTGTGCAGCATTCGTTGCATATAAACAAACCAACCATTGTGGAGACGCCATCAACACCGCAGCCGCAGCAACAATGCGAGGATGATCAAATACCGCGCAACATTGTCTACAACAACATCAGTGCGTTCAGCTCAATGTCGCGTCGCAGTGACATGGAAATGCAGCAACAGCAGCAGCACGCTGCAAGTCAAGCGCGTCCAAACAAACTCAGTAAAAGTGACTCTTGGAGTCAAATGTTGCAGTTGCAGCAGCAACAACAGCAGCTGCAGCAACAAAAGCAACAACAGCAACAGCAAACAACTAATGTCAGCACAGAGTTGCGCCGCAGCAAGTCGGGACATACGCTGGCGGTGCCGAAAATGTTTGAAGCTGGCATTGCCAAGTCTGAAGTCAGCGAAAAACAGCGCACAGTTGCTGCTTACTTTGCAGGACAAAAATCACCGAATGCCTCATCGTTCGACATTGCAGATGGCTCTGCCGAAAGTCAACAAATGATGACGTCGTCTTCGAAAAAGTCATCGATCAATCGCACCAAAACGACACAAAAGGTCTCGGCGGCAAGTCGCAAGTCGTTGAGCTCCATTGCAACCGCTGATATCAATGTTGCTGGCGGCGCAATGAGTGGCGGCATCGGTGGTGGACTATCGCGCAGCGCCACCATGCCACATATTGCAAATCTTAATCTACTCGATGAGAGCAATGTTGAAGATGCCTTCGAACAGCTGATGATGGGTTCGTAAATGGCGCATGCGCAGTGATGTTGCTTCCAAAACTCGGTCTCAGACATCGCTGCCAAGTAATAACTCGAAGCGCTGCCAGAAATAAACAGAAAGCGTTACAAGCAACATTATTCATTCCAGTTGAAAAATGTGTTGGAAGTGATGTCGGACGCGAATTCAACACAATGTAACTCAACACATAACGAAATTCAACACAACAACCTTATTCAACATAAAAACTTTATTCAACAAAAAAACCTTATTCAACACATAACGTAATTCAACATGGCGTTATACAACACACTCGAATTGAAAAACTCTACAGAGAGTAACTTAAAAATGGCACCCTACGCAACTCAACACAATTTAATTCAACTTTGCGTTTACGCTAATTCAACATTTTTGTACTCAACAAAATCCAACTTAACTAATAACAGTTTAACTTGAACCAATGCCACATTACTTCAAATTATTTAATGCATTACTGCGAAACTCACCATATTTGAGGCGCCACCTACAACCCACCAGACTGCGAAATACTACTACGCACTACTCTAGTCACGTCTCTGATTCTACATTTTAGCATATAACCCATGCAGTTTGAGGGACTACATTTGGTTTTTACTGTAACGTTTGATTAGTCCAACGACATATACCTACTTTATACTCACCACACTTTTGCACACAAACACATAGACACAACACATATACACAAAACAAAAACTACTAAACTACTAAATGTAATTTTGCTGCACTTCTGCTACTCTTCTACTACGCCAACCTCTACCACTTCTTCTACCACTACTTGAATGAGTCAACAATGCAAATTGAGCTGTTCTTCAGTCAATCAATCAAGCAATCAATTGAATAAATCGAATCAATCGAATCAACCAGCGGGCGCTTAGTTTGTGCATCATGACCGACGACACGACGACGTTTTTTTTGTGAGTTTTTTAAAAACATGTTTTTCAGTCATTTTTGACTTGAATGCTTGCCACACACAAGCCAACTACAACAGCAAAACCACAAAAATAACCAATGTTTTCAGCGCAAGTTGGGCACGATACAGTACAAAAAACAATATGGCTGTGCGATTAATCGATTAATTAAATTGTTTGATTAATCAATTTATGATTAATTGATTAATCGAAATTTTCGATTATTCAGAACAATTAAACGGGATTTGTTGAATCAAAATTGTGATTAATTGATTAATCCGCATTTTGATTAATCAAAATTTCTGATTAATCAAAATTTCTGATTAATCAATGAATCTCGAAAAATTTAAAAACATTTTGATTAATCAAGATTTTGATTCTTTTATTAATCGCAATGCACTAAAAAAAGCAAAGTAAAAAAAAAAAAAAAAATCCAAATTTTCATTCCAAACATATCTTGCCCCGCTTAGTGCGCCTGCTCTCCCAGTGGTCTGCGTTTTTTCGAATAACTTTTGTTTTTGTTGTATTATCCTGCTTGCAGCCGCCAGCTACTTATATCGCCTAAAAAGACCGTGTGTCGCGTCGTTACTAGTATAAACCATGTTGTCCCTCCTTCTGTAAATATGTTTTAGTTTTTTTTTTTTTTTTTTTTTTGGAACCGTACAACTTGAGCTCAGCTTTCAACGCATGCGTATTTTAAGTTTTTTTTTCAATTAATATTTGAAATGATTTCTTCGTTTTTAAGTATAGCTACCTTTTTTTGTATATATGCCACACATTATATTCTGCATGCACGTTTTTTTTATTACAGCAACCCTAAATATTCTCGAAATCGGATATTAAAATTATTTTTTTTCCTGTACTATTGTCCATCATCATGTCTTGGCAAAACATTTATTAATATAACAAAAAACTATATTACATTATTCAGCCTTCAATCATTGCCATCTAATGGTCCAAAATTGGGCGATTATCATTAAAATGCATTTTAACTGTTGCGATACCTATAAAGTCCAACATACACCGAAAAATACTGTATTGAAAACAAGAAAAATATCTTTACTAGGGCTGTGCGATTAATCGTTTTACCGGAAATTCTGATTAATCGCAATCACGATTAATCAATTATTCGATTAATCGTATTTTTCAATTAACCGAAAATACGATTAATCGGTTAATTATAACTTTCAATTAATCAAAATTCAAATAATTTTTATTTGAGAACATAGAAATTGATGTCTACAAAAATATACAAACAAAAATTTTGTTTTTCTTAGAAAATATATAATTTAATATACAAATGCCATCTATAGATGCGTAACAAGTAGAATGTCGTTATTTATACTCACGACAAAAACAATTAATCGTATTTCAATTAATCATATTTCTGATTAACCGATTAATCGTTATTTTGATTAATAAAAAATCTGATTAACCGATTAATCGTATTTTCGGTTAATCAAAAAATACGATTAATCGAATAATTGATTAATCGCGATTACGATTAATCAGACTTTCCATTAAAACGATTAATCGCACAGCCCTAATCTTTACATATGTATTAAATTTACGTCCCAAAAGAAATGTATTTCTTTTTACTACATTATTCTATTTGTTTTTCTATTGACAGACATTTTTTGCGTTTATATACTACATTTTACTATATTTGTATTGGTAATAACTTTTTTTTTGTTATTCGCTCTGACATTTAGATGAAATAGATAAATTACTACATACGTATTTTACTTCATTCTGTATTTATTTAAGTTCATTTGAAATGTAAGAAATACTTAATATGCATTTATTTGTAATTTATTTTCTATTTATTTAAAGGACTTGACAAATGTAGAAAAATACTACATCTGCATTTATTTTTACTGCATTTTGTATCTATTTAAAAGTTAAAAAACAATATCTTCTTTTAGGATATAATAAATATATTTTGAAGTTTATCAAGATAGATAACGAAATATACAACCTTTATCATCAGAAGTTCTGATGATTCAAAGGACACACAAGCCTTTACTTGTTGCTTTTCATTTACACCAAATATGCATAAATGCGCTTAAAACGTAGACAATTCTTTGTCCTTTATTCTGCCTACACACTGCCTGCACATTTTCGCAGTACGTTCGTCGTGTGTGCGTACTAACTTCAAATAATTTCAGCACTATTTATAAAACGTATATCTAATACATTATGTAGTAAATTCAAGTAAAATAAATACAAATGTATTAAATACTAATAAAATGTAGTAAATGCACACTTTTGCAGTACGTTCGTGCTGTGTGCGTACTAACTTCAAATAATTTCATCAATATTTAGAAAAACGTATGTCTAATACATTGTGTAGTAAATTCAAGTAAAATAAATACAGATGTATTAAAAACCAATAAAATGTAGTAGAACTATAATTTAACAACACACTTACATTAATGTAGTAAATTTGACTACATTCATTTTCTCAAGTTTTTTTTTATCGCTGTAACTTTTAATATTAAGATCCAAATCTTTTTTTTTTATTTTTTTACAAAGTTTATATTTTTGTGTGAAAAATACGCATTAAATCCTATTTTCAATATTTCAACTATTATGAATTTTTTGTATTTGAATTATTAGTTTATTTTTTGTGTAGTTCATAAGAGTGATTTTTGCAAACTAAACAACCCATTGTATATTTTGAATTGTAATATAAAATTTTTAGTGTTTCTGTTGCGTTTTGTATATTATACTGCCTTGTTAGCGCGTAGACGAATTTGTTTGATTGTTGAATTATTTTTTTTTATTTTACTTATTTTGCATGCTAACAAAAAATTTATATGGTTTTCTTCAATTTTTTTCCGACTCTTTTTTTTCAAATTTAGAACATTGCACCACAACCACAGAGAAAAGTGAGATTAAGGATAACGATGGAGCCGTTGTGACGACCACAACCAAAGGTATGTTTGTGCGAATTAATAGGTAGTATAAAAAATATTAATAATTTAAATACTATTATTTAATTTTAGTTACAACACGCACCGTCAGCCAGGCACCCAAACCAGTTTCTCCATTTGCCAAATTCAAGCAACTGGACAAACAAAACTCTCTACAATCGCCGAAGTAAGTGTTGATAACTCGATAATTTTCAAATATATAAATTGTATGATTTAGAGGTAGAGGTAATGGGCAATATCAGTAATAATTATAAACTCTTAATTGAAACTATTTAAATAAGAAAACATTAAATATATAGCGCTGGTGTTGGTGTGTCACTAAATGTTATTTCCATCATTGATCTCATATTGTAGCAGACTTTAATAAAACATTTTTTAAATTAATAAAATAAAACTATTTGGGACAACATCTATCTCTATACATTTCTATTCTAGCACGTTATGTTTTTAAGAAAATGTCATTCGAAATTTCAGGCTTTTTTTCATGCTCTTTTTGATATTTATAAAAATATTTTATTATTTTACAACGTTTATATTCAAAAAACTTTTAATACATTTTGTTGCACATTGTTCAGACTAATTTTAATTTAAAAAGAAATATAAATATTGGAAATAGTTTACATGATATTTGGATACATCTAAAAAAAAATTATAATATTTGTTTGTCTGATATTTTTGGTATTTAAGTTCTAAATATATCAAATAGCAGAACAGTTAATAGAAAAATTGTAATTTTAAACATTAGTTTAGGCTTTGTTTTTAAAATCAGTGATACATTTTCATTATTAATATTAAATATTATATACAAAAAAAAACCAAATGCAAAAATATTCTAAAAAATTATAATTTCTAATAGTTCAGTTCCAAATATCACGAAAACTAATCGGCATATTGTCAATACTCTTTATATTAAAATTAGTCTTGACTATTCAGAGAAAAACTGAGTATAAAGTTTTTTGAAAACAACTGTTGTAATGTGCTACTTCTTAAAAGTAGCTGAAATAGTCCCGAAAATTCCAACTGCTATTTTCTTCAAAATGTTATGTGATATGAAAAAACTGCGTAAGCAGTGAAAATCAGCACTCCTTAATTATGTAGAACTGGTTTAAGGGAGCTTCATAGAACATATTTTCACTTTTTGTAGAGTAGTACACATTTTTTCACCATAAAATTGAAAAGTAATCCGAGTGTCTTACTTGGGACACGCTGTATAATTACAATAGTCCCTACAAATGCACCATAATAACCTACAAAATATTAACAAATGGTTTTTGGGAATTACATAATGGTTTCTGGAAATGCAAATAAGTCGGATATGGAGTCTACTCAAATAACTGTTCCGAAATTGGCAACTTAAATAAACCCGAACTAATAGAGCAAAAGTTTGAACACGTCTTTTAAAAAAAAATTAAAAAAAAAAACATAAAATTTCAATACTCTCGTAGTTGTATTTTTTTATAAAAAGAGAAACAAAACAAAATTAAAAATAAAACACAAAACAGTTAATACTGCTGCTGCTGTAGTACATTAATAGAAATAAATTAAACAAAAAATACGTGAAAAATCAATAAACCAAAAATAAAAACAAAACCATTTGTCAGATCTCCGTCAACACCGACTACCCCTGGGGGGTCCGCTTCCGGTTCCGCGCCAATTTTTCGCTTTACCGATCCGGCATTAAATGCGCGCGCCGCCACTGCCAAGGAACAGCTTCTGCAGTGGTGCCAGATTAAAACAAAGGAATACGAGGTATCGTGTGTTTCTCTTACAAATAAGTGCTGCTTGAACAGTTTTTGAGTTTGGAGAAATTTTAGAATTGAATTAATTTATAGAGTTTATAGCTAATGTAACAAAAGATTAACAACTACGCAGTGGAATGCGCAAAAAGGTTAATCAAATTAATACAAGCTGCTTTATTTAAGAGGCTTTTTCCTTTTTTTGTTGGCGTTTAACGGTAACTCAATTGGTGGTGTGGTGCATGTTTTTGAAAGCTACTTTAAAGTCCCAAAAAATATATACGTATTATGGGCATCAAAAGTTTGGTATTTTTCTCATATAATTTTATTATTTGTTTTTTTTTAACTTTATGAGAAATCATTAAAAATATTTAAGAACCTATTGCTGCTATAAAAAATATTTTTATTATATCATTTGTTTTGCTTAAAACGTTATATTTACTAAAAAAAATAATTTTAACAATAATTTGAATATTATTTTATTGCTTATAAAAAAGAAGTTCACTTATATACAGTTTAATTTAATGTTTTACTAAAATATAATAGGTATTTGCATTAAAATTAATTTTTCTATCGAATTTCACTCAACGATTCCAAATTTGATTTTTCAATACCAAAGATGTTCTTTTTGGAATTAATTCAAATCGATTTGACTATTTGAATTCGTTATAAAAATCCATTTGTTGTATTGAAAAATTAAATTCAAAATCGCTTGATTTGCAATTTTCATAGTATTTTAATCTAAAAGTGGGACAAGTCCTATTTTGGCAATTGCACATTTTCCATATGAGTTTATTTCCAAAGCTTCGCTCAACTTCGTATCAAATACCATTTATGATTTATATGATTTTTCTTCTCAGTGTTTTCGTCGTTATTTTGTTGTTTTATCGTTCATTAACATTCTTTATTACCTGTTTACTTTCATTATTAATTATAATTTTTAATTCTACACAGAACGTCCAAATAAATAACTTTAGTACGAGCTGGTCAAATGGTTTAGCCTTTTGCGCACTAATACATCATTTCTTGCCCGAAGCCTTCGACTACAGCAAATTAACACCAGAGACCCGGAAGCACAATTTCGAACTTGCCTTCACCGTGGCCGAGTAAGTATTGGAATCTTAATTCATAGATGTATTCATTTATTCATTTATTCACTTATTCATTTATTCATTTATTCATTTATTCATTTATTCATTTATTCATTTATTCATTTATTCATTTATTCATTTATTCGTTTATTCATTTATTCATTTATTCATTTATTCATTTATTCATTTATTCATTTATTCATTTATTCATTTATTCATTTATTCATTTATTCATTTATTCATTTATTCATTTATTCATTTATTCATTTATTCATTTATTCATTTATTCATTTATTCATTTATTCATTTATTCATTTATTCATTTATTCATTTATTCATTTATTCATTTATTCATTTATTCATTTATTCATTTATTCATTTATTCATTTATTCATTTATTCATTTATTCATTTATTCATTTATTCATTTATTCATTTATTCATTTATTCATTTATTCATTTATTCATTTATTCATTTATTCATTTATTCATTTATTCATTTATTCATTTATTCATTTATTCATTTATGCATTTATTCATTTATTCATTTATTCATTTATTCATTTATTCATTTATTCATTTATTCATTTATTCATTTATTCATTTATTCATTTATTCATTTATTCATTTATTCATTTATTCATTTATTCATTTATTCATTTATTCATTTATTCATTTATTCATTTATTCATTTATTCATTTATTCATTTATTCATTTATTCATTTATTCATTTATTCATTTATTCGTTTATTCATTTATTCATTTATTCATTTATTCATTTATTCATTTATTCATTTATTCATTTATTCATTTATTCATTTATTCATTTATTCATTTATTCATTTATTCATTTATTCATTTATTCATTTATTCATTTATTCATTTATTCATTTATTCATTTATTCATTTATTCATTTATTCATTTATTCATTTATTCATTTATTCATTTATTCATTTATTCATTTATTCATTTATTCATTTATTCATTTATTCATTTATTCATTTATTCATTTATTCATTTATTCATTTATTCATTTATTCATTTATTCATTTATTCATTTATTCATTTATTCATTTATTCATTTATTCATTTATTCATTTATTCATTTATTCATTTATTCATTTATTCATTTATTCATTTATTCATTTATTCATTTATTCATTTATTCATTTATTCATTTATTAATTTATTCATTTATTCCTTATTTTTAATATTTATTCATTTATTTAATTAATATTTTTTTGTTTACAGTGAAAAAGCCGGCATCGCTCCACTACTTGATGTCGAGGACATGGTCGTCATGAGTCGTCCAGATTGGAAATGCGTCTTTGTCTATGTCCAAAGCATCTATCGTCGTTTCCGCAATTGCCAGTGAAGCAGTCCAACTATCCTAATCCCACTCAAATACTACTCCATTCTTGCCAGTGCCAAAAATCGTCTCATATTTGATTTAATTGTTTAAACAAAAAATACTAAGCATTTTCAAACGTCTCATTTGCTAAACATCTTTCATAAAAACTATTTGTTGTTATTTTTAATATTATAATTATTATTATTACTATTGCTATGGCCAACATTTGAATTTGTTAAGAAAATTGTCTAAATTGTTTGCACCATTTCTTAAGTAACACCATTCTGACTTTGTATGCTCGTAACTATAGTGTTTGTTGTTATAATTTAATTTTTGTTATACTCTTTTTTTTCTTTCTTTGTCTTTAATATAAATATTCTTATGAAAATATGCTTGAATTTCAATTGTTTATTGAAAACTTATTATCATGCTAAATAGATATTATTATTATAACCAACATTTCGAAGAATCTGTAATCTAAAACAAAACAATTAAATACTAACCTTAAGTTATATTAAATAGTTGCTAAAACCACAATATCTACTAAAACAACACGATTTTGTTTTTATAATATTATTTAAATTTGAAAATTTTTTGTTTTTGTATCTAGTACGATAACGCAACGAACAATTCAACGATCGATTGTGTAATTTATCAGAAAATTAGAATTTATTCATGAATATATCAACTAATTTATATATATTTTTAAAATAAAAGTAACACATTTGAGCTGGAAAATGATTTGGTTGTATTTATTTATAGAAGTGTCGGGTCGGTATATCTTATAAAACTCTTGATGCGTCTGTCTTTCTGTTAGATCCAAGTTGACGGCTAAACCTCTGAAACGATTTAATTGAATTTTACACGTGGATACTTTGGTGTTCGGAGGGTGACATAGGCTATTTTTTTTATCAAAAATCCGGCCCCGCACTGAAAACTTCGCATGTGATCATATTTTATGAATTTAATTAAAAAAAAACCTTTTTTATTTTAAATTTTGTGTTTAATGTCAGAACTTGTTAACAAAATAAAATAAAAAAAAATTAAATTTTTATCTAATAATACAACAAAATGTCAAGTGAAGTCTAATATAAACTCAAATCCAAATTACATCAACCCAATAAACGTCTGTGTGTTGCAAGCATCATGATGCAAACATTGTCGGAGGCCACCGCCATACGGTTGTACAATAGCGTCGTTGTGAACGGTCAGAGTAATGGAACCAACGGCGGCGTCGGCGGTGGTGGGGGCGGAGTCGGTGGCGGCGGTACCGTCAACACTGCCCTGACAACGCCTGTGCCACCCATTGGTGCGATGCACGATCCTAAATCGCTCGAATCCATTCACTCGGCCAATGAGTTTGGCAATTCGTGTCGCATCTGCCGCTGGAATCGCAGCGACATGCAAGTGTTGCGCTGTCCGTGTCACTGCAAAGGCAGCGTGGTAAGAATATTCCATCAAATATACCCCCGACGCCCCATAACAACCGCTTTTGCTGTACTTTTAGGGTTTCGTACACATGCAATGTCTGCGCCGCTGGATAATGCATCGTCGCGATGGCCGCTGCGAAATCTGTAATACGCCGTTTACCATGCCCGACGAACGTATCAATATCACCCGTATGTTCAAAGCGTTTATGTGTGCGCGTTGTTTTGGCGCAATCGCCAAACATCTGATTTTCAGCGCTTCGCTTTTACCGCTGGCGCACGTTGTGCTCCAGCAGGTGATGCTCTGCATGGAGAACCTCAATCAGAACGAAAACGAGGCTCTGAGCGTTCATGAGGTGGTATTAGCCTCGTTTGCGCTGCTCACTTCAAGTAGGTATCAATCAATATTTGAGCCGCTCATTTGTCAAAACGATTAACTCTACTTTTTCTGCAGAGCTTTTATTCTTTACCTTACATGTTTCTAATTCTTTATAATTCAAAGGTGCTGATTCGATTTGCGTTTTCAGTTACTATAAGACGTTATAACTGAATTAAGTGCGAATTAAATTTGTCTGAAAGGAGTTAATCGATTTAACAAATGAGCGGCACATTTATTACTAAGTCCTGTAGTTATTTTTGGTGAAAATTATCATTCATTTTTATATTCAAAGATTTAATTTTTTGTATAAATTTTAATTTTTAAGAAAAATTTTAATTTTGATTGCGAACTTGAATTTTTAGTAAAAAAAAATGACTTTCGAGTGAAAGTTTAACTTTTGAGTAAACAATTTAATTTTAGTTACTTAAATTTTAGTAAACAAATTGAATTTGAAGTGAATATTTAGCGAATTTATAATTTAAAGCGATTTTTTTTTTAGTGTATAATGATTTCTATTTTAAAACTTTTTTTGATGAAACATCTAAATTTATGAAATGTTAGTAAACCTTTTTTATGTGAAAAGTATTTTAATTAAATTTAAATGTAATTTTGGTGAAAATTATAATATTTAGTAAATCTAATTTTTAACTTTTGACCAGGTGCACTGTTTTTCCAGTACTTCGAGTTCATTTCGACCCGTTTTATGCTGATCCGCAATATATTTCGACAGTGGTGGTTTTTTGGCAACACCAGCGAATTCTCCCTGCTCGATATTGATAGTGATACCTTTGAATATTTTTAATTATTTTTTTATATCCTTTTAAAATTAACTGTTTAAATTCAATGTTTACTATATGTGTTATTGAGCTATATTGACAATGAAAAATTAAATAATAATAATAAGTATAATAATAAGAATAATAATAATAATAATAAGAATAATAATAATAATAATAAAAATAGAACACATTCAGAACAGCAAAACAATTTTAAATTGTAATTTATTTCTTAAATATTTGATTTTGTCGAACAAATTTAATTCAGGGTTGATATTTGAAAATATCGATTTTTCTTTATAATTGTACTAAATTGTATTTTTTATATTTATATATTCTATTAATTTAAAATAACAACTATCACACACATTTTACAATATATTTCGTCTAAAAAAAGAAAAACTACTTCAACGGCTGATTACTATGGAACCACTGGACCACTGGAAATTAAATGATTTTGGCATTATTTTGAAATTTGGTATATCTCCATAAATAGTGCTGACTTTGACCCTTCTAGGACGATCCGTTTAAAAGTTATGAAGGTTTAAAATAAAAACTTGAAATTTTGGAAATCACCAAAAATTATTGCGACTTTGACCCCTTTAGGATGTTTCGTTCCAAAATTATAAAGGTTTAAAGAAAAACTTATTTCAATGGCTGATTGCTATAGAACCACTGAACCGAATTAATTGACTTTGGTGTTATTTTGAAATTTGAGAAATCTCCATAAATTGTGACGACTTTGAACCCTCTAGGACGCACAGTTCCAAAGTTGCGAAGGTTTAAAGAAAAACTTTTTTTGACGGCTGATTGCTATAGAACCACTGAACCGAATTTGACCCCGAACTTTGACTCCTCTAGGATGCCCCGATTAAAAGTTATGAAGGTTTGAAGAAAAACTGGAAATTATTTTGAAATTTGGTAAATCTTCACAAATTATATCGAATGATTTTAGCATTATTTTGACATTTGGGAAATCTTCATAAATTGCGCCGACTTTGACTCCTTTAAGACGATCCGTTCCAAAGCTATAAAGGTTTAAAGAAACACTTTCTTCAATTGCTGTTTGCTCTAGAACCACTGGACCGAATTAATTGATTTTGACATTATTTTGAAGTTTGAAAATCTCCATAAATTGTAAGTTTAAAAAAATACTTACTTAAACTGCTGAATGCTATGGAACAAATGACCGAATTAAGTGATTTTGACCTAATTTGGAAAATCTCCATAAATTGTGCAGACTTTGACCCCTCTAGAATGCTTCGTTTAAAAGTTGTGAAGGTTTAGAAAAAAATTACTTGCTATGGAACCACAGGACCGAATTAATTGATTTTGACATTATTAATAATAATATTCCTGCTCATATAACCCCCAGCAAGACATGCCTTACCGAAACTCCAACACAAAGACAATATTATATTTTCTCACTAATACATAAATAATTTGAAATACAGGATCAATGATAGATATAGATAGATAAAACTAATATTTTTTGCGCGTCGGTTTGTCACCATTTTTTATTTGTAGGTTATTTATTACGTTTGCAACAGTAGCCGCTACAGCAGGAGTTGAAAAAAGATGTTACTTAAAATATAAACAATTTATAAACACTAAAAGAAAGTATATTAAAAAGACTATTTGTATATATTGCTTATTTATCAATTTATATTATAGATATCATCAAAGTGGAAGGGTCACCTGCATTAAACAAATGCATGGAAGGAAGCAAAACAACGGCAAACAAAAGTCGTTTTAATAGACAATTTTGTAATGCAAACATGTTGAATGTAATGCGCATTATATTCAACGCAATAAAAATGAAAACTATAGAATTTTGAGTTTTTTGGTTTTATTTGGTCTAATTTTGGTTAGTTTACTATTAATTTAACCGTCCCTAACCTCAAAATTAAAACAGTTTATGTTACGTAAAATATTTACAAGTAATTTAATCGTCACTTATTACCAAAAGAACAGTGATAAACATATATTCAATTGTATCTCATTTCAGATGAGTGATAAAGAGATAAAAATTCACACGCACACAAAAGTTTCGGTCAATTTTATCCCGACGCTCTTAACAATGCTATAGAAACTTTTACTGAAACTTTTAGTTTTGATACTGCTCATATGACCGGTAGTGTTCTTGCTGGGTTTGCTATGCAGTTAAAAAGGTACTTGACAGATGAAAAAAACTGGAAATACATATTCTTTTTAACTTGTGTTCAAAGTATTGTGATAGAGTAACGTTCTCATATAGACCTATACAATATAATGTTACCAACTAGATTTGCAATGTTTAAAATGTTCAGCTCTTTGAATACTATTCTTCCAAAAAAGTGTACTAAAAATGTACTAAAAAATAGTATTAATTTTGCAACGCAACACTGAACTGCTGAATTATTCAACTCTGTTTTGTCAGCCGTCAGTTGTTTGTCAGCCGTTGAAATCGTCGGGTGGTGTTGTGTGAAAGTGATAATTTTTTTTTTTGATTGTATAAAGTTTTGTGAACTGCAAGAAACAAAATTGTAAAATATATACAAAACGAAGTCAGTGCCTAAAGAACTAGCATAATTGCAGTAGCAGCCAGTACTAGTTCAAAAACTAGCGCAAAGATAGTGTGAAAAAAAAAGAACAAAGCAGCAGCAGCAAAAGATGACGGAAAAAAACTTGTCGCGGAGCCCCGTTTCGTTGTACCAGAAATGTTTGCAGTGCTACGTCGCGAATCTCGACTACAAAGTCTCCACTTTGAATAGCGTTCAGCAGCTGCGTTACCTGCCACAAAGTGTTTTAGTCGATATCTATGTTAAGGTAGGTTTATTATTTTGCACAATCTGCAAAAAGTACTGTAGACAAACACAAAAAAAAACAAATAAATGGCAGCAACACAACTCTACACTAAGCTGTCTGGCGCTGTCAAAATTACTGCTGTAGATTTGGTCACTTGCGCTACTCTACACTTTCTCCTGTTTTGTCACGCAACTCTCCATTGTATATTTTTCGATGCTAAGCACGTAGGTATTTTTTGTAATTTGCACACAAATATAAAATTTATTACAAATGCACCCCCACCAAGCAACCAATTAACCATTAATATAAATGCAACAATCAGCTGGTTTTCATAAAACAAACAATGGCGTCAACGGACAGACAGACCGACCGTCCCAGAGACAGACAAACAAACAATAAAGTGAAAACAACAACGTCTTCTTGCTGGCAACCAACACCAAGAAGATGAAGAAGAACTGGTTTTTATTATCTGTAAATTTCAATCCTTGATTTTTGCGTTTGTTTTGATTGTTCGTAATCTTTGTTGTTTATTAATATTGTAAAATGCCAGTTCCGCGATTGCTGGTTCTGTTGATTCGTGGTTGGACTTTTTTTTTTTAAGAATTTCTATTTTTTTTCAATATTTTGCAGTACTTTTAATTAGTTCTGTTGAGCTGAACGATTAATCAAACTTCTATTAGATCTATAAATCATTATTTTGATTCTTTTAGATTTTTGGAACCGGATTCGGAACCGTTTTTAAAAAATGTTCGGAACCTACATCGATATTCCATAGTGTGTTTGTCTCTGGTTAAAATTCCACGACATTTTCATGGGAATAAAGGGTTTTAAATTGGAGTAGAAACGAAACAAAAAAAAAATTTAATGGACGGGCACGACAACAACTAGCACGCACGGAGATTTGCACGCACGAACTCAGATTTTCTGGCGTGACACTAAAAAAGCAAGGCACGCGCCCATCTCTAATTAAATTTTTGGACATCCCTACTTTAAATGGCTTGGAATATGTTGCTTAATAAAATACCTACACACAGAAAAAAGTGTGTAAATATAACTAAAATGTTAATCAATCCAATAAATTTTTAATTGAAACTCAGCCGATGTAACTTTTAGTAGCATTGAATTCCATATTCGTAATAATGAGAATATGTTAATTGGAGAAACTTTAATTAATTTTTTTGTCATATTGATATTGAAGTTGTTATATATATTAAATTTTTTATTGGGAATTTTTAAATCATTAATTAATTAATTAGTAACATCAATTAAAAATTTCATTCGATAGAAATTGGATTAATTTTTGTTTGGATTTTTCAACAGGCACGCTACAAAAGTAGAGCGACAGGGACAGCAAACGACGCCATATTTCTTGCCGCTCTTTTGACATTTCTTTTCAGTAAGGTTTGCAATTTCATGATGGAAAGAACTATGGAACTACCGAATTCGAATTTCGGTAGTAAATTTTAATAATTTCGACTCGTTGTTGGCTCGTATATTTTTCCAGCATGAAATGGTAAACCTTACTGAAGAGAAATGTGAAAAAACTTTTGTAGCGCTCTTATTGAAAAACCCTCTATTACGGGATTTCTAAAATGTGGTAATTTGGATAGGTGGTACTAGTCTCTTTACTCTGGGCCATTTGAACTCTTTCACGATCTATAAGATACGTATGACCATTTAAAACTGTGTGAGAAACAATATAACTATTTATTGTACGTGCCATTTGCATTCTTCAACGTTTAAATACATTTTTTGTCATTTATTTTAATTAAATATTAAAAATGTAAACCAAAAATTGTTTTACAGAAGCTCAAAGAATAACTTTAAATTTTACATTACAAAATGATATTGTTACACTTCATTTAGTGCCATAATATTTATAAATTGTTGTGATTATTTTTATATTTTAGCAAATTTGCGTATGTCAGAATTGTTTGTTTTGTTTAGGTCCTAATCTAATATCGATAATTTTTATATCTTAGCGCTTTATACTATTTCTTCTATAATCAAATTTTGTATGTCTGAATTGTGTGTTTTGTGTAGGTCCCAATCTAATATCGATAATAATAACCTTCAGAAGCTGAAGAAATTAACTAAAATTATACAAAATTATGTTGGTTTACTTCATAGAGCGCGATAATATTTTTAAAATAATGCAATTATCAGTATATTATATCATTTAAAATCATTGTTTGTATAATTAATATTTTTTTCCATGTTTTGTTTAGAACTAAATCGAATTTGTTCAGCATTTATATTGTACCATTAAAGAGTTATAACAGGATATAGTCTCACAAAATCCGTATTTGTAATTCAGTAGGTTGTCCAAATTTAAAGATATTTTATATACGTTATAATAATTGACGATTTTTTAAGCACTTCAAACTTTAAAATTTAATTTCGCCCCTTTGGCATGACAGTGACGATATGATATAAAATGTAAATAAAATATGACTCTCCTTGGAATAGTATAGATCACAAATAGCGAATATTTGACGACAAATCAGAAAATTACCACTATAAAGATTATAACAAATAAATTATATATTTCATTTTTGTCGTATTTTGATATTTGTTCTGTATTTTTGTTATTAACCTGAGTCACACATGTAGTTAAATAAAGTAATCTTAATTGCTTTCGTATAAATAGACTTATTGCGCTTTGCAACTCATCGTGCGTTTTACCAATTATAATTAAAAAGTATTTAAATATACCAACACAAATGAACAGACAGTCACCAGATCGTATAGAACTAACCATCGTCAACAGCCAGTTTATTGTTTATGACTGTCATTAACAAAATCCCATGATACATATCCTTCATAGTTAGAAAGATGTTTATAGTACCTACTTATTTTAAAATTATATTTAATCTTGTTTTCTACAAATAAACACTAAAGTAATAACTAGCTACCTGTCGTCAACTTTGCTAATTGCTTTATAAGTCTTCGAAAATTGTGTGTCTCTGTTACTAAGCGCTGAGATTATTTCATTCAAATGCACAACATATTTGACCCTTTTTCTTCGGATTTTTGTTTATTTTTAAAGCATTTTTATTACTACAAGTAAAATACATTTTAAAAATTTAAATAAAATCTATGTCGTCGTTGTAGAACGAAAAGTCACCAAATACATTTTCAAAATGCCAAATATTCATTTACAAAAAACTTTTTATCTCTTGTCAATTTTTAATCGATGATCTCAATTTTTGTACCACATGATAAGAAAATGTAAATCTATCAATTGATATTTCAACTATAAAAATGTATTAATTACTATTTATAATATTAATCAACAAACTCGAAATTTAAGTTTTTCATAAAAATGTATTTGGTGACTTTTCGTTCTACAACGACGATATTAATATTTTAAGGCTATACTAAATTTATTATATAAATTAGCTTTCTAGAAGAAATATATTTTGGACTTGAACTCCTTGAATTCTATTGAATATTTAAATTGTCGTACTTGTTTCAGCTTGTTTTCTCAATACAAAAAACGGTTTTTCCAAAATTTCATTTTGAATTTTATTGAAAAATAACCCTATATAATTCACGGATGCTGATTTTGACTATTTACTAAATTTTTTCGTTTACGTATAGTTTTGATGAAAATTACAATAATAATTATATGCACTTTTTTTGAACTCTTTCTCCGAATAAAATAATACATTATTCTTTAAAACTAATTTTTCAAAAAACTTTAAAAGCATTTTTTTATGCTAATTATCAGGACTAATTTTAATATACTAATGGTTGCTAATATTCCTGTATATTTTTTAAGATATTTGAATCTAAACTAAATTTTTTTATATTTGATAATTAATTTTTTAAACTTATAGAATCCAATGATAAAAAATCCAGAGATTAGTTCAAAATAACGATAAAAATTACTTATTCTTTTCCATCTTTTTTACTCTTTAAAATATCATTAGTACGACATGTAGTACGACATGTCACTATCATGCAAAAGGGGCGAATGTGTGATTTTTGACATTTGCGTTTTTTTTTACATTTTTTAATGTAGTTTTGCGTCAAGTATACTGTGCCAAAATCGTGGGTGGTTTTGTTGGATATTTCTAGCCACAAAAGACAAAATCAAAAGGGCGAATTCGAAAAATTGAAAATGTTCTCATGTCAAAAGGGCGAATCATTTCGTTTTTTTGCCATAACTTTTTATTGGTATAAGATAAAATAGTGGTGTAAAGGTATTAATTGGTTGTTTTTAAAGCATCAATATTATTTTAAAATATTTTTTTAATTTTTATCATTTGCAAGAAAAATGTTTCGCAATTTTTAATAATGATGCCAATCGATATGTGCTTTGAAAACAAACAATAAATGCCATTACATCACTATTTTATTATGCACCAATAAAGAGTTATAGCAAAAAAACAAAAAAATTCGCCCTTTTGGCATGACAAGATTTTCAATTTTTCCAATTTCTTCGTTTTTTTGCTATAACTTATTATTGGTGCAAGATAAAATAGTGCTGTAAAGGCATTAATTGTTTGTTTTTAAAGCACCTATCGATCTTCATTATTTATTAAAAATATTTTGACAAATATTTTCCTTGCAAATAACAAATGTCAAATTAATGTTTTGCAAAATAATTTAAAATAATGATGCCAATCGATAGGTGCTTTAAAAAAAAACAATTAATTTATTTTGCGTTAATAAAAAGTTATAGCATAAAAAACAAAAATATTTGCATTTTGGTCAGGATCACAAAATCCGTATTTATAATTCAGTAGGTTGTCCAAATCTAAATTTATATACGTTATAATAACTGACGAATAAACTAAAATAACAGAAAAAATTAAAGAAAATATAAATTTTTCTAATTTTTAAAGCACTTCAAACTTTAAAATTTGATTTCCTAACATTTTTAAAAATGCACATTTGCCATTTTGGCTTGACAGTGACGATGTATCGTATTGTGGAAAAAAACTAAATTTAATGAATTCGAAATTTCAATTCTATTTCGATAAAATGCGAAAACATTAAGCTATCTCTGAAAGCATTTCTGTTTATAATATGCAGTGTGTATTTGTTTGTAACAATAATCCATCCTGTGTCTTGGGAAAAATACTGAAAAAAATACTTTATTGACTTTCATATAAAATATAAAATGTTTATATTAATTTTTAATGCAAGTCATTGTCGTCTTGTCTGTGCTATTGTTAGTTACTCTTTTTAAAAATACAAATTATCTTTATATCATTTTATATTATAGTCTTAAAAATCTTATCGTACGTAGTCTCTGTCTGTTTTGATTTTGTGTACATCCAGAAAAAAATTCGCTCAAATACCATTAAAATTGGTCAATGGGACAATTATTGATTTAATAGTATTCAAAAAATAAATCTTTTCATATAAACTCAATGGTAATGTCATGGTATTTTCTAGTATTTAATGGTATTTTCCGATTAAAATAATAATTTAACCTATTGACTATTTTTAATAGTAAAAAACTATTATTTATATAGTATTTTTTTCTAGGTGTATACAAAAAATACAAATAAAAACCAGTTGGGAAGGTTAGATCACATGGGAAATTTTAAAGTAGGTGTAATTATGATAGTTAGGATTATCAAAATTATAGTCGGTCTAAGCCGACTATAAATACCCTACACATATGTGTGGTTACCATTCAAAGTGATATATAGGTCACCAGGGTATACGAATCCTGAAAATAACTACAAACATTCAATCGCTGAAGAATTTCCATTCATTTGATACCCATATTTACAAATGGGTAGGTGTACCGAATTTCGATTTTTTTTTTTGTGAACCACAAGTCTTTTCGCCGGAAAACATTATTATCATGTATTTGAGCATGATGTCAATATATATTTGACCAACAAAGTTTACCTAAGCACGTATACATAAAAATTGATCTTTATATGTACATTTTATATGTGATATTTGAACATAAGTGGTCGGATCATAGGTCACCATGGACCGATCTCGCCAATAAGTTATAAGTTTCATTTATCTAGCTCTTCAATTTTAAAAGTCTTAGGGATTTCAACAGACAGACAGACGGACAGACAGACGGACAGACAGACAGACGGACAGACGGACATCGCTAAATCGACTCAGGAGGTCATGCTGATCAAGAATATATATACTTTTCCATACCGGAGATGCTTTCTTCTGGGTGTTACAAACGGCGTACCAAACTGAATATACCCTTTCACTCTTAGTGTAGGGTATAATTAGAAATTGAGGGTTATAGAAAAGCGCTAAGAAAAATGGTGTCAAATTAAAAAAGCGCCTATTCGGGATAAACAACTTTGCTTTGAAGACATCAAACCTATATATTTCATCAACCCGAGTGGAAATTGGTTAAGGTTAGCCTTTTTTTGCATCCGTCCCTGAGCAGAATGAGATAAGGCATCCCTACAAAAGGTCCCCTTAAATGATCCTGATCAGGGTCGGTCGTCTAAGGTAATCCTATTTTAAAATCCACGTGAGGTAACCTGATCTACCCTTCATAAAAAATACTGATCTAAAGTCAATTTTATAAAACCTGATGTAACTTATGAAAAAACCTGATTGGATATCGTAGATATTAATATAATATGCACGAGATGTTATTAAAAAACTTTTATAATAAAATTGTGTAGAAAAATTATTCTAATAAAATATAATATTGTAATGAGATAACTTCACAAGTTCACAAAACAATTTTTTGTTTGAAAGGTCTCAAATTTGGTTGGTAAAAGCAGTTTAGGAAGAATTTGAATATATACGTTGAATTATATAAGATTAGGATAAGGGTAAGATGAGGATCATTAAGATCACGTTTTGAATCAGGCACTGATGAAAATCCCTAATCGATCATTGCCTGATTTGAAATCTGGCTGCCTGATCAGACAATGATCGCATCCTGAACTAAATGTCCACTCTGGGAAACCGTCAATTTTTGTAAACCGAATTTCAGTTTCGAAATCAGCGATCCCGTATTACCCTAAAAGCCTTATCAAATCTAAAGATGAGAAAAACACTTGTACATTTGTTGCACTTTGTAATCAATATAACTATAGGATTTTTCAATAAGAGCGCTACAAAAGTTTTTTTCAAGGGTTTTTCAACAGGGACTCTACAAAAGTAGAGTGACAGGGACAGCAAACGACGCCATATATCTTGCCGCTCTTTTGACATTTCTCTTCAGTAAGGTTTGCCATTTCATGATGGAAAGATATACGAGCCAACAACGAATCGAAATTATTAAAATTTACTACCAAAATTCGAATTCGTATATCTTTCCATCATGAAATGGCAAACCTTACTGAAGAGAAATTTCAAAAGAGCGGCAAGAAATATGGCGTCCTTTGCTGTCCCTGTCGCTCTACTTTTGTAGCTTCTCTGTTGAAAAACCCTTTAGCATTAACTACATTTTACATTTTAGATTTACAATTTTTCAAATTTAAATGTGGACAGCTAGAAATATTTTGCAATTATACTCTAAAACAATTTTTTTTTGGGAACACAGCGAGGACAAATTTCTATATAAACCTGGTTCTTGTTGCAGTTCTCCACAAAACTTATAAAACATGACTAATGTTTTTATTATTGTCGAAAGTAAGCAAAAGAAAGAAGAATCAAGTTAACTGTCAAGTTGTTGAGTTTAGGCAAGAGTTGTACTTTTTTCAGTATTTATGGAAAAATCTTTGGTACAACTTGCGACAAATTTTACGTTTTGTGATAACAACTTTTAACTTTTTGACTCAATCTAAAACGTTTGCGTTAACTTAGAGAAATAACTATTCCCATAAGCATTGAGAGGAATAGCAATTCCCATAGTACACCGAGAAAAATAACCTAGTACACTTAGAGGAATAACAATTCCCATAAGCATTGAGAGGAATCAGTGTCGCCAGATGAAATTCTCACACGAAATACCTTTTTCCCTCATGAAATTCTCACAAAATCTCTCGTAGGAAAATTCTCACAAATTCTCTCAAAATTCTCACAAATACCTCAAATTCTCACAATTTCTCAAATTCTCACAATTTCTCACAATTTCTCGAATTCTCACAATTTCCGCAAAATCCATTAAATTCTCACAGTACCTCAATTAAAAATATATAATATTTTTATAAATCTATTTTCAAGTGAATGAGAATGAGATTCCGTTATTTCTGTCCTCCTTTTTTACCAGCAGTGTGTTTTCTCGTGCAGGAAATATCGGTTTTGTGAGAATTTTTTTCTCACGCGAGGGATTTTTCTGTTTCGAGAGAAAAAAATTCTCTCAAGGGAAAAAGAATCTCAATATAGTGTGAGAAATCTCATATCCCGCAAATGCTAAAAATTCTCATAAACAGTATTTTTCCTACAAAACTGGGAACGTTGAGAGGAATAGCAATTCTCATAGTGCACCGAGAAAAATAACCAAGTACATCGAGAGGAATAACGATTCCCGAAAAAAACAATAAATAATTTGAATTTACAAGATAATAAAGTAATATACCGAAGCCAAGCAAAAGTTGAATTTTTTGTACGAACCCTGGACACCCCTGAACATACCCTGGAAAGTTCGTTACAAATGGCCAAATATACGTACTTTGCGTATTTTTTCAATGTTTTTTGGAAAATATAAGTATAAAAGAATTTAAAAAAAATCATATTTGCTTAGCTTAATATAAAATTCATAGCAGATATTCACATTTTAATAGTTGCATGTTATGCATTTTAATTAACTCGTCAAAATATTAAAATTTCTTATAGTTTTTTGTTTGACTGAAAAATGAAGCTACAGCATGTTTTCAACTGTCACGTACCAGTTGTTTTTTTTTTGTATAGAATTAAGCACTTGAAAATGCCGAAAATAGAAAATTTTGACATTATTTTTTTTGTATATTGACTCCTTAATTAGCGCATTAAAATCCTTGGGAGCCAAAGGTTATGTGAAGTTAGTTTAATTATATTTATTAATCATTGATTTTAAAAACCAGAATTAAAGCAGGTTTGTTTATTCATCAATGCGAAAATATTTAAATCAATTTTTTCTCTGTTCTGGCTTAAACTTGTTTTTGTACTTATGTAAATATGTGCCTTTTAAAAATTGTTTTTGTAAAAATGTGTTATATATGAAATTTAATTTTAAAATTTGTTTATTGAGCATACAAATTATTCCACTTTATTTTAATTTATTTGCTATGATTTTTGTCATTTATAATATTTGTTTAAGATAGAAAATGTCAACATATAATTTGTTCCCAATAAAATGTCTCTCTGGTGAAATGTGTTTTGATTGAGAGTCGTACTAATTATATTTGTTTAGGGTTTAGAAAAATATTATTGCTTTATTAAATTTGTTCGGGAATGTATTTGTTTCGTACACATTTTGTTTGGTATAAGATTGTTACGAATGAAATGTGGGTTGTGCTCTAAATCCGCAAAAAATAAAATCCGTCGAAGTCCCCAAACACATAATTCGCAAATAAAAAATCATCATTTTTAAAAATACACAAGCACAAAATCGTCAAGCTGAAAATCCTCAAGTAAAGAAATTATTTATAATAAATAAAATATAATTTTAATAACTATTAACCCTATAATCGGCAAGACCGTCTATTGACGGTATTCACTCTAACGGCATAATTTTTTTAATTCATGTTTTTTCGCGCACATAGCGCCAAAAACTTTTTTTGTTTTGAACGTATGCATTAAATTCGTTTGGAAGCTACGATCAGTCAAGTGAAATTGTTTTTGAAAACGGACGCGAACATTATTTCTGATTTTTAGTCAAAATTGAAACATTTTTTTAAAAGTACTTTCCAGCAACTCAAACAGATTCGGATTTTTTTTTTGGGAAATGGTTGTAATATAAAGGGTTTAGGTGCTTTAAAAACAAATAATTAATACCTTTACACCACTATTTTATCTTGCACCAATAAAAAAATTAAAGCAAAAAAAAACGAAGAAATTGAAAAAAAAAATGAAAATCTTGTCATGCCATAAGGGCGAATCTTTTCGTTTTTTTGCTACAACTCTTTAATGCTACAAAATAAAATAGTGATGTAAAGGCATTTATTGTTTGTTTTTAAAGCATCTATCTATTGGCATAATTAATTAAAAATATTTTGTCAAACATTAATATGCCATTTGTTATTTGCAGGAAAAAAATTTTAAATAATGATGCAGTTCGATAGGTGCTTTAAAAACAAATAATTAATACCTTTATACCACTATTTTATCTTGCACCAAAAATTAAAGCAAAAAACGAAGAAATTGAAAAAATTTTAAAATCTTGTCATGCTAAAAGTGCGAATCTTTTCGTTATTTTGATATAACTCTTTAATGGTACAAGATAAATGCTGAACTAATTCGATTTAGTTCTAAACAAAACATGAAAAAAGTGTTGATTATAAAGGGTTTTTCAACAGGGACGCTACAAAAGTAGAACGACAGGGACAGCAAACGACGCCATATTTCTTGCCGCTCTTTTGACATTTCTCTTCAGTAAGGTTTGCCATTTCATGATGGAAAGATATACGAGCCAACAACGAGTCCAAATTACTAAAATTTACTACCGAAATTCGGAATCAGTGGCCTCAACGTTAAGAGCGCTACGTCCAATTTATGGTCGTCATAATCGTCCTAGCAGATCAACAATTGAGCGTCTAGTGGAAAAATTTGAATCCACAGGCACAGTACAAAATGTTCCCGTGCCTGTGAGACAAAGAAGTGCCCGTAGTGTCGAGAATATTGCTACCGCTGAGGCATCAGTTGAAGAAAGCCCAAATGTGTCTCTCACACGTCGTTCTCAAGCGTTGGGCATCTCTGTGACGTCCTTGTGGCGAATTTTGCGAAAAGATCTTGGCCTACATCACTACAAAATCAAATTGACGCAAGAACTGAAGCCGCTTGACCACCAAAAGCGGCGTATGTTCGTGAATTGGGCTGAGCAACAACTTGAAAATGATTCGGATTTTCATCGAAAAATCATCTTCAGCGATGAGGCTCATTTCTGGCTGAATAGCTTCGTCAATAAACAAAATATGCGTTATTGGTCAGACAGCAATCCACAGGTACTCCATGAGTCATCATTGCATCCCGAAAAAATTACGGTTTGGTGCGGTTTATGGGCCGGCGGCGTCATTGGGCCGAATATTTTTGGCCCCAATTGGATGATATGGACTTGGAGGACATGTGGTTCCAACAGGACGGCGCCACAAGCCACACAGCGAATGCCACAATCAATTTATTGGAAACCAAGTTTGGAGAACGTGTTATCTCACGAAATGGTCCAGATTGGCCGCCTCGGTCGTGCGATTTGACGCCGTTAGACTATTTCCTGATATTTGACGAACTTCGTACGAATATCGAAAGTGAAATTGCAACAGTATCGGCCGATTTATGCTTGAAAACCGTCGAAAATTGGGTTCAGCGTCTGGACTTCTGCAAGCGTGCCCGTGGTGGCCATGCAAAAGAAATCGAGTTCCATACATAATGGCATCGAACGTACTTTTACAGGAATAAAGAATTTCATTGATATCCAAAACCGTTTTTGTTTTATTTAAATTTTTGTATTGAAAAACCCTTTATGTGGCTGGCAACTGCGGAAAAGCTGAAGGCATTCTTTGAAAAAAATAGTAGCAATCTGTCTCCACATAAAGTGTTACCACGGTGACGCTTGGAAATATTTTAGAAAATTGTTTTTGAATCTTAATATAGAAAGGTTCAACAAAGACGTAGGTACCAAATTTGTCGATTTTTAATTTTCGACTGACGTCCACCTAGATTTAACATCCCTTATCAAGATCATTTCAGATCAGAATAGCGCGTTTGTGGAATCCACTTCCTCGTGTATTAAAAAATGTTCTATGTCTATCAATAATTATAAGGCACATCTTTTAGAACACATTAGAAACTAGTATAATATAAAGTAATTTGCACATTTATATTACATTAAATCATATATAGCCCTTGTGGTATCGATTAAATAGAACAAATAAATGAAATTCAATAACATCCCATGGGATCACATGTGGATTGTTTAGAAATTACTTTGTGAATTAAAAGCGTTCCCATATAACAAAAGCGCGTCGTCAGAAAAAAACCATGTTTCTCCTGAATTTCTATAGAAATTATAAAAACAATATCTGCAAAAAATGCAAATATCATCTATCAAAAGTTCATGCGTTTTGTTGCCACTGATTAAATCGATGCTGTTGCACTCTGTGATGCATCACCATGAGTGATAAGAATGCAACGCATATTAAAGACTATAAATTATATGAGGCATTATTAATAAGCGTTGCTTAATCAACTCTTTGCTTTTTCAGCAGCGTGTCTTTGAACTCATGCAAGAAACTGGCACTCTTTGGTGCGTTGTTTTGCTAAATGATCTACAATATTTGCTTTAGGTTTTTTAATTGTTTTCCATTTTTTATCTGTTTGTTTTTATTGCTTTTTACAGATGTCACAAGCGGAGCACTTGAAAGATATGCTGCTGGAGCAGCTGTCCGATTTGGAAATATTCGCACGCCTGTTGCGTTTTAATTCGGCGCGCAACAAACTCTTTCAGTGCCTCACAGCGTTGGACAGAAGCAATAAACCGTTGGCGGCGCAGCTGCAGCATAATTTTACCACACGTTATCAGTTGGACACGCAGTCACTACCACCACCGCCGTCACCACCAGCAGCATCATCAGAGCAAGCGTCAGTAAAGCAGCTGAACCAACAAGATCTCAACGACGACGTTGATGCATTGAGTGCCGCTGATTTTGATATACATGATGTAGATTTTGGACTGCGTTTGGGCTCGTTTCTGGCGGAAGCCGGTTGGCTCTCGGAGAGCATACAGATCCTCACATGTGTCGCGGGCAGATTGAGACATACGTCGCAGGATCACACGGCGCTGCTGGTGCGCTTGGACTGTTTGCAAAGGTAAGATTTTAATTTTTGATGTTACTATTTTTAATTTTACAATTTCAATATTTTTATTTTTTATTATTAACGTCGTCGTTTTAAAAGCTGTGTTATTTATTTTTAATAATTTCATAATCTTTTAAGAAAGAAATTTATTTGATTGGGGTAAAATTTGTTTTCTATAAATCTGGATAAACTTTATTTTGTATAAAATATGTGCCGGATAAAATAATTTATTATACAAATATTTTCGGATAAGGTTATATTTTTATATAATATGCCTAGGATAAAATTTGGCATATTTTTTTCGGATAAATATTTTCGGATAATGTTATATTTTTATAAAATATGCCTAGGATAAAATTTGGTACATTTACAGAGATCCACCGTAAATTCATTTGTTAAATTCTATACAGAATATCAAGTTTTGCATAAAATATATATTTCGGATAATATTTAGTGTATAAAATGCATGTTCAATTATTTTTATATTATGTCTACCAATTTTTGGATAATATCTATAAAATATGAAGCGGATAAAATTGGATATTGTAATTTGTTTGGATATATTGAAATTATGTTCCGAATATATTTCTTTATATAAAATATATTTCGGATAAAAGTTATTTCATATAAAATATGTTCTGGATAAAATTCGGTATTGTAAAAGACTTTCGGATAACGAAAAAGTTATATGCAGGATAAAATTTTGCATTTATAATAAAATTTGTTGCGGATAAAATTTAGTTTATATATAAAATATTCTATCCTAAATTTTCGGATAAAGCATATTTATATTTTCAATAAAACAAAAACGGTTTTGGATATCAATGAAATTCTTTATTCCTGTAAAAGTACGTTCGATGCCATTATGTATGGAACT
Source organism: Dryomyza anilis (assembly GCA_951804985.1). NCBI lineage: Eukaryota > Metazoa > Arthropoda > Insecta > Diptera > Dryomyzidae > Dryomyza > Dryomyza anilis. Next base: position 117,699,502 of record OX638130.1, read on the forward strand.
CGATTTATTTTGCATGGCCACCACGGGCACGCTTGCAGAAGTCCAGACGCTGAACCCAATTTTCGACGGATTTCAAGCATAAATCGGCCAATACTGCTGCAATTTCACGTTCGATATTCGTACGAAGTTCATCAATCGTCGCTGGCTTGTTGGCATAGACCATAGACTTGACCTAGCCCCACAGGAAATAGTCTAACGGCGTCAAATCGCACGACCGAGGCGGCCAATCGACTGGACCATTTCGTGAGATAAGACGTTCTCCAAACTTGGTTTCCAATAAATTGATTGTGGCATTCGCTGTGTGGCTTGTGGCGCCGTCCTGTTGGAACCACATGTCCTCCAAGTCCATATCATCCAATTGGGGCCAAAAATATTCGGTTATCATTGAACGGTAGCGATTCCCATTCACAGTAACGCGCCGGTCTTGATCTTCACGGAAGAAGTACGGCCCAATGACGCCGCCGGCCCATAAACCGCACCAAACCGTCATTTTTTCGGGATGCAATGATGACTCATGGAGGACGTGTGGATTGCTGTCTGACCAATAACGCATATTTTGTTTTTGACGTTATTGACGAAGCCATTCAGCCAGAAATGAGCCTCATCGCTGAAGATGATTTTTCGATGAAAATCCGAATCATTTTCAAGTTGTTGCTCAGCCCAATTCACGAACATACGACGCTTCTGGTGGTCAAGCGGCTTCAGTTCTTGCGTCAATTTGATTTTGTAAGGATGTAGGCCAAGATCTTTTCGCAAAATTCGCCACAAGGACGTCACAGAGATGCCCAACGCTTGAGAACGACGTGTGAGAGACACATTTGGGCTTTCTTCAACTGAAGCCTCTCACTAGCACGGAAACATTTTGTACTGTGCCTGTGGATTCAAATTTTTCCACTAGACGCTGAATTGTTGATCTGCTAGGACGATTATGACGACCATAAATTGAGGTTGAGTTGAGGCCACTGACTCCGAATTTCGGTAGTAAATTTTAATAATTTCGATTCGTTGTTGGCTCGTATATTTTTCCATCATGAAATGGCAAACCTTACTGAAGAGAAATGTCAAAAGAGTGGCAAGAAATATGGCGTCGTTTGCTGTCCCTGTCGCTCTACTTTTGTAGCGTCCCATTTGAAAAACCCTGTAGAAAAAGTGCGCCGCATAAAATTTTACTTAATTAACATGTGTGTCGGATAAATATATTCTTTTAAAATTTTATTCCTAAATTATGTTTCGAATGAAAAGTTTTTTTTTAATATTTTAGGGATAAAACTTATTTTATATAATATTCTTGAAATATATAACATTTATTTATAAAATATGTTTGAATATATATATAAAAAATATGCGCCTGATAATATATTAAAAATGTCTGCATATAAAATATATTTCGGATAAAACTTATTTCATATTAAATATGTTCCGGATAATTTTTTTTTTATATTTTCGGATAAAGACAAATGTATGTAAAATAAACGTCGTATAAAATTTCGTTTTTATTAATAAAATTTGTTTCGCATAAAAATTATATATATTTCGGATAAAATTTGGTTCATATTCCATATATTCCATCTGAATGTTATATACTAAATTATATTTCGAATAATATGTTCTACATATAAAATGTATTTTGGATAAAATTTATTTCATATAATGTTCCGGATAAGATCAATTTATTTTTAAATATTTTTGGATAAAAAAATATATATAAAATATACGCCGGATAAAATTTTTCTTTATATTATCTCCTAAATTATGTTCGTAATCAAAATTTCTTCATATAAAATATATTTCGGATAAAACTTATTTCATATTAAATATGTTCCGGATAAAATTAATTGTTTAAAAAAATATTTCTGGATAAAGAAAAATGTATGTAAATATAAGTCGGATAAAATTTTGTCGATGTTAATAAAATTTGCTTTTCATTAAATTTATTTTATAAACATATTCCCTTTCAAAAATGTTCGTATTATGTTATATTAATATAAAATATACGCCGGATAATATTATGAATATATAATAATTGTTCGGATAATTTTTTGTTTTTCATATTCAATATATTCCAATTGAATTTTATATCCAAAACTATATTTCGAAAAATAAATCCTTCAAATAAAAAATATTTCGGATAAAATTAATTTCATATTATTTTCCGGATAATATTAATTTATTATAAAATCTTTTTGGAGTAAGAAAAATGTATATAAAATATATGCCGGATAAAATTATAAATCTAAAATATAATTTGTATAGGATATATTCCGATAAATAATGCAATTTGTTGCTCATTAATACATTTTCGAACATTCAAATTTTTTCATCTTTCCATAGACTGCTACAATCGGAGGCCGCCCTCTGCAGCTTCAAAACAGCTGAGCGCACCTTCGCCGAAATGGTCACCATACTGAAAGAGGTGCGGCCCGCCAACATCCCAAAATGTCTGCTGGCCAGCATTTACACGCAATTCTCGGCGATGTATTTTGCGCGCAGCGAATACGACGACAGCCACATGTGGAGCGTGGTGGCCATGCGGCAACTGGTCTCAAACACTCCCGAAAAGTAAGCACTTCACATAAAACTACCATTGCAACAGTCCTTCATTACACTGAAATCGTGCTACTCTTACATTGCAGAATCGCCATCGATGTGTTGCGTCAAGCGGCCAAGGCGTGCGTGGTAAAGCGTGATTTTCAGCGTGCCAACATTTTGATTTGTCAGGCAACACGTCGCGCGCGGTATGTAATTTACAAATTAAATTAAATTCCAATAAAAAAACTATCTTCCGCTCATTTGCTTTAGCTTGGTTTTTGGCAAAGAACATCAGAAATACGCTGATACATTGCTCGACTATGGCTTTTTTCTGCTCAACGTCGACTCCGTCCATCAGAGCGTCAACGTCTACAAGGAGGCGCTCGACATTAAGCGTTTCATCTTTGGTCAGCGCAATTTTCATGTGGCCATTGCACACGAGGATCTGTCGTATGCCTACTATGTGCACGAATACAGCACTGGCAATTTTACATGCGCACGCGAACATGTCGAGAAGGCGGTGGACATCATGAAAGATCTGGTGCCGAGCGATCATTTGATGCTGGCTTCGGCGAAACGTGTAAAGGCGCTGCTGCTGGAGGAAATTGCCTTGGATAAAATGGCCGAGGGCAATGAGGAGGATGGTCTGCTGAAGCAATCTGAGGATTTGCATAAATTTGCGTTGCAGTTGTCGCTGGAGGTGTTTGGCGAGATAAATGTGCAGACGGCAAAGCATTATGGCAACTTGGGTCGACTCTATCAGACAATGAATCGCTTTGAGGTAGGTGGTTTTGTTGTGTTTCATTTGAAATTGGTTTTATTTATGTTGTAGCGCGTAATTTATAGAATAATTAAATAGATTTGATATGTTAAACCTCATTATAACATAACATATGCATAGTTATCATACATAAACTAATTGCACTAATATTCACCACGCAAAACATATCAGATTACACAGCTCCCTATTATCATATTAGATATAAGCTTATCACAGTCAGAAAAATTACCATATAATTAATAGTTTTTTACTATTAAAATTAGTCAATAGCTTACATTATTATTTTAATCGATAAATGTCATTAAATACTACAAAATACTATTCATTTTCCATTGAATCAATATGAATATATTTATTTTTGTATACTATTAAATCAATAATTGTCCTCTTGACAAATTTTAATGGGATTTAATGCATATTTTTTTTGTCAGTGCACTATAAAATTCAACAAAATTTTTGTTTGTATGTAGCATGAGGGGCATATAAGCATTTCGTTGATCAAAAGTTGAAAATTGAATTTTTTTCCCAAACAAAAGTACATTTTTAACAACTTTTTGCAAACAGTCCAGCTTACGAATGTATAATCGTAGAGCTTAAATATGACGCTATGAAATAACCCACAAAAATATAAAAATTGGGTGTTAAATTAGGACATTCTTTAATTTGTTTTGGTCATTGTTTCATAATGGGTTCTATCATTAATTTTCATTGAAGGTCTTTTATATCAAATACCCACATATTCTGGGGCTTAATTCATTTTTGGTTTGAATATTATTTAATTTTTTTTTTTGGTATTATTTTTTATTTTGGGTACATCTTTTTTTTTGTTGATTTCATTGGGCGTTACTTCTTTAGGGTTATTTCATTGTGGAGCATGAGATCAATAGTATCATTTTAGAAGAGGACCGCAATACATAATACCACCATGTCAGAACGATAAATTACGTTTTCAGATGCCATATTTTTTGCCGCTCTTTTGACATTTCTCTTCAGTAAATTATTAAAATGGCAAACCTTACTGAATTCGAATTTCGGTAGTAAATTTTAATAATTTCGACTCATTGTTGGCTCGTATATCTTTCCATCATAACATGGCAAACCTTACTGAAAAAAATGTCAAAAGAGCGGCAAGAAATATGGCGTCGTTTGCTGTCCCTGTCGCTCTACTTTTGTAGCGTCCCTGTTGAAAAACCCTGGAAAAAAACTTTTGTAGCGCTCTTATTGAAAAACCCTTTAGATCAACTCAGATCGCAGAAGAATTGGAATACTGATCAGAATACATTGATATCGCAAAAAAAAATTGGCTAGACAAGCATATGTTAGTCCAAGAAGAGCCTTATTAAGATTTAAGAACAACCCCTCTTTAAGACAGAAAGCCAGATGTGGTAGACCGAAAAGGATTTCTTGTCCAATTTTAGACAAACAGGTGGTAAGTCTTTTCAAGATAAATCAGACAACACATGTTCAAGTGATGAGAATCAAATCAGAGATGTTGTATAAGGATATGTAAATGAAAAAAAAAATATATATATGCAAAAACTACACGCGAAAAGCATTTCTTTCACCCGAAAACTATATAAGAAAAAGTGGACAAACAAGAAATGGTATTATGGATGACGAAAAATATACTTTAAAGACTTTAAAACTCTAGTTTAAACTCAATTTCAACAGAGATTCAATGAACATGAATCAGGTGTTGTTTGTAGATCGGTGGGTGGTGCTATTTGAGGCGCTGTTTTTGAATCAGTTTGTGGAGGAGTTTGTGCTGCTGTTTCCAGAACAGTTTGTGGCGATACTTGTGGAGCTGTTTGTGCAGCCGCTTGTGGTGCTGTTTGTAATGCAGTTGGTGCTGCAATTCGTGGATCAGTTTTTGGCGCAATTTGTTGATCAGGTTTTGGTGCAATTTGTAAAGATGTTTGGGGGCGCTGCTTGTGATAGCGTAGGTGTTACTGCTTCCAATATTAGTGGACTCTTTGGTGGTACGTTGTTTAACTGTTTATCAGCTTGCTTAACATCTGGTTTAGGTTTTGGCTATTCCTTTAAAGATTCCACTTTTATAGGTTGTTCTTTCAATGAAGTTCAGTTCAGTTTTTAAAGATTCTTCCTTGATTGGTTCAGCTTTTAAAGCTAGTTCTTCTTTTACAGATTTCATGTTTAAAGGTTGGTCTTTCAAAGTAGTCTCTTTGAGAAGTTCGCTTTTCAAAGTTTCTTAAAGGCTCAGCTTTTGAAGGTTCCTCTTTCAATATTTCCTTTTTCAAAGGTACATCCTTTAATAATTGCTCTTCTTTAGACTATATCCCTAATGTTTCCTTTCGCGGCAGTTTTTCTAAAATTTCTTTCTTTAAAGGTTGATCTTTAAATGCTTCATTCTTTAAAGATTCTTCATTCAATGGTTCACTCTTTAAAAGTTCTTCTTTCAATGTTTCATTCTTCAAGGGTTCTACTTTTAAAGGTTCCGTGATCAATGGTTCCTCGTTTAATATTACATTTTCCTCTTTTACCCGAAAACTATATAAAACAAGAAATGCTATTATGGATGACGAAACATACACTAAATTGGACTTTAAAACTCTAGTTTAAACTCAGTTTCAACAGAGATTCAATGGACAGAGATTCAAATTACTCGGAAGGTGATTCTGATTTTTAAAAAATCTTTACCATATGGGTCATACTTCATTTAGAACACTCAGAAAAAAATATTGTACGTATATATAACTATTGATGTTAATAGCAAACAAAATCGTATTCCAATTAAAAATATGAATTAATTTAATTAATTAATTGTATTTACACATTTATTAATTAAAATATTAGTAGGAATAAATTTAATATAATGTCAATACAACTAAATCTTTAATAGTATTAACTACTTTTATTTGTTACTTTTGCTGTCGTTTGCTGTCCCTGTCGCTCTACTTTTGTAGCGTCCCATTTGAAAAACCCTTTACAAGAAAACACACAAAACGCAAACCGGCAGACGCACAATGCGGCGACAAGAAACAAAGAGTGTATCTGTCTAAATTATTAAGTTTTTAAGCGAAGTTTTAACGGCCAACATAAGTCGTTTAAACTCATTTTAAACGACGAATTAAAGTCACTGTAAAACTCTGATATAAAACTGTGTTTAACCCACAAATCAAGTTAACTACCACAGTAAAAAAGGTCCTTAATAGGTGTTTTAATATACGCACAAACTATATATTCCTACTCTATACAGCATCGGCATAGAATATAGAAACTTTTGACACTATACAGAAATCACTAGAAATTTCATTTTTTTTTCGTATACCAATTTTATTAAAAAATGAAGTTACTAAAAAAAAAACTAATATAAATCATGCAATAAAATCAAAAATTACAAAAAAAAAAAATGTAAAATTCACCACATTCAAACACACCACACTAACATTTAACACAGTGCAATTCAACATACAAAATTAACAACACTTTATCAAGCAACAGAACTAACAACAACATTTCTTTATAACAAATTTTAAATAATATTAATTTTTCCAAAATTTGGAGAATCCATACCAAATGCAACCAGTTTTAAAAATATTGTTCACCATTTGTTTCCAAGGAAGCGGAGCGTATGCACCAGAAGGCGATCAAAATCAAAACCGATCTACTGGGTCCCTTCGACTACGAGGTGGGCCTCTCAATTGGTCACCTCGCCTCGCTGTACAACTATCAGATGAAAAAGTTTAACGAGGCCGAGGAGCTTTATATGCGTAGCATTGAAATTAGTAGGTTTTTGTTTTCACTCTAAAATGCAACGTTTTATTAATTTGTTTTATCAAAAAAAAAAAATAAAAAAGGTCTGCGCCTATTTGGACGCGCCTATTCTGGACTGGAGTACGACTATCTCGGCTTGTGTCATGTCTACGAGTCGCTGCGTGAGTTTGAAAAGTATTTGAAATACGCCTCGATACTGGAGAGCTGGCAGGCGTTGCGTGGTGAAAACGACATTATGAAGGTAAACAAATTTAAATTTGAAATTTCCCCGCATCACGCATTAAACATTATTTCACATAGAAGCCGGCGTATCCGGAAATCTGCGAGGAAAGATCCCTGGAGGATGTAAAGCAGCAGTTTTTCGAACTTTGCAATCAACATGTGACTACGCCTTTTTAAGTTGATCACGCACGCACGCACGGACGCACGCACGCACGAACAACAATTTTAATGACATCACAACAACCAACAAGAGACATGCTGCTGCTTCTTCTTCTTCTTTTTTTATTATTATTATTATATAAACTATATAGATAACGATTGTAGACGCAAAATTATGAACGCGCAAATTAAGTTTAAAAGTTACTTACGCTGCAACATCGTCCGTTCTTTTTTGACTTTTTTTAAATATATTTTCGGTTTTTAATTTAATAACTTTTTTTCGTGTAATTTACGTTTACAACAAATTGTTGTCCAACAAATCATGCAATAAATAAATTATATATTATTTTTTTCGCTAGTTTTAAGTCGTTGCATACAAAATAAGTCGCGGTTTTATTGAAATAATCAAAGTCGCCAACAATAACAAAACAAAAAAAAAACTCTATATTGTGTTCTATGAAATTTTGTTCATTTTATATATTATTTTTCTCATCGAATATAATTTTAAATTGTAGGCTTATTACTTAAAAACAAAAAAAAAACTAAAAAAAAACACAAAAAAAATAAGAAAACGGCAAACATTACCCTTTTTTTTGTATGTAACTTAATTCCGAAAATACCACAAAACTGTACATAGTATATACAACAAAAAAACTAAACAATCAAGTATTTTAATCAAATGCATTATTTTGTAAATGAAAACAAGCCTTATTATTTTGTATTCAATCTCATTTTGTTTTTTTTTTTTTAATAATTTTCTTTTGAACCTAAATCTTAGCAATTATTGTTTATATGTTTATTTACAACATTTGTATAAATAACGCATAGTTTAAGGCGCAACGTGCGTAATTTTAAACATTTTTAAAATAAAATATTAAATAAGAATTGTGTACTGTGCATGTATTACACTACACTATATATTGATGCATCACGTACAAAATGCGCATTATATAGTAAAATATATATATCTTTATCTATTATCTATATAGAGATTATGTACAAAACCTATCATGTATATTATTTGCATGCATTCATGCAGTTTATGTACTATGTAATGTTGTTTTCTTCCACGTTGTATGCTTTGCATGACATAATCAATTATGTTCGTTTTAAAAAGGCGTGTTTCAATAAATATGCAAATTATTCTAAACCAAACAAATATAGAGATTGATATTTTTTACATGTTATCGACTTGAGTTGCATTTCTAAGCAGTCTACTATTTAGCAGCTGCAGTGTGTTCTGATTTTTAATTGAAATTGTCCCGCGGTTGTTTTACGATTTAACTTTTTAATAATATACACAAATCTGATCACTTAGGGCCAGTTTAATTAATTTAATTTAGTTTAATTTAATTAATTTTCTCTTTAAATTGAAAGACCTTTAACTTTGCTAGTTTTATTTAGTGAATGTTTACAATGAGCACAGTTCAAGACAATACATTTGGCATCATAGGCTAATGACATATAATAATACCATTTTGAGCTGTGTGTGTTATAAAGAGTTTTTCAACAGGGACGCTACAAAAGTAGAGCGACAGGGACAGCAAACGACGCCATATTTCTTGCCGCTCTTTTTACATTTCTCTTCAGTAAGGTTTGCCATTTCATGATGGGAAGATATACGAGCCAACAACGAGTCGAAATTATTAAAATTTACTACCGAAATTCGGTAGTAAAAATTCGAAAAATCATCTTCAGCGATGAGGCTCATTTCTGGCTGAATGGCTTCGTCAATAAACAAAATATGCGTTATTGGTCAGACAGCAATCCACACGTACTCCATGAGTCATCATTGCATCCCGAAAAAATTACGGTTTGGTGCGGTTTATGGGCCGGCGGCGTCATTGGGCCGTACTTCTTCCGTGATGATCAAGACTTTGAATTGGAATCGCTACCGTTCAATGATAACCGAATATTTTAGGCCCCAATTGGATGATATGGACTTGGAGGACATGTAGTTCCAACAGGACGGCGCCACAAGCCACACTGCGAATGCCACAATCAATTTATTGGAAACCAAGTTTGGAGAACGTGTTATCTCTCGAAATGGTCCAGTCGATTGGCCGCCTCGGTCGTGCGATTTGACGCCGTTAGACTATTTCCTGTGGGGCTACGTCAAGTCTATGGTCTATGCCAACAAGCCAGCGACGATTGATGAACTTCGTACGAATATCGAACGTGAAATTGCAGCAGTATCGGCCGATTTATGCTTGAAATCCGTCGAAAATTGGGTTCAGCGTCTGGACTTCTGCAAACTTGCCCGTGGTGGCCATGCAAAAGAAATCGAGTTCCATACATAATGGCATCGAACGTACTTTTACAGGAAGAAAGAATTTCATTGATATCCAAAACCGTTTTTGTAGCGACTCTTATTAAAAAAAAACCTTTATTTGTAATCAAAGTGGTGGGACCTACAGTTTATTACCGAATCCGAACGGCGGGTGAGAGCTTTTCATAAGCAAGGGTTTTACTCTCGTATGTTTGCCATTTGCTGCCGATAGGTAGCGCGTTATAGAAAAATGTTTCTATGAAATGATGTTGTTAGCCCCAGTCCAGGCTTGAACCGGGGACCTTTCGGCTCGCAGTCCAACGCCCTAACCACTGCGCTACATCAACGAAACGATAAAATTGTGATGTACCGGGCATGTTTCTGCTTTCATTCTTAATTGATGTGAAATTTGTAAATAAACGGTTAAATATTTGTTGTCTCTATATACAAAAAAAAAAAAGTTTTCCAAAGGAATTCACAATATTTTTCCCTCAAAATTACTTTCCAAGTTTTTATATTTATCAACCGATTTATATAATATTAATTCGTAAACCCTCCGGTGACTGCAACATGAAACAAATAGGTAAATGTTTTATTGGCAGTTAGTGCTTAACCGAATATGGTGAAAACGGCCCTAAGAGTAAAAACCGTAGGCTAATGACATATAATTGTTTCTATTTTGACTTCTGTGACATGCCATTCATAATTAAATAAATTAATAAATTGTTTCAGTCAAATAAAATGAATATAAATCTAAATTTTAGCAACAGATCGATCAACTAAAGTGCACGTGAGAATTTATTTTTAATGTATAATAATTAATTAAGTATAATTTGTGAAATGTTCAAAGAAACAGTGAAAAGTGTTGTGATAAAATTTCCTCTCAAAAACTAAGTTTAGCTCTTCAGCATCGGCCGTTTAAACTAAGTTTAAATCAAGTTTAAACCACAAACTTTAGTTCAACTATCACTGGAAAATAATGTAATTAATAGATTTGTGTTATACAAATTAAGGGGAAAATAATACACGAGACAATTTTACCTCGAAAACATTCTTTACCAAGACTAGTCTTATAGCACTATTTTGGCACGAGTCACAAATTCAAATCGGTCACAATAGTGCGATTTATCACAATTTCGTATTCTGTCAATTCTGAATCTGAATCAGTTGTCATTTGTAATAATTGTTGGGAGAACTTTACTTTATAGTCATTTCTCACTAGAATAGGGCTGTAATCAGATAATTCTTCTTGGAGACAATTTTTATCCAGTTTTTTCAAATTATCATGGTTAGTGCGTTGGAGCCGAAAGGTCGCTGGTTCGAAAACCAGTGACTGCAACATAAAAAAATAAGTAAATTTTTTATATCGCTATCTCTCGGCAGACAATGGCAAAAATCTAAGATTAAAAACTTCTTCGCTCGTCATTAAGAACGTTACCAGGATTACGATTGTTTCAAGGTGGTTACCGAAAGGGAGTGGAAAATGATCATGATTTAGGTTTATCAAATCAAAATTCTGAATAGTGCAACTTTCCAATGAATGACACGTCAGAAGAAAGGACAGCCAATTCTATGGAAAACACAAAATACAATGAATAATAGAGAAAAACTGTCTTCAGTTCATCATTTAATCATAAACTTTTTGGTAATTTGCAATTTATAAAACCAAAAGTCAAATGTACGTTTTAATTTTTAATTCCGTCTTTTTGCTTCGAAACAATAGACGGTTTAAAATTGTGGAAAACTTTAAACTGAGATTAAACTTGTACTGAAAAATTGCACCTCAATAAGTTCAAATTTGCTCACAAAAGGACATTTATGCAATGAAAATCTTTTTAGTGAATTACTTTTTCAGAAGTTTACTGTGATACCAAATTTCCTAATAATGAAAATATATTATTTGTTCATAATTATATCGTCGTTGTTGAAGTAAAAATCACCTATTTATACAAAATTTATCACATATTTATCAAAAATTTAAATTTCGAGTTCAGTATAATAAGTAATTAAAAACATTTTTGAAGTGTCAAGTGAAAGATTAATCTTCTCATCACATCCTGACATACCATTTGACGATAATATTGAATTCGATGAAATAATGATTAATTTTCGATATGAAACTCAAAATAATTTTAAATTGATTTATATGCTTTTTGATTTTATGTCAAAAAATAAATTTTTCTCAATAAATAAAATTTGTTATTTGAAATGTGAATTATTTCAATATCTATAACGACAAAAACAAAGATCTCATTCTAGATTGGATGGTTTTTTTTATCGAGAACCCTATAGTTTTCGTATGATAGATTATCAAAAACGACAAATTAGGCCTATAAATGTTATCGTTAAGATATCGTTTGGTTTGCTGGGTTGGTACAAATATTAAAAGGCGCGTTTAGATATTGACAGATATATTAAGATTATTGTAAATAAATTATTGACATTTTGAAAATGAGTGAGTTTTACTTCTACAACGATGATCAATATAAATATTATTTAATGGATTCCAAAATCACTTTTATGTGGTTGTCCATATTTCAATTTCTCTTAAAGTGGAAAATCTAGAAACTCAATTCATGGCTCAATTTCTCAATAATCTTTACCAGTTGCCCAACTTTCATTGAAATGGAAAAGGTAAATTCTTAAATTTTACTTTTTTTTGATCGATTTGGTGTGGAATAGCCCATATACAGCACAGTTTAAATACCATTCACCTGAAAGTACATTTAGCGTATTCACAGTTCATCGTATTTTACTATGGTATTCGTACCATGTAGTATATATACACCCAGAAAAAATTCCCTCAAATCCCATTAAAATTGGTCAATAGGACAATTATTGATTTAATAGTATACAAAAAATAAATATTTTCATATAAACTCAATGGACATGTCATGGTATTTTAAAGTATTTAATGGTATTTTCCGATTAAAATAATAATTTATCCTATTGCCTATTTTTAATAGTAAAAAACTATTATTTATATAGTATTTTTTTCTGGGTGTACGATACAATAACACAGAAACGTCAATTTGTTGTTGCATCCCATGTAAAAGTGAATTACCACAAGTGTTGTATTTAAGAGTAGCCCTGATGCATGTTTTTTTGGTGTCGTATTATGTGAAATGAAGAAATATTGTGAAATTGAAGACAAATAGTGCACATAAAGTGTTATTATTTTTTTTTTAATCGAGGAATATTTATGATCATTTCAAAAAATCCTAATTTTATAAGAATCAGCTGCATTTATATGACGAAATATTTTAACAAGCAGAAAAGTGGTGCTCACAGTTCAATTGCCGTACTGTCGTATTCGTACAATGTCGTACACTAATAAACCAAAGATGATTACCTGAAATATCACAGCCTTAAATATCAAGTTATTTACAAATTATTTAGATCGTCTTTGAGACAACCATCTCTCAAACATCCGACAAATACGATAAATATTTCTGACAAATATTTCTGACAAATTTACGATTATTTATAGCAACTATCAATAAAACATCTTACAAATACGAAGATAGTTGATAAATATTCGGAAAAGGTACTCCATTAGAATTCGCGGAGTAATTTTTATTGAATTGAAATAAATTAAATTATAGGTATTTTTATTTATTCTAGAATTTAAACAGTATCCTGGGTATAAATCGCCATCGTCTTTATAAATCATTCGAAGGTAAAATTATACAACGATTTGAGACTTCTTCGCGGAAGAACCAAGTCCGACCGGCGATGCTGTCATCAAAGTAAACTCTAAAAAGAAATATTTTCCACTTTTACCATTAAAATTGTATGTTTAAGTTGCCACTTTTTACACCATTGGATTTACTTAGTTGTTGTGGATAAATCGAGCGTAAGAAAAAAGTACGCCATTTTCCTTTTTACAGTAGTCAAATGTCAAAATAGCTCAAAAGTTTTCTTGCAAATATCCAAGAACTCAGGATGTTTGCTATAAGTCAATTGTAAATATCTCAATTTTCATTGCTGTTGTGGCAAACATCTCGTAACTATATGCGTACATGTCATATTTAAAAAATATTAATAGTTTTACTGCAACTTTATTGAAAGTTATGGGATGTTTGAATATTTGCTACAAGGCGTAAATTTAAAAGGATAGTTGCAGCAAGACTTTTAAAAACATCTTGTGTACCAATACCATGAAACTGTGAATACGCTAATTCATTTTTTCATTTCGAAAACATTTGGTTATATAAGAATATGAAAATCGTTCTGAAAGTACGTAAAAATTAAAATTTCGGTATCTCCCAGTTTCTCTAAATCAGGTAATGATTTTTTAAGATTCTAAGAAACATAAAATAACTCTATGGCCCCGTTGCATAACAGCATAAGTAATTTTTCCTTTTATGAGAGTTTTTAAAGCCGCCCCCGTAAGGTACAAAAAATGGGAGTGGCAAAACTGAATTTTTAATTCAAAATATATGTGCAGTTAAGATAGCCAGGCCAAACTCATAAAATTTGGCCTAGTGATGTATATGGTGGTTGTTTATCTTTTTGTCCGAATGTGGGCGGGGATTGATCAAAAGGGCATGGCACCTATCATATAACCAACATTTTAAAAATGCTGTAACTCCTGACACAGAAAGGAGAGTTATAGAAATGGAAACAAAAATTTATATTTAAAATTCAAATTGTCACGTAGGGCGGAATGGACTTTTTCTATATCTACTATTTGCATTTTCGAAAACTTCGTACGGATGTGCACGAGTCTCGCTATTAATAATATAAAAGGCAGTTTCGGTATCGATTAGTTTATGCTACCGGCTGTGCTGAGATTTTCATTTAAATGCCAATAAAACGAATAAAACGATGATTTTTTTTAATACAGTAACATTACAGAAAATGTTACAAATACCTCTTGCTTGGAATTAAAAGAATATTTTTTTAATTTGACAAAAATTAAATAGTTTTTCAAGTCTTCTATTTTCACACATCCTGTTGTCCACATGTATTTCAGATTATTTGGCCTACACTAAAATGCATCCTAATCGACCAATTAAAGTGCAGGTCAGTTGTCGGTACTACATAAACCACATGCTTGAATTGGTCTTAAGTGTGCCACTGTCACTTTTTTTAGAGTGAAATGAAACACATTAATTCATGGCCGTTGCTAGAGATGAAGATTTTGTTTTTGTCGTTCCGCGGACGCAACTTCAAGCTTTTCTTCTGAAACCCGTTGAAGTTTTCACCGCATTCACAAAACACCATAAAAACATTTGAACGTTTTTTTTATATATTTTTATTTTGTTACACTTTTTATTGCAATCAAGATTTTTATGTTGCGGACGGAGGGTTTCTTTGGCGGCGACATGTGTTGCTGCTTGGTGCTCTTTGGGGGCTCACCAATGATGTTGATAAATTGTTGTTTATATTATACACTGAGAGAAATTAAAAAATAAAATAAAAAATACTTAAAATAGTAAATAATAATTTTTTTTAAATCACACTGATGAAATCAGGGACTAAAACAAGGTTCTAACCAAAAAAAGAAAAAAATATATGAAAAAAATATTTTTTTTTTAAATAATGGTTCCGATTCCGGTTTCAAAAATCGAAATGTTTCCGAATCCGGTTCTTTGCGGTTCCTGAACGGGACTAAGACTCTTTTAAATATCGGTCCGGTGCCAAGATTTGTGTAATTGCGGTTCCGGTGCCGATTTCGGTTCCAACTAAAAACCAGTTGGGAAGATTAGATCACTTGGGAAATTTTAAAGTAGGTTTTAGTATGATAGTTAGGATTATCAAAATTATAGTCGGTCTAAGCCGACTATAAATACCCTACACATATGTGTGGTTACCATTAAAAGTGGTATATAGGTCACCAGGGTATACGAATCCTGAAAATAACTACAAACTTTCAATCGCTGCAGAATTTCCATTTATTTGATACCCATATTTACAAATGGGTAGGTGTACCGAATTTCACTTTTTTTTTTGGAACCACAAGTCGTTTCGCCGGAAACCATTATTTTAATGTATTTGAGCATGAGTCAATATATATTTGACCAAAAAAGTTTTCCTAAGCACGTATGTAGTAAAATTGATCTGTAGATATAAATTTTATACGAGGTATTTGAACATAAGTGGTCGGTTCTCAGTTCACAATAGACCGATCATGCCAATTTTCTTGTTCAGACAGCTTAGATATATAAGTAATCTAAATCTAAAGTTTCATTGTTCTAGCTCTTCTATTTTTTCTGTAATCATGATTTCAACAGACAAACGGACAGACATACAGACAGACAGACAGACGGACAGACGGACATCGCTAAAGACGGACATAGCTAAAACTCAGGAGGTCATGCTGATCAAGAATATATATTCTTTTCCATACCGGAGATGCTTCCTTATGGGTGTTACAAACGGCGTACCAAACTGAATATACCCTTTCACTCTTAGTGTAGGGTATAATAATTCCGAACCGGTTCAACTCATTTTAATAAAAACGGCTCCGATTCCAAAAATCAAAACGGTTCCAATTCCGGTTCTTTGCGGTCCCTGAGAAAATAAATAAATTTTTATATATTATTTTAATTCCACTGAAAATTTTGGCACATAAGTTTAAATAATAAAAATAATGTTAAATAAAAAAAATAATATATAAAAATAATAATAAAAATAATATTTTAGATTTATTTTAAATATTCAAAAATCAAATTTTACCAAAAACAACCACAAATATTAAAAAAATTAAAATTCCAAATTTTATCTCAAAATACAAAAAATCCGTATAAATTTCAATTGAAAATGAAACGTTTACCAAAAATGCGATTTTTTTGTCTCTTCCATTATTTTTAATTTAATCCAAGCCTTTTATACTCTCAGTGTATCTACGCGGCTTAGCTTAAAGCCATGCAGTCAACAGCAGAGCCAACGTTGGTCGATTTGTCTACCTTGTGGACGGCGGTACCTTAAACTGTGTCACCTGTGAATGGGCGACGTTCGAGTGAGAGTACTACGTCGCATCGACAGAGCGCGCGCGCTAGCACGTTTGGAGCGTGACTGGAGTCTTGAGCAGTCTCCACAGTTTTCATTCGAACTGTGTGCGATTTGTTGGTTCGGCTGAGTGATGGCCGCCGCCTGTTGTTGGCGCAAAACGTTGCTCGATCGTTGCAACGCGATTTAGTTGCTTACAATGCGGGCTTGCGACCGGTTCTATAATCGTCGCAAAATTTAGTTGATCATTTTGTTTTCATATATTTCTGATTTGCGATTTTAGCGATTTTGCGCTATTGTTATAGTTGTTGTTGGACACCTTTTAAAGACTACAACGCACGCGAGTGAAATCGTCGTTTCGAACGCGAAGAGGGCTGTTTGCTGATCGAGTCGATCGAACGTCGAATGTAAGCATTTCAAACAAATTGAACAAATTTTAAAAAGAAAACAATTAAAAATGGAAAATAAAAAAAAATAATAAAAAATAAATAAAAATGTAATTAAAAAAAATAGAAAAAATGTAATTTAACTAATAAAATGTTTAAACATGAAATAAAATATTGAAAAAAACGAAAAATAAAGAATAATGTAATAAAAAAAAGATTGAAAAAAATAAATTTAACTAATAAAATGTTTAAACATGAAATAAAATATTGAAAACTAAAATAAATTAAATATTAGAAAAGGGTAAATGAAAAAAAAAAAACTAAAAAATCGTATTATAAAAATTAAATAAAGAGATAAACTTTAAAACACATAAATAGATAAATGGAATAAGAAAATAAATGTAATAATTCAAAATTTAAAATCGTAAAAATTCTTAATTAGAAAAAACTAAATGGCCCGAAAACTGTATTCAATATTAACATGGAGCTTAAATTTAATAACGACTTTTTGTAAGTTTTCCTATGAAAATAACACCCCGATCCTGTATTTCCCGGTGACAAGGATATCGGCTACAATTCGTTTCAAAATCGTTTGGATATACCCTACAAACCATTTGACGATCATTTTTAAATTCGATATAAAAATGTTATATTTTAGATATAAAACTGAAAGTATTTGAATATTTAATTGCGTGTTCTTTATAATTTTTGTCAAAAAATAAAATTTTCTGAACAAATTAAATTTGTTTATCGAAAATAAATCCATTTACGATATCATCTCGATGTCTATAACGACAAAAAAAAAAAACGATATCGTTTTAGACATGTTCATTTTTATCGAAAACCCTATCGTTTTCGTATCATTATAGATTATCGAAAACGACAATTTCAGCCTATAAATGATATCGTTTCGATATCATAAAATTATCGATTGGTTCGCTGGGTAACTACGACTACAATTTTTGATTCGAAACGTTGAGTACGTTTGTTTTGAGAGTTTTTATGTTGCCAGCATTTAAATCACACGACAAAGTATAAAAAATATGAAATATTTGTATGTAAAAAAATAGTTGGCAAAACTTTAAAAATATTTAACAAACATTTGATTGAAAAAACGAAACGAACGAAACGTTTGGAATATGTTGTATCAATTTTAGAAAAAAGGATTGGAAACGAATCGTAATCACACAATAATAAAAAGATACATGATTAGTGGGTAAATGTCAAATAGTTGCACCAGCTTTAAATTGTTTTTAGTTACACGCAAATATATTTAAATATTGAAAAAAAAAACATTTAAGTAGAAAAATTATAAAATAGATTAAACTGTGCAAGTTAAAAAAAGAGAAATGCACGAATTCATCAGTTTCATCCTATTTCGAATCCTAGGAGTCGAATAGCATCATTAGTTTTAGAGTTATCACGATGGCTGCATACACAATCTATTTTTTAATATTTTTTCACATTCACTTTTTACTGCATTTCTTTGAAAATATTTTATTTAAATCAGATATGAAATTCCCACTACTGACTGCAGAAAAAAAACTGAATTTTGGTGATCACCAAAGATAGATCTTCAAAAGACAGATTACCAAAAGAACCAATACCGTATAAAATAGAAACCGTCAAAAAATGAAATAGGCTCTTAAAAAACACCAACTGAGTAAACAAATAAAAAATAAGACTCAAAATGTTGCACACACAAAAGTCATCTTTTGTTGGAAGAACAAAATAGTTAGTTGTAACATCTAACTTGATACGGTTAAAACGAGTGTTCTAAATATAAGTTTGTTGGCGGAACTGCTATATTCAGTTGGCGCTTAAAATATTACTCTATATCGTCGTTGTAGAACGAAAAGTCACCAAATACATTTTCAAAATGCCAAATATTCATTTACAAAAATCTTTTTATCTCTGTCAATTTTTAATCGGTGATCTCAATTTTTTTACGACAAGATAAGAGAATGTAAATCTATCAATTGATATTTCAACTTTATCGAAACCCATTTAATTTGTTGGTTGAAACCAGAATCGGAACCAGAATCACAATTTAAAAAATCTTGGAACCCAAACCGGAACCGATATTCCAATAGGTTTTAGTCCCTGTAATAAATAATTCAAAAATTAAGTTTGATATTGTTTTATTCTCTTAAATCCATAAGTAAAACTAAAACAACAGATTTTTTAGAAAAGGTTAAAATACCACGAAATTTTGATTTTCAGAAGCTGAAAGTAAGGGTTTTTAAAAAAGCACGGCACACGCTTATCTCTCGTCCAGACTACTCTTTAGCTCTTTTGGTTTAGACTATAAATAACCACTAAGCGGTTGAGAGAACCGAATAATGTTCAATTTCTCAGTCACATTTTCCAATTAAACTTAGTTTAAACTAAATGTAATTTAGTCTTTAGTCAACCTATCACAAATATTTATAACATGTTATATAATCTGTAGGTGATTTCTGTAATTTTGTCGATGAAAGTTTTCGACTCATATTGTCGATTTGACGTCAAAAATACGCAATTTCCATTTCTTGACGAATAATTTTGTTGACATTTGAACAATTTTGTCGTCACAGAAGCCGACAATTTTATCGTTTTTATCGCAGAAACGAGCTGCTGATTTCTAATTGTCTATCTGTTTGTAAAATTTAAAAACATTAGGCCGTTTTAATTAGAACTATAAACTTTTAAAATTATGAAAAGTTTAAACTAAGTTTAAACTTGCACTAAAAAACTGGACCAAACTTGCTTGGGCAATGAGTTGATAGGCGTAACAAATCGCTATTCTGTGTGTGCAGTTCGGTAACTTGGACCCGAAATAGGGTAAAACGGTTGATTCCGACTTTAATTTCGACTTCCACAGTGTAATTAATACAAGAAAAAAAATAATAGAAAAATTAAAAATTAAAAATATTAGAAAAAGAAAATTTGAAGAATAAAAGAATTATAAAAATTAAAAATCGAAAAAGAAAAAAAAATGTAAAAAGACAAAACAAATTGAAAACTTAATTAGAGAAAAAAAACTATAAAACAGAAAAATCTAAATTAGAAAACTTAAATATGCTAAATAAAAAAAAAATAAAAAGTAAAATAATTTAAAAAGTAAAAGTAATAATAAAAAAAAAATGATAATAAAAAATAGAAAACTAAAAAAAGAAAAAGAAAATAATAACACTATATAAATATAGAACAAAAATTAAAAATAGTAGAAATAAATATAATAATAAAAAAATGAAAAAAAAAAAAATTGAAAAAGGAAAAGAAAAAAATAAAAATTGAAAAAGGAAAAAAAAAAATTGAAGAAGATAAATTACAATAGCTAAATAGAGAGAAAAACTATTTAATCTAAACTAATTAGTTAATTAATTAATAATAAGAATAAAATATGAAAAATATAGAAAAAATTATAAAGAATAAAAATTAAATAAAAAAAATTGAAACATTAAAAATTATAAAATTCAAAATAGAAAAACTAAAGAAGGAAAAATATATAAATAGAAACAAATATAAAATACACTATTTAAACATATATAAATAGAAAAATTTAAATGTAGATAAATTAATTTAAAAAATAATAAAGAAAAACTTGAAATATTAAAAAAACGAAAATCTAAAAAAGAGATATACATAAAACTTAAAAAATAATATAAAAAAAATAAATTAAAAATTGAATAAGAAAAAAAAATTAAAAATTACAAAAATTAAATGGAGTGAAAAACCTAAATTAATTAGATAATTAATTAACTATAAAAATTAAATATGAAAAATGTAGAACAAAATTACAAAGTATAAAAATTAAATAAAATTGAAACATTAAAAATTATAAAATTCAAAATAGAAAAACTAAAGAAGGAAAAATATAAAAATAGAAACAAACATACAATACACTATTTAAATATAGATAAATAGAAAAAAAATAAAAAGTAGATAAATTAATTTAAAAATAAAAAATAAATATTCAAAAAACGAAAGATAAACAGAACACTTAAAAAATAATATTAAAATACGAATATAAAAAGAAACAAAAAATTCGAAATTAAAAAAAAAACAAAAAAAAATTCGAAATAAAAAAAAACAAAAAAAAAAATTGAAATTAAAAAATATGAAAATATATGTAAAATAAAATATATAAAAAAAACAATAAAAAAAAATTAATAATACAAATACTATCCAAATCAAATACAACAAATAGTGATTAAGTTAAGAAAATTAAAAATGCACAATTAAAATAAATTAATTAATAAAAAATAAAAGAATTGAAAATTTTTTTAAATTAAATTAAATGGAAAATTAAATAATAGGTGCATTAAAAAAACATAAAAGTTGCTTAGTGCGGAGGTCCAAGTTGTTGAACAAGTTTGGTGGACAATTTGGAAATTAAGCTGCGCAATAACGGGGAGGTTTTTAGTTACAACTGTTGTTATTGTTGTTGGTGATAATAAAAATGAGAATTAATAGGTGATGATGATAGTAATAATGATGCAAACTTTTAAATGATAATGTCAAGTTGTTGATGATGATGATGTTACTCAAAATAAACTCAAGTTAATAATGACAATAATCTGATGATGACACTGATGCTGAGCGGCGGACAATGTGTTGTCGTTGTTGTGCGAAAGTGTTGTCGCAATAGCGGTTGTTTTTTGTGTTTTTGCTACCGCATACTGCGTTACTTAGCAACGCGCCAAAATTTAACACCAGTCTCAACTCAACTCAACTCAACCCAACTACGTATCTCAAAGATACAAAAACTTGTCTGTCTTGTACAAACAACATCAATTTGGTAACGATTGCGGCATCACAGCAGCAACAACAACAACAACATATTGTTATTAACGTCATTGTTGTTGTAGTAGTTGTTGCTATTGTTGTTGTTATTGTTGGTATTGCCTTTAAATAAGTGCAGCACATGCTGCTCTCGCGTTGACCGACATTTTCACTGAGTTTGTGTGATCGGCCGCATCGAGCGAGACGATCAGACGATGATGATCACTTAAGAGTGAAAAATATAAAACGTACTTTTGTACACAAAAAATCGAAATCAGCTACAATAATCAGCGCCTCACCTTTTACTCCAGCTTTAAACACCAACCGCGGCAGTAACTAAAAAACGCGCGTTTGCTGAATTCTAATAACTGAAATACAAAAAAAAAAAAACGACAATATTCAACAAAAACAATAAAACATTGTGAAAGTTTTGAAATACCATTTTTACTTCTTAACAATTGTTAAAATCTGTGCAACTCAAAAAATTAAAAAAAAAAACAATTGTGAAGTGTTAAAATTGTGTCCATGTTAACGTTGTCAGCGCCCTGCCCTGCTCTCTGTTGTGAACAACAATTACAACAATACCACAAATCAAGTATGAACCATGACCTGCATAATTTTTTTTTATTTTGTTTAAAAGTGTTTCCGATGAATAACAGCAGTAGGTCCAGCAAACAAAAAAAAACAAAAACCCCAAACAAAAAAAAAATATTAAGTTTGATTTCATTATGAAGCTTCGATGCTGTTGAAAAAAATATTTTTTAAATTAGTGAAAAATGGAATTTTGAGTTTGAATATTTAATTTTTAAGAAAAAAAAAAACATTTGTTTTTTGAATTTTGAGTGAAAATTTTAATTTTTTGTTAAAAATTGAATTTTTAGTTAAAATTTCAATATTGAGTGAAAATTTGAATTTTGAGTGAAAATTTAAATTTGAGTGGAAATTAGAATTTAAAGTTAATATTTCATTTTTGAATTTTGAGTGAACGTTTGATTTTTGAGTTTAAATTTGAATTAATAATGAAAAATTTAATTTTTAGTGAAAAACTTAATTTTTAGTGAAAATTTAAATATTGAGTGAAAAATTGAATTTTTAGTGCAAATTTGAATTTTTAGAGAAAATTTGAATTTTGAGTGAAAATTTGAATTTTGAGTGAAAATTTAAATTTAGAGTAAAAATTTGAATTTTTAGTGAAAATTAGAATTTTTAGTGAAAATCTGAATTTTTTAGTGAAAAATTTAATTTTTAGTGAATAATTGAATTTTGAGTTAAAATTTGAATTTTGAGTGAAAAATTGAATTTAGAGTGAAAAATTGAATTTTTTAGTGCAAAATTGAATTTTTAGGTAAAAATTGAATTTTTAGTTAAAAATTGAATTTTTAGTGAAAAACTTAATTTTTAGAGAAAATTTAAATTTTTAGTGAAAATTTGAATTTTGAGTAAAAATTTGAATTTTAAGTAAAAATTTGAATTTTGAGTAAAAATTTGAATTTTAAGTGAAAATTTGAATTTTAGTGAAAATCTGAATTTTTAGTGAAAAACTTAATTTTTTGTGTAAATTTAAATATTGAGTGAAAATTGATTTTTTTAGTGCAAATTTGAATTTTTAGAGAAAATGTGAATTTTGAGTGAAAATTTGAATTTTTAGTTAAAATTTGAATTTTGAGTAATAATTTGAATTTTAAGTGAAAATCTGAATTTTGAGTGAAAATTTGAATTTTGAGTGAAAAATTGAAATTTGAGTGAAAAATTGAATTTTGAGTGAAAGATTTAGTTTTGAGTGAATATTTGAAATTTAAGTGAAAAATTTAATTTTTAGTTAAGAATTGAATTTTGAGTTAAAATTTGAATTTTTAGTAAAAATTTGAATTTTGAGTGAACATTTGATTTTTGACTTTAAATTTGAATTATTAATGAAAAATTGAATTTTTAGTGAAAAACTCAATTTTTAGTGAAAATTTGAATTTTGAATTAAAATTAGAATTTTGTGTGAAAATTTTAATTTTGAGTGTATATTTGAATTTTGAGTTTAAATTTGAATCATTAATGAAAAATTGAATTTTGAGTTAAAATTTGAACTTTGAGTGAAAATTTAATTTTGAGTCAAAAATAGAATTTTTAGTGAAAA
The DNA here is from genome assembly GCA_951804985.1 of Dryomyza anilis. NCBI lineage: Eukaryota > Metazoa > Arthropoda > Insecta > Diptera > Dryomyzidae > Dryomyza > Dryomyza anilis. The sequence goes on from OX638130.1 coordinate 117,723,435, forward strand.
ATAGAATTTTTAGTGAAAATTTGAATTTTTAGTGAAAAATTGAATTTTTGTGAAAATATGAATTTTTAGTTAAAATTTGATTTTTTGTGAAAATTTAAATTTGTAGTGAAAATTTGAATTTATAGTGAAAAATTGAATTTTTAGTGAAAAATATTATTTTATATGAACTGAAAAATTGTGTATTGTGTATATTTCAATACTATACAAACTATTTATTGTATGGCACAATTTTCCGAATAACTTATAAAATCTTTACGTAAAATGTAAAAAATGTAGTTGTCTTTTAATTACTCGACATAATATTTTAATTGCACGATAACATTGAGTAAAAAAACAACTCAGATAATTGTTCTCTAAAAACTTTTTTTAATTGAATCAACGATAACAATGCGATTACTAAACTTAGAAGCATTAAAATGTCCACTGAACTAGGGTATTCGATGTGTGTAAAGTGATAAACGCATTTGCATTCTCGTTATTAAATTGTTATAATTTTAATTTAGTCAGTAGCGTGCTAGGAATAATTAGTCTAAATGCTTTTGCAAATTTTTCCTTTTATATTATAATTCACTAAAGAACGAATAAATAAATAAATCAATTAGTTGTTGCAATATAAGTTTTACTCAAGGACGGACTGGAATGAAAAATATGACGGAAATGTTCGTTACTTTTTATCATTTTTTATTACTTCCAACGGTGCTTGCAATACATTTAGATCCATATATATTAGGATGTTTTACCAACCACCTAGTCAGCAAGAATGAGGTTGTCCTAACCTCCTAGTCAGCAAGCATGAGGTTGTGGCAACCTCCTAGTCAGCAAGCATTATGATGTTGAAAACGCATTTTTACTTAAATAAATTTCTTATTGTTTGCGACTTTTTGGCGTTTATTTATTTCTGCATGTATCCCATAATTGTTATCCATAATTATCGTTTGTAATTTATTATGTTGATACAATTGCGTACTCAGTTGCCGTAACAAATGCACAAAAGTCAAATTTTTACTGAATGAAAAATGCAATCATTAGGTTACGACAACCGAACGTGCAGTTGCGCGGACTTACATTTCGGTTAGAGTAAAAATGGTACGGTCATTTTAATGACATGAGGTTACAGCAAATGTATTTTGATTACAACACTGAAACGTTAGTTTTTTTGAAATCAATTTTAAAATATCATGTTTGCAACAAATACGAGATATTTTATTTGCACTATGAAATAAAGTACCGGGATTCAGGATAGCGGTTTTTTTCCAATCCCGGGATTGAAAAGTTGTAATCAAGGGATTTTCGAGATTGACATATCGACGCCCCTTACGAAAACTATTATATATTTTTTCCCTTACGAAAATAAATACGTTATTTTTTGAGGTTCAGAATAAAAGTATGTTATTGTTTTTGATGAGAAAAATAATACGTTTTATGGTTTGGCCAGGAACTCTATTATGTTTTTGATATTTCTGAGAATATGCATATGTATATCCGTGTATCTACGAATATAAAAATGATTCAAATTTTGCGAAGAAGATTGAAATCTTTTGTTGAACATGAATAATGCATTTATGATTGGGGCCTTCATATAAAACCTGTACATATTACAGCATTTAATAAATATATGTAATCGTTTTATAAAGACCACAGACCATTGGAAACTTATATCAGTCCTGAAATTAAACCTCAATTTTCTGTAACAGTCTAGATTTCTTAGGAGACACACTCTCGAAGGTCATCTACCAAGAGGTAGCGCGGTGAAGAAATATATTTTCTATTTATTTTTTTGATGTTGCCTTCGCTGGTGTTTGAACCAACGACGTTTCGGCTTGAATTCCAACACACCAATCTTCTGAGTCACCTACATAGTATATGGTAATGCATATTTTATATCATTATAGCGTAATTATTTTGAATTTTGTCAAACAAATTTTACAAATGACATATATCAAAACATAAAAGCAACGCAATATGATTTTGAAAAAAAAATCTTTTTCAATAAAAAGCTCCAATTTTCGTCTAAAAATTTGAAACATAATAATTTTCCACAGAAAACTGTTTGTTGTACTAATTTTCTGTGAAATGTTGATAACATTATAATATTCATTATTTAAGTAAAAATGAAATCGTATTCGTTTAAAAGTGATATATACTTTTTTTCGTAAGACAATTTTAATATAATAGTTTTCGTAAGGGGCGTCGATATAGTGTAATGTAGTCTATACGAGATAGAAAATTCATTCCGGAGCTTTCAATGCCAAATTTATTCTGAAGCTTTATACAACAGTCAAAATGCATTTTTAATTCTGAAAAATTATAAGTGACCACCACTTAAAAATAAGTAGTACCGAATACGAACGTGCATTTTCGGCGGCCTCATATATTTGCAATATAATAGGAAGCCGTCCAAGATGATACTACAAAACATGGAGTACAAATATGTATTTTGTTTTTTCATTTAATTTCTATTTTTTATTAATTTGTTTGATACCTTTTATTGTTAATTTTCTGTTTTTTTTTGTAAATATTTTTTATAATAGTTTTTTAATTTTTTTTTTATATAATATTTATTTGTTTCACTTCTCATATAAATTTGACTTATTAATAAAAAATAAATAAATCCCGGTATACCGAAATGTCTCAGTCCCAAAATCCCGGGATTACGAAAATGACTCGAAATTGTATTCCCTAATTGACACACACTAGTATTAAATGTCTGAAACAGAACAGTATAAATGCGATTGACTTAAAATTTGCTGCCCGATTAAATTTAAAAATACTTTTTTTTTTGAAATTTGAAAAGTTTTACGAAATCCATTTTAAATATCCAAACATTTTTAAATTTTGAATTTTGTCGGTATTTTTAAAGTGCCATTTTTGTTTTCCAACGAATCATTTAGTTGTATTTTGAATGCATTTCAGGTAAATAAAAAAATAAACGTTTAAAAGGTTTTCATTATTGATGAGCTGCCCCTATTTGCCTCAAACTTTGCTTGGCTCACGGCCATCGTTTCACACCCACATCCGTTCGTAACAATAGGCTGTTTATACGTTTACTCAATAGTTTTACACACTGATGAATGGCTAGTAAATTCATTATTATTAACTACTATATTTTTGATTGTCGCAACCATCATCACTCACGCAGATAGCATTGTTTCCCAAACAGCGAATCGTGAAGAGTGTTTTATTCAAACCTCGACTCTGCTTATCGCATGTATAACACTTTCACTTTGGACTTTTCGGACAATATTTACGGTTAATGCCGAAGAATAAATAAAAAACCACTTCAAAATAAAAATAGTAAAAGCAAATAGTAATAAACGAAAAGAAAAACAATAAATAACGTAAAAGGTTGCTATGGGACCTAACATATTTATTAGCAAATCTAATCAATGGTTCGTCAGATATTAAAGCTACCTTATTTAGCGCCTAAATTATATAATTTCGGTTTCATATGAACAGCACCTCCCTCGTTCCCACAATCATATTAGTATTGCTGCAATCAACATTAGTTGATTGACATATGCTATGTTATGTGTGGGAGTTAAGGCGCCTAATTAGGCTTTAGTTCAAATTTAAATGTGACCGATAATATCTAAATGTAGTTCAACATTGGATTTAGTTTATTTTAACGAATCATTAAGCGCATCGAAATTTTAAATATTTTTTAAAATTTTATATAATATAATACATATACTAATTAAAGTTTAATAATTGATAATTTCTTAGAAGTTTTTGCAAATTACCACTTTTGTTTTGTTTTTTTTTAGCAAGTTTCACTATTTCTTAAGCATTGGCAAAAACTTAAAAATTTTTAATAGCTTAAATTAAAACTTAACACAAACATATTTAATTGTTTCATGCCGCTTTCGATTTCTATAGTTTGAGGCATGTTTTGTTTTTTGTTTTTTTATTTGTTTGGTGTCAGAGTGCCAGAGTTTTTTAAAATGCTATGGGCTCTATCTACCTTTTGTGTGATTTATGCCGTATGTTTCTTATTGGTAAATAATAACATATGCCAGTTCACAGCGGCTGATTGGGGAAAACTTGTCCTCAATATTGCCATTGTATTATGTACTACTTAAATATATAAAATTACAAAAAAAAAGTTATTAACCTTCTGGTCAGCGCTCATACAGGGTATTAAAAAACGATTTGTTACAAATCAATGATTTTTATGACTGTTTCAAATTAGTTATTTCTTTTTTACATATACCAAAAACACATGCACAATTACCTTTTTTTGTCACACAATCCTTTTAAAGAAGAGTTTAAAATTTTATAAATTTTTTTGTATAAAAATTAAAATATTTTAAATCAGAATTTTGTGTTTTTTTAGAAATATTGTAAGAAAAAGAAATTTTTTATTCTAAAGGAAATGATTTTATCGAAATTTGTAAATTTATATAACAGACAAAGATATTTCAAACAGACAAAGGCGGAGTTTGTAGCAATAATTTCCTTTTCTGCCCTTTCACAAAATATGCCGTGAATCTGCCAATAAAATTCAACAAAATTCGAAAACCTCCCAAGACAAAATTTTTGGCAGAGTCGAGGCAGCTTAAAAACATTTTTTCGACACATTTCAAACAGACAAAGACGGAGTTTATATCATAAACTGTCTGTTTTCTGCCAATTCCCAAAATATGTCATGAATCTGACATTTAAATTCCACAAAATTTTACAACCTGCTATACACTTCTCAAAATATTCCATTAATCTGTGTGTTTGCCGAAAATATTCCAGAAAAATGCCAAAAATGTTGTTTCGGGACCACACACAAAATGTTTGACAGTATCGAGGAAGTTTAGAAACATAATTTCGTCATATTACAAACAGACAAAGGCGGAGTCTGTATCGCAAGTTATCTGTTTTCTGCTCGTTCCCAAAATATGCCATGAATCTGCCAATAAAATTCCACAAAATTTTACAAACTGCTACACACTTCTGAAAATACTCCATTTATCTGTGTGTTTGCCGGAAATATTCCTGAAAAATACTAGAAATTTTGTCTCAGGAGGACGATGAATTAAAAATTTCAATTCGATCGAATTTGTTTTTTTTAGTTTGCTGTTCTAAATACCGATTTTTCAATACCTACAAAATATTCGTAATTAAAACGGTTTTAAATTGTTCAATCAATTGTTGAACATCAAACAATCATTTTCGAAATAATGATACATTTTCGACAATTAAATATTTCGATTATGTATTAGATTTATTTATGACAATATTGACATAAATTATTGACATATTAAGTAAAGTTTTTTTTATTGAGTAAAGTTCATTTTTGATTTATTTTATAAATTTGTTTAGTTTATTTTGTAAAACGAAAAGAAATTCGTCAAAAAAACATAAGAAATTCCAGTGACATAATTTTTTTGTATTAAATGAAATAAAAACGACGACAAAATGAAAAAGCATAAAAAGATTTCTCTGGAATTTTTGACAAATTTCGTTTTACAAATAAGAATTGAAATTGTAATCGAAAATTATATCCTTTAAAATCGACATTTTAAAATCGAAATCTTTATTTTTTTTTTGCTATTCATATTATTTAATAGGATAAATTATTTTTTTAATAGGTAAATACCATTAAATACTACAAAATACTATTAAATTGTTTTTCAGCCTAACCAATAAACGAAATAATGTCGACTTTAAAGAAAGTATGAGCTTTTTGACAAATAAATATAAGAGAAAATTGTCGGAAAAGCTGATACTGTCTTTAGAGTCGACTTTATTTCGGTTATTGGTTACGCTGTTTGTGTTTATATGAAAATATTTATTTTTTGTATACTATGGATACAAAAACTGTCCCATTGATCAATCTTAATCGGATTTTTTCTGAGTGCATCTAAAATGGAGATAATTCTAAATATTACAAAAAATATATATATATAATACCCAGTATCGAAATCGTTACGAGATCAATAAGAGAAGAATAAGAAATCTCACGATATTGGACACTTTCTCATACCGATATCGAGCGTCAAATTGGACCTACATGGTAGGTGTTTTGTCGGAGTTTTCTCGGTAAGAGATTTTTTGTTGAAATCGGAACGATATTGATAAAAAAATGGTCGAAGTATGATATTGCTTCGAAATATATCGAAAATCTCGAAGTTGTACGATAAAAATTCGAGCATCTGAGGCAGACTGGGTATTGAAATTTTTCAAAGGATCGTAGGATGTACATAGTTTTGTATTCTGTCTATAACATTTTATATACAAATAATTTAAAGTATTTATATATTCCATTTTAAAGTACATTTAATGAGCTATCTTTTATTGAAGAAAGTTTTATGATTTCATAAAAATTTAAAAAAAATACAGCCTTCTTTCTGAAGAACAAAAAAAATTGTAAAAAAAAATTTGGTCCGTAGGTTGGGTCACCACAAACATTCCTTGACCCCTTTCAAAAAAAAGACCAAAAATTAAGTATTTAAATTATATTATCGTTTTTCAACCAATCTGTATTATTTTTCATTAGATGGAACTTACAAAATCGTGAACTGGTTATTCATTTTGATATTTTATACGTAAATGTGAACTGAAAAACATAAATTGAAAAATCATTGAAAATTAACTAAAAATGTTTTGAATTGACACTCTATATAAAAAAAAATCACTATGACACTTACATCTGAGCAATTATATGCAACGAAAAACTTTGTGGGTGCTTTTAAAAGGTTTTCAATAAGAGCGCTACAAAAGTTTTTTTCATGGGTTTTTCAACAGAGACGCTACAAAAGTAGAGCGACAGGGACAGCAAACGACGCCATATTTCTTGCCGCTCTTTTGACATTTCTCTTCAGTAAGGTTTGCCATTTCATGATGGAAAGATATGATGGAAAGATGGGTCACTCAAGGTACGTAGGTTGGGCCACCCATTTTCCCATTAATAACGGTTTTTTCAACAGGGGCGCTACAAAAGTAGAGCGACTGGGACTGCATCAAATTTTAATAGAAAACTTGTTTGCATTATAAAAAGGTGTTTAATGCATTTAACTTTAATTTTATAATTGAAATTTACCACCTAATCAACACTTGAAAAAGTCTATAAAAAAACTTTTTTTGAGTACATTTTAGTATTCGTCTGGATGAGTAATAAGCAGCAGGCCATTTCACTTTAAATCTACGCGAAAAGTTGGAGTGCAATGTTACTTGAGATGTTGTATTAAAAATTTAAGATCGGCAGTTTAAAAAAACAAAAAAATTGAGGTTGCCCAGCTTACGGACCGGCCCAAACTATTTCCCCTATAATTTAAATAGAAAATTTCTTCATCAAATCGATTTTTTTACATATCGTCGTTGTAGAACTAAAGTCTCCAAATAAATTTTTATGAAATTTTGAAATTTCAAGTTTGTTGATTTTTATTACAAAAAAGTAATAGATTTATTTTTAAAGTTGAATTACCAATTGATAGATTTTCTTATTATTTGGTCAAAATATTGAGCTTATAGTTCATAAATTGACAGATATATAAAGGTTTTTGTAAATGAATAATTGGCATTTCGAAAATGTAGTTGGTGACTTTTAATTGAAAATGATATCATTGTTTCTATCATTATTTACCAATTTCAAATGTTCAGTTTCTTTTGGAATTTTCTCTATGTCAAATGATGAAAATCTTAACTTTATGTGATTTTTTTTAAATGTAAATAAATGGTTTAGATATTTAAAATATTGGGAAATACTAAAATGAATACCTAAACAGTCGAAAATCCAATTGAAAAAGTAACTTAGAATCGGCAAACCGAAATTGTTTTGTTTATAAAATTTAGAACTACAACCAAAATTTGGGAGAATCCGATATAGAATTTCAATTTTAATTCTTTTGATTTCGAAATACAAAATTAAAATGTTTATGCCAATGTAAATCGTAGAATTGAAATGCTGTTCCTCAAATTGAGAATTGTTGGCGTCCACAGAACTGAAACTTATCATTTTTGGTAGATTTCGATCTACTGATTCTTGCAACATACTCAGAAATTGCTCTATACGTTGAGATTTTGAAGAGAAATGTCAAAAGAGCGGCAAAAAATATGACGTTGTTTGCTGTCCCTGTCGCTCTACTTTTGTAGCGTCCCTGTTGAAAAATCCTTTGTATAGGTGACGCATTTATTTAAACCAATCAGAAAGCCCCACTCTGTCGTCAAGAGCTTCTAGAACTGTTCGATTCTGAAATAATTCTCACAACGAGAAACCTTCATTATCTCGGTTCTATATCGGCCGACCGTTTTGGTAGGAATTTTCCTATATTATCATTGCGAGAAATGGCATCGATGTCGGAAAAATTCTTCGACATTTCGCAACATTTTCGTTGCAATATCGAAACAGTTTGGTATACTGGGTCGCAAGTTATCGTACGATTTCGACATATTGGCGATACAAACCTTATTATAAAATAAAATATGAACCTTGCCCTACGGATAATTGGCAAAAATCTGTGTCCAAATATAATTTTATTGCAATAAATCAAAAAGAAATTTGTGTTACCTAAAAAGTGTATCGAGAGAGTAATTTATTTCTGTGGAAAATTCTTGTACAACAGTGTAATGAATTAACAATTTAATGCACATAAATAAGTTTGAGAACATGAGCGATAAATTAAAATATCGAAAGAAAGTGAATTCGAGAACATGCGCAATTGTTTTGACAATGGACGTTTACAATGAATCGATTAATCGATAAAAACTATTTTTAAACCAATCGTTGAAACCTATGTAGTCAAATTTAATTAACGCAGTAAAAGTGTTTTAAAAGATATTTTAGCTGTTTTCTAAAATAGTGTTGTGAGCTTAAAATAATTTCGAAAAGTATATAAAATTCAGAAAATTATTTTTTATTTTATTTATTAAGTTTCAGAACCCAACATGAGGTATGCGTAACCTTTAATTACATTAAGGCATGTTGCTTATACGTCAAGTGTTCACGGAAAATTTGAAAGTTAAAGAAGTACAAATGTAGTTATTTTAAATACATTTTTATTTGTTTTTATATTTTTAATTATATTAATTTCAATTTATATTAAAAGTTTAGTACAACTATGTTTTATATTTTTATTTCAAATACAGCTTAATTTTCCTACAAAAGTAATGCAGATTTATTATTAATTTTCAACTTATTGCCAATAATAATTTCTTATTTGCAAGAAACTATTTGAGTAAAACTTTATAAATCTCAGCGTATTTCCTTTAATCAAGAAACTATTTGAGTTAAGTTTAAAAACTTCTTCTTTTAATTATATAAAAAAACATTACCCTGTATAATCAAAAAACCATTAGGAAAGTTTTTGTTTTTGTTTTGTGTGTTTTGCACACGTGTTGAACCGTTACACGCACCGCCTTTTCACTGTCATGTGAAAAATTAATCAATATGAAATTCACTGAGCACTTTTTTTTTGTTGTCCTGACTGCGTCGTAAATTAAATGTTTTCATTTATTTCAGAACCCACAACATAGACTCATCGTAGCATGACTGCAGCTGCTGCTGCTGCCGCCGCCACTGCGCAAACAACGCCTAAGAACAACGTAATTGGTTTAAATACTACGCACTGAAAATAAGAAGAAAAACCAAATTTTATTTATTTAAAAGTTATCTACCGGACGTGCGGATAACTGCGTGAACGTGCGAAATTACGTTACTCTTTTCACCAACAGCAACAACATGGACACTTTTGGCTTGAAACACTTTTGCTTGCAGCTCTTCTGCATCGTGTTGAGCGCAGTGTTTCTTGGTCTTTTGAATACGGCGGGCGCCAAGCCGACCATTAGCTTTAGCCTGCCGCAGAGTTTACAGGGATTCCCAACGTTTACATCGTTCACACAGCAGATCATTGAGAAGCGCAGCGCGCGTCAAATGAAAACATATAGGTGGGGTTTTTTTTTGGAGATTTTGTATAAAGAATTTGAATTTTTTAATTTATTTTTAATTTATTTATAACAGCGGCACGCGTCTGTCAAACGACTCCCTGCTAATGATTTATTATCACGACTCAACCGTCGCCGTCACAGAGTTGGGGCCACAGAAGCTGCTCATCGGCTGTGAGTTAATCGAGATCTAGTAAGTTTTTTGATTTTTAATTTAGCTTATAAGTGAAATAATATACATACTACAACTTTCGAAATTATTTCGAAATTTATGACTTATTTATATTTCGAACTAAAGGGTTTTTCAACAGGGACGCTACAAAAGTAGAGCGACAGAGACAGCAAACGACGCCATATTTCTTGCCGTTCTTTTGACATTTCTCTTCAGAAAGGCTTGCCATTTCATGATGGAAAGATACGTTGTTGGCTCGTATATCTTTCCATCATGACAAATCTTACTGAAGAGAAATGTCAAAAGAACGGCAAGAAATATGGCGTTGTTTGCTGTCCCTGTCGCTCTACATTTGTAGCGTCCCTGTTGAAAAACCCTTGAAAAAAATCTTGTGTAGCGCTCTTATTGAAAAACCCTTTATACACGGGGTGTTTGGTACATCGATGTCAATAATTTAGGGGTGCATTCTATGAATCAAAAAATAAGAAAATATAAAATAAAAAAAATCTTATTTTGCACCCAGTTTAAGGGACAGGGTGTTTAAGAACACATTTGAATGACATAACCTAGTCAAGAAAATTGATTTTAAAGCATAATCTGTTGATAAGTGATGAGCAATTTTTCACTCATGTTTTAGTTAATTAAATTACCTTTCTAATGATATATTGAAACTTCAAACCCCATGATTTCTTCCTTTTTTAAAAGGTGCATAAGGTTGAAATTTACAAAAATGAAAATACAAATTTTGACTTTGTCATTGATTTTTTCAAAATTTCGTTATCGAGCACACCATTTTTTAAAATTTATAATGATAGACATTTATAATGAATACCAGAATTTTTTACCAGTAACATTGATTTTAACTGGGTAAGAAATGCTGCAGAAATAATTAAACAGTGGCGGATCCTGTGATTTTGTGGTAGAAATAAAAGAAAAAATTATTATGTTTGGAAATATATCAGTTCTGTGAAGTAATATGATAGTGATTATAATTTTAATAAATGTTTAAAAATATTTATCGATTATTTTTTATATTTCAAGCACCAAATCACAACACCCACCACTGTTTAATTATATCTGCAGTATAACTTACCAGTTTAAAATCGCTGTAATTACTTAGAAAGTAATCGGAATGAACTGGTCTATTATTATATAGTAGAAAGAAAGGGGTAATCCGTAACGAAATTTTGAGAAAATCAATGACAACTCCAGACAAAACTTTTGGCAGGGCCGAGACAGTTCGGAAACATTTTCTCGACATATTTTAAACAGATAAAGAAGGAGTTTGTATCAAAAGCTGTCAGTTTTCGGCACATTCCCTAAATGTGGCGAATCTAACATTAAAATGCCATCAAATTTTACAACCTGCTATACACATTCCAAGATATTCCATTTAGCTGTGCGACGGAAATATGCCCGAAATATTTCAGAAAAATGCCAGATATTTTATCTCGGAGAACTAGACAATTAATCTAAAATATGGGGTAAAAATTGATATTCTTTTATCAAAAGATTATACTTTATAACCATTTCATGACTAGGTTATGTCAGTAATATGCATCTCTTAAACACCCTGTATCTTAAACGGGTGAAAAATTAGTCATTTTTATTTGAGTCATAGAATGAACTCCCGAATTATTGACATCGATGAACCACACGCCCTGTATATTTGATGCTTCCGCGTCCATAACATTTAAAAGAAACAAAAAGTTTACAATGAAACCTGTTTATAAAAGAAATAACGAAAACAACAAAGATGCGCAGTTGTTTATTATTTAAAAAAATGTATGGCTACTTTTCCAAAAATCGCACGTAATACAATTAACATGTTCCACACACAATTCGCAATTCTTTTTTTCAACCATTCACACAAATTTATTTAATACTCTGTCACATTCATTTATATGCGTTGTACGCATAGCAGTCATGACTCTTGGTTCAATATGTTGCCAAAATAGAAATAGCTTCCGTTTATTGACTTTATTATGCGTGACTTATGCTAAAAAAATGTATATATATATTTTTTTATATTATTCATAATTTATTATATTTAATTTTATATATATTTTATATATTTTTAAAGCAATGAAAACGAGGGTAAAATCTTGCTCGAAGAGCTTTCAAAGCTCAATAGACCGCTGGAGATTCAGTTCCACGAAATGCTTAAGCTCATGAATCAATGTGAGCGGGTTGACAAATTGACGCACGTCGCCAGAAGCACGGGGAAGGCGGCCGACGCAGCGCCCGAGGAAGCGGCCAATAATGCGGCGTTGAATTTGGCAGCCAACATCTTTCCAAAAAGTCCACTCTCCATATTGAGTGGCATTATTCCAGGTGAATATAAAGTGCACAATTAAATTATTACAAATTTATGTAATAGAAAAAAGAAAAAAAAAATTAAAAAAAAAAAAATCTAAAATTAAAGAGCTAAATAAAATCAAATATTAAACTAACAAAAAATTAAATTAAAGAAACAAATAAAATAAACAAAACAAAACATAAAAAGAAAATAATGTCAAATAAATTGAAACAAAAATAAAAACAAATAACAAAAAAATAAATAAATTAAAAAAATATAAAAGAAAAAATTAAAAATAGAAAGAAAATAAAATAAAAAAAAAAAAAAACAAATCAAGTAAATAGAATAAAATAATAAAAACAAAAAAATGTATAAAAATTAAAAAACAAAATGAAATAAAATAAAATTAAAAAACTAAATAAAATAAACAAAAAATTAAATTAAATATAAAAAAATCAAAAAATAAAATAAAGCTAAATGAAACAAAAAAAATAAAGAAAATAATGCAAAAAAAACTGAAAAAAAACAACTAAATTAAAAGAAAAAAAACAACGACAATCGAAAATAAAATACAAAAAATAATATAACAATATAAATTAAAACAAACATAATATCAAATAATAATAAAATGATATCTTTAAAAAAAACTAGTTAAATAAAAAAAAATATTCAATGTAAAACAAATACATAAATTAAAACAATAACACAAATATAAACTAAAATTTAATAATACAATTAAATAATATCTTAATTTAATAGTAATTAAAACAAATAAAATTAAATCAAATAATACAAAATCGAACGAAATAACACCAAATAAAATATAATTTAATTCAATCAAACAAAATAATATAAAATCAAATAAATAAAATAAAACTCAAATAATATCACAAAATTAAATAAATTGTAATTAAACCAGCTAAAATCAAGTACAAGATAATAATGCAAAATAGAAATACAAGAAAATAAATAAATAAACAAACAAACAAACAAACAGAAAGAAATGTAATAAAAACATTACAAATGAGAAAATGAAAAAGAATAATTAATAAAAAAATAAGATAAATAAGAAAAAAAATAAGATAAAAAAAAATAAAATAAAAAATAGCAATACTTAAAATTAAAAATTTAATTAAAAAATATTTGAACATTTCCTTGAAAAATATTTTTTATTAAAGATAATATAAGCATTTAAATATTTAATTAAATTATAAAAATATTGTCTAAAATATAAAAAAAATCTGAAATGTTGGAATTCGGTTCAGGTGAAGGCACTTGGCACGCAAGTACGTTATAAATAAATAAATAAATAAATAAATAAATAAATAAATAAATAAATAAATAAATAAATAAATAAATAAATAAATAAATAATTAAATAAATAAATAAATAAATAAAAATAAAATATAACTCAATTCAATATAAAATGCAATAATAAATAAAAAAATAATAATTACAATAAAATAAATAAAAAAAAAAAACAAAATTAAAATAATTAATTAACTGGAATAATAAATTAATATAAAAAGGAGTAGAGCAATTGAGAAGCTCATTTCCAAAACGTGCCATCCAGTCAAAATTCTAAAAAAAAGTTATTTATGTACTTTTGTTCGTCCTTAGGTGTCGAAAAAGTAAAAATAAAATCAGGTCTCAAAATAGACCATTTGCAAAGTAATTTGACTTTAAAATAACACTTTATTTCCAAAACATTATATTTTTCGAAAATGTAATTTCCAAAACGTGTTATATACAATATTATTTCCAAAACATTCCATTTGGAGAAAATTACATTTCCAAAACGTGCTATAGAACGAAAACGTACTTCAAACAAATTAAGGAAACACATACCGATGGTACTATATATTTGCAACCTTTATACATGTAGCCATAATTTATGCGACATAAAAAATATTAATTTCTACCTATGAATTTCTACCTATCAATCTGGCAGAGGATGTAATGAAATTGCGTCGTACGTTTAGAGTAACACCCAAAATGATAATTATAAAGCCAAAATTAAATCTGAAGATCATTAAAAATATTTGTTTTTCTATATAATCAAAACAAAAACTACACTACACTATGAGCCACAAGTTAAGTCTATCTCGAAAATCATAAAATTTAATTTGTTGCGGAAAGTGGAAAATATGTTAAAATATGTCACTTTATTGAAAAACAAAAAAAAAACACTATATTCTAAAGAGGCAAAATCCTTCTGTAGGTTAGCTTGAAGTCAAAATATTGAAACAAATGCTTTTATTAAGAATAACAATATGTTACACTAAAAGACTCTGTCTGGAAATGTTCCACTTCTTGTTTGGCAAAGTCTGACAAACACAGGTGTTCTAATTTAAAAATTATTCAAAATATCAGAAATCAAATAAGATTTTGTGAAACTTATATTGGAAATACTCTATTAAGGAAAGGCTCATCATGAACAAGCTGCAAAAAAATTACATCCAAACTGTTTAAAGCAATGAGTTTAAATGTAGAGAATATTCCATTTTATTAAAAAATGTTGGTCAATAATATTACTAAAGACTCAAATCCTGATGTGGAAATAACATTATTGAACAAGGATTATTTTAACCACTATTACCTTTGGTCTAAATAAAAAACATGAACCAAATGCAAAATAAAATATTTTTTAATTCCAAAAAGTGCTATCTTTTAAAAATGTTATTTCCAAATAATGCTATGTGAGATTTCATTTCCAAAACATGCTATTTCAATTTTGAAAGCATTTATTAACATATATACGGTTCAAAAACGATTAATTTAAAAACTTGAATATACTAAGGATATGGCAAAGATCAAAAGTCTAAAAGACTCTTTGGTTCAAATTTGACTCTATCATGGTGTAAGAGTATTTCGCCTTTTACTCAAAACAGAGTTCGTTTCATATACCACGTTTTGGAAATGAGCTCCTCAATTAACAAAAAATAAATATATAAAAAATATAAAAAATATATTAACAAAAAAATATTTTTTTTAAGACATTTTCTCATAATTATAAATCATGATGAAACCATAAAGGTGGAGTAAGCATTGAGACGAAATAATATTTTTTTAAAATAAAATCAATAATTTCTAATCAGTCGATTTTTAAAATTTGATGCAAGCAGACGTGTTTTTCTTTATTTTAAGAAAAATGGTTTTTTTTTTATTTCAATAAATTATTTGAGCATTGAAAATAAAAATATGATTTCAAAATTCAATTTTAAGATTTCCTCTCAAAAAATATGCCACCTTCATCATGATCATAGCCAATTTAAAAATAAATAAAATTAAATTTGTATAAAAAAGTTGTCAAAAAGCTGATTTTAATTTTAAAGTTGACTTTAAAATGTCTATTTTTTTAAATTTTCTTTGAATGATCTTTGATAAAAAAATTAAAATTAATTAATAAATATAAATAAAAATTGTTAAAAAATAAAATATTCATAACAAATACATTTTATATCGACGCATCTTACGAAAAGTAACACATTTGAAATTTTTATATGTAAATTTTCATACAAAAATCTGAAACGCGTTAGTTTTCTTAAGAAGCGTCGATATTTTTTTTTAAACGACTTTTTTTTCACAGGCACCAAATGGTGTGGCACCGGTGATATTGCCGACACCTACAACGATCTGGGCAACGAGGAGAACATGGATCGTTGCTGCCGACAGCACGATTTGTGTCCCGTCAAATTGCGTGCCTATCAAAAGAAATATGAGCTGGTCAATGATTCGCTCTATACAAAGTAATAAAATTTAAATATGCTACGATTATTTTTGATTTGTAAAATGCAAAAATTATTTACAGATCGCACTGCATCTGTGATGATATGTTGTACTCCTGCTTGAAGGCGACAAACACATCTGCATCACAGCTGATGGGTTCCATTTACTTTAATCTGGTGCAGGTAATTTGAAGAAACAAAAAAAACTACTAATTATATACTTTACTAAAAAGAGATTTTACTTAATTTTAGAGAAGAGTTTAAAAAAAGTTTCTATAAAAAGTGTCGAATCTGTTGTATTACACTACTCGAAACGATTTCTTATATGGTTTCTCCATATATATATTTTCTATATAACTTGAGAATGCTGATTTTGTTTGCATACTCAGTTTTTTCTTATCGTGTAACGTTTTTGGAAATCGAAATTTTGTATCATTTTTAGACAGTTTTTAGTATAAAAAATTATAAAACTTAACAAAATTGGTTTTACAAAAACTTTAAACGCAGTTTTTCTGCTAATTGTCAAGGCCAATTTTAATATTAAAACGAATTCCAACACACAAAGAAAAAGATAGGTAAATCTAACCGAAAAAGACGGTTAAAATTGCATTGACCGAAAAACGTGGTAAATCGAACCGACTAGAAATTGTTATAATTGTTAACCATGAAAAATAGTTAGGCTACCATGAATAGTTCGTGTACCATGAAGAATAGTTTGTTTACCATTAAAAATAGTTTGTTTACCATTCAAAATTGTTCATGTACCATATTTATGGTTACTTTATTAAAACAAAAAACTTTGGTTTTTAAAGAAATATATTATTTATTATTTTTATTTTATAAACACATATACATATAAGTTTATACATTTTACATTCATTAAATAATATATGGCACACTGAGGCTTCACAATACATACGTTTGCTTTCCTCCAGGTTAATAGCTGGTGGCGGAATTCTGCTCTCGCACCAATAGTGTCTACTTTAAACAGATCGGCACGGTCAAATATTGTAAGTTGTTCAGCGTTATACCTTTCGCTGGAATGGCACAAAATGAAATTAAAAAGAAAACAATTTCAATGCACCTTTTACCTTTAAATTCGCCGCTTTTATGAGCAAATCCCTACTTGAAAATAAGTTGGCAAAAATGTGTCTCTTCTGGATCAGGAATATCCAGATCCTCTTCCTGCAGATCACTCAACACATTTAGCGAAAACGTATTTCTATTGATATAACACATTTAACTTAAATTTTCAACTCAATATCAACGAACGGCTTGTCTCACTTTGCTCAGAGAATTGTAACTTTACATTTTTAGAAGTAAGTCATACCATTTTGATGGTTAAATTTATATGGTACAATTTTTACGATTAGTTTTAACTATTTTCATGGTTAAAAATGTATACAATTATTTTAACAATTTTATACTCATCAACAGTAGAGAAGAAAGATGGGCGCTACTTTGCGTCGGAACAATCTTTTCGGTTAGATAACCAAACAAAATAGTAAATTTACAATTTTACTTGGTTAGTTTTACTATTTTGGTGGTAGACTATAGTAACTTTACAATTTTAGAGTTTAGTCATACCGTTTTTGTGGTTAAATTTATATGCTACAATTTTTACGATTAGTTTAACTATTTTTAAGGTTAAAAATTTCTAAATTTATTTTAGCAATTTTTTGTCGATTCGATTAACAACCTGAATTGTACTTTTTGTTTGTGTTTTCAATACAAAATAGAAAAATGGTTTATTAACAACTTTTTTCGGTTAGATTAACCTATCTTATTTTTCTTTGTGAATATTTTCCAGTTATTTAAAACTAAACATTGACATTTTTTTTATAATTTTCAATTATTTTTGTATTATTTTTTTAGTGTTTAAATCTTAAAAAGAAAACAATAAAATTATTAATGATTATTTAAAACATAGTTCAAGGGCAAAGGCAATTTTAATATTAAAAGAATCCCAATATTCCAATTAGTTTTACAGATATTTTAAACATTTAAAATTTTTTATAATTTTCAACTATTTTTGTTTTTTTTTGTGTTTAAATCTAAAAGAAAAACGACAAAATGATTAATCACTATATAGAAAATAGACCAAACCAGCAATTAAAATTACAAACACTCTGAAATATACCCTTTCATATCGTATGGTAATTTGTTGAAAACTTTTCTATATTACAAACTCTGTTGCAAAAGTCTCTTTTGTTTGAAAGCAAATCTAAAATATTTTAAAACTCTTTTTTTAATTAAAACTTGTGTCTTTTTCTAGGTACCTTGCTTGGCCGGCGACAATAACAACTATCAATATCGCGCCGCTAAAGAGGGTTTTTAACGTTGGATGTGCTACTTAAATAGTTCTAAGTATTGCTAAGTTTTGTTGGTATTTTTTTTCCACTCTCGTAGTTCTTTTGTAAATTTTGATTGCTGTATTTTTCGAAATCTGGTTGTAACTATATATGTTGTTATGCTATGCCCACAGCATAGGCTAAATAAAATTAAGTCTAAATTATTTATTTTTATAACGAACGTTAATAACTTTTTGTTTTCATTTTGTATATTATTAGTTAATTATTATAATTATAAGAAATGGCGAACATATTGACAGGTTTCGTAAATAACAAATGTAATGTTTTTGATATATGATATATGTTAACAAAATATATAAAATCTATATTATATTATAGAATTTAATAGTTTTCGAAATTAAATATATGCTAGAATTTTAAAGTTTGTAGTATTTAAAAGATTCTGGAATTTAATAGATTGCTGAATTTAAAAGTATCCAGTACTTAAAAGGTTTTACAATTTAATGTAATCTAGAATTTACAAAAGTCTAGCAATAAATTCCAATATTTTATATGTTTTTCAATTTATTAAACAATTTCTACAATTCAATAATTTCTAGATTTTTAATATTTTTCAAAATTTAACAAAGTTAACTAATTTCCAAAAATTTTTATAGTTAAATATGTGATTACAAAAAAAAGAACTTAATACAAACTATAAAGTGAAAATATAAGTTGTAGCTATACTTTTTAAATACATTGATAGTTCTTGCAACATTCTCGGCCTCCTTCCTCCATCAGCGGCGGTGACTTAGAAAATACTAGGCACATTCGGTCCGGGATGTGAGTTCGTCGGTGTCGGTTGTGTCGGCACATCAATGTCCTGATAGCTACGCTGCTGACTGGTGGGAAATACCGCGCCCGTGGGCAACAGGCCACCGCGACTGCTATATTCACGCTGCAACAGCACCGAGGTCACGGGACGCAAGCACAGATTTATAATGCAGAAAGCCAAGGCCCAGCCATCTGTAAACGAATGCAAATTAAATTAGAAACTCATTTAATTGCTTACGCAGTGGTAGAAAACACTTACTCATCAGTTGAACATACACTATAATGAATGCAATATCTAAGAAAATGCTACAAATATTTATCGAGAGCGCCTAGAAGAAAAATGGATGAAGAAAAAAGAAAAATTCGAATGAAAAATAAAGAAATGAATGCAGTGTTATGGCGTGTATTTAATTAGCAGCTAAACTAATGACAGCAAATTTGGTTTATTGAGTTTTAAACACGAATGAGCTGTTTTCGATTTTATTATCAAACAGTTTTATTATCAAAACATGACAAGATTTAGTAAATATATTATGTATGGCTGACTTTTTGTCAAATAGAAAATTCGACTTGAAAGGTGATCTCGTAACTCCTAATACCTGGTTTTCACTATGTCATTTTGTGCCATATTTGTTTTCGTACATTATTAAATTTTCATTGACCATGTCAAACGATATCAAAATGCCAACATGTTGGCATTTTTTTTAAACTTTGCTATATCGAAAAACAACAAATTTGAGAAATTTTCGAACATGAAACTGACACAAAATTGCATAGTGAAAACCAAGCATAATAAAGTCAATACGCGGATTCAAATAAGTCGCTAACGAACCGATCGTTTTAAAAAATTTAAATCTTTTTTGAAAGCCTAAATATATCTCATAGATGAATTTTTTGGATTCATGAAAATAATGTTCTTGAAAAATTCAAATTATTTCAAGGGCATCTTTTCAAAAATCCAAAAATTTCATCAAAAAGATTTGTTTAGCCTCTTAGAAGAGCCTGGAATTTTTGAAATCGATCATTTCATTACCGCCTTATTTTATTTTGCGTTTTAGAAAATTTCATAGAATGTCATATTTTGAATTTCCCTCAATATTTTTAAGAACATTTATTACAAAAAGTCAGCAAAGAGATATATTTAGGCTTTCAGAAATTTTTTAAATCAATCTCTTTAGGAGATTTGGTCATATAAGTCGGAAAATGCAGAACGTAGGGTACTCCTATACATATGTAATAGGGTCTGGTACGATAAATCGAAATTTAAAATATCGAAACTAAAAATAACGAAGACAAAAATGTAGAAAATAAAAATACCGAAACCTAAAAATGTCGAAAACAAAAATGTCGAAAACAAAAATATCGAAAAAAAAAAATTGAAAACTAAAATGTTGAAAAACAAAATGTCGAAAACTAAAAATGTCGAAATTTAATTAGCGAAAAATTTTGTTGCCGAAAAATGAAAATGTCGAAATGCCTTCAAAATACCATCTTGGAATTTAGCTCGTACACTTATAATAAATCAGCACAAATTTAGATTTTTTTTTTAAATGTACTTTTTTGAAGTTCAAAGATGATGACCATTGGCCATAAGATCATGTTAAGAAGACTTACATTTTCCAAAAGATTGTTTATTAGTTTTAAAACGAAACCTTAACGTAGTTTCTAGCATCAAGAGATATTTAGATAGTAGCAGAACCCGTGCACGACTCGTGCAAAGATTTTGTGAATGCAAGGATATGAAGCAATTTTATTAATACAAAAAAAACATTTTTGATATTTATATCAGGGACCTGTGCTTCGTTGTGGACGTTTTTATTGGCTTTATAAATGTAGTAACCAAAACAAAACTAATTCTCCGCTAAAACAACAATTCTTTCTCAGACTGTTCCCCCGTAGAATTCTTCCTAGTAGAATTCTTCCTAGTAGAATTCTTCCCCGTAGAATTCTTCCCCGTAGAGTTTTTCCCAGTAGAAGATTTAGTGTGGTGAGATTCGATGTGGTGAGTTTAGGTGTGGTTAATTTTGGTGTGGTGAGTTTTAGTGTGGTGTGTTTTAGTGTGGTGAATTTTAGTGTGGGGAGTTTAAGTGTAGTGAATCTTATTGTGGTGAGTTTTAGTGTGTTGAATTTGAGTGTGGTAAGTTTTTAGTGTGGTGAATTTTAGTATGGTGAGTTTTAGTGTGGTGGGTTTTAGTGTGGTGAATTTGAGTGTGGTGAATTTTAGTGTGGTTGATTTTGTTTTTGTGTTTTTGCTTTTGTTTTTTTTTTGTATTTGCATTTTTTGTTTCATCTTCTTAGCTTGTCTATGTGCCGAGTTATGTCGTTTTGAAAGTTTAGGTTGTATGGGAGGTGCCACGCCCCTTTGCCCAATCCTGCCCATATATAGCCTATGACACCCTCCGGACTCCATAGTATCCTGGTCCAAAATTTCAGTTAAATCAGTTCAGCGTTATGCTGGAACAAACAGACAGACCGACAGACTGACAGACGGACCAAAAGTTTGATATATAGATGAACCACCCTACAAAAGTGATCTTTGACAATTTTTTTAACTTAGAACTGTATTTCTGGAAAAAATGGTATCTCTGGAAATAGTTGTCGGAACAATATAAAAAAATGTTCAATGCAGATCTCGATGCCCGTTATCAGTTCCCAAAATTTCATTAAAATCGAAGAGGGTGAGTTGCAAATCCTGGGAGATTTGGTATGGAATGGCTCATATACGATTTGAAATTTGTATTTTAATATTTTGATATTTCAGCATTTTATTTATCGACATTTTTTGATATCTATATATATAAAAATGAAATGTCCTGTGTGTGCCAGAGCATCATGAGAGAACGAACAGACGGATTTGTATCTTCTTTTTGTATTTTGTTCGTGTCAATGCAAGAGTGGTTTAGAAAAAAAGAAAAGGCGGAAAAACCCAAAGGAAAATCCGGAAAATCGAAAAGATCTGAATTTAACCCTAGGAACATAAAATTTGAGCAGGATGTTCATCTCTCGACGATAGCGTGCCCTACTAAAGGATTTTTTGAAATTCGCCTCCTAAGGTACAAAAAAGGGAGTGGCAAAACTGAACTTTTAATTCAAAATATCTGTATAAGATAGCCACAGTCATGAAATTCGGCTTAGTAAAGTATTTTGTTGTTGTTTACATTTTTGGTAAATGTGGATGGAATTTGATAAAGGGGCGTGGTACTTCACAAATAACCATAACTTTAAAAAAGCTATAACTCTTGACCAGATTTATGAAAATTGTAAAAAGGTTCATATTAAAAAGAAGAATCGTCACGTAGAATGTGGGCGGGATTGTATATAGGGGCGTGGCAACTTTCATATAACAAAGCCATTAAAAATGCTATAACTCCTTACGTACTAAGAGTAGAGTTATAAAAATCAAATGTTCATATTTAAAACTCCGATCATCACGTAGAATATGGACGGGATTGGACAATGTGGCGTGGCACCTCCCGTACAAAAAAAAACCTTAAAATTGCGTTCACTCTTTACCTACTAAGAGCAGAGTTTAAAAAATCTAAACAAAAGATTATATTAAAGATTGTAATCGTCACGTAGAATCAGGTCTGGAAAAAATTCACCGTCCTGGATCTGGAAGCAGTTTTCTTCTATATACTGAATTAGTCATATGGTCGAGAAAATGAAACGGCTTTAGTGCCTGATCAAATCTATTTTGAATGTCCTCTTTATAACACGACAACTCTTCAGAACCTATTAGATTCAATCAATATCTACCGCTTTAAAAATTGGCAGAATTGACTTGAATTAAATCCATGGTTTCGGCGACTACATAATTAAATTATTTGGATCTACATAAAGACCTAAATTGGGTAATATATACATTGGCTATGTTGGCTAATATAATATATGAATCATTTCATTACCATCTTCACCAGAGATTTCATCCAGCAGTGGTTCAAATAATTATTTTCGATTTGGTGGTTTATAACAAATTCTTAAATTTTTAAAACATATTTTTTGGGAGTGGAGAGTTCTGCGTAGAATTTGGACGGAATTGGACAATGGGGCGTGACACCTCCCATATAACTTTAAAAATGCTAAAACTCCTGACTTACTAAGAGCAGAGTTGTACAAATCGAAAGAAAGGATCATTTTTAAAAATTTTGGAATGTGATCGAGATTGCAAAAGGGGCATGGCACTATTCTAAATGTGGGCGGGAAAGAAGTCGTACGTCGCTTCTTTCCATGCACTCAAAAGGGAAAAAGGGGCGTAAATGTATGCACACTTTATAAACGATATAGTTTCATAATTACAAAAACTTAGCACGGGCGAAGCTGTGAACGGGTCCAGCTAGTATAAAATAAATGTAAAAAAATGTTTTTGTATTTACAGTTTCAAAGATTTTTTCGACATTTTCTAGCTTTAAAATATTTTTCGACATTTTTTGATTCTGTCAAATATTGTTTCGACGTTTTAAGGCTTTTAAAAATTGTTTTTAATTATAAAAACCATAATTTTTGAGGCAGAAATCGATTAGAAACTGTCAAATTTAGATTTTTCTAAACTAAATATTGTAATTATGAAAATGTAGTTAGTTTAACTTGACATGACATATTTACACATCTGTACTACATATAAAACTTTGCATACATACATTTTATATATATAAAAAAATGTCCTAAAAGGTTTCGACAACCTCATGCTCACCGACTTGAAGGTTGCAACAACCTCATGCTTGTTGACTATGAGGTTGCCACTACCGAATTAATTATATATACCGTATATAAGTACTTTATCAGTTAAGTAAGTGCAGAATCGAGACTCAAAACAGTTTTTTTTTTGTTCTTCTGTAAAATTCATTTTGTAAGCGACATGGTTGAAGTATCTACAGGTTAGTTCACCTGGACAGTGGGTTGGCACACCGAGTGCTGAGAATGTCACCAAGAAAAATTTAAAAATACAAAATTTTATTAACATTTTAAACATTATTTTAAGATAAGAAAGAAAACAGTGTGCTTTGAATTTCGCGGATTTATTAAAATTTCACTGCAAATAATCATTTCAGCACGTATGATTTTTTTTTTCTGGAGCCAAAGATATCTCTAAAATTAACAATTTGTTTAGTTTTATATATTTTAAAATTTTGAATTATATATTTTTTATGAGTTTTGTATACAAACCATTGATATTTTGTTTTAAATTTTTCGTAAACAAATGTAGATTATTTCAAACAGTTTTCAGAAAAAAGTAAATGGCGACTGAATTTTAAAAGATGAATTCAACCATGATAAGCGGTATTCGAAAATGTAGATCGGCGATCACCGACGATGTATCATATGCAATAAATATTATGAACAACTTTAAATTTACATTTTTTGCGTTTGACTGGTTACAGCTTTGGTCCGAACCAGCTAAATTTCATTGGTTTGAATTCAAAATAATAGCTGTAGTATTCTCAATGGCAAACAAAAGAAATCGCAAAGAAATATCAAATCGGTAAAAAGCCAATATTGAACAAAAAAAACAACGAATATTCGGCCATGTTCCGGCTAACGATCGAATTACGATAGAATTTCATATAAAATTTGTAAACAAAAAGTTTTTAATACGATGTCACAATACAAATAATGTGTTTTTCAAACAAATTCGAATCGTTGAAGTCAAAGCAAACGAATTTATTGAAAAAACAAATTTTTGTACTGAGACATCAAATTCAAAACTGTTTAGTTAAATATTTTATATGAAATACGATTGGAATTCGATCGAAATTCGAAATATGGCCGATTATCATTCATTTGTTTTACATATAACTCAAAAACAATTTTCGAAAACTAGGTACGAGAATTTCATTAGAATCCGGAAGAGCAACCGAATATCGTAAAATTATGAGGTATAAAAAGGTCATTAATTTGTTGCGTAGTGTAATTACACTATAGAACTACAAAAAATTTGTTTATAGTAATCTTCTTTTTTGTTTTGTATATGAAAAATATTAGGACTAATATCAATATTACTTTAATCAAAATTACAGCACAATAAGCAACTGAAAGCGAAAGCTATTTTTGTTTGATTTGAATCCTTTACTTTTACTTTTGTTTATGAAATATTTCAATCTATCTTTATTACTATAGGTGGTGAAATAATAAAAAAAGAATACAATTTCGAACAAATAAATCAACCGCCTTTTTTAATACAGCGTCAAGCGTGCGTCACAATTAATTAGTCATTCGTTAGTCATTATTTATAACCGAAATGATTGTAGAAAAGCACCCGCATTTAATGCTGGTGTCAACAACAAAATAAACAAAAAGAAAACTATTTTACACAGCCAAGACGTAGTGCTGACCTAATAACGCAACTATTGATTTTTGTTTGTAGAATTTCCAAAGTGTACCTGAAGAAATGTGACTTCAATAGAAATAGTAAAAGTGGTAAAGGCGTTAGATGTGGGTAGCAGTAGTAGTAGCTCTTAATACAGTTCACAGGCCACTCCTGTCGTCGATTAAAATGCTAAAGTTCAAACACGAAAAAACTAACCAAATACATTAAGCATGTATATAGTAAGATTAGAGTAGAGCAAACGCGGCATGTCTTAAATAAGGCAAAGTAATTCGTAATTTTAATATATTCCTCAAGTTTTATGTAATATATGTGGTTGTAATGAAGTGCTGGACACGCTAGCGTAGGTCAGATTTATTGTTATAGTCGGTCGGTCAGTGCAAAATTTAATTGTTTGCATGTCTGAATGTTCATTATATTTTTATGAACTTTTGGCGGAAGTTAGTTTATTTCTTTTCTTTAATATATTTTTAAAAAACAGGAAAATTCAATGTACTAAAAAAAAACATTTTGAATATACTGCAGTTTTAAGAACTAAAGTCTATTTTAAATTCATCAAACGGAAAAAATATTTTATAAATAAATTGTTACTTCAAATCCATTATTAATAATTTTTCATTAATATTTTAGTCAGGAACTGCAAAGAAAATAACTCATCTATTTTATTCTATACACACACAGAATAGATATTTGTTGCGCCAACCAACTCTGTTGCCAAACCAACTTATTCGGTTCTCTCCACCGCATAGTCGGTTCTTATAGTAAATACTAAAACAGTTTTACTTTGGACTACAACCAATTTCGAACATTTTTAGAACAATTTGTGTACAGGCTAATATTTCAAGGGTCAATCGACTGCTTCAGTTCTGCCAACAAATTTATAGAAAAATAGTTTTACCGAATGAAGTTGGCTCTTACAAACTAACTTTTATGTTCTATCAAGCTCATGCCATAAAATAATTTTCTGTGTGTAATGTTTTGCGTTGTGTAATGTTATAAATCATAGGTAGGACGGAATATAATTCAGTATTTTATACCTCCATTATTCCATTACATTTTGAAAGAGAGCTCATGTTTGTATGCTGAACCACTTTAGGTATTCTATGTTGGACACAAATTCGATTGAATTTAAATTGGAACAGCTTTCGATAGCAAATATGCACACAGAAAAATCGTCTTTTAGCATGAGGTTGGAAGAACGAAAATGTTAGTTGTAACAACCATCTACATTCGGTTAAAACCAGCAAATTTGTTGGCGGAACTGTCATATTAGGCTAGAGCTTAAAATATTAGACAATAATGTTCTAAAGCAGTTCGCACTTGTTTTAAAACTCTCCGAAATTGGTTTTCGTCCAAACTACAACTTTTTTAGTTTTGACTATAAGAAACGAGTAAGCGGTTGACAGAACCGAATAATTAAGCTGGGCAAAGAGTTGGTTGTTGTAAGAAATTTTTATTCTGTGTGTATATTCGGTATTTTTAATTTATTAACATTTGTTATATATTTATATATTTCACTTTGCTGCAAACCATTTGAAAATAATTTTTATATTCGATATCAGGACCGTAGCCAGGATTTTCGTTCGATGAGGGTTTCAAAAAATATATTAATTTTTAAGAGAGAGTTCGTGAAAATACGTCCGCACACACAAATTAATTATTTTTTCATTTTTATTATGTTTTTCTTATGTTTTTTTATGTTATGTTTTTTTTTATGTTTTTTATTATGTATTTTCAAATTTTAAATTTATTTTGGAATATTCCCGGTCGAAAATAATGATTGTCAATATTTTCACTAAAAAACTAAATTGGAAATAAAACGTTTTTCTTCAAATATATGAATGAAAAGTCTACTTAGGAAATTATAAAATTCAAAAACTTCCATGTAAAGCTCGAATCACACGATTGAATAAACAGTCAACTTTTGAATCAATTTTCAAAACAATTTAAATATCAATCGTGTGATTGCCTAATTTTTCACACAAAAATTGGGCAATCACACGATTGGTATTAAAATTATTTGAAAATTGATTCAAAAGTTAACTGTTTATTCAATCGTGTGATTCGAGCTTAAGTATACTAAGTCCAATATAGTTTGTAAGTTTTCGAAATTGTTCATTTATGCTAAGAATATTTTTGGTTATATTTTGGGATAAGACCAACCGATCCGCATCAAAATTTAACAGGATATAAAGAATCCAAAAATGAAATAACTTAAAAATAGTCTTTATCGAATTAGCATGTTATGGAATGGAGTATATTTTCATGCATTTAAAATTTAGAAAATATTAAATTATATTTTTTTATATATAACTTATATAGGGGTAAAAGAAAATTATTGAGCATATTGATCACTTTAAAGTTCAACAAGGATTTGCGTCATTGAATATTTTTTTGTCAAATTGGATCCTTTTGAGACTTTTCGAATACCCAACTGCAAAAAAATTCCAATGACGTAATTGGGTTCTGAGAACATTTAAAAAAAGTCTCATTCAATGAAATCTAGGTTCAAACATAAAGGAGGGAATCATCAAAATTTTTAAAAAGGAGTTAATTGAAAACTTGAAAAAAACAAAACCCTTATTTAGGATTTTGTAAAAATTTGACAAAAACAGGGACCGCCAAGAAACGGACTTGGATTTTTGGAATCCGATCCGTTCTTAAAAAATGTGTGGACCCGGAATTGGAACTTATTTAATTTGTTTGGTTGAAACCGGAACCGAAATCGCTATTTTAAACATCTTGGAACCAGATCCGGAACCGATAATCCATAGGGTTTTAGTCCATGGATAGAAGAATTTTTTTTTATATAGTACCGATTTTATTTTTCTTGTATATCTTACAAATTTATGTCGAAATTTTCGATTTTATATTATTTCCCTAGTAATATAAATAAAAAATTAAATTTCCAAGGATAGTTAAAAAATTCCCAAAGTAGTAAATCAGATATATAAGATGCAAATAATATTTGTTTTGAATCGAATTTTATTAACAAGAAACTTAAAACTTTTTTTTTATAAATAAGTATAGAGAATACTAAATATTACAAAAAAAAAATTTAAAAAACCCCATTCATTGAAGAAAAAATGTTTTTTAATAATCTACGAACTAAGTTTGAAAGTTAAAATATGTTTAAACAAAAATGGAATAACTTCAGAGTTCAGAATTTCCTCACTACATAGGGTTTAGTTTGATAACTTGGCTACGGGCCTGTTCAATAAAATAATGGAAATTTTCGATATAAAACTGAAAGTATTTGAAATTTGAGTTATGTGTTCTTTAGAATTTTTGTTAACAAATTAAATTAAATTTGTTTATAGAACATAAAGCCATTTTCGATATCATCTCGATATCTATAGTGAACAAATTAAGTATATTATTCTAAATATGTTCATTTATCGAAAACCCGTTTCGTAGCATTCTAAATTATTGAAAACACCAATTTAAGCCTATAAACGATAGCGTTTCGATATCGTTAAGATTTCGATTAAAAATAAAATCATCAAAAAATGTTTATCGAAATTTGATAGGCATGAAACACTTTTTTTTACAATACTGAAGTTAAAGGCTTCAAATACTAACAAGCAGTTAGAATAGTACAAGTCACTGTTCTATGATTAATATACAACAAAGTACTCATGTTGTGAAATATATTTTATACTATGTATAAAAAAAAATATGTTAGTTAGCTGCGTGTTATGCACAAAGTACGGCTACGATTAATGAAATCTAATAAATTTGCATTTCAATCTTGCCATATTTTCGAATTTTCGTGAGTTGGATTTGTAAACTTACCACTAGCGCCGCATCGATGGACTCCTTGCTGTGCATTGTCCACAACAGTGAGGCGATGAACAGGAAATTGTAAAATTGGTAGGAGCCAGTGCTCAGCATGCCAATCATGGCATTTGAGATGAAGAAGAAATGCACAAATGTTACGAGCTAAAATGCGAAATATAAATGCATAAATACAGAATATAAATACGGAATATTAAAATATAATAAAACAAAGCAAATGAAGAAAATAAAAAATAAATAACATATATTTAAAACACCTTGCAAATAAATATTTAACACTGACTTTACAAAATTATCAAATGAAAACTCAAATTCGTTTGGTTGAAATGAAATTTCTACAAGATTTGTTGTTGGAAATGCCATATTCAGTTCTCATAACAAATATTATTATAGACACAAACCAAATTGTTCAATTTATCTTATAGTCAATACAGCTACCTATTAGTTGTTGGTTATAAGAAACATATTGGGGGTTTGCGCGAATTGAACTAAATGGCTGACATTTTCTTAATTTGCTGAAAGTGATCGATAACGCAGCATTTCCCATCATTGCGCAATTTACACAGCACGTTATTGCAGTGCAACAATCGTGTTTAAAAATTTAGATACGTCACATCAAATTTAATCCAATTTGCACACACCCTTAGAAATAACAAAAATCGAATAATAAGATTGGACAATGGATTGTCGCAAACTATATTTTTTCTACGAATTCGTTCATGTATTGAAGTGTTAATTTTTATTGCAAATAGCATTTTTTATATTCAAATTTTCTTATTTATTTATTAAAATTCATTACCATCTTTTTATTAATCGATTTATTTATTTATCTAATTTGTTATTCATATTTCATTATTGGTGAATTTCAATTGATCTTTTTTGAATATCAATTGTATAAGTCTGAATTACACTTGGAAATATTGTATATAGTAATTTTTCAATATTGCGTCGTTAATTTTTGCATTTTTTTAAATCTCTTCAGAGTTCATTGCCAGTGTTATAATCAGACATATATATTTGTTTCCATAATGGTTTGACTTTTACCAAATACAATAAAATAAAGTAAATAAAAACAATTATAATCCACTGTTGCACAGTGTGCCCAAACTGCTGATAAGATTATCGAAAATATTTTAAAACAACGCCCGCTAATATTAATCTTTGTGAAATAAATATAATTAATAAAAAAAAATACAAAATGAGTCATAAAAATATGTATCTAATACAATGAAATTAACTATCATTCAATCGTAAACGAAACCCTAGAAGTAACTGCAAATGCGGTTACTGGAACGTTTCACGATTATGAGTTGTATAGCAAAGCCGCTTTAACACATTGACGGGTAGGGTTTTTTTTAGTTGGGGCTGCTATAATCAGTACTATCGTGAACAAAGTATTTCATCGGAATTTCTTCAATAAAATTGTTTTTTTTAATATATATATAGTCGTTGTAGAACGAAAAGCCACCAAATACATTTTCAAAATGCTAAATATTCAGTTACAAAAATCTTTATAAATCTGTCAATTTTTAATCGATGGTCTAAATTTTTTTACCACATGATAAGAAAATGTAAATCTATCAATTGATATTTCAACTTTAAAAATGCACCAATTACTTTTTATAGTATTTATCAACAAACTCGAAATTTAAGATTTTCATAAAAATGTATTTGGTGACTTCTACAACGACGATATATATTTTATTATAATATTTTTATTAAATGTCAATATAAAAAATGTCGATATAAAAATGTCGACGTCATATTTTGTTCAATGAATGAAACTGCAATTAATAATGGTTTCAATCAGGTCCAGGAAATGTAATTGAAAATAAAATTTGAAATATTACTGATTGTTATTCTAAATAAGTTAATTCTGACCGTTTTCAATCAAAGAGCTTATCTTATATCAAGGATTGCAACCGAAATGGTTTCATTTTTAAAATCATTTACTTTTTAAAATATAATCATTCTAAAAAAATATAAATAATACGATGTATACAATTTCGGTTTTATAACGGCTTCAACATGGTTTTTAAAATAGTGTAAAAACCAAGCTAATTTGTAATTTTTAATAAAACTTGATTTTTAGTTTCTTTTTACAAACATAAAAAATGTTACTTCAAGAATACTTGGGACTATGGGTTCCAATCCCGAAGCAGTATGATAACACCGGGACTTTCGGGATTAGAAAAGGAGATTCCGCGAAATATTAATATTTGTATTATAGGGAACAAAAAAGGAACGTTTGGGAGCTGAACTTTAATTTATAGGGCCGGTCGAAATTCACAAAAAATTGTCACGACCTTTTAAATGGGAGGATGAAAACCATTTTTTTTTGCCGCTCGAACCCCTGGAACCGACTATAAATCGAAAGCCGACCGAGGTCATAGGTGGTTTTTGAATTATAACTAAGTGTGCGGGGGAAAAAAAAGTCACACGATGCAGAAACCAGACCTTAAAAATAAAAATAACAAAAAAAGTGACCTCAATATCAAAAACCTGTTTTTTTTTTCAAACTCAAATTCCTGGAAAAGGGGAATGCCAAATTGAAAATAATAAAATATTGAAAATCCTTTACATTTTCAGTTAAAAAAGCCATGGAAATTTATATGCCAAAAAAATAAATTAAAGAACCAGAAAAAAAATTAGATTAAACTAAAAATAAATTTGCCTACGGCGCTTTTTATCACACTTATTACCTTAATGGACAAGAAGGCGATTTGTATTACAATGATTAACTAAGTGTACAACTCATATTTAACTTTTTTGAAGAAAAAATCTTTTTTTTCCTCAGTGTACCCAAAATTTTCACGCCATAAAAATTACCGTGGCCATGCTACTGTATATATCAAGAGTTTTGAATTTTTTTAGTTTTTTATTTTGCCACTCCCCTTTTCCTGGAATTTGAGTTAGAAAAACATTTTTTTTATTTTCCCTTGAGGTCACTTTTTTATTTTTAAGGTCTGGTTTTTGCAACGTATGAAAATTTCTTTTTTTTTTTGTTTGCCCCGACCACTTCGTAATAATTCAAAAAATTTGTTGTTTTTCGACATTCTCCGCCCATTTTAGGGGACGTAGCAAAATATATATATATATATATATATATATATATATATATATATATATATATATATATATATATATATATATTATACCGGCCCTATAAAGTAAAGTTCTCCCCGTTTGGTTACCACGTTAGGTCATATATTTTATTTTATTTGTACGTCAATATTTCACAATATGTGAGAATATCATTATTATCTATTATTTTGTCTGTACATTTTTTTATATTACAAAGAAAAAAAAATAATTGCAACCTCGGTTTTCGATTTCTGGGTTTCAGGGCCGTGATGCAAAAAATAACTTAATTTTCGTCACTTTCCGTCCCTGTCACAATTTTTTTATCCCTCGGTAAATTTGAAAAAAAAAACTTTTTGGGGTGTAGCATATTTTTACATCGCCCTGTTATCTTTTATATTTTTCTATAATAGCTAAAAACTTTTTTTAAACAGACTTCTGGGTGGGGGACCTGATATCGATGCTTGAAGCGCATCACTCTCCATTTTTTTATTGTCATTCTGTTCGTTTTTTGTTTGCATGTTCAGCTCATTAATTCTCTTGCGTTCTAATTCAACGTAATTTTTTGCAATATGTTTTAAATGTGTGCGTAATTTAAAAAAAAAATACAGCTCCAACACAGTGATTCGGTGCTTCGCGTTGGGAGTTTTCGCACATATTTCAAAAATTCTTTTTTTATAATTCTGTTTTTTTAATAAATTTAATTTTCATATTTTTCATAATTTTTGCATATATTCTTATTCATATTCTGTTTTGTATTTTTTATAATGTTTTTTTTTTCTTGTCTCCAATTTCGGCAACCAACAGCTGCGTCACTTTGCAAATGATTTTTTTACCTTGACACGCACAAATGATGAACCCATCACTTCATTTAAATCAGTCATATTGTTGCTATTGTTGTTTTTGTTGGCTTAATTGTATTGAATTCGTATTGAAACTTGGAAAACGCGTATTTAAAAATGTTTTATATATATTTTTTTGTTCGTAGCACTTGTTGGTCTTCTCGTTCAACTCAGCTCGTTTTAAAGACCATTCAGCCCGTTTCGCCTGCGAATTGAGAATTAAAATAAACGCAACTGACAAATGATTGGAGACCACAAACAACCCCACCATAAACCCCAATTCCATTCTGGTCGTTTCGTAATCATCGCGGTTTCTTTTTCACTTTGTACTTCGTTGTTGTTCATCAGTGATGCATTTTGCATATATTAAAGACAGTAGACAATTAAAATGTTTAAAAGTGGGTAATTTTTTTAATTTTTAACATTTTAATTTAAAATAAAATTAAAATGCAGTATTTTTGTAATATTCCTAAACCAATTTATTTGCAGAAATTAATATGCTTAAAAAAATACCAATTGGTATTGAAATTGAATTGGTTAAAATGCCGGATAATTTAATATGTGTGGGTAAACAACGGTATGAAATATACAAATAAATACCCGCAAAATGCAACACTGTTCAAGATAAAAAAGGGGTGCCTCTTAAGAGAGCGAAAGAGAGTGGAGCTATTCTCTTAATCTACTATGCAGCGTTGCATTTTTCGTACTTCGCATTAGATATGGGCGCGTGACTGATTTTGACGGAAATCACGCCCACAGCATGCACGCACGAAATTTGCACGCACGATATCAGATTTGTGTTACACAAAGAAAGCACAGCACACGGCTATCTTATATATTAATAATACTACCATATATATGTATCAATACTGTGTATTAAATCACGTTCATTTTACATATAAATATTATGCGAGTAGTACAAAATAAATAATACGGACAAAATTCTCTTTATTTGTTGAAGAGAAACAAATAAATTGCAACGCTTCTCATTTCACCATTATTTTTTTTCTAAAACAAATAAAAAAATTAAGATCAAAATTTGGTGAACATTTTTTAAAAATTATTTCCGGATTTTTCCGTTATTTTTTTGAACAATAAAATTTTGTTGTAATTTTTTTTATTTCCAATGTAATTAATAAGTCTAAAAGGCCAAAATAAAATTACAAGCTAATATAATTATATGCTTATAAACTAATACTAAATCATATTCAACATCATATAACTATAAAAAAATATAAAAATAAATTAAATAAAAATGCGCATGAAATAAAGATTTAAATATTTTATATTAAATTTTTTAAAAGTTAGGTCCTTGGCAAATAAACAAAATGAAATAATGTTCAAAATGTTTTTTTTAAATTTTTAGTTTTATTTTTTATAATTATTTAATAAATTTTAATTATGTTAAATGTAATCACAATACGAATATGAAATTTTTATTCTTTTCATCATGTCGTCACCTAAGAATTTGTGTGACTCATACGCCATTGAGTCGATTTCGAGAAAAAACGTTAAACTAGATTTTCAATTGCGTTAAAATAGGAGCAAATTTGCGATTTGGAACAAAGTCGATGCTGACTATCACAAATTTGATTTGAGCCAAACAAATTCTCATGTGACGTTGTATGGAATTATTTTTTTTCTAATAACATTTTTAACTTTTTCGACAATATTATTTTTATTATTTCAGATAATGTTTTTTCAGACGCGATAATTATATTTGAAGTTAAAATTTTACAAAAAATTAAAATTAAAACTTAAATAATTTTTAATAAAACTTAAGAATAAAATAAGTAAACTACTAAATCTACTGCTTTCCAAATCATGGCAACCCTTAATACGTTTGTTTTTGGCAACACTGTTCTAAGTTTATAAAAAAACATTTATTATCAAATTGATAGCGTGTTTAATCAGCGGTATTATATATTCTTAAATAAAACTAAAGTGAACTATTTACTCTACGAATAGAAAAAATTATAAAATATATATATTATTTTGATATGCCCGCAATTAAAATAACAAAGGATATGTTTGAGAAGCTGGATTATGATGATACTAAAACAGCAGCAACAAGTGCGGTATGTAGTGCAACAGATAAGCGGCATATTTTCACAAAGACCTTGAATGTTTTCGCAATTTATATCCACAACAGATTACGACGGTTAATACAACCGCGCCCACCGTCATGATTGTCTTTAATGATTCTGACCTAAGCGCTGCCGCCTACCACTTAACGCAGTCGCTGCTGAAGCCTGCCGCCAACGCCATAGTAACGGTGCTCGTGCAGGAAGCGGTGCTGCAGGATTTCAGCGCAAAGGTAAAACAGCAGCTGCCAACGTATGAAGTGGCGCTTGCAGGCAATGCAAAGCTGCAAGAGACCCTCAAGCAACTCAACGCGAAGACCATACAGGCTGCGGCTGCCACTGCGCAGAGTCCAACAATTATTTGTGATTTTACGCATGACCAACTGGGTGTAGAAGCCACTTCTGCTGGCATTGTTACACTGCATGCTTTTCGCACTGCCAAGGAAGCGCTGGCGCTTTGCCCCAAAATGGGTGTGGCCTTTGTGAACGCCTCCATCTGGTGTGAGAATCATGCACGTGCCTATGAATTGATTGGTGCACTCAGCGGCACCAACTTTTTCATTAACTGTTTTAATGTTTCGCTCGAGTGTCTACAGGCGCACATCAAGGCAAAGAGTTCTTTTGCAACCATGCAGCAAGGTTATCACTACGAGACTATGTTGTCTGCTGCAGCGGGCGATGGCGCACAGAAGAGTGTCGTCTTTCCCTATGGCACCATTTTTGCCAATTAAGTGTAGCTAGCTAAGTGAATGATGTCTGTTTAAAGTTGCATTTATAAATTGCAATAAACATGAACTAAATACAAACTAAAAAAAATTGCAATTCTAATTAACCTCGGCGATATTATAAGGTATGTTGTGAGTAGTATTTGTTGTAGTTAGTGACTTGAAAAGCAATAATATAGTCGTTAATGATTCGAAGTTTTAGGGCTTATATATATTTTTATCATTGTCGAAACAAAAGCAATTCGAAATTATAAAAATTAATTAATATCTCTTTAAAAATGTGTACAAAAAATGTCTTTAAAAATCTTCTAAGAAATTTTACAGGACTGATAACGTAAACTGAAATAAAGACGAATACGTTGAAAAACATCTGAAATAGTATTTTTTATATCGAAACGGTTTCCATGTTAAAATTTCAGTTCTGATTTAGATTTTTGTAATAAAAATTATTTTTGTCCATATTTAAAAAAAAGGAATTATTTTTGTAAAATTAAAAACCCTTTTACGAAAATCTGATTTGAATTTAAGTTATATTTTCGTATTATTCCATTTTCAGCTGTGCAAAGTAATGATTTTACATGTCCTTGCGGCTTATTTTATGAGAATTTGACAATATTTTATAAAAATATTAAGCTTTATCTTGTTCTAAATATTTCGTTCAAAATGTTCAGTTCGAAAATATTTTGTAATGAACTTCCATACAAAATATTAACAAACGTACAATTGCCTACGAAATATTTTGTTTACGATTGAGCTGACTACACATTTCGTCGCATATCTCGAATCTGAATTTCGTTTTTCTCCATTACCTCTGGTTCACTCACAATTTGAAGTTAAATATGAAAAATTGAAAATAGTTCAAAAAATATTTGAATTTCATATGATTTGTATATTCAGCATTGTTGTTTATCATGAATATGCGCATTTTTTATCTTGACACCATTGTTCCGGTGTTTCAAATATTTATAATTTCAAAGTGTTCTGATTTTTCTCCTCAGTAATGTTTCCAACTCTATCCAATATCATTTAAAGATATAGTAAAGTAAAAAATACGCCTATTTATTATAAACAACATTGCAGAAGACACCAACTTTGTATTTTTTTAAATTAAAATTATTTTGTACTGTCTTTAAACACCCTAACTGTTCCCATTGACTGCAAGAGTTGACGCAGAGTTGATGTAAAATTTTGAAAAATGGATTTCTTCGTTTCGATTTCTATGATACCAAATTTATTCAAAGGTCAAAAATTTGATTAAATCAAATTAGAACTGATATAATAACTTTTTTCTGTATATAAACAAACTTCTGCTGGAATTTTACAAAGGTCACTTTAACCCGAATCGTCCCAGTGTAACGATATGGTCACACTTGTGATGATGTTATAAAAACACATGTAACGGTGATATAAAAGCACAAACAAATCCAAACTAAATTATAATTTCTTCGTAACTAATCTAGTTAAGTGTGTACAAAATTTCAAGTTAATCCTCTGTCTAATTTTTAAAGTGTCTAAAAGTGAAGAAACATTTTGTGAACTACAAAAGGTTATAAAGTGAAGAAAAAAACTATATTATTGTGTAATCATCACAAAATAATAAATTGTTGTGTATAAAATAGCTTTAGACCTATTTTATTTTTTATTTAACAAGTTTTTAAAAATTTTAGTTATTATTTTTGTGTTTTCTTGGTTTTTACTGTATTTGCACCGTTCGTCCTGGCATATCATTTCACCCTATAAGAAAAAGACACGGGGGATTCTTTCATCCTAATTAATAAGTCAAAGAAGTTTCATCTCAAAATTTAAAAAAATATATTTCAGGAAGATTCGGGTTAATTCTGATAAACTAGGTACCCCAAATCCTACCATAAATCCGATAAATGTTAGTATTTTGAGTACTATACAATTTTAGTTTTTAGTTTCTTTGATCTGCCACTAAAATAAACAGTTTTAACATATTTTTTGATGTATTTTCTGATATTTTCTATACCAAAATGGTAATTTTCTCTAACAGAAAATAAAATTGTATTTTCTATATTAATTTTCTAAAGTAAAATGTATTTCATATTTAAAATTTAGTATAGGGTATAAAAATAATTTTCAATTGACTGACATTTTCTGAATATGGTTTTTGTAGATAAGAAACAAAATGGGACCCCACCACACTACTGTGTAGAGCATGGTTGGCAATAGTTTTTGTGAAGTTATTATAGACGTAGTGTATTTATCGAACTCTTTATTTATAGAAATATAAAATTTACTAAAATGCATTAGAATTTCAGTAGTACTATGGAGGTCGTTTCAATCAGATGGAATTCTGTATGATTAATTTTTGGCATTATATCTGATTGTACCCAATTTAATCTATAACTTGACATGGGCTTTGGTAAAAAAAAATCATTTATTGAAAAATGTAAGGTTTCTGGTTTATGAATTTTTATTTTAAATCGGCTAAAGGTTAAATATTTTTATTATGAATTTTCCTAATATGTTTTTGTACCTTGCTTAGGCATATTCACTGGTTTTGCGCTGGCAATGCCGTCACAAAGAGCGAAAGAGTTACCTCCACCGATTACTAGTTTTACGTTACTCTCTTTGATGTGTAATCAGCTGCGACTTATTTTTTTTACTGCTGGTTTTCATATCGTACAACAAAATGAAAAAACTTTCTATGACTTGTTTTTTGCGTTGCTTCTAAACAAAGTGTTTCGCGCTGTGATGTGGCTGCTTTTTTTTCAAGAGGAGCCCTTTTTTATTTTATGTAAAATAGTTAACTTAGTGCAATTAAATTAGTGCAATTTATTAGAAGTGTGACACGTAGAATAGTCTAATAAATACAGTATATAGTAAAATTAGTGTCTAACCATGGTGATAGTCGCTGGTATAGCAGACGAAGCTACTGTGAGTCGTTATGACGCCACAGACTGCGATGTGGTCTTTAGTGATGAGCTGTTGGAACGCCAAACCGACGATGACGAAGA
Organism: Dryomyza anilis; assembly: GCA_951804985.1. NCBI lineage: Eukaryota > Metazoa > Arthropoda > Insecta > Diptera > Dryomyzidae > Dryomyza > Dryomyza anilis. Next base: position 117,762,462 of record OX638130.1, read on the forward strand.
CTATGACGTTGACGATGAGGAAACGGGCAGCACAAATACGCCCCTAATACCAAGCAGCGAAGGTATACTTTTGAAAATTTTAAATTAAAGCTTTTTTTAATATCGTTTTACATATGCGATGCAACAGATGATGGACCTTTTCCCAAAACACGTCACATCTTTGGCCTTATGGGTTTTCTCGGTTTTGCTGTGGTCTACGCAATGCGCGTCAATCTTTCAGTGGCCATTGTGGCAATGGTAAATCAGACTGCGATACCGCACGACAATGTAACTGTGGACGATAGCTGCCCCGTACCACCAGCGCCAGCACCCTCACCCAATAACTCAACACATACGCCGCCGCAGGGTGAATTCGTTTGGGATGAGGCGACACAGGGTCTGGTGTTGGGCTCATTTTTCTATGGTTATGTGCTGACGCAGGTGCCGGGCGGTCGCATGGCCGAACTGATAGGCGGCAAACGCATCTACGGCTATGGCGTTTTAATAACAGCAATTTTTACATTACTCACGCCCGTTGCCGCACACTATAATCTACCCTGCCTGGTGCTGGTGCGCATTTTGGAGGGCATGGGCGAGGGTGTTACCTACCCCGCGATGCATGCAATGCTTGGACATTGGATACCGCCGCTGGAACGCAACAAATTTGCGGCGATTGTCTATGCAGGCTCCAACATAGGCACTGTCATCTCAATGCCGTTGACGGGTTGGTTATGTGCGCAAGACTTTCTGGGCGGTTGGCCGTCGGCATTTTATATATTTGGCATCATGGGCATTTTATGGTTTGTATGCTGGATGTTTTTAGTGTATGATACGCCGGCGAAGCATCCGCGCATTAGCACCAAGGAGCGTCTTTATATCGAGCATAGTATAGGCGGTGAAACGTCGCAGTACAGAGTAGCTTTATTGCCAGAACAACGTCAGCAGCACCACTCTGATGATGTGGTAACCACAACCGCAGAGGCTACACCTTGGGGTGCCATACTTACCTCCGGCCCATTGTGGGCCATACTCATAACGCAATGCGGCGGCAGCTGGGCCTTTTATACGCAGCTGACTGAGTTGCCCACCTACATGAACAATATACTGCATGCGGACATCCAATCCAATGCCTGGGTAAATGCTATACCATATCTGACCTCTTGGATTGTGGGCATTCTCTGCTGCGCACTCGCCGACTGGCTGCTTGCGCGTCAATACCTCACGCTGCTCAACTCCTATAAATTCTGGAATACCATCTCCTCAGTGGTGCCCTCAATTGGTTTGATAGGCATTGCCTACGGTGGCTGTGACTGGATCTGGGTGACGTTGATGTTGGCCGGTTTGGGTTCGTTTGGTGGCGCTGTCTATGCGGGCAATCAAATGAATCACATTGCGTTGAGTGCGCGCTACGCTGGAACTATGTATGGCATTACAAATGCTGCGGCAAATGCTTGCGGTTTCTTGGCACCCTACGTTATTGGTCTCATTATCAATCATCACGAGACGCTGGATCAGTGGCGCATTGTTTTCTGGCTGGCAGCTGCTATGAATATAGCGGGGAATTTTGTTTATCTGTTGTTTGCCAAGGCAGAGGAGCAGTCGTGGTCGTTGCAGGCTACGGGGCGTGTGCGCACACGCACGTAACACCTGCGGCGTCGTCGTTCTGGTCGGAGCCGCCGCCGTCACCGCCTAAGTGCATCACAAATGTTTGTACCTTTACTACATTGTGATAATAATCATTCGAATTTTTGAATGTTTTTTATGATTTTATTTTTGATTTTTAGTAAGAAGCGAAAAACAAGAGAAATAACTTTGCAGGCAAAAATAGTAATTAGTGTGCAAGTATTAATTTTAAGCAGTACCTACCTATATTATCTGTGTTTTTAGATAATCTTTTTATCATATATAGATATATTACACGATCAAACTATTTACAATATTTTGTTGTTGGCTTCTGTGAGCTAAGTGTTATATATATCATTTTAGTGAAACATTTTGAAATTTTAATTTTGTGATCAACTCTATTTTACAGTAGTAGAAAACTTATAAAATACATTTTTTAAATGATTTTTTTAAATAATTTTTTTAATATTTTTAAATTAGTTGATAATAAAAAGATATGCAATTCGAAAGCTTTATCGAGCATGTGTTATCTGGAATTGATATCAATATTGACTAATATAGGTCATGCGATAATTTTTAAAGTTTGCAATGTAGTGCTTAGTATATGCCCATAAAATATCTCAAAACAGTTTACATAAAGAAAATTATTAAAAAAAAAATGTATCTCCAATATTCGATCGAAAAGTAATATACAAAAAATCCTTATATCCTAAAACGAATCGTGTGACTGCCAGCCAATTCCTTTGGAATATCTACACTCAGAAAAAATCCATAAAATCCCATTAATATTGGTCATTTATTGATTTTGTAGCATTAAGCTTGGTTTTCACTATGTCATTTTGTGTCATTTTCATGTTCGAAAATTTCGAAAATTTATTGTTTTTTGACATGGCAAAGATTTAAAAAATACCAAAATGTTGAATGGCACTGATTGAAAGTGGACGCGTTACTCGATTGATGTTTCTGAAGACGAAAACCGACGGTTTTCGAAATATTGATCGAATATAAATATACAAATGTTTTAATAAAACATTAAAGAGTTTTATTTAAAAAGATATCTGACCTCGAGCCTGAATAAGAAATATTTTATAAAAATGTAAGGTCGGTTGGAAAGTTTCTGCTTCGCAATCACAATGTAAAGAAAAGAAATATGACACAAAATGACATAGTGAAAACCAGGCATAAAAAACAGGGACTAAACCCTTTGGAATATTGTTTACGGTATCAGTTCTGGTTCCGTGATTTTTAAAATAGCTTTTCCCACTTCCAATCAAACAATATTATATGGCTTTCTCTGACATGGGTTAAAACCATTTGGAATATCGGTTCTGTTTCCAAGATTTTTAAAATAGCGGTTCCGGCTCCAATTTTGATTACAACAAAAAAAATTATATGGGTTCCTATTCCGGTTCCTATTCCGGTTCCGGTTGTAGCCGCGGTAGCTCTGTGGTTAGTGCGTTGAACTGCGAGCTGAAAGGTCCCCGGTTCAAGCCTGGACTGGGGCTAACAACATCTTTTCATAGAAACATTTTTCTATACCGCGCTACCTCTCGGCAGTAAATGGCAAACCTACGAGAGTAGAACATTTCCTATGAAAAGCTTTCACCCGCCGTTCGGATTCGGCAATAAACTGTAGGTCCCACCACTTTGAGTACAAATATAACACGCACAGCTGAAATGGTGAGAGAGTTCGGCCGAAGTTTTATACAGGACTGTAGCGCCAAACTATTATTATTATTACATTACGTTTACCACAATTTTTTTAATAACGGCTCCGATGCCAGTTCTTTGCGTTCCCTGATACAGAAAATAAATATTTTCATATAAACTCAATGGAGATTTCATGGTATTTTGTAGTATTTTGATAGTAAAAAAACTGTTAAATTATGTGTTATTTTTTTTGAGGTTATGTCTGCAATTCTTTTTCTTCAGGTCCTTGATCCATATTGGGACATAGAGCATTAAAATGAGTATAACATAACCTATACGTTTCATTTCATCTCTTCTTTTGTACCTTTTGTAGAATTTCTCTTTTCAAAAATATATTTCAAGCACAATTGTTAATAAAAGTAAAAGCTTAATTTGGAATTTAACAATTGTTTCGGAGCAATTACCCAGTAGTAAATTTGTACAGGTTTTGCCAGTAGAAGCCCTGCTATAACAACTTCTTAGCATGCTTAATGCACATTCTGCAATCACTGAAGCTAGTGTACTTCCAGCACACTTTCTGGAGAATCAGCGCCAATCGATTTGGTGACTATTTCTAATATTTTTCAAATATAAAAGCGAAGCGCTTCTAGCTCACCTTCCAATGGAATTCTACCAGTAATGAGTCAAACTGTTTGTCAGACCGAATTGGGAAATCCTGCAAAAATGTTCATTTCATATAAAAAAATAAGAAAGAAAATCATTTAGTCGGGAAGGGGTTCTACCTGCTTCAGAATCTGTGCTAGCATAGCTTCTTACGTCTGAAATTTACTACTGGTATAATATTAAAAATTTGTAATTGTTTATTTTGTCGACATTTTCGTTTTATTTAATTCGTTTTATTTAATTTTCCGCTTGAAGTTCTGACTTTTTTTTCTCAATTAAAAATTTGAACAAGTTTTGAAAATCCTTATTCGATTATGGTAATTATAATGATCTCAATTGAAAGACATTTTGACAGACTTTCGAATGATATACTAGATTTTCAAATATACCAAATACTTTTTATAATAATTAATCATAAAGTGAACAAAATCTATTTTTGAAATAACGTATTTGGTTAGTTCTACTTCACAACGACGGTATGTATATTAAATGAAGTAACAGAAATATAGCACTTGGTACACAGAAAAGCCAAAACGTACTACAAAAGTATTAACATTAGTTACTAAAATGCATTCGTTACTAGGTGCAAATTGAATGTGTGCTATTTTAATTATTTTTTTTTAATACCAAGACAACTTTAAATAAATGTTTAAGCAAAGAATAGTTAAAGTAATTCCAAATCAAATAATATATTGACTTGAAAAAATGATATAAAACATTAAATAATATAAAATAATTGAAAAAATTTAAGTTTTAATTAAAATTGAAGCTCTCTATAGCATATCTGGTTCAAAATTCTTGCCGTTAATTGTTAAATTTTAAACTGAATTATACACCCCGAAACAAATTCGCTGAAATCCCATTAAAATTAGTCAGTAGGACAATTATTGATTTAATAGAATACAAAAAATAAATATTTTCATATAAACTCAATGGTATTTTCCGATTAAAATAATAATTTATCCTATTGACTATTTTTAATAGTAAAAAACAATTATTTATATAGTATTTTTTCTGGGTGTAAGCATTATGTATACGTTTTGTTTGATGTATAACAAATTATACATATATATTTTGTATTCTTTTAATATAAAATTTATTTAAGTAAGTTCAACATTCGAAAATTTAAATTTATTAACAGCACAAATCTGTAGACTTAACTTTTATCTGATTATTATAATTGTATTAATGAACGCGAAATGAAATTATTTAAAACAACAGAATATTTCAATAATTTTCTAGTATCTTAAATATAAATATTAATTCAATGTATACCAAATTTTTACATCAGACGAGGGAAAAGTTTCTGACCAACTTTTTCCGTATATATTGAAAATATTGATGTTGGCGTCGAGAATTTAATTTTGTTGATCTAACATTTTATAGTTTTCAATACACCCAAAAAAAAAACATGGTAAATTAATAGTATTTCAATAAAAAAACAATAATTTATACTATTAAAATTGGTCAATAGGATGCGTCCCATTAATTCAGTAATATTGGAACTGTTAACACAATATTTTGTTGTACCATAACTTTTATAATGTGCTCCTTTAATTACAATAAGCAAAACCTATAAATATTTAATGATACGTATTATTAATTTTATAGTACAGTCGAATTACATTTTCCTAATAATTTATTAAAACAAAAGTGGATTTTAGTTAATTTACTGTATAATTTTTTAAAATTAAACGTCGAAATTGAAATTCGCTTTTAAAAAATCACACACATAAAATGGACACCTCTCGTTGCAAAAGGTTATAGCACATTCAATGTTCGCTTCAGTTTACAATACTTGAGTCTGCATTTAGAGTCCGTCTGTAATAAATAGAAAATGGTTAAATATAATGAATTTACATTAAATACATTAAATCCTTACCAATGTCGCTTTTAATTATGTGGATTATTACAAAAAATGCATGCGACCATTTTAAGCAAACAAACACGCAGAATGACATACAAAACGAACAAGTTTAAATTCGTGTTTATGTTTTTTTATGCCACGTTTTATTTATAGGAGGAAACCATTAAAACAATAGTATTTATTCTATTAAATATAATAATATTGAAATATTTAGATTTATGGTACTGAATTTTTCGAATACTATCAAATTAATTAGAAAACTTTTGATTCAAAAAGAAAAAACTATTAATTCATGAACCATAAGATTAATGGTCGTACCATTATGAACTTAATGGGACATTTTCTTCTGAGTGTAGAAAAATAATTGAAATAAATTAAAATAAATAAAATCCTTAATTAAACGTGTTTCGTTGATACTAGAACAATTTTTTACATTGTCAAATATTGTACCTGAAACGTGCACTGGGCAAGAAGTGATTAAAAAGGCCCTACGGAAAAATATTACGAAACGGTTCTAGTTCTGTCCCTTTTATATGAAACTACGGTTGGTTTTTGAAAACTACATGGCTTTGTAATAGAAATAGTGAATTAACACATCATACAGACATTTAAAGCTATCACGGAACTGGTCTTCAATTAGAGAATTTTCAACTGAATCATATTCTCTAATTGAAGACCAGTTCAGTGATAGGTTGAAAGGTCTGCATGACGTTGAAAACCAGTTCAGAGATAGTTTTATATAATTTTTCGAATTTAGTATATTTTGGATATTATTTTATAAGAATAAAAGCATATTGGGGTGTTCTACTTTTGAATGAGAAATGAGTTTTAAACTTAAATTTTTCATACCAAACAACTTTAATACAAACGAAAATCAAGAGATTTAAATAATTATCATTCAATATTCATAATCAGGTTAACTAATTTTAAAATATGATGCTACTATTTATCAACAAACTATAAACTGTGTGTAATATTTTTATGCATTTAAGTATTAAAAACTGTTATAAATTAAATGTTGTAAAATGTATTTTATTGTGACACAAAACATGGCTCAATTTTTAGCACTAATTAAAACATGTGGTTTTTAATTATGGATTATTTTTTATTATCATTATTATACATATTAAATATAGGCATAATTTTAATTTAAACTACAAAACAACTTAGTTACATACAGTATATATTTTAAATTATAAATACAATTATATATATAAAAAATAAAGTCATTGGGCACTAAAATCATAGATGTGTTGTATAATTTTATTTTTTCTTTATTTTTTTTGTATTTTTTGTTTTTTTTTTAAATAGTATAGCGAACTTTTTACCACACATTGCATTTCTCATGGGGATTCATGGCGGTGCCCAATTCACATTGATAGGCCGCAGCAAAGTCTTTGGAATTGGACAATGGTCCGAGCACACGTATGAAACCGGGCGAATGCACCGACGAACGTATCTTGGTGAGCGCATCCTCCGGACGCATCGAACCGCACCAGATTTGTGCATAATTCAGAAAAAACAGCTGATCATGCGTTAGATTAAGACCGGGCAATTCGGGTTCAGCGCCATGACGTTTCACCCATTTTTTATAGGCCTATAAAAATTTTAGTGATTTAAAAAAATTAAAATTCCCAAGCTTCAACTTACTCTAAAAGCCTGCTTCAGTCCACCATTGTCGGCAATATTCTCGCCCTGTGTCATGCGTCCATTCATGTACATGCCCACCTCATCGATTTTGTACTTCGAATACTGATCAATAATGCACTGTGTGCGCTCACGAAACGCCTCGATGGTGGCGTTGTTCCACCACTGCATCATGTTGCCCTCCTTGTCGAATTGGCGACCTAAGAGAAATTTTAATTGGACTGTTGTTTTGGAATGGACTGTCTTTGTTATAGCTACCCTTATCATCGAAACCATGCGTTATTTCGTGTCCTATGACCACACCAATGCCGCCATAATTCAGTGACTTTGGAAAGTACTGACTATAGAAGAGCGGTTGCAGAATACCAGCGGGAAAAACTGTCGAGAAAGAGTGAATAGTGTGAACAAGGTTTTTTTTTTTGAGCACTTAAAATATACCAATGTCGTTTTTGTTCGGATTGTAGAATGCATTCACCACTGCTGGCTCCGTTGTCCATTTCTCCTTGTCCACGGGCAGACGTAGCAGTTGTAGGTTTTTCTCAGAGTCCCATTTCAAGATGCTGAGCACATTTTCCATGAAGTTATCGGCCACAATTGTCAGCTGAAAAATGTAGATGTTTTAAAATACTAAGCTTTGTAAAAATCTCTCAAAAATCGGTTGAATCTGTTGAACATAAATCTAACTCGGTCTTGGATTTCATTTCGAATACCGTTGTCAATACCGTCTCGACCTCGCCTTGAAGTACGGAAAGAAATAGATCGAGATATCGTTTTTTTTTCACCTTAACCAACGCTCAGGGGGATGCCTCCTATTCATGCAATGCACAGTGTTGATCGAATGAAAGGACTATAGTTTTTTGGAAGAAAGGAGATATGGAGTAGTACCGGTAGATGTTTGTTTTGAACTTGCCAATATCAAAGATGTCGGGGAAAACAGAGATTGTTCCAAAATACCATTTTCAATCTCGCCCCGAATTAGATAATGAAATGGATCGAGATGTCTATCAGACAAACAAGATTTGTCGAATTTTATGAAATTTAATTCTCGATGTATAAAAAAACGATCACACTCTTGAATCTCTTTTCGAAATTCGATGTAAATCTGTCACAAATGACGATATAGGGCGAGATTTTTAAAATTTTATCGTTTGGTTGGTCTCACTAAAAACTTCATTTAGGATATGAATAAATATCATAATGATCCATATTAAATACGAGATAACGTTCTCGAATCTATTATCGACAACCTACAATCGATCTCTTTTCGATCTCGTCACGAATTGTGAAATCGATGTGGTAGTCTTGACTATTCTCGTAGCGTTCTACTCACGAAAACTTCGTTAAAAACTTCTTTGATTAGTCGTATTTGGAATATGCTAAATTTAAAATTTAATTTCTAAAACCGATAATTGTAAGAAATCCCCAATTATCGATTCGAATTTACCTTCGAATGAGATAAAGCGATATTTTTGAATTTTATCATTTTGTTCGACAGTTTTAATATGTCGAATGAGAACATGAAGAAATCTCTAAATGATTGATATGAAATAAAAGATCACGTTCTTGAATCTCTTGTCGACCACTGATAGCAATTTCAGTATCACCTCGAATTGTGAGTTTGAGGTGTGAGTGTCGAGTATTCTCTTTATGTCCGTCTCATTAAAAACTTTGTTTAAATCCTGAAGCAAATTCTTTGATAATTATTTTTGGAATACAAAACATTTATAATTAAATTTTCCACTTGTTGGAAATCGTCAATAACTCAAACGATTCGAATCTTCCCTCGTATTACGAGATAAAACGAGATTTTGAGTTTTCTGGTTTGTTTACTCTCTACTAAAAATTTCGTTCTCAAATCCCTTTCTCAAACAACGGTAATAATCGAGTTTTAGATCTCGATCTCGTCCCGAATTGTGAGATTAATTTTTCAGTCTCGAGTATTCTTGTTACGCCTATCTCATTAAAAACTTGGTTTAAAATGTAAAGAAAATCTTTTGAACATTTTTGGAATACAAAAACTTCAAAATGATATTTGTCACGATAATTGTAATAAATCCCCAATACACGATTCGAATCTTCCCTCGCATTACGAGATAAAACGAGATTTTGAATTGGATGGTTTTTTCCGTTTTACTAAAAACTACATTTGGCACATAAAGAAACCTCTTTATAACCGATAAAAAACTATGGCGTTGTCCGAAATAAATCTATTATCCTTGTGTGTTTTGTAATAGTAAAGCTCTCTAAGAAGTTTCTATCCTTATGGTTTGACTGGAATCACTTGATCCATATAATATTCGAATCAATAACTTATGATAATTGAAAACCTCTGTGAGTTTCCATCATTTGATCCATTTTATATCCGTTTTGTATCCATTTTACATCCGTTTCGCCTACTTACATTCACATACTCATCCTCCAGTTCGGTGGCATTCGTCAGTATCTCCGGATAGCCAATGCGCTCGTTCATCGTGTCCGCCTTCTCCTTGGCCACGGCGCGTGTCTCATCGTCCATCCAGTGATTCTCGGCGAGCAGCTCATTGAACGCCTCTCGTATCGTGTGTATCATCTCGAGCGCCGTATCCTTGCTGTCCTGATTGAAATTGTCGCGTATAAAGAGCGCGCCCACAGCCATGCCCATTTTTTTGTTCGTCCATTCGACGCATTGCGACCAACGCATGCGTTCCGACTGAATGCCCAGCAATATTTTGCGAAACTCGACGCGTTCGCGTTGATAATCGTCAATCATATGCGTCATAATGGACATCACCAGACGCCAGATAACATAATTCTGCACAACACGTCGATCGGCGGACTGTAATAGTCGACCCATCTCCACCAAATATGGCATCGCATAGCTGACGAGCTGTTCGTCGCCATTCAAATCGATTGTCGGTCCCAGCGCCGTACGCAGATACAACGTCCAGTTCAGTTCGGACACCTGTTGTTCCAGCTCTCGCAACGTTATCTTCTTATAGATGGCGCTCGTATCATGCCGATCTGCCTCCGGCAATGAGGCATTAACAAGTTGTATTTCAAATTTCATTACTTGCTCTAACTCCTCAGCGGCGGTGGCCGGATTGGCGCCCAACAGTATCGCCGTCTTGGTCATGTATTTGTGATATGCCTTGAGATCATTCTCACTGCTCGCCTTCAGATAATAGTCACGCGATGGTAGAGCCAGCGACAATTGATCGATTTGCAGTATATTGACCGATGAGTTTTTATCATCAGCGCCCACGTATAGCTCGACGAGTACTGGCTCGTTGTAGTTGCCGCGCAAAATGCCCATGAGTGATTCGAGACTACGATTCGAGGGTGTCCAATTGGTTTCGATGACTGGCCAACCGCCTAGCTCACGTAGCACCTCCTTGAGACGTCCTTCGCCCACACGTCGTATTTGTGCTAATTATTTTGGGGGGGCAATATGGAAAAAGAAAAACAAATTGACTTTAGTTGGACTTTGGCATTTGTGCGGACTTAGGGGCAGGCTCACGTATATCCATACAGCTCTTGTAGAAGAGTTTCGCCTTGACGGTGGCCTGGTTGTCTTCGATGTCGACCGCCTCCTCCAGCACTCCCTTCAGTATAACCTGTTGCTGATCGGCCAAAACCTGAATAAGTTTATATTTTATTTATATTAGAAATATAAGTAGATGAAGGTATTCTGACTTCCGAAACAGAAGGTAGTAAAATTCAAATATTCCATTCTGATTTGAAATTCATTAAGGTACTGAAATTTACAACATTCTAGTAAAAATTCAAATTTTTTTATTGTACACAGGAAAAAATAATCGACGTAAATATAGCAACCGATATTAATTGCATGCATTGATCAGTCCAGCAATAAAATTCAGTAATTTAATGAAAGCATACGCTATTCGTTGTTAAATCAGCAATTTTGTTTGCTAATATAAATATTTGTTCGTCAATGCAGCAAATTATTTAGTTGGCGCAGTTCAGCAAATATATTTGCTAATTTTATTTTATATTTTCAAATGGAATTTGTGAATTTCGTTGCAAATTTTAAATACCGCTGCTCGTTTACAGTTTCGGTAAATGTTAATTATCATCGATTTTAATAACGCCAAATTACCTCAAAAGTACTTATCGAACTACGATCCTCGGGTATGATATGTTTCTTGTTCCATGTGCCACACGCAAATTGAAAGAAGTTCTCACACGGATCTGCGCTTGTGTCCATTGCGGAAAGCAGTGAGGCAGCTATTAAATTAAAAAATAAATGTATATCAAATTTTCAAACTATATGAATAAACTTTATAGTGTTGCCCTTAGAGCTCGACGAAAAACTTTTGCTTACAAGTACATAATCAAATCAAATCATAATTTAATTATTTTAAACCCTTACCAAAAGCAGAACTTTATGTGGTGCATGGCTCTATACACTCTATATAGAATAGTAATGTATAGTGTAGTACTACTACAATTAATAGTGCTTATTATTTTCCTTGAATTTAAGAATTGAATTTAATAAACTACAAATTAAAAACATTTCTAATGAAAAAGGTCAACGTTCATATCATGATGTTTTTTTTTCATTTTAATAATAAAGTCTTCAAGAGTCGCATATCAGATATTAGCTCTTGGTCCTATTACAAAACCGGCAACAACTATTCAAGAACTTTTAACTACTTGAATGGTACAGGACAGGCGGATGGATGGATGGACAGACAATGAATTGCCGCATAGACAGACCATAATATGCACAGAAACTCAGGACTGAATACGACGGTGTATGGCAAGCTGTTGATTTCTATTGCCGGGAGATAAATTTTCTATTAAGTGAACAATAGCATATTCCTCAAGTGAGTCGTTTGAATTTTTTTTCCTTTCTTTTTTTGTATTTTATTTCTTTTTCTGATGCTCATTGTGAGAGTGAAGCACAGGAATGAATTGCTTTTGAACACAATTCATCCATGTGATGTGACTTTTGCAGTTAGTTATGTGAGCTTGACAGTGACTATAAATGATATATGTTTGTATATTTGTAAAGTTACAGTAGTCAACTAAATACTTTTAATATTTTTAGTTACTAAATTTAATTTTTTTTTAATTGTATTAAATAAAGAAACTAAATATGATTTATGCGTATTATGAATTTATCAAATTTATAAATTCTTATCCTATTATGGTATGGTTTCACATATTTTTGGTATATTTGTTCTACTTACCAGTTCTCACGCATTCTTCTGTAAGGCATAATTTTTCCGTTGGCGTCGTATCTAAAAATAAAAAATATATATAGATTTTTGTAAATTTTGAAAAGTACTGATACATTTTGTTATGAAAATAATAGCGAACTGGAACATTTTTACTCGAGACAACTATTCATCGGAAATTTGTTTTCAGAAAAAGTCTTCTCCGAGAGTATTATATTTACCGAGTAATTCCACCCAGAGACATTCTTCCCATTTTCGCCAAGACAATTCTTCTTGAACGAATTTTTTATAAAATTCTTTTCCATTAATTTTTAATGCATAATACAAACAGATTAGAAATAATTGTCATGGAATAATGGTATCGCTGAAAAATGTTCGACTGAGCTGTTAAAATTACAAATTTTAGTAATTTTTGATGAAAAATTGTAATTTTTAAAAAGTATTTTAATCAATTTTTTGTTTTTTAGTAGAAATTTTATAAAATTTTAATTTTGTGTTAATAAATTCAACTAAATGAAAAAAAATGTTAAGTAAATAATTAATTTTTTGTTGAAAAATTTAATTTTTTAGTGAAAAATTTAATTTTTTAGTGAAAAATTTAAATTTTTAGTGAAAAAGGAATTTTAAATGAAAAATTCAATTTTGAGTGTAAAATTGAATTTTAAGTGAAAAATTGAATTTGTAGTGAAAAGTTGAATTTGTAGTGAAAAGTTGAATTTGTAGTGAAAATTTGAATTTTTAGTGACAACTTGAATTTTTAGTGAAAAATCGAATTTTAAGAAAAAAAAATTATTTTAGTGAAAAATTGTTTTTTTTTTTGAAAAATTGAATTTTTCGTGAAATTTTGAATTTTTAGTGAAAAAATGAATTTGAATTTTTAGTGAAAAAATGAATTTGAATTTTTAGTGAAAAAATGAATTTTGTTGAAAATTTGAATTTTTAGTGAAAAATTGAATTTTTAGTGAAAAATTGTATTTTTAAAGAACAATTGTATTTTTAGTGAAAAATTGAATTTTTAGATTTGAATTTTCGTGAAATTTTGAATTTTTAGTGAAAAAATGAATTTTGTTGAAAAGTTGAATTTTAGTGAAAAATTGAATTTTCATTGAAAAATTGAATTTTTTGGGAAAAATTGAATTTTTTAGTGAAAAATCGAATTTTAAATGAAAATTTAAATTTATAATGAAAAATTGAATTTTTTACTGAAAAATTTACTCTTTAATGAAAAATTTAATTATTATAGAAAAATTGAAAAATTTTAATTTTTATTTAAAATAAAATTTTTAGTAAAAAAATTATAAAACTCTTTTTATTTATATTTTGTCCATCACTGTATTCATGCGAAGAATGCCAAAGCGCACTATGAAATGTGTGCTGTATGCCAACATGAAACAAAATATGACAACAAGTTTAACTACTTCGTCATTTCTAGCTGAAGATGACGCTGCTGCTATCAGCCTGCCACATGTTGCTCCGAATACCATGTGACATGAGACAGCAGAGGCAGATACAGAGGAACGGAAGAGCGACAGTAGCCTCTCTCGTACCACGTCCTTGTATTGTCGAGTTTTGTGTCGTGTCTTGTGTTGTGCACGATACGACACTCAATGGACAGCGAGCGAGCGATGGATGCGATGCGATGAGGTGGCAAATGAGCAGCACTAAACATCATGATGACCGTGCTGCTTTTGTGTGTGAGTTGGTGATTGTTTGGGTGGTGGACTGGGTGATGAGTCTTTGATATAGTTGTAAATTTACTCATACAATGTTAGCGGGAGAAGAGTAGATGGCAGCAGTGTGAGAGGCATGCAACGTGGTGCAGAAGCCTAGAAATATGCTTTAAAATATTTTATGTTTGTCATGAGTTAAGTTGTCAGCGAAGTGAAGATGACTGGCAGGCATGCAATGCAAGCAAAGAAGCAGACTGTTGCTTTAAAGCCTTTAATTGAATTATTTTTAAGAGGGTTTTCGTGATTATTTGAAACTTTTTAGTTATTTTTTGAGGTTATTAAAAGTTAGAGATCTACTTAATACAATTATGAAGTTTACTATGGTTTTAAATTAATAGTTAGTTCCACGTGCTAGAAGTAAAACTAACAAAATATATTTGAAAGAGTTATTGCAGTGACATGATAAGCCTTATATACATTTTTTAAACTATAGATTGGCACCAGTCGATTGGTATCATTATTTAAAAATAATGTTCTTGCAAATAACAAAAATTCGAAAAATTATTTAAAAACAAACACCTAATTACTTTACACTACTATGTTATCTTGTACCAACAAAAAGTTATGGCAAAAAAAACGAAAAGATTTGCATTTTGGTCAGGATATAGCCACATAAAATCCGTATTTATATTTTAGTAAGTTGGCCAAATCAAAATATATTTTATATACGTTATGCTAATTGATGAATAAACCAAAATAAAAAAAAAAAATGTTTATTAATTTTTAATGCAATTCAATCTTTATAATTTGATTTCCTAACATTTTTAAAAATGCAAATTCGCCCCTTTGACATGTCAGCGGGGCGAATGTGCTTAAATATCAAATAATTGGTACAGTGATGAGCAAATGCAAGAAGAAGACATGGCAGTATGGATGTCCATCTGAAAAAAATATCGATGTTTTGGTCGATATAATACATCGACTCCCCAGTCATGTTGGCCCAGACTTGCACCAATAGTACTCAACTCTGGGCCATGTACGAAATCAAGAGTTGGCCCATGTCTGGTTAAACCTTGGGATGATAACTATTGCGCAATACTGGGACAAAGTTTTGGTACAATACCAGTAAACAAAATTGAACCAATATTGTTCATGTCAATTGAATGTCAAAAATGCAAAAAAAAAACTAAAATTACTTTCCTTTTCTTCCATTCTTCTATTTTATTTTATTTTATTCGTCTGTACTATTTTATTTCTTATTTATTTCATACAATTTCCAATCCAATCCAATTTCATATAATTAAATTTTTTTTTTCATTACAAGCTGGGGAATTGATCTCGTGCCTTCGACGTTAAAGTCCACTGCTCTCCCCGTTAGGCTACGCAACTAACTTGTCTTGTCTGAGATTTTTGCTTCAAAAACAAAATTTATAATTTTTTTCTAATTTGACAATTTTTTCTGATGTGACAGACATTATGAAGTTCATGATTTTGAAAAAAATGCTCTGACGCAAGTAAGCTTGATAGCGTAACGGATAGAGCTCCGGACTTGTAAGCAGAAAGACCGGGTTCGAGTCCCAATCTGAATATTTTTTTTTTATTGTTTTTTAAATAAATAATGGTCTTGGCTAAATGTCCATTCAACAAGACATATTAAATGACTCATGGAAAAATATCAGATATCCAAGACTTGGTAACTCAATCATGGTTGAGACTTGGGTAAAGTATAATCAGCCATGCCTTGGTCGGCAAAGGTTGGCTATGTCTTACGCGCGTTGTCAAGCCTGGCGTTTCCTACATGGGTCGTTACATCGATGTTTTCCGATGTATCGAACAAAAACATCGATGTTTTCCGATGTATCGAACAAAAACATCGATGTTTTCGATGTATCGAATGAAAAATTATTAGGTAAATAATTTAAATTTTGATGAAGATTTTATAAAATTGTATAAGTCAAATAACCAAAATAAAAAGTTTAAAATAAATAATTGTTTGAAACATTTTCCTATTATACACAATAATTAAGGCGTTGGGAACCAAAAATGTCTAAGTCCATGTTATGTCATATTGAGAAAAACACGAAAACCATGTATGAAGCAAATGGTTATTTAAAGTGTTTACTTTCAAATATAATAATTTCAATTAAATAATTAAATTTAGCTAGTTTCGATTAGCAAATATGAATTTAACAGTGATTCGATATATCGAAAAAATACATCGATGTATCGAATAGATTATGAGGCTTATATTATGGGAACCAGACAATTCATCTTAAACAATTCATTGTATTACAATTCATCGAACACAATTCATCGTATGTACAATTCATCGTATGGACAATTCATCGTATCACAATTGATCGTATACACAATTCATCGTATGCCCAATTCATCGTATACACAATTCATCGTAAGCACAGTTTATCGTATGCACAATTCATCGTATGCACAATTCATCGTATGCACAATTCATCTTTTCACAATTGGAAGAGGTGAATTAACAACTTATGCAGACCCTTAGACCTATCACTTAACTTGTCTTCGATTGAAGAATTTTAAACGGAATCAAATTCTCCAATTGTAGACTAGTTCAGTGATAGATCTAAAGTTCTGTATGACTTTGACCGACCAGTGTTCTTCTTTTTTATCCCAGCCAACATAAGTAGGTACTTTAAATACCAAATTTGTATCGGAAAAAAACTTTCAAAAAGTGCAAGAATAAGAACGAAAGCAAGAGTCTTGCATTTTTTGCTTATTACTAGTTAGTTATAATATGTTTTAATTTGTGTGGCTTATCATGTTTTTGCATTCAAAATAAAATCAAATTTTTCTAGTGTGGCTTATCATGTTTTGTATTCAAAATAAAATATTTTGCAATAAATTACGTTAATTTATAATATTAAAGATAATTTAAAAAGCCAAGATGTTAAAATTTAAGAAATCATTGAGTATTTATGTTTTAATGTTTTGTGGCTTGTCAAGTTTTAGCGTAAAAAATTAAATTACATTTTTTATCTAGCTTATCACGTTTTTGCGTCAAACTTTATCACCAACATATTATATCAACATAAATACTTCTACACAGAAAAAAAATAATCAATACAGCAATGCAATTCACTAATTTAATGAAAACTTTTGCTACTTTTCGTTAATTCAGGAATTCCGTTTGCTAAAATGAATATTTGGCCGTCAAAATATAATTGTTGAAACTGCGCCAACTAAATCATTTGCTGCATTGACGTACAAATGTTCATATAAACAAACGGAATTGCTGAATTATCGAAGAATATCAAACGTTTTCATTAAATTAGTGAATTTCATTGCTGGATTGGTTAATGAATGTAATTAATGTCAGTTGCTATATTTATGTCGATTATTTTTTTCTGTGTTGGCTGCTGTTAACCGACGTTTAAAAAAAGAAAAGGGTTTTCTTGAAATGATGTATCCTCACATTTATGTTATGTCTTGTTTTAAATAACTATTAAAGTAATTTTATAAGCTAATAACTCTTTAAATAAACTCTTATAAGGGTTGAAAACTTCTTAATCGCATTTAATTATGAAGGAATAAATACCAAGCATAAACGTCGCTCTAATGACCCCATTATTATTATTGTCCATAATTGCGCAAGCACCTGCTGCTCCGGCAATATTTGTCTCGTCTTCCCTCGTCCCCCTGCAGCACGATTGCAAAATTTAATTGAAAATCAATAATACGGACTTTAAAAATTTCAAATACCTTGCATGACTGGCTAAAATGCTTGAGTAGATATGATGGGGGTTGTGTGAATCGTTGGGTGGTGGTGGTGAAAGGTATTTTGTCTTTTTCTGTCCACCCTCTATATGCGCGGTACGCGGTTGAGTTAAGTGGCTATTCTTAGCCTCGAGCACTGATTAAGTCGTTTAGAAACATAGGCAGGCATGCGCTTCTTTATCAATTATAATGTAATTATTTTTAATTTTGTGACAAACTGACAACCACTCGAAGGTGCTTTCTTAGTTTTATTAAAATCGAGTGATAGATACCATTGAATCGCAAACAAATTGTGCTGTTGAAGTGAAATAAAATTAATTGATTGATGGGGGAATGTGTGGAATTCCACGGTTGTGGAATTTTTTACAACTGAAAGATTGTAGCCAAACTACACAGAGAATAATGTTGTTTAAATTAATTATGTATCTTGTTTAAATTAATTTTCTGTTTTTTTCTTTTTTTGTGAAAATTTGAATTTTTTTCGATGAATAATTGAATTTTTAGTGAAAAATATTAATAATTTTAGTTAAAAATTTTAATTTTAGTGAACATTTTAATTTTAGTAAAAATTTTAATATTAATGAAAATTTTAATTTTAGTGAAAATTTTAATTTTCAGAAATATCTATCATGAAACAATTAGCGTATTCACAGTTACATGGTATTGGTACGACATTGTACGAATACGACAGTACGGCAATTGAACTGTGAGCACCACTTTTCTGCTTGTTAAAATATTTCGTCAAATAAATGCAGCTGATTCTTATAAAATTAGTTTTTTTTTGAAATTATCATAAATATTCCTCAATTTTAAAAGAGAAACAAATAAATCAACATTTTTATATTTTTAATATATTTATATTTTCTTATCATGTGGTCAACAAAATTAAGATCATCGATTAAAAATTGACAGATTTATAAAGATTTTTGTAAATGAATATTTGGGATTTTGAAAATGTATTTGGTGACTATTCGTTCTACAACGATGATATTTTAATGAAATTAATGGTTTTTATAATTATTTTGAAAATGTTTTCAAATAAAAATTACATTTAAAAATTAAAAAAAGTATTTAAAGTGAAAAAGTTAAATAAGTTACGTATATGACCCATTATTTTAAAAAATCAAAAATAGATATTTTTGGAACCCTAGTATTTTCCCGTCAATTTCACAAAAATAAAATTTTCGATGGAGTCTCTCATAATTTCTAAAACTAAATTTACAAATATGAAAAACGATGGAGTCTCCCCAGAGTTGCAAGTTTTGCAGCTTATGGGAATTTTCTGTCCTTGCGTAAAATGATTTCTCACACAGGGGAATTTTCTCATATGTGGGAAAAAATTCTCACTTGTGGGAAATTTCCCACACGAAGCAAATGCAGTGGTATAATAGGATTTTGTGAGAATTGTGTGAAAATTGGTGGACATTTGTGATAATATAGTGAGTCTCCCATCATTTTTAAACTAACAAGTATTGAAGTCAAATTTCCGATTTCTTTCCATAGGAAATTTGTTCACTGACACACGATTTCTAATACACAATTAAAACAAACAAAATACGAAAATAAAACAATAAGGAACCAATATGGAGCGTAATAAAATAATTGATTAATTCAAATAACAGATTATGAGAAACATTATGACATCTTAAATTTGAAAAATTTCACCCTCATATTTATGAGACTTTTAATATTCTTAAAACATTCATATTTGAACACCAAAAAGAGCCCAAAAAGGCTCCCGATTTTTGGGTAGAAGGCACGATTTTACTCATATTAGTGAAACTTTTATTGCTTCTAAATCACTCATATATGGGCACTTATAAGAGCCCAAAAACACTTCCGACCCCTTGGTAAGGAGCACGATTTTATGAGCCCAAAAACTCATAAAATTATGAAACTTTTATTACTCCTAAAACTGTCATATTTATGTACTAAATAGAGCTCCAAAAGGCTACAGAAACTTGGTAATGGACATGCGTTTAAGAGCCCGAAAATCCGCATATTTTTGATCATTTTAAATATTCATGAAACATTCACATTTTTGAGAAGTTCTAGACACTACAATTACTTCGTTTTTTGAACTTCCCTCTCTTCAGAAATATAGAATGTTTCTTAAATGAATCCAACATAATACATGTTCATGTTTTTCTTAGTCCAGATATCCGTGAGAAAATGCTGCCATTTCAAGTAAATCCATGAAATATGTAGGTTTGTCTGTTGAACTTACTTTAAAATAAATTTTCATTTGATTTCAAATTCAAAATGAATATTAATATATCAATTTTATTTAAACAGTAGTCTCCTAAAGCCAACATAACTTTTGTGAGTCCCTTTTCTGAGTGCTCCTAAAATACTCTTAAATTTGATAATTTTATGAATTTCATTTGAGGGGCTCCTAAAGCGCTCATGAATGAGACACTTTTATGAGTCAAATTTTAGAGCGTTCCTAAAACATTCTAAAATATAGAACATTTATGAGTTTATTTTTTGAGCGCTCAGAAACAATTTTATATTTGATTAGGAGTCTAATTTATGAGGGCTCCTAAATATGAATCTTTCATGAGTAATATTTTTGAGTGCTCCGAAAACAGTTTTAAATGAGATAGATACTTTTATGAGTGTTTTTCCTGATGGCTCATAAAACAATTAAATAATTGATCTCGTTTATGACTCCAATTTCAGAGCGCTCCTAAATTGCTTAATGGACAAACTCAAATTGAAATAAAAATGTGTTTTACACTTATACTTCATCATATTGTTAGTATATTCAGATTTTTAAATAATAAATTTTGGACTGTATATTTGTAAATAAAATCTATTTTTATCTGGATAGCACATTTTGAAAATGAGCTGCTCAATTATGCCTTATGTTGATCAAGTATTTATTAATATTAAACAATATTCAATAATATTAAACAATTATTCATCAATATTTGATATCAACAATGAATAACTATTCATCAACTATGATTAATAATTTAAAAATATTAAAATTCATTTATAATATAAATTTATTCATCAACAATAAAGAATTATTCATCAACTATGAAGCATTTTTCATCAATGAGAATCAATTCTTTGTTTACAATGAACACACTCAGAAAAAAATACAATATAAATAATAGTTTTTTACTATTAAAAATAGTCAATAGGATAAATTATTATTTTAATCGGAAAATACCATTAAATACTAGAAAATACCATGACATTGTCATTGAGTTTATATGAAAGATTTATTTTTTGTATACTATTAAATCAATAATTGTCCTATTGACTAATTTTAATGGGATTTGAGGGTATTTTTTCTGGGTGCAATAATACATCGCAATGAACAGCAGAAAATCGATTAGCCCTGAAGAAGTTAGGGTTCGTATGATGAACAATTATTTGCGGTTCGTCAGATTTGAAAACTTTGATAAATTATTAAAAATTTCATTTGTATTTCAATCATGATCAGGGTGTTTCTATCTTGAATTAAAGTCTTAACAGACCTGACTTTTTTTTTGTTATGTATTCATCAATTATATAGTAGTCATCAGTTTAAAAAACAATGATTATATCTTTTTTGCTGTGTACTCACCCGGGTAATCAATGGGCGGCCGCTGGTCACTATCGAAACTCGGAAAACAACGGTAACTGCCGGCAACGTATATCGCCAACGCGCCCACCGCCGCTCCCAAAACGGTAAATGCGATGGCCAAAATCAGCAGACGTCTGCGAAGTGCGGGTTCCTTGAGCAGGCAGTCGGTGGTGCTGGTGGTGGTTGCGGTGGTATATGGCGTCAGCGTTATATTGCGCTGCAGCGAGGTGCGCGCGACACCACTACCAATACCACCAACACCGCCGCCGGCAGCAGCATGTGCAACACCGCTTGCGCCGCCATTGTCACTGCCGAGATAAACAACTGTGGGTACTTTGGAGTGGGGGCCATTGTTCTGATAGGCGGCTACGCTGTTAGCGACGGTATCTGCATCTGCTGGTTTACCGAGTAGCGGTGCTGCAGCGCCCGCTGTATTAGCGGCGGCGTCATCCATGGGGTTGGTGCGTTGCTGATTGCAACCGCCAAAGTTTTTGTCAACGCCGATGATTTGTGGTGGCGGCGCGGTGCGCAGATAACCGTTGTTTATCAATTTGTTGTTTTCGGTCGGCATGCTATGAGCGCTGTGTGATGTGTGTGTGTGTGTCGTTTGTTGGGGCAAACGGGGAGGGTGGATGGAGGGTTGTAGCACTTTTGCGACTCGCGGAATACTACACGTATTTGGTAGATACTACTTGCTACAACAACAGAGCGCGCGCACAACAGTATCTGATAGATTGATAGATTTATGATTTGGATGCGATTTGAAATTTATCACACAAGCAGGTTGTAGTATGTTTATCGTACAAAAACCAGATCGCTGTTTTTTTGTTGGATTTTTGTTTTATTTTTTGATTTGTTTGTTTGTATAATTTACGTGGTGCGCGTTTATTTATGAGTTTGCATTTATTATTTTCATATCACTCAGTATGTCCATCAAATACACACGCGTTATCCTTGCCCCGCATGTCCATCATAGCAAAGTCCATCATTTGTATTTAATTTGGTGGTTTTATAAATTGGGAATTTTTTCAACACTTGTAAATTAACTGCTTTCGATTGTTTACTCATCAGTGATTTTTCTTTTTTAATTTTTATAATATGTCTTAATCCTTATAAACTCTCTAAAATAAACAGAACCTTTTAAATTGTGTTTATTAAGTTTTCATGCATTAAAAAAAAATAGAAATTTTCATTTATCTTATACAAAACTTGTATTGAGAGAAACAGAAATCATTTCAATGCAACAGAGGTTTCTGTAAGATTTGAACATTATCTGCGTAAAGTCCAATGACGCAGTTGGGTTCTGGGAAAATCCTAAAGGAATGTGGACCTTAAAGCGATATAATTTTTGGGCGATATGAATTAACAATAAATAAAAAATCTGGGACAACCCAGTTGGTGACTATTAATTCTACAAAGACTATATCGTCACTGTCATGCCAAAGAGACGAATGTGCATTTTTAAAAATATTGGGAAATCAAGTTTGAAGTGCTTTAAAAATTAGTAAATTTTTTTGTTATTTTGGTTTAATCAAAAGGGAGAATTCGAAGAGTTCAAAATCTTGTCATGCCAAAAGGGCGAATTTTTTCGTTTTTTGCTATAACTCTTTATTCGCACAAGAAAAAATAATGGTGTAAAGACATTAAATGTTTATTTTTAAACCACCTATCGATTGACATCATTATTTAAAAAATAATTAGCAAACATTAATTTGACATTTGTTATTTGCAAGAAAAATGTATGGCAAAACATTTTTGAATAATAATGCCAATCGATAGCTGCTTTAAAAATAAACAATTAATACCTTCACTCCAATATTTTATCTTGCACAAAAAAAGAGTTATAGCAATAAAAGGAAAAGATTCGCCCTTTTGGCTTGACAATATTTTTCAATTCTTCGAATTTTCCCTTTTGGTTTTGTCATTTGTGGTTCGAAATATGCGGCAAAATAACACACGCAGAAGAAATAATCATGTAAACGCTTTAATTGATTGTTTTTAAAGCACCTATCGATTGGCATCATTATTTAAAAATAATTAGCCAAACATTAAGTTGCCATTTGTTATTTGCTAGAAAAATGTATGGCAAAATATTTTTTAATAATAATGCAAATTTAATAATAATGCTTTAAAAACAAACAATTAATGCCTTTACACCAATATTTTATTTTGCACCAATAAAGAGTTATAGCAAAAATACGAAAAGATTCGCCCTTTTGGCTTGACAATATTTTTCAATTCTTCGAATTTTCCCTTTTGGTTTTGTCTTTTGTGGTTCGAAATATGCAGCAAAATCACACACACCGAATAATAATGATGTAAACGCTTTAATTGATTGTTTTTAAAGCAGCTGTCGATTGGCATCATTATTTAAAAATAATTAGCCAAACATTAATTTGCCATTTGTTATTGGCAAAAAAAATTGTATGTCAAAATATTATTTAATAATAATGCCAATCAATAGGTGCTTTAAAAACAAACAATTAATGCCTTTACACCAATATTTTATCTTGCACCCATAAAGAGTTATAGCAAAAAAACGAAAAGATTCGCCCCTTTTGACATAACCAAATTTTCAATTTTTCGAATTCCCCCTTTTGGTTTTGTCATTTTTGTAGCTAGAACTATCCAACAAAATCACACACCATTTTGGTACACTTGAGGAAAAACTACTTTCAAAAATGTGAAAGAAATGCAAATATCAAGAATTATACATTCGTCCCTTTGACAATATAGTGACGATTTATCAAAATTTATTAAAATCAAAATTCCGTAGTAATATTAAAAATATAAATATTATAAAATTAATATATCGTCGTTGTAGAACGTAAAGTCACCAAATACATTTTCAAAATGCCAAATATTCAATTACAAAAATCTTTATAAATCTGTCAATTTTTAATCAATGATCTCAATTTTTTTGATCACATGTTAAGAAAATGTTAATCTATTAGTTGATTTTTCAACTTTAAAAATGGTTCCATTACTTTTTATAATATTAATCAACAAACTCGAATATTAAGTTTTTCATAAAAATGTATTTGGTGACTTTTCGTTCTACAACGATGATATTTAAAATAATAGAATCCTTTAAAAAAAGGACAATATAATCGAGTGCAATTAAATCTGTTTCAAAAGAAGCACTCACAAAGTTATGACCTACATATAAAACACATTAAGCACATGACATCGAAATACACGTGTATTTGGGGGTTATAGTATCAAATTGATGTTTTATGTTGTCCCAAAATGTTTAATATAAGATTTTGGTTTTTTTTAGAATAAAACTATCAAATTATGCACTATAACTCAACTTGTCAAAAGTTGTTTTATAATTTGCTATTTATGTTTTTTCACATCTAACAGATGTTCAGAAACACTTTAGTTGTTTAGCATTAAAAAGTAACTGTATCGTTATATGTTGCCAAGATTAAGTTATGCATTTATTGGCATTTTTTTTTTGTAGTTTTATTTTAGTCACACAGAATCTACCAACTTTCAAACCAGAAAGCCAAACAATTTGAAATTGTGATTAAAAATTTAAATATCATTTATATTCGCAAAATATATTTGAATGTACAATAAATCAAATTTATAATTAGTTATGTTGCTGAATTTTGAACAAGTTTTATATAAAGATTATCTATAATTTTTATGGCGCACAACATATATGCTTGACATATTTTTAGTCTCACTGAATTGATTGCCTGCAGGCAGACTTTACGCACTTTTAAATTTAAATTAACCCAACTATAACCGATTTATATTGAAGCATTAAGAACAACAAATAGATGACTTCTTTTTAGTTTTACTATTTAATATTTTGTCGTCGTTCAGTGAAAAGTCGTTAAGTCCATTTTTCGAAAATATCGAGATGTGTATAATAAAAACGAACTCATCTTTACGTTGGAAAAGTCCTCGGAGTTCTACATCTTACCAAACCGAAGATATTAAAAATGAAAAATCACTAACTCCAAATATTTAAAAATTCACTTCAGTGAAAAGTACTCAAGTCCACAATTAGCACTTAAAAAGGGGCCGATCAAATCATTTTTAGTCTTAAACTATCGAAGAAGATCTACATGGACATTCCGTATCAAAAAATACTATAATATTACCATAATCGCGGCGTAAAAAATAAGTCAAATTTATAAAGGTCTTAGGACCATCTTCGGTTAAGCACTAACTGCCACTTTAGCTCAGAGTTACAAATAGAATATATGGAATTGAAACACTTAACTGGACATTTTGAAAGCGGCCCTTAGTGATTTTTCACTGCACGGCAATCGTTGAAGTCTGAATAAAACCGTGCTGAGTCCACAAATATGGTCGGATTTCAACGATTTTTGGATTAAATATCTTTCATTTAATCCAAAAATCGTTGAAATCCGATTTCAGTTTAATCTCCAATTCAAACTGAAACTGTTACTGTTTATATGGCACTTAGTGACTTTTCATTGAACGGCAATCGTCGAAATCTGAATAAAACCGCGCTGAGTCCACAAAAATTGTCGGATTTCAACGATTTTTGATTAAATTCCCTTTATTTCCAATTCAAACTGAAATCAGATACAATTATTTGAATAAACTGGAGCAATGTTACTGTTTATATGGGACTAGTGACTTTTCATTGAACGGCAATCGTCGAATTATGATTAAAACGGTACCAAGCCCACAAAAATAATCGGATTTCAATGATTTTTGGATTAAATGATAGATATTATGCAGTTCTATATCCCTGCAATTAAAACTGAAATCAGATACAATTATTTGAATAAACTGGAGCACTCCCTACAAACCATTTGACGATAATTTTTAAATTCGATATAAAAATGATAAATTTTAGATATAAAACTAAAAGTATTTCAAAAATTAATTGCGTGTTCTTTTTAATTTTAGTCAAAAAATCAAATTTTATGAACAAATAAAATTTGTTTATCGAAAATAAATCCATTAATGATATCATCTCGATATCTATAATGACAAAAACAACGATATCGTTTTAGACAGGTTCGTTTTTATCGAAAACCCTATCGTTTTCGTAGCATTATAGATTATCGAAAACGAAAATTTGAGCCTATACAAGATATCGTTTCGATATCGTAAAATTATCGTTTGGTTTGCTTGGCTGTTTCTGTTTATATGGGACTTAGAGATTTTTCACTGAACGATAAAGAAAAGAAGTCAATAACGGTCATGTGTTTTGTCTAAACCATTTTTTTTGCCTTTTGTAGCGGAATACTCAATTTTTGGAGTTAGTGACTTTTTACTGAACGACGACGATTTTATGTTTAAAGATTTTATAAAAAAAACAATTAAAATTACGTAGTTTTTTTACATTTTGAAAGGCATTATTGTTGTGTTCATTAATTCTAATTTCAAGTCATTTTCTTTTTTATTTCAATTGAAATTGTCCACTTTTTTGTTTTTATTTTTCTCAAAAATAAAAAAGGTTAACAAATAATCGCCGTTGCATTTTTATTAGTGCGTTTGTGGAAAACATGATCATGGTCAACATGTTGCTATTATATTTTTAAGTTAAATTAGTATCTAAGCTACTCAGCACCTTGATCACCGGAGGCACTAATAACTAGATTACCTCATGTTAGTTAAAAAATAACATTTAAATCACGCAATGCTTAAATATTTGATTAAAAGGACATCATTTTTTTACAAAAAATTTAGCTAATAATGATTTATTATTTTTTATCTTTCAATGCTGTCAATACCATATAGTCCTTAGCCAAAAAAATCGTATGAACTTAATTTCGAGAGAGATTAAAAATTTAGATCGAGATATTTCATATAGAGATATTTCATTTTAAATAAACAAAAAACAAACATATAAGAAATTGAAATTGATAGTGTTTTTTTTTTTAGCTTTCGTCGTTGTACACAGAAAAAAAATGTACATCATATTGATAAATTCCGTTCTTCAAACCATGATTCATTGTATTGAAGAGCCATTCATAATATTAATGACTAACGCCGTAAATGTTATGAATGCTATCATAAATATGAAGAACGCTTGGTAACTGTCGAAAAAGTGTTCTTCAATATGATGAACTGTATGTGAAGAATACGTTTCATCATATTAATGAACCAAAATATAAAATACAACATATATGTTTCTATTTTATTTTCGTTCATGTTTTGCCGTACTTCTCAATTCTCAAGTAGTTCTTGTGTGTTATTTCTTATATAATGCTTGCTCGACATGCATAAATTAGTAAAATGTTTTATAATATATTTATTTTAATTACAACTTTTTATTAATAAAAAGTTATATTTATAAAAAATATATTTTTGAAAATAAAATTTTTTTTTCGAAAACATTTTTTTCTCGAACATTTTTTTTTCGAACAATTTTTTTTTGAAAACTTTTTTTTTCGTTTTTTTTTTTCGAACACTTTTTTTTGAAATATTTTGTTTTCCTTTTTTTTTTTTGGAACAATTTTTTTTGTCCAAAATTTTTTTTGTTTGGTTATAGAACTTTTAGTTCTATAGAACTAAAAGTCACCAAATAATTGTTTATGAAAATCTTAAATTTCAACTTTATTACAAAATGTAATTGATACACTTTTAAAGTTAAAATACCAATTGATAGATTCACATTTTCTTATCATTTGGTACAAATATTGAGCTCATCGATCAAAAATTAAAAGCTTTATAAAGATTTTTGTAAATGAACAATTGACATTTTGAAAATGTAGTTGGTGCCTTTTACTTCTGCAACGTCGATATGGTTCCGGAAATATGTCGGATTAAACTGTGAACAAATAACTTAAAAATCGCAAAATTTCATATATCATTTTAATGGTTATCTTAATACCTCAACTGACCTCAAATATAAACCATTTTTCAATATAAACGCAATTAAGTTAACTAGCCTTAGTGTTTTTTAAACAATTTTATCTATTTTTTCAGTCCAACATTTAAAATTTTTCTTTGCTTAATACTGTACAACATTGATACCAAGTTACAATTACTTCTAAGGACCCAGATGAAATCCATTCGTTGGCTATACATTTTTTTTACTCTATATTACTATAAAAAAATACGAGAGAATATACGTGATTTCGAAGATCGAAACTTAACAATATTTTTCGTGAGCATCACTATCTTTTAAATATTCTTCCTTTACTATATCCACCTCATATTTGTTAGTCTTCTACTTCATCTTTGGATACTTCTTCTTTGTATTTTTATCTCTGTCTTTCTCCAATACCTCATATTTTTACTTATTTCGATATTTTTCTATAACTTCCTTTTAACTTTTTCTAATTTATCATCATCTCATTGTACATTTTTACATTTTTTTTTTAGTTATTTTTTACAATTTTAGTTTCTTATTTATTTTTTTTCTATTTGTTTTCTTATTTAAATTTGTTTCTTATAACAATTTATTCTTAAGTGTTCCTTTTCATTCACTTTTAAATTCATTTTTTTAATTTTTTAGGCTATTTCCCTTTTAAAGCCATGATTAGTTATCGTAATACGGTCTAAAAAGTCCTTTTCAAAGAAGCTAGATACATCTTGAAAGATGGTTTCCGAAAGATACTTTTTTTAAAGATACTTTTTAGGAATGCCTTTGTGAAGATGCTAATTAAAAAAACATTTTAAAAGTTATATTTAAAAATTTAACTTAAAGAAACATATTTTTTAAGATGCTTCTCAAAGATACGTCTTGAAAGTAGCTTATTAAAATTACATCTTAAAAAATGAATCTTAATGTTATATATTTAAAAATACTACTAAAAGATACATTTTAAATGACACATGATACATTTACATCATAAAAGATGCTTCTTAAAGATGTTTCTTTAACTTGCTTCTCGAAGGTGCTACTTAAAGCTACATCTTTTCTTAAAATGCTTCTCAAAGATACATCTTAAAAGATGCTTATTAAAGATAACTTTTAAAAGACATTTATTACATTCACATCTTACAAGATCATACGTAACGTTGATTCTTAAAGCTGCTGCTTAAAGATACAGCTTAAAGATACAGCTTAAAAAACACTTATTAAAGATACATCTTAAAAAAGGCTTCTTAAAAATGCATCTTAAAGATGCCTTTCAAAGATGCTTCTTTAAAATACTTCTTAAAAGCACCGCTTAAAGTTATTTCTTAATTGTGCGACACACCGCCTGCTTGTCCGTCTATCCGTCTGTCCGTTCGCCTGTCTATCAACCTGTCTGTCTGTCTGTCTGTCTGTCTGTCTGTTTCAGCTCAGTGATAAAAGATTTAGCATTAATTAAAATCGTATACGTGAATTTCCAGTCGAGACCTACTATCGGCACAAATCAGTTTAATTTTGTTGATTTAATATTTTTTTTTTTTCAATTTTATTTCTTTTTGATTCGATTAAATGGTTTGTTTAGTTTTGCAGCACAAAACCGCGAAACGACGCGCCGCGCACTTCGCACAACTTACGACGACCTACCGACCGACCGGCCCCTCACTGCGTGCGGCACAATGAAGCAACTGGTTTTTATTTTGATTTTATCAACCGGAAGATGCTGTTGCTTGCTTCGGTCTTATTATTTATTTTTTTTTTTGCTTCTTCTCTTTTTTTATTGTATTTTTATTATATTTTTCATGCGCCACCCGATGTCTTCGTATTGCCTATGTTTATCACACAGAGTTTAAGCCACAACTAAAGTTGTTCGTCGCGTGTCCTTAGCTTTTAAATTAAATGTTGAGAGCTTTCGCACGTATGTTGTTTGTTATCAACAGTAGAAGTTGTTGCTGCTGCTTTTTAGAAAGAGCGCACGAGAGAGAGAGTGAGAGAAAGAGCGCGCTTAAGTTGTTTGAAGGAGCCTGCGCATGACCCTCATATTGAGTGCAAATTAAGACAGTTTTCAAAGTATTTGAACCAATTCCGACATATTAAGATTAGCAAAAGAAGATGCCTAGCATTGAGTTTTAAATTCTTAGAGGATCGGTTTCAGTTCACATTCGTGATACTTGACCATTCGCGTTATTTAAACTTTTTACCGAACACAATTCTTTATCATATTGAAGAATTTCATTTATAAAATCATGATTCATTATATTCAAAAATAATTCAATATTTTCGTCAATTTTAATACGCAAACAAAAAATTTTTTAAATATTTTCAATTTTTTTTTTGTTTTTTTATAAAAAATATAATTTTCCACCTATTCAAAAATACATGAGGGGCATTCCATTCGTACGATTTAAAACCTTCTCATCTATCTATATATATAAAACTCTTGGTTCGTCTGTCAGTCTGTCGGTCTGTCTGTCTGTCTGTCTGTCTGTTTGTTCCAGCATCACGTCTAAACCGCTGAACCGACTTAACTGAAATTTTGTAACAGGATACTACGGAGTCCGGAGGGTGTCATATGCTATATATGGGCGCGATTGGACAAAGGGGCGTGGTACCTCCCATACAACCTGAACATTCCAAACGACATAACTCAGCACAAACACAAGCTAAAAAGATGAAACAAAAAACTCAAATACAACAAAAAATATACAAAAGGAACCACACCACATTAAACTCACCACAATGAAACTCACCACACTAAAATTCACCACACTAAAATTCACCACACT
This sequence comes from Dryomyza anilis, assembly GCA_951804985.1. Classification (NCBI taxonomy): domain Eukaryota; kingdom Metazoa; phylum Arthropoda; class Insecta; order Diptera; family Dryomyzidae; genus Dryomyza; species Dryomyza anilis. The sequence goes on from OX638130.1 coordinate 117,793,659, forward strand.
AAAACTCACCACACTAAAACTCACCACACTAAAACTCACCACACTAAAACTCACCACACTAAAACTCACCACACTGAAACTCACCACAATAAAATTCACCACACTAAAACTCACCACACTAAAACTCACCACACTAAAACTCACCACACTAAAACTCACCACACTAAAACTCACCACACCAAAATTCATCCACCTAAACTCATCACACTGAAACCCACATTAAAACTCACCACACTAAAATTTCTACTGTTAAAAACTCTACGGTGAAGAATTCTACGGGAAGATTTCTTCCGGGAAGAATTCTACCGGGATGAGTTCTACGGAAAGATTTCTACCAGGAAGATTTCTACGGGAAAGCGTTTTATGGGGAAGAATTTTACATGGAAGATTTCTACTGGGAAGAAATCTAGGGCGAAATATTCTACGGGAAAGCGCAGTCTGAGAAATAATTCTCTCTGAGAAAAGTTGTTTTGGCGGAGAATTATCATTTGGTTACTACATTTATAAAACCAATAAAAAAAACTTCCACAGCGAGGCACGAATTTGTGATATAAATAATATATATTTTTTTTTATTAATAAAATCGCTCCACATCCTTGCATTCACAAAATCTTGGCACGAGTCGTGCACGGGTCCAGCTAGTTTGATAAATAAAAAAAGACAGCTATATTTTCAAGATGCAGAGGATAGATCTTATGGTCCTCTAAGCATGTATAAAAAACTTTTGCAATAGGTCCTATATCTTTCTACAAATTTGAAGTTAAATGCTGTGACGGGCGTTTTTTTTTTTTGTGACGGGCGTTACAACTCAAGAAAGTAAAACTGTTTGGTTAATTGTCAGTACTTTGAACCATTTATCACTAATGCAATAAGTGGCATACTTTCGCAAACAAATTACCTTTCAAATTGTACTATTCAATTTTCTTACGGATTTAAAAAAAGAAACTACAGTATTTCATATATTGCCTCAATTTTGTACTATAATAAATTTCAAAAAAATATTTGACTCTAATTGAGAAAAAAGCATGTCTCATGAGGTGCTGAGAATCAAAGCAGGCTAAGTCAGTGCTATGGCATTTTTGAGAAAAACATGAAAATATGTATTAAGCAAACGATAATTTAAAATGTTAAATGTCAAATAAGATTTCTGACAATATATTCCCCAAATCAGGGTACTATTATGGTATTAAATATGGTTATGTCTAGTTTTGATCGGCAAATGTGGACATTTTTGACCAATTTTGATATACAATAATTACTTAATTGAACAATATGTTAACAATAATTGTTATGCCTTTTTGTACTACAGCGCCATGTATGTATCTTCTTTAAAATGCTAAACAAGAAAATTAATTAGGGTTCTCCTGGATGCTGTAGACTCCTTTTCCCTGGAATATTAAATGTCATTAGGGGCTTTCTTACCTATATTTTATTTTTGACCAATGCCCTGTACTTAAGTTCTGAACAATTTGGTATATTTGCAATTCGAGCACCAATATGACGATATTGCTTGGGGATCAGTTGAGACGACACTCAGAAAAAAACTCATAAAATCTCATTAAAATTTGTCAATAGGACAGTTATTGATTCAATAGTAAATAATAAATTTTATAGTATTTTGTAGAATTTAATAGGATTCACCGATTGAGTTATTAGTTTATCGGACAAATATAATATTGACTAATTTTAATAGTAAAAACTATTAATTTTATGGTATGTTTTTTCTGAGTGTAGGTTATTCCAAATTAATGAGTACACTTTATGTAATGGCAGTAATCTCTTCCCCAAAAATTCTTTAATGTAAATATTGGAGTATATTGTGCTCGTGATGATGAAAGTTTTACTTCTTTTGTAACAACTGCAGATTGGTAGGAAAATAAGGAACAGTTTAGGAATTTTCGATTGTTTCTTTGTCTTAAATTTTTGGTCCACATTCTGCATTCTATGAATCTGCACTATAAAATTCATGACAAGGACGTTCCAAAAAAGTCGGCTAAAATGTACGTTTCGTCGTTCATTATGTAACACTTGAATTTTTCAAAAAAAAAAAATACTTTTTATTAATCTTTTGGTACAGTTTCCCCAATGTTCTTCGCCACATTCTTGTCTGGTATTTTTTAACCTTCAACATCTTCAGTCCACCTTTTTTGATCCTACGAACAAAGGACACCGAACCATACAGTTGTTTGGGTACTTTTTTTGGCTGAAATGTTGGGATTTTTCTTGAAGAAAGTACTAAAATTCTCTGATTTTGTCTTGTCACAGATCTCTTTTTTTTCTCTCAGAACCTGTGTATTGATCAGGTTCTATTTAAACTAATTTCACCCAGAAAAATACTATATAAATAATAGTTTTTACTATTAAAAATTGTCAATAGGATAAATTATTATTTTAATCGGAAAATACCATGACATTGACATTGGGTTTATATGAAAATATTTATTTTTTGTATTCTATTAAATCAATAATTGAGGAGCTCATTTCCAAAACGTGCTATATGAAACGAACTCTGTTTTGAGTAAAAGGCGAAATACTGTTACACCATGATAGAGTCAAATTTGGACCAAATTGTCTTTTAGGCTTTTGATCTTTGCCATAACCTTAGAATATTCAAGTTTTTAAATTAATCGTTTTTGAACCGTATATATGTTAATAAATGCTTTCAAAATTGAAATAGAATGTTTTGGAAATGAAATCTCACATAGCATTTTTTGGAAATAACATTTTTAAAAGATAGCATTTTTTGGAATTAAAAAATATTTTAGTTTGCATTTGGTTCATGTTTTTTATTTAGACCAAAGGTAATAGTGATTAAAAGTATCCTTGTTCAATAATGTTATTTCCGCATCAGGATTTGAGTCTTTAGTAATATTATTGACCAACATTTTTTAATAAAATGTAATATTCTCTATATTTAAACTCATTGCTTTCAACAGTTTGGATGTAATTTTTTGCAGCTTGTTCATGATGAGCCTTTCCTTAACAGAGTATTTCCAATATAAGTTTCGCAAGATCTTATTTGATTTCAAATAAACATCATACCTAGTACCTTCGAATCTGATATTTTGAATATTTTTTAAATTAGAACACCTGTGTTTGTCAGACTTTGCCAAACAAGAAGTGGAACGTTTCCAGACAGAGTCTTTTTTTTGAAACAAATGCTTTTATTAAGAATAACAATATGTTATTCTTAATAAAAGCATTTGTTTCAAGCTAACCTACAGAAGGATTTTGCCTCTTTAGAATATAGTTTTTTTTTTTGTTTTCCAATAAATTGACATATTTTTAACATATTTTCCACTTTCCGCAACAAATTTATTTATTTGATTTTCGAGATATACTTAACTTGTGGCTCATAGTGTAGTTTTTGTTTTGATTATATAGAAAAAAAAATATTTTTAATGATCTTCAGATTTATTTTTGGCTTTATAATTATCATTTTGGGTGTTACTCTAAACGTACGACGCAATTTTATTACATCCTCTGCCAGACTGATGTTCTGTCCATAGGTAGAAATTAATATTTTTTATGTCGCATAAATTATGGCTACATGTATAAAGGTTGCAAATATATAGTACCATCGGTATGTGTTTCCTTAATTTGTTTGAAGTACGTTTTCGTTCTATAGCACGTTTTGGAAATGTAATTTTCTCCAAATGGAATGTTTTGGAAATAAAATTGTATATAGCACGTTTTGGAAATAAAGTGTTATTTTAAAGTCAAATTACTTTGCAAATGATCTATTTTGAGATTTTATTTTTACGTTTTCGACACCTAAGGACGAACAAAAGTACATAAATAACATTTTTTTCGAATTTTGACTGGATGGCACGTTTTGAATATGAGCTCCTCAATTGTCCTATTGTCCTATTCTGGGTGTACCTTTGAAATAGTGTTCGGTTAAATTTTTAGTTTCCTAGCAATTTTTTGTAAGTTCACTGAAAGTGATACTGGTGAAATGTTCAAATTTCATTTTCTTACATCCACTTCGATTGCCATTTTCATGATTATGGACGAATCCACTTCTAAAAAATTATAAGTTTTTCAACATTCATTTCACAGCTTTCTACATACCATTTTTAATTTTTTTTGATTTTAAAAATATAGAATAAATAATGTGATGGACAATTTTTTCGTGCGCAGTCCTTACAATTATTTTAAAACTTTTTATTCAAAAACCTTTTTGTATTTTTCATGGATAAAACAATTTTTGTATTGTAACGTACAGTTTTTCTAATGTCTCTAGTTCCTTGTAAATTTTTGTTGGAATATTAATATTATTATAATAATGAAATATTAAAATTAATAAATCAAAAACACATTCTTTGGAATTTAAAAACTCCAGAGTAACCATAATTCTGAAATCACTAGGACTTGACAAACACACACAAGCAATTCATGGGCTAATGTAAATCGTAGGATTTACTGTGACGGAAATGCAACGAGATTAGTTTTTGATTAAATTCTATGTTTGTGTCGGTGTCGCATTTCACACAAACATACACACAGACTGACAGACACACACACACACACAGAGTGCCAGTGACAGCAGCACTGTGTGCAACAATGTGTTATTCGCGCCAACCACCCACAAGCCACGCAAACAGACACAAAGTAACATTGGCGCGGATTTTGGCGCAAATAGCAGCCACTTTTTGTCACTAACACCACCACCGCAACATGAACTCGGTTAACATATGGCAGTGGTCTCGTCGTTACATCTTTTGCTGCGGCGGCTGCATCTCCCACACGCCCACTTTTTACAGCGAATACTTGAATGAATTACTGAATGAATGAATAATCGAATGAATGAACGTAACGAAGACTGCTGCAACTTGAAGTTAATCCGATTTGCACTTAAATTAAGATTTATTGCACGACTAGAACTAGATATGATTGCGGTTGACATGAAAATGTAATTGGTATCTGTGCGAGTTGTGATTAGTGCTCATTTGATGAATGACCGACAGACAGACCGACCGACCGACTGAGCAGTTATAATCGACACGCGTTCGTACACTTTGGGTTACGACGAATTTGAGTTGTTATCGTGTGAAATTCTGTGGCTTAAAATACTTTCACAGCATAGTAAATTAATACTTTTATTATTATTTAAAATTATTTTTATTTTTTGCGTATCAGCCACAACGTTCTTGGCCCCTTGCTCGCGCACGACTGAAATCAAGCAGTAGCATTTTGCCACTTTGTAGATACCAAAGCACAGCACAGCGCGCTATATGTCTGTCTGTCTGTTGGCCACGACTGACTGCTGCTGCTGCTACTGTTGACCAACTCAGTTGAAAGTGAGCAACGTGCTGCGCTGCATGAGGTGCCCGTGAGCCATTAGCCGTGCGCAAAGTGGGAGGAAAGCGGAACGAGTCATGCTGCATGGTTAGTTATTGCAATGCGGGAGCTTTGGTTGGATACTGGCTCATACTAGTTGCGGCAGTTAATTCAAAGTTATTATCATTAAATTTACTCCCATGGGTGGTAATAGGATTGTTTAAGAACTTCGCTTTATTTTAATAGACTTTGTTTGTTCAGGGGTCTGAAAGTGTTTGGTATTCTCTCTTAAACTTGCTTCTTTTAATATTGTTCAAAAACATAGATTTACGCTAGAAGAAGAAAGGCTGGTATAATTTTTCAAATATTATGACTAATGATAATTTTTCGATAGGAAATTAAAAATATTTTAAGAATCTATTTTTTTTGAAAATTTGAAAAAATCAATTTAATAAAAAAAAAATTGGTAAAAAATTAATTTTTTAGTGAACTTTTTTTTTATTTTTTTAGTGAAAAATTAAATGTATAGTCAAAAATTAAAGTTTTTGTAAAAATTGACTTTTTAGTGAAAATTTTAATTTTTTGATATTTTTAGGGTAATTTTGAATATTTATAAAAATTTGAACTTTTATGAAAATTTGAAATTTTATAGATTACTGGTATTTTGTACCCGGGCTGCGCAAAGTGGTTTTTCTGTAATTTTTATGTTTTTATACCATTTTTTTAAGAATCTTGTTTTTCCCGTTTTTGTTTTACTATTTTTCATTATTTTTTACTTTTTTTCGCATTTCTCTGTTTTTCCTTTTGTTTTTAATTCTCATGTTTTGTTTTTATTTTTTTGCGTTTGTGTTTTTTGCTTTTGATTATGAGTTTTTATTTTTGCATTTTTACTTAAGTTTTTGTATTTTTCTTTTATTTTGTTATTTTTGTGATTTTGCTTTGTTTTTGTGTTTTTGCTTTTTTTGTGTTTTTTCTTTTGTTTTTGTGATTTTTTCCTTTTTCTTTTTCTTTAGCTTTAGTTTTTGTTTTTCTTTTGTTTTTAATTTCGCTTTCTTTTTGTGTTTTTACTTTATATGTGCTTTTGTTTTTTTTTTGTTATTCTGTTTATTTCCGTTTTTGTGTTTTGCTTTTGTATTTTTTTTATGCTTTTGTTTTTATTTTGGGTTTTTTTAATTTGTTTTTAATTTTTGCTTTGTGTAATTTTTGTATTATTGCTTTTGTGTTTTTGATTTTGTGTTTTTCTTTTGTTTTGGGTTTTTGTTGTTGTGTTTCTCTGTTTTGCATTTCCTTTTGCATTTTACTTTTTTGTTTTTATGTTCTGCTTTTGTGTTTTTGCTTTCATTTTTGTCATTGCTTTTGTTTGAGTTTTTGCTTTTATTTTTGTGTTTTTGTTTTTGCTGTTTTTGTGTTTGTATTTATGCTTTTGTTTTTGTGTTAATGCTTTTGTATTTATGCTTTTTATTTGTATCATTGCTGTTGTTTCTGTTTGTGGTTTTATTTTTTTTTTTTGTGTACTTGCATGTTTTTGTGTTTTGATTTTGTGGTTTAGCATTTGTGTTTTGCTTTTATGTTTATGTTTTTGCTATTGTGTTTTTGCTTTTGTTTTTTGCTTTTGTGTTTTTGCTTTTTGTCTTTGCTTTTGTGTTTTGCTTTTGTGTTTTTACTTTTCCTTTTGTGTTTTTGCATTTGATTTTGTGTTTTTGCTTTTGTTTGTGTCTAAAAAAATTTAATTTTTATTAAAATTTGTTTGCTCTTGTTTATATCTATGCTTTTTATTTGTATCATTGCTTTTGTTTGTGGTTTTACTTTTGATTTTGCTTTTGTTTTTGTGTCTTGATTTTGTGGTTTTGCATTTGTGTTTTGCTTTTATGGTTTAGCTTTTGTTTTTGTGTTTTGCTTTTGTGTTTTTGCTTTTGTGATTTTGCTTTTGCTTGTGTCAGAAAAATTTTTAATTTTTATTAAAATTTTCAATTTTTATAGAAAATTTCAATATTGAGATAAATTTAAATTCTAAGGTTTAATTTGAATATTTAAGAAAAATATAAATTTTTAATTTTTATAGCAACATTTAATGGAAAATTATTATTTTATTTAAAATTTTTCATTTAAACAACATTTTATTTTTCGGTGATTTTTTTTTTTTTTAGAGTATATGTGAGTTTTTAAGAAAAATTAGAATGTTTAGCAATAAATTTAAATATTAGAAAACAATTTGAAGTTTTAAGAAAAATTCAAAATTTTTATGATTTTTAGGGAATTTGAATATTTGAATAAAAAATAACGGATAAAAATTGAAATTTTCTGCGAAAATTTGATTATATTTTTGAAGTAATAAAAGGAATTTGATGAATATGTTAAAATTGATTTAGAGGAATTTTGACGAACTATCTAAATCAATTTTTTAATTTTAACATAACGTTTAATTTATCGAATATTTATGTGTTTTAAAAGTTAATTTGTTTAGCTATTTATTTATTTATTTATTTATTTATTTATTTATATATTTATTTATTAATTTATTTATTAAATCTAAATACAAATTTTAAAGTAAGATTTTAAGACCCTTGTGCGGTATAAAAATTATTATTATTTTCTTAGTCACCCTGTGCAGCACATTTTTCAAATAAACAACAGCTGGCTCTTTTATCTGTGGCCGCATATTTCTTAGATACTTTTTTCACTTGTTTACATTTCTGTGTGCGACTAAACTAAATTTCCTGTGTATTTTTCCTATATTTTTGTATTTTAATTTGTTCCCTATAAATTTATTTTAAATTAAATGACTTCATTTTGTTTTCATTCCTCAAAATAAATTCAAAAATGTTTAAAATTCCACTGATCTGCTGCATTCTAGCTGGCTTTCTCGTGTATCTGACTCATGCCGACGAAGTTAGTGAGATTCCTCTTCAATGCGCCAGCATCCAACGCCATGAAATTGAACCCCATCTGTCGACAAAGACTCCATATCGTGTGTTGGCCAATCACGAGGACACGCCACCCGAATATCCAGGTAATACGAACATTTTTTTCAAATTGATGTCAATTTTCCAAAGTTTTCTTTAAACCACCATAGGCTGCAAAGCAACTCGGATTTGGTCCGTAATACGGCACGGCTCTAGAAATCCCAGCAGAAAAGTCATTCGCCAGGCGCAACAGGAACTCGAGGACATTAAGCAACGCATACTCAACAGTGCTACTCCAACACTTTGTCCTGCGGAATTAGAACAACTCAAATATTGGCAATTTAATGTTAGCGCCGAGGAGCAAAAATTTCTGGTGGCCGAAGGCGAGGATGAACTAATCGAACTGGCTGAGCGCATGCAACATCGATTCCCCGAAATATTATCAGATGTCTACGATCCGGAATTATATTATTTTAAATACACCGCAACACAACGAACGCTACAAAGTGCAAAGAGTTTTGCCACAGGTCTGTTTGGACGACATCGTGTGGGAGAGATTATTTACCCGGAGGCATTGCATAGGGATCCGGTGTTGAGGGTGAGCTATTTTCATAAATTAACTAATAAATTTAAAATAGAAAAAAAATGTACGTAAATATACAAAAATGTTAATTGACCGTTTATATTTTTATCTGTCATATTTGATTATCAACTTTAAGTACAAATATATCTGTGGCAATATGAATTAACTATAACTTGAAATATGCTTAAAATTAGTTTTTTTAACACCATAAACGAAGCCATTTTGTGGCAAATTTTTATAGTGGTCATTCCTATAGTTGCTGAGATACAAGCACAAAACGTAAAAGTATTTCTCTTTTTATTAAATATTTATTTTTATTCAAAAGTATATTTTGTAGACATTAATATTTTTAAACTTTTTCTCTTATATGTAAAAATATTTTTTAAAAATATTTTTCGAAATAAGTTTTAAACATTACAAATGATCTTCTGAAAAGTCGTTGTAGAACTAAAAGTCACCAAATACATTTTTATGAAAAACTTAAATTTCGAGTTTGTTGATTAATATTATAAAAATTAATTGATGCATTTTTAATGTTGAAATATAAGTTGATAGATTTATATTTTCTTATCATGTGGTAATAAAAATTGAGATCATAGGTTAAAAATTGACAGATATATAAATATTTTTGTAAATGAATATTTGGCATTTTGAAAATGTATTTGGTGACTTTTCGTTCTACAACGACGATATGTTTTATTTCATATTTTCACAGTTTAGCCTTTTGTATGTTTTATATTATATTTTTATGTATATTTCATTAAAAAATATACTTACTTATATTTACTAAGCTTAATATTTATTAAAAAAATACTATATTTATTAACAAAAAAAAAAAGACATGCTAAAGCAACGACTTTAAAAACGGTTAAAAATTACATAAAGCGTCCCAACAATAATAAATAACGACAGACCATAGTTGCCAGATGAAATTCCCTCACGATAAATTCTCAAAAAATTCGTGATTGTGTTTAAATCTTAATTAACTAACGTGATTGTGAGTAGAACAAAAGTTGATCATTCCATCGTAGTTTTTATTTCATTTATTACTGTCACTGAATTTTCTGACAAACTGTATTTTTCTCCAAAACCGTCAACTATTCCACAGTCTTATAATAAGTATCCGGCAACTCTGCACGCACTGTGTAAACAACGCTTCCACGCATATTACCCACATTTTCGAACGCAGCGCGGCTTGTGTTTGTTTTTACTGACATTTTGTTTTGCTATTCAGCCCACCCCCACCATTTTCTTTATCTAAAAAGCATTCTCGATTTTCTTGCCCAATCTTCTTCGTCAAGAAATCGATATCGATAACGGGTGGACTTTTGAAGTTTCAGTGCTGCGCTGCTTCTCTTCTTCTTCTGTCCAATTTGTCAAAAGTTGAAAGTTGCTGAACGAACGGAAAAAATGTTGCTGCGTATTTTCTATAAACGTGATTTTTAATTGAACGATTTGAAAGCAGCATAAAAAATACAACAAACAACGAAAATTTCCTAAACAATACAAAGTGCATAAATTTAAATTACATTTGAAGGAAAATTTGCGTCGACGGCGTTGCAGGCACATGAATTGATTGCATATAGATTTTGTGGTTATGTTGTGTGTCGAAGGCTGCGTCAGAGTGCTGCCGCTGCTGCGCTTCGCGTACAACAACTGATGCATTGAAACAGAAGACGTACGAAAAATACATTTAAAACGTTGGACGTTGAATATTGTTGAAAATAAGTGGTGGACAGTGATGCTGACGCTGTAGGAGAGTTGCACAAACGCAGCGGCAGCAATTGAGACAACAGCAATAACAAAAAAAAAATAAAATTAACAAGAGAAAAGTGTTTATATAGTAATTAAGATTTAAAATGTTGGAATCGCCAGCAGCAGCTCCTAGCACTACTGGTGGGCTCTATGGCGGCACAAACAGTAGCAGCAGTCATAGCTTAACGGTGGCAGCCACAGCAGCAAATACATCAGGTACATTTGCAGTCAGTGCACGCAAAACTTCGCTTTGTGACAGTCAACCGCAACAGCAACAAATGCCGCCGCTGTTGCAGCAACTCGCCAACGGCGTCTTCGGCGTGGACGTATCCGACCATCAGTGTCCGCTCAGCTTCAAGGCTAAGCGCCACCAGGAGGTAATCGAACCGCTTGCCTACGAACGTCAACCATGGCGCATACGCGAGCGCATGAAAACCGCCAGCGTCGCCCTGGTGCTTTGTCTCAACATTGGCGTCGATCCGCCAGACATTGTAAAAATCCAACCATGCGCACGGCTCGAATGCTGGATCGATCCGTCGTCAGTGTCGGCGCCCAAGGCCATGGAACTGATAGGCGCCAATCTGCAGCTGCAGTATGAGCGCTGGCAGCCGCGCGCACGCTACAAGAAATGTCACGATCCCACGGTGGACGATGTGAAAAAGTTGTGCACATCGCTGCGTCGCAATGCCAAGGGCGAACGCATTCTCTTTCACTATAATGGACACGGCGTGCCAAAGCCTACTGCAAATGGCGAGATTTGGGTTTTTAATAAAACTTTTACGCAGTACATCCCACTGTCGATATTCGAGCTGCAGAGTTGGATGGCAGCGCCATCGATTTACGTCTATGACTGTTCAAATGCTGGCATTATCATTAATTCGTTTCAACAGTTTGCGGAGCAACATGAGCGCGATTTGGAAAAAGCGCTCGCGGCGTCTCAACGCGCCGCTGCCACCTCTGGCTCGGCCGCCGGCACGCCACAAGGTGGCGGTGCTCAAGCCACGCCACAGCTACCTTTGATCAGCTATAAGCATTGCATACATTTAGCCGCCTGCTCGGTCAATCAGATACTGCCCATGAATGCGCAACTGCCCGCCGACCTGTTCACCGCCTGCCTCACGACGCCCATCAACATTGCGCTGAAGTGGTACACGCTCAAGGAGCAGTTCGATTTGGTGCCGCGTCTGCACAGCGAGCTCATCGACAAGATACCGGGCAAGGTTAATGATCGTCGCACCATGATGGGCGAACTTAACTGGATTTTCACCGCCATCACGGATACCATAGCCTGGAATACATTGCCGCGTGATCTGTTTCAACGTCTGTTCCGGCAGGATCTACTCGTCGCCAGTCTGTTTCGCAATTTTCTATTAGCAGAACGCATTCTCCGCTCGCACGACTGTACGCCCGTTTCGCATCCTGCGCTGCCCAGCTGCGCGCGTCATAGCATGTGGCATGCATGGGATTTGGTTGTCGACTTGGCGCTACAACAGCTGCCCGCCATTTTGGAGCAAGGTGCTGCCTATCAGCAGCTGCCCTTCTTCGAACAGCAATTGACCGCTTTTCAAGTTTGGCTCGAACGTGAGTCGGAGTCACGTTCACCGCCGCAACAGTTGCCGATTGTGTTGCAGGTGCTGCTGTCGCAGGTACATCGTCTGCGCGCTTTAGAGCTGCTCGCGCGTTTTCTGGATTTGGGTCCGTGGGCGGTAAATCTAGCGCTGGGTGTTGGCATTTTCCCGTATGTGCTGAAGCTGCTGCAGAGTTCAGCGAAAGAGCTGCGACCTGTGCTGGTCTTTATCTGGGCCAAAATACTGGCGGTCGATAATAGTTGTCAGCTGGATCTTGTCAAGGATAATAAATACTTTTTGGCTGTGCTGCAGGATGTCAGCGTCTCGAAGGAACATCGCACTTTGTCTGCATTTGTGTTGGCCAGCATTGTGAACAACTTTCTGCTGGGTCAGACGAGCGCGCTGCAGGGATCGTTGGTGTCGATCTGTCTGGTGCAGCTCAACGACGAGAGCTGGCTGCTGAGGCAGTGGCTGGCCATTTGTTTGGGTAGGTTTATTCATTATTTTGTTTATTTCATCAGTTATTCATCTGTTTATTTCTCACATTTTATTTATTCATATTAACTTTTTTTATATATTCATTCAAAATTTATTTATTCATGTATGTATTTATGAATTTATTCATTTATGAATTTATTCATTAATGATTTTATTCATTTATGAATTTATTCATTAATGAATTTTTCATTTATGAATTAATCATTTATGAATTAATCATTTATGAATTTATTCATTTATGCATATATTCATTTATTCATTTATGAATGTATTCATTTATGAATGTATTCATTTATGTATGTATTCATTTATGAATTTATTCATTTATGAATGTATTCATTTATGAATGTATTCATTTATGAATGTATTCATTTATGAATGTATTCATTTATGAATTTGTTCATTTATGAATTTATTCATTTATGAATTTATTCATATATGAATTTATTCATTTATGAATTTTTTCATTTATGAATTTTTAAAATTTATTATCAAATATGTTAATTTGATTGATTCATGTATTTACTTTATTCATCTATGAATTTTTTTACTTATGAATTTATTATAAATTTATTATTTTCATTATTAATAACAAATATTGTATTTATTTTCAGGTCTCTTGTGGCAAAACTTCGAGAAGGCACGCTGGAGTGGCGTCCGTGATCAGGCCCACGAAAAGCTCTACCCTCTGCTGAAGGACGACATCCCCGAGGTACGCGCCGCCGCCGTCTTTGCACTCGGCACCTTCATCAGCTCCGTGACTGATCGCACACGCACCCAGGAACACGCCAACAACATCGATCGCATTATTGCCATCACGCTGCTCGACGCCGTCAGCGAAGATATGTCGCCGCTCGTCCGCATGGAACTAATCGCCGCTCTCCAATGGATGGTCCTGCTCTTCGAGTCACAATTTGTCACCGTCTACTTGCAAGAATTCATGAGCTCTTCGGCAGCAAACTCCGCCGCATCCTCCACATCGGAACGCAGCGCCAGCATTAGTCACGACATTCTCAGCACACCGCAGCAGCCCAACGCATCTGCATTGCCCACGCATCTGCACTCAACGCACAGCCTAGAACGTCATGTATCGCTGCGACGCGGTGTTAGTTCGGGCGCCATCTCAAATATGGCATCTGCCGCCATTCCTTTCCAATCGATTTTCCTTAAACTGTGGCAAGGCATCTACAACCTTGGCCACGATCCGTTTCCAAAGGTGGCAGCGACGGCGCAACGTCTTATTGCCTATGTGCGTGATGCGGCGCTCAGTCAAATCACCGCCAAGGAGGCTACAACTTCAGAGAAATGCATTAGTTTAAGCGTCAGTTTGCCGCCTAGTCCGAATACGCGCGGCGTCAACTACTTGAGCGGCGAGTCGCCGCCTGTCTGCAGTCAGCAGCAGCAACAACAGCAGCAGCAGGTCGCAGCAACAACTGCAGCCGTTAGTAGTTGGGCCAGCAAGTTGCGCATGGGCGGCGAGCGTAAACTGCGCACTAGCTCTATGAATGATGAAACAGATAGCAGTGCACCTGCTGCAACAGCCACCGCTGCTGCTGCTACCGTTGTAGAAGCTACCAACGCCAATAACGCTTCCGCGCGCAGCAGCACCAGCGATCAGTATGATGCCAAGTCCTCGCCGTCGCTGCAGCCTATAGTGCGCACAGACTTCATACCCTGGGCCATTTCGTATTTTACGCGTCCTGGGAAACAACGCTACACCGCCAGCGAGAGTCAGCAGCTCTATCCGGTGGATAAAAATGCGCCTGAGCTGCGCACGCGTCACTATCGCTTTCAGCGCAATCAACAGCTGCGCAAGCGTGCGCGCGAGCAACAGCCGCGCATCGACACGCAGTGCTGGCTCGGCAAAACCGCCTATACGCCTGCCATTGTTAAACTGCTGCCGTATGAAACACAAATCGCGGTCGCCTACAAGGAAAAAGTCGCAGTGCTCGACTGGACCTGCAATTCGATGCGCTACTATATGCCGGCGAGCGGCGCGCAGCAACTCCAACAGGCACAGAAGAAATCAGCAACAACTGCAGCAACCACAAACTATGCTTTGCCGGCGGCGCGCGTTAGTGCCATTGAATTTCTCAATGCACACGATGTAGGTCTCATATTGGTCGGTCACGATGATGGCGTCGTGCGCATCTGGCAGCAACCTGCACAGCAGTCGGAGACAGAGCCGCGTCTTGTTAGCGCCTGGGAAGCTTTGCCGCTACTCAATCCATATGCGGCGTCAACGGCTTCTGTTTCTGCCGCAAGCGCCTCTTCTACATCAACGTCTTCATCATCATCGGCGGCTTCGGCCACATACTCTTCGCTAAAGCGTCCGCAAAGCAGCGCCGCTGGTCTGGGGCTCGTCACCGCCTGGCAACAGACGTCACAGCAGCTGCTGGTCGGCGCCGCCAACTGTCGTTATCTGCGCATTTGGGATGTAAATCGCGAGCTGAAGCTGAGCGACATTGCGCTCGGCGATGATGCCAGCATACGCGTCATTGCGCCGTTTTTGTGCAATGTGCGCAGTGATTTGATTGCGGCAGGCTGCGCTGATGGCAGCGTGCGTCTGTACGATAAACGTTGCGCACCGCAAGAGGCACGCATTCGCGTCTATCGTGAACACACGGGTGCTTTGCTGAGTGCCTGTCTGAAAGTTAATCAGACAACGCTTGTTACTGGCTGCGCCAATGGCAAAGTTTGTGTATTTGATATGCGTTCGCGCGGCGGCGGCAGCTCGTCGTCCTCCGCTGTTTTACAGCAGTGGGATGTGGGCAGCGATGTGACGTCCATTGCTGGCCATCAGTCGGCTGATGTGGTGGCCTGCGGCAGTGCGAATAAAATCACTATCTACAATCAGTGCGGTCGCGCGCAGAGTGTGCTGCGTAGCAATGAGGGTTTCATGGGGCCGAAGTCGGGGCATCCGTCGTGTTTGTCGTTTCATTCGTATAAGGTTTCGCTGGCGGTGGGTTTTGTCGACAACACGGTGGCCGTTTATGGACCGTCGCCAGGTATAAACTCAAAAGAGACTCAACGAGTTCGAATTCAAACTCATTAAGTTTGGAATCGAATTTTTAGTTATTATTGTAATTTTTTTGTTATATTATTTAAGGTTATTTTTATGTATTTTATATTATTGGTTATATGATTAATTGGTGATTTTATGATTTTAATAACTGACTTTAAATATTTCATTGTTTGATTTTTTATAGAAATTGATTAATCAAATTTTCAAAAATAGATTATTTTATGTTTTATCTTTTAAATATTAAATTTTATTTGATATATAAACTAATTAGTCAATTTATGTGGAATTTATAAATCAAATTTTCAAAACTTCACTTAAATCAGTATCAGAAATTGACTAATTAAAGTATTAGAAATTGGTTAATCAAATTATCAGCAATTGATTAATCAAACATTCAAAAATTCACTAATATAAGTATCAGAAATTGAGTAATCAAATTTTCAAAAACGGATTATTGAATGTTTTGTCTTTTAAACATTTGATATATAAATTAATTAATCAATTTATGGGTAATTGATAAATCAAATTTTTAAAAATTCAATAATATAAGTATCATAAATTGACTAATTAAAGTATTAGAAATTGATTAAAGAAATTATTAGCAATTGATTAATCAATATTTTAATAATATAAGTATCAGAAATTGATTAATCAAATGTTCAAAAACGGATTATCGAATGTTTTGTTATTTAAATATTTAATTTGATTTGATATATAAATTAATTAATCAAATTATGGGTAATTGATAAATCAAATTTTTAAAAATACAATAATATAAATATCAGAAATTGACTAATCAAAGTATTAGATTTTGATTTATCAAATTATCAGCAAATGATAAATCAATAATTCACTGATATTATTATATGAAATTCAATAATCAAAGTATTAGAATTTGATTAAACAAATTATCAGCAATTGCTAAATCAAAATTTTTAAAAATTTAATAATATAAATATCAGAAATTGACTAACCAAAGTATTAGAATTTAATTAATCAAATTATCAGCAATTGATTAATCAAAATTTAAAAAATTTACTCATATAAATATCAAAAATTGAATAATCAAAGTATTAAAAATTGATGATTTATAAAATTGATTAATATTATTGTCTAAAATTGATTAATGACATTATCTGAAATTGATTAATCAAACAGTTTAACCAATCGATATTTACTTTGACTTTTTATATTTGATCATTTTAATATTTTATTGACTGATCGTTCATTTTTTACTTACGATTTCTTTTTTTATTATTTAACTATTTTAAATTTATGTGATTTTTTGATTATAGGATCATTTGATTTTATGATTTATTTAGAAATTGATTCATCAAATTATCAGTAATAGTTTAATAATATGACCAGAAATTAAAATTCACGAATTATAATTATTACAAATTGATTAATCATATATTGAATAATCAAATTTTCATAAATTGATTAATCAAATTATCAGAAATGAATAACAATGATTAATTTTAATATTTACATTTTTATTCCCATTCCAGTTTTATAAGCTCTGCAAACGCTGGCAAGTTGATGTAGACAAAAATCCACGCACCCTGGACAACGTTAATAAATTTCTCGCGGAGGCACCCGCCATGCACGCCGCCATCAACTACATCAAGCAACGCACCCAACTCAATGACTTAACCACGCATGCAGCTCGACTTATTTACACCGTTTGCGCTTTTGAGACCGCCTGGAATCGTCGTCGCCAACCCTCCATCTGGTGCAGCTTCTTCAATCGACACACCATACAGGCGCTGGAGTTTGCCGAGGATCTGGAATACTATTGGATCGATGGTTATGGCCATAATTTAACACATCAAATTGCCTGCCCGGCTATATCCAATATGTTCGAACACATTGAGTGCGTCTAGTCTAGTAGTTGCAAATAGCATTAAACATTTTATTTATTTGTTTCTATTTGTTTTATACTTTATGCAGCCCCTCATCGAACAGACCCAATGCCACGTTCTACTTTACACATTCAGGCACTCTACTGAAATTGTTGGCACATCTGGGACTCTACAAAGACTCGACGCCGCTGACGTGGCAGGACTTTCCGGGGGAGCGTTCGTGGAAAACAAGTGCCATTGATGCATTTGCAACCAATGTGGCGTTTGTGCTATACGAGTATGTAATTTGTTATATATTTTTATATCAAACACTAAGAGTGAAAAGGATATTCAGTTTGGTCATACGTTAATAACATCCAGAAGGAGGCGTATCTGGTATGATAAAAATATTCTTGAGCAGCGTGACCTCACGAGTCGATAAACCGATATCCGTCTGTTTGTCTGTTGAAAACACGATTACATGATAGCTTAAAGTGCTAGATCAATGAAACTCTGAATTTTGAATACTTTTACATCTACGTTGTCTGCTATTGAAAATTGGCATGATTGGTCTATTGTGATCTGTGATCCGACCACTTATGTTCAAATACCTCATATAACACGTAACATCAACGGCTTAAATTTACTTTGTATCGGCCGAAGTAAACTTTTTGGGTAAAATTTTCTTTAAAAATTTCTCATACTTTTTCGACGATCTGTCCCTATACATGACATGCACAGTGTTGATCGTAAGAAGGGATGATAGGTTAAAGGGGGGGAGGAAAGATGAAGTAGTATCGGTTGATGTTTGTTTTGAACTTGCCAATATCAATGTAGATCGTCGGTAGATCAGTGGTAAGTGCGTTTGACTGCGCGTCAAAAAGTACCATGTTGAAGCCTGGACTGGGGCTAACAACATCTGTTCATAGAAAACATTTTTCTATACCGCGTTACCTCTCGGCAGTGAATGTTAAACCTACGAGGTAAAACATTGCCTATGATAAGCTCTCACCCGACGTACGGATTCGTCATTAAATTGTAGGTCCCATCACTTTGTGTGCAAATATAACACGCACAGCTCAAAATGGAGAGCGAGCTCGGCCTAAGTTCTGCAGGACTGTAGCGCCAAACTATTATTGTTAATATCAAAAATGTCGGGAAACACAGACGGAGGGAGATTGCTTCACAAAAGTACCGCGCGACTCTCTGTAATGCGTGGTTCTATACGAGTAAACTACGAAGGGGGGTGGACTTGATTAGGTGTTGAACGGTGAAGATCGAGAGAACACCTGTAGAACATATATTTCCTTCGAACACTTACACTTGCAATACCTTTTAAACAAGCTAACACATCCAACGGTCCTTTGGTGCTCAAGAGAACCAATAGATGATGAAATATTTTCATGCCATATCGCACGTAGTTGTATTCGGTCCAGGAACTACAAGGAGGATTTTGAAGCCCCTGCCCAAATGTGCGATTTGTATTCCATTTTGGAACGGATATAGGTAGTGTAGACACTGCCTAAGTCAGCAGGAGAGAAGTATGTCTTACACTGTTTTAAAAAACCAAGGCACTTGGCCGCTTCTTACGATACATCAAATATGTGAACATTCCAACGGAAGTCACATTGAATTAATATGTCCAGAACGCCAAGAGCAGCTGACTACGCCATCTTCACAGCGTCAATATTGAGGAAGGGAGAGACCAATCCGTTCTTTTGTGAGATAACAGACAATATTGGGGGTTGCTTGCATTAGAATCAACTCTTTTTTTTACAAATTAACCAACGCTCAGGGGATGCCCCCTATTCGTGCAATGCATAGTGTTGATCGTAAGAAAGGATTATAGGTTAAAGGGAGGAGGAAAAATGAAGTAGTGTCGGTGGATGTTTGCTTAAAATTTCCCAATATTAAAAATGTCGGGAAAAACAGACGCAAGGAGATTGTTCCACAAACGCATCGTGCGACTGAAGAACGAATTATCTCTGTAATGCGTGGTTCTGTTGAGAACCGAGTGGACTACGAAGGGGTGGGCTTGTTTCGATGTCCGAGTAGAACGAGAGAATACACGACCTGGTGGAATCAGGCCATGTATTTCCCTCGAACACCTACCATTGTAATACCTATCAAACAGGCTTACACATCCAACGGTCCTTCGGTGCTCAAGAGAATCAATAGATGATGAAATATTTTTATACCATATCGTACGATGTTGTATTCGGTCCAGGAACTCCAAAGAGGATATTGAAACTCCTGCCCAAATGTGAGAGTTGTATTCCATTTTGGAACACATATAGGTAGTGTAGACACTGACTAAATCAGCAGGAGAGAAGTATGTCTTACACTGTTTTAAAAAACCAAGGCACTTGGCCGCTTCTTACGACACATCAAATATGTGAACATTACAACGGAAGTCATATTGAATTAATATGTCGAGAACGCCAAGAGCTGCTGACTACGCCATGTTCACAGCGTCAATATTGAAGAAGGGAGGGACGAATCCGTTCTTTTGTGAGATAACAGACAATATTGGGGGTTGCTTGCATTAGAATCAACTCTATTGGCAATACCAGACTCTAAGAATTGTTTTGAGGTCATTATTGAGTGTGTCATCCATAGTGCGTCTTTTACTGTCAATCTCCAAAGAGTTTGGACGTTTGTTGAACGAATATGAATGATTGTTACTGTCATCTGCAAAGGAATCGATTAGGTTCCGGTTTAATGACAGAAGGTCATTGATAAATGCCAAAAATAGGGACGGGGATAGTACGGAACTCCAGAATTGATTGATTGTTGTTCTGAACGAAAACCGACTCTGAAGAAAACTAAATATCCATCGAGTAAAAGATTTACAGCCACCAAGTGCATTTAGTTTTGATAAGAGTGCTTAAGTCACACTCGATCAAAGATACGAAAATTAATTATCTCCTAAATTCCGCAAAGGATCCTCCCCACCACGATCCTTTAATAAAATCTAAAAACAGGGTTTCCATGAGTTGCATTAAAACGGCTTTTCCATAGTTAATATATAAAACATTCTTTGATTCGAAGTTTATCCAGATTCCTATTTGAATCTTCTCTCATGGATTTAAAAAAGGTTTGTCCAAAAATATTGAGTATGCTTCTGGCAAGTGCAGGTCAAAGACTGAAGATATTCGAGTGTTTCTTATTCTGGTTCATTGCAACCGTTATTTGACAAAAACTAAACTTGGTAATATCGCTTTATTTTTATTTTTTTGCAGATATTTATGTACTGTTTCTTATATAGTGAATATTAGCTTGAAGCTTTTGTTCTCAGCAAAAATTTGTGTATGGAAATACATTTAATTTCATTAAATAATGTCGTAGAAAACTACCTATTCTAATGACTCATATTTATATATTTAATATGTTTGTAATATTTCTATGATTTTTAATTTCTCTCACAGATGCGATGACAACGTTCCCAAGATCTTGACGCTTCACCAAGAACGCGCTGTACGTATTCCAGGCTGTCCGCAAACCGACGATCTCTGCACCCTCGACACCATGCGCAAGATATTTGCCAAAAGCTTGAACAATTGCGATTTCCATGAGATTTGTCGCAAATAAATAGTCATAGTCATTCCTAATAAGAACTCCGTGTGCGGCGCCTCCTCAAACAATAACTCATCCAGTTATCCACATTCAACCTATTCCTTAACCGTCACCTTCTTCTCCACCATACACTTCTCCGCCTCCATAGTGGCTAAGCAAACGTGCTATGATCCAGACAAGTCGAGCTTAATTAACTACTAAAATGCTATTTATTACTTATTCATTTAGTTAGTCAGTCACAGTTAGCTATTTTGTAAATATGTTTAATAACTTTAGCGCGCTTCAGATTTGGTTATTAATTGATTTAAGACATTTTTCTAAACGTATATAAAACTATGTATGTGTGTGTAACGTTTATAGTATACTTTAACAGAAACAAAAACTAACTAATTAACGAAAAACAAAACAAATACCAATCACATACAACAACATTATAATAACATGAGCCTAACATTTGTAAATATTTTATTAAGAATAATTAACGCAATTAAAGAAAACAAAAAATATACACTAAACAGAAACTTAAAATTTAAAACAAAAGTGCAACAAAATTTGAACGCTGTTCGTAAATATAATTCGTTCGGCACAAGTAAACCATTAATAATTAGCTACGTACGCGATAAAGTTATGCTTGATAAATAAGTTGAAATAAATGATTTAAGTTTTTAATTTTATTTTTAAACATTTGTATAAGTTGTGAGCAAATAAAAAGTACATTTAAGCAAAACTTTTTTGTAAGGTTATATATTTTTTTACATTTTTAATTATAAAAAACTAAAATAATTTTATGATTTTGTTGCGCAGTAAAGCAAAAAGTGTATACATTTTTAAGTCTTGAGGTTTTTCTACAGAGCGTATTTTGTGAAGGATGTATGAAGGTAGCTTCATACATTGACAATACACCAGATTTCTCCATTACGACAAATACTGGAAAAGACCAAAGACGGGCAGATTGATGCAAACCACCTTTTCGTCGTTTACAAAGCTGTCTTCGAGCGTCTGAAAACAAGTCACATATCTGAGTTTGGTATACCTACGAAACTTTGAAGGCTTTCCGGGATTTTGCAAAGAATACCAGTATATGAAATAAATGATATGGACCTGCTGTTCAGCCTTTAATACCTTCGTAATCTTTAATACAAAACAAGGATTCAGACAAGGCCGAACTACATCTTATTGGTAGCATTTTCAACAAGAATATAACTAATCAACAAGAATATCATGCATCAAAACGAAGTACCTAGTATCAACAAAAAATGAGTTTAATAGTCTTCGACAACACGTCACACAATTTCGAGGTTTTTGAAGTACTTTGTTCTCCAAGGTAACAGCCAGAGTACCAAAACTTATGCCAATCTAGAGACTAATCGAAGAATAACTTTTGCGCATGTGTATCCTGACTTTTGCGCTACTTTGGGCTCAGTAGGCAATTGAGTAGTATAACATATAACCTTAGTGTGGAGATTATTATAAGAGCTGCCGAACTACACAACAATGACATCATTTTCAACAAGAATGTCATGCCGTTCGTGTATGCCTTTGATACGACATCATATGCCAAAATAGACGAAATGTTTTGCAGCATTCATAAGGAAAGGAACTAGCATGAACACCAAAACTTACGCCAATCTAGAGACTAACTGAAGAATAACTTTTGCGCATGTGTATCATGACTTTTGCGAACATGTGTTACTCTGGACTCAGTAGGCAATTGAGAAGTACAACATATATGCGCTAGAATCAAATCAGGTGGCTTCTAATCGCGTGACTTTAACCTAATTGTGGAGATTATTAAAGGAGCTGCCGAACTACACGACAATGACATCATTTTCAACAAGAATGTCATGCCGTTTCCGTACGCCTATGATACGACATCATAGACCAATATAGACGAAATGTTTCTGCAGCATTCATAAGGAATAGCGTCGAACGGGTCCTGAATGAGATCAACACGAGTAGCTAGTGTCAAGAAACAAAGAGTTCAGGCGTCTTCAACAACACGTCATTTAATTTCTAGGTTTTTGAAGTACTTTTTGTACCTGGGAACCAACATGCATACCAAAAATGTATATCAGTCTTGTGAATAACTGAAGAACAGACAAACAGGTGCTATTTTGGACTCAGTAGGCCATTGGAAAGCAGTGCCTCTTCTTGACAAATAAAATAGAGCTCTTATAAGTTACCAGTTTTTTTAAGTGGCGCAGAGACATGGACGTCGATATGCGAAATTTAGGTGAGTACAAAGTAAAATTCTTCAAGAAATCTATGAACCAATATGATATGACGTTAAATCAATTACTTTTGGCTCAGTAGGCAATTGAGAAGCATAACCCTCTCTCGCAGAGACATGGCCGCCGATAGTCAAGTTTTAAGAGTTCGAAAGTAAATTTTTCGAAAAATCTATTACCCAATAAGTTGTAAAGGACAAGTCAGGTGACATTCCTTTATCCTGGTTATGGAGATGTTTATAAAAGCTGCCGCATTACATCACAATATCATCACTTACAATAAGAATGTCCTGCCGTTCATGTACTTTGATTATAAGGATATAATTTGCAAAAATACACGGGATGTTATTGCAGTATACTCTAGAATAAATAGCGATTCGGGTTGAATATGTCAAGTAGCCGCGGTAGCTCAGTGGTTAGTGCGTTGGACTACGAGCCGGAAGGTCCCCGGTTCAAGCCTGGACTGGGGCTAACAACATCTTTTCATAGAAACATTTTTCTATACCGCGCTACCTCTCGTCAGTAAATGGCAAACCTACGAGAGTAAAACCATTGCCTATGAAAAGCTCTCACCCGCCGTTCGGATTCGGCAATAAACTGTAGGTCCCACCACTTTGAGTACAAATTTAACACGCACAGCTTAAAAATGGTGAGAGAGCTCGGCCGAAGTTCTATACAGGACTGTAGCGCCACACTATTATATTATTATGTCTTGAATGAGGACAAAGCGCATTACCTGGTATCAACCAACGAAGAACCCAGGCCATCTGCGATAACATGTCACATAATTTCGAAGTTTTTGATGTGATTATTTACGTAGGAACCAATCTGAAGACAAACATTTATTTGGGAATATCATATGCGAATAGGATTTTAAGAAGTAGAGTCTCCTATTGCGTGGGCTCAGTAGGCAATTGAAAAGTAAAGCTTCCTTTCGTCGAACAGAAATACAGTTCTGTAAGTCACCAGTTGTTCTTTATGATGCAGACGCATGATGCTTTAGATGCGTTCGAATGAACCGATATGTATAAAATTGAATTCAGACTCAAATAGAACCACTTGTAGGACATAGTCGAAACCAGATCCAGAGATTCTACAGCTTATATATTTCCTTCTGGTAATGTTAAATTCTGTACTTGGTAACGGTTAAAGTTCAAACAAAAAGGGCGTCCGAATTTCTAGTGGAGCGACCAAGTGCGAGCGAACCTGATGTCACTTGTAGTTCGCAACTCCAGTATCAACTGGAAATAAATTAGCTGAGGCATAAAACCATTCTGGGTTGTAATGGGCAACTAAGTATTACCATTTATGTCAGTTTTGAGAATATCCGAAGAATATCATATGCGAATAAGTTTTTAAGAAGTAGAGCCTCCTATGGTGAATAAGTGTTTTTTGGGCTTAGTAGACAATTGAGAAGTAATGTTTACAAATAGAACCACATGTTGTAGGACATAGTCGAAACCAGATGCAGGCATTCTACTAGATCATATATTTCCTTCTGGTAGTGTTAAATTCTCTAATTGGTAACGGTCAAAGTTCAAACGAAAAGGGAATCCGAATTTCCTGTGGAGCGACCGAGAGCGAGCGAACCTTATGTAGTTTGCAGTGCTCAACTCCAGTATCAACTGACATATATTAGCTGCGGCAGAAAACTATTCTGGATTGTAAATATTGGACTAAGTATTACCATTTTTAATTTATTTTTGTTTAGTTTCTTAAAGTATTCTTTAATTTTTTCAGTTTGTTTTTAATTTTCTATAATTTAGTGAAGTGTTGTTGATGCAGGTCGTCAAAACAAAAAGCCCATAAATCGTCTATCAGCTAAGGGTTGTTCCGGAAATAAACAGCCGCCTATCTGCGCCGAAGCCAAGAAAGAATATTATTTTGTTGCAAATTGTCGCTGCCGCAATAGTCAGTATGTGAACGGTCGTCCTGCAAGTGTGATTGCGTCTGTATCCCTTAAATTCAGTCGGGAAAAATTTAAATTAAAAATTAGTTTCGTTTTTTTTTTTTAGCTGCACAGGATTATGACCTATATTTTGCTAAAACAAGGAGCAGTAGCAGCAGAATTCTTGACAGCGGGCGTAGCATTATATTTTATTATGAATTCTAAAAAGGTCGACGTCGTTTTGCGGTTTTAAAGTGATTACGCAAATATCTTAATTAGTTGGCCACTGTTTGTTGCCGTTTAATTGACAGTCGGGTGGTAGGTCGGTCGTTTGATTCAGCATGTGGTCATCATGTGGCTACTTTCTGCTCAGCTGCATGGCTGTCGCGCTGCTGTTGTACGGACTCTTTGAGCTGCACTACTTTTTGCGAATGTGCCTTTGTGTGCTGTTGGCGCGCTTCGTTAAGAGTCGCTGCAACATACTGGATACGACAACAGTGCAGGGTAATTATAGCCAGTTAATTAATTGGCATTTATGTTTTAAACGTTTTTTTTTGTATATTTGTTTATGTAATTGGCAATTAGATGAGTTGTTTTTTTTTCCTATGTATTGGTATTATGTCCCTTTTGTGTGTGTTTTGTGTATATGTGCTCGTTAAATTGTTGCTCAAGTTGAAGGCATTGTGCAAGGACACGCGAAGTACTGACAGTCAAATGTGACTTCGACAACCCTACATTAATATCTAAATAAATCGTACAATCGCACGAGTACAGTGTGACACAAAATAACATTTTAAATTAGATTCTTAAAATATAAAAATTGGGTTATATTCCATACACCTTCCGATCGAAATCAATCCATGAATATTAGACTGACAATGTCTCTATATGATTTTTTTTTATAGAGTTTGATTACTGGGCTGACCTTCAATCACTAAAAAATGCTTTATTGAATGAGAAAATCGCTGTGGTGAATTTTTAGCACAATCCGAATATGGGAAATGATTTCCTTTTCTTTTTTTTACGAAATGAACATTTTACACGACTTCCCAATTAGTTTCTCAAATTGACCATGCTCAGAAAGTGGTTATAGCAGGGCTTCCGTTGGCAAGGTCTGGATCAATTTTACTACTGGTATCAACACTAGATCGTAGAAAAGGGTTATAGGAAAGAAGCAGTTTTCAAGCATCAAAAATGTCGAGAACAACAGACGCAGGGAGATTGTTCCAAAAACGTATCGTCTGACTGAAGAACGAATTGTCTCTGTAATGCGTGGTTCTGTAGAGAGCCGAGTGAACTACTTCTCCTTTATTCAAAAACTAAAAATAAAAAAATGAGCAAAACAATAGCTAATCGAAAAATGTGCAATTTTTCAAAAACTAGAATCAATTTGACACAAAATGTCTGCAAATTTGACTGCATAATTGAAATGTGTAATCTGTCACAACGATTATAAAAATATACCATGGAAAACAACCCGAGATAAAATGTCTGTTATTTTTATTTCCGGCAAAGACAGATAAATGAAGGTTTTGGGAAGTGTATGACAGATGATCAAATTTTATGAAATTTTAAAGGAAGTTTCCAGAAATATTTTCGGAAACATGCAGAAAACAGACAGCTTTTGATAAAAACACCACGTTTTTCTACTTGAAATCTTTCAAAAAAATGTTTTTAAACTGCTTTTATTTTTTTATTTAGATTCTAGCTTCCATTTCACTGTAGTCAATGAAACATTAAAAAATTATTTTATTTTTTGTAGAAGTAAAAAAAAATCGTTTTTCTTATCGCACAGTGTTTCAAATAAATTCCATTGCATACTTGCAGGCATTTGTCTCACCACCGACATCGACACATTGCTCTATCACATGAATAACGCACGCTATCTTCGTGAGCTGGACTTTGCGCGTGTCGACTTCTACGAGAGGACCAATTTGTATCGCACGATTATAGCCAAAGGCGGCTCCGTGTTTCAGGGCGCTGCCACCATACGCTACAGGCGCTTTATCAGACCATTTCATCGTTTTACCATTATATCACGCGTAAGTATTCGAAAGGCAACATTCGAGTGATTCTTTTAATTTACAATAACATCCATTTGCAGATCACCTACTGGGATGATCAGTCAGTCTTCATGGAGCATCGCTTCGTTCGACCCTCTGATAAATTTGTGCATGCGATCGCTATTTGTCGACAACGCATTGTCGACTGTTCAGCCGATGAAATAATGGCCGAACTGCTAGGACCAACTATGATGCAACAGCAGCTGACCAATAGTAACAACAGCGCAGTGGGTCCGACATTTAGTCCGGACCATATGGCAACAACAACAACAGCATCAACTACAACAACATTTGCCGGAAACGGTGCAGGTGTCTTGGAGCAACAGTTGGAAAATGGCTGCGCACGCGTTCGTCTGAAACCGGAAATGCCGCCAGAGATTGCTAAATGGATTGAGTACAACGATATTTCTAGTAAAAATCTGCGCAAAGGTTGCTGACACCAAAATTATTTGAAACTGCATTAAAACTCTTCCGGCTAAGAGAACTGAGCCCTTAAAATAACGAAATATGTTTATAATAAAGTAGAAAATATTGTGAAGAATGAATTTTTAATTCATTTATGTAAAAAGTGCGAAGTTTGTCCGTCTATGATATTTCCAATAAGTTCTACTTAATGTTTAAGGTGTGACTATTTAAGTCCGTAAGTATTTTTCCAATACAGTCATCTGTAAACAGCTGAATTGTAAAATGTTATTTTTGTTTAATTTTTATTATTTTTTATTTCTTTCACAATTACGACAGCTGAATAATTATAACAAATTTTCTCAAATTACAACATGCAACGATGGGATGTGTTCAGATATCAACAATGGCTGTGTTCAGAGCAGTAACCACTCGAGCGTTCAGTAATTTGTGTTCGAAATCTGCCATGTGAAAATTAATTACCACTCAACGAAAAACTATTGTACAAGGTAATATTTAAGTGTAATAATTTAATGGCTGTGGACTCCAGTGAAAGAATTGGGTAAGTACATTTTTGAACAATCGAGTTGTTCATAAATTAAGATATAAAACGTTATTTACCACATAAAAAATACTTCTGACTTCGAATAATTATGACTAAAGATTAAGGTATGCAAAAAACCAATTTACTTTACAAATTTCAATAATTCGGGATATATCCCGGGATCCCGGATTGTTTTTTATAATTCCTAAAGTCGCGGGATTGCCAAAATGCTTCAGGATTGGAACCCCTAGTACTTACACGTTTCTTCCACTTGAGTACAAGATATACATAGTACAGGAGATATTTTTACGTAAGTTAAGTTAAATCAAAAGGAGTTTAAAACTGTTCTGTTACCAGTGTATTTTAAAGGAAAAATGTCATCTTAAGCAGAAATGGTAGCGTACACATTCCTGCAAAAAACTCACTACACCACAATTACTTCTCACCCCTTAAAATAAAAAAGTACTTTTGTTCTTAGAAAATCTTATATGCCAAAAGTGGGTTTATCAAAAAAAAAACATGCCACGCTTTTCTACATGAATGAGATGATGCATCTAAGTAAAAAAAATATGATCGGTACTCCAATAATTCCACAAATAGCCGAATGTCGTCAGAAACGTGATTGGAAAGATATCAATAGATATCTATACAAATCTCCGCTTTGCATACACTGTCGGTTTTGCTTCCCGACATCATATTTGATCAAATAGCTATCAATATAAAACGATTTTTATTTTTTTTTTGTGTCTGGCACATTCACGAGATAAGCTTTCCTTATCTCGTGAATGTGCTACGACCAGGTGGTTTTACTCTGTATCGCGATTCGAAAGTCAATGCTATACAAAAGTCAATTCTATTCAAAGGACAAATCGACACGAATGAAAAATCACACAATCGTACAGATATTCGTGTTGTTAGTTTGTGTATTTTAAAGTGAAAGTTCAAAATGCGAGTAATATCACTTTCGAATCGCGTTACAGAGTAACCCCCCAGGCCTTATGAACACCCAATCCAAATTTCATGTTCTTAGAGCAAGGGTTTGAACTAGAGATAGGCGCGTGCCGTGCTTTTTCGTTTCACGCCCGAAAATCGAAAATCGTGCGTGCAAATCTCCGTGCGTGTCGTGCCACCAAAATCAGACACGCGCCAATTAAAGATTTTTATAGTTTCTAACCCAATTTAAAAAAGCCCTTCCAGCTTCAGAAAATAACGTGTTGGGAAAGTTAGGTCACATGGGGCGGATTTTTATAGTCGGTCGGGCCCGACTATGGAATACCCTACACCTTTGGTGGGGATATTAATGTGGGATATTTAATTGCATACCTTAATTTTAAAGTTTTTAATTATGCTGAACATCCCCACCCTCAGAATATTATTCATATATCAGAAATTTACGTCTTATATCCCCATAAATTAAAAAATGTATATAAAAGTATAAAAAAACTAAAAAAAAAATTGAAAAATATAATTGGGCTGACCCGCCTATATTTAAAATTTTGAAAGGCTAATATTTCATAGATTTGATTTTAATAATTTACGGATCAAATTTCCACTATGAAAACCCGGGAAATAATGAAAAAAAAGTGAGCGGATCACGCCCATTTTTGGACCACATATTTTTAGGTGAATTATAACAATACGTTTTAAATTTTATACCTATATCTTGAATACTTTTCGAGTTATTAGTTCCTAAAAAGTTATATAAAAGTGACTTGTATGGGAGGTAGGCGTGTCCGTTGACCGATTTGGCTCATTTTCAAACTCAGTTCCTACTTTTGGCTAAAATATATTGAGACGAAATTTAATCGTATTCTGATCAGTATTTCTCAAGTTATTCTGTATTCGGAAAGCAAG
Organism: Dryomyza anilis; assembly: GCA_951804985.1. Taxonomy (NCBI): domain Eukaryota; kingdom Metazoa; phylum Arthropoda; class Insecta; order Diptera; family Dryomyzidae; genus Dryomyza; species Dryomyza anilis. The sequence continues at coordinate 117,823,673 of OX638130.1, forward strand.
ACGGACAGACTGACGGACATGGCTAAACGGACTCGGGTAGTGATGCTGATCAAGAATATATATACTTGTCCATACCGGACACGCCTCCCAAGGGGCGTTACAATATATGCACAAAGTTAATATACCCTGTACCTCATAGGTGTAGGGTATAAAAATTTCGTGGTATTTTAACCTTTCTTAAAAATCTGTTGTTTTAGTTTTACTTATGGATTTAAGAAAAAATAAGCAGTATCAAACTTAATTTTTGAGCTATTTATTACAGGGACTAAAACCTATTGGAATATCGGTTCCTGTTCGGGTTCCAAGATTTTTAAAATGGTGGTTCCGATTCCGCTTTCAACCAACAAATAAAATGGGTTTCGATTTCGGTTCCATACATTTTTAATAACGGTTCGGATTCTGATTCTTTGCGTTCCCTGACAGGGACTATAATATCTGTACCGATTTCAACCAGAAAAATATATATATATGTTCCGATTCCAGTTCCGGTTCAACACATTTTTAATAACGATTCTGGTTCCAAAAATCTAAACGGTTCCGGTATTATTTTTCACGTTTCGCTTGCTTTTTCATGTTTTTCCGTGCTTTGTCGTGTTTTTCCGTGTTTTGTCGTATTTTTCCGTGTTTCTTAAAAATCCGTGTTTTATCGTGCATGCCTGTAAATTTACTCGTCGGGCTCGTGCGTGTCACCTATCGGCGTGTCCGTTCCATCAAAAGCAGGCACGCGCCCATCTCTAGTTTGAACTGGACGTTCATATGTCAGTCTGTCAATCAGGACTTTTTCTTTAATATATAAACTTATTGTGGGATTATCCGATGCACGAGTTGGACTGCGAGCCAAAAGTTCCCAGATTCAAACCATTACAACCGGCAACATCAAAAATATAAAATACAATGCTACCTCTCGACAGACAATCCCAACCGCCAACGAGATTGCTTTGAAAGTGTCTCACTCACGTTGTACGGATTCGGTAATAAAACTGTAGATACCATCATTTTGAATACAAATATAACACGTACAGTTCAAATGACAGACCATACAATTATTATACTTATTTTATAAATTCTAAAACGGCCCGAGAAAAAATTTCTGACATTTTCAGTAATAATTCCTGCAAACGCACAGCTAAATGGAATTTCTTGGGAAGTGTATAACAGATTGTAACATTTTATAATGGCAGATTCACACCATATTTGGGAATCGGGCAGCTTTCGATACATACTCCACCTTTGTCTGTTTGAAATATGTCGAAAAAAATGTTCAACAATCCCACGACCTTGCCAAAAATTTTGTCTGGGGAACTCTTCCAGTGAACGTCAACATTTATAAAATATACAAAATCTATTTCAAGATTTGACGCAAACATTTCAACAAATTAAAAATCATTTAAATGTGATAAAATTATGTGTACTATACAAACCAAATGCAAATTTCCTAACTAAAACGTGTTCGCACAGACAGACTAAATTTCTAACCTCAAAATAGTAAAAACAATTAAAAAATGTGTTTCTAGTTTTTGTTATTATTTTTTTTTTTATTCAATAGTTCATCTTTATTTTAAAAGTGTATAAAAAAAATACACAAAACGAATGTTGATGCTTATCGGTTAGACTTGGCAACACGTTCCAACTCATCCTTCTTCTTGATAGCATAAGAGTTGGAGGAACCCTGTAAAAGAAAGTAAAAATATTTAATAAAATGCATAGAAATTGGAAAAAAAAAATAATTTAGAATTAGAATTTTGTGGTAGTACGTTTCTCAAGCACCGTAATATTGCATAAATGTTACATTAGGCGCTAGGATAATAAAACCAAATTTGCTCTGGTCTACAAGCGAGGCGGCACAACTCCAAAGACGTTGTGCAGCATTAGAGTAGACGACGATTTGTATACAAATTTATTTGATAAAAATATAAAATTTACCTTAGCGGCGTTGATCAGCTCATCGGCCAAGCACTCAGCAATGGTCTTGATGTTTCTGAAGGCAGCCTCGCGGGCACCAGTGCAGAGCAACCAAATGGCCTAAAATAGTAAAGTGGAGGTAAAATGTTAGTAAAATTGATTTTTTTCATAAAGCTAAATATTTTTTCTGCTTGTTAAATTGTTGCTAAAACACTACAAAATGTTTTAAATGTAAAATAAAAACATTTTAACGAGTTTAAAAAGCAGTTTGCTCTGGTCCAGTAGCATAGCCTCAAATTTTTGGAAATGCAAAAATGAGTAATGAGCTGGACCGTAAAAATGCCAAAAAAATACACAAAACAGTTAAATGTTAAAGATTTTGTTGCTTCGGTTAAACACGCTTTCAAAGCAAATGGCTTTTGTCAGCAAGTACCAAAGCGATTTGTTTTGTTTTAGCCTTGTGTTATAAACATTCAAACAAATTCTTTTTAATTACTGTTTAAAAGGGATTTCACAGGGCATAGTTGGGGGGAGGGGAGCACTTGGCAGGTAGCACAACTTACTTGGTTGACGCGACGCAGTGGCGACACATCGACGGCTTGACGACGCACGGTACCGGCACGACCGATACGTGTGGAATCTTCACGTGGGCCAGAGTTGATGATGGCGCTGACGAGAATCTGAAAATGTAAAAAAGAGGATTTTTTTTAGTTATATTTCAGAAGTATATTTTAAAAATATTTTACTTATTTTAATAAAATTCTATATCGTCGTTGTAGAAATTGAAACTAACTGAAATACGTTTTTTTTTAACAAAAACTTTATTTTCGCGTTGAAATGAAACTTTAAAATTTGAAATGGCACTCGAAAGATTATTATTTTATCATTATTTATTACAAATATTAAACGAATCAAACCGAAATTGCCTGATTTATAAAGATTTTTCGAGTTTACGGATTCAGGGCCAGTTTTTCAGGGCTAGTTGAACTTTGTTTGTGGTTTAAACTTAGTGAAGTTCAACCGTCGTTTAAACTTAGTTTAAACGACCGATGTTGATGGTTTAAACTTTCAAAGTTTTTGGCATGAATCTTTCTCACAACACTTTTCACTATTTTTTGTCGCTTATTAATTCTTATTAATTTTTATATTTTTGCTCACTATATATCAAAGTTGCTTGAGCTGTTGCTAATATTTAAATTTTCATTTATTTTATTTTTCTGAAACAATTTTTGTGTTTATTTAATTTTGAATGACATTTATAAAAAGTCAAAATCAAGAGAATTATATGTCATTAGCCTGTGGTGCCATATGTTTTGTCTTGGTCTGTGTTCATTTTAAACCATCACTGAAAAACTGCTAACAAAATTAAACGCGGTTTAATTTCAAGAGAGATTAATTAAACGGAGTTTAAACTACGTTTAAACTAGCACTGAATAACTGGCCCTAATTAAACGGAGTTTAAACTACGTTTAAACTAGCACTGAAAAACTGGTCCTCATTGTATAACAAAATATAATTTCAAAAGATTAACATGTTCTCATTATATGAGAACATGTTAATTATTATTATCGCAAAATATATTAGATTTTGAAAGATATATACAGATTTTTGAATTTCTTCATTCATATTACAAAAAGTATTTGCTGGCATTCGAAAGATTAACACGTTCTCATTGTATGCTACGCGGTATTAATCATTATAATCAGAATTAAAATTTTGAGTTTATTACTTCATATTACACAAAGTAATTGCTGGATTTTAAATTTTGAAATACCATTCGAAAGAGTGTTTTTCGATGTACATTACTGAAAATAATACCTGTATTTTAAAATCGAGTCGAGTAACTCGCAAGCGATGTCACGCACTTTCCGATCAGTAACTAGCCAGTAACTAGTTCTACTGGGGACAACTCAGTTTTTGACAAGTTTTACTGGCAGCGATATACTCTTCAAATCCATACCAGTTTTTGACTAGTTTTACTGACGGGGAATACTTTTCAAAGCTCTGCCAATAACCGACAAGATTTAGACTATTTTTTTGAGCTGCCCATTAAATTGATGTTTGGAAAACTCCTTTTTTTTATTAAAAACAACCCGAGTCAAAAATTTTTTTCAAGAATATTTCCGGCATATTTCGGGCAAATAAACAGATAAATGGAATATTTTGGAAAATGTTATAGAATGTTGTAAATTTTTGTGGAATTTTATTGGCAGATTAACGGCACATTTTGGGAATGGGCAGAAAATAGATAGCTTTTGATACAAACTCCGCCTTTGTTTGCTTGAAATCTTTCAAAAAAAATGTTTATGAACTGCCCTGACCCTGCCAAAAATTTTGTCTAGGAAAAAACATTAAAAACTTGTCGCGAAATTTTGTTGAGAATTGAATAAAAAAAAAATATGAAGTAGTTTTTATTTTACTGCTACAACAACGATATTTTATAAAAAAAATATTTCTTATATTAATTTAAGGCTTTAAAATTACGAAATGAAATAAATAAAATAAACAAAGAGTTTTAAAATAACTTAAATAATATGATAAACTAGATAATGCAACATATTCCAACTTCCAATCGTAATTTTATTAAAAAATTGTGATTTAGCTTATTTAAAAATTAAAGTTTTCAATACAAAATCAATGCATTTCAAACCAATTCAAATTGCTCAAATACTATGCAAAACGATTTTTGCAATGACATATTTAAAATTTGATTGAAAGTGAATTTTGAAACAAGCAAATATAACAAAAAATGATTTATTTTTCATGCATAAATTATTATCCAACAAATTCAATGCATTAAAATGCTGTGCAATGAATTTAAATAAATTTTTGTTTTTAAAATATATAAATTTCAATTGAACTAATATAATTAAAAAAAACAAAAATCATAAAAAATACAAAATATTCTTATAAAAATTGAATGTTGTTTCTTGCTTTATTAAGAATTTTATCTTTTAGCCGATATTCTTAAGAGGAATAGCGAAACAAATGTGTTGCTATAGACCAATTGAATACCAGATGAGCCCTGATTGACGGCTTACACAGTTTTAGTTTTGGTCTGTCTTTCTTTTTAATCATTGTTTCTATAAATAGCATAGTGTAGTTTTACGTTTCTCAAGCATCGTAAAATGTTTAGTTTACTTTAGACGCTAGGATAATAAAACCTATAAATTAATCTTGTCCACAAGCGAGGCAACAAAAATATACAAATGACATTAGGCTGCATTAGAGAAGGACATTGTTGAGAGCTATACAAAAGTTTAACATATTTGAATTTGTAATTTTACGTTTCTCGTGTCACATAAAACGGCAAATTACTTTAGCGACAAGGATAATAAAACCATTTTAGTCTGGTCCACAAGCGAGGCAACAAAAATATACAATGACATTAAGCTGCATTAGAGAAGGACCTTTTTTGTATAAAATACTGTGAGATTTTCTAGATATTTTTGTTGATTTTTAAACAAATAAAAATTATATCTTCGAGACTATAAAAAAGTTTGAACTATTTAAACAATTTTTGTTTAAATTTGTCGTTTTACGTTTCTCATGCCACTTAAAATGCAAATTACTTTAGCGGCAAGGATAATAAAACCAATAATCTGGTCCACAAGCGAGGCAACGCACATATCCAATGACCGTGCGCTGCATTAGAGAAGGACCTACCATCAAAATATTGCATTTCGTTGAAAAATTTGTTGATTTTTACTTTATTAAGAATTTTATCTTTGAGCCGATATTCTTAAGAGGAATAGTAAAGCAATATATTTGCTACAGACCAATTGAATACCGAACAAAACAATGTTTTCGTTAAATACGGTTTTAGTTTTGGGCATAAAAATGGGGTTTACAGATTTAAAATTAAATTTCAAATGTAGTTCTACGTTTCTCAAGCATCGTAAAATGTTTAAAAATTACTTTAGACGCTAGGATAATAAAACCTATAAATTCATCTTGTCCACAAGCGAGGCAACAAAAATATACGTTAACATTAGGCTGCATTAGAGAAGGACTTGTGTATTTCAAATAAATGAAAATTTGATACTTTTAATTGTAATTAATAAAATAAAGAAATATAATATATAAAATTTGTGCAATTCGACTGACATCATAAAAAGCTCTTGTTGTAGAGAAAAGTTTATATAGGCGCCAAGCCAAATCGCATTTGCTCTGCGCCTCATTCTACCTGTTTGCCGCGTGGTTATTGTTCACAGCAACAGTTTAGCATGACGCGCGTCTGTTTATTTCATCATTCATTTATTTCATCAACTATTTCCTCATCTATTTCATCTTCATTAAAATGAAACTCACCTGCAGTGGATTTTCACCAGTCAGCAAGTGAATGATCTCGAACGAGTGCTTCACAATGCGGCAAGCCATCAGTTTCTTGCCGTTGTTGCGACCCTTCATCATCAAAGAATTGGTCAGACGCTCCACAATGGGGCACTGAGCCTTGCGGAAACGTTTGTCGGCATAACGACCAGCCGAATGGGGCAGATAGCGTGCGAACTTCTCCTTCACGGAGATGTAATCTTGCAGCGAGATGTCGTTGACGGTGACATCGTCGCAAGACCAACGGCCGAAAAGCTTGATCTCGGGCAACTCAGTCTGTGCCACGACATTGGTCTCCAAGAGCGTATCAGCGCCCTCGGTTTCAATGGGTGCTGCCTCCTCCTCGAAGGTCTCAACAGGGGTTTCAGCCACAACTTCAGCCATTCTAAAATTTAAAAAATAAAATTTTAATTTAGCTATAACTTTCCACACTTAGATTTTTTTTTTGTTAATATTAAAATATATATATTTTTTTTAAATGTTGATTTTTACTTTATTAAGGATTTTATCTTTTAGCCGATATCCTTAAGAGGAATAGTAAACCTTGGGTTTTTCTATAGTCCAATTGAATACCAAGTGCGTCATAGTTTTTGGCGTACACAGTTTTAGTATGGACACGCACATTTGTGCTTTAATTTATTAACCTTCTTGTAATCTCAATTTAATTGTTTTATTTATGTTTAAAAAGTCTCAAAATTGTTGTCACCACGTGTACCCTGTGCCAGGGTGCTCCGTCGTTTTTTTGACAGCAGCTCATCGTTGTTAACCTCACTTATGTAGGCATCCCTTTTTAAACACATTTTATTGCAATTAATTTTTGTATTTTTCTATAACTTTTCATTGCAAATGATCTACACATTGCTATTGTTTGAGTTAAGCCACATTTTAACGCTAGTATGATGTTTTAATTGAACAAATTTCTTACTTTTTCACTTAGAAAAATTGTCGTCGATGCAAACAGCAATGGCGTTCGCCAGAAAAAGAACATGTTCCGTCAGTGCTGCCAAGTTCGTTTATTTATTTCCGGTTGTTGATTTTGTTCGAAAATGGCTAAATTTTGTTAAACGTCAGTGTTTTTTTTCGGTATGGTAACATGAAAATTAATGAATTGAAAGAAATAAAATATTAAAATTGAGATATATTTATCAATAATTTTAACTAACTTTATTAAAACAAATTATTAGCCAAATAAAATCTGTAATTGTTCAGTCAATTTTAGTAAAAAAAAAATATTTATATGTTTAAATTAAAAAGAAAAATTATAATATAAAAAAATCAACAAACAACACACATTTTTTGTGATTATCGTAAATTACGATCGTTTAGCGATTCAAAATAAGCATACATTTCGGTCATTATGCTCATAAAAACTATGATAAATGTCAATGAAAAAAACAATCACAATTTGCTCGTAAATAATGATGGCTCGATTTTGTCGAGTGTTTATATCGTAAAAAAAGATTGTCAAAATTTATTATTGCTTTTCTAATCAAAAGTTCATTTTAAAAAATGCAAGAAATGCTCAATATTTTTAACAAGATTAAATGAATTGTGTTGGTGAAATTTTTAAATCATTTGCTGTAATTTAAAAGTAAGCAAATGCATTTGAGAGCTTAATATAAAAATAAAATGCATTTACTTAATTTTTTTTTGTATCTTTAAAAAAGTACACCCACTAAAAAAACCTTTTACGTCCAAAGAGATATCTTGTTAATACAAAAATAATAATATTGTAAAACTTTAAGATATTTAAATTGACGTACAACAAAGTGTTGTAAATTTCAAGAGACATTATGTCATATATAAATGGAAATATATTTATATTAACAAGATTATCATGTCACTTTAAAAAATTTTCTCGTCGTAATAATACACTATCTTTTTAGTTTATTTTATTGAATAAAAAGCATAATTTCCATTTCCAGAATTTATTGAAAAAAATTGAAAAAATGTTCTTGTGATGAAACCAGAGCTCTCAATTACCCGAGTTCTCGGGTATTAACTGTTCGAACTACCCGTGGTTCTTTAGTTCTTTTGTTTGTTCGTCTGCCAGCTGTTTTCTATGTCTGTCCGTCCGTTTGCTTAATGTCGGAAAGTGAAAAAAGACCGGATATTTTTTATTGCAAAAATCCCCTTTAGGAAATCCCCTTTAGGAAATCCCATTTATGGCTTTCGAGCCTCCAAGAACACGAAATACTCGTAGACAATGTGCTCTGGTTGAAACAGGCGTTGCCTCTGGAAAATTTTAATTCATGTTGCTGCATTTTGTGATCCTTGTAGCTGAATGACTTGTTTTAATGTTCCATGCACATGCAAATATAAAATACATTAGCAGAATCACACGATTTTTTTTTAATTGTTACCTGTGTTTATCTTTAAATGTTTTGGTTTCCTGTTTACATTTAATACTTATAAACATGATGAATATCTTAGTATTATAATTGCTGTTGTAATTCAACAAGACTACAACACGCATAGAAATATATTGTTAGATCCGACAATAAAATAACAATATGTATGTTCAAAATAGATCCCATTATAATATTGTGAATTTATTGTCGGTTTTAAAAATTGTATTGTTATTTTCCAACAATAATTCGATTGTGACTGAAAACAATCAATATTGTCATTTTTAAATAAAATGGAATTGTCCAATTTTTAATATTTGTAAACTGTTTTTGTTGCGTATGTACAAAAAGACACAAAATTGTTAATGTTTGTATATTTTTTATTGAATTACAAACTATTTTAAACAAGTCCATAGGCAAGCGTTTAACACATGCTCATGCCGCTCATGCTCGTCATCATTATCCATGACTATCTCGCCACTAAAACGGACTACATCACAGTAGCTTCCGGGCAGTGCTGCTCGAGACACTTTGCAGTTCCATGAGCATCAAGTCGCTATGTATGTGGCCTGTCGCCAACTATATTTCGATAGGCGGGTCAAGTTCAATGTAGAAGGAGTTGTCCTGCATGATTTTGCCAGTCGAGAATTAATGATCATTGTTTTAGTTTCATACTGCCCTACGTATTTTGCAGAAATGGTTCACTAAACCTGTCTTAAAAATACAAATTAGTTACTTAAATATATTAATTAATAACATATCTTACATTTTGTGTAACATCTGCATCGAATTTGTAAAAAAAAATAGTAGTTGAAGTTTCTTTATTTTGATTTTTTATTTTGAAGTTTGCTGAGGCAGAAAAAAAAGTGTTGCCACTTAATTATTATATTAAATTCAAATGACAATCATTTATTGTAAATTTTAACAATAGATTTCTATGCGTGAAGTGTTTTAATTAATAAGAATCTTGCTGCAATCATAGACCACAAGACATGAAACTCCGTCAATGTAGTTGTAAAAACAGTTTTGTTAGTGTGCGTCGCAGTCGCAACTTGGACAAATTTTTATTCAACTTAGACAACTTTTATCCAACTTGGACAATAATGCCTTAGATTTTCTCATTTTAGGGGGTAAAACCCTTTATACTCTACATATTCACCACTGCTTTAAATGTTTGCCAAACAGGATTTTAATAAAAAAAAAATCATTTTCTGGCAACATAACGACTCTCAAAAATATCATAATCAACGTTTTAGTTTATATACTAATTTAGTTTTATTCAAAAAGTTCAGTCACTCGATATTCAAGCGATTTCGAAACGAATTGTGGACGATACGTTCTCTAGAAGAAATGCATATTCAGTATAAATGTATATTTCGCTTAACAAGCGTACGAAACTGTCAAATATAATAAAATTAAAAATTTCCGTTGGGAATGAGATAATCAGATTGTTCATTCCTTAAGTAAATTCACAGTGTTAGGTAATTTTGACATCCTCATAATTTTACTTAAGCGTAATATAGTTCCAACTTAAGTCTGAATTATCACTCATCATCACCGTTTTATAACAAATGTATGTGTCCGATATTTTTTTCTTGTATTATTAAGTATTGTATTTCAATGAGGTAATAAATATTTTAATTTTTTTGTCTAAAATTATGATTAATTTAGAATAATATTTTGTTTTGTTTTATTAATTTGTTAAATTAAGTTTTCACTATAAAAAAAACCGGTTTATAATATTATAATTATTAAAATGAACGTATAATAAAGTTAAATTTATATTGTAATATTTGCAAAAGTTTTGTCCCTTTTTCCCTAAACTAATGAAAAGGGGGAAACACTTGGCATTATTCACCACCTTGTTATTCTTTTCTCGTAAATTTTCCAAATTTTATGAGAAAATGCAAATATTTCTTTACTTTTCTGTGAAACTATGAATTTTCGGCATTGTTTTAAAAAATTAGTGGTCATTTTTAGACTCGTTGCGTGCAACTCAAAACTTCTGCATTTGAGTAGTTCAGTTGCAAAAAATGTGTAAAGTTGGCAATTTTTTCAACATCTGAATTTACAAACAGCTGTTTTGAGATGTCAAAAATTTTACACGGGGAAACAACAACAATGCCAGCAGAGATGCGGCAGAATTCATGTATGCAATCGGTGTACCAAAAAATATCATAAAAAATAGGATTTTGCTATGTTGAATAAGTTTTTTGCGAAGTCGCACGTCTTATAGTCTTTGGTTGCAATAACAGGAATGTTTTTATAATACAATTATTTTTTAAGAGAAATTTAACAAAGCTGATCTTGTTAATAGTACAACAATATTTTATTGGGTGTAGGAAAAAGCTCGAAACGTTATATAATTTATTAATTCTCATACAACGTTACTAATAATTAATTATGTCCAACTTAAGATAGTAATCGACATTTGACATAAATTTAAATAGAAGACTGGTCAAAAAGCCGACTGTGCTGTGCATTATATTTTGATTATTGGTAACTTTTTTTTTAAAGCATCGATGCACTAAAATATATCATCGTTTTTAAGGAAGAACTGTACAATATTTTTATATATGAACAACATTTTTTGAAAAAATGTTATATGAATAAACATTATTTGTAAATTTATTGGTTAATAGTCGTGTTTTGGTTTTGACATTGCTATCAATACTTAAAATATATTCCAAAAATAAATGATATCGTCTCTTATATCAATCAAAACTTTTAATTTAATTGTCAATTTATGTAAAATAATAATTCTCAAAAATAGTTATATTATATATTTTTTACCATTCGAGACCATTAGATTAATCGCGTTATTTCTTTACCTGTTTTATCTTGCAATGATGTTAAATCCTCTCGCATCTAATAAATCTCTGAGCGTCAAATTACTATTAGTATAGAAGGGATTTGTCTATTGGGTTATGCAAAAATAGAAAACATTTAGAAATGGCAGCACTTATTTCGAAATCGAAATGTAAATCGACACTTGCGACATCTTATGGTGAAACATAGAACGTAGAAATGACAGCCGGCTATGGTGGCGCCATCTGACAACAACTAAAACAAACATTTTTTGTTTACGATTTGCAGCTGACGACTGACAGCTAGCTGTCATTTGGTTTGGTTGAATTTTTTGCGAACATTTTTGCAACGGTTTCGAAACTAAAATTGAGGAACTTAAAAATATAAAATAATCTAAAATAAGAAATATATACGTTATAAATATAAGATGGACAACAAATTGACGCGTTACGAGAAAATATCCTTTTTGGGCGAGGGTCAGGTATATCGCTTCATATATATAAAGCTGCAACATTTTTAATATCTTTAAAATATTTCCTATAGTTTGCCACTGTCTACAAGGCACGCGACGTTCTCACTGAACAGATAGTGGCCGTGAAAAAGATCAAAATCGGCAGTCGCGAAGAGGCGCAGGACGGCATCAATCGTACGGCCTTGCACGAAATCAAACTGTTGCACGAGCTGCAACATGAAAACGTCATCGGGCTGGTCGATGTCTTCGGGCACAAGTCCAATGTGTCGCTGGTCTTCGACTTTATGGACACCGATCTGGAGATTATCATAAAAGATCCGAAAATCATCTTAACGCAAGGCAACATCAAGGCCTACATGATAATGACGCTGCAGGGTCTCGAGTATATGCACATGAACTGGATATTGCATCGTGATTTAAAGCCGAACAATTTGCTTGTTAACTCTGATGGCATTTTGAAAATTGGTGATTTTGGTTTGGCCAAATTCTTTGGTTCGCCCAGTCGCATCTATACACATCAAGTGGTGACGCGTTGGTATCGCGCGCCTGAATTGCTTTTCGGTGCGCGTCAATACGGCACCGGCATTGACATCTGGGCTGTGGGTTGTATACTCGCCGAACTTTTGTTGCGTGTGCCCTTTCTACCCGGTGAATCTGATCTCGATCAGTTGACAAAAATATTTCAAGCGCTCGGCACACCCTCCGATGAGACGTGGCCCAACCTTAGCAAACTGCCTGATTTTATGCAGTTCAAACCATGCCCAGGCACGCCGCTTCAACATATTTTCACCGCCGCTCCTGACGATCTGATCGCATTGGCTGAGCGTTTGCTCGCCATGAATCCGATGCAGCGTTGCACTTGCTCCGAGGCGCTTAGCATGAAGTATTTCTCAAATAAACCAGCGCCAACAGTGGGGCACAAATTGCCGCTGCCCACCTCAAATACACAGAATGTCGACGAGAAGCCGAATTTGAAACGAAAACTACTCGAGGCAATGGACGGCGCTACGTTGCCGAAGAAGTTGTTGTTTTAGGGCGACAGCAACGTGCAGCAGACTTAAGGTGATTGTTTATCGCTATAATCGTAGTTTAAATTTAATATATATTTAGCCTTAATACCTTTTTTATTCAATAAAAGGAAAAAACACGAAGTTTTTGATTCATTAATGATTTATTTTATATTTGCTCTTCGCTCACATTCAGACACATGCACACATTTAATGTTTGCGACAATTAAAATAATACTTGTCCCAGACAAACATGAACAGTTTCCATTTAAGCTACAAAAGTTTCGTTTATACTCAAATTCTAGCAGTAAACTTGGCAAAAATTAAAAAAAATATTTTTTTATGTGGAGGCAACAGGACTTTTTATGCAACTTTCAAAAACTAAAAAGTACCCCCTTATTTTGGAAAACGAAACGAAAGTTGAGTCGTCAAAAATTCCAGTGACAGCTTTGGTTTATTTCTTCATTTCGTCGTCGTTTTTATTTCATTTTATGCGAAGAAAATCTGTCACTGAAATTTCTGAGGTTTTTTTGACGTTTTTCGTTTCGTTTTACATAATAAGGCGGCTGAAACATTAATCCGAGTTTAAAGAACATACTTCAAATGTGAGACCCAACGATTTTTGCTCAAAATTGTAGTTGTTTAATTGTCGTTTTGGAAATAGAACTCGTCCAGAACAAAAACTTCCCTCACAATTTCTCCGTTCGGAAATATTTCGTATGAAAATTCAATACAAAATATATTCGTTAAAGAACACAGTGCAGCAAAAGCCCGCTTTTTTTTGGTGCCAGAGATTTGACAATTTTTTTAGAGTCCTTGAGAAACCTGACAAAATTTCACCTAACAAACTTATGCCCTATTACGTTAGGTTTATGAGATATCTGACCATAAAGGTCCTAAGGTGATCGCAATATTACTGTTGATTTATTGAGAAAACTGTAGTAGTTATGAATTTATTGTCTGAGAACCAAATGTAGACAATATCTAAGGTGTCATATTTGTATTACATATTAAATTTCTATCTCGTCCTTTTAATACCAATATTAATGATTTTCAAAGGATCAATTTACATAATCGACTAATTTCACATTAAGGAGTTACAAATGTATCATATTGTCCATGGACAAAATATTCAGCATTAAAAAACATAAAAAGTGGCCAAATATGTCAAAGCAGTACGAGCTATAGTTTCTCTAATACAGAGCACTGCAAAGTATATTTTTATTTTATATGAAACTGCTAAATACTTAAGTTGTTTGTAGCTTAAAATAGAATGATCCTTTAGCTGTGCCTAGGATTTGGCTTTATTTTTAATACCCTGAATGTGTCCAAAATGTTATCATACTATACAATTATGTGCTATTACGTCAGGATTTCGAGGTATTGACTAGAGATAGGCGCGTGCCTGTTTTAGATGGCACGGACACGCACGGGCACGCCGATAGGTGACACGCACGAGCCCGACGAGTAAATTTACAGGAACGAACAAGAAGCACGATAAAACACGGGTTTTTAAAAGACACGAAGAAACACGGAAAAACACGACAAAACACGAAAAAAGCACGGAAAAACATAAAAAAGCAAGCGAAACTTGAAAAATAATACCTGAACCGTTTAGATTTTTGAAACCAGAATCGTTATTAAAAATGTGTTGAATCGGAACTGGAATCGGAACATATATTTTTTCTGGTTGGAATCGGTACCGCTATATATCGGAACCAGAACCGGAACAGATATTATAGCCCCTGTCAGGGAACGCAAAGAACCGGAATCGGAAATTTTGTATGGAACCGGACTCGAAACCCATTTAATTTGTGGGTTGAAACCGGAATCGGAACCACAATTTTAAAAATCTTGGAACCCGGATATGTAATAAATAATTCAAAATTTAAGTTTTATTCTCTTAAATCCATAAGTAAAACTAAAACAACAGATTTTTTAGAAAAGGTTTAATAACCAAGGTTTTTTTTAATCTGGGTAGAAACTCTAAAAAAAAATTAATGGGCGCGTGTCTGATTTTGGGGGCACGACAGCAACTAGCACGCACGGCGTGACACGAAAAAAACACGGCACGCGCTCATCTCTAGTATTGACCCCCAAATATCTAGTAAATCCTTAATTTTAATAGTAACATATATGGAAAACGGTATTAGATATGGATTTCATGACTGAAAATCAAATGTAGGATCTTTTCTGTGATACATTTTAATTTTCTATCTCGTCCTTAAACCATGAGTATTAAGGTTTTTCAAAAAATCACTGCAATTAGTTGGCCAAATTTATATGAAGAATTAATAAAAGTAACATTAAGTATTTGGGAACAATATTAAGCGCATAAAAACAGTAAAACTTGTCATAGAAGTAAAATCCATGCGAGTTATGGTTTCTATGATACACCCAGAAAAAAATACTATATAAATAATAGTTTTTTACTATTAAAAATAGTCAATAGGATAAATTATTTTTTTAATCGGAAAATACCATGACATTGGCACTGAGTTTATATGAAAAGATATTTTTTTTTGGATACTATTAAATCAATAATTGTCCTATTGACCAATTTTAATGGTTTTTGAGGGAATTTTTTTCTGGGTGTATTAAGCACTGAATGTATATTTTTCAAATTTTCATAAGTACAGAAAATAAAACGATTAGTAATGATCAAAATTACGAACATTTCTCATGGGTTGTCCAGTACAGTTAATCGATTTGGCAAGAGAGCGATTCATATCATCGTCGGTGAAACTGCAAAACCTACATTTTCGTATACCTCTTACAAAATGAATTTTACAGAAGAAACAAAAATATTTTCAGTCTTAATTCTGCACTTAATTCATACAAAATTAAGTATGTCATAACTTATAATGGCATTTATCTAATTTATCCGATCAACATATCATTAAAAATCCGATTATAACACAAAATTAGGTGTAATTATCACATGTAGTTGGGCGGTTTTGCTGTATCACCGACGTCATGCTTCAGCTTGTATGAAGAATCATATGTTTTGTATACTCGTCGCTTGAGAAGAGTGTCCGTCGACCGATTTTGATCAAATCCCAACTCCAAACCATTTTTTTGCTAAAACGTATTGAAACCAAATTTCATTACATTCTGATTTTAATTTTCAAGTTACCTTGTATCCGGTCAGACAGCAAGACAGACAGACAGACGGACGTGGCTAAACGGACTCGGGTAGTGACGCTGATCAAGAATATATATACTTTCCATACCGGACACGTCTCCTAAGGGGCGTTACAATATATCCACAAACCCTGTACCTCATAGGTGTAGGGTATAAATACTTTATTTTGCTTGCCAGTCGATGTAGGTCGTGTACACCTCAAATGATAGATGACACAATGATAAATATGTCAATATATTTAAGATTCCTGCCCCCAAGTGACCTCTAAACCATTTTAAATGTTTTTTTTTCTTTAATATGTACAATTTTTTCTCCCATCTTCCAATTAGTTAACTATGTTAGGGTAATATGGGGTCACTGATCTCGAATTCAAAGTTCGTTTGGCTTCATCGGCTCTGGGTTTCTTACAATTTGCAATCAAATATGATAAATTAGGGTGTTTAAAGACAAGACACAAAAAAATTTAAATTTCAAAAAATACGGGTGTGGGGTATTTATTGTCGACGAGAAGGTTGTTGCAAGACGTCAGTCAACTATTCAAAACTATACTCAGAATATACAGAATACTAATACCATATAGTTTTTTTTACTTATATGAAAATTATAAACCAGTTGGGAAGGTTAGATCACATGGGACATTTTAAAGTAGGGACATTTTATAGTAGGTGTTCAGGTATAGTAGTATTATCAAAATTATAGTCGGTCTAAGCCTACTTTAAATACCCTACACATGTGTGGTTACCATTCAAAGTGATATATAGGTCACCAGGGTATACGAATCCTAAAAATAACTACAAACTTTCAATCGCTGAAGAATTTCCATTCATTTGATACCCATATTCACTGACAGACAGCGTAGATATATAAGTAATCTAAATTAGGAGTTTCATTTATTTAGCTCTTCTAGTTTTTCTGTAATCGTGATTTCAACAGACAGACAGACAGACAGACAGACAGACAGGCAGGCTGGCAGACAGGCAGACAAACGGACATTGCTAAATCGACTCATGCTGATCAAGAATATATATACTTTTCCATACCGGAGATGCTTCCTTCTGGTTGTTACAAACGGCGTACCAAATTGAATATACCCTTTCACTCTTAGTGTAGGGTATAAAAACAGGGGTGATCGATAACGAAATCTTGAGAAAATCAATGACAAAGTAAAAATTTGTATTTTTATTTTTGTAAATTTCATCTTTACGTACATTTTAAAAAAGGAAGAAATCATGGGATTCTAAGATGTGATATACCATTAGAAAGGTAATTTAATAGTCTAAAAATTGATATTCATTTATCAACAGATTAAATTTTATAACAAATTTTCTTGAATAGACTATGTAAGTAATATGCATTTATTAAACACACATTTACATTTTCTTATTTTTTTGAATCATAGAATCACCTCCCGAGTTATTGACATCGATGAACCAAACACCCTGTATAAATTTCTTACACTTTATCCCCACATTTTCCAACATTAATTCTTCAAAACGATGTAAAGTTTCTTTTCTTTTTTTGTTTTATTGTTCTTCAATTTAAAAACAGAATGGGTACTGGGACTCTCTTTGCAATTTATAGCAGAATTTTAAAAATATACATTTAAAATAAAAATTAAAACTAAAAACAATTTGTGAAGATTCTTGAGTGTTCAAAAGCGGTATCAAACAGTTGCGAATTGGTTTCGCTCTTGTTTAGGGATGACACAGAACTATTGGGAATACAAATTCACACGAATTGTTGCTTTTGTTCTGACATATAATTTAGTTTTACACAAATATATTTGTTTTTGATATTTATAAATTATTCCCTATAGTTCTTCTTCAATAAAAATCATAAAATACAATTTGATACTCATTTAAATATTACAAATTTTAGCACATAATACAAAAAATGTTTTTTTTTATTTCAAATTAAAATACATTATTTATTTTAATACCGCCATGCTTTTGATGTTTGCAAAATTCCTATTGACTGTTGAGCTCGTCTTGCATTTGAAGAAAAACAAAAACCTCTAATTAAACTTATTAATTAAATCACATTATTTCAACTTATTTCACACATTCTAGTTTTAGCACTTCTTGACTTAAGTATGTAACAAATATTAGTTTCTTAAAATTTGTAACTGTTTTAGCATTAAAATATAAATTAAAAATTAAATATAGTTCTTACGCCTGATCACAACGATGCCTGCGCTTATTTTGGTTTAGTACAAAAAATATTTGCATAATTCTTATTTTGTTTAAAGCATGCACTATGCGCTCTTGTTCCACGATTCAACAAAACAAAAAATAAAAGCACTAACAGCTTTGGTTTTCATTTCTATATCTTAAACATACTAGACTAATAGAAAGATTTTTTGTAGATGCTCATATATGAGCGCGCTCGTTTAATGTATAAATTGAATATTTCTCTTGCTCATATTTGAATCTGAGTTCGATTCAAATATGAGCAAGAGGGTAACAACTCAGCAAATGTTCATAATCCTTTTATGTTCTATTGAGAGTTCGATTGAAATATGAATAATTTTTAGCTCTAATTGAGTTGTTTTTTTTAGCAAATATCTTTAAAATTCTTGACTTTTATTCTGTTATGAATTTTTGGTAATTATTTATTGAAAATAAATAAATTTTTCATTTATATTCTTTTGTTTTTGACGTTAATAACGTTAATCAGTTATAAGCACAGATCAAACAATGTTTACAGTAGAACATGAGACGAGTTGTGTATGCGGAAATGTGTGCACTCACTGATCAGACATGTGCACTTATCACATACTAATCACACATGTGCACGCATGTGCACATACTCATTATGCGTGTGCACTCACTCATATATGTGTGCACACACTCATATGCGTGCGCACTCAGTTATAATACGTGTGCACTCACTCATTATACGTGTGCACTCTTATACGAACAATGATTAGTGCTTAATAATATTCTTTAATGGTCTTTGCAACATGAAATCTTTGCTAAACATACTATATATTGTACACATGAGCATGACACTGTTCATAATTGAGTGCTCATGTGTGTGCACTCAGTTGTTCTAAATTTTTGTTTTTTATAATTTCGACAGAAGCGCTTTTAACGTTATTATGAGCATGACTCATATATAAACAATCTACAAATTACAAATAAAATACACAATTCTAAAAACATAAAACTTTCTTCAATTTGCTGCTGCAGCTCCTGCAACAAACATACCCTACATCTACTATTTTTATAATTAAGTATTATATAAAAATTTGCTTAGCTTATTTTCCTATGACTACAACAACATTTTAAGGTTTTTCTCTTAGTTTTTTGTTTGTTTGTTTGTTTGTTGACTGCTTAAAGATTAATCGTATCTAGATCTTGGCAAGGTGCACGTGGACTTAGATCCTCTTCACTGCCGCCGGCAACTTCGCTGCCACCAACGCTGTTGCCATTCGCATTTTTGTTATCCTTAGAGCTATTATTGTTGTTGATGTGATTTTGATTGGTCTGCTGCTGTTGCTGCAGCTGTTGCTCCGTTTGTGTTGCAGTTGTGATGGGCGCTGAGGTGCTGGGCGTGCGCTTGCTGCCGAGGCCCAGTGGGAATGCAAACTCCTGCGGCAGCTTGCGCATGATTTTGCCGGATGTAATGAGACGGCCAAAGCCCTCCTGAAATTTAAAAATAGAATTTAGCAAAAATACAAAAAAAAACAAAAATTATAAAAATAAAAATATAATTCAAAAAAAATCAATTGCAATTCAAAAGACATTAATTTTAATTCAGAAATTTACTTTGAAATTCAAAAAACATCAATTATAATTCAGAAAATCCATATAAAAATTAAAAAACATCAATTGTAATTCAGAAATTCCATTTGAAATAGAAAAGTCGTGAATTGTAATTCATTAATTCCATTTTAAATTCATAAATCATCAATTGTATTTTCGAAATTCCATTTGAAATTCAAAAGACATCAATTTTAATTCAGAAATTTACTTTGAAATTCAAATTACATCAATTGTAATTCAGAAATTCTATTTGATATAGAAAAGTCGTGAATTGTAATTCATTAATTCGATTTTAAATTCAAAAATCATCAGTTATAATTCAGAAAATTCATTTAAAATTCAAAAGTCTAGAATTGTAATTCAGATTTTTCATTTGAAATTCAGAAATTCCACTTGAATTTTAAAACGCATCAATTTTAATTCAAAAAATCCATTTGAAATTCAGAAGACATCAATTGTATTTCCGAAATTCCATTTGAATCTCAAAACACATCAGTTTTTATTCAGAATATCGATTTGAAATTCAAAAGACATCAATTGTAATTCAGAAATTTGATTTGAAATTCAAATCACATCAATTGTAATTCAGAAATTCCATTTGAAATAGAAAAGTCGTGGATTGTAATTCATAAATTTCATTTTAAATTCAAAACTCATCAATTCGAATTTAGAAATCTATTTAAAATTCAAAACTCATTAATTTTAATTCAGAAAATAATTTTGAAATTCAGAACACATCAATTATTATTCAGAATATCGATTTGAAATTCAAATCACATCAATTGTAATTCAGAAATTCCATTTGAAATAGAAAAGTCGTGAAATGTAATTCATAAATTCGATTTTAAATTCAGAAATCATCAACTGTAATTCAGAAAATCCATTCAGACATTTTATTTGAAATTCAGAAATTCCACATGAAATTCAAAACACATCAATTGTAATTTAGAAATTACATTTGAAATTCAAAACATGTCAAATACAAGTAGAAAATACATTTGAAATTTAAAATTCGTGAATTCTAATTCAGAAAATCGATTTGAAATTCAAAAGACATCAATTGAAATTCATAAATTTCATTTGAAATTCAAAAAAACATCAATTGATATTCACAACATACAAAATCAGCACCTGCGAATTATATATATAAATGGTGTATGTGGTATTTATAAAAAAAAATCTCATTTCGTTGAGTAGTATTATAGAAAAACTTTGAACAAATTTTACTAAAAATTATTATAAAAAAATAGCTTTACCTGATGCGCAAATGCATAACCCGAACGCAACGAACGGCGCGCTCTTCGCGCCGAGGGCGTACGCAGCACATCGTGAGTTTGGCGAGAGCGCAAATTCGCCTTGCGCATTTTCAGACGTATCTAAAAACGTTAAAATGCATTAGTATTAAATTTAAATCATTTTAAAGTATCATCCAACTATAAAAAATATATACCTTATCCGATAAACTAGGCCACACATCGACCAAGTAGAATTTATAGGCCAGCACTGGCGCCATCAGCACGGTCACCGTAATAAACATCGTCGACCAAAAGGTCAGATCCTTCATTGCCTGCGTCAGTGAGCCCACATAGGGACCGCCTATAACGTAATTATAGAAATAGTCGAGCACAAAGTACCACACAAGACTGCCCCAGATCATGATGTGATTGAAAATGGTCCAGTATGAGGTATAGAGCGCAATCTTTTGATAAAATATTCAATATTAAAAATAATAAAAAAAAACCTTTTTAAAAGCTCCACACTAACCTGCGCCGTATTATCAATAATTAATATAGTGGCCACCACAGCACCCAGCGTCATGTGATCGCTTAGTATGTAGCCATCTGGCGAGATCCCATCTTTGTACGTTCCTAAGATTTATTATTGAAATGTATAATTTAAACATTTTTGATTTAAAAGTCCCGAAGAACACCTACCATATGGTATTAAAAACAATACCATCGAACTGAAAGCACCATGCAGTACGCTGTAGACAAATTCCTTCGTATTGAATAATTGACTCTTCAGACCCGGCGTATAGAGCTTCGGGTAGACGACGCTGTCCTTGTCCGAGACATCCTGCTCGAAAATGCCCAGCGCCAGCACAGGCAGCGATGTGTAAAATAGGTTGTAAACCGATATGAACATTGGATCGAAAACAGTCTGAAAAAATAACAATAAAAATTCAATTTTACATTCAAAATTAGATTTTCCAATAAAAATAAAAAATTTCTAAATTCAAATTTTCACTCAAATTTAATTTTTTCATTAAAAAAATGTTAATTTCAATTTTCAATTTTTCAATAAGACTTAATTTTTTTTTACTTAAAATTCAATTTTTTACTAAAAATTAAAATTTTCACTCAAAATTTCATTTTTTACTAAAATTAAAATTTTCACTCAAAATTTCATTTTTTACTAAAAATTAAAATTTTCACTCAAAATTCACTTTTTCACACAAAATTCAATTTTTCACACAAAATTCAATTTTTCACACAAAATTCAATTTTTCACTCAAATTCCATTTTTACTCAAAATTTAATTTTTCACTAAAAGTTTAATTTGAAAGAGTAATTTTAAGTGAAAAATTTAACTTTTGGTAAAAAGTTTGATTTTAAGTAAAAATTAGAATTTTGAGTGAAAAAATGTTTTCACTCAAAATTCAAATTTAAAATTTTTCACTCGAATTTCATTTTTCAGTCAAAATTTAAATTTTCACTCAATAATCACTTTTTCTCTAAAAATTATATTTTTACTCAAAATTCTAATGTTCACTCAAAATTCAATTTTTAACGCAAAATTCAATTTTTCACTCAAAATCCTTATTTTTCACTAAAAATCAAACTTTTTAGTAAAATTTAAGTTTTCACTCAAAACTTAAATTTTCACTCAAAATTCAATTTTTCACTCAAAATTATATTTTTCACTAAAAATTCAATTTTTGACTAACAATTAAATTTTTCACTATAAATTCAAATTTTCACTAAAAATTCAAATTTTCACTAAAAATTCACTTTTTCACTCAAAATCCCATTTTTCACTCAAAAATCACTTTTTTTACTAAAAATTCAATTTTTCACTAAAAATCAAATTTTTCACTCAAAATCATATTTTTCACTCAAAAATCCATTTTTCACTCAAAATTCCATTTTTTACTCAAAATTCAATTTTTAACTCAAAATTGAATTTTTCACTCAAAATTAAATTTTTCACTCAAAATTCCATTTTTCACTAAAAATTCCATTTTTCACTAAAAGTTAAATTTTTCACTAAAAATTCAAATTTTCACTAAAAATTCATTTTTTTAAAATTCAAATTTTAAATCTTTGACCAACAATTCTATTTTTATAGTTTTTAGTATTTTTTTCTGAGTACATGTATTGGACCCCCTTAAAAATAATAATAATTATAGTTTGGCTGGACCCCCTTACCTGCGCACTAAAACCGCAAAAGAACGAAAACCAACAATGGCACAGCGTAAATGCAAAATTCTTATAGAAGAAGTAACGCAGGAATTTGCACATCCGATAGTAGGACCAGCGACCGTGCACCAGCAACAGTCGTTCGAGGTATCGAAACTGTGCGATCGAATAGTCGCTGGCGAGCACAGCCTGCAAACCTTCCTGGCCAGAAATACCGACGCCAATATGTGCCGCTAGAGGGAAAAGTATAAAAAAATATTAGATTATTATTTTAAAATTTCCCACATGGAATTTGTTACCTTTGATCATGGACACATCGTTGGCGCCATCGCCGATGGCCAGGGTAACCGCATTCTTGGCACGTTTGATCAGTTCGACGACCAAAGCCTTTTGCAGTGGCGTCACGCGGCAACAGATGACGGCCTTGCACTGTGAGGCAATGTCGAGAAATCTATGAGATGACATTAGTTAGTTAGATTTGGTATTTGTTAAGTTTTGAAGCTTATTGAGTTTTTATGCTTAAAGAGATCGTGTACGTTTTAAACTTGTTGAGAGCTTTAAAATTTTATGAGAGCTTTAAAAGCTTTATGAGAGCTTTAAAGCTTTATGAGAGCTTTAAAGCTTTATGAGAGCTTTAAAGCTTTACGAGAGCTTTAAAGCTGTATGAGAGCTTTAAAACTTTATGAGAGCTTTAAAGCTTTATGAGAGCTTTAAAGCTTTATGAGAGCTTTAAAGCTTAATTATAGCTTTAAAGTTTTTGTAGCTTTTAAGCTTCATACTTACCGCGACTCCAGCTCTGGCGACAGACAATAGACCAGCGAATGTCCATTGATGACCAAGGCAAAGCCCGTGTTTTCAGGCAAAATATCATCGTCATTGAGTATCGCAGGAGTTTTGTCGCCTTTCTCCAGATTGTCGTAGAGTTCGTTGCATTCGGCACTATTTAAAAAATAAAATTTTATTAGTCAAGGCATTCTATTCTTTAAATATAACACATAATTTTTAACATAAAAACATTTAATATGGTGCATTTATTAAGTGTAATAACTCGTTTTTAAGGTGAACAATTTTTTGGATTTTTTATTTTACAATATATTTTAATTATGCTCTGCCATGATCATTTTTTCACTACTTCGAAATATAATTTGTATGTTAAACGAAATTTTATTTCAAAACCAAACATTTTTGTAAAAGAAAAAATTACTCGGAACAATTTAACTGTGGCAGGGCAAAATAATCATTCGGAATTTTTCGTATTGAATTGTCATATAAAATATTTTTAATTGGATAAATTTCAAAGGAATATTTTCATCACGATTATGCTGCATATGTAATTTTTATTTTAAATATTTGGGTTCTTATTAAATCGAGTTATTGCCACCGCTTTATGAGTTATGCGCAGTTATATTTTTAAAAGTATTAGTAGACGTTTAGAGTATGATTTACAAAAGCCACATGACATAAGCAAAAATATAAAAATTTCAATACGACAAAAACGGATGTTTTTTTAAGTTACTGAAATTATTAGGCATTTTCCGAAATTCCCATTCGAACGTTATACAAACATTTGACAAATAAGCTCGAATTGTATTCGATTGAAATACGTTAAATTTATATTAAAAAAATCGAGATCTAGAACCATTAAAAACAAATAGCAAAAAATTTAATTCAAATTTGAAACTAATTTCGATTGGAAATCGGAACATGCCGTTATATTTTATGCATGATACTATATAATTAAATAAATGCAATATACAATTATACTGTATAAACTAAGGACATCAGACCAAAAATTTAGATATAATAAAAATAGAATATCACAACAATAAAAACAATGCAAATGCTAGTGTGGAAATGGAAGGTAATTTTTTTTTTTCGTATAAATATAAAAAATGTGATTTACTCAGTACATGTAAAATTAAAATAGGCATTACTCTAAAAACAACAACAACATTACTTTCCGGGCGAAACAAGTACCAATAGAGGGGATCATCCTTGTACAAATTAAATATATTATCAAAAGAACTCATTTAAATGGTAGAAATAAATAAAATATAATTAAAAAGTTGTCTCCAGCTAAATGGTGTTTCTTAAGAAAAATATTTAAATAAAATTCTTATATGTATAATGGTTAATTATATTAAAAAAGAGAACGTGTTTAAAAATTAGTTAAAGAAATGTTATTTAAAATCAGTTAACAACATATTGTTATAAATATAATAAATAAATGGAAGAAATGTTTAAAAGAAAATATTAAAACTACGCTTCTCTAGTATAAATTTAACCTATTAGGGTAGACGTTATCATGATCAGATTATTGTTTGTTATAGGTTGAGTTTTGACATGAAAAAACTATCTGTTTCTGATCATAAGCTAGAACAATTCATACTCGGGATACAAAAAAAAAATATTTAAATCTTTTAAAAAGATTTGACATGAAAAAAAAAGATCTGTTCTGGATTATTCCCTAGGAAAATTTCCAATTGGCATACATATTATTGTTAAATAAAACAAGTATAAAATGTAACTACGCCACAATATAAAAAACATATAAATCTTATTAAAAGGAATTGAAGTCGATTAACAAATTTTATTCAATTGATTTTTATTTATAGTATTTCGTAAATTGTCTAAAATTTATTTTAAACCACGAATAATATCGAAAATTATGAGGAAAATATCTCAATATACGAAAAAATTCTAAAAAAAAATCACTTTTGACAAAATTTTTTTTTTTTTAATATTTTAAAAACGTTTGGATTCGATTGTAACGAAAACTTTATATTGAAAAAATTAAATTCTAAAAAAAAAACGTTAAAATTCAATATTCAATTTGATTCTGTTTAATTTTAGTTATCTAGAACTAACCAGTTCAAGCGATGTGTTTAAAAAATAATTCGCAAAAAATTCCCCCAAGCAACAATTCCTATCAGTATCCAGGCCGTTTTACTAGTCACGAGCGATTACTAGAGCGATTTTACGCACTTTCCGACCAGAAACTAGCCAGTATCAGCCCTATTCTAGCGAGCAGTGACAATTGTTATCAATAACAATTGATTCAGACTTTTACTTCAATATGCATAGAAAATAAAATTGACAGAATACGAAATTAAGACAATTGTGAGAAAGCGCACTATTGTGACCGATTTTAATTTGTGACTCGTGCCAGAATATGATACTTCGGTTTCTGGACATTTTCCTAACCAGTAACTGTCCAGTTATTGACTAATTTTACTGGCAGAAATTTACTCTTCAAATCCCTACCAGTAACATACCAGTTTTAGACTAGTTTTACAGACGGCGATATAGACTTTAAATCCCTACCTGTAACCGACAAGGTTTCGACTACATAGTTTTCACTGGCGAGTATATTAGGCAGGGTCGGTCTCCAAAAATGAAAGTTTATTATCTCGTGAAAGTGTCAGAATCAAAATTTTTTATTAAAAAAATAATTGGGACATTGGGAACGGCGGTTGAAACTGTTGCGGGAAATTAAACGAAATTATTTTCTACGTCCACATAGAAATCTCTAACTTCTGAATGTCTGGATGTCCCACTATGAAATAAACTGTGTAGAGAAGAAATTGTAGCTATTTTTGAGATATCTTTGACTGAAATCGAGACTGGCTTGCGGTCAGTGTCCAAATTATAATAATAATAGTTTGGCACTACAGTCCTATAAGGACTTAGGCCGAGCTCTCTCACCATTTTGAGCTGTGCGTGTTATATTTGTACTCAAAATGGTGGGATCTACAGTTTATTGCCGAATCCGAACGGCGGGTGAGAGTTTTTCATAGGCAATGTTTTACTCTCGTAGGTTTGCCATTTACTGCCGAGAGGTAGCGCGGTATAGAAAAATGTTTCTATGAAAAGATGTTGTTAGCACCAGTCCAGGCTTGAACCGGGAACCTTTCGGCTCGCAGTCCAACGCACTAACCACTGAGCTACCGCGGCTACAGTGTCCAAATTAGTATTTTTAAAATTACAAAATATATATCGTCGCTGTAGAACGAAAAGTCATCAAATACATTTTTATGATAAACTTAAATTTCGAGTTTGTTGATTAATATTATAAAAAGTAATTGATGAATTTTTAAAGTTGATATATCTATTGATAGATTTACATTTTCTTATCATGTGGTAAAAATTGACAGATATATTATGATTTTTGTAAATGAATATTTGACATTTTGAAAATGTATTTGGTGACTTTTCGTTCTACAACAACGATATGTAATGAGTTATTACCAAATAATGTGTATTTTTCCTTGAAAATTCGTCAAATTCTCTATAAAACCTCATTTGACGTTTGATCTTACGACAACTAACGGGTTTTTCAATAAGAGCGCTACAAAAGTTTTTTCAAGGGTTTTTCAACAGGGACGCTACAAAAGTAGAGGGACAGGGACAACAAACGACGCCATATTTCTTGCCGCTCTTTTGACATTTCTCTTCAGTAAGGTTTGCCATTTCATGATGGAAAGATATACGAGCCAACAACGAGTCGAAATTATTAAAATTTACTACCGAAATTCGAATTCGTATATCTTTCCATCATGAAATGGCAACCCTTACTGGGTCTGTACTAAATACCGATTAATTTAAATTATATAATAGTTCGAATTTTTCAATGTCAGAAGACGAAAATGATCTGATTTAAATATTTAAATTAGCATTTTTTGCTACATTTTATCGTAAATATTTTTGAATAATTAACTTGACTAGCTTCGAGTTCTTTATAAATCTTTCTAATATTAACAGGGATTTGTAGTATCTAGAATTTATTAGCCTAAGGTTTTATATATTTTTCTGAATAAATTTTTTGACTTTTTCTATATTTTGGATCTACTTATGTATCTGGTTGTTATATACAATTTTATATAAAGTGATAATTTGTGGTCAACAAAAACACCTTAGCTAACTACATACTACATATTGTCACCTTAAGTTAGAAAACCTTCAGGAAAAAAACGTTTATATAAAGACTTCAAAAGTTCCTTTTAACTTCCGCTATCTGCATTACGAACGAAAACAACGAACAATTGACGTAAAAATGACGTCAATATTATTTCAATTACATGATTTTTGACATTTAAAAAAATGACGTCACTAATAGTTTGTCGTGTCGTAATACAGAAAGTGGGTAATGGTGCCAAAAATGGTAGAGTTCGTTTAATATAATTTATCAAAAATGCCAGTTATTGTAAAAAGTAGGTTTTCTAAATTAGCGCAACGTTATTTAAATTTAGCTGATGTGCTTCAAATCTACCCAGCTTCGACTAGCATTAAACTTAATATTAAAATAAAAAATAATAATGTAAAGCATCCTAAATAACTACGTAAAAAAATAAAGAATATTATTGAAAACAAAAAATTGTTAAGAAAAAAATAGAAGAAAAAGATAATTCAGAAATTCCAAACTAAATATCAGAATAAGATCAAGTACAAAATTATTTGCGTATAGTATTTGAATTTGATTTTTGTTTTGTTTTTGGTTTTTTTTTGTATGTTTGGAGTTCCCTCTACCTGTCCGGTTCGCCCTTATTATGCTTAATTTTGTCATCATCATCCCACCTAAATGTTACAACCGATATCGCTGGTGGCGGCGGCGGAGAAACCTGCGCTCTGAACGCCGAGTTATTTAAGACCGAGGAGTGCGTTCGATCGAAGCCGCTGCCGTTCAGATTCAAGTTTACAGTGGGCTCAAGTGCTGTAAATTGTATTCAACAATTATAAATGTTTGCATTCTTTTTGGCTATAATTTAACTTACGCGTTGGACGAAATCTATTCACTATGCGTATGGATTCTTTAAATTGACGCATTTGTTTGTCCACCTCGTCTAGGGTGCTGCCGTCCACGATGAAAACATCGGCCAGCTCATCGGTGAGCAATTGACACGAGTAGCCGATGTTAATGGCGGTCTCTAAAAATGGTTTAAATAAATTCAATTATTAAAGTAAAAAAAAATTAATTAAAACTTTACAAAATTAATTTTAGTGAAAAATTGAGTATTTAGTGAAAATTTGAAATTACTTGAAAATATAATTTATAGTGAAAAATTGAATTTTTAGTGAAAAATTTAATTTTACGTGAAAAAAAGAATTTTTAGTGAAAAAAAGAATTTTTAGTGAAAGACATAATTTTTAGTGAAAATTTGAATTTTTAGTGAAAAATTGATTATTGAAAAATTTAAAATTTAATTTTTAGTGAAAAATTCAATTTATAGTGGAAAATTTAATTTTTAGTGAAAATTTGAATTTTTAGTGAAAAATTGAATTTTTAGTGAAAAATTGAATTTTTAGGGAAAATTTGCATTTTTAGTGAAAAATTTGAATTTTTAGTGAAAAATTTAATTTTTATTGAAAAATTGAATTTTTAGAGAAAAATTTGATTTTTAGTGAAAAACTGATTTTTTAGTGAAAAATTTAATTTTAAGTGAAAAATTCAATTTATAGTGAAAAATTTAATTTTTAGTGAAAAATTGAATTTATAGTGAAAAATTGAATTTTTAGTGAAAATTTGAATTTATAGTGAAAAATTTAATTTTTAGTGAAAAATTGAATTTATAGTGAAAAATTGAATTTTTAGTGAAAATTTGAATTTTTAGTGAAAAAATGAATTTTTAGTGAAAAATGGAATTTTTAATGAAAAATTGAATTTATAGTGAAAAAAATTAATTTTTAGTGAAAAATTTAATTTATAGTGAAAATTTGAATTTTTAGTGAAAATTTGAATTTTTTAGTGAAAATTTGAATTTTTAGTGAAAATTTGAATTTTTAGTGAAATATAGAATTTTTAGTGAAAATTTGAATTTTTAATGGAAATTTGTATTTTTAATGAAAATTTGAATTTTTAGAAAAAAAATTAATTATTGTTGAAAATTTTAATTTTTAATGAAAAATTGAGTTTTTAGTGAAAAAAAATTGAATTTTTATGAAAAAAATTGAATTTTTATGAAAAAAATTGAATTTTTGTGAAAATTTGATTTTAAAAATTTTATTAAAAATTTGTCTTTTCTGTGAAAAAATTATTTTTAGTGAAAAAAATTGTAATTTTAGTAGATTAAAGAAAATATTTTTTCTCACCCTGCTTATCGCCCGTGAGCACCCAAATTTTGATGCCCGCCATTTGCAAATTGGCTATCGTTTGTGGTACGCCGTCCTGCAACTTGTCCTCGATCGCCGTCACACCCACCAGCATTAGATCGCTTTCGATTTCTTCGTACAGTGCATTCAGTTTGTCCTCTCGTGCGTCTAAAGACAACGAGGCATCGTGATGCCGATCGCGCCAGTCCTGGAAATATCTCGCATCCAGATGGCGTTCGGCGAGCACAAGTGTGCGCAGACCTTCACCGGCAAATTTCTATAAAATAAAATAAATGAATAATCAAAATACATAGAACTAGAACTCAGTCCCGAAAACATATATTTCGGTTTCGGGTACAAATTCTAAAAACGTCTCAATTGAACAAAAAAGAACAAACAAAAAATAAGAGATACGGATTTCAGTACCATTTATGATTTCCTAAAATTGTTCCTTAATAAAATAAGTAATGTCCGGATCAGTTCCTTGTAGACCCGGTTCCAATAAAACAAAGTCATAAATCTAATTCCGCTTCTCAAATTAAAAATATGAAATATTGGCCCCTTTAGTTTTATTGTTCCGTGGAATGTTAAAAATATGAAAGTGCCGGGGTTCTATATATTATTTGATTGAATAATATAAGTATATATCCTTCTCTAGAGAAATTTTCAATGGTCGTGACCGGAAACTGATTTCTGTTTTTTTACTTATTTGAATATTTCTTAGCATTTATTATTTAGGTGAAATACATTTATATTAGTGTTGACATCACTGATTCTATAATCGAACCGATAACAGATCATATCCTATAAAATATCATATAACAAATCAATATAAAATTATATAACATATCCTATAATAGATCTTATAATTATCGATAAAAAAATTCGAATGTTTTTAATAAATGCACCAAGAAAAAATAATATATAAATAATAGTTTTTACACCCAGAAAAAAATACGATATAAATAATAGTATTTTACTATTAAAAATAGTCAATAGGATAAATTATTATTTTAATCGGAAAATACTATTAAATACTAGAAAATACCATGACATTGCCATTGAGTTTATATGAAAAGATTTATTTTTTGTATACTATTAAATCAATAATTGTCCTATTGATCAATTTTAATGGGATTTGAGGGAATTTTTTTCTGGGTATGGGTTCCGTAAAAAGTTATCTGTATCTAGTGTAATAATCGGGCATTGATCATTTTCTGTTTCCTTGTCACAACATGACCAGTTACAAGACGAACATGGTCAGGTCTAATGTCTACTCTAATAGTAAAAATTTGATTAATTCTACAGTATATAAACTCACATTCAAATGCTCTTGCGTTCTCGCCTTAATATCATGTTGACTCGAGTCCAAACGATCGTAGATCACATTATCGGCACCCTTGCAATAGAGCACAATTTTATTATTACGTCTCAATATTACCGACATGCGTTTGCGCACATTATTAAAGTCCAAAATGTTTAACAGTTCGTACTCCTGAAAAATATAAAAACGAATTTTAAATCGATCGCTTCTCGAGTATATAAATTTTTAGTTACCTCTGTACGTCCCATAACCTCAATCGTAATACTGTTAGGCGTTCGCGCGCGAAACACAAAACCGAAATTACGCGCCGCTGACACCAGCGCCGATTCGTCGGGACTCTGTGCCTGATACTCGAGCCGTTCCTCGACATACTCTGGCATTACGGTGTGGCACAGCGCTAGCAGCCTAAAGAAGTTATGCGCATGTTCCTCATCTGCGCGCACAGCATCGAGCAACGTATGATCGTACCAGCGAAATTCCGTTTCATACTCGGGATTCGATGAGAAATCTACAGGTTGTAACGCCTTCAAAAAGAGAGAAAATACATGTTAAATGTGATTTGAATAGTGCTGCTTGCAATGAAGAAAGCACAGTGGTTGAGTTTAAGTGTAGCGGTTGACAAGAGTCGTACAGTTCATAGGTAGCAATTTATAGCGTCTTATTTAACAAACATGCTGTTGGGTTAACGGGACCTTAAGAGACCCAATAGGTACTTTAAAAAATAGCATAGCTTAGCATGTTTTCAAATGAATACTTTTGAAACTGAAAAAAATAAATAATATAAACCGAAATAAAAGCTTAAAATGATAAAAGTGCATTAAAAATATGTATGAAAAAACATCAACAATATATAGATACATATACAAGCGTTATAGGATTTTACATGCAAAAACGATACAGGGAAAAGTTGTCCTGGGAATGAATTGTCTTTGGGAATAATTGTCCGGTTAAATAATTGTCTCGTTAAAGAATTGTACAGGGAATAAATTGTCTCGGGGAATAATTGTCCTGCGAATAAAATGTCTCGGGAATGAATTGTCTCTGGAAATAATTGTCTCTGAGATAAGTTGTCCGGGAAGTTATTTCGGGGAAAATTGTCCATGGAAATAATTATACCGGGGAAGAATTCTCCTGAATTGTCTCGGGAATGATTGTCCGTGGAACGAATTGAATTGTCACGGGGTTGAATTGTCCAGGAAAAAATTGTTCTTAAAAAATATGTGATTTGGGGAAGGAACTGTCTTGGAGAAGAATTGTCTGTGAAATGAATTGTCACGGGAAGAATTATCCTGGGAAAGAATTATCTCGATGAACATCAGCCTCGGGAAAGAATTTCTCGGGAAATAATAGTCCGAGAAATGAATTGTCTCGGGAATGAATTGTTCTCTAAAAGAATAATCTCATGGAAAAATGTGCGGGGAAAAATGTTGTTCTCGGGGAAATAATTGTGTAGGTGAATAATTATTGGGATAAATGATTGTCTCAGGGACGAATTATTTTGAGAAAGAGTTATTTCTAGGAAGAATTATTTCGGGGAGAATTGTCCAGGTAAATAATTGTCTCGGAGAATAATGGTGCTAGTTGTCTCGGGAATAATTGTCTAGGAATTAAATGTCCGGGTATTAAATTGTCCGAGGAATGAATTGTTTCAATGAAAACTATTCGAGGAAGAAATGTCCAGGGAAATAATTGTCTGTGGGAATAAATGTCGTTGGAAAGAACTGTAATAGTCTCATGACAATATCATGCCGGAAAATCTATGTTCTGGGAAATAATTGTTTCAGGGAAATAATTGTCGCAGGGATGTATAGTTTGGGGATATATTGCCTCGGAAAGAATTATACGGGGAAGGAATTGTACGGGGAATGAGTTGTCTCAATGAAGAATTGTATAGAAGGAATTGTCTCGGGAATAAAAAAAACTTCGGGAAAGACTTGTCGGTCAATAATTATACAAATCATGAAAAATTATACCAAGTTTGAATAGGCATTCATCTACTACAGAAGATACAAAGCCATAACAAACACTAAAAAGCCGTTTAAAAATTCAGGCGAAGGGAGACACATATTTTGACAGCAATTTATAGATATAACACATGCATTACGTGCACTCGCTGCTGAGACGAGCTCCAATTGGTTGCAAATGTGTTGGGATGCAAAGTATTGTTGGTGGTGAATTTGGTGGATTTTTTGGAGGTGGTTTTGTGGTGAGTAGTGCTTGTGCTGTTCGCGGTGGATTTATTTTTGTTGTTACTGTTGTTGGTGCAAGTAAAAGCATTGTGATTAACGGTACTGTTGCGTGGTGCTGCTGCATCGACGGCGCCATGGCCTAAGCAACATGGCGCACATAGTAATGATGCATTGCATGTCCTAGAGGCGCGCATTGTCGAGTGCTGAGTGCGTGGTGTGGTTGCAATTGGAGACGATGGTGCTGATTGTGATTTTGTAGTTATTGGTGATGCGGTGGATGATGCGGTGAATGATGCTATTAATGGTGCTGATATTGGTGGTAATGGTGGTGTTGATGATGATGCAAATGTTGCAACGCCGCTTGCAGTAGTTGATGTTGTTGTTGCAGTGGCTGTTGTTGTGATAATACCGTTGCAATTAGTATTTAATTGGGTCACGATTAGTGCCTTCTTTTGTATTATGGATGTTGTTGCCGTATCGGCAAAAATCATTACTTTGTCGTTGGCGCCGCCGCCCGTCGAAAGTGTTGATTGTTGCCGCAAAACACGTGCAGGACGACGCGCAGAGTTTGAAGACGTCGTCGTTGGCGCCATTGGTGGCTCAGCCGTTAGTTGTACTTGTTTCGCCTTTGCTTTGTTGCCACAAATGCACGGCTTACTATGCGCGCATGTTGGCAACTCTGCGTCGGCCGTTGGCGACGATCGTTGCACGAGTATTGATGGCCTACTAAATATTGTGGGTGTTGCATTTGAGTTACTCGGCGAGGCTGAAATTGAGGCCGATGCCGTTGTTGTTGCGGTTGTCTGTTCATTGTCGCCACCGCCGCCGCTCGTGGGTGTGGTGATCGTGCTAACGACGAGTGTGCTTTTCGGATAGACTTCGGCTGAATGCAAAAAAATTGTTGGTGCTGTGCTTTTGTTCGAGCTATTTTGTAAAATTTGCTGCTACAAATGGAAGGAGTTGTTTGAATAGTAGTTGCTTTTTTTTTTGTTTGGAGAGGGGTTGTTGCATTTTTTAAAGATTTCAAATAAAAGTTTAAAAAATAAATTTGCAATAAGTTGGAAAGTGAGATTGGTTTGTGATTGAAACGTTTTATTTTTTTGTTGGGTGTAGTAAGTGCATAGGTGTGAAAACAACATAGAATTTTAAATTTTTTGAAAATTTTCAGACGGTTGGCAACACTTATCGGCGTACTTAACAAAAGTTTTTTTGAATATTATAAATTTTATTTATTCGATTTTGTCTAAAAATTCAAATTCTATGTTTTGCTAAAAAAAAATTTAAATTTTCAATGTAAATTAAATTTTTACTAAAAATTCATTTTTTTATACTAAAAATTCTTTTTTTTTACTAAAAATTCTTTTTCTTTACTATAAATTCATTTTTTTCACTACAATTTAATTTTTCTCTTTAAATATTTTTTTTTTATTAAAAATTAAATATTCACTGAACATAAAAATTTTTACTAAAATTTAAATTGTTCAGTAAAAATTCAAATTTTCACTCAAAATTCAATTTTTCAATAAAATTTAAATTTTTCACAAAAAATTTCAATTTTCACAAAATATTAAATTTTTCACTAAAAAAATTCAATTTTTCACTAAAAATAATTTTTTTTTATCTAAAAATTAAATTGTTCACTAAAAATTCAATTGTTCACTAAAAATTCAATTTTCACTAAATATTTAATTTTTCACTAAAAATTCAAATTTTCACTAAAAATTAAATTTTTCACTAAAATTTCACTTTTTCACTAAAAATTCAATTTTTCACTAAAAAATTAAATTTTCACTAAAAATTAAATTTTTCACTAAAAATTAAATTGTTCACTAAAAATTCAAATTGTTCACTAAAAATTCAATTTTTCACTAAAAATTCAAATTTTCACAAAAAATTAAATTTTTCACTAAAAAATTCAATTTTTCACTAAAAATTATTTTTTTAACTAAAAATTAAGTTGTTCACTAAAAATTCAATTGTTCACTAAAAAATTCAATTTTTCACTAAAAATTCACTTTTTCACTAAAAATTCAATTTTTCACTAAAAAATTTAATTTTCACTAAAAATTAAATTTTTCACTAAAAATGAAATTGTTCACTAAAAATTAAATTTTTCACTAAAAATTAAATTTTTCACTAAAAATTAAATTGTTCACTAAAAATTCAAATTGTTCACTAAAAATTCAATTTTTCACTAAAAATTAAATTTTTCACAAAAAATTAAATTGTTCACTAAAAATTCAATTGTTCACTAAAAAATTCAATTTTTCACTAAAAATTCAATTTTACACTAAAAATTCACTTATTCACTAAAAATTCAATTTTTCACTAAAAAATTAAATTTTCACTAAAAATTAAATTTTTCACTAAAAATTAATAAATTGTTCACTAAAAATACAAATTGTTCACTAAAAATTCAAATTTTCATTAAAAATTCAAATTTTCACTAAAAATTCAAATTTTCACTAAAAATTCTATTTTTCACTAAAAATTCTATTTTTCAAAAAAAAAGAATTTTTTCACTAAGAAATTCATTTTTTTTTTCCACTAAAAATTCAAATTTTAACTAAAAATTCAAATTTTCACTAAAAAAATTAAATTCAAAACCGGAACCGCTATTTTAAAAAACGTGGAACAGGAACCGATTTTTCAAAGAGTTTTAGTTCCTGATATTAATATTAAAATTCTTTTTTTATTGTTAAGTATGCCCGTAAAGTGTGCCGAATAAACACATCGATGTGCATTAGCTCCATTTTATTTTTAATATCAAATATTACATTAAAAAAAAGAATTATAAAATCTAAAAAAAAACATTGAGGTGCTTTAAAGAGAGGATTGATAGATGTTCTTTTAAATCATATTTAAGATGAAACATTCTAAAGTTCAAAACCTTTGTTTTTAGTGTCTCATTTGTAATTTTAAAAATTAAAGAACACCATAATCTTTCGATTTTATAACGTAGTTAAGTCAGTCAGGTATTTTATTATTAGCATTTAGTAAATTTCCAAAACCAATTAGGATTAGTTATGAAATGATTTTATGTTAAATAGTTTTAAATGCTTAACCCTTTTTTTTTGCAATTTTATTAGAGAGATTATTAATATTGCAGCTATTTATTTTATTAAGAAAATATATAAAATTTTTAAATTAAATAAAATTCGATTTTTGTTACTTACATCCGTCACTTCGATAACCTCACCGGTGCGCAAATCGATGACATCACCGTAGGCACGTCCATTAATGCTGCACTTATTGAATGTCATAATGTTTTGCGTCAGAGTACCGGTCTTATCCGAGAAAATATATTGAATTTGACCCAACTCCTCGTTGAGTGTGGTGGTACGCGCTTTGGCAGGTGTTTTTGATTTTTCATAGTACATTTTTTCATCCCAATTTATAAGAAACGATTGGATGAAACGTATAACCTAAAAAAATTGTAGAAAACCTTTTACTTTTCATGGTACATTTAGTAAAAAATTTTATATTTCAACATTCATTCAAAATCTATGAAAATTTGCATTATAAATGATTTTTAATTCATTTTCTAAACAGAAAATTTGACTTTCAAATGCACTGAACTATGACTATTTGAATTCTTAAAAAATAAATTTTTATTTTGCAAAAATGTATTCAAAAATCATTTCGAATACACATTTTCATAAAAAATTCGTTTGAAAGTTAGTTTTGTTGTTTGCATCTTAAATAGTTGAAATTTTATATTGAATTCCTATACTTACCTCTACTGAAACGTAGAGTGATATTGGCACAACAGTATTTAAAACAATTGCATATGAAAAGAATACTAATAAACCAATAACTGTGGCACCCTGTGGCACATCCTTGGGAATAATATTTTCCCATGGTAAATACACCTGTAATATTAAAAATAAAAGTTTGTTTTTAAGTTTATCTTTCAAAAAGCGTTGTTATCTTTATGCAAACCTGAAAATGTTGTCCAATAAGACCTTCCCATAAAGCACAAGCCAAAGTAAAGAATGCACAGATGGAAAGTAGGAAAAGTACAATCTGTAATTAAAAATATATTAATACTTATTTTACGATATTCAATACATATGATTATTATAGATTTCCCGATATTCTATCCAAAAAACATTCATATAAGAATCATATTTTCATATATGAATCATATTTTTGACAGTTTATGAGGGTAACGTCAAAAATATGACATATTCTGAACACTTAAAATAACCGAAAACCTGGATAGAATATACGGTTTATACAGTTTATTACTACAAAATTACATTAGAGCATTCAGAAAAGCGTCACGACCGAAAAATTCAAAATACTCAAATCTTTAAAATAACGCTGGATTTTGAATCATAAATATGTGAAAATGTGAATCTAAATATTTGAAAAGAAAATTCTATTCCATTAACGATAACGTATAAAAAAATACTCATAAATTTACGTTACTATACAACTTGTAAATATACCAATTTCTCTTGTACTTTGAGTAACCAAATTAAATAATTTGAAAGAAATACAGATACAAAATATTATTTTCTGTTTTTTCAGACAACCTTAATTAATATTTAAAAAACTTAAAAATCAGCATTGAAATTAAAATAAGGGACAAATTTTGATTTTTGTATAAGGGTCAGTGATGCCAACTGGAGGGGAATTCTCCATTTTGTGGGGAACTTTGGTCTTAGTGGCTAATTAGGGAATGGTCCACTTTTGGCGGGGAATTTCTTATTAAAATCTATTACATTTTTAAGGATTGGAATATAGGAGCATATTCTAACTTTTGATCGAATTTCATATCTAAATTTTATCTTAGTACAATAAATAATTTTTGAAATGAATTTAAACAGCATACTTTGACTTCGACGCTTTCAATTCGTTTGGAAAATAATAAATTCAAAATCGTTTGTTTAGAATTTTGCAGGTAAAATCTGATTCGATCGAAAACTGAAACATACCTCTATATTCCAATCATGTGAAAGATCATAATTTGGCTTCTAAAAAACACAATTTATTAAATACGATTTCTAGATCTAGATAAATTCCTTTTATATTTTTTGAATGTATCTGATATTATGTTTTTAAATATAGGATAAATTTTAACTTAATGTAAGACCTGCAAATTTGACATGCCTCTAATAGTTGAAAAAATATTGTTTTCAGTATTTTAAAGATTGCGATTATTGGGAATTTAAAATTTCGAAACTAAAAATATCAATGACAAAAATGTAGTATTCAAAAATATTTTTATCTTCCTTTTTTTTTTTAGTACTATTTTAAACCAAGTTTAATATAATTAATTTGTTTAATATGATCCATTTTCAGTCACATTATAGTCAATATTTCACATATAATTTAAATTTCATATTAACTGAGTACTAATTGTCTATCTATCTGTCGGTAAAGTTTTCTTTAAACTGAGTTGTAGTTTGTGTCGGACATTTTGATTTAGAACTATAGACTTTTGAAATATTTATTTAAGCTAAGTTTAAACATTCACTAAACTTGGTAATAACAAATAATTTTTCTCGATTTATAACGGCTGATATTATGGAAAATTAAGAAATAAAAAAACATATTAAATGAATAACATATTGCGTAATATTTGTACTATGGATTATTTCGATTATTATCAAAAATGTAGTAAAAACACTATTTATTGTCAGTGTATTGAAATTACATTTGTGCGGGGAATTTTATAGTCAATTGGGGAATTTTCCTAAGAATATCGGGGAAAATTAAAATATGAGTTGGCATCACTGATAAGGGTGTAGGTAACCAAAAAGATACATTTATTATCATATTAATCTAACAACATTTTTTAAAGAGTTGAATTCTCTGTTTCTAAATCAAAATTTTCTCGGCATTTCCTAGCAATGTCTAAAAATATATCAAAAAAAAAAAATTATTCACAAAAAAGAAAAAAAAAATGTTTGAATTTAAAATCGTACATCACTTTTTATTTCGTAATAATGATTATTAATATTGTCAGATATAAAATTATTTTTACCAAAAAATCGTAGTATAAATTTTCATACAGAACGAATAATTTCTGTGATTTATTACGAAATAACTATAAAATTTAGGAACAAAGTGTATATTAACAAAAATAAAGAAAATAGTCACAGCTATGTTCTGAGATAATTGAAAAAAAATATATTGTACGCCAAAAGTATTTTTAGAGCAATAATCTTAAAGATAATTTCTATACGGAACTTTTTGTCCCGTCCGGACATTTTCTGTCATTTATAAAGAAAAAATTATTAACTTTGGAAACAATGCGTAAATATACAAATAAAGCACATTAGCTCAGCTATTTTTAAAACAATTCAAAAAAAAACCTGGAACTCATAATTTGCCTACTTTTTGGAATTTCTATATGAATCTAAACATGTACTTCGAGATTTATCACTATTTAATTTATATCTTTTCCAATAAATAAAATGATTTTGTATTGCTATAGTTATAAATATTTGATTTGAAAACATTTTCTTATATGTAGGTAATGTTCTGAAATTCATTATATATCGAAATTTGTTAAAAAAAAAATCATCAAACGGATTCAACTCAATTCTATTTGTATTATGAAAATCAATTCTAAAATCAAATTTTGGAAGAACCAAATTTTGGAAGAACCAAAGAATTTTGGAGAACCAAAAATCTATTTTGAACGAATATAAATTATAATTGGAACATGCGGGGTGTATTTCACAGAAAAAAAATAATCAACGTAAATATAGCAACCCATATTAATTGCATTCATTAATCAATCCAGCAATAAAATTGACTAATTTTATGAAAACATTTGCATTGATGTACAAATATTCATATTACCGAACACAATTGCTAATATAACGAAGAATAGAAAATGTTTTCATTAAATTTGTGAATTTCATTGCTGGATTGATTAATGAATGCAATTAATATCGGTTGCTATATTTACGTCAATTAATTTTTTCTGTGCTTAAACATCGGATCATGGCATATTCAAATTTCAATTTTGAAATCATATTTTAGTTTTTTATATCGTAATAATAAAACAAAATTTCAATTCGCCGAATTTGTTATTTGATATTCCAAAATCCGATTTAAAAAATGTTTATCGAAGTTTTGTGGTACAAAATAAATTCGATTTTCATTGTAAAATAATTGAATTAAAATTGATAGTTTATTTCAGAACATATTTGTCTCAAAATAAAGAAAATCATTTGAAAAATGTAATTTCGTCTTTTCAATATCATTCGTAAAAATAAAATACCTTGTATTATCGAGTATTATTAGCAATTTCTACTTACACCAATAATAATAAAATTTAATAGCCTATCGACGCCCGTGCTTTTGAACTGGGTCTTTCCCGAATTCTGCATCAGTTTTGTATCCTTGCCGGCAAATATCACAACACCGTAACACCATTGCGTATTACGTAGCACACAGCCACGCAGCAGCACCTTTTCGTTGTCCAGCGCAAATCTTTGGTTGTTCCACATGAGGGTACCTTCGAATTTATTCAGCAGATTATTTGGACGCTCACAGATGATCTCGCCATTGAAATGCCACAGTTGTTCGTGCCGCTGTCCCAGATCCGTGGTCTCCGGCAAACATTGTTTGCATTTTAGGTTTGTTTCACCATCCAATTCGGCGGTCTCAATGAAACACAGACCATTTGGCTCGGAGGTGGTAATCAGCAAAATGTCGGCGGCAACAAATTGATTGTTCTCCAGACGTATAATATCGCCGACCTAAAGAAATTTCGAAAACTTAAGTATTTGAAATATTTTTGAATAACTTAAATATAAATATGTCTAAAAGTTAAATATTTGAAAAGAGAAAAAAATACCATATAATTAATAGTTTTCTTTACTATTCAAATTTGGTCAAAAGAATAAATTATTATTTTAATCATTAAATACCATTAAATTCTACAAAAAGAAACTATGAATTATTATAGTATCCATCATACCAAATTGAACATTCAAAATCCAATGGCACAAACTCTTTTTTAATTTTTAAAAACCAATAAACAGTGGATTTTTCTGGTTTGGATTTTGTGTAGATAGACTTGAAGAATTCAAAAATTTCTGATAAGCTGAATTTTATGTCAAACGTATTTTCGACGATTTGATTTGGTAGTGCCCCTTTTTTTAATAAAAGCATTTAAAAAAAAAATTAAATATGACTTTAAAAAAACTTTAAAAAACTTAAAATCTATGGATATAATGTAAATTTCAAAAACATTTAATATGTAACAACCTTAGAAAATGAATAAAATATTTAAGTTCATGTTTAGTTTCACTCGTTAATATAAACAAATATTTATATTTATCGACATTTTTACTGAATTATTCATTAATTGATGTAAATGTTGAACGTTGGCTGTTATAATTACCTGAACACCTGACCATTTTTCATCCACTAATTTTCCGTTGCGCAGCGTCTTCGATCGTCTATTATTCACCTGAGAATCCGACAGATGGCGTTGCTGCAAATGTAAATTTCCAGTTTTTAATGCATAAAATCAATAAAACTAATAAAATACAAGAAACAAATATTCTCATTAATATTCTCAGAAATTATGCAATTGTTAATTAAAATGCAATTGTTGTAGGTCAACGATTAAAAACAGTTCAACTTACACATATAAATTCAAGAGGGCCGATTGATATTATTAATTTTTAGAAAACACATAGTGATAGTATTTTATTTTCGTTAATTTAATATTTTTTTATAAGGTCATTATCAAATGGATGGGTGTTTTTTATTAATATAATTGTTATTTTAATATTCAGACCAAGTCTAAATAAATATTCTCAGGAATACTTTTTGATAGAATATCTCAAATTTGAGACGAGATAACAAAAAACGAATTACGATATTATAAAGTGAAAATATAAATTCAATTATGAACTTCATTCACCAAAAAAAAAAAAAGGAAATAAACGACGTATGGAGCAAACTAATTCTCAAGTGTCGAATTGCCGAATGTCTCTAGATATTATTATATTTGTTATATTTAAATCAAGGAATGAAATCTAAACGAATAACGTTTTCGATTTCGTTTTCGGTTCTCTTCCTCGTTTTAGTTTCGGTTAGGGTTTCGGTTTATAGTTTTTAAAATGAAACGGTTTCGGTATTCCGGTTTCAAGTTACGGTTTCGGTTTCGATTTCGGTTTAATATTATTGTTACTTTTTATATATATTTTAATCTCTTCAACAAGAAATGTAAATATTTTTCTAACAGAAGAACTAAAAACGATTACCATAAAAATTTGAATTATATTTTAACAAAAAAAAAATCATAGATGTTGCTATGCGGACGAGAAAATTCAAAACAAAGTCATATTTTGTATATGTTTATCTCTGTTTTCGTTGCTACATTATATAAATCGCATAACAACAGACAGGTGGCCTGACACACACAGTGCATAAGTGTGTATTTTAGTACAACCATCCAGTTGGCAACAAAAACTTCTTGTACAACACATACCAGTTGTGTTTGTTGTATAAAACAATTTCCCGCGAAAAATCATGCATAGTCGCACTACGAACGGCACTAGCGTATCGAAAAACAAAGAAACAAATAGCTTTGCCTATTTTGTTTTTAGAGTTTCGTGTGTTTTTTTTGTCGATTTACCGTATTCA
The DNA here is from genome assembly GCA_951804985.1 of Dryomyza anilis. NCBI lineage: Eukaryota > Metazoa > Arthropoda > Insecta > Diptera > Dryomyzidae > Dryomyza > Dryomyza anilis. The sequence continues at coordinate 117,867,096 of OX638130.1, forward strand.
CAAGTAATCGAAGAAAACAATAGCAAAAGTTCAGACCAAAGTCCGTCATTCTGGGAAATATTGTTCTTCATAAAATCAACATGTGTTCACAACATGTTTTTAGAAGTTATTTCACGACTCCCGATTTAAATGACATTTAAGCACGTCTTGTATTTTATAGCTATATGTATAAAATTAAATATTTTTCTGTCGTATCTCATAATTTTTTGAAACCGTCTTAAAACCGGTATTTCGTATAACGGTTTCGGTTTTAAAAATGAAACGGTTTTAAATAAATATCGGTTTCAATCCTTGATTAAAATACAAAATACATACTTGAGATTTAGTTTGCTCCATACGTCGTTTTTTTCTTTTAAAAAGAGAAATCGCTTAAAAATTGAAATACAATATTGTGGTCAGTTTTAATTTAAACAGTCAAAAACTGAATTTGTATCTGTCATAAACGCTCTTAATATAAACATTATGATTTTTGTTAATGACTAAGGAATTTAAGGGTAGGGTTTACCTTCATCAGTAATGCACTAACTGCTATTATAACTGATAGTTACACATAGAACATATGGAATTGAAACACTGGGTATTGTGAAAACGACCCTAAGAGAAATTAACATTTTACACCCTATAATTTTGTATACTGTACATTTAAACTTTTATTATGATAGTATAACTATAAAATAGATTAAATGTATGGTAAATTAAGTTAATCTCATAATAAATCAATCCCTCTGTTCTATTAATCCCCCTGTTCTGATTTTTTAAAACCATCTTTATTATTTCATTTTCCATTTACCACACCTGTTCCTATGCATAATACTCATAAAGAGAACCTTTACCTCCCATGTGTGTGCTATAATAAAATGATACTGTCAAAGGAGGTCAAGCGGAAAATGTTTACCCAAGGTAAAAGGTGCGCTTCATATGCGCTTGTCATGTTATAAAATAATATACAAAAAAAAAAGAAGCAAAAGCTAGAATGTCAATGTCAAAGAGGTTTATACCTTGCAGATTGCAAAGAGTGACGAACCACATAAAGCTATTTGACATGTAAAAAAAGTGTGATTTTAATGGGAATTATACGCACAAAATATATTAAAATTAATTGACAATTATAACTTAAAGTAGCTTATTCCAAAAAAAAAGTGGTTTTACTTACTATATCATCGTAGGCATCCTTGACAGCTGTCAGCGTAAGCACTCCGATCAGTGGGATGGCTGTGGTGACGGGCGTTAGTGAGGATATCGCCGGTATAAGTTGTAGCACCAAAAGGCATAGGAAATAAAAATTGGCAAGACGTTGAAATTGCTCGAGTAGATTGAATGGGAAAAATGTTAGCATTGTATATTTGGACGTTTTAATATAGTTATCCTGTGAAAGAGATGAAAGAGATATACAAATTAGTTTTATTTTTATAGCTCATTTCCCGAACTAAAAGATATCTTAAAGATATCTGTATTTGTACAAATTATAGTTTTCGATATTCTATGTTGATTCGAAACTGATAGGGTTTTCGAATAAAACGAACTTCTCTAAAATGATATCTTTACCTAGTCTGCCATGTCTTGGAGACCTTCGATGCCTCGATGCTATCTCGAACCAATTTCGATAAGAAAAATGTCGATCTCGTAGCATTATCGATTCTAATTTTCAAAATTTCTCGTATATTCGTATTTTTGACATTTTTTTGCCTTTTTTACCGATATTTAAACATTTATCAGATCGATATCGCAATATTTTCGAAACAATCTAAAACTTTGATTATTTCTCTTTTCTATATCGATTCGATTTCGTAAAATGTCTCGAAAACTACAGAACGCATCTACCTACCATGCAGGTCCAATTTTAAACTCTAAATTGCTATGAGAAAGTGTCTCGCAACGATATCGAATCAATGGCATGCATCGAGTTGATATCGAAAATGTTCTAAATCGCTATGAGAAAGTGTCCAAAATCATGCGAATTCTCCAGAATCTTTTCTTGATCTTGCAACGATATTGAAAGCAATGGCATGCAAGGTGCATATATCGAGTTGATATCAAAAATATTCTATATTCAATGAACAAATTTTATTTGTACAGGTTATTTTAATTTTTTTAGTACATAGTATTTAATTTCAAATTATTTTGATTTTTAGTTTGAAAATGTATTTTTATTTTATCTAATTCAAAATAATAGTTTGCAGAGATATCAAAAATATTTTGAATTTCAATCACTATTCATTAAATTTAAAAATGGTGATGTCAAAAATAAAATGACTCATTTTGTTAATCGTTGAAACCTTGAATCCCAACACATTAAAATACCTATACTATTTTATAAATTTGCAAGACTAATTGACCCAAAAACTTTTGAAATGAGCAAAGGACTTGAATGTCAACATGTTTATTTAGCCCCATTATGTATGACGTACTTTGGAAAACACACCTTACTTTGCCACAGACACCTTCGACCCGACCACATATCGAAGCAGTGCAACGACTTCATCAAAACCAATGTTGGTTTATGTCATACCAGAAATAATAAATGGAATGGAATATAACAAATTCTTTAAGTTGTTGGCATAGACAGTGGATATAAATGTCAAGTGCAAAACCAATACCAAGAATACACAGAATAAATAGAGCGTCTTAAAAAAAAAACAAAATTGAAATCATTTCTGCATGTTGTGTATATTATATAAGAAATTTAATATAATGTTTATTTTAAGGTTGTAGACAATTCGAATAATATTAAATAACATTTTTATTTTATATTGAAGTTATTTTTAAGTTATTTTGAAGTAAAGGTTCAATAACCTTGAATGATATGTCAAGTTATTTTCAACAGTGTGTCAAACAATTTACTGAAATTTAAAAGATTTATAAAAATAATATACGATATATATGCACTTTTCGATGCGATATCAATTCAGAATCGTTTTTATTCTCGTGTCGAAAAAATTTCGTTATATAACTTTCAACTATTCTTGCTGTTTAGTATATTTTGGAATTCAATATTGGTACAAGATCTGATTTAATATTGTAAGAATTCTCCAAATTATTATATTATTCTTGAATCGATATCGAAACGAATGGCAGTCTGGGTTTGTTTGGTCATCTGTTTGTGTCATCCAGAAGAAGATATAGATCAGTATTATCTCCTGAATCGATTTAGCGATGTCCGCCTGCCTCACTTTTGAAATCACAAATACCAGAAATAAGAAGAATCAATAAAAATAAAAACATAGATTTCATGTTAAGCTACGCTGTCAGGTTTTGTAAATTATTATATGGTAAAACATATAATACGTCTTGTCTAACAAAAATTCCAATCTAATTTAAACTGCATTTTCCTTCTAAAAACTCCAATTAAAAAAATAACTCATTAACATCCAGATTTCAGTCACATTTTCAAATTAAACATAGTTTAAACGAGATGCTATTTTATCTATAGTCAACATATTGTTACGAAAAGAGGTAACGTGCCCCATAGTGCAAGCAATACACAAGAATAAATGCGACACAAGCCAATTCAGCGCACTAAACAATCGTTCAGCGCACTGAGGCAATGTGCGAGAAAGAGATGTAAGGTCAGCGCATTAAAACACATGAGTGTGAATGAGATGCAATTGCGTCTGGTATTCACGAAAAGCGTAGATGGTTCTCGAAACTTGCCGAAGCCTGTCGAAACTTTTCGAACTGATGCATGCAGTATATAAGGGCGCTGCATCTGAGGCGCAACACTTCAGTAGTAATTGGAAAGTGGTCGAGTGCATCTCGTGTGTGATCAATGTCAAGTTAAATTGTGGACATAAAGTAGTTGTTAGAATTTATGATTAGTAAAGTTGTTAGTTAAATTAATAAAGTTAATTGTTGTAATTTAAACCAAACATCAGAGTATTTTTATTTTGTACACAATCCAGAGATACGAACTTGTTGAACAGTTTTCCGTAGACTATATTTTCGTTACTATATCACACATATTTAAAATTGCATATTAATCGATTATTAACTCTCTTTCTGTCTTTAAAATTTAACGATCTTCGTCCGTTTTCGAACTATAGCCTTCTAAGGGCCAGTTTCTCAGTGTTAGTTGAACATTGTTTGTGGTTTAAACTCCGTTTAAAATCAGAATCGATTTTTTTTATTAAACTTCAACCGTCGTTTAATCTTAGTTTAAACGGCCGATGCTGATGGTTTAAACTACGTTTAAACTTTCAAAGTTTTTGACATGAATTTTTCTCACAACACTTTTCACTATTTTCTGTCGCTGCATTGTTTCACAAATTATTAATATATTAATACAAATAATAATATTAATAATTATAAATAAAAACTTTCACGTGCACTTTAGTTGCTCGATTTGTTGCTTAAATTTAAAATTACATTAATTTTATTTTTCTGAAATTTTTTTTTTATTTATTTAATTTTGAATGACATGTATCAGAAGTCAAAATCGAGAGAATTATTTGTCATTAGCCTGTGGTGCCATATGTATTGTCTTGGTCTGTGTTCATTTTAAACTATCACTGAAAAACTAAACGTCGTTTAATGTAATGAGAAGATTAATTAAACGGAGTTTAAACTACGTTTAAACTACCACTGAAAAACTGGCCCTAAATATGTGAACATTTTTAAACTGAGTTTAAACTCGTACTGAAAAATTGGATATAGATACATCATTCTTTTCAATTCATTTTGATGTACATATTATTCTTTTTGCGTTTAAAATATATCATTAATTTTTGAAATTTAACTTGATAGCCTTGTCTAACTATTACAAGTTTGCTGATATTTTCTGGATTCAAAAACTCTGGTGACTTTTAGATCACTTTAAACTTATATTATTAGTAATTTTTATTAATAGGAATTTGAATTATCGAAATTTGGATATGTTTTGTACTGGAAAATGAATAAAAATCTATTTTATACAATTAATTTTCAGTTTCGATATTTATTCATAGATTTTTCAATAGTTTATTATTGTTTTTTCATTCTATACAATGAAAAACATGCTATATTTATGCGATTTAGATTCTTTCTAGTTCTTTGAATGATTTGGCCATTTTAACATTATTTTTCTATATCCATAGATTTTATTAAAACTACCGAGTAAATTAACAAATAATGTATATAATAGATTTGGTAATGGTTTTAATTAGCTTTTATTTGATATATTTTTAAACAAGAGATATCACAAAAGATAGAATTGTCATTTGCAAAAAGAGGTTAAAAATCTGATTTGTTTTTGTATATAAATAAATCGATGCCTCTGACGAAAACTTACGCGTTTCAATTTGTTTACGAAAAACGGCACATTAAAAAAATGTTTCATTAAAACAAGCATAAATTTATTTTATCCACGAAAGGAAGCATTAAGTTATATTAGTCACGAAAAGAATCTCATTCTCGTTTTCTCCACGAACAGAAGCATAACTCTTTCTTTCTCAAGAATAGAAGCACATTTATATTTTATCTACGAACAAAAGCGCATTTTTAATTTCACAACGAATAAAAGCATATATGTATTTTGGAGACAGATATCCCAATATACATTTTTGTGGTTAAGAAATCACAAAATGTTGATGATGTAGGTGATAGTATTTTATAACCAAAATTGTTGATTTTACATTGATGGCGCGGTTTACAGGTGTGAGATTATTTTTTGATGAAACTGTTTCAATGAATAATAGATTCACTTCCAGATGCGTCATTGGAACATTTGATTTGATTAGACTGTTCCAATGGGAATAGATACGCATGCATGTGTGGTTTGTCCAGAACCTACTTGCTGGACATTTTTTTAAAAAATTTGATCCTTTGGGATTTGGTAGGAACCCACTTGTGTCATACATTTTTTTTGCGACATTGGAATTTTTTTTTATGGAAAAATTTGTTCTTTTCTGATTTGGAGGAACACATTTTTTCAAAAAAAATTTCCAATGACGCCAGTGGGTTCTGGCCAAACCCCAAAGTAACAAATTTTTACAAAAAAAATGTCCAATGACGCATGTGGGTTCTGGAAAATTCCAATGGAACAAATTTTTCCAAAAAAAAAAAAGACCAATGACGCAAGTGGGTTCTGGCCAAAAGCACAAACTGTTTTTGTGCACAAACAGTCTACTGGGATAATTTTCTTGAAGAAATATATATGCTTTTATTCTTGCCAAAATGAAAGATGAGCTTTTTTCGTGAGCTTGTGTAAAATTCGTGGCTATAATGTTTAATTTCGTGGCTATAAAACGTATATACTTCTTTTCTTGGGTATAATAAAAATGTGATTGTTTTTGTGGTGAAATTGAACTTGTGCTTCTTTTCGTAGTTACGGAAAATGTGCTGTTTTTCGTAAGCAAATTGAAACGTGTGGGTTTTCCTAAGAGGCGTCGAAATAACGTACAAATAAATAGAAATATTTAAATTAAATTTAATATATTCGATTAAAAGGTCTTGAAAAATTTCACTAAAATTTGTCCCCAAGTAGCTGACATTTAAAGTTATATTAATGATAGAAACTAAACAAATATCACAAATTTTAGCGATTTTTATCTTTGTGGTAAAACATTTTAATGGTCTGTTATTCACTTTTTGTATTATTCAAAGTGTTTATATGGATATATATCGCTTTGTAAACCCTTGGGACTTTTGCTGTTGACAGTAATCATTAACTTAGATAATTTTAATATTTTTTACAGTTTTTAGTTGAAGACTACTTACTGCATATTTAAATTGCGCATTAAATTCTCTGTCATTTGCTCGTATTCTGCGTTCATTATCTGAAAATTACAAAAAAGAGGTTATTAAGTATTTTTAACAAAAAAGAACGTAAAAAATTTGCTATAGTTAAATATCTTGTATTACTGTTAAAAATTAAATATTTTTTTTATTAATATTTTTGATTTTAATTTAACCCATCATTTTAAGACTTTTTTGATTCGTGAGTCCTATTTTTATTGTTACCCTCATATATGAACACTTAAAAAAAAAAAGGCTTCCAAAACCGGTATAACGAACACGAAATTATGAGCCCAAAAATCCTCATATTTATAATACTTTTAATACTCCTAAAACATTCATATTTGAGCACCTAAATGATTCATAAATGGCTTCCGAAACCTGGGTAGAGGTTTCATATTAATGATCAATTTTAATACTCCTCAAAAATTAATTCTTTTTAAACAGCACAATTATTCTATTTTCTGAGGCTGCCACCCCTTCAAAAAATACATAAGAGTCTTTCATAGTCCATCCAAGTTCAAGTAAATCTATGATATTATTCTCTTTAATGAACCATTATTTGGAGTGCTCTAAGAATATTCTTTAAAGAGCGATTTTTTTTTTAAATTTTGATTTCTAATCTCCCCCATTGCACAAAATTGAAAAAAAAAGGTTTTTTGATTTTTAACGACGAGGTCACTTTTTTCCTTTCTGCAATTTTTAGGCATATTTTACACCTCGCGCTTCATTTTTTGCCCCATCCACTTCGTTATAATCTCAAAACCAGTTGTGACCACGGTCGATTTTCGATTTTTGGTCGATTCCAGGGCACAACCGGCGAAAATTTATCTTTTTTTGTCACTATCCCTTCATTTCGAATGACGTAAACATTTTTATTTTTTTATTTCGAGCGGTCCTGTAAAGTAAACAGAATCCTATAATCCAGAATATTTGATAAATTAATTGTGTGTTCTTTATGTAGATTGTTTGTCCATAAAAACAAAAAATAAAAATAGTTTATCGTAAATCTACATTTTTATATCGTTTTGAGATGGATGATTTGAATACGATGGGTTAACCGAAAACCTTTTTAATATTTATTATCAAAAACTATATATAAATGAATCGTTTTTGCGTAGTAATGCTATATTCAAATTATAGCCTATAACCAAATGCCTTGAGTTTCAGTTGTAGTCAATTTGATATCAAGTGTAAAAGCTGAAAAATATTTAGATTTCTTCGTATTACCCGAAAAATAATACGAACTCCTGCGTCTACGCATCTGCGACATCCGTCGAATGCCCTTCTCTTTAAAGCTCGGCGGCGCCACCGAAAACTGCTCGAAATCCGAGCTGACATTTAGACTTTTGCGCCCGACAAAACCGCCCTCCGCCTCATTGCCGGCAGCCGTGCCACTCTGACGACGTTTGCAGTCGTTACGTCGCCGCCAGATGGCCAACTTGTCCAGCACCGACATAAGGCTGGCACGCAAGCCGTTGCCCCCAGCAATGGCGCCGGACTCTGTTGGCACAATTGTGGGTGTCTGTGTCAGCAACACTTCGTCGCGTGCCATACGAAATACTTCGTCGTCCGATTTCTCGCCGACAACCACCGATGTGGGACGTGTGCGTGCCGCCGTCCAAGACAAGTCCTCGAAGTCGCTGTGGCCAACATTCGGCGCCGAACGTGGTTGTAGCTGCGCTTCGCCCGTTTGTGCGAGTGTTGCGATGCTGTAGAGACTTTCGGTTTGTGTCGGCTTGCGGTGGCGTTGACGACGGCTGTTGCTGTGGCGTGTGGATTGTGCATCCACGGCAGCAACAACATCGGGTATCGTCTGACTGTTGCGCAGCGGCGTTATAATGTTCGATGCTGAGCCGGCAACTGTTGTCGGCTCGGGACGGGCTAAAGTGGCAGTGGCGGAGATAGAGATGGCGACGCCCGAGTCAGAGTCGACAGCGGTACCGGTGTTGTTGATTATGTTGCTGTCCACACTTTTGACAATTATTTTCGCTCGTTGTTTGCGTTGAAATTGAAACCAGCGACGACGTGTGGCGGTGCCGGTGGTTGTTGGAGTTTGTTGCTGTGACGTCGGTGCCACCAATGCGTGCTCGGCATCTGTTGCGGCGGAGTTGGCTGCCGGCGGCGTTTTTATTCTTATGCACTTTGTAGTTTTGGTCGCGACAGCAATCGGAGCAACCATCGCCGCCTCATCATCGTCGGACGTTTCATGACGACGCGCACCAAGCACTTCTAGTTCGAGCGTATCCGGTCGCCGTTTATTTCCGGCAGGCATTGCACAAATTCCATAAACAGCTTTATTTGCTTAAATTTTCTATACTGAGTGCGTTCTTGAGCTATTAATGGTTTTTATTTGTTTATCGCATTTTGCACTTGGAATTTATTGATTTTTTTAATTTCGTTTGTTTAAATTTTTTATTTTGTTTTTATATATTCGTTTGAAAAATTTTTAATTTTACTTTTTTTCCTTTCTTTTTTTCACTTTATATTTTAATTAAACTTTTTTAAAAATCACTTGAAAAGTTTTTATTTTTGCCTAAACTTTTTGCAACGTTTATACCTCGCGACGTCGTTTTTAAACTAAATCGAAAATTTCAATTTTGTTACATTTTTGCAAACATTTCGCTTCAGTTTTTATCATTTTTTTTTTGTTTTTGTTAATGTTTTATATTAATTTTTGATTGATTGGCTGGATTATTTGAATGGAAGTTTTTGAAGAATGTTCAAAAAATAAAAATATTTTCAGTTGTTATCAGCTACACGTGAATTCATTAGATTTGCATTTAAAAAAATAAAAAAGCACAACAAATTTATATTTTTTATATATTTTATATATTAAATTGATTTGTTTGTCCATAAAAACATTGAATATGATTTATCAAAAAATTGATTTATTTAACATTTATAGTTTCAAAATTTCCACTTTTATAACACGTTTAAAATTGTTGGTTTGAACTGAAAATGGTAGGACCTACAGTTATATGACGAATCGTAAAGGCGGGGCGAGAGCTTTCTCATACTCAATGTATTTACACTCGTAGGTTTTCGATTGGCTGTCGAGAGATAGCGCGGTATAGAGATAGGTTTTCTATAAAAAGATTTTCTTAAAGACCAACCAAGATTTGAACCTGCTCTTTCGGCTCGCAGTCCAACGCACTAACCTCTGAGCTACCGACATCTTAATATTTTATTTTATTAATGCAATTTTTGGAAATATTTCAACGATTTTTTACATACTATTTATAAAAAAAAAACAAACTTGCCATGTTCAGTCAGTAAATAGTTATCAATTGATTACTGCAATTGATTCGAAATTCGTTTTTAATGTGTTTTGCGCTGAGGGGCTCGCCGCAATCTTCATGGGCGCTTAAATCGATTGAATGTAATTAATCAAAAACTCTTAATGCTTTCAACGGTTGAAAGACATGGGGTTTTCTGTGTTTTCAATACAGTCCAACAAACAAATGCTTCAAATCGTAATCAGATAAGATAGGGTTTGAATGCGCACGATTACGTTTGAAGTGGACTTTAAATGGCATTAAATTGAAGTGTATTACATGATAAAATTAGGTAAATCTGTCTGAAAATAGATTACAAAGAATTCTGTTTCAAATTCGACATAGGACCAAAAAAAAAAAAGAAAATTAAAATTGTTTAATTACACTAATTAAATCGTACGTAGTAAAAAGTATTTATTTCAAATTTTAAATTAAATAAAAGTATTTAATTTAAATAAAAAAGTCTACAGGTGAAAAAGTAATACTTTGTTTTCTCTGTGCATGAGTAAGTGTTTGAAACTTAATAAAAAATAAAAACTAAAGAGGCATTTAAGTCAATGAATTATTCAACTCAGATATTGTTCGGTAATAATGCCGTCACTATCATGTCGAAGGGGCGAATGTGTAATTTTTGATATTTGCCTTTTTTACATTTTTGAATGTCGTTTTCCCTCAAGTCAATACTGTGCCCAAATCGTGTATGGTTTTGTTGTATTTTTCTAGCCACAAAAGAGCGATTTTGTAAAATTGAAAATCTTTTCATGCCAAAAGGGCGAATCTTTTAATTTTTTTTACCATAACTTGTTAGTGGTACAAGATAATATAACGGTATAAAGGCATGCATTGTTTGTTTTTAAAGCACCTATCGATTGGCATCATTATTTAAAAATAATTTTCTTTCAAATATATGAAATTATAATGATGCCAATCTATAGGTGCTTTAAAAACAAACAATAAATTGCTTTTCACTACTATTTTATCTTGTACCAATAAAAAATTATGGGAATAAATCGAAAAGATTCGCCCTTTTGGCTTGACAAGATTTTAAATGTTTCGAATTTTGCTATTTGAAAAAAAAATATTTGTATGGTAAAAAAACAAAAATATTTACGTTTTGTTACATAAAATCCGTATTTATAAATCTGTAAGTTGTTTAAATCAATAGATATTTTATATACGCTATGCTAATTGATGAATAAAATAAAATTAAAAAAAAATATAAAAAGAAAATAATTTTTACTAATTTTTAAAACAATTTGAACTTTATAATTTGAATTTCCAATATTTTAAAAAATGCACATTCGCCACTTTGGCATGTCAGTGACGATGTCATTTTTAATTGCATTCTAATTCACTTAATTTATTCTTTTAGTTTATTGAAATCAAACGTTAGAACACATCAACTACATTATAAAACTTCCAAGAATGAATTTATTTAAGACGTATTAATTAAGGAAGGCAGTATAAATAATTTCAGGACCCTGATCAGAAACTGATCAATTCATTTGGTCCTTGTAAAAATAAGGTAAATATTTACTAAGCTTTTCAAATCAAGTTATGAAAATTTGTTAATCTGTTGATTGATATTTTGATTTTTGAAAACTTTTACTTTAGATATGAATATATCAAAGCTTGTATTATTTTATGATTTTTATTATTATTATTTAAAAATCGATACAAATTTGAGTCAACATTATTAACTTGATATAATTTTTTTACATTTGGCTATTTTGAATTACAATTGACGATATCTGATTCAAATTTAATTGTCATAAGTTTTATTGGAATTAAATTTGATGTTTTGAGAAATATAAATGTTGTTTCCTGAATGATATTTGGTATTTTCTCAATTTAACTTGATATTTTCTGAGTAAAATTGGAGAAGATTGCTCAAAATATATATATTTTTTTTTTAAATCATAATTGAAGTGTCGGAATTAAGCGCTATGTCGTAGATAGTGTACACTAGACTGATAACACTGTGCGGCACTAAAATTTTAACTCCATTTTTTTTTTGATTTACAGGTTTTCTATAGTCAGTGGAACAAAAATGTTGTATAAACTTATACCTCTACACGTCTGCGTTAGGCGCTATTGGGTCCTAAAGGGTTCAAAGGATAACCAATATAGTTCGTCATTTTGTAGCGAAATGGTTCATAGTTCGTTTTTAAAGTCTAAGGAGCGATTATAGGGAACTTCCTAAGGATGATTTCCTCTGAACACTTTAAGTTTGTATCTTAAAGATTTATCACTATTTTTAATGGTTTTCTTTTAACAATTTCGTTAAGGAGTTATAACCAGTATAAGAAGTCAGAAAACTATCATAATGTATTTGGGGAAAATATTCGTCATTCAAATTGAGCTAAAGTCCCCAAAGAACTAAATTCTCCAACACGTACTATTTCTGAAATAAAAGCCTACTAATAACGAATAATAGTTCTTACTTCAATTTTTGAATAAAGTCGTAGAAATATATTATTACAATTATTTTAGTGCAGTCAAAATTGCATCAAAATTAAAATTGTGACACAGATTCCGAAAATGGCATCGTTTTTTTTATTATTAGCTCTAGTTTTTGAGATATAGCCCTTTTTTTATTCTTTCATAGGAGTATAAGTTCAGACTACACTTCTTATCGTTAGATCACATAGAAGCTCAATATAAAATCAAATCGGAGTGCAACAATTAAAAAAGGTGTAATTTTGCCGCACTGTGTAATGGATATTTATGATTTCAAAATGAATAAAAGTCAATTTCTAAAAGTATCAATGAGAAAAATTTTCAGTGAAATGTGGATATCATCGTTTTATATACAAAATATGTTGACAGTTGGTGGCATTGAACCCGGGATCTTTCGGCTCGTAGTCTTACGTATCAGCAACTTTTCGCTCGTAGTCCAATGCACAAACCAATCGAGCTCATGCCACCCAAATTAGCAAATTTTAAAATTAAATGAAAAAATTTCTTCCGAACAAAATAAACTAAAAATAGTAATACACCCAGAGAACGAATCAGTTGGGGCTTTTTTTGCCAACCAATTTATTTAGTTCTGTCAACTTTCGACTGATTCGATGAATTGAAATAAATATTGGTTGCAACAACCTAATGTTATATCATTTAGTCGATATAACCAACAATCTGTTGAGCCAACTAAATATGGGTTATGTCTCATTTTAAATTTAGTTGTCGTAGCAATGAATATAAGAAAATTGTAAATGGATAAAAGTTTTTGTCCCCAATCAATGTAGCAGTTGCTTCAACTAATAGTTGGTTACGTTTCAAGCTATTGTTTGCCACAAATGATTTTAAGTGAAGGCAAATGAATATTCGTAGAAAAAACAAGTGTACGCCAAGGAATTATTTGTCTGTTTGTAGGAAATTTAAAAACGGTTTCAGCACATGAGTTAAATCCGGTTAAAAATACAGAGACAGTGATTATTATAAAAAGCAATTTGAAGAGTAATACTCGCCAGTGAAAACTAGTCGAAACATTGTCTGTTATTGGTAGTGATTTGAATAGTATATTCCCGCCACTAAAACTAGTCAAAAATTGATCGGTTACTGATTAGGATTTGAAGATCATATCCCTGCCATCAAAACTAGACTAGAACTGTTCGGTTACTGGTAAATAAATGCCCAGAAACCGAAGAGTTTTACTGGCTAGTCAGAAATTGCGCGACACGTAAAACTGGCAGGATACTGCTACGTTACTGGTAGGAATTGTTAATTGTGTTGAGACATGACAGGTATAGAAAAGTTCGTATACATTTTTAATTTGGATTTCGCGTCATAAGTTGGTATTTGGTATTTTTCTTCTATACAATTTAATTTATACCAAGCCATTGTCCGTCTATGGAACATTCAATTTAAATAATTGTTTTAGTGGAAAAATTAGAATTTTTCTTTGATGTGTACAGAAAAACTAAAAATATTTGCAACAATTATAATTTTTGTTTTTATTTGTAAACTACCATAAATTGAAAAACCTATTAAAACGTTTTAATTAAAATTTCTAAAAATTTTCTATTTTATTTCTGCACTTTGTGCTGATTTTTGCCTGAATTCCTCAAAGTTGATTGAACTCTGTATTGTTTAGTTTTTTATTTTTTTTTTTTATTATATTTTTTTTTTTTGGCACACTTAGGTTTAACAATATTCTCGGCAACAAAATGTCGACAATAATTGAAATGTGTTGCTGGACGTCTGCCAGCCATTGTAGAGGTCAACAGTCGCCAAAGGCTCTGCAGGACACTTGACGTCTGATCAACATTTGGAAGTGTTAAATACAATACAAAGTTTTATCATATAAAAATCGATAGACAGACTATTGAAGTTCAATTTGCATAACATTTAGTTAAAATATTTGAACTGATCGTCTAGAAAAAAAATAATAATAAATTTATTAATACAGTTTTAATTTTATTATAATCGACTGTACGTGACTGGTTCAAATTAAGCACTTTTAAATTAAATGATTAGACCCAGACGTCATTTGTATGCATGAAAATGAATTGTATATTAAAATACATATATTACAGCAAAACTGTGCGTATGCATAACTCATTTATTAATTTCTAATATTTGAGGCGTTGGGAATTAAAACGGACTAAGTCCATGCTATGGCTTTTTGAGAAAAACACGAAAAACCGTGTAATTTGAAATGTTAAATGTCAAATAAGATTCCGTAAACAATCAAATTTTACATTTATTTCGTATGCATCAAATTATTAATCTATTCAAATGCATGGCACAATGACTATTTTTTGCTGATTTTATGAATATTAAATTCATTTTATATTTTACTTTAAGTTTAATTTTTTTAATTCAAAGGACAACTTTGTACGACATTGCGTATGAGTAACATTTTTCATATGAGTAACGTATGAGTAACGTATACGTAAAAATAAAATTTTTCACTACAAATTCAATTTATCACTTCAAATTCAAATTTTCACTAAAAATTCAATTTTTCACTAAAAATTCAATTTTTCACTAAAAATTCAATTTTTCACTAAAAATTCAATTTTTCACTAAAAATTCAATTTTTCACTAAAAATTCAATTTTTCACTAAAAATTCAATTTTTCACTAAAAATTCAATTTTTCACTAAAAATTCAATTTTTCACTAAAAATTCAATTTTTCACTAAAAATTCAATTTTTCACTAAAAATTCAATTTTTCACTAAAAATTTAAATTTTCACTAAAAATTCAATTTTTCACTAAAAATTCAATTTTTCACTAAAAATTCAATTTTTCACTAAAAATTCAATTTTTCACTAAAAATTCAATTTTTCACTAAAAATTCAATTTTTCACTAAAAATTCAATTTTTCACTAAAAATTTAAATTTTCACCAAAAATGGAAATTTTAACTAAAAATTTAATTTTTCACTAAAAATTCAATTTTTCACTAAAAATTCAATTTTTTACTAAAAATTCAATTTTTCAGTTAAAATTCAATTTGTCACTATAAATTCAATTTTTCACTAAAATTTCAATTTTTCACTAAAAATTCAATTTTTCACTAAAAATTCAATTTTTCACTAAAAATTTAAATTTTCACCAAAAATGGAAATTTTCACTAAAAATTTAAATTTTCACTAAAAATTCAATTTTTCACTAAAAATTCAATTTTTCACTAAAAATTCAATTTTTCACTAAAAATTTAAATTTTCACCAAAAATGGAAATTTTCACTGAAAATTTAAATTTTCACTAAAAATTCAATTTTTCACTAAAAATTAAATTTTTCACTAAAAATTCAATTTTTCACTAAAAATTCAATTTTTCACTAAAAATTCAATTTTTCACTAAAAATTCAATTTTTCACTAAAAATTCAATTTTTCACTAAAAATTCAATTTTTCACTAAAAATTCAATTTTTCACTAAAAATTTAAATTTTCACCAAAAATGGAAATTTTCACTAAAAATTTAAATTTTCACTAAAAATTCAATTTTTCACTAAAAATTCAATTTTTCACTAAAAATTCAATTTTTCACTAAAAATTCAATTTTTCACTAAAAATTCAATTTTTCACTAAAAATTCAATTTTTCACTAAAAATTCAATTTTTCACTAAAAATTCAATTTTTCACTAAAAATTCAATTTTTTACTAAAAATTAAATTTTTCAGTTAAAATTCAATTTGTCACTATAAATTCAATTTTTCACTAAAATTTCAATTTTTCAGTGAAAATTCAATTATTCACTAAAAAAATGCTTCACTAAATATTCTATGTTTCACCCTTTGCTTTTAAATCCTGATATAAAACCTATTGCTAACTGCTGTGTTTTGTTTATTTCTTGGAATTTCATTTTTCTTTAATCCCCTTGCTAAACCCATTTTCGCATAGCCAGCCTATATGATTAATTTAAAGCTATAAGATTTATGAATTTCACTGCGTACACATTATGCTTATACGCAGCACTGCTGCTTATCCGTCTGGCCGGACACTTTGGCGCCGAACTCATTCCAAATAGACAGAGAAAAAATAAATATGGGGCAAACAGAGGGGCAACCTCTTGATGTTGTTGGCTTGTTGCTTGCCATTGACGTCGTCCGTCCTGTCAAACAGAGCGATGACGTAGTGCGTAGTGGCGACGCCTTGAATTATGCTACAATTTTAATTAGATACTTTGCAATGAATTATAATGATCCTCTTTGTAGAGTTGTCGCATAGTTGAAAAAACATTTTTTTTTGAATTCTGAAAATATTAGGCCAAAACTATTAAGGAGTATTATGAATTTTTGTAATTTACACAGGCACTTCTTGGGGTCAATAGTAGAAAAATCAATATTAAGAACAAAAAAATAATAAAAAGTCACCAAATTAAATCGAATATTGGAGCTCAATGAAACACACGACACGGTTCAATGACTGCTATACAAAATTAACATCTATAGACAGACAAATTGGCCTATTATTATGGTAATTTGTGCATTAAAAAAAAATGGAAATACAATAATTAAAAAGAAATCTACTCAATTGAGTGAAATTTAATCTTCGAACTGCACCTTAACAAAATATATTTCCAAATACATTAGTTGCCTGGCAATTTTCAAATTACATCGATACTTAAAATTATTATTGAAAACATGTTTGCCACTTTTCCAGACATTCACATTTATAATAATTGTTTATTTTAATTATTGGCAACATTTGAACAATTTCAATTGTACAACTACTTGAAAGAAACACTGCTACATTTTCGTTTTTTTTTTTTTTTTTTTAAACCTGAAGTGAGCCATCAACACATACCTCAAAAATTCAGTTTTCACATTGTTTACAATTGAAAAATGAAAAAATACTTAAAAATCAAATGAAAATAATACAAAGAAATAAAAACATTTGAAACTCGCGTGTTTTTCATTTGATTTATACAAGTTTTGTACATTATTTGTTATTCTTTGGTTGTTCCGTGTTTTGTGTATTTTAGCAGTTTTTCGCATACTTCTCCGTTGTTATTTGCTTCATATGATTTTACACATACATTTAATTGTTTATTTTTATTTCCGAAACATTTTTGCGATTGATTGAATTTCAAAACTAACAAAAAAAACAACAATTTTTATGATCATTTTTTAATTTTGAGTGAACATTTAATTTTTAGTGAAAAATTGAATTTTTTCTAGTGAAAAAATGAATTTTTTTAGTGGAAAAATGAATTTTTAGTGAAAATTTGATTGTTAGTAAAAAACTTAATTTTCAATGAAACATGGAATTTTTAGTAAAAAAAATTTAATTTTTAGTGAAAAATTTAGTGTAAATATTGAATTTTTAGTGAAAATTTGGATTTTTAGTGAAAAATTCATTTTTTAGTGAAAAATTCAATTTTTAATGAAAAATTCAATTTTAGTGAAAAATTCAATTTTTAGTGAAAATTTCAATTTTTAGTGAAAAATTCAATTTTTAGTGAAAATTTGAATTTTTAGTGAAAATTTGAATTTTTAGTGAAAATTGGAATTTTTAGTGAACAATTTAATTTTGTTGAAAATTTGAATTTTTTGTTAAAAAAATTAATTTTTAGTGAAAAATTGAATTTTTAGTGAAAATTTGAATTCTTATTGAAAAATTGAATTTTTAGTTGATATTTGAATTTTTAGTGAAAATTTGAATTTTTAATGAAAAATTGGATTTTTAGTGAAAAATTCAATTTTTAGTGAAGAATGGAATTCTTAGTGAAAAATTGAATTTTTGGTGAAAAATTGAATTTTTTGGTGAAAATTTGAATTTTTAGTGAAAAATCAATTTTTAGTGAAAAATTGAATTTTTGGTGATTTAGTGATTGAATTTTTAGTGAAAATTTGAATTTGTAGTGAATAATTCAATTTTTTGTGAAAAATAAATTTTTAATGAAAAATTTAATTTTTAGTGAAAAATTCAATTTTAAGTGAAAAATTGAATTTTTAGTTAAAAATTCAATTTTTAGTTTAAAAATTGAATTTTAATTGAAAAATTGATTTTTTTGTGAAAATTAGAATTTTTAGTAAAAATTGAATTTTTATGGAAAAATTCAATTTATAGTGAAAAATTCAATTTTTAGTGAAAAATTCAATTTTTAGTGAAAAATTGAATTTTTAGTGAAAATTTTTATTTTTAGTGAAAATTTTAATTTTTAGTGAAAATTTTAATTTTTAGTGAAAAGTTGAATTTTTAGTGAAAAATTAAATTTTGATGAAAATTTGAATTTTTAGTGAAAAATTGAATTTTTAGTGAAAATTTGTATTTTTTAGTGAAAAATTTAATTTTTAGTGAAAATTTAAATTTTTAGTGAAAATTTAAATTTTTAGTGAAAATTTAAATTTTTAGTGAAAATTTTAATTTTTAATGATAAATTGAATATTTAGTGAAAAATGAATTTCAAGTGAAAATTTCATTTTTTATGGCAAAATTAAATTTTCAATCAAAAAATTTTAAAATCAAATTTTCAGTAAAATTTAAGTCATACATTTTTGCAATCCCTGTATTTACCCCCTTTTGTTGGAAACAGTAAAAAAAATAATGTCTTGCTAATGTCTGTCCATTATCATAAACATGACGCAAACATGCACCCTATCAACTTGAAAAAATGTTGTTATTTCTTTGGCTTTTTTTGTTTTATTCAATTTTGTTGTCCAGTTAAATGCAGACAGAGGGTGTAATATTGAACACGTTCTTCATTTCGAATGTTTTCTTTGTTTGAGAATTGAAATCCACGGACATTAAGTTGTCGTCGCAAACATGCAAAACTTGGCCATATTAAGGGTCTGCAATACAACTGCAGAGGATGAGTACAAAAAGACAGACAGTCAAAAAACCAGCAGCACAGGACATTCCAAGTATTGTGTGCATTATTTGTTTTTAATTATGTGACGCGAGTGTCGGTGCTCGTACTATCAACGTTATTTGATTGCGCAGCAGTCTATTTACAGCACCCATTTGCATGAATAACGACGAGGGCCGATGGCGCCACACCGATGATGATGACGACGACGACGACAACGAGCGAAAGTTCTGCAGCGCGCGAAACCTCTTTCTAATGGTAGGTCGTACTATTGATCAACCAAACAGACCGAATGGCGAACATACGATCTACATGTCATTCGACGGGTGGTTCGAGTTTCGTTTGTTTTTAACAAAATTTGTTTTTTTTTGTTTTTTTTTTTTTTGCTTATTGTTTAAATTACATAAGGAAATTCATGTTGTTTTCGTACTAGCGGCAAAAACTTTTGTTATGAATCTGTGTACACTGTATAAAAATAAATATTAGGCGATCGGTGATTGATATTTTTTTTATACAGGGTGTATCGATGTCAATAATTTAGGGGATCATTCTCTGACTCAAAAAAATAAGAAAATGTAAAACAAAAATATATAATTTTGCACCCAGTTTAAGATACAGGGTGTTTAAGAAATGCATATAACAGACATAACCCAATCATGAAAATTGGCTATAAAGTATTATCTTTAAATGAACATCAATGGTGTATCACATCTTCGAACCGTATAATACAATTTTATACCTTGTCATTTAGCGTATTCACAGTTTCATGATATTGGTACGACATTGTACGAATACGACAGTACGGCAATTGAACTGTGAGCACCACTTTTCTGCTTGTTATAATATTTCGTCAAATAAATGCAGTTGATTCTTATAAAATTAGGTTTTTTTTTTGAAATTATCATAAATATTCCTCGATTTCAAAAGAAAAACAACTAAATTAACATTTTATGTGCACTATTTGTCTTCAATTTCACAAATTTTCTTCATTTCACAAAATTCGAACCAAAAACCATGCCTCAGGGCTACTCTCAAATACAACAATTGTGGTATTTCACTTTTATAATGGATGCAACAACAAATTGACTTTTCTGTGTTTTGTATCGTATATATACTACATGGTACGAATACCATACTAAAATACGATGAACTGTGAATACGCTAATTGATTTTCTCATAATTTTGTTATCGATTTTTTTCTAATTTATAATGATAAAACAGTTCATGTTTAATACTTTCTAACCAATTACAGTTATTTTAAACTGGTAAGTTATCCTGTTGAACTAATTAAACAGTGGCGGGTCTTGTGATTTGATGGTTGAAATTTAAAGAAAAAAAAAATCAAAATAATCGAGAAATAATTTTAAACATTTATTAAAATTGGAATCATTACTTCACATGACATATTTTCTGATCATATTTCCAAACATAATAATTTTTTCTTTTATTTCTACCACCAAATCACAAGACCCGCCACTGTTTAATTATTTCTGCAGCATTTTTTAGCCAGTTAAAATCGCTGTGATTGGTAAGAAAATACTGGTAATGAACTTTTCTGTCATTATACATTTTAAAAATGGGCTAATCCGTAACGAAATTTTGAGAAAATCAATGACAAAGTCAAAATTTGAATTTTCATTTTTGTAAATTTCAACTTTACGTACATTTAAAAAAAGGAAGGAAACATGAGGTTCGAAGACGTGATATAGCATTAGAAAGGTAATTTAATAGTCTAAAACATGTGTACAAAATTTATAAACATATATCAACATAATATTCTGTATAACCAGTTTTCTTGACTAGGTTATGTCAGTAATATGCTTTCTTCAACACTCTGTATCTTTTACCGGGTGAATAATTAGACATTTTATTATTTTACATATTCTTTTTTTTTAATAGTAGAACAACCCCATGAATCAGGGCTAACGATAATATTCGATATCGCTAACTACCTACAATTGTCGCTTGCGATAGCGATCGTTATGAAAAAAGTGATTCCCTAACATTTAATGCATTTTATGTACACAAAAAAATTGGGAAAGATTTTTATCAACAAAAATCGTTTAAATTGTTGAAAAGTACGCTGGCTAAAAACTAAAAAATTTTCAACGCTATCGTATCGACAATTTTCGGTAAATTCTTAACAATGACAGCTGACGATAAATATCATAGCGAACTGTGTACGGAATACCTCCTAACAATATTTGTCGTTAATTGTAGTTAACGATATCGAATTTTGTCGATTGAAGAAGACGGCTTCCAATAGCACGATTCCCTAAGCTACTGGAAGCCGTTTTCTTCAATATACTGAATTAGTCATATGGGCGAAAAAATGAAACAGCCTAAGTGCCTGATCAAATCTATTTTGAATGTGTTCTTTATAACAGGACAACTCTTCTGAACCTAATAGATTCTATCAATGTCTACCGCTTTAAAAATTGGCTTAGAATTGGCTTAAATTAAATCCATTGTTTCGAAGACTACATCTAGCTATTTATATCATTAAATTATTTGGATCTACATAAAGTCCTATGTTGGATTATAAGTATGTTGGCTATGTTGGTTAATATAATATATGAATGATTTCAGTATCAACTTCTCTAGAGATTACATACAGCAGTGGTCCTAATAATTTTTTTCGATTTGGTGGTTCATATCAAATTCTTAAATTTTCACAAAATATATCGTACTCCTAAAACCACAAATATATATAATTCAAAAAATGTACAAAAATCAATAAAATCCAAAAATATCAAAAAAAGTCAATCCAAAAAAATCCATCCGGAGTGGAGTGTATAGCCCTGCCATGAATTATTCACATCAATGAACCAAACACCCGGTACAGCTGCGCCTGTACGAAGTTTTTGTAAATGCTAATAGTGGATATATAAAATGGATTGTGCCACGCACCTTTGTCTAATCCCGTCCACATTCTAAGTGACGATTATAATTTTTAATATTTTTCGGTTTTTAAAATTCCGATCTTAGTATGTGGGTATTTTTACAATATTGCTTATATGGAAGGTGGCACGCCCCTTTGTCAAATTTCGTCCACATTTGACAAAAATTTAAATAACCATATATAATATACATCACAGGATCAAATTTCATGACTGTATTTATTTTGAGTACTAAGATATTTTGAATTTAAATCATCATATTATGGAAAAATTCATAATAATCATTTGTAATAAATTCATTATATTAATGAATAAATTCATAATATTCATTGATGAGAAATTCATCAAAAAAATAACAAATTCATAATAATCCTCTATGATTAATTTATCATAATAAATAAATTCATAATAATCATTTAAACAAATTCATAATAGTAATTTGTAATGAATTCATTATATTAATGAACAAATTCATAATAATCATTTGTAATAATTCATCATATTAATAAATAAATTCGTTATAATTCGTGATAAATAATAAAAAATTCATTATAATCACTTGTGATTAAAATTAAAAATTCGTCATAAAAATTAATAAAGAATAAATTCATCATATTAATAAATTCATAATAGCTATTGGTCATACAACTTGAATAGTAAATTCATCATATTAATGCATAAATTCATCATATTAATGAATACATTCATCATATTAATGAATAAATTCATCACATTAATGAATAAATTCATCATATTAATGAATAAATTCATAATAGTCATTGATGATACATTCATCACATAAATGTTCAAATTCATATTTATCATTGGTGATAAATTCATTATTTTAATGAATAATTTATTATATGATTAATTCATTAATTTAATTAATATATTCGTAATATTGATGAATGTTTCATGCTTTAAATAAACTGTGTAGACATTTTGTATACACACAAAATTTCATCAGTATGATGAACGACCCTTCATTGGTGAAAAATTCATCATATTAATGAATAAATTCCTCATATTAATGAAAAAAATCATAAAAATCATTGGTCATAAAAATGAAATAATAAATTCATCATATTAATGAATAAATTCATAAAAGTTATTGATGATATCTGCATCACATAAATGTTCATATTTATAATAATCATTGGTGATAAATTCATTACTTTAATGAATAAATTTATATTAATTCATTACATTAATTAATATATTCATAATATTGATGAATGTTTCATGCTTTAAATAAACTGTGTAGAAAATTTGTAAATACACAAAATTTCATCAGTATGATGAACGACCCTTCATTGGTGAAAAATTCATCATATAAATGAATAAATTCATAATTTTGATGTACAAACAATAAAAAATTAACTATTGTTCAATATTATGTATTTGCTTTAATTTCACCCATAAAATGCCGTTCATCATATTCATAAAATTGTTCAGTACTATAAATTTTTAGATATTAATCGAATTTTTTAAATATTAAAAAATAATATATTAAAAAAAAATATATATTAAAAAAAAATATTTTAAAAAAAATCTTTAAAAAAAATATTAAAAAAAATATAAAAAAAAAAATATTAAAAAAAATATTAAATAAAATATTTAAAAAAAATATTAAAAAAAATTACAGTGCAAACATTGCATGCGAGCATTCATTCATTCCCTCAATTTGCCATTTCCAATGTTCAACCATCCGCGCAGCCAACCAGAAACATATATAAAACACACAAAAAAAAATCGCTACTGAAGCTGAAAACGAAGGGTTTGCCAATGAGTCACGCGTTGTAGCTATTAGCATTTTAATTATAAATTTGTTGCCTATATAAGATTTTTTTCGTTTTTTTTTTGTTTTTCACTAAATTTGTATGACATGGTTTATTTAAATTTCATGTGTATTACATGTGTTATATTTCGCAGCGCGTTTTACAGACCAATCAATCAATCAACTAACCAATCGATGAGAATTCAATAATTTTAGACTATCGCTTTTTAATGTTTTTGTTTTTTTCTGCTATATTATTCTGCCCTCTATGGGCCAAATAATGCGGAACCCCATCAGCGTCATTTCAACGACGTATTTTTAGTACTTTAGGTAATGATTAAATTTAGGTTTTTCACCTAATTTTCGGCTACACTTTGATTTGCACTTGTTTTTCACTTAATATATTTAAAGATTTTCACTTTTTCATTTAGTTATTAAGTAATTTTCGATTTTCGTTGAACACATCATTTTTTTTTTTATTATTTTTAAATTAATTTTTTAATGATTTTACAATTTATTTAACACTGTCCTCGACCGTTACCACGACTACGTTTTGCTCTCGTTAAGCAGCAACTGACGACGACGAACCACGACGATGACGACCACGACGAACGCACGACTAAAATGAAAAATCGGAAAATTAGGCAGTCTTCGCGAAAATCCGCATCAAAATTGAATTGGTTTTTATTTGTATTTTTGTATTTTTCTTGTGTTCATCTTGTGCTTTTTCGTTAAACAGCTGAGTTTTTGACATGCTCGGCACTGAGTGAACGAACAATGAGCAGTACACGTATCCGAAGAGCTTAAAATATATGTTGTATTGTTACGAATGCGTTTCATATACTGAGCCATACAACACATTAGCACTTCAAAGCCCACAAAAACAAAGCGCCTCCAAATGAAAACAAGTTCAAGTGCTTGAAAAACGAACCGAAAAAATTACCCTCGTCTTTGAAATTCGTGTTGGAAACGACATTTCAAATGCAGCCCTTGGAGGCGTATTTGAGGTTGGTTCGTTGGTCACCATGGTTTGGTCGGGCACACAAACACGATGACGCAAACAAAATTCGTTTGCAGTCACGAAAGGGCAAAACATACGGTAAAAGTGAAAATGTAAAAACATTTAATATTTATTTGAAATTTTAAAAACATTTTAAAATGTAAGGGCAAAATTGATATATCCAATAAAAACCCAGACTCAATTTTGGATCTGACTCAATTTGGGTACCTGTAGTTTTCACAAATTGAATAATTAATGCCGCCTTTATTTTTTATATATAAAAAATTCTATTTCGCGCTGTGAAGTATTCAAATATTTGTTTGAAATTTTTGGGTTAAAATTCTTTAAAAAAAGAATTGTGTAAATAGTCCACTAAACTGTCCACTAGACTGACAATGGAAAATCATGATTTCGAATCGAGAGGAGGTCACCCCCTAGAAATGCTCTATTGGATGAGAAAATCGATGTGAAGAAATTTCAGCGATGGGAATTTCAGAATATGGGAAATGGACCTGCCGGTACCTCAAAGTAGACCTAAATCAATAATTTCAAAATTAAATTGAAATTATGTCTCTCAAACGCATTAAACTAAAAAAAGTGGGTAAGTCATCAGATGGAAAATTTTATTAGCTTTTCAAGAAACTATAAATAAAAAAAAAATCGGATAAAAAATACAGAAGCAGTGATTATTAAAACAGGCATACTTCGATTTATATTTTCATCAGTCACGCCTAGCCAGAAACACTTTAAACTCAAAAGTTCGATTCCCATCTAAAATTTATTTTGAATATCAATTATAGTTTCTTGAAAAGCTAATAAAATTCTCCAACAGATGACATACCCACATTTTTAGTTTATTGCATTTGAGAGACATCATCTCAATTCAATTTTGAAATCGTTGATTTAGGTACGAAAACGCCTACTTCGAGGTCCCGTCGGGTCCATTTCCCATACTCGGATTTCGCTGAAAATTGTTCACATCAATTTTCTAATTCACTAGAGCATTTCTAGGGGGAGACTATCAAAATCAAACTCGATGATTTTTTGTTCATACATTTGATCACCATTTGGTAACCTGTAATTGTTTAAGTCCCTAATAATTCGATTATCATATGTCTGTTTGCTGTCTTCCAATGTAGTTAAATTTAGTTTGCTCGAAAATTTGCTATATTGAATAGTAAACGCTGCATTACCGACAAAATTTAGTTTAATCAGCAATTCAAACTGGCACACACCCTTAGCACTATTTAAACAATGTTAAATTATTTGCAAAACCCGTTTGTATTTATATAATATGCGATCATTTTAAACATACCGTATTAATTAAAAACGTCAAAATTTCTCACTTTTAGAAAGCAAACAACAGTAGCAGTAGTAGTCTAAAAGTAGCAACTCATGACTAAAAAGGTACTTGAAATGAGCAAACTGTAGCAGATTTTGTTTTTTTACCCAAATGTATAGTAAATAGTTTATAAATTTCTAAAATGAAGCAAAATACAAATACGGGATCTAATTGGAGTATGTAAAAGTATGGAGTTCGAAATATTTAGTTTTTCCTTTATTATTTTGAATTGTAACTGTGGACCACTGTAACTCAGGAGATACACCCAGAAAAAAATTCCCTCAAATCCCATTAAAATGTGTCAAGACGATTATTGATTTAATAGTATACAAAAAATAAATATTTTCATATAAACTCAATGGAAATGTCATGGTATTTTGTAGTATTTAATGGTATTTTCCGATTAAAATAATAATTTATCCTATTGACTATTTTTAATAGTAAAAAACTATTATTTATGTGGTATTTTTTTCTGAGTGTAGTTGCACGAAAAAAAAATACCAATACATTTCTAGATACCCTTTAACCAAAAAAGTAATTTATATCTTAAAAATGACTTTATTATATCGAATTTGTGATGGAATTAAACATTTTATTAATTATATAGTTTCTATCGATCATAACTTTGTTGTTTCTTATTAAATTTTGAACAATCCAGCAGTTTTGAAAAGGTAATTAAATTTACTTTTAACAACTGTAAAAATGTGTAAATTGTTTTTCGATATTTTTTTTGTACGATTTAAAAAACAATGAAAAATGTATACAAATTTTAATTTTTATGTCGAATAATAATAACTCTGATGAACTGATTTCAATAATTTAAAATTTTTTGGTGTTGGTTCTTCATAAAGGTATACTGTCTGGGAATATCTTAAGTAGATGCTGAATTTTAATAACATAAGTAACTCAATCACGAAAATGGGAATTTGCACAAAGAAGTGGACATTAAAGAAACTCGAAGTGATGTAGAAATTCAGTAAATTTGGATATTCTTTGTTTTTCAATGCCGGCCCAAAAATGTATCTCGTAATTCTTGTTAATTTTATTAAAAGCTGATAAATACAAAATTCTAAAAAGTAGTAGATTTCATAAAAATGTACTAACAATTTTCGGAAATGTAGCTGAAAAATCTGCTACTGTAAAAGGTAGTAGAATCTGTCAATTTAAATTGAAAAGTATCAGATCTACTTCGATCGGAGCAGAATGTGAACACTGAACAGCACTCTAAAAAAAAAAAAACTTTCAAAAACATTTTTTCCACTTGTTCTCAAAACGCAATAAAATGGAATTAATTTGATTATAGACGTGGATGAACAAGTTGATGCCTTATTAAGAAGCACTTGACAAAGGTGTTTATTTTGCTAAGTGCAAATACTTGTCCAAAAATTTCAATTTCCCACATTACCCTACTTTATCCCAGACTTTCCTATTAAAATTATTTTTACTTTTTGTAAAACATTTATGAATTTTTTTGTGGCTATAACTTATTATCAAAAATTGTTTATATATTTTAACAGTGATATTTAATCAGTGATATTGTATGAATCATATTTTGTCACAATCATTTTTGTTTTCATGTATCATAATAATTTGAATAATATTTTTAACCATATTTTGTATTTTATATTATAACAAAAAAATTATAAAAATTCACAATTTTTCGTAGTGACATCGTATAGAAATAATAATAATATTTAACAGTGATAAAAACTGAGTTATATCTTATCAAAAATATATTTTCAGTGATATTTCAATACTGATATTTTATAATTATTATTTTATAAATTTCTAATTGTATTTAACAGATAAACAAAAATTAAAAAATCTTTATATTATATATAAAAAAATCACAACCATTACTAATTGCTTATTATAAACCGATTTGTGCCGGGCAACTACATTTTACGGTACATTTATGCACATGCTCAAAACTAACACTCAAACGACCGACTACAACAACCACGACATGCCATTTTAGTTTTTGTTTCTCTTGTCATAATTATTATTGTTTCTATAGTAAACATGCATTAAACAATGCAGCAAACAAGAAATTAGCATTTTGTTCGCCGTTTCTCTTTGTTTTGTCTTTATTGTTATTTTCGTTTTCTGTTGACATTCGTGATTTAGCGCAAAATACAAACTTGCGCACTCTCCACTGACTGTCAAACGAGAAACGTCAACAAAACAACAAAAAAAATGAACGGCCCACAAAAAGAGAGGAGACTCTATGTTGCTCTTCTGCAAACTCACCAAAGTTCGTGGTGCGTTTGTCTCTCAAACACAGCTGTTTGTAAGTTGCAACATTGGAGCATGGTGGGTGGTTGGAAAATGAGGAGTGTGCCGCCAACAAACAAAACTGTTGCTTCTTCATATTTTTCTCGTGCTCTCTTTCTCTTCTGCACTCTGTATATTTACAGTCAACGACATATGTACTGACGATCAGTTCAATGCTGTTTTTTCATTAATTTGTTTATGGCATTTATTCATTTAGTGTTGGCTTCATTTTAATGCTGGTTTTAATTAAACATTGAAATGTGTTGGCGCTTTTTGTGTTGCTGTTGCAAGAACCACATTGCAATTGTTATGGTTAAGTAGCAATAATTTTTTAGAAATTGTTAGTGAAAAATTGAATTTTAAGTGATAAATTGAATTTTTAGTGAAAAATTGAATTTTTAGTGAAAAATTGAATTTTTAGTGAAAAATTTAATTTTTAGTAAAAATTAGAATTTTTAGTGAATATTTGAATTTTTAGTGAAAAATTGATTTTTAAGTGAAAAATTGATTTAATTTTTAGTAAAAAATGAAAATTTGAGTAATAAATTGAATTTTTAGTGAAATTTTGATTTTTTAGTGAAAAATTGAATTTTGTGTAAAAAATCAAATTTTTAGTGAAAAATTTAATTTTTAGTGAAAAATTTAATTTTTAGTGAAAAATTAAATTTTTAGTGAAAAATTAAATTTTTAGTGAAAAATTCAATTTTTAGTGAAAAATTTAATTTTTAGAGCAAAATTTAATTTGAGTGAAAAATTTAATTTTTAGTGAAAAATTTAATTTTTATTGAAAAATTGAAGTTTTGGTGAAAATTTGAATTTTTAGTGAAAATTTGAATTTTAAGTGAAAATTTGAATTGTTAGTGAAAAATTAAATTTTGAGTGAAAATTTGAATTTTTAGTGAAAATTTGATTTTTAAGTGAAAAATTGATTTAATTTTTAGTAAAAAATGAAAATTTGAGTAATAAATTGAATTTTTAGTGAAATTTTGATTTTTTAGTGAAAAATTGAATTTTGTGTAAAAAATCAAATTTTTAGTGAAAAATTTAATTTTTAGTGAAAAATTTAATTTTTAGTGAAAAATTAAATTTTTAGTGAAAAATTCAATTTTTAGTGAAAAATTTAATTTTTAGAGCAAAATTTAATTTGAGTGAAAAATTTAATTTTTAGTGAAAAATTTAATTTTTATTGAAAAATTGAAGTTTTGGTGAAAATTTGAATTTTTAGTGAAAATTTGAATTTTAAGTGAAAATTTGAATTGTTAGTGAAAAATTAAATTTTGAGTGAAAATTTGAATTTTTAGTGAAAAATTGATTTTTAAGTGAAAAATTGATTTAATTTTTAGTAAAAAATGAAAATTTGAGTAATAAATTGAATTTTTAGTGAAATTTTGATTTTTTAGTGAAAAATTGAATTTTTAGTGAAAAATTGAATTTTTAGTAAAAATTTGAATTTTTAGTGAAAATTTGAATTTTTACGTGAAAATTTGAATTTCAGTGAAAATTTGAATTATTAGTGAAAAATATGAATTTTTAGTGAAAAGTTGAATTTTTAGTGAAAATTTGAATTTTTAGTGTAAATTTTAATTTTTAGTGAAAATTTGAATTTTTAGCGAAAAATAGATTTTTTAGTGAAAAAATAAATTTTTAGTGAACATTTTAATTTTCCTAAAACTAGAATTTTTAGCAAAAGATTTAAATTTAACATTTAATTTTTATTAAAAAACAACAAAAAATATATATATAGCATTAGAGGCTCAGAGGTTAGTGTGCTGGACTGCGAACCGAAATGTCACTGGTTCGAAACCCATCCCACGACTAACAACATACAAAATAGGTAAATGTCAAACCTCCATTTCTTCGCGGAGGTTTGACATTTACCTATTTGTATGTTGCTAGACGTGAGAGGGGGTGATTTTGACTTATAATATATTTGGTGTCCGAAGTATTAATGTTTTATTTAACAATATATAAAGCAATAAAAGAAAAACCCATTACAATTTTAACTAGGCCTTTAACTCGACAGCTTTCATATCAAAACATGTTCCGATATTGAAGTGCACAAAGTCTCAAAAAAACCCACAAAGATGAATCACAGCAGAAAATATGAAAATAAAACAGCTGTGAGTCAACAAGTGTTTGTACTCTGAGGTGGTAACAGATTTGAGCTCCGATAAAACGTCCGACATACGACATCAATAACTAGAACAATTCTGAACCAGAACACATTCTGTGAAAATACTGACCTGACCGCTGACGTACAACCCTTTTTCGTTGTACCACAAAGAAAAATAATTATGATAAATGAGAAAAAAAAACGTTACCACTCACTCCAGCGTCCATACTACAGGGTATTAAGGTGACCTTGACATAATTTATACGCTATATATGTAGTGCCCCGTAATGGTTCAATCAAGCATCTAATACAGCGTTAACAATGAGAAATAATGGAGTATTTTTTTTTTGCTTTTTAATTCTGATTGGTTCATTGGAAAACAGTCTATTGCACACAAAATATCAACAAAAATCCATTTTATATATACTTCAATTGACAAATACTAAAAATACATGCAAAAACACAAAAAAACTGATACCTTGACTGGAGGTAAAACTAACAAAAACTTATAATAACGGTCACCAGAGCGATAATAAAAAACAAAAAAAAAACGATAAGAAACAGGACAAGGGCCATAAGACACACGCCCAGAATAACATGAAACACTGGTTCTTGCGTTTTAATTATCAATTTGAAAATTTGGCAAGGGAATTGGGGTTCAATCAGTGGGTGGTACTGGTTGGAAAGTATTTACATATTGCACGATATCGAAATAAAAATAGAAACAATTAGAAACCCGTGTTTAAGCTTTAAATATACAAATTTTCTATTAAATAAGCACATAGAAAAAAAAATGTGTTTTCAACAAACATAACTGTGATCCCGTTGTTATTCCATGAAAAAAAAATGGAACAAAATAAGATATTGCCACCAAAATGCCACCTAATTGCCACAAAAAAGTATTAAATACAAATACATTTGCTTTTGAACGTGAATCAAATACATATGTATTTATTTTAAATACATTTACATTTATTTTTAAAATAGTATTTTTCTCGGTTCACATAAAAAGCTTGACTCCACGAAAACACCGACGAAAGACGCGTTCTTAAATGCAGCAATATCGCCAGCGGTTAAATCATCATTTTCCGAAAAATTACCTCCAGATAAAACGTCCGCAATCGTACATAATTTTTTAAACCCCATTTTCTTAATTTCAAATTCATAAATATATTAGTCAGCGATGCCATATTTTGGTTTTAACTTCACTGCGAGGTTGCAAATAATAAAGACAAAAGTAATACAAAATAATTTATTGCAAATCTAATTTAGAATTGCTTAAAATCAAGAAAATTTTACGAAATTCTACAAAAAATGACCTAATATTTAAATAATAAAAATCTAAACAGAGCCACAGACTTCATCATTCAAATGTTGTTTAACACATCATGAAAGCTGATTAAAATGCATTTGTAAGAGCTTCCAATATAAAATATGTTAATAAAATGTATGGAGAAAATTACCGTTCTTTTTGTCGGAAGCCAACATAAGAGGCTACTCCAGAATCTTACAATTCTTCCTCTAGACATTTATATCCCCGGGATAAATCTTTTCCGGACAATATAATATATTAAAATAATTTACGCAAATTTTAATTAAATGTGTTCTTTCCTCAGTTGATTTTTTTAACAATTGTCCTCGGAGGAGCATTGTCTTAGTGAAAATTATTTCAGGGAATAATGTTTTAAAAAGAAGAATTGTCTTTCCGAGAGAATTCATCCCGATCCCATCCCAATTCTTCTCCGCAACAATTCTTCCTCGTATAAGTAATTCTTATCCATGAATTATACTAAAGTAATGTACAAGATTTTAATTAAAATTTATGCAACAAATAATAGGTACGCCTTAAAACTCATATTTTTTATGTTTGACTGGTCAGATCAATGTGGTTTATTTCATGTGATTTATTTCAAAATATTAGCTGAAGAATTCTCAATGGAATACGAAAGAAATGCGATCGAAAACTCAAATTTGTAAAAAGTTATAGACCAAAATATGTAGAAAAACACGTGAATTGTCATATATTTGTTTTACGTAATAACTCAAAAACCTGAGGCAATCTGAAACCAGTTGGGAAGGCTAGATCACATGGTAAATTTTAAAGTAGGTGTAATTATGATAGTTAGGTTTATCAAAATTATAGTCGGTCTAAGCCGACTATAAATACCCTACACATATGTGTGGTTACCATTCAAAGTGATATATAGGTCACCAGGGTATACGAATCCTGAAAATAACTACAAACATTCAATCGCTGAAGATTTTCCATTCATTTGATACCCATATTTACAAATGGGTAGGTGTACCGAATTTCGATTTCTTTTTGTGAACCACAAGTCTTTTCGCCGGAAAACATTATTATCATGTATTTGAGCATGATGTCAATATATATTTGACCAAAAAAGTTTACCTAAGCACGTATACATAAAAATTGATCTTTATATGTACATTTTATATGAGGTATTTGAACATAAGTGATCGGATCATAGGTCACAATGGACCGATCTCGCACATACAGCGTAGGTATATTAGTAATCAAAGTTATAAGTTTCATTTATCTAGCTCTTCAATTTTAAAAGTAGTAGGGATTTCAACAGACAGACGGACAGACGGACATCGACTAAATCGACTCAGGAAGTCATGCTGATCAAGAATATATATACTTTTCCATACCGGAGATGCTTCCTTCTGGGTGTTACAAACGGCGTACCAAACTGAATATACCCTTTCACTCTTAGTTTAGGATATAAAAACTGAGTATGAGGTAGTGATTAGAATATTGACGCGTCCATCGGAAAATCATTCTTCGATCAAGGATAATTTTATTTGTTGTGCGATTTATCTGGAGAAGAATACCTTGGACTGAATATTCTCGCGGAAGAATTGTCGGGAATACATCATCATTGATAAATTAATGCATTTTCAGAATTCAGAAAAGGCATACATATATTACATATGGGCCATTCCACATCTAACATAACAAAAAAAGTAAATTTTGAGATTTTACCTTTTCGATTTCAATGAAATTTTGGCAGCTAATAAAGCTTATTGAGATATGCATTGACGACTTTTTTTATTTTTTCGACCACTACTTCCAGAGATACAGTGGCTCAAAGTTACAAAAAATGGGCCAAAAATCACTTTTGTATGATTGTTCATATTTCAATATCTTTTAAAGTATAATTACTAGAAACTCCTTTGATGGCTTGTTTTAAAGCTAATAGAACGAGTTTTTAGAGCAATTAAGTTGTAACTTCTAAACTTGAACATGTGGGCCGTGGTCATTACCCTTGCACAACCATACAAAAAAGAGTTTTGACCCATTTTTTGTAACTTTGAAGCACTGTATCTCTGGAAGTAGTAGTCGGAAAAAAATGGACAACCATACAAAAAAGATTTTTGACCCATTTTTTGTAACTTTGAAGCACTGTATCTCTGGAAGTAGTAGTCGAAAAAAAAAATGGTCTATGCATATCTCGATACCCTTTATCAGTTGCCCAAATCGAAGAAGGTGAGTTCCAACCGCTGGTCGATTTGGTGTGGAATGGCCCTTATATTAGGATAACTCTTAAATTTTTTATATTTTGCATTGAAATTTTGTATTGTCCAAACATCTTATTCGATTTTCTGAAATATAAAATACGTTTCTTACAACCGAAACTAGTTTTGACTTCAAAGAGAATCAGGAGAAATTATTTCTGAGCCAACCGAATATCGCAGTACCAGCAAAACAAATTTGTACAAATCTAGTTTTAAGAGAAGGCATTCGGACCCCTATTTTTCAAAACCGAGTATATTTATGACTTTTAAAAAATATTTTAAAATAATATAATATCGATATATTTAAAATTGAAAACTTACCATTCTGCCGCTGTGGTGTAGTTTTTGTGCCCATTATGGTGAATTTTGTGTGACGAACTTCACAGCAGTTACTACTCGATTTTTGAAACTTCTCCGACGTACAACGAAGGCACACAATATATATTAATTATTTTTAGGTGGGTGTGTTGGTCTTCTTGTAAAACGTTATAAGTGCACTTTGATTGAGGTTTAATTTTTAAAATAGGACACGCTACTTAAAAATTAATTGCACTAATTTGTTGTAACACTAAATAAATATTTTATTTTATAAATACTCTACTTAAAATTAATAAACTTTGAAGTTTTCAACTTTTTCGGTTTCACTTTTGTTTTGTAATTTTTATATAATACTTTTTATGTTTTGAAATTTAGCACTTTAGAAATAGTTAATAAAATTCATTTAATTAGTTAGTTTTTTGTTTGGGATTTATTTTTTATATATTTTTTTGGTTTGTTTCAAATGCAAGATTTATTTTTTTTTGTATTGCCTGTGGCCGAGTTTTAAACTCCAGGTGGTCGCGGCTTAAGCGGCGGCGCTCTTCTGCGTTTCTGACTAATCGTTGGAGCCCAGCGTAGTTGGCGCAGCACCGAATCACAATCCATGGGAGCGTCGATGGGACGAATGGCCGCTGTGAAATAGAGACATTGAGACGCCATTTAAAAAACAAATATGGTAAATGGTAAAATTAATCAATGCGTGCTTAAATATTTCGTGGTTCAATTAAAAATTAAAAATCATGTGTGTTTCGGAGGCGTTGACATGTAAGACATGTAACGCATGGGAAATTGAGAAGCTGTTCGCACAGCTGGTTTTTCTTTTTTTTTTATAATAAACAAAATGTATTTCAAGGGTATCAACAAAAAAAAAAAAATTATTTGTCTTCGTCGAAATATATTTTTTATATAAAATATAAAATTTGAGACAAAAGTTTTAAAACTTTTCGTTTTACTATTGTTATGTTTGCTGTTTTTCTTTTTTTTATTGCAAGTTTTACACTTGTTGACCTTTAAAAGCAACTTTTCTAGAATATAAAAAATAATACCTTGTTAAATAAATAATATTTTTTTAACATATGGATTAGATTTCGCATTGACAGTGGTTCTAATTGTGTAATAGTTAGACAGACATATGACAATATTTAGCGCAATACAGTTAAATTTTACATTATGTGAATTGAAAAATGTGTTGACAACATTTTAATTAGTAAAATAGTAGCAGCTACCATAACTGAAGTTCAATTTACACCAGTTCAAGTATGAAAAAAAATGCAGCTTATATTTCAATATTAATGAAAATTCCTTAGAGTAAGAATAATAAAAAATGTAAAATGCACTGAGTACTCAGTACTAAGCAGTTCATTTCAGTATTTGAATTTGTATTGCACATCATTATAAACCTCTTCACTACAACTACGTCTTGTTTGTGTTTTATTTTGACAGTACTTGTGCTTTGCACGGCCTAGGTTGTTGCGTTAAAGGATTATTATTTTAAAATTTACTGAAATTCAGAAAAAGAAAAAAATTTAACTAATTTAAACATTTTTAAACTGTCAATCGCTTACTTCCCATCACCATCATCAATCCATCTTCTGAAGTAGATTGTAACGAGAAATCCTAAAAGTCTCTGTAACACAGACTTTATTAGAATACTAGCTGGACCCGTGCACGACTCGTGCCAAGATTTTGTGAATTCATAGATATAAAGTGATTTTATTAATATAAAAAAACATTATTATTATTTTTTTATATCAGGGGCCCGTGATTCGCTGTGGAAGTTTTTATTGGTTTTATAAATGTAGTAACCAAATAATAATTCTCCGCCAAAACAACTTTTCTCAAAGACAATTCAGACAGTAGAATATTTCGCCACAGAATTATTCCCAGTAGAAATCTTCGCCGTAAAATTCTTCCCCATAGAACGCTTTACCGTAGAATTCTTCCCGGTAGAACTCTTCCCGGTAGAATTCTTCCCCGTAGAGTTTTTCCCAGTAGAAGTTTTAGTGTGGTGAGTTTTAGCGTGGTGAGTTTTATTGTGGTGAGTTTTAGTGTGGTGAGTTTTAGTGTGGTGAGTTTTAGTGTGGTGAGTTTTAGTGTGGTGAGTGTTAGTGTGGTGAGCTTTAGTGTGGTGAGTTTTAGTGTGGTGAATTTTAGTTTTTTGTTTCACCTTTTTAGATTGTGTATGTGCTGAGTTATGTCGTTTTGAATGTTTAGGTTGTATGGGAGGTACCACGCCCCTTTGTCCAATCCCGCCCATATATAGCCTATGACACCCTCCGAACTTCATAGTATCCTGGTGCAAAATTTCAGTTAAATCGGTTCAGCGGTTTAGACGTGATGCTGGAACAAACAGACAGACAGACAGACAGACAGACAGACAGACAGACAGACAGACTGACAGACGGACCAAGAGTTTTATATATATAGATTCCCATGATACATTGTCCGCTGGACATAAAAATCACCATTAAACTATACAGGCAACACCGATTCAGTATCAACGTTGCCATCTTTGTGAGAGATATTTCAAATAGTGATTTTATTCGCGATGTGTAATTTGCGGGTCTCGCGTGATTTTGAGACTCTTGTGAGATATTTGCGGGAATTCGTGATTTGTGTGAGATTTTTCTTACTTTGTGATTTTGTGTAATTTTTCTCAATTTCGTGTGTGATTTTTGGTTGGAAACCTTGTTCAGTATCTCCCCTAAAATTCCAACATTTTGAAATAGAATTATTTTTTATAATTTGTATTCAAAATATGAATTTTTACAAAATATTCCAATTCTTAGTAAAAAAAATACGATATTGTCTAAATATCACAAAAAGTGTCAAATATTTGACTTGAATAATTTGTAACTGCAATGATGTTTAGTAGCCGCGGTAGCTCAGTGGTTAGTGCGTTGGACTGCGAGCCGAAAGGTCCCCGGTTCAAGCCTGGACTGGGGCTAACAACATCTTTTCATAGAAACATTTTTCTATACCGCGCTACCTCTCGGCAGTAAATGGCAAACATACGAGAGTAAAACATTACCTATGAAAAGTTCTCACCCGCCGTTCGGATCCGGCAATAAACTGTAGGTCCCACCACTTTGAGTACAAATATAACACGCACTGCTCAAAATGGTGAGAGAGCTCGGCCTAAGTTCTTATAGGACTGTAGTGCAAATCTATTATTATTTTTATGATGTTTAAGTCTCTAATACTTTTCAACCATCTTTCGTTTTCTTAGTGTGGGCTGGACTTAAAGTCGGACTTAAACTACAACCCAGAAATGATTACTCGAAAAAAGTGAATATAAAGAATAAAAAAAAACTAAAATACTAAGTATGCTATTCGTATCGATATCGTTACGATATCATTGCGAGTAGATGGAGAAATCACACGATATCGGACTCGTTCTCGTAACTATATCGAACGTCAAATTGGACCTAGATGGTAGGTAGATATCGAAACATTTTGTCGTAGTTTTCACGATATGAAAATTCGAGATTGCTGCGAATATATTGCGATATCGATTTGATAAATGTTTAAAGATCGTATCTTGTCAAAGAATTTGAATGTACGAACATTTTTAAAAATTAGAATCGAGAAAGCAACGATATCAAACTTTTTATCGAAGTTATTCGAGAAAGCTTCGAGGTATCGAAGATCTCAGAGACATGGCAGACTGGGTTAGGAGTGGAAAACAACTTTGTTTCAATTTGATTTTAACAATAAATAAGAGTAATTCAGGTATTACTAAACCTATCTTCATTTCAGATAGCACGTTTTGGAAATGAGCGCCTCAATGGTATACCTAAATTTTAAAGTTCTTAATTATGCTGAACACTCTCACACTTGTATTATTATTCACATATTAGAAATTTACGTCTTACTTATATCCCCTTAATCCCAAAAATTGATACAAAAGTATAAAACTAAAAAATAATCAAAAAGGCTAATATTTGATAGCTTTGTTTACAATAATTTAAAACTAAAATGTTCGCTATAAAAAGCGGCAAATAATATAAAAAAAATGTGGACATTTTTCGAAAACGTATTTTAAAGCAAATTCTAACTATATGTTTTGAATTTTATAACTATAGGTTGAATACTTTTCGAGTTATTGGTTCCTAAAGAGTTATACAAAAGTGATTTGTATGGAAGGTGGGCGTGTCCGTTGACACATTTTCGAACTCAGAGTCGATTTTTGGCTAAAACACAATGGATCGCATTTTGATTAGTATTTCTTTAGTTTTCGCTTATTCGAACAATCGGGATTGGCTAAAGAGATATTGAAATATGAACATCCATATAAAAGTGATTTTTGGCCTATTTTTTGTAAATTTGAACCACTGTATCTCTGGAAGTAGTGGGCGAAAAAATAAAACAAAAATTGATCAATGTATATCTCGATACCCTTTATCAGTTGTGCAATTTTCATTGAAATCTAATAAGATTAGTTCCAACCGTTGGTCGATTTGGTTTGGAATGGCCCATTGATTACTTTGAGTTCAACTAGA
This sequence comes from Dryomyza anilis, assembly GCA_951804985.1. NCBI lineage: Eukaryota > Metazoa > Arthropoda > Insecta > Diptera > Dryomyzidae > Dryomyza > Dryomyza anilis. The sequence continues at coordinate 117,906,112 of OX638130.1, forward strand.
ATCTGCTCCAGTGGATTTTTTTTTTGTCAAATTGGATTCTTTTAAGACTTTTCGAATACCTAACCAGTTGGGAAGGTTAGATCACATGGGCAATTTTAAAGTAGGTGTAATTATGATAGTTAGGATTATCAAAAATATAGTCGGTCGAAGCCGACTATACATACCCAACACATATGTGTGGTTACCATTCAAAGTGATGTAGGTCACCGGGGTATACGAATCCTGAAAATAACTACAAACGTTCAATCGCTGAAGAATTTCCATTCATTTGATACCCATATTTACAAATGGGTAGGTGTACCGAATTTCGATTTTTTTTTTGTGAACCACAAGTCTTTTCGCCGGAAAAAAATTTGACCAAAAAAGTTTACCTAAGCACGTATACATAAAAATTGATCTTTATATGTACATTTTATATGAGGTATTTGAACATAAGTGGTCGGATCATAGGTCACAATGGACCGATCCTACATACAGCGTAGGTATATTAGTAATATAAGTTATAAGTTTCATTTATCTAGCTCTTCAATTTTAAAAGTAGTAGGGATTTCAACAGACAGACGGACAGACAGACGGACAGACGGACATCGCTAAATCGACTCAGGAGGTCATGCTGATCAAGAATATATATACTTTTCCATACCGGAGATGCTTCCTTCTGGGTGTTACAAACGGCGTACCAAACTGAATATACCCTTTCACTCTTAGTGTAGGGTATAACTACAAAAAAGTCCAATCGGAACACATTTAATTTGATTGGTTGAAACCGGAATCGGAACCGCTATTTTAAAAATCTTGGAACCAGATCCGGAACTGATAATCCAAATTGTTTTATACCCTGGATAGAAAAATAGATTTACGATTTATAATTAGATAATTCCCAAAGGAAGAAATCAGATATATAAGATGCAAGGTAATGTATGGAATTTTATTATTAAAAAATATTTAGTAATATTTGTTTTAAATCAAATTTTATTAACAATAACTTTAAACCTATTTTTTATAATTTAGAGAATACTAAAAATTACAATTATTAGTTTAAATTATTAATTATTAGTGAAATTACAATTTTCACTAATAAAAAAAAAAATTAAAACCCCATGTAATTTTCACTGAATATTTTAATTTTTATCTCATTTTTCTACTTGAATTTATATTTATACATATCATAATCATAATTTTCACAAATATTTCTAAATCTTTTTTTTTGGCGTACAATTAGAATCAATCAAAATCAATTTCACAGTCGCTAAACAATATTTTGGCGCTTAACCTAAATAACCCGAAACGTCGTTTAAAATGTATTGGTGGCGAAATGTTGAAACTTCATTGAACCGTAACATTTAAACATGCAACGTGTTTTCGAAATTTACAATAAGTGAAATTGAAATTTTGTGGACGTCAAACAAAACGACGTAAACGCATGATTTGCTGTTGACTGATTTAGTTGACCAGACCAACGTTAGAAAACGAACCTTAGGTATAATGTATATAGTAGGTAATTATAATTAGCTAAGGTACAACAACAAAAAAAAGAGTCAACTAATGAATAAATACAACAACAAGAACAATACGTTGTTTATAAAGTGTGATTTAATCGTGAGGTTCATTTGTTGGTGCGTCCGTCTATCCGACCGACAGCCCGTATTTGTTACGTGTAACGTGTTTGTGCAACAACTGCTCTGGGAATAACCTACAAAAATTATTAACATTATTCTTATTTATTATTTGTGCATTAAATCTCGATTTAGCACAATAACTCATTAACTTAGTTAGTTGCTCACGCACGCACGCACGCACGGACGTACGCACTCACGGCCGAATTCATAGAACAGCTTGGAATTGAAATAATGAATTCGCATTTTTGGACTTTTGATGATGACTATTTTATTTGCTTGAAAAAGAAACAAAAATATTTAATTACTAAATCATTAGTAAAACAAAACAATTGTTGTAATTAGGTTTTACTTTTATATTTTGTTTGACTTATGCAAATCGAAAACTATTTATTGCACCTATTGTGTGTGTCTAAATTACGAGCTCATGATCATTAACATATAAAAATATCTATAAATGAAACACTTTAGTACATTTACATATTTTGAATTCATAGACGATTAATTTAACGTCAACGTAGACAAAATGTTAAAAATAGTTGGGATTGAAATTTATGTATAGAACATTTGACGTTAATTATCAAATTAAAAAAAAAAATACGCTTCACTCTTAGATTCAGTTCTAAATATTCAGGATGAGAATTATTGAGACCTAAAAACTGAGGACTGATATCCGAACTAAATTTAAAAAATTATTAAAGTCTGTACCAATCACTATTTAATGAATCACACTGAAACAGCACATTTACTCATGCATATTAATATCCATCCTGAAATGTTCATGTAAAGGGTTTTTCAACAGGGACGCTACAAAAGTAGAGCGACAGGGACAGCAAACGACGCCATATTTCTTACCGCTCTTTTGACATTTCTCTTCAGTAAGGTTTGCCATTTCATGATGGAATGATATACGAGCCAACAACGAGTCGAAATTATTAAAATTTACTACCGTAATTCGAATTCGTATATCTTTCCATCATGAAATGGCAAACCTTACTGAAGAGAAATGTCAAAAGAGCGGCAAGAAATATGGCGTCGTTTGCTGTCTACTTTTGTAGCGTCCTTGTTAAAAAAACCCTTTATAAAAATATTTTAAAGCTGGAAAATGTCGTAAAAAAACTTTGAAACTACAAATACACAAATATTTTTTTATAGGATCAAAAAATGTCGACAATTAAAATACCGAAATATCAAAATGTTGAAATACATATTTCAAATGGTATTGGAGCCATTCCACACAAAATCGACCAGGGATTGCATCTCACGCTCAACGATATCAATTGCATTTTGGCAACTGATTATTGTATTTTTATCATCGAGATATGTATTGACCTTTTTTATATATTTTTCCGAACAGAGACTCCACAATTTCCAGAGATTCCACTATTTCCAGAGATTCCAATATTTCCAGAGATACAGTCCAAAGTTTAAAAAATTTGTCAAAGATCATTTTTGTATGGTGGTTCATATTGAAATATCTCTTGATGCTAGAAACTCCGTTGAGGTCTCGTTTTAAAACTAATAAAATAATTTTTTTGTATAATTTAAGTCTTCTTAACAAGAGTGAAAGAGTATATTCAGTTTGGTACGCCTTTTGTAACACCCAGAAGGAAGTATATCCGGTATGGAAAAGTATATACATATATATACAAATATCAGCATGACCTCTTGAGTCGATTTAGCGATGTCCGTCTATTGAAATCTTGATTACAGAAAAACTAGAAGAGCTACATAATTTAGATGACTTATATATCTACGCTGTCTGTCAGTGAAAATGGGCATGATCAGTCCATTGTGAACTGTGAACCGATCACTTATGTTCAAATACCTCATATAAAACATACATCTACTGGTGAATTTTACTGTATACGTGCTTAGGTAAACTTTTTTGGTAAAATATATATTGACTTCATGCTCAAATACATGAAAATAATGTTTTCCGCAAAACGACTTGTGGTTTAAAAAAAAATCGAAATTCGGTACACCTACTCATTTGTAAATATGGGTATCAAATAAATCGAAATTCTTCAGCGATTGAACATTTGTAGTTATTTTCAGGATTCGTATATCCTGGTGACCTATATACCACTTTGAATGGTAACCACACATATGTGTCGGGTATTTATAGTCGGCTTAGACCGGCTATAATTTTGGTAATCCTAACTATCATAATAGAGAGCTCGGCCCAAGTTCTTGTAGGACTGTAGTGCCAAACTATTATTATTATTAACTATCATAATAACACCTACTATAAAATTCCCAACTGTTTTTTCTACATTTAAGTTTTCAACATTTTTTCTACATATTTGTTTTCGAATTTTTTTTTCAACATCTCGTGACCTGAGAATTTGTTTGGCTCAAACTCCATTTTTCAGTGAATGGAGTTGGACATATATGACATATATTATATTTTTAATGCCGTTATCCGTTATTCTCGCGTGACGATTTTTAGATTTCGTCATTTTTATTTTCTACATTTTTGTGTTCGGTATTTTAAGCTTCGATTTTTTAGATCTTACCAGTTATAACGAATACTACCTAGTCTTTTAGGTTGACATTAACAATCATTGTTTTTTCTGAATGTAACTCTTCAGATAACCTTCGTTATAAGTCAACTATTGTACAATTATTTGTAATATGTAATGTTTATATGTTGTAAACTTACAACTAATTTATACTAATAAAACATTAAAAATGCATTAAAACAACATTTAATGAAATAACTAAAAATAACGCTACAAAATACTGTTTGATATTTTATGGACTTACATCCGTATTAATGACCTTCGGTGCTTTCAGCATACCAAATGACTTATTTACAAAGTCAAATAAAAATATTAAAAAGTAATTTTAGTACAACGTGAAAATAAACAATCTGGTTCTAAATACAGATATCTCATACCTCAAACTAAAATATACTCAATTTCCGTACTAGTATTTATAAGTAGTAAGTAATAACATAATTCAATATTAGCGCCCTTTTAATTTCACATTTTAAACAAAAGTTTAGTTTTGGAAATAGACTGTCATTGAAATGTTTTAACTTTTAGTTAAACACAGCATTTAAATCAAGTTAATTGCGTTTTAACGCACCAGGTAATGACAACACCAAACAAACAGAGAATAACCAACCATTAAAATAGTTAAAATGATAAACAACAAAAATATTTGTAATAACAATAACTACATTAGTGACGCATCATAATTGTGGTTTGTTGTTTTAAGGTGTAAATATTTTAATTTTTTGTAAGTATACGTAGTAAATACGATATGTAAATTTGACGTTGCCCCAACTTGGCGGACGGCTGGGGTGACCTACATTGATTCGACGCGACGTGCGTCTGTCTAATTAGTGCATATGACTGGATTGTTATCTGCCACATGTAGTGGTTGCGAACCCTGTATCCGGTGTGCGTTTGGATTTCTGTTAAACTCTGTTTAATGTTTTCGACGTATTATATGTTGTCGGGGGTTAGTGTTTGATAAAGTTGGTTACAAATATTAAAAATTCTAATTTTCACTAAAAATTCAAAATTTCACTAAAAATTCAAATTTTCATTAAAAATTCAAATTTTCTTTAAAAATTCAAATTTTCATTAAAAATTCAATTTGCACTAAAAATTTTATTTTTCACTAAAAAAATTCCAATTTTCACTAAAAATTCAATTTTGCACTAAAAATTCAAATTTTAACAAAAAATTCAATTTTTCACTAAAATTAAATTTTCTATAAAAATTCAAATTTTCACTAAAAATTCAAATTTTTCACTAAAAAATCAATTATTCACTAAAAAATTAAAATTTTCACTAAAAATTAAATTTTTCACTAAAAATTCAAATTTTCACCAAAAATTCAAATTTTCAATAAAAATCAAATTTTCACTAAAAATTCAAATTTTCACTAAAAATTCAATTTTTCACTAAAAATTTAATTTCTCACTAAAAATTCAAATGTTCACTAAAAATTCAAATTTTCACTAAAAATTCAAATTTTCACTAAAAATTCAAATTTTCACTACAAATTCAAATTTTTACTAAAAAATCAATTTTTCACTAAAAATTCAAATTTTCACTAAAAAATTCAAATTTTCACTAAAAATTCAATTTTTCACTAAAAATTTAATTTCTCACTAAAAATTCAAATTTTCACTAAAAATTCAAATTTTCACTAAAAATTCAAATTTTCACTAAAAATTCAAATTTTTAGTGAAAATTCAAATTTTCACTAAAAATTGAAATTTTCACTAAAAATTCAAATTTTCACTAAAAATTCAAATTTTCACTAAAAATTCAATTTTTCACTAAAAATTCAAATTTGCACTAAAAATTCAAATTTTCACTAAAAATTCAAATTTGCACTAAAAATTCAAATTTGCACTAAAAATTCAAATTTTCACTAAAAATTATAATTTTCACTAAAAATTCAATTTGCACTAAAAATTCCAATTTTCACTAAAAGTTCAAATTTTCACTAAAAATTCAAATTTTCACTATAAATTCAATTTGCACTAAAAATTTTATTTTTCACTAAAAATTCCAATTTTCACTAAAAGTTAAAATTTTCACTAAAAGTTAAAATTTTCACAAAAAATTCAAATGTTCACTAAAAATGTTCATCAATTACATTTAAATTGTGACGGACAATTCCTGCCATTATTCAAAAGTAATTGTGGTATGGAACCTCTATACCACTTTTAAACTATTCATAATATGAAATGTTGATTATTCTATTAAAGTTTAAAAATCTCGAAGCTTAACATAAAAAAAAGTTATATTTTCTAACAAATTAAACTGGCACAAAATTTAGGTTAATGCAAAAACCTTCACATTTATATATTGCATAATCCGCCATATAATTAGGTTAATGTTTAGCACACTAAAGTAGACACTTGTGGCTCGGTTTATTTTTTTACAACTTGGTGCACATAAAAAGTAGTTATATTAGGTACCCACAAAAATAATAAAAAAATTAAAAATATTATGAGTCATAAACTCAAGTGTATCATAAAATCATAATGCAGCGACCAAACCTTCATACATAACCTAGAAAATCTTAACGTAACTTGTATTACTTGCAAATTCGACTACATTATACGTTGAAAAATATATAACCAGTCGATGCGAAGTGCAAACATGTAAAATTATCAACTTGCAAATAATAATTGAACAAATAACAAAAAAAATATCAGCGAATATTTGTAAATCACGTGACTTGCAGCAGGATACAGGTTATGTGAATGTACAGCGGCGTCACTGTTGAGGCCTTTTTTTGAAGAAACTTTTTTATATTTATTTTTTATACTATATGAAGTTGCGTTTTTTTTATATATTTTATTATTTTGTGCTCCCGCCGACCCCTCTGGTATGACGTCTGTGTAAATCAAATTCGCCGCATTCCGCAAAACCATTCATTAGTATCGTGATTGCATGGATTTTAATGCTTGGCATAAAAAAAAGAAGTCAGACAAAAAAAAAATAATCTACAACAAATATGTAAAAATCCTTCACAGGACTTTAACTTTCGTTCACGTTCATGTTCAATGTCCAATGTCCACCTACAAACGCAAAAAATGTAGGCAACAACAAACTCGCCTCGAACACGCCATCGCCGCCGGCGTGTATTTCATTAATAACCTCAATCAAAATCGACCGCGAAATTCAAAATACATGTTGGTCTATGCATAGGGTATATAGTCGGTGGTATGTCGCTTTATATGTGTGTAAAAGGTTGGGTTGCCAATTCTACGAGTTAAATACATAATTTAAGAAATTTTCAAAATATAATCTGGAGTTATGAATTCCAGCACTAAATATAAGGAATTTCAAAATATGTTATGTACTTTAAAAAAAATCAAAAATGAAAAACTTTTCCTTTGCTGCCATGTCTCGGAGACCTCCGATTTTTCGAAACTTTTTCAAATAACTTCAATAAAAAGTTCGATCTCGTTGCTTGATCAATTCTAATTTTTTAAATTTCTCGTTCAATACGATATTTAAATATTTATTGCATAGAATACGCAATATTTTTCGAAATAAACTCGAACTTTCATTATTTATTTTTTTCGATATCGTTCCGATTTCCAAAAATGTATCGTACCGAGAAAACTCCGCCAGAACTCATCGAACTCTACCTATCATGTAGGTCAACCCAGTCTGCCATGTCTCGGGGCTATTCGATGATGGAAGTTTTCTCGAACTAACTGCGTTTAAAGAAGTTCGATCTCGTTGCTTTATCACTACTATTTTTAATTTGTTCGTACAAACAAATTTAAGGAAAACATACGATATTTAAATATTTATCACATCGATATCGCAATGTTTTTCGGATCAATCTCGATATATTGCATCGAATCGATCCAGAATTGTTTTTTTTTTTTTTCGTTACGAATAGATTTAATTATCTCTTTACGATATCTGCGTACATCTTAGAACGATTTGTAGTATAATATCGATGCGAAATCGTAATCGAGATCGAATGAATTCGTCAACATCTCGAAATAGCCTCGAAGCGATATCGAATCGAATGCCAGACTGGGTTGTTTCTGAGACCTTCAATCCCTCGAAGCTTTCTTGAATAATTTCGAAAAAAAATGTTCGATCTCGTTGCTTTATCGCAAAACTATTATTATTATTATTGCATACAAATCGCAATATTTTTCAAAATAATCTCGAACTTTAATTATTTTTTTTTCGATATCGTTTCGATTTCAAAAAAATTTCTTGTACAGAGAAAACTCCGACATAACACAACGACCATGTAGGTTTAATTTAACGCTCAATATCGCTACGAGGAAGTGTCCGATATCGTTTGAATTCCACTTCTACTCGCATTGTTCTCGTAATGATATCGATACGAATGGTTATCTTGAAATTTATTTAATAAAAATTGTTGACAGCTTTTTGATACAAAATTTTCCTTTGTCGGCTTCAAATTTATTAAGAAAATGATTCTGAGCTCTCTGGAACTGCCCCAAATTTAGTCTAAGGCTATTAATCAATTGCTGAATAATAAGGCAAATAAGGCCAATATTTGTATCATTTAAATGAGAACATGTCAATCTTTCGAAAAGACTACTCGACAAAACGAGAAAAATGTTTCGCATGGACATTATATACATCAATTCTATATAATTCGAGGTTGCTGATTTCGAGTTCATACTTTCTTTATTGCTATAACGTAACGTTTTTAAATAAATTGCTATTGAAATTTTAGGCCTTTTTTTTGCCACTTTTTAAAGAAAAATGCAGACCATTACACAATTAGTTACTGTATAAATTGCAATATACCAACAAATACTAATATTACGATATGTTTTTTAGATATTAGAATCTAAACTTGAAAAATGTTCGATTTTTTAGACAATTTTTGGATGAATTTTCTAGCATTTCGGATCTATTGATATAAACAAAAATATTTATGGTTGTGTAGTACATAGTACAAACTAACGATTAAAATTACTAACTTTTTTTCATTGGTTCTCATTTTTAAATGTGAAACTGCTAAAATTTATAATTATTTAAAATGATTGTATATTTTATATATTAAGTACTAAAATACTGCATAGTTTTCAAAAATTTTTCAGAAAAAGACTAAGTGATAACAAAAAAAAAATTGCACCAGCATATTACATAGAATTGATGTATGGGATGTTTATGAGAAATATTGTTTTGGGTAGTGTTTTCGTCCAATTTTTATAAAGTAATTAAATATTTATAAAATATGACTAATACAATTTAAAAAAGTATTTTCAAATTTGAAAATCAAAGATATAGCTGTTTTAGATTGCAGATAGCTGGCAACACTATCGCATGACATGTGTTGGACTGGGTCCGGTCAGCTCTATAATAAAGTAGTAAATTTTTATTGATGAAGGAGGTTAGTTGTGTAGTTGTGATTATTACTTTGAACCGTATAGAAAGAAAAAAATGAGTTACAGTAAAGGACTAAATGGCTGACAATTGGCATAAATAATTTCATTCTAAAAAAGAACTTTGACTTTGTCTTGACACGAAAAATATGTTATTGGCACGCTGACATTATTATTAAATTTTGAATAATATTATATAAAAAATAAATATTTAACCCATTCAAGTCGAGATTAGTATAAATTTGTTGTTTGAAATGATTTTCTATTAATTTTTCTTTACAAATTAAATGTTTAACTAAAAATTCAAATTTTCACTAAAAATTAAATATTAAAAAAAAATCATTTGTTCACTGAAATTTAAATTTTTCATTAAAATATTTTTAACTAACAATTTTTAACTAAAAATTCAATTTTTGACTAAAAAGTCAAAATTTCCCTGAAATTTAAATTTTTCATTAAAAATGGAATTTTTCATTACAAATTCAATTATTCACCAAAAATTAAATTTTTCACTAAAAAGTAAATTTTTCACTAAAAATTCAAATTTTCACTAAAAATTCAATTTTCATTAAAAATTAAATTTTTCACTAAAAATTCAATTTTCACTAAAAATTCAATTTTTCTTTAAAAATTCAATATTTCATTACAAATTAAATTTTGACTAAAACTTAAATCTTCACTAAAAATTCAATTTTCATTAAAAATTCAATTTTTCACTAAAATATAGAAATTTTCATTAAATTAAAAATTTTCACTAAAAATAAAATGTTTCACTAAAAATTCAATATATCCTAAAAATTCAATAAATTCTAAAAATTCAATTTTTCACTAAAAATTCAATTTTTCACTAAAAATTCACTAAAAATTCAATTTTCACTAAAAATTCAATTTTTCTTTAAAAATTCAATATTTCATTACAAATTAAATTTTCACTAAAAATTAAATTTTTCACTAAAAATTAAATTTTTCACTAAAAATTCAATTTTTCACTCAAATTTAAATTTTTCACTAAAATTAAAATTTTTCACTAAAAATTCACTAAAAATTCAATTTTCACTAAAAATTAAATTTTTCACTAAAAATTCAATTTTTCACTCAAATTTAAATTTTTCACTAAAATTAAAATTTTTCACTAAAAATTAAATTTTTCACTAAAAATTAAATTTTTCATTAAAATACAATTTTTCACCAAATATTCAAATTTTCACTAAAAATTAAAATTTTCACTAAAAAGTTAAATTTTGACACAAAATTAAATTATCACTAAAAATTAAATTTTTCACTCAAAATAAAATTTTCACTAAAAATTCAATTTTCTTTAAAAATTCATTTTTTCATTAAAAATTCAATTTTTCACTAAAAATTAAATTTTTCTCTAAAAATTAAATTTTTCACTAAAAATTCAATTTTTCACTAAAAATTCAAATGTTCACTAAAAATTCAAATTTTCACTAAAAATTCAAATTTTCACTAAAAATTCAAATTTTCACTAAAAATTCAATTTTCACTAAAAATTCAATTTTTCATTAAAAATTCAATATTTCGCTAAAAATTCAATTTTTCACTAAAAATTCAAATTTTCACTAAAAATTAAAATTTTCACTAAAAAATTCAATTTTTCACTAAAAATTCAAATTTTCACTAAAAATTCAATTTTCACTAAAAATTCAAATTTTCACTAAAAAATTCAATTTTTCACTAAAAATTCAAATTTTCACTAAAAATTCAATTTTCACTAAAAATTCAATTTTTCATTAATAATTAAATTTACAATAAAAATCAATTTTCACTAAAAATTCAATTTTTTACTTGAACTTTAATATTTCTTTTGTACAACGACGATATTAATTTCTCGTCCAAGACAGTATTCTCTGCCTTCATGGGTATTTCGTGCAACGTCGCATTAACGTGACAAGGAGATTACAGCAACTTGTTAGGACTAGAACTCTAGTGAAAGCGAAATACTGTCTGCTTTTTTGCACCCTGTGGTCGAGTGAAAGTATCCTGCTGAGAGTCAAACTTACTTTTCACGCAACGATAGTATTAAAAAGTTTATTTTTTTTTTATTCATTTGTACAATAAAAACTTTAATGCGTTCGGATAAACGTTTTATGATGAAATTTAGCTGGCCCTTTTACATTATAGTTAATTTTATTGTGTATTTGTGTGTAAAACGTTCTTTGACCGTAATATCATTGATTTCTTCAAGTGTTTTACTTTTCAATGTTTTACCGCAAGTTTCACATATCAATTATTTAACAGCGAGGCCCCCTAATTACAGACAGTGATTGTTTTTCCCATGGAAATTACCGCCGACCAATGTTAGGATCCCACAAGACATTTATTTTTCACATAGGACACACTTTATACAGCAAGGACGACTGGACGGCTGGACGACTGGATGCGGTGACTTGACCTTCGAACGGAGACACATTATCCACGCATTTATAATTAGAGTATTATCGACTTTTAGGTTATGATTAATTTGTTTTAGAATACATAACAAATGTTTCACCTCAATTTATTCTGAATGTGGCAGCTGGAGACACGTATGTGCTTCAGAAAATTATTGGAAACATGTACTCAATACAGTCCATATATATAAAAAAAAACTGCTATGAACACTAAATATAAAAATTATTATAAATCTAATAAACAACTTTCATTGCCATGAATTCCATTTATATGATTTTGCTCTTCCTACAACCTTTTTTTTATAACCTCTATAATGAATTTCGTACATTACAGCTAATAGATTTATAACGTTTTGATATGATTGAGGTGGTTTCAGTTTTTGAAACACGCAATTGTTGGAAAATTGTCAACGCAATTGCGGCGACAAATGCAATGAACTCCAATTAAAAAAGGACTCGGTATTACTATGACATATATTTTATGACGGTAATACATCGAAATGCCAATAATAAAAAGAAAAACAACTGCAGAACACTCAATTATAAGATAAAATATATATTATGGCTAGTAATGGCGTGAAAGTAAATATAAAAAATGGGAGCGTATTATTTACTTTTTTTAACTAGAACAAAACAAAGGTGTGCTCTATATTTATAATAACCAGGGCTCGGATTTTAATGCCCTTAAAAATACGTTAAAAATGACCTAAAAATGATAAAAAATGACTTTAAAAATGACCTAAACATCAAGCAAGTATTCCTATTTCTACTACTTTTACGATTGTGGTATACTTAGTGAATCTATTCTATCCGTTATTAATTGATGTATGTAAATTATATCGACAATCTGTCTACGTTCGCTAAGAGACTTTAAATTTAGTAGTTTCAGATGATATTCGTGTTGTAAAGGGTTTTTCAATAAGAGCGCTACAAAAGTTTTTTTCCAGGGTTTTTCAACGGACGCTACAAAAGTAGAGCGACCGGAACAGCAAACGACGCCATATTTCTTCCGCTCTTTTGACATTTCTCTTCAGTAAGGTTTGCCATTTCATGATGGAAAGATATACGAGCCAACAACGAGTCGATATTATTAAATTTTACTACCGAAATTCGTAAACCCTTTAGTAAGGAGACTTCAAGTATTTGTATATCTAAATTAATCAATGTTTAAATAATTTACTTTATTCAATTGCATTGGTATAGGTAACGAAAAACAGTCTCAAGTTTTACTTTGAATTTGATACAAATACAATATGTAGTAAAAATTATTGCATATGTAGTAATATTTTAATATTTACCTAGAAGTTAAATAAATAACAACAAGCTTTTCTGAGAGACTAATACTCACTTGCTGTATTTCGAAACGAACGACGAAACGAAAATCTCGTCACACAAATTTTGATTTCTTGTTATTTGACTTTTAAAACTTTGAATTTCATTTAAAATTTCGTCACTTTCATCTAGAAGTCTTTCGTTTCGAAATACAGAAAAAGGCATTTATATTTACGAATTTGAAATAAATGCAGAAAGTAGTAAAATTAAATGACTATGTAGTTATATTTTAAATTTAGCTTGATGAAAAATATATACAGTATGTAGTAAAATTTAAAACAGATGTAGTAATTTATTGAATATTTGAGGACGTATAAATGAATACAAAATGCAGTTCTTTTGATACAAATATATTCAATATATTTGCAGTATTAAAAATAAAGACCAAAGATGTCTCATTTTCATTTTAAATCTACTACAGGATTGCTTAATATCAAGAGAAATCTACGAAATTCTACAAATAATGACCTAAAATTTTAAATAATTTAAAAAATGTCTTAACGACTAAAACAAGCAATAAAATAACAAATGTCATCAAAATCCGAACCCTGATAATAACTATAAATATGTTTGTGCCTATATTTCACATATAAAAAAAATACGCGATATGAAAAAATCTCTCCGATAAAATAAATCCCACACAAAAATAAAGTAGTCCCCAAAAAACAAGAAATAAAATAATACCCAAATGAAATGAGATAACACACAAATCAAAAATGAAATAAACCCTAAAATATGTGGGTGTTATTTCATATGAAATAACTCAAGTAACAATAAAAATGTAATAACCCCAATGAAATAGCACCCAAAATGAATGATAGAATGCCCAAAATAATATTAATAAAATATCCCCCAAAAGAAATGAAATAACCCACAAAATACAAAAAAGAAATAGGGTTATCTGTTAGACAGTGGACAACCTTTTTGTAAATGAAATGACCCCCAAATATTAGGAAATGACCCCCGAATGTAATGAAATAACCCCCTCAATTAATAAAACAACACTCAAAGATAAAAAAATTATATAATACCCAAACAGAATGAAATAAACCTCAGAAAGTGGGTGTCGTATGGAAAATATTGGGAGTTATTTCATTTGGGGGATATTCAAAGAAACTTCACAATAAACAAGGAACAAAAATATTCATATGAAAAAATTTCATGATGGTGAAGTGCCACTACGCCGTCCATGGATCCCGTGCTGGAACTTCTTATAGTATGTTGTATAGGTAATGCTTAGAGCTTTCCAAATCTGTGATTGACATAGTTGGATCGATACGCTGGATATTTTTTATGAATTTTTGAAACTTGACCATTTACAAGGAACAAAAATATTAATATGAAGAAAAGTCATGATGATGAAGTGGCCACTACTCCGTCCACGGTCCCCGTGCTAGAACTTCTTATAGTAGGTTGGATAGGAAATGATTAGGGCTTTTTAAATATGTGATCGACATAGTTAGATCGATACGCTGGATATTTTTCATGAATTTTTGAAACTTGACAATTAACAACGAACAAAAATATTCATATGAAGAAAATGTCATGATGATGAAGTGGCCACTACTCCGTCCATGGTTCCCGTGCTGGAACTTCTTATAGTAGGTTGGATAGGTAATGATTATAGCTTTCCAAATATGTAATCTACATATTTGGATCGATACGCTGGATATATTTTATGAATTTTTGAAACTTGACCATTTACAAGGAACAAAAATATTAATGTGAAGAAAAAGTGATGATGATGAAGTGGCCGCTACTCCGTCCATGGTCCCCGTGCTGGAACTTCTTATAGTAGGTTGGATAGGAAATGATTTGGGGCTTTTCAAATATGTGATCGACATAGGTGGATTGAAACGCTGGATATTTTTTATGAATTTTTGAAACTTGACCATTTACAAGGAACAAAAATATTCATATGAAGAAAAAGTGATGATGATGAAGTGGCCACTACTCCGTCCATGGTCCCCGTACTGGAACTTCTTATAGTAGGTTGTATAGGTAATGCTTAGAGCTTTCCAAATCTGTGATCGACATAGTTGGATCGATACGCTGGATATTTTTTATGAATTTTTCAAAACTGACTATTAACAAGGAACAAAAATATTAATATGAAGAAAAAAATCATGAGGATGAAGTGGCCACTACTCCGTCATGGTCCCCGTGCTGGAACTTCTTATAGTAGGTTGTATAGGTAATGATTAGGGCTTTTTTAAATATGTCATCGACATAGTTAGATCGATACGCTGGATATTTTTCATGAATTTTTGAAACTTGACAATTAACAAGGAACAAAAATATTCATATGAAGAAAATGTCATGATGATGAAGTTGCCACTACTCCGTCCATGATTCTCGTGCTGGAACTTTTTATAGTAGGTTGGATAGGTAATGATTGGGGCTTTCCAAATCTGTGACACGCATAGTTCACAGAGGTCACAGATTTGGAAAGCTCTAATGATTACCTATTAAACCTACTCTAAGAAGTTCCAGCACGGGGACCATGGACGGAGTAGTGGCCACTTCATCATCATGACATTTTCTTCATATGAATATTTTTGTTCCTTGTTAATTGTCAAGTTTCAAAAATTCATGAAAAATATCCAGCGTATCGATCCAAATATGTCGATCACAGATTTTGAAAGCTCTAAGCATTACCTATACAACCAACTATAAGAAGTTCTAGCATGGGGATCATGGACGGAGTAGTGGCCACTTCATCATCATGACTTTTTATTCATATAAATATTTTTGTTCCTTGTAAATGGCCATGTTTCAAAAATTCATGAAAAATATCCAGCGTATCGATCCAACTATGTCGATCACATATTTAAAAAGCCCTAATCATTGCCTATCCAACCTACTATAAGAAGTTCCAGCACGGGGACCATGGACGGAGAAGTGGCCACTTCATCATCATGACTTTTTCTTCATATTTATATTTTTGTTCCTTGTAAATAGTCAATTTTGAAAAATTCATGAAAAATATCCAGAGTATCGATTCAACTATGTCGATCACATATTTAAAAAGCCCTAATCATTACCTATCCAACCTACTATAAGAAGTTCCAGCACGGGGACCATGGGCGGAGAAGTGGCCACTTCATCATCATGACTTTTTCTTCATATAAATATTTTTGTTCCTTGTAAATGGTCAAGTTTCAAAAATTCATAAAATATATCCAGCGTATGGATCTAACTATGTAGGTTACAGATTTGCAAAGCTCTAATCATTACCTATCCAACCTACTATAAGAAGTTTCAGCAAGGGGACAATGGACGGAGTAGTGGCCACTTCATCATCATCATGACTTTTTCTTCATATAACTATTTTTGTTCCTTGTAAATGGCCATGTTTCAAAAATTCATAAAAAATATCCAGCGTATCGATCCAACTGTGTCGATCACATATTTAAAAAGCCCTAATCATTACCTATCCAACCTACTATAAGAAGTTCCAGCACGGGGACCATGGACGGAGTAGTGGCCACTTCATCATCATCACTTTTTCTTCATATGAATATTTTTGTTCCTTGTAAATGGTCAAGATTCAAAAATTCTTAAAAAATATCCAGCGTATGGATCTAACTATGTAGGTTACAGATTTGCAAAGCTCTAATCATTACCTATCCAACCTACTATAAGAAGTTCCAGCACGGGAACCATGGACGGAGTAGTGGCCACTTCATCATCATGACTTTTTCTTCATATGAATATTTTTGTGCCTTGTAAATGGTCAAGTTTCAAAAATTCATAAAAAATATCCAGCGTATCGATCCACCTATGTCGATCACATATTTGAAAAGCCCTAATCATTTCCTATCCAACCTACTATAAGAAGTTCCAGCACGGCAACCATGGACGGCGTAGTGGCACTTCATCATCATGACTTTTTCTTCATATAAATATTTTTGTTCCTTGTAAATGGTCAAGTTTCAAAAATTCATAAAATATATCCAGCGTATGGATCTAACTATGTAGGTTACAGATTTGCAAAGCTCTAATCATTACCTATCCAACCTACTATAAGAAGTTTCAGCAAGGGGACCATGGACGGAGTAGTGGCCACTTCATCATCATCATGACTTTTTCTTCATATAACTATTTTTGTTCCTTGTAAATGGCCATGTTTCAAAAATTCATAAAAAATATCCAGCGTATCGATCCAACTGTGTCGATCACATATTTAAAAAGCCCTAGTCATTACCTCTCCAACCTACTATAAGAAGTTCCAGCACGGGAACCATGGACGGAGTAGTGGCCACTTCATCATCATGACTTTTTCTTCTTATGAATATTTTTGTTCCTTGTAAATGGTCAAGTTTCTAAAATTCATAAAATATATCCAGCGTATCGATCCAACTATGTAGGTCACAGATTTGGAATGCTCTAATCATTACCTATCCAACCTATTATAAGAAGTTCCAGCACGGGGACCATGGACGGAGTACTGGCCACTTCATCATCATGACTTTTTCTTCATATAAATATTTTTGTTCTTTGAAAATGGTCAAGTTTCAAAAATTCATAAAATATATCCAGCGTATCGATCCAACTATGTCGATCACAGATTTGGAAAGCTCAAAGCATTACCCATACAACCTACTATAAGAAGTTCCAGCACGGGGACCATGGACGGAGTAGTGGCCACTACATCATCATGACTTTTTCTTCATATGAATATTTTTGTTCCTTGTAAATGGTCAAGTTTCAAAAATTCATAAAAAATATCCAGCGTATCGATCCAACTATGTCGACCACATATTTGAAAAGCCCTAATCATTACCTATCTAACCTACTATAAGAAGTTCCAGCACGGGGACCATGGACGGAGTAGTGGCCATTTCATCATCATGACTTTTTCTTCATATGAATATTTTTGTTGCTTGTAAATGGTCAAGTTTCTAAAATTCATAAAATATATCCAGCGTATCGATCCAACTATGTAGGTCACAGATTTGGAAAGCTCTAATCATTACCTATCCAACCTATTATAGCAAGTTTCAGCACGGGAACCATGGACGGAGTAGTTGCCACTTCATGATCATGACTTTTTCTTCATATGAATATTTTTGTTCCTTGTAAATGGTCAAGTTTCAAAAATTCATAAAAAATATCCAGCGTATCGATCTAACTATGTAGGTCACAGATTTGGAAATCTCTAATCATTACCTATCCCATCTAATATAAGAAGTTCCAGCACGAGGATCATGGACGGAGTAGTGACCACTTCATCATCACCATTTTTTCTCAATACATGACCTAGTTTAAAAATGTATATAAAGTGTCTAATGGATCGATCTGTATATGTAGGTTACATATTTGGAAAGCTCTATTCATTAGCTATCCAATGAACTAAATTGCGTTCCAGCATGAAGAGCCTGGACGGATTTGGAGTCATTTATGTGTACCAATCGGAAGATTTCATCCGCTAACATAGCGGCTGTTAACGCTCTGTTAATGCTCTGTAAAAAAAATTGGTTTATGTCTTTGCTAAAAAAAATACGTATTTAACTTCACATACTTTGCCAAAAGGGCGAATCTTAGATAGATCATCATTATTATTTTAAAATATTTTTTTGAATTTTTATCATTTGCAAGAAAAATGTTTGGCAAAATAATTTTAAGTAATGATACCAATCGATAGGTGCTTTGAAAAAAAAAACAATAAATGCCTTTACATTACTATTTTATCTTGTACCAATAAAGAGTTATAGCATAAATAACAAAAATATTTGCATTTTTATCAGGATATAGCCTCACAAAATCCATATTTATATTTCAGTATGTTGTCCAAATCCAAAGATATGTTATATACGTTATAATAATTGATGAATAAAACAAAATAACAAAATAAATTGAAGAAAAAATGAATTTTACTAATTTTAATGCACTTCAAACTTTAATATTTGATTTTCCAACATTTTTAAAAATGCACATTCGCCCCTTTGGCATGACAGTGACGATATGATAAATTTAATAATATTTCATTTTCCAATTTATCCTACATTTAGATTTTTGTAATATTAATATAATTAAAATGTGTAGACAATCATAAATAATAATATTAATAAAAATAATAATAATGTAAACAGCTTGGAAGACCTTTACCGTGTTTTCCCCCTGTCTCACTATTTGAGCTGTGCGTCCCAGCGATAACATTTTCAAAGTTATTTGGTTGAATGAGCTCATGATGTTATTTTCAGAAATATTAATGTAATTCCTTTTTCTGATTTATTTTATAAGTCAAATAATGGATGATCCCTTTTTCAATTTCAATATATCAATGTAAACAATTCCGATTACTCCCCAGTCTGCCATTCGATTCGATATCACTTCGAGACTGCTTCGAGAAATTCATTCGAACTCGATTACAATTTCGTATCTATATTATACTACAATTCATTCTAAGATGTACGCAGTGTAATATTCTAGTGATAAAATACATTTATGATATGACTCTGAAATCGTTGTATGAATGGCACAATTTGTCCCAATATTTCTTAAAAAAAAACGCCAGATATTTTATCTGGGGTACGTTCTATCGCACGCACAGTAACGTAAAAAGGAAACCTATATAAAAAATAATATATGAATTACCTATCTTGTATTTACTGTACTGAAAACAAATATAATATAAATAACGATAAACTTCAACATTTTAAAATTGCAACGTTAACTTCACACTTTTTTTGTCATTTAAAAAGCTTAAATTAAACACAGAACTCTGTTTAAATATAATAAACAGCAAATAAATGCAAATTATGAATAACTGAAAATCATTCCACGACAGCTTTTTGAGCACCCCAATGATTTGCATTTCTGTCTTATCTTCAGGTTTTATCTCAAATGTGCGATAAGTTATCAGATGGATATTTAAAGATCTATTTGTATTATATATATATATATTTTTTTATTCAGCTTTTAAACTTCAGCTTTTGAGTTATTTAAAGTATGATTATAGGGGGCTATTCATAGAACTTTATAACATGACAGATGTTATTTAAAAAAAGCAGCTGTGTTATACAGCACAAAAATCTAAATTTTTGATACAGAAATGATAAATGCCTGCGACCGGATATATATCAAAACCTTTTTAAAATGTTTTCTATTATGTTTATATTTAAGATTTCCCCATATATTTTATCGCTTTTTCTCATGCGTCACAGTACTTATTATAACAACTTGTTGCAATCTCAACAGATTTATGTATGAAATTATAAAATCATTTGAACAAAATCAAGCCACAACTTTAAGTTATTTGCTGATTGTAGAATTCGTGGAAAATACATTAGAAGTCACGATTTCTATGAAAAAAAATCATATAATTACGTATGCAAGTAATTATTATTATATTTTATTGCATTTTTTTCTAATTTTTTTATCAATTTTAGTTGAACATATTCTTTGAAAATTTCTGTTGTACTACACAGAGTAGGAAATTGTTGCGCCAAGCAACTTCCCTAGTAGAAATCTGACCGATGCTCTATAAGGAAATTTCCGGGTTTTTTCAGATATACTCTATTACAGTAAACATGAACAATGCCTTGTTTTGCGTTTATTTTCAACATAGTAGGAGTTAAATGTTCCCGACCAGCATTATTTTAATTGATTTTTGACATTGTAATGTTTTTTTTTTTTTTGCAGTTTACAATTTGGGATCGATGTGATCTACATTTTTTTTTAGTTTGATAGTGTTTTATTATTATTTCATGGAAATTACTATAAAAAATTAATATATAATTTTCGATTACCGCTTCTAATTACACAGCACAACAACAAAAAAATTATCCGCGATCTAAGTATGATTTTCCGATGGACGTCACTAACTACCTCATACTCAGTTTTTCCAGATTGCCTCAAGTTTTTACTTTATTACGTAAAAGAAATATATGTCAATTCTCGTATTTTTCTACATATTTTAGTCTATAACTTTTTACAGGTTTGAGTTTTTGATCACACTTCTCTTGTATTCCATTGAGAATACTTCAGCTAATATTTTAAAATAAACCACATGAAATTCGGATTGATCTGACCAAAGTTATGACCAGTCAAAAAATATGAATTTATTTTTTTGTGTTTCACTGGTCATTACTTCGGTCAGATTAATCCGAATGTCATGTAGTTTATTTCAAAATATTAGTTGAAGTATTTTCAGAGGAATATAAAAGAAATTGGATCGATAACTCAAATCTGTAAAATTTTAAAGTCCAAAATATGTAGAAAAACACGAAAATTGCAAATGTATTACGTAATAACTCAAAAACTTGAGGCTATCTGAAAAAGCTGAGTATGACGTAGTGATTAGAATCTTGAAAGCCATCGGAAAATCATACTATGATCGTGGATAATTAAAAATGTGTCCGATATCGAGTGAATTCTACTGCAGCTCGCATTGATCTTTTTAATTATCTTCTCGGAACGATATCAAAACGAATAACTGAGTTACAATTTGTTTGTAAAATTATCATAAATAATATCTAACTGTATATTTATTATTATTTAAATGGTTTTATACATATTTTGTAAAATTTAGCTATACAAAATTATAAAAAAAATTATTAACTTGTACTATGTAATATCTTGGAGATGGCACCACTTGGTTCTGAAAACGACTGGGTGTCTGATTGTCATATATAGTTATGGTACGCCAACAGACGTTTCTTTCTTATTGCAATCTATTCAAATTCAAAGATAAATAAACAAATAATAGCTCTATTGTGAGTAATCGAATTTGGATCCAAAGAACACACAAGGGTTTAAAAAATCTGTACACAATGGAACAACAAAGTGTTTATTGTTTTTTTTTTTGTTTTTCTTCTGTAAAAAAACACCTACAAACTACAGCAATGGCAAAGCAATTAACGCAAAAAGACTTAACTTACAACAACATAGATTGTTTGTTGTTTCGAAAGTAGCTACGCGATGCAAATTAGTTTCCTCGAATAGTTATATCGTAAAAATGCAAAAAATATATGGAATTTTTTTAAAATTTAATTTTTTGCGTTGTGAACAATAAAGTGTTTGTAATATATAAAAAAAAAATAAACTTGATAATTGTTATATTTTTGCAACTGGTATTTGTAATGGGATTTTGCGTATGTGAAAATATTTATCTGATATTAATAACTTTTAAAAGATTTTTTAGCTTTTTTTAAATATTTGTATTAAAATTGATTTAAACAAAAAGAGGAGCATTTTATTGAGGTATTTATTTTTAATATGTTGTGACAAGTTTAAAATAAGTAATAAAAAGTACTACGAAAATAGTAGAATTAAAACAAATTATTTACTATTTTTATAGTCAAATAAAACCCACTTTTGTTATAATGTACGACTACTTACTTATTAACATTTAACCAAATGTGTATAATTTAAGTAGTTGTTAAAATTCAAATTATATAGACAGCACTACTCATAGTTCATAGTGCATGATAATACAACTATCTAACTACTTTTAATACAAATGTTCCATGGATAGAATTAATTTTTAAAGAAATTCAAATCGTTGCAATGGTCTAAATTTATTTGAATTCATATGTTTGATATTGAAAAACAACTTCAAATAGTTTTAATTGAAATTTTCATATCAAATTCGGTAATAAAATCTATTCAAAGTTAATAATATGGCCCGAGACAAAATGTTTGTAATTTTTCAGAAATATTTCGGGCATATTTCCGGCAAACACACAGTTAAATGGAAGTGTATGGGAAGAGTAGACAATTTTTTTGGCAGTATCGAAACGATTTCAAACAATTTTCAGTTGATTTTGAGTAGACAAAAGCGGAGTTTGTATCAAAAGCTGACCATTTTCTGACAATAACCAAAAAATACCCTAAATCTGCTTTTAAAATATCACAATATATGTTAACCTCCCGAGACAAAATGACTGGCATTTTTCAAGAATTTTTCGGGCATATTTCCGCCAAATACACAGCTAATTGCAATATTTTGGGAAATGTATAGCGGGTTGTAAAATGTTGTGGAATTTTAATGGCAGATTCACGTCATATTTTGGGAACGGGCAGATAACAGACTACTTGTGATACCAACTCCGCCTTTGTCTGTTTGAAATATATCTGAAAAATGTTTTAAAATACCTCGACACTGCCAACAATTTTGTCTGGGTCTGCTATACATTTTACAAAATCTTTAATTCATCTCTGAAAAAAATTTGAACCGCACGAACGTATTTAAATTTTTGAAATATTCAAAAATATGGGTTTTTGAGAAATATCTTCCCAAAATATTGATCATCCTCGTTGGACAAAAGCTCTTTGCCGACAAACTCGTCAAAGACGTCCATCTTAAAGACATTTTTAAATTTTTCACGCGAGACTTTGTCACTTAAAACATCGTTGACGGCATTCTGCAAGAACAAATATTTATTATATCGTGAAGAAATAATTAAAGGACAAAGTCTTGTAGCTTGTCGTGTGTCTAGTTTTGTATTTTGGATAACTTTTATCGTTTAAAAGATTTTCAGTAATGTTATCTATTTAATTTAATTTAAGAAAAGTACATGTTACTGAAGAAAAAAAAATATTACGTAGATTTGCGTATAAGTCCAATTTCAAAAAAAAAACAAAAAAAAAATTTTTGACTTTGCAATTTTATATTTACTAAACCACTTGAGATATTTTATATATATTTTTTTTAGTTTATGATTTATGTGTTAATTGTTTATAAAAGTCCCATACAAATATTTTAATTTCATGATAAAATGTACAATCTATGTATAAATATGTAAAGTAAAGTCTTCAAAAATGAAAATAAAAATTCATGTTCAAGTCTATATCTTTAAAACTAAATAAGATATTTTCTCAAGTAAGCTCATTTTCTTTAAATCTCAATGTAAGCTTTTCGTAAACAAAAGAATTTTAAAAATCGAATAACTTTTGGATTTTTTACAATTTTTGAAAACATTTTCATGAAAAAAATCTCAACTTTACTGATTTTTATCTCCATAACCATTAAAGATATATACTCCAATTTGAAAACTTAATTTCTCTCTGCACAAAACTTTAAAATCGGTTGAGTAGTTAGGAAAATACTGAATTTCACCCGATTTAAGAGCGTTTGGGCACACTGTGTGTCAGTGTTTTTATTGTTACCACCATCGTAATGTTCACAACGATAATTTCAGCGACAGTGTCGCTAAAGTGGTCGTCAACGAAGAGCTGTACGACAATATCACCCATGTATTTGTCGACGACAATCTCATGGACGGTGTCACTCACATTGTCGTCAACGATGATCTGGACGACATTGTCGATTACGACACGATTGTCTTACAAATGTTGGAATCGTGACATGTCGTACACGATTTCCATATACGTGTTCCCCAAGTGCCTTCAGTGATTTTACACTGTCTTGTAGCAAAAATTAAAGACGGGTACAAGACATGGCCTACTTGGATGTTATAAAGATCTTTGGAAACACAGATTATCGTAATTAAAACCTTTCAAATGATACCTCAGATGACTTTGTTTGTGAACCACTTTCTAAGATAAACGCAATTAAGTTAAGCCAGCTTTGTGATTTTTTAAACTATTTTTTTTAAGCCGTCATATTTCAGGTATCATTAAAGCTAAACGTCGAAATTTTTTATTTATTCAATAAGATTCTAGACCCCTTGTAAATTTAAAACTCGAATCATAATATTTTTATAATGTCCAATATATAAAAAAAAATATTTGTTCAAAAATGTACCTTGAAAAAATTGGTGAGACTACCCCAGATATGTGCAGGAGGAACCACAACTATAAACTACAAATTATATTTCCTTGTCCGAGTTAAAATTTCCCTATTAGGGTAGAAATGATCATGACTTTATCCTGTTGGTCATGTAACAGGGTTATGACAAGCAAAATGTTTAATGATCAGTTTCCGATCATTACCCTAGAATAATAAGCAATAACCCGTTTTACCATTTTAGAATGGACATGATCGTGTCCAGAACAAGTTCTTCATGAAATGACCAGCTTATGACAAGGAAGAAATTCAATTTCTTATTATTGACTAAAATAGTCGGATTTAATTTGACTACATTAATAGGGTAAATTTCTATTAGTGAATTTGTACTAAGGGCTGGGGAATTCTATTTTTCAACTAAATTTCTTATTATTTCAATTTCTTTTAGGGAAATCAAGTAGTTATATGACTAAAATGAACTGGTCATAGTCATGACTTTAATAATAGGGTAAATTTTAGGGCTTTGCGATTAATTGTTTTATCGGAAAGTCTGATTAATCGTAATCACAATTAATCAATTATTCGATTATTCGATTAATCGTATTTTTTGATTAACCTAAAATACGGTTAATCGGTTAATCAGATTTTTTGATTAATCAAAATAACGATTAATCGGTTAATCAGAAATATGATTAATTGAAATACGATTAATTCTTTTTGGCATGAGTATAAATAACGACATTCTACTTGGCTACACATCTAATTTTGCATTTGTATATTAAATTTAATAGAAAAACAAAATTTTTGTTTGTATATTTTTTTAGACAGCAATTTCCATGTGCTCAAATAAAAATTATTTGAATTTTGATTAATTGAAAGTTATAATTAACCGAATAATCGTTTTTGCGGTTAATTGAAAAATACGATTAATAGAATAATTGATTAATCGTGATTGCGATTAATCAGAATTTCGGGTAAAACGATTAATCGTACAGCCCTAGTAAATGTATATTAGGGAATTATCATATCATATAAAACACTTCTACTGGTGAATTTTACTGTATACGTGTTCAGGTAAACTTTTTTTGGTCAAATATATATTGACTTCATGCTCAAATACATGAAAATAATGTTCTCCCGCGAAACGACTTGTGGTTCCCAAAAAAAAAAATCGTAATTCGGTGCACCTACCCATATGTAAATATGGGTATCAAATGAATGGAAATTCTTCAGCATGTGATCTAACCTTCCCAATTGGTTTTTTGTTCTATTTTATACTTTTTACAAATGGATTACATTAGTTTATAATAGAGTCATCAACAAATATTTTATATTTTCGTTATTTCTATGAATCTTATGGTATTTAGCTAGTATTAAACCAGATTTTTATATGAGTAACAAATACCTAGTTTCAGTTGGAGACAACTTTAATCTTTGAAAACCGTACTTTCGATATTTTATGTTCAGCGTTTGTTATGAATTAACATACAGTAGAGTAATTGTAATGAAATACCTACATTTATTTGTTAAAAAATACAAAAATCTACACAATGCTGCGAAAATTACAACCTCAACCTGTTGCACTAACAATAATAAATATAAAAGAATATAATATATGTAAAAGCCAAGAAACAGCATAAGTTATATGAACTGAAAACCATTGAATAAAGAGAAAAAAAAACAAAACTACATTATACGAATCTACTACGTTCTACTGTCAAACATACCACATTGTACGCTATGCTAAATATTTCAAAGTCAGAGGTTAATAATTTTAAATTTAAAGCAAAAATAAAAGCACAACTCATATATATCAATGATGCCTAAAATAATGACATCATTGTTGGAAGCATAAGAAATGTTCAAAATAGAAATTGAAAAAGAAACAAAAAAAAAATAAAAAACAGTCGACTATTAAAACAATATGGCCCAACTTTCGCTAGGAAATACTACATCAAAAAATAATCAACATAAATTATTAAATAATTGATTTTGACTTAAAGCGACGAGACGTAGTAATATTTGGAATAAAATTAATGTAACGCGAATAACAACAAAAAAAAAGCAAGACAAAAATATTAGGGTATACCCAGAAATCAGAACATGACAAATTGTATGGAAATACAATTATTTCTCATATGAGAATTTTATTGTCTGATTAAAAATTTATAAAACCAATCGTATTATAAAACTTTGTTAATAGTGCACACAAATATTCCCCAAATTCATTCAGTTAATCACATTCTTCAAAATTAAATTTTTCGGTGCTACAATTAGACAATTGAAACTCAAAATGATTACATAATCAATATATTTCGGTCCCGTGGTAACCATCTAGCTTAAAATATATTTATATAAGTGGTAATAATAAAACCAGTTGAATCCACTGTTTCCAAGCAGTTTTAACAATGTAAACATCGATTTTTTAGTAATTCTAGAAAATTGTTGACAGCTAATGGAAATCTGTCCCGTCCGGAACTTTGAGTATCAAAATTGTAAAACTACAGTATAAAAAATATAAAATTTTTTATTTTTCAAAAAGAGTAAAAAAAAAATTAAAAAACGTCTGAAAATCTGAATAGTACATCACTTTTCATTTCGTAAAAATGAAAATTAATATTGTCATATACAAAATTATTTTTATCAAAAAATCGTAGTGAAAATTTCCATACGGAACGTCCGGAATTATTCTGCGATTTATTACGAAATAACTGTAAATTTTAGGAACAAAGTGTATATAAACAAAAATAAAGTAAATTGTCTCAGCTACGTTCAGAAATATTTCAAAAAAAATATATTGTTCGCAAAAAGAATTTTTAGAATAAAAATCGTACTGATAATTTCTATTCGGAATTTTTTGTCCCGTCCGAAATTTTTCTGTGATTTATTATGAAAAAACTATATATTTTAGGAACAAAGTGTAAATATACAAAGAAAGCACATGATTTGAACTATTTTTAAAAATATTTCAAAAAATCATTTGTACGCAAAATTTGCTGACTTTTTGGCATTTCCATATGAACCTCGACCGTTTTTGTCCCGTCCGGAACGCCCACTATTTCATTTATATCTTTTGATTTACCGCATAGAATTCTCTAATTTTTTGCAGATGTTTAGTCCTATTTAACAACGAAAAAATCAAGTCAATTTATTAATTTTTCTTCGCTATATTAAAGTTTTAAGCATACGAATTTCTCGTCCGGCAACCCAGGAAATGCCCATATAATTTTTTGGTTGGATTCGGAACCGCTGTGTTAAAAATCTTGCAACCATAACCGGAATCGGTATTCCATAAGATTTTAGTCCCTAATATATAGAAAATATCATTGATAAAATCAGAAAGAAAAACCTACTGACAAACACAAAAATATAAAATATTTTAAATTGTTTATAAATGATTTAAAAAAAAGGCATATTCCATTTTAAATCAACGAACGGATTTTTCTACCCCCTTAGAAATAATTTAAATTTGTTACAAATGTAGTACCTTATTTAACTAAGACAATTTATAAATTTTGGACCTCTAGCTAATACGGTTCCCGAACAATGGCAGCTTAAAAAGTGAAAAAAATAAGTAAAAACTCACATAATGACCTTTAAGCTTTGGATACAAAAATAAAATGATATGCCATATTAAAGATCATCGTTATACCTTTCAAATGATACCTCAATTGACCTTGTAAGTAAAGATAAATGCAACTAAGTTAACCCACCTTTGTGAGTTTTCTTACTTATTTTTTTTACTTTTTAAGCCGCCATATTTTGGGACCTATAGAAGGTAGAGGTTTCAAATTTTACATATTTCTTAGTTTAATATGAGATAACACTCCGTTATCAATTTCAAAGAGAATTTATATTTTTTTTCGGTAATTTAAAATGGAATATTCCAAAAGTAGATTTCGATTTTATAATTTGTTTAAAAATCGAAATTTGTATTTCTCATTTTAAAGAAAATATTTCTATAAACATATATTCGACAAATAATGCTGAAATTGAAACTATTAATGTGAATTGCAAAAAAAAAACTTAAAATTCAAAAGTCCGGTATGGTATATTATATATAAATGATATAAATCAGAAACTAGCTTTTTTTTGTTGAATCTCAATTTTTGTATTTATAAGCGGTTCATTGAGTCATTGGAGAATTTACCAAAAAAAAAAAAAAATTCACAAACACTCTTTATGCGTTCGTGTTTTATCGCGCACAAGAACTATCGCGTAAAGTGCAGCGTCACCGTCAGGAAGTCGAAAACGCGAGCACACGAGTATACGATTGATAATTGATATTTGTAATACACATTTCTATTAAACAAGAGAACTTAAGGTTATTTATTTTTAAAATTATGTTTTAAACATTAGAAAAACACTTCGTCATTGCAAAAAAAAAAACTCGACTGCTCACCGGCATTGCCAACATCAACAAGTGAGTAAGAGAGAGTAAATATGTCATTAATTGAGCATAATATGGTTGCAAATAATAAATTACTATATTATGATCAGTCAATATTATGGTATGATTGGTATTGATCATATTTTGTACGTGACAGTCTTTATCGTAATCATAACATGGTTCCTATCAACCATATTTTGGTTTTTTTGGAAATACAATCATATTATAATAAATTGTCTACTATAATATGATTTTAGCGACCTTATTGTACTTGAAATAAAATTGAAAATACTATACGTTGATTGTGACAACTATCTATGATTGTAAAAAGCATAACATGGTTGGCGTGATCATGTCGCAACCATATGATTTCTCTGCGTGTACTGACAAACACAAAATATATAGTTTCAATTATGCATTTTAGATTTTTTATAAATGGTTTAAAGAAATAAAAGTAGATTTAGATTTTATAATTTGTCTTAAATTCTGAATTTTTATTTCACATTTTAAAGCAAATATTTCTTTAAACAACTTTTCGACAAATGACGCTGATATTATAACTACTAATGTGAATTGCAAACAAATTTTAAAATACAAAAATCCAGTATGGTATTTAAGACATTGATATAAATCAAAAATTACGTTTTTTGTTGAATCTCATTTATATTGCAACCGCATTATTGTATAAGCAGTTCATTGAGTCATTGGAGAATTTAACAAAAAAAAATTAATTGGACAAAATACTAAATTTAACCAATTTGCTTTTAAACAAATTGTAGCCAATATCGTTGTCACCGGAATATACATGATCGGGGGCTAATATACGATACTATAAAGCAACGGGAAATTTTTCAACGGAATTTTACATCGAAGTTAGTTCGAGAAAACTTCGATTATCGAAGAATTCCGCGACATGACAGACTGGGTAGAGTCAATTTGGCAAAACAGACGCCATACAGTGTTGCAAATGTATTCTAAAATTGTGGGCAGTTTTTTTCTTTCGAAAATTAAATTTGATAATAGTTTTTTTTTATATTATTTAAAACTTGTCTTAGGATCGGTATGAAACTGAAACCTATTAAACCTATCGGTTTTTATAGAACTCTTTGGGTTAAAATTTCGATTTACAACATGAAACGATTTTAATTGGATATCGGGTTCGGTACGGTTTTAATGCCTGTTTATATCAAATAAAAAAATATTCAAATATTTAAATTTGAATTTTGAAGTTAAAAAAAATCACTGGGAAATCATGATTTTCATGAAAAACTCAATTTTGGTGCTTAAATGAAAATTTACACTATCGTAATAAAATAACCAAAAATATAATGTAATAAATATCCGTTTTTTTTTATGCCAAATTTGAAAATAATTTTTAAAGGTTTTTTGGTCAAAGAAAAATCACTTTCATGAAATACCGAATTTTTGTGTTAAAATGAAAATTTAAGGAGAAAATTAAAATACCAAAAATAATAGAATACAATAAAATTAAATTAAATAGAAAAAAATATAATTTTTTTCGGTTTTTTATATCAAATATGAAAAGAGTTTTTAATGGATTTTGAATTATCTTTGACTTGCAAAATCTTCGTTTTCATAAAATACCGCATTTAGTTAGAATAAAATAGAATAAATTTGCGTTTTCAGTTTTATTTTTATAACAAATATAAAAATACTTTTGATTGGGTTCGGGATCAAAGAAGAATCACTATAAAATTTGTATTTTTTTGAAATATCGATTTTTGGTGCTCAAATAAAAGAATTAGAATAAAGATGAATTAGAGTATACAAAATTAGACTTTTTTTGTTTTTTTTTTAGAATTTTACGAAATTCTAAAATTTGGCACTTCAATTGAAAATGAACTCAAATGAAATAAAATCACAAAAAATCTATAAAATCGAATACAAAAAAAGACAATTTCATAAAATTGAACAAATGATGCCACCATTTCCAGATATGACTGACCTTCTGAGGCAATTAACAATTGCTTGCTCAATTAAAATTAAGTCACCGCAAGCAAATATGTTGCATGTTGCTGTGTGCGGTTTGTTCTCTTTTGGCAGAGATTGCAACGGCTCTGGGCCAAAGTAATTAACTGAATATTTGAAAAAAAGGAACAAAAAAACAGCACCTAATAAATCAATGTATTACCTTGTAATAGATTCGTTGGCCAGAAACATGAATGAAGCATAGATTCGCGTTGGACGACGTAATGAAACCAGTTGCGCTCTGCTTTATAGTAAATGTTGCTGCTGCTGCTAAAGATGTTGTTGCGGTATTTGGCAATGTTGCAGCAATTTTAAGTTGCTTGTAAAATTAATTTAAAATGTGTTTAAAATAAACTTTTAATTTTTCGAAAAACACAACAATTAAAACATCGAAATTCACTTAAAATTCACAGGCACATTTTGGGTTATTATTTTTTAAATATTTTTTATACATTTTCTTGAAGTTTTATTAGTTTTTTATTATAAAATATAAAAATAATTTGAATACAAAATTTTCAAATTTTTCATTTTAACTTTTTGGCCAACACTTTAGCGTGCCACGCGCAAATACTTAAAGTTTCGCAATTTTGCAAACATTTTTTTATATTTTTTCATGAATTCTTTTTTTAATTTTAATGTAATTTAATTTTTTGTATTTTTATTTTTTCTACTCTCTGGTGACACTCAGAACGCCACAGACAGCGAGCGAGCGCGCAAACCAACACAACACAAAAACGACACCCGAACGGTTAGAAACTTCGACGGCAACTGAAACTTCAGAAAACGTCCAAAGCAACACTAGTAGGTATTAGTAGTAGCAACAACGACTACGACAATGGCGACGCGATTTTTTATTTTTTTTTTTTGTATTTGTTTCTCATAAATATATGCGACATGTAACAACGTCCGTCGCAAGTAACTGAGCAGTGAGTGAGTAAGTGCAAAAGTATTTGTAACTGGAACTAAAACTGAACGCAAATTGTGTACCAAAGAAATAAATAAAAATACACTTCGTTGTTACGACGCACGCGAGGACTTACGAGGAAGACGGCTCGCCGCTCGTAAGTTTTACGAACAATCGGCTGACTGCGTCGTCATTAATAACGAGTTTCTCATGATTGTTTTGTAGTTTTTTTTTTACTGTTCGTGTATCTAGATACTTTCGGTCTGGCTAAGTGCTAAAGCACTCGCATTTTGCCGGTTTTTGTTGTGGGTCAGTGGGTCTTATTCTCTTGCGCTCGCTCGCTCTTTGTGTTTCAAGTTTTCTGAAAAAGTGAATTTTGCACTCTCTATGTTTATCACTCTCTATTGCGCTATTTGTTGTTTGAGTCACGTCAAACATGGCTAAAATCACAAATTGACCCTCAATTTAATAACCGTGTTGCATATGTTGTTTTTGACACATTTGTTAATATGTATATTGTGTGGTTTTTTAAAGTTAAAAAAAAAGTTGTACATTTTTAATTGTAATATTTTTAAATACTTTTTACACTACTAAATTTTTGTATACTACTTTTTATATACAAAATTTTTTTATAGCACTGTTTGCTACTATATCTTTAATATTCTTGATTTAATAGTATAGACAAAAAAATCTTTTCATATAAACTCCATGGCAATGGCATGGTATTTTCTAGTATTTAATGGTATTTTCCGATTAAAATAATAATTTATTGACTATTTTTAATAGTAAAAAACTATTGTTTATATAGTATTTTTTTCTGGGTGTAATATTGCTACTAATTTTGTCTACTACTTTATATACAACTCTTTTGTATAATAGTATACTTCTATACTTTTATTTTTATATTAGGGGCGACTGGGGTAAAGTGGAAAACATTTTCTGCCTTCTCAAAAAATTCATTTACATTTTTTTTTTAAATTCTTTAATGTAAAGTGGGCAACGTTTTCTCCCTTCAAAAAATGCTTTTCAATATTTTTTAAAAATTCTTTTGGTGGGTCTATTACATAGAGTGAGCCACTTTTTTGCATTAACAGAATACAATTTATATGTCTTTTAATTGATTTTTGTACAATGTTTCGATGCAGCTCATTTTCGGACCTCTTAAAAAACCCTGGGGTAAAGTGTGAAATGTTAAAACAGGAAAATAATATATATATTTCATATTTATTTACAGCATAAACAATATAAATACATTCAGAATATATAAAAATACTAATTTAAAGAACAACAAAAAATTATATTAATACTATGTAATGTTAAATATTAATTAAAGTATTTAAAAAATTAATTAATATTCATAAATATATCATAAATATATACAATAAATTATTAAAATTAAAAAAATGTGCAAATACACGTTCTCCTTTAGAATTACTCAAATTAAAATGCTCATTTCAAAAAAAAAAAAGAAAATGGTTCCGAAATTGCATACCCCAACCAAAATCGCAATTTTTACTTGGCTTAATACCATACGTTAATATTTTTTGCAATACCCGTTTGTATTTTTAAATATATGCAATATACTATAATTTGAAATATACTTATTTAATTATAAACGACCAAATTGCACACTTTTTGATAGCAAACACCAGAACTCTAAGAACTTGTTCACGAACAGCAAGAATAAGGTACAAATTTCATTAAAATCGTGGATTTAAAAGTTGATGCTACATTAAGTAACATATGACAGTAGTTTTCTTTTTGTCTAAAAATGCAAAAAACATATTAAATAATTGCAATTTCCCACATTACCTCATTTCCCACTTTATCCCAGGTTCACCTACTATTTTTGTTATAAATTTGATTAAAATCGTGGATCCTATATGTATTAAGTAATACATGACAGTATTTTTTTTTTTGTCTAAAAATGCAAAAACATTTTCAATAATTGCAATTTCCTACATTACCTCATTTC
This sequence comes from Dryomyza anilis, assembly GCA_951804985.1. Lineage (NCBI taxonomy): Eukaryota > Metazoa > Arthropoda > Insecta > Diptera > Dryomyzidae > Dryomyza > Dryomyza anilis. The sequence goes on from OX638130.1 coordinate 117,940,294, forward strand.
CCACTTTATCCCAGGTTCCCCTACTATTTTTGTTTTTGTGTATTTCTTCTCGTGTTCGCTTATTCCCATTGTGTTTTTATTTTGATTTATTTTTATTTATTTATTATTTTTTTTTACACGTTTTTCTGATGTTTGTTTTTTTTTTTGAGATTTTGTTTTTTTGGTTTCGACTGTAATTCTAGTTTAGTATTTCATTTAGTTTTGTTCACTGTTGGATTTTCTTTTATTTTATTTTCAGGATAATATAAACCTTTTGTTTTTGTGGAAATTTAATTTTTTTGATGGATTTTTTATTTATGATTTTCTTTTTGATTTTGTTTTGATGTTTTCTTTTACTTTTCATTTCAGATTTTGCGTTGGAGTTTGCATTTTTTTTTTGGGTTTTTTCAGTATGTTTTTTGTTTTTACTTTTGATTGTGTTTTTTCTTCTAGTGTGTTCTTCTTTTGATTTTGTGTATTTGCTTTAATTTTTGCAATTCATTTTGTTCATTGTTTATGTGTTTGTGTTTTTCTTTTTTCCCTTTTTATTTTGTTTTTTGTTGTCTTACTTTTAGTTAATGCTTTTCATTTTGTTTTTGAGTTTGATTTTGTGTTTTAGTTTCTTTTTCCTTTTAATTTTGGGATTTTTTTTTGCGTGTGACGCTTTTCGTTTTTGCTTTTAGTTGGTATTATTTTTCTTTTGCTTTATCTTTTTGTGTTTTTACTATAGTTCGTGTGATTTTGCTTTTTTTTTTGTTCTTGCTTTTGTATTTTTGCTTTTGTTTTTATTTTTATTTGTTGCTTTTTTTATTTTTAAATTTTATGTTTCTGCTTTTGTGTTTTTACTTTTGTGTTTTAGCTTTTGTTTTTTTTTGTATTTGAGTTTTTGTCTTACTATTTGTAACTGATGTAGTACACTCAAAATAAAAAGTCTGCTATTAATAGCAAACTCTGAATGCTAAATTTTAGCAAACTTTAAATTGCATTTACAGCATACTTTTATTTGCAATAGCGAACTGTTTGCTGGGAATTTTAGTTCTGCTAGTGATCAAGATCGTGCTAGTGTCACTGGTGTGCATATTGCTAGTGTAGCTAACCTGCACTAAATGGCGCCATAGTCACGAGACGCTGCAGCTAAATGTGTCTATAATTCGTAGACTCTTATTCGACAACATATTTATTTAAAAGAGATATTTCTTCTACGTAGTAATAATGTACGCACGCAAGTGTGAAATAGTGAAATAAAGGTAAAATAAATTTAAAAAAATAAGATAAATAAAAATAAATAAAAATATATAATAAAAAAATAAAAAAAGTAAAAAAGTATATCAGAATTAAAAAAAAAATATTAAAAAACAAAAGAATTTTTTTTTTATTTTCTTTTTTTTATGAATTGGAGTTAACAGCAAAAAAATTTGTTAAAACAGCTAAAATTGTCTGCTCTAATAGCATAAAAAAGTTCACTGAAACAGCAAACTGTAATTTGGTTTTTCCAGCAGAATCCGGCGCTTTGCTTTTTTTCAGCAAACATTTTTGCTATATTGGCAACATTTTTATTTGCTACTGTTACAGACTTTTTATTTTGAGTGTAGTGTCGGTGGCTCGACTGGTTTGTGTATTAGACTACGATCGGAAAATCCGGTGTTGTTTTTCTATTATTTTTTAATACTAAATAAAATAAAATTGTCTTTTTACTACTTCTTATACCTAAATAATTTTAAATTTTGTACTACGATTTAGTTTAGTATTTTTGTACAAGATTTTTCTACAACAATGTCTGCCACTATTTATTTATGCTCTCTTAAATTTGTTTCTAATTTGTGCAATAAATACTTAACCATTTTCTGTATAAACAAAAACATGACGCGCCTGCAACTCATTAATAAAGTTGTGTTACATGTTTGTCGATTTGTATTACATTGCATTGCGTCCGTTGCGTTGTGTTGCGTTGCGTTAAGTTGTATGTGTAACGGTAAAAGTGCAACTGTGTGCGTGCAACGGTTGTCAATTAGTTATAACGACTCTTGCGTCACACATAATTTGCGGACATGTGGCGGGCGCGTAAGTCAATTGAATTGTTTTACTTGGTTTCACTTTTTGCCCAACTTCCTGGCCAATATTTTTGTTGTTGTTGTTGTTGTTTTTCATTTTAAATTTGTTGTATTTTTTATAATGTATAAATTTAGCCATGTGGTAGCGCGTACAAATCAATACAATGACCTTTAAAGTAAAGAATTTTTGATAATTGAAATTTTACAAATCATACAGTTTATTTAAAACTTATTTTTGCGTTGAAAGTTAAAATGCAAAAACGTTTGCTAGATTAGGTCACATGGAAGATTTTTAAGTTTTGATGTGACATTTTACTTTAATTTGAGTAGCAAAATGTACGTGAGACCGGCTCATGCTCTATTAAAAAATAAAAGTGTTGGCTGTCCGCATCTCAAAATTAACCTTTCCAATATACCAAATGTTATCTTAACCATATTGTTTATATTCTCAACTTATCGTTTGTGATAATCTATAATGATACGAAATATTAACGGATTTTTGGAGAAATGCTTATCTAGAGCGATAAGGCTGTTTTTGTCATTTTATATATCCAGTTGATATCGGAAAAGTTTTTATTTTCGATGAACAAATTTTATTTGTTTAGAAAAATTAATTTTTCAACAAAAATTCTAAAGAATTCAGAATATTTTGAGTTTTATATCGAAAATATCTAAAATTATCGTCAAATATCCAGACAAAATTTCTGGCAGGGTTTGAAGCAGTTTAGAAACATTTTTCGATATATTTCAAACAAACAGGGGCGCACTTTGTATCAAAAGTTATCTAATTTCTGTCCGTTCCCAAAATATTCCAAAAATCATCCATTAAAATTCCATTAAATATGATAATCTACAATTAGCTTCCCACAAACTTCCTGTGTTTTTTTCCGAAATATTTCTTAAAAATGGCATAGTTTTTTTTTCAAATTGCGGGGCTGGTTTATTTTATGATTGCTAAAATATTTCGGCACTACCGTTAGATGTTCGTATTTTTTATTTAATCATTTTTGAAAGGTTAATTTTTGTCCGATCGTCATTTTAAAGACACCATTATAAAAGTTTTAACTGCTATTAAATATTCCAGTAAATATTAAATAGATCATTTGTGGAGCTTGTTTTGTAGTTGATTTGTAATCTCGGCCGGTAGTCGATATTTTGTGAGTTCCTGTCTTTTTGTGACACTGCGACCTTTCAAAGGGGCATGGACGTTTTTTTGCTATATTATTTAATGTTTCTTTATAATAATAATAGTTTGGCACTACAGTTCTATAAGAACTTAGGCCGAGCTCTTTCACCATATTGAGCTGTGCGTGATATAAAGGGTTTTTCAACAGGGACGCTACAAAAGTAGAGCGACAGGGACAGCAAACGACGCCATATTTCTAGCCGCTCTTTTGACATTTCTCTTAAGTAAGGTTTGTCATTTCATGATGGAAAGATATACGAGCCAACAACGAGTCGAAATTATTAAAATTTACTACCGAAATTCTGAATCAGTGGCCTCCAGGTTAAGAGCGCTACGTCCAATTTATGGTCGTCATAATCGTCCTAGCAGATCAACAATTGAGCGTCTAGTGGAAAAATTTGAATCCACAGGCACAGTACAAAATGTTGCCGTGCCAGTGAGACAAAGAAGTGCCCGTAGTGGCGTGAATATTGTTGCCGCTGAGGCTTCAGTTGAAGAAAGCAACAACTTGAAAATGATTCGGATTTTCATCGAAAAATCATCCTCAGCGATGAGGCTCATTTCTGGCTGAATGGCTTCGTCAATGAACAAAATATGCGTTATTGGTCAGACAGCAATCCACACGTACTCCCTGAGTCATCATTGCATCCCGAAAAAATTACGGTTTGGTGCGGTTTATGGGCCGGCGGCGTCATTGGGCCGAATATTTTTGGCCCTAATTGGATGATATGGACTTGAAGGACATGTGGTTCCAACAGAACGGCGCCACAAGCCACACAGCGAATGCCACAATCAATTTATTGGAAACCAAGTTTGGAGAACGTGTTATCTCACGAAATGGTCCAGTCGATTGGTCGCCTCGGTCGTGCGATTTGACGCCGTTAGACTATTTCCTGAGGGGCTACGTCAAGTTTACGGTCTATGCCAACAAGCCAGCGACGATTGATGAACTGCGTACGAATATCGAACGTGAAATTGCAGCAGTATCGGCCGATTTATGCTTGAACACCATCGAAAATTGGGTTCAGCGTCTGGACTTCTGCAAGCGTGCCCGTGGTAGCCATGCAAAAGAAATCGAGTTCCATACATAAATGCATCGAACGTAATTTTAAAGAATTTCATTGATATCCAAAACCGTTTTTGTTTTATTTAAAAAAACTTATTGAAAAACCCTTTATTTGTACTCAAAGTGGTGGGATCTACAGTTTATTGCAGAATCCGAACGACGCGTGAGAGCTTTTCATAGGCAATGTTTTACTCTCGTAGGTTTGCTATTTACTCCCGAGATGTAGCGCGGTATAGAAAAATGTTTCTATGAAAAGATGTTTTTAGCCCCAGTTCAGGCTTGAACCGGGAATCTTTCGGCTCGCAGTCCAACGCACTAACCACTGAGCTACCGCGGCTTTAACCCACTACGTTAAAATTACGATATTCTTAGAAATGCTTTTCTTAGATCAGTGAATGCTTGTGGAATTTAACACTAATAATAGTCAAAACCTTTCTAAAGCAATTCAATTTTTATAAAAATTAACTTTTCTAAAATGATAAAAAAAACAAAATTTTAATGCAAATAACAATAATTTTGGAATTATATTATATGTGGCAATTTTTATGACCAAAACTAGTTTAAGATAATTTTTTTTTTCACGAACTGTTAAAATTAGAGCCGAAAAATTATGAAATCGTCATAAAATGTTAATTTTTAGTGGCGGTCTAATGCAGTACGTACACTGAGGGAAAGAAAGTAATAAAATTAAATAAAAAAAGTAATAAATTTAAATACTTTTCGACACGTTTTTCACCCGTAGTCTTTTGTATTTAAATTAAATTCATATTTATTAATTCATATTTATTACTTACGTAATAAAATTTGAAGTAAATACTTTTTATCAATTTTTATCACTTTTTATTAAAGTTATAACATTTTAATTTAATCACAACATTATAAGTACGTAAATTGATATTTTAAAAACTATTTATTTCATATAATGAAGATTAGGAACAGATAAAATTATTATTTTATTTTAGTTTTTTCGAAATTTTTAATAAAATTAAATACTTTTTTTATTCAATTTGAAATTAAATACGCACGTAATATATTTTGTAGCCGCGGTAGCTCAGTGGTTAGTGCGTTGGACTGCGAGCCGAAAGGTCACCGGTTCAAGCCTGGACTGGGGCTAACAACATCTTTTCATAGAAACATTTTTCTATACGGCGCTACCTCTCGGCAGTAAATGTAAAAACCTACGAGAGTGAAACATTGCCTATGAAAAGCTCTCACCCGCCGTTCGGATTCGGCAATAAACTGTAGGTCCCACCACTTTGAGTACAAATATAACACGCACAGCTCAAAATGGTGAGAGAGCTCGGCCTAAGTTCTTATAGAGCTGTAGTGCCAAACTATTATTATTATTATATATTTTATATGGAGTATTACGTTTTTTTATTACAAAAGTATTTAAATCAAATTTTTAAAAATGTATTTAATATTATTGCGTCACTTTTTTCTTAGTGTATGGGTACGTGTACCGTATATTCTGTAGATTTAGAGTTCTATGAGATATCGTCGAAATATGCACAAAACACAGGTGACTGTTCGATCAATACCGCCCTTATAGTTTTCCTCTAATCGTGATTTCAACGAACATTACCAAATCGTCTCAGCTACCAATTATGCTTCATGTTGTCTGTTACAAACGTATGCCCAAAGTGTATATAACCTTTCGCTTTTAATGTAGCGTTTAAAATAAAATTAAAAAATGATAATTTGTGCTGTGCATTTGTTTGTTTTTGTTAATATTTCAACGTTTATTATTTGCGATGCATTTTGTTTATACTCCATAAAATGCATTAGTTCTTGGAAGCTCCACTTAATATTTTGTGATTGTTGTCTTATGGCATTTGTTTGCAATGCATTGGTTGCAATTTTGCAATCTATGCGATTTGCTGTTGCCTTTTCTCAATAGCTAGCTGGCTGGCATTGCATTTAAGTCTTCTCTTAATAAAATAAAAGAAAAATAAAAGACATCTTTGGTTACATTGCTTATTAATCAAATTACAATTCGTACGTAATCTTTTGCACAAATGATGTTAGCAAAACAAACGCCAACAGCTAAATTTTTTAAATTGACGATAGATGACAATAATTTTGCTAATTTACAAAAAAAGTGCTGCAAATAATAATATATATTAAAATGAGCATATATCAAAAATGAAGACCGATACAAAAAAGTTAGTTATTTTCGTGGTTAGTTTGAACTATGCTCTGCATAAACGTAAATCATTTTTTTATTTATCATTAGGTTCACAATGTTAAAAAAATCGTGCAAAAGAAGTCTAAAAAATTCTAAAAAATTCGGGTTTAGAATCAAATATATTAAAAACCAAACGGAATAATAGTATTTATTGGTATATTGTAATTAGTCTTGACAATTGAAAGAAAAATTGCGTTTACAGTTTTTTGTAAAACTGATTGTGTAGGGGACTGTTTTTTTTTAATTTTAAAAAGCGGCTGTAAAGGCCCTGAAAATTTGAGAGCTATTTTCTTAAAAACGTTAAGTAATAGAAAAAAACAGAGTATGCAGACAAAATGAGCAACCACGAATTATATGGAATTGATGTCCATGGCAATTTTGTTAGGTTTTGTTGAGGTTTTTCAATCTCAAAGCCTAAAACTCGAATTGTTCACGTGAGGATAAAAATTCTAAAATCCTGAAGAAAACCAGAAATATACGGAGTGCTATACAGCTAAACAAAAACATTCTGGATTTTAAGAAACAGAACCACTTAGTTATCAAAAAAGTAATTAAGAACAATTATTCTTGATAATGCACAGGTTAATATCCTAGGTATCAAAAGTGTTGTTGCTGCTTTCTTCCCAAAATTTAAAGGACACTAGTTCGTATAGCTATTGTTCGATTTTGCATTGTCTGTAATAATCGCTAGTGTGCTTTGTTCTGCGTTGTCCGTCTGTCAATGTCATCTGTGGCTAGTGTGTCTGTCATATGTTGAAGTAACTAAGAGCAATTTAGCTTGATACGCAGCGATTATGTTCTTAGGTATCAAAAAAGTAACTAAGAGAATTTATGAACTCCGTAAAATTAAAAAACCTTAAAAAATAATTTATTTTAAATATTTTTAGTTTTTAAATAAAACCCTTTTAAATGTCTCAACAAATTATACTATTAATCAATAAAATATTTATATAATGCAAACAAATATATAAATAATTTTAAATTTAAATTGAATAAACCCCAATTGTAGCCCATTTGTGAAATATTCTGCACTTTGACCTTGAAAAAGGCTCTGTTTAGGAGATACTATGAATCCTTGGGATTCAGTTAATCGAATGGTATCATTAAATTTTCTCGCAATAAATCGCAATATCTTTTTAAATTGAATAAACCCTAATTGTAGCTCATTTGTGAAAAATTCGGAACTTTGACCCTGAAAAAAGGCTCCGTTTAGGAGATACTATGAATTTTCACCTATGAATCCTTGGGATTCGGTTAATCGAATGGCATCATAAGATTTTCTGTATAAAATCGCCAATATCTTTTTATTTTGAATAAACCCCAATTGTAGCCTATTTATGAAAATTCTGAACTTTGCCTTGAAAAAAGGTTCCGTACAGAATTTTCAAAGATACAGAATTTTCAACTATGAATCCTTGGGTTTCAGTTAATAGAATGGCATCATTAGATTTTCTGTAAAAATTCGCAATATCTTTTTATATTGAATAAACCCCCATTGTATCCCATTTGTGAAAATTCTAAACTTTGACCTTGAAACGATAATTTTGTTCAGAATTCTCCTATACACTCCAGAAATTAATGGGTTTTCATTATAAATTCTATACTCAATTAATAAACAAAACTAGTCTTGAACTTCAATAGATTCTCGCGCATAAAACGAGCGCCTTTAATCAACATGACCGCGGCCTACTTTCAATTTAAATTCAATCAAACCAATCAGTAATTTCTGTGTTTTATATATTTTTATCAACATCAATTAAATCAGTCTGAATTCAATATAGATTTGTTTTCATGTAGCGTGTGTCTGCAAAAAAAAAAACTATAATATATCGGAATTGTTGAAATAAAACACACCAACTACTTTTTAAAAATTTCAATAATTGATTTGCGAGATTCTTTATTTATCGGATATTTTTTAAACAATGCGCTCTATACTTTATTCCAAATATGAGAAATTTTTAAAATGCCGTATATTATTTTAACTTTTCAAATGTATTAACTACTTTTTATAATATTAATCAATAAACATAAAAATTTAATTTTTAATAAAATTGAGTTTGGATAATATTATTTTTGCAACGACGCTATTAAAATAATTCAATATGTATAATGTTTATAATCATGAGAATAAAAAAATACCTCTAGATAAAACAAATGTATTAAATTTTTGACATATTTTAAAAAGCATTTTGCTAATTTTTAAATGGTTTTGAAACAAAATTCTTCAAATAATTGCAAATCAATTTAATAAAGAGTGAAAAAATAGTACCGGTTTGTGGCAGTACATCTCGTTGACCTTCAACTGTTCGAATTAAAATTTCACCGGTTCTTCGCTTTAATTTCATGCACTAAACGAGAATTTGATTTTAGTTTGTACCTCTTTCTAATGATACCCAGCAGAAAAAGAGCATTGACAAAATTTCAAAGAAAAACTTAAACATCATTAGTGAAAATTTAATTTTTAGTGAAAAATTGAATTTATAGTGAAAAATTGAATTTGTAGTGAAAAATTTAATGTTTTGTGAAAATTTTAATTTTTAGTGAAAAATTAAATTTTTAGTGAAAAATTGAATTTTTAGTGAAAAATTGAATTTTTAGTGAAAAATTGAATTTTTAGTGAAAAATTGAATTTTTAGTGAAAAGTTGCATTTTTAGTGAAAAATTGAATTTTTAGTGAAAAATTGAATTTTTAGTGAAAAGTTGCATTTTTAGTGAAAAATTGAATTTTTAGTGAAAAATTGAATTTTTAGTGAAAAATTGAATTTTTAGTGAAAAATTGAATTTTTAGTGAAAAATTGAATTTTTAGTGAAAAATTGAATTTTTAGTGAAAAATTGAATTTTTAGTGAAAAATTGAATTTTTAGTGAAAAATTGAATTTTTAGTGAAAAATTGAATTTTTAGTGAAAAATTGAATTTTTAGTGAAAAATTGAATTTTTAGTGAAAAATTGAATTTTTAGTGAAAAATTGAATTTTTAGTGAAAAATTGAATTTTTAGTGAAAAATTGAATTTTTAGTGAAAAATTGAATTTTTAGTGAAAAATTGAATTTTTAGTGAAAAATTGAATTTTTAGTGAAAAATTGAATTTTTAGTGAAAAATTGAATTTTTAGTGAAAAATTGAATTTTTAGTGAAAAATTGAATTTATAGTGAAAAATTGAATTTTGAGTGAAAAATTGAATTTTGAGTGATAAATTGAATTTTTAGTGAAAAATTGAATTTTTAGTGAAAAATTGAATTTTTAGTGAAAAGTTGCATTTTTAGTGAAAAATTGAATTTTTAGTGATAAATTGAATTACTAGTGAAAAACGTAATTCTTACTGAAAAATAAAATGTGTAATGAAACTTTGTTCGTTATACTGGTTTAAAATAATAAGTAATGCGCTCATCCATCATGATGTCCTTCGAATGCATGAAAAATTCGCCTAGTTTTATGATCGCCAACAATTGCAACTCCCTGCTGGATTAAATGTCGTTGATAGGACAGATAAAAAAGGAAAAACAAATAGCTTTTTTATTTCCCTGTTTTTCATTTTTTTTTTTTTGCTGTTTCACTAACATTATCAGGACATTGCTTTGATTGACCATTAAATTAGCTGCGGGTGACTTTAATTTCATGGGTTCGGCCCACCCAACGAACGACAGAGTCACAGCGATGACGCCGGCGACAAATGCAGAAGATTCAAGTCACTGTATGTCAACGAGTCATCTATCCATATTTTTTCTGTGCCTTGACAATTTGTCACTCATATCAACGTGGTGCTGGGTCGACCATTTCCATTTAATTGTTTTTTAGGTCATAAAACGTAGAATCAGTTCAAACGATTGTAATTATGAAAAAGGACGACTTTGAAAAGATGGTGTGTGTATTTATTTTAAGGCCAGCATAACCATTATTGGCATTAGTTAAAAAAATTCAAATGTATTTAATTATATATATTTCATTTTAAAGTTCTTAAAAAACTAAATAATGTAATTTGTATATTTTGTTTTTTGCACTGCACGTAGTTTTTATACCCTACACCTATGAGGTACAGGGTATATTAACTTTGTGCATATATTGTAACGCCCCTTAGGAGGCGTGTCCGGTATGGAAAAGTATATATATTCTTGATCAGCATCACTTCCCGAGTCCGTTTAGCCATGTCCGTCTGTCTGTCTGTCCGTCTTGCTGTCTTGCTGTCCGAATACAGAATAACTTGAGAAATACTGATCAGAATGCGATGAAATTTCGTCTCAATATATTTTAGCCAAAAGTAGGAACTGAGTTTGAAAATGAGCGAAATCGGTCAACGGACACGCCCACCTCCCATACAAGTCACTTTTATATAACTCTTTCGGAACTAATAACTCGAAAAGTATTCAAGGTATAGTTATAAAATTTAAAACGTATTGTTAGAATTAAATTTAAAGTAAATTTAAACGACCAAAATTTTAATCAAAAATTTATTTATTTATTTTTTATTTATTTAATTTGTTTTGGAATCCTAATACCACAAGATAACATCTTAAATATAACAACATTTTTAACAAATTATATAAACACAAATAGTAGGTAAAATAAAACTTTAAAGGTAATACATATATAACATAAATATATTAATACTAATACATAAAACTAAACAAAGATATATTTGATTACAATTAAGATATATTTGATAACAAAAATGCATTTAAAAATTGCGAAAAATTGTAAAAGCAAGATGATGCACAGTTTGTAATATTCGAAAATTAGCTTGCACCTTTTTAAAGAAAATTACGAAAAAATAAAATATAACTATGGATACATTTTGAGATGAGAAAAAATAATGTGAAAGCATTACAATTGAGTGTAAACTAAAAAAATACTATTTTATTTGTATTATAAAATAGCCGCGGTAGGTCAGTGGTTAGTGCGTTGGACTGCGAGCCGAAAGGTCCCCGGTTCAAGCCTGGACTGGGGCTAACAACATCTTTTCATAGAAACATTTTTCTATACCGCGCTACCTCTCGTCAGTAAATGGCAAACCTACGAGAGTAAAACTATTGCCTATGAAAAGCTCTCACCCGCCGTTCGGATTCGGCAATAAACTGTAGGTCCCACCACTTTGAGTACAAATATAACACGCACAGCTCAAAATGGTGAGAGAGCTCGGCCGAAGTTCTATACAGGACTGTAGCGCCAAACTATTATTATATTATTATTATTATTATTAAATGTATTTGAGAGTATTTGAGCGCTTTTTAGTAGGCGTGACCGGTATGAAAAAGTATATATTTTCTTGATCTGTCTGTCCGCTTATAGACGATAACTTAAAAATGAAATTTAATTTAAATATATTTTAGTAGAATAGTAATTCTAAGTTCGAAAATGAGTCAAATTAGTCAACGTACTCAACAACATCCCATACGAGATATGGGTTTACTTTTTAGGATCCCATATCTCGTAAAGTATTGAAGATAAAGTTTTAAAATTTAAAATTAATTATAAATAATAATCTATCAATAAGGACTGCGTCGAATAAAATTGTTCGCAACAAAAATGAAAAATCTAGTAATCGAATTTTTATTGAATAAAATATTTTATTTTGCAAATTATTTTTAGATTTAAAAAAATATATAAAAAACCAGAAATTAATATTTTTTAATAAAAAGTTTTAATTTTTCCGGAACCCCTTCCATTAATGTTGTAATGGTAGTGTCCGACACCCTCACAGCTGCTGAAGACCACTTTCTTTTAAAGTCTTGAAGGTCTTTGGCCACTTTTTTTGTTGTCTTCATCTTCCTTTTTACTAAAGCCCAGTATCTCTCAATCGGCCTGAGTTCTGGACAGTTTGGTGGATTGACTTCTCTAGGTACCAAAATCACTGCATTTTGTTGGATCCACTCTAAGGCCGTTTTGCTGTAGTGACATGAAGCGAGGTCAGGCCAAAAAAATGTGGACACTGCATGTTGGCGTAAAAATGGAAGCAATCTCTTTTGCAAGCATTCCTTCACATATATTTCGCTATTAATTGTACCCGATGTCACGAATGAGCTGCTCCTTTTTCCACAACTGCAAATTGCCTGCCAAACAAGGAATTTCTTTGGGAATTTTGTCATTTTTTTTTATTTGAATTTTTCAGCGATATTTCCTCGAGAATCGGCTGTATAAAATTCCTGCCCAGGTAGCTGAGAAAAGTCCGCTAAAACATAAGTTTCGTCGTCCATTATGCAGAAATCGATTTTTTTAAAAAATCTTGGTTCACCTTTTTAGCTCGTTGTTTTGCGGTTTCATTCGTGACGGTATTTCTATCCGGAACTTTTTAGATTTTGTACGTATTCAGCCCAGCTTCTTAGTTGGCCTCTCCCTTCTTGGCATTTTTTTTAAAAGACCAACTAGGTTGTTTTTGAAAAATTTTAATTATATTTTCTCGCACTTCCACTTCGTTTGCCATTTTCGCGTTAAATAAATTTTGTATTGACTATAACTGACACAAATTATTTTCTGCCATTTAATTCAGAGCTACTATTATCAAAATTTTTCACATTATGGGAAGATATGTAACGGACAATTTTTTTCGACGCAGTCCTTAGGTGCTCAAAGAATAAGCGTGATCCGCTCATATTTTTTGTTTTTTTGATTTGTATGCCTATTTACATAGCACTCAATTATAATGCTTTCACATAACTTGTTTTATTCTTAAATGTTACCCATATATTTTTGTCATTTTTTTCGAAAAAGTGTGAAGTAATACTTTCTCGATTTTTTCCCAATTTTTTAAATGAATTTTTGATATAAATTGTTGTTGAAAAAAATACTTTTTTCAAGTTATCGAGTTCTCTTAAACTAGTAAACCAATAAAAAATGTCCTGAGAAATATTTATTGGATTTTTAATTAAATTCAAAAGGCTGTAGAATCTAAACGTAGCGCCGTAGAGGGGTAAAACCAAAAAGCCAAAACAATTTTTCATCGTTCATTTTCTGCAAACTTTATGTCACATTTTCAGGAGCTCTTTGATTTGGTCCTTCTTGAATTGAAAGTAGTTTGAAACCATACGAGATTCGCAAAACATGAGACTGTAAATGCATGTCAATTCTGCAAAGATGTTTTGAATAAAAGCGTAAGTTATTTATATTTTATTCACTTATCTTGTTTGGTCTTCATGAGATGCATTCACCAACTGCGATCCTCCAGGTTATTGTTCATGTTCACAAAGTCAAAATAATTGAAATGTACACCAATAACGGAATAAAATCGGTGCCGTTGTTGATTCTAACGGAGTTGTTCGATTTGACGGTACGTTAACGGTGCGTAATCGTATATGCTACGACGGTTACTTGCTCAATGCTCCGTAAACATGACGTCAATGACGGTATTATGATTCCGTAAGCTCCGTATACATTTTTCTTGGATACACGTGATGTAAGCAAATTAAATTTATTTAAATTTAAATACTTTTGGAATAAAAAACATGTAATTATTCCATACAAACAACATATTTAATTTCAAATTAAATAAAATTTATAAAATGTTGACATTTTTGTTAACAAATTGTAAGTATTACGTTATTTTTTTATAAACATTTTTCAGTGTATTTAAAAATTGAATTGTACAAATTAAATAGTTGAGACAACAACCATTTTAGTTGAAACCCAAACCAATGTATTCAATTTCGAAACATAACCATAACCCTAATTCAAATTAATTCGAATCCAAATGGTGCTGTCAGTCGCCAGTCAGTCAGCGCCTCTATAGTCATAAATAGTAAATAGCAATCATTTTGTTTATTTTTATTTGATTTGTGAAAGTGGAAACGTGCATCTATTTTTTTTTTATAATGGACTCGAACAACATTCCTCGCTACATTAGCGCCTCCGAAGTGCGTCGCATTCTCACTTGGCCATTACTTAACGATGCCGTGGAACAGGCACTTCTCGCCACCTCACAGACCGAACATAATTTGAGCGAGCCTCAAAATAGCTTTGCTCATCAGCCGGCGCGTACGCGGACAACGGCACAGGAACCTTCACAAATACTCTTTACAATGCCTGCCTTTGTGGGCAACTATCAGCTGCAAGATGGGACAAAAAACTCCTCAACTAGATACAATACTCTGGCCTGCAAGCTGGTCACCAGCTTTCCGCGAAATCAACAGCTGACGCCAGCGTTGCCCAACATCTTGGGCAATATATTGTTATTCAACGCCGAAAGTGGACAGCTGCAGTGCATCATGGATGGCACACAGATTACTGCATGGCGCACGGCAGCTGCCTCCATTGTAGCTACCAAGTATTTGTATTTTAAGCGTAGCGCAGATTTGGAGCAGGAGCGGCGTATTAAAGTGGCTATTATTGGTTGCGGTGTCCAAGGTGAAAGTCATGCAATTGGCATGTGCGCCACTTTTAATGTGAGTGACGTCTTCCTTTGGAATCGCACAGTAGAGAAAGCGGAGAAGTTGGCTGAACAGTTGCAACGCGATTTTTCCTCTACAAAAGTGCATCTGGCGGCAACTGCAGCGGATGCCGTGGCTGAGGCAGATGTTATTTGTGTGGGAACATTTGCAGCGGAGTCGCTCGTTGACTACGACATGTTGAAGAAACGTGATGTCCACATAAACAGTGAGTAAAGCGGGAGTTGCGAGTAGTGTTTTCTCTTTTTACTAAACTTTTGTTTTTTCTCTTCTTCAGCTGTTGGCGCCGGTCAGGTGCATTTTGGCGAAGTTGCGCAGAACATCTACGATAAGGCGCGCGTATACGTCGACTCTTGGGCCAGCGCCAAGGTCGAACTTAAGCAGCTGCAGGCAGAAATTGTTGCGGAAGTGGGAGAGGTGATGCGCACGCAGCAGTATCCAGCTGCGAGTGGCATTACTATTTTCCAGTCGATGGGTAGGTTGTGAAAAAGAATTGTTTTATTTTTATAAATTTATTTTTTATATGTTGCAGGTATGGCCACCGAGGATGCTACCGTAGCGCAGGCCGTTTATGAGGCATTTAAAAAGAGTGAGGAAAAGTTACCGATTGCATAAACTAAAACGAAGAACCTTGAGCAAACCTAAGTGCCTGCCATCTATATAAAGTTTTTAAATAATAGAAACTGGTGGCAGATGCTGGATCTGCGTTATCGTGAAGTGATAATGATACTTATCATTTACTTGTTTTTATTTTCGTTAACTTTTGGCAATAGTTATCACGATGAAAATCACAAATGTGGTGAGTTTCACTTCACGATAACACAGATCCAGAATCTGCCTCCTGGTGTTATACAAACACAAGAACTCTTAACAAATTCCAACTTCGTATAAAAATTTCACTTCGATTGAATTTACTTTTTTTGCTATTTCAGAATTCGATTTTCCAGTATAAAATAATTGTTTTTCAATCTTCAGACTGAGTTCAATTCGATTTTTGCTATCAAGTGTTGATCGAATGTGAATTTTAGATTTTCACCGAATGTATTTCAATCGAATTTAATGCCTATAAGTTTTTCGAACCTAATTCAACTCGATTTTTTGTTTTTAAATTTTGGAATTTTGATCTAAAGTGAATTTTAGAATATGCTCGAATGTATTTCAATTGAATTTAATCCATTTAAGTTTTTCAAACCGAACTCAATTCGATTTTTGATGTCAAATATTAGAATACCATTCAAGAATGAAATTTAAAACATTCCCGAATATAATTTAATCATAGAACCAACTGTTTTTGATCTGATACTTTCAAAAGTACTACCAGACATGTTATGAAATCCACATCCCATCGAAATTTTATTTTTTGACAACGAGAATCATATTATGTTCGTTCTACAAATTGTTTTGGATTATTTGGGGCATATTTCCGGCCAAGACAAAGGTAAATGTAACTGTATTCCAGGCCCGAGACAAAATTTCTTGCATTTTTCAGGAATATTTCGGCATTATTTCCGGCAATCGCACAGCTAAATGGAATATCTTGGGAAGTGTATAGCAGGTTGTAAACGCCATATTTTGGGAATGGACAGAAAATAGACAGCTTTTGATACAAACTTCGCCTTTGTCTATTTGAAATATGTCGAGATAATGTTTCTGAACTGCCGCGACCCTGTTAAAAATTTTGTCTGGAGGGCTATTATTTTTTTAATTTTAAAAACATTTTGGGTACGAACAGAAAATAGACAGCTCTTGGAACAAACATCGCCTTTGTCTGCCTTAAATCTTACGAAAAAAATTTAAACTACTTTGAGGCTGTCAAAAATGTTGTCTATGGATTGAATTCGATTAAAATAAGTTAATTTTGTATTGAAAATTTTCATCGCAAAAAGAATTGCAAAATCAGAAATTGTAAATTTATATTATGAATTTTCATTATTTACAACTTGTATTTCGAAGTTTAAATTAGTTTCTTATTCCATTTATTTTTGTAATACATTTTATAATATTTGAAAGATTTTGCAATGTTAGCGTCCTAACGTCTTAAAACAATTTCAACCATTGAAGAATTATTTAAAATTTGAAATATTTCTATAACAATTTGTTTAATTTTCCACATATATTTAATTTGACTAAAAGTATTATCATTTTTGTAGGTTTCTTTCTGAAGTTTTTGTAATAAAAGTTAATGTTTTTTAGTATATACTGGTATATATCATGTAAATAAAATAATAATGTAATAAACAATTTAAAAAAACATGAATAATGTTGCATTTTTGTTAGTTTTTTTAATAAAATTCATTCATTATTTAAAATTATTGTCAAACAGAACAAAAAAAAAGGTGTAATGTCAGTGTAGGGTGTGTGTGTATCGGCTAAAAAAATCAATGGTTCATGTATAAGCTAAAGGTCTAATGTCAGTTCGTGTATCGGCTAAAATCAATGGCAAAACATTGCATAGTTCTAGGGTCACTTTCTTTGGCGGCTCAAAAAATTGCATATTTTTCGGTGCACATTTTTTTTGCCTAGCTGCTTGCTACTTTTTCTGGGCGCCTGGTAATTCAGAAAACGCGGCAGCATCGATTTCTGCCGACAGCGCAGTCGGAATTGAAAATTTTTGACGGCATCTTGCTGCTTGATTTTGGGCGCCTAGTATTTTGGAAGAATTAGCGATTTGCGTGATTTTGATTTTTCCGAAAAAAAAACAGGCCCTAATATGAGTGTCTATTCATATATTTATTTATAACTGCTGAACGGCTCAACCGATTTGCATGAAATTTTTAAAGAGAGAAAGCTTTAGATTTACGGAAAAATAATAAAATAAAAGAGACGAACTTAATTAACAGGAACACCATGTATAAACAAATTCAAAATGTAACAGGCAAACATTGTCACGTCATGCTGAATATATTGACTTATTTAATTTTTATAAGTTAACCAATCGAGCTGAAATTTAGCAGAGCTATTGCTAACGATTGTGTCGTCAATTTAAAAATATGTTTATTCTATATACTCAGATAGTTTTTAACATAGACTATTTTGAGCGTTTACATAAAATTGAAAATCGTAATATTGCGGGTTATGAGAAAACCATATGTGCTAGATAAAAATATTTTACAGATTTGAGCAAAGCGTTAAAATTTGTGCTGAAATAAAATTATTTGGTATACCTACAAATTCGAGATTACGGCTGAATATTGAGAGAAGACTACACGTGATAGAACAAAAAAATATTTTACAGATTTGAGTTCATCGAACAAAAACGTTTATAATTTCTGTATGATATTAGATATTTAAAATGTCCAACTTTTCACTGAGTTAAGAAGGATATTCGGCCCTATCGTAAAAACAAATATTTGGCGAAATTTCTTTATTCAAAAATATATTTAATGAAAATGAAACACAAAATATTTTTGAATAGAAAAATTACGACAAAATATTCGATTTACGATAGGGCCGAATATACTTCTTAACTCAGTCAAAAGTTGAACATTTTAAATATCTAATATCATAAAGAAATTATAAAAGTTTCAGTTTTTATAAGATGTCTCGATATTAAATCTGAATAATCATTGTACACAAATTGCAAAAAAAATACAAATCTCATACAAACTTTTAAAAAGTAATAACTCATGTTTGAAAATGCACTACCCAATTTTAAGAAAAAAAAATGCAATTTGTCATTTTGTTTTTAATAATGTTTTAAATAAAATTTTATTTTTGAATGTATAACTTAGTTGTTTTAAATGGTTTTTTTCTTCTTGTTGTTTGCTTGTTTTATTTTTAATTTAATTTTTTCATCTTTATGTTGTTTTTTTTTTTGTTGTTGTTTGTTTTCATTACAATAACTACAAAATATTTTAGTTATTATTTTTAAGCAGTTTTTTTTTGTTTGTTTCATCATGCAGTTGAAATTTCTATGTGGAGTGTGAGAATTTGAATTTAATTTATTATGGTAACTCTTTATTGGTTTTTCATTTATATTTGCATTAATTAATAATTATTTTAATATATAGATTTTTTGTTTGTTTGTATTTTTTTTTTTTTTTCATATTTTATTTAATTTTTTATATTTATATATAATAACTATTTTTATTTATATTTTATTAATTTGTAATTTATAATTAATATAATTTTTAATAATAATAATAATAATAGTAAAATACTCAACAAATATTATCATTTAAGCTGTGTAATTGTTGTTGTTTTAATTTAATTTTATATTTTTCAGTTTTTAATGCATTCTTTTTTTATATTTATTTTAATATTTATATTATATAACTAAGCTATATTTTTATTTAATACATTTAGCATTTTTTCAGCAAACCAGTTACATGCATAATTTGAATAAAAATGTTTTTTTGTTTTTATTTTTCCATTTGTTTTGTCGAAAATAAAGACTATGAATTTTATGTTAAGCGGAACGTCAGCGCAAAAATGTTTTATTTTTTTTTTTGTTAATTTGTTGAATGTTGTTGCTGCTGCTGTTGATAACGCTGCAAAATTAGACAACATAATGCTAAAAAGTACAATTATGACAGACAATAAAAAGCGCTTAATGTAGTGAGAGAGACAGATTTGAGAAGTGAGTTTGAAGAAACTAAAAAAACGAAAAATTAAAAACGAAAATTATTACATTATTTACAATAGTGGGGGCTGTGACGTCTATACACATTGCAAAACGCCTCAATTTAGCTGTTTTCAAATTTTCATATTGACTTTTTTTTTGGTTTTTTGTTGGAATTTTAAACTGATTTCAAATTTTGTTTTCTATTTAACGGGCACAAATTGCTGGCAAGTGGCATGTTTTACAAAATTTTAAATAGTTTTTAAATTTTAATATTCAATTTTAAAATTAAATCTTGTTGTTGTGGTAGTGCAAAATTAACATTAAACATTTTTAGCAAAAGTTTTGATTTTTAAGTTTGTTATTAAATATTACAAAAAAAAAGGTTAATGAATTTTAAAACTTGACATGCAAATTGATAGCTTAATATATTCTTCTATTTTGATATAAATATTGACATCATGCTTTGGAAATTTTTAGATATATTCAACAAAAAAATAATACAAAACTTTGAAACGTGCTCATTTTCGTAGGAGTCTCAATATGTAGATTTTTGTATATCTATTAATGAAATTTACAAAATATTTAGTTAATATATATAAAGTGTTCTTTTTAACAGGGACGCTACAAAACAAGGGACAGCAAACGACGTCATATTTCTTGCCGCTCTTTTGACATTTCTTTTCAGTAAGGTTTGCCAAAGATATACCAATTCAAATTTCGGTAGTAAATTTTAATAATTTCGACTCGTTGTTGGCTCGTATATCTTTTCATCATGAAATGGCAAACCTTATTGAAGAGAAATGTCAAAAAAGCGGCAAGAAATATGGCGTTGTTTGCTGTCCCTGTCGCTCTACTTTTGTAGCGTCCCTGTTGAAAAACTTTTGTAGCGCACTTATTGAAAAACCCTTTATTTGTCATGTTCCTCTTTTCAATCGTATTCCGATAGAATTTCATATAAAATTTGTAAATAAACGGTTTTCGGAACAAAAAAATGGTTTTCCATAGTAATTCAAATCGTTCAAGTAAAAGCAAATTTTTATACTGAGACAGACTTCGAATTTAAAATCTTTTATTTGCAAATTTTATATGAAATTCGATCGGCATTCATTCGAATGCTGAAAACCGACGGACCGATAAAAACACTTTCGAAAAGTTATAAAATTATTTTTAACTTTAAATAAATATTCCATTGCATCAAACTGAAATTGTCAGTTATAGAAAGTTTTTCAAAAATCATTTTTTTACAACGCCTATATTTAAAAATTGATATAATTGGTTTAACAACATTTTTGCTGTTAACTTTTGAATGACGTCTATATAAACTGCCTCAATTTTTCCTTTTTTGGCTTTTGTAATTTTAAACTGACTGTAAATTTTGTTTCAAGTCATTAAAATGTTAAATTATCGAATGGCATAAGAATTTTAAAAAAATATGTTCTTCGATTTTTTTTTTTTTTTGATATTCAACTTTACACTTAAAGAAAATGCTTTGGAAACAAATATTTGATTATTTTACTCTTAGCACGTTGAATATAAAATATGTTCTCTTCATTTTCTACAAATATTGTAAACACATTGTACAAAAATTGTCAGAATTAAAACGAAACAATTACATTTTTTAAATTTCAATAAAAGTTATACAAAAATCTTCATATTTCTGACAATTTTCAATGGATGATGTCAATATTTATAATCAAGTAAGTAGTTTATTGGTGAATATTCTTGACATTAATAAAAACATTTTAAAATATGAAGCGCTATTCGAAAGTTTATGAAAATACCATTTATTTTACAAAAATAATACATTAATCATCGCTCAGAAATTAACAGAAAAAGAATGTTTTTCAAAAAACAAATTTTAAAATTTTTAAAATGTGTTTGATAAATTTTATAAAAACTGATTTTTAACAGTACATTTTAAGAATCTCAATAATCAACCTTATCATGAAGAATTTTTTCTCCGCATTGTATGAAAAATAAATTTATTTCACATGCACATTTTTCCCTCCTGGGGCCCTATTCTGGTTTGATGAGATATATAAAATGAGAATGAAAATGAGATAAAAATATTTTCATATTCAGATAATAATGTAAAAAATATTTTTTGTTTCATTTTCATTCTCATTTTATATTTCTCATCAAACCAGAATAGGGTCCCAGATTATCAAATTTCACCTGAATTCGTTTACAAAAATCTTTAGCTAGCTGATAACTTTAGAACGATGAGTTTAATATTTGTATCAAGTAATGATAAAATGTTCGTCTAACGAAGAGCATAACAATTTTTGAAATATAAGGGGCCCTATTATAACTGGCGAAGCGAACGCAATATTTAATTGTATGGTTTTAAAAGTGTACAACACTTACAATATTGAATGTCAAATAAAGAATTTCAGTGTTACAGAAAAAGATCCTGTTGCGTGACTTTAGCATGACCAATCTTTTAGAACAGATAATTTTGTTCATTTTAATTATACAATTTTTGTTTCTATAAAACCATTTTCTTTTATTTATGATCTTAAATTAAATGATCTTGTTCATTTTTGAACTTTCATGCATTAAAAATAATTAAAAACCAAAAAATTGTAACCCTTATTTTGTAAAACGAAACAAAGTGTAAGAAAAGTCAGAAATTTCAATGACAGAATTTTTATTTTATTATTTTTGTAATAAAC
Organism: Dryomyza anilis; assembly: GCA_951804985.1. Taxonomy (NCBI): domain Eukaryota; kingdom Metazoa; phylum Arthropoda; class Insecta; order Diptera; family Dryomyzidae; genus Dryomyza; species Dryomyza anilis. Next base: position 117,962,375 of record OX638130.1, read on the forward strand.
AAGTAAACAAAACTGGAATTTTGGACGAATCACTTTTCGTTTCGTTTTACGTAATAAAGGGGTCATATTTTTTTCGGTTTTTAAATTCTTTTCGTGCATGAAAGTTCAAAAATTGTCAAAATAGACTTCGAAACAATTTGAATTATTCAAGATTTATTATTAATTATATTTTTAATTTTTATATTAGAATTATTTTTACATTTTTAGCAACAATCTATTTTATTTTTCTTTAAAAAAACTGTAGTAAATGCTTGTCTTGACAAATAAAACTGTTTCGATCGAAAACGCATTAACCAGTACAATTAAAATGCATACAATTACAATGTGGAAACTGTTATATGAAGACTTTTTAACGTTCGCCAGTCATAATACGGACCCATATTCTTCGATTTATATAATACTAAACAATAAACTTAAAGAAAATGTTTTCGAAAATAATGTATTTGTTTATTTTGTAACAACAACGATGATAAAAACATTAGACAATTTAAAATCTAACTTTAAACACAAAGGCGCAATAATCAAAGTCAACTTTAAAAATAAAAATCAGGTTTTTTACATTTTATTCTATAAGAAATTTGTCAAAAAAAGTCTATTATAATTTTAAGTTTGGCTTTAGGCATAGAATAAAATGTCTAAAAACAGATTTTAACTTTTATAAATGACTATAAATTGTCTATCAGCCTAACCAATAAAGGAAATAAAGTCGATTTTAAAGATATCAGCTTTTTGACAAATAAATATTTGAGAAAATTGTCAAAAAAGCAGCTACTATTTTATTGGTTAGGTTGTATGATTATGTGTCAATATCTAATTTTTCACCCATTTTCACATAGAATAACTATTATTAAAAAGTCGACTTTATTTCTTTTATTAGTTAGGCTCTATGACTATGCCGGCAATATCTACATTTTCACCAAATTTCATATAGAAAAAAATGTCAAGAGGTGATTTTTAACTTTAAAGTAGACTTAAAATTGTCTCTAAATATGCGCCACTGATTTTAATATAAAAAAAATGTATTCGGCCTAAGCAATAAATAATAAAATCAACTTTAAAGTTAATCACCTCCTATACTGAAGCTCAGCGTAGCGGATAATTTCATTTGTATTCAAATTTAGTTATTCTAAGTTGCGAATTGAATTCGAAATTCTGAAATACGGCATTAAAGGATACATAATTTTGACAGATTTTTCTACTGATTTGGCATTAAACAGTTGAGGGATTACTTTGTATCGCGATTGCAAAGTCAATGCTATTTGAAAGTCAATTCTAATCGAAGAACAAAGCTGCTCGAAGGCAAAATTACAAAATCTAAGGGCCCTATTATGACTGGCGTAGCGAATGTAGTTGTCGAAGCGAACGTAAAAAAGCTATCACAGCTTCCATTTGTCAGAAAAAAGAAAACTAAAGCGAACGAAAAATCATGCGAACGTAGAAATCATTCGTCTGGCGAATGGAAGCTGTGAATTTTATTCGTTCGTTCGCTTCGCCAGTCATGATAGGCCCCTAACACAATCGCAAAGGTACCTTTGTGTTTTAATGCGAAAGTTGAACATTTTAATGCATAAGTAACACTACCAAGTACCATTTATGGGCCCTATTATGACTGGCGAAGCGAATGTAGTTGGCGAAGCGAACGTAAAATAGCTATCACAGCATCCATTCGCCAGACTTCATTCGCCAGAAAAAGGGAAACTAAAGCGAACGTAAAAATCAGGAGAACGTAGAAATCATTCGCCTGAACTTCATTCCTCTGGCGAATGGATGCTGTGAAGCTTTATTCGTTCGTTCGCTTCGCCAAGTTCATTCGCTTCGCCAGTCATAATAGGCCCCTATTATTAGAATGTTAGTAATATCACTGTCGAATCGCGTTACAGAGTAACACCACTGATTTCGAAGTTGTATTTCCGTTTCGCACAGATTGTAGGATAGTTAAACAATCGTATTCGTATTTAGATTACCGCGACTTGTATATAAAGGATTTTTCAATAAGAGCGCTACAAAAGTTTTTTTCAAGGGTTTTTCAACAGGGACGCTAAAAAAGTAGAGCGACAGGGACAGCAAACGACGATATATTTCTTGCCGCTCTTTTGACATTTCTCTTCAGTAAGGTTTGCCATTTCATGATAGAAAGATATACGAGCCAACAACGAGTCGAAATTATTAAAATTTACTACCGAAATTCGAATTCGTATATCTTTCCATCATGAAATGGCAAACCTTACTGAAGAGAAATGTCAAAAGAGCGGCAACAAATATGGCGTCGTTTGCTGTCCCCGTCGCTCTACTTTTGTAGCGTCCCTGTTAAAAAAAAAACCCCTTTAGATTACCGCTACGACGGGTTTCAGTATAGTGTGTGGGTATCAAATTTTAGACATATAAATTATATGAGAAAATTGTCAAAAAAAACGAACTTTCTTTTGTTTATTAGTTCAGTTAATTAAAAATTTTAATATATAATTGTTGAATTTTAGTTTGTTTTTTACAAAGACTGCTACTATTTTTTTAGTGACTGTTTCAATATTTATTAAGGATGTGTGCGAATTTGACTAAATTGCTGTTTAAACAAAATTTGTTCGATAATGCAGTGTTTAGTATTAAATGTAGCCACTTTTCAAGCAAACTAAAGCAAACAGACAAATGATAACCGATTGATTACGAATGAAAACCCATACAATTTAGTTTAGTCAGCAATTTAGTCGAATTCGCAACAACACGTTTTAAATTGCTAAAATATATAAATTTAAAATTAGTATATTCTATTTAAAAATGTGGATGTAAAACATGCCTGCTTGCAGCGCTTTTGTTTAGTTTCTAATGTGTGTAATTTAAAAAGTATACTGCATTTAACTGCTTGTTTGTTGTTTTTTTTTTAATATTATAATAAGAACAATTATTTTTTCTAGCATTTTTTTATTTTTATTCATTCTGTTGTGTTGTGTGTTGTGGTTGGTTGTAATTATTGTTAAATTTATTTTATTTAGTTTTTATTTTATTGAATATAATATATATTTTATATAGAAGTTTTAATTATTTTTAATTTTTGATGTTGTTTGTTTTTTTGTTGTTTTTTTGTTTTTGTTTCTTTTTGTTTTGTTTTAATATTAAGTTTTTGTTTTTGTTTTTTATATAATTACAACTAAAATAAGATTTAACTTAATTATTCATATAATATATTTATTTATATTTAATTATTAATAGTAATAATAATTATGATAATAATAATAATAAAAAATTAGGCGCATTTTATATTCATTACTTTTACTTATGTTTATAGCTAATAATAGTAATAATTATAATAATAATTAGAATAATGTTGCCATTATTTTATGTGTGGTTTAGATTTTCTTTTGTTTTATTTTTTTTTTCCATATGGTAATCATTTTTATTAGGCTCTTTTTGTAGAACTATTTAAATTTGAATTTAAATTTTGTTTTTTTTGTTAATTTTAAAAATCATCATCATCAACGTTTTTGCAACAATGTTAAATTGTTGCTGCTGCTGCTTAGCTTCATGTTACTATATACTTTCGTTTATATATTTTTTGTTATTTTTAATTTTTAATGTTGAAATTTTAAACTTACAGCATAACTAGCTATGCATTAATTAGAGCTAATTAATTAATAATGGTTATGTGTATTATATGTACGTGTGTCTGTCTGTCTGTGTGTGTTTGTTTGTTTGACGCGAAATTATGCTTATTACAGGCCAGGCGCTTTCTTTTTCTTCAAAAACAAAAACTAAAAATCGTTTTTGTGGCGCGCAATTCAAATAGTTTTGCAAAGTTGCATTTTTTCATATATTTTCTTTTTTATATTCACGTCGTTATTTTAAAAGCAGCCTAATAATTCATGCTTCTTTTTTCAAATATGCAACATCATCTCTTAAACATTATTACAAACTGTTTTTTTTTGAACACTAATTAATTTAGCTTAATTTTTGTTTTTCTTAATTACTGCTGTTGTTGTTGTTTTTTTTTAGTTTTGAAGTTTTTCGTTTTTTTCTCTTCTTTTGTTTCTACTACTTTTGTTCTTCATGCAAATAGCTGAAAAAAGTCAATTTATTTAAAGCAAACCAAAAAAGAAAAAAGAAAAAGAATTTGTTAAAATGTAAAAGAAAAATAACACGCGACACAACTCTAAACAAAATATTCAAACATGCGGCGCTGCAGGCAGCATAAACGCCAGACGCAATTAAAAAATAAAATTCAGTTGCAATGAACGCTTATTACATAATAATCATCATCATTATAACTTCCTACTATTTTTAACTTGTTCACTTCATCATCATCATTCTCCTCAACATCTTCTTCTTTAACATCATCATCACCATCTTCAATCAAGCATAAGTATCACATTTAATAATATTAAATAATTTAAAATTTTCTGTTTTAGTTGCTGCGCTTCACAAGTCTCCTTTTTTTTTGTTGTTGCTGTATACAGCGGCGCAACTGCTGGCAGCCTTTTTGTGTTTAAATATTGTCCACTGTTGCTGCGGCTGCTGTTTCTCATCATCTTCGACGTCTGCTGGCGGCAGTGTTGCTATTAGTGTTATTATTATTGTTGTTGCTGCTGTTATTGTTGCTACTATTGTTGTGCTGCACCTGCAGATGCTTGCAGCAAATCTTTTCCAGCATCGCCGGCATGCCGCCGCAATTTTGCATCGTCACGCGCAGCTGTTGCACGCCACCTTTGGCGCGATTGTGACGTCGCGTTCTATTTGTTGTCGGCTTGGCGGCAGCGGCTGTCAACTTTTCGACATTGCTGCCTTCATTGTGGACAACATGTTGCTTATGCGCTGCATCAGCCGTTATTAGTTGTTGCTGCTGTTGCGGCGATTGCTGTTGTCGTTGCTGCTGTTTTGTGTTTGGTTGTGGTGGTTGTTGTTGTTGCTGCTTGTTGCGCGTTATTAACTGCATCAATTAGGAGTTGGAATTGCGTTTCGTTAGCAGCTAGGATGAGCTGGACTGATTCAAGTTGCCAAACATACCGGCGGAGAACGATGTCTGTCCTGCCGTATTCGCCTGCGATGTCGATGATTGCTGCTGTTGCTGCTGCTGTTGTTGTTGCTGTTGTTGTTGCTGCTGCTGCGTCAGCGACTGGCCGCGCCCGTGCTTTGGTATGGGCGGCTGTATGTATTCGTGTCGCGCCAGCGAGAATACGTCCATGCGATCTTCTTTGCGATACGCCAGGCAGCCGCGTATGAAACTCTAAACAAAATTAAAAGAGAAATTTTAGAAAAATACAAATTTAATAAAATAAATAAAATAAAAATATATATTTAAATTTAATTGAAAAAAATCTTTAAAAACAAAAAAAACCCACCTTAGCTTCATTGGAGACCGTCGGCTTATTGGAGAATTGCACCTCTGTGGCTTTTAGTATTGTGTTCTCCTCGAGTATGGTGGCTTGTGACTGATTGTGTCCGAATGGCTTTTTGCCATACAAACACTGATAGAAGATGACGCCCACGCTCCAAACATCAACTTTGGACGATATTTTCGGCGGATTCTTACCAACAACAAAACACTCGGGTGGCAAATACCTGTAAATTTGTGAAAAAAAGAAAATCCACAAAATAATATTAGTAAAAATATGCAAAAATTCAATTTTTAAAGTGAGCTAAAAATAAATTCTATCGAAAAAAATGTATTGTGTTTATAGCAAAACAAAACCCTTGCCACACACAACCGAACATGAACCGTTTAAATACCTTTTCCCCACACATACTCACCAATAGGTTCCAGCGCCCTGCGATGTCAAATCCATGCCATGATCTGGATTGTAGTTCTCGTCGTCCATCACCTTCGAGAGACCAAAGTCGGTGATTTTTATTTCGCCGCAGACATTGCCCTCGGTCAGCAGTATGTTGCCCGGCTTCAAGTCGTAGTGAATGACGGGTGGTTTAATCTCATTTAAATACTTGAGCGCAGAGACAACCTGTAATGGGAAAAAAACAAATTTTAATTATTTAAAAAAATTAAATAAATTGTAATTTCTTCATTCAAATAATTTGTATCATCATTATTTCGTCGTTGTAGAACGAAAAGTCACCAAATACATTTTCAAAATGCCAAATATTCATTTACAAAAATCTTTATACATCTGTCAATTTTGAATCGATGATCTCAATTTTTTCACCGCATGATAAGAAAATGTAAATCTATCAATTGATGTTTCAACTTTAAAAATGCATCAATTATTTTTTATAATATTACTCAACAAACTCGAAATTTAAGTTTTTCATAAAAATGTATTTGGCGTCTTTTCGTTCTACAACGACGACGATTTACATCGACATTACAATTGCTTATTATAGTAATTACTACATCAAAATGTAATCGATTGACATACCTGCATGATGATTGAACGCGCCTCTCGCTCAGGTATGGTCTTGTGCTGCTTCAGATAGAAGTCCAAATCGTGTCCGTCACAATACTCCAAGACGGTGCAGAAGGAATTGGCATCGATCTCAAACACATCGTACAATTTGACAACGCGTGGATGATCCAGCGCCTTGTGTATATTGTATTCTCGCAGAGCGTGTCTATTGTGCGGAAAAAATAAATTATATTATAGTGAATTTAATGAATAGAACTATAAGAAAAGTATATAAAAATAGATCATTTTCTATAATATTTATCCTGTTTGAAGCCATTCCGCAAAATTTATGCCCATTACTTAATTGTTTTCTCATGCTATTTCTATCTTCATTTTAGTATTGTCCGTCTTAGTTTTTAACTAATGCTATTTGAAACGCATATTTCCTACACACTTTACTTCATTTAAATATTTTCATCACTTTTCAGAACCTCTTTACAAATTTATTTTCTACTTTTCATTTCGATGCGATATCTACTGCGATATATCTACAAAAATGGAAATTATTTTTTCATATCTCTATAGATTAACCGACCCATCACGAATTTTCCCATGAATTCCCATCAATTATATAATTTGCTATTGCTGATTTTGTCCTATTATGTAACGTTTTTGCGAAAACTACAATAGTAATTTGAGCTGTTCTCACCATCTTTTTTCAATAAAAAAAATATAGTACTGTTAAAAAATGGTTTTACAAAAAAAATGTAAACGCAATTTTTCCAATAATTGTCAAGACTAATTTTAATATACAAATTCATGATAATATTCCAATACGTTTTTAAGATAATTGGATCTGAACTTGAAAAATTTTGAATTTTGAAGTTTCGATATCAATTTTCATAAAAACGACAAGGCAGTCTATTTGAAATTTTAATTCCATATAAATTTCATAAATCTATATGGAATGGCATGTTCAAGTTTTTGAACATGTCGATTCTCTGTGTGAAACTTGCTGTAGGAGGCTAGCATTATTGATGAAATACAAACTATATGCTATGCCCTGCGTAAAATCTGCCAGTAAACTGCAAGAAATATGTGGATATTCTGCCAGTGAGCTGCCGAATATTTTTTTCTCGGGTAATAGAAAAAAACAGAGTATGCAGTCAAAACTATCAACCCCCAATTATTTAGAATCGATGCATGAGATGTCCGAACATGCGAATTTTGATTTAGCGAAAATTGTAAATTTTTAGTAGTTATCGAAAACGACAATTTGGGCCCATAAAGGATACCGTTTGTAAATATAGTTTAGTATGATGAAACAATTAAAGTTATTAAAATGTAATTCGTCTGTTTTACTGTCTACCATGACGACAAATTTGCTACGTTTACGTCGATTTAACTTCAAAATTAAAACATTTAATTTTAAAAAACTTCTTCCGAATATATTTTATATTTAATGCACACTAATCAGTGTATCAGCTACTGCACTTACTTGATGTAGTTTGCCTTCTTGTCCTCCTTCCAGTCCTTGTTCAGCTGATGCACCTTGCATGCCACATAGCGCTGCTCCTTTAGATCGAATGCCTTGTGCACCTCCGAGAAGCCGCCCTTGCCGAGCAGCATTAGCAGCAGATAGCGATCGTTTAACACTGGGTGGTTGTTGAAGCGGGACTAAAAGAAAAGCAAATTATGTTGCATTATTCATCAATTTTGAATAAATTCGATAAAAATAGATAAACTTCTTCTATTCCAAATGAAATTGAGAAAATTTTCAAATTAAATTAAGATTTTTCTCAATTCCAAATGAAAAGAAGATTTGAAATTAAGAAATGTACAAAAGAAATTAGAGATTTTTCCATTTAAAATTTGGAACAAATATAACTGGGAATAACATTTCTTATGGAGTGGTACAAATATCAATTCCAAATCGAAAAATTCTCAATTTTAAATGTTAATTTTTCTCTTATATCAACAATTTTCCTGAATTTCAATTAAAATCATAATCTCACTAGGAATTTTCTCAATTTCACTTAGAATTTTGCAAATTTCAAATGGAAAATCTGAAATTTCTCAATTATAATAGATAAATCTTTTGATTTAGAAATTTCCAAATTTCAAATGAAAAATTTCAATTTTTTCCTAAATTATCTCAATTTCTTCATTTTATTTAAAACCTAATCAATTTAAAATGCTATACACTCAATTTAAATTAAATATATTGTAGAATAAAATCTATTTGAAAACACACCTGATCCTCGTTGAGTATCCGTTTGAGCTCGCGAATGTGCAAGTTGCGCTCGCGCTCCAGTTTCTCCATTTCGAGCTGCAAGTCGGCGTCCTCCTTCTTGAGCGCATTCTGCCGCAGCTTCAGAATCTCATCGTATTCGTAGTACTCCTGCGCAGTGTAGGCGCCCGACACTGGATCTGGCTTTAGGAACGTTGCAGAGTCCGAACCGCTGCCGCTGTTGTCGCCGCGGCCGGAACCGGTGCCTCCAGCACCACCGCCGCCACCACCACGATCGGACAGACGATCACCGACGCCACCGCTGCCGCCAGCACCAGTGCCTGCGCCAACGCCGGCACCACCAACACCGCCGCCACCATTATGTAGCAGCTGTGATTGGCCGGCTTGCGTCGAATTGGAACGCGTCAGACCGCGACCGCCAATGGCGCCGCCACCACCGCCCACATTGCTGGTGCCGCTGCCGCCAATGCCGCTGTCATTGCCCGACAAACGATCGCAACCCGTTAGATTCGTTGAATCATTTGAATTCGAATTCTGCTGCTGGCTGTTGCTGTTGTTGTTGCGCTTGCGTCCCGACTCGGCCGGACGCTTCTTCATCAGCTGCTTCTTCTGGCGATCGATCTCCTCACGTTCCGCCGAAATCTCCTCTTGCCGCCGACTCAGCTCCTGAAAAGCATAGCCGTCGGTCCAATTCTCCTGGAATGTAGCGCCCACACGTTGCGTGACAAACTGCCCGAGGCGTAGCCTGTTCTGCATGCATTTCTGACGCGCCTCCTTCTTCTCGATGCTGCTCTTCTCCTTCAGCAGCTTCTTGACCACGTCGATGCACTTGGCAATGTGCGACTTGTGCTGATCGATGAGTTTCTGATGAGCGATGATCTGACATTTTTGCTCATCGGACAGTCTTGTCATTTCGTCGAATTTCGCTTTGCTTGTCTCGACTTCGCTATCGCGCTCCTGCAGCTCGACGTGCGTCAGCTCGGTTTGCGTGCCTTTGGCTATGTTGCTGGCGATAGTCGGCGGCTGCAGGGCCCCAACGGCGCACAGCAGGCCGCCGGCGCCGACATTTAAGGAATTCATTTGCGCCACAGCCGCCAGTTGCTGTGATGTGACGACGCCGACGCCAACAACACCACTGGCGAGCGTCTGCTGCTGCGCTGTATTGGCTACGGAAGTTGCGGGAAGCGTTTGTTGCTGTTGTTGCTGCTGTGGCAGCGGCAATGGCAACGGTGGAGGCGGCGGTCCAACGCCGCCGCCAATGCAGTTGGGCGTCAGTACGCCCACCATGGGCGACTGTGGAGGAACCATTGCATTGGAAGTTTGTCGCTGTTGCTGCTGCTTCGTGGAATTGTTGCTAACGCCGCCGTAATGAAACTCTGGCGGCTGCGTGGTAGGCGTCTGCACGCCACTCACGCTTATCTGCTGCTGTTGTTGTTGTGGACTAGGCGGATACATGGGATACGTGTTGGCAACGCTGGTGACTACTGTCTGCTGCACTGACTGCACCTGCGGTGGTGGCTGCTGCGCCGCCGAGGGACTCTTGGAGCCGCCTGTGTGCGGCCGCATTGGGCTGTTGGTCGATGTGGCCGACGTCACATTGTGCTTGTTGAAGTAGTCATTGATTTTCTTGCCATCGCTGCCCTGCGACATGAGGCGCGCATTCTTGGCGCTGCCGCTGACACCCATATTCAGACGCTCTGCCTGTTGCGTACCTAGAGTCAACGATAAATTTCCCTTGTTTAGTTGCTGTTGCTGCTGCTGCGCGCTGCCCAGACCAAAGCCTATATTGTTCTTGGTGGACTTGGTAGCATTATTACCTACAGTGCCGGGCGCACCGCCTACGCCACCAGCGCCACCACTGTCGTCTGTATGTGTAGCCAATTGCTTTCGTTTGCGTTTGCGCTCGTTGGGCGTGCGTGGCAGTTTTTCCATGCGACCGCCACCGCTGCCACCACTACCGCTATTGTGTTGCTGCTGCTGTTGTTGCTGCGCTGTGCCGCCACCCATGAGGCCGTCTTGACCACCGCTGTTCATCATTGTAACCACTGGGGCGCCACCGTTATTTGAGAGAAGACCAATTTGGCTGGGAATGCCGCCTGCTGCGCCGCCTCCACCTAACATATCAGCAACATCTTTCTCGCTGTGTGAGGAGCCGGTGCTCATATTCGAGTCAGGATTGCTGCTGTGTCCGCCGCTGTGGTGCTGATGTTGCTGCGGATGTGGTGGCGGGGGATGGGCTTGTAGCGTATGTTGCTGCTGCTGTAAATGGTTGGTTAGCGTATGATGTTGCTGCTGCTGGTGATGTTGCGAAAGATGCTGCTGTTGTTGCAACTGTAATTGTTGTTGCTGCTGTTGCAGCGTAGTTTGTTGCAAGTGCTGTTGTTGCTGCTGCAGCTGTGTCAAATGTTGCTGCTGCGTTGCCTGTGGTGCCTGCTGCTGCTGTACTTGCTGCTGCTGATTATGATGTGCGCCAAAATGTAGCTGCTGCTGTGACTGATGATGATGGCTTATGGTCGACGTCGTCTGTGGTGCCATCTGCAGTTGGGCGCCGGCGGACATCTGCAATTAATAGAAAAATAAAAAATAAATTAATAAACAATTCATAATATATTTACACAAATATTGGTTATGAAATCATAAATTTAGAAATATTGTGTAATACGATTAATTAAAATCGATAATTTTAATCGAATTAACAGTATTCGCACTAATGGTAACTGTCATTTTAAATATCAGTTAGAGTCTTCAATTTTAAATTACAGCTAATATATTTTAAAACTGATTCTTGTGGATCTTAGATTTCAGACGATTTTTCCCATGGACATCACATACTGCATATAGTTCGTTGGTGCTTCTTCTGATTGAAGACTCAGTGTTTTTTTTCTATTACGTAGCTGTTTCCAGAAAAATATGAGTAGAGTTGTAAATTCTATTTTTCGGTCATTTATATGTAAAATATACGAGCAATTTAAGCTCTTCAATTTTTTACGGATACTGTGTTGAAAGGGTCTATTTTTAAAATGAGAACCGATTCAAAAAGTTAGTAATTTTAATAGTATACTTGAACTTGATAAATATTTCTTTTATCATTAGATCATGCAAAAATAGTAAATAAACAATCAAAATTATCAAGTTTTAATTCAAAAAATGTTAAATCAACTCTGAAAAATGCTTTATTGGATGATAATATCGACGTGGTGAATTTTCAGCGAAATCCGCAACCCGCCGAGACCTCCTAATTTGCATTTGGTGCCCAAATCGACAATTTTAAAGTTGAATTAAAATGACAAGAGCAGCAATAAACTAAAAAAGTGAATATGTCATCGATTAGAAATTTTCAATACTTTTTTTAACAAACCAGCAACTAGGAAATTCGGCTAAAATATCCTATACATTATTTTAGAGGGTTGACCCTATCAGCTAAATTCTATAATAATGATACAACGCCATTGACAGTCTACTGGTCATATTGCATAGTGATTGTAAATTCATTCAAAATCACAAATTTGAACATTTATCAAATCTAAAAATTGATTGATTAGGGATTAAGAAATGATGTTCATTTAAAAAGTAGTTAAAACTTTAATTTTCTGGTAGTTTTCTTTACCCATTTTCGACCTTTGATAAAAATCATAACTAACAAAACCATATCGTAAATTATTAAATTCTATTTTTCAATAAAAAAAAAAAGTATTTCTAAAATTTTTTAAATGCAATTGAGATATTTAAAAAATGTTGCTTTAAATTAAAGAAGTTTTATCATTTTTAAAGTTATTCAAATAAGAAAATATATTTGTTAAAATAATATAATTCCCCCAATTTATCGATAAATGCATTTTTCTATAGTCGACAACACTTAGTGCTGTAATCGTCGTCATCGGCCGCAATCGTTTATGCGTGCGTTCGCTCGTTCGTTCTTGTTCGTTTGACAGGCACAGAAAAACGACAACAAAACGTAACAAAAGATACAGTGCAAAAACGAACAACGAACGAAGAGCAGAAGAAAAAAAAACTAAAAACACAGAAACTCTAAAACTTGAGCAAAAATTATAAAGAAAAAAATAGAAGGTGAAATAACAAAAGCGGAGAAAAATGTCAAAGTAGCGCAAAAACAAAAATGGCCACCATCGACGGACGACGTTCGTCGTGCGATTGTTTTTTTTTTTCTTTTTCAGTAGTGCCAGACGAAAAGTCATTTTACACCTTTTTTTCAGATTATTAAAGAAATTAAATTTCTTAATTTTACAGCTGCTTAAATAATGAATTTTAATGCTACAAACACTTTAAAATTACACAAACTTAAAATTGCACTGCGTGAGAGAGAAGAGCAGCGTGAAGAAACGAGTACAAATTTCTACTTTTATAACTAACACTCTTCACCTTTTTCAAATGTCGCATTTTCGTGAAGAATTCAATTTTTTTTTATTGAATTAAAAATGGCACACAACACCAAAAGCAAAATAATTTATAATTTTCTCACTAAACGACGTCGTTGGCAGATTTTCTTTGTCACACGAAGCACAAATTCATTATTGAGTGCACGACGACGACGTCACGGATCAGTATTTTATTCCAACTCATTTCCATTTTGCGAAAATTAATCCCCGATTGACTGCGTTTTTTTTCGATTATATTTTTATTTTTTTTTTTTTTTTTATATTTTATTATTGAATGTTCGTCGTCTGTCTACCGTTGACTTGTTTCGTTTTTTTTTTTTTTTTGCTTCGGTTCGCGTTTTCACATCATCGTCAGTTGACGACGATTTGATTTCGTAGTCGTCGTCTCATCATCGGCAGCCATTGCCGAAAAGTTGTACAAACAAATTTGAATTTTTTTTTTGCCGAAAATTTGTTTTGCACAAAGTAGGTACTTTGCACAACTTTCTTTAACTCACGCACTGAACAATTTTATCACGAAATTATTTAGAATAAACGTCGTGTTGTTGCACCGTATGTTTTTTGTTAATAAATTTACAAATTTATTTGCTATATGTTTTACACAAAACGATTTGTGAAACTTATTACAAGTTTTTCTTTTGATCCGTTCGCTGCGATAGCGAAAAAGGAAGGAAGAAAAAATTATATACTCGCCATATAATGGGGTGTCGCGCTGTCCGTCCGTCCATTCGACGATTCGTCGACGTCGGTCTCTCTGTCTCGGTTTGTTTGTATGTATGTGCGGCGCTCAAAAGAGTTTAGTATATAAGCAGAAGAGGGCTTGGTGTGTATCTTGTGTGAGAACAATGCGAAAAGGTGTTGCTTCTTTTTGGCAATTCGAGTCTTCTTATCACGAATAATTTATCCCGCAAACTTTTAAGACCGAACCAAATTTTTTTTTATGATAAATGATTTTATTTTAATACACGTTTTATTACGAGTGTAACAAATCACAAAATAAAAGAATACATTTTTGCTCAAAATTTTTTTTAACTTATCGAAATTCGAATACTACAAATTTTAAACAGAATGCATTTTTGATGAAAATACATACTAGAAATGAAACTGTCAGTTTTGACTCACACTCACTAAAAGAATTTACTAATTACTCAAACTCACGGTCATCTCTTGTTTTACTCACTCACAAAATCACGTGAGTAAATTTAATCAGGCATATTTAGTTAATCAGCATTTTTGTTATGCCGTCATTGTAGAGCGAAAATTCATCAAATACAATTTTATGAAAAACTTAATTTTACAGTTTGTTGATGAATATTATAAAAATAAATGATGCATTTTTAAGGTTGAAAAATCAATTAATAGATTTACATTTTCTAATCATGTGGTAAAAAAATGAGATCATCGATTAAAAATTGGCACATTTATAAAGAGTTTTGTAAATGAATATTGGGCATTCTGAAAATGTATTTGGTGACTTTTCGTTCTACAACGACGATATATTGACAAAAAGTACTACCAAAACAGGGTTTAGTGCAAAAAATCATCTAAATCCGCAGTATATACACTGTGATACCTGGGATACGATTTTAAATGTAAATTACGCTATATACCCGAATCCGAACTATTGGAAATATTTTTATGGAATCAATGTTGCGTTTCATAAAATTATCCTTGCCAATCAGAAAATAAAATTTAAAATACAATTTTAAGCAAAGCTACTTGGACAATTTTAGGTTATCTTTGACAAACCCAACAATACATTGTCATATTTGAACCGCTTATTGATCTTCCAGCAATGGAAAAAATGGATTTAATCCTTTTTGCTCAAAAACACTTGTCAAATGTCGTTTGAATTGTATTAAAATAAACCCCTTATAACATAAAACGAAACCAATTCGTCAAAAATTCCAGTTAAAGTGTTTTGTTAATTGTTCTCTTCGCTGTCCCTTTAGTATCATTTAATTCAATATAATTCTGTCACTGAAAATCTTTATTTTTTTTTTTAATTATTTACTTTCAATGAAATTCTTTACTTTTCTAAATTAGTTAAATAAATTCTGTTCAAATTACAAAACAATAGTCTACTTTGTTTCTCTTATTGGTTAGGCTGATTGAGGCGACTATTTTTTTTTTTTTGGAATATCTATATCCATTGTACTGTGAAATTTATTCCCTTTGTGGTTTATATCACCACGAACGCCCGTGCCCAAGCCGGTATTCGAACCCGAGACCTTCAAAATGCAAGTCCAGCGCGCTACCTCTGGACTGCTAAGGCGACTTAGATTTACATTTAAACGCAATATACTGGAATTAGTTATATTTCTCTATCGAATCGCTTTCTCTTTTTATTTAAAGGGGCGGTTAAAGAATTATGGTCCATTAATTTGCAGAATAAGTAAACTTAATCATGTTGAAATAATAATGATGATAAACAATAAATATAATTGTACTTATTATATTCATGGTTCAAATCTCTATCATTCAAATTAACAAACGAGTTAAATAATTCTAGCAATCGTTTAATATGTTTCAAATTAAAAACGAGTTAAAAAATATCGCTATTTTTTGTTAGAGATGACTACGTTTTAAATAGTTTTAGCAATTGTTTACCATGATCAAGAACTATGTAAAGATCTAAGTATTTGATATAGAAAAGTACTAAGGACGTTATAACCAAGGATATAACTTAGTGTAGGATTAATGATATAACTAAGGATACGAAAACAAGTCTTGAAGAAATTAATAATAAACCAAATATATATACACTGTATCTATGGTTTACAGTTATTTATTTAATTAAATTAATGTCAGCAAGCAATGATATGTTTATTCAACTTTTTACTGAATAGCATTCGACAATTAGTCTGCCAATTTATCCAAACCCGCGCACACCCTAAAAAATTACCACAATAAAATACTCCACTTTACAAAAAATCCCACTGAACATTCAACAACTAAGCAACACTTATTCTTGCATGGCAGAGCGAGATAAATCTATTTGTGGTGAGAGTACAAAAAGTATGAGCGAAACGACACTCACACTCACTGCTAAGAAACAAATTGGAATTGAATTTTTTTTCGTGCTTAGTTTTTTTTTTTCTTATAATTTTTACGTTTGCTATTTTCCTATGACTTTGTTTTTCGCTTTAAATGAAAACTTTTATAAATTAACATGAAACTGATTTATATCCAAGCAAAGAACAGAAAGAAAAATTGTACTTGAGGTTAAATTAAAAGAAATGCAATGTATTTTTTTTATAGAGAATAATGCAAAAAATTACAGAAATTAATTTATTTAATAATCCTATTTATATATCGTCGTTGTAGAACGAAAAGTCACCAAATACATTTTCAAAATGCCAAATATTCATTTACAAACATCTTAATATATCTGTCAATTTTTAATAGATGATCTCAAGTTTTTACCACATGATAAAGAAAATATAAATCTATCAATTGATGTTTCAACTTTAAAAATTCATCAATTACTTTTTATAATATTAATCAACAAACTCGAAAATTAAGTTTTTATTAAAAATGTATTTGGTGACCTTTCGTTCTACAACGACGATATATATATTTTTTTGGTTCAACCTAACTTTTTCAATTTTTCCATTTAATTAATTTTTAAACTAATGCCAGCCGTCAAACCAAATGCGCTGCTTTATCGACACGCGTATCCATTGTGAATGGGCCACAACATAGCAATACACGGCTGATTGCTGTTATCTCATTCTGGGTCAACTGTCAAGTCAATACAAATGCAACTTCCGCTTATGGGAGTAAAAGAGATGAACCCATTGAGCAAAAAACAGATGACAAATAACGCCACTAAAAATCAGCAAGTAATATTTAAAAATAATACTTGGTATTTATAAATGTAAAACACATAACTTGTTAAAAATATAAAAAAAAACTTGGTCTATTAACAAAGCAAATTATTTGCTCACAAATCAAACAATCAAATGACAGCCAGTAAAAGTGGGAGCAAGTGAGAGAGAGAACAAGAGATAAAAGCTCCAACTGAAAAGAGCGCAAATGCGCCAATTCGCTCAGTGCAACAGCAAAACTGCAATAATGCCAAATACAACTCAGACGATGATATCGACTAAAACGACGACAACGACCAAGTGGCAAAAACCAGCGACAACCCAACAACAACAAACATAGAAACCAACCAAACCAGTTCAACGTCGAGGGGAATGTACTCCATACGTTCGTTTGATAACAACATAACGCGCACACGATTCACAACGACCGACCGAACGAACAAACGAATTGAACAAACGAAAGAACGAACGAACGACCGACCGACGAAACTCGAACTCATCGCGCCGCATCGCATCGCAACGTCGCACAGTTTCACAGTTCATGCTGATGAGTCAAGGTCGAGAGACGTCACGCAAATTTTCATTTTCATTCTCTACTATTTACTACACTTATTTTTAGCACAACACTTGAAGCAAAATTCACTCTTTCGCTCGCTCATTCAAGTTGCTGCTTGCTTGCTTGCAAGTGCATGTCGACTCGCTCACACACACACAGAAAACGAATCGAGTTTTACTATAGACATTTTTTTTTGTTGTTGTTATATATATCGCTGTTTTGTTTCTTCTTCTTTTTCTACTTTGATGATTGTGTGGAATTTATTGTATGTTTAATTTTGTGATCACTTTATTTATTTTTACGAATTATAATAAAATTAACACGAATTTTAAATTACTTGAACATTTCTTTTTTATTCTTTTTCTCACACTTATTTAACAAAGGAATTCATGGATATGTATTATAGAGCATTTTTTTAATAAAATAAAATTGATGTTTACCACATAATATAAGACGTTATGTTTAAACTGCATTTTATATAAATTGTTTTGTAAATAAAATAAATTTGTTAAATTACACACTTTCTTTTTTTAAACTATAAAAAAAAGAAAAAGCAACTAATTGAGCAATAAACACTTTAATCAATACAAAAAATGCCTAACCGCCGCCCACCCTCACAAAAGCGCAACTGGCAACACTGCACTTGAACAGATTACAACAATAACTAAATCGTGTACTTCAAAAATAAGTAAAAAAAATACATATATATTAAAGTTGGTTTGCGAGTTCGTTTCTCTGTTGCTCCAATTATGTATTCGTTTCTAATGCAACCACACAACAACGAGTAACGATTAATAACAGATATGAGTTTTTTTCTTCTTCTTCGTCGATATGATTGAGAGGAGTTGCAGAACTTTTTCAATGACAATTCACAGGGCTGTCACAACTTTAAGTGACGCATAAGTTTCTAAAGATAAAATTCTTATGAAATAAATTAAAGGATTTGGGTGAACATTTTTTAGGATAACAAAAATTTGATTTAACTTAAAATTATCAAATAAATATTTGAATTAAAAAGAAGAGACTAAAATATAAAAAAAAAATTAATCACAATTGTATTTAATTTAATATGCTAAATAAGCGTTTCGAAGATTAGAGGCAATTTCTAAGTTTCCGTTTCCTAATATTAACCCCTTAATTACTTTTTTAATTTTGAGAAAAAACAAAAAAACATCTTTGACTTACTAATTAGGACGCAGGGATTCCGAATATGTCATTTATAACAAAAGTTGATTGATTTGAAAATTATCAAATAAACAGTTTAATTTAAGAAAAAAGACAAAAAAATGTTAAAAACTCACAAATCACAATTGTAACATTAAGGTAACCTGAGCTATTATTTAATTTTTTGCTTAAAAAAAATTGATTCCTATTAGGAAAAAGTTTTTTGAAAATTGGTATCATATTTGTATTTAAATTAATTAATGGTGGCATAGAATCAAGTTATTTACTTCAAAATATATATCTAAATTGTCCTACAAGGCAATCCAGACAATATATTCCGATAAATTTGAGCATATGTAGCTCTAACTACTCTTTTAATGATCCGTTCCGTCGGATATGCAATAATGAGTTTAATTAAATTTCTGACTCGATTGACGTAGTAAAAAAACAATATCGTTCAACACCTAAATACTGAATCAAACTTTGTATATATTAATAAGACTTTTTATAGTTAACTGATGATATTTATCTGTAGTTAACTCTCGAATTCTCGTGAATCTGACCAGCTCGGGCTGCTCAAGAAACGGTCACCAATCCGCGCGATACACGAATGTGCGTCTCAGTCGGTTGGGCGGGCAAGAGAGCGTGGGATTCGTTCGATAAAAGAAAAAAAAAATTTCTTCATATTATAATACTATTTTCTGAGTGTAAAAACTTCTAAGAATGTAAGATTCAACACATTTTAATTTTATTGTATGACACTAAACTAAATGCTGTGGTAAATATTATCAGAAACACTTTTGTGAAAATAAAATTTTGTAAAAAATAATATGGTTGTGGTTAAGGCACAGACAGACACATGCGGTCATTTGTTATCAGAGTAATTAATATATATGTTAAAAAACATACTACTTTATTTACATCTTTGTTCTAGAAGTGAAACTCGGCAAATTCATTTTATTATAAAAAGTTTAATATATCACATTAAACATATTTTCGGTTGCTTATAATTTCAATTACGTTTCTAATGGTTCTGCTGATAACACCGTTTGTAAAAAACGTGGAACTAGAGGTTATTGTGAGAATTTTTGTGATCAATACGTTTTTAGATCACTACGTTTATGATTTTTATTTGAATTTTAAATGCTAGTGCAAATCCATATTTTCATAATTAAAAAAATATATTATCTTTATGCACATTTGAATAAAAGTTGATAATTTTGTAGCTGAAATCTCATTAAGTATGAATAATAGTAAAACGATTTTCAATATCAATTTATTTAAAGGATTTATTCCAATTTGAGAGATTTTAAAAATCAATTAAAATTTATTAAATTAAATGCGCATTTAAAATGCAAATAAAATCCGTAAACGAATTGATATTGGAAAACCGTTCTCATATTCAGAGCTGTGCTATAGCACATATATGAAGTACATTCATCTTTTTTTTAATGTTCGACGAAAAATTTATATATTTTTTATAATATGCACTTTATAATTTGCATTTGAAATGCTGATCTAAAAAAAATGTGTTTTTGCTCAAATGATCCCTATTTTCACGTACATGTCGAGTTTTCCAGTGTGCAGTATTTTTTCGATTTTTGCTGCACGGTGTTATAGTTAGGTCTTAATACAATTTGAACCATTCTTAGTAGTTTGGTTAAAGCCTGTGGAAAGCAGAACCTTTCTCAACGTTGCCAACTTTGTAATATAAATCTGAACTAGTGGTTCTAATGTGATGTAAGATATTTAAGTCGCACGTGATTTGATACTCTTGTGATATATTTGCAACTGTTGAATAATTTATGCCTGAATGAATTGCTCGCTATTTTTTCCATCCATTTAGGCTACCTTTGTTATCGATAATATTCGATGACATTCAATGACATTTTAACTCAAATATTTATAAACAAAAATGGCAGTTACAGAATAAATTGAAAATTTTCACACCGTGATTTACAAATCAAATGCATTGGCAAATAAAAAAATAGTTAAACCGTAAATTTTGGGATTATAAAAATAAATGTTAACCTTCAATATCGGGTTTTTTTGAAATTCGCCCCCGAAGGTACAAAAATGGGCATCTTGCCACGCTTGAACTTTAAATTGCAAATATCTGTGTACTTAAGATAGCCAGTCATGAAATTTAGCCCTATGATGTATATTGTGGTTGTTTATTATTTCTCCAAATGTGGGCGGGATTGGACCACGGGGCGTGGCACCTACCATATAACCAAAAAATTAAAATTGCTATAACTCCTGACATACTAAGAGTAGAGTTATAAAAATCAAATCAAATGTTCATTTTTAAAACTCCAATCGTCACGAAGAATATGGGCGGGATTTGAAAACGGGGCGTGGCACCTTTCTTTTCACCAAAACATTAAAATTGCTATAACTCCTGACCTACTAAGAGCAGAGTTGTAAAAATCAAAACAAAGGATGATATTGAACATTGTATTCTTCACGTAGAATGTGAACGGGATTGGACAAAGGGAGTGGCACGTGAGCGGGAAAAAAATGGCGACGTATGCGTGTACTAAAAGGGCCGTAATTTAAAAAGATATAATTTTGCATTTACAAAAACTTGCTTGGGCAAAACTGTGAACGGGTCCATCTAGTCTTATATATTTATGTGATTTTCGTGAAATTTATCTCACTGTGGGATTTTTTAATTATGTGTCTTTTGTATGACAAAGTGTCACGCGTAATTTTGTGATTTTGGTGTTATTTTGGTTGTCAAACTTGTACTTTACACAAATTCTTTTTTTTATTCAAATATATTTCATTTATTTCAAATATATTTCATTTTTATTATTTTTTTATAATTATTTACTTAGTTATTTATTAAAATTATTATTTTATTTTTTAATTAAAATTGAAATATTCAATTTGATGTCTTGGCAGCCCTGCAAAAAAATAATTCAAAAATAATAAATACCAAAAACTGACTAATACTCGAAAGCACGTGGCTTTTGAGCAGCTTTAAGCGAAAAAGCAAAGAAGAGGAAGAAGATTGCACGTTAAAAGCAGCAGCAGCTGCTGCAGCAAAACACGACACGACCTGCACAAGTTAAGAAGAGCGAGACAACGAATTGACGACGACGGTTGTTTGTCTTTTTTTTTTGAACTTTTTCATTTTGCTCGTTTGTTTTGCAAAAGAGAAAAAACAAAATATTTGCACAGTTAAAGTGAGCAAGAGGAAGAGAAAAACCAACAAAAAGAAAAACAAAGAGAGTAACAAAAGAACCAAAAAAGAATAATAAAAGTCACTCACACTCTCTGTAAATCTACGACTGCGTTTTGAGGATTTTGCTGTTGTAGTTGTTGCTGTTGCTACTACTCCTGCTGCTGTGAGTGGAGCAATGGAGCTGCTTGTGCTGCGTTTACGCGTTGTTGTTGTTGGTTTTGTTTTTGTAGCTATTTTTGTTGTAGTTGTAGTTGCTAATGCTGCACCCGGTGGTGATGGCTGCTGCGGCGGACGTGTTTGTTGTCGCATTGCAACAACGGCAACGGCTGCAGCAGCAGCGGCTAAAACCAAAGATGATGACTTTGACGTAGTCGCTGCTGTTGGCAGAAGAGGTGGAGGCGGTGTCGTCAATAATGAAAACGTCGTTGCAGCCGCTGGCAGCATGCGCGCGGATTTAACACTTTACAAAGAGAGCAGGACGTATAAGAGAGAGTTAATAATAGCGCGAGAGAGAGAGACACTTAAAAAGAAGCTGCGAGAGCGCACGTTTAAAACGAAAACAAAAAACAGCTGATGCTGCTGCTGCTTGCTTCAAGAGGCAACGACGCGGCGTTACAACTGCGACTGAGGCAATGATGCCCAGTATTTTTTGGGGACAACAGACAAGACAAAACTTTTTGCAAATTTTTTTTCGTTATTTTTTACTTTAAGCTATTTCACTCGCACCATTTTTTGCGTTTTTCATATTCAGTTTAATTTTTTTACTTCGTTGTTCATCTCGTGTTTGACTTGAAGTCACGAAGCAACAACACACACGCACACACTAGCAAATGTTTGAATTGGTCGCGTACTTGCACGGGGTGGGTCTGGGTCGTTCGTTGCTCGTTGACTCGGCTGTCTGATCGATTGCGTCTCGTTTGATTTCACGAGAAAACAAACAAGGTAACATTAGCGAGTTCTTCTGCAAAATGACGACGACACCGACGAAGACAACGATGTACGTACGAACGAAGCGAAATTAATCAACTAACCGACTGAACTTTAATTGTTTTTGTTGCGAGCAGCAGTTGGGGCGGCTCTCATTTCTTTTTTTTTTTTTGTATGTTGTTTGTTGCTGTTGCTGTGTATTACGTACAACAATACACAACTACAACAAATCAACAAACGAACGAACGAACTACCTGCCGAACACAACTAGTTCGTTGTTGCAGCGCACACGTTGCAAACAGCAAATGTTGTTACTCGTTGGCAAGTTACTCGCAAATTTAAATCAACTCGTTAGTTGTGCTAGCCAACGAGTGCAGCGATTCGTTTGTTTATTGCACAGCAACGAGTATTGCTGTATATATTTTTTTTACTTTACTTTTCTTTATGTTTTGTTGCTTGTAGGCAATCGTTCAATAATAATTTTACACGATTAAGACACAACACACTTTGCCAATTATTAATGGTCGCATTTAGGCGAGTGTTCGGTACTTGTCTGCTGTGCTCTCTTCGCGGAACTGATTTGCTCTCCGGCATGCCGTTATTATAATATTAAGCTGCGGCCAGCGATGACGACGACGACAAAAACGTCGACGTCAGTTTACAGCGCAGAGCAGCGCACCCGTGTTTACGACGTTCGTGTATCTGGGGCTAGCGCATATTGGCCTCGTATCAGGCGCACAGCAGCAGCATTTGCAACGAACGAAACGAAGCACTTCGTCGTCACTAAAAGGCAGACAAACGACGACAGATGTATTCACCTCGGTTTCCCAAGGGTCGTCGTCGTTGGAGCACACTTGGCACTCGCCGCTTGCTGCTCGTTTATTCCTTCAGTTTCGGCTGCATGTCGCGCAATTTTCAACACATTTGCGACGACTTCGTTGTCGTCGTTGGTCGTCGTCTTTGTTTGTCTTTTTCTTTCATGCACTCCAACGCAACGCATGCTGCAGTGGCGGCTGCTCCAGTTGGGAGATCATTGCGTGTGGTTTGTTGTTGTTTTTTTGACGCAGCTGCCGATATGCGAATCAAAGGCAGCGAACAGCAGGCGAGTTGTTTCTAGTGATGAAACAATTCAATACTTTTTGGGTACCCGAATTTAATTTTTTGCAAATAATACTCATTACTTTTGGTCGACTTAAAAAAGGACACCGTAGTATTTTTTGTTTTCTCACAGGTGCCACATTAGTAGAATTGATTTTTTAATAATATATGAATTCAAAATATGGTGTGGCCATAAACAAAATTTTGAATATTTTTTTTTTAATTTACAACTTTTCGTTTTTTAAGAACTACAACACAGACATATTACAAACATTTTCCTACGGGGATACGAACCGGTCCTAGACTAGGCACGTGCGAAGTTCCTCGGAGATAGTTAACCGTTCCTAGCTCTGGCTCTTTTATATGAAATCAACACCTCCTGCAGACCTTTAGAGCTATCACAGGACTGGTCTTCAAAATCGTGTTCTGGGACCGGTACCTTTAGACCTATCACAGAACTAGTCCTCAAAATCCTATTCTGTGACCGGTATCACTGGTACATTCAGTAAAAAAAAAATATTTTTTGTATTTATGTTTTATTCATCCTTTTTTAAATTTCAAATTTTACTTATTTTATTTCATTTTACATTATATTTTATTTTACCTTCTTCTTCAAGCATTCACATTTCATTAATTATTCCACCTTAGATAGATGAGTTCATTACAATTACTTGGAAAACATGCTGAATTTAAATTAATGTAGTATCGAAAAACAGTCTACGAATTATAGACGCATTAGTTAAAGCGTGTAAATAAATCTCGTGGCTATGACGCCACCTAATGCCTTTTCGCTCCACCAGCGACATATTTAGCTTTGACACGATCCATCTCCTCATGCAGACCTTTAGATCTATCACATAACTGATCTTTAATAACCTGTCCTTAGTAGGTACTAATGGTACCGATCACGTGATAGGTAGTTTTAGACCAATTGACACCTTTTTTCCGCAGGATTATTTCAGGGGTGTCTCTTTCATTCTATGCGTCTGCAACAAAAAGCCTTAATGGCGGGCGCCATGGCTTTCTTCAATCACTCGTGTAGCGATAAAACGAACACAACAACAATCAAACGTCTTCTGTGCTGTTTTTTAAGGGCGGTGGATGGCTGGCTGGTCAGCCCTCATCTATTACCTACATTCTTGTGTTTCAAATTACAAATCTAAAATTACGTTTTTCAGGTAAGGCAAAGGTTATTATAAAAGTTATCTATTAAGCATCGTTTATATATCACAGAAAGATAACTTTTTATAGTAAACAAATCGGAATAATCCCTTTACAGTGGTAACCCTACTTCAAAGTTGGCATCTTTGTTTTTTTACGTCATAAAACTTTTTGGTTATCTTTTCAAGACATAAAAGTCAACAAAAAGGCAGAAAGGCTTTTAGATACCTTTTCGAAACTTTTCATTCGACATTCGGATATCACTAACTTTTAAAAGTTGGCAAAATGTTATTTTTTGGACATCGTTTGTCTGGTTTGCGGCACCTCAAAGTTCGTGTTTGAGAGCGTGTGCGAGTTCGACTAAATTTCCGACTAAACTAAATTTTGTCGGTAATGCAGTGTTCGACTTTTCAATTTCGCAAATTTTTGAGCAGACTAAATTAAAGTAAATTGAATGACAACAAACTGGCATTTGGTAATCTATTGATTACTGACTTTAACAATTACCTTTTACCGAATGGAGTTCGAATGAAAATCCGTTAATTTAGTTTAGTCAGCAATTTAGTCGAATTCGCACACAACCTAAGAGTTTGACTAAATTGCTGACTAAACTAAATTGTACGGATTTTTATTCGATCGCCAATCGGTAACCGGTAATTGTTAAAGTCCCTAATAAATGGATTATCATATGTCTGTTTGGTGTCTTCTAATTTAGTTCAATTCAGATTGCTTGAAAATGTGATAAATTAAAAAATAGAACACTGCATTACCGACAAAATTTAGTTTAGTCAGCAATTTAGTCTCGCATACACTCTTAATATTCAAATTGAATTTAATTAAAATTTCAAAATTTAATTGAAATAGCAAGGATATTATCTGTTGGGACATTTAAATACTGTTTCAGTAAACTTACAACGAGGCAAATCGGATAAAAATGTACAGCATAACTGTTTTAATGGCATTTAACTTTTTTCAGAGTGTTTATTCGGTACTAATTCTGGAATTCTAATCTCGAAAATTCCAGAATTCTCAAAATGCTTTGGGGTTGAAAGCAATACTGTTATTTGGTACCCAATATAAAAACCGCACTATTGCAGTAGTCGGTCGCGATACCTTCATCACACCTTCTTTAGCCCCTCTTACTAAGGAAGTGGTTGGAACGACGAATGTGTCTTAAAATCGATTGAAGGCTTCGTCGTCATCGTGGACGTTTTCGTTGTGTTGTTGGAAGCGCCGCGGAGTACTTGAAATACTTTAACTGGTGCAGCAGTGGTTAATAATTGTTGTAGTTGATGCTGTTGTTGGTGAAAAATGCTGCCTGGTGTAAAATGGATATAAAATTCGGAGTATTGGGAATGCTGTCATAAGTGAGTGGGTGCCCTTTGCCGAAATGTTGCAGATGACAAAATTTTATTTAATCAAACGAAAAAAATAAATATTTTAAATTTAAATTTTCAAACGGAAAAAATAAATATTTCAAATTTAAATTTTGATTTTTAAACGGAAAAAAATAAATATTTCAAATTTAAATTTTTGATTTTTAAACGGAAAAAAAATAAATATTTCAAATTTAAATTTTTGATTTTTAAACGAAAAAAATAAATATTTCAAATTTAAATTTTTGATTTTTAAACGGAAAAAATTAAATATTTAAAATTTAAATTTTTGATTTTTAAACGGAAAAAAAATAAATATTTCAAATTTAAATTTTTGATTTTTATATTTAAATTTTGGATTTTAAAATTTTATACTTCAAATTTTGTTTTATTAATTTTTTAGATACATTTTACTGTATTTTAATTTTATATTTGAAATATTAATTTAAAATTTTGTTTTTTAAAGTTTATATTTGTTTTTTTTAATTTTTTTTGTAATGTTGCATTTTGCAACTTTACATAGAATTTCTCTGTACAAAAATGGACAAACGATTTGAATACGTTTGGAATACAGTTTTCTGCATTGAGACATCGAATTCAATGTCGTTTTTTACAAATTTTTATATGAGATTTGATCGGAATTCGACCAAAAGCTGGAATAGACACGTATATATTTCAAATATCATATATAATATTTTATATTTAAATTTAAAACTTTAATTTTAAAATTTTAAATAAAAAAAAATATTTTCAAAATTAAATATTTAAAATCTAAGTCAACTAAATTTTGTAATGAAATTTTAAATTTCTGTAAACATTTTTTGTAAATAAAACTGATTAAAAAATGCAGACCTTAATAAAGTACAAAAGTTCATTGGCATTTTTTAAATGTTAATTTAAACTTTTAAAAAAACCTACAAGAAAAATATAAAAAAAAAACCTTTAATAGGCTATATATATATTGGTGACCGTTAGTAATGCCCGCTGGCATTAACTAGCGTTAAATAGTAAAAGCTTAAAATATTTACAAAGCCATAACAAAATAAAACAAACGCCTAACGACGCCATTTTGTATAGTAAACTTTTACAATTAGTTGGTATAAAATATGAATGGCAATAAACAGGCGGCAGGCAGGTGGCAGGCAGGCAACACAATTTGTGTTGATGATGTTTTGTAGTTTAAGAGATTTTGCACACTTCACTGCAATATTTAGAAAATGTACATAGTACATAAAATAAAAGTAATAATAGTTTTTTTATTATTTTTGTTTTTGTTTATTTTTGACACCAAAAATTAGGTACGTGTAATTGTTAATTATTGTTGTTGTGGCACGATGGACAGACGGACAGACAGACATAAAGACGTACTGATAAACGGACAGACAAACAGATGAACGGACAGACAAACGAATGAATGTATCGCATGCAATTGAATTCAACAACAACAACAACAACAAAAAAAGAAGAGAGGTTAATAAACTTGCCATGGCTACATTAAAAATTGTTCAGATACATATTGTAGATACTATACATACCACATATATAAATATGTATCTAGATACTACTTACTAGGTTTGCAGCAGCAACAAACACAATAATTCAATGCTATATAAAACTTCGCGAACATACAGACAGACGACTTACATTGCTAGCCGCAGACAGACAGACAGACGAAGTTACAGACAGACAGAGAGACAGACAAAACGACAGCCCGGCGAATAAATAGACAGTCGAAGAGACAGATAGCCGTACCAAAAGACAAACAGACAGACATTCAGTCTCATACATCTAAAACACACGCAAAGTATCTAGATACAGAAATAAAAAATAATAAAAAAAATCCGACATAGTACAACTTGAGCCAAACTGTAGTATCCACAAGATACAACATATTTTTGCGCTGTATGCGAGATATCAGACAACAAAGCCAACGCCAACAACAACAACGATAAAATATGGTAAAACAAAAATGCCACACAAACACATGTAGCTCGCTAACTTCACCACCTGCGACGGACGGACGACGATGACGACGACGACGACTTATAGCCCAACTACTAACTACCTGTCTAACTATAACTCCTGCCAAAGACAAGTTTAAGCCGAGATTTGAAATGAATTTACAGTTGATTGCAGCGTTCCTTTTGCTGCGTTCGTTCGTTCTTCGTCTGTAGTTTCTTAATAATGCAAAAAAATAAAAACAACCAAATCGAAAGAAAAAAGCAAAAAAAATATAAAGAAGAAAAAACATAAAAATGCAAAAAATAAAAACTGTTTAAACAGTGCCCAGCAACAACAAGAAGCTCATACTACGTTTGCAAAAAATAAAACACAAAAATACTACATCGCGGAGATACAAATATTCAAAAGATACCACCACAACACAGTTACACCGAGAAGATAATACTTAAGAATACTTTAAACTCTGGCAGGTATGAAACATTTATTCAGCCCAGTTAGTGCCAGTTTTTACACAACTCCATTTGTTGTTTAAACTTAGTTTCAACCAAGGTTTGAAACCGTAACCGAAACCGATATCCGTTTAAAACCGATTCATGTTGATAACCGAAACCATAACCGAAACCGTAAGGACCAGTTTTCCACAACTCCATTTGTAGTTTAAACAACCAAGGTTTGAAACAACAACCGAAACCGATTCATTTTGATAATCCAAACCATAACCGAAACCGTTATACAAAAATCAGAAATAAACCAATATCCAAAACCGACATAAAGGGTTTCGGTTTTATACCGGTTTTAAAATAGTTTTTAAAGGTATAAAAACAGACAGAAGCCAATTTTATATAAATATCGGGTTCCCAAAATAAAAACTTTTGTTGTACAAAAATATTCACATGTTGCTTTTTGAGACAAAATATTTGTCATTCTTCATTCATTTGTGTAGCGGTAAATCGGATTATACACAGGCTTCAAGCACAAAATAAACAAAGGTTTTTTTTCTACACTATGCTAGTGTCGTTCGTCGTCCGACTATGCATGTGTTTTGTTATTGTTTTCTACCATCACCTGTAACTGCAAAGAAAAATCGACAAAGATGTGTTGTATCTGTTGATACGATAGTATCTTATGTTCTGAATCTTTTGAAAGCGTAACAACAAACAATGTGAACACAGCATCCACCCTTGTAATCGATTTTTTCGCGGGACTTTTTTGTACAACAAACAAAATTCCTGAGTGAGGTTTTTGTTGCCAGCTGGAAGGATGTACTAGAATACGCACATGTAGTGTGTCATGCGATGTATACAGGGTAGCTTATAAAAGTACCTTTACACCATATAAAAATGATGTGAACATTTTCTGATATTGGTTTTTGTTTTAGTAAATATGGACAAAAAGTTACTTTATTACAAAAACCGAAATCAAACCCGAAACCGTAACTTGGAATCCGTATACAGAAACGGTTTCGTTAAAAAAAAACGTAAAACCGAAACCGTAACCGAACGAGGAAGTAAACCGAAATCGATTCGTTTAAGGTTTAAAATTAGAATCGTGTTTTTCTGTGGATTTTAAACGTAGTTTAAACTCTCAGGGCCAGTTTTTCAGTGCTCGTTTAAACGTAGTTTAAACTCCGTTTAATTAATCTTCTCTATAAATTAAACGTCGTTTAATTTTGTTAGCAGTTGTTCAGTGATAGTTTAAAATGAACACAGACTAAGACAATACATATGGCATCACAGGAAAACGACAAATAATACTCTCGATTTTGACTTATGATAAATGTTATTCAAAATTAAATAAATAAAAAAATTGTTTCAGAAAAATAAAATTAATGTATTTTTAAATTTAAACAAGAGATCGAGCAACTAAAGTACACGTGAGACTTTTTTTTAATGCATAGTGTGCAAAAATACAAAAATTAATAATAATTTGTGAAACAGCGCAGCGACAGAAAATAGTGAAAAGTGTTGTGGAAAAAATGAATGTCAAATACTTTAAATGTTTAAACGTAGTTTAAACCTAAGTTTAAACGACGGTTGGAGTTCACTGAAAAAATCGATTTTGGTTTTAAACGAACTTAATACCACAAACAAAATTCAACTAGCACTGAAAAACTGGCCCTCAGGGCCGTTTTCACCTTCTTCGGTTAAGCACTAACTGCCACTTTAACTCAGAGTTAACAATAGAATATATGGAATTGAAACACTTAACTGGACATTGTGAAAACGGCCCTTAATGTTTTTGACAGAAAAATGTGAGATGAGTTTTGTACGCTCTTTTGTTATTTTTTCAGTGTACATTATAATAAGTAGTTTTGTATGTTAACGATAGCTAATATAGGGGAATCGCATCGAGCCGTGTTTAACTCAAGAAAACAAAAAAAAAACACCTATACGTAAAATATGAAAGAAATATCAGCAGCAACAAACTATAGGCTGTTTCGGGCAGCGGGATAGAGAAACTAAAATCTGGAAGAAGGCGGTAGGAAGGGGGGCGTGAGGTGCTTAGTAGCGAAGACTTTTGCAAACAATGGCACGTAAAACAATAAGCAAAATGGTCGTCGCTATAGACGCTCGCTCGGTCGGTCTTTCGGTCTGGTTTTGTCTGAACTGTTCGTCAGTATGTCTGTCTGTTCGACTGTCTGACTGATTAACTACCTAGCGCATGAGCTGCCAATGAACGGAGCGGCGGCGCATATGCAAAGCTTTGTAATAAAGAAAAACTACATTAAAAAAAAACGATACTGAATAAAATTAAAAATAAAAAAAATAAATATTTTTAAAACAAAAACTGGTTAAGTACGATACAAAAAATAACTAGATACCTAAAAGACGGGAGACCTAGAAACAAACAATGATATCAACTTGAGATGGTCACGTGAGTGAGTTTTGACTCACATTCACTCACGCTCACGAAATTTTTTTTTAATCACGCACACTCACTCACGGTCTTTTTTGCTCTACTCACACTCACTCACAATCACGCGAGTAAAATCTAAATTTCACCAAAAATTAATTTTTTCACTAAAAATTAAACTTTTCACTTAAAATTCAAATTTTCACTAAAAATTCAAATTTTCACTAAAAATTAAAATTTTCACTAAAAATTCCAATTTTCACTCAAAATTAAATTTTTCACTAAAAATTAAAATTTTCACTTAAAATTCAAATTTTCACTAAAAATTCAAATTTTCACTAAAAATTCAATTTTTCACAAAAAATTCAATTTTTCACTAAAAATTCCAATTTTCACTAAAAATTCAAATTTTCACTATAAATTCTAATTTTCACTATAAATTCAATTTTTCACTAAAAATTCAATTTTTCACTAAAAATCCAAATTTTCACTAAAAAAAACCAAATTTTCACTAAAAATCAAATTTATCACTTAAAATCAATTTTTCACTAAAAATTAAATTTTTCACTAAAAATTAAATTTATTCCAGTTTTCACTAAAAAAAATTCAAATTTTCACTAAAAATTCAATTTTTCACTAAAATTCCGTTTTTCACTAAAAATTAAATTTTTCACTAAAAATTAAATTTATTCCAGTTTTCACTAAAAAAAATTCAAATTTTCACTAAAAATTCAAATTTTCACTAAAAGTTCAAATTTTCACTAAAATTCAAATTTTCACTAAAAATTCAAATTTTCACTAGAAATTCAAATTTTCAATAAAAATTCAATTTTTCACTAAAAATTCAAATTTTCACTAAAAATTCAATTTTTCACTAAAAATATAGTTTTCACTAAAAACTCAATTTTTCACTATAAAAACAATTTTCACTAAAAATTAAATTTTTCACTAAAAATTTAATTTTTCACTTAAAATTCAAATTTTCACTAAAAATTCAAATTTTCACTAAAAATTCAATTTTTCACTAAAATTCAATTTTTCACTAAAAATTCAAATTTTCACTAAAAGTTCAAATTTTCACTAAAATTCAAATTTTCACTAAAAATTCAAATTTTCACTAGAAATTCAATTTTTCAATAAAAATTCAATTTTTCACTAAAAATTCAAATTTTCATTAAAAATTCAATTTTTCACTAAAAATATAGTTTTCACTAAAAACTCAATTTTTCACTATAAAAACAATTTTCACTAAAAATTAAATTTCACTAAAATTCCGTTTTTCACTAAAAATTTAATTTTTCACTAAAAATTCAATTTTTCACTTAAAATACAATTTTTCACTAAAAATCCAATTTTTCATTAAAAATTTAATTTTTTCACTAAAAATTAAAATTTTTACTAAAAATCTTATTCTAATAGTATCTGGAAAAAATATAATATATGCCTCAGATCGAAGTGCATTGAAAAAGTTATAATCTTATCATTTTAGTTATTTCCGCATTTTATCTTTTAATTAATAATGTAAAAATAACTTGACATTTATGCAAATACTAAAAAAAGGTATCGTTTTATTTTTAACTATTATATTAAATACTTAGTTTTATTTTGAATAAATGATTAAATTAGTGAATGGAAAAAAATCTAAAATCCAATGCCTTATCAATGGATAAGAATTTCATAAGACTACTAAATATAGACAAGATAAATTTGAAAAATATTATGTATTTCCAAATGAAAACTGACATTTACTACGTGTCAGATATGGAAAAGCATGAAAAATACTTAAATTTAAATAACTTACATAGTGGGAGAGAGAGCGAGCGAGGGAAGAGGCGCAAAGAGAGAGAGAGAACGACACAAAGTACACATGAACGTATTTAATTCAAAATAATAACGGCTACAAAAACCAAAACTAAAGGCGATAAAATTGGATTGAATGCGATGTGTTGTGTTCGGATGCGGTAGTGTAGTGGAATGGGGGAGGAAGAGAGGGAGAAGAAGACAACGTAACAGCAGAGGTGGTACAGTGGTTGTACAAAGAAAGAAGAAGTGTGGGGGCGAAGGGAAATGGGTGGCGGGGCTCTGCGACTTTAAGAGCGAGAACAAGTATTGATTAAATTGGATTGAATTGAATTTTTGTAGCTCATAGATACACAAAGATACGCGCGCAAAGACAGACAGACACATAACAAGCAAACAACAAAAAAAAAGATACTACTACTCACTTTTGCATAATAATTAAAATACGACGACAGCAATTTTTGTAGCAGAGTTCAAAACGATGTGTGCTGCTCACGAGAGGCTTATTATAAAGCGCAACTAAACTACTACTCGGTAGTCACTACTGTCAGTCAATAAATTGTTTTTTAGTTTTTTATTTATTTTGTAGGCGAATAAATACAATACACGATGGTGATGGTTGGCAGATTTTTGTAGCAATCGATTATTGCAATTTTTGTAGCTGTAATTGTTTTATTTTATTTATTTTTCGTTGGTATTATTTTGTAAATGCGATGATTATATTGCTGTCGCTGCTATTTTTAGTTTTAGATATTTTTTTTTCATAGATACTTTTGTTGTAGATACTTTTGCTTTAGCTACTTTCACCAGTATCTGCGTTGTTCGAAATTGTATGTAGCAATTGATTAAATAGGAATATTGTTTAATAATTCTTGTGGAAAACTTTTTTTGGACAGTTCAAAAAAAAAAACACTTTGTGACGTCACAAGTTTTACACGCGCCACACAGCAAATGTTTAAAACGACATCCAAAACGAGTCAATAGCCTCCGCAGAGAGGTTCACACAAATATTTTAACACTTTTCTTTTTTTTACAGTTTTTTTTATTAGTTTTTTTTTTTTTTCTTTTTAAATATGTCAAATTACAACGAGTGTTGTTGTATCCAACAATTAAATTCAACTGAGACCACAATTTAAACAAATTCAGTTTATTATATGCTTTTGTTGTAATTAAACGTACCTACTGTATATGTAGCTGACACCACTATACTATGTACTTTTGATTTTTTTTTTATTTTAATTTTTTGCAAACGTATCGAAACGATAAAAAAAACCTCATTCGCCGTCTCGAACGCGCAGCGTATCCAACAGATTGACTGACTGACTGAATGAGTAGCCACACCGCCTTTGCCGCATAAGCGATAAACACAACAAGCACGAAAAATAATAATAATAACTATAATAATGAAGAAGAAGATTGAAAAACGAAAAATTATAATGAAAACAACAACGCGGTGACGACGACGACGACGACGACAACAACGAGAGTCGATTAATACAACAATCAAAAAAAAAAGTGTAAACAGTGCAAAACTGACGCTGACAACAAAACAACAGCGAATGAACCAACGAAAGAACGTACGAACTCAACAAACTAACGACGAACTAACTAACGAATGAACACCACGCCAAACGTTACAAAAGAGCGCCGAGCAGTGTTTTTGCAACAGAGAGAGGGAAAGAGCTCCCACGAAAGTGCTGCAAACTGGGGGGCAGCTGCACAGTAGAACAATGTCATGCGGTACCTGGTTAAAATTAAATGTGGCATTCGTCACCAAATGCTAACTGAAATAATCTAGATCCCGAACAACTAATTTCAAATCGACGTAAGGCAACCTGACGTAGTGAAAAACATAAAACCCTGAATCTCATATTAGTGTATACTAATCGGAACGTTATAAAAACCTTACTTAACCAGAATCCTCATATTTTTTTTTTCGAATTTAGAGATTCTTTGACTTAATAATTAGGACGCAAGGATCCTATATAATTTCTTTTTTACTTGGTGTAAAGGCGAGGTACACAAATGCGGTAAAAACAGAGAAAATTCCTGAAGCGTTCCACTCATCTTTTTTTCAAATTCTCATCATGTCTCATTGGGAAAAAAATACCAAGTTTAGGGCCAAAAACGAACTATATGAATGACAGGTAATAAATCATAGCAGATATGCATATAATTCTTTTGATATGAGGTATGTACTTTTCTTATAAATCCTATTTAACCAAAGAAACATGAAAAATTAAATTTGTGTACCCCACCCCAAATATATCAAATATTTTACGTATATTTACAATGACAAAATTGTAACATATTCCATATCATTGATATTGAAGAAAAGACCAGATACATTCATTAAAAATTCGTATTAAATTTAGCTCGGAAGGATACGGCTTTGAAGTTAGATATTTTGATTTAAATAAATTATTTTTCACTTTAGAATACGATTAACATGGATTAAAACGCGATATTTTATTATCAAATACTGGGGAACAATGATATATTAATTGTGAATAAACGTGAATTGCCCCATTTTGCACCTTTTTAGCGTAACTCACGTAAAAATTGTGTTTTTGAAAAAAGTTTAATTTTTTTTTTAAATTACTTTTTATATGTGGAACATAAGGATTTTCACTTCATGTTTGAAGTTGATTGTTAACCTAACTTTTCTTAAACGACACGCTCAACATGGTCGTATATAACTATTTCGAATCGTTTATTATTTTTCTTAATATTCCATGCTGCTTCCAGGTCAAACCTGGAATATATTTTTATGAAGTTAATGTTTTATATAAGCTTTTTGACTATGCAAACAAAAATAACATTTAAAAAAAAATATTTAACTTAGAAAAACTTAAATATGTTTTTCAAATCACTTTTAGGTATAAGCACCACAATTTTAAAATACTTTACCCGTCGACTAAAAAAATAATTTTGATGGAGTCTCTCACAGTATCTATTAACATTTTATAGTTCAATTAACGATTTTTCTCCATACTCAATTGGTTCTTTGACACACAATTTCTGGTTTTAAATTATATTATATTTAAATTATAATAATTATTTTTTGTATTTATGTGTACGAAGTGCATAAATTGTATTAATTTCAGTTTGGTTTTTTTGAAATTTTGTTGTATTAGAACGATTTTATTAGGTTGTTTTCTTGTCTGTCTGTTCGGTACAAATTTTGTAATTGATTTTAAACTACCTTCGCGATGAGCTACAGACTTGAGATTTTAAATATTTCATCGAACTGGATGACAATGCAATATTATCGTTTTCTTGTCGTCCGGTTCATCATGGTTCTATCGCCATGGTTCCATATTAAAGACACTTTGAAATATGAATATTTTTAATTTTAATAATATCAGGCCTTTCGAATTCTGTCAGACGAAAATATAACTGACACAAAATATTAAGAAAAATATGAAATAAAAAAATATTTTTTACTATTAAACGTTTTTAAGGTGAATTTTTTGTGTGATTTAAAATGAAACGTAGGTCAGTAGATATTATAATCTATGGGATCCTTAAAGTTCACATTAAAAACGTTTCATATTAAAAAATATATTTTTATTTCATATTTTTTAAAATTATTGTTTTTAACCATTTTTTATCAAACTTGTCACACTGTGCGACATCGGAATGCTTTTGCCGTTTTCCTTCGTTGTTTTTGTTTTTTGTATTTGGCAAAAAAAAATCAGGCAAAAACATAAAAATGCACGAAACGGAAGCAAATTTGTGCGGCTGTTGTCAGAGAATTTTGTGAGTGCGTTGCTGCTGCTGGCAGCGCAGATATAAATACCAAAATATGCGATTTCGAATTTTATAACATTACCTGATAAGAAAATTGTATGACACAGGAACGGTCGATGTGTTCAGGTCGTTTTGTGCGCTACACTTATAACATATAAAAATACACTTGAAAACAAAAGTTTTTAATTTTGATATTAAAGTTTAATAGTTTTTTTAAATTTTTGTATAATTTTTTTTTTTTTTTTTTTAAATGACAACAATTAATTGTTGTATTTATTTTTATTTTTTTAATTTTTGGTATTTATTATAAATTTGTTTTGCTTTTTTTTTAAATTTCTATTTTTGTTTTTCTTTTTTTTAGCTTCTATTTTTGTTTTTGTTAATTTCTATTTTTGTTTTTTTCTATTTCTGTTTTTATTTTATATAAATTATTTATTTTTGTATTTTTAGTTTTTATTTTATTTTGTGTTGTGTTGTGGTCTTTAGTGTTTTGTTGCTCTGCAGTTATTATAGAAACGACTACAAATTGAGACTAAAAATGCGCGGAGAGTTTTGATTTTGATCAAGTAGCAGCCAAGCCAGCAACAACTACAAGAACAACAACAACAATGAAAGCAACAACGATTGGTTTCGACGCCGTCATAATTAAGCAAAAACAATGAACAAAAAAAATGAGACGACGACGGCAAACGGATGAACGAACGAACGGCAAAGTGACAGACAAACAGTCAGTCAGTGAGTCAGTGCGTCCGTCCGTCCGTTCAACCTACCGTAGGAACGACCAAACGACGCATTGATCGATGTACAGCAAGACACAGAGTACAACAAAAATAACAACAACAACGCCAACAGTGCAAAAAATACCAACAAACATCATGGCCACACAATTTATACAAACAAATATGCATGATATACATACTCTCTACTACTCTACATTCAGGCAGTTATAGCAACAAGAAAACAAAAAAAAAAACAAAATTAAATGATATGAAAAAAAGTATACAAAAAATAAAAAGTACAACCAAAAAAAAAAAAGAAAGAAAAATGCTTCATACTAACGCAAATCCAAATGCGAATGGAATTCAATGGAGTCGACAACGTCGTTGACGCCGATGACAGCAACAAAAACAACAACGACGACGCAGAATCAGTAACCAACACCCCACACCGCACTAAAGTGAACTCACCACTTCAAAATGTTGGAAATTATAAAAAAATATCACTGCAAACATAATTATTATAAACATAATCATATTTATTACTAAAACAATATGATCAGCGTCGTCAGCAACATCATCAACATAATCATCTTGATTAGTATCATCTTCTTGAAGTGTCTCAATAATATCCACATAAAATAAATACTATTGGCAACAACTTGACGTTTAACTTCCAATAGCTAAGCTACATTACAATTATAATATCTTTCATAATATCATTATCATTATTATAATGGGTGACAATTTGTTGAACTTTTAAGCAACAGTGACATCGCTTTCACTAATTTCAAATTGATTTTATTTATTAAGTGTTTAATTTAGTAACATTATGATAAAATTATAATACGTATGCCATATAATAATCAGTAAACATTACTATATTCCTAGCAGAAATGTTAATTGTAATTTTACTTTGTCAGAACCTGACC
The DNA here is from genome assembly GCA_951804985.1 of Dryomyza anilis. Taxonomy (NCBI): domain Eukaryota; kingdom Metazoa; phylum Arthropoda; class Insecta; order Diptera; family Dryomyzidae; genus Dryomyza; species Dryomyza anilis. The sequence goes on from OX638130.1 coordinate 118,000,664, forward strand.
TGAGTTACATGATCAATATGCAGTAACCATTATTATTATAGAATAAATTTATACCCAGCATGATATTGATATTTAGAATATTAATCTGTTTGAAATTCAGGATGTAGAATAAAAAATTTGTACTTCAGGGAACTATGGTCCGCACTAATACCCCAATTCTCCTATTTCCTACTTTTTAAAGTTACGAAAATTTGCCCGAGTTTTTGAAGTGAAATTTTAAAGAAAAGAAAACTATGATGCATTTTTTGATATTCGTAAATACATTTTTATACACTACACCTATGAGGTACAGGGTATATTAACTTTGTGCATATATTGTAACGCCCCTTAGGATGCGTGTCCGGTATGGAAAACTATATATATTCTTGATCAGCATCACTACGCGAGTCCGTTTAGCCATGCACGTCTGTCTGTCTGTCCGTCTTGCTGTCTTGCTGTCCGAATACAGAATAACTTGAGAAATACTGATCAGAATGCGATGAAATTTCGTCTCAATATATTTTAGGCAAAAGTAGGAACTGAGTTTGAAAATGAGAAATCGGTCAACGGACACGCCCGCCTCCCATACAAGTCACTTTTATATAACTCTTTCGGAACTAATAACTCGAAAAGTATTCAAGGTATAGTTATAAAATTTAAAAGGTATTTGTTAGAATTCACCTAAAAATATGTGTTCCAAAAATGGGCGTGATCCGCCCACTTTTTTTTTCATTATTTCCCGGGTTTTCATAGTGGAAATTTGATCCGTAAATTATTAAAATCAAATCTATGAAATATTAGCCTTTCAAAATTTTAAATATAGGCGTGGTCCGCCCAATTATATTTTTCAATTTTTTTTTTAGTTTTTTATACTTTATATAAATTTTTTAAATTATGGGGATATAAGACGTAAATTTCTGATATATGAATAATATTCTAAGGGTTAATATCCCCACCAAAGGTGTAGGGTATTACATAGTCGGGCCCGACCGACTATAAAAATCCGCCCCATGTGACCGAACTTACCCATATGACCTAACTTTCCCAACTCGTTTTCTATAATGTTCTTTAAGCTTTAAAAAAATAGTTCGGAATTCGATACTGGATATGATGTTTTACCTTAAATAATTTTCGTAAAGGAAACTTATTAAGGTAGCTTTATTTTAACGGTTCAGAATACAATAAATAATCCTTACCAAAGGACACCAGACATTATTCTCATCAGGGTCGACTAGACTTTGACTATCACGGAAAAATTCGATGTCTCGAATTTTCATCGAATAACTTCGAGAAAAAAGTTCGATCTCGTTGCCTTATCAATTCTATTTTTTGTAATTTCTCGTACATTCAAATTCATTGACAAGATACGATATATAAACATTTATCGCATCGATATCGTAATTTTTTTCGAAGCACTATCGAACTTAGATCATTTTTTTCATCGATATCGTTCCGATTTAAAAAAAATTTTCATACCGAAAGAACTCCGACAAAACGCATCGACATCTACCTACCATGTAGGTACAATTTGAAGCTCGATATCGGTACGATATCGTGTGATTTCTCCTTTTTCTCGCATTGATCTCGTAACGATTTCGAAACGAATGGCATACTGGGTAGCTACCAACTGTACTGCTTTTGGGAGCACAGTCCTTCTTTTCCATAGGTTTTGCTACTAAAACTTACGCAACATCAAAGTTATCCTTATTTCGTATTTACTTCCAAGCAAACCAAACGATATCTTAACGATATCGAAACGATAATGTTTATAGGTTCTAATTGTCGTTTTTGATTATCTATAATCTATAATGAAAGGACATCAAGAATGATATCATTTTTCTTGTTTTAATTTCGATACACACATTTTTTTTTGTTCAGAAAACTAAATTTTTTGACAAACATTGTAAAGAAAACACAATTCAATATTCAAATACTTTGAATTTTTTATCGATAATTTATCATTATTGTATCTAATTTAAAAATTATTATAAAATGGTTGGCAGGGCTATCTCATAATCCCTGCAAATAAAAAAATAATCGACGTAAATATAGCAACCGATATTAATTGCATTCACTTGCTTATATAAAGAAGAATAGCAAATGTTTTCATTAAATTAGTTAAAATCATTGCTGGATTGATTAATGAATGTAATTAATATCGGTTGTTATATTTACGTCGATTATTTTTTCTGTGTGATACTTTTTCGATAGAAATACCTATTTTAATTTTTCAATCCTTATAATGTGTTCTACTTTAGACAAATTTTCAATTCACGTAAGACAAAAAAAAACATACGAAAAAAACATACTTCAGAAAAAAATATACCCTTTCATACTTAGTGTAGGGTATAAAAACTAATATCCCTTTTATAATTAAATTAGGTTAGACAATTACCCGAGTGGAAATTGGTTAAGGTTAGCCTTATTTCGCATCCGTTTCTGATCAGAACACGATAAGGCATCCCTACCAAAAGCCACTTGAAATTATACTGATACAGGATCGACTAGGGTAATCCTAATTTTAAATCCACGTAAGGCAACATGATCCAACCTTCATATGATCAGTAAATCTGATCATTAATTCAGGCAATTCATTAGCTTATTTAACGTCAGACAAGACTGATCAGACAATGGTTTCATTCTGAACCAAATTTCTACTCGGATACGACGCATATTATCGAACATTTGGTATGCTATTTATATTTATAACAATAAATACTACCTTTCGATATATGAGGTAAACCAATAAATATAAATTGACAGCAGCAGTTTTTGGTTATTTAATTTTTATTTTTTTTTTATTTTCATTACATTTCTGTTACCTTGACATTTATTTTAATTTATTTAACTATATTTGCACATATGCATGTGGTTGAGTACATCTTATGAATACTTTTTTTGTATTCTACTGTGTACGTAATTTTTATTAAAACAGTTTTATTTTTGCATTTATTTATTCACATATTTTGTTTGTGCATTTTAAAACTGATCCTAAGGTGGTATTTAATAAAATAATACGTGTTGACAGACATTGAAATGTCAAATTGTTTTGGCATTTAAATTGTAAATATTCAGGGTTAAATTATTTAGGTTTTATAATATAGGCTTTATATAGGTTTTATATAGCTTAATTTTGAATAACTATTAAAATTAAGCAAACATTTCAAAATAAACGTTATTTTTGTGCATGTGTCAGCTGTCACATGTCACTTTTCCAGTTGTCAACGCAACTGACATCAGGCCATCGCACTATGATGCCATTTTTTTTCACATATAAGCAAAGTACAAATGGTGTAGCCATCGTATAAAAAAATGAGAAAAAAAATCAATACCATTAGATGGTTTTTTGTGGTATAAATTGCGTCACCATCCAACATCTAACAAATTAGCTCATCGAATAGCATTTCCGAAATGACAACAGATTCTGTGTAACTGAGTAATGGTCATAAATCTGATTAATCTGATAAATATTATGAAATCATAACAAATAAAATTAACAAGAATTTTGTATTATTTGTTTTCGGAAACTCTAAGATTTGAAAGATATATAGCTGCGTAATTAATGTGAGCCTTATTGAAATGTAACATGTACCGTTTTGATTTAGATACCGTGCTTTATTTTCTTATTTCATCTTCTTTTCAGCTTCTCACCTACTCACTCAATGACTGGCTGACTGACTGACAGAATTACTGCGCAGTATTAATTGTTAATTTTTTATGTATTTCGGTCGATGTTTTCATAAATACTTAATTTTTATACTATAATGTAGTACCCAATTTAAGCGTGTATCTATCTATAAATGCTACATATGCACGTACATACATCTGTATATATTATATACATGATATATATGTGCTCAACCATATATATATAGTGGTTTGTTATACATATTCGAGATACAATGCTAAGATATGTTGCTGTTTGCTGCTTTAACGTCAGTCGTCAGCAGCTCAATTAAATAATAAAAGGTGATAAGAATGAAAAGAGTAAAACATAAAAACAAAACAGAAAACACCATGCTTGGGTATGGATGATATTTTTGCCAATTCTTTTCCAGTTTTAAATTTAAACAACGGGCATATTTAGCCTTCTACTTGATACGCATTGTGTGTTTATCTACTCTACTGTACTCCTATAAGTTTTTACTCTACTAAAGGCTTTATTACCTTGAAAGGTTATTACGTTATCGATAGACATCTATCTGTGATGTTTAGGTATAGCAAAAATAATAATACTATTAATAATTCTTGGAAATTTTGCAGTAAAATACACAGAAAAAATAATGACGTAAATATAGCAACCGATATTAACTGCATTAATTAATTAATCCAACAATGAAATTCTCTAATTTAATGAAAACATTTGCTATTCTTTGTTATATAAGCAAGTGCGTTCGCTAATATGAATATTTGTACGTCAATGCAACAAATAATTTAGTCAGCGCAGTTTTAGCAAATATAATTGGTGAAACTGTGCAGACTTTTAGCAAACGTAATTGCTGATTTAACAAAGAATAGTAAATGTTTTTATTAATTTAGTGAATTTCATTGCTGTATTGATTAATGAATGCAATTAATATCGGTTGCTATATTTACGTCGATTATTTTTTCTGTGTATGTAGAAAATACAGATAATTTCAACCGAATCATATGAAATTAGTTGGTAAACGTTTTTTAAGAATTACATTTTATAAGAATAGAAAAAAGTGATCGAATACTAATAATTTGCAGAGAACATATTAAAAACAAAAATTATTATATTCAATACAAAAATTGATTCTTCATTGATCTATAACCAAGGAATTCGATGCAATCGCACGCTTTATAAAATTCAAAAATTGTAAAACTTTAAAAAAGTGGTTTGACATACGTAATTTTACTTTAAATGATATAGAAAAATGTTCAGTCAAACCCCTTAAAAACCCATGTTTTTTGACATTAAAAAAAATCGTCAACATATTGATGAGTTTCGTTCTTTATACCATGATTCATTGTACATGATTCATAATATTGATAATTACAAAACATCAATGTTATGAATTCATTATCGGTACGATGAATAACCGAAAAAGTGTTCTTCAATATGATGAACTTTATGTGAAGAATGCGTTTCATCATATTAATGAACAAATACATAAAATACATACAACATATATGTACATCATATTGAAGAATGCTGTTCATCAAACCAAATTTTAATCAAAATATTTATTTTTGTTTCATTTTTTGGCATACTTCTTTATTTTCAAGTAGTTTCACCATTACCCAGTATTCATCATATTGATGATTTCAATTGTTGAACTAAAATCGTATTTTGTCAATGTTTTTCATTTATATTATTTTTTATAAAATCAAATTTTAAACAAATATTTGTCTCCATTTACTTATGTATGTATTTATAATTCTTATAAGATTTATGATATTTTTGTTTGAAATTTGATTTTAAAAAAAATATTGAAAATGAAAAACATTTAAAAAATACAATTTTAATTCAATGAATGAATTCATCATTATGATGAATCCAGGCAGTTGGTGAAATTTTTTGTGTGTATGTTATTTCTTATATAATACTAAAAATTACAACTTCTTTTAATAATAATATATTTCCAACAATTTTTTTATTTTGAAAAAATATTTTTTTTCCGACAAAAAATTTTTTTTTTTCAAAAAATATTTTTTTCCAATTTTTTTTTTTTGAAAATCTTTTTTTTTATTATAAATTTAAAAGAAAAAAAAATTTTTCATTTTCAAAAAATATTTTTTTCAAGCCATTTTTTTTTTTTTTTTGAAAAACCGTTTCTTTTTTAATTTTTTTTTTTCGAAAAATATTTTTTTCCAGACAATTTTTTTTTTTTTTGAAAAACTTTTTATTATAATAAAAATTAAAAAAAAAATATATATCAAATTTTTTTTTAATCAATTTTGTAACATTTTTTCGAATAAGTTTCTAAAAACCATTTTTGTTTTTTGAAAAATTCGTAAAAAGATGTCCATCAATTAATACGTTTTTGAAAAAATAAAAAAATATGAATTCAACATTATTCATCATATTGAATATTATATTCATAAATATTAGCAACAAATTTTAATTTATTCGTAGATATTATGATTATATGCATGAATATTCATCAATATTTTGTTCTTTACTATGTTGTTCGATAGTATGAATAAGTTCATATATATCAATAAAATGAATCTGGTAGTTTGCGAAAAAAAAGTCATAATATTTATGAAGAAATTCATCATATTGATGAATCTTTTTTTTTGTGTGTGTTTTCACAAAACAATTTTTAGTTTGATGTGCTCGAATTTGGTAAAAGGAGTTTCAGAAGAATTAAAAAATACATCGAATGAAATAAGAGGTTAGAATAAGAAAACCTGATCAGTATACCAACTTTAAATAGCGTCACGTTTTGAATCAGGCACTGATGTGGAAACCGGATCATTTCCTTATTTTAAGTGAGGCAAGCCTGATCAGACAATGATTTCCACTCGGGTATTGATTTTCAAAATATCAGAATTATGGTAAATCCGTTAAGGGTTCTAAGCCAGTAGTTTCATTTGATTCTCCTCACACTTTTAACTTACAAAACATTCACAGCATTAAATAAACTGAAATCTATATTGTGTACCTATTTAAATGCTGAAAAAAAAACGATGACTCTTTAAACTATTATTAACTTTAATTAATAATTGCATTCTAATTATAAAAGTCATGAGATTTACTTAAATGAAAAGAACAAAAAAAAAGATCTTTATAATCATCGACAAATTAATTAAATTAAACGAACTCAAATAAGTCTTGCTAATTCTCAAGTGTTTAACTGTGCTGCTATTTTTAGCAACGATCAGCGATCTCGTAGTCATTTGATGTGAACAAAAAATACTTATAATAATAATTAAACATTTTGTGTTGATTGGTATGGGTACAAAATACGGGCAAAAATATATACAACAATATATTGTTCATATTATTTCATAATTATAGAAATGTATATTATTTTTGTTGCCAATAAATAATGCTATGTATTATTGCATTTATATAATACACATTTATTTGATGACAAACTCATTGATTTTTACGCTTTACTCTTTATTTTATTTTTTGTTTTAATTTTTGCACTGAGTTGTGTTTTGTAATAATGCCATTTAATGAAAATTTCCGTCACTTCAATGTCAAATAATGACAGACAGACGCTTGAATTTAATATTTAATATATAAATAAAATGTTTGCCTTTTTTTAAATGTATTGAAATTAAGTGATTTCATGATATATGTAAGTAGAACAAGTAATCGGTATGAGTAAAAGTGCAAAATTAAATATTTGCATATTTCTGAATGTTTTGACAACTGATTTGTTGTTGTGTTTGTGTGTAGTATTCTCATAAAATGTTGTCATTATTTATATGAGTGTGATAAATTTGATATTTCATATAATAGCCAACAGATGGAGTGAAAATCATGTATTATGAATAATTTATACAGCGATGTTGTTTAGTTCTTAGATGTTGAACTATAGAATTGGTATTCATATTTATATTTAAAATTTAAAGAAAAATGTCTTCAGTTTATTTGGCAAACAATTTTTGTAAAGCTCTTTAAATTATGTATGCCAAAAAATCGCTAAAAACTGAAAAAGATTTTCGAGTTCAAATTCAATTAATTTAAAAATTAAATGAAATATTGAAATTCCTTTAAATCCCAAAATTTGCATTAACAATTTAAAGCAAAATTGCGTTTAAAGTTTTTTGCCAAACTACTTTAATAAAGTTGTATAATTTTTGAATTCTATAAGGATTTTGAAATATGTACTAAACTAATTTTTCTAGTTCAAATAACTAAAAAACTAGTTAAAGTATTGCAATTCTTTTAAATCCTAAAATTTACCTTGACAATTTAAAAAAAAAATTAGTTTAAAGTTTTTTTTTTCAACTACTTTAATAAAGTTGTACAATTTTTGAATTCTATAAGGATTTTGAACAATGTACTAAACTCATTTTTCCAGTTCAAATAACTAAAAAACTAGTTCAAGTATTGCAATTCTTTTAAATCCTAAAATTTACCTTGACAATTTAAAGAAAAATAGCATTTAAAGTTTTTTATTCAACAACTTTAATAAAGTTGAATAATTTTTGAATTCTAAAATGTAACTAAACTCATTTTTCGAGTACAAATAACTAAAAAACTAGTTCACATATTGCAATTCTTTGAAATCCTAAAATTACACTTGACAATTTAAAAAAAATTGCGTTTAAAGTTTTTTGCCAAACTACTTTAATAAAGTTTTATTTTTGGAATTCTAAAAGGATGTTGAAAAATTTACTAAACCAATTTTTCCAGTTCTTATTATAACTAAAAAAACTAGTTTAACTAGTTTAAGTATTTAAATTCTTTGAATTCCAAAAAGTTACCTCGACAATTTAAAGAAAAATAGCATTTAATGTTTGTTGTTCAACTACTTTAATAAAGTTCTATAATTTTCTTTTTCAAAAAAGAGGCTGATATGGAACTAAAATTTCGATTGCATTTTTCTTAAAACCATTACGGTTTGGAAAAAAACTAAGTATGGTATCAAAATCAACACTTTCTAATTATATAGAAATGAAGTATGTATGGAGTGTCCAAAGAAAATTTTACTTTTCTGTTATTTGAAACTTTGCGAAAGTTTAGCATGATGCAAGTCAACTTTAGACACAAATGATTAATCGTATTATATAAATGTTATTGAAATAATAAAATATCAAATAATATTTCTGAAAACAAAAACAACCAAATATTAAGCACAAAACGTGTCGAAACTAATAAAATGCTTAAAACTGCTGCATAAACTAAAACAATTATAAATCATATGTTTAGTTGGCAACACTGTCAAGTAATACAGGCAGGCAGCACAGCACACATGCTTTAATGGGATTGATTATTTATTGAAATAAGTTTATTATATTTCTATATGCATGCAAATTTAATTTGTATGCATTATTAATTAAATGATTTCGTATGTAAACTGTACTATGTATGTGATGAATATCAAGGTTATATGGTTTTTGTGTCGATAGCAGATATGAGAGATACAATATAGAAATGTGAAATATTTGAAGTGGGTAACGTTTAAATTATAGTTTAAGAATTATTACAAGAAATAGTTTATTTTATAAATTTAATTTAAATCTCTGTGAGTATTTTTTTTCCAATAATTTATAAATTTCATATGTGTTGTCCAATCGTTATGGAATTTTATTTGCGAGTACTTCTTATGTTTAGGTATCTAAATGCAAAATTTCAATGCTCTATGTTAGTATTTTTTAGAGTTATAAGACCAAAACCATTAAATATGAACATTTAAAACACGCGCTCAAAAACCGATTATACCATCTGTTTTTAATCAATATATTCAAAAAATAAATACAAAAAAAATATATATTTTCCGATTTGTATACGGAGGAAAATAAAATTCTAAAACTCGAGAAGAATTCGGTTAGAAAGAAAAATAGAAGAATTTGAAAAATCAAGAATTTTTCATTTGTATAGTAAGAAAGCAAATTACTTAGTTGTCCAAAAAGTAAACAAACTTTATTCTACTGGATTTTCAGAAATTAATTTATTGATTATTAAAAACTAAAAAGAACACGCAAAATTGCTGCTGTATTCTTCGCAAAAGGAACACGTGTTCATGTATCACCCGTTGTTTTCATCGGTCTTTCTTTGTCTGTAATATTCGCTCGTATGTTTTGTGTTGCATGTTTGTTGGCATGCATGTCTGTCTGTTGAAATTAATTAAGCCAAATTCTTCTAGTTATTAAGACATTTTGTTCTTAGGTATCAAAAAAGTAACTAAGCACAATTTGTCTGGTTTGCAGATGTTTTTTTTTTAGGTATCAATAAAACGGCATGATATACAATGTGTGTGTTTTAATGAATAGAACCACAAAGCACAGCCAGACAAGCAAGCGTCTGTGTAAGTATGAATGTTAAAGATATAAAAATAGAAAAAACGAATTTTACAACCAATATTGGGATGGTTTCAGTTCGTAAACATAAATTGAGATTAAATTTCGCATAAATACTAAGTTGATTTCATTCCAATGGTATTTAAATACACTATACAATGCTTATGGGTAACGTGCGGAAGGTTTATACATAACCAACAGTAAATGCGGCAAAAGAGGAGACAGTGTATAAGGTAAGTAAACGGTTTCAAAATAATATACATAGATTAAATTAAATAATAATACAAATAAAATAATTCAATTAAATTAAGTATTCAAAAAAGTCATTTAATATACAAAAATATATATAGGAAATAAAATTCTAAATAAACAATAAATTAACTAAATTATATATTTTTTTTTTATGTTAGCTTAAAAATAATTGCTAAACATAATAGCGACAAATAAAGATCGAAAAAACAACAACTATACAAACACGTGTTCATTAAATGTTGGAACGAAAACAATAACAACATTTTTGATACCTAAGAAATTAATAATTGAATTCAAGACTTATTCTACTTAGTTACTTCTTTTGATATCTAAGAAATTAATAACTGAATTCAAGACTAATTCTACTTAGTTACTTTTTTGATACCTAAGAAATTAATAACTGAATTCAAGACTAATTCTACTTAGTTGCTCTTTTGACAACTAAGTAAATCCTTTTTTTGAAATTAAGGATTTTCGGTTTAGCAGTATATCACTCCGTATACTTCTTGATTCCTTCTGGATTCTAGGACTTTTTTTCCTTCGTGTACTTTAAAATTATTCCATGTTTAATCTATTAGGGTAGAAATGAACAGATCATGGTCATGTTGGTCTTGTAATTGATTGGGTTTGACAAGAAAGTATTTCAATGAACAGTGCCCGATTAAGGCGAGTTTACACGAGAAAATAGCTAGAGATAGAGTAAAAATTCTCATAATAGAGTTGTGTAAACACTACATAGAGCGCCACGGTAGGTAGATTTTTTTCTCTATCTCTAGCTAATTTCCCTATCGTGTATTCTTCTAGGGATAATGTCAACCACTATGGAAACAATTAAAGAAAAAGTACAGGAATATTAACCCTTAAATGCCCACTGGTTCCTCCAGGAACCAACGGATGAAAATCTAAACTTTGTTCAACGAATTTTATTTAATCTTCCCGCTTCGACTTTTAAAATGTTTATTGATCCAAGCGCCACCGTTAGCGCCGCTTTCCGTTTGAAACAAACTTCATTTGCCGGCTTATGTCAAATAAGGGCAACCAACCTCAAGAAAATTAACTATTGTAAAATTGCGTACTTTCAAACCACGGGTGCCCAGTGGTTCCGCAAGGAACCAAAGGTATTTTTGATCTGGTTAAAGTAAGTAACACCTATGAGCAAAGTCGTAGAACAAACGTTGTCCATAATCGAGAGCTCTATAACATATATTTTTTTCAGGTCAAAAAAAGTCAAGCTTTTAAGGGTTAATCTAGCAGAATTTTACCCTAATAGGGTAAACACTATAGTACTATAACTGACCGGGTTATTCACCAGGTTATTCCGCTCAAGTCCCTAGAAAAATGTCTACTATCATTTATGAATTGAAATGCATTGAATATTATCAAGAAAGAAATCAGAGAAAATTCTGAGAAACAGTCAAACGGTACAGGGTGTTGGTAATGTAAAAAAAAAATTGTTGAAATTGCGACTTGCGGCATAGTAGACAAACAAAAAAATTATACATACATATATAACTTGATGATATTTAAAAATAAACTCTTGAGTTTATTTACTTGAGTTCTTATCGCGCGCACAGCAATTGAAAATAGTTTCAAGTTGTTTTTATTTTTATTTTTTTTATGATTACTTGAACAACAACAATGTATATAATGGGTTTTAAACGATATTTGTAGATATACGAGAAGCCCTACCATAGCCTACCCTAATTGAACCTGAAACTTTGAATTCGATTCTATACTTCAGCTCCCTCACCTCATCCACATCAAAATAACATTTAAATGTATATTTTTGGAATTTGTAGCTCAACACTTTGTGGCTAATCAAAACTAAAATAAATAAATACAAAAAATAGCTATAAATTGAAAATACAAAATAAATCAATAATCGAAGTGAATCGTGCAGGAGCTACAGAAATACAAAACAAAATTTACCCCGAGACTTTGTTGAATCTCACCTACGAGTTTTGATGTCTCGAGGCGGCTCGAGGCTAAATACAAAATACCTAATAAACAATAACCTCAAAAAAGAAAGAACAAGAAAACGGCTTGGTTGGGTGCAAAAAGTGCGCGGTGTGTTGCATAGAGAGGGTGGTCGGACGGGCGATTGTCAGAAACAGAATAAAAGAAATATTTATTGAAATTATTCTATTTTTAGATGATGGTGTTCATGTGATTGTCGTAGTCAGAGAGTCATCGTCGTCGTCTTCATCATCATTGTCTTCATCATCGTCGTTGTAGTCGTCTGTCTTGGTTTTCGTCGTCGGTTGATTTGTCGAAAGGTGTTTTGCAAGTATCGACGAAGACAGCATTTTTTTGCCACTGATAATTCTTTTTATACAAGTTTTTTTTGGTTTACAATATGTCGGGTGACTTATGCATAATAATCTCAAATGCTACACCAAACGCTGTACAACATGACGTTATGTGTTGGCTGGCGACATTCAAAATGGCGTCCATGGGCAAAACGATCAATATGCAGATGATTTTAATGTGACAAATGCATAGAAAAACTTAATATCATTTATAGCAACAGTAACGAGTAGTTGGACAAGAAAACAACTAGTTAGAATTTGATACTCGCTGCATGGAATACAAAGCATGACAGAACAGGACGCAACTAGTAACAAACTTTAATTGGAACCAGGAGTCGCTATATTAAAATTCTAGGAACAAGAACCGGAACGGATTTTCCAAGGAGTTTTAGTCACAGGGACCGCAAAGAACGCGAATCGGAAACGTTTCGGTTTTTGGAATCGAAACCGTTATCAAAAAATGTGTACAACCGGAACCCATATACATTTCTTTGTTTGAAACGGAACCGAAACCGTAATCGCCATTTTAAAAATCTTGGATATTCCAAAGGGTTTTAGTCCCTGAAGGAAACCTAAGATTATTCCCTCTAAGTAGATTTTCGATTATAATGCATAAATTATGCAGTTTGTAAAATTGAGTAATATGCAACAAAAAAATACAAAATTAACAAGTAAAATCTGCATATAAAAAACTTATTTTGAACACACGATGGACTTTGCGACTGCAGCCCCAAATAAGCGGGGCACAATAATTGAACTTTTTCAAAGCGCCGTAGCAGCACCATCAAGTGCAGTAACAGCGATAGCGGCCACACCTACGGAATAAACTTGGGGTGGCACAACAGAGCACCCAAAACAAAACCACCTCACTCATTCACACCACCCCCACCCAAAGAACGTAAAGCGCACCAAAGACCAACCAGTTTGCTGAACATACTCGCCGAGATGAGGATGTTCGTTCGCTGTTTGTAGTTGTTGTTGTTGTTGTTGATGACGAAGATGATATTTCATACGCAAATGTTGTTGTCGAGAAACAACGAAGCCTGTCATATCAATGTTGTTGTTGTTGTTATTCATATTGTTTTTGTTGCTGCTACTGCTGTATATTAAAACATTGCATTACACTTTATTAAGAAAAACAACAAAAAAAAAAGAAATCATAATAATAAAAATGAAATAAGTAACAAAAGTAGATAAATATATATATAAAAATTGCAGAAAGTAGTCAAAGGCACGAGGAGGAGGAGGGCTGCTCTGGTGCGACAAATAATTCACATATTCACATCGAAAAACAAAATGGCTGACTTTGGAGGTTTTTGCAAAGTGTTGTGTTTTGCGTTTTCTTTTCACTTTTTTTTTTGTTCAGTTCTACTTTTTTTTATTGTTTATTGTATGCACGAGAATTTTGTACATATAACAACATCTACTAGTTGAAAATATGCGGCTGCATGTGTCTATAAAATGTATGTATCGTACGTCATATATAAAATAGGTGGTACACATATGTATAAAATAGGCAGCTATAAAATAGAAAAAAACAATATGAAAAAAAATCACAAATAAAAAAACAAGACATATAAATTAAATATGGCGCTTGAAAATGTCGAGTTATTGTTGCCTAGACATTTGGCAAATAACTCTATCACTAACTGGCGCGCTCTCTAATGTGATAGACACATTCGTTGAAATGACACGAACTTTGAAATTTTATTGTAAAAAAGTATTTTTAAAATATCTACAAAATATACAAAATTCCTAAATAATGCTAATAAAATGACTGGGCATTATTAAACTAAAGCCATGTTGTAGTAAGTAGTGTCTATGTCAGCGCCTTAAGCCATGCTTCAGAAATGCTCTTGAGTATCAAGTATCACACTACGTTGTACCGTACTATATAAGAAGAATCCACTCACAGCCGCAAACAAGCCTGAGACCTCAAACAAGCCTGGCATGTGCCCGCCACTAGTGTTACCAGTGTTCACATTTTTCGCCAATGCAAATGGAGTAGATTTTCAAAATTTGGCGAGTAGAAATGAGTAAAAAGGAGTAGAATTTAAAATATTGCAAATCGGAATAGATTTGTTGTAAAAGGAGTAAAAAATAAAATATAGCAGTAAATTTGATGAAAAGGCAGTAGAAATACGCATTAATTCGATTTCAAATAATGTTATCTTATATGTTAATTTAACATATGTTAATTTTAACAATTTTATTTTTCACAGATTTTTTGAATTTTCTCTAATGGGTGCCCTGTTCTCGAGTTCAGGGTGTATCTAAAACACCAAATGAAATACATAGTGTTTTCAAAATGTATTTACCAAAACACGGATTCAAATAAGTCGGTAAAGGACCGGTGGATTTTAAAAATCAAAGGCTGAACAAATCTCCTTGATGACTTTTTTGGATTTTTTCCAAAAAAAAAAAGTCCTTTAAAAATTTTGGGGCCAATTCAAAAATAAGTATTATGTGGAATTTTGTAAAACGTCATGACTTTTTTGGTTTTTTTCCAAAAAAAATGACCTTTAAAAATTTTGGGGCCAATTCAAAAATACGCATTATGTGGAATTTTGTAAAACGTCATTTCCAAAAAAGCCTTGGAGTTTTAAAATCCATCGGGCCATTACCGTATTTTACGAATTGGCCCCAAAAATGTTCATGGCCATTTTTTTTTTCAAAATCCAAAAAAGTCATCAATAAGATATATTTGGGATTTCAGAAAAACTTAAAATTTTTTAAATCGATCTGTTCCTGATCGATTTATATGAATTCGCGTTTTGGTTTTGTTTAGGAGTTAGTGCCACATAAGTCGGAAAATACGGAACGTAGGATAATCATTTTTTTTATTTTTGTTCCTGTATACAAGTAGTATCCAAAACCAAAATATCATAACAATTGGCGAGATCAACTTGCGGACGAAACACATCCATTATTCCTATTTGAGAAAAAGTTACCCATATTTAATTATACCTTCTACAATTTAAAAACCACTGCTAAAAGATTACATTTATTTAACAATTAATCGATCATAGTTATTAGGAAAATTATAATATTGAAATTTTATTTGGGGCGCTGAGAAAATGTTCTCAACAAATTAAAAAAATAAAAGGGAATTTTTGCAAAGGGAGTTGATTTCAGTAAAAGAAATTAGAAAATTAACAAAAAGGATTAGAAAATGAGGAGTAGATTTTAAAAATTCTCCGAACCGAGTAGAATGAGAACAGTGAGGGTTTGCCATATTTGCAGTTTTAACTGTTTTGTTTTTTATAAGTCAAATGGTTTTTTTTTTAAGAATAGGTTTTTTAAAATGCATACTCTATTCATATCTAATAAATACTTTTTAAAATCTATTATATAAAAATATACTACATTACAAAAAAAAGTACTAAGTTACAAAATAAAAAACAAAATAATTTTAAATGATAAATAGCAACACCGCAATAGTTTGTGCCCTCAAAATGGCGTCTTAGAAATACCAAAAAAAAAAAAAACGTATCCTCCTGGGATTCTGTCGTTGAATGCAACGCATACTTGAATTATAATTAAAAAGTCAAGACTTATGCGACTTAAGCACGCGTTTGCTATAGCGAGTAAGTAATGAAATAGTAAAATTTGTATACATTTCTCATAACTATTAAGGGTTGTATTATAAAATTGACAGAGTTGTAAAAAGTATGCTGTAAAATAATATTTTGAATATCTGTGTTAATATGAATTAACAAATAACTTGAGATATGCTCAAATTGAATTAATTACAACACCGTAATACTTACAAACGAATACATTTTGTGTCAAATTTTGACAATTCTATATCCTATACACAGAGCATAAAAAATAAATCTTCAATATAATGATTTTATTCATAAATATTAAGCATTTTTTTATCAAATATCAGATTCATTATATGGATGATTTCACTCATTGAATTGCAATTTAACGTTTTTAATGTTGAATATGATTTTCTTAAACATCAAATTTACAAAAACAAAAACACAAAATCAACCACAATAAAATTCACCACACAAAAATATACCTCACTAAAACTCACCACATTAAAATTCACCACACTCAAATTCACCACACTAAAACTCACCACACTAAAATTCACCACACTCAAATTCACCACACTAAAACTCACCATAGTAAAATTCACACAACTAAAACTCACCACACCAAAAATCACCATACCTAAACTCACACTAAAACTTCTACTGGGAAAACCACTACGGGGAAGAATTCTACGGAAAAGAATTGTCTATGAGAAAAGTTGTTTTAGCGGAGTATTAGTTTTGTTTTGGTTACTACATTTATAAAACCAATAAAAAAACGTCCACAGCGAAGCAAGGAAGCACATATCCTTGTGTTCACAAAATCTTTGCACGAGTCGTGCACAGGTCCAGTTAGTATATTTATAAATTCTATAAAGTTAAGGTTTTTAATTGTTAAATACAGCTTGCTTGATTTATAAAAGATTATTTTGACATTTAATTTTTACGAATTTTTCAAAAAAATTTTTTTTCAAAAATAAATTGGAAAAAAATTTATGTGCGAAAAAAAATTACTAAAAAAAATACGAAAACAAAATTTCGTAAAAAAATGTCTGAGATATATTTTTTTTAAATATATTTTTTATAAATATTACTTTTTATTAATAAAAAGTTGTAATTATAAATAAATATATGTATTATAAAACATTATATAAAAAATAACATACACGAACTACTTGAGAACTTAGAAATATTTTGATTAAAATATGGTTTGATGAACAGCATTCTTCAATATGATGTACATATACATATGCTGTATTTTATTTATTTGTTCATTAATATGATGAAACGTATTCTTCACATACAGTTCATCATATTGAAGAACACTTTTTCGGTCATTCATCATGATAATGAATTCATAACATTGATGTTTTGTGGTTATCAATATTATGAATCGTTCTTCAATACAATGAATCATGGTGTGACGAACGAAATTCTTCAATATGATGACGAATTTTTTCTGTGTAGTTGCTGAGATACAAAATTTCTAAATAAAAGATTTTGCAGATATTTTTTTTAATTTGCAAACATAATTTTTAACATATTTTTAATGATAATTTTCAGAATCAGTTGCAAAGTTTAAAAATGCTCTCCTGAAAGTTTCAAAAAATAGACTTATGGGTTTATTTCATATTGTCACAGGTATGACAATTATTAACCTAATTTAATAGTTGAGGTTATCAAAAAAGGTATATATTAATTGGTGGGAAACTACTTAATATTTCTGATATTATGTGAATACGTGTAATATTTATTGCCTTAATTAGTAATGGAAATACGTGAAATACGGTATGAAATCGTTTACGGCCTTTATTGGTATTTTAAAGGTGCAAGTATATATATAATTTAAATTTAATACATTTGGAAAAATGAAATCTCTCATTTCAAATGGGAATAAAACCATTAAATGAATTGAGATTGGAAAACCGTTTTGATATTCCTACTCAGAGTGATATCAGCTACAAAATATGTGTCGCAAAAAATTATATTTTTAATTATGCAAATATGATATGCACTTGGCATTTCAAAAACTAATAAAAATGAAGGATCCAAGTAATGTACATTTTCAACGGAATAGTAATACTTAAAAGTATTGAATAATACAATTTTGGAAACGCTATGCGCAAAAGATCAGCTAAGTTTTCCGCATATATAGTAAATATTTTATTTTAATAGATACGCTGCGGAATTGAATGGTAAACGCAATACGCCAATTGTAAATATTTACAGGATGTTTAACACAGGCACATAGAATAGGTTATGTAGTATATAAACGCATACATATAGTAAATATATGTACAAGCCATAGATATAAAAGGCAACAAAATTCAAAAACTTTGGCAGGCCAGACCACACAACGCTTTACACGGTAAGGAAAATTGCTATGAAATGGAATAAACTGAAATGGGAAGCAAATGTTAGGTTAGATGAGGTAAGGTGAGATGAGATGTACAAGCATATGAATTAAATCCTTAAAAGCCAAAGTGGAAAATTCTAGCGCAGTACAGAACAGAAACAGAACAGAATAGCAGCAGCAGCAGAGCAGTAAAATGGACCAAATATGAGAAAACAGGATGTCGGATGAGCAGAAGCAGCGGAGTAATATAAAAAAAAAAACAAAGAAAGAAAAAAAAAACAGTATAAAAAAACATGTTAAACAGCAGGACCAGCCAATGCGTAGGGTGGGAGTAGGAAGTAAATGTGGGTGGTGATGCTGGGTGGTGCTAGGTATTGCTGGAGAATTGGCAAAGCACAGTGCAGTCAAAAATGGAACTGATGGGGTAATGTGGAAAGTGTGGATATTTTGTCGATGGTAAGGGCGAAGGTCGGAACGGTGGTGTTCAATGTAGTGGGCCGGGCAGGTTGAATCGAATGAGCTTTTGGTCGCGGGTTACGCAAGTGGATGCAAAAAGCAATAAAGTGCGCAATACTTTAGAACAAAATCGTGGCAAAAACACATACAATACACTGTGTGAGATGTAACCAACTGCGGATGTTATTTATATATATGTGTGTGTGTGTTGTATCTGTGTGTGTGTGTTTGAATCTGTGTTTTTAAACAGGCCTAACGGCTAAAATGTCCAACTTTAACTAGCCAACATTTGACGTGGTTGTTGTTACCGGATCGATGAGAAGTTGGTCCTTGTCGCGTTGTTGTATGTGTGAGTGACTTTGTGCATGTGTGTGTGTGATGACGGCAATGGGTGGCTGGTTCTTGTTTCGGCTGCTGCGTAGCTCCTCTATTTTCAGATTAATTCAGATGGATGGCAAATGACAAGGCTATGAAGACGCGAGATTTTAGCTCAACATTGTGACAGTTGAACGCGGTATGCGAAACCAAAATGTCACAACTAGTCTCACAATTTTCTAACTATGAATTATTGCCTAAATGAAAACTACAGCGATTATTACAAAATGAAATGGAAAAATGTCCTTCCAGCTTTTAGCACATAACCAGTCTAATCATTAATAATACTAAAGAATAATACTAAAGAAAAGGAAAATAAAATGTCCGATACATTAATTCTATATAATTTATGAGTGCTTATTTTGACTGCATACTCAGTTTTTTTTCTAATACGTAACTTTTTTATGAAAATTGCAATCGAAATTTTAGGCTCTTCTCAAAGACTTCTTAGAATAAAAAAATACAGGCCCTTACACAACCAAATTTCCAAAAAATTGTAAAAGCAATTTTTCTTTAAATTGTCATAACTATTTTTAATATATCAATTAATACTTATATTCGTATATGTTTTTAAGATATTTTAATGCAAACTCAAAAAATGTTGATTTTCTTGAGACTGTTTTTGAATGTTTATTTTTTAGTATTTCAAATAAATGATAAATAAGAAAAAGATGTATGGTTTAAATAGCATAGTCCATACTAACGTTCCACATTACTAACTTTTTTCCATTGGTTTTAATTTATTGAAAGCAAGGCAAGAAAAGGTAATCTTGTTCTTGCACACTAAGTCTTGCACTTGTTCTTGCATGTTCTCGGTCTTGTAAAGAAAGCAAGAACAAGAGAAAGATGCAAGAACATGAAATGTTAATTCATCACTACTGTGAACACAAGTCTGGTACTCGTTTATCTTGGTATCAGAACCAAAACGATATTATAAATAGTTTTATTCACTGATTTAAACAATGTATACATTCTTTATCAATAAAAAAAAAACGAATAAAAATTAATCAATAACACAGTTATTGAATCAATAGTATATATTACAAATTAATATTTACATAAACTCAAAAAGAATTAAATGGTAATTAATAAATACTATTTATCGATTAAAATTGTAATTTATCGTATTGACTAATTTGAATAACAAAAAATTACTGATTTTATGCTATAGTTTTTCTGAATGCAGCATCACTTCACAGAAAAAAAAATGTACATCATGTTGATGAATTCCGTTCTTCAACCCATGATTCATTGTATTGAAGAACCATTAATAATATTAATGACTAACGCCATCACTGTTACGAATGCTATCATAAATATGAAAAACGCTTGGTAACTGTCGAAAATGTGTTCTTCAATATGAAGAACTGTATGTGAAGAATACATTTCATCATATTAATGAACCAAAATATTAAATACAACATATATGTTCATCATATTAAAGAACGCTGTTCATTAAACCAACTTTCTATCAACATATTTTTTTTTCGTTCATTTTTTGCCGTACTTCTCAGTTCTCAGGTAGTTCTTTTATGTTACTTCTTATATAATGCTTGCTCGACATGCATAAATTAGTAAAATGTTTTACAATATATTAATTATAATTACCACTTCTCATTAATAATTTTTTTTTTTTTTTTAAAACATTTTTTTCGGGTAATTTTTTTTTTGTCCGAAACATTTTTTTTCGGATAACTTTTTTTTAAATAAAATTTTTACAAAACTTTTTTTCGAATTATTTTATAAAAAATTTTTTTTTTTTGAAAAAATATTATGAACAAATTCATTAATATGAGAATTCCATTTATTGTATTGAATATTTTGTTCATATATATAATGAATGCATTCATTAATATGTCATTTAATGAACGGTGGTATCAATATGATGAATCTGGTAGTTGGTGAAAAAATTCATAATATTTATGAATAAATTCATCATATTGAAGAATCTGAGTCTGTGTATTGTAATCACAATTACTGGAAAACAAGAAATCTAGTGAAATAAAACTCCGAACTTAAACTTCTTGTAGTCTTACGATGTTTGGTATTGAAAATGGGCGTAATCGAACGCGTACTTTTGTAAATATACCATATATACACTCCGTGGCCGCAACGAACTCTTAAAATAAACCCCTTTACCTTATGATACCACGTATGCCCTACAAAAAAAAAACGAATTGGAAACAATATTGACGTGCTCAAGGTCCTGTCAGTACAAATAGTATATTCTGAACCAACTTTTCAAATAATTTAATAAATATTGTTGCAAAACTATTTTGTAGTTGATAAGTTTAACCTCTAACTACTATATGTAGGTATAATATAATTTTGATTATATAATACTAGCAGGTACATGCTATGTAAATGAATTTGCAATGCAAGTTAGCTGCTACGTCGTGTGTATCCTTTTCAGGAAATGCCTATGAATTACATAACACATGACAGCGGCGGCGACCGCTAACGCCATCGCCAAATATTCATCACACGACAGCGAATGACTAGCAGCAACTACTACTTAACTGTGAAGCAGCAGTAGCAGCAGCAACAACAACAATTTTGTTGCTATTGCTACAACTATTTCTGCTGTCACTACAAAAACTCTGACTGCAACCTAAGTTAGCATCGAAAACATATGAACTGAAACACTTCCGTTGTGACTACTAAAAGCCTAGCCTAAAATGAGACTTCTTCTCGTTCTGGGGCATTACACAGTATACTCATCCTCATAAACAAACACTAACACACTCTACCCACACCAACGCATGCTATTGAAGCATTTTAGAACCTAGTGGTAAACTTTCTTCTCCAAGGCATAACTATTTTTCTTTTAACTAATATGTATTCAATTAAAATTTAAAGTGGTTTCATTAAAACTTTATTTTTCACTATAAATTCAATTTTTCACTAAAAATTCCATTTTTCACTAAGAATTCAATTTTTCAATAAAAAATTCAATTTTTCACTAAATATTCAAATTTTCACTCAAATTCAAATTTTCACTAAAAAATTCAAATTTTCACTAAAATTAAAATTTTCGCTTAAAAATTCCAATTTTCACTAAAAATTAAATTTTTCACTAAAAATTCAATTTTTCACAAAAAATTCAATTTTTCACTAAAATTTAAATTTTTCACAAAAAATTAAATTTTTCACAAAAAATTAAATTTTTCATTAAAATTCAATTTTTCATTAAAATTTGAATTTATCACAAAAAATGCAATTTTTCACTAAAATTTGAATTTTTCACTAATGAAATTTTTGACTAAAAATTAAAATTTTCAATAAAAATTAAATTTATCTCTTAAAATTAAATTTTTTACTAAAAATTCCTTATATTCTAAAATTTAAAATACAACCTTCCTAATATTGAAATTTCGACAATACTAAAAAATGTTTATCATCTGCAAAAATTTTCTACCGAGTCGCTCTTGTGGTCTAAATCAAAGACTGCACTGGCAATTCCTACCACTCACTCACTCACACACGCAAAGACAGGCGCAGTTGCACGAATTGGTGTGTTGCATTCTAAACTAGAAACCGTTGTAGATACTATGCGCCCAGCCAGCGGCAGCAGTAGCTCCACAACACCCAACTAATCCACTGGATAGATAGACAGACAGATATTCATAACTATGGCGCAGTTGGAGGCTGCATGACAACAACAACCACATACCCTAACATTGCAACAACAACAACATAAAGAACACATTCCTCTACAACAACAAGTACAAGTTAAGTATTAAGGCCCACCAAATACACGTAGCGCATCCATCCAGCATAGCGCGTGATGCACTTTCCAATCTGTATCCAATATATACTCAACTCAATTCGTTCGTTGTATTCCCTACAAAACAATTCTCCTACGAATAACTCTGACTGACCCCTTCCAACGGCGAACATCACCGAACCGAACACTATCTCCATCTCCTTCCGCATGACCAACCAACGACCGACCAACACCTACTGCAACGAAACATTGCAACATCGCGCACATTTGCAGGCAACGAAATATTGCAACGTCGCACATTTTGCAGTCGTCGCAATCAAATTGAATTTAAGTTTTATTTGTTGTTAATGCTCGTCGTCGTCGTCGTTGTCGTGCGCCACTCGTGCTCAGCGACAGCAACAGCGACATCGACAGCACGAAAATCACGGCGTTGCTACATACCACATATAAATATTTATTTATTTATATACGTTGTAGCTACTACTACTATATATTGATATAAACACTTATATTATATACAAAGTGCTGTACAAAACATTTTGGTGGCTCGTTGACAAGGTGGAGCTCAAGATACTGGCTACGTCAGGCAGCAACAGCAGCCTGTATGACGCATGAACGTGAATGACGACGACGACCGACGCAAGGCTTGAAAAGTCAGCAAGCACAAGAACAACAACGACGAAGACAATGACAGTTATAATAGGCACAGGACAAAGTGCCGAACTAAAGAATGTAAGCAAGACTGTCGGTCGCAAAGATGAACGACGGACAGACGACGCATGCTAACCAACTAGTTAATCAGTCAGTCAGTTTCTCAGTCAGTTTGTCATTTCGACAACACCGAGTAGTCACAGTTGTCACATGACTGAAATCATTGTTAAATAAATACGAAAATGTCAAAGGAATTTGCAAATAAAATACGTCAAACAGAGGTAGTCAAAAACATAAAAGACAAAAGGATCAAATCGATAACCTCAGTAGTAGTGGGAGGAGGCAACAGCGAAAATGTTGCTGTCATAAACAACAGGAAATCATTTTGATTTACAGAGTTAGAGAATTGTGAACTTTTAACATATAGCTGCAAAATTGAAACACACCAAACTAAAGGATATCTAAAAGATATCGAAACGATAACCTTTACAGGTAAACACAAAACTATCTAGAACGTTACCCAGCAAACCAAACGAGTCGAGTTACTTAACGATATCCAGACGATATCGTTTATTGGCCCAGTAAATTAAATTCCATTTCTGAGTCGATTTAGATATGATCGTCTGTCTGTCCGCCAATACACGATAACTTTAAAACTGATATTCCGAATGATGTGAAATTTTTTTTCAATGTATTTTAGTAGAACAGTAATTCGAAAATTAGTAGAATTAGTCAACGTAATCTACTACATCCACTACGAGATATGGTTTTACTTTTTAGGATCACATATTTCGTTAAGTATTAAAGATAAAGTTATAAAATTTAAAATTAATTACAAGCAATCATCTATCAATAGGTGCTCAAAAAATGAGCGTGATCCGCTCACAAATTTTATTTTTATGCCTATTTGTATAGCACTCAATTATAATGCTTTCACATAACTTTTTTTATCCTCAAATGTTACCCATATATTTTTGTCATTGATAGCTCAATTTCTTCGAAAGAGTGTGAACTAATTTTGGAAAATTAAAATTTGTCTATCATCTTACTTTCTCGATTTTTTTCCATTTTTTTTTTTTAATGAATTTTTATTTAAATTTTTGTTGAAAAAAAATGCTTTTTTCAAGTTCTCCTATCGAGTTCTCTTAAAATAATGAACCAATTTAAAAATGTTCTGAGAAATGTTTATTGAATATTCAATTACCTTTCATTCAATATAACAATTGATCATATGTGTTATTTAGAATGCGAGATATTTACAACTATATATGTGAGCACCTTTATGAAAGCTCGGTTCAAAAGTTATTGGCCCATATTTTGTAAACCTATACAAAGAAAGATTTTTAAACTATATTTTCGGAATCAGGGCGTCATTTTACAAAATAACCTTGACTGTTGCGCAGAATGGCTGTTGTGTAGTGTAATCTATAATGATTCTCGATAAAAAAAAACGAACCGAATAATATCTTTGCTTTTTATCTTTAAAACGCTATCGATTTGATATTGAAATAGTTTTCATATTCAATAAACCTATTTTTATTTGTTCCCAAAATTTGTTTTTATTTTTTTTAACGTACAATCTGACGTATATTCTGAGTTTTATATCGAACATTTATAATTATTTCATCGAATTCTAAATTGCTTTGTAGGGGAGAAACAAAAAATACTTATTTTCGATAAAAACAAATTTCAAATGTTCTGAAAAAAAAGGAAAATGTACCAAAATTCAGTAAATCATAAGATCAATGTCAAAATTTTTTCAGTTTCACTTCGAAAAATTATCATTATTGGAAAATTAGCGTGGGTAATAAATAAAAATAAACTAATTTTAGTGAGTAGTACCAAAATGAAAATGTATTATTTTTTTTTTTTTTGAGATGTCCAAATTTCCTTTTGTAAAAATTTCCATTTTTATATTACCATTTTTATTGTTCCATATTTGCTTTTTTATGTATTTCGAGTAATATATATATATATTTTTTTTTTGGAATATCTACTAAGATCCACAGCACTCAGACTGACTATATCGATTGTACTGTGAAATCGATTCCCTACGATTTTGTGGTTAATATCACCACGAGCGCCCATGCCCAAGCCGGGATTCGAACCCGAGACCTTCTGAATGCAAGTCCAGCGCGCTACCTCTGGACTGCTGAGGCCGTCTCGAGTAATATATACTATGTAATCAAATTTCCTTAGTCGTTAATTTCCATTAAGATTTAACCAATTTTCAAATACGGTTATTTCCTACTTTAAAAGTTTTAAATTTCGAATAATTCATAATACAAAATCTGAAGTCTTTCATTATTCATTTCTATACAATAGGAGACTTCATAAATTCTTTTTATTCGAGATTTTCTTATTTTTAAATTTCGTCTAATTTATATCACAGAATCGGACATTTTTCATCATACATTTTCATACAATTCGAGATTTAATAAATTTTTTATTAGTTTTTATTAATAAATATTTTATTTTCTTGTTCAAGACCTTAGATCTTTTAAATTTGGAATAATTCATAGATTCTTTCGTCATTAATTTTCAGAAAAAATTTACGATTTGACAAATTTAAAATATTTTGAAATTTATTTTTGAATTTTAAAAATTATGCAACACAAAATCCTGAACTCTTTTAAATTTTTAATATATTGTTTTTTTTTTTTGTTCCTAATTTTAAATATTTAATTTTCGACGAATTCTTATAAAAAATGTTATTCCAAATGCTAAATTAAATTTTATATGTTTTTCTAAAAAAAAAATATATTTTTTTTTTAATATTAAATTTTTGTTCTTTTTGCAATTTCAGGAAAAACGACTTAAGTTATAGCTGTCAAAAAAATGTAAAGTACTCACACAATAAAGATACATTTTAGCGTAATTATTTTTTTAAAATGGTTGCAACAATTATTATGGATTCCTTACCTGAAAAGAGAAGAAAAAAGTAAAATAAATAATTATTACATAAATACACACAAGGCACAAATGTCAAGGAAGATAATTGAAAATCAAAAATTCATGAAAAATAAACATATTTCAGTTATGCCACCCTTTTGCATATATAAAATGATTCATGCACACCAACAAAAAAAAAAGACTCAACAAATTCAACAAAGCCCAACAAAACCCACACTTGAAAAATCTTTCTATTTAAATTTATAACAAAAACTGTTTTTTCTTTATCTCCACCTCAAGCAAACGCCTCCAGAGATAACAACAGCAGCGCACCAGCAATCTTAAAGTTCACCACGAAAGTAAAAACAATTTCAAGATATAGAGCAGCTCGCAAAACACAAATAACACGAACAACAACACACACACGACGCAACGCAACGCGAACACAACAACAAACAACTCGTTGCTCTGTCATATCCTGCTGCACTGCACAGCGGTTCTGGGCTAAACGACCAACCAGTTAGTCAGGCAACCAGCCAGCCATCCAGCAGACTTTGCTCTACTCACCACACATCATGCCTCTCTCTGCTCTCCACCGCACCCCACCACTCCTACAGCAAGCAGCATGCACTTGCCTTGTCACTGAATTCTCAGTGCCCACAAATGAACCCAAGCTACATTCATACATTTCATCTGTACGTCAGTCAGTCAGTTACTCAGTCGCAAGTCTACAAAAATGCACATGATATGCTTTACCAGTCACCCCACCCACACTTCACCTAACTACGCCTAAGTAATCCACCACTTCATGAGACATTATTATAAAACAACAACACCACCCACAACTGACAATGTCCGTCGCCTCTTGCTCATTTTCACCACAACTCAAATGTGCTGAAAAATATTAAAAGCTTAAAAAATAAACCGAGAAAATGCTCAAAAGAAAAACAAGTAAATCGTTGAAATCGATGCCCAACTTTGGTTGAGTTGTCACCACCCACGTTGTCGTTATCACCGCCCACATGTTATACCGCCTACCAAATAGATATCAAGCCAGCTATTAGACTTTAATCCACCTTTTAGAATTCAACGCACCTTTTGGATTTGAATCCAACTTTCAAACCCACCTTCTAGACTTCAACCCAGTTTTCAAAGTTTACCCCCACCTTTTATACTTCACCACTTCACCTTCTAGACTTCAACTCGCATTTCAGTCTATAACCCACCACCCAAATATTAACATAGCACTTGTTGGCATTTCCCCACAATGTACCTCATACCACCCACCACATGTCGAAAAAAAAACCAACGACGTCTGTTCGTTTGCCATGCCGAGTACTCACTCGCATGTCCTTCGTCTTGTCCTCGGCCGTCGTCAGCGTGTCCTCGTAGCCGTTCATACTCTTGTCAACGTCCTGTTGTCCTTCTTGTGTGCGTCAGCCGGTCTGTTCGTCTTCTCGTACGTTGTTTATTATTGTCATTCGTTCATTTGCATTTTTTTTTCAAGTTATTCACCTCGCAACAGTCTCATAACCTCAAACATCAGCACGGCAGCTGCTTGCCTGCATAACTTTTCCACATTTTACGTCATGTCTGTTGTGCTGTATTTTCTAAACCTCACCTCTTACTTCTTACTTCCCTCCTTCTTTCCCACCAAAGAACAAACAAACCATCTATCTAAATATCCAGCAGGACAACGGCGTGCTCTCTTTAAAGCCACAAGGTACCCACAATTGTTAGCTAAAACTTAAGTTATACGACAAGCACTATCAAATACCACCCAACTCCCTTTTCACCAGCTACATCTATAACACCCCCTACTCACCACACCTTCTACAACTAAGCAATTCTTCCCACACATTTCCACATTTCGCCACTTCTTTCTTTTTTTACTTTGTGGCAGATTTAATTTGTATGTAACCGGAACAGTACCGGAAAACAAATGCCACATGAAAATTCACCTCATTCACCACGTTTAGAGCAGACGTTAGCGCTGACGTTAGAGCTGACATTAGGGAGTCGTGGTGTGGTGTGGTGAGATGAGGTTGAGAAGAACTGTCTGCTGGGTGGGTCGGTCGGTGGTTGGATGGATTGGCATGTGTAATATGTCTGCAACGTGTGAGAAAATGTTTAAAGCGCATTTAAAATAAAACAAGAATTTAATGCCAACGAAAGTAATGTAAGTGACGGAAATACTACAACACAGAGCAGAAAAGTGAGCCGTCAAATAAACACACGGCACAGGAGCGGTTTTTGGTAAATTTTCCTGAGAGGGTTTTAAATTTCGTTTTGTTGAATTTGTGTGGTTGGTTACAAATGGTAATTCGCAGTTTAGGTTGTAATTAAAAAGGATACAAAATTATTTTGTTCTTTTTTTTCAATTAAAAAAAATAAATTTTTCACTAAAATTTAATTAGAATTCAATTTTATACTTAAAATTCAATTTTTCATTATAAATTAAATTTTTTCACTAAATATTAAATTTTTCACTAAAAAATTCAATTTTTCACTAAAAACTCAATTTTTTACTAAAAATTAAATTTTTCACTAAAAATTCAATTTTTCACTAAAAATTCAATTTTGCACTAAAAATTCAAATTTTCACTAAAAATTTAAATTTTCACTAAAATTCACTTTTTCACTAAAAATTCAATTTTTCACATAAAATTCAATTTTTCACTAAAAATTCAATTTTTCACATAAAATTCAATTTTTCACTAAAAATTCAATTTTTCACTAAAAATTCAATTTTTCACTAAAAATTCAATTTTTCACTAAAAATTCAATTTTTCACTAAAAATTCAATTTTTCACTAAAAATTCAATTTTTCACTAAAAATCAAAGTTCGTAAAAATACATTCGCGAATGAAAAAAATTCATTCTTTTCATTCTTATTCATTCGGAGAATGAATTTTAAAATCATAAATTCCTTACGAAAAATTCTCTCGCGAGAACTATTAGCTTTAATTCTTTTCACGAATTAATGAAACGACAAGAATGTTGCTTTTATTTTTCAACGATAAGAAAGATATGATAAATTCGCATGATATTAAAATTTGCGAATGAAAACAAATGTAAATAAATGTTCTTTTTCATTCTTTTTATATATAACTTTTATGGATAAAAAAGGAAATACTTGGAAGGTTTCTATGGACAAACTGGCTCGATTAGGATTTGGCCAGAACGTCATTGTAACTTTTTCGGGTGAATCTGTTCCAATGGGATTTGGCCAAAACCCACTTGTGTCATTGGAACTTTTTTGGGTGAATCTGTTCCAATGGGATTTGGCCAGAACCCAACTGCGTCATTGGACTTTTTATTTAGGTGAATCTGTTCCAATGGCATTTGGCCATAACCCAACTGCGTCATTGGACTTTTTTTTGGGTGAATCTGTTCCATTGGGATTTGGCCAGAACCCAACTGCGTCATTGGACTTTTTTTTGGACAAATTGGTTCCATTGGGATTTCGGCAGAACCCACTTGCGTCATTGGAACTTTTTTGGGTGAATCTGCTCCAATGGGATTTGGCTAGAACCCAACTGCGTCATTGGACTTTTTTTGGACAAATTTAACGCAGTTGGGTTCTGGAATCAATTTGTCCAAAAAAAAGTCCAATGACGCAGTAAGATTCTGGCCATATCCCAATGAAACCGAATTGTTCAAAAAAATGTCCAATGACGCAGTTGGGTTCTGGCCAAATCCCATTGGAACAGATTCACCTAAAAAAAAGTCCAATGACGCAGTTGGGTTCTGGCCAAATCCCAATGGAACCTATTTGTCCAAAAAAAAGTCAAATTACGCAGTTGGGTTTTGCCAAATCCCAATGGAACAGATTCACCCAAAAAAAAGTCCAATGACGCAGTTGGGTTCTGGCCAAATCCCAATGGAACCAATTTGTCCAAAAAAAAGTCCAATGACGCAGTTGGGTTCTGGCCAAATCCCAATGGAACCAATTTGTCCAAAAAAAAGTCCAATGACGCATTTGGGTTCTGGCCAAATCCCATTGGAACAGATTCACCCAAAAAAAAGTCCAATGACGCAGTTGGGTTCTGGCCAAATCCCAAAGGAACCAATTTGTTCAAAAGAAAGTCCAATGACGCAAGTGAGTTCTGGCCAAATCCCAATGGAACCAATTTGTCCAAAAAAAAGTCCAATTACGCAGTTGGGTTCTGGCCAAATCCCAATTAAACAGATTCACTTAAATATAAGTCCAATGACGCAGTTGGGTTCTGGCCAAATCCCATTGGAACAGATTCACCCAAAAAAGTTCCAATGACGCAGTTGGGTTCTGGCAAAATCCCAATGGAACAGATTCACCCAAAAAAATTTCCAATGACTCAAGTAGGTTCTGACTAAATCCCTTTGGAACAGATTCACTCAAAAAAGTTCCAATGATGCAAGTGGGTTCTGACCAAATCCCAATGGAAACGATTTGTCCAAAAAAATGTCCATAACGCAAGTGGTTTCTGCTAAATCCCAATGAAATAGGAATATAAAAGAATTATTCGGAATATTCTTTTTTAATCAAGAACATTTATATACATGAATTTATCATTTCAAAAGTTCGCGAGAGAATGAAATTCAAAGAATTTTAAAAACATTCAAAAATTCGCGAATGAATGAAATGAAAAATTCCCAGAGAGAATATTCTTTGGAGAATGAATGTATTTCAAATATTCTACAATCCCTGCTAAAAATTCAATTTTTCACTAAAAATTCAATTTTTCACTAAAAATTCAATTTCTCACTAAAAAATTCAAATTTTCACTAATAATTCAAATTTTCACTAAAAATGCAAATTTTCACTCAATATCCAATTTTTCACTAAAAATTCAATTCTTCACTAAAAAATTCAATTTTTCACTAAAAATTCAATTTTTCACTAAAAATTCAATTTTTCACTCAAAATTCAATTTTTCACTCAAAATTCAATTTTTCACTAAAAATTTAATTTACACTAAAAATTTAATTTTTCACTAAAAATTTAATTTTTCACTAAAAAGTAAATTTTTCACTAAAATTCAAATTTTCACTAAAAATTCAATTTTTCACTAAAAATTCAAATTTTCACTAATAATTCAAATTTTCACTAAAAATGCAAATTTTCACTCAATATCCAATTTTTCACTAAAAATTCAATTCTTCACTAAAAAATTCAATTTTTCACTAAAAATTCAATTTTTCACTAAAAATTCAATTTTTGACAAAAAATTCAAATTTTCACTAAAAATTCAATTTTTCACTAAAAAATCAAATTTTCACTCAATATTCAATTTTTCACAAAGAATTCAAATTTTTACTAAAATGTCAATTTTTCACTAAAAATTCAAATTTTCACTAAAACGTCCATTTTTCACTAAAAATTCAATTCTTCACTAAAAATGCAATTTTTCACTAAAAATTCAATTTTTCACTAAAAATTCAATTTTTACTAAAAATTCAATTTTTCACTAAAAAATCAAATTTTCACTCAATATTCAATTTTTCACTAAAAATTCAAATTTTTACTAAAAATTCAATTTTTCACAAAAAATTCAATTTTCACTAAAAATTCCATTTTATTTTTTTTGTATAGTTAGATATTTTCATTTCGATTGATTTACATCAGTTAACGATTTCAGAAGTTTCTCTATATTGGCGCACATTTGCTATGTATTTCGACAAATTTTAGGGCGAAACTTTAGGACATGTGATACTCAAGCAGACATAATGAAATTTGCGAACAAAGGATTTGAGAATTAAAAAGAAAAAAAAACAAACATCCCCAAAAAAAACGTAGAATATTATTTCCTACCGAAGACGTTTAAGAATGAGCACAAGAAAGTTTAAGAATGGCGCATATATGGAAAAATAGTACAACATAGGATGCAACAGACAATATTCGAACAGAAAACAAAACAGGAAAAACTTAAACTGAGAAAAGAAATATATAAAAAAAGGAGGGGGGAAAATAAACTAAAATTAAAAACATATAAATTTGTGAAAAACAGCAACAACAGCCACACCCAAGGATTCAGCGACACGATTTCTACTATTTGTATTTTGTATGTGTCGTCGGTCGTCATCGTCGTCCTGTGTTGTCCTCCAACAGTAGCAGCTGCTGCCGCGCAGCGCTGCTTTGCTTTGTATGCGAATGAATCAGAGAGGAGGCAACTAACAAATGGAAAAAAAAACTGAAAAAAAACCATATTAACGATGAAGCGCGAACGAACATACGCAACAGCAACAACAACAGCAGCAGGCCACATAAATTATGAATCCTTTTTTGCAGTTGCTGTGCCGAGTGCTTTCTTTAAAAAGCAGCACTACAGCGAAAAACTTATTAAAGCACAGAGCGAGCGTGCAGTAGGTGCGAAAGAGACGCTGAGGTTACTATGTGTGTTGTGCAAAAGGACGAGTGTCCTTCGACACTCGCTGGACACACGCATGAGGAGGTGTCGTGCAGGCAAAAATAGAAAAAACAAGCGACATGATGCGAAAATTCGAAATGCGTGAAATACATGCAGCGTAAGATTGTAAAAATGAAACAACGGCTACATTTTGAACTACAAAAAGCACCAGAACTTCAGGGACCTTTATTTTTGTACACGTACAAAAATCTCTATAAATATTATCAATCGTTTCAAATATTATATTTATAGAAATTTTGTTCCGTGTATAAAAAAAATGTCCATGAAGTTTTATTAAATTTGTACACTCAGAAAAAAACTCATAAAATCCCATTAAAATTTGTCAATAGGACAGTTATTGATTTAATAGTATACAAATAATAAATATTTTCATACAAACTCAAATAAATTTTATAGTATTTAATAGGATTCACCGATTGAGTTAATAGTTTATCGGACAAATATCCTATTGACTAATTTTAATAGTAAAATCTATTAATTCTTATGGTATGTTTTTATTCATAAATTTGATATTGTCGATTTTGGAAACCATCCACACTTTTATTATATTTATAAAATCTAAAAAAATAAAGGACATCATAACAAACTGATCGGACATGTTCTGAAATTCACTTTGAATCGAAATTTAAATATTTGATAAGAAAAATCGAATTAAATTCGACAGAAATAAACATTCTTGTAATGAAAAATCGAATTCTGGACCTTACAACAAAAAAACCTGGATTGGAAGGAAACACTTCTCAACAAAACGAGACATTTTTTGCCATTTTAAAGTTAGAACCGATGAGAAATGTTAGTAAATTTTAATAGTTGGCATGGACTATACTCTGGATAACCATAAATCAATTTATTGTTTATCGTTAAATCTTAAATGTTGACAAAAATATGAAAAAATAATCAATATTATCCGAGATTAGATCCAGTTATATTTAAAATATAAAAAAGAAAGTTTTTTTTATTCTAAGAACATCTTAAAATTACGATTTTAGTTTTCTCCAAAACTGAAAAAACTGAGTATGCAATCGAAATCAGCCTAAAATCCATGCCAAATTTCCCCTTGGAAGTTTTGAGGTAAACATTTACAAAACTAAATATTAATTTTTTTTAAATTTGATTTTCAAATTTTAAAATAGAGGGAGTCATGTATTTCAAAATTGTGATATACCATTGCAAATGTAATATAATTATCTAAAACAGGAATGACCAGCTAGTAGCTCTTTCCGACCTTTGGACCCACAACAAAAACTAGTTGTTGGTTCAAACTTTGCTTGTGTTGTGTTATTGATTTCTTCGATCATTTGTGTAGCGGTTAATCGAACGCAACAACAAACACACGAATTCTGATGAGTTCACTTGATTTCATTTGCAAGTGCAGCTACAAACGATTATCCAACAACACAGTATGCATCAAAGCTGGAGATCGCTTTTTCGCGGAAATACATTAATCAAATTTTATGGGCTTGGTTATACATAAAAATGTTTTTGTGTGGAAGCGGGACAGTTGGGCACCACTAGCAAGTGCAGCAACAAACGATTCAAACTTTGCTTGTGTTGTGTTATTGATTTCTTCGATCACTTGTGTAACGGTTAATCGAACACAACAACAAACACACGTATTCTGCTGAAACAAAGATTCAAACTTTGCTTGTGTTGTGTTATTGATTTCTTCGATCACTTGTGTAATAGTTAATCGAACACAACAACAAACATACAATTCACTAGATTTCTTTTGCAAGTGCAGAAACAAACGATTCAAACTAGGCTTGTGTTCTGTTATTGCTTTCTTCGATCACTTGTGTAGCGGTTAGTCGAACACAACAACAAACACTCGAATTCTGCTGAGTTTACTTGATTTCTTTTGCAAGTGCAGCAACAAACGATAATCCAACAACACAGCATGCATCAAAGCTGGCGATTGCTTTTTCGCGGAAATACAACAATCAAATTTTATGGGCTTGGTTATACATAAAAAAGGTTTTTGTTTGGAAGCGGGATAGTTGGGCGGGCACCACTACTTTGCTTTAAAACAAAAATTAAATATTGTTGTTTTTTTTGGTGGTACAAAACACCCAATTTGTACCAACTGGATCTTGACCTTAAAATAATTAACAGAGATCGTAAAAAAAACAATTAAAATATATATTTTTTTTATAGTTTTTCTCAAAAAATAAAATTTACTGAAGAAATAAAATTTATCATCTATGTCGGAAAAAAATTCTGCCATTTTTAAGAAATTTTTAAGGTATATTTCTGGCATATTTCCGGCAAACGCACAGATAAATGGAATATTTTGGGAAGTGTATAGCAGGTTGCAATTTTTTTGGCATTTTAATGGCAGATTCACTCCATATTTTGGGAACGAACACAAAACAAACAGCTTGTGATACAAGCTACTCCTTTGTCTATTTGAAATATGTCGAAAACAGCCTCGACCTTTCTTTCAAAAACCACAATAAAATTCTAAATAGTTTCATTTTTATCGAAAACCCTATTGTTTGAGTCTAAAAACTATATTCAACTATAAAAATATCGTTTGATTTCCTATGTTAAATTTTCAAAGTATTTCAAATATCCCCACTTTTCTTAAAGACGATATAAAACCGAAACCGTATATGTTTAATTCTAATTTGTACAATGATTTTGGCTTTAAAAATAAAATTCTAAAACAATTTTGAAAAAAAATTTTTTTTGCAGTGCATAAAGAGAACCTCTTTTTTTCATTTAATTTTGAAAATCGAATAAAAGCAAAAATTACCCACTGAAACCATGCCGAGGAAATGTTGTCGTGTCGTCGTTCTCGTCGTCTGCCGCCTACGACGTCGGTACGCAGTCTACAAAGGATGCGACGAGAATGTTAACTGAAATCCTTGAAAATGCTACTCAAACTGACAGCCAAAGAAAAACAAATTGGAGCCTCATTCGGTCGTTGGATGCTGGCTGGCTACACTTATTGATGTTGTTGTTTTTAGTCGCTGCCAGCATGACGAGTATTCACGAAAATTAACGAAAAACGAATGTCGTATGTTAAAGGATCTCAACAAC
Source organism: Dryomyza anilis (assembly GCA_951804985.1). NCBI lineage: Eukaryota > Metazoa > Arthropoda > Insecta > Diptera > Dryomyzidae > Dryomyza > Dryomyza anilis. The sequence continues at coordinate 118,036,606 of OX638130.1, forward strand.
AACTACAGCAACAAGGCAAACAACAAAAGTAGCGACTGCGACAGCAGTAAGCAGCAACTACCGTAGCAACGGCTGCAGTTGCCAATAAAAAAAAAACTTATTAACAAAAGCAACAACAATGAAACGCACAACACGAAGCAGCAGCACCAGAAGGATCGCATATATTCGGAATTTTGCGCTGCTACAACTACTCGTTACTCGCTATCGTTGCAGTGACTGCACTAATAATGACTACCAAAATAAATAAGCCCACGGAAAATAATTAGATAAATATATAAATAAAAATTAAATATTTGATTGAAAATTTAATTTTAACTAAAAATTAAATTTTCATTAAAAAAAAATTCAATTTGTCACTAAAAATTCATTTTTTCACCCTAAATTAAATTTTTCATTTTCACTAAAAACTCAATTTTTCACTAAAAATTAAATTTTTCACTAAAAATTCAAATTTTCACTAAAAATTCAAATTTTCACTAAAAATTCAATATTTCACTAAAAATTCAATATTTCACCAAAAATTCAATATTTCACCAAAAATTCAATTTTTCACCAAAAATTAAATTTTTTACCAAAAATTCAATTTTTCACCAAAAATTCAATTTTTCACCAAAAATTCATTTTTTTACTAAAAATTAAATTTTTCCACTAAAAATTCAAATTTTCACTAAAAATTAAAATTTTCACTAAAAATTCTATTTTTCACTAATAATTCAATTTTTCACTAAAATTCAAATTTTTACTAAAAATTCAAATTTTCACTAAAAATTCAAATTTTCACTAAAAATTCAATTTTTTACTAAAAATTCAAATTTTCACTAAAAATTCAAATTTTCACTAAAAATTTAATTTTTCACTAAAAATAAATAGAAAATTTCTCATGACTTAGTAACAAACATTTTGGCCTGAGTGTTTTGTGCCAAAAAAAAAACTCGCCACGAGCAACATCGAATCAGTCGAGAGCACGCCGCGTTGATGGCAAAATAGCGGCGAATGCATTATGGCCCCCTCCGAGGCCTTCCGTCAAACCACCCACTTGAACTTATTGCCTGAGTTGCATGGTATGTGATGGGTCCTTTTGGAAATTGTTGGATGAAGCCGATGTTACTAATGCAGAAGAAGAAGAAGACGCTGGTTAAAGAGCTGATGCTGCTCTATGGGTGCCGCCAGGATGTGCATAGCATAGTTTTCCAGTGATTCGAATAATGCACGAATTCGAGTTTCGCAGGATGTTGTCGAAAGTGCAGTCACGGCTACTAGGTCGCCACTAGTTAGAGCAGAGTAATAGATACACAGAGAGAGAGAGAGAAGTCGCGAGAGACAAGTGGGATGGATGGCAGTCGAGAGTGGCACGAGCTGCATACGAACATTGACATTTATTTCTACCTATCCCAGATGCATTTGTGTGGTTCAATTCTCCTGATTGTTGCGTGTGAAAATAAGCAACAACATCGTACATATTCTGTGTGCGGGGCGGCGTTGTGTTGCGTTACGTTATGCGCTACGTTTGCGTTACGTATACCGCAAACTTTTGGTAAACAACAACAAATGCAAATAGGTAATATGTATAGCATATTGAAACATCCACGAGACTCAACAACAAACTTAATACAAATGTAATGAAATTCGAACTCGCAAGGATGCTGCCGCCCGAATAAGGAATTTCAACAGCAATGTCAATTTGCGTGGTATCCCTGCCGATGATGCGCTGCTGAATAAACACAATTTGAAAAATGAAACCAGTAGAAAAAACACATAATATGTAATGCATTGGGTTTTGTGTTATGCTTGCGGATACTTCTTACATTTCTCACTGTGTATTTTGAAACCTATTGTTGAGAGTATGGCCCAATACAACAGCAATAACAACAACAGTTGCAACATCATGAAGAACAATTACAACGACAAACACATTAATCAAAAAGTATCCTTCATCATCATCCTTAGTACATATTATAGCGAGGGATCGAACAACAACAAAATAAAATAAAAAAATACAAAAAAAGGCAAAAAAAAAAGTTTTTCTAAAAAGATTAATCAAGCAAACCCCTCGTATAAAAACTATACACGCAGAGTATCAATTATCTAATTTTTATGTTTGTGTCAATCGTGGGAAGTAATTGAAGGACAAATTTACGAACTACACTTCATTTCTTTTTCTGGTCTCCCTCTCTTATATTTCTTTATTCTGAATATTCTGCGCTTTGAACAATTATGTATATAATATATGCTTGATTGCAGAAAACATTACAATCGTTCAAATCAATCATCAAACCATATCTAGCAATCACATATCATTGGATTTTATTTGTCACAATAATTTTAAGTTTTTATGTTTGTGGCAATTATGGGAAATGATTACAGCAATAATGTTGAGATCGAAACATGTTAAATTCAAACATTTATATTTTTCTAGTGTTCTAGCAATCAGACATCATCGTATTTATTTATTTGTCACAATAATATCAATTAAATATGTTTGTGACAATTGTGGGAAATGATTACAGCAATAATGTTGAGTAGGGAATTTGTTGAACTCGAACATTTTCCTTTTCTAATCTAATTCTTCTGGATTTTCTCTTGTTCTAGCAATAAAACATCATCGTACTTATATATTTGTCACAATACTTTCAAGTCAATATGTTTGTGACAATTGAGAAAATGATTAAAGGAAAAGGGGAACATGCTGAATTACAATAATTTATTTTTCTAATCTAATCTTTTCTAATCTACTTATTTATTTGTTACAAAAATTTCAAGTAAATATATTTGTAACAATTGCGGGAAATGATTGCAGCAATAATTTCGAGAAGGAAACATGATGTATTCAACATTTTTCGTTTCTAATGTAATTTTTTATGAATTTTCAGTTGTTTTAGCAATCAGACATCATTGTACTTATATGTTTGTCACAATACTTTCAAGTCAATATGTTTGTGACAATGATTACAGCAATAATGTACAGAAATGAACACTCAAATATTATCTTTTACTAATCTAATTTATCAGGATTTTGTATTGTTTAAGCAATCGCACATCACAGTACTTCTTTATTTGTTCTAATAATTTTAAGTAAATATGTTTGTGACAATTGATAACATCAATAATGTTGACAGAGGCACATGTTGAACTCAAACATTTTCCTTTTCCAATCTAATTTTTCTAGATTTTCTGTTTTTCTAGCAAACACACATCCAGCATCGAACTTATTTATTGATCACAATAATTTCAAGTCAAAATGTTTGTGACAATTAGGAAAATGATTGCAACAATATTGTTGTAGAGGAACATGTTTCTTTTCTAATCTCACTTTTTTTTTGATTATCAGTTTTTCTAGGTGTTACACATCATCATTTTTCTTTATTTGTTACAATAATTTCAAGTCAATAATCTTGTAACAATTGTGGAAATGATTGCAGCAATAATGTTAAAAAAAGAAACTTGATGAATTCAAACATTTTTCTTTTCTAATTCCATTCTTTATGAATTTTCAGTTGCTATATCAATTACACATCATCGTTCTTCTTTATTTGTTACAATAATTTGATGTCCATATGCATATGACAATTGTGGAAAATGATTGCAGCAATAATGTTGAGAAATTAACATGATATATTCAAACATTTTGCTTTTCGAATCTCATTTTTACTAAGTTTTCTGATTGTCAATTTTGTAATCTTCCGTAATCATTCATAAAATAATGCATAATTGTAGTAAACGTTATAATAAACGATTGATCAAGTAATGGATGAATTTAGTTATTTGCCACAATCATTAAAACGTTTATAATTATTTAGTACTATTTTAGAAAATATTGTACAAATGGCACAAACATTTATAAAAGTCGAAGAATATTATAGTAAGCATTTATAATCGTTGCAAGCACACATTGATTTTAGCATTTATAATATGTTTGTCACAACCACGTCATAAAGAAAATTGTACTCTCTTCTCTGTGTGTGATTTGACAGTTTTACTACCTGCATAAATATGTAGTAAATATAGTTTTCTCTCAGCTAATAGTTACTTGCGTGTTTATCCATGACAAATTGTATTCCCCCAACCCACAAAATGTTCCCAACCACAAATATATATATACAGCAAAATATACGCAAGTATATACTATGATTATGTAATGTTAAAATATTCAAAGATTGTGTTGTTTGGTAGAGGAAGTACGAGAGATGCTCTGTACCGCGACGTACTACATGTTATATTGCCAAATACTTTACATTGTAAATATAATAACTCCAGAGTGAGTGTCATTGTTCGTTTAGTAAACACAAACAGTAACTCTATAAAATAAATATAAGAGATAAAACTCTAAAAAATTTTGAAAGTAAATATAAAAATTGAGGAAAATTGTATTGTGACAAGATGGAAAACGAAAAAGAATTTTGTATTATTCTGTTGAATATATTTAAAATATTAAAATAGTGAAGTAAATTTACAGATTAAAATATAACACAATTAATTATGGAAAGTTATAAAAGTATTTTTATTGAATTTAAACATTTTTAAATGATAAATTTTATGAAAAATTTTAATATCCCATAAATTTTAGTTTTATATATTGGAAGGAAAGTTTTTATGTGAATTTTTTATCCCATTTATACAATTGGAAGGTGCAGGTCGCACTTTTTCTTGTTCTTGTAGGGTCATTCTTGTTCTTGCTGTGAGAGTCTTGCATTTTTTGCAATTTTTAGGATCCACATTATTTATTCCGAAATGTTTTTAGTCAATTATGGAAATAAATAAATGTATCTTAGTAAAATTATATTAAAATCTATTAGAAAATAAAATTGTTTCTTGTTCTTGCTCATTTCTTGCAAAGGTTAGACTCATATTTATTACATTAGAAGGTGCATGTCGATCTTGTTCTTGCACTTTCAGCGTAGTTCTTGTTTTTGCAGCGAAGGTCGATCTTTTTTTTTTAGAAAAAACTGCTAAAACTAGACTATCCTTGCAATAAGTGAGCAAGAACAAGAACCATTTTTCTTTTAATTTTATCTTCATTTTATTGCTCATCACGTGCTATGACACACTGATCTTTTAAACCCGGTTACAACTTCGAAACGAAATCGTATTTAATATAAGATTTTTTCTCTGTCGGTTTTCAATACAAAATCATCGTATTTCAATAGAATTTAATACGATTTTTGTAGTCGAATAATTGCATTTCTATCGAAAGGGAATTTCAGACCATATCCGATATCATGTATTCGAAGGACATGTAGTGATAACACAGAGATTTCTTTGGTATCACTGGACCACGTTTCAACTCCAAATCGATATTGTATTCCATCGAATTTTGATGCTCTTCTAGAATTCGAGTATTCAATGCGAAATCAATGTATTTCAATCGAATTCAATTCGATAATTGTTGTCGAATATTTGAATTTTGAACTAAAGAGAATTTCAAAATATGTCTCATATCATAGAATCGGAATCGGAACATATTAGAGCAACATTATTATCAAATATATAACATTAAATGAGTGAAAAAAACACAAGTGTGACCAAAGTATATAAATAGAGATTATAATGTTAATAAATCTTAAATCTTGAATCAATATAAACAGGAACAAAGGCAGAAACCAAAACGGTGCACCGCTTAAAACCATCCCCCAGATGTAGTCAACCCAACCTGGTGTATGGAACATGTGGTATAAAACAAGATGTTTACGAGGACGAAGATGATGCCCGAAAAGATGGAATGAGGTATGTTTAAGACAGGCGGCGGCTGGCTAGCGGTGGCACATGTAAACGAGCTTAAGTTTGAATTAAGTATAATACATACTCACGCACGCACGCATGTATCTAGATACATATCTAGTATATATAAATATATAAACCAATAAAGACATGGTCACAATATAAGATTTGAGTGGGAAGAAAGCAAAGACAAGACAGGATAGCAACGGACAGGATAGACGGACGCACAGTAAGACAGCCGTACAAACAACAAATATCTGCCGCCCGACTACCTAACATAATTTATGATTAAGTTTAATACGAAACACGATTTGGTACGTGCAAAACTCTGGACATATTATATATAGTATAAACAGCGCTAAAGAGCTGCTGAAAGATGATGCGAAGGAGTAGTAGATACATATTTCCAGAAACATCCGCAGCATTAAAGCGTATACGCTACAAAACCGAGGGACACACAGCACAAACAACTTTAAAGACGCGCCAACATTGACGAGTACAACGACAACGCAACGACGACACGAACCACGAATTACGAACAACTACTGTGCGAAACAAGGATATAGAGTTAGTGCATAAAGTAGGGGCGGTGGATGGAGTGAGGGAGGAAAACAGGCTAACAGTACCTTTGATGCCGTCGAATATGTATTGAAATGGAGCAACCTGGAAATATTTGCGTTATATCGAGAAACAGTGCGCAGTTCTCTCTAATTATGTTGAGGGAGAAACATCTCTGTAGTAGTTGTAGTTAGTAGTCGTAGTAGTTCCGACCAACGCCTATAGCGACTATAATTAGGAAAACGCACGCAAGCGGATATTATCGAAAATGCAACAGCAGCAGTAGTAGCAGCAGCAGAGGCCACCAATGGCAGTACCTAGTAAAGACATAACTATACGTCCGATGGACGCACAGACGAACATTCGATTCGTTTGTCCATCAACTATATTGAGTTTGCTAATTAATGATAAAATCACAAGGTTTCCTAGGATAATTGGACGGGTTGGTGGTAATTGGTTAGGGCATGAACATGGGCTGTTTCAAATGGGAGAATTTTAAATTAAGCTTTGTTCTAATAGCATCACTGCAACATATTAACCCTGATAATTCTCATATCTAAAAGGACTCATAGAGGTTCTTCTCAGATCGCAAATTCTCAGATTGTGAATCGCAAATTGTCAGATCGAAAATTCTCGTCACAATTCGCAAATTCTCCTATATCCATGTTTCACGGATTTCCAAATTTAAGCATTGAAATAAACTTGGGTCTTTTAGTACTATTAAACAATGTCCCAAGAAAATGTCTCATAGGGAAATGTCATGTCAGAAATGCTCATATCCGAAATTGTACATGAACTGTACATGAACTGTACATGAACTGTACATGAACATTTCCCCGAAATGGACATTTCCCTGAAATTGGCATTTTCCCGAAATGTACATTTCCCCGAAATTGACATTTCCCCGAAATTGACATTTCCCCGAAATGGACATTCCCCGATATTGACATTTCGCCGAAAGTCAATGAAAGTCAAGAAAAAAGAAAAGGGCGGAAAGTCAAAATAAGACCAATCAATTTTTTATTGCAGAAATCGAAAGCAGACATCGTTAAAAATCGAATGGAACCAGTGTACCAGACAAAAAAGGGTCACGGGCCACTCCGAAGGGTACCATAAACATTTAATGTTGTTGTCTATCCATTTCCGTAACAAAAAAATATGTAAATTTGGCCCCCTTTTAAGTACCATTAACCTTCTAATGCTGGCATGTCATGGAGGTCATGGACCACTCCAAATTGTACTCAAAGTGGTGGGACCTACAGTTTATTGCCGAATCCGAACGGCGGGTGAGAGCTTTTCATAGGCAATGGTTTTACTCTCGTAGGTTTGCCATTTACTGACGAGAGGTAGCGCGGTATAGAAAAATGTTTCTATTGAAAGATGTTGTTAGCCCCAGTCCAGGCTTGAACCGGGGACCTTTCGACTCGCAGTCCAACGCTCTAACCACTGAGCTACCGCAGATACATATATAGATTCAAAAATTCCACGAAATTGATATATAGAAAATTCTCAGTTTTAAAACAAAATTCTAACATATTCTTGTATCGGAAATTCTCATAGCGAATGTGCTCAAATCACAAATACTTCAATCAAAAAATTCTACAGATTCCCTGATACTCGATTACAAAAACTTGATGAGGTAAACTTTCGATCAGAGCATTACTTGAAAGCAAATTTCCCAATAAATACTAATTAAAGCATATTTCTCAATAAATACTAATTAAAGCAAATTTCTCGGGATCATTCTATAAAAATAAATATTACAGTTGACGAAACAAACGACTAATCTGACAAGGTCAAACATTTGTTTCATAGATTTCGAAGTTATCAACATGAAATCGCGCATGACATCATAGCCAATGAGTGTTTCATAGTTCGATAAGCTGTTGAAATAATTTGTTGAGAGGCTCCATTGAAAATGAAACAAACAAAAACACACCTTTTATGGTTGTTGGTTGGCTTATGTTTCGAAATATTGAAAGAAAAATGGCTGCTAAACAGATTCGCCAAACATCTGCCTGCCTGTCTGTCAGCCGCCTGTTTGGTGCATGCGAATGAATTAATATTGCCACGTTTTCGGTTTCAAAAATTTACAAGTGAAATTAATGAAAAGCAGGTGCCAAGCAAAACCTTTTAATTTTGCATGAAGTCATTAAAAATTGAACCCAACAACAACTACAACGAAAAAAAGGTTAAGGGGTGCTGCTTAATACGAAATAAATATTATCTAGACTCACGTATAGAGCGATTAGTTTTACGCTGAAAATAAAAAGGAATTTGGACGGGCACAATTGGGATAATACAATTTAAGTTAGATTTATTTGAGAGATATGATTTTATTATAGTTTTATAATGGAAATACATGATTAGCAACATTTGGATATAGATATTGTAATCTAGGATAATATGGTATGAGTTATCCTATGATAAAATTAGGAAAAAAGCTAGAAAAAAACGCCTAAAATTAACAAAAAAAATATATTTTGAGTGAAATTTGTTTTGATGAACAAAATTCTTTAATTTGATGTATATTTTGTGTATAATGTATTTGTTCATTAATGTTATGAAACGTATGTAATTTTCGCATACACTTTCTCAAATTGAAGAACACTTTCTAAGACATTCATTAAATTGCATGATGAATTCATAACATTGATGTTTTGTAGTAATCAATATTATGAATTGTTCTTCAATACAATGAATCATTGTTTGAAGGAAGGAAGAACGATAGAGGATTTTAATTATTCTGTGTCGTAGAAATTTACCATATTAGAAAAAAACCGGATCATCTTGCTAGTAACTGGGGAGGTATGTTCAGTTTCCAATCATGAGCCTAGTATAATTTCTACTGGGGGTGGCGAATCATTTCTTTATATTGAATTTATATTCATTTGATCATAGACTGATTATTGTATTTTTATATAAACCATAAAACTGATCAATTACTGACCCATCTGATCTAAAGTATGATTATGTCTTTTTTTAATAGAGTAAATTTCTGTTAGGTATATTTGAGGTCTTCTATTTAAGGTCTCTTTATTGATACTTTAAATTTGTATAAGCAAAACCACAAATTATGTTCGTTGTCCCTTACTGCACAAAGAATTCAGGGAAATTTGCGAGACTAATTTGTATTATTCGTGACATAAGGTAAGAGAATGCAGCTGTTCACTTTCATATGTATAATGTTAAATAAACACATTGTGTTCGATATCGAACAAAAGCGCAGTAGTCATCGAAATGCTTTTTATTTTTATTTTATGCATCTTTAAATAATTGCTCTATTTATGGATCATAAACCACACCACACACAAGAGGCTAGCAATCTCAAAATATACTATATAAACAGATGTTTATATGCTGTGATAAAGAATTCAATCGCAAGCATGAAATTTCAAATTGTATCTGTTATATAGTAGATACATGTAAGTCTTTAGATAGTTTTCGTATCTAGATACATTTGCCCACATGCTCAATTATGTGTATCTAGATAACACTGAAGAAATCTTTGAATAATCCATCATGTATGCGAAATTTTGACATGTATCTCGATTGATCTGTTTTTCGTAAACGTTATCTAGTTGTTTATATGTATCTAGATACTTTTACTTATTTGTACAATTCTTTGTATCTAGACAATACTAAAGCAATTTTTATAGTTGCAGAATCCGACAAGTATCTAGATTGATCTGCTTATCGGTAATGTTTATAGTTGCTTCTTTTTTGTATATGTTATATAGTAGGTACTTGTGCGTATTTAGATAGTTTATGTATCTAGATACTTTTGCCCACTTGCACAATTATGTGCATCTAGATAACACTAAAGAAATCTTTAAATAATCCGTCATGTACGCAAAATTCGACATGTATCTAGATTGATCTGTTTTTCGTAAACGTTATCTAGTTATTTGTATGTATCTAGATACTTTTACATATTTGTACAATTCTGTGTATCTAGATAATACCAAAGAAATCTTTATAGATGCCAAATACGTCAAGTATCTAGATTGATCTGTTTTTCGCTAATGTGTATAGTTGCTTCTATATTGTATCTGTTATATAGTAGATACATGTAAGTCTTTAGATAGTTTATGTATCTAGATACTTTTGGTCACTTGCACAATTATGTGTATCTAGATAACACTAAAGAAATCTTTGAATAATCTGTCATGTATGCTAAATTTGACATGTATCTAGATTCATCTGTCTTTCGCAAACATTATCTAGTTATTTGTATGTATCTAGATACTTTTGCTTTTTTGTACAATTCTGTGTATCTAGATAATACAAAATCAATCTTTATAGTTACAGGATCCGAAAAGTACATATATTGATCTGTTTTTCGCTAATGTTTATAGTTGCTTCTTTATTGTATCTGTTTTATTCTAGATATTTGCAAGTATTTAGATATTTTTATGTATGTAGATACTTTTGGTGACTTGTACAATTATGTGTATCTAGATAACACTAGAGCAATTTTTGAATAATCCGTCATGTATGCAAATTTCGACATGTATCTAGATTGATCTGTTTTTCGTAAACGTTATCGAGTTATTTGTATGTATCTAGATACTTTTACATATTTCTACAATTCTGTGTAACTAGATACTTTTGCTTAACTGTACACTTATGAATATTAAGATAATACTGAAGAAATCTCTATAGTTGCAGAATCGGACATGTATCTAGATTGATCTGTTTTCGAAAACAATGAGATATTGCGAGATTAATGTGTGCTATCTTTTGTTGTTTTAAAATGTAACTAGAATGTTCTAGATATCCAGATACTTTAATTTAATTGTTTTTTAATCATTGTGCACAACTTGGCTATGCGTATGTGTATCTAGATACTTTACCAATTGCATAAATACGTTGCCCAGTTATATGAAAAAAAGTATATAAGAAAATACGATACTATTATGTACGTAGATACTTGTGTGTATCTATAAACTTGTACGTTTTTAGATACGCGTAAGTTTCTAGATACATTTTCATATTTCTACTGTTATGTATAGCTAGATATAAACAGCTAACTGAAATCTTTATAGATACACATCTTTATAGATACAAATTCTGACAATGTATCTAGAGTGGTCTGCTTTTCGAAAGCGTTATCTAGATACTTGATTCGAGTTCAATACTTGAATATGTATTTGATGCAATTCAATGTGCGATAGGTACTATAGTTTTATACATATGTATCTAGATAGTTATTATTTCAAATCTAGATACAAAGGTAGGTATTTAGATCTTTGTGCACTACATGACCGCCTGTACATCTATCGAGATACTTTCTCAAAATGCATAAATGCGTTTTCCAGTTATATGAAAAAAGTTATATGAAGAAGAAAGAAATAATGTTGGCATCATGCGTTTGCGTTGCAACATCAACTGAAAATTTTCGCAGTTATAGATACACATCACCCAAATAAATATGCAGAGAAGAAGAAGAAGAAAACATCACCACCAACCAACCAACCAACTAACAACTTCAACGCCATCGACAAAAACACAAAACACTACTAACTACAACAAAAATTGTTTCGATTTTTTTTTTGTTTTAATTTGTTTTCTTTTTTGCAATTGTAGCTGTGTTAGCAATTTTAATATAGTATCGTCGTTGTTGGTTTTGATTTTTGCCTACGTTGTAGAAATAAAAAAAAACAAAATAATAAAGAATATAATAGATAAAAAGTTACAAAAGTAAATGAAAAACGTAAAAATCCGATACACTCACTGCTCAGCTCTGCTCTGCTCGCGTTGACGATGAAAAGATACATAGATATGAGACATGTATCGCATAGATACAAATGTATCTGCGCGACGTGGCGCGATTCTTTTCATACCAGAGTTTATAAACTAAATCAAATAAAAGGTAGTCAGTCACAGCAGCAAATATGTTTTTCATTTAACGTTATTTTAACAAACAAAAGTTAAAATACATAATTGACGTCATATTAAAATAATACAGAAAATAAAACATGTACGACGAAGAATATCTGCGAAATTTGTTTCAAGGCAAAGCGTAATATTGTTGAGCAATTATAGAATTTTATAGAATTCCATATATGGAAAGTATATAGAAAGCATATAGAAAGTATATAGATTTAAAATATAAGTAAATGCAGACAAAAGTATTTAAAAGAAAGATGTGTTGTCATGTCTAGTAAAAAAGTAACTAGATACAAATTACTATAATGGCATTGCGATTTAGTTCTTGAACTTTAGTTCTATAGTTTTATATTTCCCTTTTTCGAATTAACTATTGCAAATTTTAAAACTACAAACAACCATTTGATGATAAATTTTAAATTCCATAAACAGAAACTCAAATAAATTTTATAAGAAAATCAGAAAATATATTTTTTGTCAAAAAATACATTTTATGATCCAATAAAATTTTAATAATCGATAACGAAATCTTTTTCTAAATCGATATAACGACGATATTATTCCAGATAGGTTGAATTTTACAGAATACCCTCTCATTTCGGTATCATTATAGATTACACACAGCATAAAAAAATCAAAATTTATGCGCAATCTTACTATGCGATGAACTATAAGATTCTAATCAAGATCTCATACAAAATTTTGTTGGTATTATTTATAGTTTTTGAGTTATTATGTAAAACAAATAATTTAAATTACCCGAGACAACCCCAGACAAAATATTTGGCAGAGTCGAGGCATTTTAGAAAAAAATGTCGACTTATTTAAACAGACTTAAGCGAAATTTGTATCACAAGCTGTTTTCTGTCTGTTCCAAAAATATTCCGTGAAAATATGCATTAAAATTCCACAAAATTTTACCACCTGTTATACACTTCCCAAAATATTCCATTTATCTGTGTGTTTGCCGGAAATATGTCGAAAATATCCCTGAAAAATGCCAAAAATTTTGTCTTTGAAACATTTTTTGCATTTTATAGGAATATTTCAGATAAATGGAATATTTTGAGAAGTGTATAGCAGGTTGTAAAAGGTTGTGCAATTTTAATGGCAGATCCGCGGCATTTCTGGGGAACGGTCTGAAAATAGGTAGCTCTTTATACAAATTCTATTTGAATAATGTCGAAAATGTGTTTCTAAACTCGAGGCAGTCCTGTCAAAAACGTTGTCCTTTTTATATTTTTGTTTTAGCAGTTTCTGCAAGAACAAGATTGGCGGATGCAAGAAGAAAACAACCCTTTAAAACCAAGAACAAGTCTATATTTGAAATAAATTTATATATTTTAGACTTTTTCCAATTTGTTCTGGCAGTTTTTGGAACACAAAAACAATATTGACCTTCCGATGCAAAAACATGAACAAGACATATATTTATTTTTCCAAATATAAGAAAAAATAATCCTATCATGATAAAATGTTGGTACTCAAACAACAAATATCACTACTGAAAGAGTTCTGAGGGGCTTAATTTAAGTATGAATTTGGTTTGGTTTTTGTTTTTGTCAAATTCAAAATTTCCCTCTAATATGGGCCATTCCACGTCAAAACGAACACTTTTAAGATTTACTATTATTTATTTTGCTGAATCTTTGCCCACATGTACTGTGTCCAAAAATATTTTACACGTGTTTCTTGTTTAATAAAAAATACACCTTAATAAATTGGAAATGTTGTTGTAATTCTACATTTTTCATTGAGTTATACTACCACGTGAACCAAATTGGTCAATATTGAACAATTTGGGAAGTTAATTAATTTGCATAAGTGGCAAAATTAGTTTTGTAGAATAGAATTTCGCTCCTTTTTGCAAGAAATGCAAAACTATTGCAACAAGTACAAAAACAGGACTGACTATGCAAGCACAAGAACGACCAGATGATGCATTTGCTCATTACAAATGACAGCAGCAAGAACAATAGTGACCCTGCACGAACAAGAACGACCTGTGAATTTAGTGATGTCCGTCTTTACTTTCGTAAGTTTGTCTATTGCAAGAGAGATTACAGGAAAACCAGAAGAGCAAGAAATGCAAAACTAGTGCAGCAAGAACAAGAACAGGACTGACCATGCAAGCACAAGAACGACCTGATGATGCAATGTCATCCGATGTTCGTGTTCTTGCATCAGCAGGTCGTTCTTGTGCTTGCATGGTCAGTTCTGTTTTTATTCAATGCAAGAACATGACTAACATCTTTAGTAAAGGTCATCATCTTTAAGCAGGTCGTTCTTGTGCTTGCATGGTCATGTCCAGTACTTATTCCATTCAAGAACATGACTAACATCTCTAGAATTTGTTCTTGCTCTTTACAAATGCAAGAGTCTTGCAGCAAAAACGAGACAGACCATTCAAGAATAAGACCGACCTGTGGATTTAGTGATGTCCGTCTGTACTTCCGTAAGTTTGTCTATTTAAATCAAGATTACAGGAAAACCAGCTGTTCAAGACCAATAAAACTTAGACATAAGATTACTTGTATAACTACTATGTCGGGAATTAAAAATGGGCGTAATCGCTTGATTGTGAACTGTGATATGCCGATTTTAAAAAAAATCATTTGTGAAAAGATGGCAACAAGGTAATTAATTAAAAAATAATGAACTGTCTCATTAGAAAAATTGTATAAATTATATTAAAAAGATATTAACAGAACGTCTCAACTATAGTATTATTAGTTAATAATGCAACAGAGATTAAAATGCTTACGTGTTAAGAATACTGTGGAGATTAAAACTAAATGATATGGAAGTAAATGCAATTTAACGATTGTTTGAAGAGACTACACGGAAAAGAGCACGACTAAAATATGCAAAAACTGATAGAACAGAAAAAATATCTAGCAGATACTTAAACATTATAAAACACTCATGAGTGTAACGTGAAAACAATAATTAAAATAGATTAAAATATTAACACATTTAGACAAGTTCCAAACAGAAGACTCGAAGGGGAGATCTGATAAAAGTTAGGTAGGTAGTCAGTTGAGTGAGATTTTAAACAAATTTAAACAAGAAAAATAATAATTTAGAGATAAAGTAAACAATTTATACGGAAAGCGCCAGATACATAGAGGAAAAAGCATTTAAAACGGAGCAGTTATAAAATGGGCAAAGAAGATGTTGGTGCTAAAGACGGCAAATGGGGCGGGGGAACAGAAAGAAGGCAGCGTGATTGAGTGAGGCGGTGGTGGCGACGATGGAATTGAAGCTACGGAATGGCGTTAGTAAAATGTGGTATAAAGTATCTGTGAAGTAGTATCTGCAATAAAGCCAAACAACAACAAAAAAAGTATCTGGAACGGGGAGAATGCATGCAGTAGAGCTACAACGACAACGACAACTACAAAAATACAAAAATGTTTTGTTGTATTTTGCGCGTCGACTAATAAAATAAAATTAAAGTAAAACAAAACAAAAATCATACACTCAAATAATAACGCAATCAGCAGCAGCGGCAGCAATTATTTCGATACAAGCAAAATGAATGGATGGCTACTAGATATGTAGATACGTAGATGCAGACGGACAAATGGAGGGACGGACGGACAACAAGACACATATGCATGTTGGCATCCATGTAGCTGACGGATAAAATAAACTGACAGATAGACAGAAAGACGGACAATTAGTGAGTGAGTGAGTCAGTCAGTGCAACCGACGACGACAACGACGACTTTTGTAGGAACCAACCGACAGATGGTCGTCGTCGTTTGGTCGTTGGTGACTCGTCGGTCGTTGCTGGGTGCAAATGTACAAACAGTTTCAACAACAACTTGCAATGCAGCAGCAGCAACAACAACAAAAACTACAACAAATATGTTTTAGGTGTATCTGAGGGATACACAACAAACAACGGCGGCGATACATATGCCGAGTGTTAGTATCGGCAAGTTACAAAAATGAAAAGAAATGGAAAACTACAACAACAATGACAACAAACACAACAATTGCACAAAACTATAGAATTGAGAGCGTCGTCGTCGTAGTCATCGTCGTCAGTGCAACGCACAACGAGAGCGCGCGCGATTTGTCTTTGTTGTTGTAGCTTTGTATCTGAGAGATGATTGCGTTTTACCGTAAATTGCAGCGCAAAATTTCAATTTGAAATCCAAAACAACAAAAATTGCTAGATGTAGAAATTTTAAACGAGAAGCAGCAGCAGCGAAAGATAAAAAAAAGTAGAAAAAGTAGAAGAAAAAAAGAAATGGAAAAGAAAGGAGAATAAAAAGAAGTAGAAGAAAAGAAGTTGATAAGGTTGAGAAAGAAGAACATGAGAATAATAAGGTAAAAAGAAAATCTATAGGAAGAATATAAGATGGGATAATAGAGAGAAGAGAAGATAAAGGAATAGAAATTTGGAGTAGAATTAAATAGATGAAAATTAAAAAAAAATATATATTTTCTTTATCTTTTTAAATTTTCATTGAAGAATACAAAGAGGGCTAAAAAGTAGAGAACAGGAAAAAAGAAGTTAAAGAGGAAGATGAAGAGGTAAAAGAGAAAAAGAACTAAAGAAAGGAATAAAAGAAAGATAAGTTGTTAAAGTTGAGGAAGAAGAAGATGAGAAAGATAAGAGAAAAATAAAATATATAGGCAGAACATGAGATGAAATAATAGAGAGAAGAGAAAAAGAATATAAATATGAAGTAGAATTAAATAATAATAATATAATAATAGTTTGGCACTACAGTCCTATAAGAACTTAGGCCGAGCTCTCTCACCATTTTGAGCTGTGCGTGTTACATTTGTACTCAAAGTGGTGGGACCTACAGTTTATAGCCGAATCCGAACGGCGGGTGAGAGCTTTTCATAGGCAATGTTTTACTCTCGTAGGTTTGCCATTTACTGCCGAGAGGTAGCGCGGTATAGAAAAATGTTTCTATGAAAAGATGTTGTTAGCCCCAGTTTGAACCGGGGACCTTTCGGCTCGCAGTCCTACGCACTAACCACTGAGCTACCGCGGCTAGTAGAATTAAATAGATGAACAAAAATAGGTGTAAAAAAGGAAGTTCAAGAGGAAAAAAAAGAGGTAAAGATAGTTACGAAGTTACGAACAGACAAAAGATATAAAGGATGAAGAAATTGATGAGATAGAGGATAAAGAATCGAACAGAAAAAAGAAGTATAAGAAGAATAAAAAAGGAGAATAAAAAGTAATGAAATTGAATAGGAATATGATTGTGATTATGATTATAAAGGAGGTCAATAAAAAAATGTATAAGAAAAACAACAACAATCTAAGAGGAAAGATGAGAAGAAGTGAAAATCAATACAGTGTTTAAATACTGGCTCAATTTTACTGCGTTTTCAATACATTTGTATTTATTTCACACTGTTTTACTAAATAATGTATTTAAAAATCTGTTTCTAGAAAATACAGAAAATGTAGGTAATACTTTTAAACCCTACAAAGAAATAAAAAAATTTTCAATGTGATGAATTTATTTATAAATATTATGAACTAGATTAATCATATTGATACCACCATTCATTAAATGACATATTAATGAATGTATTCATTATATATATGAACAAAATATTCAATACAATGAATTTGAATTGTCATGTTGATGAATTTGTTCATAATATTTTTTCAAAAAAAAAAAATTGTGTATAAAATAATACGAAAAAAAGTGTTGTAAAAATTGTATTTAAAAAATAACAGTAAAAAAATTTAAATATAAAATTTCGGACAAAAAAAAATTTTTTTTTTTTAAAAAAAAAAGTCTTCGAAAAAAAAAATTTTTTTTTTTTGAAAAAAAAATTTGTGCGAAAAAAAAAATTTTTTTTGAAACAAATTTTTTTTTTTCGAAATATATTTTTTATAAATATAACTTTTTATTAATAAAAATTTGTAATTATAATAAATATATTATAAAACATTTTACTAATTTATGCATGTCGAGCAAGCATTATATAAGAAACTAGCTGGACCCGTGTACGACTCGTGCCAAGATTTTGTAAATGCAAGAATATGGAGTGATTTTATTAATATAAAGAACATTTTTATTATTTATATCTTCTCCGTAGAACGCTTTCCCGTAGAATTCTTCCCGGTAGAATTCTTTCCCGGTAGAATTCTTTCCCGTAGAATTTTTCCCAGTAGAATTTTTAGTGTGGTGGATTTTATTGTGGTGAGTTTTAGTTTGGTGAGTTTTAGTGTGGCGAGTTTTAGTGTGGTGAGTTTTAGTGTGGTGAGTTTCATTGTGGTGAATTTTAATGTGGTGTGGTTGCATATACAAAAGCAACCACACCACATTAAAATTCAACATATTTTCTTTGTATTTGAGATTTATGTTTCATCTTTTTAGCTTGTATATGTGCTAAGTTATGTCGTTTGGAATGATTAATTTGTATGGGATGTATCACGCCCCTTTGTCCAATCGCGCACATATATAGCCTATGACACCCTCCATAGTATCCTGTTACAAAATTTAAGTTAAATCGGTTCAGCGGTTTAGACGTGATGCTGGAACAAACAGACAAACAGACAGACCGACCGACAGACGAACCAAGAGTTTTATATATATAGATAGATAACACACAAGAACTACTTGAGAACTGAGAAATACGGCAAAAAATGAACGAACAAAAAAAATATTTTGATAGAAATTTGGTTTAAAGAACAGCGTTCTTCAATATGAAGAACATATATGTTGCATTTTATATTTTGGTTCATTAATATGATGAAACGTCTTCTTCACATACAGTTCATCATATTGAAGAACACTTTTTCGACAGTTACCAAGCGTACTTCATATTTATGATAGCATTCATAACATTGATAACGTTAGTCATTAATATTATGAATGCCTCTTCAATACAATGAATCATGGTTTGAAGAACGGAATTCATCATTATGACGTACATTTTTTTTCTGTGTACGCTAAACGTAAAAGGACATATTCATTTTAGTCATCTCCGCTTTTTACACTCAGAAGGAGGCGTGTCCGATATGGAAAAGTATATATATATATATATTCCTCATCAGCGTTATCACCCTGAGTATGTCCGTCTGTGTTTTAAAACCACGATTACAAGAAAACTAAAAGAGCTATATCAATGAAACTCCGAAATTATATTACTTGATGTTGTGTTGTATTCGAATTACCGTTATACAATTTTCCGAAGAAAGATCTCTCGGTCCAATCAGTGTTTAAATTATATATGTTTTCGTTTAAAATGTAAAAATTTTGCAAGATTCTTGCAGCACGAACAAGAATGAATTGCAAGAACAAGACTAAGTGTAGTAAGTACTCTTGCAAATGATCATCACTAGTCTCATAGAAGAAACTAATGCTGATAGCAGTTGTCTCGATGCATAGACTATGTAGCAGATGCAAATGAATGAACATGAAGAGATGGACCTGATAAAAATTTACCATAATATGATGAACATTGCGATGCGATGTACATCTTTTGGAAAGAAAAATAAAACAAAATATAGTAAAAATAAAAATAAAAAGACGTAAAAATAAAAATAAAATGACGTAAAAATAAAGAGAAAGTGTTGTAAAAATAGTGAAAAAAATTTGTTTTTAATGCAGTCTTCTTTTTTTTTTGTTTGGGTGTAAGTAAAAGAACTCGTAGTATCGACAGTTCTAGGTACCCTGCGGTCGATCCATAACAACTACACCAAAAAAAAAAGCAGTCCGCGACAAATAAAGTGTAAAAGATACGCGACAAATGAATGGATGGATTAGAGTGCAAACAAACCTCAAAACTAAACCAGTAGATACGAGGACAAAACGAAGACGACAACGAATATTTTTTGCAACTCATGTCTCTTCTCATAATATTTTTATTTTTCAGATTCTATAAAAGCAGTAGAAGCATAAAAAATGTATAAAGAAAAATAAATGAAATGTTGGTGGACAAAAAAAATATGTTAAAGCTGTGCAGCAATAACAGCACAAGAGGAGTTAGATAAATGAGGTAATGGTGGCAAAGAAGGGAGATAATGGTGGCAAAGGAGGGAGCTAATGGTGGCAAAGTAGGAAGGTAATGGTATCAAAGGAGGAAATTAATGGTAGCAAAGGAGCAGATGATGGTGGCGAAAATATCATGATGGCGGGAAGAAAAAGAAAAGAGCGAGGAGGAGATGCTAACGTTAAAGCAACGTCAGTCAGGCAGATTCTGTTGTTTTTGTTGTGTTTTTTATTTTTGTATATATAAGCATCACAAATAAAAATGTTATGTTGTAACCTTTTTTGTGTTTTTTTTTTTCATTTTACTTTTCAGTGATTTTTAACCAATACTCTGGTTGCTGTCATTTACATAATATACAGAATATATGAAGGACGGACAATGCAGTAGCGAAAAGCAAAAAGAAAAAAAAACAACATCAAACAAAAATATAAAGTTTGGTTAAAAACGTTTATATGCACAAATATCCAGTATCTAATGCTATATATACATTTGTATTCATGTAGTTACCGTATCTAGTTACTCATTGTGTGAATCTTTTTTTTATGGAATGCTGTTAAATCTGTGAAATGTGTGCAAAAGTTATTGCTAATGTTGATTATTTGTGTATTTTTGAGCTACTGAGCACAGCTACACAACATATACACCAAAATCCTATTAAATAAATTGCAAACCAAACAAACAAAAAAAAACACAAAAAAAAATGTATCTTACAAATGCACAAATATGCTATGTATCTAAGGTAGTATTTTATTTTACCAGCTTTAACAACCCTCCACTATTTTGCTCCAAACCTACTGCAACTTTAACCCTCCTCAGATACTTCAGGGGTGGCCCCTTTTATAATGTAACATATACGTTTTATATGTAAACATAGTTCAAACAAATTCATACCTTCTGTTGGGCTATATTAAAATTTCATTACTTTATTTATATGTATATGGTATGGAATCATTTTGGTTATAAAATATTTCAAATACTGAATATTGTTAAAAACAGAGAAATGTTGAACTAAACAAAGGATGACGAAAGAAAGTCTCATTTGGGATAACCGAAATACATGTCTTGTAGCCTTCTTTCATTAAAATGAAATGTTATTATAACCAAATTGTTAATACACACAGAAAAAAAAATCTTCAATATAATGAATTTATTCATAAATATTATGAATTTTTTCACCAACTACCAGATTCATCATATTGATACCACCGTTCATTAAATGACATATTAATGAATGTATTCATACATGAACAAAATATTCATATATGAACAAAATATTCAATACAATGAATTTGAATTGTCATATTGATGAATTTGTTCATAATATTTTTTCAAAAAAAAAATTTTTTTTATAGAATAATTCGAAAAAAGTGTTGTAAAAATTTTATTTAAAAAATAACATAAAAAAATTAAAAAAAAATGATCCGAAAAAAATTTCGGACAAAAAAAATGGTTCCAAAAAAAAATTCAGAAAAAAAATTTTTTGAATTTTTTTTTTCCAAAAAAAATGTTTCGAAATAAAAAATTGTTCTTCAATGAAAATCTAACTTCTGTCGTGGATATTATCAAAGATATTGACCCCGAAATTAACCCTTTATATAATGTTATTTTTTGATTTCAATCGAAATATATTATTTTTTAGGCAAGATGCGTATACTTCTACTATTTACCAATAATACGATATCTAACGAGTTGGGAAAGTTAGGTCACATGGGTAAGTTCGGTCACATGGGGCGGACTTTTATAGTTGGTCGGGCCCGACTATGGAATACCCTACACCATTGGTGGAATATTTAATTGTATATCTTAATTTTAAAGTTTTTAATTATACTGAACCTCCTCAGAAATTTCCCCATAATTCAAATAATTGATATAAAAGTATAAAAAACTAATACAAAAAATTCGAAAAATGTAAATGGGCGGACCACGCCTATATTCCAAAATTTTGTAAGCATAATATTTCATAGATTTGATTTTAATAATTTACGGTTCAAATTTCCACTATGAAAACCCGGGAAATAATGAAAAAAACGAGTTGGGAAAGTTAGGTCACATGGGTAAGTTCGGTCACATGGGGCGGACTGTTATAGTTGGTCGGGCCCGACTATGGAATACCCTACACCTTTTGTGGGGATATTAATGTGGAATATTTAATTGCATACCTTAATTTTAAAGATTTTAATTATGCTGAACCTCCCCACCCTCAGAATATTATTCATAAATCAGAAATTTACGTCTTATATCCCCATAATTTAAATAATTGAAATAAAAGTATAAAAAACTAATAAAAAAAAAATTATAAATTTTAAAATTTCATAAGGCTAATATTTCATAGATTTGATTTTAATAATCTGCGGTTCAAATTTCCACTATGAAAACCCGGGAAATAAAGAAAAACAATGTGGGCGGATCACGCCCATTTATGGACCACATATTTTAAGGTGAATTATAACAATATGTTTTAAATTTAATAACTATATCTGGAATACTTTTCGAGTTATTAGTTCCTAAAGAATTATATAAAATTGACTTGTATGGGAGGTGGGCGTGTCCGTTAACCGATTTGGCTCATTTTCAAACTCAGTTCCTACTTTTAGCTAAAATATACTGCGACGAAATTTCATCGCATTCTGATCATTATTTCTCAAGTTTTTCTGTATTCGGACAGCAAGACGGACAGACAGACAGACGGGAATGGCTAAACGGACTCGAGTTGTGATGCTGATCAAGAATATATAACTTTTCCATACCGGACACGCCTCCTTAGGGGCGTTACAATATCTGCACAAACTTAATATACCCTGTACCTCATAGGTGTAGGGTATAAAAATATAAGTGTGACATATCATTTTAAAGATAATTGTATGTGCAATAATACAAAAATATTATCCCAAACTCGTTAGAATAAAATGAGAAAAATGTCGACCGTTAAAATTACTATAGTAAAAAAAGTCTACATTCTACGTGTTTAGCGAGCCATGAAACTGTAACGGTTAACTAATAATTTACAATTTAAAAACCATAATTTCAATATGTGATTTTAAATTAAATAAAAAATAAAAATAAGTATTATCTTCACAGAAAAAAAAATCGTAAATGTAGCCAAATAGGTACATCAACACAATCAAATTATTGCTAAAACTGCGCCGACTAAATTATTAATTGTATTAGCGTACACATTCATCATATTAGCAATCGCATTTGCTGCCAACAGCTATGTGTATTCGCAGTCGCTATAACAGTGCGTGGTGAGTGTTCAACGCTGGTGAATTTAGTGGAATTCGTAAAATTGGTGGAATTCGCTTAGAATTATTATATATATAATTTTTAGTTGGCGGTTTGCGCGCATTTCAGTTCACATTTGGTTCATGTCAAAAGAAACGCTTATTGAGTTTGATCATACTCTATTAGTGTCGTTGAAAATGATGATGATGGCAATAGTTGCACATTAAATTATGCTTTATGATCAGAAATGTATATTTGTTATATACTTTCACAAGAATTTATATTATTTTTTTTTTGTAATAAACTAAAAAAGAATTATAAGAATACTGTGAAAATGCAAAAATACTTTTAAAACGGCGCCCATACCAATTAAATAATTTGCTACTTAAGCAAAATCATTTATTGGTATATTTTTGGACGCAAATAACATTTTTAGCGAATGTGTTTGCTCAATAGATGAGAATGGCATAATTGTCATTGCAAGACCAATGAATGGTGTACAATTAATTTTGATAGCTGTATTTACGACGATCATTTTTTTTTTCTGTGTTTTTACACTTGAAGTAATAATAATGTTATTGAAAATAGTCGTTAAAAGTTCAAAAATGTCCTTTAAGCTCTTTGCGCAATATCACAGCATCACTTTTTTTTTGGATTTTAAAAGCTTCTTCTGAGTTTTAGAGGGTCTAGTTTCAGAAAGTCGACGCGGAGCGATAGAAAAAATAGTTCTAGATTTTTAATACAAATTTGAATCAGTCTAATATGCAGTTGTTGTGGTTATAAACTCTAAGAAATCGGTTCAAGTCAACTAAGCTTTGATATTACCAAAACCTCATGTACATTATCATGACACTACACAGAAAAAAATAATCGACGTAAATATAGCAACCAATATTAATTGCATTCATTAATCAAATCAATCCAGCAATGAAATTCACTAATTTAATGAAAACATTTACTATTCTTCGTTATATAAGCAAGTGCGTTCGCTAATATGAATATTTGTACGTCAATGCAGCAAATAATTTATTCGGCGCAGTTTTAGTACACTCAGAAAAAAAACTCATTAAAATTTGTCAATAGGACAGTTATTGATTTAAAAGTATACAAATAATAAATATTTTCATACAAATTTTATAGTATTTTGTAGTATTTAATAGGATTCACCGATTGTGTTAATATTTGATCGGACAAATATCCCATTGACTAATTTTAATAGTAAAAACAATTAATTTTATGGTATGTTTTTTCTGAGTGTTTTTAGAAAAGGAACATTTTAAAATAAAAAATTATAAAATTAAAAATGATTCAAAAAAGTCTAAAAAAATATGTTCGTGTTCAACTCCAAATATTTTTAAAACATATTGGAATATTAGAATATTTTAATTAGTCTTGACAATTAAAATAAAGATTTCGTTTAAACTTTTTTGAAAAACTTTATTTTTTTAGGTATTGCATTTTATGTACTGTATTTTAGAAATTACTAGAATGGAACTGAAATTTCCAATGTAATTTTTATCGACAACTTATGCATTAAGAAAAAAAAAGAGAATGCAATTAAAATTATCACTCGAAAATTATAAAGAATTATTAAAAAGTACCAATTGAGCCAATTCCATATTAATAGTATATACACCATAAAACCAGTAATTTACAGTACAATACACCCATATAATGTACTGAAATATAAAAGAGAATATTCATCTCTTATTAAAATTTCTCAAAAATACAAACAACGACCAATTGTTTAATGGAAATAGAAAATTGTGGTGACCCCAAAAATAAACCAAAGTGCGCAAATTTTCGGTTAATTTGAATAGTTTTTACTTGGCAATTTTTGTGGTTTACTAATGAATGAATGAATGAATGAATGAGTGAATATACAAACAAATGATACAAGAAATGATACGAGAAATGTATCTCTGAGTTGGCATTTTGAAAAATGTATCTTTGAAGTGCTGCTGCCTACCAACAAATTGTAAATAAATGAGTATTATGTGTGAAAATAAACATAAAACAAATGGTTTCGCCGCATACAACAAACAAATTAAAACTATGAATCACAAACAAAAAAAAAAGATAATAAAAAATGAAAAAAATTCCATAAAGAATTGAAAATTTTTGAATGGGCGGGCAAGGAGAAGACAGACAATACAACTAAAAGTGAAGAAATAGCGCATTCACAGGTACGGTACAGATTTAAAGATGTACAACGCAAAAAAAAAAAATAGTTTACAATGGTTTTTTTTTTGTTTTTTGATTTTCACAGTTGAGGGTTAAAATAAGATCGACTAAATTCTCTACAACGCAAATAAATGAATGAGAATTAATTACGCATTAAAGCTGGTGCCACTATTAACAGAATCTGGTATGTGTTCTGTGTGTGGCAAAAAGGCGCTGAATGGCGGAGAAAGAGGGCGAATCGCTGATAAATGCCATGTATCGAGATACATAGTACGACGGTCGGTCGGTCGGTCGTTCGTTCATATCCGTAGTATACAATATACAATGCGACATTATGACATAATAATAACTAGCCTACAATGTAGGTACCTAATATAAATATATAAGCGTCGTATAATAATAAAAAAAATATATACAAAAAAAAATAAAAAGAAATAATAAGAAAAATACACATTGACACGTAAGCAATATTTAAATACATTTATTATTATTGCAGATAAAAATAATAATTATAATAAAACCTAAAGAATGAAAAAAAGCGAAACACAGAAATTGTTTTGTTCGAATGGTTTTCAACGCGTCGCAGCGGTTTACCGTGCATTGAATTCTATTGGTTTTTTTTTTGTATTTTTTTATTTTTACTATTGTGTATTATAATTGAAATGACCTTCAAGTTTACCTACTTTGTGGGTTTTTAAAATATTTAGTATGGCATTGCAAACGACTTTTACAAATTCTTATCAAGTTTGATACGAGCGCAGCAGCGCTTTCGAATTCTTGGCAAGGCTGTCATCGACGACGACGACGATACGGCCTACTGAATCTATATCTGCAAATTTCGTTTCACTCGATAATAAATATTGATTATTGCAAAAAATCTCTAAACATTTTATAACGAACCCGAATTACGATTTCCACACTCAGAAAAAGTATATCATAAAATTAATAGTTTTTACTATTAACATTAGTCAATAGGATATTTGTCCGATAAACTATTAACTCAATCGGTGAATCCTATTTAATACTACAAAATACTATAAAATTTATTTGAGTTTGTATAAAAATATTTATTATTTGTATACTATTAAATCAATAACTGTCCTATTGACTGATATTAATGGGATTTTATGAGTTTTTTTTCTAAGTGCAGATTATATATTATATTGAATATTATTATATTGAATATCTTTTTATCATTGATTTTATCATTGATTTTATCATTGAATTTACACTAATTACATAGTTTCTGTATTTTGAAATTTGTTAAATTAACCAAATATATTAATTTAGTTAATATATGATTTAAATGAAAAAAATGTTCCCATATACATAGCACACTCAGAAAAATATCTCATGAAATCCCATTAAAATGTATCAATAGGACAGTTATTGATTTAATGGTATACAAAAAATAAAAAATAAATATTATTTTATAGTATTTAAAGGGATTTTCCTTCCTAATACTTTAACCCTATTGACTAATTTCAATAGTAAAAACTATTAATTTTATGGTATCTTTTTTCTGAGTACATACATCGATTCTAAATAATTCACGGTTGCTGATTTTGACTGCATACTCTAATTTTTTCTATTACAAAACGTTTTTAAGAAAATTTTAATCTAAATATTAGGCCCTCATCAAACGCTTGCTGGAATAAAAAAAATACAGTCCCTTACACAGCCAGTTTTTCGAAAAATGTTAAACTTAATTTTTCTTTTAATTGTTAAGACTAATTTTAATATATCAATAAATGTTAATATTTTAATATGTTTTTAAGATATTTGAAACTAAACTCAATTTTTTTTATTTTTTGAGACTATTTTTGGATGATTTTTTTGTATATCGGATCTAATCATAAATATGAAAATAATGTATATTTCTGCAGAGCATAGTTCAAGCAAACAATCATAATTACTAACATTTTCTCATCGGTTCTCCTTTTTAAAATATGACCTATCTATCAACGTCGTTTCAGTCTGTAAACTGTTAAAATTTATAAACCAAAATGTCCGAGTTTAGGTTTAATTATTCTAAAACCATGTTGGAACATTAGTATTCTTTAAAATATTAAAATTAGTTTTGACAATTAAAAGAAAAATTGCATTACATTTTTTTTAAATTTTATATATTTTTTAATTCTACTTTTTTTTTAAATTTTAAGTAAATAAATTTTACATCGCACCAATTATTTTACTAAAGTATACAACATTTTTTCGGAGGCAAAAAATACGGAGAAAACATGATTCATAATACACGCAGAAAAAAATATTCTCAAATTCCATTAAAATTAATCAATAGGACAATTATTGATTTAATAGTATACAAAAAAATAAATATTTTCATATAAACTAAATGGTAATGTCATGGTATTTTCTAGTATTTAATGGTATTTTCCGATTAAAATAATAATTTATCCAATTGACTATTTTTAAAAGTAAAAAAACAATTATTTATATAGTAGTTTTTCTGTGTGTAGCACTGAATATATAATTTATGGCGACAAATTGAAGAATTGTTCGGGTTAAAAGTGTTTGTATGAGAATTGTTTGTCTACGAATTCCCACCGAGTAATAATTAAAGTGTGGAAAATGTATTCAGTTTTTAATAAATCTCACCAACAGCATTTTAAAATGACCCTTTATTGGTTTAAACGTAACTCTTTATAAGTATATCTGACAAATTACTGATCGATATATTCAACATTTATATCAAATGATGAGAAAATAATTTTAAAATAAACAAATTACTCTATATTTCATATTAATCAATAAAAAACTATTTTATATTTCATATTAACAAATAAAAAAACGTTGTTGATAAAAAATATATTTGTTTAGTATATAATTATGAGCCCCCCATGATTATGCCACGAATTATTTGTGATACAATTTGGCTTTTCCTACAAACTATTTAAGTAGAAATACGACTTAAATAATAAATAATTCATTACATATTTGTTTAGTTTGTTGATTACTTTTTTCTTATTTTGTTTGTTAAATAGTGTAATACATATTATAAACATTTATTGTAATATTTATTTGCTACTGCATATCCCCCTGAATTCTACATTGCTGCCCTTTATATATTTTTTTTATGGCACCCCACCCAATTAGCTGTTATCGGTAGGCAGCACCACTCTGGTGTACCTCAGTTTTGCCCTTTTGCGTATGTAATTCAGTCAGTACTTTTCCAGCGCCATATTTGAAAAATAAATTTATTTATTTTGATTGTTTTTTTTCTGTATTTTCTTATAATTCGGCTTGTTTTGTTTATACAGACGACAGATCTTTAGCATATAGGTACCTATAACGCCACTTAGATACTATGTATCTAGCTCAGCCACAGAGTAATACATTAAAATAGTACATAGTACGTGCTTAAATTCCACACGCGATGATATGTCAATTTTAGGTTCTAAATATGGCGTCTGTGTCTGTCTGTCTGTCTGTCTATGACAGCTGATTTATTTTGCGTTGTAAAATTTTATTTCATAATTAAATTGTTGTGCAGCAAGAAAGAGACAACAGCTGGGTTTAACATGTGAAAGGATACTTAATACAATTGAATTTCATTTCAAGTATCGAATGATTATAGTTAAAGAACCTCTTAAGGGTTTTTTTTTTGTATTAAAGATTCAACAATTTTATGGAAAAATACAAAAGTTTCAGCTCAATAGATGATAAACAAAATTGCAAATAAAGCACTGCTTACGTGACATATTTAACCCTCTTTTTAAAAGATTAAATAAAAATTCTTCGAAAAACATTTTTTTGGCCAAATTTTTCTTGTTTTTTTTAATTCGAAAAAAAAAATTGTTTCGGACAATTTATTTCGAAATTTTTTTTTATCGAATAATGTGATTTTTTTAATTATTTGTTTTGATTTTTTTTTAATAAAATATTTGAAAAAAGTTTTGAAAGATATATTTTTCGAACAAAAAAAAATATTTTTTTTCGAAAAAATTTCGTTTGGGCAAATTTTTATTCCGACTAATTTTTTCGATTGTTTTTGTTAATTCGAAAAACATTTTTTTTCGGACAATTTATTTCGAAACATTTTTTTAAATCGAATTATTTTTAAAAAAAATTAAAAAAAAGTTTTGAAAGAAATAAAAGTTTTCGAAAAAAATGTTCGGACCTTTTTTGTATGATATAATAATAATAATAGTTTGGCGCTACAGTCCTGTATAGAACTTCGGCCGAGCTCTCTCTCCATTTTGAGCAGTGCGTGTTATATTTGTACTCAAAGTGGTGGGTCCTACAGTTTATTGCCGAATCCGAACGGCGGGTGAGAGATTTCATAGGCAATGTTTTACTCTCGTAGGTTTGCCATTTACTGCCGAGAGGTAGCGCGGTATAGAAAAATGTTTCTATGAAAAGATGTTTTTAGCCCCGGTCCAGGCTTGAACCGGGGACCTTTCGGCTCGCAGTCTAACGCACTCGAATAATCGAATAATGTGTTTTTTTTAATTATTTATTTTGATTTTTTTTAATAAAATATTTGAAAAAAGTTTTGAAAGAAATACTTTTCGAACAAAAAAAAAATATTTTTTTTCGAAATTTTTCGTTTGAGCAAATTTTTATTCCAACTAATTTTTTCGATTGTTTTGTTAATTCGACAAATAATTTTTTTTTCGGACAATATATTTGGAAACATTTTTTTTAATTCGAATTATTTAAAAAAAAAATTTGAAAACAGTTTTGAAAGAAATAAAAGTTTTGGAAAAACATGTTCGGACCTTTTTTTTGTATGATACCTATATATGTGATAATCAGTAAATTAAAAGATTTAAAAAAAAATGTAGGCCAAATTTGTTTCGATTTTTTTTTTTCAATACGAAAAAATTAAATTTTAATGCAAAAATTTTCAAAAAAAAAATATTTTTTCGGTAAATTCTCAATAAATAAATATTTGAAAAAAAGTTTTGAAAAAAATTTCTGATAATTTTATTAATCAGTTAACATTTTTTTTTCTTACAAAAAAAAAATAGAACAATTTTTTTTAATCCGAAAAAAAAATATTTTTTTTTCAACATTTTTTTTTTTTTTATTTTTTTTTTTTTTAAATATTTGAAAAAACGTTTTGAAAGATATATTTGTTTTTCAAAAAAAAATGTCTCAGACAATTATTTTATATATTTTTGTTTGATTGTCGTACTCGAATATTTTGTAGTCGTTTTGCAATTTTTCTTTTAGTTTTATTAGTTTATTTATCTGCGTGTAGCACATTAACATTATGTGCTAGATATTGAAATTATTTTCTAGAAATTCAATTATAACCCATATCGTGTTTTGTAAATATTTAAATAAGGAAGTCTTAATGGATTTAAAAATACAAGTATGCTATATTAAAAACAGTTTTAATATTTTTATATGGTGGCACAAATTATATAGTTTTCTACCTGAATACACAACACATAATATTCATATAGTAAAATTTGCCACTTGAAATAAGAAGAAGATTAAAACTGCCATCTGCCTTTATTGAGAACTGTTAATCTCTAAAATCTGAAATCTATGATTTATCAATAACATCCTAACAATAGATGTAAACGGTTCATTTGGGTTGAGTTGAAATGGTAATGTTTAAGATTATTCATAGATAGTATAAAAGAGCAAATATAATTGTTTATCATGTTCTTAACATTTAATACAAATATTTGACTATATCGAACCGAAATACATGATGATGTTTATAAACAAATTATTTACTTCTCAAAAATATAGTTTATAATTCTTTTCAAATATAGATCTTTTGAGCATTTATGTTGTATATATTTAAAAATATGTATAGGTTTTATCCATTTAACAAATTTCAAAATTACAGAATAAAAACCAATATACCTTATGACAAATTAGTTTTCTTGAAAAATCTATAGTTGAAATTCGGAATATGACTGATTATTGTGTTTTTCTTATAAAAATTTCTTCAAATTTTATTTAATAGTTTTTTTTTTATCGAGGGTGTACACATTTGCAGAAACAGATTCAGTAGGTAGCATCGTCGTGGTTGAATTCGAAAGCCTTTCCAAGAATACTAAAGCGCTCATTTCGAATTTGATCAGTGGTCCCCGTTACTTTATCAATTCTCGAAGTGTTTTCTAGAATGAATTTCTCGGAATAACGTCATTCTATTCTAATAACGTCAATGTACTGTTTCTGTAACTGTGGTAAAGTGAGAATACTGCAATCCGGGTTTGCTATATTGGCATTGTTGCACCAGAAAACCCATTAAAATGTATCAATGGGACAGTTATTAGTACCTATACACAACATAAATATTTTCATATAATCTCAAAAATAATTTTATAGTATTTTGTATTATTTAATGGTATTTACAGATTGAACTAATAGTATTGACTAATTTTAATAGTAAAAAAACAATTAATTTTATGGTTGGCAGTGAGAAGAAAATGTGCAGAAAAAATTAATTTATATTTAACATTTTATATTTAAAAATTAACAGGTAATCTTAATATATAAACAATGTGCAATAAAACGTAAAATTTATCTGAGAAAAAAGTACAAACTTCTCATCTGGTGAATGTATCAAGTTACAAAAGTTCTCGAATTCGAGAATGTCTCTTCGAGAATACGCGACATCACTTTTATTCGAGTATTTCTTGAATCAGTTACAGAAACTCGCCATAGAATTTATAAAAGTAGTTTGTAGTGACCCTACAAACCATTTGACGATAGTTTTTAAATTCGATATAATAATTTTAGATATAAAACTCAAAGTTTTTGAACATTTAATTGCGTGTTTATACTTTTTGTCAAAAAATAAAATTTTCTGAGCAAATAAAATTTGTTAATGGAAAATAAATCCATTTATGATATCATCTCGATATCTATAACGGCAAGAACAACGATATCATTTTAGATAGGTTCGTTTTTATCGAAAACCCTATCGTTTTCGTATCTTTATAGATTATCGAAAACGACAATTTGAAACTATAAACGATATCGTTTCGATATCGTAAAATTATCGTTGGTTTGCTGGGGACATACTAAAAATTTTAAAACTCATGAAGTAGGCAAATTTCAAAGTTATTTAAACTATTTCGCACCGCAAGAAGTTCAAAATTTTATTAATTTCAAAATTTTAAAAACTCAAATTAAAAAAACTGCAATTTTTTTTATTATATTTTCAAATAGTCTTTTTTACTCTAATTTTCAATAAATAGAAATGTAATCTCCAAAATTCCTAGTTCGTAAAAATTGAACACGAACATTTATCAAAAAATTTTATTCTTATAAAAAAAAATGTTTTTATTGAAAATTAAAAATTAAAAGAAAATTTATTAAATAATTTTTTTTTTGTCATTTTATTAAAAAAAAAACTTACATAAAAATCTTTGTAAAACAAATAATAAACTCCTGCATTATTGTTGTTGTTGTTCAGATTGATAATGTTGTTGTTGTTGCTGCTGCCGCCACCACTGTTCGACGCGTGATTGCTGCCGTTGAGATTGTTATTATTTAAAATGATGTTGTTGTTGCTGTTGCTATTGTTGGTAGCAGCAACTGTTGCTGCTGCAGTGCTGCCAATGTGATAATGTTGTTGCTGCTGCTGCTGATGGAATGCGGATTGTTGCCAGTTTTGCATTGCAAATTATTATGACTTGACAAACCAAAAAAAGGTGGCAGCCACGAATGTCAAAAGTTTGACAAGCAGTCGCACAATGAGTGGGAGTGTGTTGTAGAGACAAAGAGAGAGAGACAGCGAGAGCACTGAACACTGAGCGAGCACACAAAGAGCAATTGTCGCTCTTTAAATTAAACAATGCAATAATTTTTCACACAGCAAACAAATTTTTGTAGCTTTTTTTTTAAATAAATTATTTAAGAATACTTCAGAGTTTAAAACACAAGTCAAACACATTTAAAATAATAAAATATTGTGCACAGCACATGTTTTTGCTTAAATATTTTGCAAAAAATAAAATTAAATATTAAAATTTTGTAAAATATAAAATACAATTTTTTCGGAGTAATTTTTTTACATTTTTCACATGTTTTGCTTTTTTGTTAATTTATGTTTGGCAGTAAATGCGTTACACTGTTTAAAAATTATTATTTTTTGCACTTTTTCATATTCACATTAGTTATTTTTATGTAAAGCTATACATTTTTCAAATTCTTGTTATATTTTGCTTTTAAATATTTTGATTTTTTATAAAAATCTTGCACTGCACTTTTTGTCACTTTGTTGAATTTCGTTGCACTTTTCGAACTACAAGCAGAAAATTTATGAATTTTTAATATTTCAGTTATTTTTATTGTAAATCCTCTGTTTTTATGAACGCACTCGTTGCCGTCTTTGTACCGCTCGCACTCTCATGTGATAAAACATTAAAACAACAAAAAAAATCAACTGAAAAGAACTCGCAACAAACAACGAACGAACGCATGGAAGTCAAGGAAGGCAGAAGGCTGTCTGTCAGGCAGGCAGGCGAAGGTGAAGAAGAACAGCGAGTGCTGAATTCGCCTCGTTGCTGCTGCTGTTGTTGTTGTTGGCACCTCGCACCCTCTGCACTCACTCGCACTCGTTACTCTTCCGGAAGGTACAAGAAAAAGAAACGAAACGCAGCGAATCGCACGAAATGAAAACCAAATTGAATTCAGCCAATATAATACAAAAAAACAAAAAAAAATGTAGCTGATGTTGTGGTAGTTGTTGTTGTTGTATATAATAGTTCAAACATTTATACATAAGCGGAAACAAATAAACAGTGACGGTGGTGGCTCCAATAGGCAGCGCTGCAGTAGCGAGTGTTGGAGCACAAGATGTCGTCGTCGTCGGCACAAAGAAGAAGCTGCTGTTGCAGCTGACGTACCACAAAACAACAAAAAGAACAAGAACTACAAGGAACAGACCAGAAGGCGCACGAACAAAATCCGAGTTAGAGTCACAGTCAAAGGCAGCGAGGCGGTCGGCGAAAGGTTGACATGACAGCGAGTACGTGATAAAGAGCATGAGGGGTGAGGGGGTTGTCTTGGAAGCGCCTGTCAAAGCGCAGCGAATTATAATATAATAATTGTATTGTAAAATAAAATGTGACTTTAATAACCGATGACGACGATGACTTCTAGTCGATCGGCACGATTAAACAAAAGTACGCACGAATCCAGGCAAACCACAACAACGAGTGCAATGAAGGAAGGGAGTACCGACGATAACTTGAATTAACTGATGACAACAGTAGAACCGAATAACCGCA
Organism: Dryomyza anilis; assembly: GCA_951804985.1. Classification (NCBI taxonomy): domain Eukaryota; kingdom Metazoa; phylum Arthropoda; class Insecta; order Diptera; family Dryomyzidae; genus Dryomyza; species Dryomyza anilis. Next base: position 118,071,387 of record OX638130.1, read on the forward strand.
CGTCTGACTCACTGACATTATTAAAATACTTCGCACGAAATGTAACTACATCGAAACAAAGTAACTACTACAAGAAACAAGTTAAAATTTGTTAATTTGAAAGGATTTCATGCTTGGTTGCTGCCTGCCTGCCTCGTTCCTGCCTGCACAGAAAAGCGCAGTAGTGCTGCGTGCGGAAGAAAATAGATTAAGGAGTGGATTACAACATTTAAAGGTTGGTTGGTTGATAGCGCTATATTGTCCATCAGGTAGAATTGTTTAAAAGAGAAAAACATATAGTGTGCAATTAGTTGCAGAGTAATTACGGCACGAAGAGAAGCACTTAGCATACGCAAAGAGAGCCTATGACACGATGACTTCACCTGCAATCCTACCTAGTTTCGGTAAAATGCACCATTCGCTCTCGCCCGTTCTGTCACGCTGTGCCATAGCACTGATAATGATGACAGTAGTAGTAGGGGCACCCAATTTGACAGATGAAAGGCGTGCATATAATAAATATTTGACAGTTGCAGCACGTACTCTCACTGCAGTTGCCGCTGTACCTGCGTTGAGGTTTTGTTGTTTCTAGGATTTTGAAAACTAACAGAAAGAGAGATTAAAAAACTATTAGAGTAGGAGTGGTGGTAAAGGTTAGCAGATTTATTAGATGTCATGTGTCAATTTATGTTTGTGGTTTTAAGAACCCTACAAACTATTTGACGATAATTTTTAAATTCGATATAATAATGTGATAAATTTTATATGGGCCATTCCACACCAAATCGACCAAAATAAGTCAAATCTGAGATTTTACCTTTTCGATTTTAATGAATTTTCGGCAACTGATAAAGGGTATCGAGACATGCACTAACCATTTTTTTTCCGACCATACTTCCAGAGATACAGTGGTTCAAAGTTGGAAAAAAAGGTCAAAAATCACTTTTGTATGGTTGTTCATATTTAATTGGAATTTTTGGTGAATATATGAATTTTTAGTGAAATATTTAATTTTTAGTGCAAAATTTAATTTTTAGTAAAATGAAAAATTGAATTTTCAGTGAAAATCGATTTTTTAATGAAAAATTGACTTTTTTTTTAACAAAAATTTGATTTTTAATGAAAACTTGAAATTTAGTGAAATGGAATTTTTTGTGAAAATTTGAATTTTTAGTGAAAAATTTAATTTTTAGTAAAATGAAAAATTGAATTTTTAGTGAAAAATTGAATTTTTAGTGCAAAATTTAATTTTTAGTAAAATGAAAAATTGAATTTTTAGTGAAAATTTGAATTTTTTGCGAAAAATTGAATTTTTTGTGAAAATTTGATTTTTTTAATGAAAATTTGAATTTTTAGTGAAAATTTGAATTTATAGCGAAAAATTGAATTTTTAGTGAAAAAATTGAATTTTTGTGAGAAATTGAACTTTTAGTGAAAAATTTAATTTTTAGTGAAAATTGAATTTTTAATGAAAAATTGAATTTTTAGTGAAAAATTGAATTTGTAGTGAAAAATTTAATTTTTAGTGAAAACTTTAATTTTTGTGAGAAATTGAACTTTTAGTGAAAAATTTAATTTTTAGTGAAAAAATTGAATTTTTGTGAGAAATTGAACTTTTAGTGAAAAATTTAATTTTTAGTGAAAATTGAATTTTTAATGAAAAAATTGAATTTTTGTGAGAAATTGAACTTTTAGTGAAAAATTTAATTTTTAGTGAAAATTGAATTTTTAATGAAAAATTGAATTTTTAGTGAAAATTTGAATTTTAAGTGAAAACTTGAATTTTAAGTGAAAAATTGAATTTTTAGTAAAAATTTTTAATTTTTAGTGAAAATTTTCATTTTTAAGTGAAAAATTGAATTTTTAGAGAAAAATTGAATTTTTAGTGAAAAATTGAATTTTAGTGAAAATTAGAATTTTTAGTGAAAATTGAATTTTTAATGACAAATTGAATTTTTAATAAAAAATTGAATTTGTAGTGAAAAATTTAATTTTTAGTGAAAAATTTAATTATTAGTGAAAAATTTAATTTTTAGTGAAAATTTGAATTTTTAGTGAAAATTTGAATTTTAAGTAAAAACTTGAATTTTAAGTGAAAAATTGAATTTTTGGTAAAAAATTTGAATTTTTAGTGAAAATTTTCATTTTTAGTGAAAACTTTAATTTTAAGTGAAAAAATTTAATTTTTAGTGAAAAATTGATTTTTTAGTGAAAAATTGAATTTTAAGTGAAAATTTTAATTTTTAGTGAAAAATTGAATTTTTAGTGCTAAATTTAATTTTTAGTAAATTAAAAAATTGAATTATCATTGAAAATCGATTTGATTTTTTAGTAAAAAATTGAATTTTTAGTGAAAAATTGAATTTTTAGTGAAAAATTTAATTTTTAGTGAAAAATTTAATTTTTAGTGAAAATTAAAATTATTAGTAAAAAATTGAATTTTTAGTGAAAAATTGAATTTTTAGTGAAAAATTAAATTTTTAGTAAAAAATTGAATTTTTAAATAAAAATTTATTTTTTAGCAAAAATTTTATTTTTTAATGAAAATTTGAATTTTTAGTAAAAATTTGAATTTTAAGTGAAATGTTGAATTTTTAATTTTTTTAGTGAAAAAATAAATTTTCAGTGTAATTTTTAGCGCCCATGCCCATGCCGTGATTGGAACCCGGCACCGTTAGAATGCAAGTGTAGTGCGCAATCCTCTGACGCAATATTAAAAGCTGCATATATAAAATTCTGGTAATTTAATTTTCAATTTTATTTTCGGTTGTAAGTACGAAATAAATTATAATAGTTGTTACAATTTTAGTAATTGAACAAATTCCATAAAAAATCGAAATAAATTTGAACAATACTTTTTTCCAACTGGCCCCACCACACCATGTAGGGTTAACAACTTGTTGAAAGGTGCCCCCCATAAATTGTTTAAAAAATAAAACTTTTTCAAAATAAACAAATAAATTAAATAAAATAAAATACAATTACGTGCTTTGCTTAAAATGATCAAAGCTAAACATACGATAAAGTCACAAACAAAATAATTAGTTAAATAAAACAAAATAATACAAAATAAAATAAAGCAATACAAAGCAAAAACTGTGCAAATAATTGAGCTGAAAATTCAAATTGGAAAGATATATAATACAATAATAAGCAGTAATAAAAATTGTGTAAAATACAAATTCGAACATTTAACGACAGACGACACAAACGACAACGATTGGTGATGATGTTGACAACGAAATCAGCGAATATTTACGATATGTAGTACGAAACGAAACAAAAACCAAATGACGACGACGACAACGACGTTGTTGAGGTCGCGCAAAACAACGACGAATGACGACGAACATCGAGCATCGAGATGTACCCGACTTTTAATAGTACTACTTACTACTACTAGGTACTGGTTAAATCAGTGGACGGACACTTTAGGTTGAAGGTGGTGGACAAAAGTGTTGGTGGGTTAAAACTTGTGGGGAGTTGGTACGACGGGAGTGTTTAGTGTAAGGTTACTGAGGTAAGGTGCGGAACGCGATGAAAGAACTGTATTTTTGAAGTAAGAAGAAGAGGAATAGCATTGATTTTTCTATGCCTCACAAATAAATTATTTCAGTACTGCGTCATATAGAAATTGATGTAAAAAGTACCAATGGCGACATATAGATAACCTTGCAAATGTGTTGATTTTTAATGGAGATTTTTTTAATATAATTTTAAATTTAAATAAAATAAATGTTATAACAAAAAAACATTTGATATTAAATTTAAATTATATTAAAATATTTACTTTTTTTCAGGCTTTGTTTTAAAATAAAACTCTTTAGTATTTTTGTAAAATATTTATTGTTTTATTTTTCTTTCGATATTTCGAATACCTTCGGTATTCGTCTTCAGGAAAATTACAATTGAGTAACAACGTCCACTTGCAATGGTTGTCATTTAATTACTGTTTAATTAAAAATATATGTTATAACAAAAAAAAAATTAAAATGAGTTTTTCCAAAAAAAAAAAACATAAAAATTATTTATTATAAAACAATTATACTATTTAATAAAACAAGACAAAAAAAATACACATGGACATCCCATACATCAATTTTATATAATTTGATTTGACTGCATACTCTGTTTTTTTTCTATTACGTTTTTAAGAAAATTGCTTTCGAAATTTGAGACCCTTTTCAGCCACCTTTTCACATTAAAAAATAATACAGTTCCATACACAACTAGTTTTCCAAAAAAAAAACTGTAAACGCATTTTTCTTTAAACTGTCCAGGCTACCCAGCAAGAAATGTCACAATGATTCCTCAATGATTCGCCTATGTCAGGTCAGAAACATCGATGCCCGATAGCATTTTCGCCCTGCAAAGCATTGATGGCATTTTCATTAACGATGTAATGCACGTCATTCATCAAGGAAGTCACAAATTGTCATTCATATATATATTTTTTTTAGTAAAAAAATATTTATTTGTTTTTTATTATTTTATTTATTTTTTAATTTATATTTTATTTAAAAAAAAATTATTTATATTATTTTATTTATTATTTTCTTCTGTTGTCGGTTGGAAAGGTATGTGTACTTGCTAATGTCAATAACGTACTTCACTAACGGCCATCATCTACCAACATTACTACTGGTTATTATCTCGCTTTTATAAAACTTTGTGCCTATGAATTATATGGCAGGGTGACATCGAACACAAATTTTTAGTTTTACGCGCAAATGCTGCCCCTAGACGTATGTTGTATACATTTCACATTGCATTTCACAACGTAAATGTTGCATACCTTTGGGGGCATGTGACGTGAGTGATAATTTTCATCAATGACGTCAACAATAACATTTCATCAATGACATATTTTCACAATGTCATTGATATATGTATGTATGACATATGGTGTACGACGTCTTGAATGCAATGGCATTTATGAAATCGTTGTAGACATAGTCATCAATAACATATTTTCTAATATCCTCGATTCATCATTGATGACCTTGTCGTCAACGGTGCCATTTCATGCTGGGATAGTTCAAGCTAACCATCAAAAATACTAACTTTTTTTCCATCTAGAACTGTTAAAATTTATGCATGTTCAAAATGCTTATATCTTTTTCATTTAAATTACTATAAAAAGAAGTATTTACTCGTATTTTTCTCAAAAAGTCTACATAATACGTAAAAACTGAGTATGCAATACTTTAGGAGCCGGTATAAAGTCACCAGGGTTTACTAATCCTGCAAATAAATACAAAATTGCAATCGCTAAAGAATTTCCTTTCATTTGATTACCCCATATGTACAAATGGTAGGTGTGCCGAATTTTTTCGGGAACCACATTAAAAACAATATTTTTAATATATTTGAGCTTAAATTTAATATATAAATATATAAACAGGGAATCTACAAAAGTAGAGCGACAGGGACAGCAAACGACGCCATATTTCTTGCCGCTCTTTTGACATTTCTCTTCAGTAAGATTTGCCATTTCATGCCACTGAAGCCGCTTGACCACCAGAAGCGTCGTATGTTCGTGAATTGGGCTGGGCCGTACTTCTTCCGTGATGATCAAGACCGGCACGTTACTGTGTTACCGTTCAATGATAACCGAATATTTTTGGCCCCAATTGGATGATATGGACTTGGAGGACATGTGGTTCCAACAGGACGGCGCCACAAGCCACACAGCGAATGCCACAATCAATTTATTGGAAACCAAGTTTGGAGAACGTGTTATCTCACGAAATGGTCCAGTCGATTGGCCGCCTCGGAGGTGCGATTTGACGCCGTTAGACTATTTCCTGTGGGGCTACGTCAAGTCTATGGTCTATGCCAACGATTGATGAACTTCGTACGAATATCGAACGTGAAATTGCAGCAGTATCGGCCGATTTATGCTTGAAAAACGTCGAAAATTGGGTTCAGCCAACTTTTGTACCGCTACAAAAAAAACCTTTATTTGACAAAAAAAAAAAAAACCGGTATAAAGTAAAATTCACCTGTAGATGTAATTTTTATATGAGATATTTGAACATAAGCAGTCGGTTCACAGGTCACAATGAACCGATCATGCCTATTTTCAATACCATATAGCGCATATGTATAAATAATATAACTTAGGAGTTTCATTGATCTAGTTCTTCTAGATTTTCTGTAATCGTGATTTTAACAGACAGACCTCCTTCTGAGAGTTACAAACGGCCTACCAAACTGAACACACCCTTTCATGTGTATACAAAATTCATAATTTTAATATTTAGTAAGCTCTACTATGCTCTGAATAATCATAAATAGTTTTCTTTTTTATTAATAGATCCTAAATACGAAAAAATATATTACAATAAAAAATTTTAAAAAATCAAATTTGTACGAGTTCAATTATCTTAAAAACATAAGGGAATATGAGCATTCTTTTATACATTAAAATTAGTCTGGACAATTAAAGGAAAATTTGTATTTAAGGTTTTTTTTCTAAAACTGTTTTAAAACAGTACTATATTTTTTATTCTAAATGGCAGTGGTGATTGCAATTTTCACAAAAACATTGAAATTGAGTATGCAATCAAAATGAGTACCAGCGAATTATACGGAATAGAAGTATGGGATGTCTATGGCACAAATCGCTAATGTTATTTTATGAAATATTTAAAAAAAATTGCATAAAATGTTAAAAATTCATTTGAGTAATACTCACTCACATAAATATAACACGCCGCGTTCATCATTGAATCTGCGTTTCATTATTCATCAGCTGTTATTTAAACATTGGACGACACGTCGATGATGTTATGCTTGCCGCAATTAATTTATGGTTTATGCAATAATAAAGTTATTTAGACCAAACACAGAAGAACACGAAGTCTAATATTCAAGCACACTCACAATTGAACCACAAACTGAGAGATCAAGCACTACTGACAACAATCATGAGTAAGTCTTTAATTATATCTTTTTTTATGTGTATGCATCTTCTATGCTGTTAATCCGTAACGTCGAAGCTGCCGTTTGGACGGCTGGTCGGTTGTTTGGTTGGTCGTTCGGTGGTCTCTGTATCTATACCATGGAATTTTCCATTTTCCACGAGTAACTTGGTTTATTTTTTTCGATGTTTTCTTTATTTTTATTATTTTCAATTATGTCTTTTTTTACTTTGCTACTTCGTCGTCGTCGAATATTTAATCCTTTTTGTGTTGCTGCTGGTTATATGTATTATTTTTTTTTGTTTATTTTTTTAGTACCTTTTTCATTGCTCACAGAGTTTGATGTACAGACAAAATTCGTATGATTTCACACACTAAGTAATGCGATTAAGTTTTTCACAATGCAGCGGCGCTGCACTTTCTTTCGGACACTATTGAAGTTTTTAAATAACTATAACGTGTACAATTTGATAATGAAATGTTAAAAAAAGAAATATAAAAATTTATTAAAGAACAAAGTAATTTTAATTTTATAAATTTTGTGAATTTTAAGTATTAATAGTTGCTAAAATTTGTAGAACATGATGCAACAAACTTTTAAATTTAGGTTTTATAATTTGTTGAATTTTTGAAAAGCATTAAGAATTATTAGGAAAATGAACTAACTATATTTTGATGAAAAATTGTTGTTTAAATTAACTTTGAAAATTTACTATGGAAATTTGAAATTTTTACAGCATTTCTTATATTTTGCACTTTAAAATTTAAAAATTTGAATTTTCAAATAAAAAAAAAAGATTTGCTTTACGGTTATTGAACCGTCAATGTGGCAGCACCGTGCCTAAGAAGCAGCACAGGCCTTTCTATGGATTTGAACGAAAAGTTTTGCACTGCAAGCACACAAAAAGTTCAATTAACGAATGATGTCGGCAACTAAACAGTTGCAGTTGCAAACTAGAGAAAAAGCCATGTTTTTTTTGTAATTTTATTTATTTTTTTTATTATTTTTGATTGTAGGTTTTTGGAAGTATCGAGAGGCCAATGAGTGAAGCGTCGCCACCAACAGTCATTCGTTTGCTCCCACCACAACGAACGAACCAACAACGCGAACAACGCGAACGACGAAACGGAACAACAAACGAATGAAAAATTATAACAACAAACATTCACGCGACACAATTAACGAGCAACGACGAACAAACGAATCAACGGGCAAACGTACAACAACCAACCGCACGAACAACAAGAAGCAACGATTATTTTTTTGCAAAGATTTCAGCGAGTGCGATGTATGTGCGATGCGATGCGAGTAGTGAAACCAAACGTGCGACGAATGAACTCAACGAATGAACCCAACGAGGAAAACTATTCGTTGGAGCTGCCACTGCGACTGTTAGTGTTGCCAATATTTAGGAATCGTTGCAGGTTGCAACTGAACGAACAACGAGACCAGGCAAAAAGACTCTGTATAAATTGAATGGAGCAGCGGCAGCAACAAACAGAGGCAACAACAAAAACGGCGGAAGAAAAATACGCGAAAATACGTTACCTCGTCGGTTGCGCATCAAATGCGACTGACGGATGCTCGTGCAACAAACACACACAAAAGCCAGTAACCAGCAACCAACGAACGAGCGACCAGCAAGAGCAGCAGAAGTTGTTGCTGCTGCATAATTTTGTGTCTGATTTGACAGCGCTTGGGCTCTGCTGTTGGCTGTTGGGGCAGCAGAGACAGCAGCAACAGCCAAGTGTTGTTAGTGGTAGCAACAAAACGGCGACGCAGCTTTCAAGAGCAGCAAACATAGCGTAACAGCAGCACCAACAGCAACAACAAAAGTTTGCACAAGTGGCAAGGAACAGCAGCGGCAGCAGCAGGACGAAGACGCATAAGAAGCAATGGCAAAACATTCAAGTAAAATACAAAACAAGTACATGCAAAAGTGGCAGCAACTGTACACAACAACAAGAGCAGCAGTAGCAACACAAAAGAACAGCAGCAGCAACAGCAACAACTTCACAATCAAACATCGCACAGAAAATCAATTTCAAGCGGGTGTTTGGGGGGTGGGGTGTGCTTGGTATGGTGAATAGGTAGTTTACACCATGACGCAGTTTTGTCTATTTGTCGATTTTACCCAATCGTTGAAATTTGCATAACCAAGCAATTATTTTAGCGTTATGCTGCTGTTGCTGTCAATAAATGCTTGCTTTAATTTTGTTAATTTCGCATTTTCCAAATTATCCGACCGTTCGTTCATTTCGCTTTGATGGCAATCAGAAGCTTAAAAAACCACTCCCTGCAACAACAACAACTTGACCAACCAACAAACCCCACATCTACCCTACTGCGTTCCTCAACAACAGCGAGGCAACAAAATAACAACAACAAGAACAATACCTTCACCAAGCGATATGTATCAGTATTCAGTTTGGTTTGATTCTGTTATGAATACCACGCCGTCATTATGTCGCACGTTATTTCCTCCCCACCACCACAAGTCACCATCATCATCATCACCAACAAAATATCAGCAACGCTAAAATGAATCGAGTCTGCAACGTATAAGCAGCAGCAGGCTACTCTTACTCGATGCCGTGACCCTCTCGACGAGACGCTACAAACAAACGTATCGCGTTCATACTTCAAACTTATAACATAATTGTCTCAAGTCACAGCAACAAATAGCACGACGACAACAACAGAAAAAACAAATATTTAGAGTTGCCAACTTCAAATTTATTTGAAAATCAAAGTCCTCTAATTGTCTTATGACATGATTTGATTTAAACATAGAGAATTTATAGAATTGTTTTTTTTCTTTCCTAGCTTCTTTCTGTTGCTCGCTTTCATTTGTTATACCCTACACCTGTGAGGGTGTACAGGGTGTATTAAGTTTGTGCAGATATTATTACTATGTAGGGTATTCCATAGTCGTGCCCGACCGACTATAAAAGTTCGTCACATGTGACCTAACTTACTCACGTGACCTAACTTTCCCAACTCGTTTTTCCTTTATTTCTTGTTTCAGTATTTTCTTTTTCTTCATTTATATCCCTTTCTTCGAACTCTTGCCAACAGGTGCTACTTTGGGCTCTGTAGGGAGTTGAGAAGTCCTCTCTCGCCGGACAAAATAACGCTCTACAAATCATTAATCATGCTCGTCCTACTTTATGGTGCAGAAACCAGGACGCTGGCCTCCAACGATGAGAGTGTACCTGGATCGTTCGAGAGAAAGATTCTCCGTAAAATCTTAGGCTAAATCTGCTTTGCTAGCGAGTATCGAATCATGATGAACCATGAGCTTTATGAGCTATTCGACGACATTGACATAGTCAAACGCATCAAGATCCAGCGGCTGCGCTGGATAGGCCATGTCGAACGAATGGACAAAAACGATCCAGCCAAGATGGTGCTTGAAACAAGATTCAAGGTGGACAGCATAGAAGAGGGAGTCTAAATGTGCGTTGGAAAGACCAAGTTGAGGACAGCCTGGCAACGGTTGGTATTCTAACGGGTGTCAGCAGAATCGACTGGCGAAGCATTATTTCAGCGACCAATGCCCGTAACATCAAGGAGTAGATATCTATTGGTTTTAGAGCCGAACAGATATCTCTTACCATCCGGTGTTTATACTTCTTAACTATGCGTTAAAGTTACGAAATTTTTGCTTACAAACCCAGAAAAAAACTATATAAATAATAGTTTTTTACTATTAAAAATAGTCAATAGGATAAATTATTATTTTAATAGGAAAATACCATTAAATACTAGAAAATACATTGACATTGCCATTGAGTTTATATGAAAATATTTATTTTTTGTATACTATTAAATCAAGAATTGTCCTATTGACCAATTTTAATGGGATTTTAGGGAATTTTTTTCTGGGTGCACGATAAATTTCTAAGCACCAGTAGAAGATATCTATTCGTAGAAGTTACGAGCACAAGACCGACACACAATTATAAGAGTTTGGATGCCTCTTAAAATATTTTTTTAATATAATTTATTATACCTTACTATGGTAACTATGGTTTTGAAGCTCACGGGAACTCGAGAATTTAGCTCTTCTATTATTTTCCGTTCGAACATTGTTAATTTTCAGAATTCTCACCAAACTCAAGAATTACTAATTTATGTTTAATATGAGAAACGGAGGAAATTTTCCTCTATAGTCGCATGAAAATATCTCAGATGAACTCAAAAATTGGTTCCTAATCGGTTGTATTGGACCCAACACGATCCATGTAGAAAATGCAAGGATTGACGACGTGATGAAAACAAGACAAGTTTTCGATTTTTTACATATCATGCATGATACATATTTTCTTGATTTAGCCTCAAGGTGTTTAATCTATAGTTTAATATATAGCCAGATGAGACATAGCAAGGATCAGTCTTAGGTCACTACTTGTTATTGGGGGAATAATGAATGTTTATAGAATAAACGCCTTGTGGCAAAATCTAGAAAATAAGTTTCGTGCATGATATGTAACAAATCGAAAACTTGTAATATGCATGTAATAAACTAAAAAATCGCAAAAATATTGAGATATTCAGTCAAGTGGTAGACAATCTGTCACTCCAATCACTAACTGAGAACGATTGACCTAACTAGTAGTCTTCACTTCGTATTCCGATCATAAATCTTTAAGTATGCTCAGTTTAATCAGTAATTTGTTTTTCAGTCGCACGATACGTTTGTGGAACAATCTCCGTGCGTCGGTTCAAATGATAAACTTAAGCCTAACATCCACCGACACTAATTCATCTTTCTTTCCTACTTTCCTACTATAATCCTTTTCAACTATTAACACTGTGCATTACATGCATAAAGCGTAATATGTACAAAAAAAAAAAACATTATAGGTTGGCAATCCTCAACACTTAATCCTATGTCTCTTGGCTGTGCTCCTGTTAATAGACGTCATGCCAAAGTCAACGCAAAGCACTCACGTCACGCCATGCCACACCAACGTAACGCAACGCCATATAACGTTACGTTATATCATGAACATATATTTTAACTTCTGTTTAGACTTTTCCGAGTAACTTAAACTCAACTGGCAACCCCGTGCCAAAAGAAGAAAAAAAGAAATAGCTTTATTTCACACGATATTAGTTGGTCGTATCACTTCGTTAATGTCTCGTTTAGTTGTTTCGTGAGTAAGTTGCGTACATCGCCGCCTAGTACATCGAGTTGCCATTTTTATTGTTGTTGGATCAATGTGTGTTCGTCGTCGATGTACAACGAGTTGTTTTTATACTCCCCAAGGAGAGTCAGCGAATAGCTGCTTTCAACTCGTTGAACCACAATTTAATGTAATTCGTTGCATCCCCCAAAAACTAGAGGTACACAGTCATGGAATGAGTAAGATTTCCAAGGTGTTCTCGTACTCTCTGTTTTTCGTTGGTGCGTTTTTTACGCTAGGAGAGAGCGTAAGTGAGTGAGTGCATTGTATTTCAAGTTTTCTGAAAACATTACAATCATTCCAACACTTCATATTAAGGCCCTCATGCCAGGCAGACGACAGGGTGCAACTTTTATTTTATTATCCTCATAAATCATCGGCTGAGTATTGTTACTCGCACGAAACGAACGAACGAATGACAACGAACGAGTGCAGTCTTGCAAAACGCAGGGGATGAGTGAGGGATGCCAGATGTTAGAATAAAAGAATATTAAATATTTATAGAAAATGGAAAAGTTTCAAAGTTTCGTTAGGAATTTTTAAATTTTTCCTATGAGCTCAAAACAAAATGCAGCAAACAGGTCTGCTACAACATCACACATACCCATCAAGTATACCTAATATGGGCAAATACATGGAGAGTTCGCGAGAGCATGCCGCACAAGCCCCCCATTTCGTTCTTTTTTTTTATTTGTATTTTTTATAAATGCTTGTTGCATCATACTTGAGTGTGCACATAAACATGCTTACAACAAGTTCGATGTTAAGTCTCTAGAAACATAACAAACTTGGTTGGTCGACGACCAAGTCTGGCTAAAAATAAACACGACAAGAAATCGCAACCAAACGAGAGAACGAAGCGATTAAAATGCATGATACGAAGACGAACGAAAAACGAACAGACTGACAGACGGACGGACAGACAGACGAACAGTCTGCCAAACGAACGAACGTACGAATGAATAAACGTTCGAAAAACCGAATGAAAACAATGATTAAAATTTTTAGCCTAATAAACGTTTTGTGGCGAAGCGACCTTCCGGCGCGGCGCACGACTACTTAAAATGGGAGTCAAGAGACACGGAAAGAGAGAGTGCCAAACCATGACCGAGAGCATGCGAGCGATGGAGAGAGTGAGTTAGTGCCAACCACATGCGCTCTTACGACGTCAACAAATTGCAATTGAAAAGACTCCATGTTCAGTGTTGCCAGATATTTTTTTGAAAACCTTTTATATTCGAAATAAAAAAACTTTTTTTTGTGAGAAAAAACTTGAACTATAAAAAGACTCAGAATTACTAACATTTTTTACACCATTCTAATTTTTAAAATATAGGTATAAAATACAGTATCTGTTTAAAGTTATAAATGTTTAAATTGCTTTTATTGAAGTCCTATATGGTATTTTGTAAAATTGGGGGTTATGACTGGAATTGGGTCATTACCCAAATGAATTTTTCCCATGGTTGAAGTATATACAGGTTAGTTCATCTAGACAGTTAGTATGCTGAGAATGCCAATAAGAATATTTTAAAAGTACAACAATTAATTGTCATTTTAAACTTAATTTCAAGGTTATGTTTTTTGCACTTTAAATTGGCTAAATTATTCAAATTTCATACTACAAATTCACTTTTTCACTTTTGTTATACACTGCGGTTTTCTTCTGGAGCCCATAGACCAACTTGAAAATTAGCAAAGTGTTGTAATTTATTTATGTATTTTAAAATTTTGAGTTTCATTTTTTTTATGAATTTGTAAACAAAGTACTGATGTTTTGTTTTAAATTTTCCGTAAACAAATGATGACCTTTTCAAACAGTTTTCAAAAAAAAAAGTTAATTGGCGACTGAATTTTGCCTGTATATACTTCAACCATGGATTTTTCCAACAATTTGTAATTTTGGTCAAAATCAAATATTAAAAAAAGCTTATATAAACAAATAAGAAAATTAGGTTTTAGAAATCTGTCATCAATATGAATAAAAAATATTTGAATTAAACAAAAATTAATAAATATTGTTGATTTTAGAAAGCAAATGTCGATTTTAACTAAAAAAAAAAAAATTTTCTCGCCATTTAGAACTCAAACCGTTCGGTTGTGGTGTGGCGCAGTCAAGTAGAGTTGTATGGGAGAAATCCCGTTATCTTGGCCATATATATTTACAGTTTGTGTCGCGTACGGCGTGGTAACCACGCTAAGGCGAATAAAGTGCAAATAAAACTATTTTGAAAAGTACAGTTTTTAAAAAAACTAAAATTCGTTATGGCCCTATAATTCTTAGAATTGGCCAAATAATTTTCTAAGCCTTTCACCTTCGGTGTGGAAGCTGACGGAGTAACCTAAATTCCAAAAAAAAAAAACACAAAAATTAAAAATATGATGATATATGATGATATATGATATGTTGATTTCCAGGGTAATAGAAAATCTGTGTATCCAGTCTAAATCAGCACCAGCGAATAAAACTGCTGTATTGGGTGTACATAGGAAAATTCGTCTTGATTAATGTAATTAAACAAAAATGAACATATAAATAATGAAAACAACACACTTAAGGTGGGAATTTCAAATTTGTCCACAATTTTGTTTTTTTTTTTTAAATATTGATTTGAGAAAAATACGTTTTAATTTGCTCTTGCTACAGGAATCGACAAAAGATCAAACAATTTTTTTAGTAATGGAAAAACTCGAAGAAAAGCATTGTTTTGTGTATTTTATTCATTGAACTAGTTAGAAATGTTAAATAAAAACTGGATATATTAAAAAAACTTGATTTTTTTTAGGGAAAACTTGAAACATTTTTACCTTCTCAAAAAACTGGCAAAAAACTTTTATCTGCCCATCTGGTAACACTGTCCATGCTCCATGGGATAATCGTCAACTGTCGGCGGTCGTTCGGTCGGTCTTCGTCGGCGTTCCCCGAACTCGAATGCAGACACGAATAACAACACAGTCGGTCGTCGTGTGTCACTGTTATTGTTGTTGTTGTTTTAATCGTCATCGCCGTTGTTTTTGTTGTTCGGTGGTTTACTAGGCTAATCATCTGTTCTGGTTTTCAATGTTGTTTCATTCAGCGGCACAACGTGCTGCATGGCGCACACATACCTGGGGTGCGCTGGCATTTTTGAATAGTACTCCGACGACTACTATTTATTTTTGTTGTTTGTTATCAGCTGCGTTGTGTACGGAATTCGCACGTTGAAGAGAGTCTTCGGCTGGTAAGCCAGCACGTGAGTGCGAGAGCACAAGATGCAAGAGAGAGTGGTTGCGTGAGAGCATGCATGGCGCCGCCAATGCTTGTCAACACACAACAACGTGCTATTCATCAAAATGCCAGTCAGTCAGCTTTCGGCGCTGTTGCATGCCGGAGGTGTTGGTGGTGCAGCGGTCGGGTATAATTGATTGGCGTTTGGGGGTGCGCGCGCGCGCTCAGCTGTTTTATAGAAAATTGTTTGCGGTTAAGCACAATTTTACTGATATCGTCGTCGCCTTAAATAAGAACATATGCTTCGTGAGCAAAGAGCACGAACAAACGTGTGCGACCGACATTTATTATCTGTATTATTGTAAAAATAATTCCGATAGAATTTGTTAGTCTGTGACTAACAACTCTTGACGATGACAACGTCTGACTGTGGTGCAAAAATATTTTGCGCCACGACCGTGACAGCCAGCAACAAATGCCAATTTAACCAACGATTTTTGAATAAAATAACACTCGACCAAAAATATCTATCTCATCGAAAACGAGATTCGATATTCGAGGGAAAGAACAGGAGATCAGCAAGCAAAAACAGACGACGACAAAAACGTAAATTTTGAATATGCAGTCGAAGCAGACACTAGGTAGCAGAAGCAGCAGCAGATACAAGCGATCGAAAGCGCACGAGTAGATACGAAAATGTGCGAAACGATATAAAGGGAGCAAGAGCGCGGACGGACGGACGAACATACAGACAGACAGAACGACCGACCGACCGAAAAACAGCTGCATAGCGATAGAAAGAGAGCGCACAGCTGTGTTAAGAGCAACTCTGTGATATGTATCTGACAGATACGTACGTCGCTCTATATGTGGTGCGAGAGAGTGAGCGAGTTAGACAAG